>JAEOAD010000006.1:34122500-36785000 GCA_036365145.1 Orientallactaga sibirica | reverse complement strand
ATAAGAAAATTATGTTTCTTTATAGAAAGGATTTTTCTATAAGGCATGTATTTATCCTTTATTACCATAAAAGTTTACTGACAGAAAGTAAATCAAGTAAGTGTTTTATTTTTAAGTATCCAATTTCTCAATCCATTTTTATAACAGTTCCCATATTTTCTTGGCATACATCTTTTTTACTTGACACAGGTATTTCTCACACCAAATTAAGACACCCTATACTAAGAACATGTTCTGAGCTGTTTGGTTAAAATTTTCCACAAAATAAGAAACTGAGAAGCTGTTTATACATTTGCCTTAAAAGAAGTCGACTAATTAGTCAACTGATTTATTAATACATGAAGTTCTTTGTCCAATTATTAAAAGTACAAAGAGACCAGGGAGCAATTTAAATGTCTAATGCACCTCAAAATCTTTCTTTTTAAAAAAGTTAATTATAATTCTAAGCAAGACTACTCTAGATAGGCCCCTTAGGTTTTAAGCATGTTTAAATAAAATCATTATAACAGCATTACCTCATTGGCCAGCTCTAGGAGCACTGGGGCAGCTCCATTTTTCAGCACTCCATTCAGGTACCTAGACAAGACAAAGCCAAGTGGTAATGCCATGACAAGAAAAGGCCAGTATAGACTTGTCAGCATCCCTTGTGTACTCGTGTCTCCAGTTAAAGTATGCTCCTGTCACAGGAAAGCACTGAAGGGAAAAGGAGAACAAAAACAACTTACCTCAAAACCAACAACTCGCTGAAGTTGAGACAGGAGGTATAACCACATCAGCTGTCACTGTTTCAACCTCTTCAGATAGAAAGTGAACAGAGATGATTTCTGAAATCCTAGCCACACCACTCTATACCACAGACAACCAACATGTGGAAAGGAGATAAGTGGACGCTCACAGATTGAAGAAAGCATCCAAGCCCCCATACTCTTTGCCCTACCTGTTCCAGAGGGCTTACTGACACCCTATTAATAAAAGAATGAAACAGCTGTCATCTCCACACTACTGATAGGCCACAGCAGTCATTTTATCTGCCCAGAAGTTCTACAGTAACCCCTAGCTCCCTGCCCCACCTACTCCCCTATAAAATACAAACACAACAAGGGCTGGAGGGATGGCTGAGGTTGAAAGGACTTTCTTGCAAAGCATAATGGCCTGGGATTGATTAACCAGTACTCAATTAAAGTCAGATGCACAAAGTGACACA
Source organism: Orientallactaga sibirica (assembly GCA_036365145.1). Classification (NCBI taxonomy): domain Eukaryota; kingdom Metazoa; phylum Chordata; class Mammalia; order Rodentia; family Dipodidae; genus Orientallactaga; species Orientallactaga sibirica. The sequence continues at coordinate 36,783,796 of JAEOAD010000006.1, read as the reverse complement.
TGCATCTGGAGTTCATCTGCAGGGGCAGGGAGGCCCTGGCATGCCCATGTTGTCACTCTTGGCTCTCTCACTCTCTCTCAGAAAAAAAAAAAAAAAAAAAACAAACATAGATGCCCAAATCCATCCCTGACATGGCAAATGAATGATCCTATTAAAAATGACAATTTAAATTTAGCATTCTCTTTCTGTAACCACTTCAAAATTCTCACATTCAATCTCGAAAACTATAAAGTTCTTTATAATCTAGTTTTATTTTGTTTCCTCTCACTCTTTTCTTTATCTTCTCCCTTCTCTTCCTCCTCTTCCCCAATCTTTTTTCTCTCGCTCCCTCATTGGCATTAAACATAGGGCCTTGTATGTTAGGCAAGAGCTCTACCAATGAGCTATATTCCTAGCCTTCTCTTTTCTTTTTTCTTCCCCTTCATTGAGACAAGTCTTTATTGAGCTAATCAGGCTGGCCTTGCATCTATGATCCTCCTGCTTCAGTTTCCCAAATAGATGGGATTACAGGTCAACATCCCCATTCTTGCCATAATCTATTTATTCTGCCAGCTTCATTTCTAGTCACTGTCCCCTACCCTTACCCTTAACTTGTACAACTCAAGATTCAATGCTGATGTCACCTTCATCACCACCCTTAATATGCAATGAAGAAGCACCCTGCACACCTCTCCTTCAAGGAACATAACATACTATATTTCCCTAGCTACCGATGTCCCCTTTGTCTATGGAGGATACTTGAATTGATGGAGATTACTTACCCCTACATTTTGCTCCTTTGTATACACATACCATATTGACAATAACAATAAAATAAAAGAACTGTAGTAAGTTATGCAAATGTGATTTCTCTGAAAATATCTTGCTAAACTTATTCACCCTTCTTATGATTATGATGTGAGATAAAACAAGGCCTAAGTAAGGAGACAAATTGAGGCAAATGACATAGTCACTGTGACCTCACAGCAGATCATCAGGAAGATCACAGAGCCATCTGAACACAGGTTAATTGGGGCCATGGATAGCAAACCGTTGGCTAAGGGGGAGACTACCTTACTTTATCCCCAAGTATAATGCTGACAGCCTCATGAGAGTTACAAATTCAATTGTATTCAGTTTATTGTATCTAGAACAATTCTTGGTTTATGGTAGGAAATTTATATATATACACACACACTTTTTCTTTAGTAAATGAATAATCAAACAAAATTTAAAACCAAATTAGACAACCAAACATAAGTGTATATGGATATTTTCTCTAAATTATCTTGTTTGATTGAATGAATTAAAGACCTTTGTCTGATAGTAAAAAAACAACAAAGTCAACAAGATGTGTCATACAACTGCCAGGAGCAGACACTACCTTATACTATAATGTGAAAGTATACAATTTTCCTATAAGCAAGGTAAGGAGAAAACAAAATTAAGGTAAGGAGAGCCTCAAGATCATCTGAACTTCAAAATAATTCTAATCAATCCATTTTCTACACATTGATACCATTCTTAAGTATATTATACAGGAAACTGGAAAATCAAAGCTTTTGAAACACAATGGGTAAAAAAGCAAGGGTGGTTCAGAGTACAGCTACAAAAGCAGGGAAAACAAAACCAACAACAAAAATAACAAAATATGGCAAGTATAATTTAAAGAATATAGCCCCTGGGAAATAGGTAGTGCATGAACTTCAGTTTACCAAACCATTCCACAGCATTGATGATGTCCCCCATAAACTCATTTGAATGGTTGGTTCCTAGCTGATGACAATTTGGAAGGTAGGGCCTTGCTGGAAGAGGTATATTGCTGGAGGCGGGCTTAAAGGTACTATAGCCAACTTCCCCTTGCCAGAATTTTGCTTATTCTGCTGCTGCCATTTTCCACATGCTGTGGCAGAACTGATGTCCAGCCTCTGCTCTACCATTTTTCCCTTGCCATCATGAAGCTTCTCCCCAAGCCTTGTAAGGCTTTTGTAAGCCACTTTTGGTTGTGTGCTTTATTCTAGCAATGAGAAAGTAACTACAACACTGTACTTGCTTGAGGGATAAAATTCATCAATCCATGTGGTCAAGCCATACCAAATAATTGTATACTCACAACCATCAGACATGCATATTCATTAAGGGATCTAATTCTGAGTCATGACATTTAATTCCATGGTGATATTTTAGAACTTGATTTCTACAACCCTCAAATATTTATGAGAGCTATGGGTAAGGTTTTATTCCTTCAAAGAACCAACATGCAACAATCCATTGTAGTACCACCATCACAAAAACATTACGATCTAGAAACAGCATTAAAATGGGAGAAAAAAAGGGCTGCAGAGATGGCTCAGAAGTTAAGGCACTTGCTTGCAAAGCCTAACAGCCTGGGTTCAATTCCCCAGTACCCACACAAAGCCATATGTATGATATGGCACATGGATCTGGAGTTCATTTGCAGTGGCTAAAGGCCCTGGCAAGCCCATTCATTCTCTCTCTCTCTCTCTCTCTCTCCTCCCTCTCTTTCTGCTTGCAAATAAACATTAAAAAATGAAAACACTTAAAAAATAAGAGGAAATAAGCCAGGCTTGGTGGCGCATGCCTTTAATCCCAACACTCAGGAGGCAGAGGTAGGAGGATCACCATGAGTTCAAGGCTACCCTGTGACTACAAAGTGAATTCCAGATCAGCCTGAGCCACAGTGAGACCCTACCTCAAAAAACCAAAAGGGGGGGGGGAGAGGGAGAGAGAGGAAATAAATACGTGATAAATGTTATGCTGAAGTTTAGATTTAGGTGAGTTGGTCAGTGAGCCTCTAAGGACAAGGCAGTTCAGTAGAGTCTTATATAAAGAAGGGCTAAACCAGGGAGTGAGGTGTGTATGTGTGTGTACACACATGTAAGACATAGAGAGAGAAGAGACGTAGCAAGATTATTTCTTATACCACAGAAATGTTTTGAGTCAAAACTGCATTTAATCTGATTCTAATAATGCTTATTGGAAACTTCTATCAACTTTCAAGGAGGTGGACAAACATTAATACTGATCCCCTTTGTCTACTATATCTGCACAGTCTCCATACACTCAATAGTGTGGAAACTTCCTAACTCAGAAGGTCAGCCCATTCCACAGGGACAGATGGAACCTTCCCAGGCTCCAGCTGGCAGAGGAAAAGCTCAGAAATGGAGCCCTGATACACCAGGGACTGGTGAACTGCCCTCATATGTTAAACTAGATAGACCTCTTCTGAATATATGTATTCCCAAATAGATTTCTTAACTCTTCTTATAACAGTTCAGAAGTGCTGAGGGCCATGGGGAATCGAACCTGGATCTTTAGGCTTTGCAGGCAAGTGCCTTAACCTCTAAGCTATTTCTCCAGGCCTACTTATTTATGTTTAAGGTTGAGAGACACTTTATTAGATTATGAGAAGGAAAGAGGAGAGAGTACAAGGCATAAGGGCTCTTAGAGCACCATGTATTTATTTTTAAAACAAAACAGTCTAACAATATAGCTCAGTGGTAGAGGACTTGCCTAGTATACATGAGACCCTGGGTTCAATTCCCAGAACCACACATGCACACAAAATCCAAGACAGTTATTTGATCTTTACTTTTTAATAATAACTCTAGAATCAAAACTTCAAAAACCTACCAAGATGATCATGCTAACATCTAAATACTTCATTTGTTGACTTTGACCTCTAAAAAATTCTCAAGAACCTATCCCTACCACCATTGTCATGACTACAGCTCACTTGAACTATGCTAAGAGCTGGCTTGCTATATTCTCTGTATGTAGGTACTTACTGGCCATCTATTGGACCATACCATCACAGAACTACCTACCCCAATCAAAAACATGATTATTTCTTGCTTAAAATAAACCACTGGTTCTTTACTATATCCCTCCCCCCAGTATAAATTAAACTCCTCTGAAGAAGACCTTCTGTGCCTGCCTGTTTTTTCTGGCTCATCTTCCCATCACTCAAAATACCTTAGCTTGGTTGGTCACCGTCTTCTCTCAGTGTGAAATGGTTTCCCCTCCCCAACAAACTAGTAGAGACATTCTTTTATTACTAGACTGCATAGTCACCATTATTCCCAATACCCCACATACATAACTGATGTAACTCCACACTACTGTGTAGACATGCCTTTGTTAACACTTCTCTTACTGCCCTTTATATATTTAGGTACACAATTGGTGAAGGTAGATATTGTATCATATTCATGTATATATGGTCAGTTATTAGCAGAATACTTAGGACATACTGAATGTATAATAAATGGTGCAATTGATCCAAAAGGTAAGTATATTAGCTTTTTGTTGCTGTGACAAATATCCCTCCTCAAAAAAAGAAAAGAAAAGAAAAGAAAAGAAAAAAAAGAAAAGAAAAGAAAAGAAAAGAAAAAAACACCCAACACCATAAAGGCAGAGAGATTTATTTTGGCTCATGGTTTTAGAGCATGGCTATCTGGCTCCATTGCTTCTAGGCCTAGGGTAAGAGAAGCCATCATGGTGGAAGGATATAGCAGAGGAAAGAAGCTGCTAACTTCATGTCAGCCAGAAACTAAGAGACAGGCAGAAAGGAGCCAGGACAAGAAATAACTTTCAAAGACATACCCTCTATGACCCCCATTCAAGGCAGGACTTCCTTCCTAAGCTACTCCTACCTGGAAACACTCCCATAGCCAGAACTGATCTTCTGGCACTTGTTAATCTAACCAAGCTCACAAGCAAGGCTGAGCATCACAATGGTATAGATTTTCAGAAGCCTGTTTTATCTGTACTGTCAAAGTCATATTTCAACAAGTCTTTTCTCTACAGGAACATCTGATTCCATACAGCTATTAAAGCTGTCCCCAGGGCCATGATGAGAAGGAAAGAAATAAAAGACTGTGTCTAGAGCTTTGTAATATTTGTAAAATATTTCTAAGCTTTGCTTTTGACAGGGACTTGCAAATCTGACCAACTGTGATTGGTTAGCCTTCAATATTGACACTGGATTTAGAATTGCTCAGAAGTGTGAGTCTGAGTGTATTGTTGCCAGAGTGGTTCAGATGAGCAAGAAAGACCACCATGAATGTGGAAGGCACTATCCCATGGTCTGGATAATAAAGGAAGAAACCAGATGAGAACAAGAATTACTTGCTGTTTGCTTCCTGATTGGCTCAGATGTGCAGAGATACATGTCTTCATTGTCATGACTTCCCCACCACCCTCCCACCATGGGCCTAAGAAAATCCTGCCTTCCTCCTAGCAATGAGACAATCAACTATGGTGTGTGTGTGCAAAAGCCCATACACGCTAAGTTGGAAGAGCTAAGATAAATTTAAACAAGAACATTCCTGCTTGGAAACAGAATAGATCAATGTGAAAGCACAGAAAATTATTGTTAAAGGAACAATGAGTTGTCAATAAACAGTATGGAGACCTGAATTTCCCCAGTGATTCAAAAATCTGAGAAAATATTTCCCACTGTTCTCTGGACTCCATCAAGTTCTATTTAACCATGATGCTCTCAATTAACTCGAGACTTTGATTCCCAGCTAACATAATCTCAATGCTGGCATGAACATAGGCACACTGCTAGTAGGAATGTAACCCATACAGTTCTAAACAACAATTCAGCAACATGGGATCAATGTTTAAATGTTCAAGTTGTTCTCACCAGGAATTACATACACAGAAATAAACTTGTCCAAACTTCAGAGGCAAGTATGAAGATGTTTACTGCATTATTATTTACATCACCAGAATACTGGGAGCTACAGGGTTCAACAGAAAATAATTACGGAAATTTTAAATTTTTTCCACATGAAGAAATGAGGCAACCAATACAAGGAAAAACTTTAACAAAATAATATTACATCACATACATTTTCCAAGATGAAATTCAGGTTTCATAATTGCACAGACAGTATGAACTCATCTATATAAAAATTGGTTGTCAAAAGACTGGCATGAAATTTTAACCAGTAGTTATCTCTGAGTGGCACAATTATGGGCAATCATTCATTCTTTTTTATACTATCACAAAGGTACTTAATGTTCACAATAGGGATTATTAGTTTTATAAATGAAAATTTAAATAAGTTGTTATTAATATTTTCAAATGGCTAAATATGTTTTGATAAAACACAATTTGCATTTATTCTAATTGCTTCAAAAACAAACAAAACCCTTTCAAAGACAATTTACCTTAGCAAAACCCAGGACATTTGACCTGCATATTTAAATCAACAAGCTTCTGAAGGTAAAGCCTGGCAAGCCTGCTCCCAAATAAAGTGCAGAGAGAGCAAGGTGTTAAATCAAGAAGCTGGCCTGACAGCTTTCCTGAGTCTGCCTATTATTACAGCTCCATTTCTTGTTATTTCAAATACTGTAGCTCCTCAGAATAACGGAGACTCTCATTTTTATTTAGTTACTTTTCGTTTGTTTGTTTTTCGAGTTAGGGTCTTACTCTAGCTCAGGCTGACCTGGAATTCACTATGTAGTCTCAGGGTGGCCTTGAACTCAAGGCAATCCTCCCACCTCTGCCTCCCATGTGCTGGGATTAAAGGCATGCGCCACCATGCCTGGCATCTCTCATTTTTAAATAAATGTAAACAAACACAAAAATTAATTCTATATTCTCATTATCCATTCAATTATTCATTACTCAATAACTAACCATACTTAATTGTTCTTTCTGACCTGTACTAGCCATATAATTTTTTAAAAAGAACTTTCACACATCAATAATTACATAGACTTCTTTTTTTTAGTACTGGAAATCTAACCTAGGGACTCACACATTCCAGGCAAGTGCTTGCTCTACCATTAAGCAACATCCCAAGCCCTCTTAACTTTTTGAGACAGGGTCTCTATAACTCCTCCAGGCTGGGCTTAAACTTATGGTTCTCTTTACTCAGCCTCCCTAGTACCTGGGATTATAGGCCTGTGCCAGTAGGCTTAATGCATATAATTTTTAATGAAGCTGAGTTTGTAAAAAATAGCAATTAGAGAGTTCAAAAAACATCTAATTAAAGTGAACCTTATTAAAAGGAGGCAAATGAGTGTCAGGGAACAGTTTTTCACCTACTGCAGAACTCCACCTTTCTAGGTCAAGAGTACACTTTCCACTAAAAAAACTCCATCTTCCCCTGCTTTGAGTCTCAGCATAGACCTGTGGTCTTCTGTGACAACCTGTAATGTTTACAACACAGATGTGTCTTTTTTCACCAGGTGTTCACTGAGGTACAGGCTTATCTTCTCATCACTAGGGAGCTTAAGGCAGGTGAATTAGTTTGAGGACAGCCTGGCTACATAATGACATACCATGTCTTGAAACAAAAAAAGAAACATTTTTTATCATGTAATAAGTAATTTTCATTTTTGTTGTTTGTTGTTGTTGTTGTTGTTGAGGCTCAACTGTTGGAAGCTTCACAGGACTGTATAGGCCACTCCGATAATGTATAATCTAAGCTCTGACTTCAATTTAAATGTAAATGGCATTAAGGTACAGAAGTCTTCTACACACAGTGTGTGTAGATAAGTTTATGTGAGAGAGATGCACATATTAGGAATTGATTTAACTACTCAAAATAAAGGATATCTTTTACCATTAGCAGAACAAATGATTTCTTAATCTAATTTCAGTACATCTTATTTCCATAACTTTTCTACATCTCAATCCTTAAGAATGACTGTACTGAACATTCTAACAGTATTTTAACCACATATTTATTTCATTCACAATTTTTACACACAAAAATCACCCTTCTATAATCAGTGATTTCACCCTCAGCACAGAAAGGTGGATCTGTCCATCTTGACTACAATTTAAAAGCATATTTCAGTGTTTCTTTCCAATATGCCCTTGAAATATTTAAGATACCAACTCTTTCCAAAGCAAACCATACCATTATTGTTATAAATTATTCAGTCATTATGTCAGTACAAATTGTAGAATTAAGAAAATCAGAGCTATTTTAAAATCAGAGCTATTTTAAAATCAGAGCTATTTTAATGGTTCTGTTGGTTTCAGAATAAAAGGATAAAAACTTATCAAACTTTATAATAAATAAAGCTGAAATTAAAATATTGTCTAGACCTTATACTATTGATTTAATACCAAAGAGTTTGTTTTAAACTTTAAAATATATGTTTTTATTTGACAAATATCTTTTTAAAAATTTCCAAACAGGGGCTGGAGAGATGGCTTAGCGGTTAAACGCTTGCCTGTGAAGCCTAAGGACCCCGGTTCAAGGCTCTATTCTCCAGGACCCACATAAGCCAGATGCACAAGGGGGCACATGCATCTGGAGTTTCTTTGCAGTGGCTGGAAGCCCTGGCATGCCCATTCTTTCTCTCTCTCTCCCTGCCTATTTCTGTCTCTCTCTCTCTCAAATAAATAAATAAAAATAAATATTTTTTAAAAATTCCAAACAAATTAACTCAATACCTATGATGCAAAATTCTACATCAAAATTCAATATTATTTTTTCAGACTGCTGATCTAAATTATAAATGAAAGTTGTCTTGAGAACTCTCACATATGTAAGACATATGTATATAAGAATATAGGCATCTATATAAGATGTGCCCTTATGAAAAATTTTAAGCAGCTCACTGAGATTCAAGAACATTGCAACTTCATCTCATCTGGTAATGGCACACATACATAGGCCAACATCACTGCCATACTGAAACTCATTCACATATACACTAAATTTTTAAATAACAGACCTAACAAAAAATGTCTGAAATGCAGTTTAGAAAGTGAATTTAATAATCTAATTTATTAAAAATAATTATAATTAATAAATATTACAATACCCTCTAATGGAGCAGGCAGATCATACCTCTGGTAATAACTTTCAATCGCTTCCAAAGTATGATGTTTGGCATGTGTTCTTTTAATATGTTTCTGAAAGAAAACACACACAAAATCTCTATGTGGTGTCATAGATTAGGCTCAAGAACAACAATGACATATTTCCTCATCCCAATGGCTAGCATATAGGGCAAAATGAATAATAGCTTGGGGATCTGGGTGGTGGTAGGACTTTTTTTCCAGCTACCCCATGAAACTATTATGCATTTTAATCTCTGGCTTGCCTGAGATGTCTTCCGACGGCATCACAAGTACAGTGTGTATGTAAAAGCCACGAGGGTCACAGTAATTGAATCTAAATAAGTTTGCTTAGGGCTGCAGAGGGCAAAGAAAAACTTGTTCCCTCCTTCAACCTTTGTATTAATTTTCCCTCAATTCAATTCCATCAAGTCCTCTGTGCTCTAGTTCTACAATCCAATTGCCATTTTTAACCAGGAAGAACATTGCTTAAAAACAACTTATTTGAAAACTACAAAAAGTAATTCCATAGAGACTTGCCACTTGACTGACACCTGTCATCTCATGATAAATGACTCCATTTTCTGCCTCTCTTGCCTTCTGCCACTCCAGCAATGGTCATTTATCATCATCTCTGTCAGCAATGGGAAGCGGCACTGACAGTGCAAGTCAGCAAACATTTAGCACATGGAGCCACGCAACACAGGGAAATTATTATTGTCAGAATAATAATGGTTTAGCATAATTTATTACAGGTCCACCAAATAAGCAAAGGCTAGATGTTATTAGACAGATGGATGGGTAGGCTTGGCAGGCCTCCACTGAGACGCAGGCGGTGCTTGATGTGGAAAGGAGAACATCCTCCAACCCAATCAGAGAGCTGGCAGTTCAATTACAAAGAAATAAAGGGACATTCATCATTCAATTAGGCACCTGTCAACCCTCACAAAGGAGAAAACTTCTAACCTGGTACTCCTGGGAGAAGATGCTCAGCAGAGTGGCCTGCGATTGACTGCAACAAATAAAAGAAGGACAAAGTTAATTACTGGAGTGCACAGCAAAGAAACAAAGGAGAAAGGAGCTTCAAAGGTAGGCTGCCGCCCTGCAATCTAACAGAACATGAAAACAAGTGTGGAGAAGTTGTTCCAGATGAACACCTCAGACAAAGGTTCCCTGCTGCTGGGTCAAGGACAGAAAAAGTGAAAGGGGAAAATATGAATGGTCTCCATGATATTGGGATTAAAAATAAAACTTCTGAATGACTGCATATTATATCTGTAGTATGCAATGGCGTTGCAAGGGCCAGCAAGAACACAAGAAACAAATGAGAGTTCAATCCCATAAACAGTAGAAAACATGCAGTTCATTCATTGTTGGCATTTTGAAATTGATTTTGTTAGGTATCCCAGATTCAGGAGGAATGTCAGCCTTTCCTTAAAGTGGTACAGGGATAAGTAGAACAGGGCCATTGGCACTGCTGTGCTTTCAAAGTAGAAGACTGTAGCAGGAAGCCAAAGTCTCTGAGTGTGTAGTATTCCCAAAGACTACCTCAAGGCTCCTGAATCTGGGGCTCCAGGGTCACACACTGGGTGCAGCATTCCCAAAGACTGCTGCAAGCCTCCTGCAATGGACTTTAGGGTCACATTCTGAGCAGGAAAGCAGAAAGAAATATTCTTCCCAAATAGGGTTCTCCTCTCGCAACTATTAATATTTAGAAATGGATCATTTTCTTTCTCTAAACTGCAATCAATAAATACTGCTACCCTTTTGGATTGCTCTCAGAAGATAGATATCATATCTTGTAAATGACTAATTCTGCGATATTTTCCTATTAAATGCTACCTAAAGAGACCATGCTTTAAATAAGTTGCCAAAACTGAATAATTAACTTTGTTTTATTTATGAATAAACCTTGTAAGTATGTCACGGGGAGTTTGAAGGGAATGAAATGAAAATGGTACCATGTTTATTTACTCAGTGCCAGCATATAGATTTGACTCCTAACCCTCTCCACACATAGGACATTGTATGAATAGGTATGAAAATATAATATCCCAACACTTGCAAAGCTGAGACAGGGGGACTGCCACAGGTTCAATGATATCCTGGCTGCAGAGTGAGACTCTGTCTCAAAAAAATGCAAAAACCCAGACCCATAGATGTTTGCCAAGGAAACTTAAAACATAATTACAAAACTATTTTAATAAGTAAAAGGTACTGAGAAATGATTGAATACAATTATAAATTCATTGATCTATTTTTTTCAATTTCCCTTTAAAATTGGAAAACACATTTGAAAATCTCAATTACATATATAAATTTTTTCTATTAAGTCTGGTTTGCCTGAACTTATCAGGCAAATCACCCAAAGGGTTTCTGATGCAAGTTTCAGGGAAAGACGGCAAAATGAGGTGTAAATCCATGGAAACTACTTAAGAAATTAAAATGCTCAGTGTTTATGTGTGATAGAGACCTCTCCTCATTGAACAACAAATAAATAGTGTCTATTAACCATTTAATGGCTTTGCTGGTTAAGCTGTAGGTTTCAAAAAGAATGATGGAAAGACCAGTTGCAATACAGAAGAAGATGAAACTATAGAAATATATTCAAGAATAAATAGTACCAACCAAGAGTTTGGTCAGGAGTTGGGAGCACTGCATAAATTAAGTATAGGGAATGCTGTTAGTTAGGGTGAAAAAAATGAAGAAAATGTCTTTAAGTTGCTTGGAGTTCAGCTAAAACCACGGACAGAACTTATTGTGGCAACCAGTCTTCTCTGTGGTCAAGAGGGCTAGAAAAAGGAGTTCCAGACACTGTGAGTAAAACCTGGCTGGAACTAAAACCAATACAACTCACAGCGACAAAAACAAATGACTTCCAAAATGTTTCACTCTTGTCCAACTCAACAGAGCAGCACAGACGTGACGTCTGTGAGACAGTGGCATGCCAATTCTTTCCCTTAGAAGAGAGTTCTAACAAGAGTCATACAATAAAGAATAGGAAAATGTTGATGTAACCAAGACACTGGGCCTAGGGTATATATATTACTTATACTTTCTACCAGTGTAAGAGTCCAAAGATCTCACTACCTCCAACCTCATGCCTGCACAATATTAGCCATAGTCTAAGGATGGAAGAATGAAGAAAGAAAAGTTAAGTAAAATACACAGCAAACAGCTAGATAAAAGGTAAGAGATGGGGGCTGGAGAGATGGCTTAGTGTTAAGTCACTTGCCTGCAAAGTGAAAGGACATAGGTTCAATTTCCCGTACCCATGTAAGCCAGATGGTGGCACATGTGTCTGTAGTTCATTTGCAACCCTGGAGGAGGTCCTGGCATACCCATATTCATTCATTCATTCTCTCTCTCTCCATATATATGCACACACACACACATATATACATACATACATGCCTCCTTCTCAATATATAAATTAATTAATTAATTGAAAACAGTTGGGAATAAAAGTTTGCATTCCAGAATCTATGTCTTAGTTTGTGCATAATCTATCTTCTAAACAGTTCCTCAAAACTGGTTGTGAAGTCACATATGCTCATATCCTGGCTCAAGCACTTACATGTTACATCACGTGCCAAATAACCTGGAAAGGTGGCCCATGTTACCCTTTTTCATAGAAAAATTGAAGTCAAGTGCTTTGACGAAATTCAATGATCTTAGATCATATTCCTTTCTTTAAAAATCAACTTGCAGTTTTTCTTGAATTAACAACATAAAATACAGTGTTCTTTTTGTGTTGAACAATAAAGGAACTATTGACTACTAGAAAGTCAAGGGTAAACATTGTTAGCACTTCCCATCATTTGCCCTACAGCTAAGGCACATTTTAACAACCACTACTATGCAAGTGTCTCTAACTGCCCATGTGTCTTACTCAAATACCATTAGTTTTCTATCAAGCATCTATTTCACTTCTTCCCTAAACATCCTGAGTATAAACAGATAACACCCTTTCTAAGCTTATTTTATAAACCAACACTTCATGAAGAGTTTCCTACTTGTAACAGAGTGGGCATTCTGTATAACATCCACATGTCCACTGTCAGCATCCATTTCAGTCTAGAGCTTTCCTCTGTTTACAATGTGACAGATGAATATGAATAAAACATCTGAAAATTTTGAGTAGTCAAACATACTATTTTGTAATATGCCTTTGTCCCCTAAGATACTAACATTTATCCATGCCATGATGCTTTTAAAATTACCTGTGAATAAAACAAAAACACACAGAATAAATGTAAATAAACTTGTATTTGTAAAAGATGAAATAAAACCATATAACCACATAGGTGAAATAGCACACTATCAGTACCCCAAAAGGCACCCCTAACCAATCACCCACTCCTTTGGCTCACAGATAAACTAACTCTTCTGATTTTTTCTTAATTTTCTTTAGAGTTTTGCCACACAAATGTGTTCTTGAGGTTAGTACTACCCATTAGTACACACTGTTTACTCTTTGAACCTAGCTGCTCACACCATACCAGGGACAAACATCCACTCATTTCTACTGACAAAAGAGTACAGTCTATTGTACATAGAATATCACTGCTGTGAACTTTCTCATACATCTCTTAGTGTACCTTCACCACAGTTCTCATGTGTGTAAACATAAGCGTAGAATCCAGGGTCACCTGGAATGTAGTCCCCTAGCTTTAATAGATACCATCAAACAACTTTTCAAGCAGTCGTAACACTTTCACACTTCACCACCACAGGGGTGTTCTGTTACTACATGCTCTTTTTGCTTCCCGTCCCCAGCTAGCCATTTGCCTTTCCATTTTTCCTCTGGTGCCTTCTGAGGTGCCAAAATTTTCACTTTTGATGGAATTTAGTTCATCTATTCTTTTCTCTGTTCAATACTTTCCTCTTGTCTTTGCCTGTTCATACTCATATGTTCATGTGTTTTCCTTTAGAAGATTAATAGTGGTGGCTTTTACTCTTAGATCTACAATTTATCTTCCATTAATTTTGTGTGTCAAGACAGAACTCATGGTTTGTTTTTATTAATTTCCTACAAATACACAATTGATCACACACCATTTACCAACACTGAGTTATGTTGGCATCTCTGAGGAAACCAAATAACTGAGAACCTGTCTTGGGGCTTTCTAACATGTTTATCTACATATCCATAGTATATTGTTGTGTTTCCTGCAGGTAAATCATGTACGTTTTGTGTAAAGCCTGATATGTCCAGCTTTAACTCATCCCACTACATGGTTGTCTCCACTTGCTACAAATACTTTTCTTTTCTGTGTTCTCTTTACTCACTTGGTGCTTACTCAGTATGTTTCCTCTTACAGCTTATAAGTTAAGCACTTTGGTTCTTCCTTTAATGATTATCCAGATAACCACAGGCACCATCATTTTACCAATGTTTAATATAAACTGGGTGGTTGTGATTGTAAAATATTTTAAAAATGCTCTTACATTATGCACAATTCACCCTTCTGGAATATAGGAGAGTACATTGTCTACCTATACAGTAAATCTCACAGGACAGTTTTACTTCTGATATATAGTCTCTGCTTGTTCAAATTTACCTCCAAATGTACTATTTTGTTGCACTTAAATCTTTTCATCTTCATTCCCCTATCTGGAATAACTTTCTTTTAAGAATTCCAGTACAGATTAGTTGTTTGATATCAGGCAATAGTCAAATTATGGTTCTTTTAACTACAATTGTCATATTCCTTTGTCTAGTTCAAAGATTTTTCCTTAGCCAGGCATGATGGTGCACACCTTCAATCCCAGCACTCGGGCGGCAGAGGTAGGAGGATTACCATGAGTTCGAGGCCACCCTGAGAATACATAGTGAATTTCAGGTCAGCCTGGGCCAGAGTGAGACCCTACCTTGAAAACCAAAAAAAAAAAAAAAAAAAAAAGTCTTGAAGATTTTTCCTTATCTTTGGCTTCAGGAAGTTTAGCTATAAGTTGCTTCTTGGAATGTGTTGGTTTTAAATATATGGCTGAGTACTTTCCATCAACTTGGGAGCATGCTTAAGCATGATTTTTTTAAACACTGATTTTTTTTCCTTTCTCTTCCATTTCTTATGATTCCCAATCAGTGAATGTTACCCTACTCTTACTCTGTCTACATATGTCCCACCTTCTTCTTCTTTTGCATGCTAGTTATTTTCTTGTGCACTCTCTTCCAGTGCACACACTCACATCACTGCTATCTAATGTAGTATTAAATTCACCCAGTGAGCTAAGCCCTTGTATTTTTCAGTTTTGTTTTCTATTTGATTTCTTTACAAATGAGTTCACAGTGTAATATTGATAATTCCTTGAGTGAAGACAGATCTTAAAAATTCTGTTCAATGGTGACAAACTATCTGAAAAAGTGCTTAGTAACAAATCCTAAATACTAGAATGAAGTTTTCCTTCTTTAAAGAGACATTGATTTGATGCCAATCAGGTAAATCTGAAACTACTACTCAGAGCTCATTGCTTTCAGTTCACATTTACTCTTAGGGAAATGTCCCTTTAGGGTCCTACCCCAAAGCTGAGGACAATTGTATGAACTCCCATCTTTGCTAGGCCTGATCGCTAAGCTTTGTTCTCAGGTCCTATAATATTGTCAAAAGTTCTGCCCATGATTTAAGTAGACTATATAGGAGCAAAGGGTAATTGAATTAAAATTTAATTACTGAAAGGGCAGTCCCCCAATCATATTTTCAGAAATTAAAAATGCATGTCTAAGTAATTTATAAAAACTGGAAGTCATGATGGAAAATGTGAAAAAAATGTGCACTGATAATGCCAAAATCAATCATGGGAAACTTAAGAGAAATGAATTGAGTTTACTATACGAGGTTCTAGCAAACTATACATCCCAGCTAATTTACAACAGTCTTCTTGCAGAACATGGTGCATTTATTTTCAAATAAAGAAGAACACAAAGTCAGAAATAGCTACCAAAGTCTGAAAAGCAAAAGTGAAGTGGGGAACTTATAGTTGCAGATATCAATATGAAGCATAAATGAAGTTGGGAACTTTTAGCTACAGATATCAATACAAAGCATAAATGAATGGAGAACTTATAGTTGCACATATATCAATATGATGCATAAAGAAAGTTGGGAACTTATAGGTTCAGATATCAGTATGAAGCATAAATGAAGTGGGAATCTAGAGTTGTAGATATCAATGTAGGTAAATTTCAAGAATAGCTTTTAACCAAGAAAAAAATATGTTACAGAATTATATCTACATTTGACATGATTTATGTAAGAACTAAAATATAACTGCCTACTGCCCATGGATATGTAAGGATGTAGTAAAGGAATATATGAGAGTGAGCACACGTGACAGTGAACCTCAGGCTGAGAAGAAGAAAGTCCTCAGAGGAAGTACACACAGCCACAGCTACAATGGTTCGCAGAAAGAAAATATGAAGGGGAAAGGGACTGTAGATGAGTGTGAGGATGTTTCATTTCTGTAACAGTAAAAAGCATCTGAAGCAGATACATGTTAGAGGTAGACTGAAAAGGTCTATTACATTCTTCTATATCCTTGTGCATCTTAAGCTATATTTCATCATGAATCTAAATAGGTAGGGACGAAGAACTGAGAAGACCCTGGATAAATTCATCTCTCAGATTCTTTTCTGCCCTAAGTCCCACCCAATTCTAAATAATCTGATTTAATTGCAAATCTTAATAACTGTATTTCTTGCCTTCCTAATTAAATTTAGGTATTAACTTTTTAGAACAAGCCATAACATAAATCAGATAAAGAATAGGAAGCTGGGTCACAGATACTTAATTTCACCAGCAAACTCAGACTTCTCTTATGTTTAAGTAATCCCAATAAATTATACAAATAACAAATATATATGAAATTAATATCAGCCATCTTTTTAAATTTCAACTTTTTTATGCAATGAAATCTTTAATAGCTAAGATGAAACTATATTATGAGAGGCTATTAAATTTGTAGTGATTTTCTTTAGAAAGACAAAGTTTAACAGATAGTGAAACCTGATAAAGCACCTGTCTGAAAAGATATTTATTCTATGACCCTTTCTGGTTAAATTCAACTTTCTTCTAATTCTTCCTCTTCTCTGACTAGTCTTCATTTTCTTCCAAATATGTTTCTGTCTCACAAACCACAATCTGCCTACCTCTCAGCCACCATACATCATTTCTTTTTCCCCGGAATGAGTGCTGGGACTACAGTGGTGCATCCCCATGCCTGACTGATCCTCATTTCTTTTTCTATTCACTGCATCTATAATCAAATAGGCCTTTGCTTCCATAAATCCTATGAAGCCTCACCACATGGCAACAGAACTCCTCCTGCCTCCTGCCCTCAACTGAAGCAAAAGCCATAGACGAATGTTAAGGCCACACGTTAGGTGCTTTTGCAGAACTGTGATTAAAATGCCCAAGAGAACTATCAAATGGAGCAAAGTTTACCTGTGGCTCATGGTTTCAAAGGTTTTGTCCGAGGTTGCTTATTGCCTTATTTCAGGGTAAGTCTTTCTCATACCTTTCTAGTCACTTTCTTTCTTTCATTAGTGCTCAGCTTCTTTGCTGGAGTTTTCTGATTGTTTTCAACCTTTTATGTGTTCAATCTACATGCTAATCTGAGTGATAATTCACTGTTGTATTCCCAACAACTATTGTGCCAAATCCCAAATATCTCAATGACGTAAAAAATATGGGTTGGGGTGGGGGGAGATGGCTTAGTGGTTAAGGCATTTGCCTATAAAGCCAAAGGACACAGGTTCGATTATCCAGAACCCACAAAAGCCAGATGCACAAGGGAGCGCATGCATCTGGAGTTCATTTGCAGTGGCTGGAGGCCCTGGCATGCCCATTCTCTCCCTCTTTCTTTCTCTCAAATAAATAAGTAAATAAAATATTTAAAAAATAGGGGGCTTAAAGGAATCCCATTTTTAATAGGATCTTACTTTTACCATATAGTTACTAATCAAGGGTATTTCATGCATTTGGACCAAGGTTATTTGTTTGGTTGGTTGGTTTTTCAAGGTAGGGTTTCACTCTAGTCCAGGCTGACCTGGAACTCACTATGTAGTCACAGGGTGGCCTCAAACTCATGGTGATCCTCCTACCTCTGCCTCCCAAGCACTGGGATTAAAGGCGTGCACCACCACGCCCACCTTGGACCAAGGTATTTTTTAATATATATTTTTTATTTATATTATTCTGATTTTACATTCATAGTATTGGTTCCATAGTCCTCCTCCCTTTCCTCCCACTTTCAAAGGGACCCTCATCAATGGGGAATGTGGGACCAAGGTATTTTTAGCTATCACCTTTTTTTTCTCCGAGGTAGGGTCTCACTCTAGCCCAGGCTGACCTGAAATTCACTATGTAATCTCAGGGTGGCCTTGAACTCACAAAGATCCTCCTACTTCTGCCTCCTCAGTGCTGGCATTAAAGGTATGAGCCACCACGCCCGGTGCAAAAAATCTAATTTTAAAATGTACAAAGTACCTGAATAGATTCCACTTCTAAAAAGGCATGCAAACTGCTAACCAACACAAGAACATGCTTTGCACACAGCATGGTTAGTCATTAGAAAGAGGCACATCAAACCCACAGTAAGGTTCTAGTCCTACTCACTAAAACAGCTAGAATTTAAAAAGTAACAGACATTAAGATGTTGGCAGGGATATAAAAGAATTGAAGCCTTCACATACTGCTAATAAAGTTATAGAATGGTACAACTTCTTAAGGAAACTGTTGGCTTTTCAGAACATTAAACACAGAGTTGCCACATGACCTAGCAATTGTACTTCTCAGGATATGTTCAGGAGCACTGAAAATATGAGTCCACACAAAGCCTAACAGACAAACATTCAAAGCAGCCCTACTCCTAACATGCAAAAAGGCAGAGGCCACCACATGTCCCTTGATCAATGAATGGATAAATAAAATGTGGTGTGTCTATATAATGGAATATTTGGCAGTAAAAACTGAAGCACTGATTTATGCTATGACACAGATAAACTTTGAAGACATTATATGAACTGAAAAATTTAATCACAAAAGGACAAACATATCATATAATTCATTTACATGACATGCCCAGAATAAGGAACTTCACAGAATAGAAAGTACATTAGTGACTGCCAGGGATGGGTAGATGTGGGGAGGGGAACTAATTTGTGGTGGCTAATAAATAGTGATGGCTGAGAACATAGCTCAGCGGTTAGAGGCACTTGCTTGCAAACCCTGCTGGCTCAAGTCAATTCCCCAGCACCCACATAAAGCCAGATATAAAGTGGCACATGCATCTGTGATCCAGTAAGACTACAATAGGAGGCAAAGCCAGGTGAATCTGTGGTTCAAGGGTCGCTAATCTGAAGCTCATTTGCAGTGTAGCAAGAGACTTTGACTTAAAGACAGTGGAGCACAGACACTCTGAAGTTGTCCTCTGACCTGCACACATGCATCAAGACATGTGCACCCACCCATACAAGCGCGCGCACACACACGCACGCACGCACACAACACATGTAAATAAATTTTACAAAAAGAAATTGAGGAGTACTGCTCAACCTTATAACTATTCTAAAAATTGTTGAATTAATTAGTTACTTTTTTAAAATGATGACATTTATGGTATGTGAATAACTAAATAAAGCTTGAGATAAAAATGAGTATGAAGCCTGGTGTGGTGGCACACACCTTTAATCCTAGCACTTGGGAGGCAGAGGTAGGAGGATGGCATGAGTTCGAGGCTACCCTGAGACTACATAGTGAATTCCAGGTCAGCCTGAGCTAGACTGGGACCCTACCTTGAAAAAAACAAAAACAAAAACAAAAAAATGAGTATGAGATCAAAATTATGATTTTCCACTCTGTCAGTGCTACTTTTCCCCTAGAGATGTCACAATTGAGAAGGTCATTATTTTTCCAGGCTATGCATAATTCCCTCTGATTTAGGACCATTTTTCTTTTAGACCTTAACAACAATAGTATCATAAATTTCTGGTAGGTAATCTATATGTATTACAGAAACACTTACTGAACAATATGAGCATCAAAGGTTGTACTGTTGGAGTGCTGCTCACTAGGAAAGCACTTGTCTAACTAACATGGGAGAGAACTGGAGTCCTAGTACTACAAGTCAACAGAAAACTGCATGGCAAGAAAGCATTAACATAGAATGCTATCTTTATTCCTGACTTGTTTAAAACCTAATTGGAAAGATCACCTGCAATTTCTAGGTCTTAGTTTCATGATCTGTAAATAAAACTTCCATAAAACTTGTTTTCATCTGTGACTTTATCAGTTCTACAAGAATTAAATTTGTTACATCTTTTTGTTTTAGTTTTTTTAATTTTCTCTTTTTTTATTTTACTTGATACAAGGTCAACTGGTTTGAACTCACATACCTTCCACTTTTGCCTCCAGAGAACTGTGATTAGTCGTGTGCAGCACCAGGCCCAGCTAAATTCCTCATCCTTATAGCACTAAACCGTGACTAGGTCCTAATAACAACAACTAGTAACCATATTGACTGGTAATCATATTACATACATTTCTGTGTAGGCCTAATATGGCCAAGAGCTTGAGTGGTTGAATTGTTTATTAAATTTCCAGGCATTTACGATAATCAGATTGCAGAGTGAGAAGATATGAGAAAACAGATCCCTTCCCTGACACTGATTATGATGTACTACTTCCTCTACTATAGTTTAATTGACATATGGCTATAATACTTATAATAATTTCACTACTGAAATCCCAGAATCCCTCAAATTTTAACATATATTTTAATATTTAATTATATGTGTATACTATAGCAATAAGAAAAATGTGAGTACAAAATACATATCATATAAATAGAAACATACTATTTTCTTTTTCGAGGTAGGGTCTTGCTCTAGCCCAGGCTTACCTGGAATTAGTCTAAGGCTGGCATCTATCTCACAGTGATCCTCCTACCTTAGTCCTCCCAAGTATTGGGATTAAAGGTGTGAGCCACAACACTCAGCCAAACATACTACTTTTGTAGAGCTCATTTAAATAAATTTAGATTGTAATATAATTAAAGATGCTTAACTTTGACAGAAAAAGAAATAAAATAATAGCAAATATAAAAATAAAATATTAAAAATCAACAGCAACATTTACATAAGAAAATAAAACAGGAGTCCCATAATAACCACATGTTATCCCAAAGGATCACGCCCTCCCCAAGTTAAGCATCACTCACTACCAAAGGGTAAACGGGTGTTTGGACTGAATGTTCGTATGCAGAAACCACTGTAATCCTCAGTGTGATGGTTTTACTGAAGTCACAGGGTGAGAAAGGTCACATGAGGACATGGTAGGAAGGCAACCATTGGCAAGCCAACAAGAGGGCCCTTGCCATCATCAGATACTCCTGGCATCCTGTGAGACTTTCAGCCCCATGCCTATTATTTCAGTCACTCTGTCTATGGGCCTTCATCATGGCAACCTAGGGTGACAAAGACACAATGGGCCATGCTTGGAGAGGGGATGACCAATCACTCAGTCAGTGTTCTTAGCTAGTAATTAATTCTTCAAGTTTTGCAGCCAAGCTTGGCTCTCAATTACATTTACAAACACTGAGTCTATTTCTTGGGAAGCAGATTCTAAAAACTTCAGCAGACTACCAGATTTGTGGCTCCATCGCTTGGTAACATATCCTGGGCTTTTATCATCTGATTCCATCATATTTAACTCTTTTTGTCAGATTTTCTAACAGTCTCTGGGTTTGTCCACACACTCAAATGCCTTGAAATGCATCTCTCTGTTCAAGAGAAGACTTCCTCAATGTAAAAAATCCTGTAAAAACAAATGTCATTCTGCCAATTCCATTATCTAGAGGGGAGGGAGCAGAGGTTGAATAGAATTCTATGACCAAAAGGCTATGTGCAATAATACACAGTTAGGTTTCAACCTCCTTGCTGAGGAAATTTGGAAGAATTGAAGACCACTTAAATATTTCCTTATTCTTTTTTTCTGGACAAATATTTGTTCTGTCCTTCTCATCTTTCTTAACTGAATAGTTGACAAAGCCGTATACAAACCTGGTAAATATAACTGGCCACATTTACTTTATAAGCATTATAATTTGTAAAGACTGGAGACACAACTACTACCCATCTTTATTACTTTATTCCCAAATAAATTGTTATTTTAACATAATATATTCACAATCTCATACTTTTCCTGCCTCTATTCCCAACTCAACCCCAATTTACCATGCTGATGCTCTTCATTTAAGAACTGAACAAGTAAATGCAGTGATTAGCATAAAAGCACCTTCCACAGTTCACAATGCCTTTAAATAGGCTCAGTAGTGCTCTTTTGAGGTTAGGCAAACTATTTCAAGTCTCAGTGGAGGCCATGTTATCCCTATTACATTACTCTGAAAAACTGTAGACTTCAATCTTCTCTAGAAACATCATCATGATACACTACACTATAATTATTCTACAACCACTGTGTTAATAATACATGTGGGCAGAGGCAACACAACAAGGGGAATGCCTTAAGATGCATTAAGCTCTTCTCTTATGAAACAAAAGTTTAAACCTTACCACAAGCTTTTTACTCTTGATTCACAATCAAACCCTTTTGGCAGTTAATCTCTGCACTTATCATCCTTGACTCCAAACTGGCTTGGAAGATTGGAAATGCCTTCCTTACTTCTCCATGTGTCTTACAGAAAACCAGAGCTAGAATTCAGACAAAATGACTACACACTGTACAAATGGTTTTGCTCCATATTAATGCTGCAGAAATATTCCTTGTGTTCATGTCTTCCCATTTCTGTTGAAATCCAATAAAGAGCAGCAACTCAACAGACACCTACTGTCCTGGTGATTATGATAGCGAACACAGTAACATCCACACAGGGCTGGGAATCAGGTTCTGCTTCATCTAGTTATCACTATAATACAAAAGGTAATGCTATTACTTAAGAAAGGGAGAAGGCGGAGTAAAGCATTTTATCCAATTGAACACAGAATGTGATAGTGGCAGTTTGATGGGAGGCCCTCGTCTCTTATCACTGCCTACAAATGATAAAACAACCACTTTCCAGAACCAGTACTCCAGTGTATCACATGATTACTACCTGCAAACAGCTTAAATCTACTCATCTTGGCTTCAGCAAAAGAAAGTATTTTACTAAAAGATTCTAGAAATCTCACAATATCTCCAATGAGAGCAGACATTAGCCTCAGGAACCTCATTGTCAAGAACCATGCCCAAGTCACAGAAATGCTCCCTTCAGACACCACAGCCAGAAATCTCCAGGGTTCTGTCCAGAGAGCTGAGGGTTCCACCACTGTGGATTCCAACAACTAGTCAACCCAAATGAAACTTCCAGGGAACAGATGCTACCCAAAAAGGCATTTTGACCACTGAAGCTCACAATTTAGGGGCTGGTGGTAGCTCAGCAGTAAAGCACTTTGCTAGCATCTATTTAAAAAAAAAAAAAAAACCCAAGTTTAATCCCTAGCACTACAAAAATAAATATAGAAATAATAGGTAGGCAGACAGGCACAGATACATAGATGATAGATAGACAGATAGAGTCACCATTTGCTATCATTCACTATTAAAGTTCAATTTGACAGGTCTGAATTCATCACTCAATAAATGGAACAAGCAATTACTGAAAATAAACAGATATAGTTCGGATTACAATCTCAGCCAAAAAACAAACAGAACAGAGTATATTGGCAACATAGTTTTAAATAAGCAAATATATATGTATGTATATGTATATATATATATGTGTGTGTATGAATATATATATATATATATATATATATATATATATATATATATATAATGCTCAAGATTTAAAAGAGAAGATACAGCATTATAAAAAGAAAATGGGCTGGAGAGATGGCTCAGTGGTTAAGGTGCTTGCTTGCAAAGCATAATGGCCCATGTTTGATTCCCCAGTATCCATGTAAAGTTAGATGTACAAAGTGGCACATGAATCTGGAGCTTGTCTGCAGTGGCTAGAGGCCCTGGTACACCCATTTTCTCTGTCTCCCTCTGCTTGCAAATAAATACATAAATATTTTTAAAAAAGAAAGAAAACAAGGATTTAGAGTTACATGTGACTTCCTCATCTTTTCTAGTTACAAATAAAATTATTTATGTAAGGAATGTGCATTCAGATGAGAAAATATATTTTTTCCTTAATATGTCAAAAATGTCACTGAGTTTAAGATGGGGCTCTAAAACACAGTACCCAACACAAAGTCAAAAAACTCACATCCTGCCAGCGCACATCTCTTATTCTTCAGATAATGCTGGAGTAGAGTCTGCCCAAATTTGGATAGCATACTAGCAGCTACAAAGAATTGTGTCTCAATATTTTTTAAAGGTTTGGTTCTGAGTCAAGAAGGTGAAATTGAGGCATATATTCTCCCCACATAGAGGAGGCCAGGGCCACTGCATTCACTGGGACAAGCACTGAGATCTGTCACCTCAGGACCGATCGGCAGAAGGCTAACCAGAACTCCAGACACATGTGCCACCTTATGCATCTGGTTTACATGGGTACTGAGGAATTGGACCTGGGTCCTTAAGCTTCACAGGAAAGTTCCTTAACCACTAAGCTATCTCTTCATCCCTGTTTGTTAGTTTTTAAGACAGTCTCAGGCAGCCCAGGATGGCCTCAAACTTTCTATGTAGCTGCTGCTGGCCTTAAACTTCTGATATTTCTGCTTCTACCCCCTGAGCTAAGATTATAGTCATGTGTCACCATGCTTGGCTCCTCTTGTTCTTCTGTAAGTATAGGCCCATAGACTACTGAGGTAATATAACATATGCCTTCTGGCTCTTAAAAAAAAACAGGGGGCTGGAGAGATGGCTTAGCGACTGAGGCACCTGCCTGCTAAGCCTAAGAATGCTGGTTCCAATGTCCAGCGGTTCCAATCTCCAGGTCCCACGTTTAGCCAGATGCAAAGTGAGGCAAGGGCGCAATGCCGTACTTGCCCACAAGGGGGTGCACACATCTGGATTTCGTTCACAGCAGCTGAGAGACTGCTGGCGCGCCCATTTCTGTCTCCCTCTCCCTCTCTGTCTATCTCTCTCTGTCTCTCTCTCCAAAAATAAATTTAAAAAAATAAATAAAAATTTAAAAAAAGGAAGTACAGTTACTCAAGAAGTTATTCTTCCAGGAACCTGTCCCAAAGCCAGTCTGCCCTCTGCCTGCTAGGACAGAGCTTTCCACCGCGGTAGAAGGTTGCAGCTCTAGTCACCATGGGGTCACACCTATAAGAAACCTGTGTTGGTTTCCTTTTCACCTAGTCACCAGCACTTAAAGAGTAGAAAGGGAGGTTAATTTACAGTTAGGGCTAGCTACCCCCACTGCTCCCTGACCTCTTTCCCACTCCACTGAATAAAAGTGGGACACACTCATGTGAAAATTAAAAGATGACAGAAAATCTACTTGGAACATCAACTCTCTCATTGAGAACATACCCTAGACTCCATTCTTGAGCAAAAACACAATCAACAATGATAAAAAGAAAGATGAAATAAACACCTGACTTTCCAAAGTTTGTTTCAAGTTTTCCACACATAAATCATCAATTCAATAAATTGTATTAAATAAAAATAGGGAAAGACTGATGAATTGGGTTGGGGAGATGGCTCAGTGGTTAAAGAGGCTAGCTTGCAAAGCCTGCCCACTCAGGCTTAATTCCCTAGTAGCCTTGTAAAGCCAGATGCACATAATGGCACATGTAACTTGAGTTGGTGTGCAGCAGCAAGAATCCCTGGTATACTTATATTGTCTCTATCTATTTCAAATAAATAAAAATATTTTTTTAAAAGAGCTGAAATATAGATTCACCAAGAAGCTAATTTACGGTCTCACTAAATCCAGTAGGATGAATTCACTTAGTCTGTCATGAATTCTTAGACCAAAGCAATTCTATTAAAAGCCCTCCAAGAACAAAACAAGCCAAACAAAAACATGCTCTGAATTTGTGAGAAAGGCCAACAAAAGCTTCCCTAATTATCATGTATGATATCCCCATTCCTTCAATTTCAAAGACAATCATGAAGGAATTTTCCCTTCTAACAAAGTAGACTAGAAAATTAATGTTTTATTGATTTTTTCAGAAATAAAAGCAATAAGTTGATATAATACTTTTCATATACATTGCATTCTTATAACAATATTATATATAGAGAGAAAGGGTTGATTTTACTATATACAGAGTAGAAAATGAACACCTAAAAAGATTACCAATACACAAACTCTGTAAGACAGAGCATCTCAAACTCAATGTTGCAATTCCAAGTCCTTGGACTAGTTCTTAGTAGCTCTCCTTTGTCCTGAAAGAAGTACCTTGAACTCTTGATTAAGGGACAGATACGGGTGCTTTTTTTGCATAGTCATTTCCCTGTGTGGATACTCTCTCCATATTCTCTCAATGATCCAAGGTTAGACTCAGTACTATCACTGCAAAGCCACATTCCCTCCTCAGAATTGCTCTTAGAATCAAAATACAAAAAAGACCCATGGCTTTCCCAAGTGACTGCATTACAGTGTATGAGGATCTTGAGACGTAAAAGACAACCAAAGGAAAAGTAGCATGGACACAAAAGTAAACACATACACTAAGACCAAAAAAAAAAATAAATAAATCTGAAATACTTTAGAATGTGTTTAGAAAAGTCGTCCTTTGAATCTTTGTGTGGGGGCTATTATGACAGTTAGATATTGGTGGGAGCTAGTACAACTGTTTTCAGAGGGTTCTGTAGAATGGCGATGGCGTAAGAGCTCATGAACCCTTCAAAATTCTGAGTCCACGGAATCCTGCAGATTTCTGGATTAGGGAGCTCATAAATAAGTCTGTGATTGAATTTTAATTTATATTATTCTTTTCTTCATCTGCTTTTCCATTAGACACTAAGTTCCTTAAAGTAAGGAAATCTTTCTAGCTGTTTAGCTTTACCTCTGCGTTGCACACCATAGCTTTTCAAGTGATGACTTAATGAAGAATGACCTTCCTTCTGTCATTATTTAATATACATGGACCCTCAAAACAAGCACATAAGCATTTTAAGAAAAAACACACTGACCCCCACTCAGGGAGCATAAGCATTAGCTCAGACAGGTGAGACATAACAGAAATGTCATTGCTAAGGGGAAGACTGCATCTAAATAACTGGGCTACCTAACCATGAGTGATTTTTCAGTTTTCCAAGAACAAGAGACTGCTACCAATTAACTTTTTAAAATATTTTTTATTTTATTTATTTTCAAGGAGAGAGAGAAATAATATGGGCATGCTGGGTCCTCCAGCCACTGCAACCAAACTCCAGATACAGGCGCCACTTTGTGCATCTGTCTTTAAGTAGGTAACTAGGAAATCGAACTCTGGCTGTTAGGCTTTAAAGGCAAGCACCTTAACCACTTAGCGATCTCTCTAGGCCCCAATTAACAATAGTCCCAGAACTTCTGGCCATACCAAACATAGGGGAAACATATTAAAATGTGGCCTTTGATGTCACGCGAGAAGGTCACTACCATAATCACAAAATTCACAACAAGGGTATCAGAAAATAACAAGATCAATGAAAAAATGTTGCAGGGAAATGATCCAGACTATAAATACAGATCCCTTGAACTACTCCCTATATAAAATAGTTAAGTTACTTTACCCAAACTGGAATCTCCACTTACAGTAAGTACCCAGTAAGATAACACAAACTAGAGATTGCAGGAAGTCCATGAAAACCCTATCTAACACTTGACTCAATGGGAAATGCAGAAGGAATGTACAGATGCTAGGTACTAGAAAGTGCCAGCCTTACAGAAAGGTGCCACTCCTCACCAACAAGGCACATACTTTGAACAGCTTGAAGATGCTGGGAAGATGGCAGTAACCATAACTCAGTCTTATGGCTGTGAAAGCTACAAGGGAGCTTCTGTTGCAGGAGGTCATATTCCTGGTCAAAAACTGAGGATTCTATCATAAAGGGATACTGGGAAATGCACGCTGGGAAAAATTGCCGTTTCTGCTATGGGTACAGCGCTCTATCCAAGTGAACTCAACAATCAGAAAAGAAGCTACAGTTGTTACCAACAATGCAGCCTGGCTAAAATTTAACTCACTGCTTTTAAATTGTCTCAGCATTCCAAATGCTTGGTATAATATTCCTTTAAGAACAAGCTACAATGACTATTATAATGCATTTCACTCCAAAAAAGCCATTGGTGAATAACACAAACAGGACTAGGGATACAACCAGTGAAATGATTTATTATTCATCAAATAAGAGGCAAAGGCCTTGCTGATATTTTCAGCTTCAAGACACAACCTCTTTAGTGCAATACTTAACCAACTTTCCAAATGAAAAAACAGTTGAGTCTCATAACAGAGTGTCTTCTCCACTTCTAAGATGATAATAATCCTGACAAAATTTAAAAGGCAACTGGGGCTGAAGAGATGCCTCAGCAGTTAAGGTGCTTGCTTGCAAAGGCTGAGGATGGAGTTTGATTCCCCAGTAGCCATGTAATGACAGATGTACAAGGTGGCAAAAAAGTCTGAAGTTTGTTAGCAGTAGCTGCAGGCCCTGGAGTACCCATTCTCTCTCTCTCTGTTTCTTTCTCTCTCTCTCTCTCACTCATATAAATAAAAATATATATTTAAAAGGCATCTGATTGTGTACGATATCAACATCTTATTTCATTTCAAAGAGAAGGAGGCCTGGAATCATTTA
Source organism: Orientallactaga sibirica (assembly GCA_036365145.1). Lineage (NCBI taxonomy): Eukaryota > Metazoa > Chordata > Mammalia > Rodentia > Dipodidae > Orientallactaga > Orientallactaga sibirica. The sequence continues at coordinate 36,755,239 of JAEOAD010000006.1, read as the reverse complement.
ACCAATCCATGATGGTTCTGTGTAAATCTTCTCAGTCTCTTTTAGTTCAATTAAATCCATTAAACTGTACTAATTTCAGTAACTTTTTGAATTCAGTAATTACACATCTAGAAATCACTCCTATTAGGGGGTTAATTCATTTACTCAGTGATTCAAAAAATACTAAGTACTTTTTGGCTGATAAACTCCATGTGCTTGAAAGTAGACTCAAATATGTGTGTGTACATATGCACACATGTGCACATGCACATTTGTATAAGGGTCAGACTTCCCAAGAGTTTTATCCTTAAAATGCATTATGGACTGGGGCTATAGCTCAATGGTAGAATGTCTGCCCAGCATGCACAAGGCCCTGGGTTCAATCCCCAATACTGAGGGAAAAAACATGGAAGAAGGTATAGCTTCTGCTAAGTACAAACAACAATTATTCTCAGAACTGAAGGGCTCCCCACCTTCCCTGTCAGCAGAGAGAACAGCTATACAGCTATTGTGTTCAGTGAGAATAGATTATCTGACAGAACCTGTATAAATTTCCAAAAAATGATGAGCCAAAAAAAAAAAAAAAAGGTCCCTGCTACAGAAGGGTATGTGAATAATTTGGGTAACATAACTCTACAGAAAGGAGTCAGAAGTATCATTACTCTTATAACCTTGACCCTGAATTTGGCCTACAACTTCTATACATTTTTAGTAGTGTGTGAGAACAGATGATACTGTAACACAGGAAAATGGCAACATTTAAAATTCATAGTAGCACAAAACCATTACTTTTCCCACTGGACCCCTTGAACTTTAATAATGTCTGACCTGGTTGGCCAATATGTTCTAAAAGCAGACAGAGGAAAATCAGCAATATTAGATATTGCAGAAATGATTTTTCATTTAGATAGACATTACATGTTCTCTTAAAAACGGGTCACCAATTTTGTGGACACTTAATTTTCTTAAGGGGGTAGCCATCAAAGAAGGAAAATATCTTCACCAATTGCAAGATAAAATCAAAACCTGGGCTTCTTGTGGTCTTATTATCCCTATGCACAAAGTAGGAGTGAAGACAGACCCCCATCCAACAGCTATGTATGCATCAATCCAAATCAAAGATAAAGTGTGGCAAAGAATTAGATGTGAAAGAAAGCTATTCATTTTTTCCTAAGATAAATAGCAGAAAAGCCAATAGCTCATTAACCATCCAAAGGCGATGATACACTACCCAGATAAAGAGCCAGGATAATCACACATTTATACTGTTTGCATTATACAAGTGAGACGATTTATAAAAGCATAATTTAAGAATCTACCCTGCTTAAGTCACTTAAAAGCAGCAAAATGACTTGAGGATCAAGCAATTAGGTGCTTCCTCACAACACCGCAGTTCCAAGTGGCCTTCTCCATGCCCCTGTGTTCAGCAAATATCATTTCAACATGCAATTACTCCTGGGCTCTGAAGTACTTGTCACCTGTTTTGTTTATAATGCAAAGACCTGCTTACCCATAGCAATTTTCCATATTACAGCTTGTGAATTATTTCTTAGAAGTTGCTTATAAACTAGCATTATATCCACCCCTCAAGCCCATGGAGATGTCACTCTGCGAGTGGAAGTTCAGGTGCGTATCTGCTGAGCAAAGTCAGAGATCTACCGTGAGTCAGGAGTCAGGTGAAGAGTGAATCACAAAGGGAATAGACAAGAGAGAGCATCCAGAAGTAGGAGGATCATTGTGAGTTCGAAACTATCCTGGGACTGCAGAGTGAATTCCAGGTCGGCCTGAGCTAGAGTGAGACCCTACCTCAAAAGAGAAATAGAGAGAGAGCATCCATTTCTTTTTTCTCCCAGTGGCTTTCCACATCCCTCTGCAAACACCAGCATCCAAATAGGCACCACATCCCTCTGGAAACCTTTCACACAGGCCTTGTTGATCTGCAGGGCAGTCTTAAGTGGAAGCAGGTACTCATTCTTCACACAGACAAGCTGGAACTCCAAGACAGCCAATGCCCTGCCCAGGAACTGAGGTTGGGAGCCAGACCTCCTCTGAGTGTCCCGGGAACAGTGATAGGACCCTGCTTAATGCTGTCCTGAAGGATCATTCTACAACAAGCAATGACTCCATCTAAAAACAATGAAACTCAGTTCAGATATCCTCATTTAAAGTTGACATATCCCTGAGTCTTTACAATTATTCTTTAAATCATACTGTTTTAGGTATGTAGGTTTTTAAAATATTTTATTGATTGATTGATTGATTGATTGATTGATTTGAGAAAGAGGAAGAGGCAGAGAGAAAGAGAGAATGGGAGCGCCAGGGCCTCCAACCACTGCAAATGAACTCCAGATGCATGTGCCCCTCGTTTATCTGGTTATGTGGGTCCTGGGGAATTGAACTGGGGTCTTTAGGCTTCACAGGCAAACGTCTTAACCACTAAGCCATTTCTCCAGGCCTGTTTTCTTTTTTTTTTTAATTTTGAACATCTAACAACTCATATCAAAATATCACTCAGCTTAGATAATATAATCAAGACTATATTTATGTACATAATTTTAAAATGCAAAGAAAAAATATTACACAACTAAACTTTAATATTCAGGAAACTGCCTACCAAGTACTGTTTAAGCCTAACATATTATTTAAATAAAAACAATTATTTCAGCCGGGCATTGTTGCACATGCCTTTAATCCCAGCACTTGGGAGGCAGAACTAGGAGGATTGCTGTGAGTTCAAGGCCAGCCTGATATGACATAGTGAATTCCAGGTCAGCCTGGGCTAGAGTGAGACCCTACCTTGAAAACCAAAAAAAAAAAAAAAAAAAAAAAGAAGAAGAAGAAGAAGAATGGTAAGGAGATAAAAGCAGCAATAACAGGCTAGAACATCTGTATGAAGACAGGTAAGAGAAGTGACCCAAATTTGGCAAAGAACTCTTACAACTCAGTGAGCAAGCATACAAACAAAAGATCAATGTCATTAATCACCGAGGAAACAGAAATTAAATCCACACTGAAATTCCACATCATACCCACTAGAAATAGTGATAATCCAAAAAACAGATAGTGCACAAATTTGAAGATGCTGAGAAAGTGACACTTTCATACATTACTGGTGGGAATGTAAAAAAGTGCAGCCACTTCAGAAAACTGATAGTTCCTCAAAATGTTAAGTGGCATAATTCAGAAACTAGTCAAGAAATGAAAAGATTTAGACACAAAGAAATCTTACATATATCCCACCTTTAATCCCAGCACTCAGAAGGCTGAGGTAGGAGGATCATCATGAGTTTGAGGTCATCCTAAGCTACAGAGTAAGGCTCAGGTCACCTGGACTAGAGTGAAACCATGCTTCAAAATAATCAATCCAAAATCTTATATACCAATGCTCATAGAATCAGTATTCACAATAGCCAAAAGCAGAAGCAATAAATTACCTACAGACTGATGAATGGCCAAATAAAATATGTGGTATTCATACAATGAAAAATCCATAATTTTTACAAAATGCAACAGGCATGAATGAACCTCAATGACATTGCACAATATTAAACAAGCCAATCACGGGCTGGAGAGATGGCATAGCAGCTAAGACACTTGCCTGCAAAGCCTAAGGATCCAGGTTCGATTTTCTAGAACCCACGTAAGCCACATGCACATGGTGATGCGTGTATCTGGAATTCATTTGCAGTGGTTAGAGGCCCTAGCACACCCATTCTCTGTATCCTCTTCTCTAGTAAATAAATAAAATTAATTTTTTTTTTAAAAAGAAGCCAATCAGGCTATATGGTTCTACTTAGAGGCTATGACCAGGCAGGCAAGTCTGTGGACACAGATTAATAAGTCCAGGATTTCTTTTCTAATGATGAAATATTCTAGAATTAGATAATGTTGCTATTTCTACACATTTGTGAAAATACTTAAGACTAATGAATTCTGTATTTTAACACTGACAAAGTATATACATTGTATCTCCATAAGAACAATTTCAATTAAAGAAAAGAAGATTTAAGGGTCAGGGGAGACAGCTACATGGAAAAAGTACTTGTCATAGAAGCCTAAGATGCTGAATGTGGGTCCCCAGAAACCATGTAAAAGCTGGACACTGTAATGGGCATCTATAATCACAGCTTGCCTAAGCAAGAAGGGAGGTGGAAACAAGAGAATCAGCCAGAAACTCAGAGAACAACTAGCTCAGTGAATTGTGCAGTTAATGAGAAATCGTGCTTCCGCCAAGGGGAACTGAGGACTGACACTCAATGCTGTCCTCTAACCTCTACATGCATAGTACACATACATCCACATTCTTCGACATGAACATTCACATACACACAAAATAAAAAGAATTAACATTTACACAACATATAATTAATGTCATCTACAAGGAAGAAAAGAAAGGTAAAGAGGAAAGGGAAGGAGAAGGAGAAAGGGAAGGAGAAGGAGAGAGAGAAGGAAGAGAGGGAGGACAAAGAGACGGACATATATCTATCCCAAAGAAGACGCTCATGATTTATGGGTCTGCTAGCGAAGTGCAGCGCCTCAATGTGGGATGCACTCTAGTTCCTGGTCAAAAGGAGTCACACACCATGGCATATAATGTATTCGAGCCCATTTAAATGAAGCATATTCTTTAAACTAGTATATTTGATATTCCCCATAGCTCATTTTAAACACTATAAAATTACATCTACATATTCTCCTGTGAACCATATCATTAAGTTTTCTCATGCTTTATTTTCCTGAGCTATCAGATAAGGTGATGGTTCCATTGAATACAGTCTAGGACTTGGCCACATTTCCCACCCATCTAACCATTCATAAGAGCAGAAACAATGGAGATAAGCAGGAGGTCCTTTCTTCAGCTTCCCCTGTCAATGGGTTCCAAAGACAATTAAACCTACTGCTCAGAAATGTTCAGTGACATCTATCATTTTAACAACACAGTTTATCCAACTTTGAGAATCAGAGACCAAGAAAACATCTGCTGTCACTAGTATCACTGATTAACCCATAAAAATAAAAAGCACTGGAGACTTAAGAAATCAACTCCTAGTGCTTGAAAAGCAAGCTCAGCAGTCTCTCTGTGACTTCCAACCTGCTTGTGTTAATCCCTGGACAGGTGGCACCCTTATTTAGAGTAAATTAACCACCCCTACCTGCACAGAAAGAGTTTGGTGGTAATTGACGGGGACACAACTAAATGATTATGCCCTCTGGGAATATAAAATCTACAGAACACCCCCAGAGGTGATGGGCGTCATGACTACTATAAACCAAGATTTGAATCTAGCAAATAAAACTTAAAATAAAATGCAGGAAGCCCAGGTCAGACCTTCAACAGCACATAATCACAAAAAAGAAAACCCCAGAAATGGCATGGGATCTGCTACTTCTAAAATAATAGGATAGGAAACTTTGAAATAATCATCCTTAAATAAGGTACAACTATAAATATATTATGTAAAATACATGATATGTATAACCTCCTATGTATTTATATATTGAAATATATGTGACACTGCACAGTACCAAATATGCTGTGAAGAAACCAGCATCACTGACTGTATCTGCTGTGACCTCCTATCTGCAGGAAGAGTTGGATGGAATTCTGGAACATATGCAAGATAACACTCATGTCACAAAAGGAAAAAAAAATCCTTCTTGTCCTCAAGCAAGTTAATGAAACAAGTGATAAGCTGAGGGTCAAATTCCCACTTCTACAATCAAAACTTATCATAGGAGCCCTTGAAAAGGGAGTGCATCTGTCATATGTTAATGACTTCAAGCCTTCCCTGAACTTCTAGGTGTACAGGGGAAAAAAAAAAAAAAACAACTTAAAGCACTTCACAACTCCTTGTGGGTATAATTAGCCTGTTGCAATTGTTGGCAATTCTTATCCTGGGACTTTAAAAGGTCACTCTGGTCTCTAAGATACCAAATTTAGAGTCACTCTCCCTTCTGGACAGATTAAGCACTCCCTACAATTAGTATACCACTGCACCTGTTGCAAAACCTCTTTCTTCAGTGATGTAAATGGGAACAGTCAACAACATTCTGAATTCTTGGGGAATTATTAGACCTCAGAACCAAGCAATGAACAAATCTGATGTCTGCTGCTGAGATGACTGATGGCAGTCACATCTGACCACAGCAGAAGCCAGTCTATTCTGCATAGAACATCTTAGCTAACAGAGACCTCACTAACTTGACTCCCTCAAGTGGGTAAGCAGTCAGCATACAATTCTGCCACGTAAAGAACTTGTTTTTTTGTGATTTAGCTGATTTTCTACAGAGAATGCCAGAATCTCCCAAAAATTCAAGTCCAACTAATAAAACATTATTAGTTTATCTAAATTATGCTTTTAAAATGCTAATGATTGAATATGGATGGAAGATGTTTATTTTATTTTTGAAGCTCATAACTATGCAATTTTCTAATTTTAAAAATTGAGAATTATAGTAATTTTCATGAAAAAATAACAATATTTATATTTAGAGGATACAGCTTTAAATGCAAGTCATTTAGAAAAGAAACTTAATTTTAACAATGGAATTCATGATGGGCGTGGTGTCACACGCCTTTATTCCCAGCACTTGGGAGGCAGAAGTAGGAGAATCACTGTGAGTTCAGCACCAGACTGGGGCTGCAGACTGAACTCCTGGGCTAGAGTGAGACCTTAACTAAAAAATAAAAAATCTAACTCATAAAAATTGAAAAAAAGTTTTATGTAACTGTCAGTAAACATATGTGTCATTCTCAAACTTGAAACCATAAACTCTGTCCTTCCTCCATCCTCATGCTTTCCTTCCTTCCTTTCTCTTTGAAGGAAAGATCAACAGGAATATCCTCTAGTCCCTTCCTTTTGGAGCCAGGAGAACCAGCGGTATTTTCCACTACATCAGAAACAAGAACTCAGTGGCAGCTGATTCACATGACTTCATAAGTGAGAAGAATACCACAGAGCCTTCTTAAATGGATGATATCATACGCTGCTTGGTAAGTCCATTAGGTAAGCCTATTATTATCACCACAGTGCATACATAAACATATCACAGGTGCTTAAGAGCTTTCCCACATATACAGTCTTCAAAATCTAACTGGAATTTTATAAAATATACAGGGATAAAACATTTTCCAGAAGACTTTTACTGAGTCATTGTTAAGTAACATACATTCTTCTGTGTATTAAATTATGTATACAAAGACTTTCAGAGATCAATTCAAAAAACAATATAAAAATTAAATTAGTGAGACTTTCAAAATTAGCATTCCAAGTATAATAAACCTAGTAACACTTGATTATGTTACCACAGTCTTCCAAAATCTTTTCATCTGAAATTTACTTTAAAAAAAAAGTGAACTGGATTATGAAACTGTCATTACTTTTTAGCTTTGCTGTTGGATCTATATAGTAATCAAATTTAGAAAACTATAAATTATATTTAAATTTATTATTTACAAGTAATTAATTATAAAAACAGCCAGGTGGCTTTCGTTACATAAATTATTGCTAATGGCAGAGATCTCATGCTGCTGCAGTCAGCATCTGTGTGTGTCAAGTGCACATTGGCATCTAACAACCCTCTTCAGGGTGTAATTCAGCACTAGAACACAAAGGTAAGACATACAAGTTCAGATCACATCTGAATTGCCTGATTCCCATATATTCTGAAAGTTTCAACATTTCCTCCAGGGAACTTGTGTTGTAATAACATTTTGGTATAAAAGCTTTAAAGCCAGATACATAATTACTAAGTATCCAATAATGTTTAACCACTTAAGGTCTATCTATCTCTATGATTTAAACATTATTAAAAAAAAAAAGTCTAGTCATTTAGCATCCAACAAGGTACAGGGTCACTGCTGCCTCACAAATGCAGTTGTGAAAATGACATATAATGTGTTTCTTCCCACTACAAAAAAAAAAAAGAAAAAGAAAAAGGAAAACCTGGTACTAAAGAAGAAACAGAAACTTTAGGATTCCATCTCTTTTCCTCAGCCTTTATAGCCATTCCTCCAATTCTATGTTTGGTATTAAAGAACTTCACATGCTGATTTCATTCTCAGATAAAGCATGAGTTTCAGTGATATAACAAGAGTAGCCTCATACTGTTATTTTAAAAGAAATATAGATCTTGAGGAAATATAAACTTTACACTAAACAATCAAGAAATTAATAAAAATTAATGAATGAATCTGGCCTGATTACAAATTCTACCTTGGAGGTCTAGAGGCCCTCCCTATATCAGCACCACAAGATGAAGGAGAAACTTCATGAGAATAATGCTTCAACTATAGGATAAAGTTCCAGAATTACTAAGGTCTTCCTTTCTAAACAAATAAGTTTTAAATTTTTAATAGAACATCCACATTGAGCTAACTAAAACTTATGGAATATCTATCTTGCTAACAGATTATCTAATCCTTCACTTTTCTTCTTCCCTTAAATCTGCCTTAACAACAATCACCAGAGAAATGAAAGCATTGCTCACCTCAGCAGTTAATCTCTGAAGAGCCAGAGAAGAGGGGGAAATGAAAGAATAAGTGACAGTTACAGAAAGAAACAGGCTTACTAAGTACAGGATAATTTTTTCTGCTAACAAATGCGAAGCAGTTCACTCAAGTATTTTTGGCTAAAGTAATTATCGTGGAGAAGGGGAAGAGGAGTGAGCTTTTTACACTGACCACCCACTGTGCTGCCTTTGCTCAAAATGGCTCATCTTCAGGAATCATTTAGAACCACTTACAAGATACACAAGAAAGCCAACTTCAGAGCCACATGTCCTATCTTACCAAAGTCATAGCTGCCACCAACTGGAAACACAGGCATACATTATAGAGGGTGTAGAGTTACTGAACTGCAACACATAGAAGAACTGTGTTCCCAGACTTTATGAACAGCTTCAAGCATCATCCTCCTTACATACCAAAATTCATGATGGTAACCTATTTCCAAATGCCAGATCTGCTCTCAAAGCACCTAACTTTGTCACCCTTGAAAACATACAAAAGAGTATGCCTTGCATTCAAAAACCATGTGCCAAAGAGAAGATACAAGAGCAGTTTGCCTTCTATTAGAAGGTTCTGACGTTTGTTAAAAATTGAATCCTGCTGGGCATGATGGCACATGCCTTTAATCCTAGCACTCGGAAGGCAGAGGTAGGAGGACCACCATGAGTTCGAAGCCAGCCTGGGACTACAGAGTGAATTCCAGGTCTAGTGAGCCCCTACCTCAGGAAAAAAAAAAAAAAAAAAAAAAAAAAAAAAAAAAAAAAGAATCCTTTCTTTACACTTGCAATACGTGTGGGAGGAAAGTTTCATTATCTGAGGCATCATCAGAGCTAAGAGGAAGACAAGAGATGCAGGGACTAACAACCTAGCAAACTAAACTATCAGTCCAACCAGAGGAGGGCTTGCTGGGCAAGTATGAATATGTATGCTTAACAATTAGCAGTCACTAAAACTTAACAGTCTTTCTCTAATTATTACAAGTAATTTCAGAATACAACAAGATCTTCATATTTTTCAAATCTAGACTAGAAAAATAGTTTTATGAATAGAAAACAAGCAACAGCTGCCCAGGGATGAGAGTTTGTTTGGTGTCTGTTGGTGATGGCTCAGTGATGCTGTGCTCAGTCTGTATATGTGATAAGCTTCTAGCCGGTGAGCCTTGCTGTCTGTTTTCATGATGCTGGGAGAGTGCAGTGGTAGAGGGCCCTGGCACCATGTGCTAAGCAGGACACAAGGACATTATTTAGAGGGTTTGGATTTCTAGTCTCAGTAAAAGGCAAAACTAAGTGTCTAATATAGATGATTAAGATGAAGGGGAAACTACAAACATTCTTCTGCTTGGGATACTAACATCATATTTGAGGCATGATAGCAGACTAAGACAATCAAAGTGCAGCCCATGAGGAAGCATACAAGAAGTGCATTTTGTGGATACAATGTCCTATGAATGCTCAACTGGGAATCTCTGGTCACTGATTATGAATAAAGGGCAGGTGACTTCAGAAGGTTCAGTGTATTGTGCCATACATAAGTTTATCAGAAATATGTATGCCATAGATCCCAGGTGCACTGATTTGACATGGTCAGGATTGGGAGGCATGCAGCAGTGTCTATCTGAATCATGTAAGTTACCAACCTACGATCATCATATGAAAGTGGCAAAGGGAAAAAGGCTCAATCTCTCATCACCAGTGTCTGTCTTGATTCCTGCCCAAAAGTTTCACATCAAGATCCTATCTAAATTACCCTGCTCCCAGGGGTAGAACATATCTAGTTACCCTGTGCTCAGGGGTAGAACACTCACACATGGTGTGTAGAGTCAAACCCTAATGAAATCCCAGTCAACAAAGTCATTGGCATTTTAAAGAGAAAACTCCTCCTCCGTCCTCCAAATGGTGCCACTGCCAACCACGTGCACTGGAACAAAAACCGCAAGGGACTTTTGGATCCTTCTAAGTAGTGCAACTTTGCTTCCTACAAATAATGGAAAGAAATTACTTCAAAGAACATGAAGGGAATCTATTACCTCTCAAGAATGAAAACCAATATCTAAATTAGAATTAACCATTGAGTTGGCAGGGGGAATGAGACAAAAAGATAAATAGATTAAAAGCTCTATCTATAAATGTTAACAGTTCAGAATTTACTCAAGGTCAGAGTTTTATAAACTTCTGAAAATAGCATCTAGATGGGCACCAATACCCACTCTGTTGGTACTATAAGCTTCACTGTTAATACTTTGGGTATATGAATGTATTTCTACGTAATCTATGTACTTGGTTAAAATAAAAATCTCAACTAAACCAAACCATAAACAAATTTTTAACTGAAAAGCTCTCTTCTCACATATCTGTTACCTGGAAAAAAAAAAAAAAGCAGAAGGTCTCTCTGGCCATCTAATCACCATATCAATGACACATGCCACGAGAGAGGAGCACTAGTTTATTTGATTGATCATGGTAGATAAACTCCAAATAACAGAGAAATTAACAAATGCTTGACATTTGCTCAACATCCATTATTCTGACACTGCTTTCAGAATTTCAAAGCCGGGGAGTATGCTTAATCAACATTCATATTCCCCTGTGAGCTACAGGCACCATATTGCACCCCGCCTTCATACTGATGAAAACTGCATATTGGCCATTTCCAAAATGTTCTGGGACTCCGCACAGGGCCCCTTTTCTCTCTTGTTCCTGCTCTGCAGTTTTCTTTTAAACACTTCCAAGATAAAAGCATCTGCCAGTTTTTCTCTCTAGGGATGTATGCAAAATGAACTTAACAGTTTTAAGGCAGGGGTAACACTCACATCTAAATTCATTCATAGGACAGAAAAGGGCCTAAGAGGCCTCTCCAGGGACAAAACCCTGTGGAAATTCTCCCCACACACAACAGTGGGAGCTTTATAAAACCTACGGCCAGACAATTTCCAATTCAAATGCCCAACATAGCATGACCTTTGTCAGATCTCTGAGCCCAAGATGCACCCATGATTTTTTATTCTAACCAGCACAGACATTAGACAGGGCACTATGGCTAAGCAGGAGGTTCAATATTTGCATGCTCTTCTATTGTGAAAATGTAACAGTGACAGCACTGTGTCAAATTCTTTTCCCTCTAGAACTTTAACTCCATAGGAGAGGCATGGCTGACAGATGACTCCCCAACATCTGTGTTATGTACACTGCACAGCTGAGAAGCCCTGGATCCCTGTCAGAACATCATGGAAATGACCCTTACTTTCCTGATGCCTTCTTTGTATCCTGCCCCAAATATATAAATATCTGTAACACAAATTGTGCAATTTTAACAAAATATAAAAAAATGGCAAGACAGATGAACATAATTTATAGTCATTAAGCTGCTCACGTAGCAGCTCAACATATGCTGTATAAATGTTGTACACTAGACAATTTATCAGATCTGACAGAGTGCACATCATATTGTTTTATTTAATATACTTACTAAAATTTCATAGATTGAGCATCACTTCTGAAAGCGCAGAGATTGCATAGAAAATATTTATTCACCACCCAAGATTTATTTTGATTACCCTTAGAGTTACGTGATAAAATACAACTCTCAAAACTTACAAGGTTACAGCTTACACAGCCATTGCTCCACATACTAAAACATAACAAATGGTTACACATTGGTAGTCTCTTTTACTTTCCTTTAGTGCTAAGGAGAAGACTAGACTAAACCTGTAGCTGCTTGCTGAATATTTGAATATTTTTAAATGGGACTTACATAGACTGAACCAGAGTAGGGGCTTAAGATATCTCAGGAAAGAGTCCTAAATCCTTTGTATGCTAATACCTAGAACAATACTACCCCAAATGAACAAACCTACTTCTAAGTCATTTTCTCCCAAGAAGGGGTTATTAAAATGAGCACTCATCAAGATCTGAAAGTTATCAAGGATTCATTGAATTCATGAAGGAACACAATACAGTGCTGGGTACTAAAAAGAAAGAGCTGCAAAATAAAATCACAACAAAACACACAAACTTATTCCCAGGAATCCACAGTCCAATGACTAGAAAGAAGAAAGGGATGAATACATTCTAAATGAACAGGTAAAAGTCACCTTAATGGTCAAAGCGAGGGAAAAAAATATTCTTAGTTCATCTAATGTAACATTCAAAGACAAAAAAAAAAAAAAAAACGGGTAGAAGGAGGCACGGAAGGAAAACAGGTAAGAGAAGCAATAGGAAGAGGTGGGAAGAATGGACACAGAGAAGGATGGATGGATATATAGAAAGAAAAAAGATATTAAACAGACATGGCATTTGAGACTCTGTATTATGTAGGGTTAATTCTTCAGACGAGATAAATGAAATGTAAAAGAACAACACTTGAGAGGCTGGGGCAGGTGGACTGCAACTTTGAGGCAAGCTGAAGGTACATATGGCGACCAGGTCTCAAAGAGCCTAAAAAAATGTAAATAAATACATAAAATTTTTAAGAAAGAGAAAGGAAAATAAAGGAATGAAAATAAGAAGAGTATGGGCTGGAAGATGGCTTAGCAGTTAAGGCATTTGCCTGCAAAGCCAAAGGACCTAGATTCCATTCCCCAGGACCCACGTAAGCCAAATGCACAAGGTGGCACATGCGTCTGGAGCTGGAAGCCCTGGTGCGTCCATTCTCTGTCTATCTGTCTGTCTCACAAATAAATACATACATACATACATAAATACATACATACATACATACATAAATAAAATATATTTTTTAGAAAAGGAGAACAGAAAGGTCAATAGAGCATTCAAGGAAGAATGCTGGTCCTGGACATTTTTGAGAAAACTCTTAAAAGTCTGGTGAACTGCTGTGAAAAGAATACTAGAAACAAAACAATAACTGTCAATTTCCAAAGGATCATTTCAGATAAAATGCAGTAGAAGTGAGATGAACACAGTATAAAGAAATGCCTTTCTTAGGAATGAATCACCCCCCACCCCGGTATCAAGCAAACAATAACTGTCCCACAGTCATTCTTCTAAGTGGCGAAGAAGCTCTGTACATTTCAAGATATAGACACTGCAAAGCAGAAGCAGAGCATACTCACTGCAAAACCTCAACTTCAACTTCATCTGACAGAAGAGCTGACAGTCAATGACATACTTCCTGTGCAGTCAGACAACCAGGCAGCCATATGATACTGAGTGACTCACATGAATAACAAGTTACTGCAAAAGCACTGAAGAGTCTAACACAGTGCACCCTCAGAAAGGAAATATAAAGCCAATGAAGTCAAACAGAGTTCCACATAGAAAAACAGCCAAGTCCCAATATTCTGAAAGAAAAGAACTAAAAATAAGAAAGTAACCAGGCTTCCTTTAACGCACAGTGGCAATGGCACCTGCAGGTCCCAGAGTAAAGAACTATTTAAGCCTTGCAATCTGGGGTCAGAGCAAAAACCACGGTGCCCAGAGGGACAGCTTTCTATGAAGGTGAGTTAGGGCCTGAGCAGCCTTGACTGGGATGGAGGCTGGGAGGTAGGCATCGGAGCCTGCAGGAGTCCCTGAGATCCCTGACAAAAAGGAGTTTGAGCACTGCCAGCTCTGGTGAGGCCCCTATCATCACCATCACATTGGCATTTTATTTCTAGACAAGAAATATATTTTACCTTTTTGAGTTTATTTCCTGGGTACAGGCCAACCATTATGAACCATTCAGTGAATCACTGAATAGGGCACTTACAGGGATAAACAATTATAAAAATAACTCTGCCACAAGCCCATACATTTTATTTTATTTAGTGATGTAATAAGCTTAGGGGCATATATCAGGTCCAAAATGGTCTTGGTCATTAATTTAAGCAATAAATCGTAGGTCTTGCCAACAATGACGGCAAACAGATGCTAACAAGGAAATGTATTATTTAATATTGCCACGTGTTATAAAAATGTAAGTGTGTTTAAGACATGTCTTAAATTTTTATAATAATATGCATTTAATGCATTACTGTTTTGACACATGCAGGAATCAGATTTATAGGGCCCATTCCATAGCTTCTTCTCTTGTGAGCATGAGAGCACATTCTCTTGTTGTTTTTAAGAAGGGAAACCTTTAAAGCGTACACTTGCAACAAGATCTAATTGGTTGTCTTGCTGTTCTCTAGTAAATAATGTCAGCAACTGAAACTCATTTAAAAGAATGAATCCACACTTTGCCAAATCAGAAAAATACTAAAATGACTAGTTTTTTAAGGTAGGGTCAGGTGCTAGCCCCAGGCTGATTTGTAATGCACTCCGTAGTCTCAATGTGGCCTCAAACTCTCATCAAAACTCATCAAACCTTCTACCTTGTCCTCCGATGTGCTGGGATTAAAGGGTATCCCACCAGGTCCAGCTAAAATTACAATTTTTTTTTTTTTTTTTTTTTTTTTTTTTGGTTTTGCGAGGTAGGGTCTCACTCTGGTCCAGGCTGACCTGGAATTAACTATGCAGTCTCAGGGTGGCCTCGAACTCTCAGCGATCCTCCTACCTCTGACTCCCAAGTGCTGGGATTAAAGGTGTGCGCCACCACGCCTGGCCAAAATAACAATTTTTAATGAAACATTACAGTCTAAGAAAATGAAAAGGCAATTTTAAAGGAAGTTGGCAACCACGTTTTCCACTCATTTTGAACTGTTTTGCATGATAGAGAACAAAAATTACTAATAGGTTAACAAGTAATGCTCATAGTCATAAACTTGGAAGTCACACATTAGAAGAAATGCCACTTTTATATCTTTTATATTTTATAGCCTTTATATTTGTGAGAAACAAATCTCTCTATCCACAGACTTGGAAAAGCATGTAAAACCCTACCATCTCATTCATTATCATTTCCCTTCAAAGCAATAGCTTCACTTCCCTTTGGACCCTCCCAACGAAAAAGCTGCTAAGTAAAGAGAACCCAAAATAAGAAATTAATCCAAAGTCTCTCTCCTTTTAAATGAGCTTCTTTAACACCAACGTACTGACTATGATGAAAGCATTTTTGTGTGCATGTTATTTTATCTGTTCTTTTAAATTGACTCCCTGAACCACCAGCATGGTCTTCCCCCTTTTGTGTGCAGGGAAGAAAAAGTCCATGCTTTCAAACACTTGAGGAAGCAGTGCTTGGAGTATGGAAACTAAATTTTCTTCATTAAATCTACTGAAGCAGATATTAAAAATGCATTTAATATACTGCAATGGTCGGTGGGCACCGCTGACTGTGACAGGCCAGTTACTGATGATGTGCCGTCAGATGGCCTTCTCAGCAGGCGCCTGGGTCTCAGGCTGCTGAAGGACAGCCATATCTTCCCCTGTGTGTAAGCTCTATTCATCTCCCAAGTATTTACTAAATCACAGGCCTGTGCACACACAGCCCATGTCTGAGCGTATGCTAACAAATGATGGATGGCCTCGTCAATGTGTTATGTCTTGAAAGCATGGTTTCCTGCATCCCAATCACTAGACCTCAGTGCTGCAGAGCTGATCAGTCCTGGGGAATGGATGTTACCCGCTTGATTTTAAAAAGTAGTTCTGTCCATAAGAGTCCCAGACACTACTCTCCTCCACTATTCATTGTTTCAACCAGTTATTTGGGTAGAATATTCAAGAGGTATTCACATACTGCAACACCAGAGGGCTTTCCTAATGTTTGATAGGGTATCATTTTGTTTATGACAAAACAGTCAAGGTATTTGATAGTGAAGGATTTAATAGTAAAATTTATTTTATAATACAATCTTCCTTCTAGGTACAGCAGGCAAAACCATAAAATATTTTATACTATCACATCATTCCATATTAGATTATAATGTAAGTGGATTAACCAATGTACTTCAAAGGAAATTCCAGGGAAATAACCAAGCTCTAAATCATGTGAGCCTTTTACAACAATAATCCATGTGAGTCCTCTTAATTACAATCTATATAAAGGCGTAAACCACTTAAAATTCTTCTGACAGTTTCAGAGATAGATGACAAAAGTTCAACTTGTCAAAGAAAAGGCCTCTTAAAAGAACATATATTTTCAGTTCCAAGCTTATATATGTCAGTTATCTTTTCTATGAGCCATAGAAGACTTTCATTTTAGCTATGGCTTATATATGAAAGAGATGATAATATCATATTCGTACCCTACAGTCAGAAATAGTAGTTTATACAAACAGATGAACTTACTACAACAGGAATGAACTTTAAAGGAAATAGGGTGGTATTAAAAAGCCAAACAACTTACTAAAAGAAGATTCTAGAAATACTAATTTTTTTTAATCTTTTAAAAAATTTGAAAAAAAGTCCGAAACTCCCATTTGGCCAGTAGCTGGGGTTGGGGGCTGTGAAGTTGCTACCCTTGGCATAAGTGCCAGCATATTTGCCCTGCTATGCACCTCAGCCTCAAGATTGAGCTCACTTTTATCGCGCACAAAGGTCACCTATATAAGGTCAACATTCAAAGTCTCTAGTCAGAAAAGGTTGATATATTCCAACCTTTCCAACTCTATGCATCAAATTTTTCATGGTAAAGTCATATTCAGCAGACAGTATATTCAGCAATTTATTTTATCATGGTAATACGGTGCAGAATACAATTGTCCCAAAAGCTACTGCATGAATAAAATATTTTTCATGACAATATGCCAAATCTTGACTCTGTACACCTCTAGCTGATGAAATAAAGCTAACCAAGTCTTATTTTCATACTTCAGGAGAGTTGGGTGGAAAATATGTGTCCCTCAAAACACAACCTGCAGTATAATAGTATTTGGTGGTGGGCACTATTTTGTCTATATCATGCAAATTTTTAAGTACTATTTTTTTGTGAAAGTACAAAAATCTCTAATGTATTTTAATATATTTATTGAATCTGACCTAAGCTATGGAAGTGAAATAGCTCTTATCCTGTAAGCATCTCCATGATGAAGGAAAGAAGGCAGGTGAGGCATGATGGGCTGGACCATTGATTATCACTGCAGGTATGTGATCAGGAAGGAAAATACATGAAAGGATCTCCTTAATGGCAGCATTCCAATCTAAAATATAAGGTATTAATTTTTGAATAAAAGCCTTAAGGAATAATAAATCTATTTTCTTAAAAAAAAAAATAAGGAACCAGGCATGGTGGCACATACCTTTAATCCCAGCACTTGGGAGGCAGAGGTAGGAGGTTCACCATGAGTTTGAGGCCACCCTGAGAATACAGAGTGAATTCCAGGTCAGCCTGGGCTAGAGGGAGACCCAACCTCAAAAATCAAAAAAAAAAAAAAAAAAAAAAAGGTATGGGAAGATAGCTAAGTAGTTAAAGGTTCTGGCTTGCAAAGCCTGCAGCCAGGGTTCGGTTCCACAGTACCCCCAAAGAACCAGATGTGCAAAGTAGCACATGTGTCTGGAGTCCATTTGCAGCAGCAAAAGGCCCTGGTATGCCCATACTGTCTGTCCTTCTGTCTGCCTGCCTGCCTCCCTACCTTTCTTTTCTTCTCCTCTTGCAAATAATTTAAAAATACTAATAAATAAATAAATACAAGTTAATAAAACACTTATGCAACTTCTTTGTAGTGTCTACTAGTCTCATAATCAATATTAGTATGATGAATAACTTTGAGCTTTTAAAAAACTCTGTCTGTAATTTTGACTAATTTCTGTATTAAAAATTATAAGCAATGTGAGGGTTTGAGTCATCCTATGAAACCCCCAGGTCCTGAAAGACTAATTTGAACACTGGATTCAGACTACCTCCTATTAAGCAGAACTCTGAATTCACAGCTCTTATTCAATTAAATATCATTAATAAATAAAAAATAAATACTAAATAGATCATCTTTCTATCAAGTTGAGATACAAAAGTAAAAATCTTCCAATACATTATTGCACTTGAGAAAATAATTAGACAAAACAACTAAAATGCCCAGGTTTTAACATTCTATCTTATACTATCTTAGGTAATGTTTATGTAACATTTTTATCTAGGGGAGAAAATTCTTTATAAATGTAAATACACTCATTTGTCATTAGCAGGGTATTGTACTGTGGTCATTTGATTCAGGTGTCCCCCATAAACTTAGGTGTTCTGAATGCTAGGTTTCCAGCTTATGGAGATTTGGGAATTAAAGCTTCCTGGGGGCTGTGTATTGTTGGGGGCGGCTTATGGGTGTTATTAGTCAGTGTCCCCTTGCCAGTGTTTGGCACACTCCCCTGTTGCTGTTGTCCATATGATGTTACCCAGGAGGCAATGTCCACCCTCTGTTCATGTCATTGTTTTCCCCTGCCATCATGGAGCTTCCCCTTGAGTCTACAAGCCAAACTAAACTCTTTTTTCCCCAAAGCTGCTCTTGGTTGGGTGATTCTGCCAGCATGCGAACCTGACTGCAACATGCACCAAAGAATTTCATCACGATTTACTAAATAGAAGTTTCCTGTCATCCGGGGTAAAAAGAAAAGCACTTTGAAAAATGACTTAGTAAAAGGGCTGGTGTTAGACACAATCTTTTCAGGTCTAATAATCTGAGTCTATTGATTATAATCATAAACACATGGAACATGCTGGAATAAAAAGTAGTAACAAGATTTGTGACAACCAGAACAATATCAGGAACAGTGTTCAGTATTTTATATATACTTTCAAAATGGTAATAATTTCATTTGATAAATAAAGCTACTGAGACACCAACCGGTGAAGACCAACCCACGGTTACTAAGCAAATAGGTTGAGAACCCAGAATGTGTATGTCAATTTCTTATTTCCAAGAAGGAAATACAGTATTTCAAACCAATGTATTAAAGTCTTTAAAGTAAAACACTGTCAACAACCTCATGGAGTTCACATTAATAGGGTTTGGGCTCATATTAATTCATAAAATATCTACAAGCAAGGAAAGCTAAGCATGTCGATCAAGGGCTAACAATCTACCAAGTTCAACACTACCTGATAGCTCACTCTGATGGGCCTATCCCCCATATTTGTATTCTACAATGCATAGTCTTGCCTAGTTACCTTAATTTTATTAAAAATCTTATGTTTGTATAGTGTTTTACTACTGATACTTGAGATGTAAAGAGAACATATATCTGAACATGTGGTAATTGAGACTTTAGAAAATCATGCTTGGTATGGTGCCACACACCTTTAATCCCAGCACTAAGGAGGCTGAGGTAGGAGGATCGGTGTGAGTTCAAGACGAGATTGGGGCTACAGAGTGAGTTCTAGGTCAGCCAGGCTAGAATGAGCCCTATTTAAAAAAAAAAAAAAAAAAAAAAAAAAAAAAGAAAGAGAAAATTATATTAAATCATTTTGTAATCAATTAAGACTGTCCCAATGTCTTTCACTATAATTGTTTAGAAGTTTAGTAAGTTTTATGTTGGAGTAACTGGCAATTCAAAATGTAACACTAACTGAGCTCAACCTTTAATCCCAGCACTCAGAAGGCTGAGGTAGGACTGCCATGAGTTCAAGGCTAGCCTGGACTGCAGACTGAGTTCTAGGTCAACCTGGGCAACAGTGAGACCTTGACACAAAACTAACAAAACACCCCCCTCCAAATAAAAAGACAGAAAAGCAGCCAGAGAGATGGCACAGTGGTTTAAGCACTTGCTTACAAAGTTTGACAGCCTGGGTTAGATTCCCCATTGCCTACATAAAGCAAGATGCACAAAGTGGTGCATGCATCTGGAGTTCATTTACAATGGCAAGAAGCCATGGTGTGGCCATTCTTTCTCTCTGTCTCTCAGCTTGCAAATAAATATTTTTTAAAAGAAGATACAGAAGAAAATGTAACACTTTGACTAGAAGTAATTTCTGACAATAAATCCTCATATATACCAGAAGAGAATTTCCAAATTCCGGCAAAAAGAATACCTGTAATGTCTATGCTGTAGTTTGAATGTGGAATGTCCTCACAGGCCCACTTACTTAGTCCCTGGCCAATGAAACTATTTGGGGTGGCTGCAGCCTTCAGGAGGTGGAGCCTTGCTGGAAGAGGGCAGTTTGTTGAGGCCTTGAGGTTTTGTAGTCTGGCCCCATTTCCTGTTTGTCCTCTTGCTTTCCTGCCTCTGGCTGAAATGTGGTGAACTGGCTGCCATAATAAACTATAATAAGTTAAAATAAACCTGCTCCTTTCTTAAGTTGCTTCTTATCAGATATTTGTTCACAGCAATAAGAAAGTATGTATATATTCCTTACATTTAGCTAATTAATCTGTTTTGAAGTGAATTAATTTTCCTAATGAGATATCTATATATGACTTAAAAATAAAAGCAGCACTTTCTGGGCTGAAGAAATGGCTTAGTGGTTAAGGAGCTTGCCTGCAAAGCTAAAGGATCCCAGTTCCGATTTACCAGGACCCACAAAGGGGCACACGCATCTGGAGTTCATCCTCAGTGGCTGGAGGCCCTGGAGCACCCAATCTCTCTCTCTCTCTTTCTCTCTCTCTACCTGCCTATTTCTGTATCCCTCCCTCTCTCTCTCTCTCAAATAAATAAATAAAAATTTAAAAAGCAGCACTTTCTTCAAGTCAGTTCAAACAAATATCCATAATGAAATGTCTGATATCTACAATATACTCAGATTTACAATGGTGCAAGACTGGAGTTCTAGCTCCTACATTTACAGGAAAGCAGGAGAAAACCTAATGACTACAACAATGTTAAAAGAATTAATAAGAGCCAGGCGTGGTGGCGCACGCCTTTAATCCCAGCATTCAGGAGGCAAAGGTAGGAGGATCGCCGTGATTTCAAGGCCACCCTGAGATTACATAGAGAATTCCAGGTCAGCCTGGGCTAGAGTGAGACCCTACCTTGAAAAACCAAAAACGAAAAAAAAAAAAAAAAAAAAAAAAAAAAAAGAATTAATAAGAAGCAGATGGAAGTATTTTGGGTGCTCAAAATATAATGATTATTACTTTATTTTCTATTAGTTTTACCTTAAGATAATAACAATTATATAATAATCTGAACAAATGGGTTAAAAAAAACTCCTATAAAAGATATGTCATAGAGCCAGTAATGTATACTATAAAAGTCTTAAACAAGTGGGGGTGTTTGGGGATAAACAACTACTTACGGGTGCACGCAGGAAAGAGGCTGGGGAAAGAGGAACCCAGGTTTGTACAATCTGCCAATTCCCATGGTGTAAATGCCCTAACAGTGAAAGAATTTTAGCGACAATGTGAAGCTGCGGTTTGCAGGGTCTGGAAAAGATGCTCACACCAATTCTCAGGAACAGGAGAAACAGCTCCAGTACTCATGGCTGTCATCCAGACTCAGCCCACAGACTTACACTGCTTGGCCAGGAAAATGTTGGCCCACATAGTGTTTTAAAAATTCAAGCAAATTGAAAACATTTAAAACTAAGAGTTTTGTTTTTTTCTTAAAAGAAAAAAGTCAGATCTAGAGCTGCTTTCTAAGGAGACGCCCTGGCAGCACTAGGTTTCTCTCCATTCCTGCATGCAAATGTGGCTGACACAAAGTGGAAGGTGCCATGTTAATGCACAAACCTGGGTTTTTACTTTGCCACAGTCCAAACCAGGCCAGCTTCATTTCCTTACTAGAGGGATGGAAGCCTGCTCTCCAACTGAAGAGCAAGTATGGAGAGCTCTGCCTCCAGATGTGCAACTCTGGAGAATCTCCAGGAAGGACCTCTTCCTGGCTGTGCATTTATAGTTTTAAAGGATTTGACCAGGTGAGTTCTAAGTGCTATCTGGAACCCACAAAAACTAACTCTAACCACTGAATCTAAAATGACAGAGAGAGCAAGCCGGGCATGGTGGCATACGCCTTTAATCCCAGCACTTGAGAGGCAGAGGTAGGAAGATCACTGTGATCTCAAGGACGCCTTAAGACTACATAGTGAATTCCAGGTCAGCCTGAGCTAGAGTGAGCTCAACCTTACCTCAAAAAAAAAAAAAAAAAGAGCAGAACTGCCTGTGGACAGTGTCCACCAAACAGCAAATAAAAATCAAATCATTATTATAATTAACAGTATTTTATCTTTTTTGTCCTCAAAATATCCAGATCTAGACAATTTTAATGACATCTGGTATTTGTGAGGTGTGTTATATGGAGGCTGATACATGCAGGCTATAAGAGTCTGGAATTTTTTTTTTTTTTTTTTTTTTTTTTTTTTTTTTTTTGCAAGGTAGGGTCTCACAGGCTGACCTGGAATTAACTATGTAGTCTCATAAGATCCTCCTACCTCTGCCTCCCGAGTGCTGGGAATTTTTGAATAAACAAACAATGAAATCTATCTCATCCCCAGTCCATTTACCATCTTAGCTAAATAAAGCATGAAGTGCAAGTTAATTTCAAATTTTATTAGCTTTGCCTATCAATATTATCAGCAAAAACAAATAGCAGAGTAGTATACCTTAAGCAAAAGATGCTATCAGGTTGGAAGAACTGTAGAAAGGAACAAAAAATTGAAAATAAACAAATTGCCAGTCGAGTTTTGAGCAGAACTATAGGATGACACACTTCAGTGATGGTTTGCCTCTTAGATGCCATATCTAAACAGTGCCAAATAGAAGAGCATTACTCAACTATGAGGCATAGATGCCATACCATAAATTGCAGGATTATAGGGGCTAGGGTGAGCCACTGGAAGAAATGTCGGGCCACAGTGTTTGTCCTTCTTCCATTCCTGGAATGAATAAGGCCAAGTCTGCCTCTCTGAGAGGGGTTACAAATGCACATAGGCAAACACTGATTCATCAACTTGCAGTGAGTGCATCTGAGTCTTCCACCCAGGGAAGGGAATTTAAAGAAGCAGCATGTCAATTAGCTGCTAAGTGAGCTAAATCGAAAACTGCATCCCACAGGTTAGTAGCCTTGATAGCCTACAGGAAGCTACTGGAGAATTTAGGGATTTTCAAAAGTCTTAAGTGATAACCATTGTAAATGTCAAGGGTCTGCCATATCTCCTATTTCCTAAAACAGAATAAACACAAGATTAGAATTAGATTAGCTTATCTTTTCTTGTTCCTAGAGCAAAGGACAGGTCTTAACAATGACCAAAAGCTTTAAAATAAAATTAAAAAAAAAAAAACCTTAAAATACATGTAAGTCAAGGGGAACAGGGCAGGGCAGGGCAAGGCAGTGATGAGGCACCAAATATTTTAAGTCTAAGTCTTGGACATGACCCTTCCTCTCAGGACAACTAACTCCAGAAAAAACCAGGAGCAGCATTTACTCAGGGAAAGACTCAACATCCTAAGTTTAGAAGTTTTAAACATTTTCAGCAGCTGCATCACAATATGTCGAGCACTTAAAAGAAAGAGGTTCTGATAAATTTTAACATTTTGCTTTCAATTAGAACTTCAGAGCCATCAGTTATCGCAACAAGTCACCAGGTATTTATCAGGTCATGGTTAGAACACAACAGTATGGCTAAGAAAAGAAAAAAAACCGTAACCTCTGCTTGAAAGCTAGAATGAACATCCAGGTAGCACGTCAGCCAAGCCACAGCACTTGATTGAGAGTGTGGTGAAACAAGTAACTTCCCCATGGCCTGAAGAAAACTTAGGAGTTTGAACCCTTAACTACACCTCCAGAAAGTGTATGAATGGGAAGAGGGAGGTATTAGTTTTCCACAGGAGCCAGGAAAGGGTGGGTGTGTGACCAGCATGCACCTAAGATGTGTGTTCCCTGCAAATGAGCTCACTGTACAAGCACCAGATTGCATACATGGGGCAGACTGCTTCCAGGGAGCCCACAGTCCTAGACACAGCTATTCTGTCCCTAAGAAATCAGACTTCTCCTTCATAAAGGCTCCATGTCAGCTGTTGTGGAGTGTTGTCGGTGAGCAGCTCACTGTATAACCAATTTGTCAGTAGGAAGGGAAAAGGAAAAAGACGTTTTCAATCAAATGTTTCAAAACATCTCCCTTCAATGAAAACACAGAAAAAAGGGAAAAAATTAGTATTTACCCATCCTCTGTAAGATGATCACTAAGGTCGCTTTGAAGACTTAACTCTACAAAAGTGCTTATATGTTGTTTTGTCTTTAAGGAAAATTCAAAACTGCACAAAATGTATAACAAAAACATAATGGTAAATTCAGCCCACATTTATTGAAAGTTAAATAATAAAACATTATTACCCTATGCTTCTATTGAATCTTTTTTCCTGAGGAAATACATAATTCCTCTTTATTGTACAAGCAATCATTCTAGTATAGGTTATTACTTAGAAAACTAAAATATGATGCCCGAGTACATATTTAAAATGAATTCAGTATTCGAACAATATGAATATTTCATCCAAAACTAATAAGAAATGTAATCAACATGTGGCTGCTTCTCACAATAACATTATGTGAAGTTTTTTAAAATATTCCTTTGTAAGAATTCAAGCTCATCATGCCTTTGCAGTTACACAAGCCCAGAGAAGCACATATATCTGATAAAAGCACTACACATGTTTTGAAAAGCAAAAAGGCCATACTTGAGCAAAATAATCTTCCAGAACTATCTTACAGCTAAGTTGCAATGTAGCCATAAAATCAAATCCTTAAATCTTATAGGTTGGAATACAGTTTAAGATTACTAAAGAATATACTCAAAGCAATTATATTCTCTTCTTAGACAATCTTGCTGAATACTCAATATAGAAGCATGTATAAATATCTGCTGAATGTATGAATTAACATTACTATTTAAGGTCTTAAATTCTATTGCTTTGGCAAAACCACAAATACAATTTCTACTTCAATGACAGACTTTTCCTTCCCTTTATGAGCCATTTGTATCCATTATTCTCCATGCTGAGCTCACCACATCATTATCAAAGTGTAAAAAGTTGACCACAAATTGAGAACCAACTCTCAATTTAGAGAAATAAGGCCAATAGGAATAATAATTAAATTAAGTAAACCAGATCTGAGTATTAATTATAAATTGCAATGTTCCACTGATTCTTAAATGTTAGTAAATCAGCTGGGCATAGTGGCACATGTCTTTTATCCCAGCACTTGAGAGGCAGATAGGAGTATGGCCTTGAGTTTGAGGCCATCCTAGGACTATAGAGTGAATTCCAGATCAGCCTGGGCTACAGTGAGACCCTGCCTTAAACAAATTAATGAATCAAAGCTAAAAAGTTGTTCAATGACATTTATATCAAATAATGAAGTATGCACAACAAGTTTCTGATGTTTGGGGTCATATTCAACTAATAATCTTATTTAATGACAGCCATTCAATTAAATGGTCCATGTACTTTTATTTTCTGGAAATCTATAGCCTTTCATTTCAATGCAAAATTAGGTTCTGTATGTTTTGAAATTTTCTCCTACTGTACACAAGTTACTAAATTCTAAAAATAATCATATTCACCAACCCTCACTAATTTCCAAGGGCTCTCCACTATATCAAGTGTTTCCTATGCCTTCTTTCAATTCATCCTCACCATAACCTTAAGAAACTAAGCTGAGCAGCAACAGAATAAGATGCAGGAGCCAGACTGTACCTGGATTTGGATCCTGTTCCTTCTATTTCCCAGCTGTTGGGTTTCTTTTATAGACAAGGCAGCTGTGACCCAGACCAAAATAGGGTAGAGTCATTTGTTTCCTAGGAGTGAAGTTAGAGGAAGCACAGGTAGTGGAATCCAAGACTAGAAAAATCAAAATCTTAAAACACATCAGGGGACTGGAGAGATGGCTGAGTAGGTTAAGGTACTTGCCTGCAAAGCCTAAGGACCCAGGTTCAATTCCCCAGTATCCACACATACCAGATGCACAATGTGGCACATGCAAATGGAATTCATTTGCAGTGGCTGGAGACCCTGGTGTACCCATTCTCTCACTCTCTATCTGCCTCCCCCTCCCTCCCTTTCTCTCTCTCTCTCAAAAAAATAAAAATAAAAATAAAAAATCATGTGTTGGGGACAGAAGACACTGTTTAAAAAATGACAACAGTAGCACATGGCTGCACCAAATTAAATCAAGACACCTCAAATAAATGTAAATCTAGTAAAAGTAAAATTTGTGTTGGCCTTTAGCTGCTCCACTCCTGATGAGATCAGACCCCAAAGTTCATCAATAAGTTCAGTACTGACAGATACCTAGTAAAGTCACCCTTGACTCCAATTTTCTAGTTAGAGTTAGATGAGGGTATCAAGATGACCAGGTATATGTTTTAAAGCAAAAAGAGTCCAGTCAAAACATTTTTAACTGCTGGTTTTGAGATTTTACTAGGAGCAAGAATGGTTGCCTGTGTTATAATCTAGGAATGGAAGACAGTAGGAGATATGGACCAATTCAGATAAATCATACCTATAAATGTAGAAAGCACTATTAGAAAAACCTGAGCCACACATCCAATGACAAAAATCCAGCAACAAAATGTAGATACTCAGTTTTTTAGAGATTCATGCTCTCAGAAGTGTGAGTTATAACTCATTTGCATAGCAACTAAATAAAGAAATTCAGAGAACTTGAAAAAAAACTATCTCCTTTTAAAAACTCATCTTTAAGTACTAACCAACAAATCCTTTAGCTTCTAACATTTTCTAATTCTAACATTTTATACCTACTAGATATGTGTTACACTCTTTTCTTGGACTATTAGCTATTAAAAATTAATTACTATGTATCATATTTTTTAATCCAAATAGTCCCACAAATATAGTGAGCATGTACTGAATTACCATAGAACAAATGCTTTAAGTGCTAAATAGTGCCTCAAATACCAAAGAAAATCATGACTTTATTGTAGGACTGTTTAACAAAAAATAATGACACTAGATAGAACTATTTGGATGAACACTCTGGTGAAAGAGAAACACTATTAGGTAAATGCAAGTAATTACTGTTTTAGAAAAGAGGAACCAATGGATGCTAACTTCAGAGGAACAGAAGGAAGTGATGAGCCAGGCATAGTGGTGAAAGCCTTTAACCCCAGCACTCAGGAGACAGAGGTAGGAGGATCACCATAAGTCCGAGGTCAGCCTGAGACTACACAGTGAATTCCAGGTCAGCCTGGACTAGAGTGAGACCCTACCTTTAAAAAAAAAAGGAATATTAGTGAAAAAAAAAAAACAGCCAAATTCAAATAGGTCTACAGATTAGTTGACTAGATCATGTTAAAATTGATTTTCTGCCAGGCATGGTAGTACATGTCTTTAATCCCAGCACTAGGGAGGCTGAGGCTGAGGTAGAAGTATCACTGTGAGTTCCAGGCCAGCCTGAGACTACATTACATAGTGAATTCCGGGTCAGCCTGGGCTAGAGCTGAGACCCTACCTCACACACACACAAAAAAAATGGATTTTCTAATTTAGAAAATTGCACTATGGTAATATAAGATGCTAACACTTAAGAGAGGCTGAAAGAAAGAATAAAGGTAACCTCTGAAATATTACTGCAACTTTTCTATAAGTTTGAAATTATTTTTAAAAATTATTCTTAAATATATATAAAAGTATATAATCATATATGTGTGTGTGTGTGTGCGTGCAGATAGATATAAATAGACAGATTAGATGATAGATGATAGATAGATAGATAGATAGATAGATAGATAGATAGTGTTTGGGCAGGAAATAAAACTATAAAATGAAATCTAAAAACATTTTTGAAAGGACTGGACAGATGGCTTATTGGTTAAGGTGCTTGCCTGAGAAGCCTAAGGACTCCAGGTTCAATTCCTCAGTACCCACATAAGCCAGATATACAAGGTGGCACATGCATCTGGAGTTCATTTGCAGTGAATAGAGGCCCTGGTGCACACATTCTCTCTATATATCTAACTCTTTCTCATTCTCTGTGTGTGTGTCTCTCTCAAATAAATAAATACAAAAATTTTAAAAAATGAAATCTGCCAGGCATGGTGACACACACTTTTAATCCCAGCACTTATGAGGCAGAGGTAGGAGAATCACATTGAGTTCGAGGCCACGCTGAGACTACATAGTGAATTCCAGGTCAACCTGGCTAGAGTGAGACCCTACCTCATGGGGCTGGGAGTATGTTCTGAATCAGAAGGCCCAGGAAATGAACTATAAAACACACATATATATGTGTGTCCTTGACAAAAACTTCAAGTACTTGTAATAAATATGTCTTACAATCTAAAGGCAAACAGGTCCGTTACTATTAAAGAACACAAACGAATTGAATTCAGGGTGAATTTCAAATTTAAAGTATAAGACAAAGTTCTTCCTTTTTTGTTTTATGTAAAGGATTATTTTTAAGGGGTGTTTGGAATTGAACACAAGGTCTAGTGAATGCTAGACAAGTACTCTACTACCAAGCCACACTATATCCATAGACCTTACATAGAGGATTCTGAAAACAGACCGGTTAAAAAGATTGCCCAAATCCAATACAGTGGCTTAAATGATACTTTTAAAATTTTAGTAAAAACAGTGAGGACTTAGAGATAGAAGGTGATTCCTAAAAGCCCCAGATTAAGAAAATTTATATTAAAACCTCTTTTTTAGAAAGATTCAAATAAATTTAGAATCTAGAGTCTGAAAGCCAGGTGTGGTGGCACAGGTCTTTAATCCTAGCACTTTGGAGGCTAAGATGGGAGGACTGCCTTGAGTTCAAAATCAGTTTGGGGTTATAGGGTGAGTTCCAGGTCAGCTAGAGTGGGACCCTGCCTCAAAAACAAGCAAAACAAAAATTTAAGATAAGAAAGAAAGTCAGACAGAATTCAGAAGAAAAGATAGGTGAAAGACTTTTTTTCCACATTAAGATAGGAAAGGACTTTGTATATAAAAAGGCAAAACTAAAAAAAAAAAATTAAGAAATCATAAACTAATTATTTAAGTAAGTTAAAATCAGAATAATATTTAAAGACTAAGAAATTATTTATGACAGCTTTGATATAAAAAATCTTTAACATATAAACATTAAAAGTTAATATTCCTACAGAAAATTAGACAAAGGACACCAAGTTGTCCTGGTCATTCAAAAAGAAAATAGTCAAAGCTTTGGAATAATCATATGTATATTATAATTTGTTTAGTCAAGGCAGGGTCTCACTCTAGCCGAGGCAGACCAGGAATTCACTCTGTAGTTCCAGCCTGGCCTTGAACTCATAGGGATCTTCCTACCTCTGCCTCCCTAGTGTTGGGATTAAAGGCATGCACACTACCATGCCTGGCTTATATATAACTTTTATAAGTATTATGTGGTGGTTTGATTCAGGTGAACACCATAAACTTATGTGTTCTGGATGCTAGGTCCCCAGCTGGTGGCAATTTGGGAATTGGAGCTTCCTGGTGGTGATGTCTTGTTGGGGCAGGCTTACGGGTATTATAGCCAGCTTACTCTTGCCAATGTTTGCCACACTCTCCTGCTTCTGTTGTCCACCTGATATTGGCCAGGAAGTGATGTCCAGCTTCTGTTCATGTCATGTTCTCCCCTACCCATCATGAAGCTTCCCCTGGAGTCTATAAGCCAAAATAAGCAACTTTCCTCCCATCAACTACTTTTGGTTATGTGCGAAGAGGAGATGAGTGCAACATACTAAGAGCTGTGGGTGTAGCTCTGTGGCAGAATATTTGCCTAGCATGGATAAAGTCCTGGGTTTGATCCCCAGCTATGAGAAAGATAAAAAAAAAAAAAAAAAAACAGCCAACATAAATGACCAATTATAAGATGTCATTCTTGGCGCTGGAGAGATGGCTTAGCAGTTAAGTGTTTGCCTGTGAAGCCCAAGGACCCTGGTTTGAGGCTTGATTCCCCAGGACCCACGTAAGCCAGATGCACAAGGTGGCGCATGCATCTGGAATTCGTTTGCAGTGGCTGAAGGTACCCATTCTTTCTCTCTCTCCCTGCCTCTTTCTCTGTGTGTTGCTCTCAAATAACTAAATTATTAAAATATTTTTTAAAAAGATGTCATTCTTGATTCAGCACATTAAAGATGAAATTACGATTCTCCTCAGTGTGAGCAAAAGTTAGAGAAAGCCATTCCATGTTCTGTGGGTTATAGGATGAGTATAACTTCTTGATAGTCTTTTATCAATGCATATCCACATCTTTAGAGTCCCCAAGTCCCTCATAGGGTCTACAAGGTCAAAACTACTTTTATAAAAATATTAAGAATGTTTCACTTTTTACTGTATTGATATTTGCACTTAAGGTGCACAACAACAGTGGATAAGGTGGTCAATCTTGGTAGTCACTGTATTCCTCAGCACACACTTGCACTTAAGAATACTTACTAATGAATTATATTAAAGCACATCCTTTTAAAATTCTGTATGATGAGATTGTAAATACATTTACTGAATAGGTATGATGATTACTTGGGGAACAAAAACTTGCATGCATGAGAGCTGAACTGGCCACTTCCTCCAATGGAACACAATTTTTACTTGAATGAACAATGAGCATAGTAGGATTATTCAGATTTTGTTATCTGGCAAATATTTTCTTAAAAATAAATGACATGAAGCCAGGCATGGTGGTGCACGCCTTTAATCCCAGCACTCAGGAGGAAGAATAGGAGGATCGCTGTGAGTTCGAGGCCACCCTGGGACTACAAAGTTAATTCCAGGTCAGCCTGGGCCAGAGGGAGACCTTGAAAAATCAAAAATAAATAAATGACATGAGACTGTGATTTCAAGGAAAACAACTAATGGCATTTATTGCAATGATAAAATTTGAGCTTTCTGGGGAAAACTTAGATCTCAGATAGCTCATGTCTATCATCATATACTTAACAGTTTCAAACTTTACAGACTTCTGATGAGATCTGGGATGATATTAACAAATGTGATTTTTTTTTTTTTTTGGTATAGTACAATGAAAAGTACAGTACATCTTGAAGGTTTGTATAGCTCACAGCCAATATTTTACAAATTAACAATGTATGATGATAAAAATAATTGTTAGGTAAAATATCCATTCAAAGTTCAAAGAGTTCAATGAGGTAGAATGTAAGAAGGTGAACATTTCCTTGACAAGCCATCAGATTCCATGTTGCAATTAACCTTTAAGAAAATAATATTTGTTAGGTATTGACTAAAAAACCTATTAAGACAATTATACAATTATCTAAAAAGTGTATTAAGTTACTCTATACTTTCCAACAACATGAGGCCAGAGATTCTTCCTATTAATTTTGTGTGGCTGCACATATGCATGCATGCATGCATGCATGTAGAAGCCAGAGAAACCATCCACAGGAACATCATCTACTTCTGTCAAGACACAGAATCTTACTGACCTGGAGCTAGACTGACTGGCCAATGAGCCCCAGGAATCCTCCTGGCAGGTGTCTCCACCTTCCATACAGGCATGCACCAACACACCTGACATTTTACATAGACTCAGGGAATTAAACTCAGGTCCTTGTATGGCACAATGCAGGTCAGGCCCTAGCCAGACCACATGCTAAAAGAAACCAGCCTACACCCCTTGGGTTTTCTCACCAGGATGGCGGGTAGTCAATGACAGGTAAGACCCCATGAGATGGGGCAACCTAAGACAGGCACCTATGCATGTGATGATCCTTTGGGGCCTGGGGTCAACAATGGCTTGGCAAAGAACCATGCCTCCCAGGGTCACCAATAATAAAAACAAAAAGGAGGATATGTATGGCACAATGCAGGCTGGGCTCTAGCCAGACCGCATGCCAGAAGAAACCAGGAAGTGGCTTCTGTGGATGTGGCATCCTGCACAGGCCTGGTGTGACAACAGCCAGCTACAGTCCCATGCTCACGAGCAACCAGCTGCGAGATGATCTGCCTGGAGACAGGCTGTCATTGGTCACAAGAAGGGGACCAGCCCCATACAATGAATGGCCAGCCAAACCCTTTAAACCCCCTACACTTCCTTGAATAAAACAGTTTGCAGCAGCTCGCCCTCTGCCTGCTTCCACTCAACTCCTGGAGTCTGTGTCATGACTCCGTACCTCTCAACCCCTACTCGGCAGAGACCCTGCCATCCCTCCTGGGCTGGCCCTAGGAGGGACCCCAACAGGTCCTCATGCTTGCAAGATGAGCAATTGATAAACTGATGTCTCCTCAGCCCACTGTTGCTATTGCTTAATCAAGATGCAATTACAAAATTAAGATCAGTAGAAGGCCCAAAGAAATTTGCCAAAGTGTACAAGTCTAATTTTCTTCCTACCTCTTTTGAAAAAAGAAATTAAGTAAATATTTTCTTTTTAGATATTTTTA
Organism: Orientallactaga sibirica; assembly: GCA_036365145.1. Classification (NCBI taxonomy): domain Eukaryota; kingdom Metazoa; phylum Chordata; class Mammalia; order Rodentia; family Dipodidae; genus Orientallactaga; species Orientallactaga sibirica. The sequence continues at coordinate 36,722,657 of JAEOAD010000006.1, read as the reverse complement.
TCTATTTACTTATTTGAGAGAGAAAAAATGTGCAGGGACACTCCAGGACTTCTTGCAGTGACAAAGGGACTCCAGGTGCATGTGCCACCTTGTGTGTCTGACTCTCTGTGGGTACTGGGGAATCTAACCCAGATGGGCAGGCTATGCAATCAAGCACTTTTAACCTCTGAACCATTTTCCCAGCCAAGTAAATATGTCTTAATTTCTCAGTTTTAATTTCTATTAAATTTTATTAATCATATTTTTGTAAAAGTGCATATAAATGCAAAGCCTCTTCTGGGATCTTCAGAACTGGTTCTGAGTGTAAAGGGATGTGCAGATCAAAAAGGTAGAGAACTCAGGACATGGTCATCCCAACATCCAAGAGTCTGCACTAAGATAAACAATTGTTTAAAAATCAGAAAAATAAAACTATGAGTACAATGACAAGGAGCTGGATGTGACACTAATGGCAATTTACAAAACATTCTGATTTTTTTTTTTTTAATGATCAATGCTCATAGTATGTTGGAGGGAAAGTAAGATCAGACTAGATGGAAAAGAGACTGAACCTGAAGATTCTAGTGAATGCTACCCACCAAACAGAAACACTACGGTCATTATTATTAATATTGCAACTAATCAAGGCAGCTGAGTTTAGAACTCTAAACTAAGAGAGCAGAAAACAACCTGTATCTTAAGTCCTGTTTAGCTGTTAAACATCTCCAGGTTTTGTGACAAGTCATGTAGTCTCTCTAAACTACCAGAAATTATCTCCGAGGTTCTTACCAAGCTGACTCTGATAAAATGAACTATTAAGTTTAAAGGATGCTCAAGACTTTTATACAAATCATGTAAAGTTTAAAAAGATAGAGAGAGAGGGAGACAGATTGCCCTTAGAAGGTCAGATAATCATTAAAGTCACTACAAAGTGTCTGGGGGAGGAGGGAAGCATGAAATACACCTAGCATATGTATGTATGCAACCAGAAACCTTCAGATGTGGTGGTCTCAATTAGAAACTGATATATTGGTCTCCCACCCTTGAAGTCATATAATTGTACAGTCAACATATGAGCCACACTCAATAGCATGAGGCCTTTTTAGACCAGTTGATTTATGGTATGTGAATAACTAAATAAAGGCTGAGATAAAAATGACTATGAAGCCGGGCATGGTGGCACACACCTTTAATCCCAGCACTTGGGGAGGCAAAGGTAGGAGGATGGCCGTGAGTTTGAGGCTACCCTAAGACTCCATAGTGAATTCCAGGCCAGCCTGAGCTAGAGTGAGACCCTACCTCGAAAAACAAAAACAAAAAATAATTATTGAAACCAAAATAGCAATATGTATATTCATGCATATCTATATCTATCTATCTATCTATCTATCTAGATAGATAGATAGACAGACAGATATACATGCATACATAATGAGAACAGAACATTAAGAAATGTATTCTGGAGCCAGGAGTGGTGGTGCACACCTTTAATCCCAGCACTTGGGAGGCAGAGGTAGGAGGATGGTCTTGAGTTCAAAGCCACCCTGAGACTACCTAGTGAATTCCAGGTCTGCCTGAGCTAAAGTGAGACCTCCTACCTCGAAAAACCAAAAAAAAAAAAAAAAAATGTATTCTAGGCTGGAGGGATGGCTTAGCAGTTAAGGCATTTGCCTGAAAAGTCAATGGATCCAGCTGGAGGGATGGCTTAGTGGGTAAGGCGTTTGCCTGCAAAGCCAAAAGACCCAGGTTCGATTCCCCAGGACCCACATTAGTCCAGATGCACAAGGGGACGTGGGGATCTGGAGTTCATTTGCAGTGGCTGGAGGCCCTGGCCTGCCCATTCTCTCTCTCTCTCTTCCTCTATCAAATAAATAAATAAATATAAAATATTTTTAACTTTATAAAATGTGAAAATCTATATTATATAATTCCTAAGAGATTGTTCTTAGAAGGTCAGATAATCATAAAAGTCACTGCAAAGTGTCTTGGGGAGAAGGGAAGCATGAAATACACCTAGCATATGTATATATGTGACCAGAAACCTTCAGATGTAGTGGTCTCGATTAGAAACCCTGGTATGTTGGTCTCCCACCCATGAAGTCATGTAATTGCAGTCAACATATGAGGCACACTCAACAGCATGAAGCCCCTTTGGACCAGTTGCTCCCTCATTTGGTTACAATATCAACTTCTTAAAAAATAAAATAAAATAGCTGGGCGTGGTGACGCATGCCTTTAATCCCAGCACTCGGGAGGCAGAGGTAGGAGGATCGCTGAGAGTTCAAGGCCACCCTGAGACTACATAGTTAATTCCAGGTCAGCCTGGACCAGAGTGAGACCCTACCTCACAAAACCAAAAAATAAAAATAAAAATAAAAATAAATAAAATAAAATAAAATAAAATAAACCTTTGAATTCACACTCCCTAGGTGTCTTAGTGCAATAGGCAGCAAAACAGTCTTCCGAATCTACAATTCCTAGTTTCACTTTGGGAAGGGCCAGTTGGCTACCATCCACAGCTATTATCTGCCATTGGACATTTATGAAGCGCCTACTATGTGCAACCATCCGCGCGCCGCCGCCCCCCCCGCCCCTACTCTTGAAAGTCCCAGCAAACATTTGTTGACTTGAATTTTCTTGCAAGGCCTGGGGAGGCCACAAAACACGCAGCCATTAAGAGTTTTGTGCGGTAGGTAGACGTAAGGAGAAACCTTTCTCTCCTTCCCTGACCTAACTGTCCCTAGTCACTGTGTTCTTCCGTGCCTGTGACACACGTGGCCCCTAGGCGCTGTCAGGGTGGCCCACACGGGGCGGCAGGCAAGGGACTTACCTGGGGAACCTCAGCTTCAGCTTCCTCAGGCTCTGCCTGGTGGGCGGTACGGACACTAAGCACTGGGCTATCTCGTCGTACTGGGCTTTGGTCAGTATCATATTGGGCCTGGGACCGGGAGGTGGCGGGGACAGGGAAAACACCCAGGGGCTCGAGCAGCTTGGGTGCCAGGAAGTGAGGGATAGACACACACACACAGGGCGGCCCCGGATCCTCGTCTTCCTCAGCTAACCCCTGCACTCCCCCAAATACACCTCCAAGTTGCACAGGTGGGCAAAGACACGCCGCGTGCCCGGCTGCACCAGCACCTCCGCGGCGGGGGCGGGAAGGAGGGCGGAGTGCCCTAGCTGCTCTACTGAGCAGCCGCAGTGAGGCGGGCCGAAGGCGATCAGCCGCCATGTTTGATAAGGGCAAGCCGGACGTAACGGGGCGCGAAAAACTGGTGCTTGTGGCGAAAGTGGCAAGTAGCCCTAGCACCCCCGCCCGGGATCCACCCGACTGCACTTAGAATTCACATTTGCAAGAAGCCAGGGAAGCCTGTCGCACTGGCCAGGGAACAAGGCTCACGAGTGTCCCACAGGCCTTCAGCTTTGAGCCCCGGAAGTCCTCTGGCTGGGCGCGGGATTTGAATGTGTCTCCAGACACGCCCCCTTCACGCAGCTCCGCGCCGACAGCAGCCCGCAGGGAAACCTGGCCCGTGTGCGAGGAGCGGCCGCCCGGCAGAGGGGTCCGCTGCCACGGGATGGTGTCACCGGACCATTGACTCGGGCTGGCACAGTCCCACAGCTTCTGCAGTTCTCGTGAAAAGAGGGCAGCTTTGTCTTTGCGGAGATGCTTGAAATCCTACCTGTCGGTTCACGCCCTACAGCTCTGGGTTGATCTCACTTGTCTTTCTAGCCCTAGCTCTCAAAAAATACTAGGCACCAAATAAATGTGTAGAGAAATGAATCGCTGAGGTAATTTCTTATTTTCAGTAAGTATCTTGGGTGGAACTCAGAACTCCTAAGGCTGACTATGAGAACATCGGCCACTCTTAAAACCCCATTGGGTTCTTAGAAGGACATGTACTTGTTCTCTTCATATTTTTAGCATCTTAAGCAAATGAAAGAAAATGCTTTTACAGAACTTGTAAGTGGCTTAACTTTTTTTTTTTCATATGAGTTATCTCAGATAAGTCTCCTTGGATAAATTCTTTAATCCATCAAAGCCTCAATTACTTTGTCTATAAAATTAATTTTAAATTTATGGGGCAGGTTTTAAAAATAAATAAGAACATAGTGAAGTTATGGAGTCAGTCTAGGTGTCCATCAATAATAGATGAATGGGTAAAGAAAATGTAGTAGATAATACATAATGGAGCCATAAAAAAAGAATGGAATTATGTCACCTGGAAAAATGAATGCAACTGGAGAACATCATGTTAAAATAAGACAGACAAATATCATGTTTTCTCTTGTTTATGGATCCTAGACTTTATGTAGCTACATTATGACATATACATGCCATGAAAGCATAGGGAAACAGGGAAAAGGAGGAAGCCAGTGGGAGAGGCAGGGTAGAGAAAGAAAAGAGTGAGATAATATATTTAAAGTACATAATATCCTTGAAAGAAATGGTACTTATGAAACACACCACTATGCATAATGAACACACATTAATTTAAAAACCTAAGATAGGACAATAAAATTTGCCTAGTACAGTATGCAACTATACTATACAAAATAAATTGGATAAGACTACTTGATAAAATTGGACAGGGTGTTTACTGGATACTATTTTACAGATTCCTGGTGTAAAAACTCACTTAATCCCCATAACTCTATAACTTCCCTGATACTAGTTCTGCATCATCATCATCTCTTCCTTCCTTTGTGCAGAGTGAACAAAACCAGGCATGAAAAGGTTATGGAATGTCCCAGAGGTCATGAGAACCAGTAAGTAGCAGAAGGAAGTATTAAACTGAAATTGGTTCTAGGATATGGGTGTGGCTGACTCTCAGTAATGCTGAGTTACTGCAGCGAATAGCCATACTCCCAAACAAAAGGTTAAGGATTTTTTTAAAGGACGTTCTCTATGTTTCAAAGGCTCTTGAAGCTAAGATTTCTCTGTTTTATTTTCTCAAGGGTCTCAAAATCCAGCACCAACAATGGATCCTAAATTGAGCCAGCACTGGTTTGTTTTTTTTCCCTGAATATTTACATCGGTATGTTTCTTCCCATATGCTTTGCATCTAACTCTGGTTGTATGACATTAGTACATAACTATTTATTTATGGCAGCGTAGCCAGAGTTGCCACCTGGCTAGTTTGAGGCTGACCCTGCGGTGACTTTTACATGAAAGCTGGCTGACAATAAGCAGACACCGCTGGATTCTCCTTTCCTTTCCCTCTCCTAACTTCAGTCTCCAATTCACAGCCATCAGTCTTTTATAGAAAACATCAGTTTAAGAATGTTTGCACTAGTTATTTTTATAGCGACTCTTCTTGCTGGCTCTTGTCCTGCCTTCACCCTTACAACCCATAAGGAAAATGCCAAGTTTGTTTTTCTGTTTTTATTTTTAACATGTTGGCAGTTTACAGTTTTGACCCAAATCCAGTAGGTTGTTTAGAGTTAGTGCTGGGAGAAAAGCAGAGCTCTGTTGCTGTGTTCATTGGCAGTGACAGTAGTGTTGTTTATTATGCACAAAATAGAAGCAGAGCACAACTGTTTTGTCCTTATTTAATTGGTTTTTTTCTCCCTGTAATGGGAAGTGCTTGGGGTTGGCTAAGCATTCATGAGGTGAAGGATGCTTTTCTTCTCCTTCCCACTTCCATATCTCATCATATGTGTCCCTCATGTGCTGCTGATTCTTCTAAAGCTTTTTCTTAATGCTTGTAGGTCACTGCCCCACCTCTCATTTCTGAGCTATCCAAAAATGCCATTTCTCACTAAGTATAGGAATGAAATACAAATACCAAACTAAAAAACCAAACAACTGGCTACCTGTCTAAACTTGGCCATGGAATATGCGACCTTGAAAATTGACAGCCTAGCCATGCCTTGTGGCACAAACCTTTAATCCTAGCACTTGGGAGGCAGAGGTAGGAGAATCACCATGAGTTCAAGGCCGGCTGGAGACTACATAGTAAATTCCAGGTCAGCCTGGGCTAGAGCAAGATACTACCTTTGGGGAAAAAAAAAAAAAAGAAAGAAAGAAAGAAAAACAAGAAAGAAAATTGACAGGCTCACAAATCCTGACTGTTTTCACTGTAACCATGGCCAAGACAATGTTAGTCTCCCTTGAAAGGAAGGAAGACTTAAAATATGGGAAATGGGCAGGAGAGATGGGTCAGTCACTCTCTCTCTCTCTCTCTCTCTCTTTCTCTCTCCCCTTCTCTCTGTCCTTTCTCTCTCTCTCAAATAAATAAAATATATATTTTAACTATGGAAAAGCTGTAGGCAAACATCTCAAGGGAGAGGAAAAGTAGAGACTGGTACAGTTCTCTGGAAGAACCTACAGCTCAAAACCATGAAGCAGAGGGGAACAGGTTTACTTTAGCCAATTCATAGACAGTTAAATAAGTGTTACACAATTTAAAAGAGGAATGGAGTTTTCAGAAGAGGCATCTGGACATTTCTAGAATGGTATTAACACCAAAGACTAGAAAGGAAAATGAGCCAAGTCACATGCCTGAGAAAATTACTTCTACTAAAGCAAAAAGTTCTAGGCAGAGTAAAAGATGCCCAGTCTTGGAAAGAGCCAGCCATGCTTTCAGTCTGTCAAATTTTATGTATGTTTGAAAACATACCTATATGTCAGCTTTATCAAATTGATAAATATGATTCTATCCATGGACTATCTGTGAAAGTTATTACACTGACTATTTTTATTTTTATTTGTTTATTTGAGAGAGAGAGAGAGAGAGAGAGAGAGAGAATGGGTGTATTAGGGCCTCGAGCCACTGCAAACTAACTCCTGATTCATGCACCACCTTGTGCATGTGGATTATATGGGTCCTGGGGAATTGAATCTGGGTCCTTTGGCTTTGAAGGCAAGTGTCTTAACCACTAAGCCATTTTTCCAGCCCCGTACTGACTATTTTAAAGAAAAGTAATTGAGATTTATTAACTGGATAAAAAAAGAGGATAAAATTTGAGAATCTATTGTGTGAAGTATTATTCCATTATACCTTATCTCATTTAATTCTCACAAATACTTTATGCAGCATATCTTAGAGTGCCAGTGTTTAATTCTTGCAAATACATATGCAGTATATTGTAGAGTACTAGTGTATAGATTAGGAAACTGAGGCTCAATAAAGGAAGGAGAGTTAGAGAGATGGTTCAGTGGTTATATGCACTTTCTGTGCAAGCATGAGGGCCTGAGGAGGCCTGAAACTGCCCAAGTTCGAATCTGTAGAACCAAAGTAAGCAGCTGGGCATGGCCACATGTGCCCGTAATTCCAGTGCCACAAAGGGGAACAGAGACCAAGGAATCACTCAGCCTCATGAAAAGAAGCAATCTCCAATATCAGTAAGAAATCCTGGCTCAAACAAGATGGTGTGGAAAAGCAGTGGAGCTGAACACCCAAAGTTCTTCTCTGGCCACTGCAGGCTAGTGTCCAGACCCCACAGCAGGCAAGCACATGGGTGCCACAAGAGGATAAACAAAGCCGGGCATGGTGGCAAATGCCTTTAATCCCAGCACTTGGACTCAGGGAGGCAGAGGTAGGAGAATCACCGTAAGTTCAAAGACACCCTGAGACTACATAGTGAATTCCAGGTCAGCCTGGGCTAGAGTGAGACCCTACCTCAAAAAACCAAAAAAAAAAAAAAAAAAAAAGGATAAACACATGCATATACCACACATACCACACCCCTCCACACACACACATGTGAAAAACAAACCAACCAACCAACAAATGAAAGCAGAGAAAGAAATAAGAAAGAACTGAAAGAAAGAGAAGAAAGGAAGGAAGGAAGAGGGAAGGAGGAAGGGAGGGGGAGGGGAAGATTGACCTGACATATCTAGCTATTAAGTTGCAAAACTGTGATTTAGATTCAAGTTAGTATATTAGGACTCATGTTCTCTATTGCATTGCATTATAACTCAAAAAGGATTTGGAAATTCTTTGGTAGACTTAGTCTCAAAAGTTTCTATTCTGTGAAATAGGCCCCAACTTTCATTGACCACTGGGATGCCAACTGACAGTAACCTTCAGCTTTGACATATAAGCAAGGCACACTTTTATAAAATTGTTTGACAGCTTTGACTAGATGCTTTTCTCTTTATACTATGAGATACCACCTTTGTGATCCCTCTTTTGAGCCAAAGTTTAGGTCTCTATACTTACTACTGTTGTGTAGTAAGTCATTTTATCCTGCCCCCCCCCGACAAAAAATGATGAAAGCTTCTAGTCAATAATAAAGATCAAATAATTCAATTGTTAAGATCTTAAGCAATTATTCAATTTAATGACTGAGGGAAAAAAAAAAAAAAGGAACAGAAAGATAGTCCACCCTGCGAAGGTGAAGTAATTAGACTAAAAGGTCAGGGAAGAGCAAAAACCAAATGTGGTTCGCTTTATGGAAATCAGTGGTGAGTGATCTCTTGGTCTATAAAACCAAGTGGCCTGACTCCACGAGAAGGTAGCATACCTATACGCCAAGATGCAGTGTAAACAGGAACTGTCCCATGCACATGTAATTCAGAATGGCATGCTTCATAATTTTGTTACTCAATGATACTAAAGCAGTTAACAAAGGGAAGAACCATACTGGCACCTTTATAATAATCTATCTTTTCTTAATTCCCTGACAGAATTATCATATTGATAAATATGTTTCTATCCATGGAGTATCTGTGAAAGTGATTACATTGGCTATTTTAAAGAAATAAATGTGAATGAAAGGCTGTTACTAAATCTATTTCCAGAGAAACTAAGGCAAATAGAAGATGCTTCTATTTGTCAGTTACTTTACAACATTCTAGAATAGTGTTTCTCAAATGATTTGTGTTGCAGGCCATTTTTTTTTTTATTATTCCCTCCATGTGTCATGGACAAATTGGCAATACAAGATAAAAAGGGAGTGACTAGGGAAAAAAATGAAAACTTAGAAAAACATATAAAGTGTAAGCCTACAATTTATTATTATGAAATAATATAGAATACAATTATTCTAGTAAAATTAAGATAAAAGGTTCTAAACACTTAGTTTCAATTTTTATATTACATCAAGAAATGTAACAAAAAACTTGACAAGCAGTGCTAGCTTTCAGACCCCGTTTTGAGTAGCACTGTGTCCTTAGCATGCCAACATAACAAGTTACATATATCCAAGCAGAGTGCCAAGTCCAGACTCTAGGACATCACACTTTCCATGAGCTAAGGCTAGAAGAACTGTTCCTTTCAGACTGGGAAGCACCAACCATCATTCTCACCATTATCTGTATGAATTTAGTTCTGCTCAAATGATTCACAATTATTAAGATGGTTGGCAGTGCAAATTCTCACAGCCTAATTAATTTGCAACCTTTTAGGATGGGGTTAAAAAAATAGTTAATAGTTAATGTATTTGCCCAAAATGCCTAAGTCCCTGGGTTTAATCCCAAGCAACACACACACACACACACACCCACACACACACACACACACACAATAATTTGCACCTTTTACAGCAAACACCACATTTTTTTATAGCATAAAGCCTAATGTCTTCTTTAGATTGCAAACCCACCAGTCAGAGCTTATATACATCTTCCATGATGATTCACTTTCAGAACACCATCAGTGAATGAAAAAGGTTATTAATTGACATTTACACATTTACTATCACCACATTTAACAACAAAGTAGTTAACAAAATAGTGCTTCTCCAGGGGCCCTTACTCTTGGGTATCTCTGTGTGATAGCAGAAGGTGTATGGGTGTGTGTGTTGAAGACAGACTGAAGCCTCTTAAATTTTCTTCTCAGGCTCATCAGGGACTGGGGATAATTTGCAGGCAATTTGTATCCCCTTTTCCTGCAGGACTCAACCTCAGTTGTAATTTCTGAAGTTGTCAATCACTTTTCTTGTCTCAAAGACCACTCTGCCCAAATACATCATGCTCTGAGGGTTTTCTCACATTTATAAATTCAGAAATTGAAAGGAGCAGTTCTGGTAGAGGAAAGGGCTTCTATTTGGGGTACATGAAAAAGGATGAGAGGCAGGGAATCATGTCTGTCCTTAATAAGCACTTCTTTTGGTGGAAGGTAGAATTGGAAGCACATGTCAGATAGAGATTAGCTTTGAGGCTCTTCATTTAAAAAATTACCCTCTTTTGCCATCCCACTAGGTTAGACATTCAAAAGAGTGGGTAAGATGCCAGTCAAGATTTATGACTGTTCTTTCTCTCTGGTTGATAGAGAGGTAAGAAAAGGATTTCCTTTTCAGATAAGAATAGCAGTTATAATAATAGCAGGCACCCCCTTCTTAGGAAAATGAAAGTATATTATATCATTATCTAATGTATTAATATCATGGAATCTGTAACTTACATTACTCCTGCTTGGTAAATAGGCAAACTAAAGTATAAAATGGCTTAGAACATAAACCAGTATCTATAGATTTTATTTATTTTTTTTATTTTTTTATTTTTTTTTTGGTTTTGCGAGGTAGGGTCTCACTCTGGTCCAGGCTGACCTGGAATTAACTATGTAGTCTCAGGGTGGCCTCGAACTCTTGGCGATCCTCCTACCTCTGCCTCCCGAGTGTTGGGATTAAAGGCGTGCGCCACCACGCCCGGCTAGATTTTATTTTTTAATGTGAACCTATACAAATAGTCCTCATTTTTAACTTAATTTCTTGTCTTTGGATAATAAAAGAAAGATTTTTTGCAGCCCAAAATGAAATATCAGAAGCTATGATTCATCCACATCTAATCCATGCCCGTGACCAGCCATCACTGTAACCACAATGGTATTATTCCTTCCAGTCATTGTTTACAATTCTTTCCTTACACTGATGAAAACAAACTATGCATAACTGGAGTACAGCATATAAGTTAGGAAAGCTTGGTCATTTTGACCATCTCATTATAGGAAGCATGGAGAAGTGGGTTTCTGAGGTCAACTCACTCAAGCCAACTTTGAAGAAGCTCTTTGGCATGGCTAGGAAGAGGCTGAGTTGTCTTTTTGTTCCATCAACCAGGTGCCATTCCAGAAGGGAGTGATGTAAAGGATGCTCTGGATTGCTCAGTAGCTGATGGACAGCTTTCTGGCCATTCCATTCCCAGAGCTATGATTGAAATCATGCCGGCCATCCTCGTGCCTCCCCTCCTGACAGCTGCTGACGTAGAAGCTGGCATGTGCTTTTAGCATGATGACAAGTTATATCTGGACATACAGATTTATTTCAGTTATTGATGCAGGAGCAAATGTTTTGCATTCCGAGAGGAAAGCCATGCTGGATGCCAGTTCTGATAGCAGAGAGCTTGGGATTTCATTTCCCTTTCAAACATACTAAAAGGCTTAAATTGGTACAGGGATGACAAGGGATTTAAAATAATGTCATGGGCAGGAGCAACAGAAGTGAGAACTTCAAGAACACTTAAGCTCTCCACATACTTGCCCATGAACACAAATACACATAAGTCTAACTTTACAAAATACCATTCAAATTACATGTATAGACAGGATTTAAAAAATATAAATGCCAGGGCTGATGCTGATGGCTCAGCAGTTAAAGGTACTTGCAAAACCTGGTGACCTGGGTTCAATTTCCCAGTACCCAAGTAAAACCAGACACTCAGGGTGGCATATGCATCTGGAGTTTGCAGTGGCTAGAGGCCCTGGAATGCCCATTGTCTCTTTCTATCTCAAATAAATAGAAATAAGTTAAAAAATAAAAATAGGAGCTGAAGAGGTGGATCAGCAGTTAACAGTTAAGGTGCTTGCCTATAAAGCATAACAACCCGGGTTCAATTCCCCAGTGCCCATATAAAGCTTGATACAAAGTGGTGCATGTATCTGGAAGTTTTTTGCAGTGACTAAAGGCCCTAGTACACCTATCCATTCTCTCTCTCTCTCTCATCGCAAATAAATAAAACAATTTTTTAAATGTCAACTATGCCAACTCCTCAAGAAAATATGGACATCCACAAAAATTCATTCATTCATTCTGCATGAACTGTTTTAGGCCATGCATACAAGCAAGAAACAAAGCTAATCAAGTCTTTGCATAAAAACTTACATTCTGGACTGGAGAGATGGCTCATTTAAGCAGTTAAGGCACCTGCCTTCAGAGCCTAAAAACCCAAATTTGATTCTCTAGTGCCCAAGTAAAGCCAGATGCACAAAGTAGTACATGCATCTGGAGTCCATTTGCAGTGGTTTGAGGCCCTGGTGTGCCCTTCTCTCTCTCTCTCTTTCCCTACCTCCCTCCCTCCCTCCTTCTCTATTTCTCTGCTTGAAAAGCATAAATAAAGAAAACTTACATTCTTCAATAAATTAGCTTAATTTTTATTTATTTTAACAGAACGTGTTATTTCATGTTTCTTTTTAAAGCATGCTAAAGACAGAACAACAGTGCAATACTTGGCCCTAAGCTGAATCCTATACAAAGAAAGTGCTAAACAGGGCATAATTGGATAAACTGGCTAAATGGAAATTCAGATGGTTGACTTGATTATTAACTTTTTAAGAATAAATAATGAAAGCAATCTCCCTATTAGTAGGAAATAAGCCCTAAAGTATCAATAGGTTAAAGTCACTAAGTAGTCCGGAAAAATAAAATAAGGCAATTAAATAACAAATAATGAATAAAACATAGTAAAATGTCAATAATAGATGACTCTAAAATGTGGGTGTTTTGCACTATTTTGTACTATTTTTATTTTGCAACAGCTTGTTGAATTTTAGGTTATTCCCAAATTAAAAGTTAAAAATTCACTTTACTTTGTAAAATGTATGAAAACTTAATGCCCTTAAATCATGTCACAAACTCTTCTCAGTCATACATGATTTATAGATATTTGATTGGCATTCTGATTTCCTTGAGACCTCAGAGATGGGCTTGTATTGATTGAGACCCATGGTATAGCTCAGGCAAAATGTTTACATTGTCTTCATCTACCTTCCCCAAACAAAGCACCTATGTTTCATGCAAGTAGCTAATCATTTTGTTTTAATATCTATATGAAATATTTTTTTAATATATAATTAGGACACTATTATAATTTTCCCTTCCTCCTCCACAGACTCAGACAACTCTCCATTCCCCTACTTCCTCCCCACTCTCTCCCTAATTCTCTCACAGGTATTTACCTCAATAAATCTCTTGCATGTCAAATTCCATATTGGCCTCTGCTCCTCAGAGAACTTGCAGCCCAAAATGAAATATCAGAAGCTATGATTCATCCACATCTAATCCATGCCCGTGACCAGCCATCACTGTAACCACAATGGTATTATTCCTTCCAGTCATTGTTTACAATTCTTTCCTTACACTGATGAAAACAAACTATGCATAACTGGAGTACAGCATATAAGTTAGGAAAGCTTGGTCATTTTGACCATCTCATTATAGGAAGCATGGAGAAGTGGGTTTCTGAGGTCAACTCACTCAAGCCAACTTTGAAGAAGCTCTTTGGCATGGCTAGGAAGAGGCTGAGTTGTCTTTTTGTTCCATCAACCAGGTGCCATTCCAGAAGGGAGTGATGTAAAGGATGCTCTGGATTGCTCAGTAGCTGATGGACAGCTTTCTGGCCATTCCATTCCCAGAGCTATGATTGAAATCATGCCGGCCATCCTCGTGCCTCCCTCCTGACAGCTGCTGACGTAGAAGCTGGCATGTGCTTTTTAGCATGATGACAAGTTATATCTGGACATACAGATTTATTTCAGTTATTGATGCAGGGAGCAAATGTTTTGCATTCCGAGAGGAAAGCCATGCTGGATGCCAGTTCTGATAGCAGAGAGCTTGGGATTTCATTTCCCTTTCAAACATACTAAAAGGCTTAAATTGGTACAGGGATGACAAGGGATTTAAAATAATGTCATGGGCAGGAGCAACAGAAGTGAGAACTTCAAGAACACTTAAGCTCTCCACATACTTGCCCATGAACACAAATACACATAAGTCTAACTTTACAAAATACCATTCAAATTACATGTATAGACAGGATTTAAAAATATAAATGCCAGGGCTGATGCTGATGGCTCAGCAGTTAAAGGTACTTGCAAAACCTGGTGACCTGGGTTCAATTTCCCAGTACCCAAGTAAAACCAGACACTCAGGGTGGCATATGCATCTGGAGTTTGCAGTGGCTAGAGGCCCTGGAATGCCCATTGTCTCTTTCTATCTCAAATAAATAGAAATAAGTTAAAAATAAAAATAGGAGCTGAAGAGGTGGATCAGCAGTTAACAGTTAAGGTGCTTGCCTATAAAGCATAACAACCCGGTTCAATTCCCCAGTGCCCATATAAAGCTTGATACAAAGTGGTGCATGTATCTGGAAGTTTTTTGCAGTGACTAAAGGCCCTAGTACACCTATCCATTCTCTCTCTCTCTCTCATCGCAAATAAATAAAACAATTTTTAAAATGTCAACTATGCCAACTCCTCAAGAAAATATGGACATCCACAAAAATTCATTCATTCATTCTGCATGAACTGTTTTAGGCCATGCATACAAGCAAGAAACAAAGCTAATCAAGTCTTTGCATAAAAACTTACATTCTGGACTGGAGAGATGGCTCATTTAAGCAGTTAAGGCACCTGCCTTCAGAGCCTAAAAACCCAAATTTGATTCTCTAGTGCCCAAGTAAAGCCAGATGCACAAAGTAGTACATGCATCTGGAGTCCATTTGCAGTGGTTTGAGGCCCTGGTGTGCCCCTTCTCTCTCTCTCTCTTTCCCTACCTCCCTCCCTCCCTCCTTCTCTATTTCTCTGCTTGAAAAGCATAAATAAAGAAAACTTACATTCTTCAATAAATTAGCTTAATTTTTATTTATTTTAACAGAACGTGTTATTTCATGTTTCTTTTTAAAGCATGCTAAAGACAGAACAACAGTGCAATACTTGGCCCTAAGCTGAATCCTATACAAAGAAAGTGCTAAACAGGGCATAATTGGATAAACTGGCTAAATGGAAATTCAGATGGTTGACTTGATTATTAACTTTTTAAGAATAAATAATGAAAGCAATCTCCCTATTAGTAGGAAATAAGCCTAAAGTATCAATAGGTTAAAGTCACTAAGTAGTCCGAAAAATAAAATAAGGCAATTAAATAACAAATAATGAATAAAACATAGTAAAATGTCAATAATAGATGACTCTAAAATGTGGGTGTTTTGCACTATTTTGTACTATTTTTATTTTGCAACAGCTTGTTGAATTTTAGGTTATTCCCAAATTAAAAGTTAAAAATTCACTTTACTTTGTAAAATGTATGAAAACTTAATGCCCTTAAATCATGTCACAAACTCTTCTCAGTCATACATGATTTATAGATATTTGATTGGCATTCTGATTTCCTTGAGACCTCAGAGATGGGCTTGTATTGATTGAGACCCATGGTATAGCTCAGGCAAAATGTTTACATTGTCTTCATCTACCTTCCCCAAACAAAGCACCTATGTTTCATGCAAGTAGCTAATCATTTTGTTTTAATATCTATATGAAATATTTTATTAATATATAATTAGGACACTATTATAATTTTCCCTTCCTCCTTCACAGACTCAGACAACTCTCCATTCCCCTACTTCCTCCCCCACTCTCTCCTAATTCTCTCACAGGTATTTACCTCAATAAATCTCTTGCATGTCAAATTCCATATTGGCCTCTGCTCCTCAGAGAACCTAGACTAACATGGCTTCCTATCTTCAAAGATATGCACAGGGGTTACACACAGTCACCTTATTAAATATGAATGGTTTCCAAACTGTCATCAGAAATAGATCAAGAAGAAGGTATTCTAATGTTTAGGAGATGAGACTTTGAAGTCAGAAAGGCTCAGGTGGAAGAATTAGTTGGGTGATCTTAGAGTTAATGGGAACAAATTTCTACCACAGTGATATACATAGTGGTAGAAGTAAAAGCAGACTAACGAGCTTTCTTTCCCCTTACTTTTCTTTGATAGGCATCATGAAGATTTTCTGTATTTCTGAAGGCAGCTAGCAAAGTAACTAAATGTCTTCTTTCTTGTTTATATCAAATCCTTTTTTAAAATTATTTATTTATTTGTTTTGAAGTTGGGTCTCAATCTAGCTCAGGCTGACCTGGAATTCGCTATGTAGTCTCAGAGTGGCCTCGATCTCACAGCCAGCCTACCTCTGCCTCCTGAGTGCTGGGACTAAAGGTGTATGCCACCATACCTGGCTCTCAAATCCTTTTTTATCTTTCTGATAAGACTCTAATTTATACCCAGGTGGCGTGAATTAAATTTTAGCTATGCCTATAATTTTCCAGGTTTACATTCACCACTTTACTCTTAGATTTCCACAAATGGAATAACCTCATTTTAGAGAGTACCTCTTCTTTCTCTTTTGGTGTGTACAATAAAATCTCTTGTCCTAACTTCAGGGTCCAGAGCCAAGTATCCACATGTGCAGAGTGCAGTCTATCTGGGAACCCTGCAGACATGTCACAAACAATGTTCTCAAAACTGAGCTCATTTTGAAGCTCCTTTAAGTCTGCTTCAACTTGTGGATAATGGCATTACTTCCCAGTTCCTTGCTCAACAGGCAATCACTGTAGCTTATCTGTCACTCTGCCACTTTTTGGGTTTTCCCTTTCTTTATTCTTTTAGTCCCTGCTACTGATGCTACTGCTTCCCTGTCGCTATTAAAGTCAGCCATGCTGAATCCAGAGTGAATTTTCTCAAAATAAAAACAAGTCTGTCTGAGATACCCTGACATGCTCTTGGGAGTTCAATTACTTCTGTGTATTCTGTAAGTACTACATAGACTCAAGAATCCAGGTGATCGGTCTCTTCCTTATTTGCCTACCACCTGCTAAGCACCAGAAAACATTCTTTGTGAACCACTCTGAAAGGGTTACCATTTCAGATAAGAAAAATCAGAGAATCTAGACACCCAGCCCAATTCTATCCAACTGACAAATGATAGGGAAAGACCAAATCCTTTTGACTCTAAGGTGTGTCTTTTTTTATTTTTTTTATTTTTGTGGTGGTTTTGTGTTAGTATTTGTCCATCTCAAGATAGTCTGTTTGTCTTTTTAAACTTTGTTTAATTTTTTATTTATTTTCAAGCAGAAAGAGATAGAACAGTGGCAGACAGAGAGAGAATGTGCACGCCAGGGCGTCTAGCCACTGAAACAAACTCCAGATGCATGTGCCCCTTGTTCATCTGGCTTACATGGGTCGTGGAAAATCAAATCAGGATCCTTTGGCTTTGCAGGCAAATGCCTTAACCACTAAGCCATCTCTCCAGCCTCCTAAACTTTCTTTAAAAAATATTTTGTTTTATTTATGAGAGAGAAAGAGAGAATGGGCATGCCAAGCCTTCAACCATTGCAAATGAATTTCAGACGTATATGCCACCTGGTACATCTGGCTTACGTGGGTCCTCAGGAATTGAACCTGGGTCCTTTGGCTTTGCAGGCAAGTGCATTAACCACTAAGCAATCTCTCTAGCCCAGTCCACTTGTCTTGCTAACAATTCAGTGATAGCACGTCTTGTGGAGCCTGTGTTAAGTGGCCTGGGCAGCCTTGAGCAAGGTGGGTGTGGGATTGTGAATACTAGCTGCAGGTTTAGGCTGGTGCACTTGAATTTGAGCAGGCTCCTCCTTGTGTGTGAAGTTCCCAGGCTGGGCTGGACCCGGGGGGGCGGGGGTCTTGCCTACTCAGTGCCCAGGCAGTAGAGTGTGATAAGCTAGGGAGAGGTGTAGCCAGGCAGACGCTCACCTGGGCGTTAGTCATCCTAACCTACTGTGTTCCCAAACCTGTGCAATGTCATTAGCTCCAGAGGCACTACTGATGGCGGTGGCATGGCAAAGGCTCACGGGCTCAGGATGCAAAGGGAGTCCTGCCTGTACTATGTATGATCCACAATTCCAGCAAATGGGGACCAGGGGTGCAGGCGGTGGGAGGTAGAAGTTTACCTGGGCACTCTACCTTCCTGAGTACCCCAGGCTTTGAAGTGCTCTCAGTTCTTGATTCCCCCTTGGTATGTTTTCACAAATACATACACCACAGTTATGAAATAGAACTCTTTCATTAACCCTGCCTAATTTTCTTTCAGGTAAAAATATGAAAATAAATAAAAATACCTTTAAACACTGTAGCAGACAGCTTCAGGTTCGCTGAGATGAACTTCCAGACCAGGCACAGTTATGGAGGAAGGGATATTATTTGTTGAAACTTACAGATCCAGGGGAAGTTCCATAAAGGCAGGAAAAGCAGCCTGCTTTCAACAGGGCCAAGCAGAGAGAGAAAAAGCCAACCAGCCACCACAGCACACAGAGCAAAAACTACCGCCAAAAGGTCACACAGCACACTTCAGGAACTCCTGCTAGGCACATTTGCATATCTTTACAATGGAATCTCAAACCATCACCACACCTTAAGACCAGCCCCCGGTGACCTTGCCTCTAGCAAGGTGATTGCAGATGCAAACTATAACTAGTAAAACACTGAATATATTGGGGGACATATATTCAAACTACCACAAACACCTTTTTGTTGTTTGTTTTCTTTTGTTTTTCAAGGTAGGGTTTCACTCTAGCCCAGGCTGACCTGGAATTCACTATGTAGTCTCAGGGTGGCCTCAAACTCACAGCAATCCTCCCACCTCTGCCTCCCAAGTGCTGGGATTAAAGGTGTGCGCCACTAACCATGCCCAGTTTTAAACACATAATTTTAAAAGACCATTCTAAGTCTTTCCTTTTATTCACTGAAGTAAGGTTCATATTTTCTGCTATTCATAAAGACAAGCTTTTTTCCCTGTTGAGATAAATGTACTCTCTTTGATATAATCAGTACTAGGAAACTGACGAGAAGTTTCCAGTATTACATTTTCTTGCCTCTGCCATACCTCCAAACCTATCACTGGTTGAGCTTCCTTTCACTTTTTGTCACATTTAGGGTTTTTAAAATTTTTATTATTTATAAGAGAAAGGGAGAGTATAGACATGCCAGAGCCTCTTGTTGGCACAAATGAACTCCAGACACATGCTGCCACTTCATGTGCCTACCTTTAAGTGGACACTGGGGAATCCAACTGGGCTGTCTAGCTTTGCAAGCCAGTGCAAGCCAGTGCCTTTAACCACTGAGCCATCTCCTCAGCCTACTTTTAGTGTTTGCTTTATTACTTGTTGCATCCCAGTGCCTATTGTATGTGCACAATTTGTAGACCTTTCTGTGCATCTGGTAAAAGATTACCAGGCACAGTGTTCAAAAGGCATTTATTGAGTCTGGCGCCTTAGACCACTCGGCCATCCTGACACCCCATTTATTGAATAAACACACACAGTGCTAAAGTCACGGGTTAGTATCTTGTAGGTCATGTGTAAAGTTTAGATTTTATGCCAAGCAACTAAGGTCTGTTTCAGGATGTTCAGAAAAGAATGCCTATATTATATCTGTTTGAGAAAGTAACTGGTCACTGTGTGAAGACTATAAAATGTGGTAATTTTAGTTGGTAAGAAAACTGGCTGCAGAGAATTGAGTTGGACAAGCATTGCAGAATGTAGGACAGGACGCTGAAGGGTACTGACTGAAGGAATAGAATTGGAAAGGGGAACCAAAAATTCAAAATAACTAAGACATACTTGTAAGATCTCCATGGGGGAAAGAAAGTAGAGGGAAGAGTCCAAGATGTTCTCAGGTTTGGGATTAAGGATAAAGGCATGTGTCGTGAATTGAGAAAAACTATCCAGGTACAACAAAGGAATTGGGCCATGTAATGTTAAGAAATGTAAGTATATACAAGTAAATTGGAGATAAAGCATAATCACTGCCCAACATCTCAGCACTTAGAGACACTAGGTGTGTGAAAGGGTTTTTTGTTTGTTTGTTTGTTTGTTTGTTTGTTTGTTTGTTTTGTCTTGTTTTCATCTGCCCCTCTATCTAAATACTTCCAACAGTTGTCAGTGCCTTAGGACCTTACTTCTTTCATTTCCTTCTTTATACATGGGCTTCAGGCAATGATAGGCACCAGCTAAGATTCAAAGGTCAGGAAAAGAGTGAATGTCAGGTACTTGAGAGTTCCTCCCTCTTAAGTCGCCATATGCTAGAGATGTCCCTTTTGCCCAGTGACCACTCAGTAGATCTCAATAATGGATTTCTCCCCTTAGCCTATCAGGCCTTTGAATAAGGCCATGGGATACTAACCATTGCTTTCAGAAGGTGTAACTAATCCCTTTACTAAAATCTCCTCAATTAACTTCATTAGAGAGTGACATCTGTTTCCTGCGGGGACCCTGATTGGCAATCTAAAATTTCCTAGTGATTGTGACTTTGTTTGAGTTTTTTATCCATTAATCACACTAATTGCAATGTAGTGGCTACAGTGTATGATCTCTTATTTGTAAACTTACAAGTGGCAAGATCTTCAAATGGTTTCCAAGGTCTTTAGAGACAAAAATCACTCAAGGGAAGCAAGTAGAGTAAAAAGAATCCATACAGAACACACACACACACACACACACACACACACACACACACCCCAAATGAATTTAAATTACTTACTCAGACATTTGTAGAGAAATTAGTTTGAAGAGAAGCAAAAGGAAGAGACCCAAGAAAGGGAAAGGTTTCAAGTGGAGTCAGCAGTTCCAGGTGCTTCAGGAAAACCTGCCAGGATGGAAAGAGAAATGAACCCTTAGCATTGTCACAACAGGCCACTGGTGACTCTTATCTAGAGAACTTTTGGAATACCCACAACAGTGGAGCTAGAGGTGTGACTACAATGTGCTGCAAGTAAGAATGGGAGCTGAGCTTGGTGGTACACAGCTGTGATCCCAGCACTCAGGAGGATGAGGCAGAAGGCTCACCAGTTTCTCCCCCAGCCTGGGTGCACGAGTGAGTTCCAGGTCAACCTGGGCTACATTCTGACCACCCGCCCCCCCGTAAATAAAATGACAAAAGAAGTTAAATGGGGAGAAGCAGCCAAACAAAGTGGTAATGTCTTGAAGAGTATGGTACAAAAATGTTTTTAAAAAATATTTTTATTTATATATTTGAGATGGAGAGAGAGAGGCAGATAGAGAAAGAGAATGGGCATGCCAGGGATCTAGCCATTGCAAATGAACTCCAGATGCCTGCACCACCTTGTGCATGGAGCTTATGTGGCCACTGGGTAATCAAACCTTGGTTCTTAGACTTTGCAAACAAGTGCCTTAACAGCTAAGCCATCTTTCCAGCCCCCCCCCCCAAATGTTTTTAATGGGAAAGATTCAAAATGCTCTTGTCTGAAAGCCACAGAGAAAGAATCATTGGAGAAAGTGAGATTGACAAAGAGCTGAGGGCAAATGGGTATGGTCAGTCAGTGCTGGATATTATTTGGGATTTGATTTGGGTGTGGCCCTCAAGGGCTCATTAATTTGTTTTTGTTGTTGTTTTTTGTTTTCTCAAGATAGGGTCTCACTCCAGTCCAGGCTGACCTGGAATTCACTATGTAGTCTCAAAGTGACCCGAAACTCACAGTGATCCTCCTACCTCTGCCTCCCTGGTGCTGGAATTAAAGGCATGCGCCACCATGACCAGCTGGGTTCATAATTTGAAGTGTGAGGTGTTAACAAGATGAATAGTAATCTGACTATGGTGTTTAGAGGTGAGGCCTTGGGAGGTGTTTAGATTTGATAATGTCATCAAGGTAGATTCTTCATGATGCAGTTCTGTTAGCTTTGGAAGAAGGAAGAAGAGGAAGGAGAGAAGGAGGAAGAGGAGATGTACAGCCTGTTTCTTGTTTCTTATCATGTGTACAATATCCTGTGTTACTTAGAATTCTGCCAGCAAGAAAGCTAAACCCAGATGTAGTTTTTCAACCTTAGACCAGAAGCATAAGCCAAAACAAAGTTCTTTTCTTTATAAAGTTGTTTTGTCATAGTAATGAAAAATGGATTAATAAAGTCAGTAATGAATGTTAGAACAAACAAATTGCCATAGACTGCATGGCTTATGCAACAAAGATTTATCTTTTCATAGTTATAGAGCCTGGGAAGTTCAAGACCAAGGTGCTGGCATGTCCAATGGCCAGTGAAGGTCCACACTTCCTGGTTTACCCTTCAGATGTCTTGCTGTATCCTCACATGGCAGAGAGCAGGGAGAGGAAGCAAACCCTTTCCTCTTCCTACAAAGCCACGAATGCTTTTGTAAAGGCTCTGCTCAGGTGATGTAGGTCTCTTGGGAAAGCACCACTCCTTAATACCATCACATCCGGGGTAGTATTTCAGCTTATGTCTTATGTCTTTAAGGGGATGGGAAGAATAGGAATGCTTGGTGCACAATAGATGGAAAATGATGTGAAGAGGAAAAGATGGGAAGATAAGATTTTTCTAGAAGAAGACTTCTTTTCCTCTAAATGTGAAGAAGCATGTTAAAAATCATGTTAGCCTTTTCCCATGGTGCATGATACACATCACTAGCATTGGCTAATTGTCACCATTATCGTAGAATTGTCTGTTTTCATTCTTTACTTTGTTTATAAACTGTTGGATTCTTGGGTGGTCTGACTTTTTTTCTACATCCTTTGTGCCTAATGTATGAGAAATATATAAGTTTTTAATTAAAACTATGGTATTATATGTTAAAAGTCAGAATCATTGAAAGATATTCTAACCAATAAGTTTATTTTCATGGTAAATTAGCAGATTTGATCTACCTGAAATTTGGCGAACTGAAGAGCAACTTAAAACTACTGCAGTCAGAAACGCTGAGATTTTGTTCAGTAAGCAAACTGTGGATATTAATCTGATTCCCAATGTCTTGCCTCTAAAGAAGGAAATGAATTAATGGATGACAAAATTATGAACTTTTATCAAGGCCACCCTGAGACTACATAGTTAATTACAGGTCAGCCTAGGCCAAAGTGAGACCCTACCTCGAAAAATCAAAAAAAAAAAAAAATTATAAACTTTTAATTTTGATTAAGATGGATAAGTTTCCTTTGTCTTCCCAATTTATGAGATGTGTTCAATATCCTGTGTTACCACATTCTATGAAGCTCCCAGACCAGTCTCTGAGCCAGAGACTTACTAAATGGTTTTGCTGCTTAGACCCTTGCCTACCTCCAGAGACCTCCTCTCCAGTTTTGGCACTGTGGACTTCAGTTTGCTTTAAGCCTCTTGGTAGTACATACATATTATCGTGTGTGTGTGTGTGTGAAATTTAGTTTTTAGTTGTTTATCCAGATCCTTGATATACAATTCAGGAGCTATATGTGCTTTGATAACTAACTTCCCCTCCCAAAGTGTCTGGCTCATACTATAGAAAAAGACAATAATGATAATGGCATATCTATCTATTTTTTGGTTTTGATGAGGGTTAAGCCTCAGGGTACAGAAAGCAACTAGTAACTGGAATGTGCTTACTCACCGAAATTATGACTAAGTCCTAAGTAAGTTACAAAGCAATAGTAATTTGATTGTTGCATATGTGTATGTGTAGTGTATGTGCATGTGTGGGGCAGGGTCTGTGTGTATGTGGATAGTGTTGTGAGTGAGCATGCACAAGTGTACATATGCATTTGGAGGTTAGTGGTTGACCTTGAGTGTCTTTCTTAATTACTCTCCACTTTCTGAGACAAGATCTCTCAGTAAACTTGGAACTTGCTGATTTGTCTAGACTAGCTGTCTAGCAAGCCCTAGAGATTCCTTGTTCTCTTGTTTCTGCCTCCCCTTGGATGAAATTCCAGGCCTGTGCCCCTGGGCCTGGCTTTTACATGGAGAGATGAACTTTGATCCCTATGCTTCTTACATGCCAAGTATTTTACCAACTGAGCCATCTTCCTAGCCCAGAAATTGTAGTCTACAATAAATTTATTTGTAAGAAATTACAACATCACCGCCTGAATAATGTCATTGGGTTGTTCTCTTACTCAAACATAGTGACACCATATCTCAAAAAAAAAAAAAAAATGCCCATTTAATAACATTATGCCACATATAAAATGCTCTATCTTCCAGGCCATTTGCTAAGTGCTTTATGTGTGTTACCATGAGAAAAATGTGTCAAAGAAACACAGGCTGTAGATTCGTAACTTGTCCAACATTAAGCAGTTGGCTAAGTGAGATTTTAACTAGTAGCTTGGTTTCATGCTTATATGATTTGTCACAAAATTACTTTGCATTTTATTCACAAAACTATTTCCCTCATTGGGCAAAAATATTGCTCAAAATATAGTAGTTCAAAGATAGCTAATTAGCCAGGTAGCACATGCCTGTAATCCCAGCACTCAGGAGGCAGAGGCAAGAGGATCATCATGAGTTCAAGGCCACCTTGAGAATACAGAATGAATTCCAGGTCAGCTTGAGCTAGAGTGAGACCCTACCTTGAAAAAGAAAATACAAAAAACAAAACAAAACAAAACAAAATAAAACAAAACAAAACAAAAAAGCTAATGACATCCTTTCTGGAAACTACTACAAAATAATGGGTGCTTTCTCAGAACTGTGACATTTTATCTTTCTGAAGACAGGGATCATATTTTATCACCTTAACTCAATTTTAGGATTCAGTTGTTTGTGGAAATATGTCTCAGTTTTCACCTTAGAACATACACTTCTAGCTGAACCTTTGGGAAACCTGGTTACAAGCTTGATCTCCCCCTCCCCCCCTCTTTGAATAAAGAACTCCTACTGATTTAATGTGCATGAATTAATTTTTAAAAGTAGAGATTTACGAGCTGGTCATAAACACATCCTCCAGGTGGAAAATTTCAAGTCAGGAAGACACTAGATTTAGAAAAAATTAAATAGCAATTAGTTTGCTCATGCTTGATAAAAGCAGGAGGAAACCTTGATGTTCTCATTTCTCTGTATTCCTAAAGTGACTTCTCTGAAAAGAAGTTCAGCCTCTCATAAGTCATGTTTCATGCAATAAATAATTTCCCTTTGGATCCATTGCTTATTATGAAGAAGTAGCTGCAGTGCTTTTTGTTCAGTTCTACCTTGTAAAAGGAAAAAGCTGTAGGTAAAAATTGCATGTTTAACATTTGTAAATCACTTTCCTGGTTTCTAGCTCACAGCTACTTCCAGAGAGTGGAAAACATTCACAACAATGCTGATTATTAGTGGTAGTGTAAACATCAGATTATAATTGTCCTTATCCTTCTAAAAGCTTCTAGAGATGACAAAGATTTTTGGAATAGAAAGTCTCACAAATTCAAAATCAGTAAAGCTGTTTATACCAAAACATGGTAGGTGTAAAGAGGAAGGAATATAGCCAAAAAGTTTAAATGGGTTCTTTACTAAATATTACAGACTTTGAGAATGTATCAATTGGTTGTTTCCGATATAAGCCAATATAATTATTTTCAAATATATATTTATTTATTTTTATTTTACTTATTGATTTGTGTGCATGTGCACATACAGTCACAGGCTCATGTCAAGGGCTCTTTCCACTGCAAATGAACGCCAGACGCAGGCACCATTTTGCTTCCAGCTCTATGTGGTTGATGGGAAACTGACCCTGGGCTGGTGGTCTTTTCAAGAAAGCACTTTTAACCAACGAATCATCTATGCCCCAGCTCCTAAGCCAGTGCATTTGGTTTGGTTCCTCAAAAAGGCTCAGGAGTATAGTGGTCAAGAGCTGGTAAACTGGTTGTCCATAAAAGTAGCAACACTGATTCATAGTATTTGTCACTTTTCACAACGTAAATATTTAATATTCCAACCATGGCTGATCTCAAGCCTCAGCATCAAGTCACTGGGCTTGAGAAGGGATGTGTACAGTCAGCTCACAGGCCTGCAGGATTCAGCCCTACCTCATTACTGTTAATAGCCCACCAACAGTTTGCAACTTGAATTTAACTTCTGTTTCTGCTATATTCTATCGGTTTGAAGTGACTTAAGTGTCTCATACTTCCATTCTTATTCAGATATAAAAATGAGGAAATACGCCTTCCTTTCACAGATCTGTGGTGATCAGACGCGACAAGACCCGCAAAGACTTAGCAGAGGCCTGAGTGAGTAAAATGTAAATTGGAAATGTTAGCTTCAGCTGCAAGATCTTTCTAGCATCTTTCCCCTGCTAGGTCTATTTTCCTTGTACTGTTTTTACCTAAATTAAAATAAAATTTACATAACATAAAATGAATGATTTTACCACTTTATACAATTCAGTGTTATGCAATTTGGTGCGCAACAATCACCCTCAGCCCAGAATATTTCTGTTATTCCATCCCCTAATCTGTTATTCCATCCCCCAAATTTTGTACCTCCAGTCATTTCCACAGACCCTGGTAACAACTCATTACTTTCTCCTTTATATATTTTCTTCCTCTAGGTATTAGACAGGAGTGGAATTACTGGTTATGTGGGCTACTGTGTTGCTGTCTTTCACTTACCAAAATGTTTGAGGTTTTGTGTGTGTCTGTTTTCCACATGTATATGAGTGCATGTGTCAGGTATCTTCCTCAGTGGATCTCCACCTTATTTTTTCTTTTTGGGTGGGGGACAGAGTTTCAAGGTAGGGTCCTGCTCTAGTCCTGGCTGACCTGGAATTCACTATGTAGTCTCAGGGTAGCCTCCATCCTCCTACCATTGCCTCCCAAGTGCTGGGATTAAAGGAGTGTGCTATCATGCCTGGCTCCACCTTGTTTTTTGAGATATGGTTTCTCACTGAATCTAGAGCTCATCAATTCAGCTATACTATCTACCCAGCAAGCACTAGGGCCCCTTTTGTCTCCGCCTCAGGAGCAGGTATTATAAGTATGCACAACCGCATCCTGCTTATGCCTGGGCACTGGAGATCCGAACTCAGGTTCTCATGCTCAAGCAACAAGCTGTCAGCTTCCCAGCCCTGTCTTAAGCGTATATCCAAGGCTGGAAACATGGCTCAGCAGTTCAAGATGCTTGCTTGCAAAGCCTGGTGGCCTGGGGTTTGATTCTCCAGTACTTACACAATGCTAGATGCATAAAG
The DNA here is from genome assembly GCA_036365145.1 of Orientallactaga sibirica. Lineage (NCBI taxonomy): Eukaryota > Metazoa > Chordata > Mammalia > Rodentia > Dipodidae > Orientallactaga > Orientallactaga sibirica. The sequence continues at coordinate 36,695,783 of JAEOAD010000006.1, read as the reverse complement.
TGGTACATTTGCAGTGGGCAAGAGGTGCTGATGCACTCACATTCTCTCTTTCTCATTGCTTGCAAATAAAAAAAAAATTTTTAATTATGTCCAGCAGGGCATGGTGGCATATGCCTTTAATCCCAGCACTCGGGAGGCAGAGGTAGGAGGATTGCCATGAGTTTGAGGCCACCCTGAGACTACATAGTGAATTCCAGGTCAGCCTGGACTAGAGTGAGACCCTACCTCAAAACAAACAAACAAACAAACAAACAAACAAACAAACAAACAAGCAAACAAAAATCCATGTCATAGCATGGATTCCTTTTTATCAATGAAATATATTCTAATATGAATTATATCGTATGTTAAAATGCCTTTATTAGTTCATGGATATTTAAGTTCTTTCCTTTATTTAATTATTATGAATAATGCCACTATGTGCACTCAAACACAAACTTTTGTGCAAGCACATGCCTTCAGTTCTTTTAGGCATATACATAGGTAGGATTTCACATCAACAATATGTGAAGGCTCCTAGTTTTCCTCACCAATACTTATTATTTTTAATTTTCCCCTCCCCCTCTCAATTAGTCTCACTTTTATTTTGATGTCATCATCTTTTCCTCCTATTATGAGGGTCTTGTGTGGGTAGTGCCAGGCACTGTGAGGTCATGGGTATCCAAGCCATTTTTTGTCTGGAAGAATGCATTTTAAGGAGTTCCCTACCCTTCCTTTGGCTCTTACATTCTTTCCAACACCTTTTCTGCAATGGACCCTGAGCCTTGGAAAGTGTGATAGAGATGTCTCAGTGTTGAGCATTCCTCTGTCCCTTCTTCTCAGAACTTTGATGCCTTTCAAGTTATCCCACAGGTCATTGCCATCTGAAAAGAGAAGCTTCTCTAACCAAAAGTGAGAGTAGCATTAATATATGGATATGAACATTAAGAGAAGTGCTATGGGCAGTTTGGTAAGCAAAATATATGCATTTAGCTGGACACCCAGAAGGCCTTACACCCCTATAGCTCATGACTTCCCCTGTCATAGGTTTTCAGTATCAGGCATATATTCCCTCCTCTGTGTGTGTGTGGGGGGATCCCGTGGAGCAGGCCTACAGTGCAATTAGAGAGTGGTTAGTTTCCTCCATAACAGACATGCCACTATTGAACCTGTTGGCTCATTTGGCCTGGCTGGCCAAATTTAAGGCTTGCAGTGTCCACTGTTGTTTATTTCCACTGATGACTTCTCTCTCTCCCATAGAGCTGCATGCAGTGTAGCTTTTTCCAGCTTTCTGTCAGCTGATCTACATGAAGGAGATTTTCAGCTCAGCTACAGCAAGATTCCTCAGTGACCTTGCAGTCCAAGCGTGTGGAGTCTTTAGCAATAGGGTCTTACCTTCTATTCCTAGTGGGAAACCAAGAGCCTTGGCAATGGCCTGCAATATTTTGGGGGCATCACGTTCCTTCCTATCCAACTACTCACTGGATGGTATCCCATCCCTGTCACAGATAGTTTCTATAGTTCCAAAAATATGTTTATTTTATTTATATTACCTAATCTGTTGTCATATCATCTTTCTCTATTTCTGTATGGTTGGTAATAATATTTTCAACGTTATGGATTTTAATCATTTGATTATTGTCTCTTCTTTCAGCCTTGTTAAAACTTTATCAATTTTGTTAATTTTTACAAAGTACTTTTATTTTATTTATTTTCACTATTGACTTTCTTCTCCATTTTATCTCTACTATATTTTCCCCCTCCTTCCTGCATTCACTTTAGTTTGTCCTTTCTCTGCTAGTCTCTTAAGATGGAAAGTTAGGTTATAAGAGCTTATTTCCCAACAGAGTTGTTTATAGCTGCATATTTCCCCCTAGACACTGCTTTTGTTGTGTGCTGTGTATTTTGGTATGCTGCCTTTTTATTTCAAGTCATCTCAAAGTACTTTCTAATCTTACTTGGGATTTCTTCTGTGACCTGTCACCTTAACTCTCATTCACTGTCTATAAATGTTTATAACAAATGCTCAAGGATAGTAGCTCTAGTGTTGCATAATTTTCCATTTCGGCAAAATAAAACAAGTTCTTTGAGCTAGGCTTCTGGAGAGCTAGTGAAAGAATTCACCGAGGGCAAATATTTGAAAATCAGGCCTATTATGCTTCTTTTAGTTCTGGAAATAGAGGCTATTTTATTTATTTATTTAGAGGATTTTTATACCTGTGTATATTTTGACCATGTTTTCCCTCTTTTACTCTCTCTTGTCCCCCTCTCACCCCCACTAAGCCCTTTCCTCTTCCTCCATCGTGCTCTTCTCACTTTCATCTCTCTTTGTCCTTCCCTACACTATGGATTCATTTGGGGTTGCTCGCATAAGCATGGGTGGAGGGCCATATACCAGAGTATGAACAGCTAACCCATGGCTATAGCACTGAAGAAAATGCCTGCCTCTCCACAAACAACTGTTAACAGCCAATAGCTCCTCAGGCAGAGGTGGGTCCTTGTGAGCCCCTTTCCCATTAATGACAGAATATGCCTGGATCCAGTCTTGGGCAGGTTTGAGGCACAGCTACCATGAGTTCATGAGTGCAATGGCCATGTCATGTCTAGAGGACAACATTCCACAGCACTTTACTCACTTTCCTCCAGCTCTTCCATTCTTCATACCCCCTTCCATGATGTTCTGTGAACCCTAGAGGGGGTGCTATAGATGCCCCCATTTAGGGCTGCATATATGACATTCACTTTTTTTCAGCACTTTAAGTAGTTATAAGTCATTACAGTAACTGCCACTCTCTGTAAAAACAAGTTCCCCCAGGGCTCAAGAGATGGCTTAGTGGTTAAAGCATCCACCTGCGTTTGATTCTCCAGGTCCAGACACAAAAGTGATGCAAAGGTGCAATGCTGCACTTGCCCACAAGGGGGCACACGTGTCTGGAATTCGGCGCTGGTGTGCCCATTCTCTCTCTGCCTCTTCCTTTCTGTTGCTGTCTCTCTCTCTCTCTCTCAAAAAAAAAAAATAATAAAAAAGATGCTCCCCTGCAAAAGCTGAGAGCAGCACTAGTTTATGGGCATAAGCATAAATATTTAAAAGGCCATTTAGGGCTGGAGAGATGGCTTAGCAGTTAAGGCACCTGCCTCCTAAGCCTAAGAATGCTGGTTCCAATCTCCAGCGGTTCCAATCGCCAGGTCCCACATTTAGCCAGATGCAAAGTGACGCAAGGGCGCAATGCCACACTTGACCACAAGGGGGCACACGCATCTGGATTTTGTTTGCAGCTGAGAGGCTGCTGGTGCACCCATCTCTGTCTTCCTTTCTCTCTCTCTCTCTGTCTCTCTCCAAAAAAAAAAAAAAAAAAAAAAAAAACATTTAATTTAATGGACATAATATGCCACACTTAGCAAAATAACCATAGTAGCTTCACCACTGGGGTCTAGCCACAGAGCTTTTGGCTGGGTCTGCAGTACCAGCAATGAATACCCTTCCGTGGAGTAGGCTTTAGATACAGTCAGAAAGCAGTTGGTTAGCTACATAACAGTTATGCCACTATTGTTCCAGTGGAGACATCTTGCATGGTAGATCAATTGTTTTGTGCTCAGAGTCCACAACTGCATAAGACTGTTGGTGGTTTTTCTTCTCCAATAGCTTGCGTATCATTCTTAGGCACTATAAAAGCTACAGGCTGCTACAGAGCTGGAAAAGGGAGTGGCATACTAGGAGAATGTTATGTTATGTGTATGTTAGAGAGGGGAAACTGATGTAGATGAAAGATGTGAACTTCAAATTTAGATAGGCTTAAGTTTGAATTCTAGCCCTACCACCATTATAACTTTATATGAGAAATTCTCAGAGTAGGGAGATGGCTCAGTGGATAAGGGTAATTGATTGCAAAACCTACAGCCCAGGTTTTGTTTCCCAATATCCATGGAAAGCCAGATGCACAAACTGGCATATGCAACTGGAGTTTGTGTGTAATGGCAGGGGACCCTGGTATGCCCCCCACTCCTCTCTCTTTGTCTTTCTTTCTCCAAACAAATAAAAAAATAAAAGAAATTCTGTATTTGACTCCTTGAACTCTCAATTTTGGCTTGGAGTATATGAGGACATTAATATTTACCTTATATTCTTCTGAAGAGTAAATGTATTCTGACATATTCACACCATTAGGGGAACATAGCAGGTACACAGTAATATTATTTCTAATATCTTAGGCAGCATTGCTTCCATGAGTTTAAGTAATGAAAACCAACCTTAATTGAGGCAGTGTTTGAAGGGAAGAGAGAAAGAACATACACTCCAACAAGCGTAGGGCCTGAAGAAGGGAACAGATTTGACTCTAATTGGAAGCAGCATAATATAATGGTAAGAACTATTAAAATCAGGTAAAGTATGAACTTCAAGATCTACTGAGCTTGATGTCTAATCATTTAATATATAGGAACTTTAGCTTGTTCATCAGAAAATGTGATATTAATACACACCTACTGTTTATAAGGTGATAATTACATGAGGTAAAGCCATATGACATGTTGCCTGGAAAGAATAAGTTCTAACTTCTTTCCCGAAAAGCAGTACCATCTACCCATTCAGTGAAGCTGATTTCTAGGGCCACTCTCTTTGTGTCTGTCATAATCACTAAATAGGCCTATTTTTATTGACTAGTGTAATGTGCTTCATTTCAGTGAGATAATATTGTGTTTTAGAATTGATAATATAACTTCCCTTGTTAAGACAAGCTATGGAATATGATGTACTTTCTCTAAAACAATAGCTCTTAATTCATGACTGCTTTCCTTGCTGTAAGTTCTTTGCCCAAGGTATACTAGCTAACAGTCCTTGAAACCTTCCCAAGGAACTGGAGGGAACTGAACTATGTCTTCAACACAGTACAGCTTTTAAGCAACAGATCTCTCTGAGAGTGCCTCTCCTGTCCCATTGTTATTTTATTGTTTTCTTTCTTTCTTTTTTTTCTTTCTTTCTTTCTTTCTTTCTTTTTTTTTTTTTTTTTTTTTTTTTTTTTTTTTTTTTAGGCAGGGTCTTATTCTAGCCCAGACTGACTTGAAATTCCCTATGTAGTCTCACGGTGGCCTTGAACTCAAGGTGATCCTCCTACCTCTGCCTCCCAAGTGCTGGGATTAACGGCATGCACTGCCATGCTCGGCTCAATAACACTTGGTTTAAACTTTTCTCATGGCTTTGATACTCTTCTGTGTGTCATAAAGATTATTTGGGTCCATGTGCCATTTCCCTGAGTCAGGCATAAATTTTTTGAGAGGTGCTATTACTCATCATTGTGTCAATCAGGAGTGCTTCCAACTTCTCACAGTACGGATATTTAATTATTTCACAAACAAGGCTAGGAATTTAGATGGCAGTTTAATAGCTTCTTAAAAGAGCCAAGTTCTATTTCTCTCTGCCTTACTTAGTGATAGATTATTATTTCTTGCTTGTTGATTCACAGTTGCAAGCTGGCTACAATCCAGGCATCTGGTTATTGTCAAAGTCAACAAGAGGGTAGAAGGGCCATGTTCAGAGCCATCTACTTACGGCCATACCTTATAAAATAACATCACCTTCCCGGGAGCCCTTATGTTTCTTATCTGAGTCCTGTGTGCTTTGTCAAGTGTACATAGCCTTGTTTCCTTAAATGTAATCAGTATAACCAAAAAGTATTTTCTTTGGGAGGTGTCTGTAAATTATTTGGTCCAGTAGGCTGGCTTGGAACTCATTATCTAGCCCAGGCTGGCCTCAAATTCACAGTTCTGCTTCAGCCTCCCAACTGCTGGTCTTACAGATGTGTGTCACCATACCCATCTACAACGGAAGACTTTGAAAATCGTTTTACAGAGTTACTGACAATAATAATATATTTGATAGCAAATAGAGGACCAGCAAAACAGAGGCCACGCTTGACTGTTGCAGCTGTTGAGAGCCCTTTCTACGGAGTGTGCCCCTTTCCAAATACAACTTTACAACACCCAGAACTGAAACTCATGCCTCAGCAAAGTGACATGTTGCATGAGGGACCAGTGCTTTAGAAGGCTTATAATTTGTCAAGTCTGCAAGTGCCCAGGGTCTACTTGAAATTCTTTGGTGACGTGCAAGGTAGACTGCACATGTTCCTTGGGAAATGACTACTTGCTCTAGAATCTTTATTGATAGACCCAAACATATGTTTACTTAGAATTCCCTGAGGTGTCAAAAATACGTTGACATATTTAAAGATGTTTCAGGTGAATAGCATTTCACCCTGTACCTTGGTGCAAATTGTGAGTCAATTATTTATGAGTGGAGCCCAATTTGTTTAAACTTCATTGACCTTTAATACAGTTATGACATGTGTCCTGACTTGATTCTTCCCTCTATTGATTTGGTGTGGAGAAGCAAGAGAAGAGGTGAAATGGCCCCTCAGGGTAAGTTGAAATTGTAGGTTATGGCTATGTTAAATTGCTTCAGTATACTTTGTATCCTTTAGAGTCAGAAAACAAAGCAATAAAGTAGGTTGATGTAAGTAAGTCTTGTTTTTAAAAGGACCTTGAAGTGCTCTTAACAATATCATGGATTTGATAAGATCTGTTCAGACTTCTTAATTTAAAATGAACATAAAGATGGTAAAACCAAAGGAATGTTGAAATACTAGTGTCACGCTCACAGCTCCTGAGCTGAATTCATGGGAGAGGACAGAGGAATGCCTCACAATTGTCTGCCTGCCGCACATGGAGAAATGAAAGTGGCAGTCAGTGTCAGGAATTCCCTGGGGGGCACATCCAGGTGTACAAAATATTTAGGAGGGTTTCACATGTTTTTTTTACTCATTATTTATATGCCATCAAGTTCAGACGGTGTTTAAAACTTGGGCCATTTTCAAGTTTTAAATGTAAATTTTTATGACAGGCAAATCTATTAAACCTGAATGTTCACAATCTTTTCTCTCCTCTGTCCTCTCCAACTGTCTGGGCTGATTGTGGTGGGGAAGGGCTAACTAGAGCAAAGAATAGACTGTTTTTGGAGGTAAAAGTGGAGACAATGACAACATAAGCTGGCTTTGGGACAGTTTGGTACATTTAAATTGAAGGAGAAAAAGAAGTGAGGTGTGGATTGCATAAAGAGACATAAAGCTGATTTAAGAAAGAACAGTATTAGGTACAATGTGTACTATGTTTTGAGATGATGGTTTATTTAAATTGCTTTGACACCCTCCCCCCCCCCGTTGAATATGTGCATGTTATTATCATTACTTTTAATAGACCTTAGTTTGGTTTCAAGGGAAGAAAAACCTAGTTTGATCTTATATACATTCCTTTTACTGCCCATGAAGCCATCATCCCTCCCTCCCTTCTTCCCTTCCTCCCTTTCTCCCTCCTCCCTCCTTCCTTTCCTACTTCCTCCCTTTTTCCTTTTTTTTTTTTTTTTGTTTGTTTTGGTTTTTAGAGGTAGGGTTTCACTGTGTCCAGGCTGACCTGGAATTAACTATGTAGTCTCAGGCTGGCCTCGAACTCATGGCGATCCTCCTACCTCTGCCTCCCAAGTGCTGGTTTTAAAGGCGTGCGCCACCACGCTTGGCTGCTTCCTTTCTTTTCCGTTCTTGCTTGCAATGTATCCAAGGCTGACCTCAAGCTCTCTATGTAGTTAAGGATGACTCTGAACTCCTAATCCTCCTGCCTCCTCCTCTCACATGCTGTGTTTATAAACTTGCATCACCACCGTGCCTATGTTATATGATCCATGGGAAAGAACCCAGGGCCTTGTGCATGATAGACGAGCATCCGGAGCTACATTCACAGCCCACCTCTTGCTTTCCCAGGCCTATTCTCCTCACATACCAATAAAAACAGTTTGATTCCACAGAAGTATATGACAGTCAAAGCATTTGAGAGCTAGAGCTGGGTGAGGTGAGATCTGAAGGACACCAAGAAGACATGGTGTGGATTCAGAGCACAAAAGCTGCTCAGAATCAGAGGCTCTGCAGGGTAAGTGAGCAGCATAGAGGGAGAAGTGGTTACTCCCAAGCTTCACCTCAGGCTTACATATTTTTGGTGTAACAGCTCTGTTTTTGCCATAACAATTAGAGGGTTAGTTTAAATTCTCGAGAGCCCTGAGTAATACTGTGCTACTTCAGAAGTTCTGCACTCTGAAGATTATAGGCCAGTCATATAGCTCAAGAGCTTTTGTGTAAGTATCTTTGAATTAAAGATCATAAAGCCATTCCTAAAGGGGAACCACTGTATAGGATTGAGGGGTGGGATATTAAATTGGAACTAAGAAATCACATTATTTCTTTGATCAAAACTTCATATTCTAGGGTTGTCATCAACGATAATAAAACATAGGCTAGAGAGATGACTTAGTGGTTAAAGTGCATGCCTATGAAGCCTAAGAACCCAGGTTCCAGTCTCCAGTACCCATGTAGGCTGCACAAGGTGGTGAATGCATCTGGAGTTTGTTTGCAGTGGCTGAAGATGCTGGTACACCCATTTTTTCTCTCTGCCTCTTTCTCCTCTCTTTCAAAATAAATAAATAAATAAATAAATATCTTGTAAAAAGATAAAACAAAGGAGGAGTTGGTATAATTTTCTAACCCACCTTCCCAACATGTTCCCTTTATCTTGCTTACAGTGCTAGACATGTAATTAAATGTCTAATGCATCATAGGGAAGCACTCTACCAGGGAGAAGGGAGCTACAGCCCCAGCACCAACCATCACTTATTCCTAATGACTTCCTATTTGGAAAGCTTGCTCTACGGAATACTGGTCAATGTCTGTCTTCTCTCTGTGTCTGCCAACAATCTCCTTTACGTGGACACACAAAAAGCATGTCTTAAGTGCTCCTAGGGTGATGGTTCTGAGCTGGTTGCAATGGTGTCTATTTCAGTCTTCACCTTACAATTAACGAGAAGATGAAAACCACTAAGAATGGTTTATACTGAGAATTTTTCAATTGCTGCAGCTCTTTAGTTTTTTTTTCTTTACTTTTTGATGGACATGGTGGCACACACCTGAGAGAGAGAATTGGCATGCTAGGGTCTCCAACAACTGTAATTGAACACCAGACCACCCCCTTGTGCCCATGCACAGCCACACACATGCATTACCTTGTGCATCTGGCTTATGTGGGATCTGAGGAGTTGAACCTGGGTCCTTAGGCTTCACAGGCAAGCCCTTAACCACCAAGCCATCTCTCCAGTCCTCTTTAGAGTTTTGCATAACCCTGTGTTGCTGATGATGTAGAGTGTGCATTTGTTGCTATTATTTCTTTTTATAAAAACAAAAGCTCAGATAACCTAGAGCTTGAAAACTTGTGCAAATTGTTTAACCAAAGCATTTAACTTACATGTTCTGGTTTCAAATCCCTGATCCTTTCAATTTTACCTGTGCTGGCTGGGGTGTAAATGATTTCAGTTTAAAACTGCATAGTCTCTTTATTTATTTATTTTTTTGAGGAAATACCCAGAGCATCGAAGTGGGATATGTTAACAAAAGCAGAGAATTCACTGTACATTCTAAAGAAGAACATGTATTGTAAAGAAGATATTTATAGAAAACAAAAAAAAGTAGTAGTTAGAGTTGATGACATATTGAATATGAAGTTGTGTATATATTTTATCAAAATCTATTGGAGTAATAGTATGTCTTGAGTAATTTTCATATAGCAGACATTTAATATATATTATCTTAATATTCACTACATCCCCCTGAGAGAGAATCTATTTTAAAATTTGGTTTGATAGTTGAAGAAATGGATACCCAAGCAGGTTTCAGACATAGCTTCAGTGCAGCTGAAGAGGAAATTCAGGTGCTTGGGTTATTATGCCACTTTACAGGGTCATGGAGACTTGGTGAGATGGTAGTATGAACAAGACCATAGCATACAAGGAAGCCAAGATCTGCTCAACAGAAGTGACCGTCCCACTCTGGGGAAAGCAAAGTTTCAAGGAAACCTCTAGTATCATTTGGTAAGTGCCTATAAGGTTTATTATTAGTAGTAATTATTATTATTATTATTACTTATCTAATAATATTATTTCTGACTTAATTTTTTTACATTTTTATTTATGTATTTATTTGTGAGAGAGAGAAAGAGAGTGGGAGAGAGAATGGGTTCACCAGGGCCTCCAGCCACTGCAAACAAACTCCAGATGCATGTGCCACCTAATGCACCTGGCTACAGGTGGGAACTGGGGAATCAAACCCAGGTCATTAGGGTTTGTAGCAAGTGCCTTAACCATTGAGCCATCTCTCCAGCCCATGATTTAATTTTTTTTTGTCCCTGTTACTCCAAACAGGATCTTGAACAAAACTTACTAAACTTGGTGAAAACACATCTATGAAAGCAAACCATATTTTCATAAGAATATCTCAAACACAACTCTAGTTTGCCTCCACTCTCCATCATTTTGGGCATCCTCTTGATATTTTCATCCAATCTTTCATAATTTTCTCACTCTCAGTGTGTTACATTCTTTTTTCTTTTTGTTTGTTTGTTTCTTGAGATGGGGTCTTGCAATCTAGCCCAGGCTGGCCTTATAATCATTATGTAGCCAGGCTGACCTGTACTCATAGCAATGCTTCTGTCTCAGCTTCCCAAGTGCTGAGATAACAGGTGTGAGCCACTAAGCTCAGCTGCTTCTCTTAAATTTCCTATTTGGTCCTGAATTTCTCCTGACCCTCAGTATAAAACTGAATAGGTTTCCTGTTGTCATTACCAAACACAGTAAGACTCAAATGGAGTTTGTCACATTTTTCCTGCTTCAAAAGTTTCCTCCAAAGACAACTTTGTTTCTGTGTGTCTTCTCTAGCCCCACCACAGAGCATCATGTAGGACTAGATCTGAGACTTAATAGCCTTGCTTGTAGGGACAGCTTAGTCTCTAAGTTCTACTTACTCTAAATCTTATTGCACACAGTTAAAAGCATTGCGTGTGTCTCTGTGTATGTGTGTATACGTATGTGCCAGGGCACATGTGTACACATACAGGTATACATAAAAAGTTGACATCAGATGTCTTTCTCAATTGTTCCCTATTTTTGAGACAAGATCTCTCAATGAATGTAGAACTCATTGATTTGGTGAGACAAGCTGGCTAACCAGCCCCAGGGATCTTCTTGTTTCTGCCTTTCCAGTGCTGAGATTAAAAACACACGTTGTTCTCAGATGGGTGGGTGGTGGGTTCTAAACTCTGGTCTCCATGCTTACCTGACAAGCACTTGTGGACAAAGCCATGTCTCGGGCCTGTCCATTCTTTAGCATTATTAATTTATTGAGAACACAAATTTCTGTGAATAATTACCTGTACTGACTTTTTGATTTCTCTGCTAGGCCTTTCTCTTTTTTCCTTTGAAACTAGACAGACACGCGACTGAAGTAGATTCCTTGCTCTTATGTAATTCAGATTGTGTATTTTTTAGCCTACTAATCAAGACAGGATTCAATTTGGACTACTATTATTTTCCTTCTTTGTTTAATCTTGAGAATTCTTAAGGGAGATTTTTCTGAAAGTTGCAAGTACTTACTCCCTTCCTATTGTCATGTCACATATCTGCTTTTAAAAACAAAACAACATAGTGACTACACAAAAACGAAAACACCAAGCAAGAGAAACCTGGCAACAAACAACAACAAAAAAACTTAACTACACCTTCCAGAAGGGTTATCCTGATTTATGATAGCTGCATTTTCCAATGTGTCAAGAAAATCTCTAACCCACCCTCACTAATTTCCCTTTTGTTGTATTTATTCATAACTGTCCATTTTAAAGGATAGTTATCACTTTCACTAGATTATAAATCTCCTTGAGGGCAGGAGACTGTGTCTAACCACTAATAAGTACCCACACATTTATTAGCGAACAGTACAACCTCTGGGGGGTCAATAAATACTTGTTGACTCACTGACTCTATAAATATAAATGGCAAAATAACCAGGCATTCTGTGAGCACCTAATTTGCTCCCTGTAGGTAAGTTTGTCTCTTTGGTAGCATTGATTCGTTCAGGCCACCAGGGTTCCATTTAGTGAATTACAGCTGCCCTGTGCTAACTGGTGCCCTGGTGGCCTGAATGAGTTTAAGAGTCTCCCCAAATGAAGAACATTTCCCCCGAGAGTGGCTGTGAATCTTGCTGAATCCCTAACTCAACCTTTATTTTCATCTACAACATTTGCCTTTGGAGACCAAAGATTCCTTTGCCTTTAGGCCATTTAGCTTTTGCACTGGGCAGGAACTCTCAAGTCATAAACAAATAAAAATGCACTTCATTTTCCACTTTCTTACTATTTTACATTTTTGAAGGAATATATTGCCGAATTAAAGTGAATGCCAAGCAGGAACTTCACAATTTTCCTTGCAGCATTTTTCATAAGTGAGCAGCTTTCCAACAGCTCCAGCTGTCAACAGCGCTCTCCTACTGTTAGACTTGCATTCAGAATTCATTTCTATGGGCACCACAATATGAAAATTTTGCAAAGCATTAAAGGAACATAGAATACTCCCTAGGTGTTTCTTCTTAAGCCCAGTCTCCTGAAGCTTTTCTATTTTGCCCAGTATTCTCTACCAAACAATAGTCCTTTGTGCATTTTCGAAAACTTAACAACAGGATAAAGTTAATGGATGAATTTGTTGCATCCCAGCAGGGAATCTGTGTTGGATCTTAAAGAATCTGGTGTCTTTTGTTATGTTGTGAGTTAAAATTTACAGAAGGGGTTTGAATGAAAGACACCAAGTTCCTAATTCCCATAGCAGGATTGAAATGCTTATGAATTCAAGAGACTCATGAGCTGTTTTGTCTCTTGAGGTACAATGCATGTCGTTCTGGGTAGGTTATGAGACAGGGAATGCCATGGTGGGACAGTGCCACTCCATCCTGATCTCCAGTGCCATCCCTCATACACATTCCCTCTTTCTATGCCTAATGGCAGTTTTAGGGCCATTCTCTCCATTCCTGGAGGAAGGTGTCCACCCTGTTGCAGAGTAAAACAGTAGCTGTTGCTCCCCATGGAACACCATTCTGCTGGGGAATTTTGTTCCTTACTGTTTTTATCTGCAAATTTCCCCCTTTCCTCTTCCAAGTTCACATGTTATGATTTCTTGATTTTACTCATTCTGTTTCACTTACTTCACACCCTTGTTTCTGTCTGCTTGGCCTGCCCTTGTGTTCTTTTGGACCCCAACTAGAGGTGATGCTCTGTTACTTCTCCCGCGTGATTCCTGGAGGAAAGTGAACACTTCACAGTGTTGAATACCAACCCGCCTCTTGATTAAACTTCTGCATATGTGAAGCCTTTTTCCAGTATTTACTACCCATGGAATCCTTCATTACAGGCTAGGCTCTGTAATGAGTGTGTTTTGTTGTGTGTATACACTTGTTTGCTCCTATAGGCATGATAGTACATCAGGTTTTTTTTTTTTTCTTCTTCTTCTAGATATGGCTGTGATACTTTTAGCTTTTAAACAACTGAATTTTAAAAATTACCTATCTAGCATGTATTTGTTATCTACTTACTGGTTTTTTTTGTTTGTTTGTTTGTTTTTGGTTTTTGGTTTTTTGAGGTAGGGTTTCACTCTAGCTCAGGCTGACCTGGAATTCACTCTGTAGTCTCAGGGTGGCCTCGAACTCCTGGTGATCCTCCTACCTCTGCCTCCCGAGTGCTAGGATTAGAGGCGTACGCCACCACACCGGGCTCTACTTACTGTTTTTATTTATTTATTTATTTACTTACTTATTTATTTGAGAGAGAGAAAGAGAGAGATTGAGAGAAAGAGAGAGAGAGAGAGAATGGATGTGCCTTTGCAAATGAACTCCATGTGCCACCTTGTACATCTGGCTTATGTGGGTCTTGGGGAATTGAACTGTGATCCTTTGGCTTTGCAGACAAACATCTTAACTGCTAAGCTATCCTTCCAGCCCACTTATTGGTTTTTTGAGACAAGGTTTAACACTGTTGCCTGGGCTACCCTGGAACTCTTGATGTAGCTCAGGTTGGTCTCAAGTTTACAGCAATTCTCCTTCTCAACATATTGAGTGCTGCATTACATGCATGAGCTACCACACCCAGCTTACACTGCTGATTTTGGAGAGCAGCAATTGAAGTGTATTTATCTTTATGTCCCTCCCTCTAAACCCAAAGCCTGGCACCAAGTAAATTGCTTGTAAATGTTAACAATAATATTGGTTTGGAAGAGACATCATTGGGAAATATATTTTAATTTACAGAAGTTTATTCAAGTTTCTATCACTCTCCTAGTATTACAGCTTGCAGTTTTGGCACTCCTAAGGGGAAGATTTGTAGACTGTTTGGGCAATTTACAATTATTCTCTCTTTATGTGCAATACTAGCTAATCAATTGCATATTAAAGTAAAGAGCTTGTATGAATAGTCTGATTTAAAATATTTACATGTTGCAAAATTGGTATAATACAAACATAGAAGCATCACTTTAAGGAACATTTTTGGCAAGCAGTCTGATTTCTTCATGACTTTATAAGGCAGTGAGATACAGGGAAGTAACAAGTTTGAACAAATCCCGTCCCTTTGTCTAATTTAAACACATCCTAGAGATTTGACATGTATGTAGATGAATTGTCTGAAATGGTTAATCTAGGAAATTATTGTTTGTTTATTTTCTACAATGCTAGAGAATAGAACCCAGCACCTAAGTAAGCACTCTACCACTGGGCAGTATTCCAGCCTATTTTTAATTCAAGAAACTACTAATTAGGCAAAGTGTTAGACTAATTTTGTAGAAAGTAGATTGTATTTCCAACTCTAACCCCCTGTATCACAATATGTTTTGGTTATAAGGACATGACAAGAAAACACTGATGGTCCAATATAGCCCATCACTTCTGGAAAAAGTACTGAAATAAATGAGTGTCCCTTCTTTCATGTTTATTTTTACAAAAGTCACTGACTTCTCGAGCATCCAATGTGGTGGCCATTTTATCTGAACTAAAGGGTTCTTTCTGAATTTAAAATTTTTCTCTTTGTTCCAATTTTCGTCCCTAAATTTTCTCTTTTGTGCATGCTAGATGCAAGTGTAAAAAAAGATGCCAAAACCAAAATAATAGATGCGGGATAGGAACGCATAGGCTGATTATTGCAAGACTGCTTCATATATTACATAGACAGAGTCTCTGCAATTTATTTAGCTGTGTCTGGGTGCTTGCTTAGGGAGCAGAAGATCTATTCTTTCATTCTATCAACAGCTCTTGCTGTCAATTAATTAGAATATATATTCCTATTAATTCCAGGATGTGTGTTGCCTTTTTTTTATGGACGCTAGAAGCATTTTCATGAAACTGCCTCTGTCACTGGATATAACATGCAACACTCCCACCCTGATTTGTATTGTTTCTCTCCATCTCCATATTGCATGCTTGCCAAACCATACAGATGCTTTTTTGGATTGGAAATACATTACTATTGCTATTAATATTTTCACATGTTAAAAGTATAAATTTTTAACTTGGTCTCTTTACATATCTTAGTAAATAAATCCCACTTAACAGATTAAGAAGTTAGACTACCTGTTATTTGACTATCTTATACAAACCAAATGATTTAATCCTTTCAACCACAGATTTCCCCAGCTTACAGAAACTGAATCCCCATGCCCACTTACGAAGTAATTTTGACATAGTGAAAATAGAGGTACTAGCCCATGTCTTCATCCTCAGACCTGTATTGCCTTCTGGTATCCTGTACCTCAGCTAATGGCATTTCAGTACACCCTGTTGCCTCAGCTACAACTCTGAAAGCCATCCTTGACTTATGTCCCTTACTTTCCATATCCAATCGATCATCAGACCTGTCACTTCTCCCTCAGAAGTGTCCTCTGCCTAACGTCCCTTTTTATCATTCTCATGGCCACTGGCTCAGATCCTCATCCTTTTTGTTTGGAGTATTAATACAGCCTCCCATCTGATCTCCCTGACATTTGTCTTAGTCCCCCAAGTCCATTCTTCACACAGACGGTAGTATGATGGCTCTGAAAACAATTCTCATCAAGTTACTTTCTCTCCTTCAAGACCTCAGCAGGTGTCAGCTGTTCAAAGCTCCTAAACTGAGCCTTCCAGGTTTTTATTTATTTCTAGGCAGTAATTTATTTCTCAATTTACAGTGGTCCTGTTGATTTTTCAGTGAGGGTTCCCTCTCTGGCTCCATTCTCACTCTTCTAAACTCTCATATGAGCTAATTCTATTCGTGGATGTGTGCATTCCTGTGCCTGAGATGTTCCTTTTCTCTGTCACCACTTGATAAACTTACCGTTAACACTACCTGCTGCTGAAGTCTCTCCTGACACCCACAGGCAAAATTATTCTTACCCTGTTCTACACTTCCTCATCGTGCTGACATTACTTCTACTGTAACACTACTTCTTTGTTTCTGATGACATATTTACAGGTCTGCATGTAAACTCTTTGGGGACAGGTCTCTCCTCAATATCTGGTTCATATTTGATTTGCCAGTATAAAGACATTTAATAAGAGCTAAATGAATGAATGAAGGATCCATATCAACATTTTCCCCATATTCTAGCGCTTTGCAGTCACACAAAATGATATTTTCACTTATGTGTGCTTCTTCTGTAATGTGATGTATGCCTTCCTGAAAAATTTGATTTTCTACAAAAACAAAACCAAGCAAAAACAAGCAATAGGCTGAGCTCATGGGGCAGATTTCTGTAAACCTCATGCAGTTTATAATCAGGGTCCCAATAAGAACAGAGCTTAGTATTTGAGCAAGGTTAGATCTCCATAGAAGTCTCATATATGGGTCTAAACATAGTAGATACCAATAGCAAGCAGTAATGATAGAATGAGCATGGTAGATACCAATAGTGAGCAGTGATAGGAGAATGAACATGCATTTTGATTAGTACCAACAGTGAGCAGTGATGAGAACAAGCATGGTGGATACCAACAGCGAGCAGTGATGGGAGAACAACATGGTGGATACCAACAGCAAGCAGTGATGACAACAAACATGGTGGATGGTGGATACCAACGGCGAGCAGTGATGAGAAAAAACATGGCGGATACCAACGGCGAGCAGTGATGGGAGAACAAACATGGTGAATACCAACAGTGAGCAGTGATGAGAACAAACATGGTGGATACCAACAGTAAGCAGTGATGGGAGAACAGCATGGTGGATACCAACGGTGAGCAGTGATGAGAACAAACATGGTGGATACCAACAGTGAGCAGTGATGGGAGAACAGCATGGTGGATACCAACAGCAAGCAGTGATGGGAGAACAACATGGTGGATACCAACAGCGAGCAGTGATGAGAACAAACATGGTGGATACCAACAGCGAGCAGTGATGAGAACAAACATGGTGGATACCAACGGTGAGCAGTTGATAGGGTGAAGATACTAACTACATTTTGATTAAGTGGAGAGGCAACAGTGTTGCAATAATGCAGATGACAATGGAGCTTGAGCCAATGCAATAGTTATGAAGATGGGCACAAAGAGCAGTGTCAGCATGTGTGGTAGTTTGAATATATGTCCCCCAATATATTCAGTGTTTTATTAGTTACAGTTTGCATCTGCAATCACCTTGCTAGAGGCAATGTCACTGGGGGCCAGTCTTAAGGTGTGATGGTGGGTTTGAGATTCCATTGTAAAGATATGCAAAGTGTGCCTAGCAGGAGTTCCTGAAGTGTGTTGTGACTTTTTGGCTGTAGTTTTGGTCTGTGTGCTGTGTGGCTGGTTGGTTTTTCTCTCTTGCTTGGCCCTGTGAAGGAAGGCCAGCTTCTTCTGCCATTATGGAACTTCCCCTGGATCTGTAAGCTTCAATAAATAATATTCCTTCCTCCATAACTGTGCCTGGTCTGGAAGTTCATCTCAGCTAACCTGAAGCCGTTAGGCATGCTTGCCTCTAGCCCCAAATCTCCTAAGGCTGGGGAAGGTGGCTTCCTTCTGTAGTTCTACTCCCTCATGCTCCCAGTTCCCACTGGGGAACTCAGCTGGGCCTTTAAGTCCCATTGGACAACTTTAGCTTCTTGGCTTTAGGGACACCATCTCCTTTATCCCTGGATGTGAGAGTACTCCTTGATATTGCCAATTTCTGATTGATTCTGTGCTGTTCCATGATAGGGTAATCATGTGTTTGTATTGAATTGCCTCTTCATGACATAACTAAAGTATGTTTCCTTAAGTAAACCCTATGCAATATGCTATTGAGAGGAAAAGAAGAAAACTAGATCTATCAAGTCATGGGTAAAAAAGAATTGGAATGTCTGTGCCTACCCTGTAGGAAGGCCATGCTTGCCTCTTGCCCAAAAATGTCCTTGAGCATGTTGAGTCAGGTCTTATGGGCACTTTCTGAATATTAAGAAAGCCTATAAACTATTTCCTGTCAAGCACTCACAAGTCCTTGGTCAGATACTTGAACTCAGACTTTCTCTAGAGCTGTAGTTATATTGATGATGGTACTTGAGAACATCATAGCCCTGTGACAGTGCCCAACGCTGTGGTATTCAAAGGGTCATCTTGTGGTTTTCTTTTAAATAGTTCATTAACAATGGGAGTTGGAATGTTCTGAAAATGTCAAATTTTTCTGTTGCCTTTTTTCTTTACTGATTCATAAAAAAAAACAATAAACCTTCAATTAAACCTGAGGGGAAGCAAGTTCAAGCCCTCAAACCCTTTGAGCCCTACTACAATACAAAATCTAATTACAATTTTAAAAGCAATGACTCAGAGTGTATGTACTACAAAACTTTGGGCTACCTTCTCTTGCAAAAGATGATCCTGATGTTTCCTGAAGATGAGGAAGATGGAATCTTCTTCTCAGCCTAACATCTGCTATTGTGACTAATCCAACCTTGATTGATGCAAGGTCCGAAACCATAATCACATGGGCTGACTAAGGAAAGAATAATGCAGCTCTTTTGAGTCAGGATTAAGTTGTATCAGTTAATGGGTTTGGAAAAACAATATTATACTTGGCTTCTAAGTAAATACTGCAGAGACCTCTTGTAAATCCTCCAGTAATTTTTTTGTAATCCTTCACAAGTAGTAAAATCATTGCTGTGAGGCAGGCAGGAGAGGAATCCACAAATAAGACATCTGTTATTGTTATATCAATGATGATATATGCTCAACTCTGAAATAACAACATTTAACAAGAAGTGGAACCTTATCCAAAATGAGATCTCACTTACTCTGAAGGCTTCATTTGCTACATTAATAAGAGTAAACTTAAGTTTATAATTGGGTGATCTTATCTATTACCATTAGTAATATATCACAGGTATAGGGCTTTATATTTTAGATTAATAGAATTTAAAATGTTGGAAAAGTCCTATGTCCCATGTAGCATGCCTAGACAGATGAAGACAATAAACAGGAAAAAAAATATTGAGACTGCTGGGTTTTTATTCTATATATGTAAGGGAGATTTTAAACTTCTAAATTTCATTTTGTTACAAATTTAAGACATTTTCCAATATGTTAGAACAAAACAAAAGATTATTAGGTTTATCATTGTTTTAATATGACAACTTCATATGTTAATATTTTAAATAAAATAACATATGAGAAATAATATGTTGCTTGAATCCAACATTTTCCAAATTACTCTGGACTCTATAGGTCATGTAATCATACAATTAGGAGAATTTTAAAGAACCCCAGTGCAGGGCTTTGGTGATGGAATATGAAATTATTTGTCAGGAAAGATTTCTGTACAAATCTAAAGAATCTTAAACAGCACTATCTTGGTTTTTACTTTTACTTAGGTCTTTATTGAATTTTTAATTTTTTTTTTTTTTTTAGATAATGTCTATAAAGCCTAGGCTGGCCTCAAACTTGTGATCCTCCTGGTTCAGCCTCCTGAATTCTGGGATTATAGATGTGTACCACCAGGCTCAACTCCATTGACTTTTGACTCCTATCCTTCTTAACTTATTAAAATAAACATTTGGTAGCAATTCTCCACAATCCTCAGTCACCCCTTACTTTCACACTCCCCAGTGCATACAGAGGAAACTTCTTGTTCTGTGGGATTTTAGCTTAAGCTGTGTTTAATCCTTCTCTGGCTTTTACTAAAAGCTAGTGACAACAGGAGACAAAGTTGGAAAGCTATGTAAACAGGTGTGAGAGCCCCACAGCAAAACTATAACTGAGTTTTTGAAACTCTTTCTTAAACTTTCATGATGTCTTCTCTACTGACACTTCTATTTCTTTGATTTGATTTTCCTTTTCCGTTTACTTTCTTATCTCTCAATCCTCCTCCCTACCTTTGTGTGTAGCAACTACTAGGACTGTGTCACTGGCTATCTTCCATGGCTTTGCTATTGTGTCAACTATAGTTGATGGTCCAAAGAGAATGATTGTGCAGTGTGACAGGCAGCCTTGAAGTGAGCCTGCAACATTTGACATGTTTCTAAGCCAACTGCATCATGGCATCGTACACAGGAAAAGAGATAGATAATATTCTGTCTCTAAACCCAGGAAAAGCATCCACTCTGGACTCTCATTAGATTCCTTTCATACTTTAAGTTAGAAAAATGCCTTTCTCTTCTTCTTTAAGAATTTAGTTGATTTAAAATTTAATCTATACATAAAATAAAATACTGTACATATTTTTAGGGTACCATGTAGTGTATTTCTTTTGTATGGGTATGCATTTATTATTCAATATTAAAAGAATCCCTAGCTTAAAATTTCTTTAAATAAGAGACATTTAACCATGGCTGAGTAGATTAAGGGTATATATAATATTCAGTCTATCCAACTGCTGATGACAATGGTCTATTGACTGTCCAGTAGATAAATTATCAGCATTTATTGTCCTCAGTCCTGCTATACTATAGCGAAATGTAAGTGCTAAGGTCCTCTATCTATGCATTTGGTCATCCTCAATCCCTGGGCTCAAATCTTGAGATTGGTAAGAACATTAGATTTCAGTCTTGGCAGGGGTGGGATCTAAAATTAGTCTTGCTCTTGTAACAACTCTAAGGCCTACTGTTCTAGTATTAGTTCTGGTCTTCATATGTCCTCTAGCATGAGGCTTCCATTCATCTTTGTGCATTAGGCCAGTGAGGGCAAGTGCGCATACACTGAGGTTTTATGTAAGCATCTTGTGTTCCTGCAAGCCTGCTCTACAGCCAGACCATTGACAGATACCTTTTGTTAGTAACTTCTCCAAAGATTAGGCACTGCTGACTTTTAGATATCTTGATCTTTAAAGTGACAGAAAGTGTGTACCATCACACACTAAATTTGGGGATCACAAACATCAGGATCCTCCAGAAGCAGTCCTCATTGGCCAAAGGAAGGGTATAGACACAGGGACTGATTCGTACTTCTGAGTAGCGGTGACTCCACTGTTTACTCAGCATTCTAACAATATAAACCTGAACCTGTTTTGTCTCTTTCGCCCACCACTAAAGCTTTACTATGCTGGATAGGCCTGGTTATATAAACTGGACAATTTTTACTTTGTGCAAAAGGTTAGGTTAGCTACAAGGCGACAAAAAAATGTGAATTATTTTAAAGACTATGTAATGAGGTACATTATTATTCCATCAAAAAATTCTATTAAATGATAAAAGATATTGCCTCCTTCAGTGAGAGGGGACAGAGGATGGTATGTGAGACCTTGTTCCTATCCTTAAAGTGTACAATTCTATTCTATCCTATTCTATGTCGTTCTGTTGTATTAATCAGATAGCACTTCATAAATCAAACCATAAGAAGAACTCAGGTTAGGTAAGCTTATTCTAAGAAAGTTGGACAGGAGAGAGGAAAAAAGAGCAAAGCAGAAGAGTGGATCTTGTGTAGTGCTTGTCCTCTCACAAGGAAGTTGCAATTCTGCCAATGAGCGTGATGGATTAGCCCAACCTGTCTGGGTGGCCATTTCCTCACTTGTAGACTATGGAGAAGTACTCACCTTTTAGGTCTGTTTAACAATTACAAGAAAGGAAATAATCTTAGAAACTTTAGTCACACCAAGTGAAATATACTAAGTCAGCACTCAAATTTATGAGGTATACATGTGCTCTTCTCAAGTGCTACAGTATGATATTTTCAAATTCTTGTGGAGTGAGGGACATGAGATTTTCATAATACTAGAGTCACCACATAAAATGTATATATAATAATATTCAAGTTGGAAATTCAGTTAAATAATGGATAATTTTTATTATAAGTATATTAGATGATACATACTTATACTTTATTATTATTTACCTGAAATAAGGTTAGTCTTTCACTCAAAGTGATCCTCTTGCTTCAGCCTACTGAATGTTCAGATGATAGTCATGCATTATCACACTTGGTTGAAATTTTACTACCTAGCCATGGCCTGTTAGCACTGGAAAGTTTAGGGTATCAAGCCCTCATTTTACCAATGAGTAAATTAATAATATGGATGGGGAAATGACTTGCCAAAAGTCATAGTACTTTTAAAGAAATGAGACAAGTCATGAAGTCAGGGCTCTACCATCTATTGGACACTAAATCCACTGTTGAAATTTTTAAAGTTGACCTGAGGTTTGCTAATGAAAGAGCCATGACCATCTCATGCATTGTAAGGACTTAACAGATATTATGGACAAAATGATGATTTGATCTCAATTTGATGCTCAGTGTAATGCTTTACTGAGATAGTGAGCATACTACTTAATTTTTGTCAATGTTTGTTGATAAGGTTATGCTTTACACCTGGGCTCCAGCGGAACCACACACACACACACACACACACACACACACACACACACACACACATTCATTCTTAGGTCTAGGGAGTGAGTGTGCTTATCTTTCAAATATATTATCAGATATCTTTGGCAAGTAGAAAGCTAACTCACACCAAATGCATTTTGATATCCCCAATAACACTCAAATTCAAGGACAGAGAAGGATTAGAACTGTGATAGTCCTAACTGAGATGTGCTGGATGGATAAATTACATTCGATTTTTCTTTTTTCTTTTTTTTTTCTTTTTGGTTTTTCGATGTAGGGTCTCACTCTGGCCCAGGATGACCTGGAATTAACTATGTAGTCTCAGGGTGGCCTCGAACTCATGATGATCCTCCTACCTCTGCCTCCCAAGTGCTGGGATTAAAGGCGTGCACCACCATGCCCAGCCTCAATTTTTAAAACTTAGTATAAAGAAGTATGAAAATACACCACAATAATGTTTATATTAGTAGAGTTTTTAATCATATTTGATGCAATGATTTACATAACCTATATTAAGAAAATAATTTCACCTGTTCAATTTTTTCTTTTCCTTTATGGATACTATAACCATTTAAATTATGTAAATGCGTTGGATTATAAGTCTTTTGGGCAGCACTGTTTTAAAGAAAGACTCCATTGTTTAAACAAAGAGACGATGAGAAAGATAGTCAGAGACAGTGACTGGGAGAGAGAGAGAGAGAGAGAGAGGGACTGATAGATATTGAGATTAGAACATGTACATCTTATCATCCTTTATGACAATTTAACTTATTTTTCCTTGAAAATTTATGAAACAATTTAGATAGTGAGACCCATTCTGAAATGATTACATATCTTTATTATTGTTCATACAAAAAAAATAGTGGGTTGTTGGATTTTCCTTTCAGAACTAAGCAAACATTTACTGATCTCAGGTGCTTACTATTTCTGAAGTGAGTTATTTAGTCTGAGTCCAAATTAAATGACTCAGTTTCCTCACCTACCACTGGGAATCTCCAAAGGATAAGGCCTGCTACAGAACACAGCACTGCCAGAACAATGAATAATGTGGGCCCATTGTTGCTGACAGCTGGGAATCATTCGCTTCTTAGTGTAGGTTTTCTGAAATGCTTTTGAGTTCATGCCCTAACGGGGCTGTTGCCATGGGCATATGCTTTATGGCGTTAGCCCCTTGCCCCTTATTTTTCTTCTCCAAAAAAAGAGAGACTGGCTGTAAGTTTTTCAATTGTAAAAATATTTTACTAGTCAGTCCTTTTGTAATCTCTTCTTGTATTTCCCATTAAACTTGGTGTAATTCATAGATCCAGATAATAAAAGCTATCAGATATAAAGGGAGGCACCGCCTGATTCCATTTCACTAAACAGTGCCTAATGAACGAAGTCTCCTGTGTGTGGAGTTGCATTGTACAGTTCCTTCTGGTTTTGCCATGTCTAACTTTTTAGCTCTTGCTTTTGGTGTGAAGGTTCTTTTGTATGTTTGGTTAGTGGCAAAAGGCAGAATGTTTCCTTATGACACCAACATATGCCTGGTGGACGAAAAGATGAATATTTTGGAGGTTTTTCTTTACCATTTCAACCTCATCTTTGTCAGTGAGCTTGCACTCCTCCTGACCTTTCCTGGTTCTGTTTTTAATTCTCCTCATATACCAGCTTTTAGTGGAGACTGTGCGCTTTAAGTAACGTAGGTCAAGTTTCTGAGCCCTTGTGTGCTCACCCGATGATTTCTAGCCCTCTTTAATCCTTCCCTACACCAACTGCTGCAGTAATGAGGGGCATGGAGGCGACTGAGGATTGAGGTCAAGGGCTCTCAGTTTGTAGTTATATATTTCGCTGGTGCTTATGTGGAACAGTTCCTTCTAGTTTCCCAGAGTTTAAAAAGAAGAAGGAGAAGAAGAAAGGAGAGGAGGAAAGAAATTGCTGAAATTCATTAAAAGAGATGGGTATTATTTAAGTCATTTGACGCCCAGCCATGCATCCTCATGAGTAAAGGCAAGGGGAACCTCTGAATCATATGAAGGATTCAGTCCGTCTGAGTGTGCACAGTGAGTGTGCTCTTGAGGAGAACTGGAGGACCCACAGCTTTTTGCTTGGAACCATCTAAGGTATAGGGGAGCTTCCTACTGTGCAAAGAACCACTGTAATTCTTCAACTTACAGCCTTCAGCCATTGCCCCTTAGGCTGTTCTTAAAATGACTATCTATAGATCTCTGTATGTATGAAGACTAAATTCTAATGCTATCAAGTTATGACTGTAGGACTTATCAAACACCTTGTGATGATTCTTCATCTTTATTGTAAACAGGACATATTCAAAGTATTTGTGTATGAGTCAGGCATAAAACTTTTTTTTTTTCAAGGTAGGGTTTAACTATAGCCCAGGCTGATTTGGAATTAACTATGTAGTCTCAGGGTGGCCTCAAACTCATGGCAATCTGCCTTCCTTTTGCCTCCTAAGTGCTGGGATTAAAGGTGTGTGCCACCACACCTGGCCAAGGCCTGCAACATTTAATGTAAACTATATGTTGAATTACTGGCCCTGCCTAAAGCTGTTTATATAGTTTCAGATATAAAACTGAACACTGCTATATTTGATGAGATACCACGACATTTTTTTTACTTGAGTAATAAGGTGCCATAATAAATACATCCATTCTAGAGATGAAAGAGAAAGGAAGAAAGAAGAAAATCATCTCATAGACACTTTTCCATGCTTTTTCACTTACTTATTTATAGGCACTTGACAAATACCTGTTGAACACCTACATCAGACCAGTTATTCTGCCAGGTGTGGCAATACTCTCTACTGATAGCTACTTATTGATATAAACAGATGAGAAATTAATCAAACAATTCAGTTATTATATTTTTATCTGATTAATGATCAGGTTTGTAAATGTTTTTCTTCTCCTTATACACTAAGCAATCTCAGAGGCAGGTTAGTGTCAGTCCCAATGTGTAAAGAGGTTGCATTTTACTAGGAGAACATTCAACATAAACCAGTATCTGTAATGCATATATAAAATGCAGTAGGGCTTTAGTAATAGCAAAACTGACTTTCAGTAGGAAAAGCATTGCATAGGCTTCCAGGGAAAACAGTGGAAAAATGATGTTTGACACAGACCTTGTGGGATCCTAGCAGGTAAAGACAAATGGAGGACAGAATGGAGATTCTGCAAGGAGAGACCATCAGAGAGCCATCCCCAGTCTGAATGGTATGTACATTATAGAAATACACTATTGAGAGATAGAGAGAAGGCCTTTTAAGAATTTGGACAGCATTTTGTAGACATTAACCAGAGATACTGTGTGATGGAATGTTAGGTCTCCACAATTGTCTTTCGTAATCTCACAAGCACCAGAAATGGAATCAAAAGCTGCTTGAGCAGTGGGGAGGAGAAGTAAGGATGAATCAGAAAAATGCATTTTTAGATTTTATACTTCCTGCTTTGCTTTTAATTTTGCTGAAAATTTTTTCCAAAGCCCTTTCTGTACTTATTATTAGGTGTTATGTTGTTAAGTGCATGCAACATTTTTGTTTCCTGTGTCAAGTTCTTTTTCGAGCCAGTATGATTCTGTTTTATAAATCAGGATTGAAATTCCATGAAATCATTTAGGTAGCCACTGGATGACAGCAAAACATCATTCTTATTTTTTAAAAAAAATTATTTATTTTTATTTATTTATTTGTGAGCAGAGAGAGACACAGAGTGAGACAGAGAGAGAATAGAATGGGCAAACCAGGGCCTCTTGTCACTGCAAATAAAATCGATATGCATGCACCACTTTATGCATCTGCCTTTATGTGGGTGCTGGGGGACTCAAACTCAGGCCAACATGCTTTGCAAGCAAGTGCCTTTAACAGCTGAGCCATCTCCTTAGCACAAACATTATACTTTTGAATTGTGTATTTGTTTTACACCAAAGCCTACATTGTATTTTTTTTTCCACATAGGGAAAATCCACCCAGTTTGACATGACTCTGAGTTTCTAGGATTCTAAAGCTGAGTGCCACTGAAGCCAATAAGCACCCCTGCAACTTCCATGAGAACAGGACTCCCCAAGTCACTTCCATAAGTCAAAATGAAAATGGTAAGTGAAGGGCTGGGGAGATGGCTTAGTGGTTAAGGCCCTTGCCTGCAAAGCGAAAGGACCTTGGTTCAATTCTCTAAGACCCACGTAAGCCAGATGCACAAAGTGGCACATGTGTCTAGAGTTCATTTGCAGTGGCTGGAGGCCCTGGTGCACCCATTCTCTCTCTATCTCTCTCTGCTTCTCTCTCATTCTCTCAAATAAATAAAAATATTTTTTAAAAAATGGTAAGTGAAGAGCTTAGAGAGCATGAAAGTGAGAAAACTTCTAGACAGTAAAATTATACAACTTTTCCTTTTTTCATAACTTCCTCCCAAAACTCATTCAGATCATATTCTAAAGAGCTATCAGTTATAAAACCTGGAAAATTATGATATGTAAGTGTGTGAGAATGTGTATAATTTTAAATGCATAGACATACAACTTTAAAAGGCTACATGTTATACATAAATATATTCTTATAAAATCCTACTACTTCCACATGCAGAGAAACAAGTGTTATACTTTCATTCTCTGGAGGATTCTCTCCCCATTCATGCCTACATGTGTACATGTGTGATGATGAGGTCTCACTCTATAGCCCACACTGGCCTTGAACTCACAAGCCCTTTCCCTCACCCTTCCTAGTGCTGGAATTGCACATGTGCACCACTACTAGCTACCCATGTCTACTTTGTCTCCTCCTCTTAGAGGACACCATTCACCATCAGTTAGCAATTTTCCCTTCCAGATATTTGTCTACACACCACGTGCACGCACGCACACACACACGCACACATCATTTTACCTCACTTATTCATAAAATAGATATTATCCTTTAGTTTGGCTTTGGGGAACATTCCATATTTGATATATGGACTTGCCTTGCTCCTTTAATTGCTATATAGAATATGCATTTTTATAAGTTATTTATAATGTCTTTATTAATGGGTAATGTGGATATTTCCAATTTTTTTCCACTACTAAAAACAATGCGGTAATAGCTACTTTCCTAACTTTCTTATTATGTATGTACAAGTATAGTCTTAAGGCAGATCTCCTGAAAGAAATTTGCTGTGTCAAAAATATAATTTTTTAAAGACAGTAGTAATAGGATATTTCCAATGCATTTAATTTTTTTTCTGAGGTAATGACTCTCTGTAGCCCAGGATGACCTGGAATTCACTATGTATTCTCAGGGTGGTCTCGAACTCACAGCGATCCTCCTACCTCTGCCTCCCAAGTGCTGGGATTAAAGGCGTGCACCACCACGCCCGGCTGCATTTAATTTTTTTAAAATCCTTATTTGTTAGCAAAGATATGAGTCCAGGTGAAATCCTAAACCTAGTTGTCTATCACCCAAATTACTGAGTATTTTTTTGTTGTTGTTGTTCAGATTAACCTTAAAATCCTGGCAGGTGCAAAATGCTGTTTGTAATGAGAAATGTCCATCTCATGCACATAGATTTAGGGACTGCCATTCCCTCTTTTAGTGCTATGCACTAAAGATGGCTTTGCAAGCCTTAGGACAACTTGCCAGCTGTAATCTCCCATGTTCCTCATAAGCAACCTATGGACCAAAAAGGTATATAGAACTACTAAGCAGGTAGACATTTGTCTTTGGATCATGTAGAAAAGTCTTTTAGAGTGGCAGAAAAACTGGGTGAAATCTAAGCCCTTGCTGAATGTCCAATACTAGTTTCTCTCTGGTGTAGTTGTCAGCAATGATATTTTTAGAGATTCTTTAACAATTAACTTCCAAACACATTGTACATTAAATATTTATAAAATGGTAGCAAAAGCATGCATTTCAAAGTTAATTTAAGAAAAAATTTTACAAGGAAATTCATACAGAATACCTAGTGTGACTTTAATTGTGAATTTTCATACAGTCTTTCAACAAGCTGCCGCCAGCATTAGAGGAAAGTTAGCCAAAAGTCCAGACTGAGTTTCTGGATTGAACCTGCTGGTAACATGCTCCAGGACCCTGGTTGAGGGTAATGCATTTCTGTTTTGCTGGTCAGTGGCCTCTAGGATGTGGGCACAGGCAAACCAGGGTTGGGCATCCAGGCCCTGCAGGTGGAAACAATTAAGGCTAAAGGAGATTTTGAAAACGGATTCGCTTTTCTCTGTTCTGCACATAAAATAAAAGTAGTAGTACTTGGTTTCTAAAGCCTGATCAGTCACTCATTAAATAAATACATTCACAGAACAGTTGAAGCTTTACTGCTTATGAATGATGTGAAATCTCCCATATAGAACACATGAAATATGTATATATGTAAATCTATAAACACACGCATATATGGTCAAATCTGTGTTTCATATCAAACATCTACTGTATGTTTCACTAGGGAGACAAGACCCATGTGTTTTGCAGAAGCTTTTAAAGCTGTTTCATTTATTTTATTAGCCTTTAATGAATGTAATTAGAACCCAAGTAATTAAATGCAATTGTGCTCAGTATGTTCCTGTTGTAAATTGCCCTAAACAATGTGCATCGTGTGAACAAATTTGTGGGATTAATCGAGGATAGATAATGTTTTTGGATAGTATTTCACACTAAACGGCCGCAGAGAGAAACAAAGAAGCTGGCGCAGTGTCATTAATCTTAGTCAACTGGCAGCTCTGGTGTAATTTGCATGACTTAGGCAGTGACACAGGATGAGGCTGGCTTGGGATGGGTGTTGGATCTCTGTGATATGTACGTATTTGTTCCCCTTTAGTCTCCTGATTTATAAGCAGGAATAAGTTTGCATGTGGAAATAGATAAAAGGAACCATGTTAATGGAAGGAGTTGTTGATTACCTGAATTATTACCAGCAGCATACACATTCCTTTGTTTTCATATTGAGTATTTCTGTTTTATGCATGTTAAAAAGATGCCTGTGAATCCCTGTCAGCACAGAGAAAAAAAGCATATCAGTTATGGCTAGGGAGAGGGATACCAATGAAAGAAGTTTGGTCTTCCCCTCTCCTTCCATATCTAATATTCATTGATTCATTGCTTTAGGAACCTATCCCTTTAGTGAGAGGAATTTTTGAATTGCATTAGAGAAGCCCTTCAAATTCCACTTGTAAAATATCATTTGTAAATAAGCACTTGAGAATATGGGCACCAATCGCAAATGCTTTCTTTTCATCATATGATATAGAATCACAGGGTTCTGAATTGCAGAAACAATGAGATAAGACATTCCAAGAAAAGCTTACAACTGAGCTTCAAATGGCATAACAGATGACAAACAAAAGGTAAGTGAATTTGGGGAGTTTTGAACTGAAATGACCATGCCCTCATGACCTAACGGACATGCTAATCTCAGCCTGCAAAGGGCATCTGACATTTATGAGCAGTTGGTCTAGGCCATTGTGTCCTCTTTCCTCAGATCAACATGACGTTGCTTTTTCTCATGCAGCCAAATAAGTTTACGGGCAGCAAATAAAGCTACGTTGACTTTGCAAATGCAGTGATCACACACAAGTCATGTTGAAATATTTGAGAGAAAATCTATTCCATACACATACACACAAAATAACATTAATTGTAAAGGATGAATAGAATATTCATGAATCAAAGAACCCCACTTCATAATAAATTTTAGAACAAACTTTATACAATATTTTCTTCTACATGAGTCTGCTGTATTTTGATATTCATTTCTTCTAATTTTTTAAAAACTATATCACTTGTTCTTTTAAAGTTCAGTTAAACCCTTGAATCTTGATGAGTTTACCCTCAGCAAAACTCAGATTTATTTTGCTTTAGTGATTATATATCTCTGAATGAAAGTCACTGTCACCGAACTGTTGTCTCTCTTTCCCTCCCTCTCTTTACATCTATAAAAGCATGATGTCTGTTGTGTGTATAAAGACATTGTGTTTTATTTAAGAACACTTAAACCATCAAGATAATTAACAATTCATAAATATAACTGAGTCCTATTAAAGTGCCATTAACCTGCCCACTTGTGTCCATCTTGAAAAGACACAAGACAAAGTATCTATTATGAGGTCAGGCATATTAATATAGAATTGCCCTGAATCATCTTCAATGGTGCTTCGAAATGATGGTGATAATGCAATGATCAGAAGGGCAGCTCAGTATCATTACAGTGATACAGGATGTTGTGAGGTTTATGTAGACACATCACTTGAAATGAGAAGACATACGAGAACAGTGCAATCCTGAAGTCCATGCTTACTGCTCCAAGCTTTCTGGGCATCAGGACAAGGTAAAGGAATGACTGCCTATCATTTGACTAATTTCTGTGAATATTGTAGTCACTTCAGGAACATTTTACTTAGTAGATCAAAAGATAGTCATTCCAGCTGTAGCAGAAATATTATTATAAAATGATATAAGCAGATATATTTTCAGTTGAGCACTGGAAGTGATCATCACATGATTTAGTCAGCACATTTACTGATGGATTGCTACCACGTCTCTATGTTCCCCTGTCCAACTCAAAAATACACATGTGGCAGATCTAATTTGTCCAGAGGACTCAGAGAGAATTTCTACTCAGTTGCACAGAGTAAATGAAAGTAATTTACTGAAAGTCTTTGGCCAATATTGTTTTGGCCAGTATTGTTTTGATATGCAGTCCAAGATATGCCATTAATCGTTGTGTCAGGTTTCCAAGGGAATCATGATTGATGCTGTAAGATTGCAGAATCTAACTTCCCTTTTAGTATTCATTGTCACTTGTACAAATTGCAACATTTAAAATGTATACAGCAGCATATATACATACATGTATATAGGTACATGTATATTGTGTGTAACACATATATATTGACTTAAATCTTATGAATTGTATTTTCAGCTTATGATGCACTTTTGAAATTAAAACCATAAAAGCTTACACAGAGAATATGAACATTGAAAACAAAACAAAAAATATTTAAAATATATAATCACAGTTGTACCTACATTAAGATTCTTAGTATGGGTCTTTGAAAATAGGTAAAAGTAAAGCTTTTGAAGTAGCTGTACTTACTATACTTATTTTGTATTTTGTTTCATTTGTGCATGTATATTGATGCATGTTTATATGTTTGTATGTGCATGTGTGTGGTGGGGGGGAGTGCCTATGTGTTTTTGTGCACCTATACATGGTTCATAAATTCAAAGGCCAGAAGTTGATGTTGAGGGTCTTCTTCTATTGTTCTCCCCTTTATTTACTAAGGCACACTCTCTCATTCGAGTGTAGAGATCAGCAATTTGGCTAGTTTAGGTAGCCAGCTTACTGCAGTTCCCTGTCTTACCCGGTTACAGGAGGGCCACCTTACCAACCCAGCATTTTATGAGGGTACTGGGCATTGGAACTTTGGGTCTCATGCTTGCCCAACACATGCTTATCTGCTGATTTATCCAACCCCACTTCTTAAGGGATAGTGAACAGGAGATTCATCCCTAAGAATCCATATATTGCATCCAAGTGTGTTTGTTTGTCGGAGTGGTCATGTTTTAGAAGAAATGCAGAACTATCCTGAAGTTTACCTAGTATTATTTTATGTAGCACTTCTAACTTTTTGTCATTTAATATTCCTACCTACAGAATTAGTGAAAATTACAATAGAATGTAGAAACATGCATTTGTGAAAAACAGTTTCTGGAGGCCAGTATTGAAGGAAAAGCAGCATTCTTAGATAATATTTGAGTGGAAGCTCATAATTTGTCTTTTTGGTGATGTGTGGTAGGAGGTCCCTGGAACAAAGTCTAAAACTGATTTCAATGTTGGCTTTCCTCTGTGCAGGATGTGTGATCTTAGGCAATGCTTATTTTGTATTCCCTCATGAAAGAATGATGAGACCATGCTAAATCAGATTTTTGGGCAGGGTATGTTGTCTACATTCAAATTCTGAGGCTGTTCAGAGAAGTGCACTACACCTAGTGAAGGTTGTAGGGACTAGCTGGGTGGTAGGGTGTGAATGTGAAGTGTCTCCCGCTGCCTCATGTGGTTGAATGCTTGGTTCCCAAGCTGGTGGTGTTGTTTTGGGAAGCTGTGGAAACTTGAGGAGCTGGGCCCATCAGGAGGCAGTGGGCCACTGAGGGGCAGGCCATAAGGCTCCTTAGCCTTAAGGTGAGGCAGTCCAGTAGCAGGGTCCAACTGCCCTGGAGCCACCTGCCACCACGCTTTCCCTGCCGTGATAGATTGTTAGCCCTCAAACCATAAGCCAAACCCACTGTTCCTGTCTTAAGTTGCTTCTTGTCAGCTACATGGTCACAGTTAAAAGAAAAGTAACAATACATTGGTTTCTTAGTAGCCATAGTACTACACACGAAATTCTGAGTAGCAGAAAGGTAGTTAGTGCCTTCTAGTGAGAAACATTAAATGCCTTGATTTTGCTGAGTCTTAAAATGGGGATGATGGCCATCTGCCTCTCAAGGATGTGTTAAGGTTAAATTAACACTATAACAGAACAGTGCTTTGTCCTCTTGGCAATAATAATTAGTATTTCTTAACTTGTTTTTATTATTGCAGTGCCCAGGTATTAAACCCAAGACCTGACCAATGCCGAACACAGGCCTTCCACTGAGCTAAACTTGCACCCCTATTCAATAATTCCTCAACCCACCTCCAGGCCTATAACTTTTTTATTCAGGACTCTTAAGAACTTCCAGTGAAAATTGAGAGTTCAAAGGGAGAAATACTAGGTACAACTATCACCAAAGTTGCATCCTTGAGCTGATCTCTGTTTCAAATGGGACAACAAACAAAATGGAGGTGGAGGAAGTAAGGGACTTGGTGCTTTCCCAGTGCTGCTGGCCAAAGGTGAGAACAGAAAGAATGTGTTGCTTTGCACTGTGATTTGTGGTGGTGATCTGTGCATAGAAACAAGAGTGAAGTTTGCATCAGCAAATAAGGCAGGATCGTCCTAGCAAAGGGAGAGCAAGAAGGCAAGAAACCACTGCTATGTAAGGCACAATCTTAAGAAGTTCTTATTTCCAGACCTACTAAACTTGTATTCATTTAGGCTTGCTTTTTTGTTTGTTTGTATGTTTGTTAGTTTTGTCGAGGTAGGGTCTTGCTGTAGCCCAGGCTACCTCTGCCTCCTAGGCTCTTGAATTATGTTCAGCTGAGCTTGCTTTTTGATACAGACTAAAGCAATACTGTTATTTAGTACACATTAATGGCTTGAAGCACAGCTTTTTGTTGCAGTTTGGGCAGTAGAGATACACCCTGTGAGTTAATTCTTTTCTTTTGAAGTTGCAGAGGCTGTGGGTGATGGAGGGTCACCTCATGGATAGCAGTTTGTTGTTCTAGCCTTCTCTTTTCTTGACTTCCATAGCAGACAATCCTGCTTTCCTTTATCTGCTTTGGATTTGTTTGTAAATATATGCCCTTATTTAACATTAGGCAATGCAGCTTTTCCAAGTCTTTATTCTTTCTTTTTGCCCCCTCACTGATGTTCTTATTCATCCCCACATCCCTAAATAACTTCCTTTCTTTTCTTTTCTTTTTCTTTTTTAAATTTCTTTTTGTTGTTTTTGCTGTTGTTCAGAACCAAGTATGTCTGAATTTTGTCTCTCCACCTCAATCCTCGGTCCCAGCTTTTACAAGTAGTTATGTCAGAAGCATCCAAGACAACATGCAGTGCAGGTTTCCTCAGCCCTGTCCCTTCTCCAGAGTTCCCTGTCTGTATGAACCTGTGATCGTTGGTTATAAGAAACCAGATGTCCTGGACACCTCAGTGTCCCTCTTCTTGTTCATTCTGGGATCCTATAAACTAGGCCTCCTAACCATGTGGTTCTCTTTTACTTCTCTGTTGTCAGCCTTCCACCATTCCAATACGTACTTTGTCAGCCTGCACTTCCACCCTCAAATCCCATAAAATAATAGCAACATTTCCACATTGTAATCACAATGACCTCAAAAGCGCTACCTTCTTAGGCCCCACTCTGTCTAGAACCTTGCGCAGGTTTCAGTGTGCTTGAGACAAAAACCATTGTCTGAAAGAGGGCTTTCAAGACTGTGTGAGATGGTGCCAGTGCCCCTTGCAGCTTCACCTCCAGCCCTGGTACACAATCCACAGTGTTTCTCATATTGCGTCAGGATGGTCTCAAACATAGCATTCCCTTATCCTTTGACTTACTGTTGCCCTAATTGTTGGCTTATTATATTCCTTCTTAAATGACACTAACCTCTTGAGGAATTTTTTTTTTTTTTTTTGAGGTTAGGTTACACTCTACCCCAGGCTGACCTGGAACTCTCTCTGTAGTTCCAAGCTGCCCTTAAAGTCATAGCAATCCTCTTAACTCTGCCTCCTGAGTGCTGGGATTAAAGTGTGTGTCACCATACCCAATGGAAGCCTTTTTGATATACCCTGCACTATATAAGTCCTGTTACATTATAAATTCTTTACCCTTTCTGTTTAGGGTTAGAGTATGGAAGAATGGAGTTCAGTGGCTGTCACAAAGTAGTTAATAAATAATTCTTGAAAGGATGAAATAGTTTTACCAACTTTTAAAATAAGTGCTTTAGTCTTACACATTGAAAGAATGCCTTTTCTCCACAAGGTTTATTTATTTTTTTTTTTACTTATTTTCTTCTTGGAAATGACCTTCTTTATGTTTTCTTTAACTTTGTTTATGTTAAAGATTTTTTTATCCTTTCTTTGAATTAGCACATGGGTAGGCACGTGCTTTAGTGTCTTCCTTTAAGTTTTATCCTTCTTGCTCAGAATTTCCTTTCAGTTATTATTTTAGAGTTTTCTGAGACATCTGTCTGTCAGTCCTCACAGAGCACAGTTGCACTCCTCTCTCACCCCATGGTGCACTTCCCGCATTTATTTAACTACTTGTAACACATTCATTTTTACCACAGGCTGTATGGGATTATCAGAGACCGTCACCCAAGCAACTACATTTCTGACTAGTCGTTTTGTGCCCAACACCTTGGATGACTGGATGCTGCTTTTGATGAAAGGCTGAAGGCATGTGGTGCTGGTGACAGAATTTTCAGTTTTATACTAGGCCATGCCAGGCAGCAGATGGCATGGGTCATCGCAGAATTTATCTTTGATTCTATCTCATTGCTTCCTAATATCACCACAGCATTTGTGAAACAGTTCACTGCCATGTTCATTTATCTGCTTCTTCATTATAAAGCCTGTAGAGCCTTGTGGTGCTCGCACAAAATGACACTACCTTCCTTGCATTTATACTGGGAAAATTCTGTTCCCCTGCCCTGTTATGGACTTAGAGAAAACAGGTACAAAATGAGTAAGTAATAAGTGAATAAATAATATAAGGCTTGGAGTATGGATTTGCCATCTATTTTCGACCTATCTACAACATATCAACTACTATCTTTTCTTTAATTTATTTAGGATATCTTCAGTTCTTATTTTTTCATTTCTGGAACTGACCCTGTGACCAGTTACAAAAGTGGGTACATTGTCTAAAGGAAGTAGCCAGAGGGTTTCATACCCTGGACCATAGAGATGAGTTCAAATTGATTATAAAGCTCAACACAGAATGATCATGATCCAGAGTTTTAATTTCTAAAAATTGGGAATGGGGAGCTGGTGATGTGTGAGTGTGTGTATTCCCTAAGAACACATGGAGAGAATTTATTTTGACTACCACATTTGCCGTAGGAAACAAGATTATATAGACCCATGCATTTGTTTGGTGGTGATACTAACTCCAAAATGGCAAGCCTCACATCAAGTGCCATATCCATGTTTCTAAGAATCCATGATAACAAGGCAAACTGGTACATTCTCACACATCACCATGAAGTATCTTGATAGGTGGCTTTAGAATATCAACACGGATTAGAAAAGTAAAGTGGTAAAAATCCTAGGGCTGTGTAGATGACTCAGCTAGTAAAGTGCTTGCTGGATAAGCATGAGATCCTGTATTTGAATCCTCAGCACCTGCATCAGATCCAGGATTGGCAGCTCGCACCAGTAATAACAGAGAAGGAAAAATGGTGAGAGGAAGACTGTTGGCATGTGCTTGCTACCAAGGCTTGCTGGATCCATGAGCTCTAAGATTGGTGAGACTCACGTCTCCAAAATTAAAGTGGAGAGTGATTGATGAGAGTGATTGATGACCATCAGACTTCTGGCTCTACACACATGTACACACACACACACACACACACACACACACACACTTAATAAAATTTAAATAAGCCCTATAGTTTTGGAATTATTTCTCTAGTTTTATTTCAACAATACTAAAATTCCTATCTTCTGTTATTTCTCCCCTTTGCTTAGGCACTTCAAATAGTCCTTGTCTCACCCAGATGGGCACTGACCCACTCCTGAATCCCAGAGGTGGGATATCTGCTGGAAAGCTGTAAACTTTGTAGTTAGCTCATAAGTTCTGTAGAACACTTCTAAACAGTCATATTTAGTTATGAGCGTTATTATGGTATAGCACCTTTACTGTTTGAAGAGCATCTTTTGATTCTGATTTACAAGACGTATATGCTCATTAAAGGACATTTTCATTAAATTTAAAACCAAAATCTGCAATCTGTTTATGTATTTTTTTGCCCATTTTCATTCAGTTTAGTTTCCCATTAAAATGAAAGCATTCATAGTTAACTGTGCAAGCAGTTTTCCCTGCTTTTTTCACTTAATAGTTTATTAAAAATATTTTCCCACATCATTACAGGCTATTCAGAATTCCAACAAATGTACAATTTTCCCTTCTTTGTGTCCTGCATGTGTTTAGCCATCACTTTATTGTTGCATACTACCCAACACACTCAGTTAATTCTCAACTTACTTTGGTTAAGAGGCAGTTATCCACCATAGATTTACAATTACTCTTTTTAAGGAATTCAATTTGTGCCTGAAGTTTTTAAAAGATATGCATATTTCATTAGAATTGCTTTGCTAAACACTCATTTGTTATTAATTTATTCATTCCTATTTTTCCAGTGCCTACTATGGGCACAGCATCTCATTCCTAGACATATTTTACAGACCAAGAAAATTATGCTTTAGAACATTTGTATAATGATAGCTAAATTTCACACTTACAAAATTACAAAAAGCTGTGTAAAGATTCAAGGGTCTTTGAAGCCCTCTTTGGTTCCACTTACTTGTCATTATTTAATCAGAAAAGAGCCTTATTGGGACGCATATGGTGTAAATAGTTCAAAAGATATTTGGATGTCTTCATGACAGAGGGTTTTCTTACACTTCAGCCCTTAAAATGTTGCATTTTATTTTTCCACAGCTATGCACATTCTTTTGGAGGTGTAATGCCATTTGCTTTACACCAGAAATTAACCATTTTTTCCCCTTTTCATGGGGAAATTTTCTTCTGTATGGAATTCTTTTGAGTTGCACTAATATGTATGTTTGTTAAAAGCAATATGCTTGGTTTTAAAGTTCCACCACACAAGATAGAACTTGCCCCTTCTCCTGATATGGATGGAAGTAAATTGTAACAGGGCAGATTCACACACAACCTGGAAGTCTCAGGACTGACTAAATTAAAAGCCCTACTCATCTCACCACATGTTTTCTGAGAGATTCAGCTGGGGACGAAAAGACAGAAGAAAGAGCATTTGAACTGAGCCCAAAGCCTACCAAGCTGTCCTGCACTATTCAGGGGTAAGTAAATCTCCGTTGAAGTCTTGCATGTGTAGGAGGCTTGATTCCCTCATTATTTCTCTTTATTTATGAGCCGAAAGTACTCTGTATTATGATTTTAAGTTTGAGGTCTGACACATTCTCAGACTAAAATCAATATTTTCTCTCTTCCTTAAAAAGTTTTCTTTCTTTCTGTTTTTTTTTTTTTTTTTGTCTACCATTTGGAGACTCATGAATTACAGATATAAAACTGAAAAACATCAGCTGAAAAATAACAGCTCCTTAATTCCACAAGAGAATTCTTGGCTACTTTGAGTTTTTCTTATAAACAATTTGCTTCCTTTTCATCTGATCTGACAGAGATGATAATGTACATGCAAGTGCAGTACATTGCATAAATTAACATTTTTTAATAGGAAAAATGTATTTTCTTACTTCTCTCTTTTTTTTCCCCTCTCATCCTTTTAAACTTCTTTACACAGCATGAAGCTGTGTAAAGAAGATCCACTCTTGTGAGGTCTTTCTCCAATATTGTCCTAATACCCAGTCACTTTGATTTTCAGAGATACTTACCTGGCCTCTATTTGGATATCAGAAGACTTTTCTCTATATAAATGTAGAAGCCAAACTTTGCTCTGACATTATATTTCATACTGATAATCAGTGGCTTTCAGTTGCAGTTAAGCTTAAGTTCTTTATACACAGAAAACTTTTTAAATAGAAGCTTTTCTAAGGGCTACAATTCTATTCCATTGCAATGTGACAGAATTCTTTTGTGGCATCCTCAGTTTGTGGACAAGTATATTTAATATAAATTATCCAACTTTATTATGCCATAAAGCTTACTTTCAACATTTAAAGTGCTAGTCTAAATATCTTGACATTTAATGTTAAATATTATGATGTTGTTGGGGAATCAAAACTTATGGAATAGTAATTAACCTGGATTCTATATTGAAAAGTATACTTTTACCACTGGCTGGCTTTATGAATTTGTTCAAAGAAATTACTTAATAACACTTTGTCTAAAGTTATTTGACTATAAGGCAATATTACTATTTTTGTAGACATTTTTCTGGACCCACACAAAGCATGCCCCAAATGTTAATTCACCAAATAATATTTTAAAATTTTTAGCTAATAGAGTGCTCTCATTCTGTTGTCTAAAATAAATGGTAACTCAATGTAGAAGCCCATTTTACTTGCTGGTAGTTACCAATTAACAGTAGAGTAAAAAACAAATAATTACAACTTTATAAGTTCTTTCAATGTCTAAGAACACTATTGTTTTCGAGATCATCTAACTCAAGCATTACAACTTTACAAAAGAGAGAGTAAAAATAACTTATCCAAGGTCACCCTGAAGTTAGTATTCAGACGTAAACTATGGAATTCCAGAGAACAAATTCTTTATCTATAGCTTATAATTCCTAATGTGTCAAGTGCATCTGTTTGTTTACAATTTTTAAAGGTAAAATAATTCAGCTTCTAAAAAAGTCAATACATAAGACACTTAAAAATAAAATAAAACCAGGGCTGGAGAGATGACTTAGTGGTTAAGGCACTTGCCTGCAAAGCCTAAAAACTCATGTCCAAATCTCCAGGTCCCACATAGCCAGACACAGTGATGCAAGCACACAATGTGTACATGTGCACAAGGGGGCACATGTGTCTAGAGTTCATTTTCAGAGGCTGAAGACCCTGATATGCACGTGTCTTTCTCTCTCTGCCTCTTTCTTTCTTTTGCTCTGAAAATAAATAAATAGATAGATAGATAGATGATAGATAGATAGACAAACAAATGATGATAGCCATAGAAAAATGAAAGCATGTTACTGTAATTAAAAAAATAAAACAATACAAAACAAAAAGCTGGTGTTGATTATTACAGTATAGCAGGAAATATAGGAAAACTACAAACACAGAAGGCAAAAAGGAAACGTTGATGGGTTACAAGGTTCTTATACAATAAGGGCGAATGTATGCATTCTCTTCAGCATGAGCAAACTTCAAATATTCTGTTACACTAAACATTGTTGACTTACAACCCAAGTCTACCCTTCCTGCTTTTCATCCAGCTTTATTAAATGCTTCTTGCTGCCGTGTTGTCTTTCTAGTCTGTGAAAACTTAATGATAAGCAAAAGAGTTTTGTGGTCATATGGAGCTTGCAGTAGGAGCCCTGAGACCCATTGAACCTTGCATTCATTTGCAATTAAAAAGTTCATCATTACAATATGTAAAGAAAAGCAGGTTTATGACAGCACATGACAAAAGATGGTCTGAACTTGGAGTTCTGGAAAGCTTCCTCAAAAAGTCAGGTAGAGCTGAAGGCTTAAACATATGCAGAGCCCATTTGGATCTTTTTTTTTTTTTTTTTTTTTTTTTTTTTTTTTTTTTTTTTTTTTGAAAGCACTGTCTATGGACTCACAACACTGGTACCAGCTGGGAGCTTCTTGGAGATTTGTAACTTCAGGCAGCATCCCTGGTCCTATTATACCAGAATCTGTGCTGTAACAAGATCCTTCGATGAGTCCTCACAACATCATTTTTTTTTTTGAGGGTACCAATCTAAGGGAAGGGGTGGGATCTACGGGAAGAATGTTTTCAAAGGTTCTGTGGCTGGAACTTGGTGGGAAATGGTCATGCACATCATTGAAGATTTCTGAACAGAGAAGACACATCAAGGGATATGGATTTGGCAAATATCACACTTGCAGCTGGGAGACCAAGTAGAGATGATCTCTACTTGGTTAGTTGTTAGTGTGTCTTTGTGAACATGCTAGTGTAGTGAGAAGACAGACATGTGAAAGATACTGCAGGATTTGACTTAACTGGACTTGACACTGGGTTTGATATGTAGAGAAAGCAGAGTGACAAGGCAAGGGTTATTCCTGAATTTTCAAACTTCTGAAGTTGCTAGGGATAGGAAATCACTGCCAAGAATATTTGGGGGAGAAATGATCACTTTGAGTCTAGACATGTTGAATTTAAGTTGCCTATAAGAGAGTGGAGATATCAAAGATATTAAAAAAGTGAGTTCTGGGCCGGGCGTGGTGGCACATGCCTTTAATCCCAGCACTCGGAAGGTAGAGGTAGGAGGATCACCATGAGTTTGAGGCCAGGCTCAGACCACATAGTTAATTCTAGGTCAGCCTGGGCCAGAGTGAGACCCTACTTGAAAAACCAAAATAAAATAAAATAATAATAAAAATAAAAAATTAAAAGAAGTGAGTTCTGATGAGCTGGATTGGACACAAACTTTGCAGTGAGATTGAATAACATGTTGGGAGATGCAGAAACTGTTCTTCATAGGGCACTATTCAGTATTGGATTCCAATAACACTTGCTAATTCAATTAGTTTATTTATCTAGCATGCCAAATTAATATACTCTAACTCCATTATTGTCTATTGTTTAATGTGAATTCTAAAATATAGCTTAGAAAACTCAAGAGAAACCAGTTGTCAGTTTTCTTTCTTTCACGGTAGGATATCACTCTAGCCCAGACTAACCTAGAACTCACTCTGTAGTTCTAGGCTGGCCTCCTAGGCTGGCCTTAAGTTCACAGTGATCCTCTTACCTCTGCCTCTTGAGTGCTGTTATTAAAGGTGCATGCCAACATGCCCACTCATTTATTTTAATAGAAAAAAAAAAGTTTATTGAGTGCATTGCAAGAGGCAGTTGGCTGGGCAGTAGCAAGAGTTCCATCTTGAGCTCAACATGATTGTTTCGATTTTCACAAATATGGTTGATCATCTTGACTTTACTTTGGAAGAAGTTGAATGAAAAATGGGCAAAAATTGAACTCCACATACTGTCAGAATGGGTATTATTATTTTTAAATTTTAATTCATATTTTTAGTGTATAAAATAATGGGTTTATCATGACATTTTTATACATGTATATCATTGTATTTTGCTCATACTCGCTTCTCTTCTCAGCCCTCCTTCACCTCTGGCTACTCCTCTTCCTGCTCTAAAATAGTCTCCCTTTCTGTTTCATCTCATATATATATTGTATGTGGTTAAATCTAGAAACTGCGTAAGAGGGAAAAAGGTATTTTGTCTTTCTTTACATCACCCTCCCTTCTCTTTCCTCCCTATATATCCTTTCTCCTCATACCATGTCATATACATATTTATTTAAATGTATATTCTATATATGAGAGAAAACATGCAATATTTATCTTATTGATCTGACTTACTTTATTTAATATTATGATCTTCAGTTCCATCCATTTTTTTCTGCAAATAATGTGATTTCACTGTTCTTCAAGGTTGAGGAA
Source organism: Orientallactaga sibirica (assembly GCA_036365145.1). NCBI lineage: Eukaryota > Metazoa > Chordata > Mammalia > Rodentia > Dipodidae > Orientallactaga > Orientallactaga sibirica. The sequence goes on along the minus strand of JAEOAD010000006.1, from coordinate 36,653,190 downwards.
GATTCTACAATTATATGTACCACATTTTCTATATCCATTCAGACATCTAGGTTTATTCCATGTCTTAGCTATTGTGAGCAGAGTAGCAATAAATGTGGATGTTCAGGTATCTCTGTGGTAAAGTATGATATTATATGCTACCAATTACTTAGCCAGAAAAGTCTAAATTGCCATATATTTATGGAGAGTTACATACTATTCAGTTATTATTATTTTTAGATAAGTATAAAATTAATGGTTTCATTATGGGCTTTTAAAATTTTTAGTATTTTTATTTATTTATTTATTTAGGTTTAGGTTTGTTTGTTGTTGTTGTGGATGTTCGTTTGTTTCATTTTTTGAGGTAGGGATTTGCTGTAGCCCAGGCTGACCTGCAATTCACTATGTAGTTTCAGGGAGCCTGGAACTCACGGCAATCCTCTTACCTCTGCCTCCCAAGTGCTGGGATCAAAGGTGTGCACCACCATGCCCAGCTTCATTCATTTATCACTTATTTAAGAGAGAAATAGAAAGAGGCAGACAAAAAGAGAGTATCGGTGTGCCAGGACTTCCTGCCACTGCAAACACACTTCACATGCATGCACCACTTTGTGCATCTGGCTTCACGTGTATACTGGGGAATTGAACCCAGGCCACTAGGTTCAGGCTTTGCAAGCAATTACCTGTAGCCACTGAGCAATCTCTCCAGCCTGATTTTCATACTTCATTTTTGTTGATCCTCTTCCCCACTCTTCTCCCCTAATTCCTTGCCCTCTTCTGATGGTCCACTTCTTCCCCAAACTAGCCCCTCTTCTGCTTTCAAGTTATACGCATTCTGTTACCTTCATTCCTCCACTTTCCCTTAAAACTTATTTTTTTCCCTTATGATCCCCTTTCTTTTTTCATGACCTCCACCCGCCCACCTTCACACACACATTTTAGATATCAGATTTGCAAGCCAAAACTATGGTATTCTATCATGAGTTAAAATTCATGTGCCTGGAAAACCTTCTCATTCAGAAAGTGTCATCCTGTTTCCATGCAGAGAAGGGCTGTCTAGGTGCAGTTGGGAGATGCTAAAGCTAATCTTTAGAACATCTTTCATCCTTCTCACCGTATTCATTCCGTAGAAGAGCTTGTAACATGACTAGGATATTTAAAGGTAGATTTCATCCATCATTATGTAGCCATACATGTAGCCCTTCTACAATAAGTCTGGAATAAGTTTCAATAAACTAACCCACTGGGTGTAGGGAAGAGGAATCAGGGGTAATTATAAAATCAGGTAAGATCTGCAGTGATATGAGCGCAAACCAGGAAGACAAGACATCAGTCATATTGCAGAAAGTGTCCCCTAGTGAATTGGTTGTTACAAAAAGCTTTGCTTGAGGTGTTTTGGGGATAGGAAGCCAGGGTGGTGGCAACATGGAAGGTAAGCCTAGTGTCTAGTTCTTACTGGTTAGCAACTAGGAAGGGCCCTGCCTGGAATCCTACATGTGGACAGTAAGGTGTATTCAGTGATCTTATGTTAGAGCATTGTTAATGTTTGCTATTATTTTGACAGTGATTAATCAATAGATTCATCTGCTCTTTATGGTCATACATAATAAAACTACATAATAAACAGAAAAGATGGCTCCTCTTCATTTCTTTGGCAGGAGGGCAATGATGCCATGCATCCTAATGCAATTATCCTTTTTCAAGTTAGAAAGGAGGGAAGGGATAAATACAGACCAGTCATATACCATTATAGCTTGGATTATGTTCAGCCAGGATGTTCTGCCCACCTTTGATTCCAGTGAGTTTAGCTGCATAAACTGTGAAAAAGCAAAATGTCAGGGATCCTAGGTGACATTATAGAACTTTGAGGGCCAGGAAATATAACTTGTGATAACCCTACCACAGACTGCTTATCTTCCTGACCACACTTTGCTGTGGAATTGAAGGAACAAAGTCACTAAGAGAAAACACTATGGCCTAAATGTAGGTTCCCCAACTCAGGCTTCCTCTTTGATGGCATGGATCTGCTTCTTATACACTACACCTATGTATACCTTCTCCTTCCTTCTGTCTGACTTTGTACTATGTTTGCGGATCAGAGTATTGTGAATTCACTACAGAGTGTGAGCTGTGATTTAGTTTTCTTTCTTTCTTTCTTTCTTTTTTTATTTATTTATTCATTTATTTGTATTATGAGAGATAGTGAGAGATAGAATTGGCACGTCAGGCCTTTAGCCACTGCAATCAAACTCCAGATGCATACACCACCTTGTGAACATATGTGACGTTGTGCACATATGTCACCTTGTGCGTCTGGCTTATGTGGGTTCTGGGGAGTTGAATCTAGGCCCTTAGGCTTCACAAGTAAGTGTCTTAACCATTAAGCCATCTTTCCAGCACTAGTTTTCTTTTATAATGAAACAATTTCTGATTATTTTCTCTCTGTGAGGCTCTAATCATGGGTTTATCACATTGAACATTGCCTGTACCTTCATCAGTCTGACCATATTAGCCAAACAGTTTTTCCTAGATTTTCTTTTAAATATAATTCTAGCATTTTATTTACTTTTGAGGAAGTATCTCTTATGGATGGTTCTTCATGTTTTGAAATATCACAGGTAAAAGATCAAAGGTATTTATATTTTTAATTTTTATATATTAGAAAAAGAGAGATGGGTGTGTGAGGGCCTCTAGTTACTGGAAATGAACACCAGATGCATGTGCCACCCTATGCATCTGGCTTACATGGGTTCTGGGGAATTGAGCCTGGGTTCTTAGGCTTTGCAGGCAAGCACCTTAATGACTAAGCCATCTCTCCAGCCCACAGGTAAATATTTACATTTTAAATACTAATTTAATGCCAGACATTAAAAACCATGGTACATGTATTATGACTTTTTTTTTTTTTCTCTAAAATTCCTGGGCTCATTGTTTCTAAAGATTTAATCTGTTTCACTGAATTCTTATGCCCAGAATATATATTGGAAACTGATTAAAAAAAAAAACGTGACCACATTAATTGTAGTCAAATATTTTGTTTGATGGCTAGTATGGATTTCATAAAAGGTATCTTCTCAGCTGGGCATGGTAGCGCATACCTTTAATCCTAACACTTGGGAGGCAGAGGTAGGCAGATCGCCATGAGTTCAAGGCTACCCTGAGACTACATAGTGACTTCCAGGTCAGCCTGGACTAGAGAAAAACCCTATCTTGGGGAAAAAAAAAAAAAGAGTATGATATGAGAATAGAGGGTTAAGGGAAAAATAGAATTTTATTTCAATTGTTGTGCTAAAAAAGATTTATTAGATGAATCTGAGTACACTTTCCCTAGTTCACCTTTTTCCAATAAGGGATGATAATGACAATACTATTGAGTTCTTATTTACACATCTGTACTTAAAACAAAAACATGTTTTGAGTTACTATTTAGTGGGCATGGGCTCGTATATTTTCATTCCCCTATGTTTACAGGACTTATGTTAATCAGTATTTCAATGTTAGAGTCAATAGGGAATAACCTCATAATTCTAATTTCAGACCTCAAGTTTTCTGTATGTGTTGTTGTGATTGATACTTGTTTCAAGATAAGCAAACTTCCAATGGGAAATATATGCTGTGTGTTGAGAACCAGGGGGTGAAATGAAAATAACTGCATATGTGAGAACATGTGCCAGTCTGGGACAGATTATTCCATTTGCATAACACACAGTGAGAAACTGTGACCTTTAGGTAATCTTAGAGTTGATATAATTTCACCCTCATCTCCAAAAGAATGGAAATGATACTAAAATTCTCTTGTTCTATACATATTCAGGAGTCATTTGCTGTTACTGATTGATGAAGGGGTGTTTGCCCCCACCCTTGGATTGAGTCAGGGCCGAGTACTTGCAGAGCACTGTAGCTCTTCTACTGGGCTACATATCTAATCTAAAGGGTGGCTTTAGTAGAGTCAAATAATCAATTCAGTTTTGGCCTTAAAGGAAAAAAAAAATCTTATTTTGCCCATGGTATCATAGTGTCAGAAGTGTATAATTATGTTCAGTAGTACATTATGTGTTATTTCTCTTACTATTGGAAGCATTTGAGATTATAAACTAATTTATAGCATCCTCAACTCTTGTCAGCTGTATAAAATCCTGTTGTTTCACTTTCCAGATAATTTTTCCTTTAAAACTTTCTCTCCTTTGTCTTCTAATAAATATGCCCTTTCTAAATCCTTTCTTTTAAAATGAAAAGACTAAAAGGACTACTTTTGTAATTAAAAGTCATTTTTAAATAACCCCAGAAGATTGTTTCTAGATATCAAAACATCTTTATGGTCCCATTTCTATGGCAAGAAAGACAAGCGACTGGGATCCTGCACATTTTCCTGTAGTCTACATTAATTACCTTCTATTAAAAAATGACAAAGACCTTTTTGAAAGAGAATCTGGCACTCGTTCCACAGAAATGATGGCAGACACCCTACTTTGCTGATTTCTTGACACTTCTAATTACCTGTATTCATTTGAAATCGTTTCCTTTGTAGAGAGTTATTGGCATGATTTTCTGAGAACAAGAGGAAAATGGAAAACATTTTAGCAAGTTAAGGGAAAAAAATCAACAGTATCATTGTTTGCCGCTCTTGTTGAAACTACCTACACAAGTCATTTGAGGGACATGAAGGTAAATGAAAGGTTATACTTTGCCCTGCACGTTGTTGCTGGTATTTGTAATGTCAATAACTGTAGAAGGTTGTCAGGAAGCTACAAAGATAAAGGTCAATAGCAATGACAAATATATCATTGTGTGTGTTTGAATATGCAAGATCAGCCTAATCTGCCAGGAGACTTTCACACCCTAGAAATACCAATCAGGCATTACATGAAACCCACCTATTATTCTCTGCTGTCCTAGGCTGTACTGAGGAGAGCAAAGATTGAAAACCTGTAAGCAAAGTTGTGGGTTTTTTTTGGGTGGGGGTAAGGAGAAAGTGGGTGATATTCTATTCCTTGCTAAATACACATATAAATGCTCATTATGTCTTTTGAAGGTGGGATTATGGAACATATTAAAAGTGACTCAGTTTCAAAGATTCTTTCATTAGTGCGAAACTTAAACATTTTTCTTTTCACACAAAGAGGAAGACACAGTTCAACCTTGTATATCATCGCAATGAAGTAGATGCCAGAGACTTTCAGTGTTTTATAAGCTCAATTAAATATTAACCATGCCTTTCGTATAGTCTGGACAAAACTTTCATTGAGCTAATGGTGAACCCTTATATCAATTCTTGCCTCCTGTTGATTTTGACATGTTAGAATGTGTGGCCATTTGTATTCAGTAATAAATTATTTACAAATGAAATGCACAATAGGTTGCTTAAATTGTATCTCCACTAAAAACAGACTTGATAAAATACATTTTCTTGGAGGGTAACTAAAGTATTAAGATTCAGTAAAAAAAAAAAAAATTGCTTCTGTCTGTCTTCCTTTTAGTCAATTGTAATAGAGAAATCTTTTTAAACCTTTTGGGAAATGAAAAGTAAAAGTAAAATCACTGGAGATCTTTAACATGAACTAGCTTCTACTGGGACTTGAATACAAGGGGATAGAAAGGTAGTATGTTTGAGATAGAGGGGACTGTATCTTATAGACAATACTTTTTAATTTTTTTCATTGGCTGGTACTCTACATCAAGACAAAATATTTTGAGAAATCTATTTTTCTTGAGGCATTCTGTATTTTCTTGTGTATGACCCCTGACCCTAATCCTGACTCAATACGTGAGCCATCCTCCCCAAACACACCCCAGATGACATGGAAAGGGAGTGGAGAGATTTGCCATGGAAGTTTGTGCAAAGTGACAGGGAAAAGAGCCATGAGCTCAGAAGCACCTGCGGTGACAGAACAAGAGAAAAGGCTTCAGGGGACAGAGAAGGCCTGAAGGAGAAAGGTATGGAAGGATAGAGAAGGGGAGATAAGGAAGAGATATTGTGAAGTTAAAATATACATATAATTTAACAAAATGTATTTGTTATGAAGGAAAAGTGAGATTAACTAAACTCAGAGAAAGAAAGTAAAAAGGTAGATTGTAGAGTCTGAGAGATAACGGAGGATATTTTAAAAGCTGATAAGAAGAAGATGTTCTAGGGAAACAAATACCAAAAGGTCCCTGATGTTTTCCAGACAAAGGTCTCTCCATTTAGGGCATGGTGAGTTCGAGGCTCCATTTCACCTTTTTCCTCCCCAGGAGCCCCATGAGAATGAGCCTGTTGAGAAAGGTCTGTGCCGCCCTCACTGCAGGGCAAGCTCTGTGACAAGCCTGCTCAGAGTTCATTATGGAGGCTTTTACATTTAGTTTTTTTCTAAAGCTTGAATGATTTCCAGAGAAATAATAATAATTTTCAATGCCCTCAAACAAAATATATGTAAGCAAAATGATGTAAGCAAGGCATTTTGAGTTTGAATTACTTCATTTTCACATTTCCCTTTGTAGTTCTTTAGGTTTTTGATTACATCTCTGACCTTCAGATAAGACTCTTGTGTAAGTAAACAGTCTGGTTACACTCACCATGGCCAAATGACAGCCAGAGTACTTTCCCAATGCTTTATTTATTTTACTTTTAATATTTGTAACTTAAAATGATATGCACAAAAGTGCACCTTTGTTTTTCTTGTGTCTTCTTTTTAGAATGTAGCATTTCCTTTGTGAGGGTAACTCAAAGGTTTAAGAGACAAAAAGGAGGACTGATATGTACATGTACAAAACAGACATAAAGTTTTGTTGTGATTTTAGCTACTTGAATGCAAGTTCCAGAAGCAGGGCCCTCTTGACTGGATCTGTGAGGCTGTCTCCTTGTAGGCTAGCAACTGAATGAGTTGTTAACATTTTGAATGTTTGATATATTTTTTTCTTTTACCTTTCTCCCCATCCCTTTCTTTTTCTTTTTCTTTCTTTCTTTCTTTCTTTCTTTCTTTCTTTCTTTCTTTCTTTCTTTCTTTCTATTAAAGATATGTTTGGAAATGAATGGGTGAAAAATGGTACAAGCAGTCTCACATGTTTTGAGACTTTTGGGGACAAATTTTGTGACCCAGGGACTGTAAATGTGGCCTAGTGGTAGAGCACATGCTTAGCATATGTAAGGCTATGGGTTCAATCCCCAACATTACAGAAAGAAATTCTGATATAGGACAAATAGCAAATAATGACCATTTTGCAGAAAGTAGTGATCTTCCTTTGTGTTTGATCATTGAAATGAAAATTAGCTCATTAAAATACAATTTTCTATCAGATCCATATAATTTTGCATTTTATCCATTTTCCCCCACAATACACTATTTATATAGTAACAGAATTACATAGTAATTTTTGCATTTTGCTCTCCTTGGTTCATTCCTACTACTGGTCATTTTAGTCACCAATGAATGGCCTGCCATGGGAATGACTCAGAATTTGCAAGTATCTTTCCCAGCCTGTTCTCTCCAGGCTAAAAGCCAAACATAATTTGTAAGTGGAATAACCCACTCTATGAAATGGACATGTTGAAGACATGCTATAATTGGCAAGTGGTAGGAACAAGGGAGATGAGGTATAATTTTTTGTATATTTATATTCTCCCTCTATGTAGACTGATAAAGCATCAGGCATAGCAGAGTGTACATTTGGGAGAAAAACCATAACTCAGAGTGTTTCTCTGAGGTAAGATAGGCAAAGGCCAAAGGCTTCTAGTTTTCTAGAAGTTAACTTATGCTAGTTATATACACCAATACACTCTCCTTTGTCTCTCTCACACACACATGCCACACTAACCAAGTATGTTTGAAAGGAGAAGCTACCTAACTTTAAAAATAGCATTTACCTTTTTTTCAGACTTTTTATTTCTTCAAAACACACTAAGCTAGTTTATTAATAAGGAATTATTTGCATATAAATTTCAATTACTTTTCTATTCCAAAATAATACCAAGATGTTGGTCACTGTCTAGATTGTTGTAATATACGAATCTAAGCAAGTGACAGCAGCCAAAGTAAAAAGAAATATAGGAGCACATGGGGAAAAAATGAGAGACAGTTATTGGGAAAGAGTAAAAACAATTCTTATTGGAGAGAAAACTTTAATTATGAATGAGGAAATATTTGTTTAATTAGAAAGAAGGAAGAAGATAGAGGGGACCACAGTGGATCACAAACTAACTATGGGTTAAGAATATAGCCCTGTTGTTTGAAGACAAAATACTGACAATGAATAAAGAATTGAAGAATATAAACGGCTGTCCATATTAAATGCAATATCAATCAATTTGTCATTATCCTATTGTATCCTTTATGATCCTGATACTTCTGCCAAATGTGCAGAATTTAGAGTAGGTTCAGACAGCAACAAAATCCCCAAAGGGCTGAGAAATAGTCCAATGAAGAGAGGGTGAAAGAGTGGGCTTGTTTAGTCTGGACAAGCCGAGTTGGAGGAATTAATAGCAGTCTTCGTGTGGGTGAGGGAACACAGTCCTTGCAGGTAGAGGTGAACAGCTGGTCTCTGTTTCCTCTGAGGACAGGATAAGACAGCAGGGTCTTAAGTGCAGCTGATGGAGATTCAGGCAAGATGTTAGCAAGATCTTCTCTACTTCAGTGAAGGAAGTGTAGGGAGACAGTCTTCAGATTTTCAGGATTTAGAATGTGTTGACTTGTTAGTAATAATCATTTTTTGAAGTCAACTAGTCCAATTTGAAGAATAAAAATAGAGGATAAAATCCATAAAATGGAACCAATGGAAAAAAGAATGAATGATGGTGTTCTGGGAATAAAGACCATATGGCATGAATGAAACACTAAATTTTAGAAATGTATAAATCACAGTTTTTGGTTAGAAGAAAAAAATAGATTATTGAAAAAAGACAGAGGTTATAAAGGTAAAGAAAAAAACATGAACATTTGAAGGTATAGGCCATTTATTTCAAATAAAGAGACTATTTTAATTAAAGTTTTTTTTTCTAGTCTTGGGAAAAAATTGTAATTACCCATATGTGAGATAGATATCATTAATGACTAAGTTAAACATATTTTGTGGGATTGTTGCAGTTAAATGATAGAAATAGGACCAACAAACAGATTAGCTATATTTTATACCTAGCTTTATTTAAAAAATATGGTTATTAGGAAAGGCAACAAAATAATTCCTCAAATCTTGCCCAACATTTTGATTTCATAACATATGGGGAAATGGTGACTATGTAGCATAAAACAAGAATTAAGAATGTATAGAATTCAAAAAGCAACCTTACAGTGGTAGAAATTGCTAAGAAACAACTGCAAAAGTCAGTGAGATCCATATCAGGGAACAAATTAACTGAGTGTTCAGTGATCTATTACACAGATCAAACAAAGGAATGTGATCCATGAATTTAAGAAACTTGAACTCTTAAGACTCATTGCCTTTTGATTAGAATGTTGCATTATAAGGAAATCATCTGAGACTGGGAATTCCACTGCTCTTGGGCTTGTTCTGAATTGTGTAAATATCGAAGCATGAGTGACCATTTCAGCAAGCTCAGTTGTTAAAGGATGTGCAGGAAAGCTCTGAAATTGTTAAGGATGCACATTAGCTCTGAAAATGCTCAGTCTTCTTGAACTATGATGTCAACTCCAAACAGTAATCAGAGCTGTTCTGCAGGACGACAATGTATCACGCCATGGGTCCATGTAACCAAATGGACTCCCAGCTTACTCCGTTACTGTGATCAGTTTCCTAGTTAGTTTTATTTCCTCAGACAGTTGCTAAATGGAATGGATTGTCCTTATGTTTAGCTTGGTCTTTCACAGGTGCATTTTGTCATTTTGTCTTTGATAGGTTCCATCTCATGTGTTTTACAGTGCACTATTTCTTCTGGATGTATGAAACTTTTCTCCACTCTAAAAAAGCAGAAAATAGAATTACGTTTGAACTTATTTTTACCAAGATAATAGTTACATATATTTTATAACATTCTGGTACACAGAACTTAGCAATATAAAAGTAGATTCATGAAAATTTTTTTTTACTATATTTTAAAAATATACTTACAATTCACTAGTAAAATGATTTGGGTTTGAAAACACCTCTCTCTCTCTCTCTCTCTCTCTCTCTCTCTCTCTGTTGCTCTCTCTCTCCACAAAGAAAAAGCCTTTTGTTCTGGTCTCTCTGGCACTACCTCATTCTATGACTTTCTGCTGTCCCCTAGTGGCATGTTAATCTTCTTGACTACTGTGTGATTGCCCCTGGAACCAATTCTCTACTCTTCTGTGATTTCTTATGACTCTCATTAGCAAACATTTAAAATATTATTAAACAGGGTTTAGAAGCAATGACCTGTTCTTTAGCCTAAACAGTTTTCTACACATGGATTTTCCTCAGCATGTCCAGGAAAGACAGGCTATCTAGATTCACTGTATTATCTCTTACACCAAATCCCCAAACATACAAACAAACAAAAAAGCCAATGCCATTTCAGGTTTTCAGAATCTACTACAAAACCAGTGAAAGCACAGTCTATCAGTTTTGACTGTTCTATACATAACATACGGCAGCTAAAAGGTCATTTGTGACAGGTTAGATGACTTCTGTCAAGGGGTTTACAAACAAAAATTATGCTATTCCTTTTCCTTTGCTTTTGAAAGTTCTAGTTGGTTACTATCTTTGTAATATTTACTTTTCCACAGTGGCATGTTGAACTATTTACAAAAATACAATAACATTTTAGATATTTGAATCATTAGATGTAATTCATTTATGCAAAACATAGACTTGAATCAACATTTACTAGGACTAACTAAAAATTTCTTAAAATTTTTCTGTGTGTTATCTCTTTATGTAAATCTGGAATTTAAGAAAAAATAGAAATGATTATTTTTATCTCCTTTCTATGTTTTATGACCTCTAGCTACAATGTTGAATTCTAATATGGGGCTAGCAAATTTTTCACTCTAGCATTTTACTTTTCTGAATTAGTCATTTAAAACTGTACATGCTAAAAACAGAATATGTACATTTATCAAAAGCAATATTTTAGTTTTTTTTTTAATTTAATACTAACTAATACAGACACTATAAGACTGACTCCCACGATTCTTTTAAAAGATGGCTGAAAGCACACCAAGAATTTACAAGAAAAAAAAGGCCTGGATGAAATCTAGCCACTAATTGAACATTAGAGAAATCTGAAATGAATACTGAACTAATGATTTCTTGGCAGTTTCTTGTTTGGCACTTGTCGAGGTTTTGACAATGGTCACATGAACAGTAACACTATTTTCTTTCTGAACTCAAGGGGAAGAGGTTTGGGAGTGGGGGTGGAGGAAGGATACCCAAAGTCTTCAAACTCCATTTCTTAGTAATTCAAGTGTACAGTTTGGCCATGTGGAAGAAAAAGAACTAAGCTATAAGGCTCCCTGCAATGACAAGATGCTTGTTTCTTCAAAGGAAAGTTGCTGTAGTTTTTAAACTGCCTGTCTTCTGAAAGGTCAGATTGCTGCCCAATTTAGTCATTTTGTCTGTTTATACATGCCTCCACTGGGATAAGGCATCAAGAAACAAAGCCCTAGATTGCAATCAATCTCTGCCTAAGTGCAAAGTCATCCAGCCAATCCAAGGAGTCGTACTGCCTATCATAAGGAAGAGGAAAAGGCAGGGTTTAAGCCTTCTAGACTTTTTCTCAAGAGAAAAGATAAACCACTTTTCTAAACCTCTAACAAACGATAGGGCTCATGCCTCCTCCTTCAATGTTTTCTCACCACCCAGTTTCTCAAATTCAAATTACATGGCTTTCTAAAAATATATCCTCCATCACACATTGTAATTTACAATAGCTATTTTTCACAGCAAAATGTCTGATTTTTTTAAAGTTGTCTATTCAGACTGTAAATGTTCTAAAAGAGTTCTCCTGGAGTTATTTTTAACCTCATGGTATGTTAGGTGATAAATATTGTTGCTCTGTTCTTGGAAACACTGGAAACAGCATGTTTGACAGAATACCAGAGAGGAGAATTCTATGTGAAATTTTAATTCATTTCATTTTAGATAAATATGACTGAAAATATCAATTCTCATAAATAAAACATTTTTCTCTTATAGATTTCATTCAGTTAATTATCATGTAGATTATTTAGGAAAGAGAACAGGATACAGTTTCTTTTAAAAAAGTTAAATCTAGAGCCAGTCTTAATAAATCTTCTGTAAAGTAATGGAGCATTATCAGTGGCCTATATACTACAGAATTAGTTTTTCCAAAACAAATAATAAAGCTGAGCAGTCCTACTCTTTACAACTCTGCAGACTATCTAAACAAAATGAACTGATTTATAGGGTTATTTTTAGTGTGTGTCACTTGCATTACAGTTTACGTTTGCTTTCAAACCTTACTTGACATTCTTGGTAGAAAAATACAGGCAGAACACTCATGAAGAGCCTTAATAAAGGATAGTCTCCAAAGGGTAGTTACCAAAAAAACCAAAGTTGGACATGTGTAAAATGTTATTTGGACTTTATATCATCCCCTGCTTCACTTTTGCTTGTAAAGCCCTGAACCAAATGCAAATTCAAAGCCTCTGTGTATCAAGCTCACCCGGCGTTGGTGTTGGACCCCAATTACTGAAGTAAAAACACATTTTGATGGTGGGAATTTGCACACAGCAACAGGTAAGTACTGCTATGCCTAAGCAGCTATTACCACCCCCCGCAAATTGTATATTCACATAAAAGTAAAAATTAACTTGCTGGAGAAACAAAGTACAATGTTATAATTTTCTGCAAACCATTCTTTCATGAATAAAAAAACATGCAGAAGATCTTAAGGTAATGTTATGAAATGTGTCATCACAGATTTATGGGAAGACCACATTATATTTTAAAATAGTCACCGGGATTAGACATTTACATTTTGTCTGAATCAAGTGTCTTAGCATTTTCTTCCACATGAGGAGAAAGACCCATGTTCCCACCATGGTAGGGACCCTTCTTTACTTGCATACACAAATAAGGAATGAAGAATCCATCTCCTGTTGTTTATTTTGAAAAGATATTACAGCAACAGGAAAATATTAGAAAGATAAATGCAGATATATATTTAGCCACATTATCAAGTGTTCTTCTCAATGTCTTCTTTGAGAAGGGGAGACTGACTGGTCAGGAAACTGAATTGACACCCTGCTGCCTGTGTGCTTTTATATTAACTGTGGTCATGTAAAACTCCCCAGTAAGGAAATTCCTTAGCTGTACACATCATTGAGTCCAACCTTATAAATAGAGCTCAAATTCAAAGGTAAGAAAACAGACAAGAATTTAACACCAAGTACCCCTGATAAGATTGTGTTTTCAAAGCAAGAACATGTCTACACACTGTTGTGGTGTGGAAATACCCGATTCAACACTTAAGAAAACACACTTTCCCACACAGTTGCTTCTTTATTTGCATGAAATAATTCCTTGGCATAACAAAAACAGTAACTTGGCCAAACTATGGGATCTTATTAAAAACTCAGTGTAGGACATTTAGACCTGAGAAGAGATTCCTGTGTAGTTGTAGCTTCACAGAGTGTGCTCTCAGAAGACGACGGAACCTGAAAACAACACATTTAGACTAATATTTAATGGAACTGCCGGGAAAATACAAATTAAGGCATTTGCGGAGGTTTCAGTTTGTTATTAGTCGTCTAAAAGAGTAGTTTTATAGCTTGATGAGTGTTTTAAACAAGTTAAAGATGTTACTACGGACTACCTTAAAGCCACTGTAAACAATGCCCTCTGATTAAAAGATTGCCGGAGTGCTGTTTTTTCTTTTTTCTTTTTCATCTAAAGCTCTCAATCATCCTGTTTTTTTTTTTTTTTTTTTTTTTTTTTTTTTTGCAATGTAAAGGAATTGCATTTCTCTAGTAAATTTATCAATTACTAATTAGTTTGGTGGTGAGTGCCTAATTTGGGGACTTATTTAATGTAGGGCCAGTTTTAATTTCTTCTACCACTGGCTTATTCTTGGTATGCTTAGCGAATGAATTAAACCCAAATATCTTTCAAAGCTCAACCCGTCCTTATTCTTGCCAAAATAATAAAAATAATTTACTGCTGTAATATCGATTTATGGTTTAGTTAGGCACAGTGAAAATATGACCTCGGAAAGAATCCCCACTGCCCTTTAAATTCCACTTTGTTTTACAGTGGGTTTTTGTGCTGGTGAAAGTTGGTGCAGCTAACACTTAACATGTTGATTTAAAAAAAAAAAAAACTGCTTTTGATTTTAAAATAATATTTAAATGAGCAAAAAAGAAAATTCTCTTCAAGTATATTATTTTGCTCTTTGTAACTTAAAAATAACAAAAAAAAAAAAAGAAAGATAAGCCTAGTCATAAGGCAAATATACTTCAAGGAAAGACAGATGAGGCATTTTTCTAAATTAAACTGCTATGACAAGCAGTTGTAAGGCAGTCTGTTTTCTTATTTTTGGTGTGGGAGGGAATAGGGTGTATTATAATTGAAAATGCATGCTCATAGCAACTAAAATCTTCTTTTTAAAATATTCTTTTTAAAATAAATATCGTCTTTAAAAATCAAATAGACTCATATGTTTTGTAATTCTGGTGATCTTTACTTTCCAGTTTTTGTGGGTTTATTTCAAATTTTCCACCATTGCTTTATGTGTTATATGTTTTTGTCCATACAGTGATTTATGTGAATAATAGAAGAAAGTATGAAAATATGGCTTTTCTCCCACTCCATTATTGCATGGAATCTGATCATTAGCCTGGGCTGGAGCTTAGTAGCCAACACTCTGAAAAATAACCCAGATGAAAAAATGTCAAATTAATCAGGAATGGGACCAATATATCTATATCTATATCTATATCTATATCTATATCTATATCTATATCTATATCTATATCTGGCATATATATAATATAATAATATATTAGTGTATATATAATAGTGTATATATATATATAATAGTGTGTATTATACATATTACACTATTAGGTTGGATCTTTAACATGTTTTCTGGGCATGGTGGTACACACCTTTAATCCGTGCATTTGGGAGGCAGAGGTCAGAGGACTGCTGTGAATTTGAGGCCAGCCTGGAAGTATAGATAAGTTTCAGGTCAGCCTGGCCTAGAGTGAGACCCTCACTTGAAAAAAAAACAAAAAATAAAAATTACTAAAGAATGTTCATATGCTACCTCCTTAGGGTGTTATAAAGATTGAGTATTCAATTTGATTTTTGAGAATTGTGATTAAAGAAGTGTTCATGATTATAATGAAGTTACATATACCTGAACTTAGAGGTTGATGACACAGCTGTCCATGGCACTGGGACTTATCTAAAGTGTTTGTATCTCCCTTTCACAATTTGGGAAGTGTTTCTGAGTCAGCTTCCTCATCATCTGCAGAGATGCCTTCCTTCTGAAGCAGAGGACTTGACTTTATCCAAATTCCTTTCCCAGTCTTCACTTTGTTCCTTAGGTCACAGACAAAGACTGTTTCCTCAGGCATTGATTTTTTTTTTTTTTTTTACCCTTTTGTGGTTAATATGAATTTATCCTTTAGAAGTCCTGCAGGTGGAAATGCATATAAAAATCAGGTTTGATTTCCAAAAACCAGTTATAGTGGAAGCAAAAGGAATTTCAATCACTTTATCATCTGGTTCATATATCTAGTTATAGTTTTAATTAAACACTAGTCCATAAATAAGCAAATAATAGAAGTTGGTAGAGAAGCAGTTGATCTCAACCTGACAGTTGCTCATTTATCTTCGTCCTAACTAGACAATGGGAAATGACACTATGCTGTTGTTTTCTGTGCAGTAAGATTTCCTTCTTAAACAAATGCAATTGAGGTGGCTTGTTTTCTGACAGCCCAGCACACACTGCCAGTGGCCAGAGTTTTGTCTCGTCTTCATCCTGAGGAGGATTAATCTTGGTGATGGTGCAAACAAAATGTATGTCTGGGGTCAAAGTGCATACTGCCTTTTGGGATCTGCATTACATTAATGTCATTTTTGGGTTCCTGACGTTAATCAAAACCAACACCATAAAGCGTCACTTAGCTAATTTGTGTATTATTGTCAATGTTACCATTAATTATGCGTTTGTGAGGAAAAAGAGGATTAATGAGATGTCACAGGTAATTTACAATGATCAGGCTCCCCAGGACATTAAGAAAACACTAGCTGGGTGAGATTGCCATGCAATCATAACAGTATGCAAGAAGCAAAAGTCTCTGTGAGGTATCACACTAACACTGTCCATCAATACTCAGATCCCTCTTCATTGAGGCAGTTTCTAACTTTTACATATCTTGCTCAGTTTTCTTGTTTGGGCCTAAAACATCTGGCATTCATATATGCATGTGAGACTTTCCTGAGTTGTCTTCCACTCCTATTTCTTTCCTTGAAGGTGGTCAGCGTCACAGACACTTAACCCTTCACTGTGTCCTACTGAACTAAGTTCATATTTAACACCGTTTTAGGTTCTCTGGGTAGTTGGAGTTAAATCTGACTTTGAAGATGTTCTACGATAGGACTGAATTTTTCCTGGTTCAATCCTCTTTCAGAGGCATAAATGGCTTTGGCATTCTCTCTTCCTTTTTTTTCCCCCTGGAAGGAACAGCATAATACACTGGGCCTAACCATTGAAATATAGTTGTGTATTGTGGCCTGAAAGTTCTTATAGAAACAGGAGAGAGGGCCTCACTGGGCCAGGTGGGGAGAAAAGGGTCTGCTCAACGAAGAATTGAGCTCCCAGGATAAAATCAGGGTGTCTGGTTCCATCGGTGATTGGAGCATCTGACCTGGTGTATATGCTCACTAGGAACCTCGGAGCCTGGTAGCAGAGGTTCTGCAGGCAAGTCAGGGAGACTAGGGAGCAGGAAGTGCTCTGAAGGAATCCATAAACAGGAAGATAAGAATTGTTGAAGATGAAGCAGATGAAATCTATGACATGCATTAGCGAGGTATTTGTGGATCCTTCATTAAGCACTGGGAACCATGATGGTGATGAGAACACACAGGAGGGCAAAACCAAACAAGATTGCCTGCAGCTCATGGCTCAGGAACTCAGTATCTAAATCAGCTTTCTTTTGGAAATGATTGCTGTGCTGTTGGGTGGAGAATCAAGTGGAGGAGGGTCAGAGTGGAGCATGGAAACCAGTTTAGGTGGAGTCCATTTGTATAAACTATTTGCTAATTTGATTTGAACTCATTTTAACTCATTTTTAACTCATTTTGCCTTAACCTTAGATTTTATTTATTTAAGGAATTCTGTGATTAAAAAAATACAGAACTATCCATTTGCTTTCACACACATATATAAAATTTCGGTTTGAATTCCAGGTCTGGGAAACCTTGAATATGTTACTAAATATCTCTAGGTGTTAATATCCTATAAAACTTACTCAACATAGTATGAGGATTTAAGGTGATAATGAATGTAAATCACATATCACAGGGCTCAGCACACAGTAAGGGTTTAATAAGCCAATGATTTTCAGCCTTAAATTTTTATCAGAAACACCTGTGGAACTTCAAAAACTATAGCTTCCTGGTCCATGCTCCAAACCTGTCAAGTATGAATATTTGTGTGAAATCTAAATATGCTGCCTAGGTGAAAATCATCACCATAAAGATTAAATATTTTTCATTTGTTATTAGTAATGGTTATGAGCATAAATATTATGGTGAAACATCTAACAGGTTTTATCTGATGCCATAGCTTACACACTGTATGTATAGGCTCATGACCTTTATCAGGTCTTTATACATATTACTATAATGCTTAAAGGCAGGATTAAAATTGTATTGTATAGAAAAAAACCCCTATGAAATAGGGTTGATGAAATGGCCCAGTGGTTAAGAGGGTATGCCACTTAAGCATGAGGCCCTCTCTGGCTGGAGACTGCCAGCTCTGACAGGGGTGGGATATCTTCCAGTGTTGGTCAGGGAGGTCTTTAATGCCTCCAAAACATTATAGGCTATTGCCAAGGCTCTTGGTTGCCCACCAGAACTAGATAAAACCCTATTGTTAAAGACTCTACATACTTGGGCTGCAGGTCACTGAGAAATCAAGCTGGAGCTGAGATGGAAACCTCATCCCTGTTGATTAGCTATCAGGATTCTGGAAAGAGCTATGCAGTCTGCTGGGGTGAAAAAGTCAACATTGGTCATAACCGGCAGTGAACTCTGCAAGTTTTACAGCTGGCCAGCTAGGCCAAATGTACCAATGGGTGCAATGGCAGCCTGTCTGTTATGGGGAAAACCGTTAGCTTTCTGTTTGAATTTCCTATTCCATAGGAGGAATTCCAGCCTGCTATTGAAAACCCAATCAAACACTTATTTTGGGAGGTCATAAGCCCTAAGAGGGAAATTTCGACTGTTGTCTGACTAAATGGATATAGTATGCCCACCAAACTGACTCCAAATACTTATGTTTATGCCCGTATATAAATGCTACTCTTATTTTTTGTTAGAGAAGATTTTTTTTTTCCTCAAATGGCATCGCCACTAGGGTGACTCAAAACTCACCAAAGTGCTGAGAAGAGGAGACAGTGGTGTGTTAAACACTAAGTTAAACATCTCTATCACACCCTCCAAGGCTCAGATCATTGTAGAACAGATGGTGGAAAGACTGTAAGAGTCAAAGGAAGGGGAAGAGTGCTTACAACACTGTCTTCCAGATACAAAGTGGCTTGATATTCATGACTTCCCAGTGGCTGAAGCAACCTACACAAGACCTGCATAATAGGAGGAAAAGAAATGATGACATCAAAATAAAAGAAGGACTAGCTGGAAAGAAGAAGGGATTCAGTGGATGGGGGATTTAGGGGAGGGAAAATAAAGGTGGCGAGAGGGGATTTTGATCATGGTATTTTGTCTAAATGTGTGGAAACTGTAAATAAAAAGTTTTATAAACGCAGGGCATAGCCACACAAACCTGTGCCGCAAGTCTGTGGGGAGTAGAGACTGGAGAATTGATGGGGCTCACTGATAGGCAGCAGATACAGGTTGGAGAAAGAGAGAGCCCACCTTAAAGAAAGAATGCACAGATAAGTGATGAAAGATGGACACCCAGTGTTCTCCTCTGGTCTCTATGTACATATGCATGGAGTGCACAGCTGCACAAGCACATGCATATCACACATCACACACACCACAACACACATAATAAACACACACATGCATGCAAAATAGCGTCATATAAAGTTGTACTGTAGGCGTGTGTGTGTGTGTTTGTGTGTGTACAGCTCTATTTCCCTAGGGTGAGTGCAGGAGTTTGAGATGGCTGACCTTACATGAAAGCTGCATTTAAGAAACATTGTTCAATGTAGTAGACTAAAGCCAAACCATCATCTATTAACAAATGAAAATAAAACATTTATTACACTGTCCACTCTCACTTTTTATATTTATGGTATATTTCAAGGAGATTTCCCTGTTGGGATAAAACTTCACAAGCAGAGGGAGGGAAGGAGGAGGAAGTTTAAATAAAAATGTTTTATTATTGGTTTGGCAATGTTGGGATGTCCATACAGATTGTAGAAATAATATAGTTTATTTCTTTTTTTATTAGCTCTACAAAGTAATAGCTTAGCATAGCTATTAGTTTATCTTGTAACTAACCTTTGAACTATGTTCTGAGTTGGTTGTTTTCCAGAAATAAAATAAACACTGAAAGATTTTTAATAGCATAAAGTGTGCTACAGGAGAAGACACTGAGGAACTCTGCATTTCCTCTGTCCTACAACATATTATGGGTTTGAAATTTCCTTATTTATTATCATAGTGGTTTTTGCTCTGTCTAAATTTAGAGGTCAACATACAGAGTTGTTTTTTTATTTTTTTTATTTTTTTTGAGGTAAGGTCTGGCTCTAGTCCAGGCTGACCTGGAATTCACTCAGTCTCAGGGTGGCCTTGAACTCATGGCGATCCACCTACCTTTGCTTCCTGAGTTCTGGGATTAAAGGTGTGCACCACCATGCCCGGCTCTACATACAGAGATTTTATATTATGAAATTAAATGGCAGTATACTTTGCTTATTCCTCATAATAGTGGGAAGAATAGCTTTATCAAAGCACATTTGACCAAAAGAAATTTATAAGGGCTTAGATGTCCCTAAATAAAGACCTAGTTATTTGTGTTATTTTTTAAACAATGTGAACAACAGTATGTTGAACTGTGTATAATTACTAAGACAATCAAAATGTATATATGTTCATATATTTATATAAATGCATTATAGCAATAAGAAATTAGGATTGCTGGGCTGGAGAGATGGCTTAATGGTTAAATGCTTGCCTGTGAAGCCTAAAGACCCTGGTTCAAGGTTCGATTCTCCAGGACCCATGTAAGCCAGATGCACAAGGGGGCACACACATCTGGAATTTGTTTGAAGTGGTTGGAGGCCCTGGCATGCCCATTCTCTCTCTCTCTACCTGCCTATTTCTATATCTTTTTCAAATAAATAAATAATAAAATATTTAAAAAAGAAATTAGGATTGCTGAGACATTAACTAAGAAGTAGAAAGTTGTGCTGGAATGATTATCAAAATTCCATTTCCAAATAATTTTTAAAAGTACTTTTCAATATTGGGAAGGTTCTGTTTCTTTGGAAAACTTTCTGTTTTCTACTTTCTTTTTTTAAATTTTATTTTAGAGAGAGAGAGAAAGACAGATAGAATTTGCCAGGGCCTCAGCCACTGCAATTGAACTCCAGATGCTTGTGCCATCTAGTGGGCATGTGTGACCTTGTACTTGCCTCACCTTTGTGCATCTGACTTACGTGAGACCTGGAGAGTTGAACATGGGTCCTTAGGCTTCGCAGGCAAGCACCTTAACCACCAAGCCATCTCTCCGGCTCTGTTTTGTAGTTTCAAAGTAAGTAATTGTGGTGTTTTGATTCAGGTGTCCCCCCCCCCCATAAACTCATGAGCTCTGAATAATAGGTCCTTAGCTAGTAGCAATTTGGGGATTGGAGCCTCCTGGAGGCAGTGTATTGTTGCAGGGGTAGGCTTATGGGTGGTATAGCCAGATCCCCCTTGCCAGTATTTGGCACACTCTGCTGCTGCTGTTGTCCACCTACTGTTGGCCAAGAGGTGATGTCCAGCCTGTTCTCATGCCATATTTCCCCCTGCCATCATGAAGATTCTGTTTGAATCTGTATGCCAAAATAAATCCTTTCTTCCCACAAGCTAATTTTGGTCAGATGTTTTGTACCAGCAACATGAAGGTAGCTACAACAGTAATTAAATAATTTTAACATTTCAGTCTCTCAACTACTGGCCAAAATGTCCTGTTACTCTTCTCCATTACTGTGATTCTATATTATCAGTCAAATGTTATCAAACCCATAATGCACTTATGGTTTGCAATCAACATTTTTAAATGAAGAATCCTCTCAACACCATCAGTCCACCAAGAAAGTCTTTATATTACATGCCTTTGAAAAGTAATCCATCCATATTTTCATAATGTTTTCATATTGCATACTGGCTTATTAAATGCTCCTGTTATAAACAAATATTTTTAATTTCGAATGTCATTCTCCCCAGGAGGAAAAAAAAAAAAAAACATTTACATCCTTCAGAATTTCAGCTCCATGGAGCAAATGCTGCCTAATATGGCAATAGCTGTTTTCTGGTCCATCAACTGCTCTGGGAGCAGCCCTGTGAGAGATGGAAATGAGGAAATGTACCCAATTCAAACCAGCTTGATGGAGAAAAAGGAAAGAAAACAAACCCAGGGATGCAGCTGGCACTTTGATACTGTCAGGTCTGTAGGTTCACTGTGGCTCAAAATGAGAAATGAGAGAGCCAATAATGTGAAGAAAAAACAAAAACCGGAAGCATTAAGAGAACAGAGATGGGCCTGGAGAGATGGCTTAGTTGTTAAGCGCTTGCCTGTGAAGCCTAAGGACCCCAGTTTGAGGCTCGATTCCCCAGGACCCACATAAGCCAGATGCACAAGGTGGCACATGTGTCTGGAGTTCGTTTGCAGTGGCTGGAGCCATTGGAACACCCAATCTCTCTCTCTCTCTATCTGCCTCTTTTTCAGTCACTCTCAAATAAATAAAATTTTAAAAAAAGACAAGAGAACAGAGATGTATGAGAAACAGTAGTCATCTAGTTGTTGATTAACAAGCTGCAAGTACTCGTATATTTCCTCTCTCTCTCGTTTTTTTTCTCCTTTTGAGATGGTCTCAAGTAGCCCACTGTGGCCTTGAACAGTGACCTTGAACTTCTGATTCTTCTGCCTCTACCATCTGAGTGGTAGGATTACAAGTGTGCCAACCATTCCTTCTTTATGCACTGTTGGGGAGGTGGAGGCAGGAGGATCAGAAATTCAATGCTATCCTCAGCTGATAATGAGTTTGATGTCAGCATGAATGAACTATATAAACTCTTTTTCCAAAAAAAAAAAAAAATTCAAAAATCCAAACAGCAAAAAACAATGAAGAAAAGGAAAAAAAAAAAACTAGTGGTCAAGAAAGGGAGGGATTGTAAATATGAATCTTATTTTTGTGTGTGTGTTTCCTAGATCTGCTCTTTCTTCTTTTATCCAGACCTCCACTTATATATGACTGACCAATTATGCTATCTTTCAGATAATATTCTAAAATTTTCTGCAGGGGGAATCTTTTCTTATCCTCTAGGCATAGTTAGATCTCTCTTATTGCACTCCGTAGACAGAAGATCTTAAATTTAATTGTAAGTCTACATATAAATAAAACTGGAATCAAATACTGTCCATGCGGGATTTTATGCAGGCCTGTGCAATAGGACATACTTGACAAGTTTTTCAGTACAGGAAGATCCTACAGTACATGACCTCTGACATAGCTAATTGGATTCTACCTCCTGAACGCTCATTCCCCTGTGTATGAACCCTCACTCAAGTTGAGTAGGGATTGGACCTTAGGACTCATTTCTTATGACTGTAATATGGCACAGGTGATGATCTTTCACTTCTAAAGTCAGGTTACCAAGAAGCTATGTGTTCTATCTTTTCCTCTCAGTCTTGCCCTGAGGGGAACAAGCCATTGTGTTGTGTGGAGTCCATGGTCTACATAGCACAGCAAGGAACCATGTTTCTCTCAAGGCTAGAGAAGACCTGAAACCTGCCACCAGCCACATGACTGGACTTGAAAGCAGGTTTCCCTTTGTTCTGCTTTGACATGTCTATTGAAAATTTCTGAGAAACCTTGAACAAATGACCCAGGTACAACCAAGCTAGGCTCAAAACCAGTGTTGTGTTGCTTTCAGCCAGTCAGGCTTATTCTGGGATAAGGTGTTATGTGATCATAAATAACAGATACCGATTTTTGGTATTTGGGTGTGATTTAACATAGAGATTAGAGAGTGTATTGAGGCTGCTCATATTTTGAGGAATGTGTTGGAAAAAGTTTAAATTTCTGGGAACATTTACCTGCATCTTCTTCTGTTTTTTTTTTTTTTTTTGTTGTTGTTGTTTGTTTGTTTTTTTTTTTTTTTCAGTTTTTCAAGGTAGGGTCTCACTCTAGCCCAGGCTGACCTGGAATTCTCTATGTAATCTCAGGGTGGTCTCAAACTCACAGTGATTCTCCTACCTTTGCCTCCCGAATGCTGGGATTAAAGTCGTGCACCACCATGCCCGCCTACCTGCATCTTCTATAATTAGTTCTAGCATTAAAAATCAGTTTTTCAGTTACACATTTCATAGTGTTCTCACCAGAGTGCTAAGACATAGGTATAGTAGGTACCTTGGGTGTTCAGGTTAGTGGATATCTGTCATTGAGCATGGAAGTATCTTTTTAAATGTGCACTTTCCATCCTCTCAGGCCCATTAATGCACACTGGACACAGCGGATGTACACAGTGACTTCATGTGCGGCAGGATGCTCTTCCATGGCTTTTCATGAGGGTCCGATTCTCCCATTAGCTTTTTATGGGTCTCTGGCTTGAATCTGTAGCTGTGAATAAATGATCTCACTTTCTTTTTCTCTCTAACAGCAACAATGATGGCCATTCCACTTCAAGCTTTGGTCCATTTGCTATGTAACTTCTATCATACAACAATTCTTGAGTTGTGCAAAACCTTCCAAAAATCTATCTAATCTTAGTATAAAGGCTAACACCTTTTTGCAAAGCCTTGAGCTAAATCCATTAGTGTTTTTACTATACATTGTTGGAGAGAAAAATCATTACCTATCCTGAAGGAAGTCTTGCTCATGTGTAATGGAGAAAGAGATACTCTTTACTTGTGCTTAACAATATTTAAGTCAAAGCAGCTAAGAGTATGAAATTGTGTTGCTTTGTAGACGCCATTCCTTTGAAGGTGGATATAATTAAGCTCTTTGACATATATGTATATAGTCATATATGTATATAGTCTCCAACCTGATAGCATCCAGATTTCATTTCACTGTACTGAGTAAAAAAGGATGCAAATCCGATATAGAGATATATAGGAAAATTAAGATTTATTTAAATTTGTAGCCATTTAAATAAATATTTAGAAACAGGGTCTTTATAAGGCCTTAAATTAAATCTCAGTGGACACAGATAGAGTGGGATAATGCTTTTGCCCATGGGATTATTTACCAGGATTTAAGTGTTTAGTGGTCTTCAGGTCTAGACTCTGATTGTTTATGTTTTTTAATACTTTTATGTATTTATTTGCAAGGAGGGGGTGAGAAAGTGAGAATGCACCTCTTGCCACTGAAAATTAGCTCCAGACACACGTGCCACTTTGTGCATCTGGCTTTACACCAGCACCAGGGAATTGAACCCAGGCTGGCAGGCTTTGTAAGCAAATGTCTTTAGGCATTGAGCCACCTCCCACATTTGGGTGCAGCCTTTCAGAATCAATCTTTCACTTGCTGTTCCTACCCAGGACATCTATATGTATTTTGCATTGTGTTTATAAATAAAATCACTCATATGAATTACATTACTTGTAAGTAAGATAAGGTGTTTGTTTGTGGGTGTAAAAAGTCCCTTGGATCAGAAGCATCTTTTTCCATGGCAATTCCACACAGTTCCAAATTCCAAATGTTATTAAAATCTTAAGGGTTTTCAAGAAACTACACATTTCCTGAGCCATCATTCAATGAGGAATTAACGGGTGGGTAGCTCATTAGTGGGGATTAATTAGTTCTTTGGAATAATTGCTACTCATCATGATGCTGCAGAAGAAAGGCCTTGGGCAATAAGCACAAACTAGGTGAGATTTGATGGCAGTGGTTAGAACCAGGAATGTGTACTTGGGGTTACTCAGGCTGATGACACCTCTATCTCTTTACTACTCACAGATGAAAACCCCAAGAATTTAGGAATAAGGAATGATAAAGATGATTAAGCCAGTACCAAAATAATTATATGCCAAAGTCAAAAAGATACCTTTATATTTTATCTTACTTACAAAGGACTAGAATTGGTTATTTTTCTTCTTTGTTAAATATAAATAACTCATAGATGTAGACTATAAAGTCCTTTTATATATAATGAGTAATGTATGACTCTATGTAAGAATATGTATGTGCTGATTATCCAGTTACCCTAATTATAATGACAAGTTTTTTGGATTGATTAGGATTCTAGTGCTCAAGTGCATGTTCTGTGATTTCACTGTTAAAATGTTTATGATTTATTAATGGACATAAAATATAGAAAAATTAGTCAATCATAATTCTTGGCCATTATAAGTTCATTCATAGCCTACTAAATATTTTTCCATCATCCATCCACCCATCCACCATCTATCCATCAGTATATCCATCATCCATCCATCCACCATCCATCCTTTATTAATGCAATGATAGACACAAATCCACTACTCAGAGCAAAAGATGAGGCTTTCTGAGCAACCTTACCTAGTCTTTTCCTAATTAACATAACCATCATCCAGGTGTTCTGTTTATTGTTCTTTTACTTTGTTTCTTAAAAAAATATTTTTATTTATTTATTTGCAAGTCGGGGAGAGGGAGAAGAGAGAGGGAATGGACACACCAGTGCATCTTGCCATTGCTAAAAAATTCCAGACACAGCTGGGTGTGGTGGTCCATGCCTTTAATCCCAGCACTTGGGAGGCAAAGGTAGGAGGATAGCCATGAGTTCAAGGCCACCCTGAGACTACCTAGTGAATTCCAGGTCAGCCTGAGCTAGAGTGAAACCCTACCTCAAAAAAAAAAAAAAAAAATTCCCGACACATATGCCATTTTGTGCATCTGGCTTTAAGGGGGTACTGGGGAATTGAACACAGGCCATTAGACTTTGCAATCAGGTGCCTCTAATTGCTGAGTTATCTCTCTAGCTCCACTTACTTTGCTTTTTATATCACTTTATGTAATTAACTATTTCTGAAAGCATTTATATCAACATTTTATTTTGTTACTTTTTCTTTATTATATTTTTAAGTTTTTTATTAGCATCCAAAGTATTAAGTTTCATTATGGTATCTTTCAAACAAATTTTTATTTTTGTTTCCCTGTCCCTTCTCTTTCACCCCAGCCTGTTCCACCCCTTGTACCCTCTCCCACTCAGCCCACTTTCTACTGTCATACTTCATGTTTCCTATAGCCCTTCCCTCTTCATGTCTTGTTACCCTCTTGTTTCTTATCTAGTTTCAGATCCTATGTCTGCTCTTAGATCCTCTTTTTACATATATACAAACATTAAAAGTTGGGATCCATATAATTTTAGTTATTATGAACTTTAAATAATTTACAGGTAATTTTCATACATGTGCATAATATTTTTGGATCATAATCCTCTCCCATTATTTTCTTGTGTCCCCTTTCCTATTTTCCTGTCTCCTTGCACTGAATTCCTTTTTTCAAATGAGTCTCTCTTCTTTCAAGGTTGTCTTAGGGGAGCGATCCTCCATCATCCATGAGGGAATGTTGATGGGCCCCATGTTGGGCAGTTCTTATGCAGGCAATGATGGCTGCTGTGAGGTCATGAATGCTCCAGCTGCTTTGTATACAGAAGATAGTGTTCCAAGGAACTCCTTTCCATCCTTTGGCTCATCCATTCTTTCTGCCACTTCCACGATGTTTCCTGAGCCTTGAATAGTGTGACAGAGATGTCTCACCAAATGCTGAGCACTCAAGTTTCACTTTTTCTCAGCACTTTAATAACTTTTGAATCTCCCTTGTAGTCACTGCCACCTGCAAAAAGAAGCTTCTCTGACCCAAACCAAGAGCATCACTATAGTCTATGGGCATAAAAGAATATTTAGAGGGACATTTAGTGAACACAACATATTTATTAAGCCAAATAAGACCCCTAAAGCTTATGACCTAGGTTTTCAGTACCAGGCATGAATTTCCTCCTTTGGCACAGGCCTCAAATCCAATGATATTTGTTGTTTAGGCTCCCAATTCAGTGTCATTCAGCTGATGCATGTGGTGTCTTCAGTAATAAGCCCTTATCCACTAGTTCTTGTGGCAACCAAGAACCTTGGCAATTGCTTGTATTGCTTGTGGGACCTCAGGAGCCTCCCTGACCAACAACTCACCGGGAGATATCCCACTTCTGGAACTGGGATTTCCCTGTAACAACCTATGGCTTCTAGGAAGAGCATTATTCACCCCTGCAGGATACTTCTGCCCAAACTTTCTCCATTTGAATTAGCTAACAAAGAAGCTAGATTCCACATGGTTATTCACAGCATCATTAGTTTTGATTAACCTTCCATACTACCTTTTCTGCTCCATCTCCCTCCCTTGACCCCACTTAGACCTTTCAGTACCCAGTATTCTGCACCTCTGCTTACATACCTACTCTCTCCTTCCCATCAGCACCCTCCTCTCCCCCTTATGGTTCCATTATAGATTTCTGGCCTCTACTACTGATTCTTTTCCCAATTTACATATAAATCTAAAAATTCAAAGCTAGGAGTTGCATATGAGAGAGAACATGCAATGTTTGTCTATCACAGCCTTGGTTACCACACTTAGTATCATATTTTCCAGATCCATCCATTTCCCTGCAAATTTCATCATTTCATTTTTATTTACAGCTGAATAAAACTCTAGTATGTATATGTACTACATCTTAATTACCCATTCATCAGTTCATGGGCATCTTGGCTGATTCCATTTCTTAGCTATTATGAATCGAGAAACTATAAACATCTATTATCTCTATAGCAAAGTTTAGAGTCCATAGGATAATGTTAAGGAGTGGTATAGCTGGGTTATATGGTATGTCTACTTTAGCTGTTTGAGAAACTGCTACACTGATTTCCAGAATGGATGTATCAATTTGCATTCCCAACAACAGTGAATAAGGG
Source organism: Orientallactaga sibirica (assembly GCA_036365145.1). Taxonomy (NCBI): domain Eukaryota; kingdom Metazoa; phylum Chordata; class Mammalia; order Rodentia; family Dipodidae; genus Orientallactaga; species Orientallactaga sibirica. Next base: position 36,624,950 of record JAEOAD010000006.1, on the reverse strand, counting down.
TTCTTCTTTTCCTACACCCTTGCCAACATTTGGTGTCATTTGATAATAAGCATTCTGACCGTAGTGAGACAGAATTTCAATGTAGTTTACTTTTATTTTAAAAATATTTTTTGTTTATGAAAAAGAGAAAGAGGAGAAATGAGTTCACCTGGGATTCTTGCCAGTGCAAATGAACTCCAGGTGCATGTGCCAATTTCTGCATCTGTCTCTACTTGGGTACTGGGGAATCTAAGTTGGGCCAGCAGGTTTTGCAAGTTTCTTTAACCTTTAAGTCATCTCCCCAGTTCTCAATGCAGTTTTTTTAAAATTTTTTTAAATATGGCTTACTGTGTTTTTCATTTCTAGTTATTTTTGATTGGTCTTCTATAATATTCCTATTTCCATATTCATATCTTATATTGACTTCCTTATTTTTGTTCAGCTGATTTCTGAGTTATCTTAAGATTGCTTCAGGAGTTTGCTTTCTTCTTAGATTTATTCTTTGATTTCATTGAACATACTTAAAATCATTTTTAAAAAATTCTCTGGAATTTTGTCTTATTAGCTCTAATTAGAAGCCACTTTGTGGGTTTTTAAATAATTTTTGGAGGAGTTATATTGCTTTGACTTTTTTTTGTATTTTTTATAATACTGCATTTAGATTTTCACATTTTGTGTCTGTGTATTATCTATAATCTTAGGCATGTATGTCTGAAGTTATATTCTCAGTGTAGGAGCTAGTTACCTCTGTGGGTCGTACATCACCCTCAGAGCAGAATGCTAGAGGCAGAAGTTACCAAAGTTGGTGGATATGCTATATGCCTGTTAAATGAATGTATTATTACTGAATTAACAAGAGCTTCATGAACTTTAATCATTGCCAGTAGATGAATGAGCAAGGCTGGCATATAGTATAGTAGGATTTTGGTTGCTTGAATTTGGGAAGGATGTATGATGGGTAAGGATGAGGACTGGTGTTACCTTTAAAAAAGATGGAAGTTCCAAAGTTGTTTAGGAGAGGAAAGTTGGGATTCTGTTAGTTTAGCTTTCAGAGGTTGTTGAAGCCATGGAAGGTTTTGGTAATGGAGAATGAGAAGAGGGAATGAGGAGGAAAGAATATGGAAAACAGTTTGGGAACAGAAGGAAAGTAAATGAGTTGTGCATGGGAAGACTAGTAAAGAGGTTACAATACTACACTGGCTTGAGAAAAACATAGAACAAATATAAAATCTAACCAAACAATATACAAAAACAAATAAAACCATCATGAAATATATACATATGAGTGGAGATTCTTAAAAAGGTACTGAAAGATAAAATATGTTTAAAAGGACATATTAACTTTAAATTAAAAGTGATTATAAAGTATTAAAAACTATTAAAATGATTTTTAAAGCACAGTATGCTAAATATTCATTAAACCTAACAAGACCAGTATTTCTGCCTTGGTGGGATGTGTTCTTATTAATATTTTATATTCTTTTATTTATTTATTTGAGAGAGAGAGAGAGGGAGAGAGAGAGAATGGGCACACCAGGCCTTCCAGCCTCTGCAAACAAACTCCAGATGCATGTGTTACCTTGTGTATCTGGCTTACGTGGGTTCTGGAGAACTGAACTGGGATCCTTTGGCTTTGCAGGCAATCACCTTAACCACTAAGCCATGTTCTCCAGCCCAGATATGTTTTGAATTACTTCCCTCCCTATGATGTTTCTTTAGCAACTTGCCCTGATGAGAGATATGATTAGCACTTCTAGTTCAAAGCTATATATCTAGATTTGGAGTATGATTGCTCCAGTGTAAATTATTTTATCTTCCTTTTGGGATGAATTTCTATCTTACCTACATTGGATTGTGAAGCTGTTTCTGTCCTTGGTGCACCGTGGGCTTGTCTCAGCTGGCCTAGGTTGAACAGCAGTTCAGATCAGCTGGTCTTGAGATTGTTTGGGGGCGTGGCAAATGGGAGCTCTTGGTTTTCTGCAATCTAGTAGGTATAGGGATTCTCTGTATTGCTGTCTGGAGGTGTTCTTGAGCTGCTGGATGGTCCTCATAGTGCTCTGGAATGCTGCCTGATGATGGTGCTGTCATATGGGGAGAGGATGCTCTGGAATGCTTTCTAGAGGTGCTCTTGCTCTGCCAAGTGGTTCCCATTGCACTCTGCCTTGGGTTATTGTGGGGTTGCAGGGCTGGTGTAAATGGGGTAAGCCCTTCCCTGTAGTTTTCAAGGCTCTTGCTGTGCTCACAGGGCAGGGGCTGTGAGCTAGAAGATGCATTTTTCAGCTGGCCTTAGCTGATCCACACTAATTAGCAGCAGCCCTTACCTGCTTCTCTTCAGGGTTGTCTTACCTGCCTTCCTTAGTTTCATATATAGATCTTGATTCTGCCTTTTAATCTCCCATACCTCTGTTTCTCTGGGAAGTCTTCTATTCTGCCACCTTACCTAAGTCAAGTCATTGTTAACTCTTAAAAGAATCGTGCTTTATGTAGTTATTTGTGATGTATTTTACTCTCAATGTACTGTTGTTCTGTGCATATCCACAGTGTATGTTAATTCATTTTGAATGTTTTACAATTGTATTAGTTACCTTTCTCATTGTGATGACAGAATACTTGTAGTTACCTTCACATTGGTAGACAAGCACCCACATAGAAACAGCTTATGGGAGGAAAGCATTTATTTCAGGCTCACAAATTCAATGAATGCCATCAATGGAAGAAAAATATGACTCACTCCACAGATCAATAGCAGAGAGACACCACCCACATGCCAGCCAGCAAAAATAGCCAGAGCTCAAAACTGCTTTCCATACACCTGAGAGGGCTGGACTGAAGGTCCTTCCTCATTGACATAGACCCTAAGCAAGAGTTTTCCTTCTAGCGACTCAAGGTTCAAACTCCATTTTAATAAAAAAAAAATGTATGCGCCTATGGGGGGCCATACTTTCAAACCACTACAATACTTAAGCAACTTAAGGGAGGAGGGGTTCATTTTGGCTCACAGTTTCAGTCCCTCAGAACAGGGATAGTATGTCAATGGGAATGGTTTGAATGTGTCTCTGGGAGTTTGAAGAATAGCTTGTATCATCAGGGAACAAGAAGAACAACTCTGGACCAGAAGTGTAGTCAGGGTATAACACTCAAAGGCCTATCCTTGGTGGCTTTTGCCAACCATTTAGGCCCCTATGTTCCAAAAGTTCTGTAACCTCCTTAATATCTTCCACCAGCAGTTGACCAAGTAATGAAACACCCGAGCTTTTAGGGACACTTCAGATGTAAACTGTGATGGTTAATGCTGATTGTCAACTTGACAAGATTTAGAATCACCAAGGAGACAAATGTCTGAGCACACCAATGAGGGAGTTTCCAGATTAGGTTAATTGAGGAAGAAAGAGTCCATGAGCTTGGATCTGAGACGGAATACAAAAGAGAGAGGGAGTTGAGCACCACATCCACCTCTCTCCACTTCCTCACTGGAGGTGCAATGTGACCAGCTGCCTGGAGCTCCTGCCTCCGTGCCTTTTGGGCCATGAAGGACTCTACCTAAGCTGTAAGCCCCACCCAAATCCCTTCCTTAGATTGTTTTTGTTGGATGTTGTGACACAACAATGAGAAAAGTAACTAATATCAAACCTTAATAGTAATATTTTTGCAATTTTTTTATAACTGACAGAATAACTTTTCTTCTCTTTTATCTCTGCCTCTTTGCCTTATTTGTGCTCTCCTTTTTTTTTCTCTCTATCTCTACTGTTAATTCTGCTCTCTCTCCAGCATTCCAGACTTGTAATTGCAGTTCCCTGTGATATATTTCCTTCTGCTAGTTATTCAGGAACTTTTTCTTTTCAATATCAAGATGGGATTTCTCTCAATTTAAATTTTATTGTGAATATATTGCATGTTTATGCTCATATTCCCATCAGATTACAGTCTTATGGTCCCTTTTCCCCACCCTCATTCACCTGAGGGTCCTCCTAGGTAGGAATTTCAGTGTGGGGTCATGAATGAACCAGTCTCTGTGTGGGGGTTGGGGGAACCAATGCTTTAGGGTATTCCTTCCTACCCTGTGGCTCTCACAGTCCTTCCCCCATCTGTTATTGAAGTTTTGGGACTCTTTGCCAATGCCAATGAACCGATAAATTTAGGGAACCCTAGATTCTTGTTTTATGAATTTAAAGAATTAAACCATAGACTAGAGGGTCACACATAGACTTTATCAGATTAAGAGAAGGAAAGAAGAGAAAATGCAGAAGCCCCTGCCTTGTGAAAGGCAAATGGGTAGAGAGCTAATATAGGGGTAGGGGTCAGCACCACCCCTCCCCCATCTCAGCCCAGTAAGGCCAAAATGAGGGTGCCTACCAGAGCAGGGATCTGGAAGCTCAGGAAAGGTGGAAAGCCAGAAAAAATGACCTTGCCCACCTCGTGAGAATCTACTTACAATGTTACTGGGGTGGGTTTTACCTTCAGGCTCAGGTGAGCCTGAGAGAGACAGCTGATTAGTGTGAGCTAGGGGCTGGCTCCAGAGTAAGGGGTGAGAGAGCTGATTGGATAGGCTGGATCAGACCTGAACTCTGGTTCTGCTGAAGCAGGCAGGCATGGTGTTCCTTCTTTGGGACCTCTCTCCTGACTCACTACCTAAATCCCCCTCACCCCCTTCTGCAACTGTTCCCTGAGCTGTGGAGAACATGTTACAAGTTGTTTGTAGTGTTGTGCTCTCATCAGCCTCTGATTTTTTTATGAGTTTTGAGTCTCCTCACTGTCTATTGCCATGTTCCTGGAGGAAGTTCTCAGGCTAGCCATGAAAGTGCACTCACACGTGCCGATTCCTCTGTAACAGCAGATGGGATAGAGATGATAGAGGTGATGTATCTCATGCTAGGCAGTCAGCTTTCTTTACTTTCACTACTGGTGTATTGTGGATCTCCCCAGTATTCGCTGCCATCTGTAAAAACCAGATTCTCTAACCAAGTGGGAAAACAGAATGGATGTGGCGGAGGGGTTGTGAATGCATACATTTAGAAGACCTTTTGATGGACATAGCTAAAGAACAGTGGGAGTTTTCCTCTAAAGTTTAGAACCCTCCAAGCCCTAGATTTCTGACTTGGTTCTCAGTACCAGGCATGAATTCAATCCCACTGAGCAGGCCTCTTATCCAAACAGAGAGCAATTGATTACCTCTATAATTGGTATGCCACTGTTGCACTGGTTAGTTCATTTTGTAGCTTGTAGGATCCTCGGTTTGTTCACACTGTTGGTGATTATTATCCGCCAGCAGCTCACATAGAACTTTCTAGCATCATGAGGACTATGGAGGAGGGAATTGGCTTCCTTCTCAGTTTCAGCATGATCTTGCAATATTCACTGTAGGAGGTTCTAGTTGTATTTCTTTCTTTCTTTTTTTTTTTTTTTAAAGACTATGCTTTGTATGGACATGTGATGTGTTTGTACCATCATTTTACACCTCCTTGCCCCCAATTCATTGAGGACTCACCTCAGGGGTTGCTGGTATTCTCCATAGGGTTGTGGATTATGTGTTGTGAGAGCAGAAGTCAGTCATTCTGGGGGTGGGGAGGAATGCCTCCAGGTAGGCCCTCTGATCTGTGGCTCTTATATTCTTTCTGCCCCCTCTTCCACAAAATTCCCTGAGCTGTGGTGGGTGTGTTTTAAATCTACTTCAGTGTTAAAGTCTCAGGAACTTCTGAATTTCTGCTTTGGCATGTGTTGAGTATCCTCAGCATCTTTCTCTCCCATCACCCTGGGGCACATTGTCAGTCTTGTCATGGAAGCAGCAGTCTTGTTCCTCTCACTAAATTCTCTGTAGTTTCACCAGGGCCTTGGCTGAAGGGCAAGAGGTTGGTCTATCTCTTCTGGTTTCATTACCTTCTGAAAAAGAACAGATTCTCCAAAGGAGAATGAAGTCAGCATAGTTAAATGGGATAAGCATTGTTAAAGTAGAGAGGTTTTGATGGGTGTAGCCCCTCTTTAGCCAAAGACTAGTAGAAGCTTGTTATTGGAGATCGTAATCTTGGCCTCCATAGGATTCTGACCTGGTTCCCAGTTCCAGCCATGGTTCCTTTTCACTGAGCAGATCTCTTAGCCAATCAGAAAGCCACTGGTTACCCACCAAGGCTGTGTGCTACCATTACACTGTTGTGTACATCTTGTCATGCCAGTTGTTTCTGAGTATCTTTGACCCCTTCTTGCTCATACCATTGTTAGATACTTTTCCCTGATAGCTCATGTATCAATTCAAACATGAAACAGGCTAACCATTTGTGAACTGGTTCCTTCTGGATTCCAGCTGAGCCACTTGGTGTTCGGTGTTAGCAGCTTGTGCTGTCTTCAGCAATAGGGTTTCACCTTTTACCTCATGTGGGTAATCAAGTGCTTTGACAGAAGCCTGTCTTGTTTTGGGGACCTCTGTTGGTCTCTTTGATCAACAGCTCAATGTGGATAACAACTGATTTCTGGTACTGGGGGTTTTAGGCCTGAGTTAAATATTTTAAGGTTAGGCTTTATCCCACCCTCTCCAGCCCCCCCCTTTTTATCAGACGATTCCCCCATGCTCCTGTTGAGTGTTATATCTTTTAGTTTTCTATCAAAAAGAAAGATTTAGCCAGGCATGGTGGTGCATGCCTTTAATCCCAGCACTCTGGAGGCAGAGGTAGGAGTATCACTGTGAGTTCAAGGCCACCCTGAGACTACATAGTGAATTCCAAGTCAGCCGGGGCTAGAGTGAGACCCTACCTCAAAAAATAAAATAAAGTAAAATAAAAAAAGAAAGGTTTATATGGTACCAGTTCATTTTGGGTTTACTTTTGTGTATATTTTCCCCCAACCTCTTCCTCCTCTCCCCCATGACCCTTCCATCCCTATTATCTGGCCCTTGAGTTTCCTGTCAGGTATGCCAGCAACTCAAGCTACAGATTACTCACAGAATGAGAGAAAAATCTTCACCAGCTATATCACTGAAAGAGGCCCAATATCTAGAATTTACATAGAACTCAAAAAACTAAACAATAATAATTCACTCAACACTCACTCAAACAACTCACTCAAAGGAAGTTCTCAAAGGAGTTCTCAAAGGAAGAAATACAAATGGCTAATACACTTTTAAGGAAATGTTCAGCATCCTCAACCATCAGGGCAATGCAAATTAAAACAAATTTGAGATACTTCAGCCAGAATGGCAATCATTAAAAACATCAAATGACAATAAATGTTGACAAGGATGTGGGAAAGAGGAACCCTCATTCACTGTTGGTGGGAATGCAAACTTGTATAACATCTATGGAAATCAATATGGAGACTCCTGAAAAAGATGAAAATAGAACTACCAACCCGACCCAGCTATTCCTCTACTAGGCATTTACCCTAGTGGCTCCACACTTCACTGCAGAGAAATTTGTTCAACTATGTTTAAGGCTGCTGAATTCATAATAGCTAAGCACTGGAATCAACCCAGATGTCCGTCACTGGCTGAATGGACAATGAAGTTGTGGTACATTTACACAATGGAATTCTACTCAGCAGTGAGAAAAAATGATAGAATGAAATCTGTAGGAAAATGGATGGATTTGGAACAGATCATACTCTGAACTCATACAAATGCAGAAAGACAAACTCCACATGTTCTCACTTATCTAGTTGTATTTCTAAAACAGATTTTCAACTTGTCTTCATATCTACTCATCAGAGGTCACTGAAACAAAATGTGAGTATTCTAAGAAATAGAATTAGAAAGTAACTATGCAATCAGTAAATACACAATCAGTACATTTATTAGGAAGCACTTTATTACTGTTTCCATGATTCTCAGATGTTAGTGTGCATAGAACTAGCAGAGGAACTTGTTAAACAACTGGGTTTTGGAGCCTACCTCAGGTTTTTAAGTCTGGGCTTCAGGTTGAGATTTGATTAATTTCTAATAAGTTTTCAAGGGATGCTTGATGCTACACTTCTGGGATCCATCCTCCAATGCCACTTATGTCATAATTTGACAATATCAAAGAAATTGATGTGTTTCATGGTCAATGTCTTATGCTAGTATCATAGCCTCTTTAAGAATGGGTTTGGAAGCTGATGTTCATGGTGGTCAGGGCCAACAATCTGGCTAAGAAATGTATAATCTTCATTTATACAAGAAAAGCAGAAATTCTTTTCCTGCACTTTATGTTCAAACTCAAAAAACTCAACAATGCTGCTTTTTTTCCCCTCTTTTTGTAAACTGGCTAAATGTATTTCCTGAAATTCAAAAGTGAACAAGTTTTAAAGTTTGTTTTATTTGTTTTCATAGTTTTATCTAATGCTTTCTGATTATATTTATCAAATTCAGTTTTCTAATATACCTCATTTTACCTAATGAATTTGACTTTGACAGATGTTATATAGTCCACAGTTCTCTATTCTACACACCATCTTGAATGCTTCAAGATCACTGCCTATTATAAAGTATGTGATAAAATCTTTTTGTATTGTGTATAATTATCCTACAGTTTGTGTATTCTTGGAATTTAATATCGTGTACAATGTTTTCTTATGCAGATAGCATGTATGCAGAAGAGATGTCGAATTATTTCCTGAATATCTGTATGGCAGCCTCTCCTTTTCCAGCTCAGAAATACTGTGGATTTGCATATGCTAGGCTGCTACAATATCCCCCCAAACCTCTTTTCTCAAATGAAACACAGCTTCCATCAAAACAAGTCTTTAAAAATATTTACCAAGCTGTAATAAACAACATTCCTTAAATATGCTGTATATGAATTTTATTTTAAAAGAACCACTTGAGGGGCAACACTAGCTTTATTTTTACTCATTAGGCACTGTACCTTTGCCAACAGAAACAAATGATGTGGTCAATGTAGCTCATGAAAACAGAGTTGTTTTCTTTCTAATCTGAAGACATGATATGCATAATCTTCCTTTTTGGTTATTCAGATTCAGATAGATAAAAATATCATCTTTCCAAAAACTGTTCCTAGCAGACAAGGATATATTTATACTCAGCACTGTGAGTAAGGATCTATAAAGCAAGTAGAAATGTAGCAGATCAAATTACATCGCCTTTAGCAAATAACAGCAGTGCTAGTCCCTTGGTTCTGGCCATGTTGTTTGAACCATTTATTAACTTACAGTATTTAAAGTAAGAATTCAAATAGCTAAGTAAAAATTTTGGGCTGGAATGGGAAGTGAGTCCCTTCTACACTAGGGCTGAAGGCAGTTTGGGAACTTGAGCAGTTTGGCTGTGAGTTAGCAGTAACTCTAATCCTTCTAATTGTACTGTTAACAGCAATGGCACATCGACTGCATCTGGAGAGCCCATCCATCGGCAGACTGATGCTCTCTATAAAGCCCAAGAAATGGAGATGGATAAAGAGCAGAAAGAAACACAATAGGAATTTCATGCTGGAATAATCATAAATAACACTGATAACTCACATCACAGGAGTAGGCACTATTTCAGTTATCTAAGAAATTCTTAACTTGTTCATGTTTTAGTTGTCTGTTGGTATACCCCCCAATATTGGCCTGTGTTTAATTTTTCTCTCATTCTGCTCTTCTCTCTTTTCTCTGCCACCTATTATCTTTCCTGCCTTAGCTTACTTCTTCCACTTATTATCTCCCCTTTCATGCTTAGCATTGCCTAGGCACTGTTATACATATAACAAATGGCATGCTAGTTCTGTCTTCCACTTCCTCAATGAATAGAAATGAGAAAATACACAGTCATAATAATGAAGGGGAAGTATAAAAGAGATGGAGGCTGATATGATTTGGCTTCTAGCAGGTGGCAAATTAGCTTACTTGACCTCTTAGCTAAATTTAGTATTTCACAAAGCAGGCTTCACCATTTATCACTTGCACAACCATCTTCTAATATGTCCTGATCTGTCCTACCAGCCAGGATTCCAACAGCTATCAGCATTCTTGTCACAGTGTTCTCTACTTTAAAAATTCTACATTTCAATCACTTCACTCATTCATTCATTCATTCTTTCTTTCACTAGCTCATTCAAGAATCTACACATTGATGAATGTATTACTTCTTACTATCTGCAGAAAGAAGTAAAAAATCTTAACATGGAAATATATCTACTAAACCTAGTCACCCAACCTGTAACCTGCAGGATTCTGAATATGACCCAACACAAAATTGTAAGCTTACTTAAAACATGTGATTTTATTTATTTATTTATTTATTTATTTATTTATTTATTTATTTATTTGCAGAACTTGGCTGTGTGATTCTCAAGCATACAAGTTGTAAATGACAACAAAAGGTGGGACACACCTACAAGTAAAGTGCTCCTGACTTTCCACCTCACCCTTTCCACTTTTACCATAGTTCTACTTGCCACCTTCTTATTTTTTTTCTTTATTATTTATTTATTTATTTGAGAGAGAGAGAGAGACAGAGAGAGAGACAGAAAAGCAAATAGATAGATGAGAAAGGGAGGGAGAGACAGAGAGAGAATGAACGTCAGGGCCTCTAGCCACTGCAAATGAACTCTAGATGCATGTGCTAACTTATGGATCTGAATTTATGTGGGTACTGGGGAATCAAATCTGGGTCCTTTGGCTTTGCAGGCAAGTGCTTTAATGGCTAAGGTATTCCTCCAGTCCCTTACTCATTTTTAAAGAACCAAACTGAATACAAATTTTTTTTAACTCTTTGTTCACTTTGGAGGATTTAGGTGTTTCTTGCTTTGAAAGAATCTGGAAATATTCATGCTTATTTTTTAAAAATATTTTATTGATTTATTGATTGATTGATTTGAGAGAGAGAGATAGAAGGAGAGAGAGAGAGAGAGAGAGCACACCAGGGCCTCCAGTCACGGCAAATGAACTCCAGATGCATGCACCACCTTGTGCATCTGGCTTACATGGGTCCTGGGGAATTGAACCGAGGTCCTTTGGCTTTGAAGGTAGGTGCCTTAACAGCTAACCATCTCTCCAGCCCCTCATGCTTATTTTAAATCCCACACTTGCTCTCAGTTTAGTTATTTTATCTTGACTTACTTATTTTTCCAAAAAAATTTCAATGTAGAGTTAAAATATGTTTCTTATAACATATTATGCAGATGAGTTCAATAAAAGAACAGACCATGCATATTTTTCACCACTCAAATACAGCTGTTGTTAATATTTAGATACATTTTCTTCCAAAATTTTTCCATGCTTAAATTTATAATTTACAGTATTAAGTTAAAAAGATTTGATAAATTTTAGCCTATTTTATGGCTTCTATTTTTATTTTTAAATGTTATACTTTTTTTGTAATAACAACTCTTTGTATAGAGCTGGTTTATTTTGAATCTAAATTGACTTTAATTTCCAAAGAGCTAAACAATACCAGCTAAAAATATTAAAAGTTTTCTAATTTATAGACACTCTTCTGCATTCCTCAAGCTTTGAATCCTCATAGAGTCCTTTTGGACAAGTACTTTTAAATTAATCTTATAGATAGGGACTGAAATTCTGAGAAGTTATGTCATCCTTCAGAGATGAAACAAACTGCTGTGATGCAATGGTTTGGAATGTTTTGCCAATTTGGAATTTATGGTCTACCTAAATATTAACCACAGCTGTATTCGGGTGGCATAACTATAGATGATCTTTTCTTTTATTCAACTTATCTTCTTTTTTCAAAAATATTACGAGAATCTTATCTTAACTTCATGGTGAAAAATGTTTATTTGAAGCCTAAATATGGAATCAATTTTCTTTCCTTATTTCTTTTGAAAACTATATTTTTGATTATCGCCTGGTATTTCTTTCTAGCATTAGAAAGATCTTGTTAAAGTTTTAAAAATATCCCAGTACAATTCTAATTTGCATATATTTGTATAATATGCAAATATGAATCTGAGATGAATGGTAATTTTGTTACTTGATATCTCTTATACAGGAATATACTTTGTCTTTATATGTATCTGTACATTTTTATAGTTTTTTTAGTTGTGTTCAGCATATTTTTCCAATAAGGTGATTAATTGCCATTGTCTGAGGGACTGTGTCTTTCTAAAAGTCATATGTTGGCATTTTATTTTATTTTTTATGTGCTGACATTTTAAACCTCAAGGTGATAGCTTTTGGAGGAGGAGTCTTTAGGGAAGTGATTGGGTTAGGAAGGTGGATCCCTCACATGAGATTTGGGTCTGACAAAAGTGATCCCAGAGAATTGCTTTGTTGTCTACCACGTGAGGAGGTATCAGGAAGCCACCATCTCTGAACCAGGAAGTGAATCCTCAGTAGAATTTTTTTTTTTTTTTTTTTTTTTTCAAGGTAGGGTCTCACTCTAGCTCAGGCTGACCTGGAAATCACTTTGTAGTCTCAGGGTGGCCTCAAACTCACAGTGATCCTCCTACCTCTGCCTCCCAAGTGCTAGGATTAAAGGCGTGCACCACTATTCCCACTATTTCTCACTAGAAATTTTATATGGCTCTACTTTATCTTGAACTTCACAGTGTATAGAACTGTACGAAATAAATGTGTTGTGTTCATATTCTTCACCTTACTGTATTTTACTATAACAGTTAATGGACTAAGATGTTAATTTTTGTGTTACTACAAAGAGTACATTTTTAATTATCTCACCTAATTAGATACTGCTTGCCTTTGAGAAAATATTGACTTTTTAAATACTTTGATATATATGATGAAAATTTAGGAATTAAAAGTTTCAAAACCTGAAATTTTGTCTCAAATGTGGAAGGAGAAAGAGAGGAGAGGAAAGGAAAAGAGAAGAGAGAGAAAAGCAGCCACATTTAAAAACATCAATGAATGGTGATGTTGATTGTTTTATAATACAAGTATTCATTTTACCACTCTTCCCACCTTTCATATGTGTGAAGCCATGGCTTCTAGACCAGTTCTCATCCATTGTAGGGGAAGAATAAGGCTGAGCTCCTCCCCTTCCTTTGGCTGTTGCATTCTTTCTGCCACCTCTTTGACAATGGTCCCTAGACTTGGAGGTTTGTTCTGCTATGGTTTTGATTGACTTAAGAGAGATTTGTTTGATTAAAATTCTGAATGCTTTTCCCAATCGTGTGTGTGTGTGTGTGTGTGTGTGTGTGTGTGTGTGTGTGTGTGTATGGTAATTGAACCTAGGACCCCTACATTTTAAAACACCTTACAAATGATTTACTGCTGGACTATATCAGATGAGATTGGGTGTGTTTAGGGTGGTATGCTGGTAGGCTATTGTGCTATTCAGCAGTCCTTATTTCCCATCAATTACCTTGAAGTTTGGAGTTTTTTTTTTTTTTTCCTTCTATTACAGTGGTAAGAAATAAAGTTCTTGGTTTTCTTCAGACCATTGGGCATGGCTGCTGGTCATCCTTGGTGTTGTTCTGATCTTGTGCTAATGTCTAATATGTTGTGACACTACAAGTAAATTATGAGGTTTTGAAGAGAAACTCAATGCCATTGTGTTTTATACACTACTAAAGAGTTCAGAGAGAGGCCACTGCAGACTCACAAAACATCACTAACAAGATTGAAGTTTTACTTTAATCATCAGGTCAATGGGAGAATTTATGTTGTGCATAAAATATTTTTTAAATCTCTTAAGATGTATTGAACTTTAAATATATGGAGTATTAAATTCCACTTATCTATTTACTTAGTCCATCAATCCAACTGCCCTCATGATTTCATATTTAAAAACAAATTACTTATCAATAATTTTCTATGATTTTATTTTTAATAAAACAAATCCAATTCTTTAGTCAAAGTGTCTCTTAATTGTTTTTAGCAACATACTTAAACTGTAGGGCAGAGTCTCTAACCAGTGATCTCCAAAGTATTGTACAAACAAATGTGTAGAAAGCAGAAATGAGACAGATAAATTATTCTCATTAATAAATAGCTACTCAGTAGCTATTTTGAAATGATGTGCTTCTAAAACTTTATAGGTGTTTTTGCCATGTTTTTTTTTTTCTGTTTGAACTTTTGTAAGATGAATCTACTTTGTAGTGACATATTTTGCATAATGGTTATGCCTCATAGCTGGGACAAAACACCCAATCAGAAGCAGTTTATGGGAGGAAAGGGTTTACTTTTATTACAGTTCTGACAGGAAGTTTCACCATGGCAGGGGAAACATGACTGAGCAGACAGGCTGTCATATCTTGTCACATCATCTAGAAGGAAGTGGCATGAGTAAGCTATCTAGCACTGGAAAGGAGGGCTGGATTATAAAACTCCAGTGTCTGCCCAGTAACATAATTCCTATAGCAATGCTCCATCTCCCAAAGGGTCCACCAGCTGAGGATCATGTGGGAGGCTTAATCACAAACATATGAGGCTATGGGGGTCAGCTTACATTCCAACATTAAGGAAGAATGATATATATCATCAACATGGGGAATTATATGTGTATATAATTTTGATTATATATAATTTCAATTAAATACACACACACATATGTATGTATATATAATTTTATACTAGCTGAATTTGAAGCTGTTTGAACAATAGTTCCAAAAATGTTTAATCAATGGGGTGATAACAAACTATAATAATGTCTACAGTGACATGCCCAAAGTGCATATTTCTTCCTTATAGTTCATATGACTAACTTATAAAAAAAGGTTAGGTAAATATATAACCCTGTAGAATTGTGAGAAACATAGTAAAATATTAGACCCACTGAGTCAAGGTGAGACAAAACAAACACAATGTTTAATAGTCATACAGACTCCCATACATGCAAATGTAAGATATGTTGCATACATAATCTTGAATTTTAGCTTACATTACCAACTGAATGTATGTATATAAAGGTTACTACTTTAAAAAGTAAATGAAAATAAAAGCTTTAAAAAGAAAGCATTTAAAAAATTTACATTGTTTTTTGTTTGGTTGGTTATTTTTTTGGTTTTTCGGGGTAGGTTTTCACTCTAGACCAGGCTGACCTGGAATTCACTATGTAATCTCAGATGGCCTCAAACTCATGGTGATCCTCCTACCTCTGCCTCCCGTTTGCTGGGATTAAAGGTGTGTACCACTACGCCCAGCAAATTTACTTGTTTTAAACAATGAAATCGTTAAGTAAATGTTCATATAAGGGCATTAGCTACTATAATTGTGGTATAGTCAATTGATGAAATATCACACATCAACTGAAGTCAATATTATAAAGAGATTATATTCTATATGTCTTTTTTTTTTTTTTTTTTTTTTTTTTTTTGGTTTTCTGAAGTAGGGTGTCACTCTAACTCAAGCTGACCTGGAATTCATTATGTAGTCTCAGGATGGCCTCGAACTCATGGTGATCCTCTTACCTCTGCTTCCGGAGTGCTGGGAATAAAGGCGTGTGCCACCATGCCTGGCATATATGTCTTATATTATAAACTTTCCCCAAACCGGAAAGATTCTTGTTTGTTAATGCCAAAAATCCAGAATAAAATGTAGATGGCCTTAACCTACATAAGCAATTCAAATGTTATGAAAATAAAATATTTAGTAGCTGTACACTAAATATATTAATTTCCTCAATACCTTTATATCTTATTTCTACTTTTTGATTCAACTTTTATATTGTATTTATTTTATAATTATATGAATACTCTTACATCAATGGCGCAATAGTAGGTTGAGGATGCTGGTTTGAAAGCCATTAATTCTGATGCCAGATATCAGTCACCATTCATAAATACCCTGTGCTTGGCATACTTACCTCTCACAATTTCGCCACAGACTTTAGCTCACTTAAGCTTCACAGTACCTAGAGAAGGTATGCACCATTATTCTCATTTTTAAATTCAACTTCAAAATTTACATTATTAGTAGTGTGTGGTAGAAATCATGCCCTGAGGAGTTAATCATAAGCCCACTTGGGGAGTCAGTAATCGCTACACAAGCTATGTTAAGGAGGTAATACACAGAAAGTCCTTGCCTTGGTATTAGCAAGCTGAAATTTTTTTTTTTTTTTTTTTTGGTTTTCAAGGTAAGGTTTCACTCTGGTCCAGGCTGACCTGGAATTCACTATGTAGTCTCAGGGTGGCCTTGAACTCACGGCAATCCTCCTACTTCTGCCTCCCGAGTACTAGGATTAAAGGTGTGCACCACCACGCCCGGCTCAAGCTGAAATCTTTTATGATTATCTATACATATATGTGCTTGTGCTCAAGTGTGCATGCACACACACACACACACACACACACACACACACAAATAATGGTGATATTAGGTGTTGCATCTCCATCTTAAAGTATTTAGACTTATGATTGAAAAAGAAGACATTTTCTAAGGTTATTTCCAAGGATTGAGCTAGGAAAAACATGGTAGCAATTATTAAATATAGAGTTCCACTTAAACATCAAACTCCTAAGATATTGGCTACTCCTGAAATATGTTAAAACAGAGTGGTTTGAATAGCCATGTTTCAGAAATAGTTTATAAGGAAGATCTATGTTGAATGGGGGCTTATTATTTTTTTAATTTTTTTGTTTACTTTTATTTATTTATTTGAGAGTGACAGGCCGAAAGAGAAAGAGCCATATAGATAGACAGAGAATGGGCGTGCCAGGGCCTCCAGCCACTGCAAAAGAACTCCAGATGTGTGCGCTCCCTTGTGCATCTGGCTTATGTGGGTCCTGGGGAATTGAGCCTTGAACTGGGGTCCTTAGGCTTCACAGGCAAGCACTTAACCATTAAACCACCTCTCCAGCCCTGAATGGGGGTTTCTATGAAATCTGCTTATTTAAAGTCTCACAGTTCATTTCTTAACAGTGTTTCCATAGTTCAATTATATTCTTATCTTCCTTAAGTCTTAATTACTGTTCCACATGTCAAATTATTAGGTGCATCTTTTCCTCTTCTGCCTTATTTTCCATGTAGACACTTTTTTATTGGAAAGGAATGTGTTCTTTTCATTTTCACAGTGAGAAACTTAGCGCTGTTTCAGTCATGGTTTCCAGTGACCATTGAGAATAAATCGTAGTGTTGAATGAAACTGATAAGATGGATGGTGTCCAAAGAAATCAAAAATGATCTTCCTTCTATGAAATGGAGCAGATGGTGTCTCAGAGGCCTGGCCTGGGCAACAGCTTGGAAAGTGAAGCCAGAGAAGGCGGAGACAGTTAGCAAAGGCACATCTTAGGGGTTTCCAAGGTCAGTACACAAGGTAAACACGCCTGGAAGAGTTGCCAGAACCAAATGGAACAAAATGAGGAGGGTGAAGCAGTTTTCAAAGCCATGATGTAGACAGCAAGAGTGATGACTGCTGAGGTGGTTAGAGCAGATTTCAGATTTTGCCATAACCACAGCCTCAGAGTGTGGCAGTGGCTAGGGGAGAAAGAAACTCACATTACATTGAATTGATGCTACAGGTAATGTTAACTATTAAATATTAATGAATGTGTCTTATGAATAAATCACTTTTTGAAGTACAATGAGAAGTACAAAACCACAAACATAAATGTATGCTGTTTTCTTATTTTGAGGCACTGGAGTGTAGCTCAGGGGTATAGCAATTAGTCAACATGCACAAAGCCTTGAGTTCCATCCCCAATGTCAAGATAATAAAAATAGCTTACTTTCTAATAGAATAGAAATATAGGAAAATTAGTAGAACAAAATGTACAATACGTAATTATAGATAAAATTATTTGATTTATTTATTACCTGTTAGGTAAATATGTAAGATGACAAACATGAGAGGAAGAATGAAAATAATTTGGAAGAGGGCCTTACCAAAGTTTTTCAAAAATATATCACCCCATTTTAAAACTTTCTAGCATTCCATTGTTCTCTCAAATGGAATTTAATTTATGAAAATAAATATACAAAAGAATAGTCTTCAGAGCTTAGTGTTCAGAAGGCACACACAATCTTCTAATCCCTGTCCTTGCTGACAAATTTCTTTGGCCCAGTGTGGTTAAAGAACTTTTTCAAACTGCACAGCAATTGTATTTATGACACTTTATGTATTTCACTAATAGATATGTTCACAGAGAGTGCTTGTGCACGTTTTTTTAATTAACAGAAAACCAGATTTTTGTTAAACATTTTATATCTTCATTAAATTGCACGTACCTAATTTTAATAAGTTTGATGTTACTCACCAGTAAGGCTGATATAATTGTTCAAAATGGACATAAGAAAGTTTATATAACTTCCAAGTCATGTGATGGTTGACCGAGGTAATACTAACAGCATGTGAAAATACATTCATGATTCCATAGTATTTCTTATGGTCCTTCCTCAGAATGCAGCACCATGACATGCATTATTACAGATGTCGACTGATTGAGAGGGGGAGGGGATATGATGGAGAGTGAAGTTTCAAAGGGGATAGTGGGGCGAGGGAAGGAAATAACATGGGATATTGTCTACAATTAAAGAAGTTGTCAATAAACAAACAAAAAAAAACCAAAAAAACAAATGTCATGTCCATCTGATCAAACAATGATGCAGATCATGCCAGTCATCTCCTTCCCTTTGCTTTTAGAGCAAGACATCACAGAGTAACAAATTCTTAAATATTTTATTTTGTGATTGAATACTAGCTCGACAAAATGATACTGAAACTTGAATTTATCCATAATATCACCTACATTTTCTAACAGTCATAGGAAACAAAAAATATAAAATGAAATTTATGGAATCACAATGTTTTTATGTGACAATATCAAGTGCCAATTATAACATTAAAAGAGAAGTTAGTGGAGTGGAGATATAGCTCAGCTGTTTAGATACTTCCTTACAAAGCCTAAGGCTCAGGTTCGAGTCTCTAGTATCCATATAAAGTGAGATGCAAAGAGTGGCACATACATCTGGAGTTGTTTTGAAGTGGCAGGAGGCTCTGATGCATCCCCTTCTCTCTTTCTGTTTTTTTCTCTCTCTCTCTCTGCTTACAAACAAATACTTTTTTTAAAGAGAACATGGAGCAATGCATCTGTGACCAGAGACAGACTTTTTTCTCAGAAGATATTTTCTGATAAGCATGATATTTATGTAGTTCAAAAGGAAGGGATTTATTAGTATTATGAGTATATCTATTGATTTGAAATAATCTTGAGATTGGAGGGTTTTTTTTGAAGTAATTTTCATGGACAACACTTCAATATTCAAAAACATATGGTGTTTACAATTTTACTCCCGGGCTATTTTTCCAAAATAATTTCACTGGTGGGCAATCACAGGATTTTTAGAATGGATTTTTTTGGGGGGGAGAAAGAGGACCATGTAATTTCTAATGTGTTGTGTTTTGTGGTTCCAAATATCTTCTTTCAAAATTTATTTTTATTAGATATGGACATATTTCATATGCTGGTACCATCCTTTCCCTCCTCCCTGCCTCTTTTCTGAAGAGGCTTTCCTCCTTGGGGATGCAGGTCAACCCCATGGGGATTGTGGCTCATGCATTATGGGGCGGGGGAGGCAATGTCTCTGTGTAAAATGTCTCAACTTATGGCTCTAACAATCTTTCCACTCCCTCTTCTGCAAAATTTTCTGAGCCATGCTGGGAGCATTTTAAATCTACTTCAGTGATGGGCACCTAGGAGCTTCTGAATCTCTGGTTTGGTAGGAGTTGAGTGTCCCCAGTGTCTGTCTCCTTCATCCTTATGTTGCTATCAGATTCACTAAGAAATCAGCACTGTTGTTCATTTCCCTAATTCTTCTGTGGTTTCAGCTGGAGCCTGGGTGGAGTGTACTGGGTTGTTTATCTCCTCAGGTCCAGCTCTGGACTGAAAAAGAGAAGCAGATTCTCCAATGGAGAGTGAAGTCAACACTGGTTAAATGGGATAACCATTATTAATTTAGAGAGAATTTAAAGGGTGTAGACCCTCTTATAGCCCAAAATTAGTGGGAGCTTGACAATGGAAAGCAGAATCATTATCTGGATATGATTCTGACTTGTTTCCCAGTTCCAGATATGGTTTCTTTTCCACTGAGCAGATCTGTTAGCCAATCCAAGAGCAGTTGATTACCCACCAAGGCTGTATGCCACTATTACACTTGTGTGAGCATCACGTCAGGTTGTTTGCTTCTGAGTGGATTAGATTTTGAGTTGCTTGGACAGATTTTGGCTACTTCCCCCAGGTAGTTCATGTCGTGCCTTCCAGCACTAGATGTGCTAATTGTCTGGGGACTAGCTCTCTTACAGATTCCAACCATGTCTCTCAATGGTCTGTGCCAACAGCATATGGTATCTTTAGTAGTAGAGTCTTACCATTAACCTTTCATGGGTAATTAAGTGCTCTGACAGAAGTCTGTCTTGTTTGTTTTGGGAGATCTAGTAGGTCTCTCAGATCAACAGCTCATTGTGGATGTAAACCACATCCTGGTACAGGGAATTACAGGCCAGTGCCAAGGGAAAAGAAAAAATAAACAGCCAGAGAAGAAAGAGAAACAGGAGAAATTTAAAGTTAGATTTCTTCTCACCCTCTCCAGGGCTCTGCAATTCAGGTGCTCCCCCTAAGGTCCTCTTGAGGATTCTACTTTTTGGTCTAATTTCTAGGATATAGGATTATATGCTATCAGTTCATTTGGGTTCAGTTTTGTGTCTGTGCCATCCTTACCCCAAGCCCTATCCTCCTTATTGTTCAAGCCTCGTGATGCCATTCAGGTATGCAAGGAACTTGGGCTGATCCAGGTTAGGAACTACAGATGAGTGAGACCATGCAATGATTGTTTTTCTGTGATTGTGTGAGTTCACTTAGAATCAACTGTTCTAAGTTGGAACATTTTTCTACAAATTTCAATGTGTCATTTTTTCTCACTGCTGAGTAGAATTCCATTGTGTAGATATGCCACATCTTGGTTACCCATTCATCCAATGATGGGCACCTGGGTTGATTCTAGTTTTTAGCTATTATGAACTGAGCAGCTATAAACATGATTGAGCAAATATCTCTGAACTGAGATGTGGAACTTTTAGGGTAAATTCCCAGTAAGGGAATAAGAGGGTCTGTTGGTAAGTCTATATTCATCCTTTTCATGAGTCTCCATATTGCTTTCCATAGTGGTTGTACCAGCTTAAATTCCCGCCAACACTGCATGAGTGTTCCTATTTCTCCACATCCTCACCAGCATTTTTGTTTTCATTTGATTTTTTAATGTTTGCTATCCTTACTGGGGTAAGGTGGAATCTCATAGTTGTTTTAATTTGCATTTCCCTAATGCTTAGGGATGATGAACATTTCTTAAGTGTGTGATACCCATTTGTAATTCTTCCTCTGAGAACTCCCTATTTACTTCTGTGCCCCACTTTTGGAGTGGGTTGTTTGATTTTTTTATTGTTTAGTTTTTTGAGTTATTTGTAAATTCTAGATATTAGGCTTCTGTCAGTGGTATAGCTGACAAAGATTTTCTCTCATTCAGTGGGTAATCTATTGGCTTTTGCTTATGTTTGTCTGTGCAAAAGCATTTTAGCTTCATGTAAACCCATTGGTTGAGTGCTTATTTAACTTCCTGGGCTACTGGGGTTTTGTTCAGGAAGTCTTCACCCAGTCCTATTATCTTGGATGCCTCCTATTCTTTCTTCCAGTAGTTGAAGAGTTTCAGGTCTTATATTGAGGTTTTTAATCCATATGGTCATCCAATTTGTCCAACACCATTTGTTGAACATGCTGTCTTTTCTCCAATCTACATTATTGGCACCTTTGTCAAAGATCAAGTAGCTATAGTTACTTTACTTGACCTAAGGTCTGAGTCTTCAATTCTGTTACATTGGTCGATATTTCTATTTTTATTCTAGTACCATGTTTTTGTCACTATGGCTTTATAATATAGCTGTAGATAGGGTATGGTGATACCACCAGACGTGTTTTTTTTTTTTTTTTTTTTCTGAGGATATGTTTGTATATCAGAGGCCTTCTTCCATTCAATATGAATTTTGAGATCATTTTTTCAATCTCTGTGAAGAATGCTGCTGGTATTTTTAAAAATCTTATTTATTTGTTTGTAAGGAGAGAGAGAGTGAGAGAGAGAGAGAAAGAGAGAGAGAGAGAGAAAGAGACAGAGAATGGGTATGCTAGGGCCTCTAGCCACTGCAAAGGAACTCCAGATGCATGTTTCCCTTGTGCATCTGGCTTACATGGGTCCTGGGGAATCGAGCCTGGGTCCTTTGGCTTCACAGGCAAATGCCTTAACAGCTGAGCCATCTCTCCAGCCCTGATGCTGGTATTTTTATTGGTATTGCATTAAATCTGTATATTGTTTTTGGTAGAATTGCCATTTTCACAATATTAATTCTACCTATCCAGGAGCAAGGGAGGTCTTTCCATCTTCTCAAGCCCTCCTTGATTTCTTTCTTGAGTTTTCTTATGTTTTCATTACATAGGTCTTTCACATCCTTGGTTACTGTTATTCCAAGGTATTTAATTTTTTTTGTTGCTATTGCAAATGGGACAGTCTCACTGATTTCTTTATATATTTGTCCTTTGCATATAGAAAAGCTACTGATTTTTTGTGCACTGATTTTGTATCCTGCCACTTTGCTGAAGGAATTTATCACCTTAGAAGTTTTCAGATGGAGACTTTCAGGTCACTTATATATAGGATCATGTCATCTGCAGATAGGAATAACTTGATTTTCTTCCTTTCAAATTTGAATCTCTTTAATTTCCTTTCCTGTCTTATTGCTAGTTCTATGTTGAAGAGTAGTGATGAGAGTGGGCACTCCTGTCTTGTTCCCAATCTCAGTGGGAACTCCTTGAGATTTTCCCCATTAAGTTTTATTTGGCATTTAGGAGCTTTATATAAAGCCTTTATTGTGTTTAGATATAAACCCTTCATGCCTATTTTTTCTAGTGCTTTGATCATGAAGTGGAGTTGTATTTTGTCAAAGGCCTTCTCTGCGTCAATTGAAATGACCATGAGATTCTTATGGTTCAGTTTATTTATGTGGTGTATTACGTTGACCAGTTTCCTTATGTTAAACCACCCCTGCATCCCTGGTATAAAGCCTACTTGATGAAGGCTGTAGTGCTTTTGATATGCTGTTGAATTCGGTTTGCAAGGATTTTGTTCAGAATCTTTGCATCTAAGTACATTAGGGATATAGATCTATAGTTTTCTTTCCTTGTTGCATCTCTGTGTGGTTTTGGTATTATGGTGATGCTAGCTTCATAAAAGGTGTCAGGGAAGATTCCCTGGTCTCCGATTATGTGAAACAGTTTGAGAAGAATTGGTTTTAGTTCTTCCATGAAGGTTTGATAGAATTCAGCTGAGAATCTAGCCGGTCCTGGACTTTTCTTTTTGGGGAGGTTTTTGATTACCTTTTCAATCTCCATGGATGTGATAGGTTTGTTTAGGAGATTAATCTGCTCTGAGTTTAGGGTTTTTTTCTTTTTTTTTTGTTGTTGTTGTTTGTTTTGTTTTTTGAGGTAGGGTCTCACTCTGGCCCAGGCTGACCTGGAATTAAGTATGTAGTCTCAGGGTGGCCCTAAACTCACAGTGATTCTCCTGAGTGCTGGGATTAAAGGTGTGTGCCTCCACACCCAGCTCTGAGTAGGTGGTATGTGTCAAGGAATTCATCCATTTCTTCCAGATTATTCAATTTTTTTGAAAAAAGAGGTTTTGGAAGTATGCCCTGATGATTCTTACAATTTCACTGATGTCTGTTATGATCTCCCCTTTTTCATTTCTGATTTTGTTAATTTGACAATTCTCTCTCTCGCTCTCTCTTGCTCTCTCTGTCTCTCTCTCCTTTTGCTTGATCAAATTAGGCAGGGGTTTTCCAATCTTGTTTATTTTTTTAAAGAACCAGCTCTTTGTTTCATCTATTTTTAAATTGTTTTCTTAGTTTCCAGTTCATTGATTTTTGCACTAATCTTGATTATTTCTTTCCATCTAAAGCTCTTTGGGTTGGATTCTTCTTGCATTTCCATGTCTTTAGGTGGGCAGTCTGGTTATTAATTTGGGAGATCTTTCTATCTTTTTAACGAAGGCATTTAGGGCTATGAATTTTCCCCTTAGGACTGCCTTCATTGTGTTCTGTAAGTTTTGTTAGGTTGTGTTTTCATTATCATTAAATTCTAGGAATTTTTCAATTTCTTTTTTGATTTCTTCCATGACCCATTCATTGTTTAAAAGTGTGTTGTTTGGTCTGCAGGAGCTGGTGGAGTTCTTGATGTGTCTGGTGTGTCTCTTGTCGTTAATTTCTAGCTTTAAAACATTGTGATCTGACATGATAAAGGAAATTATTTCAAGTTTTGACTTTATGAAGGCATACTTCATGGCCTAAAATTTGGTTAATTTGGAGAAGGTTCCATGGGTTGCTGAGAAGAATGTGTATTCTGTAGAGTTGGGGTGGAAAGTTCTATAGATATCCATTAGGTCTATTTGATGTATGATGTGGTTGAGCTCTATTTGTTCCCGGTTAATTTTCTGCTTTGATGATCTATCTGTTCATTGATGATAATGGAGCATTGAAGACTCTGACTATGATGGTGTTGGTGTTTATTGCTGTTTTATTATTGAATAGATTTTGTTTTATAAACTGTAGCACAAATGTTTAGAGCATATATATTTATTATTGTGATGTGCTTGAGTTGGATCACTCTTATGAGTAAGAAGTGGCCTTCTTTGTCCTTTTTGATTACTTTTGATTTGAAGTGTATTTTATCAGATATTAATATAGCAGCACCTGCTTGTTTTTTGTTTACATTTGCTTGGAATATCATTTTTTAGCCTTTCAACCTGAGAAGGTGTCTATCTTTAGTGGTGAAGTGGGTTTCTTGAACCCAGCAGATAGAAGGGTTAAGTTTTTTGATACATGCTGATAACCTGTATCTTTTGATAGGTGAGTTAAGACCATTAGTATTTAAGGTTATTACTGTAAGGTTTAAATTAAGCTCTGCCATGATGAGGTATTTTGGGGGGTTTGGTGCTTTCTTGTGTTTTGTAGTATTTTGAGCCTGGTCTAATTTGGTTATTGTGAACTTGTTGGCTCTTGAGATTGGATAATTGACTCTTCTGTGTGGAGTATTTCAAGAAATATTCTCTGTAGGTTTGGCTTTGTTTTCATATAATCATAGAATTGACTTTTTCATGGAAAGTTTTCCTTTCCTCATCTATTATGAGGGTTACTTTGGCTGGATAGAGTAGTTTGAGTTGGAAGCCATAGGTTTTTAGACTTTTAAGTATTCCATTTCAGGTCCTTCTGGCTTTCAGGGTTTCCATTGAAAAATCTGAGGTAATTTTTGTGGGATTGCCTTTGCATGTGGTGACTTTTTTCTCTCTTGATGCTTTTAATACTCTCTCTTTGTTTTTGTTGTTAAAAGTTTTATCTATGATGTGTCTTGGAGAGTTTCTTCTTTGGTCCTATCTATTTGGGGTTCTGTGGGCTTCTTGTTTCTGGATGGTCCTATCTTTTAAGAGATTCAGAAAATTTTCTTCAATAATTTTGTTGAATATGTTCTTTATGTCTCTGGCCTGGATTTCCTCTCCTGATATACCCATGATCCAGAGGTTTGGTCATTTTAGGCTATCCCACAGTTTCCTAGTATTCTGTTCATTTGATTTTTTGAACTTAGCCAAGTTTTTGACCTCCTGATCAATTTCTTCTGTCTTGTCCTCCAGGTCAGAGGTTCTGTCTTCCACATGAGTAACTCTGTTAGTGAGGAGTTCTAGAGAGGTTTTTATAATTTCTATTTAATTTTTGTTTTATGTTGTGCTATTTTGCATCTTGTCCATCTCTTTTTTTTTTTTTTTTTGAGGTATGATTTCAATTTGAGTTCTGATTTTCCTGATGCTTCCTAGAATTCATTCTTGGATTTGATCAAGTCTTCATTAAGATTAATCAACTAGTTATTGAAATTGTCCACTTCTTGACTCACCTTCAATTTATTGATATCTCTTTGGAGGGTTCTAATGTTTCCTTCAATCAAGTAAAGCCTACTGTCAAAAGCTGAATGCTCTGGGAGACAATTCTATTCACTTTCATTGATGTGGTTGTTGGTTCTTTGATGGTTTGCTTCCAGTTCAGCACTTTTTTTTGGATCAGGGTCTCATTGGTTGTTGTGTTTTTATTTTGGGAGTGAATTTCTGTTGATTTCTCTATGATTTCATTGGAGGCTTCCATTGTAGGACTAGGCATCCTTGGTGGAGATCTCTGTTTTCTGACTTTTGTTGGCTTTTTTGGGTTATTGTCTACCTATTTTACGAAGACTATTTATTTTATTGAGGAGGAAGTAGGTTTTTTTCCTTTAGCCCATGCACCCTCTGACTCAGGTGAACAGGGATGTTGGTAACCAGTGGCCAGTCAGGATAGCGGAGCAAAAGGCCTGATTCTACCACTCACACAGGGACCAGGCCTCCCCAAGCAAGGCATAATGGGACCTACCAAAAACGGGGAAATTGGAGGAGCCAGGAAACAGGGGTCTGGCCTACTCACTCCACACTTTCACACCCACCTGCACACTGCAGGGAACCCAGACCCAAGAATAGATTTTTTATTCTTAATTTTACTTCTCTTTCTGATGCTTAACCCTTTTATACTTTCAAATTATCCACACATCAAAATATGCAATACATTTATCATATTGTCAGAATGCTAAAAATTTAATCTTTTCTTTCACAAGCTAAATAAAGCAAAATTGAGTGATTTTTACTCATAAATGTTTATAAATATATAAATAAATGTGGGACTTAGCTATATTTGCACAGTATTCATTTTCTCTCTGTCCATATAGAGGTATATATATCAATGAATACTTTCCAGAAATATAGAACCAATTTTACTTAGTCTTGAAAATCTAGCCAATTTTAGCCATTATGATTACTCAGAACAAGAGATGTATAGTTAATACGCTAGTTCCATTTGCATATACACTGAACAACCGAATAACTCGGAACAATAGAATAGTACATTTTTCAGTCTGGAGAGTCTAATGAATTGATATGTGTGAAACAATGGCTTGATTATTGAGTAAGAAATAGTACTCTCTAGTTATGCTTTTGTGAGCCCATATTCTAGCTCAGGCTCATGAGATATGCCTTCATTAATTGTGACAGTTCTGTAGAATAGAACTTGTTGGAACCTGAGGCACACAAAGTAAAGTCATTTGTTTTCTGTAACATAGATACAAAGTGCTGAGATAGAATTTGAACCTCTCTCTGTCTGGCTTCAAAGACCTGGCAAAGGGGAGTGGGCATGACAAGCTGTGATGGGCTATGCTGGTGATCAGTCATGGCAGGAAGGTTATTCCTACTAACCCACTATGATGATTGGAGTGTCACTCAAGCCTATGGATGACTCAAGGATTGGCAGGGCATGTTAATGGCATGCATACTAACAGTGGCATGGATACCTTCTTCCCAATTACCTTCAAAATAGGTAGAGGGGAGTAGAGAATAGATATCAAATGCACTAGTTATGGAGTCATTCAGATCTAAATTGGGGCTCAGATTAATTTGACTTCTAGCCACATGATTATGGAAGCGTTACCTTCCATAAATGTCAGTCAGCATTCTCAGGAGTAAAATGAGCCTAAGTTTTGTACTTAGAAAGTACAATTATGGATGAAAAGGAAGGTGAAATGTTAATTACTATTATAAACTCTCAAGTATACAATGTTCCCTTATGTGTTTACATATTTTATTATAATATAGAAATCATTTAGCTGAAATATTCCTAAATTATATAGGAAACCACCAAATTGTCATGAATTCTAATAGGGTGAGAAGTGCTGAGGTTAGAGCACTGTGAGTGGCACATGATGGCCTGTGGTGTTAAATGCATATCAAGCTATGAAATGACAGAAGCAGTAGACTGGCTTACAGTGGCTCTGACTGGTGACCTGATACAATGGAAGACTACTTGACATTTTAAGGCACTTGAAAGAGATTAAATACATACAATGCCAACTTTAAACATTTACAGTCATCTTCTCTTTTCCAACAAGAAACCTCAGTTTCACTTAGATTAACTAGTCTGCCCTAGGTTGTGTAGCTGACAGAGCAAGCAGGTGTAACCTGCCTGAAAGCCCATGTTCTCTCCAAATACACAGTGTAAGAATTAGAAAGGACCAGGAAAACCAAGATTAACTCCATCCTATTTCTGCTGCTAACATACTGTGTGGCCTTGGTCAAGTAATTTGACTTTTGTGCACTTCAATTTTCCTTCCTTTGGAAACTAAAGATGTGAAATTGACAATGCTGTTTTCAGTCATTTTTTCACCGTGACTTGAATTCTTACAAGTTTGGTGAAGGCTTCCTGAACTTTGCAGTCAGGATGGCCTCCAGAACAGTGTTAACTCTTGGCAGTCAAGTGTGGGTGAGTCAACCTCAAGGCCTGTCAATCAGTATGGGACTTTCTTGCCTGCAGTGAAAGAATTATAAGCTATGTTCTGCTTCTTCAAGGGTCCCAGGCAGCTGAAGTCCCATGTGTCTGTGGTGATGACCATGTCACTAACACCTTTATTGGCTTTCTTTTTTCCCCCTCTTCATTTCCAGCACAGTATTTCCTTTGCTCATCTGTGGAATATGCTGCTTTTTAGCAGAAACTGACCCTCAGACCTGCTTCATGAAGATGAAAATGTCCTTATTCTGGAAGCAGCCTGCATGCACAGTGACCTCTAAGGAGGGCCCTAGCACCTAGTGCTGAATCACCAGCATTGTACATGGCATGGAAATCCCTGGAAAAGGTGAGTGCTGAGCCTGCTCTGTCAAATGCAATCACTTCATGGGCTTTTTTCATTCATCATATTTCTTAGAACTTGTCCTTGATAACCAGTGGAAACTTGTAAGGAGATGATAAGTGGATAAAACTTTTGAAACAGCACACCCAGGTAGTCCTTATGATATATAAATAGCAACTTCTTTCCAATTTAAAACAGGTGAAATGTTTTCAATATGTGTTAGTCCCTTAGATGACTCAGTACAGACGCCTGATCCTCATCTGCAAAATATATTAACTTTTTTTTAGTAAGAAAACTAGGACAAGTGGATTTCTTTTAGCTCAAAAAAGTTTGATTTAAAATTTCTGCAAGATATTAATTTTGAAAATTTTAACACTTTCCCCTACATTAATTTTACTATCCATTTTGTCTTATTGTACAAAATTTGGTAATTATAAGGTTAAAGAAAAACCCCCTCACATTCCCCTTCCATTTTCAAATTTTATTTGTATGTATAATATATGGATAATTCAATGCACACATATGCATACAAACACATGCATACAACTTTAGGATCAAAGCTATAAAGAGTATTTGAAAAATATAACATCTTACACTATTAGGAATAATATTAATAACCCTTCAAACCATCATCTTGTGTCATAACTTCTGCTTTTGGACATAGACATGGTTTCTCATGAATCATAATTATATGAAATATGTTACAGAAATACTTATTTGACTCTCAGATCTATAATAAATTTCTGGACATAGAATTTCTGATTGCCAGGCTAGGAGTAACTTTATGACTCTTAGCACATTTTATCTGAGAAGGTTAGCATATTCCAGGTAGAAGCATATTGGAGTGGTTTTCCTCTTTCTTACTTCCTTTCCTCTTCTTCCTCCCCCTCCTCTTCCTCCTTCTCCTCTTCTTCATTCTTCCACCTCCTCTGCCCCACCTTTTTTTTCTTTTTGTTTTCCTTCCTTTTGTCATTTTAATAGCACTGAAGAAAAAGAGTAAAAAGTGAATCCTGCAGTGAATTGGGTTTTAGAAGCAGTGAACCCTAGTCAGAGCTTACTTTCCTCTGCCGTTGTGGCTGATGTGGGCCTCAGCATAGATGAGTGCTACTTCCTGGAGATGACTCCATTAGATGATGAACCATAAAGAGGTCGTGAGTTGGTGGAGTGGTGGGAAGATTCTTAGGCATGCATTTTTGTTCATTGAAGAGACGGACTGAGCTAACATGTACACTGGGTGACACCAAGGAAAGAGAATGAGGAATGGAGGCATGACACTTTTGGCAAAGGGAAAGAAAAAAACCAGCCTGAATCTTTCAGTAGCAGGTGGTTAAACATAAACAGCTATGGAGTTAAAAACACTTCTCCCACTCAGTAGAAAAAGTATGATACCTCATTTGGATGTTTTCTTTTTTTATGGCAGTATTATGCAAGGAAAGTGGTACTTAAAAAGCCATAATCCATCGCTCCAGGCATTTATTTCCTCTTACAGTTCAGGTGCAAATGCAATCTGCCATGAAAGACACGTTACATGCTTTAATGTTCCTTCTAATAAACAGATGAGAATTGGGGTCCATGTGAATTCTGAATCCTAGAAATTTTCAAAAAGCAACTGGAGTGTAGATTGCGATTGAAACCACAGCAGGAACTTAGCCCAGCAAGTGCGGCCCATTATTAATGGGGATGCTTTCCTACAAGAGAATGAACTTACTAAATGATCCTCTGCTTTCAGTGAGGTATTTAGGGAACAGTTTAAGTGCATGCAAAAAATGTCCTGTGGTATCAGAAAGCATTTGAGTGTTTTTGGTGAGAAATTCAATAGCCACCTTTTCCGAGACACTCAGGGAGTTTTCAGCAATTGGGGTAGAACCTGTAGGCACATGCCATGTGGTTAGGCATGCTTTGCAGGCCTCAAGTACTGGCCTGTAAACCTCAGGATTTTGTTTCTCCACCCTCCTGCTGTCTGCTGTGTTTACATATGTGGGAGAAGTCCTGTTGAGTGTGGCTGATCTCTCCCAGCTGTGGCCTCTCCATTCACCCTAATTTCTTTCTCCATAGCTCATTTGGACCCAAGCAGTGGTGAAATTGCTGACTGGTGAGTGTGTCTTGCCACAAAAGCCATAGGCAAGATGTTGCCACAACCAGAAGACCATTCAGGATAGAAAACACCATCTGGCAATTTGAATAGCATAAAAGTTTTTCTTTCATTTAAGAAACATCAGCTCTGTGTCCTTTGGTTGCTTTCTGCTGTGGCCAGAACCACTTAGGTTGTGATCCTCTGTGAGTGAAAGATAAAGTCCAAAGGGACTCTGGAATATACACTGCCCCCTTTTCAAATTTCATGCAATTTTGTTTTGCGGGGGAAGGGTGGACTCGCATCGCTGTGGACTCGTCTCCAGCCCTGGCACAGAAAGTCATTCCCCACTGTACATCTGTCATTGATCACCCTGAAAGGGCTCACTGCGTGCCTGTGCCTTGAAGATTTGTTTTCCAGTTTTTGGTAGAAGGAGAGTATGCTTTCTGTTTAGATATGGCCAAATCCTCCCAAACGAACTGGGAGGCCTCAGAATCAATGTTCCTATGCACTTTGGTGGGGGAGACAAGGAGGAGTTATACCCTTTTTGTAATCTTAGTTACATGGAGACATTCCATGTCTTTTATTCCACAATGAAAATTTAGAATTTCATTTGTAGAATGACATTTGGACAGTAGTATTTTACAGTGACTAAGAGATCTGTTTGCTTTTATTTTAATCAATAGGCAAGATCTGTTCTCCAGCCATGAGGGCAGAGAATGGTTTTCTTAATGATTTGTGCTCACCACAAGTGGTATTCATGTTACTGAGGGATGTGAGAGAAATGTTGCCTTCCTGTGTGAGCAAAACTACAGTGAGTCCCAGACACAACTCAGTCACCAAGAGCTGTTACCTACCTTCTTCTGCCACAGCATCCTCATCTGTGTTAGACAGACATCCTCTCCTTCTCTGGAAACCCAGCTAACTTCTTCCTGAATCTTCTGAATATAGTTAGGGGAGGAGCATAAAAGTCATTGCTGTTTATTGTTCCTCCTAAGTCCCAGCACATGAAACAAGACATGAAACACTTTATTTGACTCCATGTAATCATTACAAAGAGTAGGTATAAACCATGTTCATGTTATATGTGATGAAATTGCAACTTCAAACATTAAAGGAATTCCCCAAAGTCAGAGTTTTTAAAAAGCAGAGCTAGGACAAAATCCAAGATCTCTCTGATTGCAAAGCCTTCCTCTTCATATTTGCTGAGCATTTATTTGTGATCACAGAATTTCCCAACCACCAGCCCATTTAACCTTTAAATTAACTGTATCAGGTTGGTGTCCTTAGTTTGAATCTGAAATGTCTTTCATAGGCTTATGTTTTGAATGCTCAGTCCCCAGCTCGTGATGTCATTCTGGGAGATTCTGGGAATTTGGGAGATGATCCAGGATATGTTAACCTTCCCCACTTCATGTCTTGCTGTCGTTTTACCAGTCAGTCATAGTGTGAACAGTCTCTACCACACACTTATTTCACCATGATGGACTGTGAGCCTGAATAAATATTTCCTCTTAAGCTGCTTCTGTCAGGCTTCCAGTCACGGGGATTCAAAAGTTAATAATACAAGAAAGAAAGAATATAAGAGCTAGAATGCAGGGAGGAGTGCTTTGGGATGCTGTCTTTTGGGCATGAAGTGACTATTGCATTCATGACTTCACAGTGGCTGCACAATCCCTGCATAATATTGCACCCATCAACATGTTGTCATGGATGATGGGAAGGGCAAAAGAAAAAGACATAAAAGTAGAAGAGGGACTAGTGGGAAAGAAGAGGTTGGATGAAGAGAGTGACAAAAGAAAGTAATGGGACTGGATTATGATCAAAATATTTCATGGATCTGTATGAACACTGTCAATAAAGAGTTTAAAAGTATCAATAACACAACATCACTATTGCTATTATGAAGGAAAAAGACTTTCAGCTATGAAAATTGAGAAAACTACCAGAAGTGGTCTGAGAGATGACAAAAAGAGAGCCTAATTCACAATTGTGCTCTATCTACTGTGCCAGGAAGGTTTTTCGTATACTTAATTTTGCTGGATACTTGGGTACCAGCAAGTCTGTCAGCCAAAATAAACCTTTTCCCCCTAAAGCTGCTCTTGATCAGGTGATTTCTGCCAGCAATGCGAACCTGACTGCAACAATGTATTTTAGCAATGTATGAACCATATATCAGAATACCTCATTTCCTTTTAAAACGAACTATATACTTTGACGTGTCTTCCATTTAGCAAAATATACTGGGTCTAAAGAATGAACATTTCAGTATTGATAATTTACATTAGATATTTTCCATTATGTATATATGTCTTCAAGTCCTTCACTGTACTATGTCTTTTTATGGAAAATTATGTAGGTTTGCATATGAAACATACTATGTATTTACCTTTTGAGATGATGGAAAGTAGAAGAATTATATTTGGGTCAGCATGTACAGAGAAAGAAAATAAATTTCTGTGGATTATAAATGAATGAGTATATTCTAATGAAATGAGTAACCTGTATTGCAAATATTCAGAAGTTGATTCTGGGAAAACCCTTAAATCAGATTGCAAGTTCCATAGAATCTAGAAATAATAGTATACTTTATTTATAATAAAACATTTTTCCTTCTAGCTAGTGATGATTACAATTGTTATTATCACTTAAATTAATCATGGAAATATGAAAGGTAGACCTAAGAAAGAAATTTCTCTCATAATTTTCCTTATCTGAATAATTTAGATAAATTGATATGAACTTTTTAAATAGTCATCTATTCCAAGATCAGTATTGAATCTATGTGAGAAACATATTAGTTTTTGTAAGGCAAAGAGAAAAATCTGATGGTATGTCTCAATTACATTTATTTCAGAAATATAAACAAACCCACAACACAAATGCTGCTAGCAGGATGAGGGATAATGGCTATGGGTCTGTTCACTTTTAATCACTTAAAATTCCTTAGGAAAAAGTCTACTGGAAGGATTATTAAAATCCAAGCTGAAATTATTATTTAAAATCATATTCTTGGAGAACAGAGCAGAGTAGATATTGTGCTTTAAATTGTGAATCATGTAAAATTGATTTAAGACTCAACTGTGTTTTACACTTTCTACGAGGCCATTTGACTTGGAACATTTCTTTGGATGGATTGTGTTCTGCTCCTAAGGCCAGAGTCTGCCACCCTTGGTCTGTGCGGCTATCACAGTGCTGCCCCAGGCATTCTTCCCTCTGTGCATTGGAGAAATATTGCATCACAACTTGGCTTCTGGCTTTCCAACCAGCCACAAATGCAGCACTGCAGAGCTTCAAGTGGGGAAAAGAACTCTTGCTTGGCTTAGAGCAATTCTCTCTTCTATATTCACAAAGTGGCTTAAAGATAACTCCACCCCAAGCTTGAAGTGAATGAAAATGCTTTTTGATGAGTTCCCAGGCTAATTGGCCTTACTTTGCTGATGGGTCACATGCACATCTAATCTTGATGAGAACACACACACACAAATTATGTTAGAGTGTGGCTAAGCAAGAACTCATTGTAGTTACAAATATTAATTTATATTCTATGTTTTCAAGTGATGGTTTTGCATTGTTTCACTTTAACCTAATGGATTTTGCACTGTGAAAGAATACTGAATAAATATAATTTGAAACTCTTGGGTGGGGAAAATCTTTCTTTATGTTGTGATTAAGATGCTTGAACACTTTCTTTTTAAAATTTATTTATTTAAAATTTAAAATTATTTATTTGATATATATCAAATATATAGCAAATGTATATATGGAGAGAGAGAGAGAGAGAGCAGAGAGAGACAGGCAGAGAGAGATAGGTGTGCCAGCCATTGCAAATGGACTCCAGATGCATGCATCACCTTATGCATTTGGCTTTACATGGGTCCTGGGGAATCAAACCTGGGTGCTTTGGCTTTGCCGCCAATTGCCTTAACCTCTAAGCCATATCTCCAGTCCCCAAACACGCTCTATTCAAATTATAGCCACAACTGAACAAGCAGCACCATGCAAACATTACTCAGAACTTTTGGTTATGCTCAATTCATTAATGTCATGGCCACTACACTAATCTAGGAAAATACATGAGCAAATAGGTGTCTGAGAATTGCAATATCAGACTTAACTTGGTGGCAAACTTCTATGACTAAGAAACTTGTGTTGCACATTATGTAATACACAAAGAATTCTCTGGAATGCAGCTGTATTAGTGTTTTTTAAAAAGTTTTCTATAAATTGATAACCTAAACAAAATAATTTGTTTTTCCTAAAAGTCATTCATATATAAGTTCAGATAGCTACATTAATGGAAATATATGTACATGAATGCCTACTTAGATATATAGAGTTTTTATTGGAAAAAGAAGAACTATCTTAGCTATTGTTTCTCATTTAGAAACCTCCAGAACTTATGCAGCTTTGTCAGAGAGTAGAACATTTTGATCATCAAATATATTGTTCTCATAATATGTAATTCCAATTTGAGTTCATTCAAAGATTCAGGTTAGTGTTTTTTTTTAATTATGCAAAGTAAGACCTGAAGGGAGTTACTGTGCCTGTGTGTGTGTGTGTGTGTGTGTGTGTGTGTGTGTGTACATTTACATGTGTGTGAATATGTGTATTTTATTATGTGCATTAAAAAGGGAATCACCATGAGCTAACTGTATATATCTATGAGGGGGTCAATGTGACAGAAAGTCACTGTGAAACTTAGTGATTAGAAAAAGTTATTTTTCATCTAAAAACACAGAAATGAAGTTAGAATACAGAGCGTGCTTGAAGTTTGTGTAAAATTTAGGAATTGATATAGCGTGAGTCTTTTCCATGCAAACAGGAAGCAGATGTGGCCAGGGGTTCAAGACTATATTTCCTGTATCTTCTACTACCTGCATTTTGATTGCCTTATTTTTAATGTGGCAAATTGTGGTTGATGCTTGAATACTGGTGTTCATTTTTAAGAAAGTTGGATTTTTTTCTTTTAAATGTGCTATTTGAAAAAATGCTATGTGATTATATATAAATTCATTATATTGAAGAACCATGTTTACCAACAGAATATATTTATAATTACTATATAATGGTAAAATAGTTCATAGGAAAATTATATTTCTCTAGTAGGATTTTATTGTACAGAATTTCTGCTTGTACTGCATCTGGGTAGAAGAAATGTTAGAAAAATTTGAAAAGACTGTATTGTCCTGCTCATTAGAACAAAAAGTTCACTTCTTGAATGACTCCTTCTAATTTGTCAGAACAAGGTATTGTCAATTGTGTCATGTTCTG
The DNA here is from genome assembly GCA_036365145.1 of Orientallactaga sibirica. Classification (NCBI taxonomy): domain Eukaryota; kingdom Metazoa; phylum Chordata; class Mammalia; order Rodentia; family Dipodidae; genus Orientallactaga; species Orientallactaga sibirica. Next base: position 36,589,034 of record JAEOAD010000006.1, on the reverse strand, counting down.
AATTATAGACCTATGGATTGCATGTGTACTTAAAACAGGTACTATGTAAGCTTCCAGGCTGAGCACGCTCATATTTGCCTCATACATCTCTTTCACATCCTTATGATCTAACCCATAATAGCCATAGCAATTAATAACTTTATATTTATAAAAATCAAAGCATTTTCTGAGGAGCACAGAATGATTATAGCAAATTAACTTGCTCTTTTAGATATTGTACATTTGGAAATTTTTTTAGGTCTGACTAATTTTTTATGAAAATATACAATTTTGCTCCAAAATCATCATATTCTCTCTCTTTTTTTCCATTAGAGTCACCTAACAATTCTGAAATGGAAAAATCAGACTGATTTACTTATGGGAAATCATCAAGATTGTCCACTTTGGGAGAAGAGGTGAAAGTGGTGTGATATGCCATCACTGGCCCTGACAGCAGAAGGGGCCACAGCCTGCCAATCACACACAAGGACCCTGAATGCTAGGAATAACTCAGAAATTATTTTGGCCTAAAGCTCCCTGAAATAAATGCAGGCTTGTTGGCACAGATTTTTAGAATAGTGAGACCATCTTTACCCTTCTGATCTGCAGAACTGCAGGACCATGCATTTGTGTTGTTCTATGCATTGTTTGTGGTAATTTGTTATAGCAACAATAAAAAGTGAGCACCAGAAGTAAGACTTTTACCTTAATCTGGTTTTGATACATTTTCTTTCTCAGATACGGGGTAATTGTGATTTAGCTACAGGCTTCACCCCTCCGATTACTAGTACATATTAATCACAAAGCCACTTAGAGTTGAGTCTAAATTTTACACAATTCACCCAGTAGCTGCACAATAATAAGATGGATGTACAAATTCATTCCCTAGAAATCCATTTGATACTTTTAGTTGGTCCAAACTGTAGGACTAATTTAATTATAAAATATATTTTAATTTGAAATCATTCTCTAATTATTTCTTGACCTATGGCTAGTTAATTGGTAAATGAAAAAAAAAAAAAAAACACCACATTTCCAAGATGACCTACTTCTCATTTTATTGTTAGCTATATAAAAATAAAGATGGAGGAGAAAGAAAAGAGAGGAAAAGAAGGAGGGAGGGAAGGGAAACAAAAAGATTTGACAATTAATATCCTAAGTCAGTTGGCCTTAGTTGAAAAAGACTCCATTATACAGTATTGGTTAGAGAATGGTTCTACTGTCAAAAATCTTGTATTTGTTCTGATTGAATGTGATATAGGTGATCCCAGTGGGATGGCAAAATCAGATAAAGTTGAGATTTGACTGGGTTTGCATGACCAATAACCTTTCCAATTTAATAGAATAAATAGTGCTTCTATGTGTGCGTAAGATATTGACATTATCTAAATCAGAATGAATTCCTTTTGAAGGGACAGCAGAATTTTCTCACATCATAGTAAGGAAGGTTTGTTATATGATAGCACTTTGTCACCTGGATCCAGATACATCAAATGCATGGGGTAAGAAACTGCAAGGATGAACCTGTGCTGTCGCTACTAGCTTTTTCTTGCTGGTATTACCCTATAACACCATCCCACTGAAGTGTTCATGAGTGGAATATAGGATAAAGCTATCACATTTTAAAAAAGCAGAGTTGAATTAAATGTTTAACAATATTTAAGTATACTTCAGATTATGAGTGAATATAGACACACACAGTCTTGCGGCTGCCTCACTACTAATAATATCTGATTTTTAAAGGTGCATTCACAAGAAAATAATTTTTGACTGTTCAAAGTCATATTTGGTGTGTTAAGACTTATCAATGATGATTTAGAATGTGCTAACCTTTTAAAGTATTTTTTAGTGTTGCATGGAAAAAGTAGTGACAGGAAAGACAATGAGCTTTATGTAGTTAACAAGTATGTTGCCTTTTCTCTAGAGGCAAAAACTGCATGCTAGGATATTGACCACTTGCTGAAAATATAATTGTTGGATGAGACGATGTTCACTAATATAGCTCTTTGACTACTTTAAATTTTTGATGAAATCTATAAGCTCTTTTCTTAGAAAAATGTATATATACACACACTTTTGTGTATAGTATATCATCTCAGAGAGTTTATAGATTTCTTGAAGCCTATTTATGAACTTCTGAAAGCTAATAACTGATTATTCTTTAAAATATTATGGTTTTCTTCTCTGCACTACCTTAACACAATCAACTTGAACTTCAGCTCTTTAAGAGACTTCATGGAATTGTTACTTTGGTAATGTAAGCCATGAATAATTTGAGTCACATTTTAATTTCAAGTCAGTTTATGATCTAACCTCAAATGATGTTTGAATGGTTATTTATAGTTAAGGTCTAGGATTTTTAAAACCAGCATCAAGTTTTAGACTTTAAGTAACCAGCCAAATATGACACAGGAAAAGGAAGCAGATTCTTATTCCCTTTACCAGATCTGTGAGACATTGGAAGGTAGAAAGAACAGGAAGCATTCAATGTCTTTGCTCCTATGCCATCAAGATGAGCAACACCACATTGTGTGGCTGGGGGTTCTCAAGTATAGAAGACCCTGCAATGTAGAATGTCTGGAGAGCCAGATACTGGAATACTGGACCATGGGTCCACACAACAACTGCCAAAGAGAACCAGGGCTGGGAATGTCTGAGCAACAAGCCTGGTCTTTGGAGAAAGGCAATTTTCATAACTTCTTCACTGGGGTCAGGAAATGAAGCAAATGGATTAAACTCACCAGGCAGAGGCAGACATGACAAAGTCAGAAGGACAACGTTAACTTGGTACCCAGAGAGGGAGCCACCATTTTGAAACATCAAGGACTACCTTAATATCTTATATATAGGACCAGATATACCCTGTAGGCAGATAAATAAAGTTGTCTATGTTAGTAGGCAAATCATAGCATTATCAAATGACATTTATTCCACAAAACTTTTTTGATAATTCCCTTCCTCTTAACTCTAAGATTCTATGTCTTTTCCATGTTCTTTCACTGGCATAAACCAAAAAGTGGAATATAATCTATTTCCTTATTATTTTTTTGTTAATTGTACCCATGTACACTGGTGTAATATTCACTTATATAGAGACTCATCTCTGAAACAAAATTCTGTGGCATATAATTGCCATTACAGATGGGTTGGACACAAAGGTTTCATTTATTTCAGCAACTTACTTGAAAATCAAATATTCAACAGTCTGCTAGTGAGGATATTCAAAGGCATGAAGCTGTATGTTCACAAGAGGGATCCTTTCTAAACACACACACACACACACACACACACACACACACACACACACACACACTTACTGTCCAAATGCCATTTCTTTTGTTGAGCCTACCCAGAAGTAGCATCTTTTCTGAATTGGTACAAAGGCTCAAAGTAGGCCAGGAGAAGCCTTGTCTATGCTTATGGTCTGTTCACTTGTTCTTAATAACTTCAGGACAGACCACATGAGTCTGAATCCTGGTTCTGTCATATACTAGCTGTGTGTGCCAGTAAGCCAGATATTTAATCTAGATATATGCTGTATCTCATTTTCTGTAAAATAGAAATAGAAATAGTGTTACCTACTTTATAGGGTCATTGTGAGGTTTAAATGACAAATAAGCATGTAAAGTACTTAACATATAGTTTTCAATAAATGCTCATCATTAATGTTCTCCTAAATATGTCATTTTATGCAATAAATGAAAAATTTTTATTCATGTAATGAAATTTTCAGCAGTTTCATATTACTGACAGAATAAACTTCCAACACTCAACCTGACATTTAAAGTCTTCTCATCTCATACATTCAGGGCTATATACATCTCCCTATTTTTTGACATGCAATAAAGCCTCCACTTAGTCACAATGTTTTGCTCACTGACAGCCACATGCTACCACATTCACCCAAGGATCTAAACCTTCTTTCATGCTAGCAAAGATACCTCATCATACACTTCAGATGATACATTTCAAGAGACACTTGAAGGTGGAGGTTAAAAAAAAAAAATCTTTCCCCAATGATAAATGAGAAAATAAGTGAGAATCCTAATGCTTTTTAGCTGGAAGAAAATAAAGATGTACATAAAAGTCCTTTAATATCCTTTTTATTACCTTGGGGTACAGTATGTTTACCACAATATATCTAGCCATAAACAAAACTATAATGTAGATACTTTCCCACCAGTTCTCATTTTTTAATGCTTTTTATTTAAGGTGCTAATATCTCCATTAGAGATATCTGATTTTAACAGGGGATTCAAAGTTCAAATACATAGTCCTACAAAGATGGAAAGGTTTAGAATTTAACTGAGGAATTAAATGTGCATTTTTTTCAAGTTGTCTTCAAATATCACCCTTTGGGTTGCTGCTCATTTTGTAAGAAACTGAGCCTAGTTTGAATGTTAATTAATGAAAGAAGAAAATAAAAAGGATAAAAGAAGGGCATCCTAACCCCTGGTGTTTATTTTTCTGTCTATCTTTTCTGGTAGTGGATGTACTGCTACTTGCAACAATTTAATTGGTCTTTCTTCCATCCTGATGACCTAGTTCTTCTGTTTTGTGGCTATCACATTGGTGAGAGAGAGAGGCTAAATGCCACTGATTTTCTTCTTTAATTTTGGTAATTATTTTTCATGCCCAGAGGAAAAGTCATCTGAGAAGCAACCTCAGAAGCTGCTAACAACCTGGCAAGGACTTCAGAGAGGCAATGAAGCTACTGAGAAATTTTTAGGGGCCCATGGGTGAATTAAATGGTTGAGTTAACTGACCTTTTGCTTTTGAGGCTGGCATGCTGACAAAGCTTCACACAGAGAGGCAGAAGGTCTCTGTGGTCCTGTCCAGGAGAGGCACTGTTCTATGTACTTTGTGAAGAATGCTGGGCTGGAAGAGAGAGACCTATTTCCATTCTGAGCTCTGTCATTAAGTTTTCTAACTGTTTTGTGTTGGTTTTCACCCACAAAAGGAAGTTTCATTGTTGAAATATCTATTGAACAATAGACCTTGTTTTAAGGGCTAGGACTATGGCAATGAACACAACTAGATTCTTGTCCTTTGTGTGTTGGGAAAAGAATATATAGGAAATAGAGAAAAAAGAAAAGTTCAGGTATTGATAACAGCTATGGAGAAAAGAAAACTGGGTAGAGTAATAAAAGGTGAGTGGTGGATTAAAAAAAAATCTCCCAAAAAGAGATATTTAGTTACACTGACTGATCAGAATAATTATAATTATGATATATAATGTAAATTCCTTGGGTAGGGTAGAGGGTGGATTCAGAGGGAAACTCTAAGATCAAAATTAGGTTGTTGGGCTGGAGAGGTGTCTTAGTGGTTAAGGTGCTTGCCTGAACAGCCTAAGGTCCCAGGTTCAATTCCTCTTTTCAGTGGCTGACTAGAGGTTCTGGCATGCCTCTCTCCATCAAATAAATAAATAAAAATATTTTTTAAATCAGGTTGTTGTGTTTGAGAGACTGGAAAATGCCTATGTAGAAAAAATGAGAGTAGAGTGTCAAGAAATGTGATTGAAGAGGAGAACAGGGGCAATGGAATATCTTGTTAATACTGGAGAGTTTGAATTTATTCTTGGTGTTTGTAAACCCCTTAGAATAGCATTGTCTAACAGAAATATTATACAAGCCACCATGTAATTTTAAGTAGTCATATTAGAAAAGTAAAAGAAATAAATCAGATTTAATAACATATCATTTAACTCAATATATAGAAAATTATTACTTCAACATGTAATCACTATCAAAGTTATTGATGAGATATTTTAAACTCTCATTTTGGAGTAAGTCTTTAAAATCCAATGTATTCTTTACATTCATGGTACAGCTCCATTTGGATGCCAAAGTTTTCCCTGAAAGTACTTGAACTACAGTGAGAGTTTAGAAAATTTACAACAAATAGTAGATTTATACACTTAACTTGCTTCATACATATTTAAATGCTCTCTAATAGTTAAATTTTGTCTATTTTAAGTGGAAATTAGATAAAAAATGGAAATATAATAAAAATAAAACTTCAGGCTAGAGATATGTCTCAGCAGTTAAAGGTGATTGTTTGCAAAGCCTGACAACCCAAGTTCAATTTCCTAGTACCCCAGTAAAGCCAGATTCACAAAGTGGTGCATGTGTCTGGAATTCCTTTGCAGTGGCAGGAGGCCCTGACATGCCCTTTTTTTCTCTCTGTTAACGAATAGAGGAGGACTGGTCTTCGGTCAAGTATATGCGAGTAGCTGCGCTCCCCTCTAGAATCTCCAAACGAGCTCTCAAATATATATATTTTTACAAAACAAAAAAAATTATTAAAAAAAGAAAACTTCAGTCCTTTCCTTGCAATATGTACTTCTCAGGCTGTCTAGTAGACATAGCTGGACAGCATGATATATGAGGGTTTAAGGAGGAAGTGGCAAACTTGGTTTGCTTTAAGTAGATAACTGGTTGTTGTGTCAAGAATTGATGGTGGCAAAAAGCACAGTAATGGAAAATTGGTAGAATTTGGCAACTATTTTTTGTAAAGGGCCAGGTAAGAAATGATGGAGGCTTTGTAGGATATCCATTTTATGTGTCAATAACTCAGATCTGCAGTTTTAAAGCAAAAGCAGCCATCAGCATGCATGAGAGAATAAGCATGGCTGTGTTTCAATAAAACTTTGTTGATGATAGGGAGGGTGGGATGGGAAGGGAACATAAGGGTGGGGGAGCACAAAACTGGACCCAAATGGAAATGGCACCATAACATCCTACATCATGAAAGACAGACTAAGTCTGTAGAGGGAACACTTGATTCACAGGGTCCTGGAGAGGGTCTGATGAAGACTAACCTTAAGCTTCTCCTGCCTCTCTCTCTCTCTTTACCTTTTCTCTCTCTTCTCTCATTCTCTTTTATATTCTCTTTTATATAACTTATCTTTTTCTTCCTTCTTTTCCCTTGGTGCTGGCCTGTAACTCCCAGTACCAGCATGTGGTTAACATCCACAAGGAGCTGTTGATCAGAGAGACCTACAAGTTTTCTGAAAAAAAGACAGATTTCTGTCAGAGTATTTGATGACCCACCAAATATTAATGGTAAGACCCTACTGCTGAAGACACCATATGCTGTCACGGAGCAACCTGGCTAGAATCTGGAAGAGAGTCAGTCCCCAGACAGTTAACTTGTCTAGTACCAGAAGGTCCAATATCAGTGACTGGGAGAAAGTGACCAACAACTGTCCAAGCAATGTGTGGTGTAAGCTACTCAGCAGCAAACAACCTGACATGATGCTCACACAAGTGCAGTAGTGGCACACAGCCATGGTGGGTAACCAACTGATCTAGATTTGGCTAACAGATATGCTCACTGGAATGGAACTCCTAGCTGTGGGAACCAAGTCAGAACCATATCCAAAAAAACGAGTCTGCTCTCCAATATCAAGCTTCCACCAATCATGGGCTACATGAGGGCCTACATATATGAAATTCTCTCTAAAGTACTAATAGTTATCTCATTTATCTGATGCTGACCTCTCTCTCCTTTGGATATTTTGCTTCTCTTTTTCAGATGGATGCAGAACATAAGGAAAGAATCAGCCCATCACACCTCACCAGGGCCACAGCTGAAACCATAGAGTAATGGGGGAAACGAGCAAGAGTGCTGCTTTCTTGATGAACCTGGTACCAACACAAGGGTGAAGGAAATAGACACAGAGAACACTCAACTCCTACCAAACCAGATATCCAGAGACACAGAGGCTCCCTAGACCTCATCACTAAAGCAGACCTAAAACAATCCCAACATGGCTCAGAGAAATTCATGGAAGAGGGGCAGAAAGATTTTTAGAGCCACAAGGTGGGACATTATGTAAAGAGACATTGCCTCTTCCCCATAACTGATGGCTACCCCCACAATGCGCTTCCCACATTCCACAATGAGGAGAGTCCCTTCTGACTGGGGAGGACAGGGAGGAGACTAACGATGGTCCCAGCATGACTGTTATACACACTACCTACATAACTAATAAAAAAAGAATGAAAAAAATAAAATACTAATAAAAAATCCTAAAAAACTGTATTGATAGACAAAAAAATTTGAATTCCCATGCCATGAAACATTATTGTTCTTTGGACTTTTTACAGCCATTTTCAAATGTAATGCTATTCTTTGCTCTTCTGATGTACAAAAAGGGGCCGGGACGCCACATTGGACTTGAGATAGCTGCCACGTAGTTTAGGCCTTGTTGGTGGTGACCTGGGTGAGAGGTGATGGTGTTCATGTACTGAGGTTGCATCAGTGGGAGAAATGTTTGCCTGTGATGGAGTAAGAGGAACTTGCTGGTTGGTTGTGTGTGGGGAGTAAAGGAGAAGAAAGATTTAGAACAAAGCCAGCAACTACTCTTCATTTTGAGCCTGACCATATGGTTTCCAATGTCCTCTTTAGTGCCAACAATTTGTGATCTATGATCTTAGAGTAGAATGCATGTATATATATATATATATATTTTTTTTTTTTGCAACAGATTTTGGAAGAATATTCTTCCTCCTTGAATGGATGTGTTCCAGCATCTGGAAATTGCAAACCTAGAGATTTTCTCTGCTTCCAGAGTGTTACAGAGTTTAGCTGTTCACTGAGAGCCTCATTAAAGTCTTTTTGGAATCTTGCATTTGTGGGTTATAGAATTGCATGGTCTGAAGGCAAACTTTTGTATATGCCAGTGCTAGATTTTATTTTTGCACAGTTGTAATTCTGCTTAAGTATGTTTGACCTGATATTTCTAAAACAGACTGTATGGTAATTCTTGATTATTTAGTCTTTCCTTCCATTCTTTTTGTTTCATGGATTAAAACACTAATTGATTTTGTTTTTAGCTTTTATTTGAATGTATCCTTTCTCTTCAAATACATCATGCATCTCCAAAGAAACTTATAAATTATAGACAAAGCAAAAGTTAAAATTAGATCTGAGTGTGGTGTAATGCCCAAAGGAAACTATTTGAAAAGGTTACAAGCTGTCAAAAAACAATTTGTATGGTTAAAAGCCACACAGTTAGATGCTTTTAATGGAGTATCTGTAACGATTATTTGGACATTGGTTGCTTATTATGTCTCTGTGGCAACTAATTGGTGTGCTCCTTTGGAAGCCAGAGAGACCTGGAATTCGGCACCTATTATCCCAGAGAAGTCTGTGGAGGAATGTGATGTTTCACTTCAAACAAACAGTGCCTATTCTTTCTCCAGATCTTAATAATTCCCCACCCCCAATTGTCACTGATGCTGATTGTAGGAATAAAGACTTGTTACTCAGTGAAAGGGTCATAAAATCTATCATGTGGATAAAATTACTGAGCCATCTAGCCAGCTGGTCTTTATTTGGCTCTACTTTGCTTCATTAGTTTATGGGGTGAATTCACTCCATATTTAAGGAAAGCAAAAACGGCATCAAAACTAGTTTGTAATTAATTGCAGCTTTTTAGAAAGGCATGCGTTTGCAAATGGAGAGTATGCAATGTCAGATCCTGTGTTCTGATTATGTTATAGACCTGGCTAAAATGCAACTTCCTTTTGTGTTTATGTTAACATTGAACACAGTTTAGACACATTTTAGACCCTAACCTCTATTTTACATGTTTGATGAGTTTCTCCTGAGCAAGTCAAATATTTAAAAGCAACACACCATTGGCGGGCCAGAGCACATGCATTGCCAAACGATGTCAGAGTATTCTAGACATCTTGTGGTATATAATACAGGTGTCTGTCTCCTTGTGTTGTCACAGGTAATTAGATGGGCTGTGTGTCTTAACAATAATAGTAATAACTTAATAATAAGAAGACTAGTGTTAATGGACCCAGAAATAATAAATACAAGATTGTCTTCATTCAGATACCTTCTATGGAAATACACAAGAGCAGTAAGTAGCTCTGGATCCATGCCTCATAAGAATGGCCAGAAGCACAAAGAACACACATGCTTTTAAACAGAAAGAGCTCAGTAGGCTGGAGCAGTAATATTTAATGCTAACTCTCATAAACACAGAAAGGAAAAGTCTGTTGAATAACGGAGCCAAATGTCATAAATATGCCTTCCTGTGTCAAAGACTAGAATCAGGTCTCACAAAGTGCAACAGGCAAAGAGCTTCCTTTGGCCAGTTATGGTGGGAACATTTTGCCTCAGGGTCAGTCAAGCTACTGACAAAAGCCTTTGTTCAGAAGTGGGTATTTTCCATTCAGGCCTGGGGCTCAAGAGTATGGGCTCAGAACAGTTTCAAGGGATGTCCAACTACACCCAGCTATACCAGATGCTGGCACACAACTTGCCATGACATTTGGACTATCTTTCTCACCCTGTTTCTCTCCAAGTCCTATACCATCTGACCTTGCAAGAAATTATCCATTAAAAATTAATGAAAAGCCAGGCATGGTGGCGCATGCCTTTAATCCCAGCACTCAGGAGGCAGAGGTAGGATTGCTGTGAGTTCAAAGCCACCCTGAGATTACATAGTTAATTCCAAGTCAGCCTGGGCTAGAGTGAGACCCTGCCTCGGAAAACCAAAAAAAAAAAAAAAAAAAAATTAATGAAAAGGTAGACATGTATAGATAGATCACTAGCAAAGGGGACTTGTTCCAAATGAAAGTTTCAGTTCTCTCATTTAATATTAGGAAACTGAGTCTCAAAGAAATGAAAATGTAAGTAATTCACTCAGCATGGTTAACTTAGTACCTTTGAGATAATTTGCAGGATATTTTATATAATATCTTTTATATACATTTTAGCTAACTTTCAAAAGCTCCTTTCAAGGTGGGTAGGGAAAATATTATATTCATAATGCTACAGTGAAGAAACTGAGGTGATGGCATTTGACCAAGGCATCCTAGCTAGAAGGTCATGGTCCCTTTGAAGTGCTCTGTCAGAAAGTGAGCTTTCCATGATTCTATATTGCCTCCAAATTTATACTCTTATTTCTCTCCATGAAATAGTGAAGCATACTGAAAAGTTAAAGTATGAATAAAGAAAGAAAAAAAGAACATAATTATCCTTTTATTTAACTTTAAGGATGGCAGTTTCTCTGTTAGCATAGACATGTTGAATACCCTGAGCAAGGGAGTTGTGTAGAAGTAACTCTGGTACAGTACTTCATAGGACAGGACATTCTTTCCACTCTTAGAGCTGAGTGTTCTTTTCCTTAATCTTGCTCAGCCCCCATCTCCTCAAAACCAGTAAATACCAAAGAAAGTAAAAACAAACTTTTGTTTTTAAAGAATGACATACCGCCCTAAAAATATATCACATCAGAAATGTAGTTTTAATGGCCTAAGTTATATAAATGACACACAATAAAACATTATAATTGCCCATTATTTACATGTGTGTTCTAAGAATTGCTTCAAATTAATTGGAAGCAGGATTAACAATTTTAATCACTTTATGAAATATTCATGAGTATTTATAAAAATCATAGACATTTCTTTAATGAATTAATGATTTTTTTTTCATGGAAATCAAGGCAAAAAGACCCCATTAGATAAAGTTTCTGAAGTCAGCTGCTGGTCTCCTTTAAGGGCTATCATGGTTGTTCTTGGCTGTCAGGCGTATCCACAGTCACCCCAGTGACTCTGTTCTGCTTTTAATAATGAACCAGGTTCTCCCATCAGAGTCAATTGGATGTGACAACAACCATAACAAGAATACCTTTACAGATGGACAGCACTTATAGTTTTCACAACATACATTCTGGTTACAGGGGCAGGAATTCCATTGACTTTTTTTTTTTTGCCACTGTGTGGACTTTAGGAGCCTCAGATTTTCTTGTAGGATTTATAACAGCTTCCTTCTCTTTTCTCTAATGATAGACAATATGAATAAAAAAAAATAGCTGGGTTAGCAAGCTGCTAGAGAAGAACACACTGAATGAGTCAATGGTGCATCTTGTGCTCTTCCCCATCTCTTTGCCCCACAACTTTCCTATTAACAGAAATTATCATGCAGACTAAAGTCAGCTTGTTAAGGAAGAATGGTGGACAAAATAGAGGCAGGTAACAGATGTATAGGACTTATGAAGGATGGGGGAAAGAAGGCCAAGAAGAATCAATGCATCGAACTTAAGCACTGCAATGCTCCATAAATGGTTAACCCGTATGATCGTCATCTATACAAATCCAAGGCTGTTTAGGGAAAGTACATTTGGCACTCTCAATGGAAATGTTGGTGGTTATATTTATAAGGGAAACATTAATAAACTTGTTGATAATTTTCTAATTCTAATGCTGGATTAATGATTTGCCACTTCGAATCTTGTTATTTTTGAGTGAGGATGGAAATTCCATTCCTCGTGATATAAAGCAGACGACAAGAATCAAAACTTCTCTGGACTGCAATATGCTGACCTTGAGTACCGTGGAGGAGCGGTCAGAGCTGGAACTGTCAGATAGTTTGACAGTACTGTTACATTTATGGTGAACAGTTTCCTTTATTACAGACTTGCAGAATAAGTAAAGAGGGAGGGGGGTTATTGGTGCAACTTATGTAAAATTAGTCCTTATCATTGGAAAAACTCCCAATTTTATGTGTTTATGTCTTTCAAGGTGCAGGTGACAGAATTAGAAGACATGAATTATATTGCAGTTTCAAAACTGTCTTAGGTAACATTATCATAGTGTTTATGTTTCTTTGAACAGGAAAATAGTGTACATGGAAAATTTGGAAATTAACAGAATGTGAAAAAATAAGGTTAAAAAATCATCCAGAATGTAACCTGCAGACAGAATATCACCAGTAATACTTGTATGTATCTCATTTTATTTTTTTTTCTGTGCTGAAGGATATAAACCTTTTTAAAAAATGTAAAGTAAAAAAACACTAAAGCAATACTATTAAAGTACTAACTATACTAATGAGGATTCAACCTATGTTAAAAAGTTTAATGTAGAAGAAACAGGCCTCTTTTTACTTTTTCAGTGATTACTAAGTGACTTGGGAAGTTGCTGAGTAAACTAAGTGCTCTGTGAACACAGCCACTGTGATCCCAGGAAGTGTGTTGATAACAGAGATAATTGGAACATGACTAGCAGGTGCATGGCATATAGACTGTGAAGATTCTGGACCAAGATATGGTTCATGACCTGGACTGTTAAAGATGTCACCATGCTACTTAGAATGGCACAATTTTAAACTCATAAATTGCATACTTTTGGACATTTCTATTTCATATTTTCAAATCATTGTTGATGACAGGTAATTGAAGCTGCAGAATGTAAAATTGAAGAAAATTGGGAATACTGCATCAATCAATTTCTCACTGCTGAGATAAAATATCCACCAAAGATCTGTTTACGGGAGGAAGACTGTACTTTGACCTACAGTTTGAGAGAAGTTTTATCATGATGGGGAAATGCATGACAGGCCGCAGCTGGCATTATATTGTCACATTAGCAGGGGAGAAGGATCAAGAGGTAGCAGGATTGTGCTGTAATACCTCAAAGCCAGCCCCTAGTGATATACTTCCTACATCAAGACCCTACCTTCCAAAGGTTCTAAACCTTCCCAAAACAGCCATCAACTGGGATCAAGTATTCAAACACATAAGGTAATGAAGGGCATTTAACCTTCAAATCATGACTGTAATGTATTTTTTACCTTTCCAAGACTTATAATACTTACATTCCAATTTAAAATTGACTGTAGCTGATTCCATAAATTTGTTTTTGGAGACAAAGTCTCCTATAGCCTAAGATGGCCTAAAATTCACTATGTAGCTTAGAGATTGGCCATGAACTCCTGATCCTTCTATATCCACCTCTTTCCAATTCCTTGCATTACAGGCATGTGCCACCATGCCCACTAGTTGGTGTCAGGCTGTTTTTAATATTTTTATTAGAATATATTATTTATATAGAATGATGGGTTATATTATGGCATTATTTTTATTTTTATTTTTATTTTTAAAAAATTGTTTATTTGAGAGAGAGAGAGAGAAAGAGAGAAGCAAAGGCAGATAGAGAGAAAAAATGGGTGCTCCAGGGCCTTCTAGCCACTGCAAAGGAACTCCAGATGCATATGCCACCTTATGCATCTGACTTTATGTGAGCACTGCAGAATCAAACCTGGGTCCTTTGCCTTTGCTGGCAAGTTCCTTAACCACTAAGCCATCTCTACAGTCCCACTTATGGCATTTTTTACATATATAATATATTCTGTTCATCTCCACCTCATTAATTCTCCTTTATCCTCCCTGATGCTTTACATTTATTTATTTATTTACTTATTTATGTTTTGAGGTTGTTCTCACTCTAGCCCAGGCTGACCTGAAATTTACTATGTAGTCTCAGGGTGGCCTTGAACTCATGGCGATCCTCCTACCTTTGCCTCCCAAGTGCTGGGATTAAAGGCATGTGCCACCATGCTCAGCTTCCATAAGTATAGATAATAACTGAATACAAAAATTTAAATGTTTTTATTTATTTATTTGTTTATATGAGAGACAGAATGAGGCAGAGAGAGAGCTATAATGAGAATGTGTGCACCAGGGCCTTCTGCAACAGCAAAAGAATTCTAGATGCCTGAGCCACCTTAGGACTCTAGCTGTATGTGGGTACTGGGGAATCAAATCGAGGTTGTTAGGCTTTGCAGGCAAGTGCCTTAACAGCTGAACCATACATCCAATCCAGAATACAAAAATTTAAAGTGAATAAAATAGAATAACCTCTACCAAATATGGTTTCATAAATCTTTATTGCCCAATCACATAATTTAAATTGATTTAAAGAAGAAATCTAATGAGCCCAATGTCATTATACTCTTATGAAGGAATATATTTCTAGCATGATAATGTCCGATTTTCAGCATAAATTCTTTGAATTTATTTTCTGTCATTAACACTCCATTGCTACTGCTTCCTTTTGTCTCAGATTTTCGTCCTCCCTATGGTGCTTCTCATTTGTCATGAGTGTTCTTTCAATGCAGAGTTTGCATGGAAGTGGTTTGGATCTTAAGTTTTCTGAGTCTTCAACTTATAATTACTCCATTTTACAGTTTAGTAGAAAACTATGTCTGTAAAGTTATTTCTTCTCAGACTATTAGTTTTTTATAACACTCATACAATTTAAATTATCTTTTGGGCTAATTTTATTATATTTTTAACCTTCAATTTATGGAATTTTCTCACTTAAAAAATCACTTTGTTTAAGCCTTTGCTCTCCATTACCTCTGAATTGCTTGTAAGGTAGACATTAGAATATTCCTACCTCTTAACATTTTACGTGTAGGATACTGAAGAAACATCCAGGAGGTTAAGTAAGGTGTCAAAAATAGCAAGTATGAATTGTCTTTTGTTTCAAAAAAATCTTTATTTATAAAGATTGAACCTTTTTAACTATTAAAATTTTTTTTGAAGCCGTATTAACTTTGGTTTGCATGCAGACTAATCATAGATGATCACTAAGATGGTGAAATGTACTAAACTGTCAGTTTCAGTCCACATTTGCTGACTTAGTTTCTTTAAGTTCATCATCATTTTAAGCTCCAATTTCCTTCTCTGTAAAATGGCTACTTAGAAATACTGATAGGATTAAGAATAAGTATGTAGACATTAATGAAGTAATAAACTACATTCTTATTAGAATAGTCAGTTGGGTAGCTACCAAATATTTATTGGGTTTATTGTAAGAGTACCACTTATTCCTTTAATTGAAATACATAACCAACAGAATTATGGGGAATTAAATCACTTGGGAGGACAATGTTGCCTATAAAATACACGTACCATTCTGCTAAGTTTGGAAGTTTAATCACTACCCTGAAATTGGAGCATGAAGAAAAGACAAATGGAATGCTGTAAGTAATGTTTTGTATTCTTAGTAATTTAACACATTGTTAAATGGGATTTTCTTTCTGTCTTTGAGTGGTTGGGAACCCCAGGCTGAGGAAATCAGTGTTAAGTATTGCACACGCTAAGAAAGGTGTAAGACTTCTCTGCAAAGGACTAGTTTTTCTTTTCTCACTTCAAAAAGAAAATCTGGCAGCTTTTCTAAGGAAGAGAGTGAGACTAGTGGTTTTTTTCCCCTAGCATGAATGGGATACAACTTACATACTAAATCATCTACTTATTGTAAAGTATACAGCAATGACTTATAACACATTCACATAGTTGCGTGATATCTCGTTTCTTTTTCCCAAACTTATTTGAAAGAGAGAAGGCAGGGAGACATGTTAGAGCCTCTTGCCACTGCAAACAAACTCCAGATGCATGCACAATGTTGTGCATCTGGCTTTATGTGGGTACTTGCAGAATAGAACTTGGGCCAGCAATCTTTGCAAGCAAGAGTGTTTAATCACTAAGCCATCGCCTCAGCCAATACCCTAACTTTTAAACACTTTCATTGCTCCTCAAAATAAATTTCTCACCCCTCACAATTATCCCTTAATCTTCACAATGCCCCTAATCTTAGGTAATGTCTAATCAGCCTTCTGCTTTAATGGATTTTCCTATTGTATACATTTCTTACAAATGGAATTATACAGCATATGGTCTTTTATCATTTGGAATTAGCTCTTTTAGTAAGCATAATGTTTTCCTAGTTTCATTCACATTGTATCAGTATTTACTTTCTGTTTCTCTAATAGTAAGTATTTCATTGTATGGGAATACTGCGTTTTTCTTATTCATTCATTAATTGATAGACATTAAAGTTGGTTCTACTTTGGGCTGTTATGTCTAATGCTGATTTGGCTTTTAACATCTGTGGAAAAGACTGTGTCACATGTGTTCCTTTCTCCAGGAAATAGGTCTAGGTATGGAATTGCTGGGTTACAACATAACTTTATTCTTAAACTCTTGAGGAAACACTAGGTTATTTTGCAAAGTGACCGCACACATCACACTACCACTAACAACATGTGAGACTTCCAATTTTTCATCTTGGCTGACACATTTTATTATCTATCCTATTGATGACAGCCATCCTAGTAGGTTGAAGTGGTATTTCAGCTGACTGTAATAATGGTGAGCAACTTTTTTGTGTACTTACCAGACATTTGCATATATTCTTTGGAGAACTGTTGATTCAGACCCATGTCTCATTTCTAAAATGGTAATTTGCTATTTTGTCTTAACATATAGGTTATGTACTCCTGTTTTCCACAGTTGTGTGAAAGGCGCCAATGCTTAGAACATGGGGATGCCAATTAGAAGAGATATGTGAGTCTCAAGCTGTGATATTTGTGATCTTTAGATAGTGCTAGGTCTAGCACTTGCATAGAATGGGAGTAGATCATGAAGAGGGTATTAGTAGGACAGGCTTGTTTCAGAGGCACTAATGTTGAGATGGCTAAGCTCTACCAGGATGTCTATATTCATGGTGACCAGAACTATTTACTTAAGATCCTGCACTTGAGTGCTACCTGTCAGGCAAGAGTCCCTGAACATAGTGCCAAGTTAAAAGCTGAAGAAGAAGCAAAAGTAGTTAGCTTGAGTGTATATTGCTGCATCAGTGAGGCTGTAGCACACAGATACTAAATGTGGATCTCTAAGAAGCCCCCAAGGGCATCCATGAGATGCAGGATTTCAATGCATCTTACTTGAGCCTTTGTGCTTTCCATCAGTCTCCATCATACAGCTCTTCACCTTGGGGAACCCTGCAACAGAAAGGGTACCTGGGAACTGGGCAAGGTGGAACATGCCTTTAATCTCAGCACTTGGAAGGGAGAGGTAGGAGGGTCTATGTGAGTTTGAGACCAGCCTGGGACTAGAGAGTAAGTACCAGGTCAGCCTGGACTAGAGTGAGACCCTACTTTGAAAAGAAAAAATGGTACCAGGTAAGAAGGTGATAAAGCAATAGAGAAAACACAGATACCTCTATACCTCTAACCCTATTTTCCCATTTCTGGTCATATAATCGCAAGGCAAGCATGTGTTGGCACAGAGGAGCAAGCTTTGAGATGAACAAAATTTGATTTAGAATCAATTGGATATTTTTACACCTAAAAAATACTGTTCTACTACCAAAAATGACCACAAATGCTACAGGGACCTTCCTAAGTCATTTTCCATGGTAGAAAAAATTAGCTAGACAAATAAAAAGAATAAAATTTAAAATAGTAGTATAGAAAAAGACAACTTTAGGTTGCTCCATGAACACAGAAAGAATATAGCATACTGTTTTCAATACATACACATATGTAGACAACTGAATATTCCACAATGCTGAATTCTTTCTGCATTCATGTAGCATCCTTAGGTACTTGTGTTTGTGCATCAAAGAAAGTCATAGACTATAACATAATCATATGGAATTGCCAATCATAAGCCATAGGACAATGGTGGGGGCAAGCCATAGATGCCAAATCTATGATGAGCAACTCATGACTAGTGTGCAACCTTAGAGCTTGCCGCAGTCTTTCAAGCTGCTGATGTTGTTGATGCCCCAGGTGATGACTTATCTCATCTTGTGTGATGAGCCACCTTATTGTCCTAGGAGATCTCAGATCTTTTAATTGCAATTAATTTAATAGCTGGAAATATTTAGTCAAACAATGGTTAAACTAGTATCATATGTAGAAATATTTTTCTAATTCATATATTAATATGAATATATCAATTGGGTAAGTGGACTCTTTGGGTGGCACACTCCTGGATGTGACCATAAGGACAGAGTTGACTCAGTCCCTGAGAGCTCTAGTCTTGCATTTGGTCATGCCAGGCCCAGGATCAGGGAAAAGCTCAGGCACTAGAAAGCTTGGAATGACATCTTAGAGACCCAGAGCACGGAGGCCCTTTACACAAACAGAACAAATCCTTTTCAGTGCTTTTAGACCCTAACAAACATGGGGTATGTGTAAGACCACACTCCCCCACCCTACAGCTAGCCCCCACCCTGTGAACCCCTGAACTCTTTTCAGCATTTTTTCAATCTGCCCCATTGAACAATCTGAGTTCATTGTAACAAATACAATCTCATTGAATTGAATTCTTAAGAGACTTTATAGTTGAGAAAAAAGAGGACTGGCCCTATATTCTCTTTAGTTTAAACAAGGGACAGAACACAGCAAATGAGAAACAGGGTGAGCTGAGTTCTCTGGAAGGGTGGGAGGGACAGAGAAGCGGAAAAAGCTGGATAGACTTGTACTTGGTAAGGAATCAATTTTCAGGTGTCCCAGAAACAAAAGAACAGTGTTAATGTCAGTGCTTTAATTGTGTGACTGTTAGGTGTCATGGGGACAATTTCATTTCCCTACCACAATGTGATACATTTAATTCATATTCTTTCATATGTAAGGCAGGGCTTGGAGTCAGAATCATTAGAATTATAAAGTGGCAAAGGAAAAACATGCCAGTAGCTATTTGCTGATGTAATAAAGATTTGAGTAATCTGAATATGTATCGTTTGTATTGGCTTGCTGGCCATCCTGGTCTGATAAGCCCATGCTATGGCCCAGACACACACAGTGCTGTATCATTATGATTATCTATGGCCCTCTCATTACTCACCCATTCCTTCAGTTATATCTAGGGTAAAAATAATAAGCCATAAGCTTCCCTGCTGCTTAACCTAATAAAAAATCATTCCCCATTCCAAGCCCCATGTCTATTATTCAAAGCAAATTAGGATCATGCAGACAGATTTCGTCTTCCTTCACTGGGGCAGCTGACCTCCGTCCCCTGAAGCTGTCGACCCATGCAAATGTTACATTTAGGAACTCATTCTTGATTTTAGGGAGCTACAAATCTCTAATAACTTAACAAGCAAAACACAGAGTCAGCTTTGCAATGCTTCAGCACACAAATTAGCTAGACAAATAAAAAGGATTAAAAAAATCTTGAAAATAGCACTTATCATCAGTCTCCCATTCAGAAATAATGAAGGGAGATGGTTTATACAGATTTAGTAATAAGACATGACATAAATGTAAATATAACACATTCTGACCTTTTTTTCTGGAGAACAATAAGCATTTGTTCATTATCCAGAGCCTCTTCATTTACAATGAATGTGGTGATGAATCGGAGTTATGACATCAATTAAATCACAAGTTTATATTATTTTCAAACATAGAAAATGCAGATATTTTAAGGTAGGTAGCAAAAATTATGAGTTACTGTCTATCCTTGGACTCTAAATGAGATATACATATTCAAAAAAGGACCATTAAAGATGCTGTTCAAAGCCAGGATCATATATTACTTTTACCCTGAACAAAGATAACATTTGTAGAATCCCATTAGCAATAAATCTTTAGATTTTTTTTCACTTAAAATCTTATGATCCCAATGGGAAGAATAGATAATCAGTAAATAGAACTCTGATATGTGTCAGGAATTTGCCTGAATTAGAGCTGAACTAACTTGACAGGGGGTTGGAGAAAAAAAAATTACCTTAGCATTCTGATGAATGCATTTGAATTTTTCTTTAAAGGCATCACTAAAATGGAAACAAAAGTACTTACCTTGTCACATTTGAAAAACACAGGATGTATAATATACAATTACCAATGATATAAAGTAAATATCCTTGGATAAAAAGATAGTCACAGACCATAGACTACTTTCAGAGAATATTGAGCTTTAATATGTTTTCAAAGTATTACATAATAAAATATAAATAGTTTGGTATTATGTATTTTTCCTTTTAGGGATTTTAACATTTTAAAGGAAGATACATGAAAACTTGTTTTATAAATTCTATTTTTTACTCAGCCAGTGGTTGTGTCAGGAAAGAAAGCAAAAAGGTCAGGTAATATTCTGGGATATTACATGCAATATACAAAAAAATATATCAGGAGAAGACATGGTCATCATTGCACTGATGTAGCATACTTATGCAGCCCCCGGGGATTAAATACTAATTTTCATTGCAAGAGAATTAATATTTTTCCACCTTATTTCTCTGAGCAAAAGAGTCTTGGAAAAGGTAATCTATACCATGAGCAGAACATGTTGTGATCAGAGTTGTTTATTAAGATCTCGGCAACACATCATTTCCTTTGTCTTTCAAAGGGCATCATTTATGAATTTAAGTGCACCTTTACAGGTAGGCCCTTTGAAAGCATAAGAGGATGTTGGGATAGACAGCTGGTGGAGGCAACTCCAAAAACCAGTCTTTCCTCAAAAGCAGGGCAAAGGTCACTTAAAAGGAATCTAACTGGATGGACCTTTTACCATGAATCCACTTAAAATCAAAGCCAGCATTTCACTGACAATAAAGGGAAAGACTGATTAGAACTTAATCTAGAAATATGAAATTTAAAACAATTAACACATTTTTCAAATAAAATTTAAGTTATAAGAAAAATTCTTCATAAGTCCTTTGAGCAAATGAAGATTTAAGCAAATCTTAGATTTTTGGAAAGCATTTTCAAAAATTTCAAAAGTTATAGTAGGCTATCATATTATTTACTTTGTACTTTTTAACTTCAAGAGCAGGCTTATCCAATGAATAAGTCTGCAAAAATATTTCACCACTTTACTCATTCTCATCTGGAGTTTTCTGATTATTTGCTCTTCAAATTGTTCTTTTTGAATTTTATCATCTTTTTACTTCCCTCCTTTCAAGCAAGCTCCTTCAACCACTGAGCTATCTCCCCAGCCCAGACTTCCATCCTTTGAATCCTCTCACTTGATAGAGCTATAGAATCTTGTCCTGTGATTGCGGCAGTTCTCCATGACCACTTTTTTCATATAAACCTGTATTTGAAATATATATGAAATGATTTACAGTTCACTTGTGGATTTTCTGTTTGCATGGGAAGTTACAGGCAACACATTTTCAACAGGATTGTAACTGATGAAGATATTCACTTCATGCCTCAGAGAAATCCTATGTTAATTGCATACCATTCCATCACACCCCCCTTTGCTCTGTCTCATCTTTTATCCTCTCATCTTCCAGCACAAATGATGGTAACTCAAAAAGGGTTTCCTACGTTTAGGTGTGAGACTCATCCATGTTGTCATTGTTTACTTCACTAGTGAAGATTTTCATGCTGTGACAACTTTGATTTTCTATGGGTAATTCCTTGACTGGCAAGATGTACAGAATGAGGCTGGGCAGATGGCTCAGCAGTTACAGGTGCTTGTTAGGAAGCTTTCAAGCCCAGGTTCAATTGCTCAGCACCCATACATAGCCTAATACA
Organism: Orientallactaga sibirica; assembly: GCA_036365145.1. Taxonomy (NCBI): domain Eukaryota; kingdom Metazoa; phylum Chordata; class Mammalia; order Rodentia; family Dipodidae; genus Orientallactaga; species Orientallactaga sibirica. The sequence goes on along the minus strand of JAEOAD010000006.1, from coordinate 36,566,963 downwards.
CAAAGAGGCACATCTGTCTGGAGTTTGCTACAGCAAGAGGCCCTGATGGGCCCAGACTCTCCTCTCTCTTTCTCCCTCTCTTAAATAAATAAAGGCACATATTTTTTTTTAAAGACTCACAAAATGAATACTTAGATAAGGAATCAGATACCTGTGTTTATTTGACAATTTTATAAAAATGCAGGGAAAACAGTATAGATGTTATTAATAGCTAAATAGCTAATATTTTCAAAGGTGAATTATGCTCTATCAACTTAGAATTTATGGATTGATGTCTCAGAATTGTCACTGTTCAATATAAAATAGGAGGGCAATTTAGCTTTAATGTCCCGATTTCATCAAATCTTTTTACTAATTTTTTTCTATCCGTCTAGAATACAAACATGGCAGTGCTCACTGACAGACATGTCATTCATCTCTTCCACAAAGAACTGAGATCTAGGAGAAACATTGGGACAAGTGCATAGAATGCGATCTTCACAAAATAATCATTCACTATGTGTGAGGCACAGGGCTGGATGCTTTACAGAGATAATTTCATTCAGTTCTAACAGCATAATTGGTGGTTGAGGAGGCAAGACTCACACTCAGGTCTTTCTGAGGCCAAGGTCATGCTGTTTAACATCAGAGTCACCACCTCCCTAGAATGCAAGTAAACATTGGTGCCCAGGTGCTATGAGAACATGTTGGATGAGTCCCACACTTGAGCTTCAGAAACCCTTTCTGGGATGCTCTCATCTGGGCTGCAAGTTGAAAGGGCAAGAGCATGGCCCTTGGACAAGGCAGAGCAAAGGGGGTTGTGGGAGAGGGACCGTTTGGATTCAGAAAATCAGTGTATGTTTTCTTCAGCATTGGAAGCACAGGTCTAGCATAGAACACTTTACACTACATTACCTGAAATATAACAATACAATTTCATTCACAACCATGTTTAGTGTTCCTAACACCAGAAAATTCCAAATGAAATCTTCTGTATAATCCTTGGCCCCATTTGTGCGTAGAAAATTTCTCAAGCCCTCTGCCTCGGGCTGTTAAGACACTCATCACTGCTGCTTCTGGTTTCTTTGACAATGTATATTTACCAAGAAATGTCACATGGGCTTTTGCATTTATATAATGCTTTTTAGGGCAATGAAAACCCAATAAAATCAGTCGGCTTATTTAATGTTCAAAGTGTTTAATAAGGTTTTTTTTTGAATGAACCATTTAAATGAGTTTTTTTCTTTTTTCATTAATTAACTCACCAGAGCACCAAATACGTATCAGATAAATGAGTTGATGGGGTCCCTGGTTTAGTTGAGGATGCAATACGGAAAGCTCTAATTAGGCAGGCAAGAGCTCTAGATAATTAAATAGTGATTAATAGATTTTTGTGCAACCAAAATTAAAAGTAACTAATTGGTTGAAAAACTATTTAAAATCATATGCTTAGAACTTTCATGTTGAATACGATTCTGAAGGATATTGAGATTATTTTGATTTTGTTAACAGTGAAGGTTTTGGTATTTTCCTTCTCTTTCCCACTCCCCTTCTGAGATCTTCTGTCGAAGTGTTCCCATGTTAATAGCAGAATATAATGGAAGTTTATGCAATTAAATACAGTGAGAGAGTTTATAGACCATCTATCATTGGCTATGGATCATATACTGTGAATTTCAGAAAATAAAAGGGAATTCCATTTGTAGCCCGCTCTTGCCTGAAGCTTACCTAATGAAATCTTTCTCACTCATAGAATTAACAGTGTATCCAGCTGAAAAGTATTTAACATTCTCTGTGCATACTAAGCATGCAAAAGTAGAATAAAACCTTGCATACTTACAGGGGATTTTTGTTGCTTTTTCTTCAGCCTAAATTAGGCTGCTTTTATTCATTTAGTGAATTTGAAAGGAGCTGAACTTTTAAAATTCTGAACTGTCAGTCCCCATCATTTCACGTGACAGCTGACACTTTGAGAGTGAAGAACACACAAATCATGTGAGCAGAGTGAAACGCTGCTAATAAATGCTATTGTTTTCCCCAGTGGAAAGGAGCACCTCCAACCACTGTTTGCAGATCCAGCGGGTTTGTTATGATGCAAAATGCATGTTTGGCTGTCACCATTTTTGTTTACTACCTGTAGAGCATAAAATTGCTGATAAAAATTGAAGAAACATAAGGCCAGATTCATTAAGAGCCATGCTTTTCTCCTCCCTGCCCTCCTAACCCTTCAGCTTCCCATTTCAATGTAACAAACACTGAGTCTTAGAGAGTGCTCAATTCTCGAGATAATTACAAGATTTCTGTAGTTATGGGAAATAAGAACTCTGAAACATCAGCTTATTTGTTTATTCTCTGTGCTTTGTTGGCCAGTGAGGGGACTTATGAAAGTTGATTGGCCTTACCATTTTGGGATTTCGTTTATGAATATCCATGAGTGTTTTGGAGGCTTTTTAGCACTAACATGGAACTTTGAGACCAGTGTTCATGGGCAAATTGAAGGATTCAATTTCCTGATACAGAATATCTCTGCCATCACTTCAAAAAGTACAGTGCATCATACTTTGCTGAAACATTCTCTTTTAAAGCTAATTAATACTAATTAATTTGGCAACACAAGAATTGTACATATTTTGTTGTATGCGCAACTACTGTCCAAGAGGAGAAATAATTAAAAATACGTGTTTTGCTACCTCATGGCATTCTACCACTTACAGTGTTAGCTCTTAAATCTATAATAAATACTGTGATGAAACTTAGTGAGTCTCATTTATTATCTTAGTCAACACAGCAAGTAGTCTAAGAGATTGAAATGGATCTGACCCAAATCATGAATTAGGAAGGTTAGAGTTTAATGTATGAAAGAAAAAAAATCAGAAGTAGAAAAGCTTTAGAGTGACAGGCATTTCTTTTTTTCTTTTGCAAATGTCTTTTGCTTTTCAATGCAAATAGTAGGAAAAGGAAATTATTTTCACTATTGTTTCTTGCTGATGAACTGACAGAGATAACTCACTTAACTGTCTAGACAGGAAACATATACACATATATATGAAAACATTAAGGAGCACATTGCCACATGGCCTTGAATAATGTTAACATCATATGCACATACTTGCACATATATATATATATAAAAAGTACAGTTGATTGAGAAAGGGTTCAACGGAGAGTCCACAGCATTTGTTTTAGCATTATTTTACATAGAATTTTTTAATGCCTCAGAATATGTCTATCTGGGAAATGAGTGAAGAAAAACTATATCTCTAAACAATAAAATGCTTTGGACTTTTGTGGAAAGTGATCTTAAAAATTCAAGGAACTATATGTGCAAATTTTGGGTTTATCATCTATGGAGAGTCTGCATGTCCCATGGAAAAAGTCAAGCTTTTCCTGGAGGTCATTGCAATGCCTCTAACCTCTCCTTGAGCTGGGTTTAACTTTGAGTCACTCTTTTAGTTTTTGCTTACTCACCTTCTCAAAACCAACAGAAGCCAATGGATATCAAGACAGCCATGGCAAATTACCAGTCTCACAAATGGATAATACCCAGAAGGTTATTTTGTGGCTGAGAGTTTGCTGGAGTTGCCCTTTATACCCACAAATAGGCTGTTGGCTCTGTCCGTGATTCTCTTCCAAAGGTACTTAGGAGGGGAGAGAGCCTAGAGTGAGCAGTTAAGTTCCTTATGTGAGAGCACAAGTGAGTTAAAGTTCCAGCGACTCAGGTCTCAAAGGCAATTACAGAGGTTTTCAGTAGTAAAACCAAGGTAACTTGCAAAGAGCCCAATTCCATTGCAGACTTGAACTTTAAATCAATGTTTTCATGGACATTATATATGATAGCATATGTAGGCTGGGAAACAAGGAATTGAGAGAAGGCATGATTTTATATGAGGCTGGATTTTCAAGAATTATCTGGGGCATTTTTTTAAAAAAAAACCTTAAATTACCTGTCACTCCATACCAAAGAACAGTTTTAGAGTCTCAACTTTGTTCTCACACAGTCACTCCACATGTCATGTCACAGGCCCCTAACAGAGTTCTTTGAAAGATATATTGCAAATTGTTATGCAATTCCCTGTTCCTCTGGTCAAGAGAATTAGGAATTTGGGAGGGCTTTTATGCAGGGTAGGGGAAAGAAAGAGTAAAGAATTGACAAGAAAAATTTATTTTTAGGATACTAAAACCTGGGCTGTTTTTATTGCATAGCCACGGGATACAGGATAAAATAATTTAAAAGAAGGTAGTAGAGAGACTGAACTAATGACTATTGGGTTTCAGGAAAACCCTTTCAATACAATTTAAACAGAAAGGACATCATTGAGCTCAGATTCTTTCAATTTTGTTGCAATGCCTGAGGAGCAAGGAGGAAGCAGTTGCTAAGTGGTTTGACTATTATATAGCTTGTGCACAGAGAAAAGAGCCAGCAATCTAGCTGAACCCTGACTGGGGCTGAATTGCCTATCTTGTGCATGGCAGAGCAGGCAGAACTGTTGCAAATAGTTCCTGTGATTAAAAGCTTGTCTTTGGAGTGAGACACACCTGTACTCAAATCTCAGCTAATAAATGTATGCCATGGAATATATTCCAAATCTCTTTAGGTATCAATTTCTCATCTGTTAAATGAGTTTAACAATTGAATTCATCTCATAAAAATTGAAATTATATATGGGACTTACTTACTGTGGGTTCTGGTACTTATAATGTACCCAATATAGTTGACTTAATTAGTTACATTGAGGAACTATTAGAGGAGAGCTGATCAGTTCATGTGAATCATAAAGTATTTAGAGTAAGGCAATCCAAGAAACTGAGTTTGACTCACACAGCTACAATGATTTATTGGTAGCATGTGGTATCACCAAGCACACACACAAACACAACACACACACACACACCTTGTGTTCATAGCACCAGTGACATTACATTTTAAATTATTTTCAATATTATTTAAAATAGACAAATTTAAAATATTGAATGTTCTTGGTCAAAAGTGAACTATTAAGTGTTCCTCCTATGTGAGCCTGTGTTGTGAACTTGATAACTTTAGAAAGAACTGATAATAAAGCCTAATGGACAGAAGACTCATTCTCAGATGACTTTAGATTGCGTGAATGAACCTTTGGCCAGTGAAAGAATGAGGAGGTTGTGATGTCTCTTTTTGATTCACAAAGCCTAAGAGGAAAACACTCATATATTAAAAACATATGGTTTTAAAGTTCTGTGTCTGAGCCTGCAACATTGATGGGGTTTTATGTAAAGAGATAAAAATCTGTGCATGGACTGTCACAAGCTGTTTGGGTGAACAGAGTTGCTATTGCTAAACCACTGTTGATATTCTTAAATGGGCTGCAATGAGAACCACCTGTAAGTCAGACAGGTTTGGAAATAGTGAAAATCATCAAGAGATCCAGTTCAAAATAATGAAAATAAGCTGAGTAGCAAGAGAAGATCAGTAGGTCCAATGATGAAGAAAACCTCAGGGGGAAAAATATAGAAGGGGGTGTGACTTTTTTTTCAGAAGCATGGTAGGACATGTTACTGAGGAAGAATAGCATTTGCCTGATGGCACTCTGAGAAATTGAGATCCTTGGATCCACTCACATTTCATATTATCTATCCCAATTATGACAGGCCTACAGTCTGAAAATTAATAGCTTTATGAAACATAGACAGTATTAAGAAATAGAGAAACCAAAGCCTGAGTGGAGGAACTTCATAGGAAGGATGCCTGTTAGTGTCCATGAGTATCTTGTTAGAGTGGGCTGAACTGAGGGGACAGGAAGAATTTATCAACAATTTATGCCTTCCTAGATGAAGGTTATCTCACTGGGATTTTTTGAGGAATCAACATGAAGGAAGGCTTGACATCTAAAAGCATTCATAATATATTTCTGTGCTAGATAAATTTGATGAGGAAGAATGAAAATATGGATAACGAATTAACTTAAATATTTCTTTTCTTGGTATTTGATTCTCAAAGATTCTGATCTTATTCTTGTCAGAGGTATACTAATACATGTGTTACAAATTTACTCAATGGTTAAAGAATCATGGTTGTATGTATGAGTTTGTTGTGTGTGTGTGTCTGGACATATGTTTGTGGCAAGGAGGAGTTGAGAATTTTCTTAAACTCAAAGAATTTTAGTGCAGAGAGAAGAAATGCATGTTGATAATGAACTTTAGACAAGTTAAAAGAAGATTGCTGGTAGCGAAGGGAGCATTGCCCAGTGGTGAAGCCCATGAACTCTGGATCCATGGCTCAGCTGAACTCTGCTCTGCCTCTTGTTAGGTGGGTAGCCTCTATAAGTTGTCTCACTGTTCTAAGCCTTTGCCTCTCTCTAGCCACAGACCAGTGCCATGGCAATGTGGCTCTATCCCTTTTAGCATTGGTGTACAGTGAGTACTCAAAATGGCACCTATTACTATTCATCTTTATCTGGGAGATGCTATGATAAGGAGTTTTATAGAACATTTTATGATATGTCATTGGAACTGATTTTGGAATGCTGAAGTCCCAATTTTTGAAAGTTGTTGAGCATATTTAATTCAATCAAAAAAGTTGAAAACAATCTTGCACTTTGATGTTACAGAACTTTGTTTTATTTCCAACTTCTGGCTGATCTATGTCAACATTCTATTATATGTCACCTGTTGGTTACATTGCTCAACCTAAATAAGCATCCATTTATGGATTAAAAGGAATAGATCTATTTCTCAGTATTGCCACTGTTATAAAGTAAGGTTTCAGGAAAGCACACTGTGACTTATATAAATTGAGATCATTCTCATAACATTATAATTATTAACTTATGACTATTATACTTACAGATAAACAGGAAATACATGAGAATGGACAATTTCAGCCCAGAGATTAGCATGGGCAAACACATAGAACTTTAATGACACATTAGAATGCTCAAGAATGATGAACAGCCATGACTAAAAAATTCATCACTGTAGAAGGATGTACCCCCATGGAACAACGGGTACTGTACGGAGAGCCCACATGCTGAATTATGGAGTTTGGCTTTATTTTATGTCTCAGGCTGTAATGCACATTAGTGGTATTCTCCAGGTATATTAATACCTAGGTTTTTCTCGTCTATTGAATCAGCATCTGGTAGTAGGGCCCAGATTATGCATGTGAAAAAAACATTACAGGTAGTTGTGGCACCCACCCAGGATTGAGAGACACGTTTTGCAATTGTCCTACCAGTCTCCTGTTTCCCTTTGATTCAGTGTGACGGCTCTTTAAATTTTAAAAACTAACAATATATTATGGTGGTCAACTATTAGCATATTAGGGATATATGGCCTTGACTCACAAGAGTCAACAAGAGCAGGGCAGTAGACTTTGTGGGACAAGTAGAAATCATGGTACACTTAGGTGCCAAGAGGCTAAATCACAGTTCAGAAGTGGACAGATAACTGAGGATGCAGCTATACAGCCCAACTATTAGTGGGAGCGGGGATATCTTTTCACACTGTTTTAGAGATGACACTGTCCCAGCTTCTGCTGATTTCTCTGTGTGACACGCTGTCCCACTCTTACTACCTAATATCCTCTCTGACTTTTTCTATAACCACAAAGTAAATGCCAGAGAGAGATGGCTGGATTCCTGCACTTACTCATGGTAGATCATATATCTACTTTGGGTCAGGAGAGTTCTGTCTGATCAAGCCAGTCCTGATTGGCTGATGGGGGTCTCGTAAGTTGGAACAGCTGTGAGAATTCTTGCTGCAGAGGCTTAGGCTTCCCAGGAGAGTGCTCCTCAGGAATAGTAACTACAGCAATCCTCTGTTTAGCGCTTCAGTCACATAGCTTAGTCATACAACTCACAAGTTAATTCATTTAATCTGTATTATATATATATTAACATTAATATATGTATACTTTGTTTTTATTCATATAAAAATATAGTGTTAGTTTGTACCAAAGCAGTGTTCTAAAGATTTTGCAAATACTTATGTATTTGTGGATAGAGTAATGACTATTTTTTTTTTCATTTTTGTAGACAAAGGACAGAGTCCAGGAGTTCACACAGTTCAGAGGTCATGTAGCTAAAAGTGGAAAAAATTAGGATTTGAACCTAGGAATGATGGGCACATGCTTTATCTGCTGTTTCTACACCCTGTCAGGTAAACCAAGGTGCTAACTGTATATTGCTGTTATTCTGCATTCTAGAGGATGCATAAAACTACCTACAGAGGGCTAAATCTATAGAGAGAAGCCTTCCCCACTGTATTCTTGGTCCAATGTTCCATGTAATAGACACCCAACAATGTTCAATGAATGTCTCCTTAATAAACATGAAATAGATGATGGAACACAGAGAGAAACAAAATTTCAGAAAAATCAATCAAAAAGAGTTTGAAGGCAGAAATTTTTGCTAGTGTGAAAAATTACATTTGAACATGTGAGTTTTAATTTTTGTTTTGTTTTGTTTTGAGACATGGTGTCACAATGTTTCCTTGGATGGCTTCAAATTCTTGCTCTCAACATTTCTTTTTTTCTTTTCTTTCTTTTCTTTTCTTTTCTTTTTTTTTCTCCTCCTCCTCCTTCTTCTTCTTTTTTTTTTTTATTTTTTATTTTTGGTTTCTCGAGGTAGGGTTTCACTCTAGTCGTCCAGGCTGACCTGGAATTCACTATGTAGTCTCAGGGTGGCCTTAAACTCATGGTACTCCTCCTACCTCTGCCTCCGGAGTGCTGGGGTTAAAGGCGTGGGCTATCACGCCTGGCTGCTCTCAGCATTTCTAATCATCAGGGAACCACAAAACATAATCACCTCGACATTCCCTCTCATTCAGTAAGAGCTGCCATCAGGATGGAAACCAAAGCCTACAAATGCTGGTGAGGGTCTACAGAAAAAGAAAACCATAGGTGCTGTCCACAAGAAAGTAAATTAGTGTATCTACTATGAAAATCAGGCTGGGCGTGGTGGCGCACGCCTTTAATCTCAGCACTTGGGAGGCAGAGGTAGGAGCATCGCTGTGAGTTCGAGGCCACCCTGAAACTACAGAGTGAATTCCAGGTCAGCCTGGGCTAGAGTGAGACCCTACCTCAAAAAGAAAAAGAAAGAAAATTAGTATGTAGGTTCATCAAAAAAGTCAGTGCATGCCAACAGGAATCAAAATCAGCTCATAGCAGAGATACCTGTGCCTTCCTTTTAACTGCAGTGCTAGTCACAATGGCTAGGCTGTGGAATCAGCCAAGTGCACACCCGTGGATTGAATGGATAAGGAAAATGTGGTCTATAAACACAGTGGAGTATCATTTTGCTAGGAAGCAGAATGAAATGTTGTTTTTGGCAGGAACATGGAAGGAACCCTAGATCATCACATGAAGTGAAACAAGACAGATTGACAAAGACAAGTATCAATGTTTTTTTTTTTTTTTTTCTGCCCCCCCCATTTTACTAAAACATGTGAAAGAAAGAGGAATTTTTTTTTTTGGGGTTGGGAAGCAAAGGAGACAGAGAGAGGAGAGGGGTATGGGGAATTACAAGAAATTAAGAGAGGTGACCATGATCAAAACATGTTACATACATGTATGAAAATGCCACCAAAACCCCATTATTTTCTGTTTCTCATATGTACTGGTAAAATTAAATAAGGCAAAACAAAACTGTTGGACTCATATGATCCTCCTTCATTTGTGTCTCAAGTAGCTGGTGCTACGATTGCCTGTTACCAGGCCTGCCTGAGAATCATGTGTTACCAATGATATTGCTTGATTTCACTTCCTACCTTTGGAGACTTCACTGAGACCTAACCTGTGCTTGAAAGATTTTGGTTTTGAATCTTCTTCTTTTATTCAATTTAAATATCTTCATTTGTCTAAATTTAGGGAATAGTTGCTGCTTTTCAGCCAGGCCATTTGAGAAGCAGTATTATTTTGTAGTAAATCATAGAGTAAAAGGAAAAAAAAAATGGGCAGAAAAGGTTAAGTAAAATCTTATCCACTTTACACTATGAGGTATATTGGTATTTCATTGAAAATTAATTACATTTTTGCATGTCATGTGTGTGGGAGTAGTAGGTGTATGCATTTTTGCATGCATATTGTTTCTCATGCATGCATATGTGTGGGAGGTTGACTTTGGTGTCTTCAGTCACTCTCCATCTTAGTTATCTTTTAAAATATTGTTACTTATTCAATTTGAGACAGAATGAGAGACAGAGAGAGAGAGAGAGGGGGAGGAGAGAGAGAGATGTGCCTGCCTGGCCTGTGCAGTGAGTGCTTCCTGTACCTTCCTGGCGTAAGCCTGGCTGGAGAATTCATTACAAGTGCATTACCTTCATTGATAATGTGTTTACAAAAAGTCTACATTTTCCTTTTCATCTTTTTTTCCTATTAATGAATGTATTGCTCATTCAGTAAGAAAAGTACTGACTATACAAGCATGAGGATCTGAGTTCAGATCCCTGTCACCCATGTAGAAGCTCAGTGTAGTGGTGGGCCTCCTGTCACTGCAAATAAACTCCAGATGCATGCTCTACTTTGTGAACCTGGCTTTATGTGGACGCTGGGGAATCAAACTAAGGCCATCAGCCATTGCAAGCAAGCACCTTTAACCACAGACCCATCTCTCCAGTCCCTTCTTCATCTTAGTTTTGGGACAAGATATCTTATTGAACTTGGAGCTCACCGATTCAAGGAGACTTGCTAGCCTGTAAGCTCCAGAGATTGCCAGGATTCCCTCCCCACTGCTGGGGTTGTAGTACATCTCACCACACTGAACTTTTAGATGGGTGCTGAGGATCTGAATTTATGTCCCCACATTTATGAAGTCAGCACTTTACTGAGTTATACATTCTTTAATAGGAAAAAAATAATTAAAAGGAGAACTTGGACTTTATGGAAACACGTTATGTTGAGGGCAACACGCTCTTAACGAATTCTCCAGCCAGGCTCAGGTCAGGAAGGAATGCAAGAAGTACTCACGGTGAAGGACAGGCAGACCCATGGCTGCTTGGGGCTCTGACCTAACTGGAAGCAGCAGCAGAAGAAGAAAGGAATAAAACAGCTGCAGATGTGCAATAAACAAGCACGAGAAACTAAACTCATGAGGCCAAATTCAACCTGTGCGTGAACCTTATCTGTTCCACTGCACTTAAAAGGAGATGTCCCTATATCCCATCAGTAAAGGCCTTTGCATCTGTTCCTGTTAAGAACTTGGATTAGACAGCTCTGCTATGTTACTGACGTTTGCTCTAATCAGGTAGAGAGGAAAAGCCTAAGAAATGGTCACACAAAATATTCTGACATTGTCACATGATGCCAGAAAATTATTCTCTCATTTTAAATAGGATAAAGAGGCCATTTCCCCACCATTCAAGAGCTGCTTCTGATTATTTTGGGTTTCTGATGCAATCTTACTAACACAATATGTAGGGTAATAAGATAGTCATGTAACAGACTTCTGTTATATAATATCCTATATTGTTTATATTTTTATTCTTTTTCAATAAATCAAGTTTTACTTTCATTTCAAGTTATTTATACACATTTCCTTATAGGGAAATAATGTCATCCTAGATATCCATTTAATGCTTTATAAAGCCCATCCCCACTACTTTCCTTCTTTCCCCTTTTTCCATGTTGCTATCCAACTGTGGCCAAGATGAAGCACATAACTAAATGGAAATATGCAATAAATCTGGCTTGTAATGATATTCTAAAGCAATGTGTATACTCAGAGCTTTCTTAGCAAGATCTTAATAACAGAATATATACTTAGCATTGAAAAAGGAGGGAGCAGAGGAATTACTTCATGAGAAATCCTCCAAGCCCATCTTTAGAATTCAAACAGAAAATTATCTAGATTTATTTAGTCATGTTTTACTGAAATATCATGTTTGATATAAAAATCCTTCTCTAGTCTCATGGACCACAGTTAGGTCCCATAGCTAGGTGGTATATCATACGTAGGTGGAGCCCCCTAGCTTTGGTCTAAACACTAATTTATAGCCGGAGGAACAGGAGCAGAAAGAGGGTCAATGGTATTTTTACATATAAGACCAGGGGTTCCCACACTTGGGAGGGGAGATTCTTTGGTACAACTCACTACTCACAGACCAGTTTCATGTCAAGGTAATCTTCTCTGGGAATAATAACCTACTTTGGAGGAGAGAGAAGGAACAGGTAAGCTTTCAGTGGGCCAAAGGCATCTCAATTCCTATATTGTTTTGTCAGTCCTTTCAACTTCTACTTCTCACCTTACTAACATGTTAGGAGATATTTTTGTGTTTCTTAATGAAGATTGTAAAAGTGATTTTGTTGATTTATCAACAGGAATCAAAATCAGCTCATAGCAGAGATACCTGTGCCTTCCTTTTAACTGCAGTGCTAGTCACAATGGCCAGGCTGTGGAATCAGCCCAAGTGCACACCCGTGGGTTGAATGGATAAGGAAAATGTGGTCTATAAACACAGTGGAGTATCATTTTGCTAGGAAGCAGAATGAAATGTTGTTTTTGGCAGGAACATGGAAGGAACCCTAGATCATCACATGAAGTGAAACAAGACAGATTGACAAAGACAAGTATCAATGTTTTTTTTTTTTTTTGCTCTGCCCCCCATATTTACTAAAAACATGTGAAAGAAAGAGGAATTTTTTTTGGGGGGGGTTGGGAAGCAAAGGAGACAGAGAGAGGAGAGGGGTATGGGGAATTACAAGAAATTAAGAGAGGTGACCATGATCAAAACATGTTACATACATGTATGAAAATGCCACCAAAACCCCATTATTTTCTGTTTCTCATATGTACTGGTAAAATTAAATAAGGCAAAACAAAACTGTTGGACTCATATGATCCTCCTTCATTTGTGTCTCAAGTAGCTGGTGCTACCGGTGCCTGTTACCAGGCCTGCCTGAGAATCATGTGTTACCAATGATACTGCTTGATTTCACTTCCTACCTTTGGAGACTTCACTGAGACCTAACCTGTGCTTGAAAGATTTTGGTTTTGAATCTTCTTCTTTTATTCAATTTAAATATCTTCATTTGTCTAAATTTAGGGAATAGTTGCTGCTTTTTCAGCCAGGCCATTTGAGAAGCAGTATTATTTTGTAGTAAATCATAGAGTAAAAAGAAAAAAAAATGGGCAGAAAAGGTTAAGTAAAATCTTATCAACTTTACACTATGAGGTATATTGGTATTTCATTGAAAATTAATTACATTTTTTGCATGTCATGTGTGTGGGGAGTAGGTGTATGCATTTTTGCATGCATATTGTTTCTCATGCATGCATATGTGTGCGGAGGTTGACTTTGGTGTCTTCAGTCACTCTCCATCTTAGTTATCTTTTAAAATATTGTTACTTATTCAATTTGAGACAGAATGAGAGACAGAGAGAGAGAGAGAGGGGAGAGAGAGAGAATGTGCCTGCCTGGCCTGTGCAGTGAGTGCTTCCTGTACCTTCCTGGCGTAAGCCTGGCTGGAGAATTCATTACAAGTGCATTACCTTCATTGATAATGTGTTTACAAAAAGTCTACATTTTCCTTTTCATCTTTTTTTCCTATTAATGAATGTATTGCTCATTCAGTAAGAAAAGTACTGACTATACAAGCATGAGGATCTGAGTTCAGATCCCTGTCACCCATGTAGAAGCTCAGTGTAGTGGTGGGCCTCCTGTCACTGCAAATAAACTCCAGATGCATGCTCTACTTTGTGAACCTGGCTTTATGTGGACGCTGGGGAATCAAACTAAGGCCATCAGCCATTGCAAGCAAGCACCTTTAACCACAGACCCATCTCTCTAGTCCCTTCTTCATCTTAGTTTTGGGACAAGATATCTTATTGAACTTGGAGCTCACCGATTCAAGGAGACTTGCTAGCCTGTAAGCTCCAGAGATTGCCAGGATTCCCTCCCCACTGCTGGGGTTGTAGTACATCTCACCACACTGAACTTTTAGATGGGTGCTGAGGATCTGAACTTATGTCCCCACATTTATGAAGTCAGCACTTTACTGAGTTATACATTCTTTAATAGGAAAAAATAATTAAAAGGAAAACTTGGACTTTATGGAAACACGTTATGTTGAGGGCAACACGTTCTTAATGAATTCTCCAGCCAGGCTCAGGTCAGGAAGGAATGCAAGAAGTACTCACAGTGAAGGACAGGCAGACCCATGGCTGCTTGGGGCTCTGACCTAACTGGAAGCAGCAGCAGAAGAAGAAAGGAATAAAACAGCTGCAGATGTGCAATAAACAAGCACGAGAAACTAAACTCATGAGGCCAAATTCAACCTGTGCGTGAACCTTATCTGTTCCACTGCACTTAAAAGGAGATGTCCCTATATCCCATCAGTAAAGGCCTTTGCATCTGTTCCTGTTAAGAACTTGGATTAGACAGCTCTGCTATGTTACTGACGTTTGCTCTAATCAGGTAGAGAGGAAAAGCCTAAGAAATGGTCACACAAAATATTCTGACATTGTCACATGATGCCAGAAAATTATTCTCTCATTTTAAATAGGATAAAGAGGCCATTTCCCCACCATTCAAGAGCTGCTTCTGATTATTTTGGGTTTCTGATGCAATCTTACTAACACAATATGTAGGGTAATAAGATAGTCATGTAACAGACTTCTGTTATATAATATCCTATATTGTTTATATTTTTATTCTTTTTCAATAAATCAAGTTTTACTTTCATTTCAAGTTATTTATACACATTTCCTTATAGGGAAATAATGTCATCCTAGATATCCATTTAATGCTTTATAAAGCCCATCCCCACTACTTTCCTTCTTTCCCCTTTTTCCATGTTGCTATCCAACTGTGGCCAAGATGAAGCACATAACTAAATGGAAATATGCAATAAATCTGGCTTGTAATGATATTCTTGTAATGAAGATCTTATTCTGAAAAAGGAGGGAATGTGTATACTTACAAGATGCTTTCTTTAGCAAGATCTTAATAACAGAATATCCCAAGCCTATCCCGTGGCACCTGGTGATGGCAAGCTGGTGAAAAGCAGTACACTCTATAAAGCAGCTGCAGATTTGGGCCCCGGCCCTCCGCCATCAACTCATCTGTTAACCAAGTGCTCTCCAATAAAACTGTGATACAAGAAGGATCTTCGTTTGTGGCTGTTCCTTTCCTGCTGGTTGGGAAGGGCTCAAGCCCATCTTTCTTTAGAATTCAAACAGAAAATTATCTAGATTTATTTAGTCATGTTTTACTGAAATATCATGTTTGATATAAAAATCCTTCTCTAGTCTCATGGACCACAGTTAGGTCCCATAGCTAGGTGGTATATCATACATAGGTGGAGCCCCCTAGCTTTGGTCTAAACACTAATTTATAGCCGGAGGAACAGGAGCAGAAAGAGGGTCAATGGTATTTTTACATATAAGACCAGGGGTTCCCACACTTGGGAGGGGAGAGTCTTTGGTACAACTCACTACTCACAGACCAGTTTCATGTCAAGGTAATCTTCTCTGGGAACAATAACCTACTTTGGAGGAGAGAGAAGGAACAGGTAAGCTTTCAGTGGGCCAAAGGCATCTCAATTCCTATATTGTTTTGTCAGTCCTTTCAACTTCTACTTCTCACCTTACTAAAATGTTAGGAGATATTTTTGTGTTTCTTAATGAAGATTGTAAAAGTGATTTTGTTGATTTATGTGGGATTGAAAACCATATACTGAAAAGTGGGGGTGTAGCTGGGTATGGTGGCGCATGCCTTTAAATCCAGTACTTGGAAGGGAGAGGTAGGAGGATTGCCATGAGTTCGAGGCCACCCTGAGACTACAGAGTGAATTCCAGGTCAGCCTGGACCAGAGTGAGAACCTACCTTGAAAAGCCAATAAAATAAAATAAAAATAAAATAATATAATATAATATAATATAAAAGGGGGGATGGAGAGATGGCTTAGCAGTTAAGATGCATGCCTGCAAAGCCTACAGATCCAGGTTTGATTCTCCAGGTCCCACATAAGCCAGATGCACATGGTGGCACCTGCGTCTGGAGTTTGTTTGCAGTGGCTGGAAGCCCTGGTGCACCCATTTTCATTCTCTATCTCTCTGCATCTCTCTCTGACTCTAATAAATAAATAAAATAAATCTTAAAAAAATGGGTACCTCTTACTTGTCTGCATCTTTCTCTTCTCTCCTCCCTTCCTACTTGCTTGCCTTCCTTTCTTACTCTTTTACTTCCTTCTTCTCTCCTCTATTTGTTCTGTTTCCTTTTATCCTAAAATATTTATCAAATCCCAAAGCATGGAAGGCATTTTTACATTGATGGTTTATTAATAAATAACTTTGTTAGTGAATGCATAAATCTTAAGTTCGTCTTTTCAATGTGGAGCATCTCAATGTAGAATTTTAATGATCATCTGATTTTTAAGTATATTAAGTGCTTGCCCTCTCAGCCTTTAATTAATGTGTATACAGTATCTGAGATTCCTGTGTAGAGTTAATATAATTCATGATACACCAAACCTCTGAAGAATGTTGGGAATTTTGAAAGATTAATTTGTATTAAGTGTTGTTATGGTGTTACAATTATTTATTATATTAAAGTCATCTGAAAATAGGATAGATCAGGCATATAAGATGACAACATAAATGTGGATTAGAATTTCCATTATCAATACATATCAAACAGAATTTTTTTCAGGTAAAGATTTCTGAAGAACTTTTCAAGGATCACATTTTTTTTTGCATGCATATTAACCATGGTAGCATGCTCAACACCGCAACTAGATTCTGTTTAGAGAAGGGAGAAAATGCTTTTCCATTTCTCCTTGCCATCTCATTTACTTCTGTTACATCAGTCTTAATTTTCCTTATATGATGTGTATTCTGGGTGAGAGGTATTTTGAAAAGCATTTTCTTGCCAAATGTTTTGTCATGGTGAAATAAGGAGACTTTCTCACAAAAGAAATGATGCTTCTCACATGCCAGAATTTAGTTTGGGGTCTTACCAGCAATAATTAATAATAAATATGGAAAGCAGCCTCATAATTCTGGGAAGCTATATTAAAATTTGTATCTTTAAGGCTATTAATGATGAATTAAATGTATTTCTTTGACAAAATAATTTTAAAAATCACTTTGTTACTACGGGCTATACACTTTTGATATTGTAATAATTCTATGAGCTTTAAGCGTTCATGTTGCTTCAATGGCCCTGCTTATCTCCTTGTTTTATGCCTGAAACTAAATTAATTACTTTGTTTAATTTCATGAACATGCTGGGCCATGGTTATGAATAGTTAATAATATCAAGTGTTTACATAGAGAGTATGGGATGTTACAATAAATACCTACCCAATTGCCAAACATACAAGGACATTGTTGTCTCTATGTAAGTTGGACACACTATATGTTTGTTATACTTAATAGCAAATGAAATAACTGTAAGACAAAATGGAAGTATTTTCTTAAACATAATGAAGGCCATGAGATGTCAAACTGAACTTTTTAAGAAAACTATTGGCAAATGCAATATTATCTGAAGCTTTTTTTTCCCTCTTAAAGGCAAAAGGTTTCAGTAACAACACAGACATAGCTTGGAAATCATTCCTTTAGTGATTTAGAATTTTTTTTTTTTTTTGGCAAGAAGCACAGTCCAGTAGTGAGCTGTGGCTTTGTGAGACTTTGAGCTTAGAAAAAAGATTAAAGATGACGTTAAATGAAAGACAGTCTGGTGTCAGTTCTGTATAGGCTATGCAAGATTCACATTTTATATGTGATTTTATTGAACCCTTAATTAATCATGGAGAGTGTTGGCAGGATTAATATTTTCTATTTTCTATTTCCTATTACACACATAAGGGAAGTGAGGCTGACCTAGAATCAGGAGGGTAGTGAGGGTCAAGAGCAGACTGATGAAAATAACATGCTCATGTGTGCTCATGCTGGGTGCAAGATAGGTATGAGTTTTGTGGTTTTGGGGTGTGTGTGTGTGTACTACACATGTGTCATTCCTCTCAGATGCTGTTTATCTTTGGGTGTCATTCCTCTCTGAAGCTGTTTATCTTTTTAAAAAACTTCTTATTGGGTGTGACAGAGAATACCTTCGCAAGACCCCCATAATAGAAGAAAAAGATGATGACATCAAATTAAAAGAGAGACTAATGGAGAGAGGGAGGGGATATGATGGAGACTGGAGTTCCAAAGGGGAATGGGGGGAGGAGAGGGGAACATCATGCTTTTTTTGTATGTAAGTATAGAAGTCATCAATCAAAAAAATAAAAAAAAAAGAACTTCTTATTGGGGTTGGAGAGATGGCTTAGCAGTTAAGGTGCTCACCTAAGAAGCCTATGGATGCAGGTTTGATTCCCCAGTACCCACATAAGCCAGATGCACAAGGTGGTGCATGCATCTGGAGTTCGCTTTGCAGTGGCTAGAGCCTTGGTTCACCCATTCTCTCTGCCTCTCTCTTTTTCTGTCAAATGAATGAATAAATAAAATATCTTTAAAAACTTCTAATTGACAACTTCCATAAATGTAGGCAATATGCTATGATCATAATCTCCTCCCAATACTCTCCTTTCCCCATCCCAACCTCCTCTCCATTGAATCTCTTCTTTCCAACTTGCTTCTCTTCTATTTTGATGCCATTATTTTTTACCCTCTTATTATGCAGGTCTTGTGTAGGTAGCATCTGCCACTGTGAGGTCTTGAATATCAAGACATCCATCTTTTCTTGTTTGCTTGTTTGTTTGTTTAATATAGGGGCTTTCATTAGCCTGGAGCTTACCTACTGGACTAAACTGGTCAGCAAGCTCCAGGAATCCTCCTGTCTCTGCGTCCCCAGTGCTGGCATTAGAAGAATGTGCCACCGTGCTTGGCTCTTTTACACGGGTTCTAGAGATCCAGCTCAGCTCCTCATGCTAGCAAGGCAAACACTTTACCACCTAATCCATCTCTGCAGTGTTTTCAAAGAGAACTTGTAGGTGTTTAGATCGATACTAAAGCTTTTATTTTTATCTGCTTTGTACCTTCTGTATCAACCACCATTTACCATGAATAGTCATGTGACTGTCCCAAGAGAAACATGAATATTAATATCCTCTGATATGTGATAAATTTCATTAATCATTCCCCACTTTCCTTCATTATTTGCTTTTCCTATATTTCCATCCTTTTCCTCAGTATAATACCACCCTTTGAAATTCTCTGTGCCTTTGATCTAACTTTCCTGAGAGTCACCTACACATCCTCCTGTTTGCATGATCCATAATCTGTCATTAATCAAGGGTTACAGATTATACGCACTGATTAGTATCATTTAAACCACTCAGCTTTGCTTCCAATACTTTGATTTGTAAGTGACAGTAAACTGGACTGAAAGCTGTTTAAACATCAAGGACGTCTTTCTCTTCACATGAAGACAGTTCTGGAGTCAGGCTGTTTGCAGGTAAGCTCAGCCGTTCAGAGCTCTCAAAAGACAGGGTAATATTTCTACAACTGATTTTGTCTGCCCCTCAGGGTGACATGCAACCATGTAGCCAATAGGCGTCATTCTCTCAGAAGCCATACGAATAGGGATCATTCTTGAACTCCCCAGTCTTTCTATTATGGTGGGAAACATTCCCTCCATATCCATCCCATTGTTCTTCAGGAAGGACTGGGTCACACAGTCCTCTAGGCCTTTGTCTGGGCTTTGGTAGTGGGAAGTAGACTCAGCTAGGAGGGAAAGACTTAAGAAAACAACTGTAAAGGCTGTTGTCTTCCTTATTTCATCTGACTTGATTTTCTCTGCTCTCAATGAAGTTCAGGTTTTTATTCCCGGCCTGCACTATGTCCACAGATTGATATTTTATCTTCCTGTTGGTTTTGTTGTTAACACAAAGTCTACTGTAGGAAGCATTCTAAAGCATATCTCAGATACTGAGTGCAAGGTTATTTCTTTAAGTGTTCTCTTGCAACACTTCCATTTTTGGTAAAAAAAAAATGAATTTTTTAAATGAAATTAATTTATTAGGAAAGAGATGGGCAGAAGTTGGACTCTATGGTAGTTTGAATATATGTCCCCCAATATATTCAGTGTTTTATTAGTTTGTAGTTTGCATCTGCAATCACCTTGCTAGAGGCAATGAAACTAGGGGCCGATCTTAAGGTGTGGTGATGGTTTGAGATTCCATTGTAAAGATATGCAAAGTGTGCCTAATAGGAGTTCCTGAAATGTGCTTTGGCTTTTTGGCTGTAGTTTTGCTCTGTGTGCTGTGTGCCTGGTTGGATTTTTTTCTCTCTTGCCTGGTCCTGTGAGAGCAGGCCCCTTCTCCTGCCATTATGGAACTTCCCCTGGATCTGTAAGCTTCAATAAATATCCCTTCCTCCATAACTGTGCCTGGTCTGGAAGTTCATCTCAGCGAACCTGAAGTGGTCTGCTACAGACTCACACAATTATCAGTTAAAAATTAGGAGCAATGAGTAATAACTTTTGAGAATCTAAAAGATGATGGGGAAAGCTGTGTTTAGAGTACAATTCCTTTTACTTGTCAGTAGAAAAGCACAGGTGGGCTGCTCACACATGGCTATTGGAGGAGTGACCACCTCCCAAGTTATTGGACATAAATCTACCCACTATATTTTATAAGCAAATGATGTAGATACATAATATATTTTCATGATGGGAACATCTGATGAGGTGAAACTTTGAATCATAAATTTAAAAAAAGAATTTGTGCTTAAATGGAATACTGCTTTCATTCTTTTATTAAAAAGATTTTTTTCTGGTAAAATGAATAAGTTCAGATTTAAGAAAAATTACTTTCTGAAATCAAGGACCATCTGGGTTAAATATACTTAACAGAAGATCAATAAAATATAGAAATGTAACAGTTTGCTTTTACGCAAATAAAGGAACTACAAAATACCATAAACACTTTGGTCAGAGATTTTTTAAAAAAAATTCTGATTTTGCGTTTGTTCTTTTGACAACACAGAAGTCATTTTAATATAACTTTTCTTAGCAGACTTAAAATTTACTCTTGAATTACCTTATATACAAAAACTAAAAATTATGTCAATTATATAAATATGCATTTATGGCTGGATGATGATATTTTTATGTTATGTATGATTATATTTGTACATAACATTAATAGAAATTTTTGTTGAGATGGAGGTAATGATGTTTACATTGTTCTACATTTCCCATTTTCACTTAGGTCATAGACATTACTTCACATCTTCATCATAAAAAATGTTAGCTCTTTTCAGGAAATGAAGTTTTTAATTGTGTTTTAAAGTTAATATTCCTTCCTAAATCATCCATGCTGTTAGCTATGCAAAGACTAATAAGTAAGTTTAATTATGTTGGGCATTTAAATCTATCTTGTAGGACTGTAGAATTTATGTTATTAATTTATACAGAATAAACAAAGGGAGAGTATGAGTACTTTGGGAAAAGAAAACAAGGAAGACTATAGTCTACCTTCCTTCGGGTACCAGTTTCTTCCCCTTTTCTCCCCAATTCCCAGTTTACATATTTTAGCGAGGTGTTATGGTAATGGGAAAACAGTGCTGAAGGGAACTGAATACCGAAGTTCACATCAGACATCAACTATAGTTTATGTATGCTAGTTTCTGTCCTGTAAGTTGTCCAAAGTATCAGTAAAGTAATTAGGGCTATAGCTTGGAACAGAGAAAGCACCCAATAAATAACATTAATTTGATTTCTTTTTCATCTCTTACATAAAATCTCATGTAGCCCAGGCTGGTCTTGAACTCAGTATCTTGATATATCTAAATTTGAATTCCTGATCCCCTTAACTCAAACTCCCAAGTGATGAAAGCCTACCAAATATCCAAGTTCTTTGTCAAGTACTTTCCCATTCAAGTAGTGACCAGGCCTGACCCTGCTCAGCTCCAAGATCAGATGAGATTGGACCTGTTTCAGGGTGGTATGGCTGTAGACCACGCTCATGTACTATAATTTAATTAGTATAATTTCAGGGGACCCAGGCACCAGTTTTTTTAAATGGCTCTTTGTGGGCTCCTGTTGTAAGCTGAACATCAAGAGGCAGGGATCTCTATGGGAGGGATTACACGTAATAAACTGAATTGCTGTCATATTTTGTTACCAGAAGATATTACACAACACTCATTTGGATCTTATAGCAAAATAGGACAGGGATTTTATCCCACAGTTGTGCTGATAAAATTTAAGCCTGCATGGGAATATTAGGTAGCCTGCCTAATGTGCATACCTGGCAAATTGCTTAGCTAGAATCTGGATCTAGACTTAGAGTACAGAGTAACATGGACCAATGATGGAGAAGGATGCTGAAAGTGTCCTCAATTTTCAAGTACAGGACAATATATTAGAAAAATACAAGAAGTTGGATTTACCATATTTTTTTTATGCCTTACATCTTAAATGTCCCACAAATGCCCACGTGCTCAGGGTTTGAGCACCAGGCTGGAGGTGGGGCATAATGGAGGGAAGTTAGATTCCCAGGAACATACCCTTGGATAAAGAGCCCTGGAAGCTTCTCTTTTTCTTAGAGGCTTTTAAACCACCAGGGAGTTCCTACCTCTGTTGTGCTGTGCTTGCCTCCCCCACTCTGATTTTTCTACTTCCCACAATTCCATTACCCGTAAACTGAAATCTCTGAAAGGATGAGATGAAATCAATCTTTCTTCCTTGTAAGTGGATTCTTTCGGGTGTTTTATCATAGTAATGAAAAGTTGACTGTCACAATGTTGAAGGACTAGGTAATAGGTCAACAAGCATAGCTGGCTCTAGAACTTAACAAATGTTATCGATCTAAGGAATTTGTTAGCTTTAGCCTTTTCTCTATACGTGGGTTTTAGGCCAAAAGAGTTCGGGCAAATCTTTGAAATAGTTGCAGTTTTGGACTTTTGTCATCTCATGCTACCTGAAAGAAATAGAGTGAGTTTTCCATGGTGCTTAGATGTGACTATTTGTCCAGTTTATAATGATAAATATGTGATTATGCTTTTTATGGCTTTTTAAGTGTGCTTATGTGTGTATGTGTGTGTGGGTGGGTGTGGTATGTGAATATGTGGTGTATGATCATGTATGTGCAGATGTGCATGTCCCATCTACACAAGTGCGGAGGCCAGAGGAGAATACAGGATGTTCTTCTCTAATAGTATTTTTCATGATGTTGGCTTGAGATGGAGTTTGTCACCAAATGTGTGTGTGTGTTTTTTTCTAGTCAGCCTGGCAGACCAGTGAGCCCCAGTGATTTTCCTGCTTCTGTGCCCCTCGCAGACCTGGAGTTATAGCTGTACATGGCCACGCCTGACTTTGGATGTGTCTGCTGGAGATTGAACTCAGCCCTCTTGCTTGCATGGCATAAGCTCTTACCCCCTGAGGTGTCTTCCCTGCCACTGGCTTTTGTTTTTGTCACTGTTCTTTTATCTGGTAAGTGTTTCGCTGTGAACTTCTCAAACGCTCCATTTCTTGGGAGCACACCTGTAGCCACAAATGGACAGAGATTCCATCATTAAGATTCTAGAAATGTTAAGTGTTTTCATAAATAATGCAAGTGGAAGTTGAATATTCTGAACATTTAGTATTTGTTTTCAATGTTTCACATGTGTTTGAATGCTGAAAAAATTCCCTCACATTATCCTTTAATTAGTAATATTTTTCAAAGCTGAATTTCCCAGTTTACATCATTTTCCTAGGAATTATTGTTGTTTTTGAAAGTAAAGTGTCAATTTGAGAAATTAAAAACTGAGTGGGTTTAAGAATAAATCTCATGGATAAAAATGAATTTTATTCACAGTTTTAAGACAAGACCATTTATAAGGTACTATAAGTCCACCTCCAAAGTCTCTTGCCCTTCCTTCTTCCCTTATACTGGTAGAGTTTGTAGGATTTTCTAAACATCCTTAAAGCTGTCAGGAGGGGCTGAGTAGGCCAACATCTTCACCACCATGGCGGTGCTGTATCCAATGGAAACATGATGTGAGCCATGCTGAAGCCAAATACATAATTTAAAATTTTATAGTAGCCATATTACAAAACATAGAGTGAAATTAATCCCAATAATTTACTCATATGTCAAAATACTATTGTTTAAACATGTAATCCATAAATAATAAAGATAGAATTTTATATTTCTTTGTACTAAACCTTACATTTATGCATGTAATAATCTTATAGGACATCACAGTTCAGTCTGACTATGTTTCAAATTCTTGATAGTCATATGATGAAGGAGTTACCATCATATTGGTTGGTGAGAATTTGTAGCATTATGGAGGAAAACAGTGTGGAACAGAAGCCTGCCTTTGTTCAAGGGTGAAGGTAAGAGCACCTTTGTCAGCTTGCTTCCTGTGACCTGGATATGAGTTTAGATCTCGTGACTTGGGACCCTTGGAAGAAAACCATAGCACTTCCTGCTGCTGTAACTACAGGGTGCAGCTGGAAGACCAGGACCCAAGAGACCTGAATGGGGGGCGGGGGGCGGGGGTGGACATGGGGGGGGGTCTCATTGAAGCATCTTTAGAAGAGTAATGTGTGCTTGCCCATGTGAGTGTGCCTTCTATCACTAGTTCAAAAACATTATCCTGTATAGATACGTAGAATACGGGTCATTCTGTAAGATTGTCACTGGAGAAAAGCAGCCTACATTGAAGGACTAGACTAGGACAGGAGCTATGATTACAACTAAGTGATAGTGAAAGAAGGGAAAGGAAAGAAAACAACAATGGCTTTGAAGAAAATTCGTGGAGATCATGAAAAGAAATTCTCATCACCAGATGCCTTAAACGAGGGCTCTTTATTGTTCAGCTCCGACTAGCAAGGTGTTAATAGATAAGATTCTTGGAGAGGGCTGTCTCTTCCTCTTCAGGTCATGTAGCAGACAGCTTCAGGTTCGCTGAGATGAACTTCCAGACCAGGCACAGTTATAGAGGAAGGGATATTATTTATTGAAGTTCCATAATGGCAGAAGAAGCTGGCCTGCCTTCACAGAGCCAAGCAGAGAGAGCAAAGCCAACCAGGCACACAGCACACAGAGCAAAACTACAGCCAAAAGTCACAGCACACTTCAGGAACTCCTATTAGGCACACTTTGCATATCTTTACAATGGAATCTCAAACCATCACCACACCTTAAGATCCTCCCCCAGTGACATTGCCTCTAGCAAGGTGATTGCAGATGCAAACTATAAACTAATAAAACACTGAATATATTGGGGGCCATATATTCAAACTACCACAGGTCAGGACACTCGTCCCATACATGGACTGCCTCATGACCTCATCTCAACTCAATTACCTTCTACATGTCAGGGCCAGTTGCCCTTAGTCAACCCAACAACCTCAGCAGGCTGGCTGTGTAGGTAAGATAAGGAGATATAGGCCAGGGATCATCTCATAGTAAACAAAACAAAACAAAACAAAATGAAACAAAACAAAAAACATGATTACTATACAAAATAATAACAACAAATAATTGAGAAAAATTTCCCCTTGAGCCAAAGAAAGACATTTTTGTACCAAAAGCATTCATTCATCCCCAAAGAGTATTAATGAAAATAAATAAACTTAGAAAATTTAAATTTAATGACTAAATTGGAAAGACAAGAGAATCATGTTAGCCTAAGCATTTTTATTTTATTTTATTTTGTTTTTGTTTTTCAAGGTAGGGTCTTGCTCTAGCCCAGGCTGACCTAGAATTCACTACATATTCTCAGGGTGGCCTTGAACTCATGGTAATTCTCCTACCTCTGCCTCCCGACTGCTGGGATTAAGGCATGCACCACCACACCCGGCAGCATAAGCTCTTTTGAAACCAATCATTATAAAGCAGAGATAATGTTTTCTAAAGGAAAAGAAAACACAAGCACAGACTGCTGGTCAGGATGTCTTTCCTTATCCAATATCTGCTTATCTGCTGGAAGAGGAGAATCTCTGCATTTGGGAATACACCACTCAAGCAACTCTTTGAGGAGACTCTTTAAGGAAGTCTTCTTGCCTTTGGCCCATAGAATCAGCTCATATACCTTAACATTATGGCGGATGAAGAGAATTGGAATAATCTAAGCCTTAGTAGGTGAGTAAAAATGACAGGGGAAATTATTATGTAAATATCAGATAACAAAGAAACCTCAAAATAGATACTGTAATAATAGTTCAGAATTTTAAAAAAATGATAGACTACCTTAGGAAATTCTATGGCAGGAAAAAGTATTGCAAAAGCCCCTTCTCATTGGGGAAATGCAGGAAACTGGGCATAAGAGATTCTTAGTTTATCCAATGGCAGAGACAAAAGGAGAAAGAGTGGTCATTCAAGAGCATCGGTGGAAGGTATGGATATTGATTGTGGATATATTAATTGAATGTACATTTTTGTACATTTTGTACAAATGGTCACTTTTGGAGTTGGGATTATAAATACTAATGATATAATAAAGACAACTTTATTTCAACATTACGTGGATGGAGAAGGAATGGTGTAAAGAGAAACAGATAAATCAGAAAAACGTAAACGGAGGGAATAGAAGAAATGATAATGAATTATAATAAATAATAAATATAAAATAAGATTAACAGAATAAAATAAATCAATTCAGTGAATTCAAATGGGCTAAATTATCTGGCTATATGCTACTAGGTATTGGTAAAAATATTTTTTATCTGTTTTTTTAGTACTTTTAATTACCTGATATAGGATACAATTGAAAGCTTTAAAATTAGAAGAAAAAGTAGGTTGAATTTTTGCATTTATGATATATATATATTTTGGTTTTGTGAGGTAGGGTCTCACTCTAGTCCAGGCTGACCTGGAATTAACTATGTAGTCTCAGAGTGGCCTCGAACTCTCGGCGATCCTCCTACCTCTGCCTCCCGAGTGCTGGGATTAAAGGCGTGCACCACCACGCCCGGCTATATTATGTATAGTTTCTGTTCTCCATACGCATTCAGATTTCAGCATATTACAGGTCTGAGCCTAAGGGTGTCTTCTCTCCTTGAGCATTTGTGTCACACTTTGAGTTTTAAAAATCAATTTCAGGAGGCAGAGGTAAGAGGATTGCTGAATTTGAGACCAGGTTAGGACTACAGAGTGAGTTCAAAGTCATTTGTGGGCTAAAGTAAGACCCTACCCCAAGAAAACAAAAACAATATATAAAAACCAATCTTTTTTTTTTAAGTTTCAGAGAAAAGTTTCTGAAAATTTATAAAATCGATGCCCAAGTTTATAAATTGCTCATGAGGATGAATTGTCAGACAGAAGCCAAGCCAAGCTAATCTCATTCTGTAGCTCAAAACCATTGTTTGCTGGGTCTCCAAAAATCCATTTTTTTATATAATCAAAAAGGTCCAAATTTCTTCTCACATTCTCACTTCCCTATGATTTTCAAAGCACAATACCTGAGTCTTTGATTTTTTTTTTCTCTTGCCAGTTGCCATACAAAGAATTGTGCAACTCAATAAAATGAAAGGCTTAGCACTGCGTGGTTCACAGGAGTGGCTGAAGGGATTTTGAGATGGGTTAATGGCTCTGATTGTTTTCTCATATTGATTTTTAAGGTGATTATATTTTATTTATAGGGGAGGGGACTTGGACTTGCATCTGAGCTGCCTTGAAAGTGAAGTAGGTGGGCTTCTTACAGATTGAAAACTTTTATGTAAGCTTGTAATGATTTGCAGGAAATAGAAAGGGGCAATACTGATAAATACTATTTTTAGCATAATAAAGGATTATGTTTTTAGAGAGCCTATCTGGACTTAATGGTTAGATTTGTGTAAATAGGTAGCTATTTGTCATAGCTATCATAGATAATTTTCTGTTGCTAATAGCATAGTGCCACAGACTGTGTAAATTGGTAATAAAATAAGTTTATTTTGGTTCTTAGTTGTTACCCATCATGCAACCCATGATGCTGTCAAATACCGAGCAGTGAACACATACATGTTGAAAGACTGGCAGCATGCATTTGTGGGAGTCTTCTGTCTCTCTCTGTCCTTCTCTCTCCCTCCTTCTCTCTCTCCCTCCCTTCATGTCCAACTACCCAGCGGTCAGTCTGAAGGTACCACCCTGCTCACTTTATCTAATCCTAACTGCTTTCCAAAAGCCTCTCCCCTCCACTAGGCCCCACAATGGATTATGTTTCTGCTTCAAGGATGCACAATGGAAATAAAACTTGAACATGAGATCTGGAGTGAACAAAACACAACCAAACCAGAACAGTAACCAACAAGAACCAAGAGATGATGCTGTTTGGCTATGGAACAAAGGGAGCTAACAAGAACTGATGACTTAAGTCAGAAGAGTGTAGGTTTGGAAAAACATACAGAACCAGGGGTGGGTGGGAGAGCTGATCAGTTCCCTGCTGGTTGACTTCTGAGGTCACTTAGAGCCTTTCAGAAGGCTACTGCTGATGCCCGTCTATGAACACAGCCTGGCTCAAGTTCTGGAATCTCGAGACACACACATTTCTCTCTTTGCCGGGCTGGCTTGAATACTTTGGATCAATTTCAAGTAGAGCAGATGACTAATCACCCCCTTCTGCTAGTTGATAATGGGTTGTCTATAAAACCTTGTTTTTGTATGGTTACCTTATCGTGAAGTTCATGTCTTTTGAGGAACGTTCACAACTGAAAGGCAAGGAAAATGTCCAGTCTAGGGTATAGTCAAGCTGACAGGGGCAAACAAACAAACAAACAAACAAACAAAAAAACCCTACACTAAATAACTTGACTCTATTTTTTTCTGTTTCCTGAGAGAAAGTGGCCTTGACCCCGAAGTATTACTGCTTTTAAGACTGTAACAACAGACAAAATGACAAAATGACAGTGGGTGAAGGTAACTGGAAGTGTTTATAACATTGCAGGGCTATGCAGGTGACTTTACAAACAGAGAATTTAGACGTGATGAAAAGTAGAGACGGGCAGGAGAGATGGTAATAAAGCCACTGTCTACTTGAGGCAATGTCCTCTTTTTTTTTATTGCATCTGATTGCAAATTAAAATGGGGGAAAAATAAACCTCAGGCAAAGAGTATATTCAGCCCCTGCCTCAACATCTTTCAGAAAAACAAAAAAAACAAAAAAAACAGTCTTTGATTTTAGATTTGATTTTTTTTCTATTGCCTGCTGGTTGCCATACAAAGAGATATAGCTCAATAAAAGGAAAGATCCACAACGCTGTGTTTCATAGCCAGGGCCTGGAGGGATTCCGAGCCAGGTTAATGGATATGATGGTTTTCCCTTCATTGATTTTTAAGATGATTATATTTTATTTATAGGCAAGAAAATAATAGTTAATCTTAGATTTATTGAAAACTTATTGCAAGGCTGCATGAATTGATAACAATAACAGTACATTTAGGGCAGCAAAACTAGACTTGTCTTTAATCCCTTAAGTGCTGATGTGCAGGGAACCTATTGACTTGAAATTAAATGTGCTCTAACCCACAACTAGATCCAGGTGGGGAGGAGCTGTACTTTTCTGGCTGCTTTGACAGATTTCATTACACAAGTCTTTGGCACACCTGAGGTGCTCCTTTTGTAAAAAGAATGTGAAAAATCTGAGAGCTGTGAGCTTAGGGATGCCAGCATGCTGCACTCCTGAGGTCTTAGAAACCGATTCCAAGTCAGGTAGTCATTTGTCAGCTCGAGCGCCAACTGGTCAACCGTCATTGTGTCCAGAGGTTTGAATCTTATAGCAGGATGTGTGCGTTTTAAAATGCAGAAAAAGCCCAAAACATTAACCCAGAATTCCATTGCCTTGGAATGATTATAATTTGCTTTGTGTCTAAATGGCTTTAGATAGCTTTTGTATTCATAGCAAGTGAATTCACATTAGCTACATATGGACAGTAATTTTTCACAAAAGAAAGGAACAATGGTCTTTGTCTTTCAAAAGATGGAAAAACTGTCAATACATTTATTTCATGTCAATGGCTCAGAAAGGTTGGCTGAGACCCGTGCTGTGTAATGCTAATCTAGGTGACATAGACACACTCTCCAACAACTTCCAAAACTTCCTTTTGCAGATGACTGACCGCTTATGGGAAAATGAGACTATTTTCATGTTAAAAATGCCTTGTACAGCTAGGAAGCTTTGCTCATGGCAGTCACCTCAAAATAACAATATGACATTGTTATTATGTATTTCAACACATTATGTATTTCAACCTTAAAAAGTGCTATAAAAGCTCATGTTGTAGGTAATATGGAGGTTTCTAATTGACTTTTACCTACAAGACTAAAGTTCATTTTTAAATTATACTATGTCATGTTTCCATAAAACTTGATCTGACAGGGCATAAAAATAGCTTCCTACCACACTATGTGTAAGCACTGCTAGCAAAAGCCAACCAGCCGGGCATGGTGGCACACACCTTTAATCCAAGCACTCAGGAGGCAGAGGTAGGAGGATCACTGTGAGTTCTAGGCCACCCTGAGACTACATGGTGAATTCCAGGTCAGCCTGGACTAGAGTGAGACCCTACCTCGAATCCACGCCCCCCAAATGCAAACCAATGTTCTAAAAAAAAAAAGTAGCTGACTTTTCCAGTGCCAGGTGTTTATTTTCCTTCCATGTAGCACAGCACTGATAAAACACACAGGCATCAGTACTGTGGGAAGGGGAGGATCCTAGCCTCCAAGGGTAAGAGGGTCTTGGCATGGAGGTGAAAAGAAAAAGGAAGGTGATTTCACTTTCACTCTCCTGCCCTCCCTGGAGTCCAAGCAAGCTCCTTTCACTCAACCTTGGGGACTTTTAGTTCTAACCATTGTAGTGATGAAAGGAATTGGCCTGGTCCCAATATTTCCAGGGGTAGGTTTAAACGGTAAAGAAAGGTAGAATTTGGATTAGGCCACAAAAGGGGGCAGATGACATCATCAGAAGCATGTGGCCGATGGAAGCAGTTCCTAGGCCTCTGGACTACCTAGACGACTGGCTTAGCTGAAGCATAAGGGGAGATGGGTGATGCTTATTGTTTGGCGTTGATGATGTCCACGAATTCAGGCTTGAGGGAAGCACCGCCAACCAGAAAGCCATCCACATCAAGCTGGCTTGCGAGGTCTTTGCAGGTTGCTTCAGTCACTGAACCTCCATAAATGATGCTGATCCTCTGAGCCACTGCATCAGAGACATTGTACTTAAGCCATTCCTGGAGCTTCTCTTGGACTGTCTGGGCCTGCTGGGGTGTTGCAGTGTTGCCTGTCCCCATGGCCCACACAAATTCATAGGCCAGGACGACCTTGTTCCAGTTCCTTATGGTGATGCCTGTTTCCTTTTCATCTAACTTCTCCCCAATGCAGGCGATCACTACAAGCCCCTCTGCCCAGGCATGGGCCACTTTCTGGCCCATCAACTCATCTGATTCTCCAAAGAAGTGCCTGTTCTCTGAATGCCCCAGAGCTGCACACGTGGCTCCATAGTCTTTGATCATGCCAGGGCTGAGTTCTCCAGTGAAGGCCCCCTTAGTTACTTTGTAGCAGTTCTGTGCAGCCACAGTGATCTTGGGAATCTAACTTTTGCCATGTTCACAGTGGGGGGTGCACAAACTATCTCTCCCCCCCAAAGGACTTCCTGGAAGGAACCACGACGCTGGGACTTTGTAGCTAAAGGTCAGGATGAACAGACTTTCAGTTTTTGAACCTAGGATATCTATCCAATAGAAGAGACAGAGAAACAAAGATTTCCCCTTTTATTTGGTTATTCTGATTAGTAAGTTTATCTATACTTAAAGCTCTATATTTCAAATTTGAAAAAGAAAGAGTAGGAAGATATTTCTATTATTTGAATTCTGGAAGAAAGGAAAATATCAATTTTTTCTCACATTTTCCCTTCCTCTCTCTCCAGACTCACTCTTTCTTTCCTCTTTCTTTCTTTCTTTCTTTCTTTCTTTCTTTCTTTCTTTCTTTCCTTTCTCTCTTTTATTCACATATCTTCAAACATGTGTTTATGCAGAGTTCTAGGATTATAGGCATGCACTACAGTGCCCTGGTGAGAAATTAATACTTAAAATATATTTATATAACAATATTATTAATATACACTTTAAATTTCATGATAGGAAGATGGAGAACTACAGCTGTTATAGAGGCATTCAGAATGTCATGGCTATACACAAAAAAATGGAGAAATTGAATGAATCTTCTAAACTGTGTATGATGATAAAGCCACAGAGATGGATGGTTTGAGAGATGCTTAAAGAAAGTCTCATAAAGGACTTAGAGGCAAATAGGAGGCAGATTTAAAAGGAAGCAAGAGATGACAACCTCCACCCCTTAGCAAGCTAATTTCTTGACAGAATTTTTGCTGTGTTTCACTATATTAAACTGAATGGTCAAAATTCCTCATGGTTCCATCTTAAATTGTCAATATATTATCTAAAATTTTATAAAAATAAGTTTGGTGAGGATATGGGGCTGAGTACCCAGGTTGAGTTGCCAAGGCTAGATGACATCCTATGGCTGCTGCAGAGGAAGCTCAGCAGTGAGCAGTGCTGGGCACCATTGAGGCTGTGCTGAGTGCCAGGACTGGACACATGCTAAGGAGGCTGTGGGGCACGGAACAAACCAGGGGAAGGTCAAGGGTGAGCAGCAGACCAACTTAGGTTCTACTTCTCACACTCACCTTGCAAGCCCCCCCCCCCCTCAAAAAGCATACCTGAAGAAGGGCTGAAGCAGAGGGCAACTGGGCACCAGCTTCAGCCCTCAGGAGAATCTGGGATCTGATGTCACTTCAAAAAGCCAACTCCTGGAGATTGAGCAACTCACTATTAAACAATAAATGGGTTGTTGAAGAAATCATAAAAGAAATCGACAAATTTATAGAACTGACTCAATGGTAATGAAGACACTACATACCAAACTTATGGTCTACAATGAAGGCAGTTCTATGAGGGAAGTTTATAGCACTAAATGCCTATGTTCCAAAAATAAAGAAATCTTAAATAAATAACTAAAATATCCATTTGAAGGCAGTGGAAAGTCAAGAACAGTCCAAGTTCAAAAGTACCAGACAGAGAAGAATTATCAGAAGAATTGGAAATAAAAAAAATTGAAAAAAATGATAAAACCAAGACATGGTTCTTAAAAAAAATTGATAAATCACTGGTCAAATTGATCGAAAGAAAAAAGAGAAGGCTCAAATCAGCAAGATTATAAATACAAATAGAGATGGCACACCTGATAATTAAGTTGGAAGAATAATCAGGGCATATTTCAAAACACTATATTCCATAAAATTGGAAAACCTGGAAGAAATGTAGAAATTCTGTGACTGTTATCACCTTCCAAAACTAAACCAGAACAGATAGACTACCTGAACAAACCTATTACTTCTAACAAAATTGAAAATGTCATTAAAAATCTCCCAATTACAAAAAAACTTCAGGCCCAGATAGATTGACTGCCAAGTTCTACCACACCTTCAGGAACTAAAACCAATTATTATAAAATTATTTTGCACAATTAAAGAAAGAGGGAATGCTCTCAAACTGCTTCTATAAAGTCAGAATACCAAAACCAGTCAGAGATGCAATAAGCATAGATTATTATAGGCCTATATCCATAATGAACCTAGATATAAATTTTTCAATAAAATCCTTACAAACTGATTCTAAGAACACATCAAAAACATCTTCCAACTCAATCAAACAGATTTTACCCCAGAGATTCGGGGATGGTTCAACATATGAAAATCAATAAATGTAATTCACCACATAAATAAACTTAAACATAACAAGCCCATGATTATTTCAATTGATACAGAGAAAGTATCTGACAAAATATGATATCTCTTCATGATTAAAACATTGGAGAGACTTGTTATGGAGGGACCATATCACAACATAATTCAGGCTATTTATAAAGTACCTAACGCCCAGATCACATTAAATGGGAAAGTGTTCCCATTAAGGTTTGGAATAAGACAGGTTGCCTACTTTCACCATGGCTTTGCAACATAGTACGTGAAGTATTAGTTCAAACAATAAGACAAGAATAACAAATAAAAGGGATAGAAATTGGTAAAGAAGAACTCAAAATCAAATTTGCAGATGTCATGGTCTTATATATATGTGAACTGAAAGACTCACCAAAAACCTTCTAAAGGTGACAAATTCTTTCAGCAAAAGGGTAAAATACAAAATCAATACATAAAAATCACTATGCCCAAGATAAACAGATGGGGAAAGAGATAAATGACAATATTCTGTTTTCAGTAGCCCCGCCCCCAAATACCTTGGAATATCACTAATGAAGGAAGTGAAAAACCTATACAAAGAGAACATAAAAATACTGAAAAAAGAAATTGAGGAGGACATAAGAAGTTGTAAAGATCTCATATGCTCTGGATTAGAAGAATTAATATTGGGAAAATGGCCATTTTACCAAAACTATTATATAGATTTGATACAATCCCAATAAAAATTCCACCAATGTTCTTTGCAGAGATAGAAAGATTCTCAAAATCCGTATAGAAGGATAGCAGGCCTCAGATAGCTAAAAATATCCTCAAGTAAATAAATGCATATGAAGGTATCACCATACCACTGAAAAGCCATACTAACTAAATAGCATGGTACTGGCACAAAACAGACATACAGATCAATGGAAGAGAATAGAATCAAAGACCCATCTCTAAATCGAAGCCAATACAGCTACATCATCATTGACAATGGTGCCAAAAAATACATGCTGGAGAAAAGGCAGCATCTTCAACAAATGTTCCTAGAGAAATTGGATCATCATTACATGGAGACGAATGAAATTAGAACCACTTCTTTTACCCTGCACCAATTTCAACTCTAAACGGATTAAGGACCTCAATATAAGACCTGACACTCTAAAACAAGTCGAATAAAAAAACAGGGAGAACACTCCATGATATAGGCATAGGGAAAGACTTCTTGAATAAGACCCCAGTAGCACAGAAATTAGATCAACACTCAACCTCTGGAATCTCATGAACCTCCAAAGCAACTGTACAGACAAGCAAACTGTCAACAAAGTCAATTGACTTCCCACAGAATTGGAGATAATCTTCACCAGCTATACCTATGATACAGGACCAATATTTAGAAGTTAAAAGAACTCAATAAACTTAATAATAAAAACATCAAAGACCCAACAAAAATTGGAGAGAGTTGAATAGAGAGCCAGGCATGGTGGCGCATGCCTTTAATCTTTTCCCGTTTCTCTCTTTCTCTCCCCACTCTCTCCCTCTCCTCTCTATACTCACTTTCTCTTTTATATTACCTATCTTTTTCTTCCTCCACCTTCCTTGGCACTGACTTATAACTCCCAGTACCAGCACAGGTACTTTCACGATGAGCTGTTGATCTGAGAGACCTACAAGGTTTCCAAAAAAAGACAGATTTCTGCCAGAGTTCTTGATGACCCACCAAAGGTTATGGGTAAGACCCTACTGTCGAAGACAGCATACGTGGGTGAGACAAAACATGAAGAGATCTGGAAGAGGGTCAGCCCCCAGACAGTTAGCTAGTCTAGTGCCAGAGGGTGCTGCATGAGCAACTGGGGGAAAATGACTGACATCTGGCCAAACAACTCACAGTTTAAGCTACCCAGCAGGAAACAACCTGACGCAATGCTCAAACAAGTGCAGTAGTGACACACAGCCATGGTGGGCAACCAACGGCTCTTTTTTTTGTTTGTTTGTTCTTTATATTTTTAATAAACTTTATTTTTCTGATGCATAAAATACAAAATTACACAGATTAGTGGATATCAAAATGTTTCTATATAGGTGTATGTTGTACATTGTTTACATAAAGTTAATATATTTCATTCTTATGAAAATATTCCTAAAGCCTTTCTAGTTTGTGAAATGTATAGTACATAACATGTATTACCCTACTGTGCAATAACACACAAGAACTTCTTGCTCCTATCTAATTGTAACTTATAATCATCGATCAACTTTACCCCAATTAGCCTTTATAATTACAAAAATGGAGACTTTTGGGAGAACAAGACACTATTTGGCTAATAGATCCACTCAGTGGAATGGAACTCATTGCTGGAATTGGGAAATAAGTCAAAACTATGTACAAAAAATGAGCCCAGTCTCCAAGATCAAGCTCCCACCAA
Source organism: Orientallactaga sibirica (assembly GCA_036365145.1). Lineage (NCBI taxonomy): Eukaryota > Metazoa > Chordata > Mammalia > Rodentia > Dipodidae > Orientallactaga > Orientallactaga sibirica. The sequence goes on along the minus strand of JAEOAD010000006.1, from coordinate 36,530,970 downwards.
ATGTGGGCTAGAAGAGAGCCTATGCATATAAAAATTTCTCTAAAACAACTATGGTCATCCCATCTATCTAGTACTAACTTCTCCCTCCATTGGAGAATTTGCTTATTTTTTTCAGAAAGATGACGAACCTGAAGGAAGGATCAGCCTATCACACCTCACCAGGGCCCCAGCTGAAACCACAGAGGAATGTGGGGAAAGGGCAAGAGTACAGCTTTCTTGGTGAACACAACACCAGAAAAAGGCTGAAGGAGATAAACACAGAGAACATCCAACTCTTACTAAGCCAGATATCCACAGACACAGAGTCTCCCAAAACCTCACCGCTGAGGTAGAACTAAAATGATCCCAACATGGCTCAGGGAAATTCGCAGAAGAGGGGGCAGAAAGAGTGTTAGAGTCACAAGTTGGGTCATTATGCACAGAAACTTGGCCTATCCCCCATAATTCTTGACTACTCCCACAATGCACGACCCACATTCCCCATTGATGAGGGTCCCTTTGGAGGGGAGAGGACAGGGAGGAGGATAATGGAGTCACCAATATGAATGTAAAATTAGAATAATCTAAACAAAATAATAAATTATTATTTTAAAAAGTCCCTCAAATAACTTTACATAACCTTAAATAACTTTTCACCCAAGCTGCTCTCAGTATTGGTTGGAGAGTCTCTTTTATTTTACTGATTGCAGAGAAAATGGAGGAGAACTAAGATCCATTGATAAGACAAGAAGATAGGGGCTGTAGAGGTGGCTTAATGGGAAAGGCATTTGCCCGCTAAGCCAAAGGACCCAGGTTTGATTCCCCAGAACCCACATAAGCCAGATGCACAAGGGGCACATGCATCTGGAGTCCATTTATAGTGGCTAGAGGCCCTGGTGTACCCATTCTCTCTCTGTCTGTCTCTCTTCTATCTCTCTCTGCTTGCAAATAAATAAATAAAATTTACACACACACACACACACACACACACACACACACACACACACACAGTTGACTGCCCACCATGACACATGCCACCTCTACCACATCTGTCAGGGCCCAGGAAAAACTGGAGAGAGAGGAAGCAGCAACATAAATACTTCTCTTACTGCTTACCTGACAACCAGCTCCAGGGCAATGGTGACAAACACAGTGATCAATCAAAACCCATCAAAGCAGAAATCCAGTGATAATAGAGAACACAACACTAAATCAAACTGCCATTAGTCCTATCATAGATCATTGAACATTGTGGCAAAGAAGGTGGAAAGATTGTGAGAGCCACAGAGGGGTTAGGAATACCCTGAGGCACAGTTCCTTCAGCCGCTAATCACAGGGTTGGACTGAGGCTTTTATGATTCCACAGTGAATGCCATAACTCCACTGAGGAGCGCCCCAGGGAAACAGGAGCAGGGGTGATAAGATATGAGTATAACCTGGTTATAATATATATAACATAAAATAAAATTAAATTACATTTAAAAATAATTTTGTTGAACATTTGTTTTGAGTTAAAACAATAAAAGAAAGGAAGATTCCTTCATGAGAAATGGTATTTTCTCATGACTTTTTGTTATTTTTAATATTTATACAATTGTAGTAATAATGCTTATGTATTATCAAAATGTATAGTGATCCTCAGATCAGAAATTCTCATTTAGATGGCTTAAAATATTGAATACATCTGAAATACTTTCCGGTAAATGGAATTTCTATGGAAACCAGATAGATACATTGTATTTGATTTTCTTTAACTTAATCTTTTCTTCTGATGTCAAAAGTCATAGATACTTATTGTCAGGAGTTTGAAAAATCTTAATGGACTAAAGAAGAAATAAAAGCCACATTAATTATGAATTCCTTATGTAAAAATAGTCACTGTGAACATATAATAGCAATTATATTGCTAGAATTACATATACATATATACATATATGTAGAGAGAGAGAGAAGAGAAGAGAAGAGAAGAGAAGAGAAGAGAGAGATATCTTGGGTATTGAATGTTTTGTTCTTGTTTGTTTAATCATATGTAATGAAAAGACTTCTTTTAAACAACAAAATTTAAGTGTAAAGTTATTTTTAGTGGTTTAAATATTCTGAATCATAGCATGCCATATTTTTTTTTTTTAATATCTTTCAGTTAAATGTGGTATTTCTTTTCAAAAGGCAGATAGAGAGAAAGGGAGAGAGAATGGGTGAGTCACGGCCTCCAATCAATGCAAATGAACTCCAGATGCATGCATGCGCCACCTTGTGCATCTGGCTTCTATAGGTACTGGAGAATCGAACCTGGGTCCTGAGGCTTCATAGGCAAGTGCCTTAACCACTAAGCTATCTCTCCAGCCCAAGTGTGGTTTTTTCTTGTGGTGCAGTTGAAGATTGAGCACAGTGCCCAGTGGAGGGTGGGTTAGTGCTCATTTGTTTGTGAAAATGTTATACAAACAATAAGTATTGTGTAAGAGTCAGCTTATTATCTTTCTACTTTATTTCTACTTTTGGGCTCTTAGCCTTAAAAATGTCAATCTGTACATATTTTGTATACTTAATAACTTTTGCTTATGAGTAAATTCTGTGAATGTATGTGATGTGACCATTCTGAATAGTATGTGTAGCTCTCAGAAGCCTCATTTTAACCTTGTTGACACATGACACTAATACTGTAAGAAGATAGAAATCTTTACAGTCTGTAGTAATTTATGGATGTCTGATAAATGTTATTTCTTTGAATTTAACATATCTGAATATTATTTTCTTTCATTGCCTTAGCACAATAAAAATTATAAACACTAGTATTATTATTAGTTCTCAAGTAATTAGGATTTTTAAAGAAAAGTTTTTCCCCCTTTTTGGTGTGTGTGAGTGTGTGTGTGTGTGTGTGTGTGTGTGTGTGTGTATGTGCACCCTCACATACAAACATGGGCACATATGTTCAATTCCTTGTGGATGTATGTGGAGGTAGGAGAGAGACATCAAGTGTTTGCTGCTGCTATTTCTTGAGACAGAGTCTCTCACTGAACCTGGACCTTGGCATTGTTTTTTCAGTTCACCTTACTGATTTACCAGAGGTCCCTAGTGATCCAGCTGCTTCCACCCCCTCTTGTTGGGGTTATAGTAATGTGCAGCCATGCTTTTTGTGTTGTGGTAGGAATCACACTCAGGTCCTCTGGTTTGTACACTCAGCACACTTACATTTCTAAGCCATTTCCTCCTCCCTAAGGATTTATTTAAATTTAAATTAAAAAAATATTTTATTTATTTGAGAGAGAGACAGAGAGAATGGGCATTATGTGGCCTTTTGATGCTGTAGTCAAACTCTATATGGTTGAGGTACTTTGTGCCTTTAACCACTGAGCAATCACTCCAGCCCTCCCTTCAGGATCTTTCTTTTTTTTTTTTTTTTTAAGAATTTATTTTTATTTATTTATTAGAAACAGACAGGGAGAGAGAGAGAGAGAGAGAGAGAGGGAGGAAAGGAGGGAGAAAATGGGCTCATTAGGGCCTCCAGCCTCTGCAAATGAACTCCAGATGCATGTGCCACCATGTGTATCCGGCTTACTTGGGACCTGGAAAATCAAACCTGGGTCCTTATGTTTTGCAGGCATGCACCTTAACTGCTTAGCCATCTCTCCAGCACCCCTTTCAGGATTTCTAACAATACAAAATGATGCATATTTTAAGTGATATGAAATTTCTCTATACCAGAAGCAATCAATTACGAACTGTACAAGTGAAAATATTTCAATTAACAATTGTGGTAACTAGTATTTATTGTCAAGTTGACAGGATGTAGAATCTCCTAGGAGACAATTCTGTGGGCATGTTTGTGAGGGTGTTTTTATGAAGGTTAACTGAGGTTGGAAGTCCCATCCCAACAGTGGGAAGCCCCATTCCATGGGCTGGGGTCTTGGATTGAATAAAGGAAAGAAATCAAGCTGAACTTCACTATTTGTCTCTCTGCTTCCTGGCTGTGAATCCAATGTGACCAGCTGCCTCAGCTCTTTCTCACTGCCTTCATGAAATAATATCTTCAAATGGTGAGAACAGAATTTATAAAACCTGCCATTTCCTTTGGGAGGAGGATTTTCAGGGTTTCTAAATACAACAAAAATCCCCCTTTTATTTCTGTTTTTCTGCCCCCTTTTTGGTATTATTGGTAATCAAATCAGTTGTTGTCCTCTTCTGACCTTTCCCCCATGGACTTTTATAAAATCTTATTAACAAAGAGGGAATGTAGCTGGTTAGTGTCATTTACTTATGAAGAGCTCATGAAAATGTTGTGAAAAGTACTGCTTCAAATATGTAATGGAAAAAGTCATAAACAGATAAAACACAAAATTACAAAATTAATAACAAAAATTCAACCCTAATAAAGTATATGTTAAAGAAACAAGTTAGCATTTTCACTCAATAAACTTGGAGATATTAAAGCAATATATAAGGACAGTTCTTAAGTTTTTATACTCTTGGGGTGGATGAACTTGTTAGTATGCCAATAAGAAGTTAGTCTATATTCTCAGGAGTATGAAATGAGGTCATTTCCTTGACTTAGTTCAGAATATAATTAGTTGAAATGTTCTAATGAATCGTCTTGACAGCAACTTAAATCTTAACCACAGTAGAAAGAGTTCTTCTTAGAGTGGGGCTCAACCCTGCTTACTGTGCCAGTTGTGGAGGTTCAATGTGGTTTGTCACACCAATTCTGGGGTCTTGAGAGTCTACTTTCCTCATCCAGGGTCAGAGCATCACAAGGTTTAGGAAAGGTTAAAGAATCTCTCTTAGGAAATTTTGAAGAAATGGATGAATTCCTTGACACATATGATGTACCAAAGTTAAACCCCATAGAGATAAATAATCTAAGTGAATCTATAACATCAATAAGATTGAACAGTAAATTAAAAACCTCTAAACCTAAAAAGTCCAGGCCCAAATGGGTTCACTGCTGAATTCTTCCAAACCTTTAAAGAACTGAAACCACAACTGCACAATTTTTTTCTGAAAACAATAAGGAGATAATGCACTTGCTGTAAAGCCTGATGACCTGAGTAATTCCCCAGTAAAGCCAGATTTACCCATGCAAAGCCAGATGCACAAAGTGGCACATGCAATCTGGAATTTGCTTGCAGTATCAGAAGTTGCTGGCGAACCCCCCCCCTTTGCCTCTTTTTCTTTGTTTCTCTCTCTCAAATAATTTTTTACAAACGTCTTCTAAATGTTTATGTTTATCTCCTTTAATACATATTGCTCTCACTCTTTTTTAAAAAATTTGCTTTTTACACATGGTGGCCAATACCAAGGACACCCAAGACTCATCAAAATGACAAGAAGATAAATCCAGTGCCTAGCACTGGATGAGTCATCTCTGTCACATCTGCAAGAGCCTAGGAGGCATTACAGAAGACGTGGCAGACTAAATGCAAGCACTGCTCTCATAGCTAGCCTGAGAACCTTCTCCACAGAGATGGCGGTAGACACGGAACAAACTCAGAACTCCTATAAACAGAAAATAAGAGGCTGATAAGAGGTCATCACTAAAATAGACTTCTAACATGCCCTCCAGGACTCAGGAAACATTGAGCAGGAGGAGGCAGAAAGAATGTAAGTGCCTGAGGGTGGGAAGGTGTATTCAGAGGCATTGTCCTCTCCACAGGAACTGACTGGTGCACCCATGACCCCACAGTGACTATAACCAACTCATTAAAAAGACCTGTTAGAGGGAATAGGGTGTGAGAGAAGAGACACAAGAGCATAACCCAATGAGAATATGACTAATTTGTAGTATGTTTACAAAGTTCCCAATACAATTTAAATAAGAATAAAGAAATAATATATTTTGGGGGTGGTGAGTATGAAATATATACTCTATTCAGCAAGAATTATTCATTCAGGGAAGGCCTACTCTTTTCTCGTGCCAGAGCTCCAGGAGTATTTTTATAGCAGTCATGCAAAAGTGGTCAGACATGAAAAACCTTATATGATTTGTTTACATTATGTGTACCCTGCTGATTCATTTCCAGCTGGATGTCCTGCTGGGGCCACCTTGGCCAGTATCCCTTGCTTACATTTGTAGGGTGCTGTCTAACATGCTTCATTCAGGATTTTATGTGTTCCTCACACTATGAAACAAATTTGATGTCAAGGTTCCTGATATCCTGGATTAATGAGGTTGTTGCTATAAAAGCATTCACAGTTGGGTAGCAGTAGGGACTAGTAATTGATTTCATATATATATATATATATATATATATATATATATATATATATATATATATTGACAGAGTGTCTGAAGATGACATCTCCACACATACACACACACACAAACACACACACAAAATGTACACATCCACATGTGCATGCACACATATGCATATGTAAATAAAAAGTAGAAAAGATTATGTTTTTCCCAGCACATATAATGTTTACACCATAAGTCCCCAGGATAGAATAAGAGGTACTCTTGAAAATGTTTGTTCAATATGTAAGTAATGTGATCATAAAGTTGAACATAAGTAAAAACTGGCTATTCATGTTAATGTCATCAAATTTTAGTAACTGTCTTTCCCATTGCATGAGTTTTTTGTTTGTTCGTTTTTGTAATCCAATTCTTATAAGGTTTCTGGAGCTTTGTGTAAAATGGAGAATTGTGATAACTGCATCTATTCAAGATTAAGATTTTTTTTTACATCTGAGTGTAAAGGAGTGTCTGAAAGATGGGACACTTATGATTGCTTTAGCAGACATTTTTAATAGAACTATATTTGAATTTAAAAATGTTTCTTTTGCTTTAGAATATATGCTGCCTTCAGAGGACCATCTCTGATAGTCTGTGCAGCATTATAAAAAAAACATCCTTACTTTTGGAATGCTTAGTTAATATTTACTGATGGTAAATATTTCCTTTGTTATGCTATTTACTGAACTCAGGAAGAAAACATGGAGGTTATTTATTGTCCAAGTCAAGTGTACAAATAACCAATTTGGAAGGTAATAACAGATTACGCAAATAAAATAAGAATGCTATTTTAAAATGTAATATCCTGAAACATACCTGATTACATACTTATGATCTTGGATAGATTGAACCAATAAAATCCAAGAAGCATTTTATTTCCACAGTGTATGTATGCAGCAAACCCTAAATGATGATTTTAAGAGGCGTATGGTCTGTCCCAGTTTCACTGTATGTGGAGTTCTCCTGTGGAGATAAGGCAATAAAAACCGACACTCCTGCTCGGGTTTTTATTCATAATTTCATGATGTTCATACATTTGCTTATCTCAAAAGCCTATCTGATTTAGCTTTTTAATAAGAAATGATTACAGGACATTTGGCTGAAGTGTCTGTTACCTGTTCTATAGAGACATGCATCCAGCTATGCTTTGTAGCTTCCTTCTTTCCTCAACCAGTCTGTCAAGGAGATTGAGTTACAGATTATCCTTCCTGGTTTTTCTCTATCTGTGGAAGAAATACTAAGAAGAAATTCAAGTCAGCAGCTTAATTATTTCTTCATTTTTCTCTTCTTTGATGTGTCTTACACTTTACCTTTAACTGTAAGCCTTAAAAGCCATCATTGCTGAGCTGTAAAGCTCTCTATTTGTCTTGCTACTAATGGATGACCTTGGAAGCATGGAGATTTTGCCTCATTTTTCCAGTGTAAAGTGACACCCATGGCAGTTTTTTGTGAGTTGTGGTTGGAAAGTAATCAGAGTTTTCAGTTGCTGTAGAAAGTAAGCTGTTTTTGCTCTATTCATGAATGTAAAATCTCTCTGTCCAAGGGTAAAATGATAGGTAATTGAATTCTACTGTATGTTAATTCTCTGGCTTCACTAAAGAAACATGGTATCTCTGGATTTTTTATTTGGGATGATAAGAGGGTTTGTGGCTCTGTCCGAGTGGCAGTGTCCCTTGGGGAGTCATCATTTTAAGCAAGATGATCTTTTGTGGCTCATTTCTCCTAGAAACTGGGCAACCAAGCATATGCTTTTCAAATACATATTTACTTTTCATATTAAATTTATTTATGATATTAATATTTTTAAGTGCTTATGCATCTACTTATTTATGGGTATTTATCTATAAATGATAATTTTGAGACTTCCTAAGTTCCATACACAAACACAGTGATATATGCTCTACATGTGTTTTCTCCTTTAATTTGATTCTCTAAACATTTCTATAAGATCATTATTATTGGTATTTCCACCACAACTAAATTTTACCTATATACTCATATATACTCATAATTCTGCTATATACTAGGCATTTTACTGGGTGCCTTATTTTTTCCTGTGTGTTTGTATGTTCTAGGTCTGCTTATTTCTCCATCAAAGCACTGATGAGGTTTTCACTAACAGTTATTTTTTCTTTTTTAATTTTTATTTATTAATTGCAGACATATTTAGTATGGATATATCATGTGTTGGTACCATTCATTCCCTCTTCCCTGCCCACATTCTACTGGGGACCCTGCTCAGTGGGATTGCAGTTATTCCCCATGGGGTTGTGGGTTATGCCTTGTGGGAATAGCAACCAGTTTTTTGGTGGGATGCAATGCCTCTGGGCACAATGTCCCAACCTTTAGCTTTTACAATCTTTCCGCTCCCTCTTTCGCAAAATTCCCTGAACTGTGTTGATGCATTTTAAGTCTATTTCAGTGATGAGCTCTTAGGAGCCTCTTGATCTCTGCTTTGGCAAGTGTTGAGTATCCTCAGTGTCTGTCCCCTTCACCCTGGTACTGATTGTCAGGCTCACCATGGAAGCCGCATTCTTGTTCATCTCCCCAATCCCACTGTGGTTTTAGCTGGGGCTTGGGTTCCTTTCCACGAATGCACTTGTGTGTACATCCTGTCAGGGTGTTTGCTTCTGAGTAGCTTAGACCCTTGGTTGCTTGACCATTATTGGTCACTCTCCCCAGTTGCTCATGTGATACTTTCCAGCACTAGACTAGATGTCTCAATTCTGGCTCTCTTCCAGATTCCATCCATGTCTCTCCATGTTCTTTGTCAGCAGCATATGGTGTCTTCAGCAATAGGGTCTTACCTTTTACCTCAGTTGGGTAATCAAGGGTTTGGCAGAAGCTTGTCTTGTTTTTGGGACCTCGTGGGTGTCTCTGATCAACAGCTTATTGTGGGTAGCAACCACTTTCTGGTACTGGGAGTTACAGGGCAGAGCCAAACATTTTTTTAAGTTTAGGCTTCATCCCACCTTCTCCAGGGCACTTCTTCCCAGATGCTCCTCCCATCCTATTGTTGAGGGCTCAATCTTTTAGTCTATCTTCAAGGATAAAGGTTTCTATGGTACCAGTTCATTTTGGGTCTAGTTTTGTGTTTTTCCTCCACCATCCCCTTCCCTTTTTCCCTGAGCCCTTCCATCCCTATTGTCTGGGCCTTGAGTTGCCTATCAGGTATGCCAGTAACTTGAGCTGATCCAGGTGATGAACCATACATGATGAGACCATGTGGTGATTGTCTTTCTGTGATCATATGAGTTCACTGAGTATGATCTGTTCCATGTCCATCCATTTTCTACAAATTTGATTGTGTAGTGTGTTCTTACTGCTGAGTAGAATTCCATTGTGTAAACGTACCACAACTTCATTATCCATCCATCCAATTATAGGTACCTGGGTTGATTCTAATTCTTAGCTATTATGAATTGAGCAGCTATAAACATGGTTGAGCAACTATCTCTGTAGTGAAGCGTGGAACATTTAGGGTACATGCCCAGTAAGGGACTAACTGGGGCTGTTGGCAGCTCTATATTTATCCTTTTCAGGACTCTTCATATTGATTTACATGGTGGTTGTAGTTGTACAAGCTTATAATCCCACCAACAATGAATGAGGGTTCCTCTTTCTCCATATCCTTGCTAACAGTTGTTGCTGATTTTTAAATGATTGCCTTCCTTCCTGGAGTAAGGTAGAGTCTCATAGTAATTTTAATTTAATTTGTATTTCCCTGATATTTAGGGATGTTGAACATTTTCTTAAGTGTGTATTAGTCATTTGCATTTCTCTCTCTGAGAACACCCTATTCAGTTCTCTGTACCATTTTTGAGTGTGTTGTTTAATATTTTATTGTTTAGTTTATTCAGTTATTATAGATTCTATATATTAAGCTTCCATCTGTGGTATATCTGGCAAAAATTTTCTCCAGGTCTGTATGTAAACTATTGGCTCTGATTTTGGTATATTCATCTTTGAAAAAGCTTTTTAGTTTCATGAGATCCATTTTTTGAGTGATTATTTAATTTCCTGGGCTACTGGGATATTGTTTAGGAAGTCTTTCCCCACTCCTACATCATGGAGAGTTCCTCTTATTTTTCCTCCAGTAAGAGAAGATTTTCATGTCTTATATTGAGGACTTTCATCCATTTGGACTTGATTTTTGGTACATGATGAAATGTGTGGTCTAGTTTTATTTTTCTACATATGTTTATCCAATTTATCCAGTACATTTGTTGAAGATGTCTTTTTTCTCCAGTCTGCATTATTGGCACCTTTGTCCAAGACCAAGTAGCTATAGTTACTTGACCTAAAGTTTGGGCCTTCAATTCTGTTCCATTGTCTACATTTCTGTCTTGATGCCAGTACCATGCTGTTTTTGTTACTATCTGTAATATACCTTTGATCAGGTATGGTGATACTTCCAAAGGTGTTTCTATTGATGAAGATATGTTTAGATATCCAAGGCCTGCTGTCACTTCATGTGAATTTTGAGATCACTTTTTCTATCTCTGTGAAGAATGATGGTGGAAGTTTTTCTTGGTATTACTTTAAATCTGTATAGTGCATTGGATGGGATTGCCACTTTCACAATATTAATTCTACCTTTCCAGGAGCATGGGAGGTCTTTCCATCTTCTAAAGTCCTCCTTAATTTCCTTCTTGAGTGTTTTTATGTTTTCATTATGCATGTCTTTCACATCCTTGGCTAGTGCTATTCCAAGGTATTTAATTTTTTTGTTGCTATTGAAAATGGGACAGCCTCACAAATTTCTTTCTCAGTATATTTATCCTTTGCATATAGAAAAGCTACTGATTTTTGCGTGCTGATTTTGTATCCTGCCACTTTACTGAAGGAATTAATCACCTTTAGAAGTTTTTGAGCCTTTTGGTCACGTATATAGGGTCATGTCATCTGCAAATAGGGCAATCTGGACTTTTTCCTTTTCAATTAATAACCTTTGTATTTCTTTCTCCTGTATTATTGCTTGGACTAGGACTTCTAGTACTATGTTGAAGAGCAGTGCTAAGAGTGGGCACCCCTGTCTTGTTCCTGATCTCAATGGGATATTATAGTACCATTAAGTATTTTTTGGGCTTCAGGTTATATATATATATATATGGCCTTTATTGTGTTGACATATAAACCATCCATGTCTATTTTCTCCAGCATTTTGATCATGAAGTGATGTTGCATTTTGTCAAGTGACTTCTTTGCATCTATTGAAATAATCATGTGATTCTTGTAACTAAGTTTATTTATATGGTGTATTAGATTGGCTGATCTCTGTATATTGAACTATCACTGCACCCCTGGGATGAAGCCTACAATATGGGTAATGCTTTGAATGTGTTGTTCAATTTGGGTAGCAAGGATTTTGTTCAGGATCTTTGCATCTAAGTTCATGAGGGTATAGGCCTATAGTTTTATTTTCTTGTGGTATCTCTGTTTCTTTTTTGTATTAGGGTAATGAAAGGAGTTAGGGAGCATTCACTGTTCTTTGATTATGTGAAACAGTTTGAGAAAAATTGCTTTCAGTTCTTCAGTGAAGGTTTGATAGAATTCAGCTGAGCTCTCTTCTGGTGCTGGACTTTTCTTTCTAGTGAGGTTTTCTTTTCAACCGTAATGGATGTGATAGGTTTGCTTAGCAGATTAATCTTCTCTGAGTTTAGTTTTGGTAGGTGGTATGTGTCTAGGGATTCATCAATTTCTTCCAGATTATCTAATTTTGTGGAGTAGAGGTTTTGGATACAAGTACTGATGATTTTTCCAATTTCATTTATGTCTGTTGTGACCTCTCCTTTTTCATTTCTAATTTTTTAATTTTGATACATCTCTTTTTTGTGTGTGATAAAATTGTCCAGCGGTTTATCAATCTTCTTTATTTTTTCAAAGAACAAGCTCTTCATTTCATCAAGTTTCTTAATTGTTTTCTTAGTTTCCAGTTCATTAATTTCTGCTCTGATCTTGATTATTTCTTTCCATCTAGAGCTCTTTGGGTTGGATTCTTCTTGTTTTTCCAATGCCTTTAGGTGGATGGTTAGGTTATTAATTAGGGATTGCTTTGTCATTATTATGAAGGCATCTAGTGCTATGAATTTCCCCCTTAGCACTCCCTTCACTGTGTCTCATAAGTTTTGGTAAGTTGTGTTTGTAATTTTCTTTTTGGTGTTTAGTTTTTGTACTTCTTTATATATTCTATATATCCCTCTGTCATGGTAATAGCTAGCAAAGATCCTCTCCCATTCCAAAGGTTTTCTGCTCACTCTGCAGATACTTTTGTTTACTGTGAAGAAACATGTCATCCCATTTGCTAATTCTTGGGACTACTTTACAAATACACCTATAACTTACAGTGCATTGTCTATATTTTCCTCCAGTATTTCCAGCATCCTTGGCTTGACATAAGGGTGCTTATTTTCTATTCCATTGGTATATGTGTCCATTTTTGTTGTCAATCCTTGCCATCTTTGTCACTGAAGTTCTAAATTATAATTTAGATAAGGAATTGTGGCACTCCAGCAGTGGTCTTCCCACTTAGCTTTGGCTATGCATGGTTTGTGTTTCCATATAAATTGTTGGATTGCTTTTCTCCTTCTAAGATGAATGAAATGGGTATATTGATGGAAATTTCATTGACTGTGTAGATTTCCTTTAGTAATATAGTCATCATCACAATAATGGTTCTGTCAATGCATGATTATGGATGGTCTCTCCAACATGTGGTATTTTCTTTGATTATTTTCCCAGTGTCATAATTTTAAAGCTTTCTTTGCAAAGATCTTTCACATCCTTGCTAAGGCTTATTCCTAGGAACTTTAGTTTTGAGGGAACTATTGTGAATAAGATACTGATATTTTTATATTGATTTCATATCCTGAAACATTGTTGAAAATTTCTTGTAGAGTTTGTAGAATCACTTAAATATAGAATCATGCCATCTGAAAATAGGGACAATTTTATTTCTTCCTTTTCAATATTTATCCCTTTTATGTCTTTCTCTTGTTTTATTGTTATAGCTAAGACTTCAAAAACTATACTGAATAAAATGGAAACAGTAGGCCTCCTTGTATTGCTCTAGATTTTAGAGGAAGTGCTTTGTTTTTCCATTCAGAATAATGTTTGCTATAGGTTTGTCATAACATTTATTATTTTGAAGTTTCTTCAGACTTTCATCATGAAGGAATCGTGAATGTTTCTGTCTATAAAGTTGATCATGTTTTCTGTCCTTAAGTGTATTTATTTACATGGTGAGTTGTATTTATTGGTTTGTGTATGTTGAACCATTCTTATACCTTGAATAAAGCAAAGACATGCTGTAAAATTTTCTTTATGTGTTCCTGAATCTTATGTGCAAGTATTTTCTTAAGAAGTTTTACATCTATGTTCATTAGGGAAACTGATCTGTAGTTTTTTTTTTTTTTTTTTCATTGTGCATTTGTTTGGGTTCTGTAGCAGGGTAATACTGACTTCACAGAATGAGTTCTTTCCATTTCTGTTTTGTGGAACATTTTGGGAAGTGTTGGTATTAGATCTTCCTTAGAAGTTTGCTAGAATTCAGCAGTGAACCAACCTGGTCCTGGTCTTTGTGGGGAGACTTTTAATTACTACTTCATTCTCATTGCTCATTATGGGTTTGTTTAAATTATTCATATCTCTGCCTTTAATTTTGGTTGGTCATGTGATTTTAGACATTTAGCCATTTCATCTAGGTTTTCAATCTCTTTGGTTAATTTGGGAGATTCAGAAGAAAGTTAGCTTCTTTTAGGCAGTTTCAATCAGGACTAGGAGCCCAACTAGAGAACTAGAAGATGCCACCAACCTTGGCAGGAATGGAACTCATGTCTGATCCAGTTTCATTCACAACAGCTTCAGCACCCCCTGCTGCCTCTAGTTCAGCACATTACTTAGATTGCTGGCCTTTGGGGTCAATCCTTTGACTCTGCAAACCAGTGGGGTCTTCTTACATACCTGAGTCTGATGAAAGAATACATTTTCAATAGACTATAAAGCCTTGCTCATCCTGGTCTCTGCACTGTGATCTCTGTTTGGACACATAGATTGCCTTGTTGGGTATGGAGAGCATTATTTCTTGGCATGGATATTTTTCTGCTTACCTTTGGTTTATGATTTGGGGTAAGTCCTTTAATTACAGGCATGATTTTCATTTGATCTCTGAATGTACCAAATGTATATTTTCTTTAAACTTTAGATCCATTACATGGGAATTTCCTCTAAACTCTTGGCCTGGTACCTGTGTTATTTCTCTAAACTCAGTGTAAAAATGGGTGTAAATCTTTAGTACCCATTTCTCATCTGAATTGCCTGGTATCCGCTTTGATACTCTCTCACATATTCTTAACCCTCACTACTTATTCTCAACTTTCTTCCTTGGAAAGGCATAGGTTGGGTGCTGTGTTTTCCACACTAGTGTGTTTCTTCTAACTCTCCCTACATAAGTTTCTAGGCTTTATCTTTCATGTGCTTGGGGCTCTGCTTCAGCCTCTTCCTAGACCTCCATTTCTCTTAAATGAATCTCATGAACTATGCTTTGACTTCCACACAAGTGTGTGTGTTTCCTGTCTTCCATGTGCTTGTGACTCTGCTCTAGCCTTTTCTTAGACTCCAGTTTCCCTTAAATAAACTACACAACTTGTGATTTCTCCCTAAATAAATTCAATAATTCATAATTTATCTTTCTTGAGACCCAAAGTTGGGGTTTGTAAGTTTGTTAGCCCCTTCCCGGTCCCCAAAATCTTATATCAGTTTGACTAAGGGTTTCTCAATATTGTTAAAATTTCAAATAACTGTCTCTTTGTTTGATTTTGTGTACTTTCTTTGTGTATTTAATTAATTTGTGTCCTATCTTAATTATTTCTTGGCAGCTGCTGGTTATGAGATTGTCATCATGTTGTTTTTCTAGCATCATCAAGTACATCATTAGGTTGTTGATGTGAGGTTTCTCTGAACTTTTCATATGTGCACTTATGGCTATAAACTTTCCTCCTAGGACTGCCTTCGTTCTATCCCAGATGGTCTCGTAGGTTGTGTATCATTTTCATTAATTTCTAGAAAATTTAAAAATTTCCTTTCTGATTTCTTCAATCCTTATGTTTTGGTCTTCTCCAATTTGCTTATAGTTTCATTCAGGTCAGAGGCTCTCATCAAGATCTTGAATACATTTCCATCATTTATTCTGCTTGTTTGAGCCTTCAATGTGGCCATTGAATCTAGTTTTTAGAAGTACAATTCTGAATTCTTTCTTTGACCTTTCCTCCATCAGAGTGGCCATGGCTTCCAATATAGGGAGTGTGATGCTAGGCATGGACCCTGGTGGGTTAATCTCTCATATTCATTGTACTTCTTTGTTGTGTTTTCCCTACGTGACTCAGACTTCACTTGTCCCTTTTGTCAGTACTAGCTGGTGGTCACTGCACAGTACAAATTGTAGTCTTCTTTGCAGCTGTTTCAGCTGAGTTGTAGTAGTGTTCACTTATGTATCAGTCAATCTGGTTATGCTTAGTTGTAGATGACCTTTTTCTACTACACTTGTGAGCCTAGATAGAGCTCGCTAGTAGAAATCTGATGTTTCTTTGGATGGAGTTCTCTGGTGTAGGCATAGTGTGTGGGTTGGGTGCAGGGGTCTGCGTTCTGCTGGTCCCTTGGGCTAGATGCTCCTGAGCTTGGCTTCAGCTTGGCCTTTAGAGCCTGGCTTTCACCTACTTTCTGCAGTTCTATTTGCTGGACACCTCCAGTGCTGGTTGGGGAGGGCATTGGAGCCTGGCTTCCACCTGCTTGCAATGGGCTGGTTGGCTAAAGATACTATGTGTGGCTTGATCAGGTGCCAGAGTCTAGCGTCTGCCTATCCTCCACTGATTGGTTGGCTGGAGACCCACCTATTGGATTTTATTATTTTTTAGTCCAGTATATTTGTTATTTATGCATGAAACTAGTAAAACATATCATGCAAAGATAGAAACCTCAATGTACTAGAAGTCATAGTCCGATAATAGGAGAAGTAACTAAGGAATGTAACAAGATAAGCAGAAAGAACAAAGGGAGTAGAGAACCTACTAAATGCTAATCTTCTCTTTTTAAAGAAGGGATGAAAATCAAAAGTTACCTTTGGGTGATATAGAATTAAAAATCAGGACCCAGTAGTCAGGGCTGAGGACAAAGGAGAAGCCTAAGGGATGGCTTATTTTAAAGGGAGTAGTATAAGGAATCAGATACACCTGAGAAAGCATTAGAGAAAAATAAACATAAGAAGGAGTAATTGCCAGAAAAGTAAAAGGTGAATACATTATTTTAAGACTAGAAGAAAATTTGTCCAAGCCAACTGAGAAAGGAAGGGAAGAAAAATGAAGGATGATAAAAATATGACATAGATAAGACACATGTTCTGACAGTAGAAATTGATAAAGCTCACCAAACAAGCATAGAAGTCCTGACTGTACTGAACTATTGATACATGACACAGGGAACACCACAAAGAAGGCAGACAGCTACTCAGAAAAACAGCTCACTCAGTGAGGAAATTCAATATGATCTCAGAACCTACACCATCCATGGGTGGATAGGAAATTAATTAGATACAAAAGGTAAATAGTAGAACCATTGTTACAGTTGCCTTCTCATTACTGGGAAAACACCTGACCTAAAGCAGCTGATGGGAGGAAGGTTTTTATTTTGCCTTACAGTCTTAAGGGGAAGCTTCATGATGGCAGGAGACAGCATGGCATAAACAGAAGCTTGACATCACCTCTGCCACAGCAAGTGGAAAACAGCAGTAGGGGAGTGAGCCAATCTCTCACAAGGGGGAGCTAACTACAATATCCTTAAGCCCACACCCAACAACATACCTCCTCCAGCAAGGCTCCACCCCCTTCCCCAAATATCACCAGCTGGGGACCAAGCATTCAACACACATGAGTTTATGGGTGACATATGATTCAAGCCACCACAACCATAAAAAGAGAAAAAAAAGTTACAAGGACATCTTTGTGACATAGAGATTTATAAAAGTCACCTCTCTTGCTAGATTCAAAGGTCAAACTTCAAAGGAGAAATAAAATCTCTCTCTTTCTCTCTCTCTCTTCTCTCTCTGAATAGAGTATTTCTATGAAATGAAAGACACCATAACCACAGTCATAAAACAGGAAAAGATATTTTTGACATCTAAAACTTACAAGGAATTCACATATAAAGTGGAAAAATAAAACAGTAAATCTTCTAATGAAAAGACATAAAGCCAATAGGAAAATGCAAAAGTTACTTACAATCTCACAGACAGAAGAAAGAAAACAATTTAATAAATTGTTTGAAGAAATGCTAAGTTTGAATAGCAATTAGAGAAAAGTGAATGAGAACAATAATGAGAAGGGACAATAATTAGAGCAGCTGGACTCCAGGAACAGAAAACAGCAATTCCAGTGAGGTGCACAGAACTTTGCCCTCTGTGGTGGGAACATGATTCTCCAGGGAGCCATGGCAACACCAGTATGATTACTTCTGTCTGTGTCCAGCTGTCCATCCATTTTTTCAGACATTCTGTCCTTTTGCCCTGAGCTAACATGTCAGTAAAATTCTTCAGGTTTTTCTTGGTAGGTAGTTGGGTTAATCCATGGAAATAATAAAATGTGATACATCAATACCACAGGATAACATGGGCATGAAAAACAGCCAGCTAGATGTAGACATGAAAATCTGGGTGAATTTTTAAACATACTGTGAGTGGGGACAAGAATGAAACAGGGCGATATTTACAGGATGATATTCTTTGTGTAATTTAAACATGAACAAGAAAATGTCATTAAATGTTTTTGCAAAGATTTGTGTATGCCTGAGGGAAAACAACATATTTAACTTGGTGCCTAGGAGGAAACGCAGGGCTAATGGATGAACATAAAAGAGTCAAGGTAACATGAGAGGCTCCTTTGCAAGTTGATGGCGCAGGGAGAGAGAGAGGGGGAGAGGTGGGGCTGTGGTGGACCAGTGGGAAGCCAAGGGCTGGGTATCTCGAGGCCCCTTCCATTTTAATGGCAACAACCCCATTTGTTCTGCTAGATAATAAGGGCTTGGAGTAAACATTTCTCTTGAACATCAACAAAAAAAACCCTCTAGTGCTAAAAAGCCTTTCTTAGGGATAACGCATTGTGTTTGAAAGTGAGGGCCTTAAGTTCTACATCCTGACTCTTTACCTTAGGGGTAAAACCATCAAACCCTCAGCCTTTCTCTCTCCACCTGTCATGTGAGAGAATAACACACCTTTATTCCTGTTAATCTCTCAAGATTGTTCTGATAAAGAGTGTGCTGACCCTACCCTGGAACTTCCAGCTGTGAGCAGTGCAGGAACCTGTTGCTGCATGATACTGGTGCACAACCCTTTTCTGCCCAGGGCCTCCTGGAATGCTGCAGATGTAGGCTTCAGTTTAGGGATCCATGACTCTCACCCCACGCCTACAGACTTGCTCCAAGTGAGTGATGAGGTCGGCATTCTGCATTTCAGGATGTGGAAGTCAGTCTAGGCTAGGTTCCCCTAGGACCAAATAACAGGCATGATTTATAAAATGTCGTATTCTTGGTACTTCCCTTTCCCTTTTTTGATTTATTCCTTTAATTAATCCAATGGTTCTCAAAGTTTTTGGTCTCAGAGACATTTTAAACTTTTGAAAATTACTGAAAACCCACAGAGCTTTGACTTTTATGGGTTATAGCTATTTATTGTATTAGATATTAAAACTGATAAATTAAAATTTTTATTCAGTAATTAATGTTTTAAAAAATCACTAACAAATCCATTGACATAAGTTGACATAAGTATTTCTCAAAAGTAATAAGTATATTCCAAAATGAATGCTCTATAAAGCCAAAAATAGGACAGTGGTGCTTTTGTCGGTTTTGGAAATCATTTTACATTCTCTATGACTGCTTTCCAAAGAATATGTTGAGAAAATGTTTACATATCAAATTTTGCCTCAGAAAATTTTATAGCATGGAATATACAACTTTCCCATATGGAAAATGGCCTTACATCACATCTTTATCTATTATCTCTTTGATATTGAAATGTTTCTATTTTAAGTTTGATAAGGAATCAGGAAAATCTGTCTTTATCATATTAATTTCACAAATAGCTTTTTATAAGGAGCTCAAAGTATGTCTAGAATAACATTAGACTGAGTAATGGAATTGTTAATATTTAATCTTTTTTTTCATGTCATGAAAATCTTTTTGTGTCATGAACACAATTTCATTAACTTTTTCCTAGTACCAAAGAGGAGGGCTGAAGAGATGGCTTGGCAGCTAAGGTGCTTTCCTATTAAGCCAAAGGTTCCAGGTTCAATTCTCTAGTACCCATGTAAGACAGATACACAAGGTGGTGCATGCATCTAGAATTCTTTTGCAGTGGCTGGAGGCCCTGGCACACCCATTCTCTCTTTTAATATTTTTATTTACTTATTGATTTGCTGAGAGAGAGAGAAAGAGAGAGAGAGAATGGGCACATCAGGGCCTCTAGCCACTGCAAATGAACTTCAGATGCATATGCCACTTTGTGTATCTGGCTTATGTGGGATCTGGGGAACCAAACCTGGGTCATAAGGCTTTGCAGACAAGCTCCTTAACCACTAAGCCATCTCTCCAGCCTGATTCTCTATCTTTCTATCTGCTTCCTTCTCCTCTCTTTTTCTCTTAAATCAATCAATTTAATAAATAAATATATTTAAAAGGAGGAAAATAAAGTCAATCTGTGTCTATTAGAAAAAAGAAAGAATAAGTCGGGCATGGTAGTGCACACCTTTAATCCCAGTACTCTGGAGGCAGAGGTAGGAGGATCACTGTGAGTTCAAGGCCACCCTGAGACTACATAGTGAATTCCAGGTCAGCCTGAGCCAGCCAAAAAAACCAAGGGAAAAAAAAAAAAGAAAAAAGGAAGATTAATTTTTTTTTAAAAAAAGTTTATCTAAGGAAGAATTTAGATTGTGTTTCAAGAAAAGTGGTTTCATCATCTTGGTCTAGGTTTCTAAAAATTTTTGAAGATATAATATATGTGTTTCTCATAAGTGGTAGTGGCAGGTTCATGGCAGCCTAGAAGTTTATGATACATCTATCACATTTTATCTTTCTCTGTATTAAATAACATTTTGTAAGATGAAAATGAATTTTGTGTAATTTTTGAAATAAAAGAACCAGTTATCAAAGAAAGCATTAACAATAGAGACATTTGAATGTTCATTTGTATTATTGCTAAACAATTTTAATATGGAAATTAGTAAAGGATAGCAATACTTTTCTGTGAGTAAGCTTCAGGAATCTATATTTATCAATTCAGAACACTTAATGTGATATATATATATATAATATTCATTCATATAACTATATATCCATGTAGTGTTATTTTTTTAACTTACAATGCATTTCTTCTTAAACCAAAGCCCACCCTATCAAACTCATGAGTTATTTAGAGATATTTCTCACCATTGATGCTTCATATTTTATAATACAAATACTGTGTTCTGATATTCTAATGTGCTACAGCCAAAGCAATCACTCTTTAATTTATAGTGAACCTAAATTTTAATCATTATTTTTCCCTTGAACTGTGTGGTAGTTATAAATTATTCCAAAGACAGTGTGAAATGTCAACAAATCTTATATGACAGTGTAGCTCATTTAGTGTCTTAAATCAATAATGTCTTGTGCTAGCTTGGAAGCTAGGAGATCTAAACTAAAATAAGGAATAGGACTGGTGATGCAGTCTCAGTCACACAATGAAGTCCTGAAGCTTCTCAGAGATTAACTGGTGTGAGTCCATGCTGAGTGGTTCAAGAAGCTATAGTCTGATGTCCACAGACCACATCCATAGCAATGGTGGACAAACTCACTCAGGAAAGGTGAACATGCAAGTTTGTGCTAGCTGGCTTTCTCATCTTCCATTCTTACTTCCACCAGGTCCCGACTGTTGGGTGCTACTGTGCACATTAGGGGTATGGGGATGTCTCCTCCAGTTACAGGGCCACATGTGAATCTTCTCTGGAAATGTCCTCATTGACACACAGAGGTGTGATTCACTAACCCAGGTATTTCTCAACCTCATTAAGTGAACAATTAAGATTAATCAATACATTTACTTTTACAAAAACATACCAATCTGTGATATTAAGCCTAGAAATTGGGTTGGGAGAGACATAGAAGTAATTTACAAGTAATTACAAGTAATTATCAAGATACACATAATAGTTTCTCTGATCCTTCTCTTAAGTGGTACCATATTATGCTAAATAAAATAAAATTCTTTATCCCAGCCACTTTCTAAAGATAGGTTTTAGTGCATATTGCATATATTTCTTTCTCCAGTCCCATAAGTCAAGCCTCATAGATAGGTACATTACATGGCAAAGGACTCCCTGAGTCTCCCATAAAGAGCAAGGGGATGAACAATTATTTAGAATACTAGACAGGGCTTTAAAAATACTTTAAGTTGAAGTTTGTTTACCATTGTATTTGTTTTGAGGTCACTAATTGTGAAAGATGGTGATTTGAGCAAGAGACTCCTGGGAATTCTATGACAGGCAAGCAGACTCCCTTGATATGAAACTTGATTCAAAGCAATTTACCATGGATCATATGTGGAATTTTCATGCTTAAGCAAGCAGTTATCTTTGAGGATGCTTGGCACAAGTAGGCTGAACCTCCCCATCCCACCATCTTTACATACAATCATCTCATCAATGGGGCAGCCCTATTGTAGATACGGTTTCAGAAAATAACATAAACATACTATAGTTATATAAGTGGGATTCATAAAGGATATTTTTGAGTTAATTTGATTAAAGCTATAAATTACTTTGTCTATTCGTCATTACTTCTCATAAATTGACACTTGCATAGTAAACTGAGTTAGAGTACTGTGTGAGGAGGGCTCCCCTCCTGAGAGCTGAAGCAGCTTTGCAAAGTGATAGTTAATTTTTTCAATGATATTTATTTAACTAAAATGGTTGATTAGATGCTTAGCAGAAAAGAGGTTAATGATCTTTGTTATTGGTATTATAAAAAATTAAAAAGAATAAAATAGGGTTAATGATGTATGCCATTATTGTTATTATAAAAATTAGAAACATGCATTTGTGGGATCTGGTGAAAAAAATGGGCACCAAGCTGTGAGTAATTAACAAAATTATGTCATCTTCGAATCTTATAATTAATTACTTTGTTTAACTGTAGTACTTTATAATGTTGGTTTTCATTGGTTTCATGTACATATAAAAATCTGTACATCATTCCAAAACTAGTGATGAAAGCAAATTCATTACAATTTTTTATGCTTGTCAGTGAACTCCATAGAACTAGTACCTTTCCTTTGCCCCCCCCCCAAAAAAAAAAAAGAAAACCCACTGGGAAAGAAAGAAGCTAGCGCAATAATTTCTAGACTAGATGGAGTCAGTGACAACTTTGGAAAAGGCTATAGAGACCTTTTTTAGCTTTGGGACACTGTGATGGTTTATATTGTCCACTTGACAGGATCTAGAATCAGTGGTAAGGGATTATCTGGATTAGGTTAGCCTCTAGGCATACTTGTGAGGGATTATCTTGATTAAGTTAATTGAGGTGGAGTGGAACTCTGGACTGTATAAAAAGGGGAGAACTGGTTAAGCACTGGTAATCCTATGCTTTCTCATGGTGGGCTGAATTTGACCAGCTCCCGGGACTGTAAATGGAAATACACCCTTCCTTAAACTGGGTTTTCCCAGTATTTTATCCCAGCAAGGAAAAGGTAAGCAATACATGAGCAATAAAAACTTCTTAGAGCTAGAAAAATAAGTGCTGGTGTTTTATAGAAGAGTTAGGTGATGATAGTTAAAATAATGCATTTTTATATCTGTCTCAAAGTAGAAGAGAGGATTTTGCATGTACTTACCATAAAAGTATTAAACTATTTAAACCTGAATGAAATATCACATTTTGTTTCATAAAATATGCACAATATACACATACTATGTTTCCACAAAAGTACATTAATAACAAAATAAAAACAGGTCTCAGCAGCATTAACAAAAACACATTCTGGCTCTTCTCTAGATTGTTAATAACAATAAAACAAATAAGAAAACCAACAAAAATATTTCCCTTTTCCACGTTTTATTTTAGGGTTGTTAGAGTTAGGGAATTCAAGAGCAGGATAATCAATTAAGTTTGAACTTCAGAAAAACTATGAATAATATTTCAATACAAAATTTTACACCTATCATACATACCTACTACTAGAGAGCAATTTGTTATTTACTTGAAATTCAAGTTTACCTGTGCATCCTGCATTTTGTCTGGCTACTCTAATTATTTTAAACTTTCCAGGTGTTGTTGCACTAGTTTTGTCTAGTAAATGGAGACATTAGGCTTCAACTGAAATATTTTTAAAATCATAAAAATGCAAACATTTCCCCCATCAGTTAAATTCTCACTTGCAATGTTTTCCCACACTACACCATTATTTGTGTATATAGGATTAACAAGAACATTTGCATCTATTTATAAATATGTTGGGTGCTTTCTGTATTGTTGGTTTACATACTTTTTAAATATTTATTTACTTATTTGATAGAAGGAAAAAGGCTGAGAAAGAGAGAGAGAGAGAATGGGTGCATAAGGGCTTCCAGCCACTGTAAAAGAACTCCAGATGCATGCACCACCTTGTACATCTGTCTTATGTAGGTCCTGGGGAATTGAACCAAAGTCCTTTGGCTTTGTAGGCAAATGCCTTAACCGCTAAGCCATCTCTCTAGCTCTGATCTACATAAATTTTTAAATGAGTGCCTTTTCCCCTAGGTTTTTCTTTATAGCCTGATGATTTTAATTAGAATGTCTATGGCAAAGAGGTTGGATAGATCGGGGGTAAAACCAAGCAGAAGACATACATACAATGATAATCCATACAATGTGACAGTTGAGTAAAGCTATTTATCCATTGCTGTTTGGTCCTTTAAATGTTCCCTTTCCCTGCATCTTTACCCCTATTCACAGTGTGACAAATAGCATCCAAACTCAAGGATTTCTCCCCATTCAATGAATTGTAATACATGGCTTTCTATTCTTCTAATTTTTAAAAGGTAGGAATAATAGAAGTTCTGCTAAGATTAGATGAAATATTTGAATTTGGATGAAGCTTTACTAAGCTAATTTTTTAAGTTTACTAGGCAAATCTTACATATCATTACAGTATTTTGCCTAGGTTGTCTAATGTGAGGTAATTGGGAGTAGTGACGAAATATTCCTGACTCATTCTTCTTTCTTTTCTGAGACAGGTCTCACTCTACAGCCCAGGCTGCCCTAGAATCTTGGCATTATAGGCATGAAATACCACCACTGGATTACACACATCTTGCTACAGACAGAAGAAAAGGTACATCCACTTTCTGAGGTATTCTGTCTTTGTAAAACTCTTACGTTGGATTATTTTTTAGTTCACTGGGTTCTACATCTTTAGAGGAAATGGAAAAATAGATTCATCCTTGATTCCAGGACCATTTGGACTCAGGGCCACAAAGATTTGATGTCCTAGGAGGATTAACCATTTATTTTTGTGTTGTTAACAGGAAAGACTGTTATGTCATAAGCAGCCGTACATCTCTTAAGTTACAGACACATGGGCATGCCAACTCATGTCCGTGTGTGTCAGCTAGCATTTGTTTATAGGCACATTTTCTCAAACTTGTCATTATATTTTGTATTCACACTGAGACTTGCTTTTGGAAAGCTAAAGTCTTTGTATTGAATCCATTCATTCCATTAAACTTGAAATATTGCTTAATATGTACTAGACATTATATTGTATGTGGTCGTGGGGATACATTAAAGGTTAAACCACATAGTATTTCAAATATTTGTCTGTTTTTCATTAACACAAATGACAATTTCATATGATTTAATTATATGTATTGTATCTTCTTTTCCTTGGAGTAATACAACACTATAAATGGTACAGTACATGGTAACTTGTAGTCATGTACACTGGTACTTTTTCATACTGTGATTATATGTGTTGGTGATATTTGCATGTTTAGCTATTTAAATTTTTTTCATTGAGTCACTTAAAAAATCAAGGAAATTTAACTGTTTTAAGTGCTATTATTCCCCGAAGCATGATAGTTTGAAATGCTTGCTCCATATTTTCTTATAATTCTCTAGTACATCAAATTTACCTCCCCTGCCAACTGAGATACCACACCTAGAAAAATCCCTGAGAATTAATAGACAGTGCTGTAGGAGCTTTTAAGCACTTCATTAAAAAAAAAAAGTTTCCTAATGTTTGGGTAGATATAGGCCACAGGAAAGAACATTTGATTTTTTAAATGTCATAAAAATGTAAAATAAAAATGGACCTCACAATCATTTCCTAAATCTTCTATTGAATTGTAAAATACATTAAAAATCAGCATGGTGAGGATAAAAATGTTTGCATGTCAGTTTCATACAGTTTAACTTATATGTAATGAAAGATACTCCTTTTCCTAAGGGAAATTAAACCAAAATTACAGTTGGATTATCCAGGAAGATAGGCAATTTATTTCTCAGAGAGGGTTTCCTGTTGTTCATTGCCACAGGTGACTTGTTGAAGGGACTCACTCCCTGGGACATTTCACAGCAGTATTTGCAATGACCTTTTAGATAAGACATGTGAGAATGGTGTAGACAGTCATGGGACTAGATACAGTTCCACACCTGTTTATGTAAAGTGATGTCCTGCTCTGATTAAGGGAGACATCCACAAAGAAGATCACCTTGAAGCAGAGAGATCACTTGTCTCCTAGACATAGCAGCCAAGTGGATAGAAGTGTATCAACATGGCCAGAAGCAGTCCTTACCTTGCCAAGCTTGTAGAAGGCAGACAGGCATGATATGTGCACATGTAATTTGTCCTCTTTCAAAGGTCAGCCTGCTAGTGTATGCCTAAATCTTGTTTGCCCAGCATCTTCAGTTTAGTTTTTCTGATATCACCACTTGGGTGTTATAATGTATGGTGACACTGGAAGCTGGTTGGAAAATAATGAGAATATTTTGCAATATAAAATATTTCGCTTAACTTCTATAAATCCAAAATATGGATAATGGTATGCTTAATGCTTTTTATATAGTTTTTAAAAATTTTCTACAGATGTTTATTATTTACCTATGTATTTATTGATTTACTTATTTTATAGTGCTGGGTATAGAATTCAGAGCCTTTCATATGCTAGGCAAGCACTCTACCACTGGCCAAATATTGCTGTTTTAATAAGAGTAATTTTCTTTTGGGAACTCAATGAAAATTACGAATGCAATGTACTCTATGTAAAGAATTTTATGGAAATAACTTCATACATTGTTACTCATATGAATGACTTTACTAATATTGAGAAAGGATACTATTTTGCCCTACTTTATATCTTATTTTCAGAGATGCTACTCAAAGTGAAGTTTCACTGAGCTAAAGTCAAAGAAACGAGTTTGGTTCCTTCTGAGGCTCTGAGGAGAAATTCAAGTCCTTGCTATTCTAAACATTTTTTCTTTTGAAATTTGGAAACAGTTCCATCTTCTGGATAACATTTTCCATAATTTAATTTATTTGCATATAGTCAATACAGTTGCCCTGAAATAATATAAGAAATGTTATATGCAGATTCTATAGTAGACTTACATAGAATACAAAATTTTAGTATGTAATGCATGATTAGGGGTTCTTCACAGTTGTACTAATGAGTTTTGTATTTAATATTTTCAGTTAATATTTCAGTTTAACATAGTTTCAGAAATACACATTTGAAGCAGCATAGTTCCTGTGAACTTCATAATATAATGTTGAAGAATACTAATTTCATACATATATCTAGAAACAAAAATACAGAAGTTGTATATTCACTGTTCCATAAATTTGGCTGGGTGAATATTTGATTTATTAAGTGAACAGATTTTACTAAATATATTTTAATAGAAGAGTATGTGAAGAACTTCTGGATTTTGTGGCACATGCCTTTAATCCTAGCACTCATTTGGCAAAGGTAGAATTGCCTTGTTGAGGCCAGCCTGAGACTACATAGTGAATTCCAAGTCAGCTTGGGCTAGAGAAAGACCCTACCTCAAAAAAACAAAAAAAGAAAGAAAAGAGTATATGAAGGGATAGACAAAATTCTTTTTTAAAATTAAATTTATTTCCAATTAATATAACAAAGACACAAAATTATCTATATTAATAGGCATATGTGAAGTTTTAATACACATATACATCCTACAATACCCATTCAGTTAAACATGTTCATTTCCTCAAACATTTACTATTTCAAAGTAAAAGCTTTCAAAAGGCCTTTTTTTGTGGTTTCAAGAAATATGAGATTCAAAATTTTTGTCTGTAGTATCCCTACTATGCAATAGCATACCCAACCCTCTTACTTCTATCTCAGTTGTCAGCACCATAGCTTGTCCTCATCTACAGGACATCACTCTGTAGTTCCACTTATCTTCGAACTCATCTTGTAGTGCATTGAACCCACCATGATACTTCTGCCTCAGTCCCCAAGTGCTGGGATCAAAGACATCAGCCACCAGGCATGGTTATACCATATTTCCTTTTTTATTTTCAATCATTCATCATTTTATTTTATTTTATTTTATTTTATTTTATTTTATTTTTATTTTATTTTATTTTATTTTGTTTTATTTTATTTTATTTTATTTTTTGGCTATTGTGAATAGTACTGCACTAGGCATGGGAGTACAAATTTATTTCCATAAACTAGTATCATTTCCTTTGGATATTTAGCTAGTTGTGAGATTTCCAGGTCATGTTTACTTCTTTGAGCAATCTCCATCCTGTCTGCCTTGATGGCTTGGTAATAATTCATATTTAGACCAACACTGCATAAGAGGTTTTCTTTATCCACATCATCACCAGAACTTGCTATCTTTAGTCCTTTTGATAACAGCCATTCTTACTGTGGTAAAAAAATTGAATATCATATAGTTATCTAAGTGTTTAGGGAAAAGGAGCTAAAGTATCTTCATTAATTATTCCAAGATTTTGACAGAAAATTCAATAGTTTTTCATATACTGTTGAGCAAAAGTCAAGGTATAATAGGCTATAATTATTCACCTGTAGATTGTATTTCAATTGGCTATTAACAATATTTAAAATACCATATTCTTCTAGAAATTGCATAAAATCTGATTTTTAGCAAAGAATGAATTTTCATTCTGATTTAAGTATAGAAATGAATTTGTTTAAAGTCTTTTTAATGGTATTTTAAATATAATAAAATAAGCACAAATAAGTGTTTTGGTAGAAATATATTCATTACTCCAATATAAATGACAAATTTCTAATTGCTAACATTCATGAAAGGGGTATTTGGGGAAGATAAATTGTCAGCAGGCATTTTTTTTTTTCAAATACTCTTGCAAGTAATATCTAAAGCATTAGTTTGACTAAAAATTGGGCTGAAAAAATATTTTAATAGCTGTTCTCTCACATGTAAGACCTTTGTTGCTCATTTTCATTTCTATATTAAGAGATGTTTGCATAATTTCAATATATCCAGAACATAAATAAATAGAAAACAACAAATATATTGAGAAAATTTTGAGAAGTTTAGACACTATTCACAGGTGGAAAATGAGTTATCAAATCATGTTTTCAAATCAGAACTTTATTTTTTATATCATATATTCAAAAACTCTAATTCATGGACTGTGTTGCTTCTTCCATTATCAGCATTAACCTTAAAAATCTTTGACCTTTAACAGTATTGGATAGGTAATAACTGTCAGATAACGAGTTTCACAGGTTAATTCTCTTACTGCAATTCTGTACTTGTGTCAGCAGTCATGACACTAGAGTGCTTTAAATTCTTCTATGAAACACAATGTCAGCAGGAAATTATTTCTTCTCTAAATTTGCATTTTATAACAACATGCCCAATGCAGTAAGGTCCCAGAGATAACCTTCCAGGATCATGATATGTAATAACAGTTATTGAGTGTACAGGAATGAAAATGTGAAGTTAAGTAGGCTTATGTTTTTAAACCATGAATTTTGTATGTCTATGCTAAACTTTTCCCTTCCATTAGTTGTAAGTAGAAAACATTCATGGTAGTGAAACGGGAAAATATTATATATTGACTATGGCCATATCATCCTGTCTATATCTGATTTCAGAAGCTAAGCAGGGTCAGGCTTAGTTAGGACTTGGATGAGAGAAAATATTGCAAGTTTAGTTGAAGGGAATTCAGGGGTAATTAAAACAATTGTACATTAACATAGTACAACTTTTTAAAACAAAATTGATAGAATATGTGTTCTGCGTTTCTGTGTGAAGATTCCATGTCTTGTCCTATGAGACATAAGAACCTTAAAACATTTCATAGACTTAAAATCTCTTGTGGTTTGGGATGTTTTTGCATATTTTTATATAGTAGGTATGTTGCATGTGGTATGTTTGTGTTGTATATATGTGTGAGAGATACAGCGCCCTGTAGGTGCAAAGAGGCCAGAGGAAAATGGCAGAGATCTTCATCCATTGCTCTTCTGCTTGAGACAGTCTCTTCACTAATTTTGGAGCTTGTCATTTTTCAGAGCCCCAGTGATGCTCCAGTCTCTGTTCCCCACAGGACTGGGGTTTCCGACGTATGCAGCCACACATAACTATTTATGTGGCCATTGGAGGTTTGAACTCAGAGTCTCAGGCCCTCACAGGTACCCATTCCTGAGCAGGCAGCCCTCTTAACTCTGAGCCACCTTTTCAGCCCCTGGTTTGGAATCTTTGAAAGAAAATAAATGTTCAGAAACTTTTGTGAAATTTGACATAGATTAATATATTGATAGTTTTTTTAGTAAAATACTAAACTATTAGTTTAAGAAGAATTAAACATTAACAGCAATCTGTAGTTTTTATTTCATATGATTTTTTTTTCTGATCTGAAGGTAGACCACAGGATTTCAGCTTACTTTAGTCTAATCTGCTCCTTCCCCACTTAGACATTTTTGTTCAAGCCAATGAGACTATTATATTTAGATCTTTAAAGCAATACAAATTAAATATTGAATGTAATCACTGGAGAGGAGGCTTAGCAGTTAAGGTGCTTGCCTGCAAAACCTAAGGACTCATGTTTCACACTCCAGATCCCACGTAAGCCAAATGTACAGTGATGCAGGTACACAAAACTGCACATGCTCACAAGGAGGCACACACATCTGGAGTTCTATTGCAGTGGCTGAGGCCCTGTTGTGCCAGTTCTCTCTCTCTCTCTCTCTTTTCACTCTCCCTCTCTCACATAAAAAAAAAAAAAAGGCCTGTCTGTTGGGCTTGCCTCAAAATAAATATCACTAAAAAATAGAACTAGTAAATAACTCAAAACTAGCAGAGAGCCAGGCTTATAGTCCTAGCTACTTGGTAGGCTGAGGCAGAAGGGTTGCAAGTTCAAGGCCATATTGGGCTACAGAATGAGTTGGCTAGTCTGACAACTTAGTGACATCCTGTCTTCAACAAAATATACAATGAGGGCTGGAATATAGAGCAGTGTTAGAATACTGACCTACTCTACCCAAGGTCTTTGGTTTAATCCTTACAACTGTAAAATGAACAAAGAAATACATATTAGCAAAGGGAAGTATAATAAAAAAAATGGGGAAAAATTCTGTAAATAATTTCAAGACTTTATAATGATATCACAACAACTGAAAATAAACTAAATTCTTCAATGAAAAATACACATGATCTTATTAGGAAAAAAAGAGAGAGAATAAATTATAAAGTAACAATTTCACTAGAAAGAAAACATTCTGTTTCACATCTCTGAGCAGTTTATCTGATCTACTGAAGTCCAAGCTCTAGGCCACATTAAAACATAAAATAATAAAAATAGTAAAATAATAAAAAAATCAATAGTAAGATAGTTTGGAATTTGAACAAAGATGGATGATTATGTTTATTGATGAAAATAGCCCAGAAAAAGGCCTATATATATTTGATTTGATATAGGAGAGAGCTAGTTTTGGGAAAGGGATAGCTGAATAAAGAAAAAGACATTGGATTTATACCCCACATCATCCATAAAAATCACTTCCATATGGAAAAATTTTAAGGTGAAAGTTTTCCTTGAACATATTTGAATATGGCACTTCAATAGCTAAGCACAGATCATTAGAAAATATCCTTATGAACTTGGAGTAAAGATTGATTTCTTAACATGTTTTTAAAAGCTCAAAACTTGAGGTCAAATGTTAATAGTTTTGTCTAAATTAACATGAAGAACTGTGGTCCAATAAAAACGTGGAAAGACATAAAAATGGGATTAATGTCACATATACACTACTGTTATATATAAGATAAATCTTCCCAATGAATCAAAAAGAAATAGACAACTTGAAAATATAGTGTAATGAGTGTGAAAAAGTAATGAATACTCATTTTAGAAGCATGAATATTAATGAAAGTATCCAGGAAATAACAAAGAAAGCTTTAATGGTATACCTACTAGACATCAAAAACAGTCTATTAAGACTACATTTTTCAGACAT
This sequence comes from Orientallactaga sibirica, assembly GCA_036365145.1. Classification (NCBI taxonomy): domain Eukaryota; kingdom Metazoa; phylum Chordata; class Mammalia; order Rodentia; family Dipodidae; genus Orientallactaga; species Orientallactaga sibirica. Next base: position 36,499,227 of record JAEOAD010000006.1, on the reverse strand, counting down.
CAGAAACCCCTGGAACTTTCCCAACACTTCTCTGGGTACCATAAGCTGCTGCATTTTAGAAAACAATTGTCTTCTTCAAGTAAAGTGGAGGATGGTCATACCTATGACCAGCATTATGCCTCCCAGAGTCACTGTAATATTCTATAGGAGTCTGTACCACACAATTGTCAACATGTTTATCCTCAACACATGACAAGGTTTAGACAATGGAATCAGATTAAGATTCAATGACAATAGCATAGCTATCGAATGAGCATGTCTCCAAAACTAAACGTTGAGCTTAAAAAGAATGTAATGGAAGAGTTCTTTTCATTGTGATTATATTTTTGTTAAGTTCCAATTCTGCCTAAATATGTATCTGCGTGAGAAGCACATAAAGAAAAGAAGTATAACATAAAATTCACTAGTTATTTCTAGTAAGGGCAGAGGAATTGTAAGAATGACAGGATGCCTAAGTGGAAAGTTTTGAAGAGATCCATAGAATTCCAGTTACACAAATTTTCCAGTGGCAACACTGATATTTATTTTATTACTACTCTGTTAAGTATCTGCATGTATTATATATATTCTTCTTATAATAAAATCTGGTATTAACTAAAATAAATTTAAATTATGAATTGACTGATATTTTGATGCCTATATACAATATTATTAAATTAATCAATTCAATAGGAACTAAGATTTTAATAAACTAGGGAGGCACTAGGAAATGTAGCAAGATGTTAGAGTGCTTGCATAGCAGGTGAGAAGTCCTGGATTTGATGCCCAGTACTGAAAAAAATAAGCTGTCTTTTATAATTTATTTTATTGTTTATTTATTTATTTTGTTTTTTCAAGGTAGGGTCTCACTCTAGCTCAGGCTGACTTGGAATTCACTATGTAGTCTCAGGGTGGCCTTGAATTCATGGCTATCCTCCTACCTTTGCCTCTCAAGTGCTGGGATTAAAGGTGTGCTCCACCATGTCTGGCTTTTAAATTTATTTTTATTCTTTATTACATACCATCATTTCCCTCCTCCCTGTCCCTTTTCCGAAAGGGCCCTCCTCATTGGGGATGCAGGTTATCCCTGTGGCGATTGTGAGTGGTGCATTGTAGGAGCAAGAAACGGGTTTTGGGGAGAGGAAATGCCTTGGGCATAATGTCCCCACTTGTGGCTCTAACAATCTTTCCACTCCCTGTTACACAAAATTCCTGGAGACATGCTGGGAGCATTTTAAGTCTACTTCAGTGATGGGCTCTTAGGAGCCTCTGGATCTCTGCTTTGGTGGGTGTTGAGTGTCCTCAGTGTCTATCTCCTTCACCATTGGGTGGATTATTAGGTTCACTGAGAAAGCAACACTCTTGCTCATCTCCCCAACTCCTCTCTGGTTTCAGCTGGGGCCAAGCTGAAGTGTACTTGGTCATTTATCTCTTCACCTCCCACTCCCGTCTGAAAAATAGAAACAGATTCTTTAACAGACAGTGAAGTCAGCACAGGGTAAATGGGATAAACATTATTAATTTAGAGAGCATATAATGGGTATAGTCTCTGTTAAAGCCCAGTCTTAGAGGGAGTTTGATATTGGAGAGAAAAATAATTGTCTGAATATGCAAACTAGTCTTGATTACATGATAGTTCAGAGTCTATGGTCTCATCTCAAATAAATACTTTTACTGTCCATTATTTTCTCAACGTTACTTCAGCATACCTACAAAAGCTCTGTGACAATCACTTGAAGGGATAAACACATAAAACACCAATGTCTAGGTCATAGGCAACAGTGTAAGGAAGATTATGAGAACAAAATAGGACATGAACATTTCATCTTAGATCAGATAGAATTGACCAAGTGGCAAATTCATTCTGCCTAATATGTGTGTAGCCACCAGCTCCAACCAACTTGAAAACCTTGGTTGAAATAATTTAAAACTACAAGAACTATAGTAATCATTTTAACTACACAAAATGAAGGTGTGCTGAAGCACAATAAGCATCATTATGACATATTTATTTAGAGAATTGAAATTTTTTCATCAGAACAAAATAAATAGGAAAAGCTTCTATAAAATATGATAATTGTGGGAAATAGGCTCACAAATTTTCACATCTTGGTCTTATACAACTTATAAATAATTGACAAGGGTTCTGTTTGTTTTCTAAAATATATTTAATGTGGCAAAAATGTCTCAAGAGATAGTAAAAAGTTGCTAGTGAATATACTAAACTTCTTTATCACAGATAATCATTATAATTTGTCAATGTTTTTGATTTTTATCTCTCTGCAGTTCTTCAACAACATTAAGGGATGAAGTATGACACAAAAGACAGTTGTACTTGCAGCTTATGATTTCCATGCATTTGTCTTCTTTGGATAATAAACCAAATTCATGGCTTGGTTCTTTGTTGACATTCCTTTCCTTTTCTAACAATAAAAATTTAATTTCACCCACAACTGCATTTGAGATTAAGTGGAGCTTTACGTTTTATTTTGTATGAATATTTAAATCACCTATATAATTTGAAAGACATTCTACCCAATTGTATTTATTTGTCATCTAAATATTATGTTTTCATTGGGCACTTTCATGACAACAAACCTGTGAGCTTCTTATTACAACAAGCATTATATTTTATTCTCATGTCAGAACTGTTATGAGATAGATGCCATTGTATGATTTGTTCACTGATTGAAAAATGGACATAGAGAGGTTATCCTAAAGGCATCATTTAGCAAGTGCTTTTGAATCATACACCAAAAGAGTATCCTTTAAATTTTATACTTCAGTGCCTTTTCCTAATTTCTTTTCTATATTTATATTTGCTTCTACCATTTTAATCACTTTATGTGTATTCTTTTTTAGCAAACATATTTTCACTATACTTTATTATTATTATGACTATAACTATCCACATATATTGAGTCTACACAGTAAGAGAATTAGTTATATGATTTCCATACATGGTTACAATGTGTGTTGGTCCTATTCATTTTTCTGTGACTTTCTTATCTCTGTCCTCACTACCATTGAATACTAACAATTTAGTCTTCTTTGGAGCCATTGGACTTGATTAATTTTATATTTCAAATTTACTCACAAGTTCTTTATTTCATTTCATTTTTTATTTAATTCATATATATATATATATATGTATAGATGAGTTATAGTGTGAAATAATTGTGTTTTAGTATGTAAAACTTTGTTTCCTTAAATTTTTAAATGAATCTTTACTATATTTTTATCTGTTAAGATGTGTTTTAGAATTATCTCTATTAATATATCCATACTTGAAACCATTTAACTATAACAATACTATAAAAACAACATTTGCCCTGGTAGAAATAAGATACGGGGACAGTGAACTTTGAAAAACTGTTGAAGTAAAAAAATTTACAAGATTTTTTCTTTAAATTCAACAATTAAAGGTCCAGAAAAGTAGATATTCATAAGCACGTCAAAAAGTTGTAAATTTTTGTTGCTTGAGATAATTATATACTTTCAGAAGCATCCCATTCCAACGTTGTCCACTGAAATGCAGCTCTGTAATCTATTTTCTAAATCTGACAAGGTACAGTTTAAAATTAGGGTCACATGAAGGTAAAGACAGGCAGCAATACACTTGGTGACCCTTCGCAGGGATTCCAGATAAAACCCCAGGAGCTGAGTCAGAGATAATCACAAGATCTGGAATTTACAATAACAAACTCTCCATATATCTACCTGTCAAAGTTCTTCCTCCTAGGGAGGGACAAAAGGTCACTGAAATAGCTTTTTTTTTTTTCCCACAGGAAAACGTTTTTAAACCTTTTTGGGGGTACTGAGAAGTAATACTAGATACTATGAGTTAAATAGGGTCACTGAAATTCTTTATGCATTTTTGTTTATTCTAAAAGCCCCACATGTTAAGAAACTTTTTTTTTTCAAGAAATGTATAGGAAAAGTTAGTTAAAAGTCATAAAATATCAAAAAACAAAAAAGATTGATTTTATGATGATCAGATATATGCAAAGAAGTACCAATTTCCAGTCTTTATGGGTCTATGTACTTTTAGGTAATTTGTTGTCTAATGAAAACACATTATTTATTTTACTACCTTTTCATCTAATAAGGAGAAAATTATTAAACTGCTGACAATTTCATTATAGCTTTTCTACCAAAAAGTCTGTCCATCATATTGTTTTCTTAGGATTTCATAGGCAATAGAAAACACTGCAATTATAATCTTTTAATTTCTTGTTCAATTCTATAATAGTACCATGATTTTACTTGTGTTTACAAATTTGGAGTTAACAAGAACCAAATATTGAAGAATTCCATTCTGTTCTTTCCTGTATGTTTCCTCCTCAGCTTATGATTTAGAAGGAAAATATCGATCTATTTCTTTTTATTAAAGGCAACATTTCTATGAACCTTAAACAGAAAATGTAAAAAGGGAGATGGGAATGAATATGACCAAAGTGTAAGCCACACTTGCATGTGATGTTTTTATGAACTTTGTCACTAAGTATAATGAATATATGCCAGTGAGAATTTTTATTAATAAAAAAGAACTAATATTACGCTGGAACTTAGATTGTAGTAATGTTTTGTGTCTTAGTGTTTCTTTTACAAAAATAAAAAAAAAAAAAAAAAGAAAGAAAGAAAGGAAGGAAGAAATTTCCTTTGGCCAATAAGTCTGTTCCAAAGCATTTAAAAATAATCAAGTGATGCAGTAGGAAGTAATAAGTGCTATTTGGATAGGTATATGAGTTATTTTCATGTTGTTTTATAAAAATATTTTATTTATTTATTTGAGAGAGAGAAGGGTAGATAGATAGATGATAGATAGATAGATAGATAGATAGATAGATAGATAGATAGATAGATAGATAGATAGGTGTATATATAGAGAGAAAGAATGGGTGGGCCAGGGCCTCTAGCCACTGCAAATGAACTCCAGACACTTGTGTATCTGGCTTATATGGGTGCTGGGGGATTCAAACCTGGATCCTTAGGGTTTACAAGCAAGTGCCTTAACCATCAAGCTACATCTCCAGCCCTCATGATTTTTTTTTTTTAATTCAAAATCTTCTATATCAGTTTATGGCAGTACCATGGTTAAAATCACTACAGTGTGTTACCTTTATTACTAAAATATCTTAAAATTAATATTTTTAAGAAAGTAAAATACATTAATGTCTCTTTTTTATATGACCTGAACTATAGACAAAATATTGTTATCGACCATAAGTACTTTCCAAAACCCATGTACACGGTCACTTCCTTGAAGTACTGAGTCTGGTGCTAGATTTTCCTGAGCTTGCAACTTCCCATTCACAAAGACAGTGTGGAAGGGCCGTTACTTGAGTTGTCATTCCCAGGACCAGTCCTTATTCTTAAAGGTGAAGCTGAGAGTGGGACCGTGAGTGTTTTCCTCCATCTTTAGCCCATCACCTAGAGTGGTACTTGGCCATTAGGTGGTACTAGGTGCATATTAGGAAGAGAAATGAACGCACTGAGGCCTGGATGCCAGTCTTAAAGTCAAGCTGGAGTGAACTGAGGCCGGGCTGAGTGTCTTCCTTACATTGTTAATGCAACAGAAGACATCAGACACAGTTCTGTGCAAAAGTCTTGTGATATTCATATCATGTGACAAGAGTAAAAAAAAAACAACTTAATGAAATCAAAGTCGAGAAGAAATATCTGTGAAGGAAGCAGTTAATACATAATGCTGATGATGAATATGTTTAAGGAGGCAACCTTTCAACTTGTTCTCAATAACCAACATAAATAAAATGACTGGAGATACCAATTTCCATCTAAGCTTATATGCCAGTTTGAGACATGATTCTCGCTTGTTTTAGGAATCTTATCCTAGGTTTTCTTTTTGCTTCTCTTTAAAATATGGAATCTTGATTGACATTGTACTAAGCACCAAAATGTCAAGTTTAGGAAGTGTGGCTTCCGGCCTCACACGTGATCCTTCAGCTGCTCTCTGAATCATCACCAGGTTACGTGACAAAGAACAAGATGAGTTCTTTGCTTGTTTCTCCAGTTTTTATTCTTAAGCTAAGTTCATCATTTACCTAAAGCCAACTCAATTTCTCATCCAAATTCCTATGTTTCATTCAGAATGCCTGACTGGAAAATAAAACACCTTTTCTTATCCTTTACATCAGGGATTCTGTTGGAAGCAGATTTTTTTTTGGATCATTTTTATGTTCATTTTCATTTGTGTGGCATCCTTAGTTCATGTTGACTCTGACGACATCCTTTTTATTTTTTATTAATTTTTGCGTGGAACTCAGATGGGAAAGGATGCAGGACTGCTCTGGCTGCCTGCCATAATGTAAGATGCAGTCAACGTGCAGCTGGTGATCGTCGGTTGAGAATTTGTTAATGAAATATAAAGGAAAAGACAGGTGCTTAATTTTTGCATGCTGCATTTCATTTTAAAAATTCATGGCATCTTCCTGAATAATTTTTACTCATGCAGATGTTCTGAATATTGGAGACAGACGTTTATTTTATTTCCTTGTTCCCATTTCACATGATGGTTTTGCACAAAGAAGGTGGTTGAATGGCTATATTATTTGTGAGTCAGGATTCCAAAGATAATTATTCTCAGGTAATTGCTAAATGACTCATGGTGAGACTTTCATGATGTGTATGTACTTTGGTTTTTTTTTTCTTTTTTTCTTTCTACTTCAGAACAGGAGAATAATGGTTGTTTAACGTCACAGAGAACTTTAGGCTATTTGAGATGAAATACCTGTCATCAGGAATGTGTTGGCTTAAAATAACAGGTAAGACCGTTTATGTTATTTGTCAGAGGGTGAATCACTGCTTTACGAACTGAATGTCACAGATTTCACAATTGTGAAATTTCCAAATATCAAAATTACTTAATTTTTTTAGCTTGACACAAATTATGAGAAATTCAGTCTGAGTCACTTAAAATTACATGACAAGAAGTTAAAGTGCCGATCTAAGCTTCACCCTTCAAATTATAAGTATATCAAAATCTCAACCAGTATTCTAGCCTTTGGTTAAAAAATGAGACAAAGCTGCATCGCCTACAATGCTATATGCCTGATATTCATGGACAATTCAAGTGTTTGAATGATGATTTGCTAGTTTGCTTAATGAATGAATATGCAAAGGACACCAGGATATGTCTTGCAAGTGATTACCATGATCAGTAATGATGGGGATGGATTCATTGTGAATTAAGTTGCTTCCTGTATTTAATAATCTTCATTTTTCAAAGTTATATCATTCTGGAAAGAAAAATTACTAATGGCTATCCATTTGACAAATCATCTTTTAGTATTAAATTGTGATGTATAAGGCCTTTTAAAAAGACATATTTGCTCTCTACTGTTTGTTCTCTTCACATTGACCCTAATAGCAGGAGAAATATATATGGTTGGGGTAAAATAATCCTCTTGAGTTTTGTTTTACCTGTTTCTCATTAATCGATTCAAGCTGAAGTTAAAAAAAAAAAAACTCAAAAAAAGAAAGACCATTGTTTTGAATAACTGCATGTTCTCACTATTCATAAATTTAGTTCTGTTTTCCTGATTTAGTCAAAAAAAGGCAGTTTTCCTGTTGAGGTTAATTTGGGATACATAAAATAACCCCATCCTCTAAAATAACAAGTTGAAATATTTTATCTTGGGTATCAGTGACAGTCATTTGTTTCTCACTATATTTAGATTCTCTTAGTATTCTTCTTGAGTCATAAATTGATCAAGATTGTGATCTCATTTTAGTGTAATTTAACCTTTTTTGGGAGGGGCAAAAGTAAAATCAAAATTAAAAGCAAACAAAAAGAAACAAAATAGGCTTGGCTACTCTTTTGGCCATGGTTACCATATTGTAGCTAAAAGCAACTCCATGTGACATGCCACTCTGATTAACTTTCCCCTTGATTTTAAATTGTATCTTAAATATCCATGGGGATATAACAATTGTTTATGCTAATAAAACAGTTTGTGGAAATGTGTAGGAGGACAGAATAGAATTAAATCTCTGCCTTTGGGAGCATTCACACATGTACCAAACAGAATACTTTTGTAATTTTTCAATATGACTCAAGGAAATATAATATTCTTATAACCAGTAGAAAACTCTTGACATTTTCTGTTAGCTTCATTGATGTTTCAGTTGTAGGCTGAGGAACAGGGTGCAAGGGGAGTGGTCAGCTTTGAGTACAGAGCAAGCATTCCTTTGTCTGGATGGTAACAGTGATACAAGTTTGCACACTGCAGAACTACAGGAGAAGATGGGAGCGATGAGGGAGCTGTGAACATGGTGTAACCATCTATCCCCTTAAGAACAGGCATTGGTTTGTCTGGATGGTAACTGATACAAGTTTACACACTGCAGAACTACAGGAGAAGGTGGGATGGATGAGGGAGCTGTGAACATGGTGTAACCATGCACCCCCTTAAGAACAGGCATTGGTTTGTCTGGATGGTAACTGATACAAGTTTACACACTGCAGAACTACAGGAGAAGGTGGGATGGATGAGGGAGCTGTGAACATGGTGTAACCATCCACCCCCTTAAGGTCTCAAGGAACAAAGACCAAAAAGTAGGATAAAGGAAGACCAACAAATTGTTCCATGAGAAGTCTCAAATTTCACTTTTAATCCTGATAAAAAGTGAAGACATGAGAGAGCATATTCAAAATTATAAGGAGTCGGATTTTTTAAATAAAATATTTATTTTCGTGTGTGCGTGCTCACGCGTGGATGCACACATGCCCACATGTACATGTGTGGGTGCACCAGGGTCTCAGGCTGTCAGGCTTACCAAGTAAGCATCTTTAACCACTGAACCATCTTCCCAGGCCCCAGGATGCTGAGTTTTAAATATGGAAATAACTAGCATAATTTTACATAGCTAAAATACATTTAAAAGACAAATGTGATATTATATCGATGTTACCAGGAGTCAATACTGCTCATGTTTGCATATTGAGGGAACAGGAGTAGATATGGAAGAAACCAAGTCTAAGAAGGATGTAGATATTATCCCCCTTTCCATGTTTTTCTCTGGACATAAATGGTGTGTGCCCACCCATTCTAAATATGGCTTTTGCTTTTAAAGTAAAAAAATCAAAGATAGAAGAACATCTGTATAGAACTAAATACATGCGAGGGCATATACACAGGTCTTCATCAGTTATTTTCTCATTGCTGGGACAGAATACCTGATCAGAAGCAGCTTAAGGAAGGACAGGGCTTATTTTCAGCTCACAGTTCCAAGAAGTCTAGCAGGGTAGGGAAAGCATGGCAGGAGCAGAAAGCCAAAGTCCCATTGTCCCATCAGCAGGAGAGGAAGTAGAGTGAGATGATTGCATGCAAGCGGAACACCCGAAGTGCTGTCACCTGGGATGCACTTCCTCCAGCAAGGCTCCACCTCCTAAGAGGCTCCATAACCCTCAAGGACAGCACTATCTACTGGGGATTATCTATTCAAACACATGACTTCTTGGGCAACATTTTACAGTCACACAACTACAAGGACACATGCTTGTGAATAATTGCTCACCTGAATAAGCATAATGGTAAGTTTTAAGCTGTGTTTTCTTCTGTGTTCAATATTCCAGTACATCATAGTTTTGGTTGTCAGGAATCTGATGTCCTATAAAGCTCAGCTCCTTAGTACTGAAGCTCACACCTTCAGCTCCAGTTGCAGGGTTTGTGCCATGCACTCACTCTGCTGAGCTAGTGAGTAAAGCCAGATTGGAATGCACTCTGAAATTTTTAATTCCTGTCAGTTTCTTGCAACTGATGACCCCTTTGTATCTTTATTTCTAACATCAACACCAAAATATTGTGTCTCCCATCAACTCCTCTGTAAGCATGAATCAGTTAACACCTGTAAATCACTTTGTGGCATGCAGAGAAAAGTGTGATATAAATACAAGGTAGTTGTAAAAGCAAAACAAAACAAAACCCAGAAGCTAATTTCCTTCAAAAAGCATTTATGTTTAGGGAACATAATGCTGGCTTTGTCCTGCTGAATTGTCAATATTTTGGAAACAGGTTTTACTGTGTCTGAAGCAGCAAAAACAGGGGAGCTCTTTCTTAGGGAAACAGTGGAAGGGAAACGCCAGAGCACTTCAGGTTTAGAAGTTACACATAGGGAGAAGGGAAAGATAGCTGATGACATTTGTGTCTTACGGTTATATCTTAAAATTGTATATTTAGAAGTGTCAGTTTGTGTGTGTTGGGTTTTCCCATAGGTTCTGTAAAACCTGAGTTCTGAGAAATAGGCCATTGCACCATTATATTCTTCTATGCCATGATATAAAAATCAGTTTGAGTTTTGTATGTTAATGAGTTAGAATAGTTTGCTGTTTAATAAAAACAGAATTGAAGGGCTTGGGAGAAGGCCCAGTCAGTAAAATGTTTGCAGCACAGGAATGAGGACTTGAGTTCAGAGCCTTAGTCCCCATGTAAAAAGCTAGGCTATTTTATATTCACTTTGTAGTCTAAGCCCTGGGAGGCATACACTAGAGGATCCATGGACTTGCTTGCAGCCAGTCTAAGTGAACCTGCAAGCTCCAGGGTCAGTGAGAAACCATGTGCCTCAGAATAAAGTTTACAGCCATTAAGGAAGGCACCTGATGTAAACCTCTGGCCTCCACACACATAGACATGCACATACATACATGAACCTGCGTACACATACACCAAGCAAAAAGAGTTCAAGAGTCATTGTGATTATTGGTGCAGTTCCTCTCTTTGAAATGGCTATTGTATGTTAAAACCATCTCTAAATGAGATAATGTAACAAAGAAAGAACATGTATTATCTATACTGGAAAACAAATCTATAAGTATGATCAATGATGAGTCCTACCTTCAATATATTGGGAGGCAAAGTGCTATCAATGCCTTTTCAATTTGGTTTAAGAGAACTCTCAGGGCATTTTTGTTAATAAAGTGAAGTTTTAACAAAATTCTATGTGTAAGTGGAAAGAATTATTATACCAGTTTAGTATGCTAATAATAATGCTACATCAATAATACTATAATTAATTAAGTATAGAATTTTATACCAGAGTTATTTATACTACATATGGAGAGGCTTTGTTTTCCCTAGTGAGTGGATGGACAGTAGAACAGAAAAGACCACATTTGGTTTATTCCTGTTATTTCAATCGCATTTAGGTAAACACTCAACCTCTCTTATCCCTTCTAATTTCCATGACCTGAACGTATTTTCAGCCAGATGCATCTTTGAATGGAGGAGTTCTGTGGACTGGCACTGTCTCCCAGATCCCCTGGGCAGTGGTCACATCTCTTCTTGTCCACCGTGTGCCACACTGGCTGTTGGCTAGACAAGTCCTAAGCACATCTGCAGGCGAGGACTCCTTCAGCCTCCCTTGGTTCCTGTTGACACCACAAAACCCTCTGCTCCTGGTCTGGCTTCATTCTGTGACAGATGGTTACTGTGAGAAGCCTCACTTGAACTTTGCTGTCGCTTAACCCCATTAATTTCTGATGTCCCTATCAGTGCTCCGTCCACAGTATGTTGGGAAACAGTAACCTCTGGAAATGCCCTTGCTTAATTCCTGTGCCATCTTTGCCAATGCACTTTCACATGGCCATTGATGTGTTTGAGACAGCCAGGCCTGGGAATGGACTTCCTCCTAGTCTTTCAGGCGGGACTTTCTCTTTAGCCAACCTGAGAGTCTATGCTCTTTCCAGACTGAATGCTAGGGTGATGTCAGGACTCATTTGCTTTGCTGCCTCTGTTTCCTTCTCACATCCTCAACCCCCAGTGCAGAAAGAAACGAGATATCTTAAAAAAAGAAAAGAAAAGAAAAGTCTTTGTAGCTGAGACTTCCCTTATATTCTATCTTTCTCTCATCTAAATTCACCCTTAATTGCGAAGTGTTATTTATGACCTGGGACAGAAAATAAAGAATGACTTAAACAGAGATGAAATGAAGTGTCGAAGATATGACAAAATATCCCACATATTAATTACACCAATAGTGGGACCACCAAAAAGATCCTGAAGTCATGGATCCTGCAAAGTGACACAGAAAAGAATGGGTTCAAGGAGAATGTTGGCTGGTAAGAAATTCCACTAGGAAAAATGGCAGAAAAACTCAACTTGATTACAGTCTGTGCTTTATTGGTCTATCCTGTGCAAAGCATAGTGAAATCTTATACCATGCCATGATAAAGGAGAGCTATGGGCTTGGTGAAGACCAGGGCAAGAAGAAGAGTAACTCTAAGAAGAGATGACAAGCCCAGAGTGTCACTTCAGAGTGACAGGTGGCAGGAGAAAGGTTCTGAAATTTCCTCCTCCCACCCTGTCAATGAAAGAGCAAGCAAAAATCCCTAATAGGGGAAAGTGCACTTAAGTACATGGTGTTTCTTCAGAGCAGAATTCAATGTAGACTATGCACATCTTTTACTTTATCTAATAGGGATTGGCCCGCTTTGTGTGAATGCATTTCTGCATTTTGTCCCATTGTTAAGATGGGGTAAAGTAGTGCTTTGGAGGTAACATTAGCCATCAACAACCTTAGAACAATGTGGATCATCTCATGTAAACAGAACTTTTTCTTAGAATTGCTGATACTCTGTATGTATTGAGAACAAGTTTCAGAGCTTGCAAATCTTACCAGTCATATGTCGTTCTCACTGAAGACTTGAGTCTGTGTTCAGTTGTGTCATTTACTATCATTCATTTCTCCAAGATTGCTTCCACTTTGGGCTCTTGGGGATGAATTTTCTGCCAATCCATTTTCAAATGACGCTGTCTTTACTGTATTCTTTCCACAGGTAGCTAGCTCCAAAATTTTCACCTATACTTTTTTGAAAACCTGGTTGCATTGTCATTAATAACTTTTTCTTCTTCTTTGGACATTCTCAATGGCGTCTGGACCTGCATAATGAAGAGAAACAGTCAAATGTTAAATTTTATATATTAAAAATATATAACAGATTCTTGTTCTTTTCTCTGTCTTCTTCATTTGCTTTCCTGACCACTGCTTCTGCTGCAATAAAATAGTCATGTGCAAAATGACATTTTAGATGTGTGTTTGAAAGGTCTGTCTTTCATTAGGCCCCCATAATGTGAGTAACTCTTTGGGTAGTGTAGCATAGCAGGGAGCCTGCTTTATAACGGTGCATTTGAAAGATATATTTATTGTTCTGTCAAAAGGAAAAGCTAAGAAGAGAAGGAAAAATAAGTTAAACCTTAGCCTTGGAGTAGAGTCCCTTGGGTACTTTTGGGGCCATCAAAAATCTGACCCCTCTTCCCAAACGAAAGCAAAACTTCCAGGAGTTCTTAGTCAGCTTATAAACAAAGGAGAGACCATACAGAAGTAATGAAATTTCCAACTGTGGAGAAAAGCACTCATTTATTTTTTTTTAAATCAAGGAATGATTGATGTGGTTGCAATTTGATGTTTGCTTTAAAGAAATTCTTTATTTCACTGTTACCCTCCTAAATTCCCTCCAGCAATTTTATAGCAAAGCAATGCTCACCTTATTCAGACTGCCAGGAATGGATTAAAAAGAAGTTTGGTTGATATTTTCTGTTCTTTCTAGTCTTTACTCCCTGATCATTCCACATTTGTTATAGTAATAAAAATGTGACAAAGGCATGCTCACTTTTACCATTCTTACTGTCAGTTGTCCAGTTGCTTTTGAGGTGCTTGGCTGTCTCTTTGTGTTTAGAGACATGCCTATAGCACATTCAGTTCAGTGTTAGTAAACTCTGAAAATCTCCCAATTTCAAGAAAACTATAAATCACAGAGCGAGTTTGTCTTGTGACTTTGGTGGTAGAACTGAATTTAGTGAGTTTCTCTGGGGTTGGGAGGGTTGTGCTTTATTATCACTATTGTTAGTGTGCATGAATTGTATAAATTAATGGGTGTGATCAATAATGTCCACACTCCCTTTACCCTTCTTTCCTCTGTTTCTCCTCACCCCAGTGCCGTCCCTTTCCCCAATAGTTCCTCTTCTACTATTAGGTCATTTTCCCCTCTCAGGTGAGATTTAAAAAGTGCATTAATTATTCTGAGTTTCATTTTGCATAGCATGGTGTTCTTATTTCTATCTATTTTCTTGCAACTGCCATGACTCTTTCCTCACAATCGTTTTTGATCCGTCTTAAAAGTTTGGGAGGATTCTATCCAAAGAAGCAACACTGAGAATCTTATTTACTTCTGGAATTCTCCTGTTGACATGTATCTGAACTATCCATTGATACCTCCACAGAACCATGGAAGTAAAGTAGTATTTCTTTTATATTAGCAATGCTCCAATTTTGTGTTTTCTATTTTTCATCATTATAGGAAAATGTTGTAAGTCAGAGGGAGGATTTTTTTTTTCAGGGCTGAGGGAGTGAAGTATCCTCCCCATTCCTTGCTCCATCTATACAAGCTCCCAGAGGAATCATAGTACGAAGGGCCTTCAGTGAGATTAATGGATGATGACAAGTCTATGTAAGGTAGCCAAGTCACTCCCCAACGTTCACAATGACACACAGAGGCCCTTAGTACTACATGGCTCTCTGTAATAGGAGACAAATACAAAATGCCAAGTGTCAGCCACCAAGCAGGTTCAAAAGTTTGCTCTAATATATGGTGATATCATTTTTTTTTCAGTTACCTGGGAATTTTCTGTGAGCGGTGGCTTCATTCCCCTTTACTTCTATGTAAACTCGTTTGTCACTGATTTCTATGGAAAACCATTTATGACTCTAGCAGATGTTTCTGATTTAGAAAGATTGCCTTTTTGAACCATTTCTTTCAAACTTCCTTCCCTCTGGCCTCTGCATCCCTACTTTTCTCAGGGGCTGACTCCAGTCAGGTCGAGAATTACAAGCATGTTGTTCAGTGCTGAGAAGGATGTGCTAACGGATGAGCAGAGGTAGGGCTTGAACTGGGGTCCTGAGGAGTAGACTTCAAGAGATCAGAGTATCAACCCACTGAGAAATGTGCCATGCAGAAGCTTGATTTTCCTTCAGTCCAACTTAATTTTACAGAATTGATAACTGAGACTGGCAGTTCTGAGCCCCTTGTTCTCTAGCACAATTTATTAGCATAAGGTCAGAGAATTCTTTTGGGCCTGTTTCTCATGTGCAGTCGTAATTATGCATGTAGACATCCCTGCTCACATTATGTAGTGCACTGAATGAAGCAGCCAGAGTGGTTTTCATTTAGACTCAGAAGCACGGTCAGCAGACCCAAGTATGTCCAACCTCTGAGTGACCCAGGAATCACCTTTCATGTTCTGGATCAGATCCATCAGCACACCCCAATGAGAACACATCCTTCTCTTGATGGTTATTGATGGCTTTCAGCCTGACAATTCAGAAATGTGTCATTGACGTAGGCCACGTTCAAGGGAGAGCGCTTCTGGGATGTCTCAGTCATCGGCCTATGTGAGGATGGCTTGGTGGCAGGAAATGACTCCAGATAAATGCATTCCTCTAATTTATTTCCTCAAATACTCTGCATCTTAGCTATTAATCAAGGAATCTCCCACATTTCCTGGTCAGGACGAGTCACTCATTTGGTCTGGGTTTTTGCTTTGGGAATGAATGAACATTGTTCAGCTCATTGCAAGGCTAAGCAGGTCAATGCTCCAATCACTGGTTAGATGATATTTAACATCACTCAAAACAAAAGCATTTCCAAGTACAGAGGAAAGATGGTAATACAGGCAGAGAACTCCATGCTATCCTTCCCTACTCAAAACCCAGAGATTGTGTGTTTTTTTTTTAAATTAATACTTAAAGCTAATCTCTAGGCAATAATGAAGGTTATCTAGAAAGATGCCAGAGTTATCTATTACTCCTGAGATTACTAGGTGGAAGTAAAATAGATTGGGAAAAGTTTATGTGGGCAGAGAAGCAATCAAAGGACACTTGAGTAGTAAATGGTGTCCCTTTGAAGTGAGAGCTATTTCTTTTGCTTCTACAATGGCCCAGATCGCACTCCAATGCCACTCAGAAATATTTCTCACATCCTCACTGCACTAAACAAACCAATCTGCTCCAGTCTTCATCACTATCTCACTTTTACTTAGGAACATTGTTGGTGCTTCCTCGTTGGAAATAAAACAGACACTAACAAAGCCCCATGCAGCTCTTTATTGACTGATACTATGCTACCCTGTGTTGTGACACTGATTTGTAAACATAAGCATCTTAACCATTTGTTATTTTTACATTGTATGCCAGTTTCTCTTTCTTTTACAATTTCCCATGGTTATTTATTTTTGTGTGTGGCTGGCTGAAGATAAATACATTTCATTTGAAAACTTCCAAGAACAAGAGGAACCTAGTTGTATTTTTGTGTATACTTTGTATATTTTCTCTTTGTCTGTACATCATTTCAATCCAATCAGATCTGTGCGGGAAGAAGATGCCGGCATGACGGATCGCTGAAGACTGCTGTAGGAGCCACATTCCACGTGGGAGGGAGAATGCTGGGCCACTGAAATATGCCTAGTGTCCTAGGAAAGATGACACCTTATGTTTTACAATCAAGAACTGGAATCCTTAATCCAGAATATATGAAGGCTGACTATTTAAAAATTTGTCTGAAACAATTTTTTGAGTATTATTTTGAATAGCAGAAAGAAACAAGTCTCTATGGGCTCACTGTGACATAACTTAGAGAAATGTTATCTTGCTGACCGAGTGTAATCTCATGCAGCACAATAAAATATCCTTATAATTATTTTCCATTTTTTAAGATTTAAATAATCCTTGTGCTAAAATATTCAAAATATGTTTTATTTAATTTTCCCTTATTTGTTATATTTTCAAGTTCTTGCCAGCTTTGCATTTGACATAAGCACAGTTTAATATTTGTACACTTGGAGAATCTGTTTTTCTTTTTCAGAAGGTAGTGAGACCCAAGGAGATAAACCACCCTTCCATTCCAGCCAAGGCCCAGGTAAAACCACAGAGGAATTAGGGAGATGAACAAGAGTGCTGCTTCCATGGAAAGCCTGACAAGCAGTGCCAGGGTGAAGGAGACAGATGCTGAGGAGACTCAACACATACTAAAGCAGAAGTCTAGAGGTTCCTAAAACAGCTCACCACAGAAGTAGATTTAAAACACATCTACCATGGCTCAGGGAATTTTGTGGAAGAGGGATGCAAAGATTATAAGAGCCACAGGTCCTGTTGGGACAGGATAGCCCCCTCCCCAATGACTGATTGCTGCTCTCACCATTCATAACCCACAACTGCATGGGGAATATCAGCAACCCCACTAAGGAGGGCTCTCAGTGGAATGGGGGCAAGGAGAAAGGAAATGATGGTACCAACACATGCTGTATCCATACAAAGTATATTCATAATGAAAAATAACTAAAGTGATCATTTTTTTAAAGATTTTATTTTTATTTATTTATTTAAGAGAGAGAGAGAGAGAAAGAGAGAGAGAGAGAGAGAGAGAGAGGGAGAGAGAGAGACAAGGAATGAGAATGGGCATGCCAGGGCCTCTAGCCACTGTAAACAAACTCCAGATGCATGTGCTACCATGTGTATCTGGCTTACTTGGGTCCTGGAGAATTGAACCTGGGTCCTTAGGCTTTACAGGCATGCACCTTAACTGCTAAGCCATCTCTCCAACCCTAAAGTGATCTTTTTTGTTGATGTGCAATTCAAATCATTTCATGTCTCCACCACCCCCACAGCAGACCATGTGTTAGGGTCTATAGAACATTGCAGAAGGGTACTACTGATAGTCACATGCTTTTAGGCAGGCTGATGCTCAGGAACCCAACAGTCCCATGATGATTTCACAGCAATAGCAGAAGTGAAACAGACCTGAGTGCAAAGTGCATTGGGTTTCTTTCCTGAGAGGAATAGTCCAAACTTTTCTGAGGTGGTACAATTTGGGTTGTAAAATAGTCTCAAATAGGCTGGATGCTGAAGCAATATTTCCCAAGCAAATAAATTGTAGCCAATTGGAAATCTTTATATTAATTATTATAGCTTTCAGAAGTCAGATGACTTTCTGTTCATTGTTATTAGTATATGTACTCAACAACATCCAATTATCTTCTGATTCATACCATTACCAAATGTAGTTTTTCTCAATCTCAGTGTAATGTTTTCAAGATTGGAGCCTCTGGAGTGACAGAGGGACTCCATTATACTTGAAACTGAAACCTCAATTGGAAGAAAAGCAGTTTAGCATTATACCAAAATGACACATTTCTGTTAGTTCGTAGCAAAAGTTTTCTTCTCTCTTTCTTTCTTTCTTTCTTCTTTCTTTCTTTCTTTCTTTCTTTCTTTCTTTCTTTCTTTCTTTCTTTGACAGAGACAATGAGGGAGGGAGAGAGAGAGAGAGAGAGAGAGAATGGGCATGCCAGGGCTTCCAGCCATTGCAAACGAACTCCAGACATGAGCACCCCTTGTGCATCTGGCTAACGTGGGTCCTGGGGAATTGACCCTGGGTCCTGTGGCTTTGCAGGCAAATGCCTTAACCACTAAAGCATCCCTCCAGCATCTTTATTTTTTTAGAAAGGTTTCTTTGTGTCTGCAGTCCAGGATCCCCATGAACTTGTGATCATCCCTCGTTCATCTCAGTGCTGGGACGGCAGGCATGCACCCAGAGAACAAGGTTTTTGGTCAAGACGAAGTTGACAAACCTCCTCAGAATTTATTTTTAAGGTCACTGAGATGCTTTAGGCTCAATCGTGACAGAGGCTAGGGGGCATTAGTCCCCTAGGAACTTCAGAGGGTCTCTAAAGTCCTCTAATCCTCTAAAATTGTGTTTGTGTGTATTAACTGTGCAGGATCCCATGTATTGCACGAGGAATAGACTAAGTGTCTACAAACCTGATAGTGATTTTGGCCAATTGGAGGACACTCTGCAGCAACTCTGCTTTTTTTTTTTTTTTTTTTTTTTTTTTTGACTGTGGTCACTCCTCCTGATGTTCCCTGGGGCAGCTGTTGCTGTTGAGAAAGTAGGTAAGATTCAGATCTTTACCAAATGATACACAAACCAGGCAGCCTGCCCGCTGGCAACCTGTATTTATCTTTGCTGGGTTTAGGCCTGCTTTTCCTTAACACAGCTGACTTTGCTCATGGAAAAGGGGTCAGGAGAGCCACTGGGTCACAAAAGGTGAGCTTTGTCTTAAGTGGTCTAGTTGCCTAGAAGGCAATCTGGAGCAGAATTCTGCTGCATGACATTTTTAATGGCTATCTTCCTGCTTAAGGTAGAGACATTTCTCATTGGACCTCATGATTTACTTTGGTACCATCGCAGGATTTCCTTGTACCCCCTTTGTTCCAGTAAGTGGAATGGCTCATCTTCTTCACATTACTGTATCCAGGCTTTAGGTTCCCAGATAGGATTTAGTTAGAAGGTATTAGCATCTCTCTGAAATCTTTCCCATCCTATTACAAACTTCAGTTGTATTCTTAGCTGTTTTATTAATGATCCCCCTCTGTCTCGTAGTTTTCCTCATGGAAACTCAGACACTTGCAATATAGTTGTCTATCTTTATGAGAGATTCTAACTAATTTTCATGCACACAGAAATATACACACTTCTTAGAAATTTCCCAAAAACAAACACAAATAGGCTAGCCATTGCTAAAAACATTATTTATGGAGGTGGCATTAGCATTTATCTGGTGAAATTCCAGTGGGCAGAGAGCTTGAGCCTGGTGGTTAATTTTATATCAGATTTCAGCCAGCCGGCAGTTACTCTTGTCTGCCGGTAGACTACTTTCTCTGTCACTTGGTATTAGATGTATTACACACCAAGCAGTAATTATCTTTGACACATAATTATTATGGTTTTGATGACAAGAAAGACTTTTCTTTCAGTGCTTTCATAATATATATTCCTGAAGGTCCAGGCTTGTAAAATGCAGCTAAAAATTAAAAGCACTTGGAATCAGATTGAATTTTAGGAGAGGAATAAGACAAAAGAATTTGTTGTACATGCACAGGGATGGTTTGGGGAGCAGGAAAGGAGAAAAGGAAAAGATAAGAGTTAAAGTTTAAGATTTCCCAGGTGATCTCACCTAAGACACTGTTGAATGGGGCTGAAAGCAGCCAGCCATTCACGTGCTGGGAAAAGCTGCCAGATAAAGGTAGGCTGGCTACCTAGTAGGGAAAGGTTATCTTTACAGTGAGAAACTGACCAATATTTGAGTTAAAGATGAAAGAAGGTAAAAAATTAATGGCAAGGCCATGTGAACTACCATGCCCATGTCTAATCTGGCCACGTGGACGACTTTAGCTTTGAGCTCTGAGACAACCTGACTGTAAGCCTGGAGGAGGGTGGTAACCATCCTCACCCCAAACAAAGATTCTTTTTCCAATGCTCAGAATCTGGCATATTGACTCTATGAAGCCTGTGGGCTTTGTAAGATTAAAATGGGTGAGTGCCTGGTGCCCCTCCACTTATGCCTACAGCTGTATTCCTCATAAATCTGGGCCACCATGCTGTGGCTGCAAAACTTGGCCTAGGCTCCCTTGAACAGCTTCCCTGGAACCTGTGCTTAGGAGCATCTGGGGTCAGTGGGAGGTGGAGGAGGGTAGGATGGAGACTAGGGCACAGGGTAGAAGAGGGGTGTTTTGGAGAGACTTGTTGAAGATTAGTATGATAATACACGGATGTAATAACTTAACTTTAGGAAGCTGATGTTATCAAGGACCTGCTTAGAACAAGAGGAAATTTATTGGGTTGACTGCTGGGGACGGGGCTGGGACCAGTGCTGTTGTGCTTCTTCTACTTAGAAGTGAAATTGTGGGTGCCAGGAGGTTGCTTATGTCCCCAAGGGTGCTCCCTCTCCTCATAGACGTCTCAACGTAACTCACAAAACACTAATCAAGTGTGCTTATGTGAGAGCAGTTCTGACTATGTCATTTCATTATTTAGAGTAAGATGTAGGGGAAAGGAGAGGTGGAGGCTGCATCACTGACTAATGCTGTCTTGCAAGCTCTTAAGCCATATTTAGTAACGTGGGGTATAAAAATAAGCTTTTGGTTCAAATTTTTTTTTAAGTTAACTTCTGTTTCCTTTCTTCTATTCCCTCTCCCAAAGATGGATTTAACTAATTACACTTTCAGCTCAGTGCTGATAGACATGTATTTATTATCGGTGCTGTAAGCCCTGGAATTCTTTTTTTTCCTCCATGAGGCCACAGACATATACATTAAACTCCAGTCCCTGTGAGCTGTCAGAGTTATGGTCCAGCCAGAGTGGAGCAATATGATAAAGTTTTCAGGCCCTGTTTAGTTAAGACTGAAGATCTGGTACCCAGCCAATATCCACCACTCAGGGCTCTTTTCACAGTCCAAAATGATTTGGCTTAAACGTTTCCAACTGTGATGAGGTCCCATTTCAGTGATTATGCAGTCATTCACTTTTCCACATCAACATCAAAGTCATTAACAGCCGAGTATTATTGCATTGGCTGGAATTCAGTTAAGGACTAGAGGGAAGTTGCTCTTTATTAAGATAAATCATTGCCTTGGTTATGTCACCCATGAAATAATCAATTTACTGTGTTGGTTAATTTCCTCCCTCTTTGATCTGTGAATTAAATTCAACAGATCATTGTTTCACACAACTACCACTCAAAAGATTTTTTTAAGGGAAAAGTGCACACATGTGTTCTGATGGCTGTGGCCGTACAACTACAATAAACAATACAGCAACATGGAGGGCTGAGACATTCCATCATTCATTTCCACAGTTATCTTATCTCTCCAGTGTCCAAGGGTGGGGTAACACCCTGTGCTAGCTGGGTGATCCTCTCTCTCTGAATTCCTGAAGTGTTCTGTTAAGCAATAAAACGTTAAGCAGAGCTAGCATGAATACTTTAGGGACTATAAGCTTGTGCCAAATACAGTGTGGGATCTCTCTGTCTGGAATTCAGGATGGATATGCAGTGATCTTTGAAAGGATACTCTCTTATAAATGTGAGGCACCCTTTAGAAGGATTCTTCTCATAAATACAAAACATTTTTTGCTCCATAATTCATGGTTCTTAGAGGAAAAAGAAGTGGAGTGGGGTGTTTTATTTTCTTTGCTTTGGTGATTCCCCTGAGAAATATTCTTGTATGTAGATGGTTTAAAAAGATGTATTTTATAACGAAATATTTCAAACGTGCAGACAAGTATAGAGAATAATATAATAAAAATCCATGGACCCATAACACAACTTTATCAAATCTTAACATTATACTTCAAATGTGTGTATGTATTTTAAAGAAATAAATTTTATAGATAGTTGAGGGCTCCTGTGTATCCCTTCTCTATTGTTTTCTGCTCTTCTCTGCAAATGGCTATGAAGAATTCATGCAAATAAATCTTATTTTTATACTTTACTTTTGCTACATGTATTTTTTTGCAACTATATATGGCACATATTATTCTACAAAAATTTAAAACTTTTTCTATGTGTGTGTGGGGGGTTGTTTTCTGAGACAGTATCTCATGTAGTTCAGTCTGGCCTTGAACTGAACTTGTAGGTAAAGATAACCACCTCGGCTCCTGATCCTCCTGCCTCTGCCTCCCACGCTCTGGGGATTACAGGTATGCACCAAGGACTCTTACTTTTGATATGTTTTGAAATGATATAGCACAATGTGAATCCTTTCAGATCTTGCTTATTTGGAATTTATCAATGACAATGTGTATCGACTTAAGACACTCTTGTGGAGCATATCATAGCATGGTTACATTCAAATCTTAGTCATGTGTCTTTGTTACTAAATATGGGAATTTTCTCCCATAAGGCACATATCAATATATAAATTCATTAATAAATAAATATATAAGATTACATATAAAAGGATTTCTGGATCATAGGATGTGCATATTTTAGTTTTACTAGATCTTGCCTAATTCTCAACTTATATTTCTGCCACCAGTACATTAGCATCAGCATTTCTCCAGAAATTCTGTGCTGCAGTGATTAAGAATAATTGTATTATAAACATCAGACCTCAGAAGTGCTTCTCTGGATTCCATGTGCTCATTTTCCATACTGAAAATAAAGCATAAAATTGCAGGCAACATGGTTCTAATGTGGGTCAGACCTGCCTGCAGAATCATCTACTAGCTTTGCATCACTAGGACTTAAGGGTAGGGCTCAGCTATGGCTTAAAGTATTTGACTAGCTTTTTGCAGTGAGAAGAAATGAGATGCTGTACAAATATCTAGATACTTCGGACCCCAAAGAACATTTCTTAAAAGTAGTTACAGTAAATATGAGGCTCCAGCCTATTCCTTCCACCTCAATCTTTCATGACAATTGCAATGCAATACCTAGATTGACATAGGGTCTTTTATTAGAGTTGTCATAATAGGAAAAATTACACCATCAACAAAGAAGTAGGAAGAACCAAAAACATATTCAGGGAGAAATTTTACAAACTAAGATTAATCCCAATTTTAAAATTCTTGTCTTCCATAAGAAGGTGTCACAACTTCTTTGTGAGAGATGCAGAAGGGGTTCAGAATTAGTCCCTGAACCAAACTGGTTAAAGTTCACTCCCCAAGCAAGAGAGGATACAAAGGGGTCTGGCATGAGGATCTATTATACATTTTAAAATAATACATTAACATTGTTATTTTCCCTTTTGGCATGTTAGGCATCAAGTGTTCT
The DNA here is from genome assembly GCA_036365145.1 of Orientallactaga sibirica. NCBI lineage: Eukaryota > Metazoa > Chordata > Mammalia > Rodentia > Dipodidae > Orientallactaga > Orientallactaga sibirica. Next base: position 36,475,627 of record JAEOAD010000006.1, on the reverse strand, counting down.
TTATGTCATTTTTGCTCTCTCTAGCTGGTCATTAGGCACCATATCAAGTGTATCTTACTGGACCCCATGTTCAACCAGGAGAGAAAGTGACCTTGTATATTATTCTCAGTTTACCCAAACTTCTCTCCAATCCACTTTCCATGGAGAGGGGCTTGCTACTTCGAGTCTGCATACAAACTGTCAGTCTTTTTGTTGCTGGTCAGATTCTGTCATTGAGAAACACTGGGGAGAAACTGGAGGGTGAGAGAGAAGTAGAGCTGCCTTGTCCCCCCACCTTCCTTCCTTGGCCCACTCACTCATCATGGGCATAAGTTGTTTAAGTTTTCATATTTCATGATAGATGCCTGGAAAGAGATGTTTAATAATAATAGCTCTTAATTTCTTATAAAAGCAACCTTTCTCCTTGGTTGACAAATCATTATTACTCATTAATATGCATAAGTTTACTCAGAAATGTATCCAAGCCTCATTTTCTTCATCTTTAAGATATAGATAAATGGTAACAATTTACTGCCAATGCAAGAAATTATGAGATAATATCAACAAATAAATAGGCACTAATTAGAGTACACCACCTGATGGATAACTGAAAAATTATTAGTTATGGTTTGGGTATTAAATGCCCCCAAATGTCCCTTAGTTATGGTTTGGGTATTAAATGTCCCCAAATGTCCCATGCAGGTTTATTTGCAAGCCTGTGGTACAGTTGGGAGTTAGAACATTCAGGAGATGGGGACAAATGGAAGGCCATTGTAGGTAAGTCCTGAAAGCTGTTATTGGGACAGGGCCTTTTTTTCCTACTCTGTTCTACTTCCTATATAAAGACCCTTTATATCAAGTTCTAGCTCTAGGTTATGGTGAGGAACAATGTGAAACCAAGTGAGTCATTTAGCTCAGCGTTAAATAAATGTGAACTCTGATGGTGTAATATGCCCATCATTTGTTGTGTTTAGTTACTCCGCGGGTCATGGGTTTAGATGCCGAAGACAACAGAACAACAAGCTGTTGGGCTCTGCAGGTGAGCCTGTCCTGAGAGCACCCTGAGAGTGGGGGCTCTAGGCCTTTGCTCCTTACTGCCCCTGTGTGTTGGCATTTCTCCCTGTTCCTCACCATCCTGAGAACAGTAGGCCACCAGATAGGCTTTGCAACATTGAGGCCTGACCTGATTCTGAGGACCTTTTTCAGACCTTTGTGCATTTCTGTAAGATGAAGTGGTGGCAGTGATTTTTAGAAGCCCTGAGACACACAACATATAGCTTCTTGGTATTATTATTTTATTATTATTATTATCATTCCTGGTGGTTTTTCAAGGTAGGGTCTCACTCTAGCTCAGGCTGACCTGGAATTCACTATGTAGTCTCAGGGTGGCCTTCAACTCATGGCGATCCTCTTACCTCTGCCTCCCGAGAGCTGGGATAAAAGCCGTGTGGCTTTAAAATAAAATATTAAAAAATAATAATGATACCGAGAAGCTGCCGGGCGTGGTGGCGCAGCTCTTTAATCCCAGCTCTCGGGAGGCAGAGGTAGGAGGATCGCCATGAGTTCAAGGCCACCTTGAGACTACATAGTGAATTCCAGGTCAGCCTGAGCTAGAGTGAGACCCTACCTCGAAAAAAAATTTATTTATTTGAGAGAGAGAGAGAGGCCGAGAGAGAGAGAATGGGCATGCCAGAGCCTCTAGCCACTGCAAACGAACTCCAGACATATGTGCAACCATGTGCATCTGGCTTACGTAGGTACTGGGGAATCAAACCTGGGTCCTTAGGCTTCATAAGCAAGCTCCTTAACCACTAAGTCATCTCTCCAGCTCTCAGTATCATTTTTTTTCCCTAGTGAAAAAAAAAATGTAAGTGCAATAACTTTCAGAAATGGAGGATATGATGAACATCTTTCAAAGAGAGAGAAGTTGTGTCTGAAAGGAGGGATATGGAGGACGGGAATGCCAAGGGTGGTGCTAGTGACTTTGTGCTTGTTTCTTATAGAGTGATGTGGAGGATGCACATGTGAGGGGAGTTTGCTAGTGGACCTGGCCTGTGCTGTGCTTAAGCCCTTGTCTGCTGAGAGTGTCTACTGGAGTCAAGTGCCCTGAACAAAACCTTCTCCCCATTTTTCCCTGTAGGAAGAACAACTGCTCTTTTCTTGATCTGATACATGCTTTGAAAATGCAAAAGATTAGGAAAAAGTATTCATTATGAAAATTAGTAACAAGTATTAATCATGAAAATGTTTGACACCTAAAGCACACAGACATCTATTTTTATAAGATTTTTAAACAGGATTTAAAAAAAGATGACCAGTCCAATATTTCTGTGTTTCAGGCCCAAACACTTCAGCCTTATCAAAATTATTCAGTAAGCATAGGAAAATGTACATTTTTTTTCCCTATTGTAAAAGTATAAATTGAGGGCTGGAGAGATGGCTTAGCGGTTAAGGCACCTGCCTCCTAAGCCTAAGAATGCTGGTTCTAATCTCCAGCGGTTCCGATCTCCAGGTCCCACGTTTAGTCAGATGCAGTGATGCAAGGGTGCAATGCCACACTTGACCAAAAGGGGGGCGCATGCATCTGGATTTCGTTTGCAGCAGCTGAGAGACTGCTGGTGCTCCCATCTCTATCTGTCTTCCTCTCTTTCTCTCTCTCTCTCTCTCTCTCTCTCTCTCTCTCTCTTTGTCTCTTTCCAAATAAAATAAAATAAAATAAAAAATATAAATTGAGAAAGTATATATGACTATAGATTGTCTTTGAGAACTGCAATTTCAAAAGAAGGAAAGAAAAAGTCATACTGTGCTCACACATGCACGTGTGTGTAGACTAATTCACTGACATTTTATTCAGTTCAATTTCATTAGTTATCTTTTTCTTTCTCTACACCAAGACAGAATTATGGCAGGAGGAAATGTTGATTAGGGTTGGATCCTGATAAATATTTCAATGAGTGATTGTCACTATTTCAAACATGGCCATTTCTTATTATGACCTATTACTATATCTGGAGGTTCATCAATGGTAAATAAAGTCTAAATTAATACATTTGCTATTAAATTGGTCCATCTACCAATCTTTAATTTTTTTTTTTCAAAATTTGATGTGAATCTATCAAGTGGTTGGAAATTTCTAATGTATTCCAGGCTCCTTTTACCAGCTCATGCTTTATAATATACATTCTCCACATTAATAATCTTACTTCACATTATGAACATGCTTTATAATATACTCTTCACATTACTAACACAAAGCATAATTTCATGGCAGAAGACAGTTACATTAACAAATGACTTTTGTGTTATCAAATCCCATGGAAGTCATTTCTGCAGAATGAACTGGAAAATCTGCTCTCTATTTTAGAGGAGGTGGCAGTTTCTACATTTGACAAAGAAGGCTGACTTTTGTATTCAGTGACCAACATATAATTCTAGCCTGGAATTCTACCCTCTGAAAATGGTCTAATAAATTCAAGCCCCAAATAAGTTCAAGTCCAGTGAAGCAGCTCATTATTCATTGAGCAGGATATGAAAGAAAAGCTTAATATTTTCATGATGATTCCAAGCCTAGTAAATTTTGTTATTTCTAATTCAGGTAAAAATCCAACTCTATTAGTTATGATATTTCTAAATTAGAAACCATTTCCTTTTGGAATGGATTGCCATATTTAGAATTTTTAAGCCTTGATTATTTTTCCCCACTGATAACTGCTTTTTGACCATTTGAAAACTTGATATTCTCAGTCTTATCACACAAATAAAGTGACAAAAAGTTAAACCATTAATTATAATTCAGAATTATTCATACCAGAAGTCTTACTATGGGGAATCATTGTATTAGACTTTTTGTACATTGGGATATGTTTCTTCCTGGACCAGATAAAGAGGAAGACTCAGGTCATTGCTGTCAGTGAGAAATGCTAGCCTGAGGGTGACTGTGCCACCTCCCTCATCGTACAAGAAATATGGAGTTTGGAGAACATAGCTTAGAACAATTGAAGCAGAATTAGTGGACAGATGTCTGGCTTCCAGTTTATTGCTTCTTCTTCTACTATAAGCTGGTCTCCATTTCCATCATATTTGTAAAACCTGGCTGAATATTTTGCACATCTGTGATGACCTAGGGTGAATGCAGGTGACCCCATACTATGCGCTGCTCAATTTAGCAGCCACTAGCCTTCATATAACTGATTTGAAGTATGAATAGAATATGTCTTCAATGAATATTTATTTTGATTACATGTTAAAACAACAATATTTCGATATGCTTGGTTGAGGAAAGCATTATATAATATTAATTGTACCCATTTCTTTTTACTTTTTAAAATTTAGTTAACATAATTTTAATAGATTTAATCTAATAGTAAATTAAGCTGAAAAAACAAATACTTAAAATTGCCTATGTGGCTCATGCATTTTTTTGATATTTAACTTATGCATAGAGGGGTTAATGGCTAGGTAAGCACTTGTTTCTAATTAGTATTTGTCCACATGGCTTATTCCAGAGTCTTGTTGTGGCCAGACCTTTTCTCAGAGGCCCCATGACCACTGGGGAGATGTGTGGCTGAGTAGCGAGTGTCCTTTGCTGGAGGCTTACTATTCAGCTACTGCCTGCGTAGGTAAACAAAGACTTGGGTCTGACAGGATCAACCTTTTCTCTAGGGGTGTGGTGATTTTAGCTCCTATATCATAATCTTGGTGGACACTGTCACATGAATTTGGGCAATGAATATATCAACACATACTTAATTTATTGAAAATGTCACAGGTCAACATACATACAGAAACAATAATGACACGAGTGCCATTCCAACCGAGAGACATGCGTCTAAGTGAGAATTCTAAAGGGGCTGATTTTGAAAATTATTCTTGGTTTGAGGAAGCTGCATCTTTCAATGCATCTGTCACTGCAAGGGTTAAGTTTATAACCATGAATTCACTTGTAAGGGTTTATACATATCCATGTTGGACTGACATATATTTATAGAAATAACCTTTTCCTATCTATAGGAATGTAGATGAGTAAATTTTTAGAATTTATGGGCAGCCATAGAAAGTATGTTTTAAGTGGATGACAGACACTGGGGCTGAAACCTGCTTCAGGCAGTAGCAAGCGAGTTAAACCATCACTGATTGACTTTTATTAAGTCTGATTTGTAAGGCTGATAGGCTCAGCCTTGCAGCTGATGGACAGGTTTTTGTCACCCAGCCAAGATATGAATTCTAGAGAAATGCCAAAGAGAAGAGACAGTGTTGTTCCCCCAACCCATTGTGCTTTGAACATTTGCTACTTTGTTTTTTTCTGTTTTACATACCCACACTGAAATGTTTTTACCAATTATTTTGTCATTCTTTATAAAACTTAGTTTAATCAGACGCTGAGTCTGATCTTTGTGCTTTAGGCTATGGCTGTAAATAGCAATGAAGTGGAAATACTATTTGTTTAAGGAGCTGGAACACATTGGTGGAGAGAGCACGTGCAAGAATATGAACAGACTTCTCAACTCCTAGCTCCTTCCAAAGGTTCATTTGTTTGTTTAAAAAAATTCCTCTGAATACTTATCCTTACAAAATTCTCTTATGGGCTCATTATGTATGAACTGAAAATCCCTGCATGTAACTAATAAATTTCTCTTTTTTTTTTGTAGTTGGTTTAGCTGAAGGTCAAGTTACAAAGCTTGTACTTTTTATATTTTATTATGTTTTTTTAGTTGGCACATAGAAATTTAGCTATCATTTATCCTGGCATTATCAAAATTTGTTTTAGGTGATTTTTTTTTTCTCCCAGTTCTTATCTCTAGTTCCTCTTTCTCTCAGCTTTCCTCTCCTAGGATCCTCTCTGCTTCTGTTTACATGCCACCTATGTCCCTTCACCTTTCCCTCACCCCTCTCCCAGGTGATACGAAGCTTGCTTGTAATAGCCATAAGCTACTTATTCATCTATCCAACCATTGATGAGTGGGCTACACCCTGTCTTTATGCAGGCATGGCATTTAAACTTTACAAACTTCACAAAGATATTTCAAGCATTATTAATCTTTTTTTTTTTGTTTGTTTGTTTTGAGGGAGGGTCTCGCTCTAGCCCAGGCTGACCTGGAATTCAGGCTGGCTTTGAACTTATAGCGATCCTCCCACCTCTGCCTCCCAAGTCCTGGTATTAAAGGCATGCACCACCATGCCTAGCCATTAATTCTATTTTTATTTGGAGAAATGCATTTCTTATTTTTTTAAAAATAAAAGTTCCATAAGCAGAAGCAGTATCAAGTCCTTTGGTTCGGTTTAGTGCTTTCTTTCTTAGCCACAGGTCTTCCATGTCTTCCTTATGGTCTGATTAGAACCTGCTCTTGGAAGTGATCCAGTAATCTCTTACAAACATATAAAGGCTGTTGAAGCTTGATGGGCTTACACTTTACTTTGAGATTTCTTTTTTGAATCTTGGGTTATTCAGAAGTCTGTTTAATTTTGAAATATTTGGAGGTTTTTTTTTTTTTTTTCTAGATGTATTATTGCTATTGAGTCTTAACTCAGTGCTGCTCTGATTGTAGAGTGTGCTATCATTTTGATTCTTGGCTAGAGACCATGACCTGCTTATTGATCAGCTTATGGTCTATCTTGTAAATGCCCTGTTTTCACTCAGGAAGAATGTATATTTTGCTGCTGTGTGTACAGCATTCTGTAAAAGTCTATTAGGACTTTTTTGATATTTTTGTTCCAATTTTCTACGTTCTTACTATGTAATCCAGGTTTTTTTTTTTTTTTGCCAACTACACACACATGGAGATATTATATCTCCTTTTTACCATAGACTGGTCTATTTCTTCATTTTCTTTTTTTTTTTAAATATTTTTATTATTTATTTATTTGAGAGAGATAAAGAGAGGAAGAGGCAGATAGAAATAGAGAATGGGCATGCCAGAGCCTCTAGCCACTGAAAACAAACTCCAGACGCTTGTGCCCCTTGTGCATCTGGTGGGTCCTGGGAAATCGAACCAGGGTCCTTAGGCTTTGTAGGCAAACACTTTAACCGCTAAACCATTTCCCCAGCCCTTGTTTCTCTTTTTAAGAGTCATGCCATGTAGCCTATACTGACCTCAAAGTTATAATCCTCCTATTTCAGCCTGCAGCATTGGGATTACAGGTATGCACCAATATGTATGTACCAATGTTTGATTTTAAGGAGTCAATAAGAGACTTTAAAAAAGTTTCTATCTATCATCTATCATCTATCTATCTATCTATGTATCGATCTATCATCTATCTATCTACCCATCTATCTTCTATCTATCTCTCCATCTATCATCTTGATGTATCTGGTAAGCCTTTATTGTGGTACAGGACATCCAGGGATGAATTCTTTCTACTTAATTTTGTCTTTACTTCATAAAATATCCATTAAAAATACTTTTATTATTGTAATATTGGGACTATACCTAGTCTTTTGCTTCATTTTTAAGTACTGGGTCATATTTTCTTGTTTCTTTGCATATCTCATAGCTGGTGATTGAAGGATGAAGACAAATGTATGGCATAAGTAAATAATTTTTACACCAAGTAAAGGCTGCATCTCCCTTTCTGTCACATCTCTAGAAAGGACAATGAGCCACTGTAGTTTTATTGTTAGGTTGAGAGCACATGATTGATGGAGTTAGCTGCAGGTCAGCAGTCTTCACAAGACTTGACTGGGGCATTCCCTGTCTTCAGGCTTTGTACTTGCCTTCTAGAGTTCTTCCACATTGCCTTCACTCTCTAGCAGTTTCCATACCTACACTAGACATGGAGGAATTTTTAGTTCTCTTTCAACCACAGCACATTCACCGCTTATATTCTGTGGAAGAGTGTCTGTCATTTCTCCTATCCTGTGCCTCGTTTTTACCAGACCTTACAAACCTCTATCTGATTGTGTGCATAGGGAAAGGAAGAGCACTTGCAGCTTGAAACTTGGGAAGGCTCATGGGAAAAACTTGATGGGTGGGGGCAAAGCACAGTTTACATGATTTCAATTATTTTAAATTCCTTAAGCTTATTTTATCCTCCAGCATGTAGTCTATCTTGGATGTATTTGAAAATAATTTGTATTCTGCTGTTAAGTAGAGTGTTCTATGAAAATTAATTAGATCCTTTTGGCTGGTACTGTGTGAATTCTATAGGTTTGCTCATTTTTTTGTCTAGTTGTTTGATCAATTGTTGAGAAAAAGGGTGAGGAAGTTTCTAACTATAATTGCAGACTTGTCTATTTCTTCCTTACAGTTTCCCACTCAGCATCTGTTGCCGTTCAAGTGGGAGAAGGGAAGAACTACTTATTGCAGATTGGGGGCAGGATTTTTAGTTCCCCACTAGTCTTCCTCTGATACCATGAGGATCTGGGCACATTATAGCTGAGTGGTGGGGAAAGATCTGCACCTCTGGCAGGCTGCCTCTGACCCTGCCCACCCATCAGGAAGAGGAAAGGTCACTTCTATCCTGGTAGGTTGGAGGCAGAGGGGTAAAGTCATGGCTTCCCATGTGACATCCAACTGAGAATGCTGTATCACTACTCAGAAGGGACAGAAGTTTGACTCCCTACTTTGCTGTCTCTGATCCTGTCCTTGCATGTCATGGTATCATGGCAAGGTGAGGACTTTCACTCAGCAGTTTCCCACGTGTGACAGTGAGGCCACAGCGTTTTCTTGCAGTACTGTGCTAGAAATAGACACTTGTCTGAAGGTTTTCTCTCTTCTTGGTCCTTTGGGAAAGAGATGGTAGGCTACAACATATACAAAAATTCAACAACTAATTTCATATTTCATGGATAGATTCGAATTCCCATTATGTCAGATTTAAGGGAAAAGATATACCCTGTCACCACTCCTTTTCAATATTGTACTGGGAGTTCTAGCTAATGTAATAACTAATGTACATTAACTATATTAGCATCTGGCCAAGGACTCTACTTCTAGCACTTTAGAGGGTGAGGCAGGATGATTGGCAGTAGTTTGAGGCAAGCTAGGGCTAGAGAGGCAGGCCCTGCCTCCAGAAATGCATAAAATGTACAGTTTTTAAAAGAAGAAATAAAAATGTGTTTTGTTTATAGATTATGTTGCATGTGGAAAAATTTAAAGTGATGGAAATAAGTGGAATTAATAAGCAATTATACAAAAGTTACAGAGATACAATGTTAGTATATAAAAGCTCAACATATATGTCAGCAAGAACAAGTAATTGTTAACATGAAAAACAATGCAATTTACTTCCCAAAATGAAATGCTGAGGTATAAATATAACTAAATACATCTACGCAAGGAAAAGCACAAAAAAGACAATATAGTCAAAAGAACATTGGTAAAGGACAGCTATACAAATCATTCTTGGAGCTCAACAATAAGAAAACAAAAATCTGATCAAAAAGTTATCCAATGTCCTTAAAATATAGCTACCCAAAGATGTACCTAGAAAAAGACACACATAAATGTTATTCACCTTCACAGACCACAAAAGACCTGAAATTAAAACAATCGTGACCTATCAACTACGCATATATTCAAATGGCTCCAATCTGAAACTCTAACAACATGAAGTGCTGACAAGGATATGGAATAACAAGAACTCACATCAATTGATGCTGAGGAGGTACAATGAGATGGCTACTGTATACTATCTGTACTATCATACAAAATCTGTTATACTCAGATCTTACAGAAACCATATTCTTTGGTATTTACCCCAATGAGATGAATAATTCTCTCCACAAAAATATGTACAGGAATGTCTGCCTTAGTTTTATTCATAATTGCCTAAATCTGGAAACAATCGCAATGTCCTTTAGTAGGTGAGTGGATTAATAATCTGTGCCACTTCCAGGCAATGGAATCATTTTCAGTCCTAAAAACAGAAAAGAAGAATAAATTTATGAAAAGACAACCTTGAATGCATATTGCTAAGTGACAGCAGTCAATATGAAAAGTCTACCTACTGGGTAATTCCCACTGTATTGCATGCTGGGAAAGGCAAGACTATGAGGACAGGAGACAGATCAGCCATTGCTAAGGAGGGGGTGGGGGAACGAAGAGCCTGTACAGAAGACTGTGAGGCAATGAAATTATTTTATATGTTACTGTAACAATGAACATTATCATACATTTGTCAAAAGGATAGCACGGGCAGGGTGAATGTATGGTGATGATGGGCTGATGGAGGGTTATTCACTTAACAGGTATTCTACTGTCTTATGGGGATTTGGCAGTGGAATAGCCTAAGTGAAGTAGAAGGTATGTATGTAGAGAATCTCTGCACCATCGCATAAGCTGGTCATGAACATAAAGCTTCTCTGAATATTTTACTGAAATAAATATGAATAGCACTTTCTAGCTGAATCATTAGAACAAAGCAGTGGAGTGCTTAGTTCGCCTTGTAATATCAGTGTACAAATGTGAAATTTGAAAATTTTACAAAATAAGCTTATTTTAAAGACTGCAAAAATGCCATATGTGTTTCAAAATTAATTGGAACTGGGGGAAATGGTGTCTATCAATATTACCTGTTTAAAAAGTAATTGGATTTTGCCCCAGTGTTGCATACAGCATTGGTATAATTAAAAGTTCCAGGACTGAGCTAGGCATGGTGGCGCATGCCTTTAATTTCAGCACTTGGAGGCAGAGGTAGAAGGATTGCTGTGAGTTCGAGACCACCTGAGGATACACAGTGAATTCCAGGTCAGCCTGACCTACAGCAAAACTCTACCTCAAAAAACAAAAATAAATAAATAAATAAATAATAAAAATAAAAATAAAAATTACAGGAATGACATCACATGGCACCCCATGCATGCGTGTTATGATTTTTGTCAATGAAAAAAATGTTATCAATAAAAAATTGAAAAATAAGTCAAACTATAGAAAGTTACAGTGTCTAGAAAATAGCATTTTGTCTAAACTGCTAAACAAAATGCATGCATTCTTTAAGAAAAATGTCCAGCTTTAAGCAAAATGATAAAACAGGATAAAGTTTCCTAAAAATCTGTTTTTGCTAATTATGAAATACAATGATTTCTTTAGAAAAATATTTTCCCTTTTTTCTAATATATGAGCAATACTTAATATCTGGATAAAATATTTGGTGAATTCAACAGAGGCCAGTTAAATTGATAGCAGAATTGCAAAAGTCTGAATGTCTTCTTGGACATAGTAGGTAATAAATATGTAAACAGCAGGAACTTTTTGTTACTTATTTTATGTCCAGCATAGACACTCCAAGACATGAGCCTTCAGTAGATGTTTAATACATATTTATTTGGCAAAATCTAAAACCTCATTTGTTTAGGTTTCAGGTAACTATGGTAAAGGATCTTGATGATTCTTTATATTGTGTCCTTTTTAAGACACTGGACATGTTTAGTGTTATGGACTAAGTTGTCCAACATTTCCCAAATTCATATATGTTAAAGGTGTATTTCCCAATACCTCACAATATAATTGCATCTTAAAACAAGGTCTTTGAAGAAGCGATCTGTAGGGGTGTGCTCCAACCCAATATTACTGGTTTTATTTTAAGAAGAGAAGACAGTGGCCTAGGAAAGGCCATGTCTATAAGAACACAGTGAGAAGGTGGCCATCCTCACGCCAAGAAGAGAGGTCTCAGAAGAAAACAAATCTAATACTTGAATCTAGGACTTCTGGCTGCCAGACTATGAGTAAATAAAGATATTTTGTTTAAGCCACACAAATGTGGCACATTGTTATGGCTGTGGCAGACTTAAGCCACCTCTTTGAATGAATAAACAAGGACATTTGTGATTGCACTATACAATAGAAACATTGACATCTTCTCAGACATCTTGGCAAATAAGCGTTCCTCCAATTTACAGTCATTCTGGTTGATATCAATGTGATTTCTCCTGCTTTTTATCAATCATTCACATTATGTTTAAGAATATATGTACTTTATATTTCTTTTCCTCTGAAACTACTTTTTTTTTTTTTTTTTTTTTTTTTGGTTTTGCGAGGTAGGGTTTCACTCTGGTCCAGGCTGACCTGGAATTAACTATGTAGTCTCAGGGTGGCCTCGAACTCTCAGCGATCCTCCTACCTCTGCCTCCCGAGTGCTGGGATTAAAGGCGTGTGCCACCACACCCGGCTGAAACTACTATTTTTATCTTAAGATCTGCTTTTGCCTGATATTTGCTAGCATTTTTTTTCTTCTAACTGGTTGAAATCTGAGGACCTCCAGGAGCTAGTCCAAGGGTCCTCACACGTGTCACTCAGTACTCAGTTCAATATGTCCTGGCAGGACCTGGATGGACTTCATGATGCAGTAAAATTTCTGAGATGACTCCCTTCCAGGTTAAAACCAAGGAGGAAACAAATTCAAGTGACATGTTATCAGTGGGCAGTACCCCAAATATAACCATAACCCAACTTTCAGGAGTCTACTTTCAACACTCCTGCTGGAGGCACAGTGATAATAAGGCCAGACACAGACATTTCCTTCAACTTCTGCCAGACGATGTGGCTCCTTGGAATAGATTACAATGAAATCTGTACAAAGAGTCATGCTGGAGCCTCTCTCCCCAGAGGAAAAACAGTTTCCAATCTGAGACTGACCCCATAAGTGGAGTCAAAATCCAATTGTTACATCATCCCTAAAACATGCTATTTAACATAAAGACGGCTTACAGACCAGTTAGAGCAAAGATCACTGGCTTCAAATATCATTCAACATTTTAAAAGAGGATGTGAGAGGGCTTCAAAGGGTAAGAAAGTAAAGTTTTAACATGTTCTTTTTTATCTATGTCCTATGATTGTTCCCTCTTCAGATAACAGTTTTGTATTGGTTGGCCTTGAACTTGGGCTTCCACATGACATGAGAGTTTTTTTTTTTTTTTTAAACCATCACTATCATGTTTGTTGCATTATACACATTTCTATATCAAAATACAAGTTTGGTCATAAATACAAAAGATTTAGTTATAGTTTATAAAGATGTTCCACTTCACTTTTCTTACAGTTTTTTTTTTTTTTTTTTTCACTGTCATAGTGGCCTCTGGCCTTGGAGTGGCCTCTGGAAGATGCAGAGGAACAGAAGTAATGGCTGATGATGTCACTCTGTGCCCACGCTGTTGTAGGGCTGTTGGGAGTGCACACATCGCATGATTGTAAACTCTTAAGTGAAATTTTTTGTTGGCTAATAGATCAAAATCACTTATTGTTACATATTATTATTGGGCATTTTGACAGCCCCATGGTTTCCTATGGTTGGGGGATCTGCAGGAGTTATAGCAGTGGCTAAGGTTTTCTAGGAATATCTTCTGTGGTTTGACCCACAGCCTGAGGCTCACAGCCCATGGGGGTGTCAAGGGTGGATGAGGTCTATGGTTTTCTTCCTGTCTTAAATTACTCTGCAAGGATATGGTGAAACTAACCTACCCAGCAGGACTTTTAATGTGATGCTACAAAAGTTACTGGCAGCCTTGGTGTGGAAATGCTTGGGGACTTTAGGAAGACAGCTCCCCGGGAAAACACTTCCACTTTGCCAGCTGACCCTGTAACGATGCACATCCTTCTACATAGCCTTTCCTACCTTAGTCCCATTTTTACACTCAAAGTCTCTTGATTTGGTTTACAGTGTAGGACTCCATGGGTACAGGGTAAAGAGACAGAAGTAACAGATTCCAAATGAAATTTTGCAAACAATGCTATCATTAGAGATAGGTAGTTGAGAATCAGGCTACCAGATGATTTCCTCTTGGCCAAGAGATATCAGGAACTCATAGAATTATTTGGGATAAATCAGACTTTCAGTAAAATCTGTATTTTAACCTTGAAGTTTTGGTATCTGGAGAGAAAATAGTTCAAAAAATTAAACCTAGACATAGTATTTTTTTAAAAAAAATATTTATTTGCAATAAGAAAGAGAGAGAGAAGACACACACTGAAAGAGAGAGAGAGAGAGAGAGAGAGAGAATGGGCCCTCAGCCACTACAAACAAACTTCAGACACGTGTGCCACGATGTACATCTGGCTTTATGTGGATACTAGGGAATCAAGCCTTGGTCATTAGGATTTGTAAGCATGCACCTTAACTGCTGAGCCATCTCTCTAGCCCTAGACATCATCTTTAAATTTATTCAGTGTACAATCTTGGAGGGGAATGACAATAAAAATGATTATGGACTTAGAAATTGTTGAGTATGGATAAGAATCATATGTATGGGATAAGAAGATTATATGGGCATCCAACATGCCTGTCTCTTCATGTGGACTTAATTCACTTGACTAATATTCAGAAGGCTTGCAGGGATGGGAAGGGAAATCTTGGTGCCATGCAACATTCAGTAATTGATTCCAGGAAAGAAAAGTGATAAAGATCCTTATTCCATTATATACTATTTTCAGTAGGGCAAACATTCCAAATGTAAAAAATTTAACTGGACTATTCTTACATTAAAGCATTTCTTCCAAGCTATAAAAAAAAAAAAAACCCTCAAAACAATTAAAAATTTAAGAATTGCTAAAATACAAAGTAAGCATGTCTTTATGTTGTTTGTGTTTTACATTTCATTTAGCTTGAGTAATGACATTAAATTTCTTGGTTGCTATTATTCTTCTCTTGTTTCTAACGAGTTTCAGCCTTGATTTTCTAAGAGCTTACTAGAGTCATGTTGTTTTGTGGGGCAACGCGGTGTGGGCAAGCTCCACAGTCTCAACAATCCTAGGCATTAAAAGAAAAACATTTTAATGCACATTAAGGTTTGTCAAGGTTTGAATATTCTGTTAGAGGAAACCTCGGTTTGGCCTTACAAATGCTTTAACAGGAAATAAGTAAAATTTTGTGGAAACTGGGCTTATTCTGAAGTAAGGAAAGCTGAGTTTTGTCATTCATGAATATTTTCTATTACTTGATGCATTTCAAATTTATGCTAAAATTTGGTGATATACTATAACATAAATGCAGTTATAGTCCTTATTTATTTCTTAAGTATTTTATTTATTTATTTATTTATTTATTTATTTATTTATTTATTTATTTATTTATGAGAGAGACAGAGAGAGAAAGAGACAAAGGGAGAGAGAGAATGGGTATGCCAGGGCCTCTAGCCACACTGCAAAGGAACTCCAAACACATGCACCTCCTTGTGCTTATGTAGGTCCTGGGGAATCAAACCTGGGTCCTTAGACTTTGTAGGCAAGCACCTTAGCTGCTAAGCCATCTCTCCAGACCGTTATTTTTATCTGTTGATATCTGTTCTAAATCTTAGCAATTTAGGCACTATATATTTATACTTGGATGTAGCATATTCTTCTGCTGAGTATAAAGCAGGCTTAGTGGGATATTAAACCTTGCCAGCTGGGCTAAACCAACAGATGATTTAATAGGAACAAAATGTCTTGGTTATTAAATAATTCCTTTTGAATGAACAGCTGATATGTAGTTACTATATGTTATACTTAAAGCCTCTTTAACTTAAAACTTGTAAGGCAAATAATCATAATTGAGTACAAAATGGCTGAACCATTTTCTATGCCACATCTTTTTAATTACTTAATGTTTACAAGGAGAGAGGTGGGATTGCTATCTCTGGATAGGTGACAGAGGAGAGATTAAGAGGATCAGTGATTTACCACTCAGCAGTAGGATTACTTGATACCCTTGCCTTCTCTATTGGAGTTTGTTGCATTGTGGCTGCACAGCAGTTCATCATTAGCACCTGGATCAGAAGTTGGCAGGCTGAGAAGGATAGCTACCCCCACCTGTTACTCCTTGTCAGCAGTTCTGGTAAAGGGAGGTATAGGGGACAAGCTTGAAACTAATGGCTGACATGAGCTCTGAGGATTACCTGTGGTTTTCATTACTTCCCTTCACCTGGTAACAAGCTAAATCCAAAGCTGAATTTAAGTCCACTCCCTCACCACCAGCATATTCACCTTAAAGTTTAGTATGCTTAGTTCCTGATAAAATTCTGTTTTGTAGGCTGGAGAGATGACTCTTTAAATACTCTTCCTGCCCAGGCAGGAAAGTCTGAGGGAGCCTTAATCTCCAGAACCCATGTAAACAGATGGGCATGGCCAATACTCCTGTAACCTCAGTCCTGTGGGGATAAAGACCAGCAAATAGCTGGGGCTTGTGAATGGCAAGCTCTGGCATCAGTAAGAGACTCCATGCCAATGAAAAGCTGGCAGGTGAGTGAAAGAGAGGATATCTAATGTTCTGCTCCATCCATAGTAGGGAGTCCATGAGGTGCTACAGGCAAGTGCTTGGGGCACCAAATAAACACATACTCTTTCATATATCACAGACAACTCCCCCAACACACAGCACATGCATAAAGAAAATCTGCTTTGTTGCTTATGCCTCACCCAACTAACTGAGATCCAAGGCAAACAAATGATATTTCTGTACATGCACAGCACAGATCTGGGTAAGTTTTTCCATACACACATGCCTTGTAATTAATTCCCTGCAAAATCTTTCATCTTTTGTGTTATTTTCTCAGATATTTTATTTTGCAAATAAGTGATTATTCGTGGAAGACACATTAACTTGAAACTGGCTCAATCAAGAGGATAATTAAAGGTGAACAAAGAAATTTAACACAGATTCTGTAAGAATTTCATGAAACATGATCTCAAAATTGCAAGTCTTTGATGTTATTAAATAAACATAGCAATTTGGAAAGAATAATAAGCTTCAACCTAATGTGAATAGGTGCTTTGGATAAAAGAGCAAATGTCAGCGCCACATGCAGATTGAAATGGGGCTGTATTCTGAACAACTCAGGCTGCGCTCACAGTGACTGTGCCCTACAAAGCTACATGGGATGACTCAATGTCCTTGTGACAACCAGAATACTGTGAGGGAGCTGGGCATGGTGGTCTATGTCTATAATCTCCATTTGGGAGGTCAGGAAATGAGGATCTTGAGTTTGAGGGCAGCCTGGGACATCTGAGACTATCTCAAAACAATGGGGGAGGAAATTATACAATATTCTTGAGTAATACATTTAATATACCTCAGTTTAACATTTATGTATACCTCAACCAATGTAACATTATAGACATTAACAATTGTATCTACACTTCCTAAATCTTCACATAAGTATTCAAATTAGCAAGGATAATCTTAGATTCAGGGCTTTTGCTCCATAAAACCAGATATTAGTTTGGCACAACCTGGTTAATTTGATTGTGTCAGCAATGAAGGCCATCTTTACTTGTAGAGGGCAATATAGCATCAATCAATGATAAAAGTAAAACAACATTTGGAAAGAGTGTTTTTACACTCAGCACAATTACAATATAGTCTAATCATGCATGTCTCTTGCATAGTATGGGCCATTTAAAAATATGTATTTATTTAAATTTGGTTTTTTTTTTTTAATTGATAGGACAGCTGAGATCAGAGAATTCCTGGACTGCCAAACTCAGTTTTTGAGGTTTCCATTAGCCCCTGAGGAACTTTCCTTTAAGTAAATATTAAAAAAATCACTGTCAATTTACATGTAATTACAAGAACTTTTTTCTTTCATCTATAGCATGTTGCTGCTAATTATATTTTTAAATATTTTATATATTTGAGAGAAGAGAGAGAGAGAGAGAAAGAAAGAGAAAATGAATGGGCATGCTAGGGCCTCTAGCCAATGCAAATGAAATCCAGATACACATGCCATCTCGTGGGTCTGGCTTTACATGGGTACTGGGGAATCAAACCTGGGTCCTTTTGATTTCACCAGCAAGTTCCTTAACCACCAAGCCATCTCTCCAGCCCCAACTGCTGCTAATTATTTTATATTTAAATTTTAAAAATTAAAATTTAGGTGACCAAGCATTAAATGAGGACAGAAGTAATGCAATTTTTAATACTAATCCAGGTGTTTGCATGTTTCTTTTTCTTTTAATGATAACTTGTTTAAGTGTTTTTTGATATTTAGTGCAGGATTCACTTTTGTTTGGTTAGTGAATCTGAGAAGTCATCTGAACCATAGACATCGAAAGTTATAATTCACCAGGCCCAGCAAATGAGTAGAATCTCATTTATTATTGTTCTTGTTTGTCTTAATCATATATGGACACTAATATGCCCTATCTCCTTTTGGAGATTAGTTATGCAGACTGTGAGGAAATATTCCTCTTTTCATTTAGCAAACCTTGATATTTATCCCAACAGTGAACTTGGAAGTACTCCTGGTAAGCAGTGGGACCCTGTCAATGGGAGAAGTCCTCCATACCAGCTTCCAGATCTGTCATCGAGAGCTCCTGGAACTTCCTTTCTGGAATCAAAGCTTAGCCCAACTCTAGTGAAAGGAAGGCTCAGACCTATTTCTTGTATGAAGATGGATGCTGGAGCTCAGATTTTTCTCCTTTTTATTTGGTCAGGAATGATGCCACCCATAGGTATAGATCTTCTTGCCTTACTTAGTCTGATTTAGAAACTTTCTCATAGATATACCTAGAGATTTGTCACCTAGGCGATCCTGTCATGGGCTAACAGTAACCAGCATAGCCATCAGGACTATTCTTCAAACTGGTCTCCTGCTTCTTCACAGCCATTCTCTATCTGATTCCAGGGTGAGACATCCAGGAAAAGAGGGAAGAGATGATTTTTCTGTAAAAATCTGAAATGAAAATGTTTGCTTTTAGACATGATAAACTAGCTGGCTATAGACTCGATGCTATTTTCTAAAGAACAGGAGCCCAGGGAAAATACACAAGATAATTGATTTAACCTGCTACACAGAATGGTCATTCTTGATTCTAAGAAGAGAGACAGTTAAGACCACCCTGCATTTACCTCACATTCTCGCAGAGGGGGGCCTTCCCTGTGGTGCGGGTAGAGGACAAGCACAGGAACTATGCAACTCATGAAGAACAGAGATTAGAATTCAGAGATGTAGCTGGGCGTGTTGGTGCACGCCTTTAATCCCAGCACTCGGGAGGCAGAGATAGGAAGATTGACATGAGTTCAAGGCCACCCTGAGACTACATGGTGAATTCCAGGTCAGTCTGAGCTACAGTGAGACCTTACCTCAAAAAACCAAAAAAAAAAAAAAAAAAAAAAAAAAAAAAAAAAAAAAAAAAAGTTCAGAGATGCAAAAGTGAATAGATTTTAAATAAAATGGAGTGCTGAGAGTTATGTGAAAGGAGTTCGCATCACCATCCTGGAAAGTCACTTTGAGCTGTTTCCCAAGTGTGTTGTGCATAGCCAGGAGAAACTCTGAGTCTAGGAGACAGCTTGCTGAGGAGCTGAGCAGGCGGAACAAAGCTACAGAAGTCATGTAGGGATCTGGGTATGGTATATCCCTAATTGTCTAATGGGTGAACACCTTGCTGAGTATACCAGATGTTGAACACTGGTGTGGAAAGGCAATAGTGAGGAAGTAAAGAGAGAGAGGAAAAAAAGATCAGTCCTCACGAAAGATAAAATATTTGGCATGATTAAAAGGATTTTCCAGGGGCTGGAGAAATGGCTTAGCGGTTAAGGCATTTGCCTGCAAAGCCAAAGGATCCCGGTTCGATTCTCCAGGACCCACGTAAGCCAGATGCACAAGGGGCACATGCATCTGGAGTAAAATGCCCATTCTCTCTCTGTCTGGCCCTCCCTCCCTCCCTCTCTCTCCCTCTCTCTCCCTCTCTCTCTCTGATTAAATAAATAAATTTTAAATTTAAAAAAAAAAAAAAAAAAGGATTTTCCAGTAATTTAGTTACTTTACTGAAAGGAAAACTACAACAGACAACACAACCCATCCTTTACAACATAAATTAACATATTAGCAGACAAACAAAGAAGTGAGAAAATTTGTCGATCAAGTAGAAGAAACTAGTCAATAGAAACAGACTGAAATGATCCAGATGTTGTAATTGGCAGACATTGCCTCTTAGGCAACCATTAGGAATATGTTCGATGATTTCAAGGAAAATAAGACAAAATGAATGGATGGATGCAGAATCTAAGCAGAGAAAAGTAATCTATAAAAAATAACTACCAAATACAAAACTCAAGTTGATAATGTTGGAAATGAGAGATTCACAATGGCAATATGTTAGATTTTAGGAAGACTACCAGAGAACCTGAAAAATATCTTTTGTGCTTATCACATAGGAAGAACAGAGTGAAAAAAGATTAAAAAAATATATTAACAGAGGCTCAGAAACCTGTAAGAAAATATCAAGTAATTAAAGTTATTTGTAACTGGATTTCTATGAAGAGAGGGAAACTGAGTAAAATAGTCAAAGAAATAATGGTGTTGAATTCCACAATTTGATTTAAATGAACAGGTTTAAGAAAATCAGTGATCACACCAAATTACATACTAAGTAAACCTAAGGCTGTCGTAATTATGAAACAACAATTAAGTGGAAACACAAAAATAAAAATTTTTCATAAAAGCATTCAGAAACAATGGAAATTTACAGGGTACATACAGGATAAAAACAATACACAAATTATATTTAACTTTCATTAATAATATGACAGAAAATATTTTAATGTATTGAATGATATCCAAACAATCTGTCTCCAGAAAATATCCAAAGAGGAAGGCAAAATCAAAGCAATTTTGTATCAAGGACTCTGTAAAAGCTCCTTGTCAGCAGACTAGAACTATAAGATATGTCCCATACTCTCCAGAAATGATGACATATCAATAGTCATATCTGCAGAAAGAAATGAACATAACTAGACATGGTATCTATGTGGGTAAATATTAAAGACTGAATTTTTCTTTTCTAACATTTTCAAAAGCCTTGTTTAATACAAAAATAATCCTCTTTTTCTTTTAGAGTTAAAAGTAAATCACAAGCAACAGGAATTTTAGTAATTAGGGTCACACTAAGCACTGGAAAACTACAATGCTGTCAGGGTCCTGTACTTTAGGTGGAGTATTGATTATGGCTAGATTATAAATTAGGGCTATATATTTTGATCTTGGGACTAGCAGTTTTGAAAAAGATGTATGTATCCACACATATACACAAATATAATATATTAACACATATTTTCTAGGTAGCTATTCATTAATATCATACATTACAAGGGAAACTAGAAATTATTTTGAATAGTATGTACTAGGTGATGTACTTAAGACAGTGCTTAGAGACAATGCTCTATAATTATGTTAGATAAGAAAAAAAGTATAAAGTAAATGCTCTAAGCTTTCATTTTAAACTAAAGGCAAGAACACTAAATATAAAGCGAGTAGGAGCAAGAAAGTAGCAAAAGGTAAGAGGAGAAATCAGTGAAATAAAAGTAGAGAAATGAACAGAACCAAATGTGAACTGTCTGACAGTATTAATACAATCAATAAATCCCTAGTGACACTATCAAGTTACAATATAAGGAAATATCATGATTGACAGAAAGGGCATTGCTGTATGAACCAGATATTTAAAAAACTAGTGGAAACTATGAATAAATTTATTTTTATAAAAATGGCATAGATTAAATGAAAAATGCTTTGAAAAGAAATAATCATAGCCAGAATAAAAGAATATTGAAAATCAGATTAGAGCCATACCTGTTGAATAAATATATAATAAGTGGCTGGAAAGATGGCTTAGCAGTTGAGGCACTTGCCTGCAAGGCCGGTGGGCTTAGTTTTGATTCTCTAGGACCCATGTAAGCCAGATGCACATGCGTCTAGAGTTCATTTGCAGTAGCTGGAGGCCCTGGTTCGCCCATTCTCTATCTGCATCTCTCTCTCTGTGCTTTTTATCTCCCTCTCTCTGTCTCTCAAATAAATAAATAAATACAAATAAATATATAAAGTATTTAACTCATTGTTTCTACCCTGAAATTTATAAATTAGTTAGGAAAAATGTTAATTTTTTTCCAGAAAGTAGAAAGAACATGTTCTAATTAATTCTATAAGCTTAACATAGCCATCATACCAAAGCACGGCAAAGACTTGGCTTCTCTTTTCCCAAGTCAGCAACAGCACTGAGCATCTACTAAGCTCCCTGAGAAGCTAAACCCTTCCACTTGATAAGTAACGTTTACGTGTGATTGTAAGCCATGCAATTCTTAAGGGTGAAAGACTGAACAAGACAAGAACGCCAGCTTACACCACATCAATTTGTGTTGTTTTTGTAATAAGAAGACACAGAGCTTTTAAAGAAATAAAAGTAAAAAGTAATATGAAGGTATGTGATAGTCTGAACATAAAATCTTAAGAAAGCTATAATTAGTAACAATGGCAAGTACAAAGTTGATAAGCCAAACTCACACAATACAAGACAAAAAGACAAACATCAACTATAGTTTTACATATTTGCGGCAATTAGAAATAAAAATTAAAGCTCAATATAAATAATAAATATTGTAAGGCTATTATGAACAAATATAACAACAGATATTTAAGAATTTTGCACCAAAAAGTATAATACAAAGCCATAGGAAACAGTGGTTTGTGAGTGGAGAGAGGCTCATGGAGTGAGTCACTAACAGAAAAACATCAGTTTCTCACATTGATCTCTACATTCAGGGAAATGATGAACCTTTGCCACATAGAAACACCTCAGTTGGTCCTAAATGTATGAAGACACAAGCAAGGAAGCCAAAATACATTCAAACAGACACATGTGGCAGACTATGCTGCATTACCTGAAGAATTGGTCTAAAGCTATAGTAATCAGAGCAAAACATCCCACCTTTCGTTTTATGTTGTGAAAATATCAGCATACACAAAGAAGACTGAATAATATAATTAAAAGTATAATATTTTTCTATGCTCCCTTCCCGGATTTAGCAATTATTTACCTATGGCACTCACTTTTTTTCTTTTTGAAAATATTTTATTTATTTATTTACTAGTGAGAGAAAGAGAGGGGGGTGAGGGAAGAAGAAGAAAAAGGAGGAGGAGAAAAAGAGAGAATGGTCACATGCCAGGGACTACAACCAAAATCCAGACACATGTGCCACCTTGTGCATCTGGCTTTATGTGGGTACTGGGGAATCAAAC
Organism: Orientallactaga sibirica; assembly: GCA_036365145.1. NCBI lineage: Eukaryota > Metazoa > Chordata > Mammalia > Rodentia > Dipodidae > Orientallactaga > Orientallactaga sibirica. The sequence goes on along the minus strand of JAEOAD010000006.1, from coordinate 36,452,724 downwards.
TTGCGTCCTTAGGCTTCTCAGGCAAGTGTCTTCACCACTAAGCCATCTCTCCAGCCCAGTAAATTTTTTCTACACACATTCCACTTTACTTTTTAAAGTCTTTAGGTTTTCCTTATAAAAAACTACCAGAAGCAACTGTTAGGAATGATAAATGGAGTCAGTAAGGTTGCAAGATACAATGTTAATGTACAAAGGAAATCAATAACATGTTTATACACCAATAATGAAATTGCTTCATATATGCTGAAGAAGGCATTTCCATTCACAATAGTTATGAGTATGGTTATATAATCCCTGAGAAAAGAAATGTGTGGCAATGGGCTGGAGAGATGGCTTAGGAGTAAGGAGCTTGGCTGCAAAGCCTAAGAACCCATGTTCTACTCTCTAGGTCCCACGTAAGCCAGACATACAAAGTGATGCAAGTGCAAGATCGTGAATATGCACAAGGAGGTACATGCGTCTGGAGTTTGAATTCAGTGGCTGGAGGTCCTGGCATGTCGATTCTCCATCTCTTTCTCTTTCTTTCTCCCCTCCCCCCACACTCTATCTCTCATAAAAGAAATGTGTGGTAAGGCAATGTTGCACCTGCATGCTTACTATACCACCTTCCATCATGTCAAGATAACTGAGTCTGCCTAATGTCCATTGGGGAGGAATGGATAAAAAATGTGGTATATATGTGCAGATATATTCAGTTATAAAAGAAATGGTATTTTATCACTTACAGCAACATGGACAGAACTGCATGACATGATGTTAGGTGAAATAAGTCAGCATATAAGACTAATATCCGAGGATCTCACTTATATGTAGAAGCTAAAATGTTGGGTATAAAACAGTGAAATAATGGTTACCTGAGACTGTAAAGAGTACAGAAGAGGAAGAGAGGATGGTGAACAACTTTAGGGGCTCAGTGGACAGGAGTAATAACTCCCAGTGTATGGTAACATAACAGGATAACTGCAGTAGGCAACAATTAGTTATGTATTTCAAAATGGCTAGAAAAGAAGATTTTGAATGTTTCTGACCCAAATAAATGATAAACACTCTTCAAAGTGCTCAGAAGAGACCACTGATGCTCACTCTAAATGTGATCTCTATATCACTCCCTCCGAGGCTCAGGAAACATCATGGAAAAGAGATGGTAAAGAATGTACATGCCAGAGGTAGGAGTGGACTGTCATGGGATGCTGTCTTCCAGGCATGGCATGGCATTGCACTCTGAAACTCTCAGCAGGTGTGATTACCTGCACAAAATGTGCACAGAATCAGTCATGGATGTGGGAGAAGGTCCTGAGAGCCTTCTCCACCCCAAGGGTTTATGTATATCTTCAGGGTTAAGTTGTTCATGCAGTATACATAACCCTTACCTATGCTCCTGTAAGCAACTCTAATTAAATGCATTGAGTCACCAAAAGAAAAAAAAATAGACATGAAAGTAGAAGGTTGACTTGTTGGGAAGAGGAGGGGAGAAAGAGGGAGTGTAAGTGGTTGGTGCTAAGAGGGATGAATATGCTGAAAATATATTGTGTGTGCGTGTGTGTATGTGTGTGTTGTGCAAAGATGTCATTATTATGTATATTTAATATACACTGATAAAAATTTTAGAAGAAAAATGGCTGTAACAATTTATTTGTGCAAATAGAAGATATTTCTCCTTGGAATGGAGGAATGGCTTAGCAGTTAAGGTACTTGCCCAAGAAGGCTAAGGACCCATGTTCAATTCCTCAATATACACATGAACCAGATGCACAAGGTGGAACATGCATCTGGAGTTCATTTGCAGAGGCTGGAGGCTCTGGCATGCCCATTCTCTCTCTGCCTCTTCTCCCCTCAAATAAATGAATAAGTAAAATAGTTTTAAAAAACTCTCCTGGTGTAAGGAGTGCCCAGAAAAAAATCCTATAATTACCCAATGAAAAATTTGCCTTTAGAAAGAGATGGGTAAAGTTTAGAGCCAGTTGGAATTAAATAAGCAAATTAGATACAATGCAAGTTAAATTTGAAGCATCATCTACAGGCATTACCTTTTCATGGCCTCAGCTTTGCCAAATGTATTCCTGATTGGATGATTCAGTCCTCCAGGAAATTCCTGACATTGTGGTTTTTATATGGGTATTCTACTGACATCTAACCACTTTGTTTGCATTACTCTATGAAATTCATTGCTAGATATTTATACTAAAATCTTCCATCTTTGATTCATGGCTTTATCAAATTTAACTTTTAGATTCATTGTCTTCAATACCAGCTATGATGGGGAATGAACATTATAAAACTAACTTTCTGTTCTAGCTGTTTTTGTAGTACACAAAACAGGCCTCCTGAAAGTAAAGTATTATGAAGTTTTACCTTAAAAAGATGGTCAATATTTCCTAAATATCTTCAATAAATTATAACCTATGATATGGGAAATGATTTTTGCATTACAACTGCATTTGATCCAGTCGCTGAGGGTAAAACATGGGCAGCACATCAGTAAAGAAAAGATGAAGCAGTGGAAAGTGAGGGTGAGAATTACAGATGACTGCAGACCAGTTCCCCGACCTCTCTGTCCCCTCCTGCAGGCCCTGGCCAGAGGTTAGTGTAACACTGACACTCACTGTTTGTCATGCTTTAAGACCAGAATGTAACATGAAAACCATCACTACCTCTCAGGATTCATGGAATGTACAAGAAAGGATTAAATCAATTGAAGATGTTATCTCCATGGGAGAAGGAATTCTAATTAAATTGAAGTCTTAAAAGAAAAGGCTGTCTGTTTCAAAAGACTGATAGAGACATATATCTGATGAGTCAACTTGGTCTTTTAAAGGCCTTCCTCTGGCTTCTCTTCTATTTATGCTTGTGATTAGAGGGATAAACAGCCCATGAGGGTTTGCTATCTAGCAAATCCAACTATGTGGTCTTAGAAAATCACTTCTGGGTTTACAGATAATTCTTTTATCAAATAAATTGATACAAAACACAGAGAGTTAGTAGGATTGGACTCGGGTCAAAAGCACTGTGTTTGTCAAAACTTTACCAAACCCTGCTGTGTGGAGTCTAAGAAACCTAGAAATACATGCATGAGCATTGCCCCCAGCAAACTGACAACATGATATGCTTGCAAGAGACAAATGCAACAGCGAAAGAAAGAAGGCAACTTATAATGGAATGAAAGGCATAGTGGTGGAGTCATTTGGGGGCCAGAGTGGCCTGATTTTAACTGCATGACTTTTTAAAAAAAAAAAAAAAAAAAAAACAGAATGCAAGTTTTTATATCTGAGAAGGGACAATATGATTATCTACATAAATAACTGAAAATGTGGCTATGAATTTCCTGTGAGAGGGCCTAATATGCACTAAGCATCACTAGTGGTGCCTATGTTAATAGTGATGCAGTGGTGCACAGCAATATTTCTAGTAGTAAAAATGCATCTACAGGTTGGAGTAGTTGAGTAAGAAAACGCACAGTTCCTTAGATCAGAACTGAATGGATCCCGAGTATGAACAAAGTACTGAAGGAAAAATGTGACAAGTTTCAAGGTTGCTCACAGAAGCCCCTCTAAGCCATCAGAGATGCAGGCCATTGGTACTTCTGCCCAGAGAAGAGGTGAGGGGACGTAACGCACTTGTCCACATTCTCTGAATGATTCATCCTTGAGCCTTGGTGTGTTGGATTACTGTGGAACTGGAGCCAGCCCTGCCTCATCAAGAATGCCAGATGTCATGTAATTTTAACGACTTCCATCATGTTTGAGGCTTCCTTGCTAAGGCCCTGCATCTTACTGCACATTTAAACTGATCCGAGTATACTAATGAAGATTAACTTTTCATTGATTAAGGAAAGATGCAGCACTCTATTACTCGGTGAACTTTCTGTCCTGAAGTAAAAGCATGTTGAGCCTCAGAACTCCTGGCTCAAACGGAGAGACAACCTCCAGTGACTTGTGTTTCATTTAAATTTACCCTGATAATATGTTAACAAAATATTTATTCCTCTTGAAAAGAAAATCAAGTGGAAGTTTTATCAGTTGTCTTTCAAAAGAAAGTCCACTTAGAGTAATTTTCTAAGCTTGATCCTATGAATCAAACTGAGATAATAAATTCTATTCTTTAAGATCATATTAAACTGCATGTAAGCAGAAACCTAAATACAATGGCATGACTCAAAACGAGGATTAACTGGGCATGGTGGCACATACCTTTAATCCCAGTACACTTGAGAGAGAGGTAGGAGGATCACCATGAGTTTGAGGCCACCCTGAGACTACATAGTGAACTCTAGGTTAGCCTGGGCTAGAGTGAGGCAGACCCCACCTAGAACAACCAAAAAATTTTTAAAAAGAGGTTTATTTTTCTTACCTTGCAAGGAGACTGCAAGGTACCATGTATTTTCTCCATCTCCTTCTATGGCCCAGAGAATTTTATCTGTCAGTACAGTTGTAGGATGGCTGCTAGACTAGTGGGCACCATGTTTCCATTTCAGGGTGCTGGGCAGGGCAGGACAAAGGGCAAGCAGGAATACCCATTTCATCTGGATAAGTGCTACCTTTGTTGTTATTGCTGTTTTATATTCAAGGTTGAATCTCACTGGAGTCCAGGCTGACCTGGAATTCAATATGTAGTCTCAGGGTCGTCTTGAACTCTTGGCGCTCCGCCTACCTCTGCCTCCTGAGGGCTGGGATTAAAGGCAGGAACCATCATGCCAAACCCTGTTTTTTTTTGTTTTGTTTTGTTTTGCTTGTTTTGTTTTGCTTGTTTTGTTTTTTTTTTTTCCTGTAAAATGGAAAGACTTTTTCTTTGCTTTTAATGTTCAGTGTATTGATCAAATGTGCTTTTTCTTTATTTCTTTGGTTGGATGTATGCCTTACAGTACCCTATAATTCAATCTGATTGTTTACTTGATTATATTGTTTTCCCCTCAAACTTAATTAGAGTTTATCTAGCAAAGAAAAAAGGACAAATGACCCATATTAACTAATTTATTCAGTGGAATGTGTGGCTTCTTAAAGGTTACAAGGTAACATTGAGAGGCTTCTCTTTGGAAAGAAGGTTCTAGAAAAGTAGGTGATAAGGTTCACATGGTTTGCCTGTGTCCTCTAAAGGCCCATGTAGAAGCTTGGTGCCTTGGTGGAATCTTTAAAAGGTGGGAAGTGATTAGGATATTTAGGAAACTGCCTTTGGAAGGGATTACTGTCATTCTTGTGGGAAATGAGTTAGTTTTCATAGCAGCAACCAGCCCTTCCCTGTCTCTGGCTGCTTGTTTCACCATGTGGGGCCTGTACTTCAAACATGCAATGCCTTGCATCATGAGGTCTTACCAGAGTCAAACGGATGGGAAATCCCAATCTAGGTATTTCAGCCTCCAAAACTGAGCTAAATGATTTCTTTATGAAGTATACAGGCTCGGGTAGTTTCTTATTGCAACATACCGTAGACAGACCATCTCAGAACTTCATGCAGAATCATGGACCAACAGTGGAAGGAAAGTCAGAGTGGTACCATGGATGACGTCTAGAATACCTGCATGGGACAGGAGAAGCAGCTGTGAGTCTAGCCCTACTTCTTACAGATTCCAACAGCTGTCCTGGTGTTCCCAGGAGGAATTATAATTATGTTTCAGAGACTTTTCCTCACATTATCTTGTTAGATAAACATAACATTCCTTGAGTTTGGACATTGCCTCCTCTAATCTCTTTTGTGTATGTAGTAGAGTCTGGATGAAGTGTCATGCATGTGGGTAGATACTCAGTACAAAGTTACTGATAATTATTATAGGAAATTGAGCTAAATTAAGTACCATTGTATATTGGGGTAATAAGAAAAGCTTCATAAATCATGAAAGCTGTAATCTGGAAGAAATTCTGGAGATTCATTTAGCAGAAAAATAAAAGGCCATTCTGGCAACGTCCAGAGGGCAGTGTGTGATGAAATTTTATGCTGAAGGTGACAGTGGAAGCAATGTAGAAAATGTACAAATGTGTGTTGGATGATTGGCTCTTGACCATGGACATGATGAAGTAGCAAAATAAGCTGGTTTCACCAGTCGGCTGACAATTTAAAATATCTGCTGAATACTTTGGGATCTCATATTTAATCAGGGAGACAGTAAAAGTAATTACAGATTTCCTCACAAAAATATATCATAAGAATATTATATTTTAAGAAGCTTAAGCAGTGGAATGCATAATTAATAAAATTAGCAAAAAAGAAAAACTGGAGGTAAAACGACCAAGTAAGAGATGATTAAAGTCCAGAGGGGAGGTCTCAGGGAGGGCAGCTTCTCTTCAAAGGCTTTGGATTAGAAGTGCAGGCTCAATTTCTTTTTGAGGGCATAATGGCAGCTTCAAAAGGCATCCCAGTCTCCTCCTAAATTCCCTAAGGAATTCGAAGCATTTTTCTAAACACTCAAAATCACTTAAGAGAGTTGCTCTGTCTAAATACAGGGAAAATGGAAAGCAGGGGAAAAAAATCATTGTTAGTGTATATAGATTTTTAAAATCTTTATTTTAGAAGTTGTTTGCCCTTTTAAGTAGCATGATATTTTTGACTTCACTTTTATAAAATTGCAATGGTTTTATGATTTGATATTCTTGAAAGTATTTTGTATCCTTCATAACATGATGTATTTCATCTTTCTTATTAGTATGATTTACTTAAAATGAGATAATTACCATGTATATTGTACCTTCTGCTTCACATATAAATATATTGATAGTGGTGAATTTAATTAGCACTCTAGTAATCAATAGAGCCTATCTATGTGAAGTCTTCCAAAATTCTCTTGCAAGATACTATGACATCTTTAAATAAATAAAAGTAAATAGGTACATAAATAAATATTGATTGGCTTATATCTGATAAGCATTCTGCTGTGTGATTATGTTGCTGTGGAGAGAATATACATAATTCAAACTTTCATGGAATTTACTATCTTGATTACTAGATTGACAAGAAACAAGTAAACAGGTGCATGATATATTCTGACAAGTCATGAAGGAATTGAATAAAACGCTGAGCCATAGAAATATGGAATATGGTAAAATATGAGATGAGTTGAACCCACTTTAAGGACAGGCCATATCTAACAAAGTGGTATTTAAGAATAGGCTGACTTTAATCCCATCACTTGGGAGGCAGAGGTAGGAGGATTGCAGTGAGTTCGAGGCCACCCTGAGACTACATAGTTAATTCCAGGTCAGCCTGGGCCAGAGTGAGACCCTACCTCAAAAAATCAAAAAAAAAAAAAAAAAAAAAAAAAAAAAAAGCTGAAAACAAAATGGAGTTTAGCCTTATTTATACAAGTTCAAGAAAGGCTCAAGTTAACAGAAAAAGCACAGAGTGAGTATTGCAATCAGGGTTGCATTGCTGGTAGAAATTACCTGACCAAGAGTAGCTTGTGGGATAAAAGGTTTATTTTGGCTTACATACTCAAGGGGAAGCTTCATGATGACAGGAGGAAAAATGGCATGAGCAGAGGGTGGACATCACCTCATAGCCTACATCATGTGAACAACAGCAACAGGACAGTGTGACAAACACTGGCAAAGGGAAACTGGCTATAATGCCCATAAACCTGCCCCCCAACAATACACTGCCTCCAGGATGCTTCAATTCCCAAATCTCCATCAGCTGGAACCTAGCATTCAGAACACCTAAGTTTATGGAGGACACCTGAATCACACTACCACATTTGGCCCCTGGTTCCCACAAACTGATAACCATCCATGTGGTAAAATGCAATGCATTCAGTTCAACTTTAAAAGTCCCCATAGTTTTTATCAATCCTAATGATGTTTAAATATTCCCATAGTACGAGATCTTTTAACTGAGCCATAATACTAAAAAATCTCCCTAACCACATAATGACACAGAATAAACATTCACACTGCAAAAGATGGCATTGGGCATAGCAAAGAAATATTCAACCAATACAACATTTAATCAGGGAAAACTCTGTAGCTCCAAGTCCAACAACTCTAATCAGTGATGAGTCTCCAAGTCCGATAATTATAACGAGCAACAAGTCTCTGGAGTTCCAATTTTACCCCTCCAGCTAGGCCAGTCACAGTCCTGGACAAATTCATCTGGGGCAAGCAGCTGTCCTTAGCAGCCATCTCTTGGACACAGCATCTCTACTGGGTCTTCATGGCAACCCTCAGACCATACTCATGGCTCCATCAGGTCTCCATGAAGGTAAGTCAACAAGCCTGCTACAAAATGCCCATGGCTATTTTCAAAATACAAGATCATGTTGCAAATTCAATGACTCTCTCATTCCTGCATTTCTTATACTCCATAATACCAGGTAGGGTGCCAATTTGTTAATCTAGGGGGGGATAAAGCAGAGTATGGAAAACAGGACACTCCTTCAGCATTCAGGCCCCTTCAAAAGATTGCATGCTTTCTATTGTCCCAATGCAGGTCAGCAAGCCCAATTTCAGTGGTTGTACTCGCTCATACAATTGCAGTTGAACAGGCAGAAGTTTCAGCCCAAAGATTTTCTGTTCCATATGTCTCTGCTCACACCAATCCATTTCTATGCAATGCAACCCTGCACAATTTCTCAGGACATGGGCATAACAGGAAGCCTCTCACACAAACTGCTTCTAGCCCAGTTCAGGCAAAACTCTATCACACCCTCATAAGCCAAACCTCACAGTCCTTAGTTCTTACTGCATTCAGGTCTATCAGCTCTGATCAGAATGATCCATCAAGCTGTACTTCTAACAATGCAAGGCATTTTTTATGCTGAGGTTTCAAATCCTTCCACATACCTTGTGAAAATCAGCTCCAAAAGGCCAAAGCCACACAGTCAGGTTTTAAGCAGCAATGACACCACTCTTATTACCAACATTATTGTTGCAGTCAGGTTCACATTGTTGACAGAAATCACCTTGTGAGAAAACAAACAAAAACAAAAAGGTTTATTTTGGCTTACAGACTTGAGGGGAAGCTCCATGATGGTAGGGGAAAATGATGGCATGAGAAGAGGGGGTATTTCTCCTCCTGGCCAACATGAGGTAGACAACAGCAACAGGAGAGTGTGCCAAACACTAGCAAGAGGAAACTGGCTATAATACCCATAAGTACACCCCCCAACAATACACTACCTCCAGGAGGCTTCAATTCTCATATCTCCATCAGCTGGGAACCAAGCATTCAGAATGCCTAAGTTTATGAGGGATACCTGAATCAAACCTCCACAGTAGGGAAGAATGAAGAGTCTACTAGAGGGCACATGAAGGTTGTCTAATATAGATGGTATCTAGAAAAGTGATTAGAATTTCTATGAAATTCTGTACTTAGTTGAGTAGTTTAAAAAATGGAGTCTTTCAGTAGTGGTATGGTTTGAATCTGAGATGTTTCTCACAGGCCCATGTTCTGAAGACAGTCCCAATCTTGTGATTTTCTGAAGTCTCTGAATTCTTTAGAACAGGGAGTTAACTGGCAAAAGTAGGTCATTGGAGTGGATCTTTAAAGATAAATCTATGTCTGGGTCACCCTGCTTTCTCAGTTTCCTGATGTGTACCATTGGGACAGCTACTAATACAAACTGCCAGGGACAGGGCTGCTCCCACTTCCATGCCATGGTGAACAGGAATTTGCTGAAACTATGAGTAAAACAGAACCTTTCCTCTCATTTCTGTCAGGCCTTTTATAGTAGCTACATGAAAAGTAAAAATATAAGAATAGTCAATATTTATTGGGTCTAAAATTTGTTCATGAAACCACTACTCATAAATATTAGAGTAGTTATACTAACTTTTATTTTAATAATCATTGTAGGAAAGCATAATTTTCTGTGTTCAGTATATTAAAACCATTTTGTTGCTTGTTTATTTTAATTTTAATTCAAGGATATTTTGTAGAGATTCTATTTTTAGTAATGACAGAATGTCTCCTAACAGATGAACTGTCCTGCAGAGAATAACTTAAAACTGAATAAGAGATTTAAAAAAAAGCTATTTAACTTAACAGAACACAACTAGAAGAAGGCAAAAATTAAGTGAGTGTATTCCTGAAATAAGGAGGTTATACTACCTAATTCCCAACTTACCACTGTTTGCTTGACGAATGGCTAAAGTGAGAAAAAGGAGCAGGCTGGCTAAAACTCAGAACCCTATAGTCTTACAGGCTTGATGGCCCAGACTTACTATTGTAGCTGGAACCAAAGGAAAATAATTTTGTAAAGGAAGGAGTTGGAGATACAGATCACTAATCTGTGTCACCCATTCCCGGCTGACCTTTCTACAACCATACATTCATGGGGCAGACCCCAAACCTTTTAGCCAAGGCTACATTAACTGACCAGTGCTATCAGCTGCTGCCCACCAGTGGGAAAAATAAAAAAAATGAACTTTGAGTCTCCAAAGTGACTATTCAATAGCTTCTGATGAGTTGTAGCAGAATTCAGAATCTTTACAATATGTGATACAAAATTCCAAACTGATATAAATCTGAAAAAGCAAGAAGTCATAAAAAAAAAAAAAAAGTTTTTCCAACTGACTGATGCAGATCTCTCCTAAAGGATATTCCATTTTGATGAATGCAAAATCAACTTTTAGTACAATTTGCAAAACTTCCTTCACTGCAGCACTCTGTTAGTGTGAGGTGTGTATATGCCATAAAATATTGGCCGCCTTCTTTGTATTCCCCAAAACCCTAGTGATTAAATGACAGACATACCATAGGAAGTATCTAAGAAGAAATCTATAAAGTATAATGAACAAGGACATAAACTTTAGGGAAGTATGGAGAATTCCAAAATAATGATTAGAGAACTTACCACTCTTAATTATGGACAGAACAATTAGCCAAAAATCCATAAATGTATGGAAGACATGAATAATGACATTCAGTTCTTGTCCTAGTTGGTATTCATACCAGATAAGGACAGGATAAAGATTTCTACTTTCATCATTTCTAGTCAACATTATACAGAAGTTCTAGCTAATATAACATGGCAAAAAAATCAACAATTCCTTTTTATTGCAAACATTGTAACAATGTTGGGAAAACTAGTGGAAACCTAAGTGAAAAGTATGACCAGAGTACAAGGAGAGATGCACTGTGTATTCATGGGTTGAAAGACGCAATATTGTTAGAATATGAGTTCATTAGATGTGAGACTCTAATGCTGTAGTCATCACTGCATCAGTTGTAAGACAACAACAACAAAAAAAAAAAATCAAGGTGGAAATGAGCTGGAAGCCTCCTCCTGGGTCACTAGCAGTCATAGGACTGGACACTGCTATGCAGGTTGCTGGGTAAGGAAAACCATCAAAAGTCTTAAGCAATGGCAGCTCCACCCTGCATGCTACAGAACTGACTAGCCAGGCAAGATGTACCCACTGTGCTATAGGTGTGGCTGCTATTGGGATAACCAGCTGCTCTCTGATTGGACCTGAGGCCCACTTCATTGGAATGAATTTATGCCTGATGCTAAAAATCTAGTCAAAAGCCTGTGGCCAGGAAGTTAATAGGCCACAGGAGGGAAGTTTCTACTGTTATTTGACTAAAAGGATATGTTATGCTCTTCAAATTGTCCTCTAAATATTTATATTAGGGTTATACCAGAGATTAGTGATACTTTCACCCTGTTCAGAGAAGCTTCTTTTTTGAGATGACAGTGACTACTGGGAGACTCAAAACTCATCAACATGCTGAGAATAAGTGATTGTTGAGTGCTCAGTGCTAAATGAGACATCTCTATCATACCTTCTAAATTCAGGAACATTGTGGAAGAGGAGGTCAGAAAAAATGGAGGAGCCAGAAGACAGAGATGAGTACTTTGGGACACATCTTCTCTACATGAAGCAGCCATTACTTCATGATGTCACAGCAGGTATTGTTACTTCCACAAAACCTGCATAATATTGCACTCATCAACATTTTGACATGGCTTATGGACGTGGCTAAAAAGACACAAAAAAATAAGATGGACTAGTTGAAAACAAGGCAGGATTCAGTGGAAGGGGATGGGAGGACAAAGGATGGTAGGTAAAGGGAATTATGATCAAATTACACTATGTTCATGTGTGAAATCATAAATAATGAAGTTAAGACCAGTAGTTTTAAGACAATTTCAATCAAAATCCTATAGAAATTGGCAGAATGTTTCTATACCTTGAGGAATTTGAAGGACTTATAATATGAAAGTGAATTTAAAAAGAAAAAAAATTAGATGATTTACCCTTAGTCCAAGAATGTCTATAAACTTCAATAATTGAGACTGCAGTGCCAAAGAAAGGATACATACATAAATGCAATGTATAAATTGATATATGGGAATAGGTTAATGTGCTGATAAGTAGTACATAGAAAGCAACAAAATGTTTATTGTGGGGTACCAGAGGTAGATCTCTATGTATTCACTGTATAACACTTTCTGTAATTTTATAAATTTTAAAATTAAGTTTTGGGAAAACTACAGAGGATAATCGGAGAATTCTAAAGTTCTAAGTTTACTCTTCCTCTCAGTTCTAGGTTCACTGCTTTCCTTTTTTTTTTTTTTTTTTTTTTTTTTTTTCTTTTTAAGATAGGGTTTTGCTCTAGTCCAGGCTGACCTGGAATTCACTGTGTAGTCTCAGGAAGGCCTCAGACTCATGGCAGTTCTCCTACCTCTGTATCTCAAGTGCTAGGATTAAAGGCGTGTGCTACCACACCCTGCCTAAACTCACTTCTTATCCCACTTCACAGTGACATATCAAAGTTTGAAAGGACAGTTTCACATAAATATCACTTGTATTTTAGTGATACATATAAGTGGCTCTCTCACTCAATAGGCATATACAGAATACATTTTTAAACATATCCATTGCTCCACACTGGTATAATTTGAAGCAGATCAATTCCCACAGTTAAATGATTATCTACGGGCCCATGGCTTTACGGTTTCTTTTCTGTGGCTGTTACACAGAGATCTGGACAGTGTTGAGTCTAGAATCACTTGATATAATGCACCAAACACCTGGAGTTGCCTTACTAGGTCAAAGTCATTTCCATCCTAAAGTCTAGTGGGATGCTGTGTGTGCCTTGAGATTCAGAGTCAGGACTGCTGAGCACAGGTGTGGCCCCTCTCTTGCTGTCTTCAGTCCTTGGCTGAAATGTTTCCCATGATGTACTTGTCCATAGCCCATCAATTTCTTTGTGGTCCTTTGTTTTCCCATCCCCTCAATGGAGCACATGGTTTCATTGAATATCTCATATTCCAGAGGCTCCTTCGTTAAACAATTTCATTTTCTCACACCGTGCTTATAAAGCTACTATTTGTCTGGGGAAAGGAGGCAGGAAAGTCAGAAGAGGGCAAACAAAGAAAAGCACAAATCCATTCTGGAACTCCTGTTGGCACATCCATAGGTCAGAGCATTTGCTGGAAACATGTCAGGTGTCCTTTTCCCTCTATTTTGCAAGTAGCTAGAGTCAAAACTGAGCTTAAAAAAAAAAAAAAAAAAAAAAAAAAAGTTGCACCCTGGAGACCAAAGGATAAAATACTTAATCATTGCTGGCTTGGATTCTGAAGAAAACATTGTGGGTCATAGATGAGTTAAAAAGTACTTAGCAAATCTGCAGCCTAGCAGATTGTGTGTGTGTGTGTGTGTGTGTGTGTGTGCAGTGCTTGTTCAATCTAAAGAAAGAAAATAGACGAGATGGTATTATTTAGGTATCAGAACTTTACATCTTCACACAGCAGCAGGAAGGAAGCAGTCCCAATGAGTGAGCTCTGAATAGCCAGTGGGCTGGACTAATAAGCGTCAAGGCTCACCTGCAGCGGCACACCTCCTCCAGCAAGGTTCCATTTTCCAAATTCTCCCAAACTTTCCTAAATTGCCACCATCTGGGGTCAAAGAATCCAAATATATCAGCCCATGGAGGACACATTATATACCATTACAGAAAGAAAGATAATCACCCGAGACAAGTATGCCATTCACAAGTTAAGAAAAAAAAAAACTTGTTTTTTTGTTTACTTCAACTCGTATTTCCTTTAACCATTATTATTATTATTATTATTATTATTATTATTATTATTATTATGTTCTAGTCAAACCTGTGTTCCTTTTGAGCATGGTAGCCTGATCTGAGTTTTTCCTAAGTAGGTCACAAATAAGTGATGATGCTGTTCATTTCCATTTTAACAGCGGCCAAAGAACAGTCAAGCCACATGTGAGAGAGAAAGAGAGCCTTCTGGGTACCAGTCAGAACAAGAGTAAGAATCCAGGCATGATGAGCTCTGCTTTATTCTTTACCCCCCACGTGAAAAGTGCTTAGCCCCCAGCCTTGCCTCAGGCCAAAGCTAAGAGGCCATAGCCTACAGCTCCTATAAATCCATGTAGACATCTGTGGTCAGAACTTCTCAGGAAAAAACAGCCCAGAACAAATGCGTATCACTGGATGTCTGCCTCTTGAAAGCTTGGGGCAAAGATGTTTCTTTGCAAAAATATTTTTTAAATTGAAATTATGCTCATAAGGCTATTTTTCATTGCTTGCTATTTGTGTATGCAGCAAACACTAAATATTGTATTGCCTAGCAGGACATCAAATGCAAGTGCCCAGTGTGTCTTAAATAAAATAACAGGCATGTTCATTTAGAGATTGTGAGTGATAATTCAACATGAAAATCTGGGGGCAGAGAAATGATCTTGGGAGCCTCTGGGCAAACTTGGAGAACCAGTACATGGGCAGCCAGCAACCCAGCCTTCCTTTATCACCAATGGGATGTGCAATGCCTTTTTCTCCTGTCTTTATTCATTTTTCAACAGCCTGCCACATGCAATATGCCAAGCCTCATATAAAAACAGACACACAAACACGCACACGTACACACACACACACACACACACACAGGGAATAAAGAAACTTCAGCCTGTCCTAACATAGACAGATAGTAAAAACAGCCATCTGCACCAAAACCAGGAATTTATTTAATTATACTTGCCCTAGTTTCTTTTCTTTTTTTCCCTTTCTTTTCTTTTCTTTTCTTTTCTTTTCTTTTCTTTTCTTTTCTTTTCTTCTTCTTCTTCTTTTTTTTTTTTTTTGGCTTTGCAAAGAGTTCTGTTTTATTGTTAGGACTTTTCAGTCTGTCAAATTGTTTTCTAAACTCTTCTCCAGATGTATTGGGCATTTACCAACAGTGAGCATGCACCAGCCACGGGGCACAAAAAGGAAGGTGTGCACCCAGTGGGCACTAAAATTTGCCTTGGTCAGCTGTAGAATCAGACTAAGGTTCCCTGTAGTTAATGAAAAGGTTATGTGAAGTTTATAGGTTCCCCCATGCCCGGGGCCCACATTAGTTTTCAAGGTTTTGAGGATTAACGTATATGAGATTCTTTCAAGCAAGTTTGAACAAGTGTGTTGGGAAGTGAATGACAGGTGGCTCCTCTAAAAAATGCCATCTGATTTCAAGCTCTGAGCCTGATGTTATCAACATCCAACTCAGATTTCACGTTTGATTCTGATCAATCCAGCACTGACTGCTACAAGCAAGTGAGAGAGTAGATCATTCATTGTTGTTCAAAGCATGGCCTCTTTGTACTACTGTGCTTTCAACTAGACTGCATAATTATACCTGTACACTATTATTTGTGAGTGTAACTATTGTCCCCAGTGATTACTAATATTCATGTAGAGCAGGAAAAATGATAATATATGCTTTGTCATGAAGTCCTCTTTGGCCTTTGACAATAATATTCCTACATTTTATCCGTCTCTCCCTCCATTCCTCTCTATCTCTCTTTTCTTCCTTTCTTCACTGCTTCTAAGTGTCTATGCTTGTCTGGATTTTAAAATAAGCTATGCTTTCACTGTTTTCAAAGAGTATGTGAATGAAAATTTAAGTGATATCATATATAAAAGCATATCCAAGTATGAGAGGTGTGAACACATATATGAATAAAATTCTAAGTGAGCGGTGTGACTGTCTAATCAGGGCCAAGACTGTGTTGATGTGTGTAAATATCCAACTGAGGGTCACTGTCTGGGTGGTTTTCTTTCTAGAATCTTTCAGGGTCTGAGATTTAATAGGAAAGGAATACTGTGTTTTTCTTTCCCAAGATTATCATTAGGAATATTATTATTAGTGTTTGGTTTTGTTTTCCAAGAAAGTCTAGAAGTTGGTTGTTTCTGATTCTTGTTTGGAAAGCTCAGTGAGGACCTGGAAGGAAGCTTTGTTTTTCAGACAACACAAATCTATAAATCTATTTATTTGGGGAAAGGAAATGGGAAGTAGTGTCAGGTACAAAACTTAGTTCATATGATGACTCTGCTGCCACCATTTCCTGTTTTGCCTTTTCATGTCTTTTCTCACTGTGCATCTGAGACTTGGTGATTTATGTTTCATCTTCTGGGGATTTCTTAAGCCAGTCTTCAGTATCAATAGTGGTCTGGATCTGAGCAGTCTCACTATCCCAGCAAAGATTTTGGAGTCTTGCAAACAGTGGGATATATTCAGAGTCCCTGGCCTCCAATTTACATGTGAAAAGATTCTTAACATACACCCTTATGCCCTATTTGGCATCTGTTCTCTTTGTTTTCCTATGAACACAGCAGCCCTTGCTTATTTATATGCTTTCAGAAAATATTGCTTTATTGGGTATAAGATGTGATTTCTTTGTGTCATAATCCTGCTGCCAGACAGATGCATAGTTTGCATATATCTGTAACATTGAAACCAAGAAAGACAGTGAATTAATTATACTTTAGATAAGACATAATCAAGAAAACTGAAACTGGGAAAGTGATTATTTGGAATGCAAAAAAGAATATTCTTTTTTTGTTTAATTAGCTTACTGCATAATGTACATTACAGTATTACTGTGTAATCTCTGATACAAATTCACTCAAAATAGGTTACTAGATGTTGACAAGTGTTAGGCATGATCAGATGTTTGAATTACAATGATGAGTTTGGATGATATCAAATGTGGAATTGCCATGAAGATTCCAGAGGAAAACCAAACTAAACTATCACAAAAGGATTCAGAAATTGATTCTTTTCTTATTAATAAATATTAAGGAAAATGACATTATTTGGCAAATAGAGTTAAGCAAAGATTTACAATTTTCTCCAAGTGTTCAACGTGTTTATAGAGGGCGTTTCATGTATACAGAGAACAGTGTGGAGCTAAGTGTCAAACTGCCATGTACCAATCAGAATCAGATGACAAGCGTCTTCACGTTAAAGCTATGTAGGTGTTTTTAAGGGAGGATGTGGACTCTATTTCAGTTGAAAGAGCTGACATTGGGCCACCTTCTTCTCTCTTAAGCTTTATCTGCTATGGGCAGGGAGGTCTGTTGGGCAGCCCATCTTGGTCTTTTCTAGTGGCCCAGATTTTTCTGATATATATGGCTGAAAGGCAGTCCATGGGGTCTTTATGACCGATATGGTTTGTTCCCCAAGGGCACATGTGTTTAGCAGATGGGTTTGAAGTTTGCCAATGTTGAGGTGGTGGGAAGTTCAAGAGGTGGGGCCTAGTGGGAACTCCTCAGCTCAATGAGGAGCATGCCTACTACTGTTGTTTGTTTACATGGATATAGTATGCCTACCAAGTTGCCCTCTAAATACTTCTGTTTATGCATATATATTGCTCACACTTTTAGTTAGGGTAGTTTCTCTTTTTCTCCAGAAGTGGTGACTTCTGGGAGACTTAAAACTCATAAAAGTGCTGAGAAGTGACAGTTGAGTGTTCAGCACTTCATGAAACATCTCTATTTTACCCTCAGGGACTACAGAGGAAGAGGTGACCAAAAGAAGGTATAAGCCAGAGGATGAGGAGGAGTGCTGTGGAATGCTGAGTCTGACACAAGTGGTCATGTATTCAAGACCTCAGAGTAGTTATTTTTACCTGTATAACACTGGGCCCATCAAAAGACTGTCATAAATATTGGAGGAGGGAAAACATCACAGACATCATTATAGAGATAAGAAATAGGAGGAAAGAAGAGGGAGGAATGTGGAGAGGGTAGAGGAAAGGAGACAAAGGGGTATGGTGAGAGGGGATTATGTAAATTTTTAAATAAAGGTTTTTTTTTTTAATGAAATAAAGGAAGAAAGAATGAAAGGAAAAAGAAAGAAATAAAATAATCCAAATTAGAATTTTATAGAAA
The DNA here is from genome assembly GCA_036365145.1 of Orientallactaga sibirica. Taxonomy (NCBI): domain Eukaryota; kingdom Metazoa; phylum Chordata; class Mammalia; order Rodentia; family Dipodidae; genus Orientallactaga; species Orientallactaga sibirica. The sequence continues at coordinate 36,434,631 of JAEOAD010000006.1, read as the reverse complement.
GAGCCAGATTTTTATCAATCTCTGGTTTAATAAAATGCCCCCAGTCATTTGTGAAATAAAAAAAAAAAGATTCATTTTTAAAGGAAAGTGTTGTGGAGGTGGAGTCTCTCTGGCCTCTTTTTTTTTTTTTTTTTTTTTTTTTGAGAGAGACACAGAGACAGAGAGAGAGAGAGAGAGAGGGAGAGGAAGACAGATAGAGATGGGAGCTCCAGTAGCATCTCAGCTGCTGTGAACGAAATCCAGATGTGTGCACCCCCTTGTGGTCAAGTGCGGCATTGTGCTCTTGCGTCACTTTGCATCTGGCTAAACGTGGGACCTGGAGATTGGAACCGCTGGAGATTGCAACCAGCGATCTTTAGGTTTAGGAGTTAGGCGCCAAAACCCCTAAGCCATCTCTCCAGTCCTGGCCCCTTGCTTTAAGATGTGATGCCTAGCCGGGCATGGTGGCGCACGCCTTTAATCCCAGCACTCGGGAGGCAGAGGTAGGAGGATCACCGAGAGTTCGAGGCCACCCTGAGACTACATAGTTAATTCCAGGTCAGCCTGGACCAGAGTGAGACCCTACCTCAAAAAAAAAAAAAAAGCCCAAAGATGTGATGCCTCATTGGTCCATGCCTTCCCCTCCCACACTGCCATCTGCCAAGACATGAGGCAACATAAAAGGTCCTCTCCTGTATGTCTATACCTGCCCTTGAACTTCCAAAACTCTGAACTAAATAATCCTCCTTTTCTTTATTAACAAAAGCAGACTCAGGCTGGAGAGATGGCTTAGCAGTTAAGGTGCTTGCCTGCAAAGTCTAAGGACCCAGTTTCAATTCTCTATTACCCATGTAAGCCAGATCCACAAGGAGGCACATGCATCTGGAGTTCATTTGAAGTGGCTGGAGGCCCTGGTGTGCCCATTCATTCTCTCTCTCTCTCTTGAATATATATATATATATATGACTTATTCAATGCCTTTTCTATTGGACCAAAGAGAATCACAGTTAACAGGGAGAATATCAGAGGTGGCAGCATGCCCTATACAGGGCCCACAGCATCCAGCTACAAGGAGAAGGAGACACAGGCCATCCATCATATGACTCTCCTCTTGTGTTGTTCAGTGCACCTCACTCACAGATTTGGCCTTTCCTCTCGACTGTGTTACATTGCTCTTTATTGAATGCTTTGCATGTCATAATTAGATTCAGTCAGTTTCTTTTTTTTTCTTGGTTTTTCGAGGTAGGGTCTCACTCTAGGCCAGGCTGATCTGGAATTCACTATGTAGTCTCAGGTGGCCTCGAACTCATGGTGATCCTACTACCTTTGCCTCCCAAGTGCTGGGATTAAAGACTGCGCCACCACTCCCGGATCACTCAGTTTCTTAATAACTTATGGCTAAAACTTTCTTGGTGATCAGACTTGGAGTCCATGATCTGATCTCTTCTTGTGTAATAGAGGAAAAAAAATCTACTTTAGCTTAGGGAGGACCCAATATGCAGAAAATTAGACAGAATGAGATTTTTTCTTTAGTTTCGGTTCCATTCTGCTTAATGAACTCCCAGTTTGAGGACAGACTCAGTTTTAAAAGAATATTATCTTTTTCAGATGGATGCAGAACCTGAGGAGAGAAACCAGCTCATTGCACCTCACCAGGGCACCAGCTGAAGCCATAGAGTCATAGGGGAAATGAGCAAGAGTGCTGCTTTATCAGTGAACCTGGTACCAGCACAAGGGCAAAGGAGATAAACACAAAGAACACTTAACTACTGCCAAATCAGATATCCAGAGACCCAGAGACTCCCAAGACCTCTTCACTGAAATAGACCTAAAATGAACCCAACATAGCTCAGGGAAATTCTCCGAAGAGGGGGCAGAAAGATTGTTAGAGCCATGAGTTTGGTCATTATGCACAGAGTCATTATCTCTCCCGCATAACTGATGCCTACACCCATAAGGCAAGTCCCACATTCCCCATGGGGGAGGACAGGGAGAAGGCTAACGATAGTACAATCATGGCTTTATATACACTAGATACATAACTAATAAAAATAAAATTAAATAAAAGCAACTCAGATTTAAAATAAATAGCCAAAGTGGACTGTTTAGAAATGGATGAGGTCAGGAAGTTGTGAATGTCTTATCTTTCTCATGTTTTACTGAGTGAAAGGTGATGGATTAAACAACTGATGATACTTGAAATTTGTGAGCTTTGTATCTTTAATGTCTTAGTCATTTCTGAGTTTCCACACCCATATGTTTAATGTTATACCTATAGCAGTTTAATCCAAAGAGCATCTCCTAACAATGGTAAGTAAGCAGGTCTAACATGAATCAACAAATAGCAAAGGAGAATGAACTTTGCCCCCATTTCTTTTAGTTCTCTCTGAAGAGCATGGGAAAACTGAGTTCATAGAATGCCATATTAAAAAGCAAAAACAATAGTTCCATTGATTTTTCCTGGGCAGGGATGCAAAATCTGAATCAATGTATCTGATTGGGTTTAACATGAATGATTTAATGTTTCTTCAAAAGAAGGAATTTTATTTCTAAGGTTTGTAAGTCTAGATATAGGTGAGTGCAATTCACAAAGGTATGAAGGCCTTCATAAGTACAGCCTCTTACATTCAGGTGTGGATGTATTTGACCCCAAGACAAAAAAAACAAAACAAAACAAAACAACAACAACAACAAAAAAAAAAACTACCAAAACCAAAACAAACAGAAATGAACACCCCATCATTATTAGGATTCTTATACACACCCCCATCCCGGGAGTATATCCCACCAGCTTGAAATAAAAAATATTCTTACTTCTGAGACTTTGAATTCTTTGTTTTCCTACACATAAAATACATGTAAAAGTGAGGTACTTTGGATTTTATCTTTAAAAACTACATTTTTTAATGCTAAAAGGAACATGTTTTATGTTCTTTATGCTCTCTTCTTTTCATTCCACATGAATAGGCTTCCCAGTTTTATTTTTTATTTTCAGACCAGCACAATTTCATGTTAAGCTGGGCAAATTTATTCAACCTCAGCTCAAGCACTGATTTAAAAAAAATAAATAAAACAAGGTCAGGCTTGCTTTGGTTTTTTTATATTTTCTTTTATAATAAATTCTCTCTCAAATGATGCCTCTGTGTATATTTTGACATAATCATGGGTACAAATGTGCAATGTCTGAAATCTAAGCTGACACTGGAATATCTTTTCTTGCATTAGCATGACTTTAGCATTTCTACAACAGGGCTTGGTTTGGAGAAATACAGAAGCTTTCAGTTTATATATACACCTCTGATTAGTATTCCAGGTCCTCCAGCTACAGATCCAATCTCATATCATGATAGATGCATCGCTCTGAGTTCAAAAGTATTGGCAAAAAGAAGAGCTTTAAATAAGGAACCGTGAGAGTCAAGATGTGAAATTCAAAATTGAATGCCATAGTGTTAAAGGATGACCTAGTTTTCTTTTTGATTTCTGCTGCAACAACTGAGGTATATATGGTGTCTCTAAGAGCAGTGCCATGTATTAAAACAGTATAAGGAACACACACCACAAAAACTATGAGATTTATGTTCCAGTCCATCATTATTCCATTTTAATTAATGATTTTGAAAGACAAAAATCCTGGGAGAGCAGGATTGTTCTTATTTTAGGGGAAATAGACAAATGATCTTTTGTTAGAAGGTTATAAGCATTAGGCAAAATGCTGGATGAAAGGAAGAAAGTGAGCTGCTTGTTCTCATGATACTTCAGCTAACATGATGTCTGAAAGATAGTAAGAAATTACTGATGGAGAGATGGGGCAGACACTGATGACATTGATGGCTTCTAAAACGCTCCTAAGTGGGATTTCACCTCAGTGAGCAATGTACTGTCAAGAGCTGAGGATCATTTTATACTACCTGAGAGAAACAAACAAACAAAAAAATTACTTTTTTTGTCTTTTATTTGCAATCTGATGAGTTTATAATGTAATGTTTGATATGTGATAGAAGTTGGCAGACTATTTTGATTAATTTGAATTCATCTCTGATTAAGGACAAACCAAAACAAAAGAGGAGTAAAATGAAGGATCCATTTTTTTGTGGATTGTGTTTTAAAGATTTCAAGTTGAAAGATAGTACTCCATGAAAGTGATGATGCAGTACATTATTAAGAGTTTTGTTGTTTGGGCTGGAGAGATGGCTTAGCGGTTAAGGCGCCTGCCTGCTAAGCCTAAGAACGCTGGTTCCAATCTCCAGGTCCCACGTTTAGCCAGATGCAAAGTGATGCAAGGGCGCAATGCAGCACTTGACCACAAAGGGGTGCACACATCTGGATTTGGTTCTCAGCAGCTGAGACACTGCTGGCACGCCCATCTCTATCTATCTGTCTTCCTCTCTCTCTGTCTCTCTCCAAAAAAAAAAAGTTTTGTTGAAATAAATTTGATGATGCAAATGTATGTGGGATATCACACACACACACACACACACACACACACACACACACACACATATTTTGGTTTTATGAGGTAGGTCTCATTCTAGCCTGGGTTGACCTGGAATTCACTATGTAGTCTCAGGCTGGCCTTGAGCTCACAGCAATCCTCCTGCCTCTGCTTCCCAAGTGCTGGGATTAAAGGCATATACCACCATGCTGGGCTGAGATGTGATTTTTAAATTTTATTTATTCATTTATGAGAGAGAGAAAGGCAGAGAGAGAGGCAGATGAGAAAACAGGTGTGCTAGGACCTCTAGCTGCTATACACGAACTCCAGATGCATGTACGACCTTGTGCATGTTGTTTTATTTGGGTACTGCAGAATTGAAACAGGGTCCTTTGGCTTAGTAGGCAGGTACCTTGACCACTAAGCCATCTCTCCAGCCCTTGAGATGTTATTTTTAAAATATTTTATTTATTTATTTATTTATTTATTTATTTATTTATTTATTTATTTATTTATTTCAAGCACAGAGAGATAGAAAAAAAACACAGAGAATGGGTGTGCCAGGTCTCCAGCCATTGCAAATGAACTGCAGATGCATGTGCTGCATCTGGCCTTACATGCGTACAGGGGAATCAAATTTTGTTTGTTAGGCTCTGCAGGCAATCATTTTAACTGGTGAACCATTTCTCCAGCCAAAGATGTGATTTGAATTAGGGAGTTCTCAGTGGGATAAAGGATAACACAAAGAGGAAGAAGAGCACAGGGGGAGAAAAGAGAGAACAAAGACCTATTTTGAGTTTGTTGTGTTTGTTTAAGATTGATCATGAACACAGCTCTTATAAGTTCTATCAAATTCCCCCAAGATATGTATTCCTGTTTTTAGAATGTTGTTGATTTTATTGGATAAATATGCAATTTGAATAAGTAAAGCATTGTTAGACCAAGAGGTAGGAAGCTGTCATTAATGAACTACTAGTATTTATGTAATTATTTTATTAAATGTCTAAATTTAATATTGTCTAAAATTCTTTTCATTTTAAAAAATAAATGGTAATAGATGAAAAAAATCCCTTTCCATCCAGTCCTAAGAGTCCCAAGTTAAACTGGACAGTCCTTCAGTTGTATTCTTCTGTTGATATAGATATGTTGACAATAATTTTAAATGTTGATTTGTGGATTGGTTTACACTTGAATCATGAGTCAGGTTATAACCATTTTGAACAAACTCTTGTCTTTTTTGACTGGCTTCCTGGAATGGCTCACTGAATTTCTTTAGCAATTTTCTCCATAATGTGGTAGTTTAGTGTTTAGGGAGAAATCTGAGTAAAGGAAGCTAAAGGGATTTCTTTCCCTTGGAAATGCGTATTTCCATTTGTAATATATACCTATGTAGTTGTCAGGAGGCAAAACACTGACATGAAAATCAAAAGGGATCATTCTTTTCAAAAAGATAAATAACTAAGAGGGATGAAGAGATGGCTTAGTAGTTAAGTACCCAGGTTCAGTTCCCTAGTACCCATGTAAAGCCAGATGCACTAGGTGACACATGTGTCCAGAGTTTGTTTGCAGTGGCTCGAGGCCCTGTCATGTTATTCTCTCTCTCTCCCTCTTTCTCTCTCAAATAACTAAATAAAATATTAAAAGCTAAATAAGGGCTAGAAAGATGGCTTAGTAGTTAAGGAACATGCCTGCAAAGCCAAAGGACCCAGGTTCAATTCTTCAGTACCCACATAAAGCCAGATGTACAAGGTGGTGCATACATATGGAATTCATTTTCAGTGGCTACAGACCTTAGCACACCCATTCTCTCTATCTACCTCTTTCCTTCTTTCTTTTTTTTTTTAACTTTTTTTAAATTTTATCTTATTTTTGGAGACACACAGAGAGAGAGAGAGAGAGACAGAGAGAGACAGAGAGAGAGAGAGAGAGTTGGGAGGAAGACAGAGATGGGCCTGTCTCAGCTGCTGCAACAAAATCCAGATGTGCGCGCCCCTGGCTATCTACAGTGTTCTTAGGAGGCAGGAGCCTTAACCCCTAAGCCATCTCTCCAGCCCCTCTTTCCTTCTTTCTTGCTTTCTTTCTTCCTTTATGTCTCTGTCTTGATCATAAAAAATAATTAAATAAATTATAAACAATAAGAAAGTCATCTCTCTCTTTTTTATTACAGTATTTGTTCTCATACACCAAAAAGTAAATTACAATTTAACATGTTCTTCCTTTTATATACTTCTTGTCTTAATCTTACAGAGTTTCCAATGTGAAAATTTATTTTTCCCTTTCAAAATGTTCATTAGAGCCTAAATGACTTCTTCTTTTTGATGTTGCCAGAGGAACTTGAGCACTGTGTAATTAAGCTTCTGTTTTAAAGTATTTCCCTCAACAAACACAGGGTTCTAAGACTATGACTGCATAATAGATGTTATTAACTGTACATATAAATAGGAAATGTGTCTTGCAAAGCATTATATTTGTTGAATGAGTTTTCCTTATTCCAAAGTCATCTCTTCCCTAATGACTCATGAGTTTCCTTCCCATTATATAAAATAATGTAATTATAGGCTATCCTATAATAATTTGACATATCTCATAGTCATATCTGAACCTATTAATTAGAAACAACACACTATTGGTCATGTGCCTTTGTTATTCAAGTTAATCCCTTTAATCCTGTTTGAATGGCCAGACAAAAATTAATCCCTCCAAACATCTTCATAAACAAACATTTAAATTCACCTATGTCTGTCTTTGTTCTCAATACCTACATGGAAGCATTCATGACTAATATTGACAGAAGCAATAAAAAAGTGATGAGAAAAGAATAATATGCAAATTTATTCTCTTTGTAAAGAAGGGATATGTATTTACAAAAGAGATTTCCTAATCTCCAGGGGTCAGAAATCACAGAGAATTACTGGTGAGAGTATGGTAATATCCTTAGAAATTAATGATCCAATCCTTCATAGAGTATAGGCTAGCCATACTCTTATTATGAGCCTGTATAGCTCATAAGATAAACAGGTGTCTTATTTGAAGACTTTTAGCCTAAGAGGAGCCTGGTGAAGTCATGCCTTGAGATTTCTCAGAGTCCCTTGACCAGGAATTAGCTAAAGGAAACATAGCAGAGGAAAACTACATTAAAAGCGAATTTGGATTCTTTCTCTGACACTGTGATCCTCACCACCAGGTCACTGGCAACTGGAGAGGAAGCAATTGTTTTTCCCTGCTGTGAGCAATGGATTTGAACATGCCTCACACTGTTCTCATGCTGTGTTGCTTTCCCTCCCTTCTCCCCATAACACAAGTGTGAACTGAGCACATGAAAGTCCTTTGGGCACTAGAACTAACACAGCCTATCTGCAGATCAACTAACTATTTCATTTCCATTTTGTTTCATTTTTACCTAGAAATATGCAGAGTGAATCCTTTAGATGATGGCAAGTTTTGTTTTTCTTTTAAACAGAGGGACCTAAATACTGGCTTGTATTAATTAATTTTTTGAATATAATTGTTATAAAACATATAAACCTTTAAGATATAAAATGAAGCAAAACAGAATTTAAAAACCCAATAGTTAAAAATCCAGAGATCACCACCTTTAAGAATTAGTTGTATAGCCTTTTAGGTGGTTAAATAATTGAGATCTTAAAGTTGAGATAGCCGTGGACCTGTTTTTCATCTTATGAATTTCATTTATGTCCTGAATGTAGAGAAGAATAAACTATTTTTTATTATTGAATAGTAAAACTATTTCACTTTTTTTTTTTTTTTGCAAAATAGTACTTTGTTTCACTAATGTATCTCTTTTAGCATAATAGTTTATTTTTCTCTATAATTATTTTCTCAGACTCTATTACTAGAAGTAGATATACTAGGTTCTATTTATCCCTATCTTAAAACTTTGGATGCAGAGTTAAAAATTTTTCTAAAAAGTCCACTGTCACAGATATTTACTGTTATTCTTAACTTTCACTCTGATTCGCAAAGGAATGCTATTTTATTTTGTCTCTGATTTTTGTTCTGAAGAAATGAGCTTTTGCCCTGACAGACTGGTTACTTGGCCAATTTTACCTTTTCTTTTGTGGCTTGTTTTCCACTTATATTATTTGCTAGTTTTTTCTTTCAATCGTCCTGGGCTTTGTTATTGATTTCTAGAAATTGTTTAAATGATAAGGATTTCTACCAGCTCTGTATATTGTTATAGAAAATAATACTTTCCAAGTTTCATTTTCCATTCAGTTTAATTGCATTTGGTGTGGAGGACTTATGTGATAGAAGCCAATACTTCATTTTCCAAAATTCTTTTGCATCTTTAAAATTTTAAAGTTTATTATGATAAAATTGTAATATGTATTTCTTCATAATTAGTACATGTCAAATTCTCTTGCATCTTTTTTGATTAAAACCACTGTAAATTTCTTAACTTGTTGACAAGACTTGAAAGATATTACTTTAAAACTTTCTTGGTTAATTATGTGGGTTGTTATTTGCCTTTTTAATCTGTATATTTCTGCTTTCATTTTATATTGTTTCATGTTTGTCTTTCACGAGATTTGCTTAATTTAAATTATAATTTAATTTTGAATTATATTTTGAAGTTATTTAATATTTTTGATAGTGTATCATTAGGTAACTTTTGGTAGTTAGTAGCATAAATCCCAGCTCTATGGAATTTAATATAAGTGTATTAAAATCTCATCTCTGTAGGCCCAGAGATAAGGTAGGTGTTATTGTTCAGTACTTGAATGTATGATCAAGTGACTTATTGTTTTCCATCTATTCTTCCCCTCTTTCTTGATAGTAGCTCATTTACATGCAGGGAAATGGTGTGATCACAAGGTGGCCATATGGTATTAGGTTCTGTGCTTCCTTCCTTTGTAGAATAGTGGAGAAAGCCATTCTTCCACATCCCCTTCTTTCATCTTTCAGCTCAGCACAAGCCATGGCATGGTTCTTGTGGCAACAACAGTTTGCAGGGCATGCTATAGTCGATTCCAACTCGACACCAAGTCTCTGCCTATTGTTGGCAATGACATGAGCCTCCCTTATCATGAATGGCCAGACTGACTGACAAATTGGAATTGTCTTCAAAGAAGGGGTTTTTATGAAGTCAATTAGCTGTGTTAGTGACAATCTTTGAGGCTAAGATTTATGCTTGCCTGTACCACAAAAACTTTAGTATATGATCTCTTCATTATTTAATCAGGCATTGCAAGCACTTTTAACATGTTTAATGGTAATTCTACAGGTATACTTCTACATGTCTTAGTATTAAAATCAGTGATCATGACATATATGGGTTCACTTTTGGAGTTTAGAATGTTTTATTTATAGCATACTGATTGATTTCTAAAAGTTACTGTGACTTTGGAAGCTGTTTGTCCAGTTGATCATTTTCGTGATAGGTAGGTTTAAGATTCATAATAAAAGATAACTTGTTAAAATCACAGTCAACTACAATCTCACTCTAGGATGATTGGCTTTTTTCAGAAAGAAATAAGGTAACAAGTATTAGTGAGGATTGGAAGAAAAGTAGCCCTCACACACAGTTAGTGGTAATGTGAATTAGTGCAGTCTTCATTATAGAAAACATTAAGGAGGTTCCTCAGAAAAAGTAAAAGTGGAAACTACTGTATGATTCAGTAGTCTAATGACTTGGTACATTTCTAAAGAAAATGAAATCAGTATGTCAAAGAGACATCTGCAAGTCTGTGTTTGTGGCCACACTTGACAACAGCCAAGCAACAGAAATAGCCTATGTGATGAATAAAGAAAAAGAGATGCATAAACAAAATGAATACTAGTCTGCCATGAATGAGAGTGAAATCCTGTCATTTGTAACATTGTAGAAAATGACATAAGCTAGGCACAGAAAAACAAGTACCACTTGACTTTACTCAAATGTGGAATTTGTAACATTCATCTTATAGAAGCTGAGAGGAGAATGGTGCTTACAGAAGGCTGTGGAGTGTAGCGGGTAAGAAGGAATGAAGAAAGTTTGGTCAATGGGTACAAAGCCTTAATTAGGCAGGTGCATAAAGTTCTAGTGTGCAGCTGTCTAGTACAGTGACTATAAATTATAACCTACATTAAAAATCTAGAAAAGGCAAATAGTTTCACTGTAAAATAATAAATATTTCAGGATAGAGATACATTTAAATTAACTTAGATATTATACGATACATACATCTAACAAAGTACTACATGGTTCTCCAGAAATATAGATCTTTATGTTTTTATATCAGCTAAAATAAATTAAAATTAAAATTATATAAATGAGATAATTGTACAAGTAAATAAAATAACTTGAAATATGCTCCCCAATCTTACTTACCTAATAAAGACTTATGTAGCTTACCAAATGACAGGAGCTTTAAATTTTTCTTTGCTTCTTTAAATTCATATTAACTAAATCCTCATAACAATTATCTGAGGAAATTCCTGTTGTTACTCTATTGTCCATTGTCACAGCAAGGATGAGGAAAATTGACAAGCAAGGCAACATAGCTAGCAAGTTTCCACACTGAGCTCTGAACCTGAACAGCCCGTTCCCAGGACCATAATCTTTGCCATTGTCCCAAACCACATGTCATTCAATAAAATGTAAAACAATGACATTTGTATAAATGGAAGGAATTAAATCAAATCTGCCTGTCCACCAGGAAGCAACATGCAAGAAAGCATGGTGTATGTAGTATGTGTGCTTGTGGTGTTGTGTGTGTGTGTGTGTGTGTGTGTGTGTGTGTGTGTGTTGGGAGAGATTGTTAACAAGCAAAGAAAGAAATAGACATGTCATATTACTGCCATATATCTTGTCATAATCTTCCAAACACAGAGGCCAAAGAGCAATAACTATTTGGGGGTGGGGTTGGAGAAATGGCTTAGCGGTTAAGGAGTTTGCTTGCAAAACCAAAGGACCTCAGTTTGATTCCCCAGAACCTACGTAAGCCAGATGCACAAGGTGTTGCATGCGTCTGGAGTTTGTTTTCAATGGATGGAGGCCCTGGCACGCACATTCTCTCACACATACTCTCTCTCTTTTCTCTTTTGCTCTCATAAATAAATAAATGAATAATAAATAAATAAATAAATAAATTAATAAATAAATAAAAGATTTGGGTGTGGGTCATTGTCCATTTCCCATTTGAGTGCTACTGGGGTCACAGCTGCGATATAGTCTTCATCTTCCTCATTGTTGTGTAGTCATGTGACACTTCTAGTCACTGGACTCTGGGAGGACATAATATGGCCACCCCAGCATCTTCTACACATCATCCTCCACGCCCAGGTCACCATGAAATATCCATGGCAAGGACAGCAGGGCCTCTGACAATCTGAGTCATGAATTAATTGCTCGTTTGGATCAGCCATCTCCTCACCACACCTTTCCAAATTGGAACCACCTTCATCCCTTCCTATGTTCAATAGATAATTTTCATTGGGTTAAAAGAGATTAATTTAGAGATCTATTTGCTACTGCAGTTAGCCTTTGTGAAACAGTGTAGAAAAGGAAAGCTGAAAAATAGCTCTCGGATGTTTCCTCACAATTGTTCTCCATGTCAGATGAGGGTTCATCTGTTTTTCAGCAGTCTTAAATACTGCAGAGGAGTGTGCTAATTCCTATAGAATGGAGGAATGGGACACCAGATCACTCATTCCCCAAAACCACATAGAAGTATTTGTCCTTTGGAAAAGCAATTGTGACCAAAAAGACAAAAAAATGTAGAGTGACAAGAAACAATTTCTGTGCAGTATAAACTGAATGTGCCAACCCTGATAGTTTTTTTTTTGGGGGAGGGGTTGAGGTAGGGTTTCACTCTCACTCAGCCTAACACAGATAATTCTTTATCATAGAAATACCTTTAGTGAGCTGGGTGTGTGGTGCACACCTTTAATCCCAGCACTTGGGAGGCAGACATAGGAGGATCACCATGAGTTCAAGGCCACCCTGAGACTACATAGTGAATTTCAGGTCAGCCTGGGCCAGTGTGAGACCTTACCTTGTAAAACCAAAACAACAACAACAACAAAAAGCTTTAGTATAAACATTTTAAAGTGTGTGTGTGTGTGTAATTCCCCTTTGTAAAGCACACACAAGAAGCTAACAATTAAACTAAAAATTGTTGCTAAAGGAAAGAAAGCATCTGCTTATATTTATCTGAAAATGTAATCCTCATGCATACATAATTTTATTCACTTTTAAATAACACATGTAAGCATTATGGGTCCTATTTCTTATGAAAATTAATGTAAAATAATAAAAATGGGTGGTATTAGATAATTTTCCTTATATAAGAATGTGAATGTGGCTGGTTACTTTTCTATTTCATCAGCATTTTTTTGTGTTGCTTAAGTGAGACATGCAGGTTATTATGAAGATATCATTGTTAACAATCCTTCTAATAATATTCTAGAAGTCTTGCAATATATTTTACTTTATACTTAATTTACATTTAATGCATTTAAATGTAACTCTGACTTAGTGAAAAGAATAATCACTTTAGTCTTATGTCCTGACATGCTTTTCTTGTGATCCACTAAATTGTTGTGAGAAGCAAGATTTCTGAGTAAGTTCTTTTGGATCATAGTAATGTATTTCCTGGACCTGCTGTTGGAGGATATTTTTTGTTGCCTTTGTACCCTGAAAAATGTCACACCAGATCTCAGAATTCTTCTGCCTGCATCTCTGCCCTTTCCTGTCAGATATGTAATTTTAATTTTTCCATCTTATTCATTTTTTCTGAGTATATTTTCTTTCTGATTAAACCCAATTACTTTTATGATTTCTTTTAAATATTTAAGTATATGACTACATTTAAATATTTAAATATAAATATGTGATAAGACTTTCATGAAATATAAGGTTATATTATGTTAGAACAATATAAATTGTGTGTGTGTGTGTGTATTGGTTTTTTAGTCCGGGCTGACCTGTAATTCACTGTAGTCTCAAACTCAAAGTGATCCTCCTACCTCTGCCTCCAGAGTGCTGGAATTAAAGCCATGCACCACCACGCCTGGCCTAAATTATGTTTTTTGTTAACATATATAAGTGTGTCACAGTTTTTGTAAGTTCTGATAGTACTAATTTATAGACACTTATAATAATTTACTTAGTCAATTACTAGGAATGCAAATTAGAATTTTCCCTTGTATTTTGTTATTATAAGCTGTTGCTATGAACATTCCTATACTTGGTATTTCTCTTCTCACAGGTGATAAGTATGATTTCAAGAGGTGAGCTGATAGACTAAAAGCTGTTGTGTAATTGAAAAGTACATAAGTGTTGCCAGTCGTCCACCAATTGGTTTAAGACAATTGTGATTTCTCTAGCAATAATTTTATCTGTATTGTGAGCCTTGAGCATTGACAAGCATTAATATTTTATTTATTTGTTTATGAGAGAGAAAGGGGGAGAGAGGGAAAGAGAGAAACAAAAGACATAGAGAAAGAAATAGTGAGAGGGAAAGAGAAAATGGGCATGCCATGGTCTCCAGCCACTGCAAATGAATTTCAAATGCATGTGCCACCTTATACATCTGGCTTTATGTGGCTACTGGGAAATTAGACCTGGGTACTTTGGCTTTGCAGGCTAGTGTCTTAACTACTAAGCCATCTATTCATGCCTGCAAACATAATCTTTTCATGTGTTTCTATAATTTATCATAAGCCCTTGAGGTTTGTATGTCTATTTTGATTAGAGCCCTTTCTTACTAATTAGCATAAGCATATTATAGTTAAGCTTTGTATTTTCAGGAACTAATGTAGAGTTTTAAACATTTTCCAAGATCTATAACTTCTGAAAGACTATGCTTTAATGCATTTTATGGTGTACAACAAAATAGCACATTTAATTGAAGTGAAGGTGCTGGTACATGGCAAGGACCTCTTTTGCTAGCAGCCCCCAGAATGATAGGAAAGAGCAAAAGGATTGCATGAACTCTTCTTTTTGTCAGGAATCATCTCCCATTATAACTAGCTACTTCCCAGTGGCAGAAGGATCAGTCTCTCCCCACCCCCACATCTTTTTCTCTCCCTCTCCCTCTCCTCTCTTTCTGGCACAATCTCATTATATAAATCTGACTGGCTTGGAACTCTTGACAATTCTTCTGCTTCAGCCTCCCAATTACTGGGATTGCAAACATGAACCACCCATGTCCAGCTTTCAATATCTTAAAGATCCCCTCTCTACACTGTTTCATTAGTGATTAGTGTTCAGGGACATATTAAAACTCTAGCACCCTACTGTAAGACATTTTAAAAATCACTAGTCTATTCAGATAACTTCATGATACTTTCCCACCTTGAATTTCTCTGAAAGTTATTTTATTCGGAGGTTAGAAATACATGCAGCTTTATTTGTGCTTTTTATAATGGTGAATTGAACATTCTAACATCATCCACTCTTCCCACAATAACTTAATATTCAATATCACATTAATTATAAACTAACATTGAATAATACATTTATTCTTACTTCTAAATTGTCTTTCAATTGATCTGTGTATTTTTTTCAAAATTAAAAGTTTTTAAAAATTTATTTGAGAGTGCCAAACAGAGAGAGAAAGAGGCAGAGAGATAGAGAAAGAATGGGCATATCAGGTCTTCCAGCCACTGCAAACGAACTCCAGATGCATGCATCACTTTGTGGATCTGGCTTATGTGGATGCTGGGGAATCAAGCCTCGAACCAGGGTCCTTAGACTTCCCAGCAAGTGCTTAACCAGCCCCAAAGTTAAAAGTTTTAATTCCTGTAGCTTTTAAGTATATGTTATTATCTTGTATGAATAGCTTATTTAGAGCCTCCTTTCTACTAAATTTTTATGACTCTTATCATGGAATTCTCTACTCCACTAATTCAGTAGTATTATGATGAAAGTAAATTTGACTCATATGTTAATTTGTTGAGAACTTAATCCATAAAATATTAATCTGTCCATTTACAAACATCTCTGTCTTAAAAGTCTAAATTTTTATGTGCTGTAGTAATTGTTTTTTTCTGAATAAGTCACACTTGTTTTTATTTATCACTAGTGAACTTAGTTATCTTTACTACTTCTTAAAATGTGATATTTTCTTTCCTAAATTTTTCTAGCTCAATTGTGTATGGGAAAGTTATTCATCTTTTTTTTTTCCCCAGGGTGAAAAGGCCTAAGTGAGGACTAGGGGAAGAGATTGAGTAAAGGAATGGTGGAGGGAGGGGTAATCAAAATCTAAGAGGATATAAAAAAGTCATATGGACACCTACTTTTCTGGACAACAGAACACTCAGAAGCCAGAGATTGTTACTAGAAAATTTTCAGTGCCAGGGATGGGATACCTTCCAGTGAGTTGCTGGCCAGAGAGGTCACAGATACCCCCAAAATATTATAGGCCATTGCCAAGGCCCCTGGTTTCCCACCAGGAACAGATAGTAATACCCTATTGCTGAAGACTCCACATATTTGGCTGGCAAGTTCACTGAGAAAACCTGCTGGAGCTGAGCTGAAATCCTCCTCCATGTGGACCAGCTGATAGGAAGCTGGAAAAAGCTACACTGCATGCAATTCAATGGGAGAGAGAAACACCAGTGAAGGTACTCAACAGTGAACACTGCAAGCTTTAAATTTGGCCAGCCAAGCCAAATGAGCCAATGGGTGCAATAGTGGCATGTCTGTTATGGGGAAACCAACTGCTCTCTCATTGGACTGGAGGCCTACTCCGTGGGAGGGAATACATCCCTGATACTGAAAACATACGACAAAGGTAGTCATGAGCCCTAGGGTGTAATGTCTACTCGTTTCTCGCTAAATGTATATACTATGTTCACCAAACTGCCCAGTAAGCACTTCTCTTAATGTCCACACCCATATATTAATACTACTCTCACTTTTGGTTAGAGAAGCTTCTCTTTTCAGATGGTGGCAACCTTGGGATAACTCAGAAGGCACCATGGTGCTAAGAAGAAGTGACAGAGGAGTGCTCAGCACTGAAACATCTCAAACCTACCTTCCAAGGTTCAGGGTCCATTGCGGAAGAGGGGGCAGAAAGAATGTAAGAGCCAAAGGAAGAGTAGGACTCCTTACAACGTGCTCTTCCAGACACAAAATGGCCTGGATACCCATGACCTCACAGTGCCTGACACCACATAAGACCATCATAATAGGAGGAAAAGATCATGACATCAAACTGAAAAGAGAGACTGATTGAGAGGGGGAGGGGATATGATGGAGAGTGAAGTTTCAAAAGGGGAAGGTGGGGTGGGGAGGGAGAGAAGTACCATGAGATATTGTCTGAAATTAAAGAAGTTGTCAATAAAAAATAATAATAATAAAAAAGAAAGTCATTCATCTTTGTATATAGCATCATTTTTTTGAGGCAAGCCCAATAGACTGGCCTTTTTAATGAGAGAGAGAGAGAGAAATTGGCACACCAGGGCCTCTACTCACTGCAATCAAAATCCAGACATGTGTGCCACCTTGTGCACATGTGTGACTGTTTGTACATTTGTCACCTTTTGTATCTGGCTTACTTGGGATCAGAAGAGTTGAACATTGGTCTTTAGGCTTTGAAGGCAAGCACTTTAACCACTAAGCCATCTCTGTAAGCCATATAGACCATCTCACAGAGTTATTAGAATACTTTATTTTGTTTAGTTGATTCTTGTATTTCTCATGTCTGATGGTGGGTGTGTGTACATATTTTTTCTTCACTGTCCAAATACCCATTATTCCCTTGAATTCTGATTTGTAAGTGTCCTGACTGCTGTTACATGGGTTGTGTGTTTTTGCCTTGGCAATATTTTGCCTAGAACCAGCCTCAGGGCAGGTTCTGTTCCTCTGTGAAGTGAGTGAAGGCATGTGTGGAACCTTATCATCTCAATCCACTTCAGGTTTGGTCACCTGATCCCACTTGATCACTCTTACCCTGACAACCCATCTAAAAATGGCAGGTCAGCTAGCTTCCCCTGGCCCTCACTTCCCAAGATGCCTCAAGGTGTGCAATGTAGTTAGAACCACCTGTGCTTGGACTACATCAGGCCTAACTGTTGTCACTAATGGACAGTTAATTAGGCTTTTCATTTACTTGGCATCTAGAACTTTTAAGAAATATGGCATCATATGCAAGAAAGTAGTATGTAATGCATGAGGTCAGAGTCCTTCTATTTCACTCTTAATTAAATATACTTGGCAGCTCTCTCTTTGGTATAAACTTTGAGGGTTGATGTTGCAACTGTGTCTTGATTTCCTGGTAATGTAGATTATTGCTTTCATAATTTATATATTTATTTTTTAATGTGACTGATAAAAGTACAGAAAAATTGGAATGACCTCATAATCTTTTTTCCTAATACAGCTGGTTTTCTTTATGCTTTATGCTTCACTAAAGCTCTCTTTCATCTTATCTTCTTTGATAAAGTTTATGTTGTCTTATGAAACATACAAAGTGAATGCTTTCCAAATTAGATGTATGTCTAATTGTCTAATTTTTCTTATTTATTTTGCTTTTAAATCACTTTTAAAATTTTGATTTCATCTCCCTAAACGTTTTTCCTGTCTCGTAGGTCTATCTAGATTGCTTGTTTACTTATAAGTAAAAGTCAAGAATTTTCCAGAGCTTGCCAAGCAGCAGACTGTATGCAGCCTCTTTGATACTGTCTGTGACTGATGTGGAGAGGACTGTACTGTTAGGATTCACGGCTCAGGGCTATGCTGGAGACAGATCTGATACTCAGAACTCCCAGCTGAGTATATAGCCTGGCTGACATTTGTCTAGTGTTGCTTGGTGGATCTGAGGGGGATTAACTTCATAGTTCAGAGGTGTGTACCTTTCTCTTTTCAAATGTTACTGTAGCCGATGTGCCACCAGAGATCCATGGCAAATTTAAATTTTTTTTACTTTCTGAGGCAGAAATTTAAATACTACAGTGGCTGTTTCAGAGAATGGTTTAGCTTAAAGTAAGCCAAAGTTCTATTTTAATGTGCTCACCATAAATGATTTTTGAAGTTTTCTATATATTGGAGCCCAATATAATAAGGTCACTAAAGGACAAAACAACTATATGCCTATTTGAGGGTGATGTTGGTATATGTGGCTAGCCCTGGAAAATTAATTACACTGTCTTATGAATGTTTTTAATACTGTATGTTTAAAATTATCAAAAAGAAAAATCTGTCTGTATTTTGTCAAATTTTATGGGTGAAAGAATAACTAAATGTTAAAAAGGGCTATTTTAAGATCTTAGTTTTTTTCATCTTTAGATATTATAGTTTTTCTCAAAAACTTCTTGGTGAATTTCAGTTTATTCAGAAATCAGTTATCTAGATGACATCTTGGCTCATTTCTTTACCTACCAATTTGGAACTGTTTTATTTCCTATCATCTTAATTTGTATCTAACATCTAAGTTGAACAAAGAAAGTAAGAAGGGAGTGATTCATGGTTTTCAAACCTTGATTTACAGCATTGTATCCATCTTGCCCAGCCTTTGAAATATATGGACCTATTTCTCTGGTGATAAGAGTGAGAAGAGATTCCTCTCATGTTTGCGCATGATGCTTTCACTTCTGCACAAATGTGGTGCTTTCATCTGGGCTTTAAGACATCCAAATAAGTTACAGAAATGTGAGGACTGTTGCACAAACACTTCTTTTTAAATGGAAAAGTTCAAAGGAGTGGAGTTGGTGCCTGATCTGATTCCACATCTGTGATTCAAGGTAATTCATACCCTGCTTTATTTCTGTCTAAATAATCAAAGGTTATGTGAATGCGCAAGTTTGTTTAATTGAATATTTATTTGCTGAACTATAATGCCAATCTGAGCAATAAGAATGTAGACCACAACTTCTTAAAACTGTGGGTCACAACCCCAGATGGTGTTTGTGTAACTAAACATGGGGACTCAATAAACTGGATGTCAGGGTTGTGGGGGTTGCAAAAATCTTGGCAACGGTAAAAGGTTTCGGAACACACAAAGATCACAAATTCATTCAGAATCAAATGTGTAATTAATCCAAGGTGTTTTTTGGCAGCAATGTCCAGGGTTGTATCTCACAACTTCACTGTAGCCTTGCTCAGAACACAGTATACACACTGTGGACTGAGATGTCTTCATACCAGGTAATTACAAAGGATGTTGCCCAAACACCTCACATTAGATTTAAGACTATTGGATGTAATGCATTGTAGTGTTCTTACTGTACATGCAAAATTTTCTGCTCTTATAGAAACATAAAGATTTAATTATACAAAACAAAAGCTTTTAATATTTTTTACAGCATCACTCATCATGTAAGTACCAAATTAATATATCTTCAGATTGTATTATGCTAGAATGATTAATTTTAAGATTTTCTCTTTCATTTGCTTAAAAAAGAATCATCAAATTAATTTTGGCTTGGAAGTATTATGGAATTTCCAATAAATTTAGAAATGGCCTTAAACATACTTCAGAACTTTTGTAGTATGAATTTATATGAGCATTCTTCTCAGCATTGATTATCATAAAACAAAATATAAACTCTGAAAAATGCTAACTCTGCCCTATGCCCTACAGTTATTGTTTTCAGCTAAATTCTAAATTCTATATGGAAGAGCAAGTAAGCATAATTATCTAATTAGCATGCAAATTTGCATTCATCCACACACTGTAAAAATTACATGTATTTTAAGAATGATTTTAAAATAAAATTTTTCATTATTTACTATCAATGCATGTTTGAGTTCCATACATAGTGATATTGCATACATATTTCTTAGGTAAAACATTCTGGATGTGGGTGGAAGGGCCTTTGGGGGAGCATAGGGAGAAGGAAATGGAAAATTACACAAAACTTATGACAATATGAATCAATACCATAGAAATTTCCTTCCTGGTGGGAGGGGATGGGCCAGACAGAAGTGAACTGTAGGAGGTGGAGAAAGCTTAACCCTAAAACCACAGGCTCTGGCTGGTAAATGCCAGGGCCAAAATTGGTTTACCTCCCCAACCCCACAGTGAGCCATTGATTAGGGAGGTAATGAGATCCACAAAACAATGCAGGCCATTTCCAAAGCACTTCGTTACCTCAGAGCAGAAAGGTTAGAACTTATTGCTGAAGCCAGCACAGCCTGTGGTCACAGGAGCTCCAGAGACCATGCTAGAACTGGGAGGGAAACCAGTTCCTTCCTGGCTAACCCTCCTAGTGCTGGAAAGTTCCATGGGTGCTGCTGGGGGGTAATGGTCCTTAAGAGCATGATTAAGCAGGAAATCCTGCAAAATATTAAATCATCCAGCAGGGCATGAAGTCCACACCTGTGTGATAGTGCTTTACAGTCTATATGGGTAACCAGCTCTTCTCAGTTTGGACACGAGATCCGCTCAGTAGGAGAGAGTTCATACCTGGTACTCAAAATGAAGTTAGAATCTTGTGGATGGGAAACCCATACACTAGAGGGAAGTCTCCACTGCTCTTTGACTAAGAAGAGTGAATACACATATCAAAAGTCTCTCACATAACTGTGATTATCTCCTTTAATCCAAACTACCCTCACTATTGATTGGAGAACCTGTTTTCTTTTACAGATGGCAAAGAATACTAGGGAGATTCAGAAGTCAACCACCTACTATGAGACCAATCGCCTCTTCTGTCTGTATCTGTTCGGGGCCTAGGAGACATTGAGGAAGTGAGTAGTGCTCTCACTGCTAGCCAGCCTGACAACCAGCTCCCAGGAGAAGTTTGCAGATATTGTAGTCACTCAAAATTCATCAAAGCAGAAACCCAGAGAGAGGCTCCAGAAAACTTAACATTAAATCAAACTTCTAACATGCCCACCATGTCTTAAGGAACATTGTAGAAAAGGGGGTGGAAAGATGAGCCACAGAATGGGTGGGATTGGTCTGAGGCATGATCCCCTCCCTACAACCAGTGGCTAAGGCCTTCAAGACTCCACAGTGAATACCAATAACTGGACTGAGGAGGACCTTCAGTGGAAGGGGGTCAGGGGAAAAGGGGTATAAGGAGATAACCTTTTTAAAAAATAAAATTTAATTAAAATTTAAAAAGTAAAGTCAATGTGTGATTCTAAAAAAAAAAAAAGTCTGGAGAAATGGCTTAGCAGTTAAGGCATTTGCCTACAAAGCCAAAGGATCCTGGTTCGACTCTCCAGAACCCATGATGCACAAAGGCAGTGCATGCATCTGGAGTTCATTTCATTTGCAGTGGCTGGAGGCCCTGGTGTGGCCATTCTCTCTCTGTCTCTCAAATAAATAAATAAATAAACAAATAAAAATAAATAAATAAATAAAGTAAAATATATTTTAAAAAGGCCAGGTGTGGTGGCTCACACTGATAATCTCAACACTCAGGAAGCTGATGTACAAGGAAGGAGGATCAGCATGCGTTCAAGGATGACCTGGGCTACAGAATGATTTCTAGGTCATTTTGGGATGGGGGGTGACAGTGCCTCAGAAACAACAGCAACAACAACAGCAACAACAACAACAACAACAACATACACACACACACATATACACACACACAGCTGGAAAGATTGCTGAGCAAGGTAAGAGCACTTTCCACTTAAGTATAAGGGCCTCTTGGGTCAGAGACCACCAAGTTGGACTCCCATCTAAAAATATGAGCATGGCCATGTACATCTTTAATCTTCTGTCTTTGGAGGTAAGAGACAGAAGAATCACTGGGTTTCACTCACAGATAGCAGCTCTAGGTTGAGGGAGAGACCCCTCATCCCAAGGAAACATATAGCTAAGTGATAAGAGAATGACACTCAAAGTCTCCACTGGCTTTTGCTCATGCATGCATGGTGCACACATCTGCACATACACATGTATACACCACATATCACACACACCAAACAACATGCATACTCTATGTACACACACATGCTCCCAAGAACTTTTATTTTCCATGTGCATATTGTGTGTGCATAGAATATGTGTTTTGATGTAGAGAGTGCCCTCCAAAGCACTCCATATCTCTGAGATTGGATCAGAATTTGACATCACACAACCTCTGTCCATAAGGGCAGAATGAAGTATAGAACTGAATTTATTAGCCAGGTATTTCAGACAAAGTAGCTCATTAGTAAGGAGGAAGTAGGAATTTGAAGGAAGATTATTTTTAATTGAATAAATTTAGCAGATAAGTAACTGCTCAATTCACCAGATAATTGACAGCCCCTCTGTGTCAATATAGGTGTCTATACTTAGCCTTTTAAGCATTCAAATTCTTGGAGTAAAAATTCCATTAGAACTAGCATTGCTCTTTAAAAACAATCCTATTCTATTTTTGCTGAATTTAGACTTTTCTACTGTGCCAGGTCAATCCTCTTTTCTCCTGAGATCACCCAATTCAACAGGAAGATCTAAATTGACATTGAAAACCATGTCCCCTAAAATTACTATTAGAGGAAAGGCAGAAGAAGAAAGGGAATTCTTTCTCATTTTAAAGTCTCTCTCTTCCTCCCTCCTTTTCTTTCTCCCTCCTTTTCTCCTTCCCTCCCTTCTTCCTTCTTTCTTACCATCCCTTCTTCCTTCCCTTCCTCTCTTTTCTAGGGGGTTAGTCAGCATCCCTGAACCTCTTTTTTTTCTCTTTTTTCTTTATTTTTTGATTTATATTATTCTAATTTTAGATTCATAATGGTAACTCCATTATCCTCCTCCCTGTCCTCCCTTTTCCAAAAGGACCCTCATCAGTGGGGGTAGTAAAGAATTATGGGGGATAGGTCAAGTCTCTGTGCATAATGCCCCAACTTGTGACTCTAACATTCTTTCTGCCCCCTCTTCCGCGAATTTCCCTGAGCCACATTGGGGTTATTTTAGTTCTACTTCAGTGATGAGGTTTTGGGAGCCTCTGTGTCACTGGATATCTGCCTCAGTAGGAGTTGGATGCTCTCTGTGTTTATCTCCTTCAGCCTTTTTTGGTGTAGTGATCCCCAAGAATGCTCTGCTCTACTCTTGCCCTTCCCTCACATTACTCTATGGTTTCAGCTGGAGCCCTGGTGAGGTGTGAATGGCTGATCCTCCCTTCAGGTTCATTGTCCATCTGTAAAAGACAAGCAAATTCTCCAATGGAGAGAGAAGTTAGAACCTCTTAGTTGGTAACAGTGTCTGAAGGAAAATCATTCATGTTTCTAAGCAAGCCAGACAAGTTAAATTCTTCCTCAGTTTAAACTTCATCATGGGAACATTAGTACATGCCAGCAGGTCATCACTGAGAATACAATAAAAATAAATAACGGTTGATAAGAAGTTGGGTATTCAGGGTTTTCAAAGAATTTAACTGGGGTTAGATCCCACATGGCCTAAAACTAAGAATGTTCTTATCAGACTACCTGGGAGAATGGGTAGAATTAATCAAGTCCTATGGATGGGAGGGAAAAAGGCTAAAGAATGGGATTTACAAAAACTTTTGTAGCTTATCTGATCCAAGAAAAGCTAGGACTGAAGCAGTAGGTTTGACTTGTAGACAAATAAAGGAAGAAAGGTCAGGAAAAGAAGTGCTCTGAAATTTCCCAGTGTCTCATGGGCTTTCTGGCATATTTAAGGAACAATTTCCACTGAGTGTCCACTGAGCAGCCCAGTGTTGCCTCCTCCAAGATGCTGACATTCAACATTAGGTACTGAGGTAAAATTTATACTCATCTCATCATAAATGGTTACATGACAATTACTTGGGCTTTGTGTTTTCTTTCTCTTTTGAGTTAGCTGGAAACTAAGATCCTTCACATTAATTTCTTTATGGTATAAAGCTATAAGAAATGAATATCCTGGGACCTTTTTTTAAAGTTAATAGCCAACATAACAGGAG
This sequence comes from Orientallactaga sibirica, assembly GCA_036365145.1. Classification (NCBI taxonomy): domain Eukaryota; kingdom Metazoa; phylum Chordata; class Mammalia; order Rodentia; family Dipodidae; genus Orientallactaga; species Orientallactaga sibirica. The sequence goes on along the minus strand of JAEOAD010000006.1, from coordinate 36,410,435 downwards.
ATCTGTTCAAAAATACATTTTCTATGTGATATGTGCTAGGCATCAAATACCCTGAGTAGAGCAATAAAAATCAGTGTAGCTTTGGAGAGGCAATGATCTGCTAACATTTTTGTATATCAGGCTTTAAAGGAGAGAAACTTTATTTTGTGCAATGGAAGCTGTAAAGTGAATAATAAAGAAACAGTTCCCAATTATTGTTTTATAGAGATATAAAGAAAATGATGGGACATCTTTGAATATTAGCAACATTATTTTTTTTAACAGAATTAATACATGCATGAAAGGCCCAAACTTATTGATGAGGTCTTGTAAAATAGTTTAACCTTTAGGAGTGTGCCTCAGTAAATGCTAAAGGAAATGAGCTCTTCCTTTATTCCACCAAATATACACTAAGTATACATTAAGTTCCATTGGGGACACCAAGATGATCCTGCTCTAAGTAGACTTACTTATCAATAGAAAAGAGGAGGCATGGGCTGGAGAGATAGCTTAGCGGTTAAGGCGCCTGCCTCCTAAGCCTAAGAACGCTGGTTCCAATCTCCAGGTCCCACATTTAGCAGATGCAAAGTGACGCAAGGGCGCAATGCCGCACTAGCCCACAAGGGGGAGCAAGCATCTGGATTTCGTGATTTCGTTCACAGCAGCTGAGAGACTGCTGGCGCACCCATCTCTATCTGTCTTCCTTTCCCTCTCTCCTCTCTCTGTCTCTCTCTCTCTCTCTCAAAAATAAAAAAAAAAAGAGGAGGCAAACATACTGAGGAGGTAATTGAATACTATAAGATAGTAAATGGGCTCAAGATTCAGAATGTATAACAGGCAATGACACTACTCAGGTAGATAGGCATTAGACAACATAATGAAGCAGATGAAGTTTGAGCTGCACTTTAAACACTAAGTAATAACTGCATACAAACAAGTGGAACATTACTCACCTTCTGGGCTAAGGGAACCAGTGTGGTTTGTAAACTCTTTAGCTGACAGTGTCTAGAACATCCTATGTGTTTCGTAAACATTTGTGCACTGGCTAAATGTGTGAACAAAATAAATAGTATACTTAGAAGGATTGCAAAGAAAGGGGAAAGAAACTGAAGAAAATGAGTTAGGAATACAGGCCTTCCATAATATCCTAATGTTGCTATTTATATCCTTATTCTCAAGGCCAAAGTAAGCCAATAAGGTTTTGGATTTTTAAGTGGTATCATTTAAGAAAGGGGCAGTGAACATGGTGACTTTACATGCTGGGAGTGTGGAGAGTAGAGGAGATCCCTTTCTTCGGGATAGAGTATGAGATAATCCCACTCAGGATCCAGTCTTTACCCACTCAGCAGAATGAGCTTTGGAAACAGTTTTGAATATTCTTCTACTGTCATGAAACTTGATGTTGTGTCTTTGAGCATTCTTGGCACAGACTTTCAGCAATAGTCTATCTCATTACTTTTACTTAGCATCCACATGTCTGGGCCTGTCCTGTGGTACACGTTTTTTGATGACAGGAAACAGGTGTCAGTGACTTGGTATCTTATGCATCTTTACATGCTTGACAAGTGAAGTCTGGAATGCTGAGGTGAATAATGCACTCTGGTCTTGCTGAGGACTAGTCATGCTACCAGAGACAGAAATGGATCTCTGGCTGAGGCCTTCTGTGATATGTAACACAGGACGTATAATCCATCCTCTCTTTGCTGACAGAACCAGGTTTCTGACCATGGGTGAAACAGCTCTGCATGGTAAATGTTCTGTGGCATGAGAGCGAGCAGTCCTTTTCCAGTGACACCCTGACCTCGCCATATCTCACTTTTCCAAAGCATTCACATTAGAGAAGTTGATAGTGTTCCTTACAGTAACTGAAAGCAAAATAATAACAGCAGCAAGAACAACAACAACAACAAAACATACTTGAATCCCCAGAGCAGCAATTTATGATACATGGAAAGAAAAAAAATTCAACATATTCATTATATTCCAAGTACTGTTTCTATGACGTTAAGAAGTTGTACTTTGCCCTATAAGTATTTGGGTAACCTAAAACGACACAGAAGACATGGCTCATACTTGCCTTTTAATTGCAAGATAGAACATTTTTTTCCCACCTAGTTTGCTCTTCCTGCCTTTCCAAAGAATGAAGGTGAGGTTTATAAATGCAGTAATAGCAAACCAGATGACAGTTTCAGTAAAGCCCCATACACCATGTGGTATGTGATCAAACTCTGAGGAAAGAGAACATTTTATTAAATATCACCTGAGGACAGCAGAATTGAAAACAGCAGAAAAGAAAAATGGTCACTAAAAAATTTAGTGCTGAGGGCAACATGCTATATTTTTCACCATTTGCCATATTTACTGAGAAATCAATGGCAGTCCTTCCATACTGTGACTGTGGCATGACAAACTCTTATTACAGGTTAACACCCTATTACTCCACTTCATTTGTGTAAAACTTTCTGCCGAATTGGCAAATATTAATAGCTGTGTCCGATAAGAAATGAAGACTAGAATCTTCTAAGAGCAAGAGAAAAGAAGCTTCTCTGAATATAGTGATAACTATTTAATGTTTTATGTGCAAAAAATGTACATTTCCTTACTAAACAACAAATAACCCAATGTTGAAAATAGATAAGGAAGGGGATAAAGGGAAAATTAGAACGATAAGTTGGATCCAGGTATCATATATATATATATAAATATATCAAATGTGGCAAATATATATTTTTTATTCTAGTCAGAATTGGACCATGGATGTGGGTCTAAAGTTTTAACTCTCACCATAAGAAATATTCATCAATTTTGTTATTTACAGTGTGTAATGAGATAAAAAATAAAAAGCACAAGCTGGAACATTGCTTGTGAATATTCCGTATTTGAAAAATTCTATATTAAGAGATGCATTTCTCTTTTAAAATATTTAAATATTTTATTTATTTGCAAGAAGAGAGAGACAGAGAGAAGACAGAGAGAGAGAGAGAGAGAGACATAGAGAGGGAGAGAATGAGAAAGCACATACCAAGGCTTGTAGCCACTGCAAAAAAAAAAAAAAAAAAAAAAAAAAACTCCAGATGTATGCATCACTTTTTGAATCTGGCTTTATGTGGGTACTGGGAAGTTGAACTTGGGTTATTAGGCTTTGCAGGTAAGCACCTTAACTGCTAAACCATTATTTATTCATTTATTTTATTTATGGGAGAGATAGAAAGAGTGAGAGAGAGAGAGAGAGAGAGAATGGGCACACTAGGGCCTCTAGCCACTGAAAATGAACTCCAGATACATGTGCTACCCTAAGCATCTGGCTTTAGGGCCTCTAGCCACTTTAAAATGAACTCCAGATACATTTCTTCTTCTTCTTTTTTTTTTTTTTTTTTTTTTTGTCCTAAGAGAGAGGAAGGGAGAGAAAATGTTTTGTAATATAAGCATCTGGCTTTACATGACTGTAAAAGTATACTCCAAGTAAAATCAAACCTTTGGTCCTTTGACTTTATTATAATGCAAGGTTGCCTTAAATACCACTTTAAGTTCCAGCCCCATTTGTGTCCATGCTTCTTTTCTTTTCTTTCTTTCTTTCTTTTTTTCATTCAATCTTGAGAGTTGTGTCCTAAGAGAGAGGAACTATCAGTCTGCAGAGTAAAATGTTTTCATCCAAACCAAAAGCCTCACAGGAAAATGTACCTGACAATATTCTTCTACCTCAGTACTTTTACAATATGCTTAGTTATATTTTCTTCTATATTCAGATTTTATTAGTTTATAGTTTGCATCTGCAATCACCTTGCTAGAGGCAAGGTCACTGGGGCCCGGTCAAGTATACTAAACCTTTGCTAGAGGCAAATGTCACTGTCTTAAGGTGTGGTGATGGGTTTGAGATTCCATTGTAAAGATATGCAAATGTGTCTAGCAGGAGTTCCTGAAGTCTGCTGTGTGACCTTTTGGCTGTAGTTTTTACTCTGTGTGGTGTGGTGGCTGGTTGGCTTTTGCTAACAGGCCGCGAGTAATGGAACGTCCCCTGGATCTGTAAGCTTCAATAAATAATATTTGGTACCGAGGAGTGTGGGGTGAGATGAACCTGACCGTGTGGATATTCGTCTTTTGGAACCTTTGGGAATGGGCATGGACTTGGTGCTTGCAACTGAAGATGCCTTCTGGAGCAAGTTTTATGGACTATTCTGATGAGGGAGAATGCTAAGTGCAGATTCTTGATGGTGCATTATAATTTCTAAAAGGGTTGCAGAGTTAAACTACTGGCTTGGCTTTAGGTTCCAGGCCCTCTCTGTTTGATCAAACTTAAATTTGTAATGGACTTGCTGTGTCTAAAGGTATTGGACTAAGATTTTAAGCTGGAAAACATTTAAAAGTAGAGGCACTGAGACTTTTCTTTTCTTTGTCTTTCTTTGGAAGGAAGGTGGCCCGACTTTCTTTCTTAAAACAATCTTTCAAACTTTTGGAAAGAGTTGACTTTCTTTCTTTTTTGTCCCTTTTAGAATATGGCTTTCTTTCTTTCTTTTTTTCACGCTCAATCTTGAAGAGTTTTAAATAGGCTGGACCTGGGATGGACTAGATGGAGACCTGAAGATGTTTTGCTCTGCCTCAAAAGCTATCTGTTAGCATGGGATGAACTATCAGTCTGCAAGCAGTAAGATTAATATAATTTGATGACTGCTGAAGTTTGCAAATTCTAGCCTTTTTACAGGAAAAATGTTTACTCTGTACCTGAATGTTGAAAGTCATTTAACTTGTTTGATTTCCCCCTCTTATTGATCAAGAGGTGTTACAATTTACAATGTGTGATAGTTATAAATCTATTGGGGACCAGGAGCTTTTATATGTCCCCAATATATTCAGTATTTTATTAGTTTATAGTTTGCATCTAATCACCTTGCTAGAGGCAAGGTCACTGGGGGCCCGGTCTTAAGGTGTGGTGATGGGTTTGAGATTCCATTGTAAAGATATGCAAATGTGTCTAGCAGGAGTTCCTGAAGTCTGCTGTGTGACCTTTTGGCTGTAGTTTTTACTCTGTGTGGTGTGGGCTGGTTGGCTTTTGCTCTCTCTGCCTGGCCTTGTGAGAGCAGGCCGCGACTTTGGTTATGGAACGTCCCTGGATCTGTATTCAATAAATAATATCCCTTCCTCCATAACTGTGCCTGGTCTGGAAGTTCATCTCAGTAAATAAACCAAGATTTTCCAAGAACAATTTGTTCTGATATTCAAAAGACAAGTAAATTTGGCAGTATCATGTCAGGGAGTAAATAAAAACCAATTTGTGATCTTAGACATTTTTCAGTGTGAGTTGCCCAAGGGAAACAAGTAGAAATAACTGGAATCACTGAAATTTGAGTTTGCAAATCAGTAAAATTCATTTCTATATGAGATGCAGAATGTCAGAAATTCAAATGCAAGGACCAGAGGAAGAGAAGATGGTTAGGCCTCCATTGCCATCTGCTTGTTCCCCTTTGCACGGGTCACACATGCTTCCAACCTTCAGAATTGTCTGCCTTCCCTTGCCCACTGAGCTGGAGCTCCACAGTGGAACGAGGCCTTTGGAGTTTTGCCTTTGCAGCAGTTCGTGTCAGCACTATGGTCGGCAAATCAATGCTGGTTGAATGAACTAATGTTCCTATGTTGAGATCATTGTTTCAAATCAAAGATGACTTTGTTACTTTAGAAATGACCAATATTTTTTATTCATACTTTGGCTAACTACTGAATACTCTATTTTCATTATCAAATTTGAACTTTTAAACCCGTGGTAAGGAAAAAGCAAAGTTGTGGCAATATTGGACATGAAAAAAAGAACCCAAAATCTGACAGAAAAATTACCTAGCAATATATTTTTCTATTTTCACTCATCATTCTTCATGTATTTGAAACAAAACAATAGCAAGCAAAACCTTTCACTCATGCTGTTTTTATGTTGTTGGTTCTACAAGTGCTACCCAGCATTTAATTCTTTGTCTGACCCAGACAACAGCAACAGGGAAGTGGGTGTTCAGCTAAGGGTGTTTAAGAACTTTGCATTTCTGATTTCTGTGCTGGTCCAGTATTGGCAGTGTGACTGTGTTTGCCAAGGCGAGAAATGAGGACTGCGGAGAGTGGAGTGGAGCTTGAAGCTCCATCAGCTACTCCCGGATGTGTGCAGAGCCACACTGGGAATTAGGCACATTGGCCCTGATCCTCAGCCAGTAAATGGGTATCCTCCAGACAGTCTCAAAGTGGTTCTGGCCGTGTTTAACTTCTCTCCCTGTGGGGGGCTAATCTCATGAAGATTTCAGCCACACAAGCAACAGTGTCTGGGGTGTAATGATCGCTTTGAAGTTGGTTTGCTCACCAGTGCATTTAAACAGTTTAAATGTTCCAGGAATAGGGTTGGATGCCCCAGTGAATTCATTTCATTTACCCCCAACAGTGGTTTCCCAATACCAGCAGAGGTTTACATGGCATCAATTTAGAGGCATGCTGCTTCTGAAGATTTCCCCTCTCACCCTCTCAATTTTCTACTTCTCCCAAGGTCTTGCTTAGAAAAATATTAGGGGTCAAGGCTGAGTAGAAAGGGGCATTATTATTATTGTTATTATTATACCCTTTGGGCATACGAAAAACAATATTCTGCATTATCTTCTACAGTGTTGTTAGCTCAATAAAGAGAAGGCAGAAAATTAGGACAAAATTAAGGCTACTTCTATACATGTGTGATTAAGCATAAGTGCTGAATCTCTGCAAAACCCTGTCTCTGCTCATTTAGTCCTTTGTAAATGGAGAGTCTTGATGCAATAATCTGCCACCAGATCACTTTTGGAGGCTTTGACACCTCAATGCTACTGAAAATATATACTTCCTTTAACAGAGCCCAGAAGTTTTATTTGGTAATAAGTGTCCCTCAATGCCTACAGCCCTTTTTTGCCCAACATTGATATACCAATTCACTATAATTTAAAGCAGATTAAACTTTTCTATCACTGGATATAGAAAACAACATGTTCTCCCAAGACACTGTGTCCCTTGAAAATAGTTTCTGGTACCAATGGGAATTAATGTAAAGGGTATTTAATATGATATATATGGAATAGTTCTGTGAAAATGTGCAAAGTGCTATTGATATAATATGCATCAAGCAAGAATATAATTCAATGATAGAACACATGCTTAACATGTGTAAGGTTCTGAGTTAAAACTACCTGCACACACACCTACACATACATGCACACATGCATGCACATACACAGATAAAATAATATATTGGTACTTTCAATATTACACATTCTGAGGTAGCAACAATTATGTTTTGACTAAGGTTTTGCCTATTAATTTCATGAAAATTCTTGGAATACGTGACCAACATTAATTACATAAATTTAACTTGGAAGAATGATGTGTTAATAACATTTTGCTTGTTTATTTATTTATTTATTTTTAAATATAAATTTTATTTATTTATTTGTGAGAGAAAAAGAGGGAAAGAGAGAGAGAGAAAGAGAGAGAGAGAGAATGGGTGCACCAGGGCCATCAGCCACTGCAAATGATCTCCAGATGCATGTGGCCCCTTGTGCATCTGGCTCATGTGCGTCCTGGAGAATCAAACAATGATCCTTTGGCTTTGCAGGCAAATGTCTTAACCATTAAGACATCTCTCCAGCCCTTATTAATTTATTTTTGAAGCAAGGTCTCACTCTAGCTCAGGATGACTTGGAATACACTATGTAGTCTCATGCAGGCTTCAAACTCATGGTTATACTCCTACGTCTGCCTTCTAAGTGCTGGGATTAAAGGCATGCACCAAACGCTTGGGCATTTTTCATTTCTTCATTCTTAATAAATAAGTTAGAATTAAGAAATTCCCACTTTAAAATATTAGCCAAAACAGGAAGTTATAAAGAATCAGTAACAAGTAAAATCTAACAAGGTTAATATAACCACTATTAATATATTCAAACATTTTATTTCTGTAACATATATATAGGTTGGATATTTAGAATTTCCCCAACCTTGTAGTACATAAATTATGCATATTAGAAATTGTTGTATTTCATTAAGATGAAGTTCCACAAGTAAAATTATTGGACATTTAGTTTTTAATATATAAATAGGGAATTTAATGTTTAAAATAGTTATCAACATGTTCCCTGATCATAGTCCAGTTTTCTGTTTTGCATTTTGAAGACGGTCATGCTATTTTTAGTGATTTATTAAAACCTCATCATATGTGGGCTAAGGAGATTGCTCAGTGGTTAAAGGCACTTATTTGCAAAACATACTGGTCTTGGTTCCATTCCCCAGGACCTATGTAAAACCATTCACAAAGTAGTGCACGCATCTGGAGTTTGTAGCAGCAGGAGGCCCTGGAAAGCCTGTTAATTCGTTCTCTCTCTTTCTCAAACAAATAAATCCTTAAAAATAAATAAAAAACCTCATGTAATGAGAAATGTTACCTTTCTCTTTATTTGTTAGAAATGTTTACTCAGACTAAAAATTACTACTACATTCTATCTCACATCACATTCTTTATGTGCATGTGTGTGCACCTGTGTATTTCTGCATGTGAGTGGGTGAAAATGCACATATATGCCTTCCAAACTTTATTACATGAATTGGGAATCAAACTAAGTCCTCAATCTTGCAAAGCTAGCACTTTATCAGCTAAGCCATCTCCCATTCTTATCTTGATTATATTGCTTCTGAATAAGCTAATTTAAATGACTTATTTTAGAACTGTATAGAGTATTTCAACAGAAATTATGAGTAACTGCTCAGTATTATGGAGAACCAATCAAAAAAAATGCTAAAGGTATAATACATTATGTAAGGGATCCGAGTCACCTAATTTAACCTTTATTGAACAATCACACTTCTTCCATTTTCCTCATGACCTACCTTCTTTGCACACCCTTGCTAACCCTTACAACCATGTTCTTTTTTCCTTTAAAGGAGAAAACTGTTCATGCTTTAAAGCAGAGCAAACATCAGTTGGTCTTCTCTTTCCACTCTGGTTATGTTGCCTAGGGATCTGCAGCCCATCTCTTACAGTATGGATTACCCCCACCCCACTGCTCCCACAAACAAAAGGCTCTGATCCTATTTTAAGGGACATTTTGCCTCCTATATTTAGTGGTAGATGGATAACAAGCCAGGAAATGTTGTTTGATACTCTTTATCCTGATCACATTTTTGTTGTTTGCCAACAGGGAATGTTTATCTTTCTGTACAGTTATTATTTTTTTTTTCACAGACTCAAGGAAGATTGTAGGCATTGGATAGTTTCTAGTTTTTCATGGTGACCCAGAGACATTTAGGTGAAATTTACTCATCCTTGACATGAGAATTTCTTTTGTCCCATAATCAACACCGTGCTATGATTAAGATTTATTTAATTTTCATTTAAACCCAAACTTGGTGTTTTGCTAACTGTTCATGGAGAATTAATAGTAAACATCCCAGAAAATATGCCCAGATACCAGAAAATTAGAAATAGTTTTGCCTTTTCTGTAGTTATTAATTTTTCATGCCTTTAAAAATAATTGTAATATGCTCATTTACACAATTATGGACATATTTGCAGATTCTGTTTGCTGTGGTGTGAACTGTGAGAAAGATTACGGAGGTCTTCAAGTGTACATGCTCAGGAACAAGGGCCACTTAAGCTCGGCTCAGCTTCCTAAACAAGTGTTTAATCTCCTCATTAAAGATATATGAAACTAAAAATCAATGAGCTCCGGTGGTTAGAGCTTTTTAGTGGAACTAATGGATACACCTTGTCTAACATTAGAGACTTTACTTGTGGTTTACAGCTGTACATGAAGAGAAAACATGAATCTAGAAATAAGGTCTCTGGCTGGAGTAATAATTGGGCTGTGAGTTCTGGATAAGCAGGTCTCATAAATATATAACATATGGAATAAAGTATTGCCAACTCACATTCCCCTGCATTAAATAGATATGGTGAACTCTTACCATAAAGCTCAAGATTAAAGACAGCAAGATTCTGCTTGGATATATGCCCTATGGAGCCTCATTAAAAATACTCTTAACTGCAAATTTAAACCTCTGACATGCTGATATCATGAACTATTTAAACTGAATAACATTCCATGAGACTTGTTTAGAGACATAAAAAGCAGACTTCATTTCAACAGGCAAATGCAAGCAAATGTCTTGGTGTACTCCAGGTAATTAATAAATGAGAACCTGCTGGGCATTTGGACAAACACCTAGAACTTGAAAAGTCTCATATAAACAACTTTATGAAAAGTACTGAGTGCCTCGAGGAACATCTCAGTGTAGTCATTACTAGTCATACCTTGCTCTGCCACCAACTTTTGTTTTTTGACTATACTTGTTTTAAACAATGCAAGAAAATATGAACATATGAGATAGATTATAAATTCCACAGAACCAGAAATTATGTCTATCTTTTTTAAAATACACTGCATAATGAGAACAATACTTACTTAAATCTGAGAATGGAGGGCAATAAAGGCCATATACAAAGTTTGTCTAGGTTTTGAACAATGTAGCAGTTCATCTGGTCCAAACAACATGACACAAAGTCAGAAACCTACATCTTTGCCAAATCATTGCTCCATTAGTATACATTCACACACATCACAGGACATTTCATTCATGCTTTTGTAGCCTTCACTTAAAAAAGAAACACCTAAATGCAAAACTCCATTAAAGTTTCTATTCTACAAAATTGAGTTGCTTTTAATTCTAAGCATGTAAACATGGGGCCAATAAGAATTATAGAATGAATATGATTTGAGAAATGGAGTAGAGTATGTATAATACATGGCATTTGAGTCTAGAAGTCCCTTTTCTCTGGATACTAAGGAAACCTCTAGAACAACAGGCACAGAAAGCATTACTAGAAGTTCCTCAATGCCATTTATGAGAAGTCTAAAGACAAAAATCAGGCTCTTAAAATGCTGATGCTGGGTAGGTAAGCACCCATATTCATGTGCTCAGGTGTGCACACACACACACACACACACACACACACACACACACACACACACCCCAGGATGAAACCTGGCATGGTTATTCTAGCACTCCAGAGACTAAAGTAAGAGGATCCTCATGAATTCAAAGGCAGAAGACTGGGCTACACGGTGAGTTCCAGGTCAGACTAGCCTTGAGTGAGATCCTGCTTCAAAATCAAAATAAACAACCAGAATGGGGCAGAAAGAAGATGAGGAGGCTCTGCACAATCACAGCACACTCATGGCTCTTGGCTGCACTGGTGAAGGATCCACTATTTAGTAATTTGCATATGGTTGCTGATATAGACTACCTTCCTTTCTTTTAAAGGAATTTTGAATTGCTGTTCTTATTTAACTCCAAGTGAACCACTTGGCCAGGAGGGATGAAGTAGTTGACCTAATGATAGTTTCACCATCCCTCTCTCCAGCCTGGACCACACAGGGGAGCTCACAGTGTGACTCTGTCCACTCATAATGAACTCTAGTAGAAATCCCTGTCATGATGAAACACCACTCGCAATGATTCATTCCGTGCAGCCTGATGTGGGGATAACCACCTGCTGTCTGCATCCAACCTTCTGGATTTCTTCATGAAGTCATCATTAAGAGCTATTAAAGCACCCAGTGATTTTTCAATTTTGATGCACAAAATTATACCTATCTATATGAAAAGAGTCATAAATAAACATTGACTCAGCAGGAGGGGAGATTTTGTGTCTCAAAATAAGAACCAAGGAAGCATGTTTGAGGTCTGGTTCCTGGCAACATTTCAGGGTGGACTTTGTGTTAGGCAACAATGGACCAAACAGCTACACTGAAGAATGCAACTGTTTGCTCTACTTTTCATTCTGTGGCTTCTGAGGAAGGCAGAAAGCAGGCTTCTTGTCAAGAGCTGGGCACCCCCACTGAGAAATCTGCCATGTCGTTCCTTTCTCAAGAACTGTGTCTGCAAGATAATCATTAGAACAGAGTGCAACCTCTGTTTTCTTCTTAGAGTAATGGTTTTTATTTTTTATGAGTATGTAATTTTCTGATAGTATTTTTAGTCATTATTGGTTACTAGCAGCTGTTCTTGTTTTATGTATTTTAATCTGGTCAACGCTCTGAATTTTATTTGGATGGCTTATTGAAACATCTTTCATAGCCAGATATACAAAGTAAATCTTGTGGTCATGAGGGATAATTTTTGTCACTAAAGAAGATATGGTGATTAGGGCAAATGATAGGCTGAAAAGAGAAAACAGTTCTCCATTGTTTTAAGAGAAGAATCATGGAAAGAGTGGCAGCAAATATTACTAATTGTGAAGTACTGAAAAATTCACATTTTCTTTCAATACCTGTTGTGATATTTTAATTATATATATGCCTTATGAAAGTAATTTAGATAAGACTTTGGAACATGAGTATTATATTAATTACATGTGAATTTTGAAATTTGCATCTTTTTATCTGTTAAATATTATAAAGCATATATTCCTATATTATTAAATGTTGTTCTGTAAAGATTTTAGTTGCTTTGTGACATTTCACTTCATAGGTGAAAATTAATGCAGCCATCTCCTGGTTTTGAACATTTAAGTTGATGATTTTACATAATTATAAACAATATAAAGATCATCCATACAGCAAATTTTAATATCTACCTATGACTATTCCCTTAAGATGAGTTTCTATAAGTAGAAGTTCTGTATCATAGTAAATTTGCTTGTTACTACATACCTTTCTCCAAATTATTCCCCTCAGATAATAGTGAATTTTTCTCCCAGCATCAGTGGACAAGAGTAGAAGCATAATAATCTTATATTGTGAGATGGAATATGTATTGATATTTTCACTCATGAGGATAAAATTTACCTATATTTGTAAAATTAATTTAATATATTCTTGATAAATTCTCACGGTGTTTAGGAGTCATCTTTGTGTCCATATCTGAAGGAGTAGGAATAGCTGCTTTAAATAAGGCCACAGAGAAAAAAAAATCTGTTTATTCTGAATTGAGTAAGATTGTGTGTTATTCAGTTTTTCTTGTTGCTATGACAAAATACCTGACTGAAAGAACCCAAGAGAGGACAGATAATTTGAGTCCACAGTTTTAGAGGGTTTAATACATGGTCACTTGGTTTTGTGTTGCTGGGCCTGTGATGAATCAGAACATCATGGTGGTAGAAATATGTACCAAAGGTTAGTCCCCTCATGAAAGACAGGAGGAAGAAGTAAGAAAAGACTGAGGTTCAGGCATTACCTTGAAAGGTACATCTCTACTGACATGCTTCAGCCAACTAGGCCCCACCTCTTAACATTTCCAGAGACTCGAATAGCATCACCAACTGACAACTAAGTGTTCAACAGATGAGCCTGAGGGGAGCATTTCACATTCAAATCTTGGGAATGGGAGGGTATGGGGCAGTGAAATGGCTAGTAAAATGCCATGGGGTTTGTGAGATTCACTGATAGATAAATATCACTACAAAACAGAAAGGACTATACAAATTGTTTATAGTGCTATTAATTAATACAATTAATTAATACAATTAATACAAAGCTAAGTTTATCCATGAAAGCTTTCTGCTTGGGTTTTTAGTAGAAGTAAAAGAGAGGATTCATGTAATTTTGGGGACTCAGTGGTGCAGTAACTGAGTTCATGAGCAGAAACTGAGTTCATGAACATGGATACAAAAATCTTAGTTCATAAAGAGTTAATCATGAAAGCCAAGTCTTTGGGAAACTTATATGTCACATTTTATTGGGAGGGAGGAGAGATTTGGATGGTTAAATTCATTAATTTCCCAAAGACATGGAAGCCCCTAGTGGATAACTGGCTTATATACAAGTAAATCCTAAATGACATTTTTAAAGATTATTACCTAAGGATCTTAGAATATTAACGTTGATAGGGGACATAATGTTCCAGTTTTGTTATTGGTTTCATTGGTTAAAGAGTAATGAAATGAACACAACTTCTTTATCTTTTTAATTACTTGATTAATTAGAGACAGAGATGGAGGGAGAGAGAGAGAGAAAAAGAGAGAGGGAGGGAGAGAAAGAGAATGAGCATACCTGAGGCTCTGGCTACTGCAAAGGGAACTCTAGATGCATGTACCACAATGTGCATCTGGGTTACGTGAGATCTGGAGATTCAAACCTGGTCCTTAAGCTTCTAAGGAAGTGCCTTAACCAAGTCATTTCTCTAGCCCAGATTACAACTTCTTAAATTATATTTCCTGTTGGTGACAATGAAAAAGAAAAGGCATATAGTAACTATAAAATATTAGGTAAGGTTAATCGACTTTGTCAATAAAAATATTCATATTTACACCAAACAATTTGTTTCTGTGATATTGTACTGTAGCTGACTTTCATCTATTTAACTAGAAATCTTAAACTTAGGTTGCTTATAAGGATGAGATGACCATCATTTGAAATTATAATAGTATGCGTTCTGTTAAAGGAATCCATGTATATCAAAGTAGTTGACTGAAAGACTTATGGATGAGATTATCTATGAGATTAGGGTCCAGTGTAGTAGTCATGTGTACTAAGTATGCCTCAGGAAACAAGCAAATTTATGCAATTCTTAACTAGAAACAGTGACACTCTTTTTGTGTCTACTACAGTGCCTGAGAACCAGGGACAAGAACTGATATTATTAATCTATTGAAAAAAAAACTTTCAAATGCTTTGGGTGGAGATGGATTTTATCTGTTTTAAGAATGGGAGAGATGGAAATCTCAAAAATGTCTCTAATTTGATTTGTATTAATGCTCCCTAATCCCCTCCCTCATTTGGTTCAATGTTGAGATATTTGATCTTTTTTTAAAAATATGTATTTTGGGCTGGAGAGATGGCTTAGGGGTTAAGGCACCTGCCTCCTAAGCCTAAGAACGCTGGTTCCAATCTCCAGCGGTTCCAATCTCCAGGTCCCACGTTTAGCCAGATGCAAAGTGATGCAAGGGCGAAATGCCGCACTTGACCACAAGGGGGCGCATGCATCTGGATTTCATTCTCAGCAGCTGAGACACTGCTGGCACGCCCATCTCTGTCTTCCTCTCTCTGACTCTCTCTGTCTCTCTCTGTGTCTCCAAAAAAAAAAAAATATATATATATATATATATATATATATATATATTATTATGTGTATATATATAATTTATTTATGAGAGAGAGAGAGAGAGAGAGAGAGAGAATAGGTGTGCCAGGGCCTCTAGTCACTGCAAACAAACTCCAACTGCATGTGCCCCCCTGTCTTTTGCATCCGGCTTATGTGGGTCCTGGAGAATTGAACTGGGATCCTTTGGCTTTGCAGGCAAACGCCTTAACCTCTAAGCCATCTCTCCAGCCCCTAGATATTTGATCTTAATAACAGTGAAGAAAGTTACTACCTTATTGATCATTATGCAGTATTTAAAACAAGTTGTTTGGACAGATCAATGCAGAATACATTGCTAACCAAAATATAAACTATTGATCTGCTTCTATTGATTTCATGTGGAATAGGGTAGACATGTATTGGTGGTAATGACATGGGCTTTGGACCTTTGTCACTTCCTCTACTAAATTCCAGTTCTGTCCCAAAGGATTACATTTCTGTGCATTTCAAGTAACATTTGTAGCAACTTAATTAGCAATAGACAGAAAACTAGAAACAAAATGCCATTCAATCACAATGTATACTTGTAAAAATATGGGGATACTAGAACTGTGTGCAGCAACATGAACACCTCCAAGATAATGTTCAGTACAAACAACTCTCGGCACAAATGAGGATATGCCATATCCTATTTATGTGAAGAAAAAAAAATAGGAAACACACAAAAGTAAACTACTAGGATTAGGGATATATGCTTAGGTATAAAAATACAAGAAAACCAATTACCATAAAAACCAGGACAATAGTTGTCTGGGAGGAAGAGGAAAGGGGTAGGCTCTGGGAAAGGAAACGAGGCATGGGCTTGTGCTCATTTTTAATACAGTACACAGATGTTTGGCTCATGAAAAGTCAGTGAGCTGTATATCTTTGCTTTGTTCAGCAATTTTGTGCATTTTACAGTGAAAGATTAAAAATTAGAACAAAAGCAAATTTCAGACCAGTTTTAATGAAATGATATTTTCTTCTAAAATATCAGAACATAAATTTACAGTATTTCTCCCAGTTATGCTCTTGACCTCAGTGGCTGCCTGGACGGACTCCCTGGCCTCAGAGATGTGAGCCACATCACATCAGCCACCAAACAAACCCCTTAGCAGGATATCTAATAAAGGGGGTTCCAGAAGAAAAGTAAGAAAATCATCACTGAAAATTTTTATTTTATGTCATCTCTTTAAGACTCTGCATGGAATTCTTCCAGATAATAATAAACCTGAATGTCTTATATGGGGCTATGATTTAGAAATTGAATATTGAAAAGACACTCAAAATAGATTGTTATTCAATATTGTTATTATATATAAGGGTATGTTATTTTTAGCAAATGTGCTAGATTTTTTTCTCAGATTAAATTATTAATTTTAGGAGATATAGATTTAAAGTTATAAATCTGGTCCCCTCTTTCTGTAAGAGCAATCTAACAGGTGAATGGATAGTCTGCTAAAATCAAAAAATTGGATTTCAGCTTTACCTTTGTAAATGTTTGTGTGAGCAGGTGTATCTTTGTTTTTCTTCTTCTTTTTCTGTTACCAAGGAAATACCACACATAGACTAGCTTTAGACTTAGGCACAAACTCCATTGCTGAGACAGGGGTAGATCCTCTCCTATGCACTTGGATATAAGACCAAGAAACATAAATACAACCCAGCATATTGTCAGAAAATGAATGGCAAAAAAAAAAAAAAAAAAAAAAAAAGATGTTCACCACACATCATGTATCCACCTTCACCTTTGTTTAGTAATCATTAAAATAACAAGGAGCACAGATCTCTGTGGGTTGGAATATTTTCAAGTGATTTATGTGGAAGTATGTTCATGAACTAACCACAGCCTCTCCTAGTCTATACCAGTTCTTTGTTTACTCAGTTCTGAGTCCAAGGTGTCATCCTTAACGCCACTTGTGCTGGCATGTTTTGACAAAGTACCCACTAGCAAATCAGTAACTTCACAGGGACTGGAACCCCTGAGTGGGCCAGCTAGCTCATCTTCACATGCATAGAAAAGGATACACCATGAGTTCTCAACCAAGGTTAACGTGATCAAACAGGAGACTCCCCAGCCACATGCTACCCAAACGAGAGAACACAGAGACTTCTGGTTTCTCCATTTTCTTTCTTCAGCTCCCAGGCTGCTTGTATTGTGTTGGAGTGATGGGAATGACAATGTCAAGGTCACAAAGGCACTCTCTTTGCAGTATACCAGACAATAGGGACACAAACAAGGCTCCTTTTACTGGCTTCCACTGACGCATGAAGAACCCCATTATTGGGCCATTTGTATGTTTTCACTAAAATGGCAACCCCTGGTAGTGATGTCATAGTAATGATATGTTACAAAGCCCTGCAAAGAGCTCCTGCAGGAAAAGGCAGGGGAAAAGCAGTCTCTTTCCTGTTAGGAAGAAAGGTCAGACTCTGGTCCCTCTCTCTGACATGACACAAGTACTGATCTGTGCACTTTGTCATCAACCAGAACTGAGTGAGCATATTAGACAGCTTGTTCTGGGTCCTGACTGACCTACTAGAAATCAGCTGGGTCCTACATATGCACCAGTAAAAACCACAGCATAGACTTTCTTGCCTAAATTACTGTAATGATAGTCCTTAGTTCTGTCATTACTTCCGAAATTACAGCGAATGGCTATGATTTGGCAGCTACCATAGGAAAAGACTCTTTGTTGGGGCATTTTGGCTAGATCATTCTGCATGGTTAGAGGTTGGTTGGCATGCTGTCTTTGCAAGACAGATACCACAAGAGAAAACAATTCTGAGAAGAAGCGTTTGCAGAACTTCTAAGCTACTGAATAATTTTAACGACTGACTCAATAAAGTAAAAATAATTATGAGTGTAACCTATTAGGTCCACCTATGTGAGATGTCTTTGACCTTAGAGATCCTGCACACAGGTCAGAAAGTACTTAACTATCCTGCAATAACTTTATTGCTCAGATTGAACAAGAATACTAATCTCTGCTTAAAATACTTCCTCATGATTTTTTAAAATACAAATGGTAATCATACAAAAATGTTTATGTGTTTAGCAGGCTTCATATATATTTTAAATCGTTTTTATACATTGTCAGTGAAACAGCGAACATTTTCCATTTCTTTCATTTTGGTCTTCCGTTTTGATGATGCATAAGCCCTCTCGAAGATATCATAAATAGCTTTAGAGAGGAATTGTTATCAATTCTTACAGTTTTTATCGTTTTGTTCCTACAATTTATGGTTGGTATTCTGTTCTTTATTAGTTTGGGTAAAGCTTATATAAGCACAGCAATGCATACGGAGTTTCTGACCTTTCTTGCCTTAGTTGTCTGTCTAAAGCATCACTGGCATTGTACGGTGTATCTGTGGAAGTCGTGTTGCCATGACTAACCTTGCTTACATATTCCAGTGCTGTATCATGTGTGCAATTATTATTAGTATTGTTATAGCAGATCATGCAATATTGAATACTTGTTTTAAAGCGTGGCTTAAAATCCACACATAAATTAAATCTCAAAGTTCTCCATGAAAGTAGAGTATAAGAACTGCAGAATGGATGGAAGATTACCCAGGCTGGTTTTGTGGTTAAAAAAAAATAATAATAATAACAGTTGAGTGGACATTCACTTAAAATCCTTCAATCTCTGGAAAAAGAAGGATCATTTCATTTCTGGTCTCTGTTATTGAGGCCCATCATGTCGTTAATGTAGATACTTTTTGGTGATTAAAATATCCTTGAAAGATTAGCAGATAAAGAACAAAGCACCTCAGTGAAAGATAAGAAATAGATGACAAAGCCAGAGGCATATTTAACCACTGTTTTTCTTTCCCTTGTCTCTTCTAGGTGTTTCTTTGGCTTTCTGTTACCTGATGTTGAACACCTTTTTCCTCTCTGTAACACACTAAAAAAAAAAAAATCTTCATAAAGCTTTAAGCCATTTGAGACACTTGTACTCTATTACCTTCAATCTGGGAAGTACTTTGAGGAAGCTGCGAGTATCTTGCATTTTGCCCTCTGTCTTTGGGGGCAGTGTAATAAAATAGCTATAATAATAGAGAAAGGAAATGGGGAAGAAATCATGTGACCAAATGACTTATGGAGAAACATGTTTCCCTGGTGTTCTCTTTCATTTATCTCTACTGTATAATGCATTTCTCTTGTTTTACTGGGTAATTAAACCTTCACCACTCCCAACCTGGTGAAGAATCTGAATCCCATTATGGAGAGATGCCTGAGTTAGATTCTCTTGTGTTATTATCAGGAGTTGGCCCCTTCAAAGGGAATGCTTTTGGTAATGTTCAGAGAGGTCTCTAAGGAGAGTCCCTACTCTGAGCAAGTTAAGCACTGTCACATGTCTTGGCAGGGCTTACTGAACTTTTAGGTTAACTTCTACAGCTGTTTCTCCCCCTCCCACCTAGATTTTGTTTTAAACTTATTGCCTTGTCTGCTTCTTAATAGAGCAGGATCATTTTTCAGAGGTAGGGCTATTCTTTTCTTTCAAGTTACATTTTTATGAAATGGAAAAAAAAAAAAAAGATGAATCCACATCAAAGCCCTCATAGGAGAGGCCACAGGTTTTCTGCATGTGTCTCCTGGAGTCTAACAGTAGTCTGATATGAGCTCTGCAGATGAATTACTTAAAACTTACACTTCTGCTCTGCCCCTTGGATGTGACGCCAACTCTTCTCTCATGTGTCTTTAATCTGAATTGCACAGCAAGGATCATAGTTTGCATTGGTTTATTCATTTTTAAAATCTATGAAAGAGAAATCTACAAAGTTGTGTTTCTAATGTGGCCTCTTTTTCAGATGTTTACATCATGTACCTTTCTCAATTAATTCCTTGATCATGAGTTAGCAAAATAAAGTTTTTCTTACTTTTCTTTTTTAGGAAGAATCACTTTAGTAATGAACTACATGCCGTATGTATTTATTCTATTTGCAAAGTGGGAGCTGAGACAATTCACAATGTAGCATTTTGGGATAGAAAGTTTCTAATATACAGTTGAGAGATGGTTTAGCAGTTAAGGTATTTGCTTGTGAAGCCTAAGGACCCAGGTGCGATTCCCCAGTACTCATGTAAGCCAGATGTACAAGGGGGAACATGCATCTGGAGTTTGTTTTTGATGGCTACAGGACCTGGTGTGCTAATTCTCAATCTGTTTCTCTGCTTCTTTCACTCTCTCTCACTCTCTCCCAAATGAATGAATGAATAAATAAAATATTTAGAAAAAATACTGAAAAAAAGAAAGTTCCTAGTATATATATTTGTTCCTAGAAATAGAAGGTGCAACATGAAAGACTGAGTTGAGTACTAGTTTGACTTTTATAAAATTTGAATTAGGAGAAAATTATATTGTACAGACGTGGCACCTGAATGAAATAATGGATAACAAATGAATGATTTTTTATAACTTTGAAATAAGTTTTTTAAAATTATTTTATAAAGTACTTGAAGTTTCAGATTATTTTGCTCAGAAAACCTAATGTTTCGTGGAAAAGAAATAAGCCATTGTCTTATCATGAGGCTTTGGAGTAGTATTCTATAAATCATTTCATAGACAATAAAATAATGGAATGGAAAAATAAAACTCAAATTCCATATATTTTACCATTAATTACCTATAATGTGGTTTTAAAAATTTTAATATATTTATTTGGAAAGAAGGTTTTAGAGAGGACAATATTGAAGTATTAAGAAAGCATAGCATTTTAAAGCATAAGTTTTTTACTTCCAGAAAAACAAATTATTTGACTCTTTGGAAGACCCACTTGTGATATTGGCACTGCCATAACCGTGATTAGGGTTCAGACATTGACCTTCTAGGATTCCTAAAGTTTTTTTTCCTTTCTTTTAACTTTAAAAAATGTTATATTTATTTATTTGCAAGCAGGAGCCTGAATTACACATTTTAATATCCAAAATAATTTCCCCAAAGAAAGAAATTTTCTGCAAGAGCACTAATAGCTCAGAAATAAGATGTGGTTGGTGTAGGCATTCATCATGAATTTGAAACAAAATGTTGACACAACCAAAGCCACACTTAAGAACAGAGTAATAGATAAAGAATTGAGGTGATTCTGATAGTAAAAGACTTCCAAAAAAGTGTTTAAATGTTTTCTTTAAGAAAATGACCATGGAACATTTAAAGAAAAGGCCACTTTTTTTTTTTTTCATTCGGCTATTGAGAAAAGTGGGAAAAAATACCTACCCGGTATGTTCATTGTCTGAACAAAATCCTCACCCTGTACAAGTTATATGCTCTGTACTAAGAGATGTTAGGGATGAAATTTGATGGATTCTATGGAACATTTGACAACTACAGTGACAATCTCTGGAGATTTTAATCAGGGCAATAGGAATAGGGAGGAAAGGAGAACTAACCACTCTTGTGCTGGGCATGATCACCGGCCATTGATAGAGGAAGTTCTGAAAAAAAGCTCAAGTTATGAAAGGTGTGACTGGAGATGTGGCTTGCTCAGCGTGCTGGAAGTCCTGGGATTCATCCCCAGCACGACATAAAACCAGGTGTGGTAGGACAAACCTAAAATCCCAGCACTGTACAGGTAGAGGCAGGAAGATCAGAAGCTCAGTGGCATCCTAGGCCACTTAGTGAATTTAGTGAATTCATGCCAGCACGGGCTGCATGAGATCCTACCTTAAGCAAAAACATTCAAACAACCACAAATCTGTGAAAGGTGAAGACATGCAAGTTAATGTAATGACTTGACTTTTATTGAATGTGGCTCTAGAAGACTGCCTGCCGTGGTTGAAATAATGAATTCCTTTAGATTTTTTAGGTGCAGATGGTATTGTGAGGCATATTTCAATATTGTGATTCTTATTTTTCTATTATCAACTATCATTTGTATTTGTTGAGGGATTTTTAAAAATTTATTTATTTTTCTGCTATTGTCCTTTTCATCTCTCTTAGAAAGCAGCCTATTCATCCCCATGGGCAGGGGGACAAAAAAAAAAAAAAAAAAAAAAAAAAAAAAGCCAACTTATAAACAAAACCCTGCCTCCTTTCCCAGTACTAGCCAAGCAGGTCTGCACGAGCTTGATGCTCCACTGAGGTTCTAGGAATATACAACAGAGTTTAAGCCAGTGTCCCTGTAATGAGGTACTAGGGGTTTACAAAATCCTTGAACCCCAAACCCTAGGTTCATTTGTAAATTTAATCAAAGAATTAAATAAAATTAGATTGAGAGGATAGTTATTAAATTATTATTGGAAAAGCAGGTCTAGGAATCCAGGCACGAGATAAGAAGTGGGATCATCCTTTGATTTTTACCAAGTGCAGACAGTCCTAAAATTTTCAGGGGTCACTGTAACTGCCTAAAAGAACTACCTGACTCCCTCTCAGCCCTGCTAAATTCTATCTTTAGCAAGGAAGGGTTTTGGAATGGTCACTTGAAAACCCGTTAAGTCTTGTAATAACAAGATATTAGCTTAGAATTCTGGGGCATGGATTCTCTTTTTCACTTGTGGACAGGAAGAAAGAAGAAAAGACTTTGGTACTGCCAGAGCCATCTTGCACTGGGTCAAAGTAGGAAGTATTTGAACACAATGACCAAAGGTGCAAATAGCAGAGCCCAGAAACAGTGCGACAAATTCCTCTGATGTGCTTATTAGCTTATTAGGCACACACACACAACTTTCACTCTCAGGCTAGAGCCGTGACTCAGCACTTAAAGATACATGCATGCAAAGTCTGGTGCTCTAGGTTTGATGATCATGTAACTCCAGATACACACAGAGCATTATCTGTAATTCATTTGCAGTGACAAAGAGGCCCTGATGTACCCATTCTCTTTGTCTCTCACTCTCTGCTTGCAAATAAACACATAAATAAAAAATTCATAAGATGTTGAAACTTCCTCATACACGAAGAGGTATCTATTTTTTTTTTTAAATTTTCACTCTTGTTTACCATGTTGTTCTTTTGCTTAAGTACAAAATTCCTCCATTTGTAAGATGGATCATTGCCTGTGTAGAGCCTTGCCTTCCACTCCAGGTAGTTTTGGTTATATTATCTATGATTATGAAAACACTGGTGGTATACTTGTTTAATATAAAATTTAAAAATAAGGCAAGATAAGAAAATATAACTATTACCCTTATAATATGTAAACTACTACATACTGTGAAATCTATATATTTGTCTATCTATCTATTTACATGTACATACATAACCATGCATATATATGCATATGGGTTCCTGCATATACTATTATAATGTGTACATTGAAAAAGATTTTAAAAGAAATGATTTAATATTACATTTCTTAGGCATCTTTTTTTTACTAAAATTATAAGCAGGCTTTTTGTATATCAGAAAATATTATACTGTAATCATTTTAAGGCTTTCAAAATTATTATATGCATTCAACATAACTTACTTAAGTAATTTAAACTTTAAATTATAGCAGCATTGTCATTATTATAAGCAATATTGTCATGATCATACTTATTGATAAGGCTTGGCTCATATTCTTAAATATTTTTGAAGGATAAGTTCTGAAAAGTATTTCAATGGGCAATACATATTTCTTCCAAAACATGTAAAGTTTTTATACTTCTAATATTGACTGATAATGGGTATAATTTGTGTTTGCACAAATGTCATTACCACTACTAGAACTTAACCGATGTGATAAGAATGCTTGCTGTAAGGCAGTACCATAAGTAGATGTATAGACACAGAGTAGTTTTTGAAGAACTGCCTTCTCTTAAAGCTGTAAGAATTCTAAATTTTGGTCATGTTTATATAGAACTTCAAGATGAACCAAGCTGGTGATTCATTTTCATGGAACAAAGAGTTTTATGCATTTTTATTATTTATTTCTATAATTGCCTACCTATATTGATTATTTTAAAATGTGAATTCATTAAGATAGTGTGACAAAGACAAATAAAAGTATTTAATTATGTTTGTCAGAAGTATCTGATAACCTTTAACTGACTTCAATATTATTTGCCTTGCTAAAATTTAAGGTGTGTAGAAAATTAAACATGGGTTGTTCCTTGTGTCAGGTAACATTCTGTTTCATCTGGACCTATATTGTACTATTATTATTATTTAATTAAAATATTTTGAAAGATTTCTTTTTAATTTGATGGAGTTACCTAAATATTCTATTTTCCAAGGCCAGGGAAGATATACTTGTAAAGATTATCAGCTCGAGCATGAAAAGAAATGGGAGGAAGACAGGGAATAGGGGGAGATGGGTTCCGTAACAATGAATGATTTGCCCCAGTGGTCCACTGATGTTCCTGTGTTTGGTCAGAGAGTGTGTGTCCTGGCTTTGCAGCCACCAAACTTATCTGTCTTGAAGCTGAGTGATTGGGGTCACTGGATATAACACTGTACCATGCTCATCTAGTTTGTCTGAAATATCCTCTTAGCAACTAACGGATTCTTTCAGGTCAGGGTTAAGGAACATAGGGAAGAAGTGTTACTGACCAGAGAATTATCAGATCCCAAGAGACATAATTGCTAGCAATATGAGGGGCTGAGAGAGATGATTTTTTTTTTTTAAATCCCATTTCACACATGGCTATACCTTTCTCACCTTGACAGGGAAAGGAGTTCTTCAGGTAGTACTTTCCCCTGGCCTTTGTCTGGGTTCCTGTGAGCCCTCGAAGACAAAAACCTTCCTGATCCCTACAGCTATTTCCGTTAACTCCTTGAAGACCACATCATGTGTGCATTCAGCTGCTGAACTGTTTTAATGAGGTGCCACTGATTTTAATGGGGCAAAAAAGACAGATGATTCACACCAGATGTCCATAAGGGCCATTCGGGGATTGCTTTGCTGGACACATAGTACATCATGCTGCTCATTGAATTCTTAAGGGGTTAACTTGACCTTTCCCTTTAACACAGCACTAAAAATAATGTAATTTCCATTCCCGGTGTCTCTTTTATTTATATAGAAAAGCTTCATGACAAACCCACTGGGCTTGGAGAGCAACTTCCTCTTTTATGTCTTTGCCATCCATAAACCCTAGTGGGTGATTTTGAAAGTGGGATATTCCACGGTGCAGGCTTTGCTCATGAGCATCAAACAAGCTTTTATTATCAACACTTCTAGCACCAGGACATTCCAGAATTAAAGATCACTTCTGCAAGATTGCTGATCAGTGTTGTACACCTTGTTTCAGAAAGCTTGTTTCTGCTCAGGTAAGATTCTCGTCTTGGAATATGAAAATAAACACTAAAGAGAAGGAAGCATCATTCTCTTAGACATTATATAATAGGCATTACATTATTATTTTATTTATGATTATCTAGATTCTATGAAAAATGTTTCACTTTTTATTAAAGCTATCAAATTTAAAGTCATTATAAGATGGAAACTTCAGTACTCATTTCTGATTTTTATTTATTTTTGGCATTGCTAAGAATTGAACTCGTGGCCTCAGGTTTGCCAATTTCTCAATGTTATCATTTTACACCTTGCTTAGCCCAGTGTAGTATTGGACATTCCACCCTGAGGTCACTATGCATTTATTCTCTGCATGAAAAAGAAATAGTTGATTTACTCATTGTTTATCATAATCTTTTGTCATATATTTCCTTAACTGAACATAAAAGAGTAACCTCACAGGCTTGTGAAAAATCCACCTACAATGGGAGCCCGTTTTTACAGTGTCAAAAGAGAAATCAAATAATGACCCATCATTTCTTTTTTTTTTTTCATCTGTATTCTAGGATTTTTCTATGATTTGGGTCTCTAAGTGAAGAATTTCATTTCTTTAAATGTAGCGTGGAAATACACCTTTTTTGTTTCTGACTGTAATTTAAAATTTTACATGTTGTTATTATTGCATCAATGTATTCTTTTGCATTGCCTTTCTTGAAATATATAGTCATCTAGTCAGTTCTTTATTAAACTCAATTTTTTGTGTAAATAGTGAGGAGGAAAGTGGGAAGACTGAGGAGAAAGAGGTTGCATATGTGCAAGGAGCTGTTTTCTCCAATATTATTTCATTATATTATCTTTATTTTCTTTTGGTTATTTAAGATGAAGTCTCATCATATAGTCCAGAGTAGCCTCAGAATTGCAATCCTCCTGCCTCAAACTCCCAAGTACTGGTATTGCAACTGTCTATGTCCAGTCTTTTCTAGTAATGTCAATGATAATTTCTGTTGCTTGAAAGATGGTGAGCATGTGCTTTCACTTTCTAGTGTTAACGAGCTTTTCCACCAATTGTCTTCAGTGGCCTCCACTCAGTTTTAATCTCTTCTTTTACCTCACATATCTTATGTATCTGACCTTATAATGCTGTGATAATACAAGATTCAATGCTACAAATTCTGACTTTATAGGTGTGCATCTTACCTCATTTCTTCTCTCCTAAACTTTTGTTCTGATTGAGCATCAAAATGAACCCCATATTCCTACCTTTCTTTGTGAGTATATTTACTAAATGGTGAAAATCTCTTTAATCTGGATTATCTTTCACAATCTGTGACTTTTACAATTTAACAGAACACAGGACAACTGCTAGCACCCAGTTCTGAATCTAAGCACCTGATGGTTTTATGTCCATTCTGACCCTCAATTTCATCTTCACAAGAACCACTGGCTCCTGGTTATGAGGTGCACATCCCCCAGCTGCCTCAGTGCCCCTAAACCTGAGAGTAAGTCTATCCTAGACCAGAGGAACCATCAGGCAAGCCCAATCCAGTTCTCTAAGATACAGTACTGTGCCCTAACTAAATGCCACTGCTTAAGACATTATGATGTGTTTCTATTTAGCAAGAGCTCTAGATTCAATTAGAGTCAGGTTTGCACAGTTCTAAAGGAAAAGATTGTTCATTAATTGTATTTGATATTGAACTCTCACTTATTGTCCTTTATTGTACACTACTGTTTTGTAAGCTGACACTTTATATGCCAGGGTCTTCTTTTTCATAAATGTATATCATTTCTCTTCTCCATAGTGAGCCATCAGTGTCCAGAAAGGGTTATTAAAGACAAAGAAGATTTTCCTTCCATGTCCTTCCTGTTCCTAACAATTTGATTAGTATTTCCAATTTTATAATTAAATTACTATTTTATAGTTAAATTACTATTAATTTATATCATTTTATAATTAAAATATTTTTGTTTGTTTCTCTGCTCCTATTTTACATATAGATGGCTTTGTGGTATCTTTCCTTTTTTTTTTTTTTTTTTTTTGTTTTTTTTTTTTTTGATGAGACAGTGAGAATGAAAGAGAGAAAGAAAGAGAGAAGTGTCATGCCAGGACCTCCAGCCAATGCCATTGAACTCCAGATGTGTGCTCCATCTTGGGGACATGTGCAGCCTTGTGCATTGCATCACCTTGTCAGGCTAGCTGATGTGGGACCTGGAGAGTCAAACATGGTCCTTATTCTTCACAGGTGAGCACCTTAATTGATAAGCCATCTCTCCAGTCCTCTGGCATGTTTCTTAATAAAATTAGATGAATTATAATTAATTTATAATCTGAAAACATATTCCATGCTAGCCTATTAATTATTATGGAAAACCTCTTGACATTCAGAAACATTTATTAAGAATGCTTAGGAAAGAAAAAAAATGCTTGAATCTCTGTCAGTGTTCCTAAGGCAATCAACACAAATTCCACTAAGTAAAATAAATAATAATCATAATGTTCTTATCATTAACTTAGCATCATAAGATGAATTTTTTTATTAAGTAGAAACTTAGTATGGACATTTCATATGTCCCCAGCCCCTGCCATAATATTTTTGAAACTTTACCACCAGACATCGAAATATCTGGAGTCTCCCCTGGAGATCACACGTATTCATTCCTTATGCATTCATTCAGTCATTCATTCTCTCTTCTTCCTTCCCTCCATCTCTTTTCACCTCTATCCCTCTATCTCTCCTGTTATGTGTCTCAAGCTGACAATCTCTCTGCCTCAGTCTCAGTGCTGAAATCACAAACCTAACCTACCACACTAGTTTAGTGTGCATTTAAAAACAGATATTTTATTTATTTATTTATTTATGTTATTATTTATTTATTATTTATTTGAGAGAAAGAGAGAGTGAAGGAGAGCATGAGCATGCCAGGGTCTCTAGCCATGCAAACAAACTTCAGATACATGTGCCACATTGTGCATCTGGCTTTATGTGAGTACTGGGAAATCAAACCGTGGTCCTTTGGCTTTTCTGGCAAGTGCCTTAAGTGCTAAGCCATCTAGCCAGCCCACAAAATAGACATTTTAATGTTTATGAAGTTCTGCTTAACAACTTTCCTCTCAGGAATCAGGCTACCAGTATTATTTAAACATTTATGAGCAAATTCAAGATTATGTTTTCTTTTAAAACTTGTATAGTTTTATATTCTACATTTAGGAATATAATTCATTTTGTGTTAATTTTTTGGGAGAGATATAAGGTCTGTGTTCTAAATTCCTTTTTTCCCCTTTGTGCATATGGTAATGAAGTTGTTTTGTACCTTTATTGGAAAGATGATCCTTTTTTTGTTGAGATGACGTTGCTCTTTCATTAAAATTCTGGTTTTATGGACCAATATTCAAACTAATTTTTGTTTATGCTTTTGTTTCTGTGTGTGTGATCTTCTCTCACCACCATACTCTCTTGAGTACAGTTGCCCCTTGGTGTTACAGGGTACTCTTGGGGCATTGGTTCTTGAACTTTCCATGGATTCCACTCTCTTTGGATGCTCAAGTTCTTTATACAAAATGACACAGTGTTTTCATATAACCTACACATATGCATTGCCATTTCTAGATTACTTATAATGTTGAACACAATGTAATATTATGCAAATAGCTGCTCTACTGAGCCTATAGAATATTTCCAGTTCCAAAGGAATATAAAATGATAATGATTCACTTTAAATTCCTCACCTGATCCTTTGAATTACATGGTCATATCTGAACCTGATGCTGTTTTCTCTTGCTTTTGAAATACTTTGTCATGTTTGTTGTTGTTGTTGGAAGACAAGAATGCTGAATTAGTTAATGTAGAGAAAAGAAGACACATCTTTAGTGAAAAATTCATATTAATCTGAATGGGATTGGGTTGTGATAATGTTGGCTGCAACTGCAGGTTCTAGGACTTAATATCCCCATCTTCATTCTTAACCGTGAGCTTTCCTATCTTCTCCCACTCAGAGATACTATTCGGTTTGCAGGTTTAGTGCATCTTTAAACCGCTGCTTTTCTTCTAAATCCATGTTTTGTGGCTGTACATTTTGTGGGAACCAGAGCATTATCTAGTCTTCTAATTAATTCTCAAGGCTTTTAAAGCCCTGTGTCCCTAGGCCTTCATTCACTTTTTTCCCCAGTGGTACAGTTTTTATGCCCTGGTCTTGCACTCCTTGGAAACATTACTCCAATGTATTTCCTTTAGGAACTGTTATTTAAGGTTTCCCATGAGTGCCAGGAATCCCTCTTCTCTGGCCTGGAGAAAGCTCCAGCATATTCTTTTTCTTGAAGGCTTTCAGCTATGAAGACTGGTATGGAAATGGTAACAGGATGTGTGCCCAGTAAGTACTCTTCCTAATCCTGGCCTCAGCCATAAGGGGATCTTTCAGAGCTCTATCCCACAAGGACCATTTAAAGTTCCTGGGAATAAAGATGTCTAGTGTGTCAGCTCCTATGTCCCAGGACTTTCTCACTCTCACTCCCAGCATCAACTCCAGCCACGTGGTCAACCACAACTGACATGTCTCTGTGCACAAGAAGAGAGCTCAACTGAACTATATGGATGCTCCTTTTACCTTGGGTCTGGCTGTTGCATCAAGACCAGAGTTCCCCATAGATCCCAGAAACAGCACTAATTTCTACTTGCCTAGCTCTGACATAGTATAAGAGCACATTAAAACTGCTCAGCTCCTTCCCCGTTATAACTGAGATCAGTTTTCTCTAAGCTCCTAGAGCCACTGAAACAATTTCTAAATTATTTTAGATTGAGATTCAGGTCACTTTTTCAACACCTCTTCCTTTCAACATAGCCAACTGGAGCCTGAGCTCTGCCTCTTACATGCATAGGATCCTCTGATAGAATGATGATACCTTGACCCTGTGCAACCAAACAGATGAGTGTCTACTAGGTATTTGAGGGCAAAACTTTAATAAAATGTTTTCCCAGTGAAATGTGTATAATTAAATATACCTATTCAGAATGTTGAATGTCTCATTATATTGAGTGATCTTTTAAAACATTTTATTTATTTAAGTATTTATTTATTTATTTATTTATTTAGTCAGAGAGAGAGAGAGAGAGAGACAGACAGACAGAGAGAAATAATAAGTGCTCCAGGGCCTTCAGCCACTGCAAACAAACTCCAGATGCAGTTGCAAACTTTGTGCATCTGGCTTATGTGAGTGCTTGGGAATCGAACCTGGGTCCTTTGGCTTTGTAGGCAAATGCCTTAATCACTGTTACATCTCTCCAGCCCCTAGAACATTTTATTTTTTAAAATATTTTTATTTATGTATTTGGGTGATTTGTGTTTTGCGTGTGTATTAGTGTTTCTTGATGACAGATGCATGCATCACTTTTTGCACCTGGCTTTCATGTGGGTGTTAGGGACTCAAAACTGGGCCAGCAGGCCTTGCAAATAAAAGCTTATAAGCACTGAGCTGTCTCCCTGGCACCTGATCTTTTAGAACATTACATGTCATGTTATATTCCAACCTGAAAAAAAAAAAAAGTTGCAAGTTGCTTCTCATTTTCAGGACACATAGCAAAATTCTCCAAAAAGCAAATTTGATGATCTGGCTCTGCTGCCTGTTCCAAGCTTATTTATGCCTCTGTTCATCTCACTCAGTTACTTCATCCAGCTAGTCCCCAAAAGCACCTTAAACATCCTTTCTACTCTGTGACCTTCTTTATGCAGTTATGACTAAAATTTGCCTTCTTTCCCTAGGATACTTCAGCCACATATATTTACAGCTTGCTGTTTTTTCTTTCAGAGAAGTCTTCTTCTGTTTTCAGATTAAACTGTGTCCGGAATATAGACGTTCATAGAAACTTTGCATATTTTTGATAGCTATCACAACTGTAATTAATTATTAAAGTCTCAACTTAGTTCTCTGTTTAATGTCTATTCCCCACCTCCATGGTCTATGACCACTGTTCTTTGTAGACTCAGAGTTCTTGGACAACATTTCTGAATTCATTGATTAAGGATGAATGAACACCTCCATTTTCATCTTTTGAGAAACCAAATCCTTGATTTGGGAGTAGGAAGTACAGACAACTAGAGATACGTTCAGAACAACTAGATCTTCCCAAGGATGTGGGGAGTAGCTAGGGGCAGAAATTTAGTGAAGAGATGAAAATTCTCTCCTGTGAAAGATTTGTAAAGAGAATTGATATCTTAAAGTTTTATGGAAGTGGACCTCACTTCATTTCATTGGCTTTCAAGGAAAGAGTAACTCAGTAGAGTGGAGAATGCAGAGCCCCTCAGATTGCAGCAGCCTTAAAATGCGAACATCAGCAGGGCGTGGTGGCGCATGCCTTTAATCCCAGCACTCGAGAGGCAGAGGTAGGAGGATTGCCATGAGTTCAAGGCCACCCTGAGACTACATAGTGAATTCCAGGTCAGCCTGGGCTAGAGTGAGACCTTACCTCGAAAAACCAAAAATAAACAAAAAAAAAAAAAAAACAAAAGAAAAGAAAAAAAAAAAAAGTGAACATCATCAGTTAACTATCTTTTCAAGGTTCTCTGCTTACAGTGGAACATGGGGAGAAAATGTCTCAAATCTAATAGTGGCAGAATGACTCCCTCAGCAAGTTTAGGGGAGAGTTGGCATCCCTGACACCATCACAGGAAATCATGCTTGAATTTAATGAATACTTCCTATGCATGCACTCTTCACTCCCTGTAGGAAGCACTGCCCTTGTATGACATAAAATAATTTTTAGATAGAAATTTAAATCCATACAACCCTTCACATGATTGTGTTATACTTATGTGAATATGTTCTTCCATATTTTTACATTTGATTATCAAAAATAAACTCAGTGAGGGGTGGAGAGATGTTTTAGTGGTTAAGGTGCTTTCTTGAGAAGCCTAAGGACCCATGTTTGACACTCCAGATCCCACATAAACCAGGCACACAAGGTGATGCAAGAACTCAAGGTCACATATATGCACAAGATGGTTACATGCATCTGAAGTTCAACTGCTGTGGTTGGAGCCCCTGGCATGCCAGTTCTCTCTTTCTCTCTGTCTCTCTCTCTCTCTCTCTCTGTCTCTCTCTCTCTGTCTCTCTCTCTCTCTCTCTCTCATAAAAAAATCAAAGGTAGGGCCTGGAGAGATGGCTTAGCAGTTGCCTGTGAAGCCTAAGGACCCACCTTTGAGGCTCTATTCCCCAGGACCCACATAAACCAGATGCACAAGGTGGCGCATACATCTGGAGTTCGTTTGCAGTGACTGGAGGCCCTGGTGCACCCATTCTCTCTCTCTCTCTCTCTATATATATATATATGCCTCTTTCTCTCTGTCTGTTGCTGTCAAATAAATAAATAACAAACAAACAAAAAATACAAAGATAAACCTCATTGGAATAACATCTTTGTTTACGCTAAAAGAAAAAAACAAAACCAGAGTTTAAGAAAATGATGTTTCCAAGCCATGACCATACACTTCAGAATCACATAGAAAACACAAACCTCAGTTTTCTGATTCCCCTGAGATTGTAAAGCCTCATTTGAGGGCAGGGGTAACTTTATAATTATTTCCAGTATCTATAGCATTTTTGAAATTATTTTCATTTAGTGTTGTATTTCATACTTAAGCACCACTTTAATCATTTTTAAATATTGACAACATTAAACCTGCTCAATCCCTGAGGAGTAATGTAGTTTAATAGTTTCTACTTCCAATTTAAAGACTCTTGTCCCAAAAATCAATTCAGAGAAAGACTCTTTGCCCTCAAAATCAAGTCTTCAAAAATGTGCACTTAAGCAAGAAAAAAATGGAAATGTGTGGGATATCAAAGCTCTTAAAGCAGCTGTTCTACATAGAGAGTAAGCACACTTTATGGCAGATTTTAGTATCTGTTCCAGCTGCAAATGTGCAATATAATCTGAAAATTATACTGAGCAGTTTTCATCTAAATGTGCAAACTTTAATGACAAGAAGGCAGTTTCAGGAGGAATAGCAGCACCCACTTTGTTGATTTTGTTTGGACGAACTTTTGGTAAATAAGGACCATATAGAGCAGCTCACGATAACATATACAACACTTTATAAGTCAAGGCATCTAGCCAATTTCGCAACATTTACATACTGTATATATGAGAAAGGAGGGCTGGAGGGATGGCTTAGTGGTTAAGGTATTTGATTGCAAAGCCAAAGGACCCAGGTTTGATTCCCCAGGACCCATGTTAGTCAGATGCACTAGGGGGAACATGCATCTGGAGTTCATTTGCAGTGGCTGAAGGCCCTGGCATGCCCATTCTCTCTCTCTCCGCCTGTTTCTCTGTTAAATAAATAAATACATAAATGAAATTCTGGCCAATTAGAACACAAGACAATCTGATAATTTCTTATGTGTTGATAGTCACATCTATGATGTATAGATATATTAGTACATATACTTCTTACGCAAGCTTAGACTCACTCAAAAACACAACTTGCTCTTGTTATAAAGGAAGCCAGGAGAGAACGCAGGGCAAGCGCTTCCTGGAACAAAAGCAAAGTTCATCCCCCGTCTACTTGGCACATAGTGATGTTCACATGGGGAAGTTAGCTGATATCAGTTTGCTAAGTGGTTTCTCCTCCTGCTATGCATATGGTGAGCTAATAACAGTTTCTTTCCTTCTTGACTTATTCTCATCATGAATTGCATCAGCATACTTTATTTATTTTTATTATTTTTTTGAGAGAGACACAGAGAGAGACAGAGAGAGAGAGGGAGACAGAGATGGGCGCGGCAGCAGTGTCTCAGCTGCTGCGAACGAAATCCAGATGTGTCCACTCCCTTGTGGTCAAGTGCAGCATTGCGCCCTTGCGTCACTTTGCATCTGGCTAAACGTGGCACCTGGAGATTGGAACCGCTGGAGATTGGAACCAGTGTTCTTAGGCTTAGCAGGCAGGCACCTTAACCCCTAAGCCATCTCTCCAGCCCTCATCAGTATACTTTTTCATCCTTGCAACATATAGAGTTATGTGCCATCTATTCTTGAAAGGTTTATTGGCTGACCCATAAACCAGTTTTCTCTTTATAGACCATGTTTCAAAAAATTTTTTCTAAGATCTTAAAGCCTGTGAATTTTTTAAAATTATTCTTTTTATTTCTTTAACATTTCTTTTGTGTCTGGATCAATTTTCTTAGTATATTTTTTTGTGCTTTAATCTTTTTTTTTCTTAACATGTCTAGCCCAAGGTTCATCTTAGTCATTTTGTCCAAGTCTCAGCTTTATGTTTTATGAATTTCACAATTGCTTATTTGTTTTGTACCTGATAACATTTACTTACACATTTATTATCCTTTTGTTTCTTTTGCTGTTTTGCTCAGTGGCACTATTTTGTTCAAAGTATCTGCACTGAACACGTGGTTCCATTTTATTGCTTGTACAAGTTTTGCTAGAGCACATGTTTGGGTTGCATAATTTTTTTACTGTTGTTCAGGTACAAAAACATTTTATTGTCTTGTTTTTCCCTTTAGATACAAAGAGATACATTATTTATATATCAGAAAC
This sequence comes from Orientallactaga sibirica, assembly GCA_036365145.1. Classification (NCBI taxonomy): domain Eukaryota; kingdom Metazoa; phylum Chordata; class Mammalia; order Rodentia; family Dipodidae; genus Orientallactaga; species Orientallactaga sibirica. Next base: position 36,375,657 of record JAEOAD010000006.1, on the reverse strand, counting down.
ATCCAAATCTTGCTAAACTTTTGTGTATTTATTTGTCATTCTGTCTTCAGAGATCAAGAGCTATGTGATTTCATCAGCTAGAACTTATTAAATTTTTGTATGTGGTAAGACAGGACCAATTTCTTGTAAATATTCCATGTGTGTTCAAAAAACATCCATTATCTGCTAAATTTAAGTAACTGATTTTTCTAAAAAATTGCTTTTAAATATTTTATTTTTCTTTATTTGAGAGAGAGAAATAGGCAGGGGAGAGAGAGAGGAAGAGAGAGAGAGAGAGAGAGAGGAGAGAATGGGCATGCCAGGGCCTCCAGCCACTGCAAACAAACTCCAGATTCAAGCACCCCCTTGTGCATCTGGCTTACGTGGGTTCTGGGGAATCGAACATGGATCGTTTGGCTTTGCAGGCAAGTGCCTTAAACAGTAAGTCATTTCTCCAGCCCCTAAGTAACTGATTTTTAATGACTAATAGCTTGAGATCATTAGTTGACTTACTTAGCGTGTGTATATTCCAGTCATTGCCCGACTGGCATTATCCCCTTCTCAGAGGGGTATGACAAAATCTACAGTGATTGCTGATTTACCCACATAGAGTTAAGGTTCACATATTCCTAGACCACCAACCTTAGCATTCAGTCTGTTTTAATTGGTGCGTTTAATCCATTCTATTCTTTAGTTTTATATGTGTATAATGTGTATAGATGTGTGTATGTATGTACACGTGTGTGCACTTGCTTATAGACAGCACAGAAAAACTTCAGGTGTTGCCCTTGGACACATCATTCACTTCTCTTTGAAATCAGGTCTCTTGTTGGCCTAGAACTCACTGATTAGGTTAGACTAGGTGGCTAGTATGCCCCAGGCACTCTTGTCTATGTCCCCCTAGTACTGGGGTTAAAGTATAAGTTACCACACCCAGCATTTTAAGTGGGCACAGGGGGAACAAGCAGGTCCTCATGCATGTGAGGCTAGTGCTATTTCTGTTTGTAATGTCTAAACTCATATATACTTCATTTACTTTTTCCCACTGTGACTATTACAGTAGCCAACTCAGATGGATAAATATCACTTATATTTGTGACTTTCATATCAAAAAATAGCCCTGCTGTTTCTGAAACCTGGGTAAAATCTTGAACAAAATAAAGCATATTGACTTCTGGGCAGTTTGGGCATATAGTAAAACATGTGAAACTACACAATATAAAAACAGTTTTATTCTGGATTTAGATGATTACAGAGATTTAAATGTCATTTGGGAAAGTGAGATGCATTTTATAGCATTGTCATATATATTTGTTAGCCTTACTTTCCACCTACTAAATACTAATATTTCTGAATTATTCCAACAGCAACAGTTGTCCTCACACATGCCTAAAGTACATGTTCATCAGTGCAAGAGTCCTGTTGAGAAGAGCTTCTACAGATGTGGAACAGAACTCATAGCAGTTAAGTTTTGCAGATGAGCAGCATCAAATCTGAGAGAATGGCTGGGAATATTTCCAGAGGGCATGTCCTTAGCTACATGGATGTGATTGCTCTCCAACACAATTAAAAAGAGATTAAAAGTGATGCAGAGAGAGAGAAGAGACAATAGGTAGAGCTGACGGTACTGATGCCTCTGTTTTCTTCTTGGTAGGGATATACCTCTCCTGGTTGGTTTTGCTAGTTCTGATTGGGTTCTTTGCTACTGAAAAAAATCTTAAAGAGTGTATCCTCGACACTAAATAAATAATTAAATCTGTCAATAAGCAAATGGATTAATGAAATGAAGAGATAAGTTCACAAAAGTAGAAATAGAAATGGTGAATAAGTCTTTTAAAAGGTGTTCAAGCCGGGCATGGTGGTGCACACCTTTAATCCCAGCATTCAGGAGGCAAAGGTAGGAGGATCGCTGTGAATTTGAGGCCACCCTGAGATTACATAGTGAATTCCAGGTCAGCTTGGGCTAGAGTGAGACCCTACCTTGAAAAACCAAAAAATGAAAAAAACAAAACAAAACAACAACAACAAAAAGGTGTTCAATATCTGTATCTGTCAAGTAAATGCAGATTAAAACCACTTGTAGATACCACTTACTCCATTCAGTAGGGTTACCATAATTAAAACTGACAACAGCAGGGCATGGTGGCTCACGCCTTTAATCCCAGCACTTGGAAGGCAGAGGTAGGATGACTACATAGTTAATTCCAGGTCAGCCTTGACCAGAGTGAGACCCTTCCTTGAAAAACAAAACAAAAACACAAAACAAAACAAAACAACAACAACAACAAAATGACAACAAATGCTGGCAAGAGTGTGGGGAAAGAGGAACCCATATTTACTGCTGGTGGGAGTGAAAACTAACACAATGGTTATGGACATCAGTATGACGCTTTCTCATAACATTAGAAATAGAATTCCCATGTAACCCAGATACCTCTCCTGAGCATATATCCGAAGGACTACATACTCCAAATATACTTGCACAACCAGGTTTATTGCTGCCTTATGTGAAATAGCTAAAAACAGAAAGATCTAGATGTCCGTCAACAGATGAATGGATAATGAAGATATGGTATATATACACAATGGATTTCTATTCAGCAACATGGGAAAATGAAATTTTTTAAAAAAAATTTATTTATTTGAGAGAAAGAGGCAGAGAGAGAGAGAGACAGAGAAAGAGAGAGAGAGAGAGAGTGTGTGTGTGTGTATGCCAGGGCCTCCAGCCACTGCAGACAAACTCCAGATACATGCGCCCCTTGTGCATCTGGCTTACATGGGTCGTGGAGAGTCAAACTGGGATCCTTTGGCTTTGCAGGCAAACAACTTAACTGCAAAGCCGTCTCTCCAGCCTGGGAAAATGAAATTTTTTTAATTTGCAAGAAAATGGATGGATCTGGAAAGAATTATACTAAGTGGCCCAAAGTCAAAGACCAAAATCACATGTTTTCTAGGCTATGTGGATCCCAGCCTGTAAGCTCTCTCTCTCTCTTCTCTCACTCTCTCTTTCTTTATCATCTCTCTCTTTACTAATCTATCTCTATAGTCTATGTATGTATATAAAGAAATGCAAAAGTTGGTAAAACCTATAAACTAGAATGTAATCAAAAGAGTGTGAATAAAGAAACAAGTAGAAAGAGGGGTTGGGGGAAGTGAAAAGACACATGTGGCATGTAATCAAAAGCAGGGAGGATAATGGGAAGCAGAGCAGGGTTGATAAGAGGGGGGAGAAATTCAACTAAAGAAAATTAAATTTGAAAATTCTAGAATTGGGCCGGGCGTGGTGGCGCATGCCTTTCATCCCAGCATTCGGGAGGCAGAGGTAGGAGGATCGCCAAGAGTTCGAGGCTACCCTGAGACTACAAAGTGAATTCCAGGTCAGCCTGAGCCAGAGTTAGACCTCAAAAAAAAAAAAAAAAAAAAAAAAAAAAAAAAAGAAAGAAAGAAAGAAAGAAAGAAAGAAAGAAAGAAAGAAAATTCCAGAATTAATGATGTCTAAATGTCTGTATGCTAACTAAAAGAATAATTAATTTTGAAATCATTCTTAATCAGGTCACATAGGCACAGAAAGACAAATGCCACATGTACTCTTTCATATGAGTTTCCCAACTGGGATCAACTGAAGATACATGTAAATGGTAGCACAGGGATTACTGGTATCAAACTAGAGTGAGACCATCAGAGAGAAGAAATGGGGTGGGAGGAGAAGAGGGTTTGCTTGATGGGTTGGATGAAAGATGGAATGTCAGTGTGGGAGGAACTTGAGTGGAGAGAGTACAGGGAGGGAATTATACAAAAGTTACGAACAGTGGGGGCTGGGGAAATGGCTTAGTGGTTAAGGCATTTGCCTGCAAAGCCCAAGGACCCCAGTTTGATTCCCCAGGACCCATGTAAGTCAGATGTACAAGGGAGCGCATACATCTGGAGTTCGTTTGCAGTGGCTGGAGGCCCTGGCACGCCCATTCTCTCTTTCTCTCTGCCTCTTCCTCTCCCTCTCTTTCAAATAAATAAATAAATAAAATATTTTAAAACTTAAGACCAGTGTGAATCAGTTCCATGGAAACCCTCATTCTGACTAGCATTCTACCAGATATAACCACCAGTAAAGGGAAGGATGGACAGTCTTGCCAGAAGGTGAAAATAGCTTAACCTTAAAAGACGGACTATGCCTGATAAATCCCAGTCCCAGAATTGGATTGCCCCCCCCCCCAGTGAGCTGTTGCCAGGGAGACACGATTCCCTAACACAATTTGGGCCATTGCCAAAATATTGTATTACTTTGCCAGAGCTAAGAAGTAACTCCCTCCCAGCTAGCCCTCATAGTGCTGGAAAGCTCTATTGGAGCCACTGGAGGACAATGGTCATGAACCGCATGAATAAGCAGAGGACCCCGCAGACCACAAAATCAATCAGCCAGACAAGCAGTACACACATGGACTGGAGAGGTGACTGAGAAATTAAGGTGCTTGCCTACAAATCTTAAGGACTCAGGTTTCATTCCCCAATACTCACATAAAGGCATGCACATTCTTTCCCTTCCTCTTTTGCTCTCTCTCAACTAAATACATTACAAGTAATAATAAAAAAAGAAGTACACATGTGTAATAGTGGTTTGTAGCCTTTGCAGGTAGCCAATGGTTTTCTTACTAGACATGAGGCCCACTCAGTGGGAAAGAACTCTTATTTGGTACTAGAAAACAAGTCAATCCCATGTTAGGGAAATCCAGAATTCATAGAGAAGTTCCCACTGCTGTGTGGAGAATAAGAGTGGACTTGCCTATCAAAAATCTCTCAGGCAATTTTGCACACCTCCATTAAACTAAGCTGTTCTCATGTTTGGTTGGAGAACTGGTTTTAATTTACCGGCGGTTAAGAAGACAGAGGAGAGCCTAGAACCATTGATAAGGACAAGAAGATAGCTAACTTCCCACTATGAGACTTGCCACCTCTACCACATTGGTTGGGGCCCAGGAGAAATTGTAGAGGAAGCTACCTCAAGAATACTGCTCTTACTGGTAGCCTGACAACCAGATCCAGGGTGATAGTGACAGACACAGTGATTAATCAAAACCTGTCAAAGCAAAAATCTAGAAGCTACAAATAACTCCACACTAAATCAGACTGCCAATAGGCCTACCATGGCTTAAAGAACATTGTGGAAGAGGGGCAGTGGAAAGATTGTAAGAGCCACAGAGTGGGTAAAAATAACCTGAGGCACAGTCCTCCTGCTACTTCATAGGGACTGACTGAGGCCTCCAAGACCCACATTCATAACTATAACCCCACTGAGGAGGGCCCCCAGGATAATGGGAGCCAGGGTGAGGGGATAAAAAAGTTAACTTGTAATAAATAAAATTGAATTAAAAATAACTTTGATACCTATTTACATATTAAGTATAATTAGGTATTGTAAAGAATATTAAAAGAGCAAAATAAAGCAGATATTCAATAAAGCCAAACAATGAGAATTATATCATAAAAATAAACTTCCAGGGACACTTACTAGATTCAACTGAAACCTATATATGTATTTCAAAAATGAAAATAGATTAGATTGAATGCAGAAAGTGTATGCTAGTTTTAAAGTTTAAGAGAGAAACTGTGCCCAAGGATAAATGAAACACTAAATCTGTTCCATGTAAATTCCTTTCATGAAATGGAAATCTAGGGCAGTTTCTTCTCACATAATCATTATATGGTGTTATTAAATGTTCCCTGGCAAGGTGAATGCTGTCTTTGGAAATGTTATCTTATACAGTGGATATTTTCAGGATACCAGTGTCTATCAGTTTTATCTTTGGCCCAACTTTGGCATAGATGGTCTTTGGAAAAGTCTGTGGGGGAAAAGATCCATAGTACAATTGCATGCTTAGCTACATAGAGGACACTTATAAAACATGTACTAGATTGGCTAAGGAAATGAAACACTGAAATGTTGAAAAATTGTAAAGACCAGTAACTTTTCTCTAGCCATGTTTTTCCCAGTAGAGTTTGCAGCTCCATGTCTTTAATAATCACGTGCAGCTAGAGATGAAGGGCATGGATATTGTGATTTCAGAGGACAATGATTAAGGTCTACATGGAAAGCATAACAGAGTAGGGTAGAATCATGAAAATCTGACATTGAAAGTTTTCTGGATGTACAATCGCTAAAAATTGATTCAAAATCATGCATGTAATGGTTCCAAGAAGAATGTGCTTTCCCATGTTTGACTGTGTTTCCTCACTACACCCTGGGTATTACACACATAGCAAGAGCGCTTAGGTTTGCAATATCATCTGACATCAATGTCGGAGATACTTTTGCTGGATTTGAGACTGTTCCATGTTATGATTTTCAGTGTTTTCTCTGTATTTGCAAAGCTTTCTGCTCTGATGAAAATATAATAATGGTTTAATTACAGAATAGAAACTTAGTATTTTCCTATGGCCATTCCTCTGCATATAAGTATCAATTTAGTATATCTTTGGATTATATTGTGTTAGAATGTCTGACCTTAAAAATTGCCATTTAAGTTGCTGACTGGCATTCTTTAAAAATTTGTTAAAATAATTTTTGTTTGAGATAAGGTCAGAATTTCCAGTGATTCCTAATATGGCCCAAAACATGCTTCTTCCATTTTGTATTTATGCCCAGTGATGTTCTCAGCATTGATGATTATCATATTAAATCAAAATATCAATCAATGAAAAAAATGACAAAGATGCTCCATATCTTAATTAGTCAGCCAAGATTTAGTTATTTACCTAAAAATACACACATTAATCTCATTGCAATGCAAACTTTCTGGCATGTTTTTGGTATGTGTGTATATGATGTATGTGTACATAAGGGCGCATTTATGTGTGTGAGTGGGGAAGTTTTTGTACCATAGTATGCATTTGGAGGTCAGAGGACAACTGGGTGTCATTCCTTACCTTTTGCCTTGCTTGAAACAGAGTCTCTCATTGTGAACTTCTATGTTTGGCAGGCCAGCTGTCCCACAAGCTTCCAGGTACCTCTCCCATATCTGGCTCCCTACTCACCTTAGTTGCACTGGAATTACAGATACTTATATGACAGCATCCAGCTTTACGTGGGTTCTGGAGATCCAACCATGGGTACTCATGCTTGGATGCAAATAGTTTATCCACCAAGACATTTCCCCAGACTCTGTTTTCATTTGTAATACATAGTAAAGTTGTATGGATACCAAAGTATTATTTTTTAAATAAATTTCTTTATGATTAATTATCAGTCCATATTGTTTTTGTCCTTTCATGTTGTATACCTTTATATCTGGACTCATGTAAAAATATCCTCTGGCAAAAATGGTTCATGAGTAGAAAAATTAAAAAAAACTCTGATTTAAGGGAAACTTTAATAAATATATAATAGTCTTCATTTATGTTTTTAAAAATATATAATATTCAGGCTCATGAAAATATTTATTTGTGGCGCTTAGATAATAAAGGCCGATATAAAGTTAATTTTTGATTAATTTCCACTGTCCCTATTCAGTTCTATTAAAAAAAAAAAAAACTGCCTCAACTTTATGGAAGCTTCCATTTTTTTTCCTTCCTACCCTCCTGAACTTCTGATTTCATTTGCTGAAACACTAACTCTGATCCAAAGGTCACTGTTTTCAAATGAATTCATCCATAAGTTGCAGTTATAAGATGAGGACTCAGAGCCAAGTGCATAGTCATGGCTGCGACTCTCCTCATGCACTGTTGTATCATGGCAGCTTTAAAGGTAACAACTGGTCTTCATTTTTACACAGAACAAAGTACAAGAAATACCATAGGGAACAGCATGCCAACTGTTGCCAACGTGAAAAACTGATATTGTTTCAAATGAATGCTGTCTTAAAGTTTTATTTTTGATCAATAATTAAAGTTCTAGTTGCACATTTATATTTTTATTTGATTGAAAAAATTAACAATTTTAAGTGAAAACATTGAATGTAACATCAAAATTCCTTTATGCATTTAGAAGCTGATCATGAAAGATTTAAAAAATAATATTCTTTTCAAAAAAAAACCTTGCAAACTGCGAAAATGCCAGTGAATTGGGAAGGAAGTCAGGTGTAGTGGCTCATGTGTTTCCCTCTAGCATAGCTGAGGAAGGAAGGCTGCTTAGAGTTAAAGCACTTGCCTATGAAGCCTAAGGACCCAGGTTCGATTCCCCAGTACCCACGGAAGCCAGATGCACAAGGTGGTGCATGCCTCTCTCTGCAGTTTGTTTGTAGTGGCATGCCCATTTTTTTCTCTATCTGCCTCTTTCTCTTTCTTCCACTCTCTCTCCAATAAATGAATAAAACATTTTTTTAAAATAAAAAAGAATTTAAAACAGAATTAAAAAGAAGGATAATTTAGGTCATGTCTTTAAGGTATGGGGTATTGGTGTACCTAATCCTACCTTTCTGCATCCCCTGAATTCACTTGTTTGGAAAGTACAAAGTGCATCCACAACACCCACCACATCACCCTGTTCTGTGGAAGTTTTCCTGTCTTCACTTTGCAACTGATCTTGGCACCTTAACACAATGATGATAGCATGCAAATCTCGATGCAATAACTTAGTTGGGATTGCTACAGTAAATATTTCCCATTTCCATCACATCGAAAGCACCACCGCAGAGAGGAGAGCACAGCAATTTGGCCTTCTGTTTCCTATTTTCCAGATCAATCTGTTTTTCTTAATTTTAATTTATAATCAGCACAGCTGAAGCTTCCTAATCATATCAGACATGCCAATCCTTTCAGAAGCAAATCTGATTTAACATCAAGGAGCCTGGCTTGTGTTCACAGAAGAGGAGTTCTTCCCCCCTCCCTGCTCTCCAGAAGTTTCTGGCTGTAGTCACACTCATACAGCTGGGATTCAAAACAGTTTCCTGTTACTTGCTGGACCACAAGCTCTCTTCACTGAACCAAGCAATCCACTCTCCAGTCAGCATAGCAAAGGGCAGGCTCAAGCAAGAGACCTTAGAGTTTCTTGTTTATATTTTGATACAGGGGAAGAGAAATCAACACATACAAAAGGAAATTGATCTTGAATAGTGAATAAAATAGAAACATCCACGTTGAAGGAGGCCATGTATTTACCTTTCATTTCAGAGATGCATCAGGAGTGAAAGAGTATAAGCCTACCGTCCTATTTTGTTTCCCATCTCAGAGCAGTTTAACCCAATCGAGGCACAGTGCTGATCCTTCCTTAAGGGACACAGTTTCCCAGCAAGGCCCTTTGAGGATATCTCTGGCCTGTAACAGAGAGGATGACCTTTCCTTGCTGGTTGCAAGCTGGAGCTTGTGTCAGGCTTCACTAGGCACACAAGGCTCTGATTTTGTATCATTAAAGACTCATTATCTCTTTTAACTTCTGTTGAAAGCATTCATCCATAGCTTTAGCTCTGAGTGAAACAATAGAAGCTCCTAGCACAGTGATAATGCCTTTTTTTCTTTCTGGTTTTTTTTTTTTTTTTTTTTTTTTTGCCAGCTTAAAAAGCCTTTAAAGGATGGATTGGCTTCCACAATGCAGAGACACAAAGCTACTGCACAGGAAAATGTGAAAGGTTATTTCTGTACATAACTTCAATTTTAAAGAGAGGAAGAAAATCATCTAATGTGAGTTTATCAGAGCTGGGAGTCTGAGCATACCTGAATACTCAATTCCTACTGGGGAAATATTACATTTTCCAAAGGAGAATGGCATGCCTTGCTTATGCTTAGTCTCAAAGAGAAAAATACTTTAATAAGAATGAAACAGGGTTGGTATATTGATCTTACCAATTTGTTGGATATTAATATATATTTGGCAGGGAGCTAAACTCTCCATTGAATTCAACAGTGGGTTATATGAACAGTAATTTCTACTTTTACTGGCTTTGTTTACACTTTCATTATACCTCTACCACATTATCTGATGCCTTCACACAGTTTTCAATCTTATAGCCACTTTAATCTCCCCTCGCACTCAGCATATCTGAGTGTTTGTTGGCATAAGGGAATTTTGAAGGTTATATTGCAGTACATGAATCAACGGAAAATGAAATGCACTGGAGACAAGATCAGCCAGTTTTAATTCATTGCAGAAAGTTATAGATACCAACATGCATTTAATGTAATCTGATCTCTTTATTCAGTCTTGAATTTATGAGCAATTCACCAAGAGTCAAATGACAACTTTGTTTTAAAAATAGTAGTCTATATTGAATACCATTTTAATATATCTCTGACATATTTACATTTAAAGAGGAGTGAAAAGTAGAATCTTTAAACATAAATTACTCTTTTAATAGAAAAGTAAAGCCCAAGAAAGATGATGCATTTGTTCATTGTAACATTATCTGTCATTATCACATAGGTTGGCTTGGTGATAACATTTAAATTCATCCAGGTCATTATAGTTGATAAACAGATTAGAAACCTCCAAGTTCACTGAGCATTTTGTTTTAAAGATGAAGCAATCTAAGGCCATACCACTCTGAACATGCCAATCTTGTCTGGTAAAGATGAAGCAAATAATATCATTTTTTTTTTTTTAGCTCTAGAATGATCAAATGCTCTTGGTTCACATTGGACAACCAGAAGATATAGACAGTGGCCCCCCGACAATTTATTCGACAGCAACATGGATAGATGGTTGACATCAGCCAATTGCTGTTTGTATGTTATAAGGCATAATCCTTTACTCTGGGTCTCAAGATGTGCTTGGTAGTGCTAACCTCATCAAAATCTTTAGTCTTACCTAGGAAGAAGTAAGGTTATCCCTTTCATTCACATTTGAGAACTCTTTTCTCACACGCCACAGAACAAACACTATGTTGAAGGGCCAATGTAGTCATTGCACCCACAACTTCTACTTGACACACACAAATTTGCAATATATTCCAAAGTAAATAAATATTCCATTTTGTGTTGAATGTTTGTTCCAGCATCATGAAGCTGACTACACCACAAGTCTGCTAATCCCATCTCTTCTGAAAGACTCCTTACAGATCCACCCAGAAAAATGTTTCAGTAGTTCTCTGGGCATATCTTGTCCTAGTCACATTGACACATATATTTAGACATCCCATGGCTCTTCCAAATGTCTAAAAAATTAGAAAAGAACAAAAAATTTATAATCACCAGAAATGTGATAGAACCTACCTACATACCTGGACCCTGTTATGCAAATTAATGACTATGACTTAGGTGTCATAATTTCCTCAACAATGTTGAAACTGAAACTTTTGTTTTTCTTGGGGAGAAAATAGAAGAAGGGAAAAGAGCCCTATGAGGGGTATACTAGTGGCTATTCTCATTGCTGTTACAAAATGCCTAATACAAGCAATTCATAAAAGGAAAGGTTTACATTGGTTCTGGTTGGCAGGGACACCGGACACCATGAATGGGAAGACATGGCAGTGCAAGGCTGCCTGCTGACCTCTGGGTGGATCAGTAGTAGCTGAGAGACATGGATGAGTCGCATTTCCTCCTTTGTCCATTTTTATTCAGTGCACCTTGGGCCCCAGCCCTCCTCAGTTAAATATCTGGGGCAATGTCCCTCATGGCCACACCTGGAGGTACTTCTACGTGATTCCAAACCCAGTCAAGTTAATAGTGAAAATTAACCATCCCAAGTGTCAATGTTCTGGGGAGATTGAGCATTCTCTCGTCCTGATAATCTGTACTTTCTTCAATAGTCTTCATTCTGTTTTACCATAGTAGTACATTATGACAGCCTTACAGTTGATCTAGTCTGTCATTTAGTTTTCTTTGGAAATCCATGAATTTGCTCACCAGAATGAATGTCAGAACAGCGCTGCTATTCCATGAACTAATGAAGTAACTGTTAGTGGATGAGGGTCAGAAAGTAGAGACTCTGCAGATATTATAGCTGTTCATGCAAAGTGTGACCCTAAAACTACACTTTGAAATTTCATTTTGCGATGGGCACCTACCTGAATACAATGAATCGACATTAATGCAAACTTTTATGAATGTATTGCATTTTGAAATGTGCTCTTGAACTATCTTTCTAATGCTCTTCCAGACTGTAAGAACAGAGACAAAGCCACTGATAGAGAAAGAGAGAGGACACATTCAGAGTGAGGCTGAAGCTGGGAAAGGAAAAGAAAGCTAGGATCCAAAAGGATAAGTGCTCATTCATATTGCAACTGTGTTCATCCACTTGAGGTAATACAAACACATGATAAAAGTAAAATGACCAAATCCAATTACACGCATCAATTCTGTCTTCTTAAGCAATTATCATTCTTTTGTAAACTGTAATTTTGGCCACTTGTGAGTACCAACCCTTAATTGTCAGTAATTCTCCAGTTTTCTAGTATTTTGTAATGAGATATTTAGCACACCATGCTGCTGCCGCCAGCTATTTACATTGCACAATTGAATTATCAAACAGACGTTAAAAAATAGTGGGATGTAGCCACTTGTGGCCTTCTTAGAAGTCTTTTCTCTCTTGGTTAAATATGGCAGCTTTCTTGGAACATGTACAGACCTCAGGTTCCCAGTTCATACGTGAAGCTTCCCAGTCCTGTTGTAGTCTCCTCAGGAATTACAGAAAGACATTGTCTTTATCAAATGATATTGATGCATACAACAAAAATCACAATCCCTTCTGCTGTCTACTTGGGCATTACTAAACTCTCGATTTTCTCCCAGTATAAAGCTTTTTTTTTTTTTTTTTTAAAAAATTATGGTTAGTTGTTTTCTTTTTTTTATTAGTTATGTATATAGTATATATAGAGCCAAGATGGTACCATCATTAGCCTTCTCCCTGACCCTCCCCCATGGGTAACGTGGGTCTTGCCTTATGGGGGTAGCCATCAGTTATGTGGGAGAGGCAATGACTCTGTGTATAATGACCCAACTCATGGCTCTAACAATCTTTCAGCCCCTCTCTTCTGCTAATTTCTCTGAGCCATGTTGGGTTCATTTTAGGTCTATTTCAGTGATGAGGTCTCGGGAGTCACTGGGTCTCTGGATACCTGATTTGGTAGGGGTTGTGTTCTTTGTGTCTATCTCCTTCACCCTTGTGCTGGTACCAGGTTCACTAATAAAGCAGCACTCTTGCTCATTTCCCCTATGACTCTATGGCTTCAATTGGTGCCCTGGTGAGGGGCACCTCACCAATATACAGCTTTTGATACAGAACAGGTATAGAAACTTGTCACAATAAAGCAAATAGCTCTTCCAATAAAAAAAGAAAAATAATGTATATGTGCTTCCAAAGAACTGGAGTCATGAATGACTTTTTTTTTTTTTTTTTTTGAGGTAGGGTCTCATTCTGGTCCAAGCTGACCTGGAAGCCTTGGCAATCCTCCTACCTCTGCCTCCTGAGGCACCCCACCAGGCTCAATTACTTTTTTTAAAAAATTATTTTTGCTATGTAGCTGAAGATGACCTAGGCTTCTGATCTGCCTATCTCCACCTACAAAGTGCTAGGCTTGCAGGTTTACTTTTAGCTGCTAGAAATCAAACTCATGGATTCATTCATGCTAGACGAGCACTCTATCAATTGTGTTATATTCTAATTTCATGAATGAGCCTCTCTGTATATTGAAGTCAATATTTGGGGTAAGCAGTAGAGAATATTAGTGTTATAGGTATTCCAGGGAATAGGTTGCTTAAAATCTCTTAAAAGGAACCAAATAACCTGCTCATCTTCACAAGGCCCATTAGATTCTTAAGACCTGCCTTTGGTAAAGGGTTAACTTGGATGGAATGGCTGGCGAAGGAGAAGAGAGCTGAATGGGCACACTGAGAATACACCTGCATCTCTCCTATGAGTATGAGGTTAATTATGGAAGTATAATGCTATACACACTTGAAACTGTCAAAATGAAACCCATTATTTATATGTTAACTAAAAGAATGAATCATAACTAAATTTGTGAATAGTGAAATTGTGACAGTTTTTGAGAAATGGATGTAAATGTAAATCATTATGTTAAGTGAAATGCACCAGACTAAAAAAAAAATATTGAAAAATTTCTCTTATATAGAGAACCAAGATATAAAATCAAGTGTGTTTGTGTGTTTGTGTAGGTCACAAAAGTGAAAAAGGGCATCATGAGAGGACAGGAAGAGATCTTAAGGGATGTGGGGAATTGAGAGAATGATGGGATACATGTGATAACAAAAACAGAAATAGAAGCCGGACCCAGCACTGGGAGGCAGAGGTAGAGGATCGCTGAGAGTTCAAGGCCACCCTGAGACTACATAGTTAATTCCAGGTCAGCCTGGACCAAAGTGAAACTCTACCTCGAAAAACCAAAAAAAAAAAAAAAAAAAAAAAAAAAAAAAAAAAAAATAGGAAATAGGGAGAGAAGAGCATTAGCTGGATAGGAACAGAGCACAGAATGAAGAGTAAAGAGGAGGAGCTAATGATAAAAAAATATAATGACACTTATGAATAATGCTGCCATGATGAAACTTATTACTTTGCATTCTAACCTAAAATGTATTTTAAAAATTTTGAACTAAAAATATATATGCAGTGCCTGGCATCTAATTTGTCTTCTGCTCAATGAAGAAGTTGTATTCAACTTGTAGTGTGACTTCAACTATTAAGCTTTCTTATCTGCCTGTGATCTGGGAGTTGTGTACCTTCCCAAGCATTTCCTTACTCATGCTCATTTGCAGATACTTTATGAGATCTTTTACTGTCCTTGGATTCCCTTTTCTTGTTGTCTTTTAAAACTCATTTATGGAAAGTCTGAATATGAACTATTTAAGGTTAGTCTCTCTTTTGTGGATAATTTCATGTATGATCACATTAATTTGATCATAATTCTTCCCATTATCTTTTTTGTTCCCTCTTCCCTACATCCATTCTTCTGAACACCTTCTTTTTTCCAACCAATCCCTATATTTTGAAGTGTTTTTTTCCCCTCTTCCTTCCTACATGTCAAAATGTTGGTGGGCCTAATATTGTGCAAGTTCTGTGAAGTAAGAACACCTGCTCTGTCATTTTGAATACAATGGTGGCTTCGTGTGTCCAGGACAGTGTCCCAAAGTATTCTTTTACACCCTTTGACTCTTACATTCTCTCACCCCCCCTTCTCCAATATTCCTTGAACCTTGGAGGGCATTCTAGAAATGTCACATTAAGCAATGAGTACTAAATAGTCTCTTATTCTCAGCCCTTGGTGAGTTTTGAGTGTCCATATTAAACACTTCCTTTTACATAATGAAGCTTCTCTAACCAATGGTGAGTAAAGTACTAACTTATGGGGATAAACATATTATAAATATTTATTGGGAACTTTGATGAGCACATCATAACTATTTAGTGAAATAGTAGTAATAGCTTCACCCCGTTCCAGGGTCTATGATCTTCTCAGCCATAGGCATTTGACTGCATGCTCAGTACTCAGCCTGTATTCCTTCCAGTGGGTCTCAGATTCAATCAAACGTGCACCTGGTTACTCCCATGAGAGTCATGTCCAAGTAGATGCACCTTGCGTGGCTAGTCAGCATGCAGTGAGCAGGGAGGATCCACCATTGGGTAAAACTGTTGATGACAGTTCTCACCCAGCAGTCACATAGCACATTCTCACAATACCACAGCTTGCCAGCCAAGAGGACTCTTCCATCTCAGTTCCAGTTTGATTAATCAAAAACCAGGACTATCTCTTTTACATTTTGCATACCCTTTCTCTTAGTAGTTTTAGATTGCTAAATAGAAAGCACACGTTTAACACCCCTTATGTTTGTAGGACTCCACTTGTTTATAATGCCTTGCTTTAAATTTGGATCTTAGTTCTCTGTTCTCATTATGTTTAATTTTGTTCATGGACATCTTGAGCAAGTCTTTCAGAATTCAGCATTGTACCTTCCCTATTCTTTTCGCATTTTCTTTATTGCAATCAGTTAGGGCCTACATTCTCCATTCAAATGTGGAACCTTTTCCAGACTATGTGGTGGTCCTTATTTATTTTTCAGGACTTTTTTTTTTAAATAACTCTACATAGTCTATTTCAAGCAATATACTCACTGTATTAGGTTTCAAACTAAATGTATCTCTTGCCCTTTGCATCAGAACTTAGGTTTTGGGTGCCATTACCCATAAAGTCATTCTGACAGAAACTTAGGCTACCCTGGGCTATGAAATCAGTTCCAGGTCAGCCTGGGCTAGAAAGAGACCCTTCCTCTAAAAATAACAACAAAAAAAGCCAGAAAATAAAAAGGAAAGTAGTGCCATGTGAAGGGCATTCTGAAGATTGAAGATGCCTGTGAGAAGACAGACTATCTTCTCCTTTCTCAGGTAATCATTTGAGTACTTTGCTGATGTGTTCATCTACCTGGGCAGGATCAAGTAATTACAAAGAAGGAGACGAGAGCACATAATGGCATAGGGTGACTTTGTATCTACTGTAGTCGAAAGATGTTTTGATCATAAGAGTTTCTTACAGGTCAGTGGGCTTCATAGAGGCCAGAAGACTGGGTCAGAGAATTCAAACAGAAGCTGAGTGATATGCTGATTGGGGAAGAAGCCAGAACTTTTGGAAGATGTTAAGTTAAAGTTTCCTGATTCCTGCATACAGAGATGTCACTATAGGTAAAATACAGCGACAGACAGCATGAGGGATGCCTGTAAAATTAAGACTTGAAATCAGTAGTTCCACTACATGGATTGAGGTGAAGTACATATTCCAGAACATATCTGGAACATTGTCCAGTCTCAACCCCTTTCAATAAAGTCAAAACAGAGAAAGAATAAGATACACAGTTTCTCGTTCACTCTCAAGTCCCCATAGCCACATACCCAGTCATCAGTAGTAGTTTTAAAAAAGAGTAGATGTTTTGGTCTGGAGAGATTGCTTAGTGGTTAAGGTGCTTTCCTGCGAAGCCTAGCGACCCATGTTCTACTCTCCAGATCCCATGTTAGCCAGATGCACAAAAGTGAGGCAAGCACAATGCCACACATGCCCACTAGGTAGCACAAGCATCTGGAGATTGATTGTAGTATCCGAGGCCCTGGGCCACCAATTCTCTCTCTCTCTGTCTCTCTCCCTTTCTCTTTAAAATACAAAAGCAAAAAAAAAAAAAAAATTTAAAAAAAGATGTTTTAAACTGGATAACTACTAAAAATAAGATTTTTCTAAGATTTATTTTTTATTTATTATTTACTAGAGACAGAGAGTGAGAGAGAGAAAATGGCATGTCAGGGCCTCTAGCCACTGCAAACGAACTCCAGACTCATGCGCCACCATGTGCATCTGGCTTCGGTGGGACTTGGAGAATTGAACCTGGGTCCTTAGGCTTCACAGGCAAGCGCCGTAACCACTAAGCCATCCCTCCAGCCCCCAAATAATTTTTTTTTTCAGGCAAGATATGACCACTATATTCATGACCTCACAGTGGCCGTCATTACCTGCACAGAAACTATACAATATTGGGCCCATAAATGTTCCTTCATTCCTGAAGAGTTGTTAGCAGTTAATGGGTGTTGGGGGTAGGGGAGACATTTTCTTCAATGGTATAGCCACTGGTAAAATTACATGTGCTCTGGTAAATAATCCCTGACCAAGGGTCATGCAAACAACCCCTATTACACTCAGTGGGTCTCTCCCTTTCTCTCTCCCTCTCACACACACTAGAAAGAAAAAAGACATCAAAGTAGAAAATTGACTAGTTGGAAAGGAGAAAGGGTCCAGTAAGAAGTGAATGGGAAGGGGGCAGGAGAGGATAATGTGAGGGAATTAAAATAAAAATATACTACATACATATATACAGAAAAATTATCAGTAAATAAAATCTAAAAAGAATTACAACTTTAGTACCTGAAATCTGCCTAAAAGACTTTCAGCATATATCCTTGAGACAAGGTGATTTGAATGTACAAAAGGGATAATAATATGAGAAAAAGAAGCATCGTGTTTTCACCCCACCACCCTGGGGCAGCTGAAAAAACCACTTACCTATCACATATAACACTGCATGATATTTTTCTACTTAGTGTGTTTATTTCACATCTAATGTCCCTGGCATCCTTTCATTTGGTACATGCTAAGAGGAGACTGATGAGTGAACAAGGGCATACATGCATGAGGACATACATGCATGAACAAATCAGTGCACATACGTAGGAATTGATGAAGGACACAAAAAGTGGAAAAATTGGGAAAAATAGCAATGTGTATTTTGAAGGAAAGAGTACTATCTAAAGACTAAAATACATATGTTCATAGCTAAAATTGTACTTTATAACTGGTTGCTTGTATGTATGCCATCACATTCTCCCTTCCTGTCCCTTCTTTGTCTTAACCTGAAATCTTCCCAACAGTCTACAAAAGATACACAGCTGTCACGAGTGTTACGATGCCTCCTGTGTTACCTGGCCATAGTGTGTAGACTTATGTCTGTGAGCTGATTAAACACTAGTTAACCACCATGAAGATATTATGTAGACATTTTTAAGTTAAAAGAGGCCATTATTTTTGTAGGTCATCATTTTTTTCCATCCAAGTTTCTTAGGAAGACGCTCTGTAATTATCTGGCACAGTTCCCTCATCATGTTTGAGATATGCAAACACGTGCTTTTCATGGATTAAGACCCATATCCATGTGGATCTTGCTGAAGACAAAGTCCATGCTTCCTTTTCCTAAGAAATTCTACTTCCCACTGTGATCTACTTTGGAGCTGCGAACCAACACTGCCATCCACTGTTCCTTTGAATAATCTTCTCCTTACTATTCTCATCAAGATATTGTGAAGCAAAATCTGATGACAGAATTAAGTCTTTGAAGGGAGGGGTAGTTTGTGAATCTTAAGCAAGTGCTTCACTGGAAATAATAAAAAAATCATGACTTCCTTTCTCAAATGCTTCAATGAGAAAATACATTCACAATGTGTCATAGCAAATAAGCAATGTCAAATGTTAGTGTTGGGTCTTGAATGTCAAATGTTTCCCACAGGCTCATTCATTTGAATACTTGGTCCTAGATGTGGCACTGTTTGGGGATGTTGTTTAACCTTAAAGTGGTAGAGCCTCATTGGACCAAGTGAGTGGCAGGAAGATGGGCCTTATGGGTTTTAACCTGGCCTGGGTCCTGGCCAGAGCTTCCTCTGATTCCTGATTGGCTAAGATGTAACAGATGCGCTAAAAACTTTCACAGTGTGAACCCCACTGTTTCAGCCTCCCTTTCTTCTCCCACCATGATGACTGTAACCTTTAAACCATGAGCCAAAATAAAACTGTTCTCCCCTAACTTGTTTCCCAGGTATTTAGTCACAACATAGCTTCTACCTGGGAATTACAGGAAGGGAAAATTGTCCAGTTCCTCTTTATTCACTGTTTACCTTTTACTTCTCTTGGCTCGTTTGGCTCAGGGCAATTTCCCATCCAGTCACAATCTAATACTTAGGAAGAAAGCCAGCCTTCTCCAAGCCAGCAAATCAAGTGCCTGCAGCACTGGCAGAGAAACCCTCTAACACTTGGGGAAAGGAACGCACATTCCTGAAGTCTCACACTCGAGAAAATCGTCCCCTTAGTTCTGTGTCACACCTATATTTCTTACATAGCTACCTTTAGACTACTCTATATTCACTTTGGCTTCCACACTAAGGAACTTGTGACTAAAATTAATTGATATATATATATATATATTTCATACTTCTCTGACCCCTAACCTAAAAGGGAAAATCAAGGGATGAAAAATTTGAGGGAGATAATGTCATTGTACAAGACCTTGAGGTAACCCAATCCAACTCTTTATTTCAGGTGAAAACACTGAAAGGCCCAAAGAAAAGTAAAACACGCAGGGCCATGGAGCCAGTGAGAAGTAAAGCTGGTAGGAGAAGCCAAGTCTTTGAAATAATGGCAAAAACAATTTCTTGCTAAATATTTCTTGCAGACAGAGTCCACCTCTGTCCCAGAGCTACAGGGCATCTTAAATGGCATTTTCTAGAACATAACCTGCCTGAAAGTGTCTTATTTCTTCCTTTTTCTCATCACTCCTCTTGCCTCCCCCTTGCTGATAAGCAGAATGCAGGGGTTGGAAATGACCTGACAACAGTCACGTAACTCTCAGGGGAGAAGGTATGTGAGCTGATGGCCTGGAAAGGATAGAGAGGAGGACTGCCTTCCATTCTTGTTTTAGCAAGAAGACAATTGAATGCTATTTTACTTATCTAGATTTATAACTCCAACACTAAGAGACCTCATTCCTTCATTCATTTAGGCTCCATTTATGTCAGACGTGTTCTTGAGATTTACGTAGGTCATATCTCCTTATTATCTCCTGAAATGGCTCTAACACAGGCTACATAGACATAGTAGAGCTGAGCAGCTCACTCAATGTTTCTTCAATGCTGTTCATTCAGGGATCACAGCCCACTTTAGAAATACCCACCAGTATGTGGGTCCTCAAGTCAGATTCCAATGTGATGGGCTGTTGGCACCTTTTTGCTTTATGGGCTAATATTGTGTGGGTGTGGGCTAGGGCTTCACAAAAATTGACTACAGAAGATGATGATGCTGGTATGGTATAAGGAAAAATCATTGTATTTTTGAATAAAAGAATTTTTTATAAATAAATTGTAAACAAAAATAAAAAAGGTTTGGAAAATTCACTGGAGACTAGTATGTATAAAATATACTGGAAAATAAGGTTCATAGTGAACCAAAAAGGAAATCAATAGGTCCATAAAGGAAAAGATAGGAAATAACTACTTAAATAAATTACATAGCAGGCATTTAGTTAGAAATTTTGGATGTTACTGCATTCTCCAGAGCGCTCTGAAAGTAATCATGATTGTACCCACTTTTCAAGTGCATAAACCAAGACTAGGAGAATTAAAATACTACCCTGTGTTCACATAGCAGATAAAAGCCAACAGCCAACTATTCCAGGAATGTGTAAATAGAAAGCTTACAAGAGGAAGGCATAAATTAGCAACAGGACATTGTCTTACTGGTCTGTATTCACAAAGGAATATTGGGGCAGGAGCCTAGAAAGATAGCTCTGAATGCTACCTAGAGGAAAGTTGTTCAATTCATTGTCTAAAAAGTGAGGCATCATTAG
Organism: Orientallactaga sibirica; assembly: GCA_036365145.1. Classification (NCBI taxonomy): domain Eukaryota; kingdom Metazoa; phylum Chordata; class Mammalia; order Rodentia; family Dipodidae; genus Orientallactaga; species Orientallactaga sibirica. The sequence goes on along the minus strand of JAEOAD010000006.1, from coordinate 36,354,657 downwards.
TAAATTTTTTTTTGAACAGAAGTGATCACCAAAGGTTTGTGTTAGAAAAAACAACCTTGGAGTCATGTGCAAAGGGGACCTCAAACAATATGCTGAGAGAAGATGAGAAGTCATTAATCCAAGTGGTTTTAGTCTGTGCTGCTCCAATAGAAACCATAGGCCAAGTGACTTCTAAACAATGGAAGCTATTTGTCATACTCTGGAGTCTGAAAGTACAAGGTACAGGGAGTCAGTGTCCATGAGGGTCACAGAGGGACATCTCTAACTGCACATAGTAAAGGGACATGGGGGTTCTCCAGGACCTCTTTCACAAGGGCACTCATCCCATGCAGTCGAGTCTGGCTTGTAATCACTTTCCAAAGACATCACCTCCAAATACCATTGCATTGAATAGTATGATTTCACATAAGAAATTTGAAGGGAAACAAATATTTGGTCTATAGCATCTCATTTACACTAAATACTAATTCAAGTAATGTTTATCACTATGCTAAGTATTGGTGTCTAGTACGTCAATAAGGAACTGATTTTATTAAATTAAACATATTTTCAAATGCATATTCATATGCAGTTTTGAGAAAAAAAATGATACAGAGAAATGCTATTTACCCTTTCCCTGGTTTCTCCCAGTGGTAATATCTTGCAAAATTATCGTACAATACTACAGCAGGTTATTGACGTTGATACATTCTAATGATCTTAGTCAGATTTCCCCAGGTTTACTTGTACTTTATGGGTTTAAAAGTCTTATTTATTCTGTAGGCCCAGTACATTATTACTATGTTCAGATAATAAGTTTCTGTCATAAATTCTTACCAATCACCCAATTCACCACAGTGTGTAACATTGTGAAACCATTGGCCAGATCTTTCATTTGGGCCCCAAACCCATAGTTCTGAAATTGTGTTTAACTCGACTTGTGATTAAAATCTGCTTTTGACTCCCCCCACCCACTGGCTTGTATCTCTCATGAAGGTTCTGGTGAATTTGGGAAATAATTTTCTTCTCTCATTCAAGCAAATAGAGTTCATTAATCTACTATAATGGTCCTTGCTTTTAGAAAGCTAGACTTTCTATTGATCTCAGGACCCCAATTTTTCTTTCCTGTGTCTATCTGGCTACTTGAAATCTTGCAAGTGTAACATAGCAGGCTCACAGATATACAGATAACATATGTCAAAGTAGTTATCCATTGGTGGACAGTTCAGTTGATTCTGTGTCTAAATCATGGTAAATAATGCTCTAATGAACATAGTAGTTTAGATTTTTCTTTTCTCACTGTTTTCATTTCTATTGGCTCTATATCTAAAAGCATTCCTAGTTCATATGTTGACTCTAATTTCAATTGTTTGTGGGACTACCATTCTAATGGCCTATAACTGCACACATTTACCTTACTAAAAACTGTACAAGTGTTCCTATTTCTATTCATTCGGTTTTCTTTTTCTTTTCTTTTTTTTTTTTTTTTTTTTTGAGACAAGGTCTCATTCTAGCCAAGGTGGCCTGGAACTCATTCTATATTCCAGACTGACCTCAAGCTCCTGGAGAACCTCCTACCTCAGCTTTCAAAGTGCTGGGACTGTAGGTGTGAACCATCACATCTGGCTATTATGCACCTTTGCCAATAATTTTCATCTTTCATATTTTTGATGGTAGCTTGTCAGTGTTAGTCATCCCATTCTCATGCTGAGGTGTTCCTCCTGCTGTGGCAGAGGTGATTTCCAGCCTCTACTAATGATATCTTTTCATCTGACATCAAGGAACTTCCCCTTGAGATGTTAAGCCAAAAATAAACCCTTTACTCCCATGCTTTTTTGGTCAGGTGTTTTGTGCCAGCAATGAGAAGGTAACTAAAATAGTAATAAAAAAAAAAATCTCTCAACTATCTGGGTGTGGTAGTACACTCCTTTAATGCCAGTACTTGGGAGATCAAGTTAGTGAGATCACCATGATTTCTAGGCTACCCTGAGATTACAGATTGAATTGTGAATTCCAAACCTGCCTGGCCTAGAGTGAGACCCTGCTTTGAAAAAGTAAATAAATAAATAAATAAGTAATTAAATAAATATAAAAAGAAAGAAGGAAAATCTCAACTAAATGAAACCTAGAATAATGACTTCAATGTTTCATTCTACCAAACATTAAGGAATAATTAATGCCATTATTAAGTTCTATTTTTGAACTTCTAAGATCATGTCTTGAAAGCTTTTTGTAGAAGAAAGTTCTTATTTGTACTCTGGTCTAGCCCTGAACTCCAATCTTTCTGCCTCAGTTCTCTTAGTGCTTGGATAATAGTGCTATACCATCATACAAACTCCAAACCAACTTTTTACAGCCAAACAAGATTCAAAATGAAAACAAGGATATTAAAAAGCAATAATATTATATACCAATAATCTGATCAACGTGGTTAGCAAAATCTTGAAAAAATATTAGTAGACTAAATCCTATAGTACATTAAAAAGATCATATGCCATGATCGACTTGGACTTGTGTCTGGGAATTCAAGGATGGTTCAATATACAATAAGAAATGTGATTTGCTACATTAATAAAGTAGAGGGAAAGACATATACAATCATCTCAAAGATATACAAATGCATTTGACACAGTATATTCTTTTATGATTAAAACAATAAATTGGATATAAAAGGGATGGAATGCACATCAACATAACAAAGGTCACATATGATAATACCATATTAAATTGAGAATCAATTAATTCTTTTCAAATCATGAGAAAGATAAAGATGCCCACTTTTACACCATCTATTCAATGTAGTTTTGGAAGTCCAAATCAGAGCTGTTAAATACACATGAGAGAGAGAAGAAAAGGAAGACGGAGAGAGAGGAAAAATTCATAATTGGAAGAGAGGAAGTGAAGTTGTCTTCAGAGAAGATAAAATGATCTTACACATAAAACTCATTAAATGACTCCATCAAAATTCTCTCAGAATTAATAAGTTAAGCAATTTTCCAAGATAAAAAAAAAATTAGTATGGGGCTGGTGATATGTCTCAGCAGTTAACAGTATTAATGCATAAGCATTAGGTTCTGAGAGTGCCTAAGACTACCCAATTTTGATTCCCCAAAACCCATGTAAACTGATGGGCATGACTACACACATCTGTGATCTCAGTCCTGCAGAGGCAGAGACTTGAGAATCCCTGGGGCTTTCTGACTGGGAAAAAAAAATGCAAAAACAACAGCTCTGAATTGACTAAAGGACTCCATATCAAGAAAACAGGCAAATGAGAGAAAAGAGAAAGAAACTTCCTGCTTCCACACATGCGTGCACAAGGAATGTGCATCTGAACACACATGTGTAAACACTGTATACATCACACATACTGTATACACACATGCATACAAAAAAATCAATATTCACAATATCAGTTGTGTTTGTATACTTTAATAACTATCTACAATAGGAATTAAGACAATGGTCTTTTGTTGAGCTTCAAAAAATGCTTAGGTGGCTGGAGAGATGGCTTAGCAGTTAAGGCGTTTGTTGGCAAAGCCAATGGGCCCAGGTTCAACTCCCCAGGACCCACATAAACCAGATGTGCAAGGGAGTACATGCATCTGGAGTTCGTTTGCAATGGCTGGAGGCTTGGATATGCCCATTCTCTATCTGTCTCTTTCTCTCTCCTTCTCTCTCAAATAAATTAAAATAAAATATCAAAAAACTTTAAAAAATACTTAGGAATAAATTTAATAAAAAGGTGAAAAATCTGTACACTAAAGTCTATAAAGCTCTAATAAAAGCAATTCAAATATATAAACAAATGGAAATATGGTCTGTTAACTTCAATATTTAAACTGCAATGATTTTATGACCTTCTCACTCTTGTTTTTCACTTGTTTCTAATTCTCTCTAATGTTCTTTAAACACTCCTCTTAGGCTGGTACTGTCATGACTTAACACACCTAGCAAAGATGAGAGGATGCGGGAAACCTAGCCAGTGACTGAGGGGTGAAAAACAAAACAAAACAGAAAAACCACCAGAATATGAGAAGCTTGGGACCCTGGATTTGAACCCAACTCTGCCACTCACTTCTCCAGGGCATGAATTTAACTACTATGTGAGGGCTGTAGATATTACTTACTGATTAAAGTGATTAAAGTGCTTGCCTGTGAAGCCTAACGACCCAGGTTTGACTCCCAAGAACCCATGTAAGCCAGATGCACATGGTGGAACTTGCATCTGGAGTTCATTTGCTGTGGCTAGAGGTCCTGGCATGCCCATTTATTCTCTTTCTCTCTCATTAAAATAACAAAAATACTATGTGTGTTAATTTATCTAAGACACATAGACTAGTACTTGGCATGCAGTAAGGATCAAGAGTTACAGACATCATTTTAAAAGTCATGAATATAAATGACATATGCTATTCATATAACACTTTTAGGTTTTTAATAGTGAGAATATTTTAATAGCTTTTTTATTTCCCAAACCTGTTATGCTCCTTCATAATTACTATTTTCTTAGAAAAAATGTTTAAAATTTTAAATTTATGAATTTGATACCTAAAGGGAGAATAAAAATATTTTTGTAGGGGGCTGTCTAGAAGGTATTGTTGTGCCCAACACAATGTGTTTTAAGAAGTGGAGAAAGTGACAAGTTTAAAAAGTGTACCATGTAAAGTCTCTTGCAGTCATGTTAGACTTGGTAACTCAAGAAATCTTTAAAACAGGAAACACATTTAACAGGATGAAGAGGAAGACTAATTTGCAGAGAGAATAAAGAACTTTTCCCATGTCACAGATATTTATATAATAGTGTATTTTCTCTTTTTATTCTCTGTGTTTTTAGAAAATCTATAGTAAAAATAAAAATGCCCTTCCATTTCCCAACAAAAGTGGTTAGCCAGATAGGCTAGTAATGCCTTATAAAAAAATCTAAAAGTTAATGATTTTAGTGATGGCTGTATAAAAAAATAGGTGTTAAGAGTTAATTTGAAGTGACTCTTCTAAGATTCCATTTTCACTGCTAATTCTAGAAACACCTTGGCTACATAAAAACTCTTTAAAAAATTTACCTGTTGCTTTTAAGTATAATTTAAAAATAGTCTTAACAATTCAGTGAAGGTTTTTTTTTCTATTTCCTATCATTTTCTTTCTTGCTTTGTACATTATTTATATTATAACCAGCCCCCAAATACCTTAAGATTCTGAGAGATAATGAACACAGTAAAATCACTGATTTGGTGGTTTTTAAAGTACCAACACAGCTGGAGAGATGGCTTAGCAGTTAAAGATCTTGCCTGCAAAGCCTAAGGACCCAGACTCTATCCCTAGTATCCAATTAATGCACAAGGGGGTGCACACATCTGGAGTTTGTTTGCAGTGGCTGGAGGCCCTGGTGTACCCATTCTCTCTCTTTCTCTCTCTTTCTCTCCTTCTGCCCTTTTCTGTCTCTCTTAAATAGATAAATATAAAAATACTTTTTAAAGAACATTTAAAAAGTACCAATGTATTTCCCACAAAATGCTAATTATTACTATGTCCATCCCTATCTTTTCATCTCCATCCATCTAGAAGTCTCTGTTAGGAATCAAGCTGATGGAAGACTACCAGATGCATTAAGTGCTACCCAAAATAAAACACCCAAAATAGAAATTCTTGAACTAATGTTTGGGCAAAATGCTTTCTGATACATTTTTGTCAGGACAGAGGGATTCTTGGGAGAAAGAAAGGGTACAGCTAGCAGTCTCTAATTCTATACCTCAAAGGTCCTACTCTTACTTTCAGTCACAGACAAGCAAAATGTATCTACCTCTTGTCCAAGACTTTCTTATTTCTGGAAGTTATCAGAAACTTAGTCCTGATTATCAATGATTGGCCCATGTATTCTTGATCATTTTATCTTGACTTTCCAGTGAGGCTGATTTCATTTGTTTGATGACAGAACAATCACACAAGATTTGATTATGTGAACACCATTGTTTCTTGGTTCCATGGAATCTGAGGAAAAGGTGTTCAACTGTTGAACTTTGAGTATTATAAATCATTTGAATTCAATATATTATTTAATTATTTAAAAAATCTTGAATGTTTAACTTGTAATCTTTATAGTGTGGCTTTCTAGAAATATAAATATGTATAATATTTTGCTTATATATTTAGCACTCAGGATGTAATATAAGTTGGAGTACCTTAAATATAGTAATGAAATCATCTAAAATGTGTAATCTTCTGATTATTGACAAAATGTCATAAGTGTAGAAACCTACTGCTAACCTCATGTGGTAGTCCCAGACAAATCCAGATGCAGTACAAATGGTGCATGAAACTAACCTTCAGGTTATGCACATAATGCATACATGAAACAAGAACATATTCTATGCTATAACTGGGCTCTACACATATAACTCTTTAGGTATACATGAAAAAAACTTAAGAAAAGCCCTCCAAAATCTCAGACATTTCTTGTCCCAATTTTTTCAGTAAGCACACTCTATCTCTCATTTCTGTTGAGCTATACCCAACGGCCAGCTATCTCTGCTGTAGCATGAATCTGATTCTTTGCCATATGATTACATGTGATTTGGACTTCAAAATATTTGCTACCATAGTTATACATAATGTATATTAACTTTAACTGAATTTACAATATAAAATTGTAACTTGGCCTTAAAAAGAATATTAGAATAACCTAGAAATTAAAACCACACACACACACACACACACACACACACACACACATTGAGAGAGAGAAAGAGGGAGAGAGAATCTACATTGATCCATAAAGTAGGTATTAACAATAATAAATTCATTTAATCTTATCAAATCTAGACTTTTGATTACATACTGCATTATGAAAAGGACCTCTGCACCCCTTCATGAATTACTCAAGAATGCTTAGTTCAAGGCCCACATCTTCTTTTCCGTCTGGAGAGGCTGAATTGCTGACATGTACTTAGAATATTAGATCTTCTTCTCACAAAAGAATCATTTTCCCCTGAAAATGCTTTTGTGGCTACTACATGAGTAGCTAAAGTAAGAGTAAAAAGAATGAGACAATGGCATCTTTATATGTATGTTTAATATTTTTCTACTTTTGAAACTCATTACTTTTGAATTAAAATAATAAGGTACTTTTGATATCACCATGCATTCCCATCAACATTTTATTTTCATACAAGGCAGCCATTATCTGTCAAATTTTCAATAAAATTTTACATGGGGCTGTCTAGAAGGTATTGTTGTGCCCAACACAATGTGTTTTAAGAAGTGGAGAAAGTGACAAGTTTAAAAAGTGTACCATGTAAAGTCTCTTGCAGTCATGTTAGACTTGGTAACTCAAGAAATCTTTAAAACAGGAAACACATTTAACAGGATGAAGAGGAAGACTAATTTGCAGAGAGAATAAAGAACTTTTCCCATGTCACAGATATTTATATAATAGTGTATTTTCTCTTTTTATTCTCTGTGTTTTTAGAAAATCTATAGTAAAAATAAAAATGCCCTTCCATTTCCCAACAAAAGTGGTTAGCCAGATAGGCTAGTAATGCCTTATAAAAAAATCTAAAAGTTAATGATTTTAGTGATGGCTGTATAAAAAAATAGGTGTTAAGAGTTAATTTGAAGTGACTCTTCTAAGATTCCATTTTCACTGCTAATTCTAGAAACACCTTGGCTACATAAAAACTCTTTAAAAAATTTACCTGTTGCTTTTAAGTATAATTTAAAAATAGTCTTAACAATTCAGTGAAGGTTTTTTTTTTCTATTTCCTATCATTTTCTTTCTTGCTTTGTACATTATTTATATTATAACCAGCCCCAAATACCTTAAGATTCTGAGAGATAATGAACACAGTAAAATCACTGATTTGGTGGTTTTAAAAAGTACCAACACAGCTGGAGAGATGGCTTAGCAGTTAAAGATCTTGCCTGCAAAGCCTAAGGACCCAGACTCTATCCCTAGTATCCAATTAATGCACAAGGGGGTGCACATCTGGAGTTTGTTTGCAGTGGCTGGAGGCCCTGGTGTACCCATTCTCTCTCTTTCTCTCTCTTTCTCTCCTTCTGCCCTTTTCTGTCTCTCTTAAATAGATAAATATAAAAATACTTTTTAAAGAACATTTAAAAGTACCAATGTATTTCCCACAAAATGCTAATTATTACTATGTCCATCCCTATCTTTTCATCTCCATCCATCTAGAAGTCTCTGTTAGGAATCAAGCTGATGGAAGACTACCAGATGCATTAAGTGCTACCCAAAATAAAACACCCAAAATAGAAATTCTTGAACTAATGTTTGGGCAAAATGCTTTCTGATACATTTTTGTCAGGACAGAGGGATTCTTGGGAGAAAGAAAGGGTACAGCTAGCAGTCTCTAATTCTATACCTCAAAGGTCCTACTCTTACTTTCAGTCACAGACAAGCAAAATGTATCTACCTCTTGTCCAAGACTTTCTTATTTCTGGAAGTTATCAGAAACTTAGTCCTGATTATCAATGATTGGCCCATGTATTCTTGATCATTTTATCTTGACTTTCCAGTGAGGCTGATTTCATTTGTTTGATGACAGAACAATCACACAAGATTTGATTATGTGAACACCATTGTTTCTTGGTTCCATGGAATCTGAGGAAAAGGTGTTCAACTGTTGAACTTTGAGTATTATAAATCATTTGAATTCAATATATTATTTAATTATTTAAAAAATCTTGAATGTTTAACTTGTAATCTTTATAGTGTGGCTTTCTAGAAATATAAATATGTATAATATTTTGCTTATATATTTAGCACTCAGGATGTAATATAAGTTGGAGTACCTTAAATATAGTAATGAAATCATCTAAAATGTGTAATCTTCTGATTATTGACAAAATGTCATAAGTGTAGAAACCTACTGCTAACCTCATGTGGTAGTCCCAGACAAATCCAGATGCAGTACAAATGGTGCATGAAACTAACCTTCAGGTTATGCACATAATGCATACATGAAACAAGAACATATTCTATGCTATAACTGGGCTCTACACACATATAACTCTTTAGGTATACATGAAAAAAACTTAAGAAAAGCCCTCCAAAATCTCAGACATTTCTTGTCCCAATTTTTTCAGTAAGCACACTCTATCTCTCATTTCTGTTGAGCTATACCCAACGGCCAGCTATCTCTGCTGTAGCATGAATCTGATTCTTTGCCATATGATTACATGTGATTTGGACTTCAAAATATTTGCTACCATAGTTATACATAATGTATATTAACTTTAACTGAATTTACAATATAAAATTGTAAGTTGGCCTTAAAAAGAATATTAGAATAACCTAGAAATTAAAACCACACACACACACACACACACACACACACACACACACATTGAGAGAGAGAAAGAGGGAGAGAGAATCTACATTGATCCATAAAGTAGGTATTAACAATAATAAATTCATTTAATCTTATCAAATCTAGACTTTTGATTACATACTGCATTATGAAAAGGACCTCTGCACCCCTTCATGAATTACTCAAGAATGCTTAGTTCAAGGCCCACATCTTCTTTTCCGTCTGGAGAGGCTGAATTGCTGACATGTACTTAGAATATTAGATCTTCTTCTCACAAAAGAATCATTTTCCCCTGAAAATGCTTTTGTGGCTACTACATGAGTAGCTAAAGTAAGAGTAAAAAGAATGAGACAATGGCATCTTTATATGTATGTTTAATATTTTTCTACTTTTGAAACTCATTACTTTTGAATTAAAATAATAAGGTACTTTTGATATCACCATGCATTCCCATCAACATTTTATTTTCATACAAGGCAGCCATTATCTGTCAAATTTTCAATAAAATTTTACATTTTAATAAGTATGCATTTTGATATATTCAAAAACATTATTGCATGGTTATTGCTATACCAAAGTTCCCACTAAGAAGAACTAGAAAAGACTGATTAAAAAAACCATATGTGGGCTGGAGAGATGGCTTAACAGTTAAGGCATTTACCTGTGAAGCTGAAGAACTCCTGTTTGAATTTCTAGGTCCCATGTAAGCCAGATGCAATGATGTAAAAGTGCAATGTCACACATGCGTACAAGGGGATGCATGTTTCTGAAGTGCATTCACAGTGGCTGAAGGCCCTGGCACCATTTTTTCTCTCTCTGTCTCTCTCCCTTTTTCTCTCTCTCCCTTTCTCAAATAAATCTATCTCAAAATAAATAAATTTAAAACCAAATAAAAAAAAACCCACATACTTAATAGTATCAGAGAGTGTTCAAGCAATAGATGAAGGAAAAGAAACTATAAAAATGAGTGAATCAGGGCTGGAGAGATGGTTTAGCGGTTAAATGCTTGCTTGTGAAGCCTAAGGACCCTGGTTCGGGGCTCAATTCTCCAGGACCCACATAAGCCAGATTCACAAGGTGGTGCATGCATCTGGAGTTCGTTTGCAGTGGCTGAAGGCCCTGGCACTCCCATTCGCTCTCTCACTACCTGCCTATTTCTGTATCTCTCTCTCTCTCTCTCAAATAAATAATAAAATATTTTTTTTTAAAAATGAGTGAATCAGAAATGTGGGCTGACATTTTACCATTTCCTTTACTCTGCCTATACATGCAAACTCTGAGTACACTCAAGGAGTTTCTGGGCTTTACCAAGGCCAAGGGCAGGTACTTCCAGACTGAGAGGTGAGCAAAGAATCTAGAATTACTGATATAGCTCTGTAAATCCACAAATTCCTGTACACTTTTCCCTCTAAGATGTTTGCTGATTCTAAAATTTTGGTCAGGGGAAAGTAAATATATTAGAAGAAAATAGAAAATTAGAGCCGTTTTTGTCATTTACACGGTAAGGAGACCAAGACTTTGTGCCTTGCCAAGGAGAGGTGTTCTAATGACTCACCAGGCTTCATCTGGAAGCACTAGAGAGCTAACGTAAAGTAATAACCAAGCTATGACTGAATTCAGTTACTCCCAACGTCCCGGCTCTGTGCAGAACAGGAGAAGGTGAGCATCTCTGAAAATAACTCACCTGTAGGCTTTCCATTGCCTTTATACAAAAGGCCTCCTATTAACTGTAAAGCCCTCTTGCCTACAGAAAACCTAAAAGTCAAGAGAATCAGGCCAATGAAAGAACATAAAAATTATAACCAAGGGAAATCCATTTATTGTGGTTAGTTGATATATATTTCAAAGTTAGCAAATTTTGATAGGTCCTGGGGCATAGATGAAAAGATGAAGAAGTATAGAAGAAAAGATAGAGAATTTTGCAAAAAATTTGGAATCTACATAATAAATGACATTCTAAATATGGAGTCACAATATATGAAACTAACTTGGCATTTATATTAAACTGCAAGTTCAACATAGCAGAAGACAAGAATCATAAACTCAAGATAATTTAATAAAAAATTGCATATTGAAGCACAGAGAGCAAAACAACTAGAAATATGGGACAATGAATGAGACATGTAGGACCATTTCCACAGTTCCAGGAAGAATCCATGTATTGTCTTTAGGAAAGAAGAGCAAATATGAGGAAGAAGCAATACTGGAAGATTAACGGTTGGGAATGTAGTAAAGATAATGGCTCATATATTCAAGAAGTTCAAAGAAGGCGTGAGAAAGCGCAGTGGTGGAACATTTGCCTAGTATGTGCAAGGAAATGGATTCAATTTTTACTACAAAAACATGGCCAATGAACTTCCAGCAACTTCTAGCTGACAACCAGGTACAGGATGATGGTGACAGACATGATCATCAATGAAAACTGATCAAAACAGAGATCCAGAGTCTACAAAGAACTCAACACTAAATCAGACTCCCAACAGGCCTGCCATGGCTCAGAGAACATTGCAGAAGAGGGGGAAGACAGATTGTAAGAGCCACAGAGTGGGTAGGAATATCCTCAGGCATGGTCCCCAGATATCCCACAGGGATCGACTGAGGCCTTCATGACCCCACAGTGAATACCATAACTCCACTGAGGAGGATTTCAGGGAAATGGGAGCTGGGGTTAGGGGATAAAAGAGAATAACCTATTACAATTAATATAAAATAAGCATCTGGAGTTCGATTGCAGTGGCTGAGGTGCTGGTGTGCCGATTCTTTCTGCATCTCTGTTTTTCTTGCTCTCTCTAAAATAAAAACATACATAAATAAATAAATATATAAATATATAAATAAATAAATAAAGTAAAGGAGATAAAGAAGTCTAGACTCAGCAATATTGTAATTCAATTTTAATAGCCAAATGCAAAGATAAAAATCGTAAAACCACCCATTGGAGGGAAAACATTACATGCCAAAAAGCTTCTAATTATCCTTTCAATAGGAACTATGCAAGCCAATATAAAATGGCACATGCTGAAAATAGACAGTGTCAATGATCTATTAATAGTGAAAATAAAATAAATATATCACAACACAATGTAACACTGTGATGATTAATTGTGGGCATAGTTTTTTATCGAATGGAGGTTTATCAAGAGTACTGGCAAAACACACTTAAGGGTGCATTGGGGCGGGTGTTTCCAGAGAGAATGTTCACTGTCACTCTTCTGGGAGGTTCTTAAGCCTTTGGTTTTGGCCTATGGGCATCATCATTCCCTCTCTCTTTCTGAGAACCGAGATTTCTGGGGTAGAACTGCAGTATTGGTTTTCGTGGCTCACCAGCTTTGCAGCCAATGCTATTGGAACTTTTCAGCCTCTTAAGCATGTAGGCCAATCTATTATATAGGTACTTACCTATTCTGTTTCTGTGGAGAATCCTAATTACTCCATACACTATTCATCAATTGTGAAAGTAAATTGTGAAAACACAGTTGTCAAAAGCCTTTTGATCATTAGTCAATATTTTTTTTCAGTAAATCTAAATTGGGAGAGTTTGTCTCTGGCAAGCATTTATTAAATAAAATGTTAAAGTTTATAACCAGGAGAAATGTTTATACACATAAAAAATGCAAAAGGGAGATCGACAAAGATAGTATATTCCAAAGTTTCAGCATTCTTGGGGACAGAATGAAAGCAACAATATGCAGTAATTTATACTAGGTCAAGAATATATATCTTTAGCATTTCAATTATAGATAATAAAAGTACATAACTCACAACCTAATAGGGAGACATGGAAAGTTTAAAAACTTCATTAATCCAGAATAAGACAAGAGAAGAGAAAAACAAAAAGACCAATTAGGTCAAGTAGAATACAGATAGCAGAATGCTAGACATAAATCTAAATATATACCAGTTACACTAAACACAATGAGTTTCTACAAAGTTACTACTTTTCTACAAAAGCGGGCAATCCAGTTAACAGCATGAGGGAAAGATTTGACTAGAAACTCGACACAAGAGAACTGCTGAGTGGACACAGCTAAATTTTCCATTTTGTTAGTTATCACCACAACGTCAAGGTACCAGTATACTATACGAATTCTTAAATATTTTAAACAGATGTAAAGTTTTAAGAATTATTGGTGACAATATGGAAAAATTGTAATTTTTATTGAACTGCTGGTGGCTACAACCAACTGGAAAAAAACAATTTAAAACAATGTGGGGCAGGTACTATGAGACCTACTAAATTATGTTATTTAGTAAATATAGGCATAATAATTCATTAGTTGCCCTCCTATGTTTATGCTCAGTTGAAAATATCCATATGTTTACCCAATTTCTCACTATAATCTAGGATGGTCTTGAACTCACACTCTTCCTGCTCAGCTTCCCAAGTGCTGGGATTATTCACCATCGTGCACAAGACCTTCTTCTTAGTATCCAAAACATCCCAAAATCTATAGCATGTACAGATGTAGTATATTCACAGAGTGAAAACACATGTCACTCTGAGTGCAAAAATCCACAGCTACATGCCAACAGCATGCACTAACATCACAAACACTTGAATGGAAGAAACCACTTGTGAAGGAATGCATATAGTATAACTCAACTTTTATGAAATTCAAAAATAGATAGTGGACTGGAGAGATGGCTTAGCAGTTAAGGCACCTGCCTCCTAAGCCTAAGAACGCTGGTTACAATCTCCAGCGGTTCCAATCTCCAGGTCCCACGTTTAGCTGAAAGAGGCAAGGCTGATGCCACACTTTACCACAAGGGGTGCATGCATCTGGATTTAGAGGCTGCTCTTCTCTATCTATCTTCCTCTCCCTCTCTCTCTGTCTCTCTCCAAAAAAAATAGATAGTAATATCAAAAAAGTCAGAATGTGTGTCATTTTTTTAATTATATAATTTATTTATTTAAGACAGAGAATGCCCTGGGTGTGCCAGGGCATCCAGCCACTGCAAATGACTCCAGATGCAAGTGCCTCCTTATGCATCTGGTTTACCAGATTCCTGGAGAATCGAACCAGGATCCTTTGGCTTTGAAAGCAAATGTCTTAACCACTAAGCCATCTCTCCAGCCCCCATGTTTGTCATTCTTTTGTGAAGATAGTTACAGAGAGAGAGAGAATGGGTGCACCAGCAGCCTCTCAGCCACTGTGAAGGAACTCCAGATGCGTGTGCCCCCATGTGTGCAAGTGCAGCACCCTTCATCACTTTTTACATCTGACTAAACATGGGACCTAGAGAATCAAACAGGCATTCTTAGGCTTAGCAAGCAGGCACCTTAACCACTAAGCCATCTCTCTAGCCCCCATGTGTGTCATTCTTGATATATTTGTGGTGCAGTGACTTGGAGGGTGCACAAGCATTTGGGATACTGATAATGAATGTCCTGCTACTTTATCTGGGTGCTGATCACAAACATGCTCACTTAGTCACCATCAATGGGCTGTGCACTGGGGTGCATGCACACTCTGTATATGTCTACCAATAAAGAGTCAGCTTATAAATTATTGAGCACCTACTGAGTACTAGAGACTGAGTTATGTGATTCTATAAATACTCTGCTACAATTGTCCATTGTTTTGTGTTTAATTTTAATTTTTTATTAATAATTTGATAGACAGAGAAAGGGGGGGAGAGAATGGGCCAGTCAGGGCCTCCAGTCTCTGGAAACAAACTCCAGATGCATGCACCATCCTGTGCATCTAGCTAAGGAGAGTACTAGGGAATCAAACCCGTGTTCTTTGGCTTTGCAGGCAAGCACCTTAACTGCTAAGCCATATTTCCAGCCTTATAAAGCACCTAGCACAAAACCTATATGATTGCTTACAAAGTTGAAAGCTGATAAACTAAGAAAACTGACACTTGAACTCTGTGAGTTGCACATGTAGTGTCCTTAAGTAAGTCAGTTAACATATATTGGAAATGTATTGCATGCCTAGTATTGCTAAGAACTGTGGGAGTTACTATGATTCTACCTTTCAAAAACTAATGTTCACTCAGGGATATAAGAGTTAAATATCTGCAAAGCCACACATGGGACCTACCTATTATGTCATGTCAGGTATTTCATCCATAGAGTAAAAATGAAAAATAGATGGAATGATAGGGGGCTTATTGGAGGAGGTGGGGCAGGAACTGGGCTTTGTGAAGGTGATTGACTAGCAAAGTTTCTTGGAGATCTAATTAACACATGTTGTGTTGGACAGCTGAAGATTACCTGTTCTCTAATAGTATGAATTCATATCATAAATGGTTCTGATGCCACTATGATGTATCATGTGTGAATAATTCATGCATAGACTAATGGAGCCATACAATGGAACTGCAGGGGTGTTACAAATTAGAATTTATGTGCATTGACATAGCAGTGGATAGAAGCTGGTTTTTGTGCCCCCCATCCCTGACTAGTCACAGTTCTTCACTGTTGGCAACACTAGTGTGTGTGTGTGTGTGTGTGTGTGTCCCTACATGTGCCTATCTAGAATTGTTAGGGAAATAAAACCCATATATATGCATTGAACTCACAAAAAAATCTTTCTCAAAATAATGTATGCAACTAAGTTTACAATGTATGCTCAAAGGAAAACTGGGGGAAAGGATCCAAAAACGAGCTGAGGTAAAGTTTTATAATGAGACTGGTGTTCTGAGGACAATCTTCTAAATTCTCTTTAGTTGGAATTTTGGTTGAGGCTATAATTTGGTTATTTGAAATACTAAGTGTTATTAGAAAATCTTCAATAACGTCACTATTTCTTTCAGATTGCCATTGGATGTCTATTTTTTTTTTCTAAAATTCTCAAGAATGGTTTATCATTTTTCTTGTCCATCTTTGCCTGGGAAGAGGGCTGCACAATTTAAACCATAACAACACAGTAACTAAAACTTTGGGGGTTCACATTTCAGCATCATTATCATGAGGATAGTAAAACACATTGTAAGTTATACCTTGCTTATGGTATGCTGCAATCTGTATTCAAATAAAGTAACTCCAAATAAAGAACTCGTTTTATTGAGAATTTTAAAACTTTTCTTATATTTTATTATATTTTTTGAGAAAGGTTCTCATACAGTCCATGAGACCTCTAACTCACTATGTAGTCAAGGAGGCCTTGAACTTCTACTCCTCTTGCCTCCACCTCCTGAGTGCTAGGATTACAGGCACACACCACCATGCCCAATTTCATGCTGCTGAGAATCAAACCCATGACATAGTGCTGCTAGATCAGTACTCTACCCGCTGAGCTACATCACTGTCCCTCACATTACAGAATATTTTGAAGGTAATTTTGCATTGCTTGGTTACCACTGAGCACCTGGAAGATGGACCCAATTCATGCTTGGGAATATTATGTTCACTCAACAACCTGGAATCTTAGAATTAGAAGGAACATTAAAGGTTCAATAATTCCCAAATGACCAAGAAATGGCTACTAATCCATAATAAGATTTTGTCATTCTGTTCCAAAATGAGAAAAATTGGGACCAGGAAAATAGCTCAGCAATCAAAGACACTTGTTCTGCAAGCATGCCAACTGGAGTGTGGTGCTTCAGAAGTATCCAAAGCCAGAAATGAGTCCATAGAAAAGTAGCAAACGCGTGTGTAATCCCAATATGATGGCAATGGGAAGTGGACACAGGAGAATTGCTAAGCTCACCAGCCAGCTATCCTCATTTTTGCTGTGAAACAATGACAGAACCTGTCTAAAACAAGCAGGAAGGAGAGAACCAAAATCCCAAAGTTGTCCTCTGACCTCCACACATATGACCAGGGCATGTGTATGCACACATGTACACATACAAATTAACAATAATAAGAAATAGAAAACTTAAGCCATTTCATCTTTTGATTTAATTAGCTAGATTTTTATGCAGAAAAACTATTCTTTTTAGGTGCTCTTTTCTTTCTTTTTTTCTTTCTCTCTCTCTTTCTTTTTTGCAAATACTACCTTGAATTTCAGCATTATGTGTTCCAATGTTTTTACTTAAAACAGCTTTATGTGTGAGCGTAGACATGTATGTGTGCATGTTTGTGTGTATGCAGGCACATATCTGTATAAGGGTGTTCTTGCACATATGTGCAAGTGTGTATGGAGGCTAGAGAATAAACTTTGGTTTCACCATTCACCTGTTTTGAGATGAGGTCTCTCACTGTCCTAGAGATAACTAGGCTAGACTGGATGGTCAGTGAATCCTCAGAATCTGCTTCCCCAGAATTGGATTTATAATAGACCACAACAACACCTGACTTTTTTTAAACAGGGGATGTGGGCTCAAACTTGAGTCTTTGTGGGTTCACAACAAACATTTTATATATGAACCTCCCTCCCCAGCCCACCTCACATACTTATTTTATGAAATGATACTAGACATTCATTTTTGTTTGAAGATTACTTGGATACTATACAATATTAGTAAGCTTTTTTTTTGGTTCTTAAGTTTTGAAAAAAAAATTCCTTGTATGTGAAATTGATTCTGGGAGCCAGTGATCTAATCAACCATGTGATGTTAAAGTTTGCCATCCAATATTCCCACTACTTGGTGGCTTAACATCTTTATATAGAATAAATTCTCTCACTTTAAAATACAGTCCTTTCTATCACACAATTTTCTACAAAACTCTTCTTAAAAATATTTAGTAGACATTTTTTTGAAATTTTTTCTGTATTTTTTATCTCTGTACTCACGCTGAAGAAGTATTACCATTCTGAATGCAGTCCTTCAAAAACATGAAGAAAAGTGTTATTTTCCTCTTGAAATTTTCTTTGTTCTTAGACAAGATTATTACAGTAGCTCAATTTCTTTTGTTCTCTTCTAAACCTGTTTTAATTTGTCAGTGGTACTCACATTTGTGACACCTAGGGATGAGATAAAGACTGCAGGGATGCACAGATCATCTCCCAATTCCTGGATCCTGCTGTCAGACCATTTCACTTCCCCATTAGCCATTAGGCCAATTAGAATTCATCAAGAATTTTATGTTGAATGAGACTTTAAATTTTCTTTTGAGCCTGGCTTACTATTCTTACTCAGAAAACAAGAAGTCACTGGTAGGCAGTTCACTTCAGGGATATCGTAGCATTTTCATTAAAGGAAAGGAAAGAAGAAATCCACATCTTTCTTCCTGGATAGCAATCTTCTTGGAAGGAAGGTCAGTTCTTAGTAAAGAAAATGAGGTTGGTTGATCATTAGCTTATTTCTTACATGGACTTGTTTATTTCAACAAAGGTCATACTCATAAATGAAGGTCAGTTTCAGCACCCTGAGCCTGGGACCAAATCCATCTTATTCACCTGTATTTGTCAGTTAAGTTGTACTGGCATCCAATATCATTCACTCATTTTACAGTGCCTATGCTTATTTTTATACTACCGTACAGAATTAAATCCTACAATTGCTACAGAAGCGATATGACCCAATAGGTCTAAAATTTTACTACTTGGTCTATTTCAGAAAAACAAATTATTAGGTTCGAGGGATGGCTCAGCAGATAAGGCACTTGACTGCAAAGCCTAAGGACCTGAATTTGAAGCCAGATGCACTAAGGGGCACATGCATCTGAAATTCATTTGCAGTGGCAGGAAACCCTGGCATGCCCATACTCACTCTCTCTGTGTCTGCCCCCTCTCTTTCAAAGAAATACATTTTTTCAAAGAATAAAAAGAAAAATAAATTATTGATCTGTGAGTTATAGAACCATTCCTACCATGGACTTTCAGGATAAGAAACAAGCCAAAGTGTATTGAAGAAAAGAAGTGTAAGAGACACTTTTGTGATTATTTAACTTGACTTCTTCCTTTCCAATTGGAATTATTTAAAATAAAAGCCAATAGTTAGTTCCCAGCAAGATGTCTGTACTGGTCTGGAGAAGAAATGAGTGACGTGGATGTAATTATTACAACTGATGTTTGCTTGAAGAAAAAGTAGTTCTACATAAGAAAGCTGAAATATGAGAAGCCCTCTGCTGAGTTTCTGTGGAGGAGTCTAGGCAGGCTTATAGTCACACATGCCTGTCATTCATGACATGGGTGTATCTAAAAAAATAGAATTTGAAGAGACCCTGGTACTTGGAATGGAATCCATTTCTGTTTTGTCCGCCACATAACAACCAGGGAATAATCCTACAGAGGTAGTTTATATCTGAGTGGTAGTTTTCTACACTCATTTTACATTATAATAACTCTCTTCCAATGTAGAAATAAGTAAGAACTCCATCAAATCTCATTTATTTTCTGTGAAATGTACCCAGGTTCTGAAAGAAAAGAAAATATAAGGAATACAGAGAAAGTCACAAAATTGAAATGATGTTTACAATGTCTGTAAGTTTTTAGGTTGTGAATTAATTAACCAGCATATAATTAAGAAACTGCTTTTGTCATGGACTCAATTATTATGGAAGAGCATACATAGAGTTTCATGACTTGGGCAGGATCATGTTCCATACCTGATTTCCTCCCTCCATCCCTCACCTTCCATCCATCCACAGGCATTTTCTACCATTGTGCTATCCAGAGTGCTTCATGGGTGTCCCCAGTCCTTATGATTCACATGTTGCCTCAGTTGTTCTGAATGTTTGCCTTACACCAGAGCTTGCTGCACCATATTCCATTCCTGGAGAGCCTCAGAGCACAGTCATGGATCCTGCCCAAAAGACCTCCAAAGGAAAGGCTCATCTGTGGTATTGACTTTAGGGAAAGTGTGAAAATGTCTACTTGCACAGAATCCAATATACCCACATGCTATGGCACCTCTTGTCTGATGATATTGCTGATTTGCAGTATCCAACTTAGTGGGATGGGAGGCCTCAGGCTAAGAGGATACTAAAAGCTCCAGTATACATAGCTTTTCATAATTGGAACCACATGGAAAAGCTATAAAAAACTACTACACTTTAAAGCTGACTGTATGTGAGCTCGGTATATAACTCAGTGGTAGAGCTGCTTGCCTAGCAAGCACAAGGCCTTGGGTTCAATCCTCTTAAAACCAAAAAAAAAAAAATAAATAAAATAAAATAAAATAAAATAAAATAAAATAAAATAAAAGCCTCTATATAGAACTCTCATTTATGTAAACTCATACAGCCCTGTAAGCTCATGTTAACTTAATGGAAGAGATACATAATCACTGTGTGTACCAGAAACCTGTGGCTGACATCACTACTTGATAACTGGATTATAAAACAAAATAGCAACTCGTTTTATATAAGTTTTATATTTTGTTCACTATAGTCATGTAGCAATAAAATTCAACATTTTAAAGTATTATACCAAGTTAATTACTTTTGATATTGAGTTTTTATCTTTCTTCTTTTTATCTTCTGACTTGCCTCACCTGATAATAGCCTGTTAATCTGGTGAAATGATATTCACTCTTACCAAGCAAAGTGAAAGACAAGAACAAATCACCTGCTTCATACTAGACAAACAAACAATATATGCATCTAGCCCAGTTTTTCCAAATGCTTTAGTGACATACAGTAGGGGTTGCACAAAACCAAAAACATGCCATTAAGAAAGTTTGAGAAATAGCCACGTATGTTTGTCCCCTATTTTTTTCTCTTTCTTTTTGAGATTAAATTCTGCCAAGTATCATGAAAGACATCATATGTAACCACACTGTCTTGTCTTTTTTGGGCACAGGGTATCAACTATGATTTGGTGGGACAGCACTATGGCTGTAAAGTATGACCCCAAAATTCAGTGTTTAGAAATGACAACAATCATGCATTATTCTCATGGTTTCTGTGGGTCAGGAATTGAGTAGTTTGGGGATGTTGGCATGAATGCAGTAATGATATCACAGGACCACAGTCACTTTACAGCTTACCTGGGTCAGAAGGCGCTGACTGGCTGCCTGAAGACCTCAGTTCACAAAGGTTTCCATCTGGATCTTCCCACAAATGCTTGAGTCTTCAAGATGTGTAACTGACTTCCTAAAAAAAGTAATAAGAGAGAGAGACAAGGACCCTTTTATGACTTTGCCTCTGAAGTTAATTATCAATTCTAAAACATTCTGTTCATTCTGCAATCAGGAGGTCCAGCCCACAACAGAGTTATGCTCCACTTTTTGGAGTGAAGAGTGTTAAAGAAATTGTGAATCTATTTTTAAAAACCTTCACAGAACATAATTTTGGAAATTTTGTTGCCATCTCTTCTTCTGTCCTTATACTGATATTTTTATTCATTGAGGGAAGAAATCTCTACTTAAAACTAGACCTGCAGCTGACCATTTAATTCTAACTAGACCTGCTGCTGACCAGTAATGCACTCTAATATAAACAATATGCTGGAGTGATTGTGAGGGACATCTGCTACTCTTTCCACCTTCCCCTGCATCACCATAGTTCACTCTTCCTCTGGGTGATTCACCTCCACACAACTCCACTGTGTTTGGAGGATCCATCCCTTGTGCTATCACATGCACCACAGAGATGGGCATAGGACTGGGTGGCTACTCATAGACTGTCATTTTCCTATTTCTGGCCAATGCTTCTATGACACACACAGGTCCTGATAGAGAAACAGGTGCAAAGTTACATGGAAAAAAAGCATGCTAGATGGGAAGGGAAGAAGTGAAAGAGTCTGCATGCACTGATTGATGGCTTACCCTATGCTCTTATTTTAAATCTAGCTTGCATTGAATTTCTTTTGTAACTGGAGGAGTCCTATCAATTCAGGGATAATGCTTTATCAAAGAAAAAGTAATAATTTTTTAAATAGTAACCGCCTCTAAACATGAGGCAAAAAGCAAGAATAAATACAAAAATAAATAGGAAACAGGTATTGTGTCTTAGAAAAATCATAGAAGCATTTTCTATTCTTTCTTGTTTGTTTTCAATTTTAAGGTTATTTTTATTCATTTTCTTACAGGAGTTATCTGTTGCATATCCTGTACCTTCTCAAGTCCTATTATGAATAAATGGTCATAGAATTAACTAGTGAAAATGTCATCCACTTTAAAAGCTAATCATGACTTTGAATCAAATTAAGCATTTTTTTTAGCTCTTTGCCACACCACACAGAATAGACACTTTTCTACTTTTAAGTGTACTCTCATTCACATTTCCATACTTATTCCCAACAAGACTGGTCTTCCTTGATTGATGGGTGTGCTTGCTCAGCTAGCATTGGTGCCCATTATTGTTGGTGAATGCTCCAATTCTGGCCTCTTTCCTTACTCCATCTCTGAGGAAACTCATGCACACTTTTTTCACACTGCCACAGACTGTGCATTAGGTTCTTCTAGCATGAGAGATACCTTCTTTGGCTGGCACTGGTGACTTAATGCTTGGCTTCTGGAAGTCTGCTTACTTGCATAGATCTCATTTGTTGAGTTCATTGTATCCTGATCATGTTTCTTCAGGGTAGAGTCCAGGACAAACCAAGTCTTCTCTAAGGCCACATCATATCAAGAAAATCACCCATTGTTCCATTCCACCCAACATTGAAGGTACAGATTTTCTTTTTCTGGAATGGACGAGTCACCAAGGCTGCTTAATATTTGCCTCAGTGGATGTTTTTGACATTGACTATTGTTGATCTTGAGTTGTCTGTGGTCAGATTCACATGATGCAGCTGTGACAAACAAGTTCTCAGTAACCTGATGGATAGAGACTTATATACAACTACCTGTAGTTCACCTGCAAAACATACTCTTTTAGGTGAAATGGTAAAAATGAAGGATGGCAGAGAGTCTGAGACTTCTTCAATTAAAATAGTTCTGTCCAAAATAAGCATTGCTAGCCTGCCCTTTAGATAGAATATGGGATCAAATCAAATGACAAATCACATAAAGTCTCTTCTCTAAATGTTATAGAAGTTATGATATAATAAAGTAAAATTCATAGGTAAATGAATTTATAATTTTGACTTTGATTTAAATATTGTTTTGGTAAATAACTGACTACTTAAAAGGTTGATTAAAGCCAAATTCTTACAATTGATGTTAGACTGTAAATTTGTAATTATTTGATTTCTTCTACAGAAAAGAAATAAAGTTACTTTCTATCTCTTTTTATCTTCTGTCTGGGACAGAAGCTTCTAACCTTTGAACTGAAGTGTCTGAGTGTGTGTTTATGTGTGTGTTTAAAGAAGTTTCTCTAAGCTCATCGGTGCCAAATGTTCCTTTATTGATTTTAAAAATGCTTTAAATCAATAGTATAAACCATTCATACCTGACTCAAGTACTTCTTTTATAACTTCTTTCTTCTTCCAAAATTTGCCTCTAATGTATCCATTTTTACCTGTGGTTATAGTTCTGGTTTCCCTGCATGTAAGTTATTCAACAGGGTAACTTCAGTTCAATCAATGGGCCATTTCTAAACTCAACAGATGTCAAGCTCAATTTGAAAGAAGGATGGCATTCAGTTTTATGGTTGCTTTATATATAATAACCAAGCACTCACTTAACATGTTGACATTATTGCTTAAAGAATTGCAAGAAAATAGCATTAAATCACAGAAGTTCCAAATTTTTTTAAAGTGTGCTTTTTGAAAAAAAAAAAAAAAAACCTCAAGACGAATTGTTTTAATTAAGATCTATCTTTATAATCTAAGTAAAAATTCAAAATTTCACAAATTTTACTGGAATAATGTTCAAAATCTTTTTATGTATTTTACTAGGTCTTGTGTAAAAACAAAAAACTTTTTGTTGTTTTTGTTTTGATTTGTTCAGGGTAGGGTCTTAATTTAGTCTAGGGTGACTTGCAAGTCACTCTGTAGTTTCAGACTGGTCTTGAACTCACAGCAATTCTTTCTTCTTTAAACTACCTCTACTTCTGGAGTGCTGAGATTAAAAGCATGCACCATCATGTCTGACAAACATAATTATTTTGTAGCAAAAGAAAACCATACCTTTCCTGCCTCATAATCTTTGCTTGTGTCCATGAGATTCAGGGACTGTTAAGAAAAGTCTAGGTATGCCTGCAAGGCGTTCACAGTGAGAGGACCTGGGGATGGGTTAACTTAGATTGTGTCAACCATCAAAGAAATGTAAGATGTGTGCCCTTCATACTGTGAATAGAAAGACACTTTCAAGGAATTCTGAGCAAAGATGTTACATGATGAAATTTTTGTCTGACTGAAATATGAAGGACATCAAAGTGACAAACTGAGAGCAAACAAATAACTGAGGAGGATCTTAAAATGATCTCAGTCACATATGGTGGATTATTTATGCTAGAATGGTCTCATTCCTTAATTGTACATTAAGTGTAACTAGAGGCACCTCTGCACATTTGTCACTGGCTACGTTTGGTCTGGCAGTAATGGCCAATGATAATCCAGACATAAGTCAAAGATTCCAGTGGCGATTCAGATTTTTTTTTTTTTTTGCTTCCATCCAGCCTTTGCTGGTATTCTATAGATTCCAAATTTCATGTTCAGAGCATGTTGAGTGAGAATGTTGGAAGCTAGGAAATTTTAGAACTTAAACCATAATAGCTGTTGTTATTTCACTTAAAGCTAGTAATTTTCACACGGCTTTCCTTTTAAGCTATATATATATATTTAGTTTTTCAGTTAGAGGTAAGGCAACTATCAAAACTTAGATGCTATGAATCAAATGTATTATTGATAGGTGAACACAATGCCTGAGTGATTAAGAGAGGGGACTACTTTGGTCTAGGGTCCCTTCTAGTTTAGATAAAAATGGTTTACTTTTATTCAGTTTTATATAATAATCAACTAAAGGAGCAACGAAAGAGAAAGAAGATTTAAAGAAGGTTAGCCCAGCATGCTGGGACAGACAGTGGCTGTGGCTCTGAATCACAGAGGTTATTGAGCCAGCGAGGGTGCTTCTGCAGGAACTGAAGCCTGCCTCGTGTCGAACAATTCTGCTAAGCACTGTAAAGTCTTGGGATCTCTGGCTCTCACCACTCAAAATTAGGAGAAATGGAACTGGAAAGATCCAGGCTTTGCATTTATACCCAAACTCATTGAAATTCTATCTTCCAAGAATAAAGAGATTTAGATTCCAGGGTTTAAAAGGACTAGGATGCATGTGTGTGAAGTATTAGCTTTTACTTGGCAAAATACTGATTTTTGATGAGAGAAACCAAAATTGCTCAAATTATATGTCACGGACCTCAATTGCCCTGTGGTACTGTTTTCCAGCGTGGTGAGTTGTCCTCTTGCTTGATTCCTGTTTATACCTTCAATCCAGCCAGGGAAGTGAGACAGATCCTCTTCAGCCAGCATTCTCTCCCTGGCTTTTAGGAACTCAGTGGTTTGCTCACAATCCGCTCACTGAAAGCGAACCAATCTTTCTCCCGGAAAATCAAGCAGGCCCCAAGTCAGCTCTGTTCTCCTGCGGGACCTGGGGCATTTTCAAGGAGCATAGCTTTTACGAAAGCAGCTTGAACGCAGCTGTGCCTTTTCCAATGGAGGGCCAAGACACAAAATGCAACATGAGATTTTTAGACATTCCAAGGCCCATCTGCCATGTAACCCACTTATCTTTGTGGCTGCAAGTTCTTTATTGATCCAAAATGGTAAAGAAAAAAAAAAAAGGCAACAAAGGGGGAAAATTCAGGGGGAGAGGAAAGCTGTAAGTCCATTCTTTTGTTGTTCTTCCAGCAGCATCTGTGAGCAATTGTCACAATTACTAGTCAAACTGTATTTGACTTGTTGCCAACATGAATTTTCCAAAAACCCAATGTAAACAAACTCTGCAAGTACTTCCTCATTTGCCAAGCCAGTAATTATTTACTTTGTTTGGGCCTAGCATTAATGTCAGTTCAGCTTTACAGCCTGTAATGTGTTTGTTAATGAAACCGTGAGGTCTAAAGCTACATATTAACCTCGCCACCCTTCAATTTTGAGCTCAATAAAGTTGCACCATGGTTTTGTAAACTAGTGGTGGGGGACAGGCAAATGATTAATTATATTTTTCCCTTTTTCTTTATCCAAGCAAATTGTTAATCTTTAAACCTGCCTTGAATTTTAAAGTTCACAAACCCAAACCCAGCTCGGGGAGATATGATATGTGGACAAGTTGCCCTGGTTGTTTGGATTGGGTGTTTGGAAGGTGCCAGTGGTGGGGTTAGTGCTGATGTTTGGTGACCTTGAAATTTCTGAGTGTCTCTAGACAGAATGAAAACTACCTCAGGGAACCAGCGAATGTCCCTTTGAGAGAAAAGCAATGGAATTCATGGGTCGGCCCTAGTATTCATTTTGTGGAAACTAAATGCGTATCAGGTGGCTTGAGGATGTCTGAGTAATTCAGCCAGTAAGCAAAAGACAATTCCTGATCCCAGTGAGGAAGCCCAGAGGGAGGCAGGAGACTAATAAGCCTAGGGATAGAAGGCACACTTAGAATCTGCTGCAGGCTCTGTTTATTAAATACATACTGCGCACTACTGCAGTCAGCTGAAGTTCCAGTTCTTCTAGATTTTAGGTTCTGATGAGGAATATGGAAAATGCAGAATGACCAAGGGACAGATAGGCATATTATTTTCAGAAAAGGGGAAGTTAATTAGACCAAAAAAAAAAAAAAAAAAAGATGAGCTGTGAAGTTGCAATGGAGCCATTGATGTTAGTGTGGTCAAAGGGGGCTTCTTTGAGACAAGGCCCCATGAGCTGAGTCCTGAACAATGAGGCAGAGTCCCTTTACCATGACAGTAGCAAGCCTTTCTGGGACAGGAATGAGCAACACATACAAAATGTGCATTTGAGAAGGAAAGTCTATGGTACTCTGTGACCAGTGACAGTGGGTGGGGTGTGGCTGAGAGGATGGGAACTGGTGTATTATTCCCCAAAGCACACTTGAGTATGAAAGGGGAGGTATAATGGGGTTTTGGGGCTATACCTTTGATGGACAGGAACACCCTTCCGATTGAAGAGAAGAACCTTACCACGCACAAAAAGTATCCCTTGGAAAAATATCACCTTTCCTAAATTATCTTCATGTCCACCTCCTTTTTGGAATATTTGAAGGTTTAAAAGCCTCAGGTGTTGTCTAGACATTTGACATACACATGAAATTTTGTCCATGGCTGTGGAGTTGTGACTGTTTGATTTACCTGACTTGGAAATTGACTCCAGATAGAAGTGTCTATTTTACCTTATGTGAGGCTATAATGTTTCAGGAAGTAGGTGATTATTTTCTCCTTTATCTCCAGAGAAGGTGAGTAAATCCCCCCAAAGCGATAATTTTGTTTAGCATCAGAAACTGATGGTTGTGTTTGATTATGTAGTTCTGAGCTCAGAATAGGCATTTTATGCAAAAATCAATATGAATTATGGAAAGGATCTAGCATTTTAGTTACACAGCGTAAGAATTTTATAGTTAGCTATATTGAGGAAGGAAACTACAGAAGGCAATTTCAAGAAATCTTTTAGGAATCCTTTTTCTGGGGAAACACTTTACACTTAACAGTATAAGTTGATGAAAAATGCACAAATTGGGCAATCTCAAAATAAATGGTGAGAAATAAAATGTAAAGAATCTTATGAAAAATGTCAATTCTTATGAAACATTATATTTTAAATGTCTTATATGTCCAGAATCTTTGCATTTGTAACTTGTGGGTTTTATTTAACATATTTATTTTGAGGTAATCTTAGCTTATGAGCTAAAATTTTCAACTTGTCATACCCAAACATTTTTGAACCAACAATTCTCTACCCCTGGTATACATGGATCATGAACAGAACCTAAATTGGTGGATAATTGGATTGAGCTCTGAGCTTAAAGATGAAGGAGACAAAAGCATGCCCCAAAGAAGCATGTGATGTTCTTAGTCTTATCTGTGGATGTTTTACAGCAGGCGTGTAGGCAGTATTTGTTCACAGTGATTTGTATATCTGCAGAGACGTTTTCTTTGAGCTGGTATCCGGCATCCAAGCCAGAACTTGAACGGTGTGTTTCTCCTCCTTTTGGATTGGGAGGGAAGTGCTGGAAAGCTGGGGAGGCAGTTTCTGGTGCTGGCTCACAACTGTAGAACAAGAATGATAACAGAAGACAATGCATGACAGCATGACATGGGGACAATGTGACAGCTGTAGCCATCATGGGG
This sequence comes from Orientallactaga sibirica, assembly GCA_036365145.1. Lineage (NCBI taxonomy): Eukaryota > Metazoa > Chordata > Mammalia > Rodentia > Dipodidae > Orientallactaga > Orientallactaga sibirica. Next base: position 36,326,340 of record JAEOAD010000006.1, on the reverse strand, counting down.
CCAGAAACAGTGCTGCAAGCTGCCTTTGTAGAGATACCTCATGAAAGGTAATGCACTTACACTCACTGCGTCTGAGAGGAATCCTAAACTGACTGCCACCATATGCTTTTGGTTCTTCAGCAGATCCTGAAACTCCTCAGAGGTAGCTGAGTTTGTTCAAGAATCAACTGTGGTAGCAATCACTGGAAGATAGAAAGCTCTTCCACAGTGTGCATGCCTGGAAGTTAGGAGAGTTACTGGGTTTGCTCACATGTTTTACTGCACAAAATATAGTCATGCCACAGAGAGGCATGGTGGTGGTGCTCAAGACATTACCATTTTGTTCTGGTTCTGTCCTCAAAATCTTCTTGTACTCTTTCTCCTTGCCTCTGTGCATGATTTCTAGAATGTTTTCTAAGTCTGTGATGAAAATCAAGGTTACAACTAAGTTCAGTGGACTTGTGAAGCTAAACAATGAATTGAAGTGTTCATTAAAAGTTTTGCTTGCTACTAGTACCTGTTAAAATATTTTAAAATTACTTTTCTTTTGTTTATTTTTTATATTTATTTGAAAGTGAGAGACAGACAGAGAAAGAGGCAGAGAGAGAGAGAGAGAGAGAGAGAGAACAGGTGCACCACTGCCTCCAGCCACTGTACATGAACTCCAGATGCATGCTCCACCTTCTGCATCTGGTTTTCGTGGGTACTGGGGAATTGAGCCTCAAACCTCATTCCCTAGGCTTCATAGGCAAGCACTTAACCACTAAGCCATCTCTCCAGCCCCACTTCTTTTTTTTTTTTTATTAAGTAGAAACTTTGGGTACATAATGTTTTGGTACTATCATTTCTTTCCTCTCTGCCCCCATTCATTGATGGGCCTCCTCAGTGGGATTGCTGGTATTCACCATGGGGTTGTGGGTAAAGAGTTACGAGAGCAGCAGGCAGTTATTGTGGGTGGGGTGGGAGGGGACAATGCCTCTGGATATTCCCTCCCACCCTGTGACCCTTACAACCTTTCTACTCCATCTTCTGCAAAATTCCCTGAGATTTTGTGGGTATGTTTAAAACTACTGTAGTGCTGTGCTCTCAGTAGCTTCTGGATTTTTTGCTTTGGTACATTTTGAGTATCCTCAGCATCTGTCTCCCGTGCAAGTTGTCAAGCTCACCATAGAAGCAGCACTCTTGTTCATCTTGTCAATTCCTCTGTGCTTTCAGCTGGGCTCTGGCTGATATGTGAGAGGTGGTTCATCTCCTGCCAAGGAGTCAGCTATCTTTTCTTGTCTTGTTGACAGATTTTGGTTATTCTTGGTTCTCGCTGCCTTCTGAAAAGGAAAAAAAAAAAAAAAAAACAGATCCTTCAAAGAACAATGAGATCAGCATAGGTTTAAGGGGATAAGCATTATTAATTTAGAGAGATTTTGATGGGTGTAGCCTCTCTTTTGGCCAAAAACTAGTTGGAGATTTTCTTTGGAGTTCATAATCTTAAACTCCATAGGATTTTGCCTTGGTTCCAGTTATGGGTTTCCTTTCACTGAGTGGCTCTCTTAGCCAATCATAAAGCCATTGGTTTACCACTTAGGCTGGATACCACCATTGCACAGGTGTGTATGTCTTGTCAGGCTGGTTGCTTTTGTACAGCAGTGTCCCTTGCTTGCTTATGATATTGCTGGCCATTTTAATCCAGCAGCTCATGTAGCGCTTTCCAGCTTTATACAGGCTAACCATCTGGGAACTGGCTTCCTTCCAGCTTCCAGCCAGATCCCTTGAAGTTCTGTGTTGGCAGCATGTTAGTGTCCTTCAACAATAGGTGCTTACCTTTTACCTCTGTAAATGTCTGTTAGGTCTAACTGATCTATGGTTTGTTAAGCTCTATTTTTCCCTGTTGATTTTCTGCTTGGATGATTGGTCTACTCATGACACTCAAGTATTGAAATCTCCTATTATGTGGTGTTGGGATTTATTTCTGGTTTGTTTTCAAATAGGTTTTGTTTTATAAAATGTGGTGCATCTCTGTTTGGTGCATGTAGATTTATAATTGTGATGTCCTTTAGTTGGATCATTTCCTTGATGAGTAAAAAGTGGCCTTCTTTGTCCTTTTTGACTACTTTTGGTTTGAAGTCTATTTTATCAGATATTAATATAGCCACACCCACTAGTTTCTTATTTCCATTTGCTTGGAAAAGCATTTTCCTTCCTTTTACTTTGAGCAGGTGTCTGTCCTTAGTGGTGAGGTAGGTTTCTTGAAGACAGCAGATAGAAGGATCTGTTTTTCTGATCTACTTTGTTAACTTGTGTCTTTTGAGTTAAGACCATTTTTATTTAAAATTATAAATTGTCAGGTTCAATTTAATCCATGCCATGTTGGAGGCTTCATGGGGTTTTGTGCTTTCCTTGGGCTTTGCATGTTTTTGTCCCTGCTCTAGTTTTGGTTATTGTGTTCTTCCTCTTGTAGGGCTTGAGTTAATTGTTCAACTCTTCTGTGTGGAATATCCCCTGAAGTAATCTCTATAGGTTTGTGTTTATGTTCATATAATAATAGAACAGGCTTATATCATGGAAAATTTTCCTTTTATCATCTACTTTCACTGGGTGTCATAGTTTGCATTTGAAGCCATAGTTTTTTTACACTTTGAAATGATCCATTCCAAGCCCTCTGGCTTTTAAGATTTCCATTGAAAAATCTGAGGTAATTCTGATGGGATTGCCTTTGTGTATAATGAGTTGATTTTCTTTTGCTGCATTTAGTACTTTCTTTTGTTGTTGTTGTTGTTATTTAGAGTTTTAACTATGTGTGCTTGGAGAATTTCTTCCTTGATCCAGTCTGTTTGGTTTTCTGTGAGCTTCTTGTATCTGCTTGTGTTTCTCTTTGAGAGGATGGGGTAGTTTTCTTCAATATCTCTCCAGACACCCTTTTTGTATTGGAGTCTACCAATCTTGGGGTAAAAGTCTTGTCTTACTAAAGTGGAAGCAAGAATTTGCCTTTGTAGGGTCTTTAGTGAGCGTTATATTTTGTGTTTGAACTGGCTTAAAGTGAAACGGTACTCTATCTACAGATGCCCAGCTTGTGAAGGTTGTAAGTGCAATCAGCCCCAACAGTGTGTGGGAAATAGGGCTGTAGAAACAGGTTTGGCAGTGGGAAATTCTAGTGTAAGACCGAGAAGTTGTTGGAAGCTCCTGTATAGGGTCCCAAACACACCTGTAAACAGCACTTCCTAACTTGACCCAGGTCACACCCCAAACACACTGACAATCCTCACCCCGGGCTCTGATCAAACCAGTACCTCACTCCATCCCAGTGTATAGGCCCCAAACATGTCTGCACCTCAGCCACTCTGAGCACACAAACCCCAAGAATATCAGCACCTCTTTTGGTGTAAGTCACAGGACAAGAACTCCGATCCCAAAGACACAGACCCCTCACACAGCACAGGCCCCAAATGGGCCTACACTTCACTCCCTGAGTGCAGAGACCCCAAACACAGAGTGACACCTCCTTAAAAATCATCTTAATGCATTTTAAGTGCTGCTACCCATCTCTGTAAAGTTAGGCACATGGCAAAAGAAACATTCCAACAGAACATGTGAAGGCTATTAATGGGAATGGAAAGGAGATGAGATAGTAATTGGGGTGAATAATATCAAAATACATTATGTACAGGTATGAAAATTTAAAAAATTAAAAAAAAATAAAATTGACACAGCCAGTTTTAAAAAAAAAAAAAAAAGGAAATAAAGAAAGAAAAACTGTGGTGAAAATTAAAATCTATTTAACAAAAATGTGTTCTTGCTTTCATAATGTCCTTAGTAACCAATGATAGCACCCATATTGGATTAGAGAAATCATTTCAAAATTTAACCATGAAAGTAAGGACTTGAAATTATCATTTTTAAGGTTGATATTTTAGAGGAAACACAAATATGTCAGATTTTGGGATCTCTGACTTTTATTAAGAAACCTTTATATGATTTATTTCCTCATATTCATTCTAATTTTGAGTGGTAGAGCAGTACCTGGTTTCCACACACACCAGTTATATATTCTCCTTGTCTGTACACTTGCTGATTCACTGACTGATTCACTTTTATTGCCTACAATAAAAGAAATAGTAAGATAAGCAGAAAAATCAAACCTAAACCTTTTCCATGGGACCTTAACATTGATCACATTTACAGAGGCTCATGCTTACACATCCACACACTCTGTTACACACCCCCACACACATAAAATATATTTGCCAAATGATGGTTTTGCTGTATAGTTTGTAATTTGCTAGTCAAATGATGAAAACAAAACCAGAAACTTATTTTCAACATAAGGCCCAAAGAGCAACACGTTTTTCTGACCAGCATAAAATAGGAAGACTAGAGAAACAATTCTCTCCTGCTTTCAGAGGAAACTATAAAGAACCTTGTGAGATTAAAAAAATAGGTTTGTGCATCTTTCTTTTTTTAAATTTACTTGAGAGAGAGTGAGAGACAGAAAGAGGCAGATAGAGAGAAAGAATGGGCAAACAAACTCCAGATGAATGTACCACCTTGTGCATTTGGCTTATCTGGGTCCTGGGGAAGTGAACCCGGGTTCTTTGGCTTTGCAGGCAAGCACCTTAACCACAATGCCATCTCTCCAGTCCTGGTTTGTGCATCTTTAAACATCCATTTCTCAAAGTATGCTTCAATTGTATATGCTAGTAAGCTGTGATGCCTCTCTCATTCTTATCAATTATGATTCTCCAATACCTAAGCAAGGTGAAAGAATAAGTATTTTAAATGCAATAATTTTTTAAATTGGGATTTTGTGGTTTTTTTTTCTAAGCCCTGCTTCTCTCTCTCTTTTCTCTCTCTCTCTCTCTCTCTCTCTCTCTCTCTCTCTCATTCTCTCTCCCTCTCCACTCTATACTCACTTTCTCTTTTATATTATCTATCTTTTTCCTCCCTCACCTTCCTAGGTGCAGACTTATAACTCCCAGTGCCAGCATGGGGTGAACTTCCACAATGAGCTGTTGATCTGAAACACCTACAAGATTTCCCAAAAAATACAGACTTCTGTCAGAGTTCTTGGTGACCCACCAAAGGTTAATGGCAAGACCCTGCTGTTGAAGACAGCATACGTGTGTGAGACCTAACACAGAGAGACCTGGCCAGAATCTGGAAGAAGGTCAGTCCCCAGACAGTTAGCTAGTCTAGTACCAGAGAGTGCTACACAAACAACTGGGGTAAAATGGCCAACATCTGTCCAAACAACTTACAGTCTAAGATACACAGCAGGAAACAACTTGACATAATGATCATACGAGTGCAGTAGTGGCAATCAGCCATGGTGCGTAACCAACTGCTTTTGATTTGGCTAATAGATCCACTCAGTGGAATGGAACTCATTGCTGGAACTGGGAAATAAGTCAAAACCAGGTACAAAAAATGAGCTCAGTCTCCAAGATCAAGATACCACCAAATGTGGGCTAGAAGAGAGCCAACACATATAAAATTCCTTCCAAAACATGTATCCCTTCTATCTAATACTAACTTCTCTCTCCGTTGGAGAATTTGCTTATCTTTTTTCAGATGGACAATGAACCTGAAGGGAGGATCAGCTAACCACACCTCACTAGGGCCCCAGCTGAAACCATAGAGTATTGCGGGGGGAAGGGCAAGAATACAGCATGCATGGTCATTACAACACCAGAAAAAGGCTGAAGGAGATAAATACAGAGAACATCCAACTCCAACTAAGCCAGATATCCAGTGACACAGAGGCTCCCAAAACCTCATCACTAAAGCAGAACTAAAATGACCCCAATGTGTCTCAGGGAAACTTGCGGAAGAGGGAGCGGAAAGATTGTTAGAGTCATAAGTTGGGGCATTATGCACAGAGACTGGGGCCTACCCCCCAGAACTCCTGACTAACCTCACAATGCATGACCCACATTCCCCATTGACGAGGGCCCCTTTGAAAGAGGGAAGGCAGGGAGGAGGACAATGGAACCAATACTATGAATGTAAAATCAGACTAAAATAAATAAAAATGTATATTTAAAATAAAAAAAGATTTAAGAACATAGTTGTTTTCAGAACTGGTGATTTCACGTTTCTAATAAAGTTTTCTTTTGATACATTTGGTGACAAAATTATCTACTGTGAAATGTTTAAGACATGAATTTGTTTGAATTCTTTCAAAAGAATACTTGAGAACTATGGGCTGCATGTCTATGTTTCCTTATATGCTCAGAATGGTTCCCCATCATGTTTGTGTCAGATGACTTGTTTGAAAAAGTCAAAACATTAATTCCTGTCCATAAGATGAACAAACTTGTAATCACATTTCTCATGCTGTATTATTGTCTTACTTTTGCTGTCAGCATGATGGTGCAAGACAAAGGCTATGCATTATTCTTCTATAGCTCTTCTATAGCTCCAGGATTTAGTTGTGTTAAAATGCAAGAGAGCCTTGAACACATAGGGCTTAAAATCAAAACTAGGAAGGTGAGTCATGCAGGTATAACAGCATTCCATTTGCACCTGAATCTTCTTCTGAAATACAAGCATGCATTTTTCAGCCTCTGGAAGGGTATACACCCTGAATGAGAGGAGCTACTGAACTTACAGAATTCAAGATTGACCTACCATGCATTGAGCTCTTAATCTGAATTTGAGTCTGTGTGCCAAATTATTCTTAGACATTACATCATTAAATGCTCCTAACCACAGAGGAGATAGATAAATGAAGTACAAATATAGTAACAACAACAAAATGTTGAGGTGGTGGAATGCAAACTTCGTGGGAATAATAATGTTTCTGCTTCTTACTCTGTCAAAGACTAAAGTCTCAAGTACCTATAATGATGTCTGATATCAGAGTGGGGTTTATTGAGAATGAAGAGGGTACTGTGTGTTTGAGGAGAACTAGAACTGCACTAAGACATAGTCTTTACCTGAACTGATCTATTCTTCATTACTATAATGAAAACTTGGAGGATAATTAGATGTTTAAATAAGATGTGTTCATTTAGCTTACAGTATTGGAGGCTGAAATTCTAAACTGCTTAGTACAGGCTCTGGTGAGTAACAGCTGCCCCTTGACTGTGCCACCTTATGGTGATGGCTATGGTAAGGAGCATGTGTGGGAGGAAAGAGGTCAGATCATAAAAGAAGACAGAGAGTGGGCCTGAGAAAATGGTTCAGTCAGTACAGTGCTGACTGTGCAACATGAAGACCTTAGTTCAGATCTTCAGTACCATGTAAATGCTAGATGTAGACGCTTATCCCTCTGTGATCCTCACATTGAAGAGATGGAGACCGGAATATCACTGGGCCTTGTTTGCTAGCTAGCCTAGCTGAACTGTAGACTCCAGGTCCAGTGAGGGATCCTCTTTCAAAATATAAGGTGGAGAGAAAAATATCCAACATCAAATTATGACCTCCGTATACACATATGCGAATGTGTGCCCATGTACATAAGAACATGCATATACATATGTACACATAGCACAACACACACACACACATTTAAAAAGAAGACAAAATAAATCTGGAATCACACAAGCCCTTCAGGGCGAGTGCTACCAATTGAACTAAGGACCCCTCTAGACCTGTCCTATGAGAAGTCCCACCTGCCAACATCACTACAGTGAGAACCACATGTCTATCACCTGAAACTTTCAGGGACAACCAGCATGTAAAGCACAACACTGTCCTAAAGACCTAAAAAGAGCTTATTTTGTTTACTTACCTTGAGATTAGGCAGAATTTGCATCAGTTATTTGGGGGCAACAAACCAGACTGCAGTGGGCCAAAAATGATACAGTATACAGAGACAAATGGAGCTCAATGAGGCTTCTTCCAAGAAGTTTGGTGAAAAGAACAGGGCTGTGAATATTGTCCAAGGGAATGGTGATAGCTGACAGAAGATCTTGTTGCCTCCTCATTTTCAATGAGAAAGTTGAGTCCATAATTTGTACACTGAGAGTAGAGAAGTGGCAGAGAGTAATGTGGCAAAAATCACAAATAGAGGAGAAGCCAGGTACAAGCAGAACCAAAAAGAGATAAGAGCAGATTGCAGATGAGCAATTCTGTAAGCCTGCTGAAAACAAATCAAACCCATGATATAAGCCTATTGTACCTATAAGACATCCAGTGGAGGGCTTTGCAAACAGTTCCAATCCAGCTCTCATTAAACTTCGGATATTTTATGATTCTGCTCACTTATCCAAAAGAAAAATACATTAATCATCATTTAGTATGAATTATAATTATTTATAAAACATATTTTACTGTAGAAGGTTTGGAAAATAAAGAGAGCCAAATAATTTTATATTTAAATCTATCTATCTCTCTTTCCACTTATATTTTAAAAGGTTATATTGCTTTTTCTAAACAAAAAGAAATCACATGGCACTTTTCAGCATCTTTCCATGATGGCAGAATTTTGTGTATGAATGTTCTGGCGGGGGTGTCTTAGGAACATCAGCAATGCTTAAAGAAGAAAATGCCAGGTCCTTATTATGACGTGCTCCAACATCTCTGTTGAGTTTCTAACAATATAGATGAAGCCAGAATACACAAATGAATATGACATCACCAATGGCCTCAACTGGGAAAATCATTGTGAACCTCATAGGTAGGTTCAACACAAGTGATTAGCCCAGGTTTAACTTGCAGTCAAAGACCTGAAAAAATGGGAGAATAATCTGATCCCATTGCATCAGCCTGTTTTCATTGCACTGGTGACCTCAGTTTCCATCTTGGACTATGAAGAAGCAAGATAAAAATACACCAAGGGAAAATTGTGTGATTATTTTTCTAAAGAAGTAAATATACTTAAAATAAAATGCCTCTATGGAAAAACCCATATCAAAAACTATTCTAAAATATGTGTTTTATTTATTATTCATTTATTTTGAGAGAGGGAAAGAAAAAGAGGCAGATAGAGAGAGAGAGGATGGTCATGCCAAGGCCTCCAGACAATACAAACAAACTCTAGATGCATGTGCCACTTGAACCTGGGTCCTTTGGTTTTGCAGGCAAATGATTTTACTTCTAATTCATTGCTTCAGCCCTAAAATCTGCTTTTTTAAAACCAGTATTTCTTAGCAATATTTCTCTTCATGAAGTTCCACCTGGGTCTATCATCATTTTCTTGGAGGAAGTTAATCAAGTTTTATGTATTAGTCCCAGTTTATTGAGTAATGTCTTACTATTAGATATCTTAGGGATTTTTGATTTTTATATTATAAGTAAGTATCAATGGCTATTAATAAACTATTAGAAGTGAATTGATGGGACAGAATATGTGCATGTTTCTGAATTGTCGCTTCCTTAGTGGTAGCAGTAATACTGTCACCAGTACAATTTGGAGATCATTGTAAACCCATTCCCTGACAAAACTCATGACTCACATTTTGAAAATTGTTTCAATATCAATTTTTATTCAACTATATTTAGAACCCTGCTTTGGAACATTTTTGATAGAATGAACTTCTATGAGTTCTTTTTATATGCTGTGTTGATCACATACTTACATGTTTATCTCCTGCTTCTTGTGTTAGAGATGCGTTCTCAGTGTTATGCAAGTATTCCTGTAATGGCGAATACTGAAATATGAGCCATTTATTAGGTGTTTATTTGGTGAAATGAACAGAGTTGTGAGTATTGTCAAATATTGCCCCCTTATGTCATTTACAATCTACTTTACAATGACTTTATCATGCATAAGTTTCAATGATTTGATGAACTAAGCCTTTTTCTTTCTGATTTCTATCTTCCTTGTGAAGCTAAGGACATTATAGTCAACCAGATTTATGGTTTTGCTTTTTGTATCTGTGTCTTAAAAGTCCCAAGGATTCATTTCACTGTGTGCAGTAAGCTGTACAGTATGAATTTAGAAATATTTTTGTTAAATTGTCTATTTACCAATTTGAGGAGCCATTTAAAAATATTTTATTTATATTTTATTTATTAGAGTGAACAAAAGAGAGAGAGAAAGAGATGAGTTCCAGGGCTGCTAGCCACAGAAAACAAACTCCAGATGCATGCACCACCTTGTGCATTTGGCTTATATGTGTCCTGGGGAATTGAATGGAGGTCCTTTAGTTTTGAAGGCAAACACCTTAAGCCATCTCTCCAGTCCGAGGAGCCATTCTTTTTATTAGTTATGGACATACTCATTATGTAAACAGCACATGTTGGTACAATCCTTTCCCTCATCCCTGCCTGCCCCCAAGGTACCCCCTCATTGGGGATGCATTGTAGGGGTAGTCATCAGTTATGGGAAAGGGGCAATGTCTCTGTGCATAATGTTCCAACTTGTCACTCTAACAATCTTTCCGCCTCCTCTTCCGTGAAATTCCCTGAGCCATGTTGGGTTTGTTTTAAATCTACTTCAGTGATAGGCTTGTAAGACCCTCTGGATCGCTGGTTTGGAAGGTGTTCAGTGTCCTCAGTGTCTATCTCCTTCACCCTTGTGCTGGTATCAGGTTCACCAAGAAAGCAGCACTATTGCTCATTTCCCCAGTTCCTCTATGGTTTCAGCTGGTGTCCTGGTGAAGTGTGATGGGTCATTTCTCTCCACAGGTCTAGCTTCCATCTGAAAAAGAGAAGCAGATTCTCCTATGGAGAGTGAAGTCAGCACAGGTTAAATAGAATAACTATTATTGGTTTAGAGAGAATTTAATGGGTGTAGACACTTTTGTAGCTCAAGATTAGTGGAAGCTTGTTATTGGAAAGAAAAATCATCTGGATATGAACCCAACTTGTTTCCCAGTTCCAGATATGGTTTCCTTTCCACTGAGTGGATCTGTTAGCCAATCCAAGAGTAGTTGGTTACCCACCATGGCTGTATGCCACTATTACACTTCTATGAGCATCACGTCATGTTGTTTGCTTCTGAGTAACTTAGAACTCGGGTTGCTCAGACAGATGTTGGCCACTTGCCCCCAGTAGCTCATGTAGCACCTTCCAGCACTAGATGGGCTAACTGTCTGGGGACTGGCTTGAGGGGCCATTTTTATTGGTGATCTTTCATTGCTGTATCTGCTATTTCTTAGAACAATAGCAAATTGTTTATTTCATTTTACACATCACATCATCTGGACATGATACCTTTTTTTTTTTTTTTTTTTTTTTTACAATTTCTAACATGTTTAAAATTTTTAACTTATTACATTGACCATCTTCTAGTTATTTTGGCTTTCATATACATGTCATGCAATACTATTTTCAGCAATGAAAAGGAACAAACTACTGCCACTACATTACATATGACTCTCCAGAGCATTCTGCTAAGTAGAGGAGCCAGTCACAAGCATGTGATTCAACAAGGTGTTACCATAGTATTATGAAATCTGCATAAAATACACATTTATAGCAAGAGGAAGTAGGTCAGTTGTTACATGGGAAAATAATGAACTGTTAGTGGAAATTAGGTATATTAACGGGAGGGGTGAAAGTTTTTTAAAGCTAATTTAGGGTGATGACTATATCAAACAGTACGGTTACTAAAATTCATTGGCTCACACTTGAAATAAGTGAATTTGATATATAAAATATATTTCCATAAAGTTGTTATTAAAAATGAAGTTAGAGGAAAATCATCACTATTTGGAATTGTAATGTGTGGTTCCAAATTTTTAGAATTGACATATATTTGGGCAAATGTATTGTGTATTAATTTTAGCTGAAAGACTTGACCTCTGATCTCTCTCTGATTTCTCTCAAAAAAATAAATAAAAAAAAATTTAAAAAAATTTAGAGGAAAATCATCTTTCTAATTTGGATTATGAATTTTATTTATTTTTTGGAATTGTATTGTCTATTAATTTTAGAATTGACCTCTGATGATTTCATATTTTCTCTTCTAAATTATGATATTTATTTTTGTGGAGATATATATATATATATATATTTGGAGGGTTTGAGGTAGGGTCTCACTCTAGCCCAGGCTGATCTGGAATTCACTCTTAGTCTCAGGGTGGCCTTGAACTCAAGGTGATCCTCCTACCTCTGCCTCCCAAGTGCTGGGATTAAAGGCGTGTGCCACCACACCTGGCTTTAAAAATATATTTTATTAATTTATTTGAGAAAGAGGCAGAGAGAGAAAGAGGCAGAGAGAGAGAGAGAGAGAGAGAGAGAGAAAGAGAGAGAGAATGGGCACATCAGGGCCTCTAGCCACTGCAATAGAACTCCAGACAAGTGTACCACCTTGTGCATCTAGATTATGTGGGTACTGGGAAATTGAACCTGGGGCCTTAGGCTTCACAGGCAAATGCTTGAACCTGTGAGCCAACACTGCAGCCCATTGAAATTTTTATCCCTCTATTCCTACAATTCTACGATTTACCAATGAATGTTTTAGATTATTATTACTCATTATTGTTTTATATTGGGTTGTTGATATTTTTCTGTCTGCCATGAAAATGAATAACTGATTGTCTGTGATACAAATGGGAGATGGTTGATTTCTGCACTCACTTTTAAGCAGGCCCATTAATGAAATCACTTATTCTTCTACCATTCTGGAGTGCTTTGAGAGGTGTGAGTTACATTAGTCATCTGACTGACCTCTGGCCCAAGACCTTTAGTATGATAGTTATAGATTTAGCCAAAAGTTTAATGATGTCATTGTGCATCTTCCCTAGAGTTTGTTAGATGAGGTTACTTGGACCCAGAGATGTATCAACATTTTTTTGTCAATTCTGTTTCAATTTAGGATATTTACTATGGAGATTAGACCTTACACCTTTGACCTATCAAGCTGAAAATAGAGTTTGAGAGTGGGGATTTTTATAACAACATGCTTAGAAAATTAACTATCTCCTGTGCGACAGTGATTAGCCTTTCATCGAATTCCAGCATATGTCAAGAGATCACACTCAGAACCCAAGCCATCAGGCAAATTAACAAACCATTTAGTGAGGCCTAGAATGATTAGCACAGAAATAATCTACTCTGCTGCAGATGATTATTGGCATGAGACAGCTATCCAATATCTACACATTTTACTAAATATTTAGCAAGCCTTTACTGCTAGGAAATAAAGATTTTAGTTGTTTACATTAGCTCCCTGACATATATTCCATTTAGAGACACTCCATTATGCTAATGTATACTCTAATTAGAGATAAATGTGTGTGGAAGAAAGTGAGGAAAATGATGGTTAGCTTGCAAAAAAAGAAGAAACAGAGAGAGAGAGAGAGGGAACAAATGAGAGACAGAGAGATATAGAAAGCAATATGGAGACTCCTAAAAAGGATGACTATAGAGGTACCAACAGACCCAGTTATCCCCTTACTGGGCATTTACCCTAAAAGCTCCAAGCTTCAGTTCAGAGATATTTGCTCAACCATATTTACAGTTGCTCAGTTCATAATAGCATAGAGCTGGAATCAACCCAGATGTCCATCATTAGATGAATGGATAATAAGATGTGGTATATCTACACAATGGAATTATACACAGCAGTAAGGAAAACTGCCACAAAACAATTTGAAGAAAAATGGTCAAACTTGGAACAGATCATTCTCAGCGAACTCACCCAAACACAGAAAGATAAGCGTCGCATGGTCTCATCTGTGGCTCCTAATCTGTATTTTCCCGAGATGTTGATGCATCTAATAAACATCTCGAGGACTGGACAATAGGGATGGTGGGGGGAAGGGCAGGGAAAGGGTGGGGGTGGGGTGGGGCAAAAAAACTGGAACCAAATGAAAATGGTACCATAAAATCCTATATCCTGAAAGATATACTAAAAGGCCAAACCTGCATCAGGTGCTTAGAGAGAACACCTGAATAACAGGGGCCTGGAGGGTATGATGAAGACTAACCTCAATCTTCTCCTGTTTCTCTCTCTCTTACTCCCTTTTTCTCTTTCTCTTTCATATTACCTATATTTTTTTCTTCCTTCTTTTCCCTTGGCACTGACCTGTAATTCCCAGTACCAGCATGCGGTTAACATCCACAATGTACTGTTGATCAGTGAGACCTACAAGGTTTCCCAAAAGAAGACAGGTTTTCTTCAGAGTACTTGATGACCCATCAAAGGTAAGACCCTACTGCTGAAGACACCATATGCTGTTGATACAGAACATGGAGAGACCTGGCTGGAATCTGGAAGAGAGTCAGTTCCCAGACAGTTAGCTTGTCTAATGCCAGAAGGCACTATATGAGTGACTGGGGGAAAATGACCAACATCTGTCCAAGAAACTCATGGTCTAAGCTACCCAGCACCAAAGAACCTGACGTGATGCTCACACAAGTACAATAGTGGCACACAGCCAAATGGGTTACCAACTGCTCTTGATTTGGCTTACGAACCCTCTCTGTTTAACAGAACCTACACTTGGATCCAGAAAACAAGACAGAACCATATACAAAAATGAGCCTGCTCTCCAATATCAAGCTCCCACCAATAGTGGGATACAAGACGGCCTACATCTATGAAATTATCTCTCAAAAAATAATGGTTATGTATGTATCTTGCACTGACCTCACTCTCCGTTAGAGAATCTGCTTCTCTTTTTCAGATGGATGTGGGACCTGAAGAGAGAATCAGCCCATCGCACCTCACCAGGGCACCAGCTGAAGCCATAGAGTCATAGGGGAAATGAGCAAGAGTGCTGCTTTATCAGTGAACCTGGTACCAGCACAAGGGCGAAGGAGATAGACACAAAGAACACTCAACTCCTGCCAAATCAGATATCCAGAGACACAAAGACTCAAAAACCTCATCACTGACATAGACCTAAAATGAACCCAACACAGCTCAGGGAAATTTGTGGAAGAGGGGGTGGAAAGATTGTTAGAGCCATCAGTTGGGTCATTATGCACAGAGTCATTGCCTCTCCCGCACAACTGATGGCTACCCCCATAAGGCAAGACCCACATTACCCATGGGGGAGGACAGGGAGAAGGCTAACGATGGTACCATCATGGCTGTATATACACTATATACATAACTAAAAAAAAAAAAAGAGAAAAAAGATGATCTTGGAATGACTTAGATATTTGAAGCAGTATGAGAATAGACGTGAACATAGGGAAATTTGTAAGGCTTTGTGATTCATAGCTTTACTGTGGAAAACTAAGAGCAACACATTTCTTAATTTAGCATTTCTGTCATATCTAATACATTTTAGAAAAAAAATCCATGAATAAAGTAGTAAATCTATCTTATTGTCATATTTTATTCCAGAAAATTAATTTTCCCATAATGCATGTATTTCTAGTTTTTATTTCTTCAAGCAATATTCTGAGCATAGATGGTGTTCTTTGAAAGGAGACTGCAGTATGCTGGTCTGCCTTCTTCAGAAATGTGGTCATTTTCACTAACTTTTAAGTACTGGATATGGTGATCTAAAGAAATTTTACCAATCTTCTGGATCTCTCTGAGCATTTCCAGTTGGAGACAAACAAAGAAAAACCTACTTGGATTTTCTGTCTTTCCTCTTTCACTAATTTTGGTACATTCATATTCATGTTTACAAATTAGTCATATATTGACACTAATGTATATAGTTTGCAGTGATCACTTTTTCATTCTGTTGTTTTGGTTGACCGGCCTTCCTGGAGTATGTCAGCTTTACCACATGCAAGGTGGCAGCTGATGACATCATGGAACATCTACTTTATTTTTTTTCTTTTTAAAAAATATTTATTTATTTATTTGAGAGAGCAAGAGAGAGAAAGAGGCAGACACACACACACACACACACACACACACACACACACACACACGGAGAGAATGGGCACACCAGGGCCTCCAGCCACTGCAAACAAACTCTAGATGCATGTGCCACCTTGTGCATCTGGCTAACATGGGTGCTGGGAAACTGAACCGAGGTACTTTGGCTTTGCAGGCAAATGCCTTAACTGCTAAGCCATCTCTCCAGCCTGGAACATGTACTTTAGATGTGCTTCGATCACATTCAGTTTCCATACTGTTATTCCCTTCCTTCTTTCTTCCTCAGGTTTAATTTGTTGTGCCTTTTGTAATTTCTTGAAACGAACAGGTAGGTCATTGACACTCATGCTTTATTTTGTTTTAAACAAACTCAATTAAGGTTACAAATTTCACGTAACAATGTCACAAGCTACAGAGCATGTATTTTAATGTGCAGTGTTTTCATTGTCACTGTTTGAAATTCAGTTGTTAGGAAACAGACTACCAAGAGGGGAGATAGAAATAACCTTGATTCAATGCCCAAGCTACATAACTATGAAAACTATGGAATTGCAGCCTTGCCTTCATGTAGAGTCAGTATGCCAGACTATTCAAGGAAAATAACTCAACCAAAGAATTGAATTCAGTTAATATAGACTATAATATTTGGGGATCATGCAATTGCATATGAAACAAAAATGCCAGAACTGGTGGCACACACCTGGGTATCCCAGCATTTTGGAAGTAGAGGCAGAAGGAGCAAGAGTTCAATAAAGCTTTAACTATATAGTACTTTTGAGGCAAGCTTTGGCTATATGAGGCCTTGTCTCAAAAAATAAACACTAAAAAATAGAATTAAATAAAACTGGAACCATACCAAAAAATCCCAAAGGATTAGAAGGCAAAATATGAAGAATAAAACTCCAGAAAGTTTGACGGGTGTTATAAGGAAACAGACTCAACTCTTCGCTTGATTAGACTCTTTGCCATCCAATAGAATTTCCACTGGCAAGAATAGAAAGCAACGCTCAAGCTATTTGTCAGACTGAAAGTGATCCATCCAGTTTGGAGTAGAGTTTGTCAATGTTTGTGGCTCTTGACTGTGTATATACCCTACCTATTTCCAACTCAAAGTATTCACTGTTAGAAGCAACCTTTGCAATATACAAAAATTAGAAGCACCAAAATGCCCATCAATGGTAGAGTGGCTTTAAAAATATGGTTAGTTCAGATAGTGGAATATTATATGATGATGAAAATAAACTACTACTATATACAACAATATGGATTAGGTTTAAAATTATGATATTAAGTGTAACAATATATAAAGAAACTTTCCATGCATTATTACTTTTGTAAAAAAAAGAAAGACTGATTCTGAAGAGAAATTAGAGGGAAGAGTGTTTCCATAAACCTGGAATGTTCTATGCCCACCTCAATGGATGATGGTTACTTGTATTATTATTTTTTTTATGATTCTGGGGTTCAAACCCTGAATGTGGTACCTGCCCAGCCCATGCTAATTTATTCTCTTCCTTTCTAATTTAGTCTGAGTCATAGCTCCTTTGAATTAATGTCCCAGTCACAACATGGTCTTACCCTGGGTGGGTGATTTGCTAACTATTTTGTGTCCCAAACTCCCCAACTAAGCACAAGAACCTTAAAATTATTTTTTAACTGGTTCATATACTGTGGGCTTTTCCTCTAAGAAATATACATTTCACATATATTTGATTTGAAGTGTAAAACACAAAACATCTATTGGCACTTCCCTTCTATCCATGCATATAGTTTCCATCACTTGAAATGGAAGGTGAAGCATATAGCCATGGTCTCTGACTATGGAGTCTCTCCAGAATGTTCTCATCAGAGACTTCTCCTCAGCCTGACTGGTCATGGAGGGAATGATTTTATGTGCCATGATGGCAGTCCAATCTTCATACGTACTTTTCCTACATAGAGCTCGGTGGTTAGCATGGGAAAACTGCTCGGTGCATGGTGCTTGCTTTCGAAATGGATGACTAAGCAAATGCAATAGTAAAGAAATGAACAGTGGCTCTCATTAAAGCTTGCTGACTCACTGCAGAGCCTGCAAAGCCAACTGACTTCCTCATACCCATCATTCATTTGAAAACAATAAGTGAATATAAAGGAATAATAACTCTCAAGTTTATGAATTTAGAAATAGCATAAAATTATCTATATATTTGTACAAAAAAAATAGGAAAGTGAGTCAGCCAAAAATTGTTTCATCCATCCACTGAAGTAGGGCCCTACCTGGTGTTTGGAAAAAGCATCAGCACACATCCTGACGCTTTGCTCTGGTAAGGAAAGCTGCAGAAAGAACACTTGAAACCATATGTGTTAACCTCCATGCATGTGAAAATGTGGGAGTGTCTTTTTTTCCTCTTTTCACAGACTTCTGATAAATTCCTGTAAAATGAGCCACATCAACCCACTTTCCACCTTTTGTCAATTACGGATTCCCATTCAGAGCAAAATGGCTCTCCATGGTACGCAAATATGTAATTAAGATTTACTTTGGTTCAGTGAAAATATGTCTTCTTTCTCAAGAAGTCCCCAAGGCTAGGTTCAAAGTAGGCAAAGTTAGATATGGTGGATTTATCAGTAAATTTAGCCCAATTTAAGAGGCATGCCTTCAAACCTATTAAAGATGGTGCTTATGTGATAGTCTGTGATGTCTTCCGCCTGAGGATTTTGGCAATCCATGCCGTTTACTTTAGCCTTGAAAGCGGATTTATATGAGAGAAAAGGAAAGTGCTGAGACTTTTTTTTTTTTTCTTGGTCTAACATCCTCCCTTTGACCACATAATAGTCCAAAAACTCACACAAGCAGTTCCATATGGAGAGGAGGAATGTCTAGCCAAAACAAGTTGTTCAGCTTATTAGCCTTGGGCTGAATAAGTTACTCAGAATATCTGGCATGACTATCCCATTTACAAAGGATGGCTGGGGCAGCTACGTTTGCTTTTTCATTCTCCACCCTAGAATCTTAGATGGGAAAACAAATGGTTAGTGAGGCAGTGTTGGAGGCCAGAGCCCAATGCTCAACTGTTTTCTCTGAACATTGGAGCAGGCTCTCACGAACAGCAACACAGATTTCTGTGCACTTGACTGGCTGCAGAGAGTCAAGCACAACACACAATTTTCATTGTCGTCTATTTTCACATTCCATCCTTCTTGAACAAGACTATCAAGTTGCTTTAGTGTGAATATTGGCAGAAAATTTCTCTTCTCTCCAAGCATGTGAAACACTGTGAATGGCAAAACAAATTGGCTTCACTCTAAGCTCTTGATAGAGGAAATGTAAGAAATCAGACAGAGAATTACAATGCATTTTTAAGATCTCTTCAAGATTAAGTTTTGAAAGATGTGAGGAGTATGAAATTGTATTCAAATCTAAGTGCAATGCATTGTGAGTCCCCCCCTGCCACCGCCCACACACAAATCACTAGGTGGGAAGCACTGTCATTTTTGTCTCTAGTTCAAGTATCAATTGCCACATTATGCCCTTATGTTGCCACCCATGTTGGCATCATTGAGATTCACAAACTAGCAGACATGTCCGCTAGTATTCATTTACTCAGAGATTCTGACATGTTGGGTACATATTTCCTCCACACTTTCCTTCTCTCTCTTTACTTGCTTTTCTTCTTTCTATTTTCTGTCTCTCTTTTCTAAAGTGCACACATTCCTTTTCAAATAGGCCTGATGATAATCTTTATAACTAGGCCTGAATAAGGTTAAAGGTGTGTGATAAAAGACTCCTTCTTAGTTACAGTCTGTGAAAGAATATTTCACAAGGCAAAATCCAAGGCTACCACAAGTTTGCAGCCATCTGCCTTTTTGTCTTAAAATGATATTGACTGTCATTTGAAGAATGGCTAGTAATATTTCTTATTTCTGTAGGTTTTTTAACTAATCTAACCCAGCAGTCTATCCAAGTGGAAAACCCTGCTGGAAGAGCATGTGTTAAATTCCACATTCACCTGGCCTACAGAGAAATGTGCAGTACCATCATTCCAACCTACCAAACCCAAGGGACCTGGTGACACTTTCAGGCAGTGCTGAGGAGCAGAGCAATTGTAGCAGCCACCCACAACACAGCTTAGTCTGCTTGGTTGCAAAGCATTTGCATGGTATACAATTTGCCAATAATTACCCTGGTATTTTGATGGGGCCTGGCTTGCATATTTGTAAATATTTGTGGTTGCTAGGTTACCAGCTATAGTTGTTTGTGTTTGTATAACATGTCATTTTGTGGCAAAAGGAGATGCTTTAGACTTCGCAGCAAGAAACTCCCACCTTCTAATGGAGGCCTTCTAGAGGTTTTCCAGTAGGAATCTTTTAAAAGTTATTTATAGTGAGAGATTTAAACCCTTTTAATGACCGAGTAGTTCTGGTTTATTGTGCTACCTTTTTGAATACACAGATTGCTTGTGCGGAACAAGATCAGATATCGATTTTCTTTAATGTATTCATTCTTTAATACAGCATACAGTTTTGCAAGACCATGTAATAGGTGCTTTGGGCTTTTTGAGTGTGTGTCTCACCTTCTAGCAATAATAGAGTAGATAAGACCTATTAAAGTAACTCAGGTTCTTATATAACCCAACTGCCCCCAGGTTCCCATAACTAACAAGAACTGAGGTTTGCTGCCCAAGAAGTGTTGTCCATGTGCTCTCAAGTCTGCTTGTCTTCTCAGCCTTTCTATTTGGTGGCTTCCTCTTGTTACGATGTCTTCTTCCTTTTCTAGTTTGTTTTATAACAAACAAGAAGTCGCCACATTCATTTACCTCTCAGACAGCAACTGAGTACTTCCAGTAACATACACAGCCTCTTTCTTCCAGAGTCAGCGGGGAACATGACAGGAAAGTGCCTGATTCTGAGTTGTGGTGTGTGTGTGTGTGTGTGTGTGTGTGTGTGTGTGTGTGTGTGCGTGCGCGCGCAGGAGAAGATGGTAAGGAAAGGTAAATGCAGTGATGAGGGATATAAAGCAGAGGCTGGGAGACAAGTTAGAGATGAAGAAGCTTCTCTACAAAGGGAGTATTTGACTTGATGAGTTGTCCACTGTTCTCCTCTCCCTCCTGTCCTGATACTTGTCAACTTCTGCAGGATACAGCACCCACCTACATAATCAAGGTCCTTCTCCAAAAGAAAATCAAAATACAAAGTCACATTCAGAGGATTTTTAAAAAGATCAAGGTTAGTTCCCTTTCTGTGTGAAACGAGGGATCTCATGCAAGCAGCACATGGACAGACTAGTATGACAGTCTCCATCCTTTTATTTTTACTCCTCGGAATTGCAGTCTGAGACCTTGTGTTGACACAAATAAAAAGATGCACTCACCAAGAGATAGATAAAGGCAAAGAGAAATGGGGCTTTAGAAGCAGGAAAGATTGCATCCCAGCAGAGGCAATAAGTGGATTCGTGATGTGGAAGCACTCTGAGTTGCACCCTCAAGAATGAATTAGATTTGCATATTCAGAAATGATGGAAGGAGTTTATTGAGTGGCTCATCTACACATGGTGCTTCTGTAACCTACATCACCCTTTTAAGAACACCACACAGTGCGAAGCTTCATTTTACAGATGATTAAGCTAAAGGCTCAAAGTTACATAAATATTATACCTTATAAGTCACTGACTGACTTCAAGCATGTTTCCCTCTCAGTCCCTACTGGGTGGAGCACTTCTCCCTGTACACAGACTGATGCTCAAACCTGGAGCAAGAATCAGAGCAAGCAAGATGTCAGCAAATCACGGGAAGTATCGATCCATGGGGCTGCTCATTTGGGCTTTAGATGGCATGGAAAGAACAGCAGTTTATTTTATGTCGATGCATATAAAAGAGCAAAACCACAACTGGTGGCCAAGCTCTGCCAGTTGGACTCCTTGAATAGTGTTTTTTTTTTTTTTTTTTTTTTTTTTAATGTCAATGCATATAAAGCAACACCACAACTGGTGGCCAAGTTCTACCAGTTGGACTCCTCATTGTGTGTGAGTAGTAATGTCAAAAGGAGGTGAAAACATGGTTTGTGTAGACTTTCCAGAAAGGTTGCTTACATGGTACGTTCGGGTTCTCTGGAGGAACAGAAACAATATTGTAAATGTGAGTTCCAAAAGGGACATTATTCAATTGGCTTACACTATATAGGCTGCATCATCCAACAATGGCTGAGTGCACACAGTGGGCTGAGAAACCTGTACTTGCTAAGTCCACAAGTCTAGCTACCTTAGCTGTCCCAATCTGGTGCTGAAGGCCAGGAGGATTTCTAGAAAGTGACTGGTCTCCAGTCCAGGTTGGAAGCTGAAGAAACTGGGCTCTGAGGGCAGCCACCTCCACAATGGGGATAGATGTACTGAGCAGCCAGGAGCAAAAGCAGCCAATGACACTACACCCCTTTCTCCTCAGACCTCTTCACACGTGGACTGCCACTGCTCCCCAACCTGGGCCAGGGTCCTGTCCCCTCAGTCAGTCCTTCTACACTCACCCTCACAGACCTGCACAGAGGTTTTGCTCTCAGTTGATTCCACATCCAATTAAGTTTACAATTAAAATTAATCACCACAAATCCACCCTTTGTCAACCATGACATCCAACCACATCTCCTTATTCCGTGCTTAATTTCCAGAAGAATAACAAGGTGATAATTTCACCTGACATGATATAACTATCCCACATACAACTGAAAACATGTTATTCTTTCCAAAGCATAGATGACAAAGTCTGTGGGGAATGCTTAGTCTTTTAGTATACCATAATATAAATAGGCTAATATAGATTTAACAGCACTTGTCTACTATTATCTCAAAAGATATTATGTGATAAATAAATAAAGGAGAGAAACCACAAATTTCTGCTAAATGTAAGTGCACATATGCATACACATTCTCAACAAAAATAGGACAGAGATCTTAATGGCAATTACAACCCTCATGTCTATAGCTAGTCAAAAAGCATTAGCTACCGTCTAACACTAGTAGAGAGTCTTCCCTCCTCAGTTAATCCTTCCTGGAAGTGCTCTCATAAACCACCCAGAGGTGTTTCTCTTAGTTGGGTTTTCAGTAGATACCCCTGGAATCCTAGGTAGAAATTTTTACCTCTGAAAGGGGGAAAAAAAGAGTGCAACAGAGATTATTAGCTTCATCCTTGAAAGAAGCTTTGGAGAAGCAGAGAACAAGAAGGAAGAGGGTGAAGGTGGGAAGGTGTGACAGGTTTTGTGTTAGGTACCTTTGCTTTCAATCATGCATTTCAGTTCACATCTTGGCTGTAGGAAGATAATTCAAAATGAAAACCACAGGACAAGGACAAATGAGGCTTGGTTTAAGAGTAAGGAATAGACACTTGCTTTTTCTATTGAAGCTTTCTTCAGGGAAAACCCTAGACTAGAACAGAAAAAAAAAAAAAAGTACAACAGAAGAGGGAACAGTCTGGGAGGTGGAAGATGACAGCTGGCCCTCCCAGCCGCAGCAAGGCCTGCGGTCTCATTGCTGGTGGGCTGTCAGCATCCTTCCAGATTCTTCTTAGTGGCTCCTGCTAGGCGTGTCTGGGAAACTTCACATAGTTTCATTCAAATTGCAATGTGTTATTTGTCTTGAGAAGTTTCTCATCTGGGATCCTATGAAGGACAGGCAGGGCATGTGTTTCTGTTTTGAAGACTATAATAGACTTTGAAAATGCGTTTAAGGAAGCACAGAGTCCATGTCTTATGCCAGAGAGAATTATTGGTCTACTTGACACCTTTGAACAGTGCCCTACGTTGATTGGCATTTCACCAAGATGTCTACTTCATGATCTATCACTAAGGTGATCAGGGAGTGTCTAGCCACCGTACACAATTAAGGTGATTGGAGGATGGGATTTGAGAGCAGGAGGCATGCCTCTGTATCCGTCATGAATCCACTGCAATGTTTCCATTTAAATTTGTGAAATGGGTGGATGACCGATTAGATGCAATCCTTGATTGAAATGAATACCAACATGGGGCTTTTTTATAAATGGCCTTGTCTGCATTGGTGCAAATTCCGGAATCTAGATTCTATACAAGACAAAGGAATGTAACTTTGAAAGGAAGAAATATGTAGCTCAGTTTAATTCTGGGTTTTGCTAGTAAGTAAAGACAAGATCCATAAACCCAATGTCAGTTACTAGCCATTACAAACAGATCAGGTGTGGTGAAATGACCTTGCCAATTTCACTGGCACTACTGAACTGTTCAAAAGGTTTCCATCACTTCCCACCACTTTCTGGGCAACACCTAGCCCATTGGTTAGGTTGTGTGGCCCTCTCAGAGTTACTAGTCTGTTCTGAAGGGAGATGAACACTCAAGAATGGGTTCAAATCCCTATTTCACCTAATTCCTACTTATATCATGGTAAACAATTTCTCCCCTTTAAAAAAAATCCCCCCACCCACAAAAAAACATCTGCAGTATCTTTTTCTGGAAAGTATTAGGAAAAAGTAGCCATTATTTAACAAAGTTCTGGTTTCAAAAGCGTTTATATAACAAAGCTTGGCAGAAAAAAAGAATATTTCCATAAAAATCTATATAAATTGAAATAACCCTCACTTCATAACCATTGTCAACTCAGTGCATCTGACCACCAGGACAGATTATGTGATGACCAGTGCTATGGTCTGATGTTTACCCTTCCAAAATTCGTATCCTGAAACCCCAATCCCTAATGTGATGGAAGGCACAGTTTGGAGGTGGCTAAAACATGTGTTGGTGAGGCAACTGGATGGAAGCTTTGGAATAGAAAATTAAATAATTGATCATAAATAAAAATACAAATGTTGTGCTGGAGAGATGGCTTAGCAGTTAAGGCACTTGCCTGCAAAACCTAACAACCCAAGTTCAATTTACCAATACCCAGGAAAGTCAGATTCATAAGGTGGTGCATGCATCTGAAGTTTGTTTGCAGTAGCTAGAGGTCCTGGTATGCCAATTCTCTCTCACTCTCTCTCTCTCTCTTTCTCTAACAAACAAATAAAATAATTTTAAAAAAAAAAAGAAATTCTTAAACATAAAAAAAAAAAAAAAAAAAAACATGGACAAGACACAGCTTGGTTTCTGTTTATATCTGTTAGGAAAAGGCAGTGCAATGAGAAGCTGAATATGATCAAAGTACATTGTGTGCATATTGAGCCATGCTATACAAAAGCAGCTTAATTTATGGAATTAATAGGTACTAGTGATTTTTTAAAAATAAGATGCCATGAAAAGTCGTAAGCAGGAAGGAGATGATCTTACTCAGTTTGAGCTGCTATGACATGAGCCTGGTCTGGGCAATTTTTAAAGCAGATATGGGCACCTCTTTGGCTCTGAGGGCTGTAAAAGGCAACATCAAGACATGGGCATCTAATACGGGGCTCTTTGCTTCATCTTCATGTGGTGAAAGGTGGAAGGACAAATGAGGAAAAGTACTGTGTCCTCACACAGAAGAGACTAAACCCATTCCTGAAATTGCTTTTATAACAACATGAATTTATTCTTGATGATGGAACCCCATGACCTAAACATCATTCAAAGGACCCTCACCTCCCAGCTGAGCCACACTGAAAACCAGATTTCCACACACACATTCTAGAAGAAACATTCAGAAAATAGCATGGGTCCTCATAAGAAAATATCCAAGATAACATTAAAATTCCAGATTTCCTCTCTCCAGAACAGTGAGGAATATTCATTTAAGGCACCTAGTCTTGGTACTGAATGATAATGCTGAATAATTATCCAATAATACCAGCTGATAAGAATGTCCACTACATACTAATGAACTGAGTATGCAGGCCACATGTACTGTCCCCGGCCCTGTTTTTCTCTAGCTGTGAGCTGTGGACCTCTGCTTTGTGAGATCAAATGCCAATCCTATATTGGAAACATGAGATCAGAGCATAATAGTCATTTTATTCATGGAAACTGCTTAACGGAGTTTCACACACATAGTAAATGTTCAATAAACATTTCTATTATTATCAAATAATTATTATTCACAGGTATTATGCTTCATGCACTTTATCTCATTTAATTTCCCAACACTCCAGTGATAGATACAATACTTGTTCCATTAAAAATTTAAACAAAACTATATCTTACAGACATGTTGTAATGTGTTCAAGAATAACATTGTCAAATGATGGAGCCAGGATTGTAGATCAGATAATTTCAATCAGCCTGAACTAGACTGAGACCCTTTACCTAAAACTATATCTTACAGACATTTTGTAATGTGTTCAAGAATAACATTGTCAAATGATGGAGCCAAGATTGTAAAAATCAGACTCTACTTTAGGTCAGGTCCAAGCAAAGATATACTTTAGGACATAGGAGATTTAACAAAGCATATCATAAAAATAAATAGCATGTAATATACTTGATACATGTTCTTTTTTTTTTTTTTTTTTTTTTTTTTTTTTTGGAGAGAGACACAGAGAGAGACAGAGAGAGTCAGAGGGAGAGGAAGACAGATAGAAAATGGCACTCCAGCAGCCTCTCAGCGGCTGTGGACGAAATCCAAATGTGTGTGCCTCCTTGTGGTCAAGTGTGGCATTGCACCCTTGCATCACTTTGCCTCTGGCTAAACGTGGGACCTGGAGATTGGAACCGGGGTTCTTATGCTTAGCAGGCAGGTGCCTTAACCTCTAAGCCATCTCTCCAGCCCACATATTCTTTTTAAATGTTTCTCTTTTAAAATGTTTTATTTATTTGAGAGACAGAGAGAGAGAGGGAGGGAGAGAGAGGAAGAGGCAGATATATTTAGAGAGAATAGGCATATCAGGGCCTCCAGCCACTGCAATTTAAAAAAAGGAAAAAAAACTCCAGATTCATGCTCTACCTTGTGTATCTGGTTTTATGTGGGAACCAGGGAATTGAACCTGGGTCTATTGGCTTTGCAGGCAGGCATCTTAACCACTAAGCAAGTTCTCCATCCTTCTGCTTTTAAATTGAATTTATTTATTTATTTATTTATTTATTTATTTATTTGAGAGAGAGGTAGATAGATAGAGATATAGAGATAGATAGAGAGAGAGAGAATGGGCAAGCCAGGGACTCCAGCCACTGCAAACAAACTCCAGACACATGTGCCACCTTGTATTTCTGCCTTAGGTCGGTACTGAGCAATCAAACCTGGGTCCTCACAGATAAGCACCTTAACTGATAAGATATCATTCAGTCCTGATGCATATTCTTTAGCCCACTACATACAAATATACATATTTCCATAGCTCAATAAGTCAAGGAAGAATTCATTCCAAAAATATAACTTGCTAAATACCTCAAGATATTTCTGCATGTGTTCTGTATCATTATTGGCAATGGAAACAAGTTCAGATTTCATCATTTGAGATTGGTTAACTCCATTCCTTAAATGAATCTGTTTTATCATTGAACATGTGACACATCTCTGTTTGACAATGTGGAAAGATCTCTGCAATAAACTGTATGGAAAGAGAAAGTTAAAACTTTACATACAGGGGCTGGGGAGATGACTTAGTGGTTCAAAGTCTTTTCTTACAAAGTTTGCAGGCCCACATTTGATTTTCCAGTACCATGTGAAACCTGATGCACAAAGTGGTACACTGCATTTGGAGTTCATTTGCAGTGGCAGGAGGCCCTGGAGCACCCATTCTCTCTCTCAAATAAATAAATATAAAAATAAGTCATTTTTTAAATGTACGTATAGAATGATCCTGTATGAACCTGCTCAATGTATCAAGACTAGCTATCCAAAGACATAAAAATACAATATTTTACACAAACATAGTAGTGAAGAATGTGAGGTGACTTCTACTTTAATTTTTTGCTTTTCTATATATGAAATCAAGCATGTGTCCATTATTCGTCATCCTAAAAGTATTTTGCCCAGTAAGTCTATTATATGAATATGTCTTAAATAACTTTCATGGTTTTACATGCAAGAATGAAACTTTTCAATAATTCTGAAAATTAGAAAACTACATATCACATATATACATACACATACACACATATATGAAGGGAAGAGTAATATAAATTATGTTGCATCTACATAATTAATATGCAGCTATGAAATTCTTGTGTACAACAGTATATACTAGCTGATTGATATTTTGTAGGGAAACATGTATATACATACAAATAAGAAAAATAAACATTGAAAGGCATGTTAAAACATTAAATGATTTTATTTCTATGGAATTTATTCATACTACTAATATTGATTTATAAATCTTTGTAAGTATTACATTTGGCAATACAATAATATAGTGTGGATAGGTTTATTTTGTTTCCTGGAGCTATATGTATAATCAAACAAATAAACACATGATCCCCCCATCCCTCCCTCTGTTCCTTCCTTCTTTTCTTCCTCTTTCATTCCTTTGTTTGTCTGATACAGGATCTCTTGAAGCCCTGGCTATTTGTCTTTTCCAAGCATTAGGCTTACAAGCAAGCATGTGTCACTGCATCTGCCTATAGCGTTTTTCATGGCAAAAATGTTGATGTATACATTTTGCAAGCCTACATTCCTTTTGCTACACTTCATTATCACAGAGGCAGCTCTTTGGGGACTCTTTACCTAAAGTTTTGTGAGAAGGTCCGTTTTTCCAACCAGCATCAAAGCAGCGTATCATCAAAGAGACACGGGCCCTTTCCAAGAAAACAGTATCTCGCCTCCTCCTTTCTTGTCCTCCCCCTTCTCTTATTTTAGTACTGTGGAGATTAGATATTTTAATTGTACAACTTGTGGAATGTAGCTCTCCTTCCAACAGCTGTGTTTATTGTATATAATCTATTAGCTGCTTATACGCCAACATTTAAAAGCATTCTGATGGATAATACTTAGCAAGGGATTAATCTTTTCCAGTGTCACCCTTTTGACCTGCAAATGTACATTAGTGAGATGGGGTGGGGGGGTATAATGCCTGCTCTGACATTTGTTTGCAATGCATCCAAACATATTCTGGAATGCACATTCAGGTTTCCTGGCATTGAGACAGACTGGCAAGTCAGCACTAAGACATCCAGTTCCCATATGCCTGGGTGAAGGAACTGGGACCTGCTGAGCCTTGTGTTAAGCTTGCAGTGTGCAATGTTCTGCTGTCCCACCCCTGGAGACTGCTCTGCTGCCTGTCAGCCATCCCACCTGAAGTAGCATCAGAGTTACAAAGTATTTACCTTATAACAGTCTAACTTTAGTTCTGTTGCATGAGTCCTCTGTACATTATTTGTTCCACATTACATTACAATATAGGTAAACAAGGGTTTCTGGGAGGACATTTTGCTCTGCTCCACCCACTGACTTCTCTTGTAATATGTAAAGTTTTATTTTCATATCCTGGCTTTACCATTTACCAGTTATATTAAATGGTGCAAATTTCTTGTCTTTTTGTTTTCTGGTATGCAACTACATAGGAATCTGTAAAGCATAAAATAACTCAACATGTGAGCATGAAAATCAGTTTCAAGCTAGATGGGGTAATTTATGCTTTTAATTCTAGTATTTTGGAGGCTGAGACAGGAGGATCACAAGTTTAATGCTAGAATAGGCTATATAGATCCTGTATAAAAAAATTGTTCTATAAATGTTTATAGAAACGAAACAACACTGTATCTTAAAACTGATTCTTTGGAGACACAAAGGTGTGTTTTAGTGTTTTAGGACTTTCTTTTTCTCTGTCAAGATGAAACTACTCTTAGAAGGAGCAACAGTATGTGCTGGGAATAGGTGCCTTTCAGTCTAGGTTAGCTGACAGCATCCTTGAAATAATAAGGCCCAGTGGGAAAGAACTACAAAATAAGTGTATGAGGAGATCAAAGAGGTAACCTTTTTCTATCAGTTATCTTTTAGCTTGGGTGATTTTTTTTCTCCATTAATGTTTCTGCTAAACATAACAAAAAATTTTTGCTTAAAAAGTTTACATACAAGTTTATTTAATAGGTGTATAGTTTCTTATCTTGTAAAAAAATTGAAAAGGAGAATATGGTGTATATATTACTCAGAATTTAAGTCAAAATGCAATGGGGGTCAGTTTTGTAATTCAAGTTTGACCTTTCTAGTTATATACAGAAAAGGGAATGATAAATGTACAGACCTTAAGATCAATGGGACAATGAACCAAACCTTTCTCTGCTACCTACTTAAGTGAACAATTTGTAGCAAGTCACTCAATATTCACAGACTTGTGATGCAGTTTAAATATGTAATGACTCCTAGAGGCTCATATGTTGAATGCTTAGTCCTAGCTGATAGCACTATTGTGAGAAGGTCTGGAAACAGGACGTGTGGCCTACCAGGAGAAAGTAGATCATTGACAGCTGTATCATGCCCATAGTTCTATCTAACTACATCTATCTATCATCTATCATCTATCTATCTATCTATCTATCTATCTATCTATCTATCTATCTATCTATCTATCTATCTATCTATCATCTCATCTATCTATCATCTATCTAATCTATCACCTATCTATCTACCTACCATCCATCTATCATTAACTATATATCATCTATCTGTCTGCATATCTGTAATCTATCTATCTCTTCTCTTTCTTTCTGCTTTTTGTCCACCATAGAAAATTTCTTCTACCACATATTCCCACAATAAATATGTTCCACCAAGTACATGGGCCAAGCAGCCATTGACTCAACCTTCTGAAATATGAGTTGGCTTTTGCTTCCAAAACATAATCTCACTCTAGCCTGGGATGACCTAGAACTCTGTAGGTCTAGTCTGGCCTTGAACTCACACTGATACTCTTACCTCAGTCTCCAGAGTGTTGGGATCAAAAGTATACATCACCACACCTGGCTTCTCTAAGTTTTTTCTCAAGTATTTTGGTCAGACTTATGCACAAATAATTCACTTACCTTGGATCCTTGTATGTTTAATGGATGAAATACTAGCTACTTTAAAAGGTTCTGCTAAGGATAAGATGAGATGAGGTCTGGGAAAATGCATCAGAGTTTGGTGTGTTGGCTAATGAAATGATAATCATTATTATAATTGTTTCTCTAGCTGCCTGAGCATCATTTACATTCTCTATGGAGAGAGTTTGAGGAGGTGGCACCAGCAGTGGCTGGTCACACATGATATGTGAGGTGCACTCTGAAACAGTGGTTTCCAGTAGTGATCACTTCTCTAGGTGGGCTACAGGGAGATTGCAATTGGAAATAGGTATACATGTTAAAAATTATTTTTCTCTATAGATACAATTTCTAATTGTACTTACTTTCAACATTGAATCAATGCCTTCCTGAGCACTAGAAAGACTTCTAGCTGAATGAAGTAGGTTCTGCTGACTAACTGCAATAAGGGAAGACACTCCATGGTGAACTCTGGGGTTCTGAGGATGACTTGGATGGAAAAGACTTCAGAGCCTCCAGTTTGTGTTAAGTGACTTGAAAGCAGGTTTGAGAAAGCAGGACTGTGCTCAAATTGCATGCCATTGGAAGTGGTTCTAGGATCGGGTGGGTTCATACAGTTACTATTATATGGGTGGACCAAAGCAAGGCTGAACAGCTATGGCTTAGGTCAGTCAGACTAGTGAGACTCGCTCATTTTTGTAA
Source organism: Orientallactaga sibirica (assembly GCA_036365145.1). Taxonomy (NCBI): domain Eukaryota; kingdom Metazoa; phylum Chordata; class Mammalia; order Rodentia; family Dipodidae; genus Orientallactaga; species Orientallactaga sibirica. The sequence continues at coordinate 36,295,136 of JAEOAD010000006.1, read as the reverse complement.
TGGGCCCTTGAAAGCAGAGTGAGCCATCAGGCACAGAGTAGCCCTGTTTGGAACTGGCAGTCTGTACATACAGTGTTCTCATTGGTAGAACACCATGGACTAATTGCAAAGGGCAAGTCTTGTCAGCCATGGCTCTTTCCTCTGTTTCTCTTTCTCAAGTGATATCACCTATTGTGAAAGGGGAAATTTTACAACTTTTATTTCAAGGTACATTTTTGCCTAAACCAAATTATACCAACCCCAGGATTTTGCAAACTTCATTCAAAGCCATATCATCACTTAGCTACTTAATGTTTTAATCTAGCTTTTAAATTAAATGAATATATATTATCAAGAATGTTTATCAGAGCAAGTTAATGTTAGTAGTTCAAAAAATAAGCTACAGATAACAAAATAATATAGAGATAATAAAATCAATCTGAGCTGGTGGACATGGCCCACTGATGCTCTGCCCTGCCCTGAGTTCAATCCCAGAAGGGTAGGAAAGAGACTTTGACACATAGAGAAATGCCTTCCCTAGTTCAATCCCTGAAGAATGGGGAGAAACTTGGAGACAAAGAGATGTAAATTCAATAATCAAATGTGTTTGAAATAATTTGAAAGATTAAAAAAATAAAAATCAAACTAAATTTACTATTATGATGCCAACACTGCTTTATTCCAAATCTTCATGTCACCTTCATGTCAACCACACTGCTTACCTGTTTTACTATTGTTCTCTCACACTGTGAGGAGCACCAACATGTTCATTTTGGGCATAGGACTAGCTCTCTAAGCCAAAAATATCTGAAAAGCCATTGTGCTTGTGGTGATTCATTCCAGCTGTCTTATTGAAAACAGCATGCCTATGTGACTTGGAGCAGTAAGAAAGAGAGCTGCTCTTATTTATTTTAGTAACTGTTTAGTACAAGTTGTTTTGCTCAGAGAGGGAAGGACCTTATGCACTATGTGGGGACTTATATAAAACTTAGCTTTTAAATAAACATCATCTTGCAAGTGTTCTTCATTGCTTACAATTGCTCATGCTTCCTTTCATTTCTAAAGCAGCGAGATCAAATAGAGCAGAAGGAAAGTGAGCCAAGAAATAGGACACTTGGGTCTCCCCTTCTCAATAACATTGCAGCATTGTAGCATTGGCACACCACTGGCCTTATTCTCCTCATCTCTAGGAGTATAGGAATGTTCCAACCCAATTCAGGTAATTGTAGCAAAGCTGAAATAAAATGGCAGGTTGGATATTATTATTGTTGTTGTTGTTGTTATTATTATTATATAAGAATCAAAAACTTCCCATTAGCTCACTTCAGACAGCACATGTTAAACTCATGGGCGAAGAGCTCTAGATGGCATTCTTGCAGCGGAAAAACTCTACACAGCATTTCTAATCGTACAATAGTTAATCTTCAGCATGCAACTTTCCACGATCATCTAAAACTTCAGTTGCGGAGTGAATGCCAAGTTGTTTTCCTTCTTTTGAACTTTGAAGGCCTTTTTCCAGATGGTGTCATGAGGCACACTGTTTGTGTTGCAATGCCTGATGACTTTGAAAGCTCACTCCATCAGAGATGCCTTACCACCCCACCAGGGACCCCAAGTAGCCAGCCTCCCCATATGTTCTTCCATCCCTGCACTCTGAGTTCTTATGCTGCTTTGCTTGCATAACAAATACAAATATGGCCCTGGACCTGAATCTCTCCCAGATGATCAGACTTCAAAGTAACTCTGAGGCCTCCAGGAGAAGCCTGTCCTTTCTCCATCTGTGTGACCATTGCCAGCTACGTGTCTGGTTTCCTTAGTGACTGAGTGATTAAAGGAGGTGGCAAAGGTAGGAGAAAAGGGACAACCCAAAGAGATTTGTGATTATCCAGAGCTAGAAGTGAGTGGAAGAAATGAGACAAAATTAAATTTTCCATCTGGAACAACAAATTAGGTTGAACATGACAAATTTAGTGCAAGTAGCAGGTTAGCAGCAACATAGCATCAACACACACACACTGTAACTTTGAAAACCATTACTTAACATGCTAATATATCACTATTATATGCTCATCGCTGGTGGCAGCATCTTACTGAAGAAGAGATCATTATTTATTTGAGGGCCATGGCAGTGATGGATGAGGATCGTGTGACATGGCAGCCACCCTAGGCTTTTCTGATGGAGTTGCAATAAGACTTCTCCTTTCACATGCGTGCAAGTACAACTTGAGATATAATGGAACAAGTTGGAATGGTTTAGCAATGTTTTGTAGGGGCTTAAATATCATTTCCAGCCTGGGCATATATGACTTCTCTGCATTCATTTTCTAGTTGTACTTTTTCACTTTTTTTCTTTCTCTTTCCTTTTAAAATACATTTCCATTTCCCTTCCTCTCTGACTCTTGCTCTATAATGTCTTCCTCCTGGGCTAAGAGGAATTTCCCTGTAAATGTATTTCTTTCCATTCTTTAAATGATGTATGAATTTTCATTGAATACCTGTCAGATTCTCAGTGCTTCTCAGCTGATCTAAATGTGAAAGGCACAGATCCACCTCATGGCAGTTCAACCCACAATGCCTTTTTCCAGATCTGTGGCTGGCTCATGGTGGTGGTGTTCCTCCGAGGGAGAGAATACAAGGAAAGAATGCAATGGGTTGATATGAAGCAGTTCAACAGACCTTGACCTCCTTGTAAGCAGGTCACATTCACCTTGTCACCATGTGCCATGCTGTAGTATGATGCTTGGCACATAAAATATACTCAAAGAATAACACTGCAAGAAACACAGATTTCTACTTTTCATGAAGATGTTCACTCATATTTTGTAGAGTGACAAGAATGTATAAGTAAATGAAATGAATGAATGAATGAATGCAGCTACTTCAATTTTTTTAAAAATCTTTCCATCATTTTGAAATATTAATGATTTTTATGTCTCATTGGCCATTTCATTTGATCATGTCTAGGAGTTACTCCTAGTAAATAGCCATTTTTCTTTGTATTTTAACTTTTTTGGTCTCATCATCAGAGCATTCCCACAGTCAAGTTTGTATAGTGTTTATGCATCTAAACACTTAACTGATATTATCACTATCAAAACTTAATGGAGAATCTTTGTGATATAATTTGGAAAATGACATGTAATTATGTGTGTCATTAAATGATGTCCAGGTGATTAGAACCTTATAAAAATTTAAAGAAATACATTGGGCATTTTGAAAACTTAAATCTTGTAACATTATCTATGAATTTACTGACAAAACTTCCAGTAGCATTGCAATAATTTTTTTTGTTTTATTTAAGAAATTAAATGAATTTTAGCCATTGTTGGAAAAATTCTCATAAAAATTATATTAAAATATATAATACTTTGGACAAAAGAACTGTCTGCAGCTTCTGTTAGCTTCTTTGGCAAATACTAGCAGGGCATGTTAACTCATTTCCCCACACAGGGACAAGCTCAGGACAGAGTCCCTGGTCAAACCTTCCTGCCAGGACAAAGCCGCCTGCTGTGTGAGGTAAGTCATGGTAGACATCTGTTCTCTACTTCTGCTCTGGTATCCTTGCCAACAGACCATTCTGATAGATAATCTAAAGTGTTCATTATGTAGATTTTGTTCCATTGGAGGTTTGACAGAACAATTTAAAGTAGCCATTAACAAATTTAGGCACATTTGTGATTGATTTCACATAGATTCAATGAACCCAACCTAATACTCATACTTCCCCCCCCCCCAAAACATTTTGATTTTTGGAAAACACTGAAACATGTTATGGCAATGGTACTCTTTATTCTTCTACTTCTCAAATTTCTTGAAATTAATGTGAAAACAACCCATATCTTTTTTCTTCACTTACACTCACCTCTTCCAAAAGACATTTTGTGAAGGGAAATTAATGTCCAGAAATTAATGTCTTCACTTTTAACTATGGAAGAAATTTCCCTTTCTCTCAAGTAAACTAACAACTCTAAGAAATTTGACTTTTCATTTAAATTATAATGTAATGATCATTAAATGATCATTACAGATTCCACATATGATAGAGTTTGATTATCTACCAAAATATGTCAGCATTAGGCAAAGATGACTTGGCTAATTACGCCCATAATGTGTGAAACCCAGAGACTTTAGGAGAGGCTTCTAGAAGGGGCTTCCAGCAATGAGGCTTAGCTGTCATGGCAAAGCTGCTGGCCTGGAAAAGCTGACACATCCAACAGTCCTTAGTGGAGCTTCTTGTGAGCATGTTGCCAGAAGGAAGGGCCTTTGCTCAGGTAACTGAGGCCAGACTCCAGAGATATAGAGATAAATTGAAATCTCTCCCCCATATCTTTTTTTGCTTTCAAACCCTCCCCTGGTGACCCTTATTAGCAAAAGATATCAAATGAAAACTAAGAGTTGGGGCTGAGCATGCAATTGCTGCAGGAGGGGCAACTACCCAGACAGCCTGAGCTGTTTCATTTTGAAGTACGAATAATCACTCTTCATGAATGCCTGCAGTAAGTTTAAAAAAAAAAATAGAGAGTTCTTTAGACCTGTACAAAATTTTATATCTTAGCATTCTCCTCAAATTAATGTCACTAAACGAGTTCCCTTTTCCATCCTCATAACAGATTCTTCTTCCCAAGGCACATGTTTCAAGATATTCCACCTGTACCTTGTGCATTGGCCATGGAAGGAAAATACACCCACCATTTGTTCAAACCCATTTTTAGTGTGATCCATATGGATTTTAGAAATGGGTAGATGATGACATACAGTTGAAGAAATGAAAAGTATAAAGAACCAACAAAACCCGATAGTTGTAGATAGGCGTTCAGTCAGCTATGAGGATGTCCCTCTCCTACTACAAGGATGCTAGTCTGCAAAGGGGCCTGCACAGTGTTAGTTACAAGTGAGTATCCTTGGCCATTCCTTCTTCAGGCCTCAAGTAGCTTGAAGACTACTTAATCTGCTGCTTAAAGAACACTTTACTATTTATCATCTGTATATACATATGATATTGTATACATATATTACCCTTTCTGCTTATTTAGTTATATACCTTCTTGAATAGTTGGGAATTCCTTAATATAATACAACAAAATATCAAGTTCTGTTTGCTAGATAACAAATTTGTGTTCTCTATATAATCAGTATTTGAAAGCATTAAGTTGTAAATGGAAATGCAAAGAGAATAGGGCAAATGCTAACTAAAGAGTTAAAGAAGCTGGAGAGGGGCTCAACAGATGGCTTAGCAGTTAAGGCAGTTACCTACAAAGCTCAAAGACCCGGGTTTGATTTCCCAGTATCCATGTAAGCCAGATACATGAGGGGGCACATACATCTGGAGAGGTTCTGGTGTGTCCATTCTCTCTCTCTTTCTCTCTCTCTCTCTCTCTCTCACACACACACACACACACATATATATAATATAAAACAATATATAATAATATAAATAATATATAAAAATATAAAATAAATAAAAAGCTAGATAGTGTTGAAGGAATTGTACTCAAAAGTAACTCTCACACTGAGGGCCCCTTCTGTCACTTACTGGCCATATGTTCTTGGTTCAGATTCTAGGCCTAACTGAACCTTGCCTCATTAAGAATGGTCTTAGTAGGTACTTCATACAGTTGTGAAGATTTGATGTGGAAGTGCCTGTGAGGAAGCTTAGCCTAGTATCTGCCAGACAATAGATGCTTAAGCAAATAGACAAAAGTCTCTAGAGAGTGAGGACAATCTTGGGCCATGTAGACAGTATAATGATTGGATTAAAAGTCACTGTATTTCTCTTCCTTCTTTCAGTGTATGGAAAATATGTTAGCATTAACATACAGTTTTCTTGAGTAAGCTCACAAAATAGCTATTCTCACTCTGTGAAACTCTGTCCATTTATTTAAAGTGCTTTCTAACTATTTTAAAGACGTTCTGAAACGGGGCTGGAGAGATAGCTTAGTGGTTAAGGCGTTTGCTTGCAAAGCCAAAAGACCCTGGTTCGATTCTCCAGAACCCACGTGAGTCAGATGCACAAGGGGGTGCATGCATCTGGTGTCATTTGCAGTGGCTGCATGCCCTGGCGTGCTCATTCTCTCTCTCTGTATCTTTCTCTCAAATAAAATAAAATATTTTTTTTTTAAAAAAAGACATTTTGAAAGCATTAGTCTCTTTCAAGATTCTATCTCCTTTAAGAGAAATTTATGATAGGTATATGCTGTGGAGCGGGAACTCTGGAAGATAGTGGTTCAAAGACACTAACAACCCTTCTAACAAGGCTGATTTAGATTACACAACATCGTCCCACCCAAGCCTCCTCACATATACTCTGATTTCAAAGAGGCAAGACTGGAGATAAAACAAGGCAAGCTCTTTTAGAAAGCATTGTTCCATTTGCTCTCATCTGTCTCTGCCCCATAGTTGCTCAATGAAACTGAGTCTGGCAGACAAGTTCTTCTGGATACTGGGAATGGGCAGAAATCTCCCATAGTCACTAATAGTACCACCCTTTGGTTCCTTTTGGAACCTGAGCAGACTTTTTGGTCAAAAACTTTAAAGTCAGATCCAATTCACTGCCTGTCATGACCACTTTGGTAAATTGTGAGTGTGTCTGTCCCACTTTAAAGACCGGCACCATACTTTCTTGGGATGTTATTTTTTTCCTCTTTTGAACCATCATCTTGAAGGCAGGACGGTGCCTTGCTGAATGTAGTACTATAACCTACCTAGTTCCTACTACATGAAAGTTGTTTCAATAAATGATACCGAGATGAATGAGTGTGCAGAGCCAAATGCCTGGATAAGAAATGGAAATAAACAAAGAACATCAGAATCAAAAAGACTACCCTTACCTTAGTCGTCACAAAGATATATAATATGGGCTGGAGAGATGGCTTAGCGGTTAAGGCGCCTGCCTGCTAAGCCTAAGAACCGGGTTCCAATCTCCAGGTCCCACGTTTAGCCAGATGCAAAGTGACGCAAGGGTGCAATGCTGCACTTGCCCACAAGGGGGTGCACACATCTGGATTTTGTTCACAGCAGATGAGAGACTGCTGGCGCGCCCATTCTCTATCTGTCTCCCTCTCCCTTTCTGTCTCTCTCTCCAAAAATAAAAAATAATAAATAATTTTAAAAGATATATAATATTTGTGTAAACCTGCCTTTTTCACTTAATATGATAATGTCTAGTTTTATCCATTTTTCTGCAAACTATAAAATTTTGTTCTTCTTTATGGCTGAATAAAACTCCATTGTGCACACATATACCACATTTTTCAATCTATTAATTTGGGCATTGAAGGTTGTTCCATATCTTGGCTATTGTGAACAGTGTTGAATCATAAACATGGACGTGCAAGTCACTCCTCAATGTGCTGACTTAGATTCCCTTTGGTATATTCCCAGGAGTGGTATGGTTGGAACATATGCTTGTTCTATTCTCAGTGTTTTGAAGAAATTCCATACTGACTTCTATAGTTGCTGGAATAATTTACATTCCTTAAGCAGTGTATAGAAGGATATATTAGGATTTCATATGGCCAAAGAATATGAATATATTTGAATGCAAATGTCTTTATGAAACTCATTACCTATATGGAGGGGACTTGAAAAAGATATGGTGTGGCTGAATAGAAAGAGCTATAGAATTGGGTGTGGTGGTGCATGCCTTTAATCCCAGCACTTGGGAGGCAGTGGTAGGAGGATTGTCGGGAGTTCAAGGCCACCCTGAGACTACATAGTGAATTCCAGGTTAGCCTGAGCTAAGTGAGACCCTACCTTGAAAAAAACAAACAAAAAAGCTATAGAGTTGAATTGTATTTAAATAAAGATGGAACGAACATTTGTGAGGATGAATTAATAAAATATCTGAGTTTTTTTTTTTTTACTTATAAAGGTTTTTTTCTAGTTGTAATAAATTTAAAACTCAAGTGAAGGTTAAAATGATTATGAAATTGTTCTAAAAGGTCAAAAATGAGATAGGGTATTGCTCAGAGCAGTAATTAAACAACTTCAATTGGACCCCACATTCCTAATTAAAATCACATAAGTATAATAATAACATACAGAAATCTTAAAAAATATGTTTTAATTTATTTATTTAAGAGAGAAAGAGAGACAGAGAGAGAAAATGGACATGCCAGGACCTCTTGTCACTGCAAATGAACTCCAGATGCACTCTCTATGTTGTGCATTTGATTTTATGTGGGGAATTGAACCTTAGTGCAGCAGGCTTTGCAAGCAAGCTCCTTTAACCATCTACATAGTTGAAGAAAAATTTTTAAATAGACATTTATGTTTATGCAACACATAAAGCACTTATTGTTGAAGAGTAAATATGTTGATTATAGTGACAGAATAATATGTTTCATGTTTAGATTGGGAAAACAATGTAATAAACTTTTTGTAAAATTCTAAATGTCTTAGCCAGCCAAACCAGATTCTGTATACTGTTTCTATACCCATCTCCTAGCCTACCCATCTCTGAAACCTCAATTCCTTCTACTCCCTCACACTTCAGAGAGGAAGTCACCATTCCAAACCTTTTAGACACATGCCCTCCACACTTGCCCTTCTTTAGTCCTGATCTTCAGGGCCCCTCACTCCCTCAGCATAAGTCATTAGAGTGCTGTTGCTCTAACGGGCAACTTTCATATGACTTCCCTTCTGTCTCCACCACACGCACAAAAGTGTGTCCTTGAAATTAAAATCCATTTCATTATTGCATCTATGTTTTTGCCATGTAATACTATACCTAATACAAGGTGATGTAATTATCGTCTCATTGCTTGGAAAAAGCATCTGACCAAAAGCAGTTTATGGAGGAAAATATTTATTTTGACTTCCAGTCTCAAGGGAAAGCTCCATGGTGGCAGGGAGAAGATGGTATAGAGCAGAGGCTGGACATCACCTCTTTCACAGCAAGCAGAAACAACAGCAGGAAAGTGAGTCAAATTCTAGCAAAGGGGAGCTGGCTGTGACACCTATAAGTCTATCCACAACAACACACCTCCTCCAGCAATACTCCACCTCCCAAACTGCCATCAGTTGGGAACCAAGCATTCAAAACACATGAGTTTATGGGGGATATCTGATTAATATCACCACAAAGGATATGCATTAATGAATAACTTAGTTCTACACGAGTTTCAGTAACTTTTGGAATAAAAATAAATCTTAATAGGGGGAATTCAAATTTTGAAGATTTTGTTATGGAGATATTCTATGAGTTAGAAAATAGGGAAAAGAAAAATAAGAGGAAGAAATAAAGGCCCTAACAAACAGCCAAAGACAGTCTTAGAGGGCAAGACCAGCTACATTGAAAGTTTTGCCACAATATAAATCTTACTAGGCAATAAACCCAAAAAGATATACAACATGGCTTTCACAAATCAACGTTTCTAGGTAGCTGAAAGATCCATTTGGAGTTCAAACCTACCAGTTCAATATCTTTTCCCTCAATAACCATAGCAAGCAGAAGATATTTAACTTCATGAATTATAAAATGACAAGAAACATTTCTGGATTGGTTGTGGATTCAATCCCACAACAGGTTCAAAAGTTCACACGCAGCTAACACCCAAATTTATCATAGTGTGGGTTACTACATGAGCAGCATTTTTAAATAATACATACTTTAAATTATTGAAGTTAAGCTTCAACAGGTAAGAACATGGTGTTTTAAAGTAGGCTCTTGTTTCCTAAAATGCTCCAGCACTTTTCACATAACCCTCAGAGTAATAAATAATGAAACTATGCACACCTCAATATTAACAAATAGCTGCTTGGCATGTTTTACTGTAAATTGGTATTTTAGGTATTGCCTCCTCCATGTCTAATCATCATAATAGAACACTTACTGAGTGCTCTTTCTGTCTGACACTGAACAGACCCATAAACATACTCCAATTAATTCTCATGACCTTATAATGTGATTTCTATTAACCCAATATAAAGATGAGAAAACCATATATGGGAGCACATCAAAATCTCATATGTTTGTCTCCAAAACTTTTCATAGTCTGGGACTTTTTTTTTTTAATCTAGAAGAATTGTCCTCCTTTAATTTCCCATTCTATGCACTCTTAAAGACTGATTAAATTTTTGATGCGCCTTCTTATAATTTCACTTTTCCTCTTTTGACTCCTTCTCTGCAATTATTTACTCATTCATTCATACATCTATTTGCTTATCTTGACACCTATCAAACCCTTGCTACATATCATCATGTACAAGGCTAGCAGATGAGAAGGTATTAAGGTCTAAAGCATAGCTTCAATCAGGAAGTAAAGAAACTAGAGCTGAAGAAAGCATTGTTTAGGGAAAATGAATATCGCAGAGAATTGCTGGCACTACTCAGTTCTTCAGTGTGGTCACTCCAAATGAGAAAAAAGAAGAAATTACAGTAGTGTTTGTATTCTCAGTTGCAAACTGAAATATTCAAAGCAACAGGTTATTTTTACAGGAGAAGCACAGGACACATGTGTGCTGGTACTGGAAGGTCCCCCCCTTAGACCCTGGGTGAGCGCTTGCTCACAGTTCTCAATGAAAAATAGCAACCAAACACCACTGCATGAGAAAACACATGTGGACACTAATGGAACACCCATTTAAGATCTCTGAGGGAAAAGGGTAAATATTTACTAAGGACTGTACTATGTGTTGTGCTATATTTCATCTGGCCTAAGTTGCTGAGATACATGGTCAAGATTATTCTGGGTGTGTGGGGGGTCACTTCTGTGTGAGATTAGCATTAGGATCCATGGTGTGAGTAAACCAGAACCCCATCCCTACCCTCCAGCACCATGGATGGGCCTCATTCAGGCCTGAAGAGAACCATGAGGCTGTACATGCCCTAAGAGAGAGTCCTGTCAGATAACGTTGGAGCATTTTTTTTTTCTCTCCTTTGAACACACATGAAATCATCAGCTTTTTCTGGTTCTCAGGTCTATCTACCTTCAGACTGGAGCTTTCCATCCGCTTTCCGGGGTCTTCAGCTAGGGATGCACCCTGCTCGCGTTGGGACTTGTGAGTCTCCATGATTCAGGCTACTTCTTTATTTCTCCTTTCTCTTTCTTTTTCTCTCTCTCTCCCTCTTTCTGTGTACTATTGGTTGTTCTTTGAACATAATTATCATTTCATCTTATTACTCATTTGTGACATTGGTCTGGTGGTTAGTCTCACTGGGGGGAGGAGGGGAGGGAACTGAGATGTTACAAGGCAGCCAATATTCTAGTGTTTGCTGAAATATTGTAGTCATCAACCGTGGAGAGAGCAAGCTGGGACTCTCATGCTAGCTTGAAGGGTCTTGTCTACGATGCACAGTGCTTCTAGAGCTTGAGAGGAGACTTCCTAGAAAGTGGTGTCAGTCATGGGGATGAAAGCCAGATGGCAGGGGGCTTGGCAGGATGACAAGGAAAGGAAGTCAGGAGATTCAGATTTCCCATTCAAATATTTGGCAGCAGAAAACAAAAGGAAGTAAGATGTTAATTACCAAAGGAAACAGGGTCAAAGTATGAGATTTTCAATATATAAGGCCTTGTACATGTTGGAAAGTAAAACGCTGCAGAGAAAGGGGCTGAAGTCTTTCCAAGGCTGTCAAGAAACTGCCACTTCTCTCCTTCTATACAAAAGGCGGGGAAAAATAAGCCCAGACATGCCTGTGGCCTCTAGGCAAACGCCAGGTCACTCTCCAGGCCATTTAAATCTACTCTTCATTCCTAGCTGCCAGACAGAAAATGGCTTTGCCCTGCTGATGAGCCAGGCTTTCTGACACGTATTGACCAAATACAGTTACTTTTTCCTTTCATCACCATTCAATTTGCTTAAATAAAAAGTCCAATGAAAAATGGCTTCCTCAAATATATCTATGCTGCATTTATCCTCTCCGTTATTTTTGGAAGTCCCTCTGGAGTGATTTGGTTATATGCATGTAACTCCCCATTCACCACATCTAATATGCAAGTCTTAAATTTTTAAAGTTGCCTGGGCAGTCTATGTACAGCAGAGAAAAAGGCAGGTTGTCCATTTGTGAGCTGAAATCGAATACTCTGAATCCAAAGGAATTAGTCACCATATCCATCTCTATTGCATTTCGTCTCCTTTTCCTCCCCGTCGTTCACCACACAGTAATGTTCTGAGATCAAATATTCTCTATAAATTGAGAGAACATTTAGCTGATTTATGGGGCTTTTAGCTATTATATACTTACCTATTCAATAAAAGTAAGTACTTACATCACACGACACATATGCTACCTTCACAATATGAGATCTTTCCTTCAAGGGATTCAGGCATCAAATTGTAATGAGATTTCTTGTAGCTAATACATCACTTAAGGGCAAACTGGCATTCCAAATCTCTTTCGTCCTTTCTTTTGTTGTTTCTTTTAGCTTGCCTGCCTACCTTCCTTCCTTCCAACCTGCCTTCCTCTTTCTTTCTTTCTTTCTTTCTTTCTTTCTTTCTTTCTTTCTTTCTTCCTTTCTTTCTTTCTTCTTTCTTCTCACCTTTTCATGAATGGAATTCTGCATAAACCATTCTTTGTAAGATACAATTCTTAAAGATTTTTTTGTTTTTCTTTTGTAAAAAATGTTACCCTGTCAAATGAAAGGGAGTGAAGATACAAGTTTTTTTTTTTTCTCATTCATTTATTTGAGTGAGAGACCAAGAGACAGAGAATGGGTATCCCAGAACCTCTAGCCACTGCAAACGAACTCCAGACACATGCACACCTTGTGCATCTTGCTTACATGGGTCCTGGGGAATTGAGGCTGGGTCCTTTGGTTTTGCCAGCAAGCACCTTAACTGCTATACTATCCCTCCAGCCCAGGATGCTGCTTTTGCACTTAATGTAGAAGAGACACTAGCTTGTTTTTTTTTTGTTGTTGTTGTTTGTTTTTTGCAGTGGGATCCAGTAAATTCAGTTTCAGATTATATCATCCTGTAATTAAAGAAGATAAAGGGCTGGAGAGATGGCTTTGTGGTTAAGGTGCTTGCTTTCTAGCCCTTGGGCCTCAGGTTCGATTTCCCAGGACTCACATAAGCCAGATACACATGTTGGTGCATGCATCTGCAGTTCATTTGCAGTGCCTAGAGGCCCTGGCACACCCATTCTCTCTCTCCTGTCTCTCTCTCTCTCAAATAAACAGAAATAATACATATAATAATTATATATATCATAGCATATAAAATAATATCTGTATTTTAAAAGTGGATAAAGCATTGACAATTTCCAGAAACAGAAGCAGGACAGGGCAGATTCTAGCTTTCTGTCTGTAGCAGACAGCTTCAGGTTCGCTGAGATGAACTTCCAGACCAGGCACAGTTATGGAGGAAGGGATATTATTTATTGAAGCTTACAGATCCAGGGGAAGTTCCATAAAGGCAGGAAAAGCAGCCTGCTCTTCACAGGACCAGGCAAGAGAGCAAAAGCCAACCAGCCACCACAGCACACAGAGCAAAAACTACAGCCAAAGGTCACACAGCACACTTCAGGAACTCCTGCTAGGCACATTTGCATATCTTTACAATGGAATCTCAAACCATCACCACACCTTAAGACCGGCCCCCAGTGACCTTGCCTCTAGCAAGGTGATTGCAGATACAAACTATTAAGTAATAAAACATTGAATATATTGGGGAACATATATTCAAACTACCACATTCCGCCCCTGGCCCCCAATATATTTAGCTCCTGGCCCCCAATAGATTTATAACTATCACACATTGTAAATTGTACTCAGTCAAATTTCAAAGGTTCTCACAGTCTTGATCAACTTAAGATAGTGAGTCCTGTAAAATCAAACAAGTTAAATACTTTCAACATGTCAAGGCACAGAGTAAACATTTTAACTGTATAAGGAATAGCAAGGAGAGACTAAAACAATGCAAACTCAATCACCATCAGCCGTCATCAAACTTCTGCAGTTCAAGTTCAATATAACCATAGACTGACAGTCTCCAGGTTTTCCAATTCTGCCCCTCCAGCTGGGCAGAGTCGCCAGGGAAAACTTTCATCCCATGCCAACACTGCACTCCATGGTAGCCCTTGCATAGTCCTGGTATATCCAAAACATCTTCAGGTCTCCATGCAAACCACGGTCCATCTTCCAAAGGCTCTTCCAGCCTATTCCTGAGGGTCTTCATGCCCTGCCTCATGCCGCATCTCAGCAGCGGCTCCTGGAACCGTGTGCAACTCATGACCACTCCATGCATTTTTCATATTTCCAAAACTAATACCAGGTGTGCAGGACACAGCCATATTCTAAATCCAGGGACAAAATAAACCATAGCCTTGAAAAGCAGGTTCCTTCTCCAGTCAACTCTTTCCAAAGAGTTTGCATTTCTAACAGTCTTTCCTCAGGCATCCTCTCCATTGTTTTAATGTAAATTAAGTCAGGCCACCTTCCTTCCACCTTCCTTAAGATTGCTAATGCGTTGACAATAGCAGCTAAACCAGTCTCAAATGCCTCTACTTTTAACTTGCTTCAGGTTTTCCAACTTAAAATCTTAAATCTCACAGTCCAATATCTTTAGCCAAACACATCAGTCCATTACAAATTTAAGTTTGATCAAACACTTTGGGCCTGGATAACGGAACGTAGCCATCCCTTATGCCAGTAGCCCAGTTCCAACAAAGTCCTCTGCCTTCTTTCCTTCCCCTTAGAAAGCTCATAAGCCAAGCCACGAAGTTCAATACTATCTGCACTTAGCATTCTCAAACTCTCATCAGAATAGTCCATAAAACTTGGCTTACCACTCCAGAAGGCATCTTCAGTTGCAAGCACCAAGTCCATGCCCATTCCTCCAAAACAAAGGTTCCAAAAGACGAATATCCACACGATCTGGTTCATCTCACCCCACTCCTGGTACCACTTTACTGTAGCAGACAGCTTCAGGTTCGCTGAGATGAACTTCCAGACCAGGCACAGTTATGGAGGAAGGGATATTATTTATTGAAGCTTACAGATCCAGGGGAAGTTCCATAAAGGCAGGAGAAGCAGCCTGCTCTTCACAGGACCAGGCAAGAGAGCAAAAGCCAACCAGCCACCACAGCACACAGAGCAAAAACTACAGCCAAAGGTCACACAGCACACTTCAGGAACTCCTGCTAGGCACATTTGCATATCTTTACAATGGAATCTCAAACCATCACCACACCTTAAGACCGGCCCCCAGTGACCTTGCCTCTAGCAAGGTGATTGCAGATGCAAACTATTAAGTAATAAAACATTGAATATATTGGGGGACATATATTCAAACTACCACACTGTCCATGCCATGGAAGAGGTTTGGAGGCAAAGCGCATGTGTTTTAAAGTATCAATCAGCAAGTCAATAATCAATTAACGAATATTTCCCTTGCTAAATCTTTCAGGTATATTAACAGGTATACATAGCAAGTTCTTTAAAAGCTACTCTAATCCGGATTTCTCAGCCCTGGCCCTTTGATCTTTGGAGCTAGATCATTGTTGTGGGTAGCTGACCTGTGCTTTGTGGAATGGTTAGCAGAATCACTCCCCCTCAGAGGCTGGCCTCTCACAGTCCCTTGAGGGGCAAAATCACCCTGAATTTGGAATCACTGCTCTAATGGAATCTACCATCTTTTCACCCCACTCCTCTGTGAATATACTTACAGCAGGGTTCTAGGGTGTTTGGATAGAAGGGCAGACATTTTCTCTAAAGCAAGGCTTTTTGTGACTCGAAAATCAGGAAAGCCTGGCTACTGTTCCCATTCCAATTTAACACAGAGCTGTGAACACAATGAATTAGTGAAAGTGGTCAAAAGTTTATTCAAGAGGCGTTTTGCTAAACCAGTTTCCTATGTGATGGGTCATGGAGGCTTCAAGACATTCCCTAGGATCGCAGCCAGAACTGTGGAGCCAGTCAAGCAGGTTGCTGGTACTCAATCCTCAAAATTACTTAAAATCTATGTCTGACTAGAGAGTCTACCATTCCAAGCCTAAGCATTATTCTTTATTCACCTTTATTTCAGACTGATATTATCTGAAATTGAATTTACTAGATCCTGCTTAAAAAAAAAAATGCTTCCTACTTCATCAGTGGAGCCATCATAGTCTGCAGGACGCACATGGATTCTCTACATGCTTCTCCATCTCCTAGAAGCTACTAGTTGGTGTCTGCTTGTTCTTTACTGGTTCTTTCTTGTCCCTTCCTAGAGCTACTTCAGATGATTTGTGTTTCTCCAACCCAAGGCTCACATCCTGCTGGCTCAGTCACTCCCATCTCAACCTCTCCTGCTGCTGCTTGTAGAATGCTACCCCTCACATATGGCTTTTTATAAGCTTTCCACCATCCTCACAGTCTTACATCAAGACTCTCTTATCAGTTGAAACAAATAGACATTTCTTACTTTTTTAATGTCATAAATTTTTTAAGCCCTGTTTTTTGCTCTAAAGTAATGAATGGATTGTGAAGACCCAGAGTAAATGGGAGAGGGTTCAGTTGTGGGACATGGTAAGATATTCACTAATCAACACACATTTCCCTTCTTAACCTATAATTTAGAGGGTGTATTTCACATTTTCCTACATAATGTGGGTATCCTGCAGGACTGTAGAGTGAAACACAATTTGGATTCCTGCCTTAGGTCTGAAATTCAACAGTGATAGCCACCCCATGGAGGTACAGTGCAGTTATGTGGTTGAGGTAAAAAAAAAAAATCCCTTATCCTAAGGCCTCGGACATATTATATAACAGGAAACCAGATTTTCCTTTCTATAAAAGACTAGGTCTACATCATTAGAATGAAGTATACGTATCATAAATTTTAAATATATTTTACAAATTTGTTTTTAAATGAATTTAAAGGTTAAAAAATATTCTTAAGGGCTGGAGAGATGGCTTAGCAGTTAAGGCACTTGCTGCAAAGCCAAAGGACCAAGGTTCAATTCCCAGGAACCCACATAAAGCCTGATTCACAAGGGGCATATGAGTCTAGAGTTTGTTTGCAGTGGCTAGAGGCCGTGGCATACCCATTCTCTGTCTATCTGCCTCTCTCTCTTTCTCTATCTCTCAAATAAAGAAATAAAATATTTTTTAAATATTCTTAATGTTATTTTATTGAGAATAATATCTTGATATTTTGGCTTTCTTCTTCAGTATATTTCCCCATCTCAATATGGTTCTTTTTTTCAGGTTGATTTAGACTTTTTTGATCCTTGTTCCCATTCTGGTCACTTCAATCTTGTACCTTAGGTTATTGATGTGGAAAATATCTTTATCCTTACTATAAAACCAGCACCATACAGGGAATAACACTAATTCAAGCAAGAAATAATCATAAAATTAAGTTTTGACATATTGTATAAAGATTTAATTAGGTAAAGATATTTTCTTCAGTTGAATTTAATACATTTTATATAGAAAATAATTTACCATTTGGATTCATCTAAGCTAATTTATTTATATTTAATGTCCATGTAAAGAGCTTAACCTAAGGTATTCTTAAACCAGAAGCACTGTAATGTGAGGGAACATAAAAATTTGAAAGACACTAAGTATATATGACAGAATTACTTTTGATTGATTTTTCTGGGTTATCTATTACATAATAAGCCTCTTACACAATTAGTGTTCAAAAAGAAACAGTGTTTGCTTATTTCCATATGAATAATATTATATTAGACACTGTGAGTGGAAAAAAAATGATTAGGGTCCCTAAGGAACTAAGACTTGACTAGGGTAGTTATGACAAGCCAGCAAAGAGGTATACTGTGTGACACAATGCAATGTGCTGTGAATGCTCCAGAAGGGACTTCACATATTACAAGAAAGCACATTCAGAATTCAAAATCAGAAAGGAAAAATATTTGAAGTGGACATTAATTAGTGAGCTGGAGTTATAAAAACTACATGGAGGGAAAGGCCAACAAACTCATACATACATACATACATATTGATGGGAGTCATAATGTAGAGGTTTCTAGGGTCTTGCCCAATCTACAGTGAAGAAAATTTCAAGAGGGGTTCCTGAGTGCCACCTGCCAGCAAGTGTTACTGGTGAAATCAGGCTAGGTAAAACACAGGTCTGCCCTTGCAAGAACAGAACAGAACGGAACAGGGACAATTAAGAAGGCAAGGGTACATGAGACCAGACCATCAAAGATGTGAATCTGACCTCCATACTAAAAGATTGCATAAAACTCAAGTATTTTATTTTTAGACAGGGACCTATCTTTGTCATAGGACTAGAAATACCATGTAGGCAGATGAATCCTATGGACCAATAAACAGAGGAACATAGTCATGTCAATGCACCAGGAAAAAGATAATGTGAGACTTGAAAACAGATATATGAGTGAAAATTACAAAGGGGAAAGCATAACGGTTTTGGCGATTGATTTGTTGCTGTGTATGTATTGACAATGTTTACCATTATCTCAGAAGCTAAATTTATCTGTTCTTCAAAACATGGGGAAATAGAATTAAATACTTGCCTTCACCATTGTCTAAACACAATTGTACTGAATAGACTTGATGAAACCTATGATGGAGGCACTTCATGAATAGCATGGCTTGAAGAGTAAAATGAAAGATTAAAATAAGAATTATGTGGAAATCCAATGCAACTTTAGAGGTGATTTTTTTTTAATCACTAATAAAACAAAGTTTTTTATTTATTTTTATTTTTTTATTTTTTTTTGGTTTTACGAGGTAGAATCTCACTCTGGTCCAGGCTGACCTGGAATTAGCTATGTAGTCTCAGGGTGGCCTCGAACTCATGGCAATCCTCCTACCTCTGCCTCCTGAGTGCTGGGATTAAAGGCGTGAGCCACCACGCCCAGCAAAACAAAGTTTTTTAAAAGGCTGGATTTCTACACTAATTACACTCCAAAAATTGAGTCTTTAGAATTAATAAAATTTCTACCTCACCACCTTTCTTTTAAATGGGACTTTATACAACAATGGAGCCTTATAACACGTATTTTAAAAATTAAAGCAAATATTTTAGAAAAGAAAATTAGTGTAAAGAATTTGTTCTGGCATACTGAATCCTGTAGATTGCAATCATCAAGCAATGTTTATTTTTCCCTTTAGCACTATAAAAATAAACAAAAAATTGCATTGCAATTGTCAACATTTAAACAGTGAGAGGGATAGTGTTGACTATGCCAATGAAAATACTATACCCATACAACACAGGCATACTGCAGTCCAGCAGACTTGGAAGAGACTTCCTTCCAATAACAACATTCCAGAGGCCAGGGCTGGCACAAACCCCATCAGAGCCAAAGGTAAACCTGAAAGACGGCACCTTCATCTGCAGTTCTGTCTGCCAGGGTTGAGGGCACATGGACTGAATCTACACTCTGGAGCGTCTTAAAATATGTCTCCTTTAGCAGGTAAGAGATTAGTCAGTCCAATGACACAACCCCTCTTACCTGAGTTTGCAATCCTGTAGCTCAGAGTGGGTGGGATGGTATTCTGTATTTTCACCTGGGTGATATTGTGTATGATAACTTACTCTAAAATCACTGAGGCAAAAATAAATTATGGTCAGCATTCGTGTTATTGTCTTTGGGAATGTTGGCAGTGTCTGTCTGTCTCTCTGTCTCATCTGTCCATCCATCCATCCATCTATCATCCATATCCATATCTATCTATCTGTGCAATGGAGTGTTCCTGGATACATTGGAAGAAAACATTAATTTAGTTTAAACATTTCTCTTGCCATAGTTAGACTGCTTCTGAGGCAGCATAGAAAAATTAATCTCCATTTTTTATACACAATCCATGGACATACTACTAACACAAACTAGGGCATTTATTTGAAGGTGGAGAGGGTGGTGGAGCATAATTAAAATAGTAATGTCTTCTTATATTTAATAGAAATGAAAACTTAGAACCTCAATAGAAGATTAATAATATTAAATATATATCACAGAGATATACATAAGACCAGAAAATTGTCTCAAAAATGGACTGTGCTTTGCAATTCCTGTTAATGCTTTCCTTGTTTTACACATGATTCTGTGTTTTCAAAAGGAAATATGGAATTTTCTTCTTGGCCATAAAATTATTATTTTGCTTCATTTTGTCTTCTGTTCATTTCAAAGCAAAGTCAAAATCCCAAGTAACCAGGGAGGATACTAAATACAATATTTTTCTTTTTTTTCATTCCTTTTACTTTCAAGTGATTACTTCCCTTTATGTCTTGACCAGCTAGTTAATAGCCAGATTTCTTACACAGAGTCAGAAAAAATGAGTGCAACTTCCCTATTGGAACAGGATATGGCATGTCCCAAGGAGCCACACTTCCAGAAGACAAAAGCTCTGACCACACTTCTATCTGCAGCCATCTGTAAGGGAGAGCTTCAAACTTTCAATCTCTCTCCCATTTAATTCTAAACATTTGAGACGAAAGCCAACACCCATGCCATCAGCAACCTACTGAAACTTAAAAACAGTAACATTCTTTGCTTACATGTTGATGAACAAAACTACCACAGAGAAAGTAGATGGCAAAGCAGAATTTCTGAGCACATCAAACTCTTGGTATGCAAAAACACTGCCTACTTTTTATCATAAATATAAACCAACTGAAAAGAAAATGACTTGGCATCAATAAAGTGCCACACCCTAGAATTTGGGGGATAAATTTGTCTCCTCAAAAGTTTGCAATAACATTCAGGTAGACTCTGAAGAGAAGAGTCAAAGAAGCTGAGGTAAAGTTTCAAAATGAGAAACACCATGCAAAAAACCAGATTTTCAGTTTCAGGAATGTCATTAACTAGAAGTGGGATTTAAGTATTTCATCTACTTATTGAGCCTAATTTTCTAGATCTGCTGAAAGAGAATAAAAATTTCCTTACTCATCTTCCTTAAAAAATGCTAGTGTGGGGCTGGAGAGATGGCTGAATGGTTAAGGCACTTGCCTACAAAGTCAAATGACCCAGGCTCAATTCCCCAGTACCCATATAAGCCAGGTGCACAAGGTGGTGCATACATCTGGAGTTCATTTGCAGTGGCTAAAGGTCTCTCTTTCTGTCTCTCTCCTTATCACTTTCTTTAAAATAAATAAATGAATAAAATACTTTTTTAAAAATGCTACTGTGAGACTTTGTGTGGTACAAGGAGTGTTTGAGATAATAGGAGAAATATCTCCTAGAATAGCAAATTTATTTTAAAAAATTGCAAAGCAATTGAAACAGTTTTGAATTTGGCTTTTTTGAAGAAAATGGTACAGTGACACAAAATTTTATATAAACTTTTAAGTAAAACATAAAATTTCAAAGAATTTTATTTTTGAGAACTGCTTTATGATCATTTACTGAAAACTTTGATAAATACTAAAAAGGAAAGGCTTTTGAAACCCAAAACATCTCTGCTGTGTTATCCATCTGCCACTGTGACAAAATACTTGAGATACATCAATTAATTTGAGGAAAGGTTTGGCTCACAGTTGTGGAGGTGCCAATCCACCAGTAGTTGGCTCTGTTAGTTATGGGGGCTTGTGGGAAGGCAGAACACAGTGATGTGGAGTGTGTGACCAAAGTTTTGAGCTGCCAGGAAGCAAAGGGAGAGGGAGAGAGGCCAATGCTCTTGTAGCCCCTTCATGGTCATGTCTCCAGTGACCTAACCTCCCTCCACAAGGTTCCACATCCCAAATATCACCCAGGCTGGCAACCAAACATGTGGACCTTTGGGTGTCAGGTGAGAGCAAAAACATAACATCTACTAGTCTGTGTTTTGGTAGTAAGCACATTGGTAATGTTACCAAAAAGCAGGTCCTCAAAAATTTTCTACCCAATTCCTACTTTCCTTTTTTTTTTTTTTAAACAAATAATTTTTACTGGAAATTATAACATATTAACATACTACCAATTGATCATATTCCCATCAGGCTATGCTCTTTTGCTCCCTCTCCCCCACCCCCATTCTATCAGACCCTCCTCAGTGGGGATATTAGTACTATTATGGAGTCATGAATGCGCCAGTTGTTTCCTATTGGGAGAACAGTTTCACAGTACATCATGCCACCCTGTGGCTCTTCCGTTCTTCAAGGCTCCTCTCCCACAATGTGCTCTGAGCGTTGTGGGGGGGGGGTGTATTAGAAGTCTGCTTTAGTGTTGAGTTCTCAACAGCCCCTGCTTTTCTGCTCTGCTTCTATGACTTTTGAGTCTCTTCAATGTCTACCATCATCTCCTTAAAGAAGCCTCTTTGGCTACTAGTGAGAACAGAACCCATATTTAATTAGCCACTTTCTCTATACTGTTTCCCAGACCTTGGAAGTGTGATAGAGATGACACGCCCCATCGCATTCTAAGCACTTGGCTTTCTGTTCTTACCATTTTGATGGGTCTTGGTTATCCCTGGTATTTGCTGCCATCTGTAAAAAGCAAGTTTTCTAGCCAAGAGTGAGAATAGCATTCATCAAAATAGATAAACATGTAAATTTTGAAGACGTTTTTTATGGGGATAACCTTTCCATTTCGCCCAAGAACAGTAAGCGCTTCCGTCTAGGGTCTATGACCTTCTAAGCCATACGCTTCTGACTTGGATTTCAGTACGAGTTATGAATTCCTTCGCACTGACTTGGCCTCAAGTGCAGTCAGAGAACACATAGAAGCTGGGCATGCCAGACTTTCAACCCTATAGGCAAGACTGGTTGGACCTGAGTATCAGGGACCATGTTCTGTGAATGGGGTTCTCTGGGGAATTCATGTTCCGTGCTCTGTTCCACTCAAATGCAAGCTGTGCTGGGCAGCTGAGCATGTGTCAAAGCCGAAAGGTGGTGTCACGTTTTTTAATGGAGGCAGCATATGTAGTTTTAACTGAGCAACATGAAGTTTGCAAGCAAATAAGCAGTTCTGTGAAATGAGTGCTATGTTGGGAACACAGCATTACCTTGGCATTTCCCTTGTGACATCAACCTCTAGGAATACTGACCATGTGAGAGGCAAGCATAGCCAAATCCTGCTACAGTATTCCATCTCCACACAGCATACTAGTCAATGCACATAACTTTTCAGGTACATTTCATAATTCACCTCCTTTTACTCCACATTTTTTTCTGATATTTTATCTGATTTCTTCCCTTTTTTACATTTTAATCCACATTATATGTATGCTCATGCACAAGACCAAAGGAACAAAAAGGAAAAGGAAAATATCGGCAGAAGAGAATATTCACGAATTTAAAAGGACAAATTAGGACAGGAACAGTGCAGTTGATTATTTCCTGGTAACTTACCTTTGCAGAGTGACCATATGTTCTTTCCCCATTAGTTGGCAATCACAAGAGGAACATGTTGCTCCTGGCCTTCTTGGGTGGGCTGTTTCTCATTTTGGTCCTCTTATGTCTAAGGCATCACTTACTGAACTGGAACCATGCTATTAGAAGCAGCACATGCAGTTAAAAACACAAAACTCCCCAACAGATGTGTCCACTGTCATTGCTGGCTCATCTAGCAAAATGTCATGCTGAGAGAAATGATCGTGGCAGGGACAGAAAGGTTCCTTTCCAAAATTTCACAAGGCAGTCCTGAAGTGAGGCATTAGTTTCATATTTGTGATGAAACGTAGTGGTGCTGAGAAGTAATGCTGAATGACTGTTGGCACATGCAAGAGGAACCCAGGAGCCCACTGCTCCTATACTGAGTCTACCCTCTTCCGTGTCGTGTCAGCATGAGGACATCTTTCCACTGCAGGAGGCTCAAGTCAAAGAGTTGGTCCACTTAGTTCTTACTGACACATCAGTTCTGAAATCACTCTGAGTTCTTCTTAGTTTTGGGATACTATCCCTCATCTCCCCTCAACCTATGGCTCCAACTTTGTTAATTATAATTAAACCAAAATGCCTTGATGATTTAAAACCAGAAGTTCAACCTTATGGATCTTAGAAATGTGCATTTTGCTAAGTGTTGAATGGGCCACTTCAATGACTGGAAGCTGGTAAGGAATGCTGGCTGGGGTTCAAGTGTTTTCATACCAAGTGTTTGTTGGCGCTATGCTGGGATGGGTGCCCTTGGGGTGTTTGTGCCCTGAACCAACTTTCTCTGTGACAATGAAGTTTCAAAAACTAAAAAGTGTTCACTAGGTCTAAATATGTGATTTGCTTTTCTGCCCTATATTTCTTTTTCTAGTTGTTTCATAGCTCTGCCTTTTAGTATTGGTAAATTGGAGGTAAAAAGACGGAAGCTGCAATGTGTACTATCCTCCATTCAAAGCATTTGAGAGTATTTAGCATATATTTAGACAGTAGCTGAATATGTGTCCTGTTTACCTTGAGCTATGTTCATTTCTCACCTCCAGATGTTAACTTCTCACATAAGCTCTTAAAGCAGATTGACTTTGTGGCTCTTTCAAAATGCTACACTCCTGCCTACAAACCAGGAAGTGCCACACATTAGCTTTAACATTTATCTGTAGACCACATTTGATATCCTATATATATGTATATATATATTGTTTTGTTTTGTTTTGTTTTTCGAGGTAGAGTCTCACTCTGTTCCAGGCTGACCTGGAATTCACTCTCAGGGTGGCCTCGAACTCACGGTGATCCTCCTACCTTTGCCTCCCGAGTGCTGGGATTAAAGGCATGCGCCACCATGCCCGGCTTGATAACCTATTTTTATGGACATTAGTAGTGAGACAATTTTAAATCCAGAAGAAAGTTTGCAATGCTTATGTCATGAGGTGGAATTTCTGCAGTCTGAGACAAACATGGCCGACATTAACACCCAGCGCTCAGGCAGAAACACGTCTGTGCTCTGGGCTGAGATGTCTGGGCTACTCCTGAAGTCCATCCTCCCTCCTGGTCTGCTCTGGCCATTTGATTTCCTCCCATGGACTTGATCTTGTCATTATGCTTGACTGTTCTGGTTCCCACGCCTGCTCTTGCGAAGACAACTGCCAGTCCTCATCTTAACAGGATCTTGACCCCAAGTTTCACTCTGTCACTTGTGTCTGCTCCTTCTTAGAAAAAAGACACATGCTTCTTTGCTCTCAGATGGAGCTGACCAAGGTCAAACATGTCATCAAACAATGAAGACCTGGGCATTCAATCTGCCCTTTTATTTATTTATTTATTTATTTATTTATTTATTTATTTATTGGAGAGAGACACAGATAGAGACAGAGAGAGGGGGGAGAGGAAGACAGATAGAGATGGGTGCGCCAGCAGCCTCTCAGCTGCTGTGAACGAAATCCAGATGCGTACACCCCCTTGTGGTCAAGTGCAGCATTGCGCCCTTGCGTCACTTTGCATCTGGCTAAACGTGGGACCTGGAGATTGGAACTGCTGGAGATTGGAACCAGTGTTCTTAGGCTTAGGAGGCAGGTGCCTTAACCGCTAAGCCATCTCTCCAGCCCTCAATCTTCCCTTTATCATACATCCAAAACAGGTCAAGAAATGTGATGAGGAGTCTGGTGGAGTTGTCCATTACCTAAATTACAGCTACTTCACACACACAGCCTGTGGATGCTCCAATCATCTTGTATGGGAATGTAAATAAACTGCCACCTGTGACTTCTTTTTAATACTTGACATAAAGAATATCCCACATTACCCATGGGGGGAAGACAGGGAGAAGGCCAACGATGGTATCATCATGGCTGTATATATACTATATATACAACTAATTTAAAAAATCACACAGAAAAAAAAAAGAGAGAAAGAATATATCCGCAGGGAATAAAAAGAAGATTTTGTCACTGTTGGTGGATCCTAGGGTCCAGCCTTAAGGTGTGTTTGGGGGCAGATCTGGAATTTCAGTCTAAAGATAGACAGTGTTTGAGCTCTGCCTGGGGTTCCAGGAGTGTGCTTGGTTATGATTCTGGTGGTGGTGGTATTTTCTCTCTGTGTGGACCTGTGAAAGGGGCCCAACTTCTTCCACCATTAAGGAACTTCCTCTGGATTTGTAAACTTCAAATAAATCACTTTCTTCCCATAAACTATGTCTGGTCTGGAGGTTCAGCCCAGCAATGTGAAGCTGACTATGACAATATGTAACATAGAGAAATAATATATAAAAAATAGACTAAAATTCATCCCAGATAAGTAAAAACAAGAAAGCATAAACAATGAGCTATAAAAGTACTTAGCATATAATATGGGGTAGTTTCCACACACTTGTCCAGCATTGTCCTAGCATGTTATAAGTGGAGAATTTAAAGCAGATGTCAGGAGAAGGAGGCTTTGATACTGTGTTGCACTCTACTTAGGCTTTGCAAACTTCTATTCATGTCAGGGACTTCAGATCTCTAAGCGCCTCTGATACGCTATCCAACCCTTGTATAGTATTCTAGATATGCATTTTTAACTGATATTTTAGCAAAGAGAATTATTTTTCTGAAACTAATTCCAAAGTAATATATTTGAGAGGTGACTAAGGAGCTGTTTGTTTCATTTGTACTTAGAGGTTCTTTCTGATGGATGTCGACAAAACATAAATGACTATAGACATGTTTTTACCTTGTAAAGAGTCCTTCCCAAAGGCACAGGTGGTTTTATCAGAAAGTAACTTGAATTTTCCCTGGATACGCTCAAAGAAAACTCTCCTTTCTGGGAAGTGGGAGTAAAGGGGATGGAGACAGAGAGGGAAGGGCAAACTTAATAACCTTTGAAATCTCAGATGCTTTTGACTCGATTTTCTCCCATGTTTGGAGAAGGACAAATACAGGTGAGATGAAAATAGCCAATAGATGACTCCTCTGTCTGGGGGTGTTCCTCCTCTGTCACTCCCTAGAGATGTTAGCACTGCCACACGTGCAGCGGGAGCTGAGGCCTGAACGGTCGTGGCAAGACAGCGGCAACCTCTGATGGCTGTTTCTTGTCCAAAGCAATGTAGCCTCTGGCCCCAAGCACAATAAAGAGGAAAAGCAAAATCTCTTTATTTTTATCATTTTGCCGTTCAGAGGGTTTCTTTCCATTTTCCAGTTATGATTACATAGCACTTATTTTTATTTTTTGTCTCCACAGTATGTGTCGTGGTCATTAGGTCTCCTTCGTGTTTAAATCTGGAACATCAAACCACAGTTTGCACTGTCAGCTCCTGTGAGTGAAATCTATTGCACTCGCTGAGCTGTCCTGCTTTTGCCTTTGTAGCAACTTACACCACAATAACCATCATCAGTTTAAAGCGTGCAGATCCATTACATTTTCTCTGCTCCTACAGCCCCACATTAAGCTAATATTATCTATTTCCCAAGTGAAAAGAGTCCTTCCAGCCCTATCAATTATTAATTCCTTGCTTGCAGCTAATGTTTTCTTTGAATTATTTAAATGCATCTTCATTTATCAATAAACATAAAATGTTAAACAAAGAATACTGATGAAGGGCATTATTTAAGCTCTAACATTTTATGAGATTATTTCAAGTGCCTTTTCTGATTTATTAACACAATATACTTTATAATTATTTTTCCATTTCTAAAAAACATTCTGGGTATCATCCAGAGGTTTGAAGGTTTTGTAAGAGCTCTCTTCAACTTCTGTTGTGATTCTGACAAGTTTTCTTTAAGATATCTTTAGGTATGTGTTATATAAGTATGTGCAGCTCTCTCTCTCTCTTGTGTGTGTGTGTTTCTGTCCTCTTTTCTATATATATGTATGTTTTGCATATATACATATATATGTGCACATAGAAACAAATGTGCATAAAAATGTATCCGAGTATTGTTACTTACTTGAACACATTGATTATCCCTGATCTTGTTCTTAAAAAATTAAAGATGTCATTATGTTTAACTTTCCTCTTGTAAACTGCATGGCACTGTATTCTGCCAAACACATTTACATGGATCCACAACACACATGCAAGCAAGAATTAGACAAGTAGGCAAAGAACATCTCATGGTTTAAAGAGAAAGCTTCACAATTAAGGCACCTGGGCAACACAATTGTTTTCTACTAGGTGATTTTGAAATCTCAGAAGTGCACTCACATAAATCTGTTAGCTTGTTAAAGTCTTTTTTTCCCTGTTTTGTAACCCAAACTAAAATATGTAACATTGAAAAGGTTAGCTATTATATGGATGCATTTTTTATCTTATTACTTTCTAGAATAAAATGACAATAGCTATTCTGAAATATATGTTCCAAATATACTAAGCCAGGAAATTATATATCTGTGAATACTTGTAAAATAAAAATTGTAAAATAATAATTAGTATAGCCAAGCATTTCATGTCACACTTCAGGCCCTCTCAGTGACATTTGCTTTAAATCAATTTTTTTTAGATGTTATAAACTGTGATTGGTACATCTTATCAGTTGATAATCAAAATTATCCAAGAAAAGCCTAAGTTTAAAATAATGTGCTAGCATAAATGACATACATTTCAATAATAGTTATATACTGATCTTATTCAAAAGTATATTTGTTTAATTCAAGATTATTTAACTCATAGCACTTGACGGATTCAAATAATTAATACTATTCCAGAAATAAAATTTTGAAGCAGGTGATGATCTTGGAAGCCATGTGATCTACAACTTGCATTATAAGAACTAAGCAACAGGTTTAATAATGTTATTGATAGACTAGTAAAACATGCCAGGCCATTGCCAAGCACTTGGTTGTGCAACAGAGCTAAAAGGCAAGACCCTATTGGTGAAGACACCATAGACTGTCATCTCAGGACACTGAGAAACCATGTGGGAACTGAGAAAAAGACCCATCCTCTCCTTGCAGACCCTTATGGAAAGTGCTATGGGAACTACTGTGTGAAAATGGTCACCAATAGCATGAATAAACAGGAGACCCTGCAAGCTACACAATTCACTACCCAGACAAGAGGTCCACACTTGTTCAATAGTAGCACACAGCCTTTGTGGGAAACCAATTGCCCTCCAATTGGACTCGTGACTTGCTCAGTGGAGAGAACTCCTAAGTGGTACTGGGAACCATCAGCACCTCATGGTCAGGAAACTCACAATACCCAGAGAGAAACCTGCATTGTTCTCTGGACAAATTGAGTGGGCATCCTCATCAACAAGTCTCCCTAAATTATACGCATACCCCCTTAATCAAAGCTGATCTCACCTTACTTAGAGAATTTTTTTTTTTTTTTATAGATGGAAGAGAACACTGGGGCTAGCCAAGATACATCAATACTACAAGAAAAGACAGCTGACTGCCCACCATGAGATGAACCACCTGTACCACATTCACCAGGGTCCAGAAGAAACTGCAGTGGAAGCAGTAGTGAGTATTGCTCCCAATACTGGCCTGACAACCAACCACCTCCAGAGAAATAGCAGCAAAAATGATGGGAAACTGAAACACTTCTTAACAGATATAGACAGCCCAGAGACAACTCAATACACACACACACACACACACACACACACACACACACACACACACACACACACACACACACAAGCTGCTAATATACCCATCAAGGCTCGTTGTGGAAGAGGGACACAAAAATTCTAAGTCATAGGGTGGGTAGAAATGTTCTGAAACACAGCCCTCCCATGACTGACAGAGGCCCTAATTACACCAGAATGAACACCAAGGATCTTAGTGAGGAGAGCCAAGAGGGAAACGGGGACCAGGAAAGAAGGGATATAAAGAATAACCTAATGTAAATATATATATGGCCATAAAGAATTTTACTGACTTAGGATGGAGAAATTATCTAATAACATTAACTCAGTAAATGCCATAGGCCAAATATGAACACAGGATTTATTCCTTTCCTGCCCTGGTTCTACATTTATAACGGTGACTACCTTCTAAGACAGCAACTGATCACTTTTTACAATGAGGTACTGAAATCAGGTACTATCATAGGCATTTTTAAGAATGTTTTAAAATTTTGAGCTGGAGAGATGGCTTAACAGTTAAGGCACTTGCCTGCAAAGCCTAAGGATGCAGGTTTAACTCCCCAGGACCTATGTATGCCATATGCACAAGTTGACCCATGTGCACAAGGTCACACGTGTGCACAAACACAAGGTGGTGCATTTTTCAGGAGTTCAATTGCTGTGGCTGGAAGCCCTGGCATACCAATTCTCTCTCCTTCTCCTCTCTCATAAAAATAAAATAAAATACTATAGTCATCTAACAATAAGGATTTCTATCCAATTTTCTTGTTCTTCTTCTATAGATGCTATTTTCCTGCAACAATTTAGCTAGTAGATAAAGCATAATGTTTGTTTTCTACCAAAAATTTTAATTACGCATCAGATGAAGCTATGGGGGAACTGTTGAGGAAGTTTGTCTATGTGTTGTAAAGATAGGTTTTTCTGTGTATAACTGACAAAGAAATCCCAAATATTTTAGTGTAAAATTTGGTAAGATTT
Source organism: Orientallactaga sibirica (assembly GCA_036365145.1). NCBI lineage: Eukaryota > Metazoa > Chordata > Mammalia > Rodentia > Dipodidae > Orientallactaga > Orientallactaga sibirica. The sequence continues at coordinate 36,264,909 of JAEOAD010000006.1, read as the reverse complement.
GACATACATAATAAATAACCTATTCAAAACAATGAACATGTTTTCATACTCCACTCCCCCTCCACTAACCTATAACTTTTGGAGAACTAGTAGTTCATTGCTGTTGGCTTTTCCTATCCATGAAAAAACCAGTATATTTCTCTAGTTATTTAAGTGATCTTTCAGTTTTCCCCACAATTTTTATAATATTTATGTCATGCACATCTTTAGTAAAATATATCCTTCAACTTTTATATTTTTAATAATTAAGATATTTTTAATTTTATATATGGGATTTTTGTAACTAGTGAATAGAAGTACAATTGATTTTGCATAGTAATATTGAAAATTATAATTTTGGGCAATTTCATGTTTATTTCTAGTAATTTTTCTATAGGTTTAATTCAATAGTCTGTAACATAGTTGGCTATATTATCTGTAAATAAAATAATTTTACTTCTCTCTATTACAGATGCCTTTTATTTATTTTTCTTGCCTTATAATATTAACAAGAATCTCAAATACAATATTAAGAGTGACTGAAGTGATAAAATACATTCTTGTTCATGATACTGGGAAGAAATTTTGTAACTTCTCAATATTAAGTATGATGTTAATTAAGTTTATTTGTTCATGCAGAATGGGATAGTTCTTTTCTATTCTTAGTTTGCTGAGAGGTGATGCTTTTTTAAAGTCATGAATTGATGTTAGATTTTCTAAACTCATTTTTCTACATCTAAGTTGAACATATATTTTTTTTACTTTTAGTCTGTGCTAAAGTTTGAATGTTTTCGTCTTCTCAAATTTCATATGTTGAAATCTTAAACCTCAAGTTGATAGTATTCAGAGGAAAAAGATTGAAAACTGGTTGGAAATGGTGTCAATACACTCAGGGGATAAAAAAAATGATCTCTGAGAGCTAGCTAGCTCCTTCTCCCTTGCCAAGGACACAGTAAAAAGGGCCCATGTGAGAGTTAAATACAGGGCTTCTCAGTCATTGAAACTGCCAGCACCATGGGTCTGAACCTCAAAAACTGTAAAACATAAATGTCTAACCATGGGCTTTTGCAAAAGCAGCCCAAACAAATGAATGTGGTCCTTTAAATTGATTTTAAGTATTCATTCTTGCATTTTGAGAATACATCCTAATTGGTAGGATACATTATCTTCCGTATATGCTATTGGATTCAAACTTCTAAAATGGGTATAATATTTATTGTATTTTAATAAACATCTTTATATGAACATGTAGGTTAGTTATGTATAGTTTTCTTATAGTATTTCTGTCTAGTTTCCATATTACAACAGTAATATGGCTCAGTAATATGTTGGAAAATATTTCTTCTTCAAATGTTTGGAAGCATTTGTGTAGAAGTGGTGTACCGTAGTTCTCAAATATCTGGTAGAATTAACTAGTGAAGTCATTTGTGTCTTGGATTTGTAATAGAACATCTAATTTATTAATGTACAGACACTTCCTCAAGTTACCTGCTTCTTGTGTCAGTTTTAGTGAATTATTTTTTTTTTTGTCAGAACTTTCCATTTCCTTCAAGTTGTAAAAGTTATTGGTAAGAATTTTTTTCTAGTATCCCTTATTTTTCCACTTAACATCTTGAAATCTGTAGCTAAGTGTTATATAAATTATATTGTTAAATTGATATATGCTGTTTAAGTTTATTGAGACCTGGCTTTTTAAGACAGAGTGTTCCCTACTCCCAATCCCTGCTATCTCAGATATCAGCATGCTTATTCTAAATTGTTTTCAAAGATGGCTTGTCATTAGCTCCATGGCCCCGGGACAAAAAGAGAGGAGAGCAACAAGCACCTCAAAGGTTAAAAATGCTTTACCCTTGAGAACACCTGGAAGAAAAACCCTGCACCAAACTGTCTAGTGTGCCCTTTCCTCTCCACTTGCCAAATCATAGGCGTTGAACAGAGGTCACTACTATTTATCCCATGGTATAAAAATGCCTGCAGTTGGTACTGCTAATTGGGAAGCTTTACCCAGAGCGAAGGTGATTTATCCAGAACTCTTAATTGTAAACCATTGGTGTTTTTCCAATCATTTGTCCTTGATGTTACAAGTGTCTGGTTGATACAAGTGTCTTCCTGGATGTTTCACAGTCCAGCTTGATGTTCTGCTATTTATCTGCTACTTCCTGTTTCTTAGGTTATGTGTTTGCTAGGTGCTTAATAAACTCACCTATTCAAAACCAAATATGACTATCATAGATCTTTTTTGTTCAGACAGACCATGAAGATTAGCTTTCTTATTCTTACTATAGGAAATTTGTATTTTTCTTTTTCCCTTGTCAGTCTGTCCCAAGAGCTATCATTTTATTCATATCACGGAAAAAGATTAGGGTTTCTACAATTTTTCTAGTCTTGCCTTAAATTTGATTGATTTCTGACAGTCTTTATTTCTTGTTCATGTTGGCTTAATTTCTCTTTTTCTAGCTTCTTAAGGTAAAAGTTGCTGTCACTAACCTGCAAGTTTTCTTCATTTTGAAGGCTTTTTGTGCTATTCATTTTCTCTTCAGTTTTGCTCACTTATATGGCGTTGTACAAAAAAAAGTTTGATAACATCGTGTTTTCATTTTCACTTCAAAATGCTTTCTATTTGGAAGCATTCCATATGGCATTTTGTGTGTTTAAACATAAGCAATTAGGGCTGGCCTAGGGTGGGGCTAGCACTATGGAAGGAAAATGAAGATGTAAGCCTGCTATGAGAGCCATGGAAAAGGACAGAAACAAAGTTAGTAAACAATAGTGTGAGCTTTTCACATGTAAGTTTAAATGTCAGCAGATATCTACACACACTACTTAACATCTCGCCACAAATTTGGAACTGGTGTTTAGAAGAGATAACAGAGATTTTAAGAGTTTGAGTGTGTGATTCTTCTATAGAGATGAAGCCATGATCTTACATTGGATATTGAAAGAGCACAGTGTGGACAGCTTTTAGTTAATGTGTATATAGAACTTCACATGTGCTGGCACTATTGTAAGTGCTTTGTGAACATTATTTAAAGTAGTATTTTATACCTCCTTGTGAAGAAGACACTATCATCATTTCCACTTACAGATACTTAATCACTTGCAAACACACAGATAAGCTAGTTTGGCAATGGAGTTGGTATTTGGATTCAAAGCTATCTGGCACCAGACTTCCTGCTTTTATATCACACTGCTCTGCCACTCTGCTCCCAGAATGATGGTATCTGCAAAAAACCTTATTAACAGTCCTGTCAAAATAATTTACTAATATACTACCTTGTGTTTTGTTTTCATAGTTGAAAAGAGTCTGAGATTATGCATAGCTGGACTTTTATTCCCTGCATTATTGCTTTTCTTTCATTCACAGATACTAGATTAGGCATTTGGATTTGCTTACCTCACATGCAGCTGTGGTACAGAGCTAAGGAATAGTCAAATAAAGAAAACTTCATTCTTCTTTTATTTTCTTACAGCTTGAGTTCATTAATTCTGTTAAAGGATGGTGTCAAAGTATGGAATAAAGGCAAATGCTGACCATACTAAAGAGAAAGTGGCCCTGGGAAAGGAAAAGTGGAAATATTCCCCAAGATGAGAAATTCTACCAGGGAGTGGGTGGGACCCCAGAGGGAATGGCAAGAGTGACCCTAAGTGCTAGTCTCCAGACTCAGAAAAGCTGTATTCAGGCATAGCCCAGTAGTATGGCATCCCCTGGATGCTACTTTCTGGAAATTGTGTGCATTTTCCAGATCTAAGGACTGACATAATGATGTTCACATTTACTATGAGATTAAAATGGTAATGACAGAGTAATTTGATAGATAAAATGGATAAAAAGTAATGAATGAGGTCTGGTATATGGCTCAGAAGTAGAGTGCTGACCTAGCACACACAATGGCCTGGTCCTTTGTGATTGATTTTGTGCTTTGCCCCCCCCAAAAAGAGATAATATATATGTTCATGTACATATATATCAATTTTCAGTAAAACGTATATACCTGATAGCTTTTATGTAAGGACATATTCATTCAACTTCCAAAGCTCTTCAGAGTACCTACTACATGTGACACATTATGGACGATATATTAGGTTTTGTGGTTATAATATGCTTAAGGTATTCTCTCTGGTACTTAAGGCTACATAGTATAGTTTATATAATTTGCAATTGGAGGGAAAAAGCAAATAGAACTTTTTATATGTGAAGCAATAATAGAGAAAATAAGATGGAAGACATCCCATAGATAAAATTATATCAAAATTGAGTATCAAATGCCAAATAGAAAAAAAAAAATTCAAGATGTGCAGGTCAGGGGAGTCAACAGTGATCCACAATAAAAGTTTGCTTAAAACAGCACATACTGGAGAAATGGCTTAGCGGTTAAGGTGCATGCCTGCAAAGCCTAAGGACCCCAGTTTGATTCTCCAGGTCCCATATTAGCCAGATTCACATGGTGGCACATGCATCTGGAGTTTGTTTGCAGTAGCTAGAGTCCCCAGTGCACCCATTCTCACTCTTTCTCTCTCTCTCTCTCTCCCTCGCTCTCTCTCTCTCTCTCTTTCTCTCCCTCTCTGTCTCTATAATAAATAAATAAAAATAAAACTTAAAAAAAAACAGCACATACATGTGAACAAACAGCAGGTTTAAGGAAGACCAAGCAGTTGACTTATCTCAAGTTGAAGGCAATTCTCTCATCAGTGGAACATCTTTGGCAAAGATTTGTTCTTGATTACTTTTTTAATTTTATTTTGATGATTGAGATAAGTAAAGCCTCCTCGTGGAGTACCTACAACGAAAAGAATATCTTTTAAATTACAGCATAATCCTTAGACACTTATAAATAGTTCTTGATCACTTTCCCAGATCTTTCTCAATATAAAACTTTTCTACTCCATCCTTGTGTGTGGAAGAGAAGACTCCAATGGCATGAAACAAACATGGAAGTGTCCAGGGAGGATAAACTAAAAGGTTCAATCCTAAAAAGAAGAAAGACTCATTTAAGGTTCTTAAGCAAGATTTGTTTTAGAGAGGGGAAGACACAGAACAAGGAGTTCAGCCTGTAAGACAGGAGGCTTACTCAGGACCTACTGCTTAACACACACAAATGATGACAGGGACCTACAGAAGTGTTGGAGGCAGGAAAGAAGAAAATGGGAGAGAATCAGTCAGCAGTGAAAGTGCCATGTGCCTGACCAAATGTGGGCTTTGAAAAGAAAAGGGAAGCAACCACTGGCACCATGCAATTCTGGCCTTCAGAAATGTCACATGATTCTGGCATATGTATCCATCATGTGGTTCTGGCCTGCAGATACATCACTGTGATTCTGGTCTTCAGAGACACCAAATGATTCTGGCCTTCAGATACTTGGAGAGTTCAACTGCGAATTACCCAGGTAAGAAGCAGAAAATGTTCTGGAAGATACATAAGTTTATTTTGCTTATCTCTGTTTTTATGTTTCTGGAATTCCGTGTCTCAGCAACCTGAAGTGGATCTATATGAAGAAATTTTGGGAATTTAGATCCATATACACCTGGAGATTAAAAGAACATTGACCAAAAGAAGAAAAAAACATTCTATTCAGATATTCACTCTGAGGTATCTGAAAGTTATATGGGGCCTGGGAAAGAAAGTGAATAATGTAAGCACGGCTTTAGAACACACCTTTATTCCTCACATCATGTGTATCCATCACAAGGCTTGGGGAGTGGAAATTATCAGTCTTCCCATTTCAGAGGTGGAAAAGTCATGAAGTATGCCAACAAGATCATTAACATTTTCTCCCAAATGTAAGCAAATGTAACCAACATAAGAAATCATTTTGAAAAAATAACAATCATAGAAATAGAACTTTAGACTGATATTGGGGAAGTGAGTGAATTTTAAAAGGTTAACATTGGTGACCACCAAGAAAAGAAAGACACCTAAATTATAAAGTAGCCATCAAATTGAAGCAGTATCTTAGAAAATTTAATTAAGTAGGTATTGAATGATGAGCATAAGGTTAATGAGAACTTAAAACAAAATGCCTATAATTCACATATGCTGCTAACACATTTGTTCTCATGTTTAGTTATTTATTCACTCTCCATGACTTTAGTTCCCCTCCATTTGGATGGTACTTGGCTCTGAAGTGAGGAAATATTCATGGTTTGTCAGGATAGAAATGAAATGACCATGCAAACTATGTGAAAAGAATGCCAATAGAACTATGCCCAGATATTTCCAAGGGCATGAAAATGAATAGGAAGGTGACCTGAAGAAATGGTGCTTGACTTCATTCTTAAAGCACCAGGAGAAAGCTGCTGTGAGGGTGGGAAAGAACTAGATTCTAGGCAGAGTTGATCTGAATAAGACAGGGAGACAGAAACCAATGTGGATCAGGTAAGGTTGTACATGAGCAGCAAGAGATGAGGAAGTAGAGAGAAAATTGAAAATTACTTAGGCCCCTGTAGCCTCAAGAGTTTACTTGATTACTCACTCCTTGGGTTATTTCTAAAGACAGAGATGAACTGGGGCCATAGACATTGACCAAGTTTTCCTTGACTATTGGCACATTGAAATTATTAAATTGTTTTGCCTCTAATACATTTGAAGAGATTGGATCAAGATCATCACAGAACAGTTTCAAATCCAAGATGAGATATCAGGCTTTATTTCTGTACTTGTTCATCTCCCTCAAATTTCCTTCAAGAAATGACAGGCACCATTAGAGAGTGGCCTCTATTCCCAGAAACCTGCCCCAGCTGCCACTCGTGCCTCAGCAGCTTTAGCAATACATATTTCCTGGAAGAATGTTTCACTGTCAGAAATGCTGACTGCCTCAGACAACCCTGGGGCCAGCCAGGAAATTTACAGGTGAGCCTTAGATGTAATTCCCTTGGTTCTATACTCAAGTAAAAAGCATGTGATATGATTCCTTCTTTCCTTAAGAACTTTTATAAAAAGCACTTGTTAGGTAACTAAGTTAGAAAGCAAAATCTATATCATGTTTCTATTCTAGAGTAAAATTCTTATTGAAGCCTACATTACAGTCACATTAATATCACATTAGCTCCTTGTGATTAATATTACTACAATGGATGAATTAATAATGATTGGCCACTTCTCTAAGGCTTTCCCTCCCCCTACCTTGACTTGTAGAGGATTCAGGACATTGATTATTACAAATATAATGGATTGATTCATCATTTATGGGAAAGGAGCCTCTCTTCCCATAAGCTTATTCTCCTCCTCCCCCCATCCTGGAGATATATTATATTTGGCAGAAACTCAAAGCCATCCACAAATTATTCGCTGCAGCCAACAATTATAATTAAAGATGGTGATTTGAATGCCAGCCTCGAGTGAATGAGCATGTCCTACACCAATGAATCTCCACGAGAAGCTTTACTGAGATCTTTTCTTCTTTTGAGCCTCCCAAGGAAGGAAAACAAACGGATAACATGGTTCCCCTCAGAATAGGATGAATAGGTATGTTACCATAGGTATGTTACATTGCAAGGGAAATGGGGTCTTCTGAGTCAGTTACCTTGAGCACATTTTGGAGGTGTTGACTTTGAACATGTGGTTTCATGGCTATATAGCCTTGTCCCAGGAGTATTTACTGTTGTTCCTTGATTTTCTTCTTTGTTTGAAGTCCACATCTCTTTTAAGAGTTTAGACTTTTGTCCTATTGCTTGAAAAACACCCCTCCTGTACATTCCATTCTGATTAAAAGTATAGCCATCAAAGTTGTCCCTCAAAACAGAACCTATTCTTCCATGTGCTAATATTGGATTACAAGTTTTTAATTGAGAATTAGCTTATTGAGCCATTTAACACAATTATGTTTTTAATTGCATTTTTATAGCATTGGCACATTTCCTTCCCATTGACATTCAATCCACATGCAGTAACAGGAGTCTGGCGTTAACCTCAGATGGTGTACACCTAATCTGGTCATTAGAAAGATAATGGCTGTTTATAACCACACTTCACATTGTTTTGCTAGACTTGAAGTAGTCTTCAGTTTGCTAATGAGCACTTGTGGTTTCCTAATGAAATGGCCAATATTTCTTTACTAGAAGTTGTGGGTAAATGGGCTCGAAAGTGCCTGTGTTTTTTACATACACACATAAACGTGAACTGAAAGATTCAGTGTCACCATGCCTTAGTTCATTTCCAAAGGCATTTATAGGGGGCTAATGTACACAGGGTTTTGCAATTATTCAAAACATGGAGACCTGCAAAGATGAAAGATGGTGTTCCTCAATTTGAGGTAAGATAGGTAAGAAAATCATCCCGAGTTGATGTGACTGTTAGAGAATCAAGGAAAACGTTCCCTGGGGAATTCACAGAGGTGATGACTGAAAAACGCTTAGACCAGGAAGAGACCCATCTCGATTCTCACTCCCTTTACAAGGAAATAACGATGGCCGATTTGATACTGAGCTACTACCAAGTTATAATAGGATTTAGTTCTTTTGTATACCTGAAATCCTGGACATTTTGTACAGGCTTCAGGCTGGAATGGCTTGTTATAGCTGTCTTAATATGTAGCTCTACCTCCAAAATACATGTGGTATACATCTTAGCATTATGATATCACAGAGTCATCCATAATCTAAGTGTGTGTGATTCATATCCATGCACTCCAACATTAACATGGCAGTTGGTCAGAGACAGAACTTGAGATAGCAGCTTTTCATCTATCCATGCTGGCGTTCTCTAACAGTGTCTTCGTGACGAGACACAGTACCTCTTGTCTGAGATACAGATACTTCAGAGGTGACCTGCCCAGTAAGGATTAAAACAAACCATGTAAATTAGCTCTGGAAAGAAGGCTGCTCATGAAGTCAGGGAAGGTTTCTTTGTAAATATGCATGTTACAAGAGAATTACTGCTTATATCATCTGGCTTTTATAATTCTGGTTGGATGCATGAGTCTGATTTCTGTTTACAAATTTATTTTCATAATGATATATTGTTTCATGTGATGCTTTTAAAGAACTGATGGGAAAAAATTATTCCACAGTATTTGAAAAATACAAAGCATGATATTTGTTTATGCCATTCCTTAAATACAAAAACCACTCTTGTGACAGTAAAATTGTACATGGTGGCTCTTTAGCACAAATACTGGAAGAGAACAGTGATATCTCCTAGTCCTATCACTCTCATGGTAAAGAGAAATCATTTTGTTTCTGATACAAAGCTAAAGACTAATTAAAATTGAAAGAGAGGAAGAAAATGACAAAAGGGCAGAGAGAGAAAGTATAACTTGAAAACCAAACAGTGGAAGCGATGGAGGCAGAGAGGGAAAAAGAAAGGAAGAAGAAAGGGTGAGAGAAAGAAAGAACAATTTTGAGGAGAGTGGGGGGTGGTGGTGTATGTCAGAGAAAGAGCAAGAGGGCAAAAGAGAGGGAGAGCGGAGGGGGGGGTATAAAGCAAATACTGGTAAATTATTTCTGTTTGACCTGTCTTGTCACTAACTTTGAAGGGGAAAATGGAGTCAGTCATTGTATCTGCTTCCATTTTCTGCCTCCAAGGTGCCTTTGAAATCCACCACCTCCAATTTACATCCTGAAAGACCCTTAGTCTTTTCCACATGCTCCCCTACCTCCCCTTTCCTTGTGGTTGACTTCACTCTGCTGTCAGATTAACTCTCCTACACCTGGGATCTCCCAGTGTAAGTCCATGCCTTGAAGACTGTCTACACTTCTCTGCTGTTTACCAAATGAAAGGTAGTTTCTTTTCAGGTCTTCAATAGCCTTAGGCCTAAACCTCACCCAGGATAACGTCCCACCCTAAAACTCCCCCTGACCGAGTCCTGTGTTGCAGCTGTTGTGGTAAAGCCCAAGGATGTCAGGAAGAAATATAGAAGAAAAGAGGACAACCATTCCTCCAGTCTAGGTGATTTGGTAAAGACTTTCTGAAACACAGGGAATCAGAGAAGGCTTAAAATCTGTATTTAAGTGAGGCTGGAAAAAAAAGTGGGCATGTTAAGTTGAATCAGTGCAAAGGCCACAGAGGCAAAGCAGTCTGTCCTGCTGCCTCACCAGGACAGACTGTCACCATTCAGGACCCGGAATTGCCAGTGGGAACTACTGTTAACTTGGAAGTAGCCATGCTGGGAGTGTTCACACCACGTACACCAGCAAGCAGTGTGAATGTGCTCAGAGAGCCAGTGAGCCAAGATAGCACTGGTGCTGCGACCTTTCAGAGGGTCATTTCTCTCACCTGGCCTGTCATTCTCCTCCCATCAGCAGTGTCCATCCTATGGCTAACACTATGACCAGATTTCAAGCCTTCTGAAGATAGCATAACTCCTTACTATCATACATTTCTCTGCCATTGCCTCTGCCAAAATAAGTTCATCCTCAGCTCAGTTCATCACCTGCATCTAAATCAGAGAAGAGTTACTTTAGACATGAATATGTACTTCTTACATTCTCAGCCAGGCTCAATTTGCATTTCAATGCTTCAGTTTCCTTCTTCTCTCGTACCAAAACTAACTCTTTTTTAAATAATGGATTTTAGACAGGGGGCGGGATGTAAGGAATTAAGTTATATTTATATAAGTAATTGGTATTTACCGACATCCATTTAGCTAATTCTCTAAAGTTTTATTTATTGTATATTATATTCCACCTCCACTTGAGAAAGTTGGTTGCCTTAATTTGGAAAAATATTCTGCCTGGAGAAAGACCATTTAGGAAAGATATTTCCAGAGAGAATCCAAAGTTCCCTCACACCTGGCTCAGGGTTCTGATTCATTCTATTTTGCTTACTCCTCCCCAGGTTCTGTCCTGCTTAACTATAGCTCTCAATAATAAAAGTTGTTGAATGGATAAGCATATTATCATACTTATTGAGTATTTTTTCTCTTTGCGATTATTAACAACATATTTGGAATGGATACCTCAGTGTTGGTACCTTCTTTTCCCTCATCCCTGCCCCATTTTGCTGGTGACCCTCCTCCGTGGGGTTGCAGGTATTCTCCATGGAGTTGTGAGTTATGGGTTGGGAGCAGCAGTCAGTTGTTGTGGGGAGGGGGGAGGCAATGCATCTGGGCATGATGTCCCAACCTGTGGCTCTTACAATCTCCCCCTCCTTCTGCAAAATTTCCTGAGTCATGGTGAGTGTATTTTAAGTCTACTTCAGTTATGGACTCTTAGGAGCCTCTGGATCTCTGCTTTGGTAGGTGTTGAGTGTCCTCAGGGTCTGTCTCCTTTACCCTGGTGCTATCTGTGGTTTTCAATACTCTTCTGAAAATTTGCGTACTTAGTACAGGATCCTAATAATATTACCTTTATAGACAGAAAACAGGTTAACAGATTTGATAACAGCTTGGAAATAATGAATGGACAGGTGATTATATGAATAAATCTCCTTTCTACTTGTATGAGTGTAAGGGAATGGAGTAATTTGATGACTATATGATTAACTTAAACTAATGGTCAAAATTAATTTTCAAAAGATATTTTTACTTTCCTAAAACAGGGTCATAGTGAATTCAATCTTTTAAAATATTTTATTTATGTCTTTATTTATTAGAGAGAGAAAAAAAGATGCAGAGGGAAAGAATAGGTATGTCAAGGCCTCCAGCCACCGCATCTTGTGCATCTGGCTTAGGTGAGTACTAGGAAATCAAACCTGGGTTCTTAGGCTTCTCGGGCAAACACTTGAACCACTAAGCCATCTCTCTCACCCAAATTTCATCTTTTAAACAATATTAGCTGAATATGTGATTTTTCTGTCACTGGAGGATTGCACATGTGTAGGGGGGGAATACCTCTAGGTCACAATTTATATTCTAATTGTAAATGAATGTGATAGGAAATTAAGAAAATATGCCAGCTATTATAATTTTGGTTATTTCTATGTTTGTTTTTCTCTTGAAATTCCAACAGAGTAAAACGTGGTTTTGTTCCAATATTTCAGCTTATTAGATTCTAGCTAGTTAAATTGTTATCACCCATTTTAATCTCTTAATATCATTCTCACCCAGGGTGAAAAGTTTCTACCATTTGGTAGCATGACTAGGCAAGTAAGTGGCCTGGCATGGTGGAGGGAGCTCATGTGAGTTTGTCAGATCGACCTTCAGTCCAGGAGCTCCCTTTGAGCTATATCATCTGATAGCAGGAACAACTGATTGTTGATCCTTCAGCTGTTATCTTTGCCTTTAAATATGAAAAAAGAAAACAAGGTTGCCCAGACGTCTTCATTACTTATTCACTTTGCCTCTACATCTCCATAATTAAAGTACGTTAGTAGGTCGCATATGAGAGACACTTGTATTTGGTCTCTACTACGGTTAAGAGTATTGTGTGTTTTGAAATTTCTCAACCATAGCTAAGAAAGTCAAGAATATTCTTTCTTTATCACATGTAGCATTTCCACTGTTGACAGATTATAATATAGCTCCCAAATATTTTCCATCCTCCTTGTGGAAAACACTCTCCATCCTGTCCTTGGCCACATGACTCACAGTATTTGTTTTTTGTTGGGACTGGAGTGTGGGGTGCTTTCCACATGATATCAGATTTGTTTATGCAGTTTCCTTGGACAATAACACATAGGCAGAAACCATAAGAGCCATGGTTTTGCTCCATTCCTCTTACAACAAGAAGGAATGTTCTAGAAAGAAGTTGCTATAATAGCCAGACCCAGAAGGAAAATGCTGTTCTAAGTAGATGGGTTGAGCAGAAGTAATCAAGTACCTCTAGCCAGTATTAAATCTATGTAATCTTTAAAATGTTGCTGTTATAAGCCCCTGAGGTTTCAGAGTCATGCTATCTCAGTGTCACCATAGAAAAGCTGACTTAAACCATGTAATATGTCCCAAATCTACATAAACGTACACAAAGCCCATCTCTTTTCTGTACCCTATTTGTCATCTCCCATGCATACCTAGTCACCCTGAGCCCTAGTTAAAGCTCAGTCTTCTTTACCCATAACTTACCCTGATTGGAGCTTGGGCATGCTTTCTGAATGACTGATGAATGCAGAGAACAGAAATGAACTTTGCTCTCACAGTTCCTTTTGCAATTCCTTTGCAAGTAGGGTCTTATCTAGGCTTTGCAGTGACAACAGAAAAGATTCTACATACTCAGGAGCAGGTCGAATATTTATCATGACCTAAGGCCATAAGTTTCCTCAAAAGACTTCTCCCCCCTCTCCCACCATTGAGAAAGGTTAATGTATCCTAATCCCAGGAAGACAGGATTCTCCTTTTGTCTCTCATTTCCAGAAGACAGCTCCTTGGCCATATAATTGTTTTAATTTCATGAATATACGTTTCTTATGTCTACTGACTCGAGTTAATCATATCTATTCCCTGTATGTGCTCCTTGAGAATATTTTCCTATTTGGAAATTAAAGCTATAAACTGAAATGAAATTACTCTCTTTTTTTCTTAAAAGATAGGCTTGGGTATGACTTCAGAATCAATGTAATATAAAGATTGGACAGATCAATCATTGCATCATGAGATGAACTAACTCTCCTAAATTAGATAGTACCTTAGCTACTTTCTCATTCTGAGCACTCAGTCTAATCCCACAGTTGTTTTCTTTTTCCTAAGAAAATCCGATTCTTATGACTAAGTGTAACCCTCACACCCTTCCTCCCTCACTTGTGAATGGGAAAGTTGATCTTTTTTTTACTTTGCCCTAAAAGAATTGGTGATGCAGTTATTCTCTGAAAACATAATCCTGATCATGTCAAAACTTAAAAGAGATCAGAAACTATGAGTGAAATACCACCGAACTCTGATCCAGTTTTATATTTTATGCCCACCCCCCCCCACACACACCTCTAGGAATCTTTCTTTCCTGGGAGATTTCTCACGTGCTACCTTTTGATGATGAGCTGTTCGATAGCGGTAGTTATGATTTTCTTTGAGGAGCTACTTGAGAAGGATTAAATAACATGGCACATGAATCAAGGTGTATTATTTTATGATGGAGGCTTGCTTAATTTGTCAGATGAGGCTTTTAGACTGGTTTTTTAAAGCTATTTATCTTTGATTTTATTTATTCTATAAACCTGGCAACTTATTTGGGCAAATACCAACAAAGCTTGATTTTGGAATCAGATTCCTTCCCATATGGGACCAATAGATCTCTTTCTTTGCATTCATGCAACCCAGCAACAGATGTTAACATTTCTGGTTTTTAATAGGCCTCTGATCTCCAGAAAGGCCTCCTTTGTAGGAATGGCAATGGCGTGTTTTTAAAGCTATAGCTCATTTCCAAGATTTTTTTATGTGATTAGTTTTCACTAATGATATACTCTTATTCTAAAATTTTTGTTTAACACATAAGCTACCGGAGAATTTGTGGGCTATAGAGATGAGTGCTTACATTGTAAGTTGCCTTAAAAAGAAAAGAGCAGTTTTTACACTTCCTGGAAATAAAATATTGTGATTTCTGGTCAAGAGCCTTTAATTGATACAACCTATTTTACCAGTCCTCCATTGTCCTATTGGATGACCTGTCACATGTGTTCTCACAGGTTTGGTTGGGGGTACTGGCTAAAAATCACAAAAGAGATAGTGAAAGAACAGAACATTCTTGGAGAGTGAACTGATTTATTGAACAGTTATATTTAGTTGTCACAATGACAATTGCCACTGAAATATTCCTTCACCAGAACATTCCATACCTTGTTGAAAGAATATGAACCACATAGGGAAATGTTAGTTCACATGCAATTCAAGAGAACTTTTATGAGAGACAGTACCATCATTTGTTTGAATAGGTGCTATCAGGAGCCTTGACCTAATTCCCAATCTAGCTTTGTATGATTATATCATAGTAAGAATAATATTGAAGAATGCTCTATATCTGGAAACTTTTTGGTTAATTAATACAATATTACAATTTGATATAATTTTATTAATATATTCAAGGATCAGGTTACTTGATCCAGAAGCCTATGTATATTCATGAGCTGTGTCACAAAGGCACATAAAATATATTTACCATTGTTGGTATTTTTTTTAAAGAAAATAGATTTTAGGCATTTTTTAAAATATACTTATTTTCAAGGAGAGAGAGAAAGAGGGAGAGAGTTAGAATAGGCATACCAGGACCTTTAGCCTCCGCAAATGAACTCCAGATGTTTACAGCACTTTGGGCATCTGGCTTTATGTGGGTACTGGGGAATCAAACCTGGGTCCTTAGGCTTTTCAGGCAAGCACTTTAACTGCTAAATCATTTATTTCTTCAGCCGTAGAAAAAAAAATTTATTAAGCACATACTTAAAAAATAAATATAAGTATTTTTAAGTATATACTTAAGAAATCAATATGAATATACTTTGTATGGTCACATTTTGTGTTGGTACTATCCTTTCCCTGCTCTCTGCTCCCATTTGGGGTATGGCCCTCTTCAGTGGGATTCCTGGTATTCCCCATAGGGTTGTGGGTTATGAGTTGTGATAGCAGCAGTCACCAAGAAATGTTTTTAAAAGGACAAAAACTAGTAGTTTAATTAAAAACTATTCACAAAATATTTTACAGGAAATGGTAGTATTGTGAAATGATATTTTTTTCTATTTATTGTTTCTCAGTTTTCCGGTTTTTAATTAGGAGAGACATGTTTTGTACTTAAAATTTTTCAATGAGTGCTATAAGGATGAACTGGTCATGTCAATAGAAAGAGGACCTTTTGGAGATTGAGGAAAGATGTTTGTGCAGTTTGATGTATGTACAGTTTGATGTGTTTGTGTGTATGTATGTATGTACGTACATGTGTGGAGGAAACAATGAGTTTCTCTAACATTCATTTGCATGTTTCCTTGAGAAAAAGCATCTCTTTGAACCCGGAGATGTTATTTCATCAGTCATACTGGGTGACCAGTGAGTTATCCTCTGGTCACCATTCCCCTAGGGATGGGTTTATAGGCATTTATGGCCTTGCCCAGCTGTTTATGCAGGTGTCAGAGAGTCAAACTCAGAATCCATCTGGCCCTCTTAGACCCTCATGCTTGCATGGCAAGAGCTCTTACTCGCTGAGTTATTTCCCTAACCTGTGTGTGTATTCCTTACAACTCGAAAGCAGGAACATTCTGGAAAAATCAACATAAATTTGGGCAGGGGGGAATTGTGGGGGTCAGAGCAAGTGTTGGGTATTTGGAGATCTTTCAGGAGAAAAATATGCTTCATCAAGGATTAAACAGCTTCCAGCTAAAAGAATTAACCAGATTCAGACTGTTTCAATTTTTAGATTTCCCACCATCAATGTAGATTTTAAAAAAATGAATTAAAGAATAATATTAGGGATGTAATTCTATCAATATACTTTACCTTGGTGCAGAAAGCAATAAAATGATCTCACAAAGTTTATATGTTGGTTTGTAAAATTCTATTTGCCTTTATTAACAAGCGCTTAAGGCTAATTTCTCAGCCAAGATCATAATTTTATCCATTCCTCATGCTGTGTTTTCATCAAGGCCTCACTGAGAGCTGAGAAACCCCACCCTCAAGGAGGCTGGAAGGGACGCTGTTTTGATTATTTTTGATTGAGTGTCTTAATCAGGTCATCCCAAAAAGTATATTTTAACAACCTTTGTCATAACTGAACAAAAGTGATTTAAATTCACGTATGAAGGGCATTCTTCAGTGTCAAACATCTGTTCTAAACGTATCATAGCAATATACTCAGTGAATTGCATGAACAAATTTGATTAGCATCAACTTCTGGGACTGGTTTCTAGCTGATTGACCTGGGGACCTTATCTTTAAATATTGGCATTGTATGGATTAACCCAAATCCAGGAGAATGTCAGATATTAAGGCACATAATTGCAGGTTAATTGGAAGATAAAGATGCTTTAATCTAATGTTGCACACAGGGAAATAATGATGGAATTAACTTATTAGCTTGGCTAAGGGAAATAATCTTATTATCATAAGGAGGACCGAGGTTGCACTGTCTTTGTGGAAATGGTTCTTCCCTGAAGTTTCTGTAATAAACAATTTTGGGCTACAGCTCAAAATAGTATTCTTCTTCTTCTTCTTCTTCTTCTTCTTCTTATTATTATTATTATTATTATTATTTTTTTGCTGCTCTCATCCAGGTAGTGATGAGCTATAGGATTGGAGGTCTCAGATCAATTGTTTCTTGATTTTTAGTGAAATATAAATAGTGGTGTCTGTGCAGTATAATAACTTCCTTTCTCACCCATACTGAAGGAATACAGCATATATTACATTTTCCAGGAATAGTATTTGGGGCATGTTCCCATGTTTGCTGGCTCACAAAAGACAAAATATTTTAGTTTAGGGAAATGGTTAAGAGACATGAAGGCAAAGCACAACTGAAAATAGGGGGAAGAGGGTAGTATTTAAATTTTATGCTAAGTTGCTGAGCATTTGATTCTGAGACACTTTTTTATTTTTAACAAAAAGGGAGTCACATTTTTCTTAATGCTCATGGAATGGGAGGAAAGAGACAGTAAGGTAAAGGGAAAATTTACTTTTCTCCTTATGCACTTAATGAGTTTGCCACTTCATGTCATTGAAAGGATGGGAGAATATTATTAAAGATGGTGGGGCTGAAAAAAGTCAGATCTCTCACTCAAGGTCACACAACCATATAGAGAACAGTGACATGGGATGGAGGCTTTCCTGACTTAAAAGTTTGTGATTCTATTTATGATATTATGAGCTGGCATATGAGATATATGTATGCACTTAAGACATGATTATCGATTCATTTAGTTCTATGCCCCTTCTGTCTCATTCTTAATGTTAGATGACTTTCCCTATTAGGACATAGGTTAGGGACTATGAACGAAGGCAATCCTTTCTCAATTTCTGCAGATTTTCCTAAGGATTATGATTGAGATGAACCCAGGGCTGTGATAAATAAATATACTAACTTACTTAAATCCAATTTATGGTCAAATGTGTGTGGCAAGACTGGCAGGTTGGCAATAAGAGTCACTGCAATCTCTGAAGTGTTCATGGAATCCAGAAGATTGGTCTGTGCTGAGATACAAACCAGCTTTCAGGTCCCAAGAGAATCGGAGGCACCATGGCTTTCAAATGATTAAGGAGGGTTCCTGAATCTTTTCTACCTCTCAATGTGAAAATGATAATTCTGGTGTTCATTCTAGTAATTAAACTACTTCTATTAGGTCAGTCATATAAGTTCAGTTTAAACTTTTGTCCATCTCAGATCCATGGTAATACCTACCCTACTGGTGAGACATGGAAAACTTGCAATGAGAAAAATTTTAATTCATAATGCAAACTATGAAGTTTATGTAGCTAAACAATCTCTAAGATAAAACCCTCATGTGCGTTTCAGATGTATCATATACATTATTTTCTGATACTCTTCATCATTTTGAGAATTTCTTTCTCCTGTATTGCAATCAAGTAGTTTTTTTGGTTCAATTTTACTTAGTAGAGACTGGAATCAGACATTTTTCTGTGGCGTCTTTCTGTCCCTTAGTAGAGAATGATACTTAGAAATGAAGATCTGGATACAAGGTATATGCATTGCTACTATCTGTTGCCAGATCTTTCAGTAAAGTAAAGCAGAAAATATATGCATGTGTATATATATATGCTCATATATATAGCCTGTTTTTTACATCCATGTATATACCATATTTCTTCATCAATCTACATACAAAGTGGGTAGACAAATGTAGACTGGTAGAGAAATTGATGCATACGTATGAATAAAAATAAATGCGTACATATATGTATGGTCTTTTGTTTGTATGTCCATATGTTTCATATATCTCATACATTTAGTACATATGATTATAAACATATATAAATATATATATATATATATATATATATATATATATATATATATATACACAAAACCACCAGATTGCATAATCATGAATTTATTCTGGTAATTTTAGGTCAAGTCCAACTTTACAGGGTTCATTCCATCCTCCTATTTTTCCATATATATAATTTCCTTTTGGGGAGTGGGAAATCTGTCTTTCATTATCCATAATATACATGTACTTATTTCACTAAATCCTAGATTACATAGAAAGTAATTTCAAATTTGCTTACTTATACCTCAATGGGGGAAAAGAAAACTACAGAGTTCAAATTGTTTACAGTCTTTTTGTCTTTAGCTTGAGGGTACCTAATCCAACTGGCGATGCAAAAATGCTTGTGTTAGTAACATGTTCCATTTTATTGTGGTTAGTCTGTTTATCTGAAACCAAGGTTGGTTAATTTTGTTCTGTTTATAGTTCATTTTAGGGATTTCCCTCATTCTATTTTATTATAGTTTTTGCTGATTGCATTTTTAACATAGTTTCCGAAGTCAAAATAATACAAAGATACACCAGGAAAAATGTCTGTCATTTTTCATTCATTTCTCCATTTCAAAACTGCTTACTCCCACCAACCACATAGGGATTCTGTCATATTTTTTATTTGTAATTTTCTTTTTTTAACCATCCTATTATTTTTAATTTTGCTTCTTCCTTTTGGTTCATATGAGTAAATAATATTTACTTATCTTATGAAGAACGCATATTTTCTTATCTTCTATGTCATATCTTCTTTATTTTTTATGTAAGTTTATAAAATGAACTAATACAGATATTTCTCATTTCTTTCTATAGTTGCATAGTACCATATCAAGATGATATAATTATTGTTCAACTGTATGGATAGGTCTGTATCAGTTACGGTATTTTAAAATTGTAAGTGTGTTATGGGTATGTTCTTTTAGATGGATGTAAACATATATATTTCCACTAAATTTCTAAAAGTGACAAAGGTGTTACAGTTAAATGGTTTTCATAAGTATTGCAAAATACTTTCCATAAGAGAAACTGATAATCCTACAAGCAAACTTCAAGAGAATTGCTCGTCCACAATCCGTCTACTAGTGAGTTCATACACTTTGTGAAATAGCATTGAGGTATGTGGACAGTAAATTTATTACACTCAGAGATATACCAATCTTTACCTACCACATTAACAAAACATTTATTTGTTAATAGTTTTAACTGATTTTCCTGCTTTATATCTTTTCCACATTTTTAAAGATTTCCTCAGATATGGGGGAAATTGATCCTTTTTTACCTGTGATATATTTTGAAGGCACATATACCCAGTTTGTTGGTGGTTTTGTTTATAGTAGATTTGTAACAAAGTTTTAATTATGTTCTTACTGTTAATCTTTATCTTTGTTTGGAGCAATTGGGTGTAGAAGTAATCTTATGACTTTTAAGTTTTCATGGGTGGTCACTTTGTGATTCTCTCCCATTCCAGACCATCCAGCCCAAAGGTGAATGACATTCTAACATGTTACTTTTTTGCTTTCTACGATCTTTCTACCACTGTCCCAACCAATGTATTATTTACCACTGCATATATTTTAACTTCAGATAACTTTACATGTGTATTTTATCACATATGGACTCATCACTCCTGCATCTTGTGGAACTGACTGTTACTCAACATAACTCTGCTATGTTTTCCATGTCGTTGCTATTGGTTCACTGCTGTATAGTTTTCCTCTGTATGTATAACACGATACTGGGCTGTTGTCATAAAATCTAAATTCTAAGATTAATTAAGCACTAGACAGTCTGGCTATTTTTAGAGACTGTTTGACAAAGAATACAGACACTCTAAGTCTATTGCACCCTAGGATAGAAGATATTCTGTTGATGTCCCACCATGTGCTGTGTTCAGATCTTGGATATATGCACTCATTATAGTGTCACTTGTAGCCTGTAGCCAACATTATTTTACAGAGAAAGGGACTGAGACTCGGTGAGCCAGAATGACTGAGCCAGGACTCAAACCATCTGTGCCTCTTCTTAATGTGAGCCTTCTGTACCACAACACAGTAGTACAGTCTTTCCAGCATCACATGAGGACTGGATGCATGCACATCTCCTGACACATAGTCACAGGAAATGTTTATTCTTTATCATGCAATTGCTATTATGGTTATGTGGCCTCCAAGTAGATTAGCGTACGTCCCTTGTTATCTTTATAGAATATCTGCTTTCCAATTTTAGAACACATTGTAGCCATTTACTACTACAGCCTGAAGAAAAAAGAAAGAAAAAGTTTTGGGAGGCTTTCAGAAAAGATGTCCATGCAGAAAACTAACCCTCTTCACCATTTATTGAAGATGCACACAATGAGTTTATAGTCTCCTGGACTTGAGCTTTCACATGTTGAAGTTGAATCAATATTGGGGAAACACCAGGGAATACTGAGGGTAAGGAGGTTCATTTTGCTATTTTGGAGAATCAGTGAATCATCATGGTGTAGAACAGTAACTGTTTCTGAGCCCTTCACCTTTTCTAGATAAACAGAAAAAGGGCAGAAATGGGTGTATGGAGCTCTGAGTGAAAGTGCTTGGAAAAGGTTATTGGAGGAGTGACTCTTCCTCAGAAAACCTTCTCCTTCCATTAATGTTCTCTACTCTGTGACTTGGGATGGTCTGTCCATCATCACCAAGTATTTTGTTCCTTTAACTTTGTATGTTTTTATAGGTCATACTTTCTGTTTTACAGAAACCAGAGGCTGTTCTTGCATAGGAGACCCAGTGAAAGAGCTACGTTTTAATTAAATTTACGAAGCTTTTATTACACCAGTGGGCAGCTTTCACCACTGCCCAAAGAAACTCCAGAGCCATCTGATGTTCTTCACATGTAATTAATCTCTAATACTCGATTTTGTAAGATATGTAATAATGCTGCCTAGGTAGAAATGAGACCTTCAAAGAAGAGTCATATTAAAGATGAAGAGAGCAAAGTTTCTGGAAGAATTGGTTTTCAAGAGAGTAACTAAGTGTGAACTTTATTAAAAGGAAAAGAAAAAATGGGAATATCTTGCATTAAGTAAAAATGCTTGATATCTTCAATTTTTCAGTTTCTTTTATTTTGCCCCAGACAAATGTTTTATGGTTTGTTTTGTAATATATACCATGTGTTTTGTTACATTTGCAGCCTCATAGATTTAATATTTGGCCAAGGGGAAGATTTGTTGCATTCAGGAATTGAAAAAAAAAAAAAAAAAAAAAAACGGAGAGTAAAAACAAAAATCTCCACTGTGACTAAACCTTGTATAGAATTTCAATCCTTTTTCCTACAAATTTCAGGATATTATTTTCAATCACTTTTAATTTCAAACTAACACACGCATTAAAACAGACACAAGTCACATGCAAAGCATTTGTAGTTCCTACTATGCCTAACCTCGTGCCCCATCGCGTGAGTCTCACACACAGTGGAGAGAAGGAAGACAAAGCACTGATCTCCCCATTTTGCAAATAACAAAAAGCTGCATAAGTCAAGTTTGTCCAAACTTAGGAGGCAACTAGTGTAAACTGTGACTTCTGATCCATGGTCTAATGGCTTTTCCACTCTCCCAACTCCATCCTATTTTCATTTAGGCCCTTAAAATGCTCTCAGTACATCATAATATAAATCCCATCTAATAGTAAATCCATTTTAATGAATGAAAATTTAGGAGAAAATTACCTTATTACATTGATCTTCTCAAATTTTTAAGTTATAGCTATGTAGCTTTGGAACAAAAGACAGACTCCTGGGTGGTGTCTGCTTTTTTTGGACCCACCTTATCTTAAATTCTCCACATTGTGTATGAATCCCACCATCCACTTACTTTGCAGACCATGTTTGAAGCATCAGCAACATTCCTGATATTCCTCTCTCACTCAGGTTTAAAGGCCAGTTATTTCTGTTCTTCATTCAAAATCATTCCCCAACATCATCTACTCTGTTTATAGCCATGCTCACAGTTCAGAGTTAAGTCCTTCTCTCTTATCTGAAATAAATCCATTAAATATAATTTCCCCTTAATGTATCCTCTTCACTATGACCAGAAATATTACTACAAATCATTGAATTCTGATGATTCTTCTCCATTCCAAAAACTTTATTGACAGCCCTCTAGTCTCAGGATAGCATTTAAAAACATACAACTTCACAAAGGACTTTTTGTGTGACCACAACATTTCTTTCCTTTAATCTCCTTTATCTCATTTTATGCTGTACTCAGAGGAGACAACTCACCAAACCACATTCCTTGAATGAGTTAATATGTACAGACCTCTGCTTCCTTGCTTGTGGACAATGCTTCACGCAACCAGATCCACCAGTAGGTGCTCATCATTTAGAACTGTGTTCACTGATACCCACTATGCCTCCAAAGTATTTCTTAAAAACTTCTCTGTTTTCCATCATATTAGATACTCCTTCATTTCAATCCTTTCATATTGTATCTTACTGAATAATTTTGTACTGGTATTTGGGCAATAAAGTTCAATAGGCTTAATGGGAAGGGTTAGGTCCCCACAATTTTACCCTAGATAGATTTGATTTGATGTAACTGGAAGAAAGACTCTCAGACTACTTTCTGAAATAGTAACATTCAGAGTTTTTCCTACTTTCAAAAATGCTTTCTAATCAAGGGAGAGGGAAGAGAGAAGAAGACAGGGAGAGGGAGACATTCTTTAAAGGCGGAAGCGATCAATAGTAGCATGAGTTCTAACTCTCTGGCATGGCTCAGGTACTGAAGTGGGTTTATGTGATCACTCTAGTGGACATAAGTAGAAAAAGACAGCTGGTTAACCTGAGTGGCAGAATATAAGCATATGGTGGGCCATTCCAACATTTGCTTACTTCTCTAATATTTTGAGTATGTGTGTGTGAGAGAGAAAGAGAAAAAGGATTTGTATTTCTTGAAGCCAGTCTAGTCACTCTCAGCTGTCACTCTGAGAACAAAAATATTCACACCAGCACTTAAAAATAGTCTCACACAGAAAAGGATAACTCTATTAAGCCAGACACCACCTTTCCCTCCCCTTCTGGCCTGCTATGGTAAACAGCTCTGAATGGCCTGTAATGGAATTCCTTTAGAATATATCCTATATAATGTCCTGAGGAAGAAGACATATTCTATGTAATTCCAACTACCTGAAATGGTCAAGGATTAGTTTTATGGCTGACCTAGCATGTGGTTGGACAGTTTTGGTCAATAATCCATCCAAGTGTACTTGAAAGGAATTATATTCTGCCTCTGTTCAGGACAGCATCTTATGTTGACTATTATTGTTCTGTATGCTTTTTATGAATTATTTGTTGCTCATTTTATTGGTCAGTATTTTAAATTTTATATTTCCCCATAACTGTGTAGGTACTGCTTCATTGCCCTGTGGATTTCTACATGCCTGTTGAGAAGTCAGGGTCAGAGTCTCAATTGCTTGATCAAGGGTGATGTCTGTCTCATTGGATTTGACTTCCCTGAGCTTTGTTATAATATGAATAGGTATATTTTTGTATACATTGTACTCTTCTGGGCTACTATCACTTCCTGGTTCTTAGAGTTTGTTGTTATTTTGAAGAATCCTTTCTGTTATCTCTCTTATATCCTAAAATATTCTTGGCTTCTCACTTTTCTATATTCTAAAACTATACTTGTATACAGTTTGTACTTTTGAAAACTGTTTCACTTGACTGCGCTACTACCTTTTGAGAGAGTCAGAGAGAGAGAATGGGTGTGCTAGCAGC
Source organism: Orientallactaga sibirica (assembly GCA_036365145.1). Taxonomy (NCBI): domain Eukaryota; kingdom Metazoa; phylum Chordata; class Mammalia; order Rodentia; family Dipodidae; genus Orientallactaga; species Orientallactaga sibirica. The sequence continues at coordinate 36,240,403 of JAEOAD010000006.1, read as the reverse complement.
CTCTCAGCCACTGTGAACAAACTCCAGACACGTGTGCCCCCTTGTGGGCAAGTGCTGCATTGTGCCCTTGTGTCACTTTGCATCTGGCTAAATGTGTGTGACGTGGAGAATTGAACGGGTGTTCCTAGGCTTAGCAGGCAGGCACCTTAACCGCTAAGCAATCTCTCCAGCCCTCTATTTTTTTTTTTAATCTTCATGATCTTATGAAATCACAGAGTTTGTTCACGCTTCCCCGCTGAACTTTTGTGCTGTCCTGACTTGGCCTTTCACCCTTGGGGCACTTGTCCCTGGGAAAGAATGACAAGGATAATGCTGGAGCACTTTAAAACAGTTTTTCTCTTCAGAATTTTTGTCCTGTAAGTAATGAGCTCTCAAAACCTTCTTGGCTGACCATGAACAGATGTTACTCATATTTTTTTTCCAGAATTTGCTGCTCCTGGACAAAGTTGGACTGGAATGCTTTACTAGTCACAGGCTTTCCAAGAAAGCTTTATGTGCAAAAAAATTCTTTGCAAAACACTCCATTGAGTAGTGACTTCTATATCTAGGTTAGTGTGATGAGTTTCTTTAGCAAGATGCTATATGCCCACTCCTCCCTTTCCTTTCTTAACAATACCTACATTTTCTTTCTTTTTTAAAAAAAATTATTATTCATTTTATTAGATGTGCTCATAATGTAAATACATTCATGTTGGTGCCTTCGATAGCTTCCTCGCTGTCCCTCCCCCCCAAAGGGACCTCCTCATTGGGGAATGTGGGTCATGAATTGTGGGGGTAGCCATCAGTTATGTGAAGAGGCAATGTCTCTGTGCATAATGACCCAACTTGTGACTCTTAACAGTCTTCCGCCTCCAGTTCCACCAATTTTCCTGAGCCATGTTGAGGTCGTTGTAGTTCTACTTAAGTGATGAGGTCTTGGGAGCCTCTGCGTCTCTGGATATCTGGTTTAGTAGGAGTTGAGTGTTCTCTGTGTCTATCTCCTTCAGCCTTGTTCTGGTGTCAGGTTCACTGAGAAAGCTGCACTCTTGCCCATTTCCCCAATTACTCTATGGTTTCATCTGGGTCCCTAGTGAGGTGCGATAGGCTGATCCTCTCCTCAGGTACAACGTTTTGACTTGTTTCTCAGTTCTAGCTATGAGTTCCATTCCACTGAGTGGATCTGTTAGCCAAATCAAGAGCAGTTGGTTACCCACCATGGCTGTGTGCCACTATTCCACTTGTTTGAATACCCACATTTTCATCCAGGCACTTCATCCCTCAATCACAGTGATGATAGCTGGGTGAGGGGAAAACACAGGTAAAACCTATCAAACTATAAAGGTGGCCAAGAGTGGGTATAAAGAGATGACTAGGGAGAGGAAGGGGAGGGTGGAACAACAAGTGGGACTCATGAGTAGTAGATGGGACATCTGTGGGGAAGAAGAGATGCAACTAAAACAAACTTGCTGTGAAAATTCCAGCATGATAACTATAACTCTATATGCTAACTAAACATTTAAATTTAATAAAAAAAAAAATAGGGCTTAATCAGCTGACTGTATAGACGCCTCGTCAGAGTGACATCCAGCCTAGCTGCTCTAGCTATCTGCAGGACCCACAGGAACTTAAGCAAGCTGAACTCTGGTCTATAAAGAAACACAAACCTTGTGTCTAATATAATCACATCTGTCCCCAGAAAATCTTCTTGACTCATAACCTGCTTCCATCCTAGGATCAAGAATGGGAAAGCATAATGTCTGGGTGATTTTCTACCTTTTGGTTTGAGCCATGTCTAAATTCAGTTGTTATAGCAGAATATCAGGAATAATCAATGCTAACTTCTCACTGTCCAAAGACAGGAAGTCCTAGGGGAGTGAACCATCATGGTTAGGCTCTTGCTGAGGACCTTTGTCCTCATCCTCCCCTTTCTTGCTGTATCTCTGATGGTAGAGGTCAAGAGGAGGATTATGAAAGAGAGAGAATGTATATATTGGCACTGTGATCTCGTCAATGCCATCTAAATGTACTTATCCAATTTCTGAGGTCCTCTACCTTCATAAGTTTCTTAGCTCCATTTATCTCACTTAGAAATATTATCACATTGATAATTTAGACTTTCACATATGATTGGCATATACATACATCCAGGCCATAGTAGTCCACAGAGCCAATAAAAGCTCTTATATTCTTGTCCATATGGTTAGTATTAGAGACCTTTAGGAAGTTGAACTATACAAGATAATAGAAAATGGAGAGTTTGATTTGTAAAATTAGCTCAGAAAAGACTTTGTACATTAAACTTTGAGTTAATTGAATTATTCTAAAACTTTCAAAACATTAGAAAGATATTCTAAAATTTATGTTGAACCAAGAATAAAACCTCAATAGCTAAAGCCACCTTGAAGAACAAACAAAACAGGTGGTACTGCACTATCTGCCTTTAAAACACAGTGTAAACTCCTCAGTCAAAACAGTCCACTGCTGACATAGAGACATACATGTAGGAATGAAACACTGACTCTACCTTAACACTTATGTTTTAACCTTCAAAAATTATCATGCCAGGCTGAAGAATGGCCTAGCTGTTAAGGCATTGGCCTATGAAGCCAAAAGACCCAGGTTTAATGCCCCAGGACCCACGTAAGCCAGATGCACAAGGCGCAGGCATGTGGAGATAGTTTGCAGTAGCTAGAGGCCCTGGTATACCCATTCTGTCTGTGTCTGTCTCTCTTCTATCTCTCTCTCTCTCTTTTTCTCTGCTTGCAAATAAATAAATAAAAATTTTAAAAATCATGGTGTCAAAATGAATTAATGGGGAATAAAAATAATGCCATTTTATCAACTCCTAATTCATGTAAAGAAATAATGATTTCTACACAGTAATTTCTATGAAACTACAGAAGCCTTGTTTATGATAGGTCAAAAGTATAAATATTCTGAATACTCACCTACTGATCAAAGAAAAATAATGTGATAAAGCAGTACAATGAAATACTACTCATCTATCAAAAGTACAACTATTGAGAAACACTTATGTAAGAATGACTCTCAAAACTGTGAAGCTAAACTAAAAAATGCCTTTGTTGTCATGATTATTTTATTCAAAATGTCCCAATGAGGATTATCTTACAAAGACAGAAAGCAGAGATTATTAGCTGTCTGGCCATCAGATGGGAATGGAGGTGGATGAGCAATGGGGAGAGAGGGTCTTTGGGGGCAGATAAGTGCACTTTTGTGAGCACTATAGATCAGGCAATAGCTGTGTCGATCTTAAAGGAAGTGAACTTAAAACGCAATTAGGGTCCTGGAAAGTGAGTCAACTCAACATATGTCTCTTCCACGTGGACTCTCAGTGTCCAGAGTCTGCAGCATGGGGTGTGGAGGAGAAGCCTCCATATGTCTGGGCATCCAGAGCCCAAGTGAGCTCAGTCTCCCACCAGTCCACACTGGGCAGGCAATGAACAGTTGTTGGATAAAATCACCAAGGGTAAATAGTAATTTTCAAGGGCATTCATGTACAATACCATGAAATGCGTTCAGAGCAGGACCATACATCTCATTATAAACCGATTGTTGTGTCTTAAAATAGCCCAATATTTGGTACAGAATATCTGTAGACTGTTCACCTTATGCCATTAGAAATAAGGCTTTGAAGATGCTACAGATGGGGGAGCACAGTTTGCCACAATCATAATTTCAGATAGTATACTTTCACCAATGTTTTTGCGATTTTCCCAACCTGATAGTCAAACTATGTGAACAAAGCTCCTAGAAGCAAATTAAAAATCACAAACCGCAAGGTGTTGTGCTTTGTTCTTCAAAGGGACAGATGTGACTCACTATTTCAGTACTGATACTTGGGAGGTCTTCATGGAGCAACTACAACTGAAGCTATCCTTTTGTGGTATTTATATTGGAGGCATGCTGGTTGTGTTTAATTCACTTACCCAGGCTCCCTGGTGAGAATATATTCAGGCACCCAGCTTAGATCAGCTGTCAGAACCTGTGATCTCTAATGAGCTCCTAAATTTGGCTGAAGCCCTCCCCTTCACGAGAGATTCCAAAGGAATAGCTGAATGCTGGCCTGCCCTCCACTTCAACCCAACTTTGAAAATGTTTAACTCTTTTGCTCTCCTTTCAGTCCTCAAGGAGGAATTGCTCTGATAAGTTTCAAGGCTGAGTTCTTCCCTTCCCAAGACACGGCTTGCTGGAGAGGACAGCATCTTCCCTGAGAAACTATGATAAAGAACTGGAGTTCTCCAGCTCCCAACAACGAATCTCCACTTCAGTGATTGTTCCTGTGGATTCCTTTCTTTCTTGTCTCTCTCCTCCACCCTCAAGCCATTTTGAAAATCCATTACCTGGGGACTTCCAAATTGTATCTGACCTATTGATTCCAAGATATAGCCAAGTCCATCAGGCACAGGACCCAACACACAACCTTCTGCCCAGGAAGAGGCAACTGGCTGGTACAGAGAAGCATACATATAGTTTGGAATATAGTATAGTTTGGAATTTCTGGAGGAGAGAAAGGAGTATATCTGAAGTGTACTGATTTGGGGCTCAAAAATTAGGTGGTATATGTATACGGTATATGTATATGTATATGGTGTATATGGAGCTGTATCTAACATAAAGAAATATGTAGATAAAAGATAATGCTTTTTTCATGAATACTCTAAAAATCTAATCTTAGTGAGTTCAGAGCTACATGTATGAGTCTTCTCTATTCTGGATTTGATGTTAATCAGAATGTTTCAACAGCAGAGTATGGTTCCCACATCTGTCAGCTCTCACCCTTGTGTATTTTTAGGAAAAGGTTTTGTGGGAGTTCACAGAATCAGCCCAGAAGCAAAGACTGTACCAGTGATGCAGCAGTGCCCAGCATCAGCCAGAGAACAGTCTGCCTGAGAGCCGCATCTGGATATGAGTGTCTAGTCTAATATCACTGCTATTCCATGGCATAAGATAATTCAATTCTATTTAATTCAACCAAATCTTTGTTTCCTGCTAACCTGTGACCCAATTGCCATATTAGTGTCTCAGGAGATGTTAAAAATATGTTAAGACATGGTCCATAAGCTCAAAGGGTTAAGAATGGAATTGAAGCAGCTTCCAAGTGAACTGGTTAAGAAAAAGGGAGATATTTTTTACACATTTTTGTAGATTCATTTTCCTATTAATTCCTTTAACATAATAGCTTGGACAGTCAAGATATAGACATAGTTGGATAAAAATGAATATGTAGGAATAAAACAGTGATAAGCCTTTACAATTGTGCCTTAGGCAACAACTACCCCCAACCACTGACGCTCATTCTGTAAAATAAGGACACATGCAGAATTAGATATATAATGTGTTGCCACTCTTCAGTAACCACTATTGAACTTCAAAATGAGTTTAGTCATTAGCTTTGACAAATGAGGAGCCCCTTATTGATTTTTACACATGTCTATCATGGGATCTATTTAAAAAGCCAGTCAATTCTAAGAAAGATTATGTTAATCTTACTGGTTTGATGTCCTAATGGGAGGGGGCAGAGCACAGAGGAAGAAAAAAAAAAGATCCAGAAATTAGTAAATATCTGTAGATTTTCTTACATCAATCCAAAAATAAACTTGATAAAAAAGTATATCTGTCTTTTCTAAGAAAGCTAAGAATATATTGATAAGTCATCCCAGATAACATTAACCAATAGCTTGAGAAGTTCAGGAACAAGGACATTGACGGGAGGGACACAATTACTGATTTATTTGTCTTTTTATGGCTCAGTTAAGAGCATCCAAGGTAGTCTAGCACATGGCAGCCCGTCAAACTTCACAGGATGGCTGTCAGAATTTTGACTGATGTACAAGCTCGACTTGTTCATGTCTGCCCTTGTGCACACAGGTAAGACAGCTTGTTGGGGATTTTTATTTAATGCTCCAAGGATCTGTGGCAGCACTTTTTTTGAAAGTTCTTACAATAAAATTCCACTCCCTAATATTTCAAGGTTTCTGCTGAAAGCACTTCTCCACTTAAACAAGATGTTCCTTTGGGATTAGGCAACTCTAGGGTCTTCTCTGCTGCCTGCTGCCTTCTGATCTCAAAAACAGCTGTTTAGTACATTGCAGACCATTTCATTTTTCCCCCTTTGTTAATGTCACTGGAAAGGCACCCAAAAGAAAAATGAAACATAGGGAATTAACTGTGCAAAGAAAGAGTTCTGTGGAGACATCAGAATTCTGAAGTAGTGAATGCCCACATTTCATCCACCCAACTTCCCCAGCACATTCCTTCTGAAAACACTAACCCAGCTTGTTTCCTATCAGTCCTTTATATCACTTCTAAAATGTCACCAAATTTACTCAAAAGTGAGTCTTCTAATCTTAAAATCACTTGCAAGTAAACTTGAGGTGTGTACGCTTCTTGTTTGATGATTATATAGCAAATATAGACCAGTAGTCACTTAAATTGAACCATTTAAAATACCGATCAGGTAAATTGGGAAAGGGTTAAATGCAATACCATCATAGACTGCGTTAGTATCAGATATCTGCCTGGTATGTATCATCTTTGCTCTGCCTTATCAATTTTACCAGCCCAATGTTCAAGAAAGTTTCCCCCTGTTTCTAAAGTCATGATTGAAATTATAGTGGTCTGGGTCCCAATGTGCAACTCAAAACTTGATCTGTATTTTTACTTTAGTAAGTCTGAATTGCAACTGGCCATGATGATTGGTACATGGCTGTAATTACAGTACTTGGAGGTGGAGGCAGGAGAATTGGGAATTCAAGGTCATCCTCAGCTACCTAGGGAGTTCAAAGCCAGCTTAAGCTACATGAGATACATCTCTACAAAAGTAAATACATAAATAAATAAAGGTGCTGAAAGACTGAGCTGATAGAGGAAAAGGTGAGATTAGAATAAGGATTATATTGAAAAAAAATGTAAACATGGTTTAGCAGTTAATAAAGATAATTATTTTCAGGGCTGGAGAGATGGCTTAGCAGTTAAGGAACTTGCCAACAAAGCCAAAGGACCCAGGTTCTACTCCCCAGTACCCACACAAAGCCAGGTGCACAAGGAGGTGCATGTGTGGCATTTGTTTACAGTGGATAGAGGCCCTGGTGGGCCCATTCTCTCTCTATCTGCCTCTTTCTCTCCCTCCCACCCCTCTCTCAAATAAATAAAATATTAAGAAAATTTTTAAAACTCATTATTTTCTCAGCAATCATGTGGCATATGCCTGCAATTATCATGTACCCTCACATATTTGTTTAATTTGGCATTTTGAAATATGACCCATGACAGAATACTCACTTCACATGGTGTCACTAAGAGTATTTGCTAACATTACCTGACCCACATTCCCCATCTTAAAGAGGAAGAAGCCATCCAGATGGTCCACTTCTGCATTCTGTGTGCCTCCCATGCCAAGTGGATCATTACTCAAATTAGTTTCCTGACTCCCATATCATGTTCTCCCCCTGCTGAGACCCATCATGACAACTGTGATACTGCTAGAAACACGTAACAGATAAGACCACATGTATATAGAAGTCAGGGTACAAGAAATGGTTTCTAGCCACATTAGTTTTGGTTCAGAGCAATCTTCCAAGACAGTTAAATCAGGTGTTCTCATGCTGATTTGGAATCAGGAGCCTAGCAGGAAAGTGGCTCACTTGTGCTTCTGTGAGCCATGGAGTAGGACTGGTTCATGAATCCTTCCATCCTACTGCACATCACCTCCACTCACATTTTAATTGATGGGAGCAAACCACATGTCATACCCCTAGTTCCACAGGGCACTGGGGTTTACTAACTCTCATGGTGTGACCCCTGGTAGTAGGAGACATCTATATATGATGGGCTTCCCTACAGACCCATGCCTGGGGTGTGGACTGTTCATTTGACATCTATGGTTTGCATATGCATGAGTTTCAGTTGTCCTAAACATTTGCCTTGTACACTTCTTTTCACCAAGTTCTGATTTAATTTGAATAGGAACCTCTGGCCTTGGTTCTTATGAATTTGATAAGTCAGCCCTTTATCCTGACATCTCTCCCACCACTGAGGGAAAATGTTAGAGCTTCTATCAAACTGGAGATGCACGGCACGTTTCCCTGGTGGCGTGAGCTCTTAACTTCTGCTTACAGAAGTGTCCCACAGAATCTTATGTCAAGCTTCTTACTGAGCTTACTAAAGTTGGGGTTTAAAATATTATACTTCACAAACTCATTAATTTGTCATATTTTAACTATCTGATTATATTCATATAAGTATCTACTTTCTTCCTTCCTATATTAATATGTATTATTGTGTAACCTATAAGTGTGTTTCCATTTTATAAAGAGACTCCAGCAAGACACAAAATATATTATTTGTAAATAGCAGGCAACTTTGTAAATTTCCACTGCTATGCAGCTACACATACAATGTTACCCAAAGGCTGTCACTTCTGTCAGCCTTGCAGATACCCTGGCAATTCTGTTTTGGGTGAGAGCAGGTTTTAGAACCTTTATATAATATTTATATGGCCATTTCCCAAAAGTATACAAAAATCACATTGACACATTAGGAATAAGGCTGTATATTTTTATGTTTTATTATAGTTACAATTAAATCAAACAGTGTCTAAGAAAGTCATTTTGCTCTGATGAGAATGTGGTTCTTTCCCATCCCACCAGGATTACTGGTGACCCCATGGTTTCTGTGAAGTCCAGATGTTTCCAAGATGGTGCTATGTGTGAGAACCATGCCTTTAGGAAGATCCAAGCTTTTAGACATTCCCTAGATATAAATAAGTTTAACACTTTAAAGTTTGAATGTAAATATAGACATTTACAAAGTATAATTTTGACATGTCCTGATATTAAAATAGGTATCATTTCATTTATGTCAAGTGCTTTTATTTTTAGAATGTTATTAAAACTTATTCCAAATGTAATTAAGTAAAGTGCTAATGAATGCCAGTTGTTGAATGAAAATTTAAAAACATGTCAAAGTTGCTTTTAGCCAGTACTTGAAATCTTGTCAATATTTTGGGAGAAAAAATTCACCTTAAAATACATTTTTGTTTTTAACTTATCTGACAATTACTTCTCAAATTAATATGAAGCTTGATGATCACAGTTAACATAATACTAATTTTGCTGATATTAATTTAAATTTACTTTTTTTCTTATAGGTAAGTATTCAACAATTCTCTTTTTAACAGTTGTTATCATATCCACTTATTATCCTCAGTTACTAAAAGTGTCTTTTGGGAGGCTGCAAAGATAGCTTAGTGGTTAAGACACTTGCCTGCAAAGCTAAAGGACAAAGATTCAAATCCCCAGGACCCATGTAAGCCAGATGAACAAGGTACCACATACATCTGGAGTTCAATTGCAGCAGCTAGAGGCCCTGGCATACCAATTCTCTCCATGTCTTTATCTCTCTCTCTCTGTCTTTCTCTCTCTTAAATAAATAATTTTTTAAAAAGTGACTTTTGGGCTGGAGAGATGGCCTGAAAAGCAAAAAGACCCAAGTTCAATTCCCCAGGGCTCATGTAATGCCAGATGCACATGGTTGTGCATGCATCTGGAGTTCATTTGAATCACCTGGAGGCCCTGATGCACCCATTCTATATCTGCCTCTTTCTCTCACCATCTCAGAAAGAAAGAAGAAAGAAAGAAAGAAGAAAGAAAGAAAGAAAGAAAGAAAGAAAGAAGAAAGAAAGAAAGAAGGAAAGAAGGAAAGAAAGAAAGAAAGGAAGAAAGACCTTATATAGGCTTCCACAAAATTAAACTGATCTAATTTTGCTTCCCCACATCATACCCTGTTTCTCTTTATTTCTGTTCAGTTGGCTCTTCCTCTCTCATGTGTGGTATAGGACTAGGTTTTTCAGGTCTACTGTCTCTTTCTACAATATCCTAACAATTATCCTCCAACTGTAATTCCAAGCTTGCTATTGCCTGCTGAACTTTGTATGGAAAAGTTGTTAAAACCCAAGAGTGGGTATGTTCAGGGTGGTTATTGGTTGGCGGACATGGATAAGGAAGTAGTTCATTCTTCTCTGTACTTACTACATGCTATTTTTAATATAAAAGCGTATGAAGTAATCCAAATGCATATGGTAGGAAATCATGGGTTACCTACCGAGTTAGGTTATTATGCACAGAGCCATTGCCTCTCCCTCATAACTGATGGCTACCCCCATAAGGCAAGACCCACATTACCCATGGGGGGAGGACAGGGAGAAGGTGAACGAGGGCACCATCATGGCTGTATATATACTATATACATAACTAATAAAAATATATTTAAAAAAAAAGAAAACAGGGGTGGGGAATTTCCTAGAAATAATGAGCTGTGTAGTTCTAAATCCTTTTGTCCTTTGATTTATTGTTTTATAAACAATGCATGCTTGACATCCTGAAGTCCGTGGCCACACTGCAAGTGAAAAGTCTGTTGGTATCAGTTTCTTAACAGCATGTGTTCATTTTGTGCATCTCTCCCACATTTTGGAAATTGGAGCAGTTTCAAACTTGATTGCCGTTACATTATAATAATTTTAAATCAATAACCTTGAATGTTGCTATTATAATTGTTTTGATTCACAAGAAATTGCAACCACTTAAGGTAGTAGAATTAATAAATGTGTTTTTCCCCTTCTCTTCCACACACTGACCTTGCTCTATCTCTCTTTCTGTCTCAATATACCTTTAGCTACAATATAAAATTAGGGTGATTAATATTTTTGCAATGGTACCTAAGTGTCCAGATGAGATGAAAAGTAAAATGTCTCTCAGTCTACATTAAAAATGATTATTATTAAGTGTAAAAGGAAGCCGTATTGAAAACCAAGATAGGATGAAAGCTACACTTCCTAACCAAACATTTGACCAAGTTGTGAATGCAAAGGGAAAATTCTGGAAGGAAAGAAAAACAACTTCATTGTTGATGTAGAGAAAGTTCTAGATGTCTGGAATGATCATTCACAATATTTACTTAAGTCAATATTTACCACCAGACAAAGCTTAATTGTCTTCAGTTATAACAGGACTGAGAATTGATTAAGTATTGGAAGAAAAATGTAAAGCAAGGAAGGTTTTACTCATGACATTTAAGGAAAGAAGCTGACTCCATAGCAAATGCTCAGAGTAAAGCAGGAAGTGTTGTTGTAGAGGCTGCAGTAACTTACCCAGAGATCTAGCAATGGCCACTGATGGATGTGGTTACACTTGACAGATTTTCCGTGTGGACAAAATGGCCTTGTAATGAAAGATAACTGTTGTATTTGCCTTCTCTTTGCTGGGACAAAACAACCAATCAGAAGCAGAATATGGAAGGAAAAGCTTTATTCCAGCATGCCCTCTTGAGCCAACTTGAATTTCATCATGGCATTTCAAAGAAGCTGGCCATAGCACGTAGAAAGAAGCAAGTGTAGAAAGTAAGCTGAACTATGGTAAGGGGATCTAGGCTATTGCATCCCACAGCAAGCCCCTAACAACCTATCTCCCCTAACAAGGCTCCACCTTCCAAAATGCTACTGGGTAGATGTTTAGTATGCGGCTTAATTATAAACACATGGGGCTATGGAGAACATTTTATAGTCAAAGCACCACAATGACATATAGGTCATTCATAGCTACAGAAGAGAAGTCATTGTCAGGCTTTAAAGTTTCATGGGTCAGATTAGGGCTTATGTAGCTTGTTCCTGCAAATTGAAGCCAATAAAAATTCTTTATCTCTTCAGATGAAGACATATACTTTTCCTGTGATGTATAAAAATACAACAAAGGCTGGATGCAGCACAACTGTCTATAACACAAAACTCATTAAATGTTTTCATCCAACCTTTGAGGTCTGCTCAGAAAATGAAATACATTTCTTTCAAAATATTTTTGCTTAATGAGAACAACTTGATCATCAAATAGATTTGATGAGATGTACAATGAAATAGATGCTATTTTTTGTACCTGTTGCACCCCATGATCAAGGAGTAATTTTGACTTTCAAGTCTTATATTTAAAATGTTCATACTGTAAGGCTATTGGTACCATCATGACTCTTCTGATGGTTCTAGGCAAAATACATTGAAAATCTGGGAAAGGTTCATTATACTAGTTCCTGCTAAGAACCTTGGTGATTGAGAGAAGGAATTCAGAATATCACCAATAATAGGAGTATGGAAGAAACCGATGTCAGCCCTTATGGAGGATTTTAGGGATTCAAGACCTCAGTTAGCAAGGAAGCACAGATATGGTAGAAATAGTAAACAAGTAGAACTATATGTGAAATCTGAGAAAGTGTCTGGATTGCTATGTTCTCGCTGAAAAACTTTAAGTGACAAGGAGCCAAAACGTGTCTGGAGATGGTATTTATCTACTACTGGTGAAGAGCTATGAACATCAAAGGGTTTAGAATATGACATAAACTTAAGTGATAAAGTAGGGGCCAAGTTTGAGTTTATTGACTTCAGTTTGAAATGAAGCTGCATTGTGGGCAAAATACTACCAAGCAGAATCATACTCTGCAGAGAAATCATCATGAAAGCAAGAGTCAAGAGATGAGGCAAACTCCATTGTTGTCTTATTTCAAGATAATCCAAAATTGTAAACTTTCAAAAGATTACAAGTCATTGAAGGCTCAGAGAAAAATTTAGTTTTTTTCTTTTAACAGTGTTGTGGGGATTTGATGCAGGTATCCCCCATAAACTTAGGTGTTCTGAATGCTATGTTCCTGACTGATGTAGACTTGGGAATTAATACCTCTTGGAGTCAGTGTATTTTTGAGGGCGAGCTTATGGGTATTATATCCAGTTTCCCCTAGCCAGTGTTTGGAAAACTCTCCTGCTGCTGTTGTCCACTTGACGTTGGCCAGGAGGGGATGTCAATCCTTTTCTCACACCATTATTTTCCCCTGCCATCATGGAGCTTCACCTCGAGTCTGTAGGCCAAAATAACCCCCCCGCCAATCTGCTCTTGGTCAGGTGATTTCTGCCAGCAATATGAACCTGACTGCAACAGTAAAGTTGGTACCAGAAGTAGGGTTGCTGCTAGACACCTGACTGTGTGGCTTTGGCTTTTTGGAGCTGATTTTCGAGAGGAATGTGGAAGGATTTGAAACCTTGGCCTAAGATATGCCTTGCAGTGCTGTTAAGTACAGCTTCATGGACTATTCTGGTCAGAGTTGAAAGACCCAGTTGGAGTAAGAACTATGAACTGCGAGGTTTGGCTTATGAGGGTGAGAAAGAGCTTTTCCTGGACTGGGCTAGACACAGTTTGTGTGAGAGGCTTGCTGTTATGCCCATGTGCTGAAAATTTGTGCAGGGTTGCTTTGCATTGAAATGGGCTGGTTGAGCAGAGGGATATGGCACAGAAAAAATGAAATCTTTGGGCCAAACTTCTGCCTACTTAGCTACAATTGTTATGAAAGAGATTACAACCACTGAGATTGGGCCAGCTGACTTGCATTGAGACAGCAGAAAGAATGCAGTCTTTTGAAGGGGGCTGAAAGCTGAAGGAGTGCCAATGTTCTTCAAAGTCTTCTTTATTTTCCCTGGATTAACAAATTGGCACTGTACCTGGTATTATGGAGTATAGAAATACAGGAAAGAGCAAGCTATTGAATTTGTAACACAGTCTTGAGTTTTGGAAATGGCCATGCACAGTGTGAAGCAGGTTTGCAGTATGCCTGCTTGGAGGTTCGATGGAGCTGTGAGGATGGACCATGGGTTTCAGTGGAAACCCAGTGGAGATGCTGGGACTGACAGCTGCCAAGGATTGCTGCTGGCTCAGAAGTTCTCTAGGACCGTGAGTAGCCTAGCTGGAGGGGCAGAATTGGAATTCCTGAGACTTGTTGCTGGTTAGAATTATAGAACTTGGAGCCTTATCAGTGGTTAGAGTTGTTGGACTTGGAACTACAGAGTTTGATGTTTAGCTGGTTGTTTTAAATCTTATATTGGTTAAATACTTCTTTGCTATGCTCAGTGCCATCTTTCTTTCTTTCTTTCTTTCTTTCTTTCTTTCTTTCTTTCTTTTTTTCTTTCTTTTTTTTTTTTTGCAGTGTGAATGCTTATTCTGTGCCAGTATGGGTGTTTTTTTGTTTGTTTGTTTGTTTGTTTTGTTTTGTTTTGAGGTATTGTTCAGTTAAAAAGACCTTTGACTATGGGGATGTTTGAACATCATTGGGATTAATTAAAGCTATGGGGACTTTTAAAATTGCACTGAATGCATTCCATTTTACATGGATGGTTATCAGTTTATGGGGACCATGGGTGGAATGTGGTGGTTCAGGTGTCCCCCATAAACATAGGTGTTCTGAATGTTAGTTCCCAGCAGATGGAGGAGATTTGGGAATTAACACCTCCTGGAGGCAATATATTGTTGGAGGCAGGCGTATGAGTATAATAGCCAGCTTTTTCTTGCCGGTGTTAAGCACATTCTCCTGTTCCTGTTGTCTGCCTGATGTTGGCCAGAAGGTGATGTCCACTCTCTGCTCATGCCATCGTTTTCCCCTGTCATCATGGAGCTTCCTCTGGAGTCTGTAAGCCAGAATAAATGTTTTTCCCACTAGCTTCTCTTGGTCGGGTGATTTCTGCCAGCAATGTGAACCTGACTGCAACAGGTGTAGTATTTTGAAAGCATATTACATGCTTTTTTTTTTTTCAAGGTATGATCTCACTCTGGTCCAGGCTGGCCTGGAATTAACTATGTAGTCTCAGGGTGGCCTCAAACTCACCGTGATCCTTCTACCTCTGCCTCCCAAGTGCTGGGATTAAAGGTGTGTGCCAACATGCATTATTTTTAGATCAAGGCTACCACATATTTATAAAACTGCATTATGAAACAAATAAATTGTGTATGCATGGAGAAGCAGAAAATTCTGTATGGCACTTTATTGTGATATTAGCTTTATTGTGATTGTCTGGAACTAATTATTCAGTATCTCCCGGGGTGTCAGTAGATGCAGAAGAAGAGTAACTAATGCACTTAGAAAACAAATTAGAGAAAGGGGAGAGGGTGAAGTTAAGGGAGTACAATAAAGCCAGTTTAGGAGTGCCAGGCTTTGTCCTCTGGACTGGAGGGAATATTATCTTCTTGCTTAGTTTCCCAGCAGAATGACAGGATGGTCAGATGGTGATGGGGAAGAGAGGTGATAAGTAGACTGTGGGTGTGAAATACTGAAAACTGGGAGATTGTTTCAGGGGACCATTTAGTGGTCCATGTTTAGGTAAAAATAATATATTTGCCAGGGAAAAACTCATTTAAAAGTTTAGAGTCAAAGGGCTTTGACTATGAGAGGTTTGCATGATTAAGAGGAAAATGAAAAGTTGAACCTGATCAAATAGAAAATGATAGTGCCACTGAGCCACATGTGAAAATCAAGAGTTTTTGCTTTTGAATTTCATGGTCGGCGAGAGGATAAAAGCTTAGTTCTGCAAGGTTATGTTTGAAGTTGAGACAAGGCTTACTTTAGGAAAATCTGAAAATTCAACTGTAAAGACCACCTCTATCTTTGAAGCTCTTGTCAAAACTAAGGCTGCCCAACATGGAAATATAGGAGCACTGACTCTTGATACTCTCCTCTCATAATGTATCAAACCCCAACTCTGACCTCCTCTATTCAGCCTTCTTTTACTCTTTAAACTGGAAGAATTCTTTCTAGAGCATTTTATTTATTTATTTATTTATTTATTTATTTATTTATTTATTTATTTATTTAAGAGAGAGAGAGAGAGAGAGAGAGAGAGAGAGAAAGAAGCAGACATACAGAGTGAGAGGGTGGGTGCACCATGCTCTCCAGCCACTGCAAATGAACTCCAGACACATTCTCCACCTAGTGCATCTGGCTTACGTGGGTCATGGGGAGTCTAACTGAGATTTTTTGACGTTGCAGGCAAATGCCTTAACTGCTAAGCCATCTCTCCGTCCCTCCTAAAACATTTTAAAGTATTTTCCTTACCTTCCCTGTGGGGGTCCACCCTCCCTCCCGGGGGGTCTGCTGCCCTGCTTGACTGACATGACCAAGGATTGTTTGCCTAAGAACATCCTGTTCCACTCCCATTTCCTGGCCTAAACACAAATTCCGTTTGCCGCAGGTGGCTCTTGCTTAACTGTTAACAACAGGATAGGAGGATGTAAACAACAGGATAGGAGGATGTAAACAACAGGATATGAGAACATAACCTTCTAACCCTGGTACATTTCCTCAGTGCTGTAAGACTATATATATCACCCTCTGCATTCAATAAATGGCATTCTTGAAGCACGAATGACCGAAAGTGAACGTCTCTTCAATCCTCGGCACCTCGCCCAGCTCGGGTCTTGGTGGTATAACAAGATAAAGAAGGAAAACTGCTGATGCTCCTGAAGGCTGGCCAGCCATAAGGTAAGAGAGGAGCGTCTGGGTACCGCTTGTACTTATTCATTGCTAGTAGATCAGTTAGTTAAATTGCTAAGAAAACAAGAAATTGCTAAAGAAACAAGGAACATGAACATTTACAGCAAGACAATTTATTAAGACTTTGCATCTTGATTAATGTTTTGGATCAGGAACAAGTAAAACTTGATTTCGCTATGCACTCCTGATCCAGAGCAAAAGCCAATTTATTAAGATTTTACAAAAGGCAAGCCCTTGGTTTTGTTTTGGGGGCCTTGTATTGTTTTGGATTGTGAACAAATGAAACTTGATTTCGCTCTGCATCTTGATCTAGAGAAAGCCAATTTAACTCTTATCTATTCCCTTAAGAATTTCATGTGCTTTGTTCTCAAGCTTAACTATTCTCAACTCTTCCAATTTTTGATGATTCCACTGATCCTAAGCCCATGGTCAATTGCAGACTTTTCACCTAGTTCCACCAACTGTTCTGTACATGGTTTACAGCATATCTGGGACTAATGAAACTCCCTTTCCTCAATTGTTCTTCACAGGACTTTTTTTCTCACCCGGCAGTGAAGACTTGACAGACACAGCTGATTCTCACCTGGCAGTGAAGACTTGACAGACACAGCTGATTCTCACCTGGCAGTGAAGACTTGACAGACACAGCTGACTCTCACCCAGCAGAAAAGAGACTTTGGTTTATCTGCAGCTATCGTTGCTGCAATTGCACGCAGTTACTGTTGCTGGCATAGCCCTTTCCCAATCTGCTGTTACAGCGAGCACTGTGGACTTGCTCTCAGGGGAAGTAGCTTCTACACTCAACACTCAAAATCATTTAAATTCTCTCTCATACAATTGGGTATACTAAATTCAAATCAACAGATAGCTCTACTGTAAGGACAAATAGATTTACTTTAAAGGGTTGCAATTTGCAGACTGTCTCTTGTAGGAATGGAGTGGGTCTATGGCCCTAGGGCTAATCACCCTGGGTGGTGTGGCTTTGTCCTTGGTCTGTCTCTGCTGTATGGCAAAAACTCAAGCCCAGTGCCAATTTCAGACCAAACAGGTCTTGATGTCTCTGGCAGCAGATAACCCCACTGCTCAAATTTGGGGATGTCTGCTAAACCTGGGCAGGCTTCTCCATGACCAGGTAAGATGGATGTCATCCGAGGCAACCTAAGACAGATGCTCATTTATATTTAAGGAAGGGGACCTGTGGGGTCCACCCTCCCCCCGGGGGGTCTGCTGCCCTGCTTGACTGACATGACCAAGGATTGTTTGCCTAAGAACATCCTGTTCCACTCCCATTTCCTGGCCTAAACACAAATTCCGTTTGCCGCAGGTGGCTCTTGCTTAACTGTTAACAACAGGATAGGAGGATGTAAACAACAGGATAGGAGGATGTAAACAACAGGATATGAGAACATAACCTTCTAACCCTGGTACATTTCCTCAGTGCTGTAAGACTATATATATCACCCTCTGCATTCAATAAATGGCATTCTTGAAGCACGAATGACCGAGTGAACGTCTCTTCAATCCTCGGCACCTCGCCCAGCTCGGGGTCTTGGTGGTAGCGCGGGCGCTACACTTCCCCAATAAACTTGTGTGGATTTCTTGTGTTTCCCTAGCCCTCCTTACCAGAGTATAACAAGATAAATATGGCCCACCATAAGTGGCTCTCTTGTACCCTGCATATCATCAGACATTGGCACTAAGGAACATGAATTCTCTGTGTGGGCTTAACTAAAGTTAGTCATGTAGCATGGAATAAGTCAGATCTCTCCTCTTTCAATCTAGTCTTTCCCATTTTTTTTTTTTTTTTTGTGATATTATTAGCCACTCATTACTTATGTATTTCTTCCTTTTTAATTTTTTTTTTTTTTTGGAGAGAGAGACAAACAGAGAGAGAGGGAGAGGGAGATAGATAGAGAAAGGGCGTGCCAGCAGTCTCTCAGCTGCTCTGAACAAAATCCAGATGTGTGCGCCCTCTCATGGGCATTGCACCCTTGCCTCACTTTGCATCTGGCTAAATGTCAGACCTGGAGATTGGAACCGGGTTCTTAGGCTTAGCAGACAGGCGCCTTAACTGCTAAGCCATCTCTCCAGCCCATCATTACTTATATTTTTATTTGGCTCACCCAAACATATGCATCTCTGTGTTCACTGAGGCTATGATGAATAGGATTTTGTGGGATGTTACATGTGTGTGCATAGATGAAAATGACTCATGTGTTCATCTTTCTATATCCTGTCAGCACCTTGCCCAATGCCAGACACATCATCCATGCTTAGTAAAAGTGGAGTCAACTATTGTATTTTTTTTTGAAAATTCAACAGATTATGATGCACTGATTTGTTTTTATTTTGTCAGATAAATTGTAATTTTCTTTCATATCTTCTTGTTGGAAATAGAAGTGGAAGTTTCAACTAAGTGTATCTAGCAAGACATACCTAAAATGGGAAAAATATAAAGAACATTTGGAGCATTCTCCCCTCTGAATCAAAGGGAACAATGTGCAGACTACCCTGTACAGAGATTATGGTAGAGCCATCCTGGAGATGCCAATCATTGCCATCTCCAACATCTGGGACAGCATCTGCTCTGAATTTCCAGAAGAAAACAAAACTCAGGGTAAACATCACGTCACAGTATCAAGCTCTGCATATCTAACACATGTATGTGGCCAAGAAGCAGTGTGAGGCCCATACTAAGATGCTTGATAATTGCTGCTTCTCAACTCTCTTTAGAAAAAAAGCCATACTCCAGGCCTGGGAATAACAAGCTTTTGCATAACAGCACTGGGCCTATAAATAAGAAACTCATTAAGCTACCTGTAGCAGGCTCTACCCCAGCCTGCACTGGCTTGGAAGCTTAATGAGGTGATAATGAGGAGAAAATGGTTTAGCTCCTTTTTGGCCTGGTGTACGATGGTAGGGAAATCCAACTCTTCAGTGAAGCAGCCACCATAGGGCCCAATTCATCATTCAGGGTGGGTCTATATCAGACAAATAATTTGCTTCTAGGCCCTGAAGTTATTTGGCTCCCCTGTCCAGGGAAACAAAGCAAGCTATTCATTCGTATTTGAAGGGACTGTCCGAATAACACCAATAAAGGGTGTTAGACTAGCTGGTCATTAGCATTTGAAGGGAATGGCCAAATAACCCCAACAAAGGGTGTTAAACCAATCCACATTTTTTTTGGAGGGGGGGAGAGGTTGTGAAATTCTAAGTGGATTAGTGCCAGCATTATTTTCCCACTATGAGCCTGGCCTCCTCTGTACAGTTTCAGGTTCCCTTGGATTGGACCTAACCTCCCTGGCCAAGCCCTCCCCTTCTTTACCCTATGAAGAAATAAAGCAGTAAGTAGAGGTTAAGTACATAACATTCAGCATATTAGAAACAAGCAGAGATCAGAATACAAAACTGCTGGGCATCCAAGCCACAATGCCAAAACCAGTAGGATATTCTATGGACGTGCCCAAGAAAGGTTGGCTCAGGAGAATGAATGATCAGTCTCATCGGAGTCAGACTTTTCTATTATAGTAAGTGCTGTTGACCAAAAGCATAAAAAAAAAAAAAAAAAAGAAAAGAAAGAAAAAAAGAAAAGAAAAGAAAAAGCAAAGAAAACCAACAGGGCACAGTGAAATCCTAATCTGAAGAGGAAGGCACACTACTCCGTCTAGAGTTTGTACACAAACCCTCTCTATATCTTCCTTAGAGAAGGGCAATGATTCTGTATTTGAAAGCAGCCTAGAATTGTGAGGCAAAACATACCGTGTCTTCCTTCTCCAGTTGATTGTCCATACTGATGACTGTTTTAGCAGGTGGGAGCAGTAAGGTGGTGCATGTGTGCTGTACACCCTGGCAAATTTACTTGCGCTATTTTATTCTTAAAATATTATTGTGGGGTGTGTAATGAAAAGCCTTGTTTTGTAGTTAAGACTATATTAAGTAAGAAAGATGAAATAGCTTACCCTGTCTAAAGCATTTAGTAAAGTGCTTGAATCAAATACCCACCCAAAGAATACAGCTTTCTACAATACCATCAGGACCCTGAGAACACAGCTAATGGGACCATTCAGTGATAATTTTCAAGAAGAGGATTTTTAGAATAGGAATTTATGTTGAACCCTCGAAAAAAACTCAGTTGCAAAGAATTGGAAAAAAATTATGAGCTCAAAAGGACAAAGAAAAGGGGGAAGATTAATATAGCTAGCTTTTGAGAAAAGTCTAAACAGCAGGCCAAGTAAGGACCAAATATAATGACATATTTGTATGAAAGTGTCCTAATGAAATCCATGACTTTGATTGCTAACCAAAAACTTACTTGAAAGGGTAAGCAAAACAATAACATCTAAACACTTTTTTTCTACAAGGTATGGGAGAAGGCAAGGTCAATAAGAGGCAAGTCAGTCCATACTTCAGAAAAGGGGACAAGGAGGAGAATAATGAGTTTAAGGGGACAGCAGGGTTTTCTGAGCCAAGAAGCAGGATAAGGTTGAAGCCTGAAGACTGGTTTCCTGAACCGTTCTCAGATCACCAGACAACTCCCATATTCTTCATCTCACAACTTATATGTCATCTATTGGTCCCATCCTTAAACTAAACAGGTCGCTTTGTCACAACCTTAAAATTAAACAAGTGCTGGGCTGCAGAGATGACCAAGCAGGAGCACCCGAGGGGCCCCGACACCATCCTAGTTTGATTCTCCAGAGCCCACATAAACAGCTGGCAATAGCCATGCACACCTGTAATCCCAGACCCACCAAGGGGAACAGAGAGCAGGGATGACCTAGTGTCCTGAAAAGCAGCCAGTTCAGGTAAGGGGCTCTAGCTTAAACAAAAGGGAGCCGAGGAGATCTGGAGCAAGATAACCATTCAACTGTAGCCACCACAGGCAAGCAACCCTCACCACAACCACAGGAGAGAGCATGGGGTGCTGCAAGGGATATGTGCATTCATAAACCATACATTCCATAGCCCTGTCCCCTCATACAATATTACACACACACACACACACACACACACACACACACACACACACACACACACAGAAATCACATATCTAATTGTCCTGAATTTCTTTATCTTAGTAAATTTTACCACCATTCTTCCAAAACTCCAAGCTTGGAGTCTTTTGTGGTTTTAAATTATTTTGTTACTCAACATACTTGAATCAGATGTAAGAATGCCTATACGTGTCAAAGGACAGTAATGAATGAATACCCTGAAACCCACTACCCCCTTTGAAAGCTAATCTATAAATGACACTTCTACCCGTACAAGAATTTTCCTTCCCTATTTCTTCTCAGGGGAAATCCTCACCTATTTTGAGATTTTACCATTCCCTCACTTTTGAGGAGTCCTTTGTCACATGCATATATGTGCATCTCCAAGGAACATTCTGGATATAGTCACTTCCTTTTAAAACTATTATCATGTGGCAGAGCGTCACCTTTTATTTATCTTTTCAAGGCAGTACCATGACTCTATAATCCAACTATTTTGAAGTTGTATGCCTTTTGTATTGTCATATTATATGTGTAACTCTACCTCCGTCATTTCCTCTATCCACAACTATACTTCTAGTTTTTTGGCATATACAAACTGCTTCTATGCACATTGTGTTCATATTTCCTGACATAACCAAGAGCTTATCATTTTTATTAAAAATTTAGGGATGGAATTGTTGGTCAAAGAATGTGAGCTATTCACATTCAAAAGATAGTGTTGTTTTCTACAGTGACTGTGTTTACAGGGTAGGGGGTTTCCTCTGCTGCTCCACTAACTGGTCATTCCTTTGGAAAACTTACTTTGGCTCAGTCAGTATAAAATATTATTGAACTGTCATCCTAATAAGCCAATTACCCCCAAAAGTTGAAGATCTATTATTTTAATCCATTTGTGTTTCCTCTACAAAAGTTATTTATACAAATACATATTTATATATCTTCTTTCTTTTATAAAAGTTTATATTGTTATAATAACTGAGATTCACATGCATTCTATACTATTTCTCCTATTCGTATCATCGTATGTTAATGTTGATAGACTGGGTACAACTAAATGAATTCTAATATAATATATAAATTATAATATATTCTAATATATAAGCTATTTAACATTAACTGCATGGCTTTTCACAGCATGAAGATCCTCTCCAAGTTGCCACTCATGTCATTTTAAAAAAAGTATGATGGTGAACAACTTTAATCCTAGCACTTGGGAAGCAGAGGTTGGAGAACTGCTGTGAATTTGAGGCCATCCTGAGACTACATAGTGAATTCCAAGTGCTAGGATTAAAGTTGTACACCACCATATTTTTCTTTTATTTAGATGAGAGAGAAAGAGAGTACAGGCATGCCAAGACCTCTGGCTGCTACAAATGAACTCCTGATGCATGTGACACTTTGTGCATCTGGCTTTATGTGTGTACTGTAGAGTTAAATCCTGGCTAGCAGGCTTTGCATGAAAGTGACCTAACACTGAGCAATCTCTCCAGCTGTCATGTGTTTTTAAGCTCTTTTTATCTCTGACAGTTTCTCAATTTCCCTTTTTGATTTGTTTTGATGACCTTGGAAGTTTTTTTTTGTTTGTTTGTTTTGTTTTGGTTTTTCGAGGTAGGGTCTCACTCTGGTCCAGGCTGACCTGGAATTCACTATGTAGTCTCAGGGTGGTCTCAAACTCGTGGCAATCCTCCTACCTCTGCCTCCCAAGTGCTGGGATTAAAGGCATGCACCACCATGCCCGGCTTGGATGTTTTGAAGAATACTGGTAAAATATGTGTAGCTGGTCCCTCTAGAGCATTTCTCTTGGATGGTTTTTCTCATGATTGGATTGGGTTTGAAAATTTTATTCCCTTTTTAAAAATTAGGTCCTTTTACTAAGTTTGAAAGTTGTTTTTGATATTCTGGTATCAAGCCTTACCTATTGCATAATCTCTCAATTTGCTGTGAATTATATTTTACCTTTTGTGATAGTGCAATAAAGGTGAATGTAAAATTATACATTTATTTTTATGATTTATTTTTTCTTAGTTCATTGTATTTATGTTTTGCAAAGAAAATGTGTCTCATTCTGATTTTCTAAAAATATTCTAAGCTCTTTTTCCTATATGTATTATTATCAGGTATTACTTAATCTATATCACATGTTATTGAATGTTTGGCCATGATCTGTAACATAACTTTGCCATAGGTCATGTTTCCTTAGATGCAGTTATCTATTTATGGTTTCTGAATTTTCTATCCTATATTTGCATTTTCTTATGCCTTTAATGGTGCCATATCATCTTAACTCATAGCATCATGACAAATTTTGGGTTCCGATCTAGTAAGTGCTCCATCCTATTCTTCTTCTGAGATAATATGGCTTTTCATAGGCTTTAGATCTTTTAAACATTTCCAGAAGCCAATCATTACTCAAGTTCCCTGAAAGTTTCCATTAGGCCTGGTTTATTTTGCTTAACATGGTGACCTCCACCTCTGTCCATTTCTGTACAAATGACATGCTTTTGTTCCTTTTTCTGAGTGAATAAAAGTGCTCCACAGTGTGCATCTACCATATTTCTGCAGGCACTCATTTCTTTATGAACATTAGGCTGGCTCCTTAACTTGTCTATTATGGGTAATGTGATAAAAGCCTGGATGCACGGGTGTCTCTCTCATAAGCTGACGTGATTCCTTTGGTATATACCTCAAAGGTCTAGCTGGGTTCCAAGCCAGACCCAGACACATATTGTATATTTTCTCTCATATGTCATATATGGAACCTACATTCACGAAAAAGAAAGATATGAACGTAGAAGGGGGACTATTTGGGAGGAAGGGACTGATGGGAAGATGGATGCGGTTGGAGATAAGAGAAGGTAGCAGGGAAGTGAAAACTATCAAAGTATGAAATATACATGCATAAAGTATCAAAATGAAACCCACTATTTTTAAAATTAACATACGCTAATAGGAAACAAAAATTCAATTAAAATTTAAAAGTCTTTCATGATTTCCACTGTGGCTGTTGAGCAAAATTATACTAAACTATTTCACTGACTCTGACGGTATTTTACCAGTAAGACCATGGTAGTGCTCTATAATTCAAGGATTTGATTTATGGATGTATTTTCTCAAAAGTCTCCCACTGTTTTCATTATGATCAGGTTTAGGCATTGTCTCTTTGTTTGTTGTTTCACATTACAAACTTTATTTTGCTAATTACTTTAAGTTCTTGTGTACAAATACTATGAGATTTTCCATGCTTATGTTATATATCTAGAAATCTTACTAATCTAATTTTCCAAAACTTGCTGTCTGTATCACTTGTGGTTATATAATCAGAAATATTTTATCAGCAAATAACAGCAGTTATATTTCCTCATTTCTAAACCTAAAAATCTTTCCTCCTTTTATTATATGGGCAAGTAAGTCCAGGATTACATTAACCACCACCTATATTGGTGGATATCCCTCCTGAGACTTAATGCCTTGTCGTTAAGAATGCTGATGGTAGGACTGTGTTCTTGTTTTTTATGCCTCCTGGTAGAGTTTGTAGAACATTGAAATGGTAGACTTATTGAAAAAATTGTTTTTTAAATTATTATTATTGGTAAATCTATCTGGCCCAGATTTTCAAATACAGTATTTCAATAAGTACCTAATGTATATTCTTTCAATGTCATATATAGACATTAATATTTTCTACAAATATGTCCATTTCTACATTTTTAGATATAGTCGTTAATATTTTCATGTTTACACAGTTGCATTCAAATGTATACTGCATATATTTTCAAGTTTCTAGATTTCTTTTATCTTTTCTCTGTTTTCAAACTTTTTTATTTGGTGGCGGCAGGGTATGTGTGTACTGTGTTGTACGAGTGGGGGTCAGAGGACAAATTTCAGGTTAGTCTTTAGTTTATAACCCATTTTGAGGCAGTCTCTCTTGTTGTTAATCATTTTCCTCTCCAAGCTGCCCAGGAAATTCTCTTATCTCTGCCTCCCTTCCTACCATGGTGCTTTGAGATTACAGAAGCCCACCACAGCATCCAGTTTTTATGTAGGGTCTGAAGATCCGAAGTCAGTTACTCAGAGTTGTGGTGCGGCAAGCACTTTATCTACTGACCCATCTCCAAGCCCTCTCTGTTTTTAAAAATATTTTTCTTTGCCCGGCGAGGTGGCACACGCTTTTAATCCCAGCACTCGGGAGGCAGAGGGAGGATCATCGAGGCCACCTTGAGACTACATAGGGAATTCCAGGTCAGCCTGAGCTAGAGTGAGACACTACCTCAGAAAACAAAAAACAAAAAGCAAACAAACAAACAAACAAAAAAAAATCTTTAATCATTTTCACTTGAAATTTTCTTCAAGAACCTTTGTTTTATAAATCCTCTCTTTTGCATTTTTTGTGTTATGTTTTATTGATTTATTTTTTTCTGTTCTTATATTTCTTTGGGTTTAAGTGCAATACTAACTTTATTGTTCTTTTTCTAGTATCTACATTTGATGCTTAAATTGTTAGTTTTAGTTGCTCTCTTACATTGTAATTTAGGAAAGTAAAGACCTTTATCATGTTTACAGCATTTTACAAATTATGACATATAATATCTCTAGCCATTATTCATTCATTTTTAAGTTTCTTTTTTCTCCAAACCCATTTGTTTACTTACTTATAACCATGTTATGTTCAACTAGATCTTTACAGTTTCTAATTTGCTGTTTTGGCTTGTGTTGCTATGAATTTCTTATTGAATTGTATTACCATTTAAGAAGTATGGTCAGTTCTTGCTGGGCATGGTGGTGCACGCCTTTAATCCCAGCACTCAGGAGGCAGAGGTTGGAGGATTGCCAAGAGTTCAAGGCCATCCTGAGACTACATAGTGAATTCCAGGTCAGCATGAGCTACAGCGAGACCCTACCTTGAAAAAAAAAAAAAAGTATGGTCAGTTCTCTCCAGAGAGGGTCTGAGAAGTTTAAGGTGTAGTTTCCATATTTCAAGATGAACATTAAGCTTTGTGCCAATGGCAACATTGTGAATGGGGTTTATAACTTACAACTCTTGCTCTATTTTCAAATCTCTGTTTCTCTTTATTTAGATATTATGGATGTGTAGGCTATACAACAATTTCCCTTACTTTCATGTGATTTTATTTTTTCATCATATCCGTGCCCCTATAATCATAATTCAAGTGCTTTCTGGTGCTGAAGCCTTTTATTCAATCTCTGCTTAATATTTAGTGAACATAAGATATTAATATCTTAACATCTAACAATCTTTAAGACTACATTTTTAAAATTTATTCACAAAGTCAAAACAACATACATGGCAATTAAAAATTTTAAATGCCATCCAATATTGTTGATTATTCAGTCTACTCTAACTTGCTCTCCAAATGCAGACCAAGAAAGGATGGAATAATGTATATAATTAGTATTAAAAGGTTTGCTTTAGCTAAGTGTGCTTAATTTCAGGCCAACACTAGGTCTGATAGTGGTTATGTTTTATATTGATTTAAAAGATCTTTTCCTGCTCTTAGTCAAAGACAAGTAAATAGAATAGATGGTGTTGTCAAATTTCCTTGACTATATAAAAAAGTGATTACAATAAATGAACTCTAAGAGGAGTTTCTAGTCCAAGAAAATATACCTGTGAATAAACCTTGAAAATTATATTTCCCATAAATTACTTGCCAGAGAATAGTTGAGTGTTGAATAAACTTTACATTTTTCTTCTATTAGTGGAGTACCAATATCTAATGTTTTGCCCTTTTCATCCTTTTGTCCTTAACAACAATCTAATGCCCTCAAGTTACTGATAATTATTGATTGACCTACCTGCTATTTCTAGACTGTGGTTCAGTATAACGTCTCTCAGTAAATGCAGATGGATATACCATCCTAAAAATCAAGGCTCAGGAATGTACCCCAAATGAAGCCTGAGAGGACAGAGCAGCAGCTTGTATTGTAGCACATGACCAGACAGTTTAGACATAATAGGCATAGTGAATTCAAACAAACTTGACCCAGCGATATGAATGAAGTCACAATTCAGGAAGGGGAATTTGAGTTTAGTTTCTGAGGCTAACAAAATATAAGGAGTGAACTTGAGAGTAATGTCCAAGCTCTGTGGAAATAAGCATTGTAACAGTACTTAAGTAAAATGCTGGTGGTTTGGGGGTACATACTGCAATAAAAACTTCCATAATTTAGTATATATAAGAGAATAGCTTTACAAGCCACAAAAATGACTAGTAGAAGATTGCATATATACACATATATGTAGTATGTCTATGTATGTATATATATATATATTATATACACCTATGTACAGAGAACTTTAAGGCTATATAACCACTTTCAACAAATCTGAAAAATCAGATTCAAATTCAATACAAAAAAATGAAATACAGTGTCTTTAATGAGCTTTCTAAGGTCTCAATTATGCTTGAATACCTACAAATAAATATTAGAAAATAAAACATAAAAATATTCATTTCTAAAATGAGAACTTTTAGAAATTAATACATATACTACTGGCCTCAATTGTTATAAAATAAAACTGCAAATATTACTATGCAGAATTGAGGTAATTACATAAGCAATATCTCAAGTTCATAAAATTAGTAAAATGATACAGAATTAATAGATTTTTATGAATTACATTACTATAAGATATAAATTTTAATATATATTTTTCAACTCTCTTTAAAATCAGATAACTTGGTAAACCAAAATCAATGTATTCCATGAACTTTTTGTAAGTAATGAAGTTGGTATTCTTATATTTTGCTAAAAATACAAAAATTGAAATTGCTGCACATTTTTTTAGTTTTCAATTATAATTAATGATTCTTTCACTTATATAGAGAAAAATGTTTGAGTAATTATCTTGTAGTGGGCAAGGCAAAGCCCTTTATATGGGCTTTCTGAGAATCATCTAAATCTAAAATAGAAGGATTTTCCCAGATCTCTTGAAAAAGTTGCACTTTGTTTGCCAGTATGAATTTTCCAGTATGAAGTGACTCTGAAGCAGCGACACCACTGTTTATCAATGTCCTCCTGTGATTGTTTGCAGTGCATCCTTGCACATATTGTTTTAGACAAAAAATTAGTATTTTGCATTAGAAGAGGATAATTAGGCAATAAGACACAAAAGCGAGTGTGGTTATCATGAGATAAACACACACATGGGGTGTTATGAGGTACAGCCAAGTGTCTGTAATCCCTCTAGGGTATGATTATCTTGTGATAACCACACACCCTGGAGTTGCCTTATTGCTATTATAAAATATCTTTATTATACGAAGAAATGTGCATTTTTGTGCAGAAAGAAGACGGAGCTAGCAATTTAGAATGCCAAGCAGCAGTTTCAGCTGAGCTATGAGGTTTACATAGATTAATCTATCCCATTGGAATGTTTTTCCAGCCAAAAAAATGTTCCCTAAATCCAAGCAGTCATAATCTGTAGTGATGTGCAGCGATTTGGAGCATTTCAGAAATTCCCTGCTTGGTTCTTAGGCAGTTGGTTTGATGGTTGCAGGGGGTGAATGCTGAGATTAACAACAATGGGAGGGTCTACATAGGCAGGGGCTCTTGAAACATGGTGTTCAAGGAACTCAAACTGTGAGCCATGTACATGTCAGAATTTCACACCATGGTTTCATCTGGTTTCCTTAGTCAAAAGGAATATAAAAATATGTAAATATATATAAAACAATTAAAATATGAATAAAGCATAAGTTCTTTGTAGAAGTATTAAATAACAATAGAAAATTTGGCAAGGAAGAAAAATGAAGGTAAAAACACAAAGATTGAGGTGAAATTCAAAGTTGAGAAGAGTTACTACTTATCACAGAGATCACAAATTTGCTGTTATCAGGATAATAAGAATATGGATAAATGAGGAAGGAGCGTCAGCCAATGTTGCATACACCTGTGATCCTAGCACTCGGGAAACTGAGGCAGGGGATCACAAGTTTGAGGTTAACCTAAGCTCAAACTCAGAAAGAAAGAAAAATGAATATAGAAAGAAAGAAAGAAAGAAAGAAAGAAAGAAAGAAAGAAAGAAAGAAAGAAAGAAAGAAAGAAAGAAAATGAAATGGCCCAGGGAAAAAAGGAACAAACACCTATGATTATCTGAATTATATGAAGAAGATACTGAGTGCTTTAGAGACAGAATTAAAATGAAAATTATGGTTAATGGGGATTGTATTTGACTATAAGGATGTGTTTGTAAACTTTAGGTGTCTACAAAAATCATTGTCTAAGAAAAAAGTTGAGGCAAAACTGAATAATAGTGTATTCCTACATTATCGAAGATGCCTTGTATCTCTAACCTGATTCCATGATAGCAACACAAGCTATAGACACACATAAAATGGGAGATCAACATCAATTAATGCCTAGGAACTAAACAGGCTGAAAAGCTGAGGCCTGTCCCTGACATCATCTATGAGGACTAGATTTGAGATGTGTAATTTACTGCATTCATCATGAGTTTTCAGGTATAATAAATGCATGAAAAGAAAACCTTCTTGAAAAACCGTCTTAGTTTCAAGAATTGGATATGTGCATTTAATTTAATAATTGAATTAATTAAAACTTACAATTCCCTTTTCTGCGAACTTGGCCAATTATTACCCAATATTCTAAAACTGTGGTGAAATCAGTGTTAGGTAGTAAACATTTTACCACAATAAATTTCCCTTGTTGTTAAACAAATTGTGGAATAAAATTGGCAAATGGGAAAACTATAAATTACATGTAAAGTAAAATCAATATTTATTTCTATGTTTGAACATTAAGATATTTAAGAGAAAAAAACCAATCCAGAAAATTTACCTTAGCTAAGTTCTATGTACTGTGGCCAGCAAAATGTGTCAAATCTAATGTAAGCCTGTTGTTCAATGTAGAATATGAAATCGATATAATTGACTTGATTGAATTAAAAAAAAACTTCTATAAATATATGCCATGCCTTTTTAAATGCAGCAAGGCCAGTAATTGCTTTAAATGCAAAAATAAATTGCATCGAGAACATCTCTTCCCCACAGTGGCAGTGCTTTATTGGTTTCTGCATTTCACTAAGTGATATGCTTTCATGAAAAATCAATGCCTTGCAATCTAATATATTTTGCATTGTTATGTTGTGGGTCTGTAAGCTAAAATGTAGTTTTGTTGTACAACTTCAAATCTTTATTTTATAATAAAATTTGCCATAGGGAAAACCTAAAGGGGCAACATTTGTTTTCTAACTATGCCGCGGCATCTTTCACTTAATTGACAATTGTTTCAACGGAATGCTATCATTTCCAGTTTAAATCTCCATCTTTTAATTTAGCCCTAGGCCATACCTTTTAAAGAAATTGCCATCCATGAAATATCAGATGCTTCAACAGGGCCAGACTTGTGTACCTCCCCAGTAGAGCTGTGTGAAGAATTTCACACCTACCCTGAAACTGCCAAAATGTGCTTCTTCACTCCCCCGGCACCAAGGGGAAAACATATACTTTTTCCCTTTGGGCAGTTTTGACAGTTTTAATACAAGTGAAAAGCAGGTTTTGCCAGCATTAGGGAAAGGGAAAAAGGAAGAAATCTTGCAATTGTAACATGAGAACTTCCTAGTCTTAGAGGGAGGAAGAAGGGAAATGAAAGTGGGAAGTCCTTCAGGCCCAGTCCTCTCCTGGCCACATGATCAGTGGAGCTGAATTGCTTGCTGAGAGGACAGAACAAGTGAGGGAAGCTGGATATTCGAAGGGTAAAACCCATCCTAAATACCAGTGATAAAAAATGGCAGTAAAATGTGAGCCTCCTGCAACACTTTCTCTCACAGTTAAATCATAGCAAAGCCAGTTACTTCTGTGGCTCCATTCCACACTTGAAGCCTCCCCGCCTCACCACCCCACTACTGTCAAGATTCAGAAATGCTCCTCAGTTTTATGGGAGAGAGATAAAAATATAAAAGTCAACTAATATATCCCAGAGACCTCTCATTGCCCTCTGGGAAGAAAACCCACCTTTCTTCACTTTTTCTCTCCTTAAATTTTTCAAGAATCTTGCAGTTTTATAGGAGAAAAAGAAGCTTGTTTGCTGAAAGGTTTTTAAACAGAAAATTGCCATTTATGATGACAACTTTTTTCATTCATTGCAATCTCAAAATACTCAAAAGGTTTGGGAGGGTAAGAACAAAAATGAAATAATAGGACTAGACAATACATATAGATGTAGCTCAGGGGTTTGTCTGAGCAGAGAATCCGTCTGGACCTGTGAATTCCTGCAGCATTTTCACACTCTTTAGTCATGCTTTAAAACAATTGAACACCCAACGTAAGCATCAAGTCACTGGAAAATCAAATGTGCTGAAGCACTTTGCATCCACCCAAACTCATCTGCTAGAATACTGTACTTCCAGAACACATGGAATGCATTTTAGCTTGCCTTATGTAGAGGTCTGTACTACATGCAGTTCAAAACATTTACATAAACATGCATCTTTTGTCACTTTGAAGATAGAGTTACTGCATACTGAGAGGGGGCAAAAAAGTCTGCATGCCCTTTATATGAAAAAGTGAAATGATTTTATACTGTTTGGCTTTTATAAGAATATTGGCAAAGGACAATTTTGATTTCTAGATTTGTACTTTAGAGAAAATATGCTGATGAATATATTTTAGGCTTTGTCCTTTGGATTAGTTTATTAATTGCACAATAAAAAGTATGAACATTCATATGAGTAAATATTACTTTAACTTTTCTAACCTAAATATCATAAACTGGTAGTTTATAAAGCTAACCTTTAGGCTTAAATTAAGGTAGGTAAAAGCTACACCACATGTCTAAATTTTGAGAAATACAGATACAGGAACATATTTTGGTAGATTTAAAGGGGACCTTTACAGAATCATGGAGATAACTGCATTCTCTTTTAGAGATGAAGTCCACTTTCTCTCCTAGGGATTCTCTCCAAACTACCATCTTCTGACACACAGGTTCTGGTAATTGTGGCTTCACTTACTAGGTCCTGCCTGTCACTGTCAATAGTGCCTTTCTCTGAGCTATCTCCTGTTTCCTCCAGATGTCAGTCCTCCTGCCCACCATGGGCAGAAGCTGCCTCCAAATTCATACCAGGTCACTGAGGCCAGTACCATTAAGGCAGGTACCACAGAAAGCATGCTTCCATAGTACTGACTCATCTGGAGATGCTGGGCAATGGCATCTTCTGCCTGGTTCTTTTCCCATCCTGTTTTATAGCCATTGGATTGAAAAAAAAAAAAAAAAACTTTCTTGTTGAAAAAGTATCATGTATATGTCTCCATAGGGGCTGAGACAGAGAAGGTGCATCCATTGGCTAATGCCATGCTATCCTCTCACTGTTCTTCTCTTTAGCACTGAAGACAATACATGGATTAAGCTTCTGTCCTTAGCTTCCTCTTGGGACAATTTCTTTGCCATCCTGACTGCCCAACATGAGCTCATATATCCAGCATAACAGACAATGACAATTTTCTCAGTGTTTATTGGCTCCTTCAGTTTAGTGAGTGAGAGAATCTACCCTCCAATAATTCACTTCCAATTTTCAGTGTGGCTACACATTACCAGCTCTCCCTTCTGATAAGAGACAAATCAGTGACTGGTTTCTTGTGGTAATAAGAATTGTCTGTTGGGGTTTTGAGCATACACATTAATAGCACCTTTCTTCCTTGTCTCTTCCTCCCATGTTGGAAATGGTAAGAACTGGAGTAGGTGCCTTCTACCCAGACATGGGAGACACAAAATGAAGGTTGCAGACCAGGCCAGAAGTCTGGGCACTATAATTCCCATGGAGAAAGTGAAAACTAGCTCTGAATTGTTCTTCCCTGAATAGCTGTATGAGAGGAACATAGGACAATAATACATAGGTTCCACACTGTTTTTGATGATCTTCACTATAACATTTTGACATTTAAATACAACGCCTGATGTGGTGGCACTTGCTTGTTGTGCTTGTGTTAGTGTGTGTGTGTGTGCCCATATGTGGTGTGTCATATGTGTGTATTTGCGGTTCCCCATAAGAGTGCCTAAGGTGTTGGGGAAGTCCCTCACTGGTGGTGGCTGGAGTGGAATGTTGGGTCACCCACTCCTATCCCTCTTTTGTCTGGTCTTGTTTTGAGGCAGTAACTTTTTACTGGTAAAGGAGCTTGTGGAGCTCCAAAAATTCCTGCAGGACTGGGGTTACAGGCACACAAGGTCATACCCAGTTGTTTTGTGTGGGATCAGCCCCCCTCAGGTCCTCATGTTTGCATAGAAAGTGCACTTAACTGCTAAGCCATCCCTCCATCCCCAAGGGGAAATAGTAAAGCTATACTGTTTCACTTAATATGTATTTGCATACAACAAGCAGAAGGCTTTGACAGAGTATGCACACAGAAGGCCAATCAATAAAGATGGACTCAAATTTCACAGGTGTTTGAGTTCTGATAAAGAATCTCACAAAGCACGAAAATATCACTGAAGAGCAACTTTGCCAATTGCACACTTGCTAATCTGTGTTTGTGCATGCATGGAATACATACGCACCAGCATATATACATACCAGCACAGTGGATAGTTCCAATAACAATTTTTCTTGAGAGTGGATGATGGAATATGGTTCAGGAAAGTCATCAGGAAATAAGAAAGTGAGTGAGTTGTTTAAATAAAGAGCAGTTGAGGGAGAAAAGAAAGGTATTTCTGTGGGGCTGCAATGGGTGGGTATCTACGGGAAGCATTTCTAATGGGTACCTCTTCATGTGTGTGGCCACATACAGCCTTGTTTTTTTTTTTTTTTTTTTTTTTTTTTTTTTTTTTTTTGTGTGTGTGTGTGTGAAAGTAACTGTTTAAGTCAGTGAAATGTTCATTGATCTGAGTGGATGTGTATAAGGGGAAGGGCTTGTCAGCTGGGACAGCTTATCAGAAGGGTTGTTATCCCAATCCCCCTTCCTATTTATTCCAAAACCAGAGAATATTCCCCTGGGAGCAGAGAGGCCTCGGAGGGAGCATTGCAGAGACTCAAGAGATGAGAAATGGTTTGTAAATGAGCATCTAAAACACGAAAACACTCTTGTTTTTAAAGCCAATGAGTATAAAATACCAGTGGGAGACGTGAGTTGACAGCTGGGACTCTTCATCCGTCTGGCCCAGGGATTCTGAGTGGCTTGCTGATGGATGAAAAGTGGGACTGGGGGAGCTTGGGCTTTTCAGAATCTGCTCAAAATTCCCGGGCTTGCCATTTCAAACCAAATTCAAACCTTCCCAAGTTTGAGATTAAAGAGAGTGTTTACAGAAAAATAAAAGAGGCTTGAAAATGCTTATTAAAAGGCATCTTAGAGATCTTCCTGTAAAGCGTCATCTGTGATGATTTATATGCAAATTAGTTAGAATGTGCTTAGCATACATTATGTAGGGTTTTCAGATTTTATCAAGTCCATGCTGAAAATGAAATGCACACACATGGAGCCACTAGAGAGCTTATAGCCAGGATACTTGTCCTTTCCTGGAATGCAGTGGGGCAGGAGGAAGTGGAAACACATGAGGACTTTGCCTTCAGTGACATGGGGACAGTACTGCGGGGGTGGGGGGTATGTTTTAAACACAGAGACAGCTCTAAGGGGGTCTGGGAGCAGGAGCTACCATCCGAGCGAGCTTCCATTGTGTAGTGGAGAGGGCTTGGCAGGAATTTACCCCTTGCCTGGATGATTCCAGGGCACTGCTTCCACCAGGAGTTTCTGAGCTTCACAGATGATCTCTCATCTGAAGCGACCTCTCTCAGTGTCAGGATAGGAAGTGGGAGCCTGAACCTTTGCTAATCATAGTTTGAATTACTAAATATGTTTCCAAAGTCCAGGAAGTTGCCATAGAGTGGAGGATGTAGATAAATGTCAATAGGGACAAACAACTGTCCCAGGTTCTCAAGCTGCTGTGACCAGGAAAGCCATGGCAAGGTTATATAACAAGCTAAAATAGATCACCATGGGAAATTTACACCACTCCTCCTCTCTTCCTACCTAATGCTAAGTGACTAATACAGGTCATGGAAATTACAACGGAAATGTGCACGGGAAATTTGTGCCTTGCTCTATCAAATAAGCAGGATCTTCCAATTTGTACATAACCAAGCATTACTCCTCGAGGAGCAGAGAAAGTCACCAACCATCACTCTGTCCACAAACGACCAGGGCTAACAACCACAGGCCACTAGGTTTCCCTGCGTTTCTTTTTCACGGTCTTTTCAAAAATCAACAACACAAGCTTAGGGCCAAAACTGACATGGAAGAGAAATAGGAAATTAGCAACAATTTGCTTTGGATATGTAATCCTCCCTTTTCTGCACTCTCATGTCTGCTCTTTTCCACAGCAAGTGTCCTTTGGTCCCAAACACAGACCTTATACCTAGTAAGGGTTGGCCAAGATTATTGCCAAGGCCTTTGTTTAACAATATTAAAAAAAAATTACTATGTTTAAAAATAAACAGGCATCTATTAGATGATCAATTTGTTGTCTTTTCTATCAATCTTTACCTATCACTGTTTCATTGCAAATCCCAGTGCAGAACAGCATTTTCCCAGATCATTCAAATGAAGAGTCATTTAAACAGGGATTCCTTCCACAGGCATGGGCAGGGTTGAGGGACCAATTAGAGGATAGCTAGGAATCCAGCCCAGCAATGGAAGAAATGCTGAGGCTGCAGGAACCATTGGGGAAATGCATCACTAAAGCTCAGTGGCAGGGTGTTCACCAGCATGGGAGGTAACTGTTCCTAGAGTGCCTAACTAGGGAGGGAGCAAGGGAGGGGTGTTGCAAACACTTCTCCTTCAGCAAACAGAGCTCAGGCAGGAGTCCTGTAGACATCAGCCACCAGGACCAGGAGTATGGCAGAGGCTATCATCTGGATCAGCGAGCGGGTCAGGTGAAGGAGCCTTAGTGTGGCAATCTAATTCTATCTTCTTCCTTTAGCTTGTTGATTGGAATGCTCCTTTATAACATACTAGGTCCTGAGTTGTAGTCAAGTCCCTCTAAGCTCTGGTTGTAAGGATTTAGTCAAGGCCCATTCCAAACTCTCTTACTCACAGCTCACAATACCCTCATTATTGTTTTGTTCTTTTCCTTCTATTGATCTGCATCTGGTAGTCTAGTTAATTTTCCTAACACATCACACAGTTCAGTTACTGCCTTACTCACCTAAAGGAAATGTCCCGCCTTCGCTGTGGCTTTCAGATGATTTCAGTTCTGGACATCGTCTGAGTCATTTGTGTGATAGTTACCACACGCCCCCTCATTCTCCAGAAATTTATATTTCCTTTATTGATTACCTAAAATATCCTCACCCTCTATATATAGACTCTGCGCTTATGTGGCTTCTACATAACAAATTCATTTGCCAGAAGAATCACCCAATGGGCAACTATCTGCTTCATATTTCTGCTTGACCTGTAATGATCAGTATAAACATTGCTTCCTCCTTTGCTGACCCTCGCCTCCTCCCAAGATTATGCCTAGCACACCTAGTGGGTACATTGGCTTTCACAGTATTTTCTCAAGTCACTCAGCTGACACCACTGATCATTCCAGAGATCATGTTTCTCATGATCTATTACATTTCTGCACAATGACACTATAGAAGAAAAAAATATATTACATTTAGGCAATAAGATAAGAAACACACCATCAAAAATATTAAGTATCTCTTACATTACAGTGGGCTTAGCAGGTAGATTAGACTTATGCAAGAGCCATACACAGAATGAAGAGAAAGTGAAAAGACAGGAATCCAGCGTGTTAGTGTCTGACAGAGGCAGGAAATGAGTCTACCCATGGTTTTCACAGTATTGTGGGGGAGCTATAGTAGTGTTGTGGGAGTCTACTGATGCTGCAATCTGTAAGCCCTCCAGGACAGAGCCAAGGAAGAGCTGAGGACGGTGAATCTAGAAACAACAGAATCTATCCAGCAGACTTCTGGTTGTGGAAGGACAAATGGGTTATGCTTGTTGCTTTTTAGAAAGGACCATTAGAAAACAGTGTATTAACTCAAAAAAGTGACTTTGATCATTTAACTTTTAAGAACCCTAAGGAGGAAGGAATTTTGGATCTTGACAGTAGAGGCCCTGGATACATCCTGCCCACATGGGTCTACAGACAGGTCGTGGTGACATGGTTTGCTATGGAGTGTCACTACAGCAAAGAAAGTTTGAAGATATCTCAGAAGAATCTGAGGGGGACACTGGGACTCTTCAGGAAGAAGCTCTGATCTAAGGAAGGATATATGGTTTAATATTCCTATACATTTAATCTTCTGCTATGTGTTTTGTTCTCACATACATATAAGTTGGTTAATGGTGATTAAAATAATTAATAGAAATTATTTTTAAGGAAATTATTTTTAAAAAATCATTTTAAATATTTCATTATTATCATTTATAACAGGCTCCAAGATATTTGCTTTCTTTTCTGTGAAGATATAAACTTTGTTATATTGCTACAACACACTATAGAGTCATCATAATAACAAATAGTAAAAATCAGTCATTATTTCCACAAACATTGTTTGTAGTCCATTCTTTACTGTCTTTCTAGGGCTTTAATTTGTAATATGTTATGTATTTTTGTATTTTATGCCTTTTCTTTTCTACCATGATTTCGCTGTATGCTTTAGTTTGCATATTTTCCATGCATTTATCTACCATGTAATTAATCTCCAACTTTGGTCATGTGTTAAATCCATCTAGCAAAGACTTAATTTTAGTTATATTTCTTCAGCAAAGGAATTCTAATTTAATTCTATTTTCTAATATTAACTTTCTGGTAAAATTCTCCCTTTTATTTCTTATTTTTTTATTTACTATTTTATTATTTTCCTATTCTTTTCATACTTTTTATTGTGCTGTGAATTTTACCTAGGGTCTCATACCTACTAGGCAAGTGTTCTGCCACTGAGATGTATCTTTAGCCTTTTTAATGACTTTTTATTTTGAAACATGGTCTCACAAAGTTGCACAGGCTGGCCTTGACCTCACTCTGCAGCCCAATCAGACTTTGAATTATCCTACCTTTTACGAAGCTGATAATACAGGCCTATACAGCCAAGCCCTCCTCTTAAAAAAACATACCATTAATTGTTTATTTTGAATACTTCTCTTTATATATTAAAAATCACAGGACTCTTTTTTGGCTGAGTTTGCCTCCTCTTAGTGGAGAGGGCCACCTTTCCTCTCTGAGGCAAAAAGACCTGGGCTTTTTACTCAGATCCAATCGGGGACTGTGTTGAACTAAGGCAAGATGGCAGGCTTGGAACTGCTCAGGGCCTCCTAGCTCACACTTCTTGTTAGTGTTGGCATCCCTGGTTAACATTCTAGGAACCGATATGCTCACCAGGAATCCTTTTGTGGGTTCTCTACCCTCTATTTAGTAAAGTGACACTGCAACCCCCCCCCCATGTCCACAAATTTGCTCTGCTGGGCTTTAAGTATCCCCGTCTCTGCAGCTTCAGAATTCAGTGACTCTCTTTAGGAGGGGAACAGATGTGTGGCAGTGGCCAGGTCCACATCACTGCCTTCTCACTAGCATCCCAGATCTGGTTTTCCATTTTCCCTGCTGTCTCTGAAGACTGGATGTTGCTGTGTCTTATTCAGTGACTATCCAAGCAATACTAAGATTCTCACCTCTGTACCCTGTGCCTGCAACCATGAAATGCCCATGAAGAGGAAGGAATGACTGCAGGAGGCAAACTTGCCTTCACAGTCGCCCTCTCTGTAAAGCTTTCCTCCTGTGGTTCTATTTGCTTCAGCAGCATCCTGATCCTCCTCATAGAACTACTGACTTCTCTAGTAGATAGTTCTTAGGAAGGTCTATGATGGAGGTCTATGACAAGCCATGCTTTCCCACTTATAACAGTTGCCTTAAATATCATTTTTTAAAGGGGAAAAACAGATTTTTAGTAACTAAAGTAGTATGCCAAGTATATGGGTGCTGAGAACTAGGCAACCACAGCCTGTCTGTTGCACCACCCTGCACTGACAACTTTACTTTCCTTCCTTTATTCTAGACCTCTTACACATTAAAAAGGTTGGAGAAGATAAATTTCAAAAGATTTCCTTTTTATCAGTTATAATAGGCTCCAAGATATTTGCTTTACTTTCTGTGAACATATAAACTTTTTTATATGGTCACAACATACTATATAATCATCATAACAACAAATAATAAGAATTTAGGCACTTAGAATATGATTGGTGTTCAAGATTGCATTTTTACACAAGATTAGTCAATGTGACCAAAACATTGTTAAATAATTAAGCAAAAACAGTTCTGCAAAAACCATTCACATTGATCATTATAAAGAAGATAACCAGTGCATGCTTTCTTGTCCTTCCTTGAGTAATTATTAACAGTATTCCTCCAAAGGATGGGCTGTCTTGAAAGAGGAGGGGCTTACAGTGATAGTGGCAGAGGAGAGAGTACAAAAAAGGATAAAGGGATGGGAACATGATCAAATTATTGTAGTTCATATATTAAAATTCTTAATAAGAACTGATTAAAAAAAAAACTACCTTTTAGCTCTCAAAATTATCCTGGCTTATTGAAATTATATAGTTAACCTAACAGTAACTCTAAGAGAAAAGGAAGTTGTAGGTTACTTGTCTGTATAATTATTTTTTGACATTACTTTGAAAGTAGAATATTGATACCAAGATAAGAAAAAAATGACTATTAACTGAAATGGCATGTATAATATTAAGAAGATCTAGAATATCCAGGCATTATTTGAATCCCTGGAGTAACTACTTGACAGTTTTCCAAATGTGTTCGTGTTTCTCACAGAAGAGTGAGAATCAGTTGGACAAGGTGTTATTCACAACAGGCCAATACAAGTATCATCCAGAAAGTACCAGGACTTCTAACAAATGCAAACAACTGAAGAAAAAATATCTCACAAAGAGTGCAAAAGTTAGTGAAGAAACATCACCCCTTTGACACCCTCGATCTCCACAGGCCTGTCTCCTCTAGTGCTTTGAGCTTAGTTGTGAAGCTGAAAGGTTCTTGATTCAGTTATTGCTTTATTTTGTCACTGAGTTTCCTCTACAAAGAAAATATTTGCTTAACTTAGGGGTTTCTGTGTGATAGATGTTTTGAAATGTACTGAAAAAAATTCTAAACTTTATTAATAATTTATCATTTTATTTATTATTTTCATTGATGTTCTTTGTTGATTAAAAATGTATATAAACCTTTTTGAATGGTTTGAAAATTTTACGTCACCAATAAAAATTGCTTCCAAAATTGTATTACAGCCTAAGAACATGTAGCATATCTAGCAATGTCTTCTCTTTTTATGTAGGGCCCACATTAGTAGCTGTTGTTAATTGCATGGACTAGGGAGGCAGCCTACTGATAGAGGAGCTTTCCTAGAATCTGTGAAGCCCATGTGTAACCTTACAAACACTACCACCACAAAAATATTACTCTCTATAACTAAAAACGGCTAGTTTCACTCTGCATAACACAAACACAATTGAACCCAGTACTAAAATCTGAATTTAGGGCATCAGACATTAACATATTCTTAAAAATTTCAAATACACATTCTTCTCAAGACGAATATATACATATACATATTTATATACATACACAAAATCCTTGGATTCTTCCAGATGCAAAAGTTGTTTTTGTTGTGTGTGTGTGTGTGTGTGTGTGTGTGTGTGTACGCACATGCACATGTGCAATGGTGTATATGTGAAGGTCAGAGGACAACATGGAATGTAAGTCCTTGCCTTCTACCTTGTTTGAGGTAGGGTCTCTCATTCATCACTGTGCTGGCCAGCATGAAACGTCTTGAAGATTTCTCTTGTCTCTACCTCCCATCTAGCCACAGGCACACACATCTACTGATGCTTGCTGTAGCATCTGTCTTTCTACATGGATTCTAGAGATTCAACTTTGAGTACTCATGCTTATGTAGCCAACTCTTTATCCACTGACCCATCACCTCAGCCCTTAACTGTTTGCATTTCATAAAATGAATTGAAAGGAAACAATCGATGTTGGTATTTTACAAAGAATGCAAATGTCTCACAGAATACCTAACTTTAGGGAAACAATCAGAATTGTGCTCTTAAGTTGTAAAACAGAAAAGAGGAAGGGAGGGAAGAATATTATGTGTACAACTCTCTTTCTTTACTCTTTCCTTGGTATCTTGTGTTTTAATGTCCATAATGTGGCAGAAGATTGATGTTTACCAGCTAATAAATTCAATAACATGTATAATTGTATAATTGCACTTATATATCCTTACTTCAGCCTGACGAGGAAGAAGTTCTATGCCAGCTTTGTGTTTGGACTGATTTCCATATTGAGCACAGTGTTCATTAACCTTCCCATTGTGCTTCCACTGAAGCAGAAATTCCTGTTAATGCACGATACTTACAGTAGCTGTTTATTTAGTATACGGAGTTATAAACTGACATCACTGTGCTTCCTGGTGTGGCCTTTGATGTTTGTTAAAGAGAAGTTTGATCCCACTTATAGTTGAATTCCTATTTATGGAAATACAGTTCTGGGAAATCTTGTGAGGAACCTCCTGCCCCTCAAAACACACACACAAAAACACACACACACACATACACACACACATACACACACAGAAAGAGAGAGAGGGAGAGAAAGAAGCACATCAAAAAATTGATAGAAAATATTCCTTGAATAAAGACTGGGAAAGACATCTCAATTATTTTTGTTCGGAATCTTCCAATAAGAGGAATTTTTTATGATCTAACACACATATCCACAAACACATATCTTACTCTTATCCATACAAAGTATAGTCCAAATTGCCCTAGAAATGCTCAAATGTATGAAGTATACCACAAAATCACCACAACACAACAAATAAACTGGAGATAGTAGTCATATTTATGATAAATAATTAATTAAAGTCTTCAAATTACATGCTTTAAATTTATTCAGGAAAAAGAAAATTATTAATTTGATCAGAATCCAGAATTTAATTGCTTATATGAGATTATTTTGCTGGATAATACATATTGAATATTGAGATGATAGACTTATCACAGTAATTATTGGATGGACTTAATCCTTCAAATGCATACAACATATTTAACAAATCTTATGGCATTTATTATAGGGAGCAGAACAGAGTCCTCAAAGATGGATGCTTATGTTAGTTATATCTATGGTCTGCTGTGGCCAGTAATTTTTATCTTCTGGACATTTGACATTGTATTCCACCCCTGACTTCAAAGATATATTACTTTTCTGACCTTAATTCTCTGACTGCTATCCTCTGGTTATTTTGCCATGAATGCAGGTAACTCCTAGGCATACTTACGGAATTTCTTTTCTTGGTGCTTTAGGGAATTAATCTACTCAGAAGAAATACTTTACCAACCTTATATTGTACATTCTTAGTCGGAAGACATATCTTCTTGTACTTAAGAAGATTCGGTTGTCTATTGACAAGATCATGTAGATCAAATACTACAAACTAAAAGTGAATACGTCAGAGACTAAAGTTAGTATTCTTCCACTCCACAGTTTGTCCTGACTTCTGAATTTCTCATACTTCTCAAGGTATAATCTTTTTAAACCATGCCTAGTACTTCTCATCACCTATGCACTAGAAGTCAATGAGCTGTACCTTTCAGGCCGCAGACCGGCTACTATTAGTTAGGCCCTAGCCTTTATGCTTCCAAACAGACAGTGACAAGCCAGAATCACTAAAGGATATTTTCGAATATATTATGTAGTTCAGAATACTTCTGTGCACTTTTAAATAATAAAAAAAAAAAAAACTATTGAATCCTCTTCAGGTTTGTTATGGGAATATGTTACTTGGGTTAGGATCAAAACTTGCACTTTCATGGCTCGATGGATAATACTGACACAACAGTTTTCTAGTCTTGCTGAAAATTCAGAAGATATGGCATCTTAGGTACTTTAGCAATGTTGTGGCCAAAATACTTGACAGAAACAACTTGAAGTTTATTTTGGTTCATGGTTTCAGAGAGAGACAAGTTATTTCTGATGGATGAGGCCTCGTGGTGGCTCTGTGCATGGTGGTAGCAGCATGTGATGAAATGATTCATATGGTAGGCAGGAAGCAGAAAGAACTAGACCCGAATGGAGGAGTGAGCATAATCTTCAAGGTCCCCACCCTAGAGACCTGTTTCCTCCATTCAGGCCCTTTAGCCTTCAAAGTAGTAGCGCAATCTGGGGACCAATCATTCAAATCATGAGTTTGTGGGGGAATATTTTTGGTTCAAAGCATAACAGCTGGTAGCAATGTACTCATAGCTTAGAAAACAACAGCTACCTTGGGCTATAAATCTGTTTTCCCTAGGGTGAGACATGTTCTCCCCTACTCACTGCAAACTCATCAGGCCTACTTACCTCATGAATGTGACTGCTGCTCTCGAGACCCAGTCTCCATTGTAAGAGATATTGTCTCAGTTATGACAGCTGGGCCTACAGAGAAAGCGAGCTTTCACCAGACAGTGATTCATTCATTCACGCTAGCAGTCAGAAGACAGTTGACGAGCGTTTGTTCTTTTTCAGACGTAGCTCCAAATACCGGATGCCTATTCTTGAGCCTTTCCCTAGGCGTGTTTTAAAACTGAAGGTCTAGTATATCGTATTCATAGAGGAGGAAATCAAATGTATTTTCCCTGTTAATTTGAAAAAAGAAAATGCTGTCATTTAAAAGAATTAGTATGAATTCTTTTCCTACTATGCAGATTTTCAATCCGTTGTTCCATCTCTATAAGTTGGCTGAACTATAATAGACAAATTGTTAATGTGAAGTTAGTCAGTTTCCTCACAACAGTGTACTTGACTCATGGATCCCAAGGTCCTACTTTCCAGGTAATAATAATGTTTCTATTTTTATAAGGAATATAAAGTTAAGTAGTGGGTTTTTCACAAAACAACATGGTGTTTCAAAATTGAATGTAAATGACCTTGGGATATTTCTACTCTCCTATGGAAAGAGAACTGTTGGTCTATGAACTATACATGATTGAGAACTCTCGGAAAATTTGCAGAAGCTGGATTAGCGGTGACCATGAGAGCCAAGACAAATGAAACAGGCTGCCTGGATAGAAAATGAGCAAACAAGAGGACCAAGAAGGAAAAATGTAACTGAAGTTTTACTTCATCAGGCATTTCTAGCAGTTCCCTGGAACAACTCACCTCGTAGACATACTTTCAGAAAGCAGCTCAGTGAGAAGAGGTTAGCTATACACGCTACGCATGTCTACCCAGCCTGTGTTCACTCCAGCTACATCATTAAGAATTACAAAGAGATTGCAGAATTTCACATAGGTACCAATTGTGGCTCATGAATAAATAATATATGAAC
Source organism: Orientallactaga sibirica (assembly GCA_036365145.1). Taxonomy (NCBI): domain Eukaryota; kingdom Metazoa; phylum Chordata; class Mammalia; order Rodentia; family Dipodidae; genus Orientallactaga; species Orientallactaga sibirica. Next base: position 36,195,694 of record JAEOAD010000006.1, on the reverse strand, counting down.
ATCAATTATGATGATTTTTGCTTGATAGGACAAAGAAATCCAGAAATGGAGTTTATTTCTATGTGCAAACAGCTCAGTCCCATCTAATCCACTACTTAATCGTTTAATTTTAATCTAAGTCAAACATTGCAGGATCAAAATAAGATTATGACCCACAAAGATTTCATTCACAGGATCTGATTATGCAGGACAAGACTGTATAGTACCCAGGACTTATAGAGGGTTGCTCTGAGAGCACTGGCCATTTCTCCCTGCTTCTCATAACCGCTCATGACTGAGGTATTAACACCCAACCTGGCTTTTTGGATGATGGCTGAACATTTGCCTAGCAGACAAGCAGAGTTTTGTGTTCCAATGTATTGCTTCTTTGCCTCCACTTGGAAACCTTAAGTCCTATCTAGGCTTAACAACTTGAGCCTCTTGCTTGTCAACTTACTATCTGCTCAAGTTGCTTCTCCAGCTGTAGTGTTCTCCACTTTGGGCTCATCTAAATCTCTGCATCTTTCCCAAAGGCTTTTCTGGCTCTCTAGTTAAAGTAGCATCTCCCCTCTCTCTTCTGAAAGTATGAGTTGCAGGGTACATCTCCCATTTCTCTTAACACCTGTCCCTGCTGTGTGTGTTTAAATGACCTTCAACTACATTATTGTGCTCCCATGGCAAGAAGCACTTCCCACCTTATGCCTGGGAAGGGGTTAGTGATGGCTCCTACTTTAGTATTAGAGATAATGAATTCTCTGTATCACACATTGTTTTTTTAAATATATTTTATTCATTTATTTGAGAGAAAGAGGCAGACAGAGAGGGAGGGAAAGAGAGAGAGAGAGAGAATGGGCACACCAAGGTTTCTAGCCATTGCAAACGAACTCCAGATGCATGCACCCTCTTGAGCATCTGGCTTACATGGGGCCTGGAGAGTTGAACTGGGATCCTTTGGCTTTGCAGGCAAATACCTTAACCACTAAGCCATCTCTACAGCCCTGTACCACACATTGTTTGTGGTTATTTTTTTCCTGTTCATTCCACTTCGAAGATGCCATTGGTCTTATATGCTTATAATGAGTTATTCAAAGTAATACAGGTCATAAGTGTTTAAATCTTGTCCTTATCCAGACCCCACTGACCTCTGCTTGCTTAATGTATTTCCTTTATTGACCTTATAAAACAGAACAATTTCTTAATACACTCTATGTATCTAATCATATTTCTTGAAAATCAAAAGTTCAATCTCTCTCTCTCTCTCACTGTGTGTGTGTGTGTGTGTGTGTGTGTGTGTGTGTGTGTGTGTGATAAAAATCTCTCACAACAGATGGTGGCAATGTTCCCCTGAGTAATTGTTCAGAAGAAGAGTTGAAAGACTACTTATACTTTCAAAGGTAATTCAGTATCAAAAGGGAATGATGGCTTTAAAATAAAGTCTCATCTATTCCTCAGATTATTCTCTAGTTTAAGCATTAGAAATTTGTAGGTTCACAGTGTGAAAAATTTAAAATGTAAACATTCACAGTTTTACTATTAAAATGCCTGCTTGGGAGGAAAGTATCACAGAAAAGAGCTAAAAGTGCACTTTCTGGCTGTGGAAATGGCTCAATGGTCCAAAGTGATTGCTTGCAAAGCCTGACAGCCTGGGTTCGATTTCCCAGGACTCATATAGAGCCAGATGCACCAAGTGGCACATGCATCTGGAGTTCATTTGCAGTGGCAGGAAGCCCTGGTGTGGCCATATTCTCTCTCTCTCTCTCTCTCTCATTTCTCTATGTTTCCATTCCTGTCTTTCTCAAATATTAAACATATTTTTAATGCGATTTCAGCTTGAGATGGCCTTGCTGCTTCCTCTCTGATCTTGGCTCAATGCTGTCATGTTCAAAATGGAATGACATTTTTACCTACTCTATACAGTCTATGTAATTCCATCATTTTAAAAGGAAGGGTACATGGCATAGCGTAAGTATCCAAAGTGCTAGCTATTAATGTTGCTATCACTGTTATTTACCAAAACTTTATGGCGACACTAAGATAGTAAATAGAACAGAAAGAAAAGGTCTAAATTATATGTTTATTATATGATATTTATTATTATATTTATCTAGATTGAGGTAAAATTTATATAATTTAAATTTAACTTTTTCATTATTTTAAAATGTATAATTTTGGGCTAGGTATGTGTTTTAGTGTTAGAATGCTTGCCTAACATATTAGATTCTGGGTTTGATCCACAGAACAGAAAAAAAAAAAATAGTACAATTTAGCAACTCTTACCTACCTGTAATGTTATTTTAAAAAAAGTTTTACCATAGCAGAATGAAACTCCACATTCATTAAGTCAATATCTACCCTCCACCCATTTCCCTAGACTCTGACAAGAACTAATCATTTTTTGTTTGCTTTTTTGAGGCAGGTTCTCACTGTAGCTCAGGCTCTGACTTTGAACTCACTCTGTAGTACAGGCTGGCCTCAAGGTCAGGGTATTACTAATCTGCTTTCTGTCTCGATGGACATGTCTAATTCTGTTTAACACATAAAGGGAATGTGTGATTTTTCCTTTGTAACTGTTTAGTGCAAGGCTTTTGACTTTTACTTGTGATGTAGCACTTGTCAGTACCTCATTCCCATGTTTGGCTGAATGGTACGGCATTATTTGGATGCCTGTTACCTTCCATGAATCAGTGGGTGGATGTCTGAGTTTCTAGCCCTACACCATCACTGTGTAAAAATGAGTAACTGTGCAGAGAAGTAACAATAAGGGGACTATATTCTGGCTCCTGTGCTTGTCCATCCTTTCAATGTCAGCTTTCGTGTGAATCTCCTGCACAGAAGATCTGGATCAGGCTTCTTATCTATCCCATCAACAGTTATCTTTTTCCCTGAGGTAAGGTCTCACTTTAGCTCAGGCTAACCTGGAATTCATTACATACTCCCAGGGTGGCTTCAAACTCACAGCAATCCCCCTACCTCTGCTTCCTGAGTGCCAGGATTAAAGTCATGTGTCACAACACCTAACTCAGTTATCTTTTTAAAACTTTTTTATTAACAATTTTCATTTAGGTACATAATGTGTTATATCAGAATCCTCTCCCACAACCTTCTTTTATCCTTGCTCTCCACATTCTAAACCACTTCTTCTTTCCAGCTGGTCTTTTTTCATTTTTGATGTCTTTTTTTCCCTTTCTCCATCATGCTTGATGAAATGTAGATGGCTCCAGTATTGTTCAGGTAACAACAGACACTGAGTCCTGAATACAATGGTCACCTTACATGACAATGAAGCATTAGAAAACTCTCCTCCTCATTCTATGGATCTTATATTCATTCTTGCTCCTCTTCAACAATGTTTCCTGAGGCTTGGAGGGCTTAACAAAGATGTCTCATTTAGTGCTGAGCACTCAAGAGTGCACTTTGACAAGTTTGTATCTTCCCAGTATTCACCACCATGCTTCTCTGACCAAAACTGAGAACATGAACTTATGGGCATAAACAGAAATATTTAAAGAGCAATTTACGGGGGCTGGAGAGGTGGTTTAGTGGTCAGGGTGCTTGTCTGTGAAGCCTAAGGACCCAGGTTCAACTCCCCAGCACCCACATAAGCCGGATGCACAAGGGGTGCACACATCTGGAGTTTGTCTACAGCAGCTGGAAGACCTGGTATGCCCATTCTGTCTCTCTCTTTCTATCTCTCTCTCCCTACCTGCCTATTTCTCTCTCTCTCTCTCTCTCTCTCTCTCTCTCAAATAAATAAATAAAAATAAAGTATGAAAAAGGAGAGCAATTTGATGGACACAACATGTCCATTTAGCTAAACAACAGTAGGAGCTTCCCCACTAGGATCTATGACGTCTCAAGCCATGGGCTTTTGACTAGGCTCTCAGTACCAGGCCTGAATTTTCTCCCATGGAGTAGGCTTCAAATGCAATTAGAGAGCAGTTGGTTACTCCCATAATAGTCATGCCACTATTGCTGCAGTGGGCACATCTTGCCTAGCTGGCTAGTTGTGTAGTTCACAGGATCCACTGCTAGGGAAGACTATTGTTAACTTTTCTCCCCCAGAAGCCTGCATAGCATTTTCCAGCAAATTGGCAGCTTCTAGCTGAGTTTCAGCTTGATTTCTCCACATAATGCAACCTAACTGGAGAGTTTCATCCATTTGCATTTAATATAATTAGTGTTAAGGAAAGGACCTATATTGCTATCTGATGTTGTTACTGCCTGATTTCATGTTTAATTGTTCAGCATACATTTTTAAATCCCTTCTCATTTCTTTTACTACATATTTTTGTTATATTTTAAAGTTACTGTTAGGAACATAATTTTTTAAATTTATTATGATGCAGTTTGAGTTAATAACACCATTACTTTTAAATATATATTTGTCTATTTACCTTTGTTTGTTTATGAGAGATATAAAATATGGGTATGCCAAAGCCTCCTGCCACTGCAAACAAACTCCTGATGTATACACTACTTTATGCATGTGGCTTGATGTGGGTACCAGGGAATCAAACTTGAGGCCATCATACTTTATAAGCAATCACCTTTATAAAACCACTGAGATATCACTCCAGCCTGATGCTATTACTTTTAATTGTGGAAAACCCTTGAATGTGCTTCCCTTTTTTGCTATCATAACAAGATTATATCTTTATACATTATGTATTTATTCATTAATATAGAATTATAATGATTATATTAATTTTGTTAAATTATAGCAGAAGGAAGTGGCATGACTATTATGGGAGTAGTAACGTCCCTCATATTTACCTGTGAGCTTTTAGTTTGACTGCTGTCTCCTCATGTCTTTTAGTCTGTGGATTTTCATTTCTTATTAGAAAGACTTAGTAGAAATTCACTCTTTTTTTTAATTGGGAAATGTCCTAAATTGTTTCTGATTTCTGAGCAACACAGAATTTATGGTTGACACTTTAACATGGCATTCCACTGCTTTCTGGCTTCCATGTTTTCTAATGAGAAATTGGCTGTCAGTCTCACTAAAGAGTCTTTATTTTTATGAACCCTGGGGGCATAACATGGTTGCTGCCCCCTTGAACTGCTAACAGTTATAATTACCCACATGAGATTTCACAAGATTGGACTCATTAACATTCCATTATGAAAGGGCTTAAGAGATCATTAGATTTTTGACCCTCCCTAAGAGTGTATAGGTAGTTAACAGTTGCTGGGAGAAAGAGACATTTTCTTCAGTAGTGTAGAAGTTTGTAAGTTTCCCATGCTCCTATAAATTAGCCTCTCACCCAGACTCCTATAAGCAATGCTAATTAAACTTCTTGTTTCACTAAGCTAAACTTGAGTGGACTTGTTTCTTTGATCTATTGTTGATGCCCTATCTAGGGTAGAGAGACATTTTGTTCATCTCCCCAGAAAAATTTCACATGACACTTATACAAGACACATTACTTCTTCTCTCTTGCTGCTTTTAAGCTTCCATTTGTCTTTTGAAAATGTGGCTCTGTATGGATCTCGAGTTTATCCTATATTTATTTTCCTGCTACAAATAATAATATATACCAGTGTGGTGGTTTAAATGTATGGCCCCCATACATTCAGACATTTTTGATTAACATACACTCAGGGTGGCAACTTGAGTCTCCAGTGGCAGAACCCTACTAGGGAAGAGGTTTGTCACTGAGGGCAGATCTTAGGCCTAGCTCTAAGTTGTGTACACAGCAGTTTGACTTCTAGTGGTTTGGTGGTACTGACTGTTAGTGTTTGCCAGCTGTTTGGCGGTATGTCTCTGCTTGGATCTATGGAACTGAGCCAGCTTCTCTGCCACTGATGGTTTCCACTGGATTCTCTAAGCCTGAAAAAAAAAATCCATTTCTTCTATAAACTGTTTCTGGCAAGGCTTTTGTCCAGCCACACAAAGCTAACTGCAAAAACCAGTTATGCATGTTGCCATTCTTAATGTTAAACTAAGGAACTAGGGATGGTAGCTCTACAACTTAAAAATAACTGAAGGCAGGGCGTGGTGGCGCACACCTTTAATCCCAGCACTTGGGAGGCAGAGGTAGGAGGATTGCCATGAGTTTGAGGCCACCTTGAGACTACATAGTGAATTCCAGGTCAGCCTGAGAAGAGTGAGACCCTACCCTGAACCCCCCAAAAAAAACAAAACCTGAGCACTCTTTCTGAAATTTAGCTGTGCCTACCACAGTAAGCATTCCTCTGATAAGGGTTTTATTTTAAATAATATTTTAGAGACTCCAAATATTGATTATAGCTTTTGTTAGCTTAGTCATTTTTTTTTCTTTTCTTTTTCTTTTTATTTTTTTTTTTCAAGGTAGGATCTCACTCTGGCCCAGTCTGACCTGACTTGGAATTAACTTTGTAGTCTCAGGGTAGCCTCAAACTCACAGTGATTTCCTACCTCTGCCTCCCGAGTGTTGGCATTAAAAGAGTGCGCCACCACGCCTAGCTTAGTCATTATTTTTGTGGAGGCAACGACTCCTTTCCTTGCCACCATTTTCACTAATATTATTCTATAAATTGTTTATTTTAAAAGTCCTACAGTATTTGAAGAGTACAGTTAAAGTCTCAACACAGAAATAAGAAAAGATAGTCCCCAAGATAACTCCTTGGTTCCATGACGAATTAGGAGGAAGCATTATGTTTCTCAATAAGTAGCTGTAATTTGAGGCTATGTTTTTATTTTTGTGGTGGTTATTTTTGCTTTAATAAACAAAAACAAAGTTACATGGAGCCAAGTCTACAAAGAAATCAAATACTAGTTTGAGTGGAATCACACAAGCTATACTTGATGTCTTCAGCAACAAGTTGTGATAGTTAGGGTGGTTGAAGTCTAAGCCCAAAGTACTGGCAGGTGTGACTGCTCCTGAGGCATGTCTCCTCAGACTGACAAGGCTGCTCTCTGGAGGGGAAACACAGCCCTCCCCTTCTGCACACACCCACTCAATCCTTGATCCTGTTCTGACTATGAGACTTTTGTTATATTTGTTACCCACTCACTTTACCTTACATACTCCTTTCAAGTCCCTGTCTCCAAATATGGCCATCTTGGGAGTTAGGGCTTCAGTATATGCACTGAGAGTGGGATGTAATTCAGCCTCTATCATGGGTTCACACTCATCCTGTAGTATTCATTGCCTTCAGAATGAAGGGCCTGAAATGTGGTAGGAATTCTAGAGAGAAAGGCAAGATAGCTGCATTGTTGATCTTTATTTTGTTGTATCATACTTTCTTCTTTAATAGATGCCCTTTTAGTAACATGAGTAGTTAGTTTGGATATGTGAACATAATCAAGTGAGCCACCTGTATTTTTCACTATTTTCAGAAGGGGAACAGCTGCATACAGAATCGTACCAGATACATAATAGTAAGAGAATTGTCAATTTGTACTCAAGACAGGTTCAAGGAGTTTTGTTGAATGATTTTTTTTCCATGTTTAGAATAAAAATTATGTAAATGATCATCTCATTGTATTACCTAAAAACTTCAAGTTTTATAAATGAATGCATAAAATCTTTCTTACTATACAACCAAAATAGGTTTTATTGTGGGGTTAAACGGAAGAAACTAAATAACTTAAATATAATTGTTTATAAATAATATAAATAAAATAATTATATATAATAATTTAAAAAAATGCTGAAGTCCCAAGTACCAGCTGTCATTTTTAGGTAGTTTAAGGCAGAAGTCTCAGTGTGAGTTCTCAGCAAGCTAGGGATTCCAGATGAGGGAAGATGCAAGATAAAGTGTATTAGTTCCATGCCTCAGTTTGTGCCTCCTTTGTGTCTTAGATGTACCCAGGAACCTACTACTTTTGCTATAGCAGAGTCAATTTAGCACCCTCAACAATTTTAACTGGCTTTGTTTAATTCATCTAATTTTCGCATGGGGTTATACACCGCAAACACTTCAGATGTGAAATCAGCTGGATTTTTTGGGTTGCTGAGCTCAGTAAGGCAGCCCTGAAGAGTTGCTCCACTGCATGTGATCCCTAGAGTTGAGAGATTCACACTATGCATGTATATTTAAGAGTGTTGAGTATATTCCTTCTGAGAAACACTCTACAATCCAGACTTAACTGGTCTGGACTTTTCTCTTAGGTACTTAGGACTGAGATAATTTGGCCAGTACTACAAACCTGGTGAATACCATGGACAGAAGCTAAGATTCTTTAATACCCTGTAATTATCACCTATCCCAAAAGTGTGCAGAGTTTTGTTGACAGCAAGGAGAACACTGAGTGTGGGTGTCACTGTATTTAATTATCATGCCCAATGCCATCTTTTACAATGTAAATTCTATGCCATTATGTTTTCTATTTTTTTAATTTTTTGTTTATTTTTTATTTATTTTAAAGTGACCAACAAAGAGAGAAAGAGGCAGAGAGAGAGAGAGAGAGAGAGAGAGAATGGGTGTGCCAGGGCCTCTAGCCACTGCAAATGAACTCCAGATGTGTGTGCCACCTTGTGCATCTGGCTTACATAGGTCCTGAGGAATCGAGCCTCGAACCAGGGTCCTTAAGCTTCACAGGCAAGCACTTAACCGCTAAGCCATCTCTCCAGGCCCTCTTTTTTTTTTTTTTTTTTTTTTTTTTTTTGGTATTATGACTCTGTTAAGAGTCCTTGAACTCTGGCAATGTTTGAATAGCATTTGGATTGATGAAAACTATGGGGACTTTTAAAGTTGGACTGAATGCATTGTGTTTTACACAGTTTATGAAGGCCAGAGGTAAAATATGGTGGTTTGAGTCAGGTGTCCCCCATAAACTTACATTTTCTGAATGCTTGATCCTGAGCTGATGGTGATTTGTGAATTAGAATGGGGCAGGTTTATGAGTGTTTTAGCCAGGTTCCCCTTGCCAGTGTTTGGCATACTCTCCAGCTAATGTTGTCCACCTGATGTTGGCCACATTTTCCCATGCCATCATGGAGCGTCCCCTCAAGTCTGTAAATCAAAATAAACTGTTCCCTCCACAAACTGCTTGGTCAGGTGCTTTCAGCCAGCCATGAGAAGGTGAGTGTAGCAGCATCATAAAGGCTAATTGAGTTAAGATGATGGCACTGAGCAGCATAGCACTGCCTGGAATATGGTGAGGGTTCATCTTTCACAATCACACAAGAGAAGGAAAAGGAATGTGTAAGAAAAAAAGAGTCACTCAAAGTCCTTTGCCAAAAAATCTTAAATTGTTTGCCATCTCATTCTCCCTGACCTCAGTGTGTTCAATACCACAGTCATAGTCAGGAACAATGTTTTTAATGCCACAGTTTGAATATGACCCAATTTTTAAATTAGACCCATATATTAAACCTTTTTAAAATAAATTTCCTGATTCCGTTGCCTTACATACTTGGATATATTTCTATTTCCTTTGCTTTCTTAGACTCAAATAATGAAAGCCCTTTATAGTTCATCCAAAGCTCACTGATTCAGGCATGTGGTGTTCACATTTTATGAGTAATTTCCAGGACACTTCCTATTTTTCTATTGAGCTGCATGCCAAGATAACTTTTAGACAGTACCACAGCATGGGTAATTGTCAATTATCCAGGTTTGTGCTGGCTATGTCGTGAAAGTGTTTCTGCAAATGGGGGTCTGTGCCCACAGGTACATTTCATTGTCTATGAAGAATTCTTGTTGGAGAATGTTCTATTACTTTATAACCCTTTTTAACACATTTATATGTAAGTACATCAATGGGTGCTGTTTATCTGTGTCTGTAAGAAATCTATCATTAGATATCCAAAGACAGTCACAATTATGTAAGCTGACCACTTAAATAAGGAAACAGTACCTTGTTAGCAATTGGCACCAACCATTTAGTGACATTTTGATAAACTGCCTCAATATTGTGTATAGCATTTAGGTTCCTTTTCACTTTTTAAAGGTCACAGTCTGAAAAGTAACACAGACACAGTGAAAGCTGGTATTTAAAGGGTAGAGGAGAACTCAAATAAATAGCCAGTTCCACATGTGGGTCTCTTCTCTCCTCACAATAAAATGTCTGATAGTCTGTGTGCCCTTTATATTCTACTTACTATAGTTTCCACATTGCAAGGGTGATACCTTTTTTTTTTCCCAGTTTAGATTTTCTGGTATTCAGACCTTCACTGTATGAACAGGAGGTACTTTTGCAGTTAACTCCCTTGTGTTACTCAGTGGCTTCCTTCCTAGGAAAGATTATCCAGACATAGTCTCTACAAGGACCCAGGAGAATCTTTGTCAAACACCAGTGAGAACACACCCCCATCTCTCATGGGTGGAAACTTGAAACCAACTGTAACAAAACTCTAGACTACTGGGTTTCTTACAAACTGAGCTATAGAACTCAAGATGCTAACTCAGAATCATGGAAGGTAGAACCACAATCTTTTGGGAATCTAACATCTGCAGATAGCTCATGCACATGCCTTTGAAAGCCATTGTTCTGTGTCATGAACAGGAACAGGCGCTCTGAGTGACTGCAGAATGCAGAGCTATACTCACTTCAGCTTCCACTTTACATACTAAATTTACTAAATTCTAATTCAGTATGAAAATGGCTTCTGTTTCTAACAGAACTTTAAGACAAAAAAGTAAATAAATTCATTGTCATTTTCCAAAATGACCTATCCTTGACTATTTTTCTAGTGTGATGTGAGTGAATCATCTGTGCCTGTTGTGTCCTGCTGGGGGACACATTGTGGAGGCTATATCATTGTCATTTTAATATGAGTAGCAAATGCATTGCTATATGTGAGGAGAGCATGGCCATGGCATCTCTGAACAGTGATTGGTTGGACCAGATAGCAGTTCCCAGGTGAAGTCAGTGGTCTCAGTCACAGAATTGCAGGGAACATAGCTGTTCTTCTCAAGAAGCAATGCTCTACCTGTAAGTATTGATTCTAAATAAATACCTAATATTTATTTTCACAAATTTTGTAGCATAGAAACTCCAGAAAGCAACCCTTAAACAGTTCTTAAATTAAATGACTAAGAAAAGTCAACTGCACCTTATACCTAAAATATGTGTGATGACACAGATGCATTCAATACAAAGCAAAGTTTTGCTGTGTCCAAAATAAATGAGATTTAGAAAACAATGCATTCACTTTTACTAGTAGATATTATTCCAATGAAGTTTAAAGAACCTTCTAATAAAACAGCTGAGGATGGACTGTAGGTCAGGCAGACTTCAGGTTGATTAAATTTCTTCAATCCCACACTCTTGCCTTGGATGTCAATAGAGAAGCCCATATTTAAACACTCAGAAAGAACCTTATATGTGTGAGGCCAAAGTAGTCCCCTCATCCATTTTGTTGCCTTCACTTAGCTTTGAGGAAGACAGTGAGGCACACTTAATTATTTAATTAGGAATTAAGTAAGAAACATGCCTCTAGGACAGGTTTGTGAGGGCATTTTTAGGAAGGATTAACTGAGGAAGGTATCCTTCCCCAGTGTTGGCAGCCCTTCCATGATGGACTACACATCAGGAATCATCAGGAGAACACAGGGTCTTTTGCCTGGTGGCCCATGCTGTTGGCTGATCCAGGCACCTATTCAATGTTTATCCTTCACAGACATTGGAACCCAGCTCCATCATCAACCTTCCAACATGGAATGAAAACCAGCAGCTCTCTAGGAATACTCCAGGTCTTTGGTGCTGGATTGGGACTGCTGAGACACCCAGCCTCATAGAATGAACAGCTACTGGTTTTTCCAACTGTCCAGCCTGAAGACAGGTATTGTTGAACTGCCAATCCCACACAATGTAAGCTACTAGAATAAATCCCCTTTCTAATACATAGTCATGCTGTTGGTTCTATTACTTTAGAGACCTCTGATGAATACACTGTCTCATCTTCAACTGTATCCATCAATCTGCATGGTTTACTAATAAGTACCTATTGAACTTACTCATAACCTATGCCTCCTTAGAAGCTATATTTTGGGGATTCTACCTCTGACCTTCTCTCCTTTCCTGAGCTGCACTAGCTATCATCCACTAGCTATCCCTTCATCCTGTGCTAGGTAATTTGCCTTTTCTCTGACTGCTCCTTTTGGTTCTGGGTCTTGTACCAACTTGGTTGTTTGCTACAGTTCTTCTCTGTACTGTCCCTCATTGACTCTGGATCACCAGTGACAAGGAACATTGTTTTCTGATATTTTTTCTGATGCCATGGAAAGCCAGGTTTTTCTCTCTTGAAAACGTGACACTGGACTGATATGTCTCGCCAGATCCCCCTAAATCAAGCAAGTCTTGGATCTGGTTTTCCACATTTGTCTAGCCCGTAGCCCCCATGATTTAGAACTGACAGCAAAGAAAAACAGCTATTGATTGGCTGTGACTATAGCCACACTTCTCAACACTTGTTAATGGGTTTTCATTGAATTATAAGAAACACATGAGGAATGATGAGGCTAGAAGTTCATATTGATGATGGGGTATAAAAATTAATATGCATTATCTAATGAGGACTGGACATTTTATCTTCCTTATGGCCAGAAAAAGCCCTTTGGGAATGAGCGAAGGAAAATGGAACATATTCAAAAGTGAAAATTAGAAATGATGCAAAGGAATGGGGGTGTTGTTATTTTTAAGAAGTGCAGGCACAGAAAGTAGTCCAGGAACCCATAAAGAGTAATTCAGTCCAGTAGGAAAGTAGTCCAGGAACCCATAGAGAGTAGTTCAGTATGAAAAAAATGATGCATGGAGGAAAGTTTAGACATCACTCATCCAGAGATGGCAAGTTCACCCTTTAACACTATCCATAGCTCTTGTGTTTTTCGCTCCCTTGTCCTTCTAACTTAATTTTAGCACATGAGAGGACCCTAAAGTATGTCTTAAGTGAAGAATTAACAAAAGAAATTGCATTATACATCTGAAATATGTGTAATAGCATAGATATATTCAGTCATACTTAAAAAAAAAAAAAAACTCTCACTGTGTCCAAAATAAATTTGGTTTAGAAAATAATACATTTAATTTTTCTAGTAGATATTATTCCAATAAAGTTTAAAGATCTTAGTTATATATCTGTTTGTTTTTCTTTAAATATACTAGAAGCTTTACTGTTTCCTAGCTCATTAACTTAACATACAATTTCTTAGCATTTTTCCACATTATTTGGAGAAAATGTGTCTTCCTGCTGGAATTTTCTGCATTGTGTATACAGTGTTACTTATTGCTTGGATAATGCCCGATTAATTTCAGTGGATTCTTTTTGACATAAAAATGGATTTGCACTGAAGGGCAAACAGTACTTCCATATGTATCCAGGCTGCATTACAATTGAATCCATCACATTATACATTTATAGGTGTCTACCCCTGTTACACTGTTGAAATGGTCTGCCATAAAAAATGGCCAAGTGAAAAGCTGGTTTAAATTTCATGCGTTTTTTTTTTTTTTTTTTTTTTTGCAAAATATTTGGGTAGATGAACAGAAGTCTCCATGAAGAAATTCTTTCCAACATGAATATGCTAACACAACTCTGGAAGCCACATCTCAGCACTTCATCTGGGACCTTTTCCTCAGATTCCAGTGACAGACTTGTTTTAGGGTCAGCATGTTGAAAAGCACTAAGAATTTATTTTTTTCAAGCTCACAGTGGCAAATGGTACATGAAGAGAGGAAAAGGTAATTTCTGTTTTCTCTGGCACCAGTGATACTAATAAATAAAAGCCCTTCAAAAACCCACTTTACCATTTAGGATCTTTTAATCCATTTCTTTAAAAACTATCTCACTGAACCTATTAATTTAATTGTTTCAGGGGATTGAAATATCCTTGTGTCATTCACTGAGTATGGTAAAACCATACCTAAAAAGCTGACTTAGATGTGGGGCAAAACTTCTCTTTCAGAGACAAGCATGGAAAACAGACATAATAGAACTTTTGAGAGATCCTGAAAGTGGGAACACTAATTTGGGGTACTTCAATGAGCTTATTATGTTTTCATACCTTATAAATCTGAAATGATCAGAGATAAATGCATTGTGGCAAATAGCAATATCCTGGTGGGAGGGACAAAAAGCCTTCCGGTCTTTTCACTACGACTTCAAACAACGAAAAGCAAAATCACTGGCTCATGTTTTAGGACTCTGTTTCCTGCATAATAAGAACACATTAGGATAGAAATGGATGATGACTATAGCTGATGTAATCAGATCAACTGCATTTATACTCTAGTTGTCTTTTCTGATAGTGTGACCTTAAGAAAGTTATTTAACTTCCATGGGTGTCAAGTCTCTTCATGTGTAAAAAGTGGGGATTCAAACGCTCAACTGCTTTTTATCCTTGTACATATATAATCTCTGGAAAGTAGAAATTCATATTATATATTATTATTATTTAAACTTATATTCTTACTTTCAATGGTTTCTCCTGTCCATTCCTTTAGGTGTCATTTCTTCATCTTTTGAGTGTAAGTATCTAACTAATTCTTCATGCTTTAGATGGTCCATGAATTCTGACTCATAACTTTTTCCAGTCAAATTATTACAAGATGGTGTTATTTATCATGATGCACGAATGGAATATAAATGAAGTAGTGCGTATGAGTATATTAGCTCCATTACCTGAATACATATGGATCTGTAACATGTGTGAAGTGACGCAAAGTGAATTTTGAGATGATGAAAATGTGGGCGAAGTTCAAATACTTTTTGCCATTTCTTCCCTCCTATCAGCAAAACTAGTAAACATGCAAGATAAAACAATGTATATTAAGGCAGATAGAACTGACTTGTGAGGTTTTAAATATAAGGCTTATGATACACTTTTGCTTTCTAGTATGTTACAGTATATTTTATCATATTGTTGGATAATTATCAAATTCATTTGCATTTTTAAAAGCCTTTTTACATAAGTTAGGGGGTCAAAGGCATGGTATAATATTTGTTGTACTTTAATGTCCAAAGTTAGAAATTGCTCTGTAGCAAAGGGGTTTGAGAACTATAAATTATGCTATAACTTACAGAATATAAATGTGTACTAAGCATAAAGAATTCAGTTCAGGTCTGCTAGCCTAAGCACAATGGGCTGAATAGAAGAATCTTAAGATTTCTTAGCTGCCTAATATTCTTACAAATGGCCCATGCTATGCTAATAAAAGTATTGTGACAAGGAGCTTTTGCAGTGGAAACTGACAGATGAGGCAGAGTGAAGTACTTTTTGAGACAAGCTACTGCAGTAAATCACTAAGGCGCACAAACAATCATCCTTCATCAGTGGGTAATTTGTTTCTTAGCAATTGCAAATCGAAAACAATGTAAACAAACAAATCGACAACTAATGAACATCCCCCACTGCTCACTGTAAATAGATCTACAACTTTAGAAGAACACTTTATCCAACACATTGTCAACTCATTGTAAACACATCTACAACTCATAAACAACTCATTACCCAGTATGTTGTCACCTCATTGCAATTAAAGTTTAACGCTAACTGTACTGTATGTTTCTGCTCTGAGTCAGATTATAACCATGGAAGAAAATGCAAAGGAGAGCCAGGTAGCAATAAGAAGCCTTTTCTTTTACGTGGGCCCCTACATCAGTTTGACTTTTAAAATCATTGAGCCAGGCTTATGTGGAAATTAAACTGCATTTTCATCCTTTCCTCTGGTAGTCCACATTTTCCATTCACATGGAGAAGGCAGCAGTTTCTTAGCACAAATTTCTTTCATAGAGGAAAAGTAAATGTGTAAAGTATTCCCCAAGCAGTAGTAAAACTCACAGCTTTTACTGTAATTGCTTTGTGTGAACTGCATTTGGCATTCCTACCTGGTACATAATCTTTTGGTTGGGGCAAGTGCTTTTTATACTCTACAGAAAGATTATTTTTGGAAAGCAAACTTGAACTTATGAATGTCAACGCAATTTTCCTGTAATGTTAACTTTATCTAAGGAGTTAAGTGGGTTTATTCACCATTCTGATATACATAGTTGTTATATCACCAAAGAAGTATTGCCAGGCTATGTATATACTTATGGATAATATACACGCAAATTGTGTATAACACATAAATAGACCTGTCAACAATATTTGACACATTATACAAAAGGTAGATTTATGAGAGGAGGGTATAGTTTTACTGTAATTATTTTCTTAATTCAGACCCAACTTCAACTTTCTGAGTCTATGTGAAAGATTGAAATCTTGAGTTAGAATTCTATAAAATGAACAGAGTTTAAAGATTTAAGATATAATCCTATGTGTATAATTACATTTACCATTTAATCTCTTTATGAGCACCACTCACACCCGCTAACAAGAAAGGGCAGTGTAGTAATGGAAGAACAAGGGAAAATTAACATCCTGACTCTATTTACCTTTGTTTCTAAGGATTTTTTATACTTTAATATCATAATGACTTTTTAAAAGTTGTAGTATGAAGGATAAGTCCATAGACTCTATTGCAGTTACCTTCATGCTGCTGGCAAAAGTCATCCAACCAAAAGCAGCTGATCGGAAGAAAGGATTTATTTTGGCTTACAGACTCAAGGGGAAGTTCCATGGTGGCAGGGGGAAAGATGGCATGAGAAGAGGCCGGACATCACCTCTGCTGCAGCAGGTGGAACACTGCAGCATGAAAATAGGCCAAACATTGACAATGGGAAGCTCCTTATAACACCTATAAGCCCGCCCCAACAATACACCCCCTGCAGGCAGGAAACTCCAATTCCCCAATTGCCACCAGCTGGAAGACCTAGTATTCAGAACACATGAGTTTATGGGGGATATCTGATTCCATACAGTGCAGACTTCTTCCTGGGAGCTTAGTAAGATGGCTTTCACTCCAAAGTTTATTCTGAGTATTTTACATACTTACAATATTGTTAGCACTGGGGACTTTGAAGACATGTAAGAAGAGATGGGATAATTATTGTCTGCTGAAAAATAAGGCTATATGAAGGCTTTGCACCTGGATAATTGAGTTTGCAAGTACTTATTACCTTTTAGCTGTGTTACATGTCTTCTCTGAACCCTAGTTTCTATAGTCATAAAATGTGGCTGGAGGACTATTGCAAGGATTTGAGATAAAAACAACTGGCAAGCAACTAGTAAAATGCCAGATGCTGAACCAGTAGACACTGGGGGTGGGCCTTGAAGTGTTACAAACCCATTCTCCTTACTGTTCCTGCTCTTGCTACTTCCTCTCTGCTGATGTGACAAAGTGAGCCAGCTGCCTGCCCTGATGTGCTTGTCCTACTATGATGGACTTACCCTCAAAACTGTAAGCTGAAAAATAAGCCCTTTCCTTCCTTTAGCTGGTTCAGGTGCAGTATTTTGTTCCAGCAACAAAAATGTAATTGAGACAGAGGTCATAACATTGTATATTAACATTTCCTTGGGAATACAGTTTTGTGTAGAGCCGTAGACTTTTATTTCTTTCTTCTTTGACACACTCAATGAAGATATAATCTGATTTAGTTGCATGATGTTGGAGGATGATCATTCTAATTTAAATAATATTAAGCATGTAAAAATATTCCAAAAGAGATTTAAAATTTTCTCATGCACACTACACTAACAAATCAATATATTAACTCCTATAAAAAGAAGCAGGTTGCTATGATATAAAGATAAATATGAATTATAAGAGTATTTGTTTTCAGAATATTCTTGCTTTGAAGCAAACATGTGAACTTGAACAACTCCTTTAACCCAGCCAGATGAAATTAAGCGTTTTTAGTTTTACATTCATTTCTCCCACTTCCCACTCAAAATGTTTTTCCAGTCATTCAACAGATCACGTCCAGCATGCTAGGTACTCTGCTAGTCATCGTGAGCAAACAAAACCCTGTCTGCATGGGGCTGATGTTTTAATGGAAGAAAAAGAAGGAAATAATAAAATAATGTAATATCAGGAGCAATGGTGTTTAAAGTAATGCAAGTAGGATGTTTCATAAAACGGCAAGGTAGGCTATTTTTCATAGACTGGTGAGAGATGACATTTAATTATGAACTTGAAGTAAATGGCAAAGATGTCAATCAATTCTCCAGTAGACTCAAGATAACAAACTGTAAGAGGTGAAGAAATTACATCTTCTGCCCTGTGAGGCTAGGAGAATCCATCTCTATTCCTCTGTGTAGATTACATGTAGGAAAAGTTCATCTTTCTTCCCTTCTGTTCCAAATTATGCCCAGTTTTAAAATTTCTTATTTATAAACTTGCAAATGTGTATACATGCTTTTGTGTGTTGGTGTGTGTGTGTGTGTGTGTGCATGCGCGCGCGTGTGTGTGCGTGTAAGCATATCAGGGCCTCTTACCTCTGCAAACAAACACCAAACACTTGTACCACTTTTTGAATCTGGCTTTACATGGGCGGCTTGGGAATTAAATCCTGGCTAAGAGGCATTGCAAGCAAGTTCTTTTAACTGCTGAGCCATCTTCTCAGCTCTTTATCTTGCCTACATTTGACTTCTTTCAGAATTCATGCTTTACAAAATTTTTCATAGATTCCCTCTTTAATTTCCACAAACTGAATATCAAAAGATGATTTCTAGACATGAATGTGTTAGGATTACCACAAAGAGGATAGACATTGTGAGGTAGAGAGTTGTAGAAAATGTTGTAAGGATGTCAGGGATGTAAGAGAGCTGAATGATGTAGGATTTTTCAGGCCAAAGCAAAGCTGAGGGTATGAGTTTTTTTTTTTTTTTTTTTTTTTTTGCAAAAGAAGTTGTACTAGGGTGCCTACAGCCCTGAGGGCAGAGTGTGGCATGAAATGACATACAGAAACCTAAGGTGGGTAAGGAAGAATTTTTTGTTTGTTTGTTTTTTGCTTGTAGTCTTTTTTATAAACTAGAAAATTTGTTGTATGGACAAATCCTGTGTTGGGCTCATTCCCTTCCTCCTTGCCCCATTGTACTGAGGGCCCTCCTCCATGGGGTCACTGGTATTCACAGTGGCTTATGGTTATGAGTGCAACAGTCAGTCACTGCGGGGGACAATGCATCTGGACACTCCTTCCCACCCTGTGTCTCATACACTCTTTCTATCCCCCTCTTCAGCAATGTTTCCTGAGCCTTGGAGGATGTGTTACGAGTCTACTTTAGTGTTGAGCTCTCAACAACTTCTGGAGATCTGCTACGATATAGTTTGAGCGTCTTCAGTGTCTATTACCATCTGCTTAACACGAGCGGTCAGGTTCACTGTGAGAGCAGCATGCATTCTTAACCCCTTCAAATCCTCCGTGATTTCACCGGGACCCTGCTGACATGAAGGAGGTGGCTGTCTTTTTTTGTCCTGTTTATGGATTTGGCTGTCCCCAGTTTTCACTGCCTTTTGTAAAAAAGAAAACAAGATTCTCCAACTGAGAATGAGAATGGCATGGGTTAAAGGGGAAAATCATGGTTAATTAAGAGAGGTTTTGATGGTACAGTCACTTTTGGGTCAAAGACTAGTGAGAGCTTCTCACTGGAGTTCATGAATTTCATCTCTATGGGATTCTGACTTGGTTCCTAGTGTGAGTATGAGTTCCTTCCCACTGAGCCAGCCTCTTATCCAATCAGAGGGCGATTGGTTACCTACATAGACTGAGGGCCACCCACATTCAGAGTGGGTCTACCCTCCTTAGTTAATCCTTTTTTATAAAAAGAAGTAGCCTCAATGACAGGCCCTCTTGAGACTAAGAACATCATGCCCTATGCTGAATCAACACAGTTACTCAATGCTGCTCTATCATGGTCCCCCAAACAAAATAAAAGCTCTAGCAACTTATACTTAGCCATTAAAACATTCCTCTCTATTGAACAAGCATCTCATTAATAATAATATAAGGAAAGTAGATGAACAGAAGGCAAATGAAGGTCTGAAAGCATAATCACTTTCCAGGCTGTGTATGATGATCTCTAAAGCTTAAATGACCTCATCTTCAGTGCTCTGCACAAGCCATATACTTCTAGAATTCTAGAATGATCTATCCTCTCCATTGCCACCCAGATCAAAATGTCTGGGTGGTCTCAACAGTAAAGTTCAACTGGAATAGACTGAGGAGTTTATGAAGTAAGAATAAAGAAGACAAGATCTCAGCAAGGAAATATTACATCGCCCATGTGAAAATTCCCAGAAAAGAAATTGTCCATTCTCACCTTTCAACTCTCTCGCATTTTCTCTCTCCCACCATCCATTCTGTTTTTGTCCCCAGCATCCATATTATTCTTGAAGCATATCAAGTTTCCAGATGAAAATATGTGCTCAAAATGTGCTAATATCTTTCAGGTGTGTAGAACAGATGTGTGTACTAGGCATTTAAGGCACAACATTGCTAAGATCTGGGTCTTATAAACTTGATTCAAGCAGGATGTTGCATGGAGCATGTGGTGCAGCATACCTGTTGCAAAGCAAAGGCGGTAAGCAATGATTTAGTTCCAGAAAGGAAGCAAAGTTCACGATCCCTCATAAAAATAAATGTAAATGATTTTAACAAATGTTCTGTTTTACTTTCCTTCCCAGTGACTTTTTACTTTATTTTTAAGGTTGAAGCTTCTCAAGAATATGCACTCTTTCATTGAATCATGTTACTAATAAAGCCTAGAGCATACCTACAGCTTGAAGCTTATGTCTTATTGGTATTTGATGTCATATTGTTCTGGAAGCCCTGGGAAAGGAACTTTTCATAAGCCCAACTAAGCTTTACCCTGCCAATACAGAGCTACGGAGCTCACCAAGGCACTGAAAGTTCAGACTGTACACGGTACTTAAGACAAATGAATTCTGCCAGTTTCCACGCCATCTGGTTACTTTTACCCACTTGTTCATAACTCATCCTGTTCTCTACTCTGTGCTTCCCTTATCCTCTGCTTGTTGGTCTCATCTGAATTCCCCTGTTTTGGCATTCATATGAGACTATCACAGACCTTTCCTCTCTTTCTTGGCTGACATGGGGGAAATTCCAGATAACTAGCTGTGGTTGAAATATGCATGCACAGAAGTGAACATCTGCTGAACAAATGGAGATGGCTTTAAACACATACACCTAGAATCTGTTTGATCTAAATAGGTTTTTGTCTGCTTTTGTCTTCCTACATAAGACCTCAGCTATTGACCTCTTCTAACCCTTATCCCCTAAATGGAAAAATCCCCCAACTCATATAGCAAGAAAATGTTCCTTGCAAAGCATTGTGTCTTAATATGGACCCCAAGTGTTCTTTTGCTCTCTGAATAAAATTTTGAAAATTAAAAAATAAACAATAGGGTCTGGAGAGATGGCTTAGAGGTTAAGGCACTTGCTTGTGAAGCCTAAGGACCCAGGTCTGATTCTCCAATACCTTCGTAAGCCAGGTGCACAGGGTAGCATATGCATCTGGAGTTTGTTTGCAGTGGCTACAGGCTCTGACATGCCCATTCTCATATTCTCTCTGAAATAGATGATAAAATATTTTTAAAAAATTAATAAAATAAACACTAAAAATCATTAAATTTCCTTTGAAAATAAAATATCTCAAACATTAAATCTTTACAAAATTTGCTATTTTACTGTTATAAAATAAGGTGTGGGGGCTGGAGAAATGGCTTAGTGGTTAAGATGCTTACCTGCAAAGCCGAAGGACCCAAGTTCAATTTTCCAGGACCCACGTAAGCCAGATGGACAAGGGACATATGCATCTGGAGTTTGTCTGCAGTGGCTGAAGGTCCCGGTGTGCCCATTCTTTCTCTCTGTCTCTCTCTGTCTCTCTGTCTCTCTCTCCCTCTTACTCTTTCAAATAAATAAAAAATAAAATATTTTTTTAAATAAGGTTTGAAAATTTATTGAAAATAACTAGTTGTCAATTATGTTTCTGCTTCTTTTTTTTTTTTTTTTTTTTTTTTGGAGAGAGACACAGAGAGAGACAGAGAGAGAGGAAGAGGAAGACAGAGAATGAGCACACCAGCAGCTTCTCAGCAGCTGAGTGAACTCCAGATGCGTGTGCCCCCTTGTGGGCAGTAGAGCATTGTGCCCTTGTGTCATTCTGCATCTGGCTAAACGTGGGACCTGGAGATTAGAACTGGTGTTCTTGGGCTTAGGAGGCAGGCACCTTAACTGCTAAGTCATCTCTCCAGCCCTGTTTCTGCTTCTTTTAAAAAGTGTATCTTCAATCATTTCATTTTTTTAAAATTTATTTAAAATTTATTTTATTCATTTATTATTTTAGAGAGAGAGAGAGAGAAAGAGAGAGAGAGGCACCAGAGCCTCAACCACTGCAATCAAACTCCAGATGCTTGAACTACCTAGTGGGCACGTTCAACCTTGCGCTTGTCTCACCTTTGTGTGTCTGGCTAACGAGATCTAGAGAATCAAACACAGGTCCTTAGGCTTTGCAGGCAAGCATCTTAACTAAGCTAAGCCATCTCTATCCCATTCAATCACTTTTTATCAAATTTCTATAGCCTATAATCTGTCAGGAGAACGCTTAACATACTCATGTCTCTCAGAATTTAGAATCTCTCAGCCCTGTGTGGTGGTACACACCTGCAATCTTACCACTGGAGAGGTAAAGGCATGAAGATTCAGGAGTTTAAGGCCATTTTTTGCTAAATACTGAGTTTAAAGCGAGCCAGGTCTACATGAGACCTGTGTCAAAACAAAAAAATAATTAAAAAAAAAAAGAAAACAATAGCAACAAAAAAGAAACTAGGTTTTTTCTTTTCTTTTCTTTTTTTGGCTTTAGGAAAGTGCATTAAAAGTGAGCTAAACTCCTAGTTCCCTACCCCCATTTTGTTTGTTTTTTATGTTGTCTGGGTTTTATGGAGAGGGGGCACAAGGGTCTTGATGTGTAGCCCTGGCTGGGTTGGTCCTTGGTATGCTCCCGTCTCAGCCTTCCCATGCAGATGTTTGAGATATACACCATTACACCTGGAAAACTTTGAGGATGGCTGCTCGCTTGGCTCACAGTTGTGGAGGTTTCAGCATATGATCAGCTAGTTCTGTTGCTTCCAGGCCCATGGTGAAACAGCACATCATTGAGGGAATGTTCCTCTGTGAGTGGCCCCAGTCTGGTTCCCACCTCTGCTGTCCCGTGTTCTGTCACAAACTGAGTTTTAAAGCAACATATTATAGTGTGTGGTGTTTTGTGTAATATCTTATTAACTATTGAAATCCTTTGATTTAGATAAAAAGGTCTACTGTTAAAACAAACAAACAAACAAACAAAAAAAACCCAACTGTGTAAATAAAGACCTTAGGGTCTCAAAAATAATGTCTATGAAAGTTCTTATAGGAAAATGCAACTGATTAGTTTATTCTACTTGTTATAAATGGTGAAAGTAAAAATCTGACTCTCACACATACAACTATAAAAGAAACATTCATTGATTGTTTATTTTAAGGTACAGTTTCTTGAGTCTCAACATCTCTACTGTTATATTTTAATTATTATTTTCACAAAAATTGTTAAACTACTTTAGAAGCTATATTTTAACAAAATTGAACTGTGAAATAATTGGATCTTTGAATGAGATGTTTCATCATCTGTCAGATTTGTGATTTACATGGTCAGTGATTGATGGATTAGAAATGAAAGGGTTAAGCCATGTGGGCCAGCAAATAATCACTAGGAAGTAAGTTCAGGATGCCAAGGTTCAAGTAGGTCAAAGCCTGATGGAGTCAGAGATCAAGAAAACCAAGAGTTCAGAAAGCTGGGGACCTGGCGAAACGTGCCCTGGAAATTTTTAAGTAAGAAGGGTCCATGAACCCACTGTTGTGCCAGCATGCCCCAGAAAACACAAACATCATAATCTCAAGCCACTATCTCCAAGATGGAGCTTCCCATCACTGACATGGTTTGGAACTGTGTGCCAGATGACAGGTGAGAAGCCTCTTTGCTTGAAGGTCTATGGCCTATTTAGAGTCACCAGACTCAGATCATTACAAGAGAACATTAAAGCAAAAAGAAGATCCCAGTACTGTGTTACAGTGGAAAGAGTTTAAAGGTTAGTGATTCCACTGGGCCTTGACATGATTGACATGATTGGCCCTCATGGTGGCTCAGTAGCACACACACAAACTTAACACAGTCCACAATGAAAGGCAACAGAATCAAGTTCCTAGACAAAGTAAAGATGTATGAGTGTCACAGGGGCAATACAGCAGGACAAGCTTAGGCTCCCAGGCAGAAAATCAACCTAAACTCAGCCTGCAAGTGTGACATGTGGCACTCATTCTTTAATCAGTCTATTTGAGCCTTCATTTTCCCTTTTATGTACTAATGAGAGCACTATTTCCTCCTTGAGTCTATAGGTATTAGAGACAAGCTACTCAAAAAGAAAGGTTCATTGAATGTGAATAATAGCAGAAAGCATTGCATCCAGTATTACTCCTATTACTTGGCCTGGGTTTGATTCCTCCATTCCCACATAAGTCAGATACACAATATAGCACATGCCTCTGGAAGTTGCTTGCAGCAGCAAGAAACCCATGCATACCCATTCTATCTCCCCTCACAGATAAATAAAAACATTAAAATAAAATAACATTCTAGCCTAAAAATAGAAAGACTGTGATTCCCTCCCCCCCCCTTTACCCTACCATGATCGATCATCATTGATAGCCTCCACCAAGGCCTGAAAACCTCGACTCCATTGTAAAGCTCTCAAGAACCTGATGTAGTCAGAATTAGTTTACCTTAAGCTAAAGTTTTTAGAATGGTGTAGGTCAGACCTAGTAATAATCATAGGCGTAATTTACTAAAGATGACATGGTTATTAATCCTGTGTATGGTGAACTGCCTATTATAATTTTGGTTAGAAATTAGCTAAATATTTTTATTAGGGTCAGTATCATGACTAAAAATTAAACTGGATTATAGAAAATATAAATTGGCCTTAATGTAATCTTACTTGTGAAATTTTGATATTTTGAAGATTTTGTCAATGGATATGAAGAGTCCTCAACTGACCACAAACATTCCTGATGAGTTCTCACATCCTTGTAGAGACACATTTTGAGGAGGATGAAATCCTTTACATTGCTTCATAAAGTCTTATGCAATACTTTTAGAAAAAAATAGTCTAAGAGCCAGGCGTGGTGGCGCACGCCTTTAATCCCAGCCCTCGGGAGGCAGAGGTAGGAGAATCGCCATGAGTTCGAGGCCACCCTGAGATTACATAGTTAATTCCAGGTCAGCCTGGGCTAGAGTGAGACCCTACCTCAAAAAACCAAAAAATAAATAAATAAATAAATAAAAATAAAAAGTCTGAGCTTGTGTTGGTACATGCATGCAATGCAAGCAGTTAGGGAGGTAGAGGCAGGAGGAATTCTAGTTCAAGACCGACCTTACCTGTGTAGCAAGATCTTTTGCCCTACAATAAAAATAGAGGTATTTGATCATATCTTTCAGAATCATTCTTTACTACTAAATCGACTCAAAGCCTTGAGAGGAAAGAAGGACGTTAAGGTAGTGCTATTCAGAATTCTTTTTCTTAATCTTTCCTCAAGGAAAAGTAGTTAATTACATGATGCATCCAGACTACATCAAATGCTAATATGAAATACATCAGCACAGCATTTCTACGTTTAGAATCAAGCATTCACCCTAAAATTTTACCCAACCATCTATCGTCCATCAATAATCAATTCATTAAGTTACAAGACATTTATTTTGGGTAAATGTTTCTACTCTCAACGTGTTCACAGTTTTGTGTAAGAAAGTAGCATGCAAATAGCAAAATGCAGCGGGCGAGGAGCATCCTGATGGCTGTATGTACAGAACACAGAAATAGTTCCAGAGAGAAGGATCTCCTTTACGGGAGAGTCAGAAATGCTTTTCAGAACAGATAACATTTAGATTGGTATTTAATGTATGAATGAGATTAAATGAGAAAATTTGTTTAAGCAATTTACAATTTTTATGGTAAAATAGATACCAGGATACTACATTAAATAAAAATCTTGCATCATCCAAGTTTTCCTGAATCCCTCTTTTGTTTTGTTTTAGTGATTTTGTATTTTTTTGTGTGGACATATCATGTGTTGAGATAATCCTTGTATATCTGTTTCTACTGCACTCAAAATACGTGTTTAGGTCTATGTTTATTTTTAGTTGTCCTAAAATCGAGGCAGTATAGAAAGACAGGAAAAAAAATACGGGGACATGAGAAGGGAGAGCCCCTCTTGCTGAAGTCCAAAGCCTCTCACCAGCTATGCCTAACCTGGAATGAAACAATAATTTCAGGACAATTAACTGCTTAAGGTCGTTCTCCCTTTTTCTGGGAATCTCACCTAAAACCTCATTTACAGACAAAGGACAATCACAAAACCCCTTGTGAAACCTTAGTGGCTTCTGGTTTTTACCTTATCAGATTATAATTTCAGAGCACTTATAATTTCACTTATCAAAAGAGAAAGAGGGGCAAGGAAGAGTTTCTCAGAAACCACGTGATATGTAAATCAAGAGCCACCAAAAAAGGTACTTATGGCTAATGCCAGGACGCTTAATTCTTAGAGAAGTACACGTGCATGCTCTCTGCTGTGCTTTCCTGGTCTTCTTCTTAATATGTTTAATCCGATCCCCAGCTTTGCCTCACATCAAATAGTCCTGAAGCTCTTTTCAATATTCAAGCCAAGAAACTTGGTGTTAGCCCGAGTCAAGGTTTCTACATGTTAAGGGACCTCCTTGGGCTGCTAAGGGTGACAGTATGGAGTCCTGTCTCAGTGCCCTCCCCACCAAGAAGACATGCTTCAAGATTTTCCACTTTATTTAATTTCTTATTCTGATTCTATATCAAATGAGGGCTTTCCTATGCCCTACAATCTCAATGTCATCTAATTGAAACTCCATGGACAATGACCCACATGTGTCACTTTGTCACTATGACTAGCTGGACCTGTATTTGGTCTTCAATCAGCGGACTTCAGAGAAGACTTAACACTGGTGCTTCATTTTCTTGATGAAAAATATCTTGAATTAAGTGATTCATCACCAGATTATAATCCCAAATTAAATAAATGTGGTAGTTTAAAGCAGTAAAGTAAGATAACAAAGAAAAAAAAAAAGTCCATGTGTCACACAATAATATAGACTTTGGGGGATCAGATAGTATGATGAAAGTTTTTAAAAATAAACATTTAAAACAGATACTTATGTGTTTAAATAATCTCTTTATTAAGAATGAGATACTCTGATAGACCTCTTTTTTGTTGTTTTATTTTTAACCTTAACCTTTGCCACTGCTATTTTCTCATCTAAACTACACACTGCTATGGTAGCACAGTTATCCCAGACACATTTTGAATAAAAATTCTTCAAGAAGAAATCCTGGCTTCATTACAGCTCTCTTTTTAATCTGTTAAAATTCCATCCAATTTTGCTTTCTTTAATTACATAGGGATTTAGAGAAACATCCAAGAATCTTTAGGACTTGTAACCTTTTTTTCCCTTCACTTGTTTCCAAACTAGGTCTGTGTTGTCAGACGAAATATTGTTATAGCTTGCATGCTAGACTGAGTAGACTCTAGGACAGTGGATTCTAGAATAGAGGCAAATCCATGCTAACCCTCAAGGTCCGGGAGTCAAAGATTTATGTTGATATTTGGATGGTATTTCCTCTACTTTCTTACAAAAATAAAATGATGTGTGACTAGGTAACCCAGAGACGCAAAGCGTAATGCTTAGTATAATCTTTGCCACTTGCATGTCATAAAGTATGTTAATTTGTTCTGTATTCTCAAAATAGAAACATCAATGCAATAAAGGGTACAAATCCTGATTGTGTGTGTGTGTGTGTGTGTGCGCGCGCGCGTGCGCACACGTGCATTTGCGTGCGCACATATTGTGGTTTTGTGAATTTCTAAATACACACACACACACACCCACACACACACTATTACTGTGTCCTCAGGGTCTTGGCTTGTCAACTCAGCAGCTGAGAAACAAGTCAGATTGGCCTTTTGCCTCCAGCAGGATGTCCCGAGGTAGACTGCTGCGTGTGGCAGGCTGCCAGTGTAATGCATCACTACCGCTGGATTAAGAGGACAGCACAAGGCCAGACCAAGTGTAAGAATAAATCCTATGACAGAATTGTGTAGGATATTTTGAGATTGCTTGGCTTAAAAAAAAAAAATCCCAAAACACTATTTCTATAGCCAAAACGGAAGGAAACAGTTGTCATTCAGAAAAGGGTGAAGAAAAGGACAGTGGGGCTCTGGAAAGAGGGCATGAACTTCCATGACACTGAGTTCAGCTAGGGTTGGAACTGGGGATATTTCAAGACACAGTTCAGAGGTGTCCAAGAGAGATCCCAAGAGGCTGAGTCCTGGGTTCAAGTGTCATTCCCCCCGGCAAGTTTATGGAGACTTAAAAATGGCTCCAGTGCAGGGTCTGGACTTAGAGGAACATTGTAGTGCTGTCACATATTAGCTAGGTAGAGCAGTTGCCATAAGCTGAACAGAAGTTGTCTGTCCCATCCTATTGGTGATATTTAACCTTGAACTTTGTAGAAGTCTCAAAGACCTGCTTAAATTAACTAATCTCCAGGAAAGCATAGAGCTTGCTTTACTGAAGTCTACTTTTAATACTAATTTAATACTTTAAAGATCTCAGAAATTATTTTTAAATAATAAGCTTGTAACAATACAAGAACATTTTGCTTATTAGCATAACCTTTTACCAACCACATCTACTCCCCATACAAAAATATAAGAATTCAAAATTTGCACTTGGTGGCCATCTGTTTTCTTTCTGAACATTACTTTTAAGTCCTTTCCTTTGGGTTGTTATTAAGATATTTTAAATCATGATGTTCCTACACAACATGTCAGATAGAAATAATGATAATAAAATAAGTGTGTTAAAGAAATTTACTTAGAAACAGAAGAGAGAGAAAGAAAATTAGCGAATGTTTAATTCTAGGCAGAGGGCCAAACTATCCCAAACCCGCTCCTCCATCTGCCCTTGCCATATTTTCAAAACTCACCTTCAAGTATAAATTTCTTTGTCTATAGCACAGTTTCCATAGCGTTCAAATCTCTAGGACCAGATAGACTGAACTCAAGCCTCAGTTTCCCTACTCACTTTGCTTGCAATCTTGGGAGAGATAACTTCTCTGTTTCTCAGACCCTCCGTCTTTGAACTGGGGTGGGTAGGTTTGTTTTAAGGCTAACCTGGGCAGCATATGGTAAGACCTCAAGCGAACAGCTTGAGTTAGGATGTTTTCAGGAAGGTCTACAAGTAATTACAGTCATTTGATTCACTTACCTGTGCTGAGTCAAGGCCACACATTGATGTAGTTTTTAAAACCTTTATTAGGGCACGTTTCTGTTTGCATCTGTATTCGTGATCAAGTTTGTTTCTAGTACATCTGGATAAAATTTAGCTTCTCTTGCTTAACTCCTTATTCAACCCTTCTTAATGGGAACTGAGGGATTTTCTGTGGAGTCAGCACACTATCATGTCCCTGGTTCCCTTCAGTTAGTGTAGATTTGGACTATGGCCAAATCCCCATTAAATTTTATATTAATCATGTCCACTGGACTCCACTGAAAAAGAATAATGAGGGAACTGCAGAGTGAAGTGTCTCCATGAGAATCTTGTATGCTATTTCTTTCTGAACAGTGAGCGTTAGGGGAGTGGGCATCTATATTCACAGCTCAATTGTATCTTAATGTAAAATAATTGTATCAGGAAGCATTTTGCTCTTGGTCCAACCTCAGTCGATCTAAGAATGTGGTGAAATATAGTTGCCCAGGTGCATTTTTATAGCGTGTTCTTAGAGCAGAAGGTAATTGGCAGATGATTTTACAGAGCACAGTTGGGGGCAGACCTGACTGTAGCTGGAGACGCTCACTCAGAGGCAGAAGCGGATGCACCACTTCACTAGGGTCTATCTCCTTTCTTGCTACATAAATTCTCTTTATTGTTTTCCTCTCATGATACATGGAAAAATTTCAAAAATCTGCTTTTAAATTTGCATCTAAAGCTTCATAACAAGTAAAAATATTCACAAAAGTATATAATTTCTTACTTACTATATATAATATTGACATTTAAAAATCAAAATCCCTCAAACCATGATTCAGAACTTAATCTACCATAACATATTTTAAAATCCATAATTTTATTTTGATTTTTCCCTAGCTTTCGTGCATGCTAGGTAAGAGCTCTACCTCTGAGTTATGCCCTCCATTCACGAGATTATTTCTAAGAGTTCAGAATGTTACAGCTGTCCTTTATTTCCTCAAGTTATGACAACTCCACTTTCCCTACTAAAATTTCTCCTACTACACATCTATCTTTCTAGTTCTTTTAATGGTGGTCATGTTCTACCACTCTATACCAACAATGAATGTAAGTTAAACTCTCTTTATATATATATATATATTTTTTGGCTTAAGGCTCAACAGCTAAAATGTCATTTCAGATTTAGTTGTCATTATACATGTTACTTATAATAATAAATAGATAATTAAAACTGTGGCGCTAAGTTATAAACTTCTATTATAATTACACCAACAAATTATATTGTACACATATTTACTGGTAAGTTGGATGAGTTTGTTTCATTTTTAATTGTTGTATGCATTTGTTGATGAATTTGAATGCCAGAATAAAACAAACTTCAGCATCAATTCTATTCTTTTTCTCGCTTATAGACATACAATGGGAAAGTCTCATTTATACAAACAGGTGAATGGAAATAACAGGAGCTTGATTAGAGCATGATCATTCCCATTCCACTTCTGTGCTCCTTGGAGTTCTGTTCCAAAATAGCGTATAGTGATCCATCATCAAAAACTATTTTTAGTGCTCTCCATCTAATGAGTTGACTAGGTGCTCCTTCAACTTCACTGAAAGCAAAGAATGATATACAATCTGCTTGGGAGAGGTTTAGTCACCCAGTCATTGCAGCCATTCATTGCCTCAACCCCTGGGAAGTATACCAAGAAGGTTTTATCAAGATTCGTCATATAACAAGTAATTATTCATCCTATTCTCTTACTCTGAAGGATTTTATTGAGAACTTGATTCACTCAAAATAAAGTTGGGAGCCAGGTGTGGTGGCGCACTCCTTTAATCCCAGCACTCAGAAGGCAAAGGTAGGAGGATCACTGTGACTTCGAGGCCACCCTGAGAATATACAGTGAATACCAGGTCAGCCTAGACTAGACTAAAACCCTACCTCAAAAAACCAAAAAATAAATAAATAAATAAAGTTAGGAAAAGAAACACTTTGCTAGTTTCACAATGATTTTGTCAATATTTTTTAAATAAAATACTTCCATGTTATCACATGCTTTGAATATATTTTTGTCAAAACTTCCCATACTGGGTGTGGTGGGTCCCCTTGTAATCCCAACACTCAGGATGCTGAGGCAAGAAGGATTACAAATTCAAGGTGAGCGTGGGCTACATAACACATTCCATGCCAACCTAAGCTACAAAGTGTGATCCTGTGTCAAAATAAAATCCATGAAGCTGAAGATTGCATTCATTCAGCTTTTGTAAAATATTCACCATGTAACCTATAGGGCAAATCAACTCTCACCATCTAATCCTTCATTCAATCAATTTAAAAAACTGATTTAAAAAATTAATTTTTTTGTCTCAGTTCAAACATCGAATATATTCCTACGAAAACAGAGTAAAGCTCAAAGAAAAGAAACACCTCCACTTTAATGACAGGAGGCAATCAGACAACAATATTCCAAATGACACCTTTGGGCATGCTGGAGATTTTGACATAGGAGGGCCATATAGGTGAGGGTTGACTAGCTTTTGCACAGCAAGAGAGTTCCTTCAGGAAGGGAAGAATGAAGAACCAGCAGTGTCTGAACCTCAGAATGATTACACATAAAAAGTACACATGGATGTTGAAATGAAGACATTGATTTGAGTAACTATTGCTGCTACACAGACATTGAAATGACATATACCCAAATGCATGTATCTTGTGTGAAGATTGTTAGTCTGTAGGCCTACAGGTACCTTTGAATGTGATCTTTACACAGTAGACTAAGGGACACCTCCTTGGTGTGGTGTGCAAAAAGACCTGAGGAACTTCTTTCTTCATCAGACATTTGGTGCCTGAAATTTCACTTCAAAGTTTCATTTTAATTTCGTCACTGTAAAAAAAGGGGGGGGGGAGGCTGGAGAAATGGCTTAGCAGTTAAGTGATTTCCTGTGAAGCCTAAGGACCCTGGTTTGAGGCTTGACTCCCCAGAACCCATGAAAGGCAAATGCACAAAGTGGCACATGTACCTGGAATTTGGTTGCAGTGGCTGGAGGCCCTGGCATGACCATTCTTTCTCTATCTACCAGCCTTTCTCTTTCTGTCTGTCGCTCTCAAATAAATCAATAACCAAAAAAATTTTTTTAAAGAAAAAAACAAAAAGAAAGAGAAGCATGTTTTCAACCCTTAAGGAAGATATCTTAGAACCTTGTAAACTTAAAACTTTGAGCATTACACTTGTACTTCACAACTTTAGTATAAATGAAGTTGTGATACTTATCTAACAAATATGAGAGTGAAGCCAGTATAAATACTGAGGAGCTGGGTGAAGATAACGACATTAAAAGATCTCATGGATGCAGACTGCTTTGTTTTAAGGCTAGTGTGTGCTTTCAGCTTCAAGCGTCTCAAAAGAAATACCTCTGTTCTCTCAGTGTAAATAGGCTTCATTGCATCAATAATTATAGAGACAGATTTTTGTGTTCTAGTGCCTCTGTCTCTACAGATTTTTCAACTGCCTTAAACCTAGAAATGATTCCATCTTTTAGATAGCCTTTCCTGTTAAGAAGCAGATAGCTCTTCAATTATACAGCTATGTCTGCTTCAAAATCATGGTCTTTATTTTGTTTGTAAATTGTATTAATCTAAAAGACTATGTCATGGCACTCACATACCTTCTCGTTGTCATTTGCCATGGACCATGTATGAAAATGCAGATAACTTAGGGAGGTTCAAGAGAAGATTTGTCCCAAAGCACCAACCTCAGGAATACTTGTTCTTCCTTTTTTTAGGCATGGGGGCATAACCTCTCCTCCCAGTTTTACTGGTTTTTGTTTCTTTCCTTCATAGGAATCAGATGCCTCTAGTATATAAAGAAAATAACTGAGGTGAAAATTCTACCCTGAAACTGTCCATATTTGGTTCATTCACAGCACAGCTCTTACCGTCAGACACTAGCACAATCAGAAGAGAACTGGCAGACAGTTCTTGTGCCTCTAGCATGTTCTTTACTAAGATTCTTATGTTCATTTTCAGGGCATTTTCATGAATGTTTTCACACATATATGGACTTCCTCTTTCACGTCAAGTTCTCAGATCAGCTGCTTATAATCAGATGTTCTCTGTCATTCAAGCATTACAATTCCATAGTTAAAAGTATGGACAATAGGCAGAACATGTTCTATGTTTAGTGTCTTTCTGGTTGTATGGAATCAGATGGTAATTCAACTTCTTTGTGATTTTCTTTTGTGATTGTAACACTGTTTTTATCCATTTCACAAAGCTGTTGTGAGGATCAAAATAAATTACCTTTACCTAGAAAGCTATTTGTTCTGAAAGGTATAAAGCACTGTGCAGATGTAAATGGCATTTATCATCATTATTTTAACAGGTTCATCTTTAAGTCAGGATAGTGGGCAAATGAATTAGATGAAAATAAAACTTCTGGGTGTAGAAAAGATCAGTGCTTAATCATTTACTGAACAAACAAAGTTATGTGTCTATCCAGGGCTGAAATTACTGGTGTGCAGAAGTTTTATAGAATCCAAATTCATTTTTGTGGCATAGAAAAGAATGGTAGAGTTTTGCCTCTGCTTCTGTTCCAATCTTACCTTCTTTTTCTTTCCTATTTCCATTCTGAACCTCCTCAATGTTTATGCTCTTCTCTATGCAAGGCTATTCCTCACATCTTGATTTACTTTCTTGTCTGTGGACAAACTCCCAGCCACCAGTCAACACCAACATCTGACTTCACTTGAGAGTGAACACCCTGCAGGGTTTTATATGCACACCAGTGGTTCTGAGCCATACTAAAAATGATGCATTAGCTATCTATGTTTTGCTGAACCCTTTATATCTCAAACTCCTATTAGCTAACTTGGTCATTGACATGAATAACAAGCCATCTTGGTAATTATCTGGAAATGGAATCTAGTAAATGCAAAATACACTTTTAAAACTTAAAAATTTTTTTTTTTTAAGAGAGACAGAGAGAGAGGGAGAGGAAGACAGGTAGAGATGGGTATGCCTGCAGTCTCTCAGCTGCTGCTAACGAATCCAGATGTATGTGCCCCTTGTGGTCAAGTGCGGCATTGTGCCCTTGCAACACTGCATCTGGCTAAAGGTAGGACCTGGAGATTGGAACCGCTGAAGATTGGAATCAGAGTTCTTAGACTTAGGAGGCAGGCGCTTTAACCACTAAGCCATCTCTCCAGTCCTTAAAACTTTTTATTGATGATTTTCATACATGTACATTATAGATTTTGATCATAATCCCATTACCTTCATCTGAGTTCTTGCCTTCATCTTCCCTCTACTGAATCCCTTCTTTCTTAGTAATACTTCTTCTATTTTATGTGTTTTTTTTTTAACCTTCATCACAAATATCAAAATGTTGATGGGCCCAATATTGTGCAGGTCTGGTACATGTAACAATGACCTCTGTGAGGTAATGAATACAGCGGCTATGTGATGTCTGGAAGACAGCCTTCCAAAGCACTTCTCCCCATTCCCTGGCTCTTACATTCTTTCTACCCCTTCTGCAATGGCCCTGAGTCTTGGTGGGTGTTGTAGAGCTGTCTCATTTAGTACTGAGCATTCAATAGCTACTTATTCTCAGGACTTTTATTAGTTTTCAAAACACACTTTTGAACAAGGTAACATGCATAAAACTCAGTTTGTGACAAGCACAAGATGTGGCACTGGAAGAGGCTAAATAGCTGAATCTCTCTCTAGGGAAGTCAGTACCTAGCAGGAAGGCTAGCATTTAAATCTGTGTTGTATACATAGTAAGAGAAAATGGATTATGCCTGAGAGGACATACAGGAAAGTAGCCTTACATGTCCTACCACATGATAAAAGGAACATAAAGAAGGGAACATTTCCAGTGAAGTAGGAAGTATTGCCCAACTACAAAGTGGAATATCCTGTGCTTATATAGTATATAGGCAAAAGTTTGGGGTATATCAAAAACTTTGGTTGTTTGGTAAAGTGACAATAAAGGTTTCAAGGTCATATTGTAGTCAACAAAAATTTTACCAAAGTCAATTTTGGCGGGGGGGGGCGGGGATCAGGAGGTTTCTAGAGTCCAGAACTCAATAGGAAATGTTGCCATCTTGCTCTGAGCAGTCCATTTCCTTAAACATAGAAAATGCAAACATATAAGACACATTTGGGGCAATTGTGACCACCTGATTCCCATCTTCTCCTAATGGCTCTTTTCTTTACTCCTCAACTACAATTCTATTTTAGATTTTGACATAAGAATTATGAACTTTTGACCTTCCTTTGTCTTTGTTTCCAAGTCCAAAAGAGTTAGTTCTCTGGTGAGGGGGCTGGAAAGATTGCTCAGTGGTTAAAGGCACTTGTTTACAGAGACTGCTGGCTCAGTTTCAATTTCCAAGTCACCTACCCAACATAAGCCAGATGCAAAAACTGATACAGATGTCTGCTGTTCATTTGCAACAGCAAGTAGCCCTTTTGCCTACATACTCATACATATACATACACAAATAGTAAAAATTACAGATTATACTGGTTTGTTTAAAAAAATTCACTGGTGAAATGAACAGTCTGACCTAAAATGCTTGTAAATTCCCAAAATTTATATAGTATTAATAGATGAGGCCCTTGGGAAGAGATTAGGTCATAAGGGATCTACCCTCATGACTGGGGTTAGTGTTTCTATCAGAGAGATCTTAGGCAGGTTGGTGGCCCCTTCTCCTTCGTAAGAATACAAGTAGAAAGTGTCCTTAATGAAGCTCAGAGTGAGACATATCCAGACACAGAATCTGCTAGTGCCGTGATCTTGGGCAATAAGGCCTCTAAAATATCATGGATGTACTCATCATAAAAGTGCTTATCATTTATTTGAAATTCAAATTTACCTGGATACCCTATAGTTTTCCTGGGAACCTCACCTTTTTAGAACACTTGATTTCTGAAGTGGTCCCTAGCCATTAGTGTTTCTTGACACTGGCTCTCTAAGGTAATTTCCTATGTAGTCAAGGTTAAGAACATTGAGTTGTGAATAGTCATCAAAGGATTTTAAACAGGTCAGTGGCATGTTTTTAAAGACCACTAGGACGAGCATTCTAACCACTGTGTAAAGTAGATCAGAGGAGAGAGGCTGTTGGTATGAGACATGTTGAAAAAGTTTGTGGAGTGACATCTGCTATAGATGGCTGGGGAAATTGAGACTAAAGTTAGACTGTCCACTTCTATCAGGTCATGTGGACTGATAATTAGTGAGAAGGAAGGCACACAAGGGACAGAGGATGACCATAGGCCCTCTGCCAATGCCAGCATCCATAGGACCCACAGTCACACCTGTTTCCTCTCTTCCTCAGCTTGGCTTTATGCATCGTTGTAAAACAAGTGTTGTCTAGGTGATCTTGAACAAGATACTTAACTTGAGAAAGACACAACTTCTTCCAACACATGGGGAGAGGAAAACTGTAACCTAATTTGAAAACTCCATGTAAGGATCAATTAAGGATAAATTGAATTTAAACTCTTTTTTTTTTTTTCACCAGGCATGCTACCCACCCAATATGCTATACTATTTATTACTAAGTTTTGCTTATAAATTTAATTGATTATATTTGAACGGTACTGTTCTCCCTCACCATCTATCTATGTCTTTATTTCTTCATTGCTGGTCTCTTACTCCTATCCTCAATCTTCTTCTTCCCGAAATAATGGCTTTTTGAACACTAGAGTGTTAGAACATTCATGTTAGGAACAATTTTCTGAGGCCAGTTTAGACAAATTTATGTAGCAGGATGAATCAGGCTGAATATAGTAGCCATAATTTACTTGGAAAATAAGTTACATAGACAGGCTAAGAGGACCCAGGAACTACCCCACATTCTTTAGATAACCGGAGTCAACGTGTGATACCTTCCAAGAATGTCAGGACAGAAAGTGGCAGAAGGATATATAGGTCTGCTATAATAATGTGGAAGTCCATATAATATGTTCACTTAGCCACAAGGTGTTTACTTAATTCTTATAGCCTATGATGATCTTGCTCCACTTTTCAGGAGAGTTTCTATGTGGAAAAGTAGAGCAGCCATGCTCTTTCTTGTTTTATTTTATTTTTTAAACTTAAAATAAACACCTGACATTCTCCTTCGGTCTCTGCACCTGTGCACAAAAGGGCACATGCAATCATACACACATATATGTATACACTATACATACACACACTGTACCATATATACTACCTACATGCAAAAATAAATATGTTATTACATCTGTGAGTAAATTTCATTATACATGTAACTTACTTTTAGATGGCTTATCAGAAATTACTTTAAATAACACACACACGTGTGTACATGAATATGAATGTGCAAACATATGTGGAGAGAGCAAAAGAAACAAATATGGCAGTGTTGGTGACTCTAACTGAGCATACATGTGTTTATCCCATTATGTTTAAGGAAAATTAAGCTTAAATTTTAAAATAAAGAAACAATAAAAGTATTTGTTAAAAATGAACACAAAATACATAACTTTTTCTCTAGATATAAATAGCAAGGATGGCCAGGCCCCCAAACAGACCTGGGTTCCAATGCTCATTTAATCACCTGTTTATTCACAAGTCAGCCTCAGGCAGAATAGAGGACCTCCTTAATCCTGTTTCCTCGTGTGCACAAAGTTGGGTGCTAGTCAGCTGTCAGTGCTGCAATGATTGAGTGAGATCACACAGGTCGTGGACTCAGCACCTGGGCCTGCCGCACGCCGGTCACCCAGAGCTGTCAGAGGCTCTGCAAGGAAATTCAAGACATTACTGGATCTCTGCTTCCTACCAGGTAAAATTTTTGAGGATTTAAAAACTGGTCTGTTGTAAGGATAAGTAGGTAAAAACAGAAAGTTCCTTCCTGTATGGGTGCCAGAAGATGTCATTTCTCTCAGTCTTCTCCAAAGCCAGCAATAAACAAATCATAAAAAAAAAAATGTTCTTGGAACTTTCAGTTCCACCGTAATAGCTGAAACAAAAGCAGAAAATTGCAGCTCTCTATGTAATAACTAAGTCTCTCGTTATGTGCTGCTGTATTAAATATAAAACATTTTCATTTCCTTTGTATTAGAAATTCAATAGGACCTGAAAACAGGGTCAACCAAGTACTGTGACTCCCACAATAAAATGTGCATGGTGCTAATATGCCTTTTCCCAACTCCCCAGTGACTGCAAATAACTAAACAGATAAAATGTAGCTTTCATAAAACTCAGAGGTTTGGTGGAGAATTAACATGAGACTTGTGCTCTCTAGTTGCTACAGGAAGGTTGGCCAAGAGCTCAGATTTATGCCGTGAAATTTAAATGGTTTTCTCCTGAGGTTTCCTTGACAATATCATTGTACGTGGCTGAGTTAGTTTATTGGTACTTTTGCATGGGGATTGTTTTTGGAGGAGTGGGGAGTGTGGGGGGTAAGGGTGAGGGCAACCCATTTCTTTAAGAAAACCAGAACTTATGGGTCTCTTGGGAATTTTAAAGTAGGGAATTTGGAAGAGTAACACATGTATGAGTCTCGGCAGAATCAACAACATTTATAAATTACATTGGGAGATAACCTGGTAAAAGAACACAGTTCTTTTGTTGGGGTGTTTATAAGGTAACATGGCTTCATTTCACCAGGGCTTCTGAAATTAGAAAGATACTGCTTAAAGGTTTGAAAGCTCCAGGCTTTGAATTCCCATGCAGTTTTGAAGAAAATTTTGCCCAAAAGAAGAAACTTCACAATGGATTCAGGCCCAGGTATTTTAAAAGCTGGGGAAGGTTATCCATGATAGGCCCAGCACAATTGTACTAACTAACTTAGAAATGAAGAGCCATAGATTGCAGCTCAGGAGAGAAGCTAAGCCTATAAGCAATTCAAACGGAATTCAATTATAAAGAGGGTGGTTAAATAATGGCACACATAGCTAAAGGCAGCAATAGATGCAGAAATTGTAAATCAGTTCAAGGAAGCTGAGGGAAACAGGAAATCAAAAAGGAAAACAAATCAACTTTCTTAAAAATATCCTAGGGTTAACTTGAGCAAGGCTTGGCGTATAAGGGAGTCGAGGCTTTATCCCTTCAAAGTCCCTGTGCTTTGAAAAAGACAACTAAACAGCAGTTCATTGATTTCTACAAAGGCCAGAGACCTGTGTCATCCAGCCAATTGAATTCTTTTGTGCTGTACATGTGCTCACCCTATCCTGTCTGTTCCCTTACCATTTTATCTCCCCATGTATACATTTCTCACGCCCTAGGTAGGACACAATTATTCCATTCTTGCCAACACTCACTATATAATCACCTTGGGAGCTGACATTTCATCTTGCCCTTGCAATACACCGGGGGAATTAAAGGTTCACGTCCTATGCCTTTAATGTTCTTCTCCTTCCGTGCATTTCAGGGATTGTAGTTAAATACCATTGCAAGAAAGAACTCATCTCAAGCTGCAAAGATGGGGGAAACATATATTCAATAATAAGTATGTTGTTCTCAATGTGACTGTGTTTCTGGACAAGGAAATAAAAATGTAAGGCCAATATGAAAATGACAAAATTGTGGAGGGTGCTGGTGAAAAGGAACTTACAATGGACTGCCAGGAAGCCTGCATTAACACGAGAAGCATGTGAAAGCTGACACCCAGGCTCACGTGGAGCTGGAAAAACTGTGTTTTGTGTATTCTAGTTCCTATTGGTTCTCATCCCTTGAATTTTGCTTGGGTATTACACACTCAATTCCAAAAACATTTCAGCTAAACCTCAAAATGTTTTCAGCCACAGCAAAGAAAACATGATTTCTACTAAGCATAAGAAATCAGCCCAAATCTCAGAAAAGCGTCAGCAGATCTTAGAACCATGAGATGCTTTCTCCACACCCAGGAAAGAGCAACCCCGTCTCATAACTAATTTTCAGTACTTTGGATTCAACTCAGTCTTTTTTTCTTCTATATTCTTAAGCAGTTTCACCCTATTCCCTTGCACCTCTCAACTTAGCTTCCAGTGCTTTTCAATCAGGCTATTTATTTAAAAAAATAATAATAAATGATATTTATTGGGCAGGTGGCAGCCAGACCTCTTTTCTTTGGGGAGACAAAATTATTTTAGGTGGTTTCCCCAATCTCCTGCCTTTCTGACTAAGTGAATTTCAACACCTGATCCAAATAACAAAGGGCATCCATTAGCAGAAAGCAATAGCTTGAACAGTGACAAATGGGAGACTAACCAAGGACACTTGTGTGCTGGTGGCACATTAGAACACCACCATGTTCTCTGGACCAACGTACATATAAGGACCTGTCATGACAACGTACCTTCTAATTTGCTGCTTGCCATAATATACATACATACATACATATATATATATATATATGTGTGTGTGTGTGTGTGTGTGTGTGTGTTATATGTGAGTATGTGTGTGTGTATTCTTTTTGCTGGATCTCCAGCAACAATTTTGTTATTGATAATAAAATAGCACCTGCATGAGTACATTTATGGTGGATTTTTTTCTTACCTGCTGTCTTCTCCCTGTCACTGGTTCAATGGTTTACCACTTCAACACAGCAAGTCTAGAAAAAATAGTTGACAGGTTTGAACCAACATTTGATTGGCGATATGGTTGCCAGGATATCGTAGATGTCAATGGAACGTTTAGGATGGATTTGCCCTTTTCCCTTCAATGTCCTCTTCCCTAGAAGACAAGAGGACAGATTAAGAAAAGGCAGAAGAATAAATAAAGGTGAAGAATCTGCTGATGCAGCCTGACATGAAGAATTGTATTATTTTTAGATTCATGCTTAGAAGACAAAGAAATCTATAAGGGCCCTTGCCTTCCCTGTATCTTTGCTTCAATCTTTCAAGTACATATATATTTCTTAATTTAATCACTGCCATTATTTTGAAGATATACTTTTTCATTTTCTTATATTGATTTATAACTTTCTTTCTTTACCCTTGTCAAAACTTTTCACATTTGACTCAAAAGCTAGGGAACACTAGTCAGTCATGTCCTTTTCTGAGTGTCATTGTGTGGTAATGTTAAGTGGCCTTTGCACACGTTGTCAATATTTATTGATGTGATCCACAGGCACTCTGAGTGATCCCTCTCTGGAGGGGTATAAACCAATGGCAAGTTGAAGAGGGGAAGGAGGTGGTCCTGCTGTAGGCCAGAGCTAGTCAAGCAGCATTGGGATGCTCAGGGACCATTGACAAAATGTCAAACATTTCAAATTTCTGACTAGCTCTCGCCTAATGCCATGTTAAGCAGAAACGTGACTACTCCCTCCAAGGGACCAACGGACACATACACACATAAACACAGAGAAATAAATACAGCTGCTCCATCTTCTCCTTTCTCTTTCAGTTTCATGTATACTCTCTTTCTGTCTCACATGTGCACATACACAGACACAGACACACACAAATAGTCTACAGGGAAATTAAGTGGTGCCAAGGAAACACTGTACTGAGAAAGTTCTTGGATAAATTAACAACGCAATTACATTACATGACATACCACAAGATGGATGAGGAAAACTTGGCTGGTATTATGTTCTGTTTTCAAATTGCAATTTATTTGAGGGTTTTAATGGATGCCTTATTAAAACATCTCGGCCCTGGTCAGGTTTCAGCATGTGTCACAGTGGCCTGTGATTGATGACACCCTCTGCTGCTTCTCTTGCACATTTGCAGGGAATTTAAGCAAAGAGGGAATGAGCTGAGGCCTGGCTTGGTATTGATCGTGCGGAGGTGCACTGCCTGGGAGCACAGTCTAATAACATTCTCTTAGCTGAACTGCTTCACACGAAGGCATTTATTTCAAGAACTAAAACATTATATTGCTCAGAATAAGAGAATATTGTACAAACAAAAGAGTTAGCAGTGAGTGGGAAGGAAAGAGAAAGGCCATGCATGCAGGAGAACCATACCTTGTTATCTTTCAGATCCCACATTTCTGAGTGCTGATGGGCAAACAGGAATAGAGCTGGGCTTACAAAATGGAAAAGAAAGAAAGAGAAAATGCTGTGAGCTGTACTTCTGTGTATTTCAACCACTTATGAGTAATAGCTGAGCTTCGTGAGGGACAGACTGCTGGGTGAATTTCGAGAGGAAATCCACCTTAAAGGCACTGGATAGCTAAATATAAAAAACAAGTTATTCATGCAGCCATCTGAAAATTCCCCATCTTATGAAGGCTATTAGCTGAATGCTTTTCATAAGCTCTCATCAAAACAAGGAGAGCTATTCATACCTAAAGAATGTTTGTACTTTTAAAACCCTATAAAAATGTACTGGATTTCTGCTGAGATTTAACTTAAAATTATTCATTGAAAATTTTATTACAAAAAATTTGTAAAAAAAATACATTGTCAATATTTCATATGTCTCAGCTCCATAGGCATGATTTCAATTGTATAGATAC
The DNA here is from genome assembly GCA_036365145.1 of Orientallactaga sibirica. NCBI lineage: Eukaryota > Metazoa > Chordata > Mammalia > Rodentia > Dipodidae > Orientallactaga > Orientallactaga sibirica. Next base: position 36,153,170 of record JAEOAD010000006.1, on the reverse strand, counting down.
TGCATATATTTGCATATTAAGTCATAAATAAGATAATAGAAGGATATAAAACAAAAGGATAATGGTAGGCATTTATTTGCCTAGAGTAAATAAATGGAAAATTGAAATTACTTCATTTATATTTTTCTGCATTTTCATAAGTTTCTACAATAAATATACATTAATTTTAAAATCAGAAAGAAAAACTTTAAAGCAATTTGCAGGTTTGTAAGAGTAATCAGCAAAAAATAAGTGCTCCTTTGAAGAGTCTAAAATATAATCTCAATGACAAAGATTCATTTTGCAGTAATATGTGAGCATCTTTTTTAAACAACAGAACCTATGCATTGAGAATTAAAATCACAAAAAAAAAATCAGGAAAAAGTGAAATAGTATGATAATGTTCCTGTGCAGTGCAGAAAAGCCAGTAAGCAAGCAAAAAGCAAACAGGAGAAAATGTGGTGCCTTCCCAAGCCTGGAGAACAAGAGTTTGTCAATCAAATAGAAGAGAATGTGGTGCCTTCCTAAGCTTGGAAAACACGAGTTTGTCAATCCCATTCCAGTGATCTTTTTTTCTTTATTCTTCCTTCCCTTTCTTCTTGCTTGACCTACTATGATCGTCATTATTTGAACTGCCACATTTATTATTTTGTTAGCCTTTAAGGGCCTATAAAAATCTCACCTAATTATATTGAATCACCTAGCCTCACAGACAAAAACTAAACATGGTGGGAAAATGGTCCAAAGTTTTCCTTGAAATGGAAGGAAAAAATGGTCAGAGAATGAACAAACAACCAAACCAAGACCACTCAGGGAAGCCAGTTTTATGAGCCTCCCAAGAAATGGATACTGAAAACATTTCTTAAATGTTGACAGAAATTGTTAAGTTGTAAAAATAGATTTCCTAGTATTGTCAGTTGAATGTACCTTCTAATGTACAAAATACCAAATTTACAGCTTGGAATAGATTGTGATAGCTTTGGTAGAGCAGCACTGGAGGAAAACGGGAAATATTACTTAACCTCATGGCTCCTTTTTCTCCTGGACTTTACATTTCATATCTCTCTTCTGTGTCATGGCATGGCCCCTCATCTTTGGTGATTGAATGTCTTTCTTTCTTTTCCTTTTACTGTTGAAGTAGCTATGTAACTTCAGAAACTAGGTTTCTTTGTTCTAGCAGGAAGAGCCGGTTTCTAATAGAAATGTTTCTTTTTAATTTATTTTTATTTATTTGAGACAGAGAGAGAGAGAGAGAGAGAGAATGGGCACACCAGGGCTTCCAGCCACTGCAAATGAACTCCAGATGCATGCACCACCATGTGCATCTGGCTTATGTGGGTACTGGAGAATCGAACCTGGGTCCTTAGGCTTCACAGGCAAGCACCTTAACCACTAAGTCATCTCTCCAGCTCCTCAAAATGTTTTAATTAACATAAAACTAGTGAGCACTTATTGACCATCATGAAGTAGGGCTTACCTCTTTGTGACAGAACCATCTTTGAGACCCTGTGCAACTCACATATGCCACTATTTGGCAACTCATCAACACCAGGGCAGGATTACAATGAAGCAGTGCAGTGATAATGAGGCATGGACTCTGACCTTATTATGGACAAAATTATTCTCCAGTTCAGCCTGTGAAAAGAGGTAACTCATATAGACTATTAGTGGTGAGTTAAGAGCAAGACATTTTTATAGCCTCCCAAATCTGACTTCCTATGCTGAATTTCAAACTATTTTTAAGTAAAGGGTTGTCTCGCTAGTCTTCTGCCTGAAAACCAACCCTTGCTTCCAGTAGGAAAGAAAGAACGCCCCTACCAGGAAAAACAATGGATGAGTGAGGAAACAAGGTGGAGAGGGTGGCGGTCACCTAAAGTGTCCATTAGCACAAAGCAGACATGGAGCTGTTGGAAGGAAGTGTTGAGACAGTAGTGGAAGGCACGAAGGAGGGGCAAGTTTCCCCTAGTAGATGGTGGAAAAGGTAGAAGCAAGGGGTGGAGGGAAAACTAGACATACAAAACAGCACAAAAGAATCAGGCAGTGAAAGGGGGAGCAGTGCAGGAAACAGGTCTTTTAGTGATGAAGCTGTCAGGAACATCCAGGTCTCCCTTATTTATAAGTAGACGAGATGGAAACTCAGATTTCCACAGTGGTGTGACTCAATTGACAGAGCTGCCAGGTCATACAGGTCCCACCAACCACTTTCTCTTAAGAGATACCTACCTGATAAAGCTAAATTGGTACGCATGAAGTTCAATCCTAATTTAACTTCCTAAGGCTTCTACATAAATGTGCTCATGTTTGGCTGTCTTCTCAGAGTTGCTTTGCATTTTAAAAGTTCCAATATAGAAACCTATTTTATTTAGGGTTCTTGGATGCATTTGAGACAAGTTATAGCAAAATTAATAATAAGAAAAAATCTTAGAAATGTCAAGAGGCCATGGGAGTCAATGAGAATTACAGTCCTGTTTGTTTGCTTGGTGTTGGCGATCAAGCCCAGGGCCATATGATAACAAGAACTAGTTAATGATATGAATCAGGCAGATCAGCTGAAGGATGCAGAGTCTGTCTGGATGTTTGTTTTTCAGGAAATCCACTGAATCAGGATCTCCTACTCATGCCTCAAATCCTAGGCTTGTCACATGGTGACTGAGTTCAAATGGTACCAAGCAAGCCTAATATCAAAGCATTTTTCAAGCTCCTGCTTGCATTAAATTTGTGTTTATCTCATTAGCTAAAACAGATCAAGCCTAGAGTCACTTCACAGAGGAAACACCATGCAGATAGAAGAAGGTGCTATCCGTTGGAAATCATGACTGTAACTATTTGTGCACTATCTCTGGTTTCTAGATTGGAGTGAAAGTGCTTGAAATTTTCTTCCCTGAATACCCATCCACAATTAATGAGTGGAATAAATGGGAATAAAATGATATTAGGGAGAATAATGAATAGTGGGTCATCAAATAAAGGAAGGTGACTACCTCTAACCTCTGACTGGATTTCTGAAATGGAGTTGACTGAATCTAGATAGATCTCATTTTATCCATGGGAATCTGAACTGTGGACAGGAATCATCTATGGGATATCCATGGCTTTCCAAAATGGCCAGTTCTTCATTTTCAGGCATGCAAACTTGCCTAACTAGTCACAGGAACTGTGAATTATAATCTTGGGCTTTCTTTTTTGAACAGCCATAATAACGATTCTTCAAATGATTTACATTACAATCTGTTCCCATTTCAATTCTTATGTCTAACTGAAAATAATAAAAGCAAATATGAATTGCATATTTCACTGCTCTAGAAACTCTTCATGTGTACATAGATTTTTACATTCCCATGGTAAACTGAACAACAGCACTGTTAAGGGGAAGTAGAGAAAGGAAATAAGTAGGTGTTTTCTGGCAGCATAGTGCACAAATATAACCTCTCAACCTACAGCAGCCAAAGGTTGAGTTGCGAAACCGAGTCCATTAACCTTTCTAAATGGTTGTGATATTAAAAACTGGCTCTTAATAGCTAAGGGTCATCATCTAATGCAATAACCATCAGCAATAAAGAATTATGGATTAAGAACATTATCTATCTATAAATGGTCATTTATGACACTTGTACAGGGACCATTGCTAAAATGCAGTCAAGAGTTCAGACCTAATAATCTACATTATGCTTTTATTAGTGTATTTATGATATTAGTGAGTTCCTAAGAGAAAATAGAAGACTTTTGCAAGGCTTAGGGTTTGTACTTGCAATGTGAAACTAACAAAGAGAAAGTCTTCATACTTCCCTTCTTTGAGCTGTAACCTGGCCATATGAGGTTGATTAACTCAGAAGGCCAAAGAAAAAAAAGAAACATGCTTTTAAGTTGCCTAGTGCCCATGTTAACAGGAAGTTTGGACTCCCCTGCATGACTGAGAAAGAGCCGCTTACACGAGAGCTTCTGTTGCTTCTGTCAAAGAGATAATTCTTTGATGAGTTGAGATTTTTTGCTGTTTTTATTGTACCTTGAGCAATTAATTCAATACACACTTACAGGGTAATTACTATATGCTATCAACAGACACAGAAATGTTATGTTTGAATTCCATAGACATGATAGAAACTGATTTCTCAGTAAGGATTTAGCAAAAAATCAATATTCTTAAAAGAGCAGATATTGCTACAAAAAAACAATCTTGTCGGGCGTGGTGGCACGTGCCTTTAAACCCTGGACTCGGACTCGGGAGGCACAGGTAGGAGAATTGCAGTGAGTTGGAGGCCACCCTAAGCCTGGGCCACAGTGAGACCCTACCTCAAAAAACAAAAAAAAAAAAAAAAAAAAAGCAATTTTACTTCTTTAAGATAAAAGGATAAAAGTATAAAAAAAAAAGTAGTAACAAGTTGTATCTTTATCTAAACATGCAGAGTTATAATCCATGTTTTTCTTAATCCCTACAAACAAAATAAATGCACTCAGTTTTGAAATAATACTTGATCTTATTCTAAAGATACATAGAAAGAAAAATACAGGGAAACATATGACAGGAACAGGTATTTTTTTTCAGGTGTTATCATCATGTTAATTATTTCTTGAAACTTTTGTCAAGACAAGTTTTGTGTTTGTTCTTTGAAATTTATTTACTTGGATTCTGAACTCTACATGTAATTAATAATTTATATCGTAATGAGGATTATGTAACGTATGAGCTACAGAATTTGTGCCAAATTCAAAGGGCTTGATTTTCCATACTGACACTGAAATAAGAAGGTATCATTGTCAAAGAATTCAAGACAGCCGTGTGCCATGGAATGCATTTGTAATTTGGAGGCAGAGGCAGGAGGATTTCCACAAGAACAAGGCCAGAAAGGTCTATCAGCATAGCAAGTTCCTAGCCATCCTGGGATACATCATGAAACCTTGCCTCATAGAATCAGAACAAACAAACTAAACTCCCCAGAGACAGATGCCTGAATAAGGAAGAACAGTTTAATCTGATTTTCTCAAAATATGTGTTTAAAATTCACTTATAGGTGATTTGTGTTGTCTTTCTTAAAAATCTATTGACAAGTCATCTTAAATAACTTAGTTCTTTGTAAAGTTATTTTCTGCCTTCCTGTTTCCAGGATTCAAAGCTCTGTTGAACTCTCAGCTGGAGACTGCACAAAAGATGCAGCAACCTTGGGGCAATGAGTATACTTTGTTCTGGGGTCACAATTTTATCCCAGAATTCTTCAAGGCATGTATCATGATCTTGTGTATAATTCCCTGGTCTAAGAGGACTAAAACTTGTTCAGTTCTCATGTGCAAGGGAGAAGGCTCAGAAGAAAAGAAAATCTTGAGATTGAATGGATAATGTAAGATTCTCTCCCATTTTCTTCCTCACAATCACATCCACTTATTGTCATCCTGATCTTAGGTCAGGCTCTTTAGAACTACTACCAGAAAATGCCAGACATAGGGATAATAGTCAAATATTACATTATTAGGATATGAATATCATGGCTGAGGGACTATCTATAATCACAGTGTTTGAATGGTTTTCTTCTTCTAAAGGCCTAGATGTTAGTTTGGCATACAAAATGATAAGATCCTTGGAAGTAAGATGTATGTCTTATTTTTCTTTTCATCCAATATATTTAACATTATGATCAGAACTCCTGTTCTACTATTAATTATTTGGCATTCAGGATTACAGGCATTGTTAATGATTATTATTATTAATTTTTTATCAAATTGTCTCACTGGGGAGGAGATTTTCATTTTTAGATATCCACCAGTACCATAAACATCTGTGAGGCATATCCTGCTAAGTACAAATACAAAATGGGAACTTGGTATCTAAGTAAACATGTGCATTTATTAAATCATGTTCATGTCCAAGTCTATGGAACTAAGAAATTGCTTCAGGAAGATATTTCTTCTTTTAGCTTTATTTTCTACTTTGTCTATCTGTGAAACAAATTTCAGATAAAATGCTGGGGTCTTGCTCAGAGGGAAATGGCTAAAATACAGCTCAGCAGAAATACTATAGAAACAGTGTTTGCCTACCAGACTGTCTCCAGTGAAGAGCTGGGAGAACCATCTATGCAGCACCTTAACACTTGCCATCTGTATGATTTGATTTGGATGTATGTAGGCTGTCTAGGATTTTATGTGTCCCTTTATTTTTCTTATCATCTCTAAACTGTGCCCTTAAAAATAATAGGCTTTTAGAATCACTAGAAAACTAAAATTTATCTTTCTCACCTTATGTTCATTTTCCTCCAAACACACATATCTTGTGGGTTTCCCTACATAAAATAAAATGTAATCAGTCACTTACAAATACAAAATAAATCCAGTTTACTCTAATAGAGTTATTATTACAAAGAGCTTATATTTATGCATGTAGGTAGCTAATAACGAAATGTATCTATCTGATAATTCCCCTGTCCAAGAATGCCGAGACTTTCAATGTTTTTTTTTTTTTTTTCTCCTAAATTCTCTGTTAAACTAATTCTGTGTGATAGGCAAATATGTCCTCCACATGCTGGTGAATTAAAATTCAGCTTTCAGTGAATAAGATTAATTGCCTCTTCAGACCGAGCTGGATTTTTGCTCCTATTAGAGAAAGGGGAGGGGGAGAAGCAAGGGGCAGGGTGCCAGCTAGACTGCAGTATTCAGTTACACGTGAAATGATTTGTAATTCTGAGTAATCACTTAGGACAAGCCCTTGCACCATTTTATCTATACATGACTCTAGGCCAAAGTCAATACTCATAGTAAAATAATGAGATGAAGCTAACTGAGCCCTTTTATTAATGCTCCAAGGAGCAAATCTGATGCTTGGGTTTCTCCCATTGAAAGTATCCACTTCTTTCTAAAAAATGAACAAGTGGGTCAGGATGCCCACTAGCAGCAAGGGTACCTGCTTCAGCAAAATTATAAATAACAGACACTCCTGCCTCTCCCCTTTCTGTTTGTGCACAGGCTCACCCTGCCGCAGGTGAAAGCACATGAATTTTGCATCACCTCTAGGCTCATTAAAGAGATCCGTCTCCCTCCTAATAGTTTCTCCTGACTTATGGAAAACACACACACACACACACACACACACACACACACACACACACACACACCACAATGAACCTTAAGAAAAACAATGCCCATTACTTTTTTTCTCTTTAGTTTTAGGAGGAATATCGACTGTTGTAGCAAATGCACAGCTTGGTCAGAATCAGCATGGAACTGTGAGGGAAATGAGATGGGTAACCAGCTGTCCCTGTTTCCTGGAAGCACAGTAAAGAAGGGAGTGGGTGCTGGAATGGATGGGAAGGAAGAGTGTGTTGTTAAACCACAGATTTTGTTTCCCTTGTGTCATCCTTCATCAGGTAACCAATCCAACAAACAGGGATCAGCATTAAATGGCTCCCTCATTATGTAGTGGGCAATGTAGTACTCTCTGTGCTATTGGAGACCTAAAAGTCCAATAGGGAGATTTTTTAAAAAATATTATGCCAATGCTTTTTTTAGAGATAAACAAACTAATTTATGTTGTGGGTGTATATGGTCCTTATTGGGAAAACTCCATAGAATTTTTCTTTCCACAGAAAAAAGAAATGCCTGAAGCAACTTCTATTTATTAAGACAAAAAAAAAAAAAAAAATCACCTTACACATATACTCCAAATCAGGCCAAATAGATATAAGAGAAGACAGGACATAAAGAAGCCTACATTTAAATTCAGACTGGTGCCTACTAGCTGGATGCCTTTCCAACAGCTCTTGGTTTATCTCTGATCACAATTTTCCCATCTTTGAATGTATGGTTATACATTTTTACAAAATTGATGTGAAAAATTGCTTAGTTCAATATCCAATGCATGACTATGATCATATGTATATTCCCTTCCCTTGCATTATTCATGTTACAGAGGACTTAAAAAATACAAATAAACACACCACATAGAGATTTCAATTATTTGTCACATTAGAGCCTTTAGTGTCTAAAATAGCCTTTCTGAACACCACTTTCATTGCTCTGCTCATTCACAGAAATATCAGAAAATGTGAAATTGCCTTTCAAAACACTAACCTGAACATCCAACCAAGTAATCAGAGAGAGAATTTCTAAAGGAATCAAGTACCTACCCTCTTATTAAGTACATATTAAATTCACATCAATTATGATTTTTAACCATATCTTAATTTTGCATGCATCCTGAACTTGAAATAGTATTTGGGGGGAGGTGGAGAGTTTCAAGGGAGGGTTTCACTCTATCTCAGGCTGACCTGGAATTCACTATGTAGTCTCAGGGTGTCCTTGAAATCACAGCAATCTTCGCACCTCTTCCTTCCAGGTGCTGGGATTAAAGGTGTGTGCCACCATGCCCGGCTGGAATAGTGTTTTCTTAATGGGGTTACTTCCCATGACTAGGCAGCTATCACTATCCTGGAAGAAACATTCATTCTATTGAGGCCTCAAAATAATCAACACACTCATTCCCACAAATTCACATTCAGCAACATGCCAAATTTACAGAAAATAGATATTCAGGTATAAGAAATAATGCATATAGTCACCCACATTCAGACATGCCTGAGAAAAAATTTACTGTGCCTGAAATGCAATGTTGGTAGAGAATGGAAGAATGAGAGAAATGTAGAAGCCAGAATTAGAATCAGTCAGGTGGTATTATTCAACAAGTATAAAGGATGCACATTTAACCTTGCATCAGAAGTTCTCACATTTTAAAAAGGATCACATAGAGCTTGAAAGATTGCTTAGAGGTTAAGGCACTTGCCTGCGAAGCCTAGGAACTCATGTTCAAATCTCCAAGTCCCATGTAGCCACATGCACAGTGACACAAGCACACAATATCACACATATGAACAAGGGGGCACATTTGTCTGGAGTTTATTTGTAGTAGGCTAAGGTATTAGCATGCCCATTCTCTGTCTCCCTCTCTCTCTCTTAAAATAAAAATAATAAAAAATAGAAAGAATCACATGGTAAGCATATGAAAATATAGTCTATGTCTTACTACCATTAATTATAAGTCAGAAGCTTTTGTGGTGCCCTGAGAATCTATTGGCTGGCAATCCTTTTAAGGTGATTTTGACAGAAGGGGATTCACAAAATTCACTTTGAGAAACATTGCTATAAGGTATCATGGGTCATTAGAGATTTATGAGAGGAAAAATGAAATCACATATATGTTATAAGAAGATAGATTATTTTCTGGAGGATAAATTGGAGGACAGAAAGACTAGAAAGAGGTAAAAATATAATGGAGAAGCTATTGAAATGGCTCAGAAGAGTCTATGGCCATACCACCCTGAATGCACCAGATCTTGTCTGAAATGGCTCAAAGGAAAATAATATTCCCAGTCCTTAACAAGGACAGAGCTATGTCTCCACAGGGAAGGAACATAGGAAAGGGGTATGAAAATCTAGCAGGACTGGCAGCTTGGGATATCATTAATTGGATAATGGTAGAATCTAGGAAAACATCTAGTTCTCTGTTTTAAGTTCTGCTATAGATGATCACATGGCTTTTGCAACTAGTTCTATGGGGCAACATATCATTTAGGGAACATAAATTAAACTTTGGATATGGAAGGTTTAGTAAAATGGTTAAAACCAAGAGCTTTGGACCAGATAAGATGGGTTAACTTTGTCACTTAAGTTTTGTGTGATGTGATAAATTTGTTCTAACTCTCATATAAAAGTGGGGGAGAAAAATCAGGAATTTTGATGAGTATAATTTAAGTTAATATGGGTGGGAAATCTGAGTATAGTATCTGATGAGTGTTTAGAAAATGGTAATAATATTAATGATCAATACTGGTTTCAATATTATCATTAGTTGGAACTATTCCATAAACACATGAAAATGTCATATGGATTAATGTTAAGACATTATTATGGCCATTGTACAGCAGCTGAAAGATGGCAGAGAAAACAGAGAAGAACCAAGATCCATTGATAAGACAAGAAGATAGCCAACTGCCCACCATGAGACGTGCCACTTCCACCACATCTGCTGGGCCCATGAGAAACTGCAGAGGAAGTGGTGACATAAATACTGTTCTTACAGCTAGCCTGAAAACCAGCTCCAGCATAGTGATGATAGACACAGTGATCAACTGAAACACATCAAAACAGAAATGCAGAGGCTACTGAAGACTCAACACTTTACCAGACTGCCAACAGGCCTGCCATGGTACCAAGAACATTACAGAAGAGGGAGCAGAAAGATTGTAAGAGCCACAGAGTGGATAGGAATACCCCGAGGCAACATCTCTGTTACCGCACAGAGAATCTTTGAGGCCTTCATGACCCACAATGAATACCATAACCCCAATGAGGAAAGCCTCTAGGATAAGGGGGTGAGGGGAGATAGAATAAAGAGTATAACCTGTTGGGCTGGAGAAATGGCTCTGTGGTTAAGGTGCTTGCCTGTGAAGCCTAAGGACTCATGTTTGACTATACAGATCCCATGTAAACCAGATGCACAAGATGACGCAATCATGCAAGGTCACACATGCATACAAGGTGGTACACACATCTGGAGTTCGAGTGCAGTAACTGGAGATCCTAGCATGCTAATTCTCATTTTTTCCCCCTCTCTCTCTCTCATAAAAAAAAAAAAATACAAAAAGAGTATAACCTGATAAACACACACACACACACACACACACACACACATTTTTTTTCAAAAGACATTATTACAAACATGATTGTCCAGAAAGTAAAGCAGGAAAAGAAAGACTAACAGATACTTTGTGAGCTATGTTCAGTGACATTGAGGAGTGGTGATACAGAAAAGCAAAGCATGTGGGGTGTGTTGGCAATAGCATCACAGGTTTTGGAAAGCCAAAAACATCTATTGTATTTGACAAATGGGAAGACATTGGTGACCTTAACTGGTATGGTTTCAGTTACTTCAGAAAAGACTTCTAAAAAAACATGGAAATATATATGTTAGCTGAGGAATAAATAACCTGCTGTAAAAAAGGAGAAATCGTATAATAAAGAGTCTTTAGGTGTATGCTTTATATTTTCAATGTGCTATATTTAAGTTTATTTAGGTTGAGAGCAATGGCCCAGGTAAGAGAAAGCCAAAATCATTAATGGAAGAGGAGCTGAAAGATTATGAACAGGAAGAAATTGAGGGCGACTAAAGCAGAATAGGATTAGGTCTTGGCCAGCAGAGGCAAACTTCTGCCTTTTGCTCTGAAAAGAACACAAAGAAATGGTCAATATTTCATAAGCCTGAGGTAGCAAAGTAAAGGGTGAGTTTATTTCTGTTGAAGCATATCAAGTTCCTCTCCAAAGTAGAGTTAAATGTTCTGTGAAAGTGAAGGAACTATCCTGGGGGGACAGGTTAGAGGAGAGTGCTAAGAATTTATAATAGGCAATAAGGGCCAAGGGAGGTGACCAAAGGCTTGTAAAAACCAGCAGGCAGCACTGAGGCACGTGACACAATGAATGCTTATTTGGTTTTCCCTCGCTGTCTCCAAAACTTGGGTGGTTGTGAGATCAAAGATGGATTGTTTAATTTAATTTATATTTTATAGAGCTCAGGTGGTCAAAGGACTAGGCAATAAAAGAAGAGATGGTGCTGGAGTGCAGGGTGTTAAAATAATATACCAAGAGTTAGGAGAGAGCTAAGTAAAGGCAAAGCGAAGAGAAAGTGAAGGCAGGAGACTCAGTGGATAAAGCACATGTCATGCAAACATGCAAACCTGAATTTAGATCTCCAGCATCCACGTAAATGGAGGCAGAGATGAAGAGCCCCAAAGTGAGCTGGCTAGCTACACTAGATGAATCAACTGTCCCTGGGTTTAAGTGAGAGACACTGCCTCAGTAGATGAGGTAGCGAGGAATTGGGCAAAGACACCTGATGTTAGCCTCTTCCACACACGAGAACATACCCACCCACGTGCACCCAAACATAGTGTGCCCCCGTACATGCAAACTCACAAGCAAGCATACCATACCCATAACGAGAGGGAAAGAGAGCAAGAGCAACAGAGAGAACTCAAAAGGAATGTGAGGGGCTCAGTAAAGGAAAAGAAGAAAGGAAGTTAGAGGAATAGAATAGAATTTAAGGATTATAATCTCTAGTTTCAAGTGGTTGTAAAGCCTTATGTATGGACATAGACATTGGACAACCAAAACACGGTAATCCACAAAAGACAGGGATTTCAAAAGAGATGTGCCAACCATTGATGTGAAAGTGACAAGAAGTTCAATTCGGGAAGGCAATCACTATTCTGCTTAGAAATATGGAAATCAGGAGAAATTATTGAACATATTTGTTGTTTTTACTACGCCAATTCATTCAGAACTCTGAGGTTTACTTGCTTCACTTCTCAAGGTGAAATATACAGCTATTGTTCGTGTCAATGTTCCCTTGCATGTTACATTTAACTCCTGGAGTCTACTAATAGACAGGTATTATTATTCTGCGAAACAAGACAGATTTGGAACCTGATGATTTGATTACTTAAAAGAGGTTTACTTTTGACATCCACTTAAAATAAGGCCATGTGAACAGAAGCTGTGTTGAGTTCTGGACACCCAAAGCAGGTATAACTCTTTCTACTTCCTTCTTCTCTGAAACCACACTTCTCACTCCTTTTGTCTTTTTATTTGCTTTTAGTGTTTCCTCTCTTGATCCCTGTTTAAATCTAAAGTCATTCTTAGATATTCTGACATCACACAGATGGCCTGTCCCTTTATAATAAAATCTCTTTAGATAATGCAGTAATAAATATGCCTAAATTAATATCTGTTTATTTGGGTTCCAAAGAATTCAGATTTGTAGTACTGACTTTTTTATGTTTTCATTAATTTGCCTTTGATTTTGATAAAATAGAATTTAGTTATTTACACTGCCCAGTTTTGGCACTAGCTTCTGATAAACCAAATTGTCTCTCTTGGATTTTCTATGTGGGAGTGTCTGTCATTTACTCCATCCTGTCCCTAAATCTGAACAGATTTGATAGTTTAACCTACCATGCTAAAAGTAAAATATATTTTTAAAGTCAAAATAAAGCTGGTGTCATTGAAATATTGGTGTTAATAAAAGTATGTTATGCATGCGTCTGAAATGTATGCTAAACATTAGGACTAAAATCATTTAAAATACCATTAATTGTAAATTATAAATAAAATTACATACACATTTAAATCCTATCTTTGAGTGAAAACTGTTTTAATTTAAAGATTGTCTCACTAGAAAGCATTTTATTTCCTAAAATATAAAGATTTAAAAAGTATTTTCAGGTTTGTACAAAAACAAAAATAACTGGAAATGGTTCTTGGTAAAAGGTGAACATTTTTAGGGGCTAGAGAGATGGCTTAGTGGTTAAGGAGCTTGCCTGCAAAGCCAAAGGACCCTGGTTCAACTCCCAGGACCCACATAAGCCAGATGGCAAGAGGAAACATGCATCTGGAGTTTGTTTGCAGTGGCTAGAGGCCCTGGCGCACCCATTCTCTCTCGCTCTCTCTTTCTCTCTCTGCCTGCCTATTTCTGTATCTCTCTCTGCCTCATATAAATAAATAAAAGTAAAATAAAATATTTTTAAAAAGTAAACATTTTTGTTCTAAATAAAATGAAATATCTAACAATGTTTGTTAATCCACCTTAAAAAACGAGTCTTTCAAACCCACTTGTGTTTTTTTTCCCCTCCAAACAATAACTCCGGTTTAAACAAAACAAAATAAAACAAACAAACAAACAAAAATCACCCAATTCAGTTATTTAAGAGTTCCTTTTATTTATTTATTTATTTATTTTTTTTGGTTTTTCGAGGTAGGGTCTCGCTCTAGCCCAGGCTGACCTGAAATTCACTCTGTATTCTCAGGGTGGCCTCGAACTCATAGTGATCCTCCTACCTCTGCCTCCCAAGTGCTGGGATTTAAGGAGTGAGCCACCACGCCCAGTTTATTTAAGAGTTCCTTTTAGAGTGGCAACAAATAAAGGATGCTACAACTATATATATATATATATATATATATATATATATATATATATATATATATATATATATGTAGAGAGAGGAAGAGAGAAGATTTCTACATCCAGATGAACTTCTGATGTCCGATTAGTGGGTTTCATTCCATCTCTCAGTACTTTAGTGGTGGGAAGCCCAGGTTCTCTCTTCCCTCTCTGCTGTAGTCCTCCCGAGATTCCTCCCCTGGAACTCTTCAGTGGCCTGAGGGATGTGTATAGGCTTTCATCAGCCCTGATTCCATTCAGTATTTGAATTCCACTTCCTAGTACTCATAAATTGAGAAGAACTGTATCACTGCCATTTTCTTTGACCTCCTACACCATGTCAGTCCACAACTGCTCAGCTTTCACATCTGCCTGTTTCTTAATTTTTTAAACAAATATTTGCTTAATGTCTAAAATATTTCAGGAACTGAACAATGCACTAAAAATAAAAGACGGGGCTGGAGAGATGGCTTAGTGGTTAAGGCACTTACCTGTGAAGCCTAAGGACCCAGGTTTGATCCTCCAGTACCCATATAAACCAGATGCACAAGGTGACACATGCGTTTGAAGTTTGTTTGCAGTGGCAGGAGGCCCTGGCACAACCATTTTTCTCCCACCTCAAAGAAATAAATAAAATACTTTAAAAACTACAAAGATGAATAAAACTGTCTCCTGCCTTCAAAAGCTCACAGACAAGCAAGGAGATAGTTATGTGCATAATTTATTAGAATCCAGTATGGCAAAAAATACTTAACATATAAAATTCCTTTTAGACAAAGAGGATGAAAAACTAGCACACACACAGGAAAGGCAAGTCGGGAGTGGTCAAGTTGGATATTACACAGCAGACGAGGTTCCTTGAAGGAAGACTATGAGGAAATGGAAGGGAGGGGAAGAATGTACAAAGATGCAAAGGAAAAGATTCACAGTGGTTTGCTATCTTGAGTGTATAACATGCTGTATGATGCCCAGAATTTTAGAACACAACCCCATGCCTTGCAGAATCCAGTTAAGCAGCAACTCAAGCCCATTTACAAGTGCCTTTGACAAATGAAAGAAAAAGACACTTGCTCTGAAATATAAAAGGGCATGTTAACCCCGCATGCCCTCCTTGTGGTGCAGAGCAGAATCTGTAGAAATTTAAAAAGCTGTAATACCCAACAGAGCTCATCATGAAAAAGCTACACAAGAAAAACTATCCTCTGGTAGATCTCACTTTCTTATCACCCTGTATCCTTGGGGAGCTCACTGTGATAATCCTCTGACCTCGGGAGAGCTGCAATCTGCTATCCTTATCAATTCATTTTGATCTACTAAACCCCATAGGAATTCACTTCCCTCCTTCAGTAGCTCAAGTTCCACAGCTCCTCTGTACAATCATTCTTTTATAAATGCTTTGACTTCCAGAGCCCATTCTTCCTCCATCATACCTACCTTGCAAACCACCAAGACGAATAAACTGGTTTTGCTCTGGTCTAGAATCCACAGAACTGAGCATTTTCAGACAAAAATCTCCAAAACAAAGCCATTAAGTTCATTGTTAATTCTCACCAGCTTAGAATGATATCCATCTCTCATCATAGTTACTATCTAATAACTTCTCCATGCACCTTAAACTAGCTGTTCCCAGAAATAAATGCACGGCGTGGCTCACTGAAAATATAGAAACCAAATAATATATCTTACACCATCTTCTCATTACTAAATCTATATCTGCAATCATTGTAGTCATCTTCCCTGATATCAGAGGAAGAAGCTCTCCTTTCAAAATTATTTTTCAGTATCTCTGGTAATATATTTTTTACAACACCTTCACTATTTCTTAAATCTTTGTCTACTAGAATCATTTCAATACTCTACAATCTCTCACATTTTAAAATTAAGTTCAAATCAAAACAAAATTTCCTTTGACTCCACATTCCCCTTTCAAATTCTTGGTGATTTCTCAGTTTTGCTATAATCTCAAACATAATTCCATCATTTCCAGAGACAATCTCGTTTATATCCTCAGCATTCTAATTTTCTCTCACATTGCTGATGATTTCTATAACACTACAACTTGTCCTATTCAACTTTTCAACAGGACTAAAATCTGTCCTGCTTTCTCTGTGACATCATTGAATTGACTACACTCCCACAGTCTCTGGGCAATGTTTCTGTTTCTTTGCTTTTCTCTCAGTCCCACATCAGAGCCTGAGGTGATGATGTGTGTGCAAGGAGGTGATACAAGATGTGCTTCAACAAAGAGGAGCTAAGGACTTGGGGGAGAGTGAGAGACAGAGAGAGAGAGAGAGGGAGAGAGAGAGAATCAAGGAGCTTGACACTAAAGAAGTACATTGTGAAGACCATTGTGAGAGGAAAGATGGTTTCTCAGGAGTACATAGAGTCCATTCCCATAAAGGATCTGGACTTTCTTTTCCCCTCATTTACCTGTTGGTTTTAGTGTTCCTCAGTACCCAGCCCTATCTAATCATTTTGCTATTTTTTCCCCAATAATCTCAGGCATTCTCATGTTTTAGATGGTACCTCAATATTTCTAGCCTTTAACTTTTTATCTACTACATCGATTACTACTCCAGGTATTTTCATATCCTCTGCCTTCAGAGATTTACCGATATCTCATGCCTAGGAACCCAGAACTAATCTTCTGGCAAATTTGTTGCTTTGAACATTTTGCATTTTAGCAAATACCTCTGTAATTCTTACAGTTACAATAATGAAAACCTGAAATCCATTTTGATAGTCAGTTCTCCTTTCTACTTGGTGATGGCACCAACTCTGTGAATACTATATCTAAATCACATTTCAAATTTTTAAATCTTATTCCTCATCTATATTTTTGTAAGAGCCTGCTTCCACTTTTTTTCCCCTTCTTCTGATCCTCTATGCACATAGCCCGGGTAATCTAGCAAAAGCATAAATCAGATTTTATTACTCTTCTGCTCGAAGACTTTTAATTGGCTTCATTTAATCTTTAAGTAGGTAGCAATTTTCACTACTTTTCTTGAAACACATCATAGTTTATACCCATCACTCCAGCTTCATTCTGAATACCACAAAGTTTGCTTCTCCAAAGTGTCCTATTTGGATGGACAATAAAATATATGGGCACCCTACTCTTATGACACAAAATTCCTGTAATCTTACACACCAATCTGACATCATTGCTTATTAGCAAATTTGAAGGCAATATTTCCTGCTTCAAAGTCCACATACATGTTGTTACCCTCTGATTGGCCCATCACCCACTATTACATCAAAAATACATTTGCCAAGGCCATGGACCAGCTTACAGAAAACTTGAAAAAGCTATACTGCATGCAGTTCAATGGGACAGAGAAAACACCAGTGAAGATACTCAACAGTGGATACTGCAAGCCTTAAATTTGGCCAGCTACATGCTAATAGGGTGTAGTAGTAGCATGTCTGTTATGGGAAAAACCAACCACTCTCTAATTGAATTGGAGGCCCACTCCATGGAGGGAATACATCCCTGATACTGAAAACCTGCAACAGGGGTAGTCATGAGCCCTAGGGGTATAACGTCTGCTGGTGTCTGCCTAAATGTATATACTATGCTCACCAAACTGCCCAGTAAGCACTACTCTTAATGTCCATACCCATATATTAATGCTACTCTCACTTTTGGTTAGAGAAGTTTTTCTTTTTAGATGGTGGTGACCTTGGGATGACTCAGAAGGCACCATGGTGCTGAGAAGAAGGGACAGACGAGTGCTCAGTACTGAAACATCTCTAACACACCTTCCAAGGTTCAGGGTCCATTGCAGAAGAGGTGGCAAGAAGAATGTAAGAGTTAAAAGAAGGGTAGGACTCCTCACAATGTGCTCCTCCAGACTCAAAATGGCCTGGATATCCATGACCTCACAGTGCCTGAAACCACTTACACAGGACCATCATAATAAAAAAGAGAGACTGATTGAGAGGGAGAGGGGATATGATGGAGAGTGGAGTTTCGAAAGGGAAAGTGGGGGGGAGGGAAGTACCATGGGATATTGTCTACAAGTAAGGAAATTGTCAATAAAATAAATAAACAAATAAACAAATAAATAAATAAAATAAAATAAAGGCATTTCTGTGAGGACCTTTTCTATATTCTTTTTGCATTTTCTTATTCTTTTGTACTCTTTAGTGAGTGTGTGTAACATATGTGGTGTGGTATGTGTGTGTACACTGCATGTGTGCGAGGCCAAAGGTATCCTTTTCTATCATATTGTTTCCTTGAGATAGAGTCTCTCACGTTTTCTGGAAGTGCTATTTTTTGGTCAGACTGGCTGACCAACAAGCTCCAGGAATCCTCTGTCTCTGCTCACTACAGCACTAGAGTTATAGATGTGCATTGTCATACCCAGCTGTTTATATGAGTGCTAGAGAATTGAACTGAGGTGGTCTCAGGCTCTCTCAGGCCCTCTCTTCATGCTTACATGGCAAGTGCTTTTAACTGCTGAGCCATCTCCCTTTGTATTAATCATGTAGTTGTAAATGTATCTGTACATTCATTTCTTACATATGTGTTTCACGCAATGTAATGAGCTCCATGAGGAAAGATAACCACATCCTCCTTTTAGTCATGCATAGTATTCTAGCACAACACTAAATGATGATGTAAGCTCTCTGCAACGCTGTGGAAATACGAACACACACAAGATAAATGCAGTTGGAAACTTTGCACTAAACTCATTTTCTAAATCTGAATAAATGTAAAACTGCTTATCACTCTGACTTGAGTGGGTGCAATCAAGACATTGATAGAAAATGCTAACATGCAAAACACATAAAAATTTCAAAAACATTGTAAAAATGAATAAAACCCTACAAATTCAAAAGAAAAGCTGAAATTACAGAGGCAATATTTTTAAATGCTCATATAATTCAGGGAGCTTCTCTAGCCCTTTTGAAATGTAAACTAAACAATAATAAAAAATGAAAATTCAGCTTAGAACAACAAAACAACCCACTTACATGAGAATATATGTTATGCTCTGGTTGAGGATTGTAGTTTGCTGAAATTCTAAAGATAACCTGGCCTTTTACATGGGCTAGTTTAATTGTGTAACTCTTCAGAAAAAAAAAAAAAAAAAAGGCCCAAGGATCTGAGATTAAAATTATAAAGTCCACAGTAATGAGTCTTTATGCTTCTACACAATTGGACAGTTCTACCACAAAATATCTGTTATTGTATTGGGAACTAATGCAAACCTAATGAGTATGTATTACTTTAGAGGTGAAAATAAATACAATAGGTCTATGCAAAGTTAGCCTTCAGATAATCCTTTGCACTAAAAATTATCAGAAAAAAATTAAATGTTATGGTAAAATAAATAGACATTCAAGTTTGTAGAACTCAGATGCAACAGTTAATTGTTAAATTATATTATAAAGCATGCTTTTTGAATTCTTTTTAAATTAATTAATTTTTTAAATAAAGCATCTACTATAAATTAATTTTTAATAATATATGTTCTTAGGTTCTTTCCTTGGATGGACTTTATTATTTACCTTATGAGGAATCTTTATGCAAATGAGTCAGACAGTCAACTCACAATGATCTTAATGAGTTTTAAGTATTCCCCAAACTCAGACATTTTATAGAGGGAGTACTTCCATTATTTATTGAATATCTTCTTTACTATTGGAAAGCTATCTACTCTTCGACAGAAGGCTCATGCCACTTACAATGCAGAGCATCACGAATGTACATCTCTCCTCATCAGAAAGCCGTATCCTAATAAATGTGTCAGTGGTTTGAAAACGGCATGAATGGCTTTGAGGGCAAGACAAACACAAGGAAATGTACAAAGCTGCTTCCTGCCAATGTAAATATCTCATTGTGACTCCTAAGAACTTCAGGGCAAATGTTTTCTATACATTCTAGTCTCTTAGAAACTCCTCCACAAATCTTACTCCAGATTCAGTGACTCACAGATTTACATAAGGAGTATGATTTGTCTAACTCCACAGTATGAATGCAGTCTGCCAATATTAATGTTGATTCTGGTTCTAATAAATATTAAAATTATTTTACATGTTTAAATATGAATGGCAAGGATTTTCAGCACTTCGAAAGCATATTTAAAAGAACATTTTCTATACAATAAAAAATATTTGTCAAGGAGCCTGCACAATATAACCGATGACTGGAATGGAAAGAAAGATATGGAAGGAATTATGTATTCATCAAAACTTTCCAAAACAGGGCATTGTTTCCACACTGAGAAATTTACCATGCAAAGCAGGCTGTACCCTGAGATGTAAGCAGTGTTTAGCAGTTATATGAACAATGACTTTGAAAGCTGGTAAGAGCCCCCATGTTAGTTTTTTGTTACAAAGCCCTTATTTCAGATATGTCAGGTTTAACTTCAAATTGTCATTTCTTGCATTGAAGCTAGGGCTTGACTTCCTTTCTTGTGTGTTTGGGCTTTCCTTGTTTAGAGGTCGTGTGAGTAATGATGCCCTGGAAGCGATTAGCTTATAAAGCAGCGCTAAGAGCAGTCAGTCCTCCTTTGATAAAGTGTGAAAACCAGATCTTTTCCTCCAAAGTGGAGCAGGATCTAAGTTTGCTCCCAGGGAAGGGAAAGAGTATGAATAGTGGGGTGAGGGATGTGCATTTATTACAATTTTTTATCTCACTGAAGTTACTCCACGTTATCACTGGAGGAAGCCGCTGATAGTCAATCTCAGATTGTCACTGTGCATTTGACATGGTTGTTGTCAATACGACATAATCATCTCTGTCAAAAACATCATTCATTTCCAAACTGCAGAGTTATTTACAGCCGTGTCTTCACTCAATGTAACACTACCACTCAACGCTCAGCTGTCCCTTCTCTGTTCTAACGAAACATTCAGGCAGACTTTTAAAGAAGCTCTATTTTAGGTTAGGCTAACAACCTGAAAATGAACTTAAAAAGAAGAAGAAGAAGAAAAAACTTATTCTCTTGTCCAAATACCATTTGGACAAGTGGATAAAGTTTTTCAGAAAAACTGGCATTTCAAACCGAGTTCTGCTGGGTAAGAGACATGGTGCTGAAAAGTGACATTTATAATGACAGCAATATGGATCCCCATTAAAGAAGACTGGGTCACATTGTGAACTAATTATAATTATTTGGGATGTGTGTGTGTTTAATTTAGAAATCATTTATAATAACATCACTTCACTGCACACCTACTGTACATCTCTGCTTACAGAAACATGGTTGCTAGGCATCTTTGCTGAACTTAACTAGAAAACATTGTGAAGAAAATGTTGTCTTATGCTTCTAAGCCCCAGGATGAGTAGCCATCCACTTCGTCTTTCTGTGCAGCCAGGACAGCTTATAAACTCTTAAGCACATGAGGAAATGAGGTTGATCAAAGCAACAAGACCCAGTGGAAATCAGGCAGGCTCCTGAAAAGGGCATTGCTCACTGTGCTCTTCACCCCTTGCAAAAAACAAATCTCACTGTAATCAAAAACTCAATCTCCCAGCATAAGCAATATCAGCAGAAAACATAATAGTGGCTAAGGAGGGACTGGTGAAGTTTGGGAATCGGGAGGCAGTTTTCAAACTCTTTTGTCTAATGAGTTTCAAAAGTTATCTATCCCAATCTTCTTCCTAAGAGAAATCTAAATATTACAATCAATCGCTCTGTGTGAGGTTCTTCTTGACATAAAAGGTATCAAGAGCCAGGCGTGGTGGCGCACGCCTTTAATCCCAGCACTCAGGAGGCAGAGGTAGGAGGATTGCTGTGAGTTCGAGGCCACCCTGAGACTACATAGTTAATTCCAGGTCAGCCTGGGCCAGAGTGAGACCCTACCTCGCAAAACCAAAAAATAAAAATAAAAGGTATCAAGTAAATAAACTTACATAATACACTGTAAATATATTTTTGTCATATGTACAAATTAGAGCTTGAGTTATTGAAATTGTAGCATTTTGCAGTTCTTCAAATGTTTTCATTTATTTGCAAGCAGAGACAGAGCTAGAGACAAGAGAGAGGGAGAAAGACAGAATGGGTGTGCCAGGGCCTCCAGCCACTGCAAGTGAACTCCAGACATATGTGTTACTTTGTGCATCTGGCTGCACGTGAGTAATGGGGAACTTAATTTCGGTCCTTTGGCTTTATTGGCAGGTGCCTTAACCACTGAGCAATCCCTCCAGCCCTGAAATAAAGCATTTAAAAATAACAGCCACTATTAGTGGAGCCTAGTGTGTGCTAGTCACCTTACATTTACTCCATTTTATGAATGCGTTATCATTGTTCCCTTTTTACAGATGAGGTAACTGACAGGCAGAGATCCTGTCCTTGGAGTTCTTCATAATACATCAACTGAAATACTATGACATACTATGACTTTTCCATGAATTTTATCTTTAACAGCCACCACAACCCTGAAGTAGAATGTACTAATATTCTCATTTTCACAAAGAAACCAACACAATAGTAGACCTTCAACAACTTATGTTAGAAAAATACTTTACTTAGCTACTACATGATTGAATTGGGATTTGAATGTGGTTTTCATTCTGCTCAAAGTGCTGAGAAGGGAAGGTAATCAATGTTAGAGGGGAAGCTTCTATTCTTTTTTGGCTACATGGATATATATTTCCCTCCAAATTATCCTTTTAATTTTTTTAATTTATTTATTTTTGGAGAGAGACACACAGAGAGAGACAGACAGAGAGAGAGGGAGAGGGAGACAGATAGAGATGGGCACACCAGCAGTCTCTCAGCTGCTGTGAAGGAAATCCAGATGTGTGTGCCCCCTCGTGGTCAAGTGAGACATTGAACCCTTGTGTCACTTGGCATCTGGCTAAACATGGGACCTGGAGATTGGAACCGCTGGAGATTGGAACCAGTGTTCTTAGGCTTAGCAGGCAGGCACCTTAACCGCTAAGCCATCTCTCCAGCCCCCAAATTACCCTTTAAATACATATATGTCTATACCCAAATATTGGTGCTCCTCTTACTTTTGGTATGGTAAGAGATGGCAGTGACTGCTGGGGTGACTCAAGACTACGCAAAATACTGAGAAGAACCCACGTACATGCTCTTAACCCCAGCATTTGGGAGGCAGAGGTAGGAGGATTGCCATGAGATCGAGGCCACCCTGATTCTGTATAGTGAATGTAAAGACTATATACAGCAGTCTGTGCTAGAGCAAGACCCTACTTTGGAAACACTATATATATATATCACACTTAATGAGACATCTTTGTCCTAGTCTCCAAGGCCCCAGTGACTACAGCAGAAACGGACAGAAAGAGTATAAGGACCAAAGGATGGGGGAAGTGTTTTGTCTCCCAGAAACAATGGAGTCATTGTATTCATGACCTCACAGTGGCTGTTGTTACCTACACAAGACCTGGGCAATTTGGGGCCCATCAATAGGCTGTCATGGATGATAGAAAAGTCGTCCTGCCCCCTCTCAAAAGGCATAAGTATACAAGATGGGATAGTAAACAGAAGAGAGATTTCAAGGGACAGGGGTGGTAGAAATGGGGAGACCAAGAAGGGTGGTAAGAAAAAAGAAAATATAACAAGCATGGGGTTTTTTCCCTTGGCACACAAATCCTTTCCTCAGCTGGCTATACCATCACTCCAAGACCAATAAGGGGATTTAATCTGTGCCTTTTCAATACATGCACAAAGTCCATTTCACTGCTTTGTCCTTATCAAAATTTAAAGACCTTGAAGTAGTTAACATTCTCTGCGATTTTTCTCTTGTGTCTCTTTCTCATCCCATGCTTACCCAAACCTTCCTAGGACTCTTGAACCCTAATAAGCCTTCTTTTCACTTTAATATCTCATACTTTCAGTCACAAGTGCTATCACTTGTTTTTCTGTTCTCCCACCTTGTTCTCACTTTCCCTGCAGTGCCAAGAGACCGGGCCCCTAAGCACATAGGCTGTACTTCATGCTGAGAAGTGCAGTGTATCCTTTCTCTAGTTCATTCCATAATTTGGTATCTCGGTTATTGTCAACACAGTGTTAGTGATCCTCTCTCTTTCCATACCACACTTGGCTGCACTGACTGTAATCCCATCTTCTTTCTTCTTGAACTCTTGTTTTTCTTCCGATATACACTTTCTATATTTTATTTTCCTTTCTATTTCCACAAGTTCACTGCCCCTACAGCAGTCTATTTTGCTAAGCCTCATCCATCTTCTATCATGATCCTCACAACACCCCCACCTCCACTATTTTCCACCCATAAAGCATGGAAAGAAAAAGAGATTGGGACCTATTTTTTTTTCACTATATACAAACAGTTACACGACAACTAGAAACAATATTTCCTACCATAGAGCAGCTCATACATAATAATAATTGTGAGATGTTTTTAATGAACACATCATTTACCATGATTGTTACTGTCTTCCAGCATGTGTCTACAATTATATGTATTAAGCTGCTTCACCTTCCTGCTGTTTATGCTCTTGATTAAAATAAAAAATAAAAATACAGCTTAGAAGCATTACTTACTGAGTTGTCACCTCCTCACTCCACTTATTGACAATAATTTGGAAATAGCAAACATCAAGTATGATTTATTAGGCCATCCATTTACCATGGCCTGGGGCCACTTCGAAGTGATTAATGATGTGTGAGCTTGTTGCAATATTAAAAAGATCAACCTGAACCTTAACTCTAAGCATAACAAACTCTTTAGAGGCTTGTGATAATTTGCTTATTTTTATTTTGAGATGTCAACAATTAAATAAGTAAATCTCTTTAACTCTTACAAATCTGAAGTTAAATAAATAGTTTCTTGTGATGCTAGCCATGGTAGGCAATCTTGGATAAACTCTCACTCCCTAACCCACTAACAGTTACATAATTCCAAGAAAGAAAGTTAAGGAATGCCATTTGGTGACATTTTATTTCCAGATATTATAATTCCATGGGTTATTTCAGAAGACTTAGTTCATTACAGCTTCCATTTGAATAGTAATTTAGTCAATCATGTGTTTTTCAGATGCCTTGCGTTACACTTATTTTCTGTAAAGTAACTAGGGCATATAATGTAAGTGATGGAAGGAAACTGGAGAATAGTAAATGGTTTTCCAAGATCATTTACTGATCTAAAGCTTGAACCCAGGCCTCATTTCCAGCTAATGGTCTTTTTTATCCTACCATGCTTTCTTAAACATTATATTAGACATATACTACATCATGTGAAAATTAAACTTTAGATTTCAGGAGAAAAAAAAAATTTCCATCATACTTTATTTATTATGGAATGAAAAGAGAAGGAAGTTTTGATTGCTTTTAGATTCAGCTTTAAATTTTCCAGAAACTTGAACCTGAAAAAAAAATCATGAAAGAATGTAAAACTTATTGCAAAAGACACTTCAGGACAGACATCGTGTGCACACCTTTAATCCCAGCACTGGGAGATTGAGGTACTAGGATTGATGTGAGTTCCAGGTCAGCCTAAGGTAAAGTGAAACCTGCTTCAAAATAAAACAAAAACAAAAAGATACTTCAATAGCTTATAGTACTTTAGGGTTATAATGTTACATTATGTTTTACTATTTCATAGAGGTAGTATGAGTTAAGATATTTCCATTTGGAACAGAACACCCCCCGTTTACTATACATATTAATACAAGTAAACACAAAATAATAAAAGATAGTTCTTTTCAAGGAGGAGATGTTTGGCATTTGGGCATGCAAAGTTTTCTTTATGATATGATAAATGCCTATTTTTTTAAATAAGGTCTTGTTCCTCATTAAATGTTACTTGCAAATATTTTGAAAACATTACAGATGATACACACAGGAATCAGTCAACAGTTCCATTTGAACATCAAGGTCATAAGACTGTTGTGCTTTTTGTTTTGTTTTCCTGAGCAGTCTTAAGATGTTGAAGTGAGGAAAGGCCTGAAGATGAGGAAGGGGAATGAAAACAACTCATAAGGGCTGGAGAGATAGCTCAGTGATTAAGACAATTGCCTACCAAATCCTAACTACCTGGGTTCGATTCCCTAGCACCCACGTAAAGCCAGATGCACAGAGTGGCACACATATCTGGAGTTTGTTTGCAGTGCGTCCTCGTGTACCCATTCTCTCATTCTTTCTCTCGAATAAATAAACATTTTTTTTTAAGAAAAAGATGAATCATGTGATAGGCAAATGGAGTTCTCACAAGGGCCCCTATAATGGTAATGGGCCTATGAGTGATGGAAGATAATGCTTCCTCAAGATCTTTAACTGTATTCATAAAATACCTTTGTCATGTAGATTTGGGGGACTAGAAGTTAGATATCTTTGGGAGGTCACTCTTCCCACCATTGTGCATAAAATGCAACTTGTAAACCAACATAAAGGTAAACAGCATTAAATATACTCTTATGTGGAATTGATTTCTTTAATAGATATTGAAATTTATGTAGGAAGAGTATGAGATGATAATCCTACCTACCAGTTGCTTTAAAATATATTTCATAAGTGATTACTAAGTCAAATAAGAAAGCATTCATGCAAGGTGGGGAGTATGTGTTTCCCTATACAGAGCACCATACACAAACTTAGATTGCAAAACATAAAAACAATAAAATTAAGCTGAACGTACAGTGTGGATATATTCAACAAACAAAGTTTTTGATTAAAATTAGATTTATGAGTCATATGCTAACATTTCAGTCATTAGCAGTGACTTCATAAGAAAATGAGTGTATTGTTAAATAATCTAATTCTTGTGATTGAAGAGTTTTAAGAAAGAAAATGTTGCACCACTGGAATCAACTAGAAAGACTGATGATAGTTTTTCCCTCTGATTCAAGCACCATCTCATCTTATTCCATGTTTCTGAAATTACTTTCAATAACATCTAGCAAACAGGCAGCTGAAAAGTACTTATTTAAGATGTCATATCAAGTAACTTCCCTATTTAAACATTTAAAGGATACACACACATATACATTTATATATTTCTAATTACTCTCATCCTAGTTATAACAATCTAGGTATCATTACACTTGCCTTTTAAGGTGATTCTGAAAGAGAAATAGGAAAAAAGATATTTATAGGCAGTCATACAGAGGCTCAAAGAGAACAAAGTGATGACACCAGACGGTGCCTTGGAAGGACTAGGCCCCAACATCATCCACACTCATCTAAGAGGTCTATAAGCAACACTCCCTAGCAGCTTCCCGCTTCTTCCATAGCTCAGTGTGCCTAGGTGAGCTTGCCTCTCCTGAGTCAGCCCCTTGAGTCCATGAACCAATCAGCTCTCTCCTTACACATGTGTTCCTGATAACAAGGCTCACCCTAATTAGATTTCTAATTCACATAAAGGAACCTAACCATGTGTGTTAGACTTTCTTCTTCCTGTGGTTTCACCTGACACCATCATTGTGTAAATCTCTCCCCACTCTTCCACAGCTAGAAATGGAGGGACACTTACTTTTGCTTGGATATTTCCTTGCTTGCTTCCTACATGTGTCTTGATTTGAGGTATTGTCTCACTTTGTTACATATCTAATTTATCTTTCATCTCTCTCTGAGGCTTTCCCTATTCCTTAATCCTCTCTGGTCTTATGTGAAAGGATCTTTTGACTCTGATGCTTTGCCTTCCGCATGTGGGTGCATGGGCCTCCTCCAGAGGCATTTTAACTCCAGAGATTTCTGTGTGCTGAATATTCTCTCCCCTTTCCCTTTTCCTTTCCAGACAGGCCAGGAGGAGAATTCCTCTCTGGCTGGAATCTTTCATTTAGCCCCCTCCCTGGATGTTAATCTCCCCTAGAATAAACCTCATAATTCATTAATTCACCCTTGTCAATGTCCATTTTATCATTTTTTGCTAAAATTGGATAAAGACTCAAAAGTTGGGATTCACTAGCCCAACCTGAATCCAAAAATCCTGCATCCATTCTACTCTTGGATATTTAAAAAAATGTGCCCTGTGTCCTTGGTTCAAAGGTATTGGGGCTCACCTCCTGGGAGCTTCTTTGTGCTCATGTACCCCAGTTCAATGAATAACCAGCAAGTAACTTCGTAGCTTGAAATGGGCCACCGGGATGGGTAGGGATGTTTACAACACAAACCAGAAAACACTACAGATGGGGCTTTTGCTTTCCTGGAGAAAGGATTGTTGGAGAAACATTTGTGGGCGTTTCTCTGCATTAACCACACCATGGTTGGTTAGAGGCATCTATTAAATAACATAATATGATATATCCTGACTGTCTGATCCCCCATTGTTGATGGTAGATTATTGTTTGCGAATGTGTACTGTTAAAGGTAAAGATTACAGACAAAGGTAAGTTTCTGCTTTTTAATACATAGTTATAAATATGTTGAGAAGGAGCTATCACTGCTAAAATTTTCTGGCCCAAAATGCAAAACCTTAATCTAATCATAAGAAAATTTTAGACAAACCCAAGTTGAAAGTCATAATTAAAAGAAATGGATATTTTAGTGAACAAATGAAGATTACTCTTAAAAATATTCAATTATTAAGAGGCTGGTGAGATTTCTTAGTGGCTAAGCCACTTGCCTGCAAAGCCAAAGGATTCAGGTTCAGTTCCCCAGGACACATGAAAGCCAGATGTACAAGGTGGCGCATGCATCTGAAGTTCATTTGCAGCAGCAAATGGCCACCAGTACGGCCATTCTATCTATCTCTCTCTCTCTCGCTCTCTCTGCCACTTTCTTTCTCAAATAAATAAATAAAAAGCATTTAAGTATTAAAAGACAAAGAAAGATTAAAAACTTGTTAGACACTGTAGGAGGTAAAGGAGGTATTATAATAACTTCAGCATAGGATTCTGGATTAGATCATTAACTAGGGGAGCACATTAGTGTGATGTGGGCAAAATTTGAGTTTAAAGAGTAATAAAATAGTATTATTGTTCAGTGTTTTATGAATTGTTAATAGGAAGCTGAATAAAAAATGCATAACTGCCATATTCTCAACTTTTATCTGAAATTTTCTTAGATAACAAGGCTAAAATGAATTTAAATTTATTCTTTGACAGTACTTAAACATGTATTTCATGTATTTTGACAATATTTATTCCCATTGCTTTCTCTTATTCCCTTCTCTTTCTGATAAACCCCTTCTTTTTCCTAATTAGCCCTATTTCAACTTCTACTTCGAAGGTTGTATTTATTTATTTATTTATGTAAAAATTTATAAAAAATTATAAAAAATTGCTTTTTTAAGGGATGGAGAGATGCTAACAGTTAAGGTGCTTGCCATCAAAGCCTAATGACCAAAGTTCAATTCCTCAGTACCCATGTAAAGCCACATGCACAAAGTGTCTGGAGTTTGTTTGAAGAAGCTAGGAGCCCTGATGTGCACATTAGCACCCATCCCCTCTCTCTCTCTTTCTGACTCTGCTTGCAAATAAATAAATATAAAAATTTTAAAATAAATACATGGTTTAGATTTAGGCAAATGTGCCTTTCAATTTTTACAAAATGGTTCAATCAGACAAATATGTCTAAATTATTTTTATATTTGAAGTTCACTTTTCTCTCAGGGCTTGGGAGATTGCTCAACTGCTATAAGCACTTGTTTACAAAGCATGTTGACCTTGTAACATAGGTTTGATTCCCTAGCACCCATGGATAGCTAGATCAAAAGTGGTACAGGGGTATGGCTTTCATTTGCAACAGCAGAAGACCTTGTGAGCATGGTTATGTACCCATGTGTATGCATAAATGAACACCCATAAATAAAAAAATTAAAGTTCACTTTTCTCATCTATGAAATACAGATGATAAGTACTGATTTTCAGAATATTGGAATTAACTTCAGGTAACGTTTTCTAGGCTGCTTGACTGCCTGATATATACTGTACTTAGCTAATGAAGCTTTACAATGTTGATACTAGAGAGAATAATAGGCAAGCTGTTGTGAGTTTCTGACAAGTCTGTGGTTCTGAATGTTCTTCCATTGGTTCTTCAAGTCTATGACCATATAGTTACAAACAATCAAGGGTATGAATTTTCAAAAGATGCAATTAACACATGTCATGGCCATGTTATTATATAAGGGTCACAGTCTTGGGTCTGAAAAGAGGAATAATATGGGGAGTTTGGGGACTTGATTGAATTGACCTAATATACTTCCAGCTATTCTTGGAACCTGGTTATATAAATAGAGTGTCATGGCCTTGTCATTAAACCCTAGAGTCTTGTAGATTTCATGATTTCTGATTGGATGATAACACAACTGCTTGCCAACTCCTATGTGCAGTTTTCCTCTGTTATGCAAGAGCATATTCCTGTACCAATGCCAATACATGTGAGTTTAACTATAAGCATATATATTTGGAAGTGAGATGTTTTTCTGGGCTTGCCAGGGACTTCCCCTAGTGACAATATGAACTCTAATAAGTTTTGGCCTTGTGGGCTAATTGCCAAAATTC
The DNA here is from genome assembly GCA_036365145.1 of Orientallactaga sibirica. Classification (NCBI taxonomy): domain Eukaryota; kingdom Metazoa; phylum Chordata; class Mammalia; order Rodentia; family Dipodidae; genus Orientallactaga; species Orientallactaga sibirica. The sequence continues at coordinate 36,122,838 of JAEOAD010000006.1, read as the reverse complement.
AAAACATTTCTGCCCAAATCTTGTGATCCCTATTTCACTGTCTGAATGTTTGCATATATTACATATGATATGTATGCATTATGTCTAAAATGCATCATCTTGTTGCAATATAAGTAGTCCCTAATGACTAAAGCTAAAGCTACATTTAAGGCATATGCATCTATCATTGACATAAATGTCAAAATTTCTCTCACAGTGAGGATTAAGGGCTGGGATTATAGCTCAGTGGCAGAGTATTTGCCTAGTATGCATAAGGTCTTAGGTTCAATTTTCAGCATTGCAACTAAATAATAATTAATATTAAAATTAAGATCACGTTTTATTATGCTAAGCACTTTACGTTATAACTATTTCTTGCTCATTTGTTCTGAACACAACTTCAGAATATTATGACCAGCCAACTTGAAGATGTATACTGCTAGAACTCTGTGTAAATTATTTTAATGAGAATTTCACTGCATACAATGCCATGTCTCTGTAACTTCATTTTTAAAGCAAAATTTACATTGTTTGGAAACTGATCTAAAGACAGAACAATAAACAACATTTGTGAGGAGGAAAGCGAAGCAAAAGCCAATGAACTATCCTAATTGTATCAGGAAACTCTGTACACAATTAGATTTAAAACACAAGCTTTCAAGTTCCTGGTTCAAAATATTTCTCAGCAGGCCATTCTTTCCCCTGGCTTGAAGCAAACACTCTCTGAAGGAAACAGCAAAGCAGTTAAGAGCAGCTTTCAGAATTAAGGTCCAGACTTATCTATTCATCTTTGTGGCCAGAACGGGAAAAATATTCTGCAGTACCTCCAGGGCTTTTATAGATACTCTTCCTTCAACTTCATATATCTAGTCTTCATAAAACAAGTGCTGAGAGTGACAGAGTAAAGGAGTCCGTTTATTCCATTGCTGAAGTGCTTAGACTACCTTGCATCTTACAAGTTTACAATTTTGCAATCATTTGAAGTACTCTTTGGCTCAGTGGAGTAATATTTTTTAAAGTTATTTTCTGACTATATCAGACACTTTTAGACCGTCAGTGATGAGGAAACCCCAAAGGCAAAATACAATAAAGATGTAAGGGCTGTTCAGTGCAGCACTGTGGCTTTCTTGTGGAGGAGATGAAGAGAAGTGGGATGGCTGGTCTGCTCTGTAATTATTTTTGATAATACTGTTATTTGTTTTATTTTCAGTTTAGGCCAGAATTTTGGGGGCACTGGAAAGTATGATCCAAAGAAACATAAGTTTTCATCTAATTGATGTGAAAGGGTGTTTTGTTGGTTTTTATGTTGGTGCTGCTCTTTTTTATTTGGTTACAAATGTTTTAGGTAGAGTAATCTCCAAGAGTGAAACTCAAATCACCTTCTTTACACCTCGCACTAGCCCACTGTGATGGACTTTCTGCACATGTGGAGCAAAGATGAGACAAATTGAATATTGTAGCTTAAGTATTTTAGCTAAAAAAAGAAAACCTGAATTAATTCTATTGTTTATTTTATGTGAAAAAGGAAATGTAATCTATTTCTTATCATGAAACTCTGAATTTACCTCAGTGATATCATAGCTATGTTTGTTGTCTTTGAAGATGCCCATCATGAGAGTGCTAGTGTTATTGTGTTGGTATTTTACTTTACTAGATGTTTAAAGTAGATTATCAACAATTTTGTTTATTTTTCATTTAAGAAAAATGACATTTTAGTAGTCCCAGATTCAGCTAAATATTCTTGTTAAATGTTAGCAAAGCTTTTCCCCAGTGAAAACAACATGAATTTTTTTATTCAAGAGCAATAGATGTTTAAAAAAAGAGCTAATGCATTTTTATATTTTATATGCAAATAATATAATACATTGATCTGTATATAAACACATACATACATACATACACACACATATATACATCCATATATACTGGTGGGCATTTTTATTTTTATTTTTTTATTATGTATTATTTATTTATTTGAGAGAGAGAGAGGCAGATAGAGAATGGGCATTCCAGGGCCTTCAGCTACTGCAAGTGAACTCCAGACTCAAGTGCTTCCTTGTGCATCTGGCTTATGTGAGTCCTGGGGAATTGAACCTGGATCCTTTGGCTTTGCAGGCAAGCACCTTAACCACTAAGCCATCTCTCCAGCCCCATTTTGTTTTTCATATGTACATATACATAATACATGCACGGTTTTGTCACATTAATGGATGATTCCTTGGACTGTGACACCGACTACTGACTGTTACATCAAATTACTAAAAAATTGTTAATATGAGAAATCTGTCAAAAAGGATATATAGGTGAGGAAATGAACGTGCTGTAAAGTCACAAAGCAGCCTTGGCTCCTCACACTGTCCTCTGAAACTTCAGTCCTTGCCTTCTAGCTCATTCCCTTCTCGGCCTAAAGAAATAGCCAAGTCTAGCATGCCTATATTGGGAAAGAAATATTTCCTTCTTGATCTCTTTGTCTCAAAGGTTTCTGCCTATTTATTTTATTCACCTTTACTATAAACCTCTGAAAAAAGGATACTCAACTTTTGGTAATTTCTCACTTCCCTATCCCTACCTTCATTCCATACTCTGAGTTCTGATTCTACTAAGCTTTGGAAATTACCTAATTTTTTGGACTGGCTTCTAACATTACCCCTTTAATAACACCCCCCACCCCAGCAAAAAAGAAAACTCACATTGATATATCCATAGGTCAATAAAGATAATCCCACATAATGTTTAATCTATCTGCACTATTGACCATGATATGGTTCCTTCTTTCTAAGACATTTCACTTTGTTTGGGGATGCTTTACTCTCCAGGATTTCCTCCACTTTTTCCTTTCTATCTCCTTACTATATTCATTTTCACATGTCCTCCACCCCCATGATTTCTCAAGTGTTGAGCATTCCAGTACTCTCTCAGCCCTTCTTAATGCTGCTCTGGCCCTTCATGCCTTCTCAGCATATACTAGACTCAGAGAATTCACACATCCAGTTCACTCATCCTATAACACACTTTCTTTCAATATCCACGTGACCTAATCCCCTGCCATCTTTTCTCTCAGTAGTGTCATTCTGATCCAGTATTCAAAACAGCACTGCCACAATCCAGGTACCTGTTTTATTTTCTGAATAAGAATGACAACCATCTATGCTCTATATTTTAACATGTCCATATATTGCCTTCACATACAATATTCTATCCCTTCTAGCAAGCAAACTGAATGCAAGAAGTTTGAATTTTTTCTTATATTTATAGCTAAAATTCATAGAACGACTTAACACATGTGGCATATACATGAAAGAGCAAATACAGATATCAAATCTACATGTCTTGCACAAAAAAATCAATTAAACATGTTACATCCCAGTATATGGCTATCCACTGCTGCCTCAGACATAAATCCCAGTGAAACTTACTAGTTCGCTCATGAGCTTGAACACTCTACCAGGTATAAACTATCAGTTAAGGGTCCTATAATACCTTTTCCTATAAAATAGAGACTAAAATGCACTCAAGATGTGATTCTTTTTTAAAATTCTTATTTATTTATTTGCAAGCAGAGAGAGAGAGATAGAAGAGAGGAAGACAGAGAACTGGGCACGCCAGGGCCTCTAGCCACTGCAAAAGCACTCCAGATGCATGTGCCCCTTGTGCATCTGGCTTACATAGGTCCTGGAGAATCGAACCAGGATCCTTTGGCTTCACAGGCAAACGCCTTAACTGCTAAGCCATTTCTCCAGCCCAAGATGTGATTTTTTTGTCCTTAATCTCCACTCTGCTTTTGTACCCTATCTTGTCTTCAAAGAAAAAGCTGAGACCAGTTCAACTTAATGGAGCTACTTGAGCAAGAAAAAGGTTATACAACCCAGCAGAATTCCAGAAAGATGGTGTGAACCTCTTAAAAGTATTCTCTACAAATTCACTACTGTTAACAGTGAAATGAGATGTAGAAATATCCCAGTTGGTTACACTGGCACTTGCCTCATGGTTGTGTATTGCACATTTTGGTGTTTGGCTGGAGGATCAACTGCTGTGCTCAGCTGAGATTCAGTTGTTTGGTTACCAACCTAGATTACAGTTCACTATATATATAGGGGCTGCTTTGAGCCAAACATGTGGCTCAAGTATGGAAGCTGATTTAGGCAAAATTTATGTTTGTCCAACACTCCCTCAGCACTCAACAGTCTCCTGATGTTGGATTATATTTTTTCATGCCTGTTAAGTGATAATATTTTATTCATCTTTGCAAACTCTGCTTAGACTTTTTCCAGGGAAGTCCTTCACTGCTACTTCACTCTTACCATATTATTACCTAATCGCATTCTCAGATGTGCACTAAATGTTTGTATCTCTTGACTGCTCTTATGTTAAAGCTATAATCTCCAATTTGATAGCATTTGGAAATAAGACCTCAGGGAAGTAATTGAATTTTGAGGAGGCCACAAGAGTGACACTTCTATCATGAGATGACTTCCTATAGGAAAAACAAAGGGGCCAGAACTACATGTGGGTACAGAATGAAGGCATCCATCTGGGGAGGGGAGGAGGTTCACCAAGAGCTAGACAATGCCAGCATGCTGATCTCAGACGTACAACCTGTGGAACTGAAACAAACACATTGTTGTTCAAGCCACCTATGTTTTTTTTTTTTTTTTTTTTTTTTATAGGAGTCCAGATTGAATAAAACCTATCCACATGTATTTCCTGAGCACCTTGTGCAAGCACTGACATTATATTTACTACATGGTATTGAGTTACTACATGGTATCAAGAACATCTTCATGTCACTTGGCTTCCCCTACAGCACATAAAATGTGTAAAGGCAAGAACCACTTCTTAATCATGTTTGAAAGCTCTGAACCCTCCCACACACCCAGATCTATGTCCAGTACTCAGTACCATTGCATGATAAAAGAAAGAGCAAATGTATGAATGAATGAGGTAGTATTACAAAGACTATTGTAAGCAATGGCTCAATGTTTTCTTCACACTGTGAGAGCTTTGCATGTTTTAACTGGCAGCATTTAATACCACAGCTTACAAATGAAAGCTAAACATTCATGGTCACATAAACATTTCTTCACTACCTACATGGACTCGGAAGTGAATGATCTATCCTAGTATGATCTGATATTACATAGTGAAATTCTTATGTCTCTTTTTACAAATTTCTAAATAAAGTGGCCTCATGGCTTTTAAAGGAAATTGCTAGTGAATTTAAAAATATAATACTAGACAAGGGATAGTCTTATATTTCAGTCTTAAAGAGAGTGTACAGTGGTCTTGAACTACGGCCAATACTAGAGTATCATTTGCTTTCTTTCCCCTCTCTTGATCTATTTCCATTCTTATTTCACTTGGGAAAGCCAAGGCTTTCATCAAATTATACCATTAACAGCATTTTATTTAAATGACAGAGATGAAAACGGATAGTAGTTCTAGAAGTATGCTACTCAGATTGCTACCTGTGGAAGTCTTACAGAAAATTGCTAAGAATTTGAATTTGGTTCTGTAGCAGGGACACTATCAGTATGTATTTACTGTATTTGTTATTAATGTTGCTTCCAAACACTCTCTTCCATACTGTATAACTAACATTAACTTCCGCAATATGCAGCATTCACATATGTACAAATTTAACAAATTACAATCAAAATAGAGATGCTCCAAATTAAGGAAAGTTCATTGGAATTCCATTATCAAAAATAGGATAAAAGAGGAAAAAATTCTCCCATAATTTTATACAAATAGCTTGCCAGTGTGATTTAGGGAAAGCTTATATCTCTTAGCCATCTTTGTCTTTTGTATTAATCAGGGGTGATAATACCCTCCCCTCCCTGCTGTGAGGTATCTGCCTTAGCAGAGTTCAATGGGCTTGGGTTTTTGTTAAAGAAATGAAACTCTTTTGAGAAAAATGCATAGACTACACAGTCTTATTTGATAGTACATATATTGCTTTGAAATATCAAGGTTAGGTTGTTTTAATAGACCAAAAATGCCCTTTAACTTTCTCTATATCATGTGAAGAGTGAATTGTGTCAGAAATAAGATACAGTAATTTATCATTTATATCATGATGAGAATTCTTTCTAAAGATGATTTTTCTAATTTTTTTTACAGGTATCAGCTGCCTGAAACAGGCCAGTACATTAATTATGGAGAAAATGCTGGGGTGGAATCCTTATGTACCTTTCATTGTTATAGAACCTCATTTGGGAGTTAATACCAGTGCCGCCTCCAATACCATTTATCTGATACTTGGTAAATGAGTTGTCAGTAATGGGGGAAATATATTAATAGTTCAGATCAGTTGAAATGGGTGCCCATGTGTTTTACCAGAAAATTCCCCTCTTCAGTTAACTCAATATCTTTTCTGACACATTTTTGTTGCACTAAAGTGTCTTTTATAGTGTGTCAGAATTATGAATACTGATAGACCTTCTCCTAAAGTGCCCCTCAAGTTCACTGCCATTTGCTCATTAGGTTTGCTTTTTATTGCATGTCAGAAAGTGGCTCCTTTAAGCACCTACTAATAAATGGGAATTGATGAGGACTGTATCCCCAGAACAAGTGGTAAATTCAAAGGTCTTAAATGAGGGAGTCTGTGAGGCATCTAAGACTAGGGCAAGCACCCGTGGATCTTGATCTGGCATAGATGGGATAGTTTATTTGATGCTAAGATCGAATAGACACACATTCCTAAGCAGCATTTGAAGTTCAGAAATGGAAACAGTTCATTTCCCCATTGGTGAATGGATATGATGAGCTATTTTTTAAGATGTCTCCAGGATCATTTTCAATAGCAAGATACTTTGTATGAATCACACAAATTGCAACTTTACAGGAAGTGTTAATCCATTGTCTCCAACTCTAACATAAAATGTGTACAGTGAAGATGTCAGTGGATAGATGGAGATGTAGGGACAAAAGAAATGTGGGTTGTGACTAAATGGCAGTGCAAGAAAGGCAGAGGGACAATGCTCACAGTTATCTGTGAGATATGAGGACGAGGCTGTAGCTGGGAAGGTAAAGTGTAAGAGAGAAGAACAACATCCGACTCCCAAATAGAAGTCTCTCTTGATATGATCACCGTGTAGAATCCCAACTCTATGCTTTGACTCTGTGCCACTTCTGATGGCCAGAAACATATGCTGAAAGCAGCGGTTCAGTTCATCAGTGAACTGTCCTTGTGTGTCCTGACATTTTACAGGAGCTCTCTGAGATGACCTTAGTGAGTAGTTATTATCATAGGAAAAATTGTGAATTAAGCCTTCTGATAAACTCAGATACAGAAAAAAAGTTGGTTATATGTGCTTCATTGTGGCAACTAATAACTTGCTGATTCAAAGTGAAGACAGAAAATCAATAAGCCAGAAAGGTACAACTACCCAACAACAAATCACCACAAAGAAAAGGGAACCCAGGACTGTAAAGACTTCAGAAACTTCAAATCAGCATTTCCCAATTATTTATCTGTTGGTTTCATGGTCTGGCTATGTCCACAAAGTACTATTAATGGACATAATAATTTTAATCAGCCTTACTGATTGTAATAAATTTGTGATTTACTAGTTTAAGCATTTTTATACTAAAATGCACAGCTATTAAAATTAAAAAATTTGGGAACCCCTGGCCTACTTTAATCTTTTCACTCTGCCATTGGTATTGGCCTGTGAACATAGGCAAAATGACAATTGTGAAATATCTCTCACACATTTTAGAGAAACATTTGAGAAATAAACTTTCAATAGGGAAATAATGAGAGGAGAGTGCAAGGACAAGGAAAATGCTATTGTGGTCACATTTGGGAATGAGAATTTATCACATTCTTCTAGATCCCTGTGTATCCTAGAACCCAGGGAGACACAGAATGCAAATGAACATGCCAAGGATTTTTTTTTAGGCATTTATCAAGTCATGTAGGCTCTAATAGGTTGTGGTAGTTTTGATATCTAAAGAAAGTCATTAAGTAATTGTGGTGATAAGAAAAGTGACTAGGCTAGAGAGGTTGCTAAATGGTTGGAGTGCTTGCTTGCAAAGCCAAATAGCCCAGGTTGAATTCCCCAGTACCCATGTAAAAGCAGATGCACAAAGTGGCACATGTATATCGAGTTTGTTTTCAGTAGCTAGAGGCCCTGACAACCTATTCTCTCTCTCTCTCTCTCTCTCTCTCTCTCTGTCTGCTTGCAAGTATATATATATATATATCAATTAAAAAAGGAAAAGTGATTAAATATTGTTTGTAATATCAGTAAGATTGTTATGTTACAAGTTTTATATAAATCTTAAGATAAATATTGTACACAATAAGGTTATTAAAGTAAAAATATAAAATAGTAGAGTTGCAGAGGAGAAAGCAAATATGCTGTCCCTCCAGGCTAAAATAGTTACGATGTTGGGTATTAAATTTAGCTCTGTGCTGTCTGAAAAGGTCAACGTCATATCTAACTTGCTCTTGGGCTTTATGACCTTGGTTGAGCCTTTCCACTGAAAGGAGATATCCATACAGAAAAAGAGTGATTTTTTTCCATGTTAAGAAACGATGACATCTCCTAGAATTTTTATTGAAAATTCCATAACCCCAGCCATCAGTTTTAACTCTGGCAGGTTGGAGGACGGGATCTGTCAGGATGAGCAGAGCTTGCAGGGCTCAGTGAAGCTCACTGACAGGCTTGCCTGGCAGAGGTGAAAGTGCACTCCAGGTGTGCCGCCATAAACCGGTGGACAGCCATAACTGCTGACTTCTGCATGGTCACCTCTCCACTGCCGAGTTCAGTATAACCACCCAACCTCAAAATTTAGGGTACTTAAAGCAAAGATTCACTCATATCACTAAAGATCTAAGAGTAGACTGGACTCCTGGTTTTCACTTGAGATCACTTGTGTACTTACATACAGCTGTCAGCTAGGGCTGGAGTCTACTGAAAGTCCAGCTAGCCTGTGCATCTGAATGATGCGTTCGTATGCCTGTCAGTTAGAAGCTTAGCTAGACTGAACCAATTAACCATGGCTTTTGCCTATGGTTCTCCCAATAATATGGAAAATGAGATTACAGAGATTATTTTGTGAGTAAGCATTCCAAAGAGCCAGAAACAGAATCATCCAGTCCACTTTAGAACAATACTGAGAACTATAACAGTAACATTTTTGCACTGCTGTAATGACTAGAGAAATCATATGGCTCACTATGACTCAAATGGTTATAGAAGAACACCTCATGGAAGAATAACAAGGTCACAAGACAGAGGAGAATGTGAAATGGAAAATATGACTGTGGCCACATTTGGAAATATAATCTACCATACACTCCAAGAGCATGCTATACCCTATAATCAAGCAGATATAAAGAATACAAACAGCTATTTTAGAAATAATGTTTTAGCCAGGTAAAAAATCATACAGGCACTGAATTTTAAATTACAGTGGCCTTGACATTGGAGACCAGAAAGAGCCCTAAAAATTCCCTGTCTGGTTCTATATTTTATTGGCTATAAACCTTGATATAGTAAGCAGGCCTCATACCTATTTTTCAAAACATAAGGGATGAGCCTTGGGTCTTCTATGAAAGCCATTAACATTCTCAAGAGCTGAGAAAAGGTTTGCTTACTGTGGGTTAGGAACAGCACTGTGGAGAACGAACTGCTCATAACTTTAAGGAACATATTTTGGCGAAGGGCTGTGTTTTCTGGAAGTCAATGGTTCGCACTAAGTACAGACTCGGTGGTGTTTGTCCTTTGGCTCTAGAGTCCTAGAAAGATGTCCTAATCACAGATGGATACCAGGGGATACTTGTACTGATTTGAAAACCTGCATTGCCATTCAATGAGTTTCTTTAAGCAAAAGCACACATATACCAGTCCACAACTACAGATGACCACACGTGAGAACCTACTTAATAGTAAATGGGACATATAATACATGTGTATTATATGCTAATGTGTACTGGCTGAACTAACTGAATGTAAAAGAGGACAAAGATGAATCATCTCTCTCTCTCTCTCCTGTCAGGAATCAGTACAGAGTGCACAGTACATGCACATGTTTCTGAGCTCTGCATGGGAGCCATTGGCCCCTGGGGCTTTGGGGAACAGGACATGCTTTCTACAGTGAGCAATTTAAGAAAGTGCTGGAAAGGAAATATAAATGGCCAGCCATCTTCTGCATAGAGATTTTAGACTTTAGTAGAGGATATCAGCCTTGCTGCAATTTTGTATGACAAGTTTGAACAATAGGTCTGACCCAAGTTTGTATAAACAGCAACCACTTCCCGGACTTCTGGTGTTTCTCAAAATAAAACTGGAATGTCAGTCCATTTCATCCCAGTCATGTGTGACTGGCCTCTTTGAACATTATCCTTCATTTATCTCAAGGAAGATGGCAGAACAGTTTGTAGTATATTCCAAATTCTTTACTTAAATTCTGTTTAACAATGAGTTAATTTTAGACTCTTCTTGACAAATCTCTATTTGTGCTACTCTGTCTTGTTATACAACTTAAAACTATCTCCAGAACAGAATGAATTCACTTAAAAAATAAAATAAAAAAAATAAAATAAAATAAAATAAAATAAAATAAAATAAAAATCACCTTCTAGGATATATTGCTTTCATTTGAAAACAAAGTTTCCTGTTTATCTGTAATAAAAGTTCATCTGTAATAAAATTATAAAATTCAAACATGTTCAAATTACTCCTTCATATTTTTATAACTAATCTTTGGCAATTATGGAGTAAGAAAACACAATCAGGGCCTTTTATGATTATTTTCAAAAACCAAAATATCAGTTTTTCCAGGCATTTCTAGAAGCAAAATATGAAAATGTGTCCTAGCATGGACCAAAATTCAAAAAAATAAGTTTTCTATGTTGTTTGATATTTTGCCAGTAATAATGTAATCTTTGCTACATTATCAACAGAGCACAAGCAAATTGTAGACAAAGTCTTGGAAAGCAGCAAATACCACTTTGTGCTCAGAGACTAGGGTCAGTACTCCTTACTTCCTGTGTAAGTTTGAATAAATAGTTAATACATTTCTCTTTGTATTTTCATCTGAATAGAGAAAATTCTACATCATTATGTTGCTTGAACAGCCAAGTGCAATAATGTAAGGAAAGCACTAACTGCTAGCTGATGGTCCCTTACAATCCTCTTCTATGAGTAGTGTCTTCCCCTGCCCACAACATGCTACTCTTTAATCAAGAGATCTGAATAGTTTTGGCTCAGTCCCTGTCCTGAAATTTATAATTACAAAAAATTTAAAAATAATACCTCACTACCACTAGGCTAGAAATTAAGATTTGCTCAGTGTTCCCTGTCTTGTCCTAACTGTTCATTTGCAGCATTGCAAAAGCTCAGCTGCCATCCATCCTCCTGCTCTCTATGATTACAATTTATATCCCAACACTTTAGGACCCCCACTAACAGATGCACTACAAAGGAAAATGCTAATGCTGCTCTTCAATCAAGACTCTAGCAAAGGAATGGAATTCCTCCTCCTTTGTCTCCAGCACACTGCACCTCATAACCCTGTATGATGGCATCATGCCTATGAACCTGTGCTGAAATCAGATTCAAAAAAAAATGATAACCTGACTGCAGATGTGGGGCTGATTATGGCCCTAAGGTGCAAGATGCTATACACAGATGAGAATTCACCTGAAGTAAGGTGCAAGGGCCTTCATCAAAAATACTTGTCCCTTTATACCTTGTTTATATGCCAAAATGGTACAAGTTTCTTTGTTACATTCTCAAGAATCTTTGTGTCTCTTGCTGGGCTCACACATATAAAGGGCCTCACCATCTGTAGCCTAGACATTCTCTTGCAGAAGTTGCATCCTTCCTGAGTTGTAACCACATTATGAGTTGTCACCAAGCCTTTCCACTTTGCCTGTTCTCCATGGTTGCATGATTGTCTGAGTCCATTGCAACTCACCAGGGCCCAAGCTGAAACCATGGAGTAATGGGGGAAATGAGCAAGAGTGCTGCTTTCTTGGTGAACCTGGTACCAGCACAAGGGTGAAGTTGATAGACACAGAGAACACTAAAATCCTACCATATCAGAGATCCAGAGAAACAGACTCCTAAGATCTCATCACTGAAATAGACCTAAAACGATCCCAACATGGCTCAGGAAAATTCATGGACAAGGGGGCAGAAAGATTGTTAGAGCTACAAGCTGGGACATTATGAACAGAGACATTGCTTCTTCCCCATCACTGATTACTACCCCCACAATGCACAATCCACAATCCCCATGGGGATAAGTGGCATCCCCAATGAGGAGGGTCCCTTCGGTGGGGGAAGGACAGTAAGGAGGCTAAGGATGGTACCAACATGTGCACTGAGTATGTACATACCAAATAAAAAAATAAAAATTTTTAAAGGTGAAATTGAAAGACTTGTCCAATCTGCAGCTTCTTCTCCGCAAATTCCAAGGTATTAGTAACTTGCTTTATCCTTCCTGAGGAATGGTAAAACATTGACATGGTCACCATGAACAGAAGCCTTGGATGACAAGATGTTGAAGACACTGAAAAAACTTACTTTCTTTTCTACAGTGTCACATGCCGAAGTTGTGTCTGCATGGTGACAATATGTCAACACATGAACTTCGTGCTGAAGTATGCATGTATAAATGATATATGAGAAGAAAGTCTGCTGATTTAGGAGCCATACCTAGTAGAATTAAGCAGTATACTTGACTCTACCTATCCACTTTATTCTCTACTTTAACCAGTCGTCATGACTTGTTAGATATCCCAATGATTTGCTTTTCTGATGTGTTCACAATTCAGAAGCCATTTAATACTCAAAGCAGAGGTGAAGTATAGAGTCCGACTGCTGCTAAAAAGTAAACCAATAAACAAAATTAAAAGAAACTGCTAAAGTGACTATACTTTCTTAATACATAGCTGTAATACAAGTTCAGTGCATGTGCTTAACATTAACATGACCATGCTTGACCTAACCAGCACACACATGTGACTCCTAAACAGCCTGCTGTTTGCCAGTCCTGAGCAGGAGACACACATATGCCACCATTGGTGAGCAGACCAATTGAAGGCCGAGTCTTGAAATTGTGATTTTATTAGAGTGTTTCCTCAGCATGTTTATTTCTCAGGCTTGGATCAAGACTTTACATGTTCCAAAGCAACACTGGAAGTCTCCTGACACTCTCAAATGTTGGACCAGAAAACAATGAAGGTATTCATTACTTTTGGCATGAACCCATCTGTTCTTAGAAGAACCTTGAATTGTCATTGGATTTAAAACATTTTCAACTTAAAATCTCATATACCTATGTAAGTCAATGCATTTTTATGTCTGTGTTTTATTCCAATCTCAGCTAAAAAAAAAAAAAAAAGTGTGGTTTAAGTTCAGCTAAAGACTAAATAGGATTTGCCAAAAAAATAGTTTTCCTGTCATTTTAAGCCCCTGCCTATATTGGGCAAAATTTAATCCATGTGTCCTACTCACTTATACCTAATGAAGTGAAATACATTTTCAGCACTCTGCTGTTCAAAAGTTCTTTGATATTTTCTCATAGTCTTCTTTGTCTCCCCTGTTTTGAACCCAGAAGATTTCTAACTTACAGAAGTTCAACTAGTGAGAACCCTGTCAGTTTATAACCTGGTAAAATGTATACAGTTCTCTCTCCTCTCGCTCTAAATCAAAATGTCTATAATTTTTTACAATTTATTTGTTTTTTTTTGCTTTAATGTTCAAAGCAGAATAAAGAACTTCCCAGAATGTCAGAATAAAAATTAAATTATTATCACCTTGTGTGTTTTTAATGGTTTGAGACTATGTCAACAAGTCACTTTCCCTGTACATAGCAGCCAAACCATGATGTGTTTTTCCATATTAAATATGAATGCATGATTTAATATGGAAACTAGCCTTCTCCAGAACATGCCCACCACAGCCAAACACACCAGTCCTTACTTCTTATTTATAATTTCATTTTAAACTAATTTAATTCATATGTTGCACTTGTTAAAACTAAAAAGGACATAAGCACTGATGAAAGTCAGACATGTTGACAGTCTTCGGCCCAATACACTTGAAAAGGCCATGTAACATGTGAAAAGAAGTTCAAGAAACATCTCAAAAAAAGAGTGCCATACATGAAGGGCAGCCATGGCTGTGTAGAGTCAGAGCTATAACAGGATAAGAGAGAGTTTTCCAGAGCACTCACTTGTTTAACTGCAACTGGAATGCCAAATAGACTGAAACCATATTAGAAAAGCATTGTCTAAAGTGAAGAAACCTCCTGTGCTATTGCCAAGTTTATTTCATTCATCAGGTCTTCCACAAACATTCAACCACAGGGTCCCCAGATTTCCTACAATAACGTGCTGAGCTCTAACAAGGACTCTGTGAACTTAGAAAGGCTGTGTAGACCCAAGACACTGAGAATGGCTTTGTGTGGGAACGGAGCAGCCAAGGGAGCACAGATGATGGGCTAGTAATGTGATATGTGGAAGCAAGCAGACCTGTCTGTTACTCCGTTTCTCCTCAGGCACATTTCCGGAGTTCTTTGTACCTCTGCTCACTCAAACAAAAGATGAGTAATAGCAACAATTCAGTAACTACCTGTGAAGCAAAGACTCCTCCTTATAGTAACTCACTTATTTCCATCTCCATGGAATTCACAGCCACTGTCTGTCTGTCAGCACTTCCAGCTGAACCTAGAGAACCAGGTTACATACCTGTCTCCCCCAGGAAGAGCTCCGAGATTAATCCAGTTTAACATTTGGTACTTGATACTTGATCTTACCTTAGAACTCAAGTAGTGGTTGAACCATTCCATGGGGCTTTTTTGTGTTTGAACAGAATAGTTTCCTCCGTCTTATTTCCAAGTTTTCAATGGATGGGAAAGTCAGCTGCAAAGAGCTCTTTTGTTCCTTGCTCCATCTGATCTCTAGCATTAACACATATACACACAGGCTGACATCTCCAGAATAATTCCCTTCATTCATTTCTATTACTAAGAAGGAAATATTACAAAATGAATTTTTCCTTAAAAAATTAAATATGGTAACATATACATAATTGGATGTCAGATTGTATGTTAACTGTAATGTAAATATATTTGTCCAGTGGAATCACTACATTTTCACCATGTAAAACAAACTCTATACCCACTAGACAGCTCCATATTTTTTTTTTCTTTTTCCCTTTCCTGGCAACCACCATTCTCCTTCCCATCTGTATAGGTTTGACTATTCTAGGTACCTCATAAAATGAAATCATGTAATATTTGTATTTTTGTAACTGGTTTATTTCACTCAGCATAATCTCTTAAAGATTCATCCATTTTATAGCATGTGTTGGAAAGTCTTCTTAATAAGGCTGGATATATTGTAGATACACACCATTTTCCTTATCCATTTGTCTATTGATGGATACTTGGCTGGCTTCCATCTTAGAGCTGTCATGAATCATGCTGCTATAGACATAGATAAACATCTTTGAAACTCCACTTTCAATTATTTTAGCTTATACCTATAAGAGAAATTGCTGTGAAGAGTTTTCATATCCAATCACAGAGATATTTTCATTACTGTTGATGAAAACATTGCTACCTTATTAATTTCATAATTGGCAACTGATTCCAAACAATGTGATAGGTACCAATGATGGAAAGGTCAGTGTGAGGTAGTTCATTCCTTTGGGAAGTTTGCTCAAATGGTTTGAACTTCATGTTCTTTAAGTAATCATGTAGTGCATGCAAAGCCCAGGGGAAGGAAAAATCAGCTTCAAGCAAGGGATGTATGAACAGTTGTCTGCTGACAAGTAGAGTTTTGCGAGGCAGAAAGAGTAGGTAAGACATCCTAGGGACAAGACCTGCCTGCCACTCACATCTTTATACTATTTTTTCTTGTCCCTAGGATGTGTTGCCTTTATTTTTATTTTTTTGAGAGAGAGAGAGAGAGAGAGAGAGAGAGAGTATGGACATGCCAGGACCTCCTGCTACTGTGAACTTCAAACACAAGCTTCACTTTATGCATCTGGCATGGGTACTGGGTAAACAAACCCAGGCCATCAGGCTTTGTAAGCTAGCACCTTTAACTGCTGAGAAACCTCTCCAGCCCTCTTTATTCTATTATTATTAACTTTTTCTTTTTTTCTTTCTCCTCTATGATTCATGACAGAATATTGATAGACCCAGTGTTTTAATGACAGCCACTGTGAGATCATAAATGCACAGGCCAGGTCAAGTTCAGAACACAACATTTCAAGGTACTTCTTCCAATTTCTGGTTCTTAATTTCCTTCTGACACTTCTTCTACAGTGTTCCCTGGACCTTAGAAGGCATCACAGAGATGTGTCATTTAGTGCCGAGCACACAGAAGTCATTTATTCTCAACACTTTAAATGATTTTTGAGTCTCGCTAGCAGTCACCACCATCTGCAAAAAGAAGCTTCTCAGAACAAAGGTGAGAACAGCACTATGTGTGGTAATAAACAAAAATGTCCACAGGCAACTTGACGGGCACAAAATATCCCAGGGCCTATGACTTCCAATCCATAGGCTTTTGACTAGGTTTTAAGGACCTGGCATGAATTCCCTCATCCAATCAAAGGGCAGTTGGTTACACCCATAAGAATCATAAATAATGCTGCTACGGACATAGACAAACATCTTTGAAAACCCACTTTCAATTATTTTGGCATATACCTATAAGAGACACTGCTATGAAGAGTTTTTATATCTAATAACAGAGATATTTTCCACAGAGATATGTCCATTGCTGGTTAAGATTACATGGAATTGGAGTCCTGGATGGGATTAGGTTTCAAAAAGATGCAGCAGGTCCCAAGATCTGTGAACCCCAACTTTTGGTCCTTGTTCACATTATCAAAGAATTAAAATCATGAACTCAGGGAGGGTAGATTATGAGATTTATTTTAGGGAGAATTAAGAGGGAAATCAAATCAAGAAAGCACCCAAGGGCTGGAGAGATGGTTTAGTGGTTTAGGTGCTTGCCTGCAAAGCCAAAGGACCT
Source organism: Orientallactaga sibirica (assembly GCA_036365145.1). Classification (NCBI taxonomy): domain Eukaryota; kingdom Metazoa; phylum Chordata; class Mammalia; order Rodentia; family Dipodidae; genus Orientallactaga; species Orientallactaga sibirica. The sequence continues at coordinate 36,105,848 of JAEOAD010000006.1, read as the reverse complement.
CTGTTCAATTCCACAGGACCTACATAAGCCAGATGCACAATATGGCATATACGTCTGGAGTTCGTTTACAGTGGCTGGAGCCCCTGGTGCACTCATTCTCCCCACCCCACCATTCAAATAAATAAATAAAAATAAAATATTTTTAAAAAGAAAGCACCCAAGCCAAAATAAGTTCTCTCCTTTCCAAGTTGGCTGGAAAGTGGGAGAGGAGACCAGAAGAATCTCCCTCACATGCTTCTGCAGGAAGGGAAGAAGAGGGGAAGGGTGGAAGAGAAGGGGATCACACACGTGTCCCAGACCCATTCATATGAACCAGATATCCGATTTGAGTAAGTCTCATCATCAGGCTTAGATGGTGTGTAAGGAAAAAACTTGATTAGTTGGTGGTCACAAGAAGAATGCCAACTCAAGAAGAGCCCACCCATGAGGACAAAGCCTGAGAAGGAGGAAGAAAGGGAAGGTGTTGCTGAGGGCTGGGAACCATCATCTTGAGTGAGTCTGTGTCAGATGCAAGTTCTAGTCCTGCCAAGGCAAGCAAGGTGGCATCCATGTTTCTGTGGCCTGCCTACCTATCAGCAAAAAGTGACATTACTCCTGATCTGCATCATATTCATGACTTACTTTTCTCCCCCAGCACCTTCAAACCGCGTGGCAATTAGCCAGCATGGAAGATGCTTGATTTCTCAGTGTTCTTCAACCAAGGAATATGGTGACTTTAGCAATTTTTCTGGTTGGCATCCAAGAAAATTGGAAGTAGTTTTGGGGGGGCTCAGGGACCTCCCTGACCAGCAACCCACTGTGGAATTTCCTACCCCTGTCACTGGGATTTTTCTATAGTAATCTGTGGCTTCTGGATGCACTATCATCCACCTTCTCTAGGTACATTGGGCCAAACTCTGTTTTTGTTTTTACTATTATTATGATATTTCACTTAGGTGTCAAAGAAATAGGTTCCCATGTGGCTTTTTCATAATGTCTCTGGTTTTGGTGAAGCCCCCACACCCTTCCTTCCACCACTGCCCACCAGCCCCATTAAAACCCTTTTAGCCACTCCCCCACCAGCATTGTGCTGCTCTTCTGACATAGGTACTAGCACCTCCCTTTTTGTCCTCTCCCTCAACACCTTCATCATCGCTTTCTTGCTGAGCTCAAATGACTCTTATTCCAACCTACAGTAGAACTCTAGAAAATCAAATCTGGGATCCACATATGGGAACATAGTTGATGTCTTTCTGAGCCTAGATGACCTCGCAGTATAATCTTTTCCATACCTATCCACTTTTCTGTGAATTTCATAGTATCATTTTGTGTGTTTACCTCTTGTAGTTACCTTTACATTGCTGGGACAAAACACTTGACCACAAGCAGCTAATGGGAGGCAAGAGCTTATTTTGACTTACAGTGTCTCAGTGTGAAGTTTCATGATGGCAGGAAATGATGGCAGAGTAGAGGTAGAGACTAGGCTACACACCTTGCCACAACTGATGGAAGATAATGAGCTGACTTCTAGCTAGAGCTAACGCAGCCACCAGCAGCATACTTCCAGCAAGTCTCCACCTCCCAAACTGCCACCAACTGGGAGCCAAGCATTGAAAACACATGAGTTTATGGGAGGCACCTGATTCAAACCACCACATCTTCATTATCCATTCACCAGTTGATGACCATCTAGACTCAGTGCATTTCTTAGCAATTGTCAACAGAGCAGCAATGAACATGGCAAGCAAGTATCTCTTGTAGTAAAGTGCAGAGAACCTCCACACTGATTTCCACTGTGGCTATGCCATTTTCCACTCTCATCAGCAGTTAATAATGGTCCTTTTTCTCCATACCTTCACTAGCATTCATTTCCATTTGATGATAGTCCTCAGACCAGAGTCAGCTGGAACCTCCTCAAAGTAGTTTTAATTTGCATTTCTCTGATGGCTAAAGATGATGAGTACTCTTTAAAAATGTTTGTAAATACTGCCCTTTTGTATTTCTTCATTTTTGAGAACTCTATATTTGGTTCCACAGCTCATTTTTATCGCAGTCATTTTTTTAAATTATTATTTAGTCTTTTGATTTATTTGTATAGTCTAGATGTTAGTCCTTTGTCAGATGTAGAGCTGGCAAATATTTTCTCCTATTCTTTAGGCCACTTCTTCACTGCTTTAACAATTTTCTTTGCCAACCTAAAACTTATGGATTTATTTATCTATTACACACACACACACACACACAGAGACACACAGAGAGAGAGAGAGAGAGAGAGAGAGAGATGGGTTCACCAGAGCCTCCAGCCACTGCAAACCAACTCCAGAAATGTACTACTTTGTGTATCTGGCTTTACGTGAGTACTAGGAAAGTGAACTCAGGTCCATGGGCTTTGCAGGCCAGCACCTTAACCACTGAGCCATCTCTGCCCTAAAACTTTTTAACTTTATGAGATCTCATTTATTGATGGTTGGCCTTATTTGTCCTGGATGACTAGAGTTCTGTTCAGTAAGTCCTTACCTATACCTGTATGTTGAATTATTTTTCTACTTTTCCCTCTAGCATTTTCATTTCAAGACTTACATTAAGGTTCTCTTATCCATTTGGAGTCTATTCTTGAGCATGTACAGAAATAAGGGTCTAGTTCCATTCTTATACATATAGATTGCCAAGTTTCCAAGCACCATTTGTTAAAGAGGGTTTCTTTTCTTCAGTGAGTATTTTTGGTGCTATAGATAACAAATAGGAGGTCACTGTATAAGTGTAGACAATAAATAATGAAGACCATCTTCCTAATTGGTTGTTTTTGATTTAAAAAAGACTATTGAAAAAAGTGTGAAGGCTAAATCTTCACCTTGTGTTAGCTATCACTCTCTGAGCAATCTATAAAATATGAACAACCATACCCAGAGGATTAGGAAGATTGTACCTTTGATGCGCATGCATGTGCTTTTGCAGACTGTCACATGTTGTGCAAATGCAAGGTGATAGCAATATTATTGCTTTATACCCATCAGCCTGATAATTTATTCAATTTATTCAGTGCATTATTATCTTAAATGCACTTTCCATCTAACAAGGTTTCCTATTTTTGATAACATTACTAAGTTGAATAAATCAAACTTCATTAAGTAGAAGTTGATTCACTCCAGTCCCTTGCATTTAAAATTAATGATGTAAAATAGTGTGATAGAAAAAGAATACAGAACTGACTCATCATTTCAAACCTACCTAGACCCATTGTTGCACATATTTTTTCCCCAAATTACATGACCTTTGCTCACAGTGAAAACTAGAAGTTTTGGACTGGCTTAACCACCACCAAAAAATTCCTTATATGTAACCTCTTAGTTTACATACACACACAAAAAAGGCAGAAATATGGAGCATTTGTCAAGGTGATTTGATATTGTGAGAATAGGAGTTATATAAATGCAGATACTGTTGAGATATTTAAAATAGTGCGGATGCAAAGGAGGATGATTTAATGTTGAGCTGACATAAACTCTAGACACGGTGATGATAATGGGACTTAGCAAGACTGTCCACTTATTCCATGCATTAGCAGCTCTGAATTGTACATTTCCCAACTATGCCATGAGAGAAAGGGACGGCAGCCCTTCAAGGTGGCTTTTCCCCACTGAGAAGACAGAAAGAAAATAGCAATTATTTTTTGAATTTAGAATACATTTGCTAAGAATTTGATTTAGGAAAGTAAAAAGTGGGGCTGATAATGGTCTTCCTCCCACATGGGAGGAGTCAGGAGGATAAGTGTTAGAATGATTTGGAAGGACATTTTTAACTAAGCCAAAAGTTACACAGAAGGAAGAAGGGAAATGATAGATCATTTGCATTGACTGGGTCATATGTCAATATTTCTGGCATATGAAGTTTGAGGAAGATAGTAATCTCTTTTGTAGAGGGAATTTATTAGCATTTTAAATCTTCCTCCAGTTTTGGAAATAAGTGCTGATGAAGTTCAACTGAAGAGGTTGCATGCTCTCCCTCGTAGCTAGATGTGGCTGCAAGTGTTTGCTTCTGTCTGCTGTCAGGCCTCTGGATGGGTTTTTTTTAGCAATTCAGACTTTGGTTGAGTAGAACTTTCAACTACCGTGCCATCTCCTCCTAAGCAAAACTCTTTTGTGTTTTCTTTACCACATTTTGTTAGTATCTAGAATTCTATCAGTAAGAAGGTAGGAAATATTCTTTCTTTAAGCCATGCAATGCTCCTGACATCTTCAAATGCCTTTATTGGCTTAATATTTTTCCATAGTGATGAAATTCTATGGATTATCTATCAACTATATGAACTTTTGTTGATATATTTTGCTTTACTTTTCAGGGACTATACATTTATAATAAAATATATTTCCTGGGCTGGAGTGATTGCCTATTGGCTTAGGCACTTGCCTGAGAAACCTAAAGACCCAGGTTTGATTCCCAAGTATCCACAGAAGCCAGATGCATAAGGTGGTACATGTATCTGGAGTTTGTTTGCAGTGGCTGGAGTCTCTGGCATAACCTGCCTCTCTCTCTCTCTCTCTCTCTCTCTCTCTCTCAAAATAAGTAAATAAATTACAAATAGATAGATATATATGGATGTATATCCATGTGAATTCCTATGAGGCAGGCTCACTGTATCTTCCTGAATAAGTTGTCTGAGTCAATGAGATGAAATACATGTATACACAAGACATCACACTAAGCAGATTTATTATGGATAGATAATGAGGGAAACCAAACCCTGGAGTTTATGGTGGCATGGTTTCCTATGTTCTGAAACCAGGCAGATGCAATGTACTTTGTATCTCCCCACTTGCCCTGTAGCTGAGAGAGCCCAGAAAGTGAAAAGTCCTGTGTTTTATGCCTATAGCCCATGTGAATCCTGGACTAAAGTGTTGAAGTGGACATTTTGTTTTGCTAAAGGGCAAGAAACTACAACAGAATATGAACTGCTCTGGTTACTTCCATCCTTTCTCAGAATATTGTGTTCTAAGCATATACTCAGTCATTCTGAGATCTGTAAGCAAAAACAAGGAGAAAAATTGAAGTGGTCCAAAGCTACTTAGGCAATTTCCTGGAAACTTCTATTTGAAAATCAATAAATAAAGGGCTGGAGAGATGGTATAGTGGATAAGGTGCTTGCCTGTGAAGCCTAAGCACCCATGTTCAACTCTCTAGATCCCACATAAGCCAGATGCACAAAGGTGAGGCAAGCATAAGGTTGCTCATGCCCACTATGTGGTGCAAGTGTGTGGAGTTCAGTTGCAATGGCTGAGGCCCTGGTGTGCCATTTCTTTCTCCCCCCTCTCTAAAATAATAAATAAATGAATGAATAAATAAATAAATACAAACCAGAAATGAGGAGAGTATATATGTGTCACTATCTCATGAAGGTACTCAGTTGCCTGTTGAGAGGTGTTATCTCCAGGCAGATGCAGAAGTACATGCTTTTTTCTTTGCCTGTCCAGCCTCTGATCATGCTAACATCACCCTACAGGAGACTTAAGCGGGCAGTCAGTTTCTGATGCTGGTAGCTACACTCTTGAACAGATAGGAATCTGGTTTGCAGCATTATATTTGGTGACTCAAATTCCTTATTCTAAGTGGGTGTGATATAACCTTGGAAGGCTTCTTTTTGGCACTGAGTGAACTGTTCACTCCACTAAATGTCATTAAGTGTGACAATCAGGAAATAAGCACTGGAGATCTCTGAGCAAGCATGGACACTGTATCCCAAGGCATGCTAAAGGAAATTGTAGATTCTGCAGTTAACCCAGTAGATACTGTGACCCACTATTATCCTCATAGGACAGGGTAGAACCGGTGCCCATCACACTTCAGATGTATAAGGTTCTCTTTGGAAGATGGAGTAAATGAAGCAGCCCAATCACCAAAATAATCACCAAAGTACTATGAGACAAGTTCTAAAGGAACTTCTAAAAGAGGGGCTACATCTATCAGACTCTCCCTAAATTGGTAACGCTTATCCAATTTAACCTATGCTGACTTCACTCTCTGTTGGAGAATCTGTTTTTCTTTTTCAGAAGGTAGTGAGACCTGAGGAGATAAATCATCCCTCACATCTCAGCCAAGGCCCAGGTGAATCCACAGCGGAACTGGGCTGCTTCCATGGTGAGCGTAACAATCACTCCAGGGTGAGAGAGACAGACACTGTGGATACTCAACCAAAGCAGAAATCCAAAGGCTCCTAAGAGCTCATAACTGAAGTAGACTTAAGACACACTCAGGGAATTTTGCAGAAGAGGATCTGGAAATATTAGAAGAGCCACACATTGGGACATCATGTCCAGAGACATTCCCTCCCCCTAAAACATGACTGCTGCTGCCCCAATGCATAACCTAGTACCCCATGGGGAATACCAGCAACCCCATTTTCCCCAGTGGAATGTGGGTAGGAAGGAGGGAAAAGATGGTACCAACCATAATGTATCCACAAAAGTATGTTCTTAATAAAAAATTATTTATTTTAATAAAAGAATCTTCCTTGTCATTTTCCAAACTTACTAAGTTTGTGTATATGGGGGTGGGAGTGAGGGTGGGGAATAAATGCCATCAATTTTCTAGATAATATGTAACAAAAAGTGTAACAAATAAAGAATAAAGTATTCTATCAAATTCCATAGTCTGGTAGGATTCAATAATACCGATGTAGAAAAATGAAACAAATGGAGAAAAACGATAAGCCATACAAGCACCTCTGTCAGCCCTGTTTAGTAGAAACCATGAGTGAGTCAGCATCGGCCCCTATGCCTCTCAAAGGACCATCTCGCTAAGCTTAAGGTAATACTCTGCTCTGTAGATGTGCAAAATCCTAACATCATGGCCCAAAATTGTGAATTAATCACTTCATCAGGTTCACAAACAAACAAGCAAGAAATCTACTCTATTCTATCAAGAAAAAATAAAAGCATGGTGAATTATGAAGAGACCTTCTTAAGAATTTTCCAAGGAAATTTTTCTGAGTGACTTTCAATCAACTCCTGGCCTCAGAACCTCATCCCCTAGTTAGATCACTGTACTGTGATGGCATCCAACATTTAGAGAGACAATAGCATAAAGCAAATTTAGATGTCCTTGTTCAGGAACAAGACTTGTAGCAGTTTATCCTTTTGTGATCAGGTTCTTTGTGAAAAACAAACAAACAAAAAAAAAAAACAGCCCTTCGTAGACAGGAACTCCAGGTTACAAAGTGTCAAAAAATCTAGAGAGATGGCAAAAGACTCCTCTCCCCATTAATGTACCTGACTAATGTGACCACATCAGAATTCCACTGATCACAGCACCAGATTACATTTCTTGTTTGTGCTTTGGCCACCACTAGACCTGGAAGCAAAATCATAGTCATAAGACCTACATGTGGACTCAAAACCCTGCCAATGCTTTCAGTTACCCAGTCGCCTCTGTGGGCACCATCAGCTGAGTTAAACCTGAAAGCCTTCTTTGACCTGTAGTTGAGTTTTCTAGTCACTCTTCAAAAGTTCCCATAACTGTCCTTAGAAATATTCATCACAGTTTTACTAAATTAGTTTGCTGATTTGTTTGTCCTGTTTGTCCTTGACATAACCTAGTCTCCATGGCCCAGAATATAAACTATGGGAACTTACTCAGCACTGTATCCTTGGTGGTTAACAGAGTGCTTGAGCAAAGTAGGCACCCAATAAATATGTTTGCTGAATGGATATATGAATGGAAGTCATATATATATATATATATATATATATATATATATATATATTTGAAGCAAGCCCAACAGACTGGCCTTTTTTATGTGAGAGAGCAAAAGCAAAAGTGAGAAAGAGAGAGAGAATTGGTGTGCCTGGGCCTCCAGCCACTGTAATCAAACTCCAGACGCATCAGCCACCTTGTGCACATGTGTGACCATGTGCGCTTCTATCACCTTGTGCATCTGGCTTACGTGGGGTCTGGAGAGTCGAATATGGGTTCTTAGGATTTTGCTGGCAAGCACCTTAACTGCTAACCCATCTCTCCAGCTGCTTTGATTTTTTTTTTCTAAAATACAGAGTATGAGTCAGCAATGAGAATAAGACCCACTTGTACACTATTAATGCTATATGCTTCAGCATAAAGAGTTCCTCACTATCTGAATTGTGCAAACACTTCTGGCTCACCACCATGTGTTCTGGGGCTCAAGGTCCAAGGATGCTCCTAAAGAGTTGGCTCCTACATCCCCATTTATCATCCAAACATACAGGTGAGGGAAGTTCATAACAAGCATTTATTCGGTAAAACCTGTGTATTCTGTTCACTACCTCCTGCTTTATGTTTCTTCCTCCTGCATTCTTTTAATGATGTGCACAGGGACACTTACTCTGTTAGTCATCATGTGTCCTTAGCTATGAGTGACTGTTCATTCATTACATGGATGTAAATGGGTCCTTCTGGGAGAGTCACCAGGGTCTGCAGCAATGATATATTATTGGATTTCTACATGGACCATGTAAGATTATAGTTTAAATCCCTCAGTTATTTGAGTTCTTCATCACCTTCCAAGCTTCTTTGAACACAATGACATTCTAGGATAGCCTTACCAAGCCTCAGGAACTCCAGCATTTCTATCCTTAGGTTCTGCTATTCCAAGACCTAGCCTGCCTACAGTGTTGCCATGAGGCACAGACACAGTGGAAAACTGTTCTTTCTCTTGAATCCTTTGGCCAAGAATGTCATGTGATTTACAGCCCCGCCTGTGCGTAGGATGAGTCATGGGCCACTTTAGTGTTCCAGGTGAGGGTAAAGAACCAAGGTATGATGAAAGACCTAGTCCACTGCCGCGTCCTACCTGCTTTCCAGGATCAGTCCTTCAGCAAATAGAGATAGCCAGGATAGCAGGACAAGAAATTGCACAGCATCTTCAATCTCCATTTTCCACTAGGAGATAACGAAGACACTGAAAGCTCACCCAAAAGCTCACAACAAGTTATAGGCAATACAGAACCAGAAATAGGTGTTCAGAATCACTGGCCACCGGGAATAACGATGTTCTCACAACACAACCTCTCCCACCCCCGCCCCACAACACCTTCTGAGTATCGGGCAGCAGAATCAGATAGAAATAGCTTTCTGAGGTCAGCTAGAGTCAAGCATTTCAGATTGGTTGATTAAACAGAGGAACGGCCGTCTATCTAAATTTCCATAGAAATTCCAGCACCTTGAACTTCCTATTTTCAATGCAGTTTATTATTCACAAAGAGAAATACAGTAGGTAGGAACTGAATTTTGTTGAGCCCCGAGGCCTGGATTTTAAATTTTTATTAAGTATGTATGTTATCCATCCATATCAAATACATATCGTTAAAATCTGGATTAGAAAGTTGGGAAACATTTGTTTGACACGTATGAAGTGAATTGTATCCAGTTAGCATAGTGAGCATCATGTATGTGGGTTATTCTCCTCTATTTAAAAGTTTTGGTGATGCTGAAAATAGATTTAAAATTTGGCAGCTTAATTTCCCATAATAGCTGAAAACACATTTGGCAGAGAGTGTGTTTTAAAAAGACTATTCTCAAAATTCCCTGTCTTGAGATTCAGTTTATAAATGGCCAAAATGTAAAGAATTGTCTTTTCAATGTCCCTTTCTTTCAAATATCTGTATCACAACACACTTCTCTACTCAATGGTCCTTTGCACTGGTGATAAAAAGTTGACAATAGAAACAAAACAAAAAAACAAAAACAAACAAACAAAAAACCCTTCTTTTCAGGAACCAGGATTCCTCACATTTGACAGTAACTAAACCCCACTGTGTTCGTGATGAGCATGTGTACTGGGGTGACCTAGAGAGCCTTCCAGAAGCATAGCAGCCAGAAGTACATCTCTAGACCACTTCCAGTATCAGTACAAATCCTGTTCTAGACATTTCTTAGGAAACTTACTTCTGTCTTTAGGCATCGTCACACCCCAGCATCTCTATCCCACACTGTTTTGTGGCCTGTGTAGTACTAACACCATTCCATTTCTCTACATCACTCCAATACTAGAAAGAAAATAAACTTTTTAAAAGAACAGACTACAGTTTATTCTTCCTGTCCAATAATGCTGCCCCTTTGGTGCATGCCCTGCAGGTGTGCATGGAGAGCAGTGGCTTTCACATGGATGCCAATGCCAACCAGCAAACTCACTTGGCAAGCAGCACTAAGAGACCAGGCAATTGGCTTGTGCCCCTAATGAATGCATACTCTTTTTCCCTCTTCTGTAAACCAATTAGTTTCCTCAGTTAGTTTAGCATGACTGTCCTTAGTCCAAGCAAATGTTTAAAGAGAACATCCCTGGTGCTGGAGAGATGGCTTAGCAGTTAAGGCACATGTCTGCAAAGCCTAAGAACTCCCGTTCGATACTCCAGGACCCATGTAAGCCAGATGCACAAGAGGGCGCACACATCTGGAGTTCATTTGCAGTGGCTGGAGGCCCTGGCTTGCCTATTCTCACCTTCCTTCTCTCTTTCCCTCTCTCTGTCTCAAATAGATAGATAAATAAATAAATGAATCTTTAAAAAAATTAAAAAGATAACTTCCTTCTCTCACTCTCTCTGCATGTCTTTCTGCCTCTCTCTCTCTCTCTAATAAGTAAATAAAATTTAAAAAAATAATTTTTTAAAAGGGCTGGATGGACGGCTTAGCAGTTAAGGCACTTGCTGAAAAGCCTAAGGACACAGGTTCAATTCTCCAGTACCCACACAAAGCCAGACACACACGGTAGCACATGCATCTGGAATTTGTTTACAGTGACTGGAGGCCTTGATGTGCTCATTCTCATTCTCTCTCTCTCTTTCCCTCTCCCTCTCCCTTTCTCTCAAGAACTAAATAAACTTAAAAAAATATTTTTAAGAAATTAAAAAGCTGGCTTAGCACTTAAGGCACTTGCCTGCAAAACCAAAGGATCCAGGTTCAATTCCCCAGGACCCACATAAGCAAGATGCATAAGGTGGTGCATATATCTGGGGTTTGTTTAAAAAAAAATTTTAAAAAGAACATCCTTGTCTGTAACACACTTTATTTCTGTTTAGTTCTAGGTCAGCTGAAGTTATGTTTTTATTATAATAATATACGAGTTAGTAGAACGAATCGGTAGTATTTCTCAGAGTAACTAGGTAAAGTCAGGATCCTATCTGTCAAAGCCATAGCACACAACATTTGTCTATGAAATGCCGTGCTTATCCTTCACCAGAACAATCACCCATTTCTGGTTCTAAATTGCTAGACCCGGGAAAAGTCATTAAACTTGCCTGGGTTTCACCTCACTGTGCTACACAGTGCAGAACTTCATGTACTTACAGTTCTCTTCACATGGTAGGTGAGGATAAATGTAAGGCATGCTTATAAAAAATTACTTTTTAACAATTATAATGTGTAATAATTGGAAGGGGCTATATTAACAGTACAAGTGTTTTAAATTATTTTTTGTTGTCATAAAAATATCAAAAAACAAATAATTTGCAATGAATAGAGTTCTTTTGGTTCACAGTTCTGTTCTAGGGCCTGTGAAGTTCAAGAGCATAGTACCAACACTGGCTGGAATCTGGGTGAGGCCCTTTTACTCCATCCTAATTTGGCGAGGGGACAGCATGTCAGACAGCAAGTTTTTCAGAGAAAGCACACTCACAAATAATGGTTAATGTATGGTGGCTTAACCCATTCATGAAGCAGAATCTTCACAATGTCAGCTCCAAAGTTCCCATCTCCAAATATCATCCAATTGTATTCTATGGCATCTAAATTTTTAAATTTATAAATATCCCTAGAACCCACTTGTGCCCCTATAAACACGCACACACACACATGAAAAAGCACACTATTTTTAGATTTAAAAGCATACTGTTTTTTATTTATTTACAAATTTATAAATGAAATTAATGCATTTTGATCATAAGCCCCAATTACATTCTCTTGACCTTTGTCCCTGTATCCCTTCCACTGAACTCCTTCTTAATCATTCCTCCTCTTACTTTGATATCTCCTTTTATTTATTTATGAGTATGTGTGATGCACATTTAATTAAATTTATTTAATTTTAATTGAGCTTAATTAAGGTTGCTGAATGAGCATGGGAGATTATTTACAAAGCACATGGGTCCTACCAGTAGCTATACCACAGCACATAATGTCCCCTGCCCTCCCAGCCATCATTAACTGTCTATAGTTCCTCAGGGAGAGATGCAGATCTCTTTCCCTCCTCAATTATCTATGACAGAATACCAATTGGCCCAGGATTGTGTGTGTCCAGTGTAGGTTTCTAACAGTGACTGAATGGAATAGCCACGTCATCCCTGGCTGATGGCATTCCACAGCACTTGTCCCCATCATCTGGCTCTTAGGTTCTTTCTACTCCCTCTTCTGTGTTGTCCTCAAGCCAGGGTGGGGGAGATTTTATATATATATGATGTCTCATTTCACATAAAGCATTTCCAAATCAGTTATTGTCAGTACTTTGGTGGGTTTTGATTCTCTTCAGTAGTCATCACCATCAGCAAAGAGTTTTGCAAACCAAAGGTGTGGATAGAACTAATCTATGGGCATAAACACATATTTAGAGGGCAATTTGATGGGCACACAACACATCCATTTAGCCAACCAACAGTAGTAGCTTTCTTCTTGGGGCCCTGGCACAGTTGTTTGACTAGGTATGCAATACTAAGTATAAATTCTTTCCCATGAAGTGGGCTTCATATCCAATCAATGAGCAGTTGGTTACCCTTATAACAGTCATGCCACCATTGCACCACACTCTTCCTGGCTGGTCAGTTGTGTAGCTCACAGACTCCACTGCTGATTAAGACTGTTGATGAAGCTTCTCACCCAATAGGCTCTTTAGCAGTAAGACAGCTAGCCAGTAAGGTGGAAGCTTCCAGCTCAGTTATAGCTTGATTTCTCAGTGTCTTACTACCAGGAGAATATCTAGGGTGATAGGGCAACAAAGAGTTTTGGAAATAGCCTATGTTCTTTTAGGGGCCTCTCTGACCAACAACTAAGTAGGAGGTGACCTTTCCCAGACCTGGGATTTTTCTATAATACCTTTTGGGTTCTGGGAACAGAATTATCTATCCCCACAGGGTACATCTGTTCAAACTTCTTCATATATTATTTAGAGTGTTTGTTTTTGTTTGTTTTGTTTTTCTTTTGAGACAAAATCTCATTATGTAGCCCAGGCTGGTCCTGAATTTGTAATAGCCCTGCTTTAGCCTCCTGAGTTCTGAGATTACAATTATTCCATGATCATGCCCAATACCCACTATTTTCTTCTTCACAGTGATGGAAATTGAACCCACAGCCTTATAGGAACTCTATCACTAAACTACATCCCCAGATTTCAGTAAATTATTGTTATCCATAGTTCACATCAGGTTTGTATCTTCACATTGTACAATTTTATTGGTTTTGACAAGCATAAAATATCATGTGTTGCTATTACATAATCTACAGAATTTTCACTGTCCTCAAAATCCTGTGTTCCATCTATTTATTCTTCTCTTCATCTCTACTGTCCTATGACGACCACTGTTTTTTTCTGTCTCTATGGTTCTGCTTTCTGCAGTGTCATTTGTTTGTAATTATACAGTATGTATCTGTTTGTGACTAGGTTCTTTCACTTAGCAGTATGAACTAAAGATTCACATTTTCATGTAGATGGTTGACTTCTTTGTTTTTGTCATTAAAGAATATTCCAGCCTGATGTGGTGGCACATGCCTTTATTTCCATAATGAATAATGCTATTATAAATTCTTTGGCCCAAGTTTTTGTGGGGACATAAATGTTTAACTCCCTCGGTAATTAACTAAGTGCCTGATTGCTGGATCTTATGGCAAACAGACTTATATTGGCTGAATCTTTAACATGCTACAGTTCCCATTGTTCCACATCCTCGCCAGTGTGCTCTTTGACAGTCTTTCAGATATTAACCCTTTTCATAGGCATGTGGTTATATTTCACCACTTCAGTTTACTACTCCCAAATGACTTGGTGTGTTGAACATCTTTCACATGGTTTTTTTTTAAATATCTGTATTTTTTCTTGCATGAAGTACTTTCTCATAACCTTCATGAAATTCTTTTTTTTTTTTTTTTTTTCTGATTCTTGAGTCATTTTAAGACTTATTGGGGGCTGGAGAGATGGCTTAGCAGTTAAGGCATTTGCCTGCAAAGCCAAAGGATCCCTGTTCAATTCTCCAGGTCCCACATAAGCCAGATGTACAAGGGGATGAATACATCTGGAGTTCGTTTGCAGTGACTGCAGGCCCTGGTGCGCCCATTCTCTCCCTCTCTTTCTTTTTCTCTCTCTCCCTCTTTCTCTTTCTCAAATAAATAAAATATTTTTTTTAAAAAGACTTCTTGGGGTGTATATGGTAATACATACCTGTGACCACACAACTTGGGAGGTAGAGGCAGGAGACTCAGGATTTTATGGCCAGTCTTGGCTACTTAGTGTGCTTGAGGCCAACCTGAGCTCAACCACTACCCCTACACACACACACACACACACACACACACACACACCCTTCCTTATATATTCTGGATAAAAGTTATCTATGTACTTTATATTTTATTAATATTTATCCAAGACTATGGTTCATCTTCTCATTTTAAGAAAGAATTAGTTTTTATGGGAAACATTTGCATCAGTAACTACCTGGGTATTTGTAACATCTTCTGAGAGTACAAGTATGCATTTGATGGTTTTCAATGTCTGCACCCATCCTTATCCTACCAATCTCCAATTTTTTTCTTGTGGGAATGACAACAGGAAATTGGAAGAAACGAATGACAGTATAATGGTTAATTTCATATATCAACTTGACTGAGCCATAAATGCTCAGATACCTAGTTAAGCATTATTTCTGGATATCTGCATGGGTGTTTCTGGAAGCTTATAAGCATTTGAAATTGGTGAGCCAAGTAAAGAAGATAGTCCTCCCCATAAAAGAGTGTACCATTCCTTTTGCTGGAGGACTGACTATATTAAAAGGGTGAAGGGAATTCCTCTCTGACTGCTTGAAGCAGAAGCTCAGTCTTCTGCCCATGCCACTACTAGTTCTCAGGGCTTTAGAATCACCCGGAATCTCCACAGCCAGCTGCAGGTCTCTGGACTTTGAAACACAACACCACTTTTCATAGATCTCCAATTGCAGACAATGGGTCTTAGAAATTTTCACATATAATCAAATATGCCAAACCTTGTGATAAATATCTTTAGATAGAGATAGATAGAGGATAAGCAAATAGATGATAGACCTTCATTTTATTCTTTCTCTCTGGAGACTACTACCTGGCACTGTAATATATTAGTTTGTATAAATGTACCATATCAGGTATCCAATTAAAATTACTGAGTGTTTAACCAAAGGCTCTGTATATACTCTAATCCCCAAGGATAGGGTAGAGACCTTACCCTATAAACAAGGTAAGTATATTAACTATATGTTGTTTGTTCTATATTAAATGCTTCCATTTTTATTGCTAGAAAGCCTTCTCTTTATCATTTTGTACTATTCCCTCCCACCCTTCAGAAGGGAAAAAAATTGAGATAATTTTCACAGGAAAACACAGATTACTACAGAGCTAGTTCATGGAGAAACTTGACCAATGAATATTATTAAGGAAACTTTCAAGTTTCATTATAGATTATTGAGGCATGAATATTATTTATTGGCATAATAGTATATGCATTAAAAATAAACAAATATCTTCCTTAAAAAAATTCTTGGCAAGCTACCATGCTCTTACAAAAAAAAAAGCAACAACAAAAAACATTTCCGTGGATACTAGCCTACTTGGAAATTTTGGCTTCCAAATGTCATTGGACTTTGGTCGTCTTGGTCTTGTGTTTCTCCCAAAGGAGTTGTACATGGATGGAAAGATTCATACCAGGTTAAGAGTTCTATTACAAATCTTCCAAAGGGATGCTTTCTTTTTTTGTGTGTTTGCTTGGTTTTATGTGCAGTAAGCTGGGGTTCACAAAGTAAATTCCATTCCTATACTAAAATTTGAAATGGCAGCTTCTGCCTTAGACATTGCATGTGAGGATCTTGTATTCTATTTTCTAAGGAGAAACCCAAGTCAGTTTAAAATGCAAAGAAGCTAGTAAGTAAATATTGCTTGGTTTCCAAATCTTGAGGGAATGGTTTCCAGAGAAAAGGAAAATGCACTACATGTTTGCCATTTGAATGTTCAAATTTGAAACCTTTCACAAATAGACTATGTCTGAGGAATGTTGGGAGGACTTCAAGGATAGTTTCCAAATGAAAACCAACTTTTCACCAGCTTGCTCCATGCATGCAGTCTCTTGGAGAAGTCTTCTTCCTCTGTACCCTTCATTACATGAGACTTCTACTACTCTCTGTTGCTCATAAAGGAAGACACTTCTCAACACTATGTTAATATGCTTATATAATCACTATGCTTATATAACCAAATAGACCAGAATACCAATGCATTTTTTTTATTTTGTTGGAAATATTCCTTTATATGTATGCTCCATAATTAGATTGATCCATTCACCTGTTGATAACTTTGAGGGTTTATTCATTTTGATCTATTAGGGATACATGCCTTTATTTCTCTTGGATAAATACCTAGAACTGAGAGTGTTGAGCGACAGAATGTGTTTAACTTTACAGAAAATAGCCAACCAACCCATCTTCAAAAGGGGTTTAATCATACTTTTCCATCACTGTTATACTTGGTCCATAAATCTCCAAGTATGTGATACTTGGGGGGGGGAAGGAACAGGAAGAGACAGAAAGTAACATAGAGACTCTCTTGTAACAGCTGCCCTTCTGTCCCTTACTTCACTTCCCTCACCTATTGATGTGAAAGGATGGCTATTACTTAAATAAGAATTGTTATGTGCCCCCAAGTTCTTTTGGGTCTGTTGACCCAGTTGCTCTCCCCTGTTTCTTCATAGTTATTTGTTCTGACTCCAGTTTGCTTTCAAGATCTTTCACCTCATCAGCCGTGCCCAGCTTTCTTGTCATGACCAGGGCACTGTTTTCTACTTTCTTTCCCCTTTATTCAAATTGAGGCCTTTACTCTGGCTTTCAATGCAAATTCACCTAAGTGAATATGAGGTGATAAGGTAACATCTCCCAAAAGAACAAGTATCTAGTTAAAAAGTATCAAATCAAAATATTATTTTTATTTTGTTAACAGGCACAGGACAGTATATACAAGCTGTGAGGTCCATGAAGCCCTAATTCTCTTGTGTTTTAAGTATGCAAGCGTGCCAACTAACTCTTGTCTAGAACACTCACAATAGCCTGTTGCATCAGTAGTCTAAAAACAGGATTTCATGCCCTCAGAATATACACTAGCACTAATAACTAGACACAGAAAAGGATGACAGGCTGCAAAGAGCCTGCTATATTCTCAATTCCTATTGTGGAAAAAGTAGGAAATACCTCTAAAATATCCTATTCTGTGGATTCTATATAACAAGAATACAACCCACTCAAACAAAGAAAGCTTATTTCTAAATTATAGTGTGCTTATTAATGGAACACAACTTTAACAATAAAACTGGTGTCTATATTTCACATCCATATATGGTGCTAATCAAAGAAGATGACTGCATTGAGATTATAGGACTTCTAAAAAGATCTCATCTGGACACTTTTTAAAAAATTTATTTTAATTTATTAGCAACAGGCAGAGAGAGAGAGAGAAAGAGGCAGAGAGAGCGGGAGAGAGAACTGGCACACCAGAGCCTCCAGCCACTGCAAGTGAACTCCAGATGCATGTGCCACCTTGTGCTTCTGGCTTACGTGGGTCCTAGGGAATTGAGCCTTGAACCATGGTCCTTAGGTTTCACAGGAAAGCGCTTAACCGCTAAGCCTTCTCTCCAGCCCTCATCTGGACACTTTTAAAAGTGGAATTTGTGATCAGGATAGTACATCGCACATGACTACAACTAATCAGGACCTACAGATGTCACACATGATGGTTAAGTGATTCTTTGCAGAATTACTTTCAAACATGGATATAGTAATAATTTCACATCCAGTCTTAAAATTATTGAAAACTCAATGTATGCTAGGTATATAATTACATTTACATTCCTCATCTAGAAAATTATAACTTAAAGGTACTTTGTAAGGAAGGATTCTAAATTTGTTCAAGATCAGGAGAAATAGTAGATCTGGAGTTAAAATCTGGGTCTATCTACCTCCAAAGAATTTTTCAGATATAGTTCATTTTAAGCGACAGAGATATTTCTTCCTAAAATATACTCAAAGATATAAATAAGTTACTCTATACTTTTGAGTTAACAAATAATCTGAAGAATCTGATTAAAGCTCTTGTCTCTTTTGTTATCAATGGATATATATACATATATATATGGGTGTGTGTGTGTGTGTGTGTGTGTGTGTGTGTATGTATATATTTTTCAAAAAACTTGAGGAAATTTATAATAAATTCCCCTTTCTTTACAAGTCACAGAATAGATATTAGATTAAAAATTTCTGTAAAAAGGAATGATAAACAATTATCTACTTTAGGATGGTAATCAATATTATTCTCTCTGATTCTGCTAGTTACACTTGTGAATGTGTTGTTTTTGTAAGGCAAAGCAGTGGTCTCTCCCACATACTTCATTTTCTTAATTGTAAAATGTTCCTGACCATAGCAAATTGAGTTTTAAGGATGAGCATCAGAAATTTCTTCTTGTTGACCACACTCAGTGACTAAACTTATAAGGGATTGGTCATGTCACTTTCTCTGCATACATACATCAAACTTTATTGACTGGCTTTGTTCAAAACCACTATTAAGATAGGGTCTGTGGCTCCAAGAATATATCCTTACCCACTCAGGAGTTAAATATCATCTGTTTAGCAGGCCCTTCAGAGATTTTGCCATGAAAAGCTACTTATTGACTCCCTCTGGACAACATCATGCCTGTATGATTCATTCTCCCTCCAAGGTTCTTCCATGTGCTGTTGACATTTACAGGAAAGTTCCTAGGTTTGGCATATCGCCCTGATCTGTATCATGTGACCAAAGGCCTTTTTAAAGAGTGTGTGAGACACTTGTTCATATAATTTAACCATTAATTATGAAAACAGTCCCCTAAATACCATGACAACAAATAAACCAGCAAGCCAGTACTGAGCAAACTGTTACTGCTGAGCCTCAGACAAACAATGGGGTGATTATCAATAATGCAATTGAAGCTCAGTTATATTTCACACAGTATTTGATAATCCATAGGGCCCACTTCTGTTTTCTCATAAGTTAGATATACAATTTAATGGTTCTTTTATGTTACACATCAGAGAACAGTACTTAACTCTTCACTCCATTTTTCAACTGCTATATTCTTACAGGTGGGAATGAACAGAAATGGTTACATTTGGTCCAAATTGAGTCAATTCCAAGACATTTAATTGTGATTACTAGAATGATCTCAACCCAACTGAGTTCGTTCACAGCAGCTGAGAAGCCCTGGCGCGCCCATTCTCTCTCTGCCTCTTCCTCTCTGTCTCTCTGTCTCTCTCAAATTAAAAAAAAAAAAAAAAAAAAAAAAAAAGATCTTGCAAATTGTCTTTCCTAATTTTACACTAAAAAGTTTAAAAGACAGAAAATCAACAACTTTTGGGAATTCTATAACAGAACAGAGGCCTCATGGTAAATGTGCTTCCTGCCATCTAGAGAGAAAGACCATGAGGAACTTTTGACCAGCTGATGTCATTAGCTGGTATAGACAATTAAATGATCATTTTTATGAGTTATTAAAGTGTGAACTAGCTTGACAGTGAAAACAATTCTAGGAGCTTCGATCTTGGGAAATGTTCCACATTTTCATGGGTATTATTTCCAGGACTCTCAGGGTGATCATGAGAGAAAGATTGTATGGCGTATTACTTTGTTCATAGCAGGGCTTGGGAAAGATTAATCACAGTGAAAGAACCTAGTCTTACTCTGGAGGAGAAAAGACTGCATGAACCTTATCTCAGAAGGCTCTCCCTCCCATCACATTCCTCCCACATTAATCCCGAGTTTTCATATCCTGCCTAATGAGAAGGAGGAGTAGGAGGAGGAAGAACAGAAATCCACAGGCATATCCTTCCAGGGGATTCACTGAAAGTGCTGCAGCAGCAAAGAAGATGAAGGGAGGGGGACAGGCACCAAAATAGATCGCGGACAAACACTTCAGAAAGGTCACCATGCAGAGAGAACACAGGTCTCTGAACAACTAGATTTTATCACAAGATGGTAGTGTAGTCTCCCCCTATGGCTGGCTACCACACTAACAGAGGTGCTACAATTACAGTGGATTGTACCTAAAGAGCCACAAGATACATATTGTCTCTGAGTAGAAGTAATTAGGGAAGCCCAAAGTCAAGAGGGAAGGCCAAAGCTAGGCTACTGAAGAAATCAAAAGTCTGCTATAGACATGTACTGCTATAGACAACACTGGTCAGTCAACTACAAGACAGATAAATCTAAATGTTCACACTAAAATCCTCCATTTTGAAGAACCAATACAAAATGTCTAGATTCAAGAAAACTTTTGGGGCTAGTAGGAGTGCAAAAGCTGTAGCAAATTTGGAAGACAGCTTGGCAGGTTCTTATGAAATTAAATATAGGTTTACTATATAATCAAGCAACCCCTCTTCTATAGATTTACCTGACGTATTTTAAAAAATTATATGCACATACATATTTATAAGAGCTTTATAAATAATCAGAAATTAGAAGCAACCAAGATATCTTTTGGAGGTAAATATACAAATGAACTGGAGTATCTATACAATAGAAGTATTCCAAAAAAAAAAAAAAAAAAGACAATGAGTCACTTACAAAAGAAGTCAGAAATCTATATATGAATCACAATCTCAACTACATGATTTTTTTCTCTTTTTAAATTTGGTCATTTAGATTTATTGAAATTTAGTTAGATTTTTGGTTCATTGGGCTTTTTTTGTTTGCTTGTTTGTTTGTTTTTTTTTTTGTTTTGTTTTGTTTTGTTTTGTTTTGGAAGTAGGGATTCCCTATGTAGCTGAAGATGGCTGGGATATCACTATGTAGCCCAAGATGACCTTGAACTCGACCTTCTTGCCTCAGCCTCCTTCATGCTTGGATTGGAGCTGTGCATTAACATGGATAAATAAATGATGTTTTATGAAGTGTAAAACTATAGAAATAGTAAACAGATCAACTGGTCAAATGTTTTGTACAATACTATAAAATTATGCTGTATAAATGTCAAAAGCCATAGGATTTTGTAGCACTAGAGTGAACTATAATATATAAAACACTTTTAATCATTTAAGGAGAGTCCCAAGATGGAATATAGAATACATTATGACACTGGAGAAAATTCTTAGAAAGAGTACTTACTTAAGTTTGTAAGACATCAGAAACTGCATTGTATTCTCATTGATAACTTTGTCCACCATGGGGTACCAGGAAACAGCTTTTTGGCCATAATACTCATAATAGAATTTAAACACCCTTGAAGCCAGGTTCTTCACTGCAGAAGTTACAGAAAATCAAGATATTGAGGTTATGAGGCTATAATATAATGGATTAAAGTAAAAGATACCAGTATGAATTCACATTTATCTCAATATATATTGATGGTTTATGCATATATACTTATGAAAATGTGAATTTGTACAGGTCAGTATACACGTATGCCTCTGACTACCTTCAGCCCCAAGATAGAGATGCCTGCAAGGGATGTAGTGTTTTGAACAGAAGAATAACAGCTGATAAAAATCTAAGTGATTCTCAGTAAGTTATGGATTTCAGTTAACAATGAATCAATATTGGTTCCATTAATTGTGACAAATATACCATATTAATGTACACCTACCAAATATACCATAGTAATGTACTTATTATTAATTAATAATATTTTTAACTGGATGCCTGATATAAGGAAACTCTGCAGTCCACGCTACATTAATCTTTTTGTATCTAAAACTCTGGAAGTAGAAGTTTATTATTTTTTTTTAAAGGAAGGATAGTCCCTACTTGATGGAATTTACCTGGTCAATGTCAATCAGCTATTATTACCGTCTTCATGGCAAATACTCAGTTACCAGGTCAAAGAGAAGTGGAAAAAATATTAGCAATTAAAAAAATCTGTAATTAACCCAAGTAATTCAGGGTCTTTAAAAAAAAGTCATGGGTGAGCTAGATACTAGTCTCTTATTTTGCTTCAAGGGAAAACCACAAAATAGAGACAGAAATAGGAGGAAGAGAAAAAAAAAATGGATGCCTTCTTTTGTTTTTTCTTCTGCAAAGGACAAGGGAGCAGTGTTACCCCCAGTGCAGTTTTCAAGGTGGCTTCATCCGATCCACTCCTGAAGGCTTCCTGCACAGCCTGCTGATATCGTTTATGTTTCAGTGGTTCCCTCCTCAAATCTTATGACCCTTTAGACACAAGCAGGCATGAAACCATGAAGCTCAGAAAGGTTCTGGGATATACGGAAAGAAATGAGAGAAGATTTATCTTTTTCTCATCTTTCAAATATATGTTTGAGGAATTCTAACTCATGGAAGATATTATCACTTGGTCATACATTTATAATCCATAAATAATGTTAATCTATAAATCCTGAGCTGGGGAGGTGGTTTAGCATTTAAGGTATTTGCCTACAAAGCCAAAGGACCCAGATTCAAATCCCCAGGACCCACATAAGCCAGATGAACAAGGTGGCACCTGTTTTCTGGAATTCAGTTACCATGGCTGAAGGTCCTGGTGTATCCATTCTCATATTCTCTCTCCCATATATATATATGTGTGTGTGTGTGTGTGTGTGTGTGTGTGTGTGTGTGTGTATATATGTGACTCTTTCTCACTTTCTCTCTCTCTCAAATAAATAAAATAAAATAATTTATAAATACATGTGAAGGTGTAGAGGCAAAGCTTTATTTTCAGTATAATTTAAGAAACTAAAAGGCTATTTAAATTCTCCTAGTTCTGGATGCACCATATAGACATAATCTCACCTCTGAAATCACTGAACATCACCCTGCCCATGCGTGTTGTCTCTATAAGATAAATGAGAGTTGCTAGCATTTGACTCCACCACTTCTAGTTTCTTCATGTACCAATAAGAAAGTGATAGGTTGATGGAGACTTCTGGATTCAGAGATTTTACTGCAGTATAAACAGGCAAACACACACCTTTGTCTTTCCCATTGTGTGCCAAGTTTCATCTGTTTTCAGTAGAGAAAGCTTCAGTATTATTAATCATTGTTTGGAAATTAATCAAGGCCATTATCCATGTATATATTTGAAAAATAAACTAAATCCATCTATAGAAAGTAACATAGAATATTGAACATACAGAGTATTGAAATATAAAGTTATCTCTCTGAATTTTAATATTCAAAAAGAAATCTGCCCACTACCAAGTCCCTCTGAATTTCTCTCTCATTAAGATGCAAATGCACTAGTGTACATGCAATGGCTACATTGGCTAAGCTATAAAGTTGGCACCAGCATGAAGAATGGAACTATTAAGTTATTCACTGAAGGCTGTTTTTCAGAAAACAGGTCCCATTCACCAAACTACTTCCTTTGAACATGATGTCAACAAATTCTCTCCTAACTGTAAATTTATGTAAAAGTATTAATGTATATTCCTTCTCTTTTTAGAAATTTTCACATTTTAATGAATGCCTAAAGACAAAACACTCTAAAATTTAAAGTCAAATCTGTAATGATGGGATTTTATATTATGTTAAAATAAAGAAGAAAGGAGGAAATGTTCAAAGGTGCTTGAATCAAACTGAATATGCACCTTCTTTTTATGCAATTTCCTAAATCATTTCATGTTGTTATATAACCTGTTTCTTCATTAACTGACTACCTAAATTCTATTTTATTTCACAAAATACTTTGAACAAGACTAAATGGTATCTAAAGAATAGAATTCATATGTAAATTCATGTGTGTCAGTTTTGCAAATATTTTATATAGTTATATTTTTTAAAAAGTAAATGAGCTTTCTGAGTGTTGTACTGGAAAATGTATCGATACATCTAAAGAGCATTTTAGAAGTGCCTAGTATGTTCCAGGCACCATTCTACATGTTAGAGTCACAGTATTGCTGAAACAATCTCTTGCCCCTTTCATTCTACTGGAGGGGAAGAAAAATATTTATAATAGCCATAGTCCCTAAGAAAATTGAATATTTTGTTTCTAAAAATAAATAAGGGTACTAAGGGTTAGAAGTGAAGATTAGAGAGGAAGATTAAAAAGTCAAATAATAGAACTTGGGTAGGCATTGTCAAATAATGGCTAAGAAAACACTTGCAGGAAATGAGTTAAATGTAGAGATCTAGGAAGAAGGACTTCTAGAAAAAACAAATAGTACAAATACTCCCAAATTTTGGACAAGTGGTCAACTATTCTAAAGTTCTGTTTACATGATTTGTAAATAGCTGGAATAGCCAATTAATAAAAGATGCTTTTCTAATAAAAATGAAGGTGAAATATACTGATAACTACTAAATGGTCCAAAATAAATAAAAACTATGAAAAAGAAAATAAGGAAAAGATAGAAAAGGGCTGGGAAGATGGCCCAGCAGTTAAAAGCACTGGCTTATAAGGCCTGCCAGCCTGGGTTTGATTTCTAGTGTCCACATAAAACCAGATCCAAAAAGTGGCCCAAGCATCTTGAGTTCATTTGCAAGATCAAGAGGCACTAGTGCTCATATTTGTTCTCTCTCTCTCTCTCTCTCTCTCTCACACACACACACACACACATCCTCTCTCCTTGAAAATAAGTCAAATATAAATAAATTTAAATAGGATAGAATAAAGAGAACTAGGGAGGTAACTTTATGGTAGCATGTTTATCTCACCTATGCAAGGCTTTGGGTTCAATCTCTCCCTCAAATATAAACAGATAAAAACAAATAGCAAGATGTCACAAACCAAGCACAATGAAGTGATAATTATTTTAAATATAAATGGTCTAAATATTCCAATTCATGAGCATAGCAATTGCTTGTATGGATGACACTTTGATTACAAAATGTAGAAAGTTTAAAACTAAAGAATAACCATAGGGCTGGAGAAGATGGCTTAGTGATTAAGGTGTTTTCATACAAAGCCAAAGGACACCTGTTCAATTCCCCAGGACCCATATAAGCCAGATGCACAAGGAGGCACATACATCTGGAATTCATTTGCAGTGGCTGGAGGCCCTTGCGTGCCCATTCTCTCCCTCTCTCTCACTCTGTTTCTCTTAAATAATAAATAAAATGTAAAAAAAGAATAAAAATAGATAATTCATGCTACATTTAATAAAAATAAAGCTCGTATACTATATTGATATCACGATGTATTAGCATATAAGTAAAAGACCATTGCAGTAATAAAGGGATATGGCACAGGGGCAAAGAAGCCAATGTAACAATGAAGCATAAGCCTAATAAGAGAGCTTCACAAGAGGCTGGAGAGGTGGCTTAGCAATTAAGGCATTTGCCTGCAAAGCCAAAGGATCCCGGTTCAACTCTCCAGGATACCCTCTTTCTCTCTCTCTCAAATAAATAAAGTATTTTTAAAAATGTTTAAAAAATAAAAAAAGAAAACTTCACAATATCAGAAGTTAGAGTGTGTAGAATTGAAAAAGAGGTAAACAAATGCACAAATACTCGAGCATTTCAAAATACCTCTCTCAATAATTGAGAGATTAAGTTGACTGAACCTCAGTAACAAAACTTGAGCAAACTTGTTTACAAACTCATATTAATTAATTTTGGCAGAATACTTCATCCAAATATGGCAAACTACATATTTTAAAAAGCCAGATATTTACCAAGATAAAGCATGTTACAGCCTAAAATTATCTCAGTAAATAGAATAATATTGAAATTAAGCAGTGTATATTCTCTGATTACAATATAATTACAATTGAAATTGTTATTTGAAAGATAGCTCAGGAATACTCAAATCTTTGAAAATTATATAAAACATCTTTATCCACAGATCAAAGAAAATAATCATAATGGAAACTATCAATTATTCTTAAATCAGTGAAAATGAAAATACAAGGTAAAGAATGAATATAGAACATAGTCAAAGAGCACTTGAAGAAAACATAGGCAAGATCATTTATAATCAAAAAGATCTGACCAAACTGAACTGATGGTTCAGGACACTAGAAAAAGAAAAGGAAACTGAAATCACAGGAAGCCAAAGGAATAAAATAATAATATCATCAATGAAATATGCAAATGAGAGACAAAAATGAAAGCATAAGCTGTTTCTTTGATAAAACCAATACAAGAACTAAACCTCTAGCAAAATAATACAGAGAAAAAGTAATACCAATGTATGGAATTATAGATAGGTCATAACTAAAGATGCTAAGACATTGTGATAAAAAATGTTTTGAGTATGGTTATGCTAATAAGTTTAACTATCAAAGTAAAAAACTTGCTGAAAGACACAAACTTTAAAAATTTACTCAAGAAGAAAAAGATAACCTAAATAGTCTCAAGTGAATTGAATCTATAGTCTAAAATCTTCCCACAAATAATTCTGAAAGTCTAGATAGTTCATGTTGTAGATTCTACTAAATATGTGTGGAAGAAACACCACCAAGTGTACAGAAACTCTTTCAAAAGCTGGGAGAACAGACCTTTCTCATTCAACATGGCCAGAACTCACCTGGTACCAGAGTAGACAAAAATACTTGAAATTAAAGGCATAAGAAAGCTAGAAATCAATATTTCTCATGAACATAAGTGACAACATTTTATAAGGTTGAATCTGATAATAATTAGAAGATTATACATCATTAATGAATAAAGTTTATCCTGAAATACAAAGTTAGTTGAATGTTTGAAAGAAAACAATATAGGTTAACAAAATTAGACTAAAATCCAGTTTTATGGTCATCTCCCAGATATAGGGAAAACGTTGGCAAAAATCCATATTCATTTTTTAAAGAACAGTATAAAAAGTCACAGGTTTCTTTTTGTTGGTGGTGGTGGTTCTCTGGCTTGTCTCCTTCCTCTTCCCACCCCTTTCTGCTTTCTTGTCACATGGTATTGATAGCTCCTGTTCTCCCTCCCCAACTTTTCTTCTTTTCTTAAGATCTCTTTTATCCCAGTTATTTTCCCTTTTCTAGTCCCATGATCTAATATATATGCATATATACATAGTAGGAAATACATATGAGAAGAACATTCAGCATTTGTCTTTGCCCTTTTACTAGTTGTGTTTCACGTAATGCTAGAGATACTTGCCAGAAACTAAGGAAGAAAAAAAAAAAGGGAAGAGATATCAGAAAGAAAGAAAGAAAATTTCAGTTTTAGACAACATGGTCATCTGTGTAGATAGAATATCCTCATAAGACAATAGGAAAACATGCTGGAATTAGTAAATTACTTTAAAAGATCACAGATTAGATGGTCAATATACAAAGTGCAATTTTATTTATATATGCTAGCAAGAAATAATTGGACAGTTCAGTTTAAAAGAACTATTTATAGTATCATGAAAGTGGGAGATATTTGTAAATAAAGATGATTAAAGTTATAGAGAACTGAAAGCTATAAAATTTGTGAAAGAAAATAAAATAAAGATAATCAATAAAAATAAGATAAGCTATTCTCAGTGATTAGATGGCTAATAATCTTGGTTTGAGAATCCCCATCAAATTGCTGTAAGGATTCACCTCACATATTTTGTATGGACTCTTATTTATGTATTGGTAGAAATAAAAAATGGTATAGCCACATTGGAATACAATAAAAAAATTTCATATTAAGTTAAATAGTCTTACCCTATTACTTAGAAATTATACTTCCAGGTATATTTGCTTTAGGACTAAAAATTTATGTTTGTATAAAAACCTGTTCCAGCTTTATAATTACACAAAGTTAGGAGTAAGAAAGTACCTTAGTACTAATCTAATAAAACAACAACAAGAAATAAATAAATAGGAGAAATTCATTAAACAATAAATATAGATTCCAAATATGCATGTGAAAAGATACTAATTCACACCATTAGTCATTAGGGAGGTGCCATGTAAAGTCAAAGCAAGATATACTAGAAAAAAGTAGAAAAACTCGGATTATAAACTACATGAATGTTCCTCACAACCTCATGTACATGACTGGTACCAGCAAAGCAGAATTAATGGGGCTGGAGAGATGACTCAATGGGTAAGGAGCTGGCTGTACAAGCGTTAGGACCTGAGTTCTACCCCCAGCAGCACACATGTGCAGGGGGACAAGCACATCTGTATGCATCATCATATGGATGTACACAAACATACACACACACACACACACACACACACAACAAAACATAAAGAAAGCAAAGTGATTAAGCTACTTTGGAATACAATTGGTAGTTTCTCAGAAGCATTGTTATGAACGTTGCTTACAATTGTTTCTATAACCTTTTCAACTCTTTGGAAAATCCATAGGAGTGAAATGGCCTTAAGAAATTTCCTAAACAGGAGATGATGGACCGCACAAAAAGAATATGAAGAAAAGGCATATTCTCAAGATCTAGGAAACACTGACATCAAACAAGAGGGGAAGTGATCACGATAAGGCAGGAATGGTGAGGTAAGTGATGTGGAAAGCTGGAAATGAAATGGGGAAGTCTTTCTTGGCTGAGCCACTCCTACACACCCAAAGGTGCACAAAGCAATGGGCCATAGGTTAGGACAGGTATATGTCAGTACCAGTAACCCTACTATCTAGACCATAAGGTGTGTGAAGTGGAAGATTAGAGTGGGTAAGTCATTTGAGACCAGACCATGAAGGGCCTTGATCATCCTCTCTATGACTATGCTCAATACAAAGATTTCACAGCTGGAAGGATGGAGAGTGACATTTTTGCTAATTAGTATAGGATTGCATGATCAAAACAAGTCATAGTGAGGTTTGCTGTGTTTAATTATGGGTAGGACATATGCTACTGTTAACATTCACTACAAGCTGCATGTACGTCAGTAAGACTTACTGCAGGAAACTAAGAGTGTACAACAATTTTTTTTTTTTTGAGGCACCAGTGTTCTCATGGACAAATGAATTAGATGAGATAACCCAGTCCTCTTCATGCCCTTTATTAATACTGTTTCTTTCAAAAAAAATAGCACATCACTCAGTCTTTCCACACCCACATCCTTTGCTAAGGAAAATGAACTTTGGAGTTAGAGAATACTTGGCTCCATAAGAGCTCAATAAATATTAGGAATTAAAATTAACATTCTCCAACAAGATCAAATTCCAGTCCCTTGATAGGCTCCCTTTCACATGCCCACCCCCCCATCTCTTCATCTCAAGACATACCCATGATGAAAATTCATATTCATTCCACTGTGAACTTTTTTTTTTTTTTTTTTTTTTTTTTTGATTTTTCAAGGTAGGGTCTCACTCTGGTCCAGGCTGACCTGGAATTAGCTATGTAGTCTCAGGGTGGCCTTGAACTCATAGTAATCCTCCTACCTCTGCCTCCCGAGTGCTGGGATTAAAGGCGTGCGCCACCACGCCCGGCTTCCACTGTGTACTTTTTATTTGGTGCTTTAATTATCCACTTGTATTAAGGGCCTATCTTGCTCCTTGAAGCAAGGTCTCTTCTATGTCTTCTTCTCCTTCCTGCTCTTCATTGTATAAGACATTTTATACTAAGTGCCATAGTAAGAGTTTCTTCATCTTGAAATCAAACGCAGTATATCTTAGCTTTTAAAAATTATTGGCAACTTCCATAAATAATGACAATATGCCAAGATTATAATCCCCCCTCAACACCCAATTTTATCCTCCTGAGTCTACCCTCCATTGAATCCCTTCTTTTGAATTACTTTGTCTTTTATCTTATCATTATAAATTTTATTGTATGAGCCTATCAGGTGTTGATCATATTCCTATCACATTATACTCATATCCTCTCTCCCCTCCCCACAATCCACTGAAGCCCTCCTCATTGGGGTTTTTGGTGCTCACGGTGGGGTCTTGGATGTGAGGACAATGCCTCCAGGATATCTCTATCTACCCTGTGGCTCTTTTAATCTTTATTCCTCCTCTTCCACAATGTTCCCTGAGCCTTGGTGAGTGTGTTATAAGACTACATCAGTGCTAAGCTCTGTGAAAGCTCTGAATTTCTGCTTTGAAGCTTTTTGAGTGTCTATCACCATCTCCCTGGAGCTGATTGTCAGGCTAGCAATGACCACAGCACTCATGTTTAGATCAGTACTTGCTCTGTGTTACTTCCTGGGTTCTGGCAGATGTGATGGGTCATCTCATGATAGGCAGTCAGCTAACTTTTTGTGTCATATTGATGGATCTTGATTTTCTCTGGTTTAGGCTGCCTTTTATGAAAAAAAAAAAAAACAAAACTATATACTCCAACCAAGAGTGAGAGTATTATGGATTAAAGGAGTAAACATAGTTAATTAAGGACATTTTGGTGAATGTAACCACTTTTCTTGGCCAAAGACCCATGGGACCTTCTCTCTAGGGTCCATGACCTTCTTATCTATAGGTTTCTGACCAGGTATGAGTTCTCTCCCAGCAAGCGGGCCTCAGTCTGGTCAGAGAAGCACTGATTACTCACATAGGCTGTGTGCTGCTATGTCACAGGTATGTACATCTTATTTGGCTGGTTGGTTTTGTAGCTTGCAAGAATCTCCTGCTTATTCATGTTAGTGGTGGCCACTATCCCCCAGAAACTTTCATAACACTAAGGGGACGAGCCAGCAGGAAGTTGACTTTTTTCTAGATACCAGCATGATCTCCCTATATCTTATGTCCATGGCCTGTGGTATCTTCAGCAATAGGGTCTTGCCATTTGGCTTGGTGGCAGTGACCTTCATTGTTTTGGGAACCTCATGGGTCTCCCCAACCAATAACTCACTGTGTGGCAAGGAGTTAACCCAAATCCGGCACTTTGATTTACTAGCCAGTGCCTATGATTTTATGGGTAAGCTCTCTGCCTTCTACAGGACCCTTATTCCCAGCAAATCTCCACCCCTCCACAGTGCATTTGGTTTTTAAATATACTTCCTACTCTTAGATAGAATCTGAGATTATGTTACATAAAGAAGTTCATGACTATTATGAAATCATAGTGTCCACTATAGCTTAATACTTAAATTTGAAATTCACTTGCCTCTCCTTTGAATATTACTATCATCAAAAGAAATAATAAAGATACCTGCACCCTCATGTACTATGAAACAGCTCTTGGGCTCTGTAGAGATGAGAGGGAAAAACCAGTTAGTTCATTTTGCTTTTTTGCTGAGGAAACATATGACATTCATCAGCATAATTATATGAGAGATACTTTTAAGAATTCCACATTCTTAAAGTAAAACCCTAGCAATTGTTTTTTATTTATTCTAAATTACAAAAGGAATAATTTATTGCTAATTCCCCAATTATTTCATTTATGCAGCACCAATAAAAAAGTCTTGACAACTCAATTATGCTAGCAAAGAATCATATAATTTAATAAGTTATTTTTGACTGACATGATTACTTACTTAAAACATAGAATATGCAAGAGAAACCTTAAATCATATTTTTCTGGTGCCATATAATGAAAAATTGTGCAATTAAATATATACAGTAAAAGTAATGACAAATGTTTTATTTGAAACTTGGGGAACAAAAGCACATCTCTTCTGCTTTTTCCAAGAGAACAAAATCCTGTGGTGTATTAATCAAAGGGGCTTTTTTATGCCTCTGGCAGCAGTGTTTTAGAGTAAACCCTTAATATCAGATCCCAATCCCCAGTTTCAATTTGCTTCCAATGGAAAGGACATTAGAGTTTATAAAATACTCCTTGATTACTTTTTTGAAGGTCTGAAATCTTGACATGTCCGTGACTTGCTCGCAGTACATCAATACACAGTGGTTGAAAGAGCAGTACCCATCGCGAACATTTCCACGTTGACTTATAGAATCATGCCCTTGAGAAAACGCCAGAGGGAAGAGGGAGCACCAGGCAGTGA
Organism: Orientallactaga sibirica; assembly: GCA_036365145.1. Lineage (NCBI taxonomy): Eukaryota > Metazoa > Chordata > Mammalia > Rodentia > Dipodidae > Orientallactaga > Orientallactaga sibirica. The sequence goes on along the minus strand of JAEOAD010000006.1, from coordinate 36,073,896 downwards.
CAAAAATGAAATAGAACTGTCATCTGGCAGTTCTTCATACTCTGTCAAGGAAACTATTAAAGATGTACAAAGAGCCAGAGAATGCTTGGGCAAAGGTTGTTAAACCAGCACTTCAAGGGCAGGTCACTGCAGGCTGCTCAAGAGTGAGAAGCAACCAGCCTGGCTCACTGAGGGGCAGCAGCAACTGCGGCCTGCCCCTCTCCCACCTGGGCAGGCAAAGAGATGCAGTTTTACGTTCAGAACAATTTGAGACAAGGAATCCTTCCTCTAACCCTCATAACTTGGGCTTTAAAATAAAATAAATGAAGATAAAGAATGGAGACCTAATATCAATTGAAAAACAAGGAAATATATTCAATAGTCACTACAATGAGTATGTGAATATAGAAGTTTATCATTTACTACATTTTTTGACTGAAGAAATAAACACACTTTTAAGTGGTCACTGAAGTTTGAAGTCCTTACTTTGCAGACCCCTGAGAGCGAGCAGAGAACGAATTTCCCTATTCATGCTCTTACAGTCATTTTAATCCCAACTTGCTTTTATTTATCCCAGAGGGTGACTTTTCCTTCCAGAAAGACAGACCCATGTCCTGGATGATTTTTTGGCTTTGATACTAATGGAGTTTTCAGCTTCAGATTCTCTGTAGTTTGGGGTTTTTTTTTTTTTTTTTTCAGATATTTCTTAGGATTCTCAAACACAGAAAGTATACTGCAGGCTTATAGCAATTTAAGTATACTATAGATTTATAGCAATAATGATTTTTACAGTTTTACTAATCTGTCAGGCAGATGGAATATATTATTTTATACTTGGTTTCTCCTATTTTTTGGCAAGACCAAATATACAGTATTTCAGGCCCAGAAGATACTATTTCTCATAACATTAGAAGGTATACTGTAGAATTCAATTTACAATCTTGGCTAAGATATAACTACAACAAATAATATAATACCAAAAACATCAGTCACAGAAGTATAATATAAAATGAGTAATTTCCTGCTGAATGGTAAGTTTGGAAACCTGCTGTTTAATCCAATTTTGCTTGGACAGATCATCAGGGGGCTGTCACTATGATTGCCACTAAATACTTTTACCAGTGACCCAAAGCTTATGCATGTGAGAGAATGGTCTCTTGCTGAAGCAACTGCCCCGACCTCTGTGAATACACTTTCCAAAGACATGAGAGAGCGAAGGCATGAAGAACATTTCATTCACATATCACAGTTTATCTTCAGAGCATAATGCTTCAAAATATGTCCCCTTTTCCATTTCCCAGTTAGTGTTATATATATATAACTTTTTGTCTTAAAATAATACAAGACAGATTGTTCCTGACTGCTCACTGTGACCAAAAAAGGGGCCAGATACATCATAAAAGATTAGCAATACTCTAGAAGCCATTGTTCATTTCTTTTCTTCCTCTCTTCCCACCCCCTCACTTCTGGGATTGTTCATTTCAATGAACATTTAATATTGCCGTTTTTTATTTGGTAATGGTCTTCCCCATCCTGCATCATGCTGGGAATTGTACCCAGGTGATAATAATTATGAGGAGGAGCCATGGTGGAGGAGGGGGCCAATGTGTTTTGCACCGGCTTTCACATATGCGACCATACTCAGTGTGGCTAGGAACTCTGTGAAGTACATACCATCCCCCTTTTTTATTAACAATTTTCAGATATGTCCATAATGTATATTGATTATAACACCTTCTCATTACTTTCTTTTGTCCCCTACTCTCATCCTGTCCCACCTCCACCTTTTTACAAATAAGGAGACTGAGGCATAGCCAGTAACTAATGAGAAACCCATTACCAACAGGTATGTGTCAGGGCATGAGTTCGAGACCACTTGACTCAGGACCTGTGTTCTTAATTCCTTCTCTTACCAGCTGGGGAAGAAGAAATGAATAGGCAAGTACATGAATGGACCACAGAGCAGTAAACACCCATGAAAGCTCTGACTCAGAATGTTGGATGTTACCTGGCTGTGTGTTGTGATATTAATTGATGACGTGGGTAGTGACACTATAAGGTAATATATAAAGGAAGAAAATGACATGAGCTGCCACTGTTACAAGAAAAAAAAATGTTCACAGAAGGTGAAATTTTGAAAGTAAACAAAATCTACATGCTCAGAGAGACTCTGCATATGGGAGAAGCTCATATGAGAACATGTAAGTTGCATGTAGAACTGGTGACAGATAACTACAGAATTGCCTTAAAGCTGATATGGGAACACAGAAGTTACATATACAACTGCTGGTGACAACCAGAGAATTGCCTCAAATAACAGTAAGGTCAGTCTGTATTTCATTTTAATTTAATTTAAATATGATATGGGACATACTTATGTTCAAATGCTATTTTTGGCTTATCTGAAATTCAAATGTCTGGCATTTTCTTTGCCAAATCTGGAGGCCCTACATAACACTTAAACTTGCCCTCTTTTAAAAAAGTAATAGTGTGTTCTCCACACTCCAGTCCACTTTGATAGACTATATGGACCATCAGTCCTGGAGCTTCACCTGTTTTGTTGTTACAGTTAATTAATATAAACCAGTGTCTGATATTGGTAGGTACTCAAAAGAGGTTTGTGAGGGGGAAGGCTTTTCTTAAAATAAATACCAAATTCCATACTTACTATGTTTTTTAAAATATATTTTATTTATTATTTATTTATTTATTTGAGAAAGAGAAAGAGGCAGAGAGAGAATGGGCATGCCAGGGCCTCTAGCCACTTCAAATGAACTTGAGATGCATGCACCCCCTTGTGTATCTAGCTTATGTGGGTCCTAGAGAATTGAACTGGGATCCTTTGGCTTTGCAGGCCAACACCTTAAACGTTAAGCCATCTCTCCAGTCACCCCCCCCCATAGTTATTGTTTTTGTTTTGTTTTTTTTTTTTTTTTTTTTTGGTTTCTTGAGGTAGGGTTTCACTCTGGTCCAGGCTGACCTGGAATTAACTATGTAGTTTCAGGGTGGCCTCGATCTCACGGTGATCCTCCTACCTCTGCCTCCCAAGAGCTGGGATTAAAGGCGTGCACCACCACCCCTGGCTATTTATTATGTTTTAAAGCAAAGGGACTTCAAGCATTAAGGATGGGAAGTGAGGTTGGGGTACAGGGAAGCAGTAAGAGTGGAAAAGGGAAAATACAATTGTACCTATTTAGGGACCTTGAACTGGCAGAGGGTACATCCCCATGAGGCAGAAATGCAGGGAGGAACAGGATTTTATTAATGTGGGGAAAGTTGTCTGGAAAAAAAAAAAAACATTGTTTGGGATTGATAATTTTAATAAACAGGCAAGGCAAACTTGTAAATTTTTGGTTAAGGATGACAGTTTTTAAGAGAGGCCCTCTTAAACTATAATAGACCTAGATACAGATGGAAAATGACATGAGTAACAACAGATGTTCTCCTTATAACTCATATTTTAAAAAAATACCAAGATTTATTAGAAATGTGCAAAACTAAAGAGTCAAAGTAACCCAAATTCTTCTAATACTCTAACTGCAGCAACAGGGCTGTAACCAATTTTATTTATTTTTTTTTTTAGTTTTTAGGTTCAGGGGTGGGAGGGATGGTAATTTTATCCAGACTAGTACTTCTATCTTTCTGTCAATGAAAACAGTATTATAGAGTTGTTTTACACTAAAACGTCAAATTTAAATTGGGATACATTTAGGTTCTTCAACATAATGTTTGTGATAGATATATTTAGATGATTTACAAACAAAATGATCATTATTTAAAAATCAGATATCTCTAAGCTATTTCTCTTTTTTTATAGTACATTTGGCACCTGCCACTCTTCATCTATAGGAGAATCTAGCATAAGATGGCATCTGATTTAGCACAAAAGGGTACATTACATAATTTTAAGCTTTATATGTCAACATTTCATGATGTTCTGTAAATGCCATCATGATTTCCAGATGTTTCACCACCTGAATCAAATTTAAATTGTGGCAAAAAAAAAAAAAAAACTTTGATACAGATGCCTGAAAAAATAGAATATATTTGTTCAAACATATCATCTCAGCCCAAGCTGAAAGGACACTTTCTTTCTACCCAGCTTACAAATTTGGAGATGCCCATAAAAGACCCTCCCCAGTAGGATCTGCCATCTTGCCAGCTCTCCCCCACTATGTCAGTGCAGCAGTATTCTCCTCTCTTGCTCTGAGAGTGACCTACTGAAGGAGTGATGCTAGCTACCAGGAACACCATTGGTCATCAGCATTGCTGACACAACTACGTCAAATTATCAAATACACATTGGTCAACTGATTTGTAAGGTAAGGTTGCTCTAAAGTTTGAAAGAAAGTGAACAAGGGCTGGGGAGATGGCTCAGCAGCAGACAAGAGCACTTGCTACACAAGCATGAAGATCTGAGTCTGATCCTCAGCACCAATGCAAACAGCCGGATATGGCCACATATGCCTGTGACCCCAATGCTGAGGCACATGGTCAGGACAATTAATGGGGCTCACTGGCCAACTAAGTCTGACTGAAAATGACAGTTCTTTTTTTTTTTTTTTTTTTTTTTTTTTCCTTTTTTTGGTTTTTCGACGTAGGGTTTCACTCTAGTCCAGGCTGACCTGGAATTCACTCTGTAGTCTCCTCTGTAGTGGCCTTGAACTCATAGCGATCCACCTATCTCTGCCTCCCAAGCACTGGGATTAAAGGTGTGTGCCACAACGCCCAGCCTAAAAATGACAGTTCTGAATTCAGCAAGAGACTCTGACTCAAGGAAATGAGGTAGAAGAACAGTAGAGGAGTGTGCTGATGTTCTCTTCTGCTCTCCACGTGTGTTCACATCTGTGTATACACCACACATGTATAATATGCTATAAAGAAAAAGAACATTTTAAAAGTGACTGATTCAATGCCTGTCCCCAGTCAGGTCAGTGCCCCGTTATTGAAGAGCCATGTAGACATCACCAGGCACTAAATAGCCCAAAATGTAACGAGGTATCAACTTAAAAACTATTGGGAAGATATACAAACATGTACTTTAACAATAAACCCCAGCAGCAAGGGAATCTGGAATCAGGGGAAAATGTGAGGGTAAAAGAAGTACAAATTAAGGGAAACAGAAGGGGAATAGATAAGAGATGAAGGAACACAGCCAGACCCTGCTTTCCCTGTGTTGTCCATCCGCCAGCTCTGCACCATTAGCAAGTTTAGTTGCTTTAGTACTTGACGTATCAATTGAAATGTATTTCTTATCTTTTTCATCGCTTTTGATTAATGCTACCTATTCAAAATAATTATTTATTAAAATTATTTTAAAATGCTAAGCTCATATATCTTCCACTCCATTTTAAGAGTAAGTCAGAAACAAGGTTTAAAGAATCTTGCATTATTTAATTGGTTAAATACTATTTTGGGCTGGGGTAAAGCTATGATACAGGCATGTATATGTTAGGAAGAATTTCACAAAACAGATTTTAAAAGATATTAATTTAGATAGATATCTAAACTGAGTTATATTTAGAAAATGTATATACTATCTCCCTCATAGATATTCATGATTCATGTTAATGCCAAGGGTTGGAATTGTAATTTTTGTTCTAGTTTGTAAGTGGAAAACTTGCTTTGTAGATGTAGATGTAGGTGGTATTCTAGTTATGCCCAACCCACTGTTCTTGCAAGTGTGCTCTATAAAATGACTTCCTAAAAAATAAATAAATTGACTACTTTTGTTATGAATAAATATCCTTACTGCCACCTTCCCCCAAAGAGCATCTTGAAATTGCACTTGCAATCATTATGAAATTAATGGTTTGCCATGACAGGTCTACCTGTGGTTTGAATGAAAAATATTCCCCATAAACATGTGGTCCCTACTGGTCCCTAGCTGGTGGTGCTGTTTGGGAAGGTCATGGAACTTTAGAAGATAGAGCCTTACTACAGGAAGTGGGTCACTGGGGCCCTGCCTGGATGTTTTAAAACCCACTGACTTCAGATGTAATGTGGCCAGTTGGCCTCCAGCTCCCATGGCCATGCCTTCTCTGCCATGATGGAAATTATTCCCTGGAACTGTAAGCTGAAGTAAACCATTTCCTCCAACAAGCTGTTTCTTATCACATTATAGCAATGAGTAAAGTAACTAATATATTATGCTGTATAATTTTGTCCACAAAATCATTGAGATTGACAAAATTTTATTCAATATCTATTTTCTGAGACAAATATATTTTAACTACTATACATATATGTGTTTATGTGTATATGTATATATATTATAGATTTTTAAATATGTAATATGTCATTAAGAGATATATGATATTTTACCATAACAGTGTAATATAACAAAGCTCTATGGTACTGAGCTAAAAAGTAAGCATTTATTTACTATGAGTCATGGACTTAGCTGCTTATCTTCTCTGATTTTGATTCAGCAGAGTTTGCTCAAATAGACAAAAGTCAGTTAGCTGCTGATGATGGGAAGACTTGAGTAATTTAGTCATGGTCTATGAGTCTCATCCTCCAGCATATATTAATGGAACTTGTAGAAAAGTAACAAACAAGGCTGGGCATGCCTTTAGTCCCAGCACTTGGGAGGCAGAAGTAGAAGGATAGCTGTGAGTTCAAGGCCAGCCTGAGACTACATAGAGAGTTCCAGGTCAGCCTGGACTAGAGTGAGACCCTATCTCAAAAAGAAAGAAAGAGGGCTGGAGAGATGGCTTAGGGGTTAAGGCGCCTGCCTCCTAAGCCTAAGAACGCTGGTTCCAATCTCCAGCGGTTCCAATCTCTAGGTCCCACGTTTAGCCAGATGCAAACTGATGCAAGGGCGCAATGCCGCACTTGACCACAAGGGGGCGAATGCATCTGGATATTTTTGCAGCAGCTGAGAGGCTGCTGGCGGGCCCATCTCTTTTTTCCTTTCCCTTTCTCTCTCTCGCTGTCTCTCTCTGTCTGTGTCTCTCTCCAAAAAAAAAAAGAAGGAAAGAAAGAGAGAGAGAGAAGAGGAGAAAGAAAAAGAGAAAGGAAATAAAGAAAAGGACAGAAAAGGAAAAGAAAGGAAAGGGCAGAAAATACATAAACAGAAATTAGTACAGGGCTTCCCATCTTCCAACATCCCATTAGCCAAAGCTGGTCATGTTGACAGGCCTAGCACTAGAGTAAGGGAGGCTAAAATAATATGACTTATATGCCTTACAATGGTGTGCCTTATATGAGGTGATAAGTGCTTCACTGCTCCAAAGAAGCACAGTTCAGGGTACAAGGACAGAAAGGGAAGGTGCCAAGGAAGGGTCCAAATCAAGTTGTATTTGAGCAGAGCTTTCACTATGTTAATGAGGGAGCAATGTAGGTAATTGGTTAAAGAACTTGTGAAAAGTAACTCCAAAGCTTCAGAAGTCAACTTGTATTTTTGTGTACTTGAGAGTTGACCACTGTTGCAGTCAGTTGGCAGAAAACAGCCAACCAAGAGCAGCTTGTTTGGGGTGGGGGCAGTCTGTTTTGGCTTACAGACTTGAGGGGAACAGCCCTGATGGCAGGAGAAAATGACAGCATGAGCAAAGAGACGGTGGACATCACCTCCTGGCCAACATCAAATGGACAACAGCAACAGGAGAGTGTGTCAACCACTGGCAAGAGAAAGCTGGCTATAACACCCATAAGCCCGCCCCAAATAATACACTGCCTCCAAGAGATTTTAATTCCCAAATTGCCATCAGCTGGGGACCTAGCATTCGGAACACCTAAGTTTATGGGCGACACCTGAATCAAGCCACCATGCCAGGGAGCTACAGCAAAGTGGTTGGGAGAGTATGAGAAACAGCTTTTCAGGACCAAGAATAATCCTTTTTTTCAGGAATGCTGGGAGTTAAAACAAACCACCTGTAGGTCTAGGATAGAACAAAGACCCTCCATTTTCATATCTCTTGACCTAAAAAGGTCTTTTCTATAAATTGTGACACCACTATGAGCAAGCTGGAGGCAGAATGAGAATTTCTCTCTCCCTGGTTTTGGCCAGAAAAATAAATAAATCCTTTTTTTCCAGTTATAAACCTTATGTCATTTTCTCTTAATAGAGATGATCATTTGGATCCAGAGCAGGCCTTATCACAGTGGAGCCAGGAAACAGACATTCAGAGAAGTATCCAAAAGGAAGAAGAGGCCAGACCCATGGCTGTAGGAAGGACACTGGCTGAAATGGTAGGTGAAATGAGAAAGCCCCTGGAGGAGTTTCAGCAGATGAATGTCTCAAAGTAAGTAAGATTTTTAAAGCCCTTAAAAAAATTGTGTGTGTCTCATGAAGATCAGGGGCCTCCCATCCAGTACAGTATGCAAAGACATGAGAGGAAAGATCAGTTAGGATACTAATGGCCTTATTTTGTCAGTGACATGATGACAGCTGGCTCAAGAATATAACATGGACATGGGGAGATGTGATGATATTAGTAAGTTTTGTGGCTGCATGCCAACTACTATTCCACATCTACATACATACATACGCACACACCTACACATCATACACATACATTCCTAGTGACTCAAATTAAAATATACACATAGTTTAAAATGTTCATCCCTTTTGTGTCTGACACCATCTCATGTTCCTGTAGCAGGTGGCATGTTAGGACCACACCCTGCAAGGCACTGTCTCTACCCAACATTTAGACTGCTCAGCCTAGTTAAAATTCCTAAAATTGTTCCAATGGTCAACAACCCTGATTTTATTGGTGGCTCAAAATAGAAATAACATAGTGACAACTTTATTGTGCTAGAACCTTCAAATGAAAGAAAAAGTCTCTCTTCTTTTTCTTGTTAAGCAAACGCATAGGCTTTGTATATCTTGAATCCCACATTACCACAGGATTTTCTAACATTGGCGCCTCACATCAGGTGATTTTCTCAGTGTTTAATAAGCTGTGTTTTATTTCTGAGGTTTATTATGTTCATCATTTCTCTCCTATAGGAATAGAAGCACGTTCAAGTTTCAGAATTATCAGCCTCTCCTTCTGCAGGGAGAGGTGCTAAGTGGATGCGAGCAGAACAGTGCACTACCACCCCTCCAAAATTATAAGACTCTAAATATATTTTATTCTTGCTGTCATTTCATTTTTTGAAAATGAAAAGTAGTTTTCACAGGTATTAAATTTTCATTTTGCCCCAGAAAAAAAAAAAGAAAAATTCTGGAAAAATTATAAGTTTCTACAGCGCCAACTTCATAAAAATGTATGATCTTGCCCCTCAGGGTGCCTCTCCACTTGTTTGAAATGAAAAGCTGTTTGTATTCATGGTTGAAAATATACACATCAGGAAAAATTAATCATGCAAATATTTGCAAAGCAGGAACAGTAATTGTTGGGAAGCTCAGCAGAGAGCTACTGCTCACCACTGCTTATAGGAAGGGTAGGAGAGAAGGCCAAGGCACAACTCATTTGGACACAGTCAAGATGGAAGCCCCTCCTACTGCCTAACTACCAGAAACATTCTTGGCATGTGCCCTAAGGAATTAAATTTTGACAGTCAGGTTGCCAGATATTATCAGAGTTGAAAAATAATTGTTATTAAACATGTGCAAATGGCTCCATGGTAAACAAGATTTAAAAATTAAAAATGTTTTGTTTGTTTGTGTGTGTGAGAAAGAGAAAGAGAGAGAGGTGACTATATGTCCAACAATATTCCTCCTAGTTACACTCAGGGAATATTTTTATGAGGCTCTTGATTTATTTTGATTTCTAATTTTCAAGGGAGAAAATATATTAGCTTTATTTTTGTAAAAAATTATAATGTTAGTGGAAAGACTGATTTCATTGAAAAATGTCATTCCATAAAAGAATAACATGTTGGCTGGTCCAATTGAAAGTGTTATCAAGAACAATAGGAAGGGACTTTGTTATGATGGCTCTGTGGTCTATGTGTGATGACAACAACAACATGCTGAGATGCTCTGGGTTCTAGACAGCTAGAAATGAGATATATTTAAAGGCCAAACAACTCCTTACCTATATTACTTCCTATTGATCTCCACCATTCTTCTTACTCTTAAGTGACAGAAAGGAGAAAGTTAATGTGATACCAATGAGAGGTTCCTCATGGGACTGATGATATAATATGTGAAGCCCTTTACAAAAGAGACATATTGCATCTTTTTGTTAAAAAAATTAAGAATTCTTGTTGTAGCTTACAGGGTAGAGAAGGACAAAAAGAACCAGACATCAAAACAGAAGAACTACTTAGAAAGAAGAAGGCAATTAGTGGGAAAGGACTAGGGAAAGGGGGACAAAAGAGTGTGAGAGGACAGGAATGTGATAAAAATACAGTCTGCTCATGGGTTAAAATTCTCATTTTTATTAAATTAAAAATGTCAAGAAGGTAGCATTTTATACAAGCCTGTGACCCCTGTGACTGCATGGGTGTCCACTTCATGAGGCTGGTTCTTGCTCTTAATGTAAGACATGAAGGCCACAAAGCAAGAATTCTGTGCTGGCTTTTTTTGTGTTCAGGTCAAACTGCTAACAGGACATCTCTTATCTGGAAGGAGGAGTAAGGGACTCTTAGGAAGGCTCTAGAAATTGATTTAATGGCTTTGTGATCTGGACGCTTTTTCAAACTGTGTTATATTATATTATTCTTCAGTTCCTATTTGATACAGCCATCTTGAAACAGGATAAAAGCCATCTTTTTTCGAAATGTTAGATGCTTCCTTCATCCTCTCTCAGAATTCTGCAGGCCATGAGTAACTGCTGAATAACCCAACAGTTTCAATACCTGTGGTTGACGTAAGAGGACCTTACTGATCTTACTTTTCCCTTACTTCCTCCTTATAATAGGTTATTTTTCTAAGCTTCAATAATTTTCTATGAATATCTATCATTCATTTGTGGAGGATTTTCCAAAGAAAGCATGAGAAATCACCAGAAATAAACTGAGAAAAAAAAAAAACAATTTTTCAAGAAAAGAAAATAACACAACGAAAATTTCTAGGTGTGGAGATTTGTTGTTATTTGGTTTAGCTTTCATTTGCTGTCTTACTTTCTTTTGGTGATATGATCTCTTGAAACACTAATAAATGTCATTTCAGTATATTCTAGTAACCCTAGTCCTTGCTGCTTACAAAGATCCTGCATGTAAGCAAGCTTCTCAAATTTTAGAGAGAGAAAAGTATTTGGTATTTGATGCTAAGCCAACAAAAGCAGTAAGGCAATGCATTTCTGTGCTATATTGACTTAGTTTCCTTCAGGTATATACCCAAAAGTAGTAGAGTGGGGTCATACGGTACTTCTATTTTTTGTTTTGTTGAGGAACCTCCATATAGATTTCTATAGTTGCTATACTAATTTACATTTCTACCAGTTTATTTTACATTTCTTCTTTTCACATAGCCTTGCCAGCATTTAGGTTTATTAAAGCACTATTCACAATAGCCAAGTTACAGAATCAGTCTGTGTCCATCAATAAATGAATGGATAAAGAAAATGTCATTCATATATACAATGAAGTTTTATTTAGTCATAAAGAACTAAAATTTTGCCATGTGCTAGAAAATGGATGCAATCTGACACCATCATATTAAACAAACTAAGCCAGACTCAGAAAGACAAACCTCACATGTTTTCTCTCATTTGTGTGTGCTGGATTTTATAGAGACATAAATTCATTTATCTATGTCAGGAAAACAGAAGGGAGATGGGAGACAAGAAACCTAGCTGGGGAAGTATAAAGGCAAAGAAGAAAAGAATGTGTATGGGGGAGTGAATATGGTCAAAGTACAATATACTTGAAAGAATTTGTCTTTATGAAGCCCAAGGATATGTACAATGAATATATATCAACATATAATAAATGTTAAACATGGATTATCTTAGCCAGATGTCCCTTTCACATGAGAACTCATCAGAAATAGCCTTATCTGAAAAACCAAGATGAAGGAGAATCGTATGATTCTTATCTCACATTCCTCTTCTTACTGAGCACATCATCAAGGCTGACTGTGAGGACTCGATAGGGCATACTTGTGCTATCTTCTCCCAAGTGTAAGTGCTTCTGGAGAAGAAGCAGACAATGGTATCAAATGGATTCTGAGCAAACAAGCCTACACTGTCTGCATGGTCAATCTGCTATGGATCTTTTCAAAGTTCTTCTGAATAGTTAAGCTGCATATGTGAGCAGTTTCCCCTCTTTTGTTCACTTCTCCTTTTGCATAGCCTTCCATGGGGGGAGGGGCTTACCTTCTCCAACCCAGGACCAATGGGAGAAGAGAAGTCAAGTCAATGTAGGAAACCAGTTTTCCTGTAGGCTGATTTGTCGCAGCAACCCACTGTCACGACAGTAGCCCGTGACAGTCAGGAGCAGGAAATAACTCTGCCTAGGAGTGGAGATGGGAAGTTACACAGATCTAGCTTCTCCAGCTGAGGTCAATACATCCCTGCAACTTGTGGTCAAGTGTGTTGTTATAGGCATGATTCCTGCCAAAATCACAGTACTAGTGTTGGAAGAAATGGACAGCAGAAGAGAAGTCATAGCATCTGATAGTCTAATCCTATTGTTATCACCAGGGTCCTTCATGACACTGCAAAACTTTGGCACATGTGATTTTCACTTACATTATTGATATGAGACATTTGTTTGCCTTTGCTCTTATAAAAGTTTAAAAGACAAAAAGGCATCAGAAGAAAAGAAGCAGTGTCTGCAGGCAGCTTCAGAGCCCAATCCCCATGTGTGTAAATACCAGACAAGAAGCCTCTGTTCTGTAAACCGCAGCTGATAGAGGAGGATGGCCTTTGTCTTGCTTAGAAAGTAGAATTTCAGGTTACATTCATTGACTCAGTGCTATTAATTCCTAGAACAATAGCTAAATCCTCAAGGTTGAAGGTATAAATAATGTCAAACACACACCCAGAAACTGCATGATATTTGATCATTGTGGTGGTTTGAATAAGATGTTCCCCATAAATTCATGTGTTTTGAATGCTTGGTCTCCAGTGGGTGGCAAATGTGGAGGTGGAACCTTGTTGGAGGAAGTGTGTTGTTGGAGGCAGGCTTGTGGGGTTACAGCTAGCTCCCCCTTGCCAGAATTTGGCTGTTTTATGTTGCTATTTTTCACATGTTGTAGCAGAGGTGATTTCCAGTCTCTGCTCATGCTATGATTTTTCCTGTGCCATTATAAAGTTTTCCTGAGTTTGTAAGCCAAAATAAAACTGTTCACATCAGCTGCTTTTGGTCAAGTGTTTTGTCCCAGCAATGAGAAGATAACTACAACACAAAATTGATACCAGAGGAGTGAGATCATTGCTGCTAGAAAGCTGACTGTGGGCTTTTGGCCTTTTGGAACTTATTTTGCAGGAAGACTGTGGCAGGATCTGAAACCTTGGTCTAAGAGATGCCTTACAGAGGTACAGATGGAGTTTGGTGAATGATTCTGGTCAAAATTGAAAGATCTAATTGCAGAAAGAACTCTGGCATGTGCAGGCATGGTTTATGAGGGAAAGAAAGTACGTTGTCTGGACTGAGCTGGAGGCAGTTTGTGTGAGAGGCTAGCTGTACTCTTCTCATGTCCTGAGAACTTCTGTAAGGTTGTATTTAAAAGAGATGGACTGGTGTGAGCAGATGGATATAGCACAAAAAGAAATGAAAGTTTGGGGCTATAGACAACAGCTAGTTCATTGAGAGATTACCACCACTAAGATCGGGCCAGCTGTTCTGCCATTGGAACAGCAGGAAAAATGCTGACTTTTCTGAAAAAATAGGGAGTCTGAAGGAAGAATGCTGAACATATTTTCCTGCTTTTCAAAGCTGGCTTTTTTGCCCCTGGTATTAACCAATTTGGCAAACTTCTTGGTACTATGGGAATATAATAAATGCAGGAAATGAAGGGTCAATGAATTTGCACTATACGTTGATTTTGGAAACTCCCACTAGGTGATGTGAGGCAGGGCTGTTGGAGTCCCTGTGTGCAGGCCTGATGGAGTTATGAAGATGAAATATGGGTTGTAGTGGATACCCCAGGATTATTGAGATGCCAAGAATGTGGGATGGCTACCAAGAAGAGCTGGCAGCTCAGAATGGAGTTTGCCCCAGGCTGTGAGCAGCCTAGCTGGAGGAGCAGAATGGGAACCCAAGAGACTTCCTTGTGGATTACAGATTGACATGTAACTACAGGGCTTGATGTTCCCCCTGTGTTTTTAGATCTTACACTGCTTCACTCTTTCCTTGCAGCACTATCTTTTGCAGTGTGAATGTTTGCTCTGTGCCATTATGTGCTTTGGGTTATACAGGCTCACAAGTAAGAGACCTTGAACTGTGGGGATGTTTGGACAGCATTGGGGATTGATAAAACCTATGAGGACTTTTAAAATTGGACTGAGCACATTGTGTTTTACATTGTAGATGGCCATTAGTTTATGGGGGCCAGGAGCAGAATGTAGTGGCTTGAATTAGATGCCCCCCCATAAACGAGTGTGGTTTTAATGCTTGGTCCCCAGCTAGTAGCAATTTGGGAGGTGGAGCCTTGGTGGAAGAGGTGTGTTGTTGGGGTGGTTTACTTTCATGCTGCTGTTTTGTCACCTGCTGTAGCAGAGGTGATGTCCAGACTGCTCATTCCATGCTTTTTCCTACCATCATGATGCTTCAAACTTGACACTGTAAGCCAAAATGTATCCTTTCTTCCCAACAGCTGCTTTTGGGCAGGTGCTTTGTCCCAATAACAACAAGACAACTTCAACATTCCTCCTTGGTGCTGACCACCTATTAATAACAAACACATGGAGCTACACTGACTACAAGAGGTTCTTAGGAAGAAAACCTACTGGCACTATTATAAAGACCTGACTCTATCCTGGCCAATTCACCGGAAACACATTTATGCTTTGGTTATCTTACTGAAATGCTGAAATTGGAAGGCTCTTATGCTGATGGGGCATATCAACTTCATCCAGAAGGGCAGATCATGGCACAGAAGACAGTACAATGCATTCAGATATTATATTATATGTTCAATGCTTGGTGCCTCCTACCTACATTACTCATGAGACAGTACACTTTTCGAACTTGATAAAAGTGCTAAGACAATGCTAGTTCTGGTTTGAATAACAGAACCTTCAGCTACAGAACTGAACTTTCCTACAGGCAGTGTTGCATACTTCTGACGGCTCAGAGCTTCCCCTAATTAAGTGTCTGAAGCCAGAGATGTATTACTTTATTTTTCCAAATGTGCCTATCGAATGGCCTCAGCTCTTGACTTGACCAAAGACTGCATACCCACCCACTTAGTCTTGTTAAGGCCTGTTTAGTCTTTCATATGACAATGACTTTTAACATGTAGCCACTGTCTTCTGGCAGGGGATAAGGCAAGGAGAGAGGTATAAAAAAATCAATTACTGTGCAGTACTCAAATCTCCCTGCCAACAGGAGAAGGGTGACTTGTGAGAAACATCATAAGGTGCTGGCAAGATCAATGTGCAGAGATCCCTCAGAGAGAGGAATAATGAATTGACGAAGACCAATGCTCAGTTGGGTCCAAGCCAAATAAGATTACTGTGGGGCATCATCAACATTGTCTCTGTTTGGAAGTGACACAATCAGACTGGAATCAATTGTCTTTCCCACAGCACTGTCACACATGATTTTTAACTTTGGCTCACAACTCTGTAGAGAAGCTCGCAGATGTTGGCAGATTTTTACTAATTTAAGGGATGTCATTATTAAGTAGGAGTTTCACCACACAGTAATTTGTGGCTCTGCTGTGTTCTCTGGGCTCTGTGTATTCAAAAGGCTATACAAGAAAGAAGGGGGAGGAAAGAAGGAGATGAGGAGTCAGGGAGAAATTTTCTGTGTAAATTGTTCCCTTTATATTTACAATTTTAGGGCACTGACCAAATGCCATCTATAAATGTATAAGCTATTTTTAAACTTAGCTTAATTTAGTTGGAGATCAAAGATTTCTACTAAAACACAGTCATGAAAATTTTCCTGCTCTGAAGCAACATAATAAAATTGTTATGTTTCAGCATCAAAAGACAGAGGGTGTGTGTGTATGACTCTGACTAGAAAATAGAGAAGTTGTTCAAGGAGTTGGGAAGTCTAATAAGCAATCTGTGTTTTAAACAAGTCTTACCATATAATCCATGATATTTTATGAGCCAATATTCCCACCACAGAGAGCCATCCACTTCAAGTTTCATGAAATCCATGTATGCCTTATCCATATGGCCAACCGTGCATCTGACATTAGCTAATGGGTCTAGCTATCAAGAAATTCTATCCAGGGGGCTGGAGAGATTGCCTAGTGGTTAAGGCACTTGTCTTCAATGTCAAAGGCCCCAGGTTTGATTCCCCAGGACCCATATAAAGCCATATGCACAATGTGGTGCATGCACTTGGAGTTCATTTCCAGTGGCTAAAGGCACTGATGTGTTCATTGTGTCTCTCCCTGTCTGCCTCTTTCTCTCTCTCACTCTCTTAAATAAATAAACCAACAAAATACTTTAAAAAAAAAAAAAAAAAGAATATTGGAGGCTGGAGAGATTGCTCAGTGGTTAAGTCACTTGCCTGCAAAGCCAAAGGACCCAGGTTTGATTCCCCAAGATCCATCTAAGCCAGATGCACAAAGTGGTGCATGTGTCTGGAGTTCGTTTACAGCAGCTGAAGGCCCTGGCATGCCTTCTCTCTCTCTCTCTCTCTCTCTCTCTCGCTCTCTCTCGCTCTCTCTCGCTCTCTCTCTCTGCTTGTTTCTCTCTCTCCCTAATAAATAAAATTAAAAATTAATTTTAAAAACCATTAAAAAAAAAAAAAGAAAGTAATGCTATCTGGGGGCTCAATGGTTAAAGCACTTTCTTGCAAACCTGACCACTTAGTTTCAATTCCCTACCAGTACCCATGTAAAGACAGATACAACAAGTTACACATGCATTTGGAGTTCATTTGAAGTGGCAGGAAGCCCTGGAATATCCATAATCATTCTCTCTCTCTCTTTCTCAAATAAATAAATAAATAAAAATATTTTAAAACTAGAAATGTTATCTGGCCCATACCTGTGGAGTCAAACACTAGACAGCTTAATTCTTATTAATTCTTTAGAGGCTGTCTCCATTGCTACAAGGATGCAGAACAATGAGTAAATATACTAGATCTTCTCACTGGGCTCCATCTAAAAGGAAACGTCAGCCAAGAGGGTGTGGAAAGACAACCAAACCTGAACCACCAGACTACCCAATTTAATATGCTTGGATGGTACATAATGATCTCAGATCTTCAAATAAAATTAAATGTATCAGTAAACTATTTTACCAAACTAATTTATAGCTGTCTCTGCAAAGAGATGGAAGTACCACCCAAAGGCATCTCACGCTGTGCTGCTTCTTTTTAAGACCAATTTCTCTCCCCCGCCCAACAGCTGACTTATTTCTCCAGCCTTGATGTAATGCCCTCAAGAAGTTTAGATAAGAAGACAAAGCAGAAAAGGAATTTAACCCTGAGTTACTTTTACTTTGACTCTATCACAAGAGAACGAAGAACAAAAAGGCTAAATGGTTATATCAAAAGGCATTTGGAGAAAATGAGGACAAAACAAAAATATAAAACTTATTTTTTCAACTTACAAGTAGGAGGCCTTAGCAAAGTCCAAGTCCCTCTGACCCTTCCCTTAATCACAGACTTTAAAAAAAGAGAAAAATAAAACTGATATTTTGGGGAATTAAGGAGGCACAAAAATATGAAAATGTTTTATTACATATCAATTATAGAAGCTATTCTCAATTGTTTAATGCCTGTCGCAAAGCAAATAGCAAATTTCAGCTGGGAGACAGAGAAAACAGCCCAGACTCTCATCCACTTTACTGGCTTGGATCTGCTCTTAACCAACTGCTCTTTTGAGGTCCATGCTAACTAAATTCCCGATAAATTGTAATTATCACTGCCAGCACTGCTCCAGTGAGTCAAGAAAAGCCAGCCACTCGTTTAGGCAACTTTCATAGGAGCAGCTCCATTCTCTCATATGGAGGATCTTTCCACATCAACTTGGCATTAAATACCATGAGCATCTAAGGAAAGTGTGGCAAAGTGTCAGAGTGTGTACTTGACTTCAATCCCTGACGACTTGAGTGTCTCCAGAGGGTGTATAAGTGTGTGCCACTGTTCAAGGCTGGCCTTGTACGTAAGTGGATTAAGCCACTGTCCATTGGGTTTAAGCACAAGGAAGCATTCTTGAATGAAAGTAGAAATTCCACCAGGCACTACTCAAGCTCTGGATGCATGTCCTTAAAGAAATGCTTCATTTACTGTGGGCAAACTATTGCTTGATGCTTTATTAAGTAGATAGCAGTAAAGTTGGTTTGCTAACTGCCACACAGTGGGATTTTAGGTATTAGAGGTCCTAGGAGGAATATGTTATCCAGTGGAGGCTGAGAAAGTCAAGGAAAGAGGGAGGTGGGTGCATGGGGGGCGGGGCTGGGAGTAACAGATCACACCAGAGAAGACCTGTGCATCTAAGAGACAGGCAGGAAGGAAAGAGCAACCAAAACCAAAACCTGAAAAAGAAAAGACAAGTAATTTGTCTCTGCCTCAAATGCTTGCTGTGTTTTCCTTCCATTCTCACTCAATTCATCTGAAATTCATTGAACATGGCTGTCATAAGCATATATTTTTACTCATGAAACTTTAAGGTCTTAATATCTGTCTAAGCAACTCGGTCTAAGCTACTTAGCAGCGATCAACCTGACGTGATGCTCACACAAGTGCAATAGTGCACACAGCCATGGTGGGTAACCAACTGCTCTTGACTCGGATAATGGATCTACTCAGTGGAATGGAGCCCACGCCTGGAACGGGGAAACAAGTCAGAACCATATCCAAAAATGAGCCCACTCTCCAATATCAAGGTCCCACCAATAGTGGGATACAAAAAGGTCTATACCTATTAAATTCTCTCTAAAATAATAATGGTTATCTATGTATCTTGCACTGACCTCACTCTCCGTTGGAAAATTTGCTTCTCTTTTTCAGATGGACGCAGAACTTGAGGAGAGAATCAGCCCATCGCACCTCACCAGGGCACCAGCTGAAGCCATAGAGTTATTGGGGAAATTAGCAAGAGTGCTGCTTTCTCAGTGGACTTGGTATTAGCACAAAGGTGAAGGAGATAGACACAGAGAACACACAACTCCCACCAAATCAGATATCTAGAGACAGAGAGACTCACAAAACCTCGTCACTGAAATAGACCTAAAATGAACCCAATATGGCTCAGGGAAGTTGGTAGGAGAGGGGGACGGATTCTTACAGCCATAAGTTGTGCACAGAGACATTGCCTCTCCCCCACAATGCAAGACCCCACAAGAACAATCCCCATGGGGGGAGGACAGGAAGAAGGCTAACGATGGTACCATCATGGCTGTATACACACTGTATACATAACTAATTAAAAACATACTGTGAGGTCTTACAGTCTTCCAGGTATTATTTTTCTGTGAACTTTCTAGAAAATATTCTAGACTTCAGGATTAAGAAAGATTTGCTGGGTGTGACAGTGCATGCCTCTCATCTCAATCCTTGGGAAGAGGCTAATACATGAGGCTCAAAGCCAGCCTAGGCCACATAGGAAGTTTCAAGGCAGCCTGGGTAAGAAGGTGAATGCCCAACTCAACAAACAGAGAAGAATAAAAGCATACTAAGAACTGTTGCCTCTTCCTCCTGCCCTTGTGGTAATATAGTTCCATCATTGTCTACTAAGTATGCTAAATCTCATGACCTAGATAGATGTGTTCTGGTGTTTTCTGAGGAAAACTACCATAATGTCATTACTGCAACATTTTCAAGATTATCCTAGCCTCAAAAACACTACAGAACTTCAGTTTTACCAAACAGGACAAATGCCATAATAAAAAGTCATAAATACCCATGTTTTGGCTCAAATGAAAAATATTTAAATTTATTGTTTCATTTCCCTAAATAAAAAACGAATTACATTTTGTTGTTTTGCTGATGTTTAGATGATTTGCTTGAGTCAGTATAGATCGCCTTCCCTGATTATGTACATCTGCTATAAGGACCTTGTTGAATACCATTATAATTAAAGGAAACAATAAAACATGGCACAGAGAATGAGGGATCACACCTATCTGTTAGCCTGTGATTATCTGTGGTTCAGTGTTCTTTGTATTAAGCTCTCTTCCCCAATGCACCCCAGGGCTTGAAAAGGAACTTTTCTGTCAGTTTCTTGGTCTTTCCTCTGTCCTCTCAGCTACATGATATGAACTGCTAACAATCACAATAAGAAAATGATTAATTTCTCATAATGGCTCCATGTTTCATTTTAGAAAAGAGCAGGATAGAAGAATGGTTAAGATCATGGATCTGGAGCCAGAACCTCACAAATTAAGCCATCATTTTGCCATTTACTATCTATAAAATCTCTATCTTGATTTCTCTACTTATAATTTCACAATGACAAGATGACAATAAAAGACATGTCTAACAGGTCTTGTGTAGGATTATACATTCAGAGCAGACAGACAGAGTCTGGGGCATGGACAGCAAGAATTAATGTCAGTTATTTTATGAGAAAATAAAGATGTTATGTTAAGAAATTACTTTATATATAGTGAACACTCATTATGGATATTAAATGTTATTATTTATTAAAATGCTAAATTAGGTTTTAAAATTAAAACCACTAACAAATTACATTTAAATAATTTAAGGTCTAATAATATAGAAAAAAGATTTCCAAGAAGAATGAATGCTTTATTTTAATTCTAAAGAAAAAAATCTATTAAGTTATTTCAGCTAATTGGGACAAACTAGGTTGGGGGGAGGGTAAAGCAGACCCAGAACCACAAACTAGAAGTAAACCAACTTTTGGAAAAAAAAAAAAAAAAAAAGCAGATCAGTTAAAAAGAAAGAGCATAAATAGGCATTAGAACATCCATGCTATATAACAAAACAGGGCATGCAGAATAGTGGTTCTGGACTGATACACCAGTGACACAAAGAAAATGATAGAAATGGTGACATTCGGATGCCCTTGGATAAGTGGACATTAGGGGAGTTATAGGAACAGATAGTTCAGAGCTTGGTTAAGATAAACTCACCCCACGAAAGGAAATTCTGACAAGAATGAAGACCAAGGCATAAGCTTAGGTCCAGAGAAGACTAGAAATGTAGTCATAAAACAACTTGTGGGTTATTCGCTAGCTCCAAAAGAAAGACTTGCCTCCCAGAATTATCCAGTTGTTGTAGCGCAAATGCTACAAAGGAGGATGATTTTAAGGAACTTATTAGCATCAACTAGCTGATATAACTCCTAGTTGACTCTTGTGAACCAGTGTAAACTGCACCAACATGTATAGATCCTGGTTTTCATGATGAAGGCAGAGTACTAAAGACCAAGTCGAAACAGAATATGGGTATCAAATTCTTCCTCCAAGAAGCTGCGAGAACTTCCATTCCTTCTGCTAACGATCAAAGGTTTGATTTTGCAAGACCAGGAAGACTGAGCTTCTACAGTGGGTCATTATTTCAAGAAAAGTGAACAGGCTTGAGAAAAGCTACAAATGATGACACTGTCCATCCCCACCTGCTATAGCTTCATGTTTTGGAACAAAAAAAAAGTGAAAGTGACACTGTAATCCTCAGCCACCAACTATGCAGTTCATGCTCAACTATTCATGGCCAGGATCAGCCACATGCACTCATAGATAGCCACTGCCTGATAGAGACTGAATTAGCATGCATTCTTTTTATAAGTATAGTGCCCTCATCTTCCCCACAGAAATCATTCTATTGTTTTCCACATTCTATTGTTTTCCAGAGTGCAGCCTTAAAGCAGCTGGTGACAATAATAGCATTGTCACCATTATTTCAGTAAATTCTGTGTGACAAGTTCACTTTGGAGCTCTTTGTGTTTGTTGGTCTCTATCAACTCACCTTGAAGTAGATTTTAAGCACTTAATACCAGACACCAGGTCTCTGTGGCGATACGGAGAGTCTGAAAGGGTGACAAGGCTGAGGGCTGGAGTTTGCATCTCATGTCTGTATCAGCAGAGTGGCTTTATGTATGTGAAGTTTCATGGAAAGTTTCTTCTCAGAAAGAGACTCCACTGACTTTTCTTTATATTTGAGAACAGAGAGCAGGCATTCTCCATCTGTTCCTGCTCACCATGATGTCAGCTGCTCTGCTCTGCATACCCTTCCTGCCACAAGGGAACAAAACTTCTGAGCACATGATCAGAAATAAACCCTTCCAGCCGGGCGTGGTGGCGCACGCCTTTAATCCCAGCACTTGGGAGGCAGAGGTAGGAGGATCGCCGTGAGTTCGAGGCCACCCTGAGACTACATAGTTAATTCCAGGTCAGCCTGGACCAGAGTGAAACCCTACCTCGAAAAACCAAAAAAAAAAAAAAAAAAAAAAAAAAAAAATAAACCCTTCCTCTTCAAAGTCTGCTCACAGCAATGAAAAATTGAGTAACACAGAGCAAAAGCTCACGTTAGACTAGATTTATAGTTGGTTCAGATATTTTAATTAATATAAACATGTTTGAGTAATATAAAAAATTGGTAACAAACCTTAATTAGTCCAACAATATTTTTGTAACAAGGAAAGCATATCTAACGTCAAAGACAAAGAAAATTATCTACAATTATTTATATTGACTCAAAAACAGCTACAGTTAACTATTAATCACATAGCCTTCTACATCTTTTTTCTTATGTACACATATTGTTTTAATTTCTACATTTAAAACATGAGGAACGTTCTACTTGCTCAGAGTAACATAATTGAGCAAAGACATTAACGGGGTCTTTATCATTTGATCCTATCAAATAGAGACCATATAAATTAGTACCTTTGTCTTTTGGTGAAATCCAGTGGTACAGCTAATGAAGGCATTCACATCTGCCTAGTCTATCACATATCTAAGTCAACTGTCCCCAGAGGAGGAAATCCAACACTAAATTTTATAAAACATAATACATACACATGGAAAGGGAATAGCTTGATTCACATGTTGTCCCTATGGGTTCACATAGATAACATTTAGTTATCTCCTCCTAAGGCCAGGCTTTCATCATTAAGCATTAATGCCATTTAAAAGGCATAAAAGATTGCTATAAACTTTGAAAGATTTTAAGAGCAAATCAATGCTATCTTATCAATTTCAGAGTCAAAGAATATTAAAATTAGATTAAAATATACAATTAACCTAATACATTTTGAATTTGTACTAATTGTTTGAAATTCAAAAGGACCCCAGGATATTTTTCACTTGAAACACAGAAATAAAAAAATTCATACTAAACAGGCGGAGTTTGCCCTCGAGGTTGAAAACATTAATCATTATGCATCTAACTGTTAACTGTAAAAAATCATTTTTCTTCTGATTTAAAGGGAATTATTTAGTGAGTGTTTTTAACTCCTCTACTTTCTCGGGCAGTGACAGAACAAGGGGTCAGGTGTTGGGCACCTCTGCCCCTTCACGTAGCCCTTCTCTACAAGGAGCCGACTTTGATATAAAGGGAAGCTCCTAGCCCAGACAAAACCGCACAAAATCTAGGAAGAAATTATTCTCCTACAACTATCACTTGGATTTAGTTTACAATAATGAGGAAATGCTGGAGTTGAGCAGTCCAAGAAGGTGGAACACATTAATGCCAAATAAACATGACCTTAAAGTGCCAAGCGGGTGGGGTAGCTCATGGCAGGATTCTGCAACTAGTTCCACCAAAAGATCATCAAGCTAGAGGTAGCAGCTTTAAAGAAAGCTTTGGCTTTTCAATGGATGAGTGGAGATATTTAATATCTGGAAAAGAAAACAGAATAAGTTAAATAATCCTTGAACCATCTTTATGCAGCCTTCTTTTGGGGCCAAATCATCAGAACCCCTGGCCTTTCCATAATGTTGTGATTGGACTCTTTAGAAATTTTCTCAGTGGGAGATCCAAATTGATTTTCTTACACAAAACTACTCCACAAGTTATATCAGACTAAGACTCAAAAGAATTCATCGTCTCTGAATTTTTGAGTAGATGTTAACTTTATCCATGATAGGAGAAGTTTGGATGGATTTTTAACCATTTTTGAAAATATTTTTATTTATTATTTATTTGCAAGCAGGGAGAGAAAGAGAAAATGTGCATGCTAGCACCTCCTGCCCCTACAAAAAAGCTCCAGATACATGAACCACTTTGTGCATCTGGCTTTATGTGGCTACCATGTAATCAAACCCAGGCTGTCAGGCTTTACAAGCAAGAGCCCTTAACTTCTAAGCCATGTCTTCAGCCCAGATTTTTAAAATCTTTCTGGGTCTAGAAATATATTTGACAGTACTTTTTAGATATAAATTTTAGAAAATACGTTCTTTGTTAAGTAGCTGAGCTTTTTTTAATTATTGCATGTATGTGTAAGGTACATGTGTATACGGTGCTTGTATATGTGTTCATGTGCATGTGGAGTCCAGAGGACAACATCAGGGATCATCTTCAGGAGTGTGGTGTACCTCCTTTGAGACAGGGACTCTCACTGGCGAGGAGTTCACCAATTAGGCTACACTGGCAAGCCAGCACAACTGCCTCTGCCTTTCCAGTACTGGCATTTTAAACAGACACTACCAAGTCTGGCATTTTCACTTGGGTACTGTGGATCCAACTCAAGTCCTCGTGCTTGTGAGGACTGATTAAGCTACCTATGCTGCTCTTAGTTAGGTTTTTATTATTAGGTTTTGCTTTGCTTTTTATTTTTCTATTTTTTATCTTTTTAATTTATTTTTGGTTGTTCAAGATAGAGTCTCACTCTAACCTAGACTGACTTGGAATTCACTATGTAGTCTCAGGGTGGCCTCGAACTCACAGCAATCCTCCTACCTCTGCCTCCCGAGTGCTGGGATTAAAGGCGTGTGCCACCACGCCCAGCTTTGCTTTGCTTTTTGACACTAACTAAAACTCTGGACAGATATTAACTACCAATTTAATTTCCATCCTCTTTTTAAAATATTTTATTTATTTGTTTATTTGACAGAGAGAGAGAGAAAGAGAGAAAGAATGGGCAGAACAGGGCTTGTAGCCACTGCAAACTCACTCCAGATGCATGTGCCACTTTGTGCATCTGGTTTTGCTTGGGTACTGGGGAATTGAACCCTGGTCCTTAGCCTTTGCAGGAAAGTGCCCTAAGCAGTGAGCTATCTCTCCAGCAGCCCCCATCCTCTTTTAATTCTAGATTAAGTCATTATTATACTTAAAATATTGTTATCATTTGCTGTGACACTTAGTCAAATAGTATAGCAACATATTCACTTACTAGTCAATTTCTAGGGTGTTTATTTTGGAAATATGGTCAGTTCAGATATTTTTACTTAATTTCAGTATTCATTTTTATGTATTTTTAAAAACTTAAATACACTGGGTAATTTACTGCCTACACGTGCATCCTTGTGCCACCTAGGAATGTACACTTTGTAAATGTTGCTAATTTTACTACTCTTGTATTTTTTCATATTTATTTATTTATTTATTTAAGAAAGAGAGAGAGAGATAAAGAGAAAGGAGAAGATCAACAAAGGGAGAGGAGAGAGAGGGAGAGAGAGGGAGAATGGGTACACCAGGGCATCCAGCCACTGCAAATGAACTCCAGATGCATGCACCACTGTGCATCTGGCTTTATGTGAATACTGGAGAATTGAACCTTGATCATTAAGCTTTCCAGGCAAGTGCCTTAACTACTGGGCAATCTCTCTATCTCTTGTTAATTTTTTTTTTTTTTTTTTTTTTTTTGTTTTTTTTCAGGTAAAGGTAGGGTCTTGCTCTAGCCCAGGCTGACCTGGAATTCACCATGTAGTTTGTATTCTCAGGGTGGCCTCAAACTCACAGCAATCTTCCTACCTCCACCTCATGAGTGCTGGGATTAAAGGCATGTGCCACCATGCAGAAGCTCTTGTAATTTTTTTATTCATGTTATATTTCATTAGAGGCTAATGAAAATAGACACTTGTACTTTCTTCCCATTGAAATTCTGGACCTCTGAATTGTATCCATGGGCTTAGGTCAAAACAAGAACTCGGGCTGTAGCAGACTCAGGCATTTCTCTGCATACTTTGCAAGGGATTTCACACCATACTTTTTTATTATTATTATTAGAGACAGAGAGAGGGAGAGAGCGAGAGAGTGAGAATGGGTGCACCAGGGCCTCTAGTCACTGCAAATGAACTCCAGATGCATGCGCCGCCATGTGCATCTGACTTATATGGGACCTGGAGAATCAAACCAGTGTCTTTAGGCTTCACAGGCATACACCTCAATGGCTAAGCCATCTCTCCAGCCTCACACCATACTTTTTGATGGTGCTTTCTTTGCAAACAGTCAACCTTTGCATCTGCAGATGAAAGTAAGGAGTGTGGGGATTCATGTCACTTTGGAGGCAGCCCCTAAACAATGACTGGCAGGTCTAACTATTCTAGCTTCTTTTGCCACTGTTTAGAAATCTAAGTTCTGACAATCATGATTATCAAAGAATAACTGAGTGACTACGTTGAAGTGGCATGTTTATATTTTGCATCCTTCTCTCCTAAATACCAACCAGATTAACCCAGGAATAATTCCTAATAAATCAGTTTTTAAAAAAATCCTCAGGAACTTGCTGCTGTCCCATCCTAGGACATAGGTTAGGGTAAGATGTAGAGTAATAAGATAAACAATATTGATTTATACACTCCAGTTTACTTTACATAAATAAAAATTTTCCAAATCATTAGCTAAGTACTCAAACTCATACAATGATTGGGAAAGAGAACACACGTAAGCAGAACTGACTCATTCTGGTAGTTTGAATGTATGCCCACTCCCCCATAGACTCAGACACTTTATTAAAGCTTGTAACTTGGATTTCCAGCTTCCTGCCTAGACAAGGTGTCACTGGGATCAGATCCTGGGGTCAAGCCCTAAGGTGTGTTTGGGGATTGTTGTATTCAGCTCCACACTGCTGGGATGAAACTCCAAACCACACACAGATTATAGGAGGAATAGGATGTATTTCAGTCTTACAAATCCAGAGGAAGTTCCATATGGCAGAAGAATGTGGTCCCCTTTTACAGATCCATGAAGAAACAAAAACCACCAGCAGCACCACCAAAAGCAAGAGCAAAAAAAACAACAGCAAAATATCAGGGACTCAGGCAAAGCTTACTCTGCATAACTAAGGCTGAAATTCAGATACATCCCCAAACATACCTGCAGGCTGGACCCCAGGATCCATGACTAGTGTCACCTCTTCTAGCAAGGCTGCTGAAAACCCAAGCTACAAGCGTAAATAAAACTTTTGAGTCTATTGGGAGACATAAATACATACTACCACATTCTGCCCCTTGGCCCCTAATACACTCATGACCATATCACATTACAAACTGTATTCCAAAGGTAGTCCAAAGTCATGACCATATCACATTTCAAACTGTAGCCCAAAGGTCCCAGAGTTGTCTCTTAACTCTGAGTTCTGTAAAATGAAACAAGTTACATACTTCCAAAATATAATGTCACAGAGTAAACATTTCCATTGCCATAAGGCATAACAAGGAAAGAATGGACCAATGCAAATTCAACAACCATTAGGCAAATATCTGCAGTTCAAGTCAAATGTCCATAACCAGTTATCAATGAAGAGTCTCTGGATTTTCCAATTAGACCCATCCAGCTGGGTTGAGTAGACAGGAAAAACTTCCCTGCTAAGCCAACAGCAATCATGGTAACCCTTGGATAGTCCTGGTATATCCAAAACATCTTTGGGTCTCAATGCAAACAATCATATCCACCTTCCAATGGCTTGACTGGTCTCTTTATTGAGGTCATCATGCCCTGCCTCACTTGCCATATCTCATCAGTGGCTCCTGGAACCATTTGTACCTCATGACCCATTCCATACATTTTTCATATTTCTGAAACCAAGACCAGGTGCGCAGGACACAGCTATACTGATAATTTGGGAGAAAAAATAAACCCTGGCCTTGAAGAGCAGGTTCCTGCCTTTCTAAAGAGTTTGCAATTCTACCATTCAGTCTTCACCTCAGGTATTCTCTCCATTGTTTCAGTGTAAAGCAGATGGGCCATCCTTAATCATGGTAATGTCTCCTTAACACTAGCAGTTTTATCAACCAGTCTTGGTGCCAGTAATCTTAAACTTATATGAATTTTTTCCTATTTTAAATCTTAAATTTCTCAGTTCTATATTTTCTGCCAAGCACATCATTACTTTCAAACCCAGCCTTGATCAAACTCTCTGTGCATGGTCAGTAGAATGTAGCCATCCCTTTTGCCAGTAGCCCTGTTCTATAAAAGTTTACTGCAGAATTTTCTTCCCTTTGAAAATTCATAAACAAGGCCTCCAAATACAATTCTCTCTGCTTTAGTATTTCCAAACTCTCACCAGAATAGTCCATAAACCTTGGATTGCTGCTATGGAATGCATATTCAGTTGCAAATACCAAGTCCATGACCATTCCTCCAAAACAAATGTTCCAAAATACCAAATTCTACATGGTCAGATTTATCACAGAAATATCACACTATTTCTCTCAGTACCAATTTCTGTTTTAGTCAGCTCCATGATATTGGGATGAACCTCCAAGCCAGACAGTTTATTGGAGGAATGGGATTTATTTCATTCTTACAGATCCAGGGAGTTACATAATGGTATAAGAAGTCGTCTTCCTTTCACAGTTCCATGCACAGAGAAAAACCACCAGCAGCACCACTAATAACAAGAGCAAAAAAAAAAAAAAAAACAGCAAAACAACAGGGATCCAGGCAGAGCTCACTCTGCATACCTTAGGCTGGAATTCAGAAACACACCTTTGGGCTGGACCCCAGGATCCACCTCTTCCATCCAGTCTGCTGGAAATCCAAGTTACAAACTTTAATAAAACTCCTGGAGCTGGAGAGATAGCTTAGCGGTTAAATGCTTACCTGTGAAGACTAATGACACAGGTTCAATCCCCAGTATCCATGTAAAGCCATATGCACAAGGTGGTATATGAGTCGAGTTCATTTGCAGTGGTTGGAGGCCCTGCCACACACATTCTGTGTGTGTGTGTGTGTGTGTGTGTGTGTGTGTGTGTGTGTGTGTGTCTCCATCTGTCTATCTATCTATCTATCTATCTATCTATCTATCTATCTATCATTTATCTAATTTCCCTCTTTGTCAAATAAGTAAATAACTTTTTTAAAAAAACGTTCTGAGTATAATGGGTCACATAAATTAAAAATAGAACAGAGATGGATCTGAATTCCAGCCAAAAGGTATACAGAGAGGTCTGAGATCTTTCTAAAAATCCCTGCTGCTTGCTGCTTTTGGGTATATGTGTGCTAGTGCTGGTGTATTGTTGGCTGAAGTTTGTCTCTCCATTTGAAGGTATAGAACCAGTTTTTCACTCACTGAACTCCTCCCACCTGGATCTGTGAGCTTGAAACAAATCCCTTCCTCCCCTACACTGTGACTAGTTTGGATATTTATCCCAGCAATGTGGAGCTGACAACAACAGTCAGTAATGAGAATAATGTTCCTCCTGATAACATCTCAGGTGAAAGACTGGAAATGAAAGAAAGCTTGAATCGCAACAAAACAGTGGAAGCATTCATCAATATTAACCACATGCAAATGACTAGGGAGTGTTGAACTTGTGTGTGTGTCCTAAAACAGCATGGTTAAATTTCAGTTTTGCTAAGGGTTTTGCATCACTTAAGAAGAACAGAAAAATACCAAGTAACATTAAGCCTCAGGAAGACAAGAATACATGCTGCAATCTTCAGTAAAATCATCAAAAGGACAATAAATGCATTTACAATGCCTAAGCTAATGGTGGACAAAACACAGCCAATGGCAGAAATAAAAGCTTCTTGAAAAGATAGATGTAAAAAGAAAAATGGTGGCACACGCCTTTAATCCCAGCACTCAGGGGGCAGAGGTAGGAGGATGCTATGAGTTCAAGGCTACCCTGAGACTACAGCGCTAATACTATGTCAGCCTGGACTAGAGTGAGACTCTACCTTGAAAAACCAAACTATATATAAAAAAAGATAAATGTAAGGCATATATATGAATAAGTCTATTAAATATGCTTTCTGTGTATATGTGTGTAGGTGTGCATGCATGTGGGTATATGTATATGTTTGGACCAGATTGACATCAGGCACCTCAATCCTTGTGTAACAGAGAGCTTCAGGTTCACTGAGATGAACTTCCAGACCAGGCCAGTTATGGAGGAAGGGATTTATTGAAGCTTACAGATCCAGGGGAAGTTCCATAATGGTAGAAGAAGCTGGCCTGCTTTCAGAGGACCAAACACACAGAGCAAAGCCACAAGCCAAAAGCCACACAGCACAGCACACCTCAGGAAGTCCAGCTAGGCGCACTTAGCATATCTTTAGATTGAAATCCTAAACCCTCCACCACACCTTAAGATCAGCTCAGTGGCACTGTCTCCAGCCAGGTGGCTGCAGATGCAAACTACAAACTTGTAAAACACTGAATATATTGGGGGCCATCTATTCAAACTACCACACCTTGTCTAATTTATTCTTTGAGACAAAGTCTCTCACTGAACCTAGAGAACACTGATTTGCTAGAATAGCTAGCCAGCAAGCCCTAGGGTTTCCCTTCATCCTCCTGCCCATGCTGGGATTATAGGCACACACCACTATGCCTGTCATTGTTGATGAGTTCTGGGATCCATAGTCAAGTCCTCATGCTTCCATAGCAAAAGTTTTATCCACTGAACCACCTATCCTTCCCAGAAGGAATGTTTTAACTAAGGGCAAATTATTAGTAAAGATGTTCAAAACATATATAAAGTAAGATTCAGAAATGTTGAAACTAAAAATAAAAACAAACAAAGCTAATATTCTCATATTACCATAATACACAGTAGACTTTCGGGATTGCCAGAGGTGAAGAAGGATTTAATAATGAGATATTCTCTGGGAAATGAAAATCATTATAAATATGCCTCAGGTATAAAGTAAAAAATGACAAAACTAAAGAAACATGAACAATGCTAATAAGTCCTCTAAACAATCCATCCACGCCTTTAGTTGATCAAACACAGTTAAAATTAGAGCTTTCTTTTGAGACATGGTCTAACCATGTACCCCAAGCCGGCCTTGAACTTTTAGCCCTCCTGTCTCAGCCTCTCAAGTGCTAGGATTATTGGGGTGTACCGGCATAATCAGCTCAAAATTAGAAATTATAATTAAAAAGTAATTTCAGTATCCAAAAAGAATCCAAATTGATATCAAACTTACTGGCAGATGTTTTCAGAATATGCATTATTTTCAAATACAAAACTCCCTTCTGCTTTGAGAGATCAGGGGGAGAGATACACAAAACCAAATCCAAAATGAATTGGTACCAAAGAAACCTTCCTCCTGGATAACAGACTAAAAGAGGTGAGGGTGTCATAAAGTCTAACCCTAAAATGTAAAATATTTGGCCTTGGATTGTAACTCCCAGTACCAGAAATTGGTTGCAACCCACATCAAGCTGTTGATTGAAGAGACCTACAAGGTCCCCAAAATAAGACAGTCTTCTGACAAAGCACTTGATTACCTGATATAAAAGGTAAGCGCTTATCGCTAAAGACACCACATGCTGCTGACACAGAACATTGAGAGATCAGGTTGAATCTGGAGGGAAGCCCAATCCCAGATGGTTATCCCATATAGTGCTGAAAAGGGCTACATGAGCTGCTGGGCAAAAGTCACCAACAACAGTGTGAGCAAGCAGGGGACACTGCTGTATGAAAACAACCAGCTAGACAAGATGTGCGCACCTGTGCAATAGTGGCACACTGCCTACATGAGTAACCAATAGCTCTTTTATTGGATAAGGGATCTGCTAGGTGGAAAGGAACTCATAACTGGAACTGAACCAAGTCAGAATCCTATGGAGACAAAGATTATGCACTCCAATGAGAAGCTCCCACTAGTCTTTAGCCAAAAGCTACAGCCACCAAAATCTCAATATTATCAATGCATATCCCCTTAAACCTATCGTGATCTCACACTCTGTTGGAGAATCTGTTTTTTCTTTTTCAGAAAGTAGTGAGAACCAAGAATGACCAAAATCTATCAACAAGACAGGAAAAGATAGCTGACTCCCTGGAAGGAGATGAACCACCCCTCGCACATCAGCCAGGGCCCCGGTGAAGCCACAGAGGAATTTAGTGAGATGAACAAGACTCTGCTTCCATGGTGAGCCTGGCAACCTGCACCAGGGTAATGGAGAGAGACAATGAGGACACTCAAAATGTAGCAAAGCAGAAATTCAGAAGCTGTTGAGACCACACGCTAAAGAAGACTTTAAAGCACACCCACCAAGGCTCAGGGAATTTTGTGGAAGAGAGAGCAGAAAGAATGTAAGTGCCACAAGTTTGGAAGGAATAGCCAGAGGCATTGACCCCCTCCCCACAATGATTGACTGCTGCTCTCATAACTCATGACCCACTCCATGATGAATACCAGCAATTCCACTAAGTAAGGGGTGCTCAGTGGAGTCAGGGCAAGCAGAAGGGAAATGATGGTACCAACACATGATGTATCCATAGAAAGTTTCTACTTAATAAAAACAAATACTGTCAAGAGAATTAAAAAAAACAGACTGAGAGAATGCATTTACTTATGAGATATTTGGTAAATGACATTTAAAATATACAAATAAATTTTAAATTTCAATAAGAAAGTAAAGAGCTTGATTTAAAAAATTACCCAGGCCTGGAGAGATGACGCTGATAAAAGAGACTTTCTTGCAAAGCCTGCTAGCCCAAATTCAGTTTGTAAGCACCCACCCACATAAAGTTGGACAGACTTTCATTTGCAGCAGCAAAAGACTCTGGATGTCACACACACACACACACACGCATGCACACACACACACACACACACACACACAAATAAAACAAAAATTAACTAAAGAGCTTAACAGAAGCATAAAAGATAATATAGTATGCATATGGTACACATGCATGAAACAAGGTCTCTACATCATATATCCGTGAAATATAAATTAAGATAGCAATGGGATACCACTACATTTCTTACAATGATTGAATTCTACAACACTGACTTCATAAATACTCTGAGGACATGAGGCAGCATTGTTGGTGGGCATGTGAAGTGGTCCAGCTATGTTGGAAGACAATCTCACAATTCTGTACAAAACTAAGCATACTCTTACTCTATGATATAACAATAGTACTCTACAGTATTAATTGAAAACTTACATCCACATAAAAATCTGATGATAGTAGCTTTATTCATAGCTGGCTGAACTTATAAGTAACCAAGATGTCCTTCAGCAGCTGAATTAATAAGCGATGGTGCACTGGAAACCGAATACTACCTACTGCTGAAAAAAACCACTTGTCAAACCATGAAAGGGTACCAAGTAAACTTAAGTGCTTATTGCTAAGTGAATGAAGTAAAAAGGGAAAGACGATGCTGTGTGATTCCAGCTATATGATGTTCTGGAAATGGCAAAAGCATAGAGAATGATAAAAGGTGTGTGGTTGCCAGGGGTTAAGACAGAGGAAGGTATATAGCAGGAACACACTAGATTTTAAAGCATGGGGTTGGAAGGATAGCTAACTCAGGAAAGTGCTTGAGTTTCAAGCCTGAGGACCTGAATTGGTTCCCCAGAACCCACCTAAAATAAGCTGGGTATGGTGGCATATGCTTATAATCTCAGCACTCAAGAGGCAGGAAACTGACAGATCCCTCATTGGCTTGCTAGTCTAACCTATTTAGCAGTTTTAGACCCATGAGAGACACTGAAAGAAGAAAGAGAGCAAGAGAGAAGGGAAAAAAGGAGGGAGGGAGGAAAGAAGAAGGAAGGATAGGGAGAGAGGGAAAGAAGGAGGAACAGAAGAAAGGAAAAGGAGATGAAGGAAAAGGAAAGGAAAGGAAAGAGAAGAAAAGAAAAGAAAAAGAAAAGAAAAAAGAAAAGAAAAGAAAAAGTAAGGCAAAAGAATAGGGAAGGAAAAAGAAAAAGGAAAGGAAAGGAAAGGAAAGGAAAGGAAAGGAAAGGAAAGGAAAGGAAAGGAAAGGAAAGGAAAGGAAAGGAAAGGAAAGGAAAGGAAAGGAAAAGGTGAAGAGAACAGGAGAGAGAGGAGAAGTGATAAGAAAAGAAAGACAAAAGAAAAGGTGAGTAGTGCCTGAGGAAAAATATCTGAGTTTGTCTTTGGCTTCCATACACACACACTTGCATGTACCTGCACACACACACAAACACACAGATACACAAAAAGACTGTGGATAATACTATATAATAATATACAGGACATAGAATGTATAGCATCAGGAGTGAACCCTCATGTAAATTATGAACTCCAGGCAACCTGCCCATGTAGGTACCACATAATTATTATTGCTTTTAAAAACTAAAATTAAATATTGATGGGGAAGATATTGGTTAACTAATATAGAATCATATTTAGGAGGAAGAAACAGTTTTAAATGTATGCAGAATAAGCAAATACCTACATGCATAAAGTAGATATGGGGTGCAGGTTGTAGTGGAGGGAATCTAGGTGCAGAGCAGGGAGGAAAGAAGTGAGAAGGAACCATGGATGGTTATGACATTTTATCTTTCTATGAGGATTATGCTACAAAATTATGGTAAATTGTTGCAAAACTCTGATAGTCTAACAACTATCAGATTATGCACTTTAAATGGATGAATTATGTACATTCTATTGAAAGTAACTAATGATGGTGAAGTAGACATACGAATGCTAATACTTGCCAGATGTGAAATAACACAGTATACATTCCTTAAAGAAAGCTGTAAACATTTGTTTAAAAAAGGTCACAGGGCTGGAGAGATGGCTTAGTGGTTAAGGCACGCCCATTCTCTATCTGTCTCCCTCTCCCTTTCTCTCTGTCTCTCTTTGTGTATCTCTCCAAAAATAAAAATAATAATAATAATAAATTTTTAAAAAGGTCACAAATGGGCTGGAGAGATGGCTTAGCGGTTAAGGCGCCTGCCTGCTAAGCCTAAGAACCCGGTTCCAATCTCCAGGTCCCACATTTAGCCAGATGCAAAGTGACACAAGGGCGCAATGCCACACTTGCCCACAAGGGGGCACATGCATCTGGACTTCGTTCACAGCAGCTGAGAGACTGCTGGCGCGCCCATCTCTATCTGTCTCCCTCTCCCTCTCTGTCTGTCTCTCTCTGTGTCTCTCTCCAAAAAAATAAAAAAAAAAATTTAAAAAGTCACAAATTACAATTTACATTGCAAAGCTATGAAGAACACCAAGAAAGGAAGGGTGGTGGCTATTCTGAGTGGGAAGAAGGCAAGTAATTGGGCCAACGTTTTTAAGCAGTTGGCACGTGCTAATTCTTTTTTTTAACATGTTATTTATTTATTTATTTATTTATTTATTTATTTATTTGAGAGAGAGAGAGGGGAAGAGAAAGAGAGAAGAGACACAGAGAGAGAGAGAGAGACAGAGAATGGGTGTACCATGGCCCCTAGCCACTGCAAACCAATTTCAGACTCATACACTGCCACCTTGTACATCTGGCTTGCATGGGTACTAGGGAATGGAATTACCTGGGTTGTTAGGCTTCACAGGTGAGTGCCTTAACCTATAAGCAATCTCTCCAGCCCCATGTGCTACTTTTAAGTGCATTGTTGGCTACCTGAGTGTATCTTCCCTGTTAAATGATTGAACCATACATCTCTGCTTCAGAATGTTTTCCACACATAGTAGAATTTCAATAAAGGATAAAATAATTATCTTTAAAAAGCATTATTTTACCACCATGGGAGTATTAGCATCATGTTGCTTTAGTTTTGTTAAATCATATGAAGGACAGATTCTATTTAATCAATAAAATGAGAACATTACAACATTGGCCAGTTTGTGAAAAACAGTCATTGGCTCTTTGTTTTGTTAATTCAATTGAGATAGGATCTCAGTTTGTAACCCAGGCTATATACATTATGTAACTCAGGCTGGCCTTGAAATTATGACAATCCTCATGCTTCAGCCTCCTAAGAGCTGGTATTATAGGCAAGAGCCATCACACTCAGGAATTAGCTTTTTTTTTTCTCAGACTGGCCTAGAACTCACAGCTATCCTCTCACCTCAGCCTCCTGAATGCAAGGAATAAAGGCATGAACCACCACTTCTGGCTTAACTGGCATTTTTAAAAATACAAGTCATTAAAAAGTTATAGGAAGTGCCATTTAACTTTAGCCTGTTGCATGTTGGCGGTGGATTGGAACATACAGATTCTTCAGATATACTTTAGAATAACAGCTGGAGTTATTGTCTTCATCATATACTGATGTAACTTTTAAGATGTTGGGTTCATTTTTAAATCATCTTATAAGAATAACAAGTAAATAGTTGCTAGTGGTTCCTGAGGCTGAAAAGGACCTTGTTTGACTAGCATTAAGATCAACACAATGAGAATTGCTGTTCAGAGCACCAGAATTTAAGTATAGGTTGAGATAGAATTTAAGATAAGCACATGTGTAGTCCATGTCCCTAAGGACAACTTTAGTGTCACCTAACCTGGAAAGTACCTACAGTTTTGCTTCCACAATCTCCAAAACCCATTTTCCACTGAGTTTCTCTGATAAAGAATTGCCATTTTTTGTCATCTTATTCATCTAACAAAACAGCAGTCAATCCCAAACTTATTTATTAAGGCTTATTAGTATAAATAGTATAAGTGTGTGTGTGTGTGTGTGTGTGTGTGTGCTGTGTGTGTCTGCAGATGGCTTCTAATTAAAAAGTGTATTCTTGGGACAGAGAAATGGCTTGGCAGTTAAGGCAAAGCCTAAAAACCTAGGTTTGATGCCCCAGTACCCACATAAGCCAAAAGTACAAGGTGGTGCATGCTTCTGGAGTTCATTTGCAGTGGCTAGCATGCAGTGGCATGCTCACTCACTCTTTTTCTCTTTCTCTTATTTAGTAAATAAATATATAAAAATAAAATATATTTTAAAACACCACATAAAATTGTATTCTCCCATCCAATTATTAACTAGATCCACCCTATTTATCTTCTGAGATCAGAAGAAATTGGGCGTGTTCAGAGTTGTATGCCCATAGACCAAAAGTAACATCTCTAAGTGTATAAAACATTTCATTAAACACTAAAATAGCAGAAATCAATGCATTCTATAGATCAAACTGCCTATTATAACCTTTGACTAGCTTTATACAAATTTGGAAAACTTTGTGATTTATAATTTCCAAATACAAGTTAAAATTTAAGTGTTATTTTCACTTATACCTAGTTTGAAGGGGCCAGAGAGAAAAAAATCAAATTTTATTCTTAATTTAAGCTAAAATAGTATTGTCAACAAGTGTTGTCAACATCAGCATCTAACCTCCCCTCTCATCTCTTATTCCCCCTCCCCGACTGTATTCTTAGAAGTGAAAATAAAGACGTTATTCTAATGCTAAGTTTCCATTTTTTAACATAGCTAAAGTTTGCCCAGAACTTTTAGGCATCTTGTAAAATCAGTGACAGTGAAAAGAAAGAAGAGTAGCTCAAAGCCACAGTGAACCCACTTGTACAGAGCTCCACAGAACAATAGCCTAAGGGTGTCCTTTTAAACTCAGATACTAAGAAAAAGTTCGAGCTAAATCCAGATGAGTTAATTTTTTTTTTATGAAGCGAAAAGAGAATTTCCTCTACCTGTGCTGCTCTATTCTCATAACTAAGTTTGACACGGTTCTCATCTGCACACAATGGAAACAAAGAGAGGAAGTTATGCGTGGTACCCTTCACATTTCTGTCTTCAAGGTTCTTTGGAAATCTGGTAGGCAGTTTCCCTTTTTCCAAATGTTCTCTTCCGCTGTTTCTTTAACTGGAAGAGTTAAAGAAATTTTATACGCTGTACATTTTCAAAGTGTATATGATTCTGGGCATGGCATTTGCTTTCCTTAGAGATATGAATCACTTTTGTTCATTTACCTTCTTTGAAATTCATTTCTAGTAGTGGCAGAGCTGCTGCGATGGAGTGTTAATAGGCTTCTAACATAGCTGTCATTTCAAGTAATAGGTGCCAAGCTTTCAGCAGCTTATTAACACATTATAACAGCAACCCCTATACTAAACAAACAAATTGCACAGTGGAGGACACAAGTAAAATTAGTGTGTATAAATATATACATTCATATGTATACATACATACAGTATATACTCGGGCCTCATCAACATATTTGGTTCCATACATGATTAGCCCAGAACTGGCACTTTGTTTTTTATGAATATTCACAGAGAGAAAGAGTGGATTAGATTTGTATTTGGTCCCAAATGTGAGACGAATACAAACTGGTATAATTACTGAGAGATTTCCATCCTTTTAGCCCCAACGTGCTCAAGACCGAAAACTCACAGCCTTGTGGTGTTTCACATCTCGCCACTGTGCTAACGTGATCTTTCAGCGCCACTTCATGGGGGACACTACAGAAGAGAAAATGTGGAAAGAAGCAAAGAAATACACCAACTGGCAAAACTTCTGAGGAAAGTAGAAAGGCAAGTATGAAAATATGCGTCTAGGAGTCAAAATTTGCATTTGGATATGCACACTGGACTAGCTCTTTACAAACACAAATATATTCTTCCAGATGCAGGGACAGGCATATGTACAGATAAACATGAGAATGTATATTCACACATGCTCTTTAAAAACATGTACAAACACACACATATACCCAAAAGTATGTGTACAGAGATACACTGTCCTTTACAAGTGTTTACATATTTATTGTTGCATAAAATTCCTAGCAGCTTTCTTGAAGACATATTTCAATAAAGGCTCTAAATTTTTCATTGTAGTAAAAGATGACCTTTTACGAGTATAAAAAAAAAACCCAAAGCAATTTATAATCATGTTGTAATATATTTGCAGGTTATAAATATGTTAAATTCAACTTTTAAATCAGATGGATATTTCACAAAATTTGTAGTGTTGAGGATGGCTTGATGGCTGCCAGCTACCCTACAAGATTTAATATGTGCTATGTTTGTTGCTACTAATGATGCCTGGTAGATTAATTGTCCATGAAGTATCAACAATGAGCAGGTCACTTTAGAACCTACACTTGTGACTTCAAAGATTTCTAGGTTCTGCAGCCCACTTCCAAATCTGCGAAAAACATACAATTTAGTAATAGAATTAAGGTAACTAATGACTGGATTCTTTAATAGGATCAATTCCCTCCCAATACTACTCTTGTATCTGAAATAATTATTGTGAACTTCTAATGAATAACAGTAATTGGCTTTAAGAAGATCCATTGTAAGAAATGTTTATACCCCAGGATGCCTATGAGACTCAACTCTTTTTCAGCTTTTTATTGATGATTTTCATACAGATACATACTATTTTTTGATTATAATCCCTTTTCCTGACTTTTTTTTTGTCCCCTGATTCACCCATCTCCTTCCTCCTGAGCCTCCTCTTCTTGCCATCTAGTCCATCTTCTACTTGATGCCCTGTTTTTGTACTCCTCCGTCATCCATATTGACAGGGTCAATGTCATACAGGTGTTGTGAAGGTAATGACAGCCACTGTGAGATGATGAACGCAAGTGTCTGGCAGATAACATTCCATAGCACTCCTCCCCATTCCTAGACTCTTTACCCCTTTTGTTATCTCTTCTGCAATGGCCCCCAAGCCTTGGACGGTATGACAGAGATGTTTCATTTAGTGCGGAACACTCCAATGTCACTTCTCAGTGCATTGATGAGTTTTGAGTCTCCCAGTAGGACTCTTAACTCTCACTTATCATAAAGAACTGCACACAGAAACATAATGACTTTCAATTCAGCAATGAACATTTTTCTATGCTGACTTAGAAAAGTGTAAATAAATAGTCCCAAATGTTGGGCTTAATTCTGAGCTTCTTCCAACTGCATTCCTAACCCTTCAATACTACAACACACTACCTCATGTGTTAAATGCAAGCTATTTTTCATACCTAAAGAGCATTCAAGATGTAAAATAGTTCCTTTAGTTGATAATTTGTAAGTCTGTTAGTCCATACATTCCTCATGACTTTCCTCATTTCTAGATGTCTCTGATTACACTATTACACAGAACATGCTATTTACAGTATTTTATAATAACCTATTTAAGTCTTTCTCTTCCAGGTGACAAACAAGATCCTTGGGAGGGTTGTATTACTCACCTTTGTTTCCCTAATGTTAAAGACAGTGCCTGGTGCATGGGATCTGTTCCATCAAAGTTGAATTCATAAACAAATTAATGAATAGAGACCTGGTCTTCTCTGTGTTCTCAAATTTGCCTTAGCTTTCAGTGCTTAGTCAAATCCAATTTCATTTCCCCACAAATATCTACTTCTAGTTCTAACAGTGATCTAGACCTTAGTTAGAGCCAAAATGAGAGATGTCTGAAAGTCAGGACCTCACTCGTCTCTAAGAACTTCTCCTGTTTCTTTGCCTGAGTAAATTGATGCCTAGAAAAAATAAATCTGCAGTATGTCAGAGCCTGGGGTCTTTTCATAGAACTTTAGTAAAAACATTTTTTTTTTTTTTTATGGAAAAGTATCTGCAATGGCCTCCCAAGAGTTTGTTAAAACCACCCTAGAATTTGGTTTCCAATGGTTGTTATATGATATATGTGTGAAAATAATGGTCAATGGTTTCAAATCATGAATGTTATTTTGGCTGACGTTTCTAGCAATTTCCATGATTTTAAAGTGATGGAAGGAAAGTAATAAGAGAAAGGAAGAAAATAAAACAAAAGCAAATATATCTTCTAGGGCTGGAGACATGGCTCAGCAGTTAACGCATTTCCTGTAAATCCTAGAGACCGGGATTTGATTTCCCAGTACCCACATACAGCCAGATGCACAAGGTGGTGCATGTATCTGGAGTTCTTCATTTGCAGTGGCTAGTGGCCCTAGCATGCCATTCCCTATCTGTCTCTCTGTCTCTCTGCCTTTCTCTCTCTCAAATAGATAAATTAATTAAAATAATAATCAAAAATATCTTCTAGCTGTGTGGTTTTACCGAAATTCCTCAAGCCAGTTTGGAGAGGTTGAATGCTATATGACCCATAAAATATGAACATCCTGGTTTGAATTGTTCTATGTTTCCACTACAATATTTTTAATAATCTCATATATATGCATATATATCTCATATATATGTATGTATGTATGTGTATGTCTAAACTCTATAATTATAAGACAGTAATAAAGTTTGGTAGTAAAACCTTTTCTCCACCTCAACACCTTAACATTGTTTATGCTACTTTAACAAGTTGAATCAACTTGGAAGATGAAGAAAATGTCATTTTTCCAACTCTGCTAGGAAGGACTCTGACAACTGCTATGCTGTCACTGAAACACTGCAATTTGTACAAATGCTCCAGTTTTTTTTCCTGACTTTTATTGAAACGCTGGAGTATGACACAGAGAATTCAGCTGATGATTTGCATGCTAGAGGGTGAGGTTACTGTGATGTTTAATTTCAAAATCAAAGTGTTAGAGAGTTGGCAAGTTCACAGAATCTCTGATCACGGAAGGGAACAGGAATCTGACAAAAGTCATACACCAACACACACACAACACACACACACAACACACACACACAACACACACACACACACACAAAACCTACTGCCTTTAAAATAATGAACAGCATTCCCAAGGCTTTCCATGACACAAAACACCCAAACATCCCACATTCATATAATTCCCAGGGGCTCATAAATTAATTTAGTGACAAAAGATTGTACCCGAGTGACGAAGGT
This sequence comes from Orientallactaga sibirica, assembly GCA_036365145.1. Taxonomy (NCBI): domain Eukaryota; kingdom Metazoa; phylum Chordata; class Mammalia; order Rodentia; family Dipodidae; genus Orientallactaga; species Orientallactaga sibirica. The sequence continues at coordinate 36,032,153 of JAEOAD010000006.1, read as the reverse complement.
CCAGTAATATCATACTATGATTATCTTTATGGGTAATTAAGGCCATAAAATAGTTCCAAAGCACCTATTATTTGTCATGTGTTGACAATGCAACTAATTCTGTTGTCTGACATCCTCCATATTTAATGGGTCCCTATCGAAGTATGCTATACACTCATTTGTATGGGCAGGATGTCTTCATATTGTTATACCCTTTCCTTCCTTACATTGTTCATTATCTACCGCCTGCTCTGTTTTTCTATGACACCTCTGAGATGGTACCCATAGCAACACCACTGAGAAGGTGAATGTGAAGATGTGGCAGTCATCTGAGCACGGTGCGCTCACAATGCCAATCATTAGTGCAGCGGCTTCTGTCTACTCAGATCTCCCTTGTTCCTTTCTGGTCTTGTTTCCCTCCAGTAGCAGCCACAGAGCTCATTCACGAAGATCCAGACACTAGCTGTTAATGATTTGTCACTTGTTTAGAACACCTCAGGATGGCAGGTCTGTATCATCTGCCTTCAGTGGCACTGCCAGCTTGCATTAGGAAACAATTACCTAGTTTATGACTACTAGAATAGGAACTAGAATTTCCATTTAAGCTCCCATGTTTCCAAAGGAGCATGGGTGCCCTTACCATTTGAGGACATTTCTACTCATTCCTGTTTCAGGGTAAATCAGTATAACGAAGAGTCCTCTAGATTAATAAACTGGGGTGACAGGATATGGTGAGTGATTTTATGGAGTTCAGCCCTTGCCGTTCATGAGGGTTCCACACGTGTGAGGATGTGGGAAGATGGAAGGATGGACACACTGGCACAAGGCTTTTCTAGAATGTAGAAAGAGGCTCCTATGTAACATGTGCTCCAGCCCCTTCCCTTCTCTGTTTGATAAGTGAAAAGCCAAATGGGTGATTGAATTATTTCTTCTTTAATGTTTGGAATAAATGCTAGAATTGGTAGTTTTGTTGAAATGAAAATATTTTACTATAAAAGGCATGCACTATGGACAGCTTAATATTAATTGAAAATGTACACTTGATTAACTGACTAATTTAAAACAGTGCATTGAGAAGCTCTTGATTGAAACATACTTCTTGAATGTTAAATCTTTGTATTTATTGAAATCTACTTTTTTTTTCTTCTATAGCTAAGAAAGGTCAAATGTTGTGGAACTTCATCTCCAAAAAGTTACAGCCAGGAGTCTCCACAAAAGAGCTCTCATTACATCATGTAATAATTAATAACAGAATCTCATTAAAATTTTTAGAAAAGAGTATCTAGATATTTAATCAAAGGTCTGCTTGCATAAATACCCCATGCTTCTATTGCTGTTCTGCCTCCTCCAAAAAGAGGAAGACAACCCACCATTTATCAGTGGCAGTGTGAAAGGAGATGATTTATCATTTTAAATTTTTCATTGCAGATGGTTTTCATTTTAAAAGGCAGGGAAGCGATTTTTTTGAAATCATTTTTCCCCTTAATGCAATTGAGCCAGACGTTTCTCGTAAATCTTGTTGCTTTAGTAGACAATACTCAATTCTCTAAATTTTATATGCAATATCCAGCTTTTTCCCCCTCAGATGCCCGTCTCCTTGGCATGGAAATAAAAACCATCTGAAAGGTGGCATCATATCCACAGTATGCCATTCTGGCCACTCCTCTGTTCCTGAGACCACAATCCATCTAAGCTGTTCCTCTCTGTCAGAAAGCAAAATAATGAGCTTCCATAACTTTTTAAAAGATTTTTTTCTTCCTCTTAATTTTTTGATGAATGGGAGGAAAAGAAATGAGTCTACCAGTCAATATATCTTTCTAGACAGCAACCAAAACTGTTCAGTGAGTTCATTGAGTCAGGAGACAAAATAAAACCCAAGTCACAGATGGGAAAGCAGAAGGGGTGCTTCCTCTGCAATTAATTCAAAGAGAATCATTTCATACTCATGTTTTCTATCTGAGGTCACCCCTTCAGAAGGAGAGATTTAACTTTGTGGTATAGCCTTGAATATTCTCACTGAGCAAATGGCATGGGGTGCTGTTGTGACTAGTTCAGTCACTCTATGAAGCCCATTTGCTGTCAGTTTTAGAGACCTCATGATGCCTAAAATCAAAATGCACATTGAACTATTGATAAAATGCCATCAGTCATTGTTACATGAAAGTTTAGTCCAAGATGCCAAATATGTCCATATGAAGAAATTCTCTAACATAACATGTAAAATCTTCTATTCAAGCCAACTGCAATAGTTCTTTCTCTTTAATGCCCTTTCACTTAAATTCATGGACAGTAATAATATCTCTGGGTTTTGTTTTTGCTGTTGTTCCCTGTGCTAATGCCATAGCTTTTAGTATTATAGATTTTATCACTTTTTAGGGATTTACATAAATTTACTCCCAATGTTTCCCATCTACCCATTTTATTTTCTCACATAGTGTCACCCTTTTGTGTCGTCAGATCATCTTTAAATAACTAAAATTTAAGGGAAATTTTCTGGTGAGGATTTGGAATAAAATTAAATTAAGCTTCAAAATTAAGGAAATAATTAATCTTTGAATAACTGTTTTCCATATCAGAACATGGTATGATGCTTCATTAATTTTGGACTACCTTCCTTCCTTTTTATTTATTTATTCACTCATTTATTTTAAGACAGATTCTCATGTATCCCAGTCTTGCTGTGAACTTGACCTGTGGCTGAGGATAACCTCAAGCATGTGAGCTTCCTAATTCCACCTTCCAAGTGCAAAGATGACAGGAGGTATTATATCACCATGCACAGTTCCCACAGCACTGAAGATGAAACCCAGGGGTTCTGTACATATTCAGTACCAACTGAGCTATGTCTCCAGCCCTACTTCAGCCTTCTTTTGTCTATTGGTTAAACATGGGTTACTTTTCACATGATAAAATATGTATATTTTTAGGAGGATCACCATGAGTTCGAGGCCTGAGATGACGTAGTGAATTCCAGGTCAGCCTGGGCTAGAGGGAGACTCTACCTTGAAAAAACTGAAAAATGAAAAAAACAGAAAACAAACAAACAAACAAACAAACAAAAACACATATTTTTCTTACTGATGCAAATTTGAAGATCACTTGGCTACACATATGTGCATATTTCTTAAGTGAGCTAAGACTTAATAAGAGTTAAAAAGATTTCTTTTGGGCTGGAGAGATGGCTTAGAAGTTAAGGCTGTGAAGCCTAAAGATTCATGTTTGACTCTCTAGGTCCCACATTAGTCAGATGCATGGTGACACAAGGGCACAAGGTTGCACTTGCGCACAATGGATGCACATGTCTGGGATTCGACTGAAGTGGCTGTAAGCCCTAACATATCAATTCTCTCTCTCTACTCTCTCACATAAAAAATATTTCTTAAGCTGGGTGTGGTGGCGCACACCTTTAATCCCAGCACTCGGGAGGCAGAGGTAGGGGGATCGCCATGAGTTTGAGGCCATCCTGAGACTACAGAGTGAATTCCAGGTCTGCCTGAGCTAGAGTGAGACCCTACCTCAAAAAAAAATATTTCTTTAATAGTGAATTTGATCACAATGTACAATAACATGGATATTCCATTGATAGTAATCTATCCTTATTTACAAATAAATATAATGTTTTATTACAAAAGGGCTTTGAGCTGGGATTTGTGGATAAAACACTCACTGCTCAAGTCTGAGCACTTGAGTTTGATCCCCATAGACTTCTATAATCCCAGCATGATAGCAGCAAGATGGGAGGCAGAGACAGGAGAATTTCTTCTTGGGAAGAGTTCTGGCACAGCAAATAATGACAACAGAGTGAGAGCCCAACAGCATAGCAAGATGCAGAGAGAATCCCCTTTTGCAAACAAAGTGGAAAGTTGTCCGCTGACCTCCTCATGCACACTGTAGATGTGTGAGCCTGTGTTCTCACATGTACACCAAGCATACACATGAACACAAACATACAAACATAAACATACAAAACTTGTTTTTAAGATACAAGTAGATTTCATAATATTAAGGATATTGATTTTAGAGAAAAAGTGTGGCTATTATGACAAAATTATGACCACTATTTTGAGTTCTGATATGTTCTATTTGTCTAAACTATTGTTTAAATGATTTGAGCTATAAAGTAAGATATACATGCATGATAAAATTACATAGAAACCAAAAAGATGAGAAGGAAGAATTTTTCCCTTTCCCACAGAAATATTGATTTAGATCTTGCCTTTGTTTTATTTTGATACTTTTAAGATTGGGGCCAGTACAAAATGATGTGTTGTTAATAAGCCCAAGTTTGTAGGATGCCTGACTAGGTGTAGAGACAAAATGGATATCAAAAGACAATATGCCATGCAGTGTTCTTATAATCACTGGAAGAGGAAGATTTTTCTCTCGTGTGCTTAAAAGAATGGATTTCAAAGCCTGCCATGATCATTAACTCACTGGGAAAAATAGGTCAACCCACTTAGCTTCCATGTCATAGTGGTACAGTGTCATACTTCCTTCTAGTATCTTCTGAATCATTTCCTTTGCTCATTTAAATAGCCTGTGGCTGTTCAGAAGACTACTTCCTTTTCAATACTTTTTTTGAGTTATATGTTAGTTATACACTATAAGACTCACCCACGTACAATGCATAATTCAAAAACACTTTAATCAAAATTCTTAATCATAAGGTATACTTGTTAAGACCATAAATTTCCCTTATTAAATGAGTGAAAAGTCACATTCAGTGAAAGTCTTGGCATAATAAGGTCATTCCATTTAGGTATTTTTCAATGTCCTTTCTTCATTTCACTCAAATATAAGTATAAATAAGAATGTCTGAAGAGCTGAAAAGATGGCTCAGTGGTTAAAGACACTTGATTATAAGGCCTGCCACCATGTGTTCAATTCCAAAGCTGTCCACATTCATTTACAAGAGGCCTGGTATACCATATACACATACACATATGCATGCACATTTGTGCGCGCGCACACACACACACACACACACACACACTAAAAATTTTCAAAAAACAACTTTAATTGTGATACAAATGGAATTCTGGTGGAAGATTTTCAGAGCTTTGCTTAAGGCATTACAATGGGGAATGGGGGAGACACTTGGATAATTGAGATTCAGAGGGCAGATGGTATGTCTCTTCATTCTAACCACAGGAAAGACATGTATCTAATAGACACTACTCCAATGTGCTATGTGAGGTTTGTCTGCCCATGATTTCTTATTCTTGATAAAGTACTAGGAGTTATGATTCAACCCCTACATTTCAATGTTATAGACATTTGAACTAATACCATCATCCATTCTCTAAAGTTAAATATCAGACCTAAGATAACATAAAAATGTATGTATTTTTTATGGGTACTAGTGGCCATTATTGGAATTTTATGCCACCAATTATAGAAATTATAGGGAAAAATACATGATCAAATTATAAAGATTCATATTTTTAGTTTGAAACTAAAGAAACACTTCTAGTTATTCCTGTTGTAACCCTTTCCTGAGTTTCTTTGAAGTATCATGTACAGGAAAGTGCTACTCATTATAGTCAAAGAAAATCAAACTTAATTTCATGGTTTATCTTTAAAATCTAATGAATTCTATGTTTGAATTATTTCACTTTTGACATAAAATGCAAGTTTGATACTATTTTGAGGAGTTAGATTCTCATTTACCACACTGGAATCAGTGTTCTGAGCTGAGATGGATAGAGAGCTCACAGAAAATGGCTAATGGAGGCTGTGTGGACCTGGCATTATGATGAAGGAAGACATTTACATATTCTCATTGCACTATATGATTGAGAACCATGTGGTCCGAAGAATATGCAGCTCCTTATGTTAGTGATCAGGAAAAAGCTGAGCATCTAGTGTAGGAAAAACCCTGTGCCAAGGACTGTGGTAAATTCAAGACAAATGACAGGAAGTCCCTCACAGGAGTGTTACATATGTATGTACAAAACAGTACAGCATTCTTGGTGATCACGACACCAGAAAAAGGCTGAAGGAGATAAACACAGAGAACATCCAACTCCTACTAAGCCAGATATCCAGAGACACAGAGGCTCCCAAAACCTCATCACTGAAGTAGAACTAAAATGACCCAACGTGGCTCAGGGAAATTTGCTGAAGAGGGGGCGGAAAGAGTGTTAGAGCCACAAGTTGGGGCATTATGTATAGATACTTGGCCTTGGCCTATCCCCCATAACTCTTGACTACCCCCACAATGCATGACCCACATTCCCCATTGATGTGGGTCCCTTTGGAAGAAGGAGGACAGGGAGGAGGATAAGGGAGTCACCATTATGAATGTAAAATTAGAATAATATAAATAAAAAAAAACTTTAACACTAAGAAGAAGAGGTGCTGTAAAGGAAAGGGGAATTGAAATGGGAAAGGGCTCCAAGAGACTTGTTCAAAGAGTGGAGATTTGGACCAGGTTTTAAACCTTAACCTGTTTTAACTGAATTAAGTCACTATAGATTAAAAAAAAAAAAATAGGGCTGGAGAGATGGCTTAGCAGTTAAGGCGCCTGCCTCCTAAGCCTAAGAACACTGGTTCCAATCTCCAGCAGTTCTAATCTCCAGGTCCCACGTTTAGCCAGATGCAAAGTGACACAAGGGCGCAATGCCACACTTGACCACAAGGGGGCGCACACATCTGGATTTCGTTCCCAGCAGCTGAGAGGCTGCTGGCACACCCATCTCTGTCTTCCTCTCCCTCTCTCTGTCTCTCTCCAAAAAAAAGAAAGAAAAATTAAAGGTATTAACTACCAGTAAAAGATTTGCCAAATCCTCTGTGCATGCAAAATAAATTTTCAGTCACATGTTATGCATATGTTATTTGTGAAAATCTCTAGCAAAAGCATGAGAAAAATGTTGTACAATAGTGATAACAGCTAAAATGACACAGACACCCCTCACACCTGTATAAGGTACAATTCCCCATGCCCAAGGATTCAGAAAGAAACATTATTCTGTGGCTTGTATTAGATATAGAAACAATAGATTGTTTTCTTTTTAAATTTCAAACAATAGTTGCTAAATAATATATTCTTCAAATAACATGAAAATTCAGAAATTAGTGATGAAGATCACCAAGTGTTAACCCAGAGTTCGATGCCCTGGACATAACTGGGTGGGTTTACTGTAACCTCCCTCCTGACCACTCCGCTCCAGCAGTCTTAGGGGTGCCCAGCCCTAGCCTCACCTGCACATTCTTTGATGCTGCTGTGTGTGATGTACACCATCCTGTGACAGAGATCCAAGCCCTTGACCTTTTCTAATTTTCACAGAAAATGAACTTCCACTGAAAACTATGCCTGGTTAATTAAACTTTCCGGTGATCTAATTTGCTCTAATTATTTCCTTGAATTGAGATGTAACAGGGGTTATATAAAATTATCCTAACAGAAAATTGAGTTTTTATTCTGAGTTTTAAGCAAAGATGGTGGTATCAGAAACCCCCATCTCTTGCAGCTGGTTGTAGACACCATTAGAAAAATCAAGCTTTCCTGCTCTGGGAAACCCGAGGTACTTTCAGAGAGCAAAACTTTGAGACTGAGGTCATATTGCACAAATGAAAAGAGAGGGTAACCATCCAAGGAGAAAAATGGCAGGAGTTGTCATAAATGTGAACATAATATACTAACTCAGGAACAGTCTCACTGTTGAGGCAAACACACAGAAGATATGGACAAAACGGGTTCACAGCCAAGCTATTAAAACAAGTAAGCTTAGACCTTGGGCTATCCTTCATTTTGGTTAAGTTGATTACTTCCTACTTATGCCCACATAAACTTTGTAATAACACAAAGCCTGAACCCCACCAGTGGGAATAGCTGACATCTTCAGAAATCATGTGAAACTGCCTGATAAAAGTTTTTTTTTTTATTAATTAAATAAATAAAATTAAACCCATCTATATTTTTAATGTTTCTCACTGTAGTTCATTATAGAAGACCCCATATGTTCGGTATCATTAGTGAAACATTCTCCGTGGTGTGATGATGTACTATACACACATGGGGTAAAGTAATGCATTTTCATTTCTTCTGCACATTTTATTACAGGGTGGAGATGCTGTAATTTTTCACTTAAGATTCCATTTTGGTGTGAGGAGAAAACAGACCTAGAGCCAAAACTATATCCAATTCTTCAAATTTCATAATTTAGCAGTTGATAATTTGTTGAATATAAACTCTTCTTTTCTTAATGCATGTGTGTGAGTGTGTATGTGTGGTCATGTGTGTTCAGGTGGACCCATGTATGGGGTTCATGTACATGTATGTATGTGTGAAGATCAAGGCCAGAAGAGAACCTTAGGTGTCATCCTCAAGAACACCATCAACCTCTTTTGAAACAAGGTTTTTTTTGTTGTTGTTGTTTTGTTTTTTTTTGTTTTTTTTTTTTTTGGTTTTGCAAGGCAGGGTCTCACTCTGGCCCAGGCTGACCTGGAATTAACTATGTAGTCTCAGGGTAGCCTCGAACTCACAGTAATCCTCCTACCTCTGCCTCCCGAGTGCTGGGATTAAAGGCGTGCGCCACCACGCCCGGCCAATGAAACAAGGTTTTTAATTGGCCTGGAACCCACCAATTAGACTGGTTATGGGCTTCAGGGATCCTCCTGTCTCTCCCAGTGACAGAATGACAGGTGCACCCTGTCACATTCAGCATTTTATGTGGGTACTAAGGATTAAACTCAGGATCTCATGCTAGCAAGGCAAGTACTTTAAGGACTGAGCTTTCTCCATAGCACCTACTTCCCCTTTCAAGCATAAATATTTTATTTATTTACTTGACAGAAAGAGAGGAAAAGAGAGTGAGGGAGAGAGAGAAAATGGCAAGCCAGGGCCTCTTGCTACTGCAACTGAACTCCAGATGCATGCACCTACTCTTTTGTGCATCTGCCTTTATGTGGATACTGGGGAATCAAAACAAGGCAAGCAGACTTTGCAAACAAGTGCCTTTAACTTCTGAGCCATCTCCTCAGCCCCCACGTCCCCTTTCCTGCATGTGTGTACAGTATGTATGTGCACATGTGTATGTTTGTTCATAAGTGTGGGCATTTGGTGTGTGTAAAGGCCAAAAGACAATGGTGGGAGCCGTTCCTCAGGCATTGTCCATCTTTTATGAGACAGGTCTCTCATTGACTTGGAGATCACCAAGTAGCCAAGATGGTCTGGACCCAGGTGTCTTTCTGTCACTGCCTCCCAACATTGGAATAAAATGCATGCTATCATGTCTGACACGTTTGCGTGCATTCTAGGAATTAAACTCATGTCCTCACACTTTCAAGATGTTGCAGTCAGGTTCACATGGCTGGCAGAAATCACCTGACCAAGAGCAGCTTGTGGGAAAAGAAGGCTTATTTTGGCTTACAGACCCAAGGGGAAGTTCAACAATGGCAGGGGAAAATGATGGCATGAGCAAAGGGTGGATATCACATCCTGGCCAACATAAGGTGGACAATAGCAACAGGAGAGTGTGCCAAACACTGGTGAGGGGAAACTGGCTATAATACCCATAAGCCCACCCCCAACAATACACTGCCTCTAGGAGGCATTAATACCCAAATCTCCATCAGGTGGGAACCTAACATTCAGAACACCCAAGTTTACGGGGGACATGTGAATCAAGCCATTACATTCTTCCCCTGGCCCCCATAAACTGATAACCATACATTATGTGAAATGCAATGCATTCATCCAACTTTAAAAATCCCCATAGTTTTTACCAATTCCAATGATGTTCATATATCCCCATAGTCCAAAATCTTTTAACTGAGCCACAATACCAAAAAAATCCCCCCAAAAATCCATAACGGCAGAGAATAAACATTCACACTGCAAAAAATGCCATTTCGGCATAGCAAAGAAATATTAAACCAATACAAGATTTAAAATAACCAGAGCAAACAACATACTCTGTAGCTTCAAGTCCAACAACTCTAGTCAATGACAAATCTCCATGTCCCATAATTCTAACCACCAAGTCTCTGGAGTTCCAATTCCACACCTCCAGCTAGGCTACTCACAGTTGTAGAAAACTTCATCCAGGGCCAGAAGCTTTCATTAGCAGCTTTCATTAGTGGTCCTGACATCTCCACTGGGTCTCCACTGCAACCTACGGTCCATACTCATGGCTCCATAGGATCTCCATGCAGGCATCTGACAAACCTGTTTCACACTGCCCACGGCCATTTCCAAAACACAAGACCATGTTGCAAACTCAATGACCCTCTCTTTCCTCCATTTCTTATACTCCACAATACCAATTTGTTAATCCATAGGGAACTTTGAAGAACAGGACACTCCTTGAGCACTCGGGCCCCTTCAAAAGAGTCTACAGTCTTCCTGTTGTCCCTAGACAAGTCAGTTGGCCTAATTCCAAAGGCTGTAATTACTTAGATAATTGCAGGTGAACATGCAGAAGTTTCAGCCCAAAGATTTCATTTTTTCTGTGCCCTATCCCTCTTCTCATTCCAGTCCATTTCTATGCAATGCAACCCTGAACAACTTCTCAGGACACGGCCATAATAGCAAGCTTCTTACACAAACTGCTTCTAGCCCAGTCCAGACAAAGCTTGTTCTCACCCTCATAAGCCAAACCTCACAGTCCAAAGCTCTTACTGCATTCAGCTCTTTCAACTCTGATCAGAATAGTCCATCAAGCTATACTTACAGCACCACAAGGCATCTCTTAGGCCAAGGTTTCAAATCCTTCCACACTCCTCTTGAAAAATCAGCTCCCAAAGGCCAAAGCCACACTGTCAGGTGTCTTGCAGCAAATGACACCTCTCCTTGGTACCAACACAAGACAAGCAATTACCTACTATCCCATCTCTCAAGCCCTAAAGATAACTTTTCAGAACAATCCACTTCATGCTCAGGCGATGTCATGTGTTATGACAAAGGCCTACATTGCCATGGGGACTTCATGGGTCTCCCTGAGCCATAGCTCACAGTGGAGGCTGACTCAATTCTGGGACTGGGATTAACCAGCCAAATCCCATGGCTTTAGGGTTAAGCTTTTTCCACTTTTTACAAGGGCACTTCTGTCCGGACTGCCTTCCCCCCTGCATTATTTGTGGTTGTATCTTACAGAATGGGTATTCAGAAGGAGAGTATCTATGGAACTGAATCATGTTGACTTAAGTTCTGTGTAATTCACCTCACTACACTCCCTACCCCCTACCCCTCTACTACACTGCCACCCCTATAATCTATCCTCACCTAACTTGTGGATTATTTCCTCCTCTCCTCCCTATCACCTCTACCCCATCTGCTGGGGCCCATGAGAAACTGCAGAGGAAGTGGCCACATGAGTATTGCTCCCACTGCTAGCCTGACAACTAGCTCCAAAAAAGGTAACAGACACTGCGGTCAATCAAAACATATCAAATCAGAAACCCAGAGCCTATGGAGAACTCAGCACAAAACCAGACAGCTAACAGACCCACCAAGACTAAGGGACCATTGTGGAAGTGAGGGCAGGAAGATTATAACAGCCACGGGGTAGGTAGAAATATCCTGAGGCACACATACCCCTCTACAGAGACAGACCTTATTTATCCAACAGTGAACACCAACAACCCCACTGAGGAGAGCCCTGAGGGTAAGTGGGACCAGGGAAGGGGAGTCATAAGACTACAACCTTTGTAAAAAATTAAAGATAATTATGTATATGCATATATATAAATAAATTTTATATCGTATATGTAAATGATATGAATATATAAATAAAATATACATATTTTTATATACAGAGAGGGAGACCTCTTTGTGCTCAGGATAGCAACACTGGGCAGTTCCTAGTGTTTGTTCTTAAACTAAGGAGGTGTCTGACTGTTTTGGAATTGTGTCCCTTAATTCCCACGGGCTACTGACCATTCTTATCAATGATAATTATAGCTTATACCAAAATTCCCTGTAGGGAAATTCCATTTTAGTGACCTGAGTTGTATAGGAACCCTGTGGAAGTTTGATTCAGGTGTCCCCCATAAACTTAGGTGTTTTGAATGCTAGGGTCTCAGCTGATGGAGATTTGGGAATTAACACCTCCTGGAGGCAGTGTATTGTTGGGGGCGGGCTTCCTCCTGCCAGCGTTTGGCACACTCTCCTGTTGCTATTGTCCACCTGATGTTGGCCAGGGAGTGATGTCCACCCTCTGCTCATACTATCATTTCCCCCTGCCATCTTGGAGCTTCCCCTAGAGTATGTAAGCTAAAATAAACCCTTTTTCCCCCCAAAGCCGCTCTTAGTCATGTGATTTCTGCCAGCAATGCAAACCTGACTGAAACAAGCCCCTACTTTCCAAGTTTCAGTCTCTTGACTATTTATTATAAATCATTTCTTTTATTAGACTGATACCCTAACTTCTAATAATCTTGTCAGGAAGATGGCCTCCTTGAACACTGCTCCATCCATCTCTGGAATGTAGGACAGGCTTTTTGTTTTATTAATATCATTAAATAGCTGTACACAAATGCTATGGATTTTTGTTTTTAGTAAAATGCCATAAACTACCAAAGAAATAAAAAATAAAAAAGTCAAGGCATCCCATGGACTGTTTCAGGGTCTCTGGCATTTTCAACTGCTTCTCCTTTTGTTGAGTCTTTTTAATCCTCTCCCTTCTCATTGATCTCAGCAGCAAAACAGCAGCTGGCTTCGCATACTGTAAGCACTAATCTGTATATGGACTGTTCTTCACATTCTCTCCCAGTCCTTGCCCCTTCTTAGCCTAGGTGAGTCCACAACTCTACTCTTCTCTGTGTCTCTCCCATCCCTGTGCCCCATAGATACCTCTTCCCAAGAAGTCATATTAATATACATCATTTCATTATAAGACTACTTCTGCACAGAGAATGGCAAAGGGGCTCCAGGAACTATTTCTTGGAATGAGTGGTTGTTGTGGGATCATACTTGACAACAGGCTTCGTTTTCTTTGAGGTCCACCGAGCAATGGGTACTTTTCTTATTTACTAAATATTGCAAATATTTTCCATCTCTTTATTTTGTGGGAACTGTAATCACTGTATTTACAAAAGGGATCAAAGGACTGGGTCAGGAAGAGAAGCAGAAGGAGGGAAAGCCTGGAGGAAGAAAATACTCTCAGGAATTTCTGGGGGGGGGGAGTATGTAAAGGAACAGCCAAGGAGCCCCAATTGTCTACTGAGTGTCTATTTAGTCATGGGGCAGGGAGCCTGCATTGCTGAGCTACAGCTGTTTTCATTGCATCATGTCCTTGCTCAGCATTGAGCTGGATGCCTACCCATCCCACACAGAACCAGAGCTGCCAGCACTCCTCAAGCTGCAAGCCTGGCAGAGTACTTAGCATGCAAATGACACCATGGCCATAGGATTTATTGCACCAAGAACTGACGAAGCACACACAGTGGGCGTGTAAGTGAGCCCACTTCCCTACTGCACTGTTCTATCTTGTAGCATATACCTCCTACTCTACAGTGAGGATGGTCACTCAAAGAAAAAAAAAAATCATAATAAAGGCAAACTGAACTCAGGGTAGCTACTTCTGCTGTCTCCACTAACAGATTTCCTTTAATTCACCCATAGTGCAAAGCTCCCGCTTGGAATAGTGTGTGGACAAACAATCACCCTCACGCAGTTGTGCTCATTATCTGGCAGGCAGATGTGGGATGGGGGCTGCCCTTGAGAATTCAAGGGTAGGGAAAAGAACACTACTCCATTAATGCTGGTTCTTGTTTCTTTCTTCCTCGTTGATTTTTTGACCCAGACCTTTCACATGGTTTATCTATAAACCTTAGTAAATTCAGTGTCTTCTTCATTTTCTCTTATTTCGGGGGTGGGGGGGCAAGGGCAGCTATTCATGTTAAAGGTTTTGGCCTCTAGCTGAACCTCTGATTCCAGACTTAAACCTCCAGCATTCTCATTTTCCCCCTGGCTCCATAACTGCCTTCTCTGGGGATTGCAGAACTAAAGCTGAAATTAGATGGTTACAAGTGTGAACACCTGCTATGAATTCATCAGTTCTCACTGGCTTTACAGCAGTGTTGGGGTATTCAGCAATTTCATCAGTGAAAGATGGAGATGGAAACAGTGGGCCTGTTATGGAGTGTCATAATTTTCCTTGGTGGCTTTTCTCATCTCACCGAGGTACAGCCCTACTGTATCTCTGCTGTGATTCAGCCCAGTTACTCCGTGACTCCTGTATTGTCCATTCCTGCAGAAGTGGAACCAGAAGTCATCAACTTAACAAGAATACCATCAAATCATTTACACGTTTCTATCAGCACATATAGTTTAGGGGTAGTGAGGAGGATGGCGAATTCCTAGTTTTAGGGAGATAAAAATCCCCACTTTGAGCAGTCTCGGGTTAATATGGGAAATGAGAAACAGATGAAAACGTCTTAAGCATCATTCTGTGGCATAAAAACAGCCAAGGGAGGATCTCAGAGGGAAATCCCTGGCTTCAAGAGGGTATGATATGGAGAGTGGGGCTGGGAGTGAGAAGACTGACCCCACCCCTCCCTTTCCTGAACTGTGAAAGGCTCTGAAGGTAGGGGGGTGTCCTGTCTCCACTACAGCTGCTCCCCAAAAGCAGTGGCAAACCCCCAAGATGGAACAACAGGTAGAGAGCGCCTAAGAGGAGTCATCCATTCTCTTCTCTGTCTGGTTACACAACTTGCATCAAATGACAGGACTGTCCTCTGCACAGATTTTCAGTATCAGCCAGCTGGCTGCCTCCATGGCTTCTAGGCTGCTTCTCTTTTCAGCCTTTTGCATTTCACAATTTAAGGTCAAGTTAGTATCACATGCTGATTCTGGGGAGGCACAAGTTACATCCTGCAGCAAGCGATAGTCTGCACTGAACTGCTGAGTGTAAAATAATTTCTTGTTCTAAATCTAATAGATCTCGGCTCTTCCCCAGTGGGCTTTTTGAGTCTTTCATTATACTTCTAGTGATTCTTTCCTCATCCACAAGAGTTTTGACTTCACTGCTTCCTATTCTCTGAGATTTGAAGTAAACTGTCATCCTTCATGGGAGGGTACAGTGAAGACTTTTCTACCATGCATCTCTATTCAAAAGTACTATCTCTATCTTTTAAAAGTCCCATTAACCCCAATCCTGAGTTATAGCACATGGACATCTCAAAAGTCATTTTTTTCTCCCTTTTACCAGGATTAAATGTAAGGCCCAGATATTTGTAAGCATTTGGCCCAACTTACTACCTGGTGTTCCCAAACCATTTTAAAAATACAAAGCTTACTCTTCTCA
This sequence comes from Orientallactaga sibirica, assembly GCA_036365145.1. Taxonomy (NCBI): domain Eukaryota; kingdom Metazoa; phylum Chordata; class Mammalia; order Rodentia; family Dipodidae; genus Orientallactaga; species Orientallactaga sibirica. The sequence goes on along the minus strand of JAEOAD010000006.1, from coordinate 36,016,923 downwards.
CTTCCTTAGAGATACTTGCAAAACCATGTTTATTGCCGCTCTATTCACAATAGCTAGGAAATGGAAGCAGCCTAGATGTCCCACCACAAATGAATGGATAATAAAGATGTGGTACATTTACACAATGGAGTTCTACTCAGCTAAATTATGAAATTTGCAGGGAAATGGATGGATCTGGAAAGGATTATACTAAGTGAGGTAACCCAGGCTCAGAAAGCCAAATCACATGTTCTCTCTCATATGTGGATCCTAGCTACAAATAGACAGACTTGTGTGTGAACTGGAACCAAAAATTGGTACCAGAAACCAGTAAGCTGGTAAAAGGCTATTAGGGACGGAGGAAAGGGAAGGACTGAAGTGTATGGTATTGCACATATGTAAGTGGAAGGACTGATTACAAGGAGGGAATGGCCTAACCAAGGCCATGGGTAGAGAATGCATAAAAAGAAGGGCAGGGGAGGGTCAATCTAATTTCAAAAGATTGTGAATAAGACTTATGTAAAACTACTTTTTGAATAATGGTACATCTCGAAGCTGTAGACTGTTACTAGAAAATTTTCAGTACCTGGGATGGGATACCTTCCAGTGAGTTGTTGGCCAAGGAGGTCCCGGTAGCCTCCAAAACATTAAAGGCTTTTTGCCAAAGCCCTTGGTTTCCCCTGAGAAACAGATAGTAAGACCCTATTGCTGAAGACATCTCTTGCCTGAGAGGCAAGGTCACTGAGAAAGCAAGCTGGTGCTGAGCAGAAAACCTTCTCCCTGTAGACCAGCCAACTGAAAGCTGGAAAAAGCTGCACTGCATGCAGAGTATGGGAGACAGAAGTCATCAGCAGTGAAAACAGTGGACGCTGAATATTCAAATTTGGCCAGACAGGCCCAAAGACTGAACAGGGTGCAATAGTGGCATGTCTACTGCGTGGGGTAACTGCTCTATAATTGGACTGAAGGCCCCTCTACGGGAAGGAATACATACCTGGTACTGAAAAACCTAAGCAAAGTCTATGGTAGGTAAGGTCATGAGCCTTAGGGGTATAAAGCATGCTCTTATCTAAATGTATATACTACTCCCACCAAGCTGCCCGGAAAATACTACACTTAATGCTCATATTCACATATTAATGCTACTCTCACTTCTGGTTAGAGAAGCTTCTCTTTTCAGATGGCGATGACCACTGGGATGATCCAAAAGGCAACATAGTGCTGAGAAGAAGGGATGGAGAAGTGCCCAGCACTGAAACATCTCTGTCACACCCTCCAAGGCTCAGGGATCATTGCGAAAGAGGGGGCGGATAGAATGGAAGAGCCAAAGGAAGGGTACGACTCCTTACAATGCAACTGCCCAGACAGAAATTGGCCTTAATATCCATGACCTTGCAGTGCCTAGCAATACCTCCGCAAGACCCTCATAATAGAAGTAAAAGATGATGACATCAAATTAAAAAAGAGACTAATGGAGAGAGGGAGGGGATATGATGGAGAGTGGAGTTCTAAAGGGGATGGGGGAGGGGAGGGAAAACTATGCACCTTTTGTATGTAAGTATGTTTTGTTGTCAATAAATATTAAAAAAAAATCAAAAAAAAAAATACAAAGCTTGGGCTTGGGAAATGGCTTAGAGGTTAAGGAATTTGCCTGTGAAGCCTAAGGACCCTGGTTTGATTCCCCAGGACCCACATAAGCCAGATGCACAAAGTGGTGCATGCATCCAGAGTTTGTTTGCAGAGGCTAGAGGCCCTGACATGTCCATTCTCTCTTTCTCTCTATGTGCCTCTCTCTCTCTCAAATAAATAAATAAATAAATAAACAAAATATATTAAAAAGTAAAAAGCTTGTTGTATGTATATTATTAACATGTAAGTCTTCAGCTCTTGGTTTAGCGGTAAAGTGAGATGCAGTGAAGAGACACTGCTTCACCTCTAGACTGAACTCACATTAGCCTGAAACCCTGATTGACAAGTGTATGTGTGCTGGAATCCCGGGAAGAGCTCCTGCTCGTCTGAACTTGCTCTCCTGCCTGGGAGTCCTACAGTGTGGCGACAGAGCACTGGGGCTCTCATTATAGATCACTATTCAAAATGTAGCTAGCTATGGACGGAAATACAGTGAGTTTTTCATGCCACAGAGTGGACCATCACTTCCAAACAAATTCCCCCTCCTCCTCATCATCATTATCATTATTTTACACCTCTGAGCCGGATTTTGTGACACAGAAAAGTACATGCTCTTTTCTTCCTTCAATTGCCCAGGTTTGGGTGGTGAACTGTGATCAATACCAACAAAGTGCAATTCGGGCACATGAGGACCACAGTGCAAGGAAAGCTGCCTGGCACTGTGTCTGCCTTTAAGTCCATGGCTATTCATTTTTTCCCACACACAGATGAAATTCACCCAAATTATTAAAGAGCATAGAAAAAAAGTTCCTATTCAATTACATGGATGTTCTGTCAACAGAGTAAGAGTAGCAGTTACAGAATAACTACGGATAATTACAATCATTTAATTCAAAGTACCAAGTCACTTCATGCAGAACATGACTCATTTATCATTATTGACCTCAGAAGAAGCAAATTTACCCAAATCAATAAAGGTTCCAAATATCCATTAGAGCAGACAGAGATTGGTTACAAGTGTTAGGAGCTTCTATATACCTGGATTTGTAGGGAGAAGGAGATCTGGATGCTTTTGATTAATGAAGAGATTTTTTTTCCTTTTTGAGACAGTTATTTGAAACGGAATTGACCTTAATTTCTTCTTTAATTCATGTTATGGAAAGCCAGTTGTTTTGTTAAAGAAGTTTCATCCCCATTAGTTGCCGAAACATAATGTAATTACAAAGAGAGGTAATCTATAAACAGGTAGAGTTCACCTTTGCTTTTAATGGACTCTTCAAGGCTACTCTGAATATTCATGTGGCAGAGATCAGTCTAGGGGCGGCAGAAACCAAACATCAGTGGATGTGTGCTTTAAACTACTACTATGAACTTCTTTACATGCAAATAAAACTCACCAAAATTTGAAAGAGAAAGGGAAAAAAAATCCTGTCACAATGAAGTGGATCTTCCATAACAATTAAGACATTGGCAGTTCCTGAATAAGTGAAGATAATTACTATCTCCCTGTTGTGGAAACGAGAAGGATGAGGCTACTTTTAAGAGTTTGGTGTTGAAAAATAAAATTGAATGTGGGTGGAAATTGAAATAAGAAGTTGGCTCAGTCACTTTAATGTCAAATCTCTCAAATTGATTCCCAGGTGTTTTGCACAAATGTTAACCTCATTGAAATCCAGTGATGAGCACTGGGAGTGGGGGAAATGGGAGGTGGGAGGTGGAGGGTGCTCCAGCACACTGCCCCTCTTCCTCCACTAAGTACACACCTCCCCGAACCAATGTCCAAATATCTCTATCCAAAAAGTATCAAAAATTGATAGATGCTAAAACATATCAACATAAAGTTAGCTATTAATTGTAGGTCTGTTTGTTCTGGAATTTGTCAAAATTGCAGGCTTTCCTTTATGACAAAAATCAAAATGAGAAACAATGAATGTCACCTCATAGGAAGAAGACCCACCACTGCAATGTCAGACGGCACTCCCATCCCATGACCCAAATCTCTATCTCCTGGCTGAGAGGGGAATTGAGGCTGGCTCTTCCAAGCCACATAATCAACAAGGACAGCTCCGGCATTGGGGCACGTGTAGATATTATGGTTGCAAAGGACAACATTCCCTGCTCTCTGGGAATGGGTCTATGCTGTCTCCAGATTGTCCATGTGACCTCAATCAGGTGAACTCAACACAACAATATCATGCGGAAAAACTAACTCAACATCCTGTCATGGATTTTGAATGTTCTGCCCCCAAGAAGAATAAATGATCCCTTGTCCGCCTGCAGGGCCTTCTCACAACCAGGTGCAGCCTAGCCCACACTTTACACTGATTAGTTCTTGTGAAGAAACCAAATTCCAGAGCCCTCTCCTTGAAGATGGAGTTTAACAGGCCTTTCTTGAAGAAGTGGGAACATTCTGTCTAGCTAAAAACCAGCGCCACAGGAAATCCAGGTACTGGCAAGGAGGGGATCAGCTGCAACCACTAAAGAAGCGATTGCTTCCTTAACACCATCTGGGGAAGAAAGGCCAGAGATTGGAGGCTGAGAACATCCAAGGAAGTTACAGAAAGAGGGGAAATGCACAAGAAGCATAAGTCCCTAGGACTGAAAATTTGTTCCATTTGTGTTTCTCTGCAGGAAGAAATAAAGAAATACTGACAAGGCATGCCAGTCTGAATCCCCTGAGCAGTTGGCTGGTTTGACTTTGTGTGATGGTGGGCCAACCTGTGTGCCTGCGGCTCACACCACTGTAGCTCTGCAAACACATTCTATAGATCCTGCTAATAAATTCTGCTTGGCTGCAACCCTTTCCCAGTTCCAGGCAGTCGCCTCTGAAGTGTAAGTGCAGCCTGTCTTTAAGCCAGGCTACTGCCACTTACTGGTGATCTGTACCTCTTTGGAAAAACTAATCTACGCTGCGTTTAAAGGCAGGAAGCGGAGTTTGAATGAAAACGCAGTAGCATGGCTAGAGGACATAGCTCTCACACCTTCTGCAGCTCCAGAATAAGTGCTATGTTTTAAAAATATATATATGTATGTGTTGGCAACATTGAAAAGGGGGCTAAAAAAACATCCCCCACAGAAGTGAGATCAGCAGCAAAAGAACCGTTAGCGCCCTGCTGACGGGAACAATAGAGCACATATGGACATCACACTGAGCTTGCCAAGCAGGCGAGGGCAGGATGATCAAAATGGAGTCAATCTGCTTCACTAATAGAGCAAGAATTGCCAGTGTGAACGCGGGCTCCAAGTGTGCAATGAGGCTCTTTAATTGCCTGAAGAAGGAGAGAGGGTTTGGTTCACATTTTTGCCAGGGCAACCCTGTCACTGACTGTCTGTCTCACAGAACGTTCCATGGTCAGTCGCTACCATCTATGGACCCACCATTGGAAACTGTACTAAGATGGGATATTCCCTCAGCAAGGGGGCTCACTCAGTCTTGATCATCCCAGGGGTGGGGTTGGGTCATCTGCTTCAGAACGAGGTTTACAACACTTGGTTCAGACTAGTGGTTCACACTGACCCATAATCAACTTCCTGATCACATCATGGTCTCTTCCATTTCTACTCCTGTGCCCCTTTCCATTATGGCTGCCCTTAGAGAAAACACCAGAGAGAAACTTAAAAGCAAGATTGTGCAATCAAGTCACCTTACAGTTATCTTTATGTGCACATTTGGCAATAGTTTTATTTTTGGGTGTTCCATTTTGAATTTTTGAGACAAACTCTTACAATGTAGCCACAGCTGACCTGGTATCACTATGTAGCCCGGGCTGGCCTCAAATTCACAGTAATTCACCTGCCTCAGCATCCTAATTGCTAGTACCATAGGTGTGCACACCACACTCAACTGACAGTAGCTTTTGATAGCAGCATAATTAGATATTGAATTAAGTTAGAAGAAGTACTGGCTAATATTGTGGGTTTAGGGATAAAGGGGACCTCACATCTGCTTATAGAGGTGAATTCTGCAAATATATAAATTAGGTCAGGGAACAATCTAATTAGATTATAGGGTGGGCTAAATTAGAGACATTCCAGTCCAAGTTACCCAGTATAGAGCAAAGACCACTACAAGAAGACACAAAGGTGGAATCCAGCCCAATGCACTCCACACATACTTGTCTAAGGGTCCAAAAGAGTGAAGGTGACTCTTGAATCCAGGATTCAGTCTGTCTCTCTAATTGATGCAGCACAGGAGGTGATTAAGTACAAGAAAATGGATGGAGAGGCCCTATTGTCCATTCATTCAACAGACACTGGAAGACTTGCTACATTTCAGAAACTATACAGAAAAGATATGGGAGGTCTGCAGGTTGCTGTTACCCACTTCATTGATCGTGGTTTTAGGAGGCAGAAAATATTGCTGCTTGGATCTAGCAGGCCACATGCATAATTTGGCCTTATAACTGATAAGGGTAGCATTATTGCATATGTACATGTGTTGACCTAGCCAAAGTGTAATTGCAACTTGTGTACTTTTAAATTATTTTTTGTACTTTCAAAATTAACTTCAAAAAATAAAGTAAAATATGGTCACCCCCCCCAAAAAAAAATTGAAAAGCTGAGATATCAGGATAAAAGAAATGTGATTGTTGTAGAATAATCCTTGGTGTAAATAGGTTTGTACAAAGTCTAGGTCTTATTTAAGGTGCCTCATGATGTGCTGAAAGGGAGACCAGGTGTCTATTATTATGAGTATTTACAAATCTGGGGTTAGTTAACTTTTTCAAAAAACATATCATTTTAGTAATAAACAGAAATTGAAAAGGGAAAGCAGGAGACTTGCTGCAGTCCATCACATGCCTGATTACAGCCCTGAGAATGGCCTTGAATCTGTCCCATTGCTGTGAGTTGATGAGGAAATTGCCATCTACCTCCCAACCATGGTTAGTTGGCATTCTAGTGATCTTTGTTCCTCCATAAGAATTTATTGATCCTAAATTTTCTTTTTGGTCCAGAAAGCACCACTGTGAACCTAAATAGAGGCTCTAGGTCTTTTATTCTATTCCAAATACAATACATAAGTGTAATTCTCAATTCTCAGATTTATATTTAAAGCACATGCTCCTCCTCTAAGCTTCAGGCTCATGTATCTGTTTAGTATCTGTTTCTATCTCTGTCACAGATGTGTTTGAAATTGTGCCACAAGTACATTGATATTCCTCCCCTCCTTCTCTATAGTCCAAATGAACATCATCTTTTGTTTCACTTGGACAGCTATGAAATTTCTTTACTGAATTTCATCTTCCCAATCCCTTTGCTTCCTGTCACTTACTATCAAAACAAAAGCTGTAATATTTTTAAAGCATTGATCAAACAATTTTACATTTCTACCTAAAATTGTGTGATGCCCACCCATGGCACTTTTCTTAAAATCCATCCTCCTTGTGACATTTGAATTCTAGATCACTGGATTTTCCCTCTGAGTTCTCATTCTCGTTACAGTTCTATCATCTACCTCTCTGTATAGTTCTTCTATCACCCACTGAGCTCAATGCACAGTGGCCTCATGGTTCTTTGAACCTGCAACATACTTTCTTGCCTTGATCTCATGGTACAAACTGGAATGCTCCTTCCCTCATCCTTCCAGGATTGGCTTTTCCTCTGTTTTTCATTCATAACTAAATGTCACCCCTTCACACAACCCCCTCCATAATCATCCTTAGGTAAGGTCCTCTGTACCACCCTATTATTACTGACCATTCTTGAGCCCTTCTCATTTCCTTTTATTTACTTTAAATTAATATGTTTTTGTTGTTTAGTACCTGTCTTCCACATACTATCAAAAACTTCGTGAGAGGACAGTATAGTCACAACTGTTACACTTACCAATTTCAATTCAGTACCCAGCACATGTCTGACATATTGCCAGTTGAATAAGTGAATGAATGCCAAATGAGAAAAGTAAGAAGAAAAAATTGAGGGGAAGAAGTAAAATGGGGAGAAGTAGGGCTGGAGAAATTGCTTAGTGGTTAAGGCACTTGCCTGCAAAGCCAAAGGACCTAGGTTCGATTCCCCAGGACCCACCAAAGCCAGATGCACAAAGTGGTGTACATGTCTGGAGGCCCTGGTGTGACCATTCTCTCTCTCTCTATCTCTCTTTCTCTCTTTCAAGTAAATAAATAAATAAACCAAAAAATGAGGAGGAATAAAGGAAGACAACAAATGAGGATTGATCTGAGCTTCAGTGAGGTTGGGAAGAATCAAAAAATGTGCCAGGTATAAAACTGATAAAAACCTTAAGACTCAATAGTGGAAATTTTCATTGGTCATAATTTTAATATACCAAAAAAGTTATGCTATGCCCACTAAAAGCCATTCAATGTAAATATTGACTTTGATAAAATTAACATAATCATAATTGTATTGGTTAAGGCAATATTAGCCAACCTAATGGATGGTACTTACTTACTAATAAGGGATAAGGGAATCTGTAGCTCAGTAGACTCTGAAGAGATGGAAAGGGGTTTCTTCCATGGTCACCATATTGTCCCCAGTGTCATGATGAAGTTGACTGCTTTCTAGCTGGTGGAAAAGAACTTGAACGGTTATGAGTAGGGAAGTTTTTATGGATGAAGCCCAGAAGGAGGTCATGTTATTTCTGATCATATGCCATTGACTATGAGGGTGGTTGGGACCTGATGTATATGTTTTGTACTCAGGAAGTATAAGTGAGTGGGTGGGTGGTCAGGTAGCATCCTATGTCAAAATATTCTTGTCCTTGAACAATGGTTTTTAAGTATTATATTCATGGTATTACTTCCATTAAAACAATGAGATGTTTCCAGCATGTGACTGACAACTTTAAAAATAGGATGAGCTCATTTAGCAAACGATTCGTGATAGAAATCTGTTCAGTGCCCTGGAGCACCTTCCTTGAGGTCCTAGTCAATGTCCTCATTCACAAGTGAGCTGCAGAAAAAAAGCAAAATGTGCTCTCTGCTAGAGCCCTCAAGTGTTAATGTGTGAGGTCTGCATGCAGAAGGCCAGCTGCTGTAGATCTCACTGGCTTTGGCAGCAAGTCAAGGGTTATATTTTTCTCCAGGATGAAATATTCTTGGATAATTGTTCCAACATGTGAGGAGACCCAAAAATGATTTTTGTAGAAAAGCTCTCAGGAAATAAAGACAGACAAAAATACCTACTAAGTTATCTAGTCTACCTCTTGAGATTCCATGCAGATTTATATACTTCACAATATTTCACAGAATAATCCAGCTGTATATGGAATACCTAGCCACAGACCTCCCTGTCAGCCTGCCTTGACGGTGCTTGACACACACCCCAACACGTGTACAATCACCATCTTCCTAAATGCAGGCTGACTGGGCTTTATGGGTGAGCAGAGACTGAACAGATGCCTCTGTGATTGCGTCTGAGAGATGCTGGAAAAGACACCATGTCCAAGAATATCTCCCAACCTAGTGTGTAACACTTTCCCAAAAGTCTGCTATGAATGAATACATCATACAAACCTCTCACTTTGTATGAATGAGGTTACCCAGTCCTTCTCATCTAGTTTAATTTGGGATAATCAGGACATTAATATTTTGAAGATCAAATAGGATAGAAAATAATTATAGAGTATACGACCTTATTCAGGAACAGGAAACCAGGGGGGACATTTCTGGACTCCTGCAAATGGGAATTAATTGTGCAGAAAAGATACTCATGTCATAATAGATGCTTGTGTAGATATTCAAACTCTTTTACTCATAGTCTATTCAATTGTAGCATTTCTAGCTTACAAAATCAGTGATAAGCAATATTTTTAATCATTTGAACAGACTCCTATAATTTGCTCATTTATCATATTCAACCAGTTTTGAATTTTAGGTCTTTGATTCACTGTTGAGAGTTTCTTCCTCCCACCCCACCCCTGCCCACTGCCAATTTGCAGATGAGCCCAGAGGCTTGAAGTTCTCCTCACAGCAAAGCTATGTCTGTAACTCAAAATTTTGGGTTTCTCGTTCGTTTTTTTATATAGTTTTTGTATGTAGTATATACAATATCATTGTAATAAACATCATATGTATTAAATTTTTCTCAGTGCTAGATGCGTTGGGTGACCCAAAGAACAAGCACAGTTAATGCTTTCTCTCAAACATCATATTTGGAGAGGTAATTAAACTGGTATATACAGAATCTTTAGGAAAAAGAACTGATGTTAGTGGGGAATGTGTATTTCCTGTTAGGCAAGTTCAAAAAGAGTAAAGGAGTAGCTCTGGGTTTCTGCCTACCCTCAGGAGGTAGAGTTTAATTTGGAAAGAACAAGTGGACATGTAGAGTTCCACTCTGTTCTCTCATTTTTAGCACCCCTGACTGAAGAAAGCCCACCCTCCTCTGCCTGTACTAAGTTCCTGCATATCATAAAGTACATAGGTTTATTCAATGTGGAGCTTCCATTGCAAGGTCCCACTTACTCTCAAACTAAGCTAATTCCTCCAATGTAGTATCATTACAAGGGCCCACATTCTCTCACACTAAGGTAAGTTCTCTACTGTGGTATCACATTTCATTTTGTCCTGCAAGTTGTTTAGCTTTAGTTGGATAAGAAAAGTGTTAGTTCTAGTCCCCTTTGACAAAACTCTCCAAATAGTTTAGAAGTCAAGGGAGAATCTACACAGAATGTGGAATTTATGAGGTGTAGCAATATACAAGGGGGAAGAGGAGAATATCATGGTCAGGAGAATCTGTTGATCAATGAAGACACTGGCTGTGCAGAGAAAAGGGAAGGTAGGTTAAGAAATAGAAATCTAAAATCTCACAACTGGAATACAAGCTATGAATTAGATGTGGTCAGTGCAGAAATCTTCAGGGGCAAGGTAGGTAAAAACATAGGTATGTAAATTAAGTAATTATAACACAATAAATATCATATGGCACATGGCTGCAGATGAGTTTATTATCTATCTAAATGAATACATGGAATAGACATTGTGATACCCACTGGCTGCCTCTTCTGAATGTGAAGATGAAGTGATTCTACAAGGCAACTAGAAAGTCAGTATGATAAACCATAAAATAATAAACACTATAACAGTAGTGCCTTTTCGTTGCTGGGACAAACACAACCAGAAGCAGCATATGGGAAGAAAGGGGTTATGCCAGGCTTATGGGTAACAGGGAAAGCTTCATCATGGCAGGAGGATCTGGCTCACTTCATATATCTACAGCAGAGACAGGAAGAAGCCAGCACCAGCACTCATGAACAACAAGCAGCCAGAACTCAAGCTGGCCATCTACACACTTAGTAGGGCTGGATTTAGGAGCTGTCTACACACTTAGTAGGGCTGGTCTTAAGATCAGCGCCTCCCACCAGGGACACACCTACTCCAGCAGGACTCTGCCTGCTATAGAAAGAAAGCTTAATCAAAATTACCAAAGGCTATGGAAGACATACATGTATATTCAAACACATTACCCTTGGAACATAGATAAGGGCATATTTTATCCTATTAGGAATACTGAAGAAAACTATAGAAGGGAAGATGGCAATCAACTAGAATTCAAAGGCAGGTAGAGGTTTTATAGAAGCCAGAAGATATTTATCTCCAATGATAGAACTACTTGAGGAACACTCCTAAGGTGTTTAAAAGCAGGACATGGCATAAGATATACAGAATACTCACCCTATGAAGAATGGGAAAGTTCTAGTCCTGAAAATAATATGATTTCACAAAGAGGAGAGGTTAATGAAAATGTGCCCATTATGGTGTGGAAGCTCTTAAATATCAGGAATTGGCAGGATTGCAGGGTAACAAAGTCCAAAGGCCTATTTTAAATTCAAGACTGAAGTTAAAGTGAGAGGTAAGAGCTGAACATGGGGATTTGGAAGTTATCCACCTGGATGTCTATCTGACATCTTGAGAGAGAACAAGGTTTTAAAAGATACGTAGTCTGAAAAGTTAAAAATCAGTAACTCAACATGATTTATTTTGCTCACATCTGTTATATGACTGAAGGTGGGTGGATTGTACAAACAGATTACCCAGTGAAGTTCTTATTAATCTTAATGATACAGGAACATGGAAAGAATATTAGACAGATTAAAGAGAATTTCAAACATTTAAAGATTACCACTGATTGGCTCATCCTCCTTTCACTATGGGACTCACATAAACAATTGAAAATAGGTTACACTGCATGCTCTGAGAAGTATCATTCATCTACAAAAATTTATCTCCTCCCTTTCATTTATATGGTTTCCCATCACAGGCAAACACAAACAGTGCTGGTAATAATATGAAAAAAAAACCTGATGCCATTTTATTTATATCTTTTTATTATTTACCAGTAAGCCACTACAGTTGTTTTATTATTTTGTTTTGATTTTTGTTAGTCTTTTGAATACAGGTTTCATGCTTGCTTCCTTTCAAGTGCAAGGAAGGTATGGGAGCACACACACACACCATACCTTTACTTGTATTTTGTTTGGCAAACAGTTCCTCTTGAACAAAAAAAGATATTAATTTAGGGGTTTGTTTATAACATCAAATAATTTACCCAAAACCATTTTTTTTCATTTTTATATATCTCTGTCAGAGAACATAGCTATAAATCATTATTAAAGTACCAGAGAAAAAGAGTTTTGAATATGGCTTTATAAAATTCAGTAACTGAAAATAAAACTTTGCTACAAACTCATTTCAATGTGATTTCTCTTTACTCCCACATCCTGCAACACATGCAGAGATTCAATACCCCACTGGATCCTTTTATTCAATCTATTTGTAAAGGGAGGACACAAATTAATATAGTATCCTTGAGCAGAGGTCACCTCTTCTCCAAACCATTTTCTTAATGGCTTGACCAGGGACTAAGTTTATAAATTTTGAATATATGTCAGTCAGAACTGAATGTATTTACCCACTTAAAATGAATTTTGTTTCAACACTCTGTTCTGCTATCACAGTAATTGGAAAGTGAGTTGGAAATGTCTCCTGGTGTGCTTTTGAAAATGACCAATGCTTTAGAAGCAACTTCTTAAAAAAAAGACAATTATCTATCTATCCAGTCTGCTCACTGCAGGCTGGCAGGCCCTCAGCATGCTCTATTCCTAATATATGTTCTTTTCCTCATAGAGTTCATTATCCCTTCATCTCACTCTTTTTTTTTTCCTGTGGCACACTGGCATTTCCTGTCTTCTAGGAGTCTCATTACTTATCCAGTGATTTTTATTTACTTCCCAGTAAAGCCACTAAACTGGGGTACCCACCAGAAAACACACCCACCTAACTACACAGCACATTCCCTTTCCTTTCCTGAACTTTCCTCTAGGTGATCTTTATGGCCTCAATAGCTCTCAAGTGTCAACAGAGACCTGAAACTTTTCAACCGTTGGCTGCCTACCTCATTCGCTCTCCATCCCTCCCAGGCAACATCCTAAGTAGAATGGAATGTGGAAGCACCTGATTGGCTCTTGGACAGAGCATTCATTCTCTAGGAATGCCCTGTAGATACCAATTGAAACTGCATCATCCATAAAAGTAATCCATAGACCCATTTGCTTTTCATTTTTGGCTTATGATAGCAATAATGACTGTAACACAGGGCCCAGGAATTGATGACCAGCTGGGGTTAATGGCCCTTGGCGGCACTGTGGGCTATCAACTCCCCCAGCTGGTCATTAATCCCCAGGAAATGCCCCATACCTTGATCGTTATTACTTAATTAATGCCTCTTTCACTTTCAGCCTAAGTGGTCAGAATACTGTAACCCTAACAGCGGTTGGAACTATGTGTTTCTACTCAAATACTGGAATTCCCTGTGGCTGCATACATATTTTAAATTTTTCTTAGAATAGTTGATTATGTTTGCCTCAGGCTTTTTTCCCCTCTCTTCCCCTCTCTTACAAAGGGGAGGGAGTTCATTGTGAGGGTTTTTTTTTTTTAAGTGAAAATTTGCTACTTGCATATCAGACCATGAGATCAAGAAAGAATCTTAGCTGTGATCATCTTGGCTTTTGTTTTTAGGTTATGTGGATTGATTTTTTTTTTCTTCCAGAGATCTTCATACAGAAATAAACAGGAAAGGACTGGGGTGTTCTGCTCCTGTCTTCACTGAGAATGGACCTCACAGTGCATGAACTGGCAAAATAATAGAATTTATTTGGCTGTTCTAAAACTCCAAGTGCTTTCATAGCTAGTTAAATAACATATGAAATAAATATTCTTATAGCATTATGTTACTATGTATCATATCGTCAGAGGTGCTATAAGCTATCATCAAAGGTAAAAGATTTCATTCAGTTTTGTGGTGACAGGAAAATGTAAGTAAAGGAAAATATAGGGGGAAGATGATGTCTGCACACACAATTCCCAAGAAGGAATGATCTAGTTTTGAACCAATACTGATCCTGAATGATCTTAATGCCTTTTGTCTTGAGTTGATGTCCACGTTTATTCTCAACCAAGGCATAAAAGAAACATAGTCCTTTCCTCTCAGCATTCTGAAGAAAGTAATGTTATCTGTAGAAGTTATGTTTCTCAAAGATTAGCAGGTGATTCTTGGTCATCAGAGAGTCAAACGTGTAAAACAATTTAGAGAGAAGATCATTTAGAAAGATCCAAACTGTAATGCTTTATCTTTAAGTTAACTGTGAGAATCACACATCTCCAAAATGAATATGGTAAATAGAAATGTATTCTTTTTTGGAGGCAAGCCCAACAGACTGGCCTTTTTTTATGAGAGAGAGAGAGCAAGAGTGAGAAAGAGAGAGAGAGAGAATTGGCACTCCAGGGCCTCCAGCCACTGTAATCAAACTCCAGACATATGCGCCACCTTGTGTGTATGTACAACCTTGCACATGTGTCACCTTGTGCATCTGGCTTCTGTGGTATCTGGGGAGGCAAATGTGGGCCTTTAGGCAAGTGCCTTAACTGCTAAGCCATTTCTCCAGCCCTGGAAATGTATTCTTAATGAAAGAATGATCCAATCTTAAGGCTGGACACAGCAGCACTGATTCCCTGACTCAACTTTATAGAGAATTAAGCATAGGCCAACTACAGCAGATAACACTCTATTTTGAATATAGTTGTGTGGCCACCTCCCTACATGCATCATCAAGATAAATGGTTATAACTGACGGGTATTTTTTTTTTCTTTATGGTCAACTTTGAGTTCATTTCTCTTCCCTGTTCAATACAGATGGAAATTTCTTTGCTAGCCTTGAATATTTTCATTAAATTGCCTTCTGTTCTAGGCCCCTAAAGAAAAAAAAATTCTTTTGTCCTTTTTTCTAAAGTCTTCTTTGCATACAAGTTGTCATCATTGTGTCACTAATTCCTTTCAGTTCCCTATGGTAGACTTTTGCCTCTGTGTTTGCTGATTGTGTGTAGGTCAAGTGTTAAGATCTGAATAATGCAAGGTATTAATCAAGGATTGCCTCCTGCCTCATGGTGCCTGCACTGAATCACAAAATTTCAGAGTTTAGGTCCTTTCTTCTTGATGACTTGTCAAATACTTGAGTGGTTTCAAGGCAGCTGCCCTGCCTCATTTTTTCCCTTTTGTTCTATAAGGTAAATGCTGCCTCTGACTACATGCTGCCCTGGTCATGGAACATGCAGAGTACTGAAACAATACAAAAAACCAAAGCAGAACAAAATGGGCAGACTCTTTAAGGAAGGAATCCACAGGTTAGTGCAGAGACAAGGGAACCAACAAAAGTTACTAATAGAATGGGTCATAAAACCACATTACAAGGATACCTAAGTCAACTTGGAAATCTGAAAACCATCCCTGAGAAAGGCAATGAATGCTAGAACTGAACTATGAGGAGGTAAGAGAGTTCATGAAAAAGGTACTCCTGGTGAATTCAGTAGCTCTTACAAGGGTGCCAATAAGTGAAAACAGGTGCTCGTGGCAATGGGTCCATAGGCTGACATTCCTTGTAGCCTCTGGACACTTCTACTCATGGAATTAACTTCCCAATTATCTCTTGCTGAACCCGTCTAACCCTAGTCCTTTTTCTCTCCTCATACCATTCTCCCTCTACCTTATTGTTCATCCTTTACTTCTGCAGCTGTTTTTCTACGCAGGCCTGACTTCTTGGGCCATCTTTGTTCCTGATAGCCATGAGCTTTGTGTCCATGTTTAAACACATCCCCACATCACTGTTAACCAGTTATACAATCCAAACTTTTGCAGCTATTTTGTAAATGCCTTTTTACTGTATTTTGTATTGTTGATTTTAAGTGAAACAATTATGGAAAATAATGTACATTTCATTCTCTCTTTACCCAGACTGTCTCAAATATGAATATCATTTTCTTCTTTAACCTATTATCCAGGCTTGAAATCCAAGTGAGTTATGTTCACCATAGAGGAACTGCATGGTTTCTACTCTGTCATTGACAAAAATATTAAATGGCAAACACTGTACAATCAACGTGAATATAGGATGCTCATGATTATGGATATCATTCAAATATTATTGCGTAACATTTTTGCTACCAATTGAGGAGTCTCTTTCACCTTTCTTTATTGATATATAAAGATGAAGATATTAAAAAATAAGTACTCCTGAATATTTCATGCATTCTCTTTCAAATTATAACTTATTAAAGTAGAATCATTACCTGAAATGGGTAAGTTATTACAGCTAGAAGATTATAATACAATATAAATGCAGACATATGCAAAGGATATGTTCTAAAAATAAGCTTTGCATCTTAAAATAATACAACTATAGAAAAGTTTCAGGAGTGTTAACAGAGTTTACATGTATCATTCACCCAAATCACTACAGTACATTCATCACTACTAATACCATTAAAAATACTTTATTGATAGCAAAAGTCAATACTTCACTGATATTTCTTTAGGTTTAGCAAATGTGTGTTTATAGTCCTGATGTCTCATCCTGAATACTGTCTTACATTTATTTATGAAGTCTTCTTCAATTCCCCTAAATTTTGACACTTTCTTAGACATCCCTTATTTTTATGTCCTGACAATTTTGAGGAAAATAGGTGAGAAATTCCACAATTTCCTTTCATTTGGTTTATCTGATACTTTTCTGCATAGACAGAGAGGACTTTGGGTAGAAAGAAGACCAAAGAGACCCATTGCCATTGTCATCAGGTATGGACTACCCATCGTGACCCCTGAATACTTCTCAATATGACATCACTTACCACTTAATAACTGGCTGAGATTTGTTAGTGTTCTTATATATGGTTACTATTGTATAAAAAAAATCACATATAAAAGCCAACGTAAGCATTCATCTCTATTCTTCACTGGTTTTATGTAGTCTCACAATGATAATGTTTTACATTTTAAATACAAATGTTAATAATTCAAGAAAGGTAAAATTGAGTATTATCTTCAGTTCTACATGTAGAAATATTTTCCATGCTGTATTCTATAGAACAATGCCCCTGAGCAGACATGCCCAAGAAATGATGACCTACCTTCTTGAGAGGATGCATACATGTATATTTATTGGAATACTTCAACAGACAATTTTCATTGTGTAAATATCATTTACTAATAATATATCAAATCTGTGCTTTTTTCTATTGAGGCATTTTGTTTGTGTGAATATTTACATTTTTAGAGAAAGAATCCCCAGATATTCTCTCCTGTGTGTTTCTACTTGCTTCATGGTCCAAATGTCAGCTGAGGTCTTCAGTACCATGTAAGCAGACTAATGAAATGGGGGCATTTTTTTCCAGGCATTTGAACTGCACGGCAAACCTGGAGCTGGTCACTTTATACACGTTCCACCTGCCTGTCAGGTTCACAGCTATTTCCCTAGATGTTATCATCAGAGACTTCATACTGATCAGTGTCACCCTGCAGCACCAACACAGTTAGAAACTCAACAATGAGATTGGAACACAGCCTGCTAAGGACCTGGCATTTGCCTCTTTTAATCATCATTGATGATACTGAGAGCATCAACCAGGACATGCAAGGATTACATTATGATAGCATGGAAATATGGTAAAGAGAGTGCTGTATGTTTCCAACATAGCAATAGATAGATATAGGTTTACAAAGTATATGTAAATAACAGGGAAAAATATAAAATCAAGAATAATGTTTGCACTTGCAAATAAAAACCAAAAAAGGTGGAAAGGCACTTCATTTATGACTGAATACAAGTTGTAATTTTATATATTCATTTTAAAATTGTATTTTATTTTTGGCAATTTCATACATGTTTATAATGTATCTTGATCTTATTCACCCCTGATTACAGTCTCTTATTATCCCACCCATTAAAACCCTTTTTCTTCCCAACTAATCTCCTTCTGACTTTCTTGTCTTATGTTGAGTTATGGTTGCTTGCAGGAGCATGGGTGGGAGGCTGTTTACTAGAGCATGGTGTGGTGGTTTGATTCAGGTGTCCCCCATAAACTTCAAGTGTTCTGAATGCTAGGTTCCCAGCTGATGGCAACTTGGGAATTAACACCTCCTGGAGGCAGAGTATTGTTGGGGGCGGGCTTATGGGTATTATAGCCAGCTCCCCCTTGCCAGTGTTTGGCACACTCTCCTGTTGCTGTTGTCCACCTTATGTTGACCAGAGAGTGATGTCCACCCTCTGCTCATGCCATTGTTTTTCCTGCCATCATGGAGCTTCCCCCTCAAGCCTGTAAGCCAAAATAAACCTCTTTTTTCCCACAAGCTGCTCTTAGTCAGGTGATTTCTGTCAGCAATGCGAACCTGACTGCAACAGTAAAGTGGTACCAGGAGTGGGGTTGCTGCTAGACACCTGACTGTGGCTTTAGCCTTTTGGAGCTGTTTTTCAAGTGGAAGAACTATGGACTGTGAGGTTTGGCTTATGAGGGTGAGAAAGAGCTTAATCTGGACTGGGCTGGCAGTTTGTGTGACAAGTTTGCTGTTATGCCCATGTCCTGAGAAGTTGTGCAGGGTTGCTTTGTGTAGAAATGAACTGGTGTGAGCAGAAGGATGTGGCACAGAAAAAAATGAAATCTTTGGGTGAACTCTGCCCATTCAGCTGCAATTGAGAGATTACAACCTTTGAGATTGGGCCAGCTGACCTGCACTGGGGCAACAGGAAGAATGCAGACTCTTTTGAAGGGGCCTGAATGCTGAAGGAGTGTCCTATTCTTCAAAGTCTGATTTATTCCCCCCTGGATTAACAAATTGGCACCCTACCTGGTATTATGGAGTATAACAAATGCAGGAAAGAGAGGGTCATTGAGTTTGTAACACGGTCTTATGTTTTGGAAATGGCCATGGGCAGTGTGAAGCAGGTTTGCTGGATGCCTGCATGGAGAGCCCATGGGGCCATGAGGATGGACCATGGGTTGCAGTGGAGACCCAGTGGAGATGCCGGGACTATGAGATGGCTGCCAAGGAGAGCTGCCGGCCCTGGATGAAGTTTTCCAGGACTGTGAGTAGCCTAGCTGGAGGGGCGGAAGTGGAACTCCAGAGACTTGTTGCTGGTTAGAATTATCAGACTTGGAGATTTGTCACTGACTAGTTGATGGATTGGAATTACAGAGTTTGATGTTTGCCCTGGTTGTTTTAAATCTTGTATCGGTTAAGTATTTCTTTGCTTTGCCCGAGGCCATCCTTTGCAGTGTGAATGTTTATTCTGTGCCATTATGGGTTTTTTGGGGGGATTATTTTTGGTATTATGGCTCAGTTAAAAGACCTTGGATTATGGGGACATATGAACATCATTGGAATTGATAAAAACTATGGGGACTTTTAAATTTGCATGAATGCATTGTATTTTACATCATGTACGGTTATCAGTTTATGGGGTCCAGGGGCGGAATGTGGTGGTTTGATTCAGGTGTCCCCCATAAACTTCAAGTGTTCTGAATGCTAGGTTCCCAGCTGATGGCAACTTGGGAATTAACACCTCCTGGAGGCAGAGTATTGTTGGGGGCGGGCTTATGGGTATTATAGCCAGCTCCCCCTTGCCAGTGTTTGGCACACTCTCCTGTTGCTGTTGTCCACCTTATGTTGACCAGAGAGTGATGTCCACCCTCTGCTCATGCCATTGTTTTTCCTGCCATCATGGAGCTTCCCCCTCGAGCCTGTAAGCCAAAATAAACCTCTTTTTTCCCACAAGCTGCTCTTAGTCGGGTGATTTCTGTCAGCAATGCGAACCTGACTGCAGCACATGGGCAACATAATAGTGAGTGCACCACTGAAGAGCATGACTCCCTCTCCACCGGAAACTATTAACTGCCAGTAGCTAGTCTGGAAGGAGTGGAATCTTGTGGGTCCTTCTCCGATCCATGATGGAATGCTAACTAGCTCCGTGTTATACAAGCAACCATAGCTACTGTGAGCTCATGAGTATAAAAGCCATGCCATAGATAGCATTTCATAACTGTTCCTTATCCTCTAGTTCATAGATTCTCTCTGCCTTCTCTTTTATGTAGCTTCCTGGGTTGATTTCAGACTTACAGAATTCAGGAGATTCTGATTCCATTTTTTTAGATATAATGAATAGGGCAGCAATAAACATGGCTGGGCAAGTATCTCTGAAGTACAGTGTAGAGCCTTTAGTGTATACACCCAGGAGTCATATAGCTGGGTAATAAAAGTATTCTATTTTTCACGATTTGAAAAGTGTCTACACTGGGTTCCATTTTGGGCAATGGCTGCACCAGTCTGCATTTGCACCAACAGTAAAGAAGGGTAGAACTGTTAACTCTTTCGGTCTATTTTAAGCCTATAAAACAATGTATGGTTATTTATAGGGTGAGATGGAAATAATGGAGAAGAGAGAAAAATATTCACATTGGTTTGTTGGCATTATATCTGTCCCATAGGACAGCACTAGAGCAGTTAACTCCATGATCACCACAGCAGTCCCAATAGATCCCAGACTTGTCCAGAAGTATGCATGTGAAACGTCAGTGGAGCCCTGCAGAGATTGCTTAGCAGTTAAGGCACTTGCTTGTGAAGCCTGAGGACCCATGTTAGACTCTCCAGATCCCATGTAAGTCAGACTCACAACGTAATGCAAGCATGAAAGGTCACACATGTGCACAAGGTGGCTTACGCATCTGGAGTTTAATTGCAATGGCTGGATGCCCTAGCACACCAATTCTCTTTCTGTCTCTCCATCTCTCATTTTCACTCTCACACACTCTCTCTCCCTCTCTCATTCTCATTCTCACTCATTCGCTCTCTCTCATAAAAAAATTACAAAAAAAAAAAAAGTCAGTGGAAGAGACTGTTTTTGATAATAAATAGTGTGGGCCAGAGATGTGTCTGTAATTGGTGGTAACAGCAATTGTACACAAGAATCGATAGTCTGATTAAAAGACAAAAGCCCAAGAGTCAACTGAACCTAAAAAGTTGATTTGCTATTTTTGTACATGTCACTGAATGTGCAAACTACCTTGGTCACCATATTTACTAAGAGAATTATATCTCCATGCAGGCTTCAGTGGAGATTAAAATTGGCATTGATAAGGAGAGATGCCTATGTTCTTTCCATGAAAGGAGATTTACTCAACATAGCATCACCAGTGAGTCTGAAGGGGTAAATAATTTGGATTGTGTCTCCCAAATGCATTACACAATTAGCGTCTGCTTGTTTTGTCCCTGTACAGGAGTAACTTTTCACTGTTACTCAAAAGGTATGAGTTAACTTTTCTATGAGACAGGGGTTATATTGCACAATAGTTCATTAAAGTGGATAAATTATAGGACTAAAATGTAAAAAGAATACTGAAACAAAAAGCCTTCCAGTGACTGGGGGTGGAATTCAATGGTACAGCACTTTAGTAGCAAGTGTAAGGCTCTGGGTTGGATCACAACTACTATAATAATAAATAAAATAAGTAAGATAAAAACACTTCTTCTAAATTTGGAAGCAAAGTATTGTAGCAACAGTTAAAATAGAGACAATAAATATAAACAGAAGCCTAAATGAGCAGGTCCAAATGAAAATTAAAAAAAAAAAGAAAAAGCACAGAAATTAAAAAGAAAAATATCAAAGTAAGCTGTTTCTGATTGCCTAGTAGGCCAAAAAGAGACACCGAGGGGGGGGGGACACAGAATTGTCAGCTCCTCACAAGCAGAAACTCCTTCAAATAATGTGTACTTTCCTCTGTTAGGAGCTTTATATAGGCTAATCCTTGATCTAATATTGTTTGGATTTACCTAAAATATAATAGTACCTATAGATGTTGACTTTTATATTACACATAGAAAGAAAATGCAGAAATCATCAATCTGAGCAAGGAAGGTTGGTCAAAAAAACAGAATAGCAATGTTTTAGAAAATAGGGTTTTTAAAAGCATGTTTTAGACTTTTCGCTTGTTCTAAGAAGGGAAAGCTTAGCCTCAGCTTAAGACTTGAATCTTAAATATCTTTTAAAGATTATATATACCATCATTAGTTGGACAAAGCCTACACTATATAAAATTACATGCCAAATTTCAACTAATGTCAGCTGAGCTTTCTCTGCTTTCCCTGCCATAATGTTGTGTAATGAACAGGCAGTTCTTAATTGGGAGAGGACTAGAACTTAATCTTTATGCCAGCCCACCATAAAATTTTATCAGTGCTGCTCTAGTAGGGATGGACATAGAAGTAATGCCATCTCATCCTAATGTGTTATTTCAGATGAGTGTCAGGTTCACCAATGAAATTAATATCTCTGCAATGATAAAGCCCTTACAAACTTACCAATAGCTGAAACAAATCTAGAATTTATATCACGGTTAAATCTAGAAAATTAGATGACACTTGAATGGATGCATTAAATATCCCTGAACACAAAAGTGGATAATGTATAGAGAAAATAATGATAATCAGATTTTAAAAGTCAACACCATTTTAATTTCTAGTCAATGTGTTGACCAATGGGGTGTACTGACATATGAGTGATACTAATCAAATTTATTTTAAGATATAGAATAAGTATTTTTATTAAAAATGTAGCAGGATATGGATTGGATCTAAAAATAGAATTGATTGTATCTGGTGCTTCACTATTTCTAGTAGATAAGACCATGTCATTAAGAGCTGCATATTGATTTTAATTAGAACAGGCACTACACCATTAATATGAGTTGTGATGCCACTAAGGCAGTTGTCAAGGGGGGATTAATTAATTAATTGTAAATTAATTAATTGAGAATTAATCAAATCAACCTAGGAAAATGAATGCAGCACTTGGGAAAGGGGATTAAACTCACAAAACAGATTGAAAACCCAAGGCAATCTAAATTGTTAATCACGACTAGAGAAAATTAAGCAACTTATTAAAAGTGTACCTGTTGTTTTTGAGAAAGGAAAGGAATAATAATAAAAGTAATGAATTAATTCAAAGTTTTCTTAAAAACAGAATGAGAAAATCAGAAAATGCAAGATTAGATATAGAAAAATGATTTGTAATATGAGATACTTAATATTCTCACAAGCTTACAGATTTTATTTCCCATTCTCGTTTAAAGAGGAAAGCCTCTTGGATACTTGAAAGGAAATGAAGGCACTGAATTAAAGAAAAAAATTATAAAAAGCTTCATCTTACTGTCTAAAAGCAAATTTCCCTCTAGTTATTGGATTCTACTAGTTACAAAGCTATGTCTATCAGTAGCAAGCCAAATGGCGAACTAAGATTTTTGGAAAACAAAATGTTAAAATTGAATATAGTTTACAATCTCCACTATCAAAGCATACAAATAGGTGTAAAAGGCTAATAACATATATCAAAATAAAAAAATATTTCTGTTAGGGGATGTTGTTTTCTTGAAAATGTTTCATAGTTCTGTACCCGCATGCAAAGGGAAAATAACTAGGTTTTCTTAATAATCAATAAAGGATCATGTGTCCATTTCTACCCATTAGGATTGAGATAAAACACATAGAGTGTCACTGACTTTCTCTCTGAGGAAAATACAGAATCATCAGATCGATTTTGAATAGAGAATCTAGATTTTAGGTTTTTAAAATTTTATTTACTTTTGATTCTTTCACACATGTGTAGAATGCATTTGATCTCACTCCAATGACTGTCTCTCTCCCTGCTTCCCTTTCCACTAAAACCATCCTTCTGCCCATCAGATCACCATCCTACTTCCATGTCTCCCATGCCTTATTTTCTTTTCGTTGTTGTTGTTTGTTGTCTATTAAACCACTGATTCATAATAGGGTCACTAGCATTACTAGAGACTGTGCTATCTCCTGTGGCTACACTACTAAAGAACATGACTCCCTGTCTCCCAGCAAACATCAGTTTCCACTGTTTACTCTGGGAGGTGTGGGGTCTCATGGGTCCATCCCTCATCTTTGATGAAGTATTGGCAAGCTCAATCATATCCAGGAAGTCACATCTGCTGTGAGTCCCTGAGTGTAATGGACTTTCACAGCCCCATGTCCCATCCTACTTTTAATTTTTTTCTGTCTCCCTTTCCTGGCGTTTCCTTGAGCCTTGGAGGGTGTCGAGTGGATATCATTGGTTAAGCCTGAACATAAACTGGTCATTTATTCTTGGAAACCTTGCCATCTATGCATCTCTGTATTCATATCTACTGTTTGCATGAAGAAACTGCTGTTTTCTAGTTTGTGATCAGTACCAGCCTATGAAAACACAGTAGGTAGAAGGTAAACCTAGGTGGGAATTTGACACACTGTCCAATTAACATGAGTACAGTGTTGGATTTTCCCTTCACACCATTGCTAGTGCCTAAGACCCTAGCCACAGGCTTTTAACCAGATTTATAGTACCAGGAATAATTTCCCTTCTGTAGTATAGCTGGGTCATATGGTAGATCTTTAGCTTTTGGAGAAACCTCCATACTGATTTCCATAATTCCTGCACCAGCTTGCATTCTCAACAACATTGAATATGAGGCACTCTCTCCCCACATCCTTGCCAGCATTTGTTGTTGCTTGCTTTTTTTATAAGAAGCCATTTTGACTGGAGTGAGATAAAAATCTGACTCTTCAATTTGCATTTCCCTGGTGATTAAGGATGATGAATGACCCTCTGCCTGTGTGGGTATTTTCCTGCTTGCCCCTGACACGTGTTTTGCTTTGTGACACTTTCTCACTTTTTTGCTTGTGTGATCTTTCTTCAATCTCTGAGTCCTTTACTAGTTCTTAATCCTCTCTGGTCTTATGTGAAGAGGATCATTTGGTTCTCGTGCTTTGCCTTCTATGTATAGGTACAAGTCCCTCCTCCAAGGGCTTTTTAACTCCAGAGATTTCTCTGTAATGGAAAGTCTCTCCCTTTCATCCTCTGCCTTTCCAGCCAGGCAAGCAGGAGAATTCCCCTCTGGCTCAAGTCTTTCAGCTAGCCTCCTCTCTGTATCTTAATTCCCCTACAATAGCCCTCAAAACTGGTAATTTTTAAAAGAAGAAATGATGAATGCTTTTCTAGGTATTAATCAGACATTTTAATTTCTTCTTTTGACACCATCCCATAACCCATTTTTGGATTGTGTTGTTTATTTTCTGGGTGTTTATGATTTTTTTTTTTATTTCTGTGGATATTCTAGACTTAAACCTGTGACAGATGTGTATCTGTCAAAGATTTTCTCCTATTCACTCAGTTCACTGTTTCCTGTACGTTACAGAAGCTGTTTCATTTCTTGTCGTTCCATTTGTAACTTGTTGCCCTGATTTCCAGAGCAACTAGAGGTCTGTTCAGTAAACCCTTACCTAGGCCTATTTCTTGCAGTGTGCTCTCTAACTTTTCCTTTAGTAGTTTCATAGTATCAAATCTTACATCAAAGGTCTTGATCCATTTGGAGTTGATATTTGTGTAAGGTGACAGGGAAGAGTCCAGCTTCATTCTTCTACATGTGGATATCCAATCTCCCCAGCATTCTCTTATCCAATGTGTATTTTTGGCATCTTTGTCAAGAACCAGATGGTTGTGCTTGCATGGGTCAATATCTGGGTCTTTATTCTATTCCACTGGTCTACATGTGTTTCGACTCCAGTGCCATGCTGTTTGTCTTGTTATGGCTCTGCATTATGATTTGGAATCAGGTGTTCTAATACATACAGCAGCATTCTTTTTGCTCAAGATTGCATCAGCTATCTTGGGTGTTTAGCTGCTTCCATATAAAATTTAGGATAACTTTTTTCTCTATTTTTGTGAAGAATGGTGCTAGAATCATGTTTTCAATTACATTGATTTGTAGTTTGCTTTTAATAGGATGGAATTTTGTTTACATATTAATCCTTCCAGTCCATATTCAGGAGAAGTCTTTCTAACTTCTAGTGCCATCTTCAGTTTCCTTTATTGTTTTAGGGTTTTCCTCATATAGGTCTTTCATTTCCTCAGTTAGGTTAATTCTAAGGTTTTTTTCTTTTTCTTTTCTTTTCTTTTCTTTTCTTTCTTTCTTTCTTTCTTTCTTTCTTTCTTTCTTTCTTTTTTTTTTTTTTTGAGGATTTTCTGAATGGGATTGTTTTCCTGATTTCCTTCTCCATGTTTGTCCTTGGTATAGAAAAAGCTACTAATGTCTATATGTTAATTTTGTATCCTTCCACTTTGCTAAAAGAGTTTACCAGCACCAGGAGCTGTCTAGTGGAGTCTTTAGGGTCCTTTATGTATAAAAAGATATCATCTGCAAATAAGGATACTTTAATTGCATTCTTTCATATTTGCATCAATTTTGTTTCCTTCACCTGTCTTATTGTTCTAGCTAGGACTTTAAGTATTATGCTCAGTAGAACTGTAAAGGGTGGACACCCTCATCTTCAAGTTTTTCTTCACTTAGCATGATGTTGGCTGTTGGTTTATCCCATATAGTCTTTATTAAGCTGAGAGATGTTTTCTATCCTTAGCTTCTTGATGACTTTTATCATGAAGAAATGTTGGATTTAGTCAGAGACCTTTTCTTTATTAATTGATATGATCATACGATTTCTGTCCTTGAGTATATTCATGTGAAGTACTGCATTTATTGAATTGTGTATGTTGAATCATTCCTGAATCTGTAGAATGAAGATTACTTGATCATGCTATATGAGCTTCTTTATGCATTCTATAATTTGGTTTGAGAGTATTTTGTGCAGAAATTTTGTGTATATATTCATTAGGGGAGATTGGTCTAAGATTTTATCTTTTGGTTGTGTCTTTATCTGGTTTTGGTATCAGAGTAACGCTTACTTCATAGAAAGAGTTTGCAAGCATTCCTTCCCTTTCTATTCTATGGAATAGTTGGACAAATATTGTTTTACATATTTTTTTTTCTTTTAAAGGTCTGATAGAATCCTGCTCTGAATCCACCTGAACCTGTTTTTTTTTTTTTAATTAGATTTTTTATTACAGGTTCAATATCATTACTTTCTGTAGATGTGTTTAAATAATTGTTCTCATCTTGTTGTAATTTTGATGACTTTCACATCTAGAAATTCATTCATTTGTTTTAGACTATCCAGTTTGGTTGTGTATAGAATTTTAACGTTTGTCCATGAATTTTGTCGTTAGTTGTTGTAATGTCTCCTTTTCATCTCTAATTTTATAAATTTAGGTCTTCTCTTTTTATGGTCTGGTTAATTTGGCTAAGGGTTTGCTGTATTGTGTATCTTTAGAAAGAACCAACTCCATATGGGCTGATTACTTGTATGACTTTTTAAATTTCTATTTTATAAATTTCTGCTCTGATCTTAATTATTTCATCTTATCTACTGCCTGGGGGTTGTTTTGGCCTTGTTTTTCCAATCTTTTAGCCTCTATTATTAAGTAGGATTTCACAGAAATGTATGTCTTATTGTTATTATGAAAGTTAATGTAGACTACCTTGAAATTAATAATTTATAGCTTTTTCTTTTACTAGAAGTTGACATGCTTCTATAGCAACCACAAATCATATTTTTATAAGCAATATTTTGTTTTTATTTATTTATATCTTTTCTCTTTTCACAACAAAGTTAAGAAAACTTAAAAGAATAAGCAAATCAGTAGTAATGATGAAAATAATAAACAGAATAAACATGTACAGAACATATATGCTATCACACCTATTGGATTTTCTATTTGCTCTTTTTTAAAAAAATAGAATGCTTCATGAATTTCAGTGTCATCTTTACATAAGGGCCATGCTAATCTTCTCTGTATCATTGCAATTTTAATATATGTGCTGCCGAAGCAAGCACTTTTATTTCTTTTTAAAGAGCTCCAGATACGTGCACCACCTGGTGCCTGTGGTTTATGTGGGTACTGGGGAATTGAGCCTGGGTCCTTTGGCTTAACCACTTAACCACTAAGCCATCTCTCCAGTCCCCTATTAGATTTTTCTATTGTACCATTTCAAATTCAATTCATAGATTTTTTTGAAGCTAAAACAAAAGGAAAATAATTAGGAAATAATTCTTATTATCAATACAAAAGGATTTTCTTTTTGCTCCTAAAAATGAAAGTTTCCTGAACATTGAACTGTAAAAGCCATTTCCTAATAGAATGTTTATAGGCTATATGGAGTGATATAGCCTCTATATTTTTTCTCTTTTGTTATTATTATTCTTTATTAAGTAGAAAATTTGTATGGACACTTCCTATGTTGGCACCATCATTTCCCTGCCCCCTGCCCCAACTCCACTGAGGGCCCTCCTTAGTGGGATTGCTGGTATTCACCAAGCAGTTACAGGTTATGAATTGTGAGAGCAACAGTTTGTCATTTTGGGAAGGTTATGTCCCTGGATATTCCTTCCCACCCTGTGGTTCTTAGTCTTTCCACCACCCCCCTTCCACAAACTTCCCTGAGCCTTGGTAGGTGTGCTTTAATTCTACTTTAGTGTTGAGTTCTCAGCAGCTTCTGGATTTCTGCTTTGGTGCATAGTGAGTATCTCAGTGTCTGTCTGCATAACCCTCGTCCAGGTTTTCAGGCTCACAGTGGAAGCAGCACCCTTGCTCAACTTGCTAAATTCTCTGTTGTTTCACCTGGGCCCTGGCTGCTATGTTAGGGGTGGTTCATCGCCCTTCAGGGAGTCAGCTTATCTATTCCTGTCTGTTGGAAGATTATGGTTGTCTTTTTTCCTTGCTGTTTTCTGACAAAGAAAGACAGATTCAATATTTTTGAAAGAAATTCAGTTGTGAACTTTAGGTAAATATTTTATATAATCTTTTAATGCAAAAAAATGAAGTCCTAATGTAAAAAAGTTGAGCTATCATTATTGTGTGCCAAACAGAGCTAATATAATCCAAACATGTAGTAATCATGATGTCCAATTATCTAAAAATACTAACAGCATCCAACTATGTAATAATTACACTATCTAAAAATCTAAAAATGTTTTCCAATTTTTGTTTATATCTTACACAAATATGTTTGTGTGCTTGTTTATTTGTTGTAAATGTGTGTATGCTTCTTTATTAACAAATTATAAATGTACATATGCACATATATATGCACTGTTATATTTATACCTTGAGAAATAAGTAGGCTTTGAGTTATTTATAACATAGGTTATTATCCTAGGCTTTCAGTGGAAGTTGGGAAATAGATAAAGACCTAAGGAATTGTACTCCATATTGCTAGATGAGAAGAGTGAAATATTCTTTAATATTATTTATCTATTTATTTGACAGACAGAAAGAGGTAGACAGAGAGAGAAAGAGTATGGGCAGGACAGGGTCTCCTGTTACTGCAAACAAACGCTAGATACATGCAAAACTTTGTGCATTTGGCTTCATGTGGGTACTGGGGAATTGAACCCATATCATCAGGGTTTGTGAGCAAGCACCTTTAACCATTGACTCATTTCTCCAGCCCTAGAGTATTCTTTAGAAAACAAAATAGAGAAGCTGGGCATGGTGGTGCACACCTTTAATCACAGCAATAGGGAGGCAGAGGATCTCCATGAGTTCAAGGACACCCTGAGACTACATAGTGAATTTCAGGTCAGCCTGGGCTAGAGTGAGATCCTACCTACCTTGAAAAAACCACCCCCTTGCAAAAAAAAAAAAAAAAAGCAAACTAGAGGAATTAGTGTGACATTTTATCTGATATATATATAGTGGCCACTGCACAATTTTCACCAGAATGTATACATTCAAGTAGTACTCTCCATCTTATGGCATCAGTCTTGAAAATGACAAAGCCAGGCATGGTGGCACATGCCTGTAATCCCAGAACTTGGAGGCAGAGGTAGGAGGATGGCTAAAAATTCAAGGCCAGCCTGGGTCTATAAAATGAGTGGGCTAGAGTGAAACATTACCTCAAATAAAACAAAAATAAAAAAAAAAAAACATAAAGTAGTGCCAGCACTTTCCCCAAGAGGAGTGCTGATCAACAATACCAGGAACCTGAAGTCCTGGTGGTAAACTCAAGAGTGTGATCCTGTGTGAACACACCTAGGTTCTCATAGGGGTCTCCTGGGCTTGGTTTACATGCCAAAGACAAGATCCAATTGCCACTTTAGCATCTCATGTTCATTTTCAACATTCTACCTGTCAAAGATGTTGCTCCTCTGTTTTTGTTGGCTTTTTGTGTGTATGTGGTTTCTCCTCTTGTTCATGATCCTCCATTAGAAAGTTTCTGGTCACTCCTGGTTTTCTCGTTTTAGATGTTCATGATGCTATCGAGGAACTGTCAGAAATAATGAAGAAAAATCTTAACATGCTGTCCAACCCGAGTTCATCTTTGCAGATGAAAAACACTCATAATGAAAATGAGTTGACAGCTTACTTGATGATATTTACAGCTGGATATGACGTCAATCGGAAGGATAGCACAGATCAATTTTAATGGCAAGAAGCTAAGCACGCTTATTGATCTGGCTGCTTGCTACTCTACAGATGGCAAAGACCATTAATATGCTAGCACCAGGGACATGGGAGAAGCATAAAACAACAAGTGACTTTAAGCCTTTAAAGAAGATAATTTAAGTGTGCTGATTTGATGATCACAAAGGAAAGTGTGAATTCCTGATTTAACCTCCGTTCACTACCTCACAACTAAGAATTGATTGCCATCCTCAGAGTCACATTTCATTAGGGAAAAATTTAATATATTTTATAATTTCCTCTTTAAGCCCTTTGCCTTAAGATATACCACTTGCTGTGTGTATCATCCTAATGCAGATCCTGCCCCCTGGAAAAGCAGAATCATTTCTTTGAGAGTAAAATGGTAATGTAGGTAAAATATGAATCAAACACATATAAGGATATCATGTACTACCCTCATCTGCTCCCATATTTTCTTTATATCCAATAGTACAATAACAGTATTCCCTCTCTGGAATATAAAAGTGGACAAGATGGTGCCTATTAAGTGCTGCTAGCCAACATTTATTTTAGGAAACAGTAAAAGCTGACAGTAGTACACACATAGTAGTTCTCAATATTACAAATATATATCACTTGAACATGGCCACTGCTATTGAAATGAAACTTTCTCTAGTCCAGAGGAAATATGAATATCCCACTGCTCACCAAATAAGCTTTTCATTCTGACGTCTTGCACTGTGTTTTAGTATACCTAATGGAGTCTTACCAAATGGATGCTAGGTGGGCTGTCTGTAATAATGAACTTCTTAACCTCCAGAGATGCAGGACATCTGCTCAGATCAAAATGTGTTGTTTATGAAGCTCCCACACTCTGGAGACATATGTACGGAACCAATGTGAAAATAACAAGTTTCAAACTCTTCAAATGGTTTCTAGTCATCCAGTAAAGAAGCAGTAAACATCACAATGTAAAATAAATCCTTCTGCAAACTCCTAAATGATTGAAATTCTCAATAACAGTATCTGATCTGCAAAGATGTCTAACATACCTGGTTATTGTTGGAAGTGGAACTTAAAGTCTGTTATGCCTCCTGGCATAAATCCAAATGGCCCATTAAGGAGTGAGCAAAGTAGAAGAAAGTCGGGACTTTATGGTAATTTATATTAATGATTTCTTATAATCAAGACTTTTCCTCTTTTTTAAAGTATTTTTATCTACTTATTTATTTGAGTGTGTGTGTGTGTGTGTGTGTGTGTGTGTGTGGTGGCAGGAAAGGAGTGAGGCTTCTTGCCACCTAAATGAACACCAACCAGATGTGCCACCATTTGTGTCTAGCTTTATATAAGAACTGGGGAAATCAAACCTGACGCTGGCAGCCTTTGCAATCAAGTGTTTTTAGCTGATGAACCATCATCTTACCAACCTTTTTTCTTTCCTTTTTTAATGATGAATAATAGACCAAATTTCTTGCTTGTTCTTATAAGAATTTGAAAACCAATCACTTTTTCACTGTGCAAATTCTCAATATTTTGTGGTTAACACTCAGTGGTGACTTTCATAAGACATTTGAAGCTACTAAGCCATTTTTAAATTATGGTACTAATGTGAAATTATAAAATGACAGCTGAAGATAATATACCTATAATATGCACATTGCTCTGTTGTTTTCTACATGCCAAGTTCACTTTTTCCTACCTTTTCTTCCCGTCACCTTGTTCATAAAGATTTATTCTCTGGAAAAGTTTGGGTAAAATAAAAATGAAATGTTACCATTTCTTCCACAAAATATATACAAATAATTTATTTCTAATCTCTCTTTCATCCTTGCCATTAAGATACTATGTTAAATTTTATAAGTATTTATTTTGAATTTAGATTTTCAAAAAGTACAGACACTACATGTGTAACACCTCAAACTTAACACCATTGGTTCCCTTACAAGATCTCCTTTCTTGGGTTGAATGAGCTCCTGTGAAAACTGAAGGATTATCCTTGATAATGAGAACTATCTCAGTAGAAAAGTTCGTTCTCTTTCTCTCCTCTTTCTCTCTCCCTCTCTCTGTCTCTGTCTCTCTCTCTCTCTCTCTCTCTCTCACACACACACACACACACACACACACACAGACAACATGCAGTGAGAAGCCCATAGCCAACGACTTACACTAAGTCAGCTCCTTACCTTTCTATGAGAGGTCATATCTATGGTACATTTTTGCTCCAGAATTTTTTGTGGGATCAGGCTATATCATCCTGGTTTAAAGGTTATATATATCCTACTTCCTCCCTACCTTTCTCCTAAGAGTTTTTGTTTAATAAACAAAACACTTCTAATTCTTCTCTCAGACTCTGCTTCTAAAGGACTTGGGGAGCCCCTTTAGAAAAGGGGCAGGGATGAGGGAAACAATGGTAACAACATGTATTGTTCACATACTAAGTGTGCCCATAACTAATAAAAATAAATTAAAAAAACTGTACTTCAATGGCAATATTAGATCAAGAATAAACGGGTCAAAATAAAATATTCACTCAAGTCACTCCCACCAAATAAATGTAGCTTT
Organism: Orientallactaga sibirica; assembly: GCA_036365145.1. Classification (NCBI taxonomy): domain Eukaryota; kingdom Metazoa; phylum Chordata; class Mammalia; order Rodentia; family Dipodidae; genus Orientallactaga; species Orientallactaga sibirica. The sequence goes on along the minus strand of JAEOAD010000006.1, from coordinate 35,984,123 downwards.
TTGCTCCATTTAGAAGAAGGAGGAGGAGGAGAAGAAGAAGAAGGAGGAGGAGAAGAAGAAGAAGAACTTGGCTAATTGTTAGAATTCCCAAGCACAAGGAAAAGAGAAAATGGCTAAAATGTTCATCTAGGCAGCATCAGAGATGTAATTAGGCAAGTCTCAGAGCTATGGCTGCTGGAGCCTGTTAAAAAGAAATTAGGGCAGCTCAAGCACAGACTGTGTGGCTACCAGCTGACTCTTCCTTCCTACTCACATTTGGAGGGAAGTCAGGGTCTCATGTAGGCCATCTGGGTCTTAAACTTACTATATAGCCAAGGATGACCTTGAATGTCTGGTCCTCCTGCCTCTGCCTTCAGAGTGTTTGAATTATAGATGTACACTACCTCAGTACACTAGCCTCAGTTTATGTGGAGCTGGAAATCAAACCCAAGGCTTTGTGATTGTATTCTCATGGTGGCCTCGAACTCACAGTGATCATCCTAATCTCTGCCTCCTGAGTGCTGTGATTAAAGGCATGTGCCTCCACGCCTGGCTTCAAAAGTTTTTTTGTTTTTTTTTTTTTTAAATTAAAATATAACTGCTGCAAAGGTTCCAATAAGAAAGCATGTGGCTGGCCATGGTGGTGCATGCTTTTAATCACAGCACTCAGGAGGCAGAGGTAGGAGGATCGCCATGAGTTCAAGGCCACCCTGAGATTACAGAGTGAATTCCAGGTCAGCTGGAGTTTGTTTGCAGTGGCTGGAGGCTCTGGCATGCGAATTCTCCCCCCCCTTCTTTCTCTGTCAATAAATAAATAAATATGAAATATTTTTAAAAAGAAATTTTACACAGCCTCTCACCAGCTCCTCATACCTCTATTCCAGCCTTGTTCAATGTTATTTCCTAGCTAATTCTATTATGATAATCTTCCCTCTATAACTCCACCTGTCTCCCACTGTGTTCAGTATCCTTTATACCTATAAGCTTCCAAAGCAAAGATTTTAGTACCTTAGAGGAAAAATTTACAAAATGTTTGTTAATTCATGTAGCCTAACAAATACATTTAAAAACTAATAGAGCAAGGAAAGACTTGTCTGTTCAGTATTCATGAGCACTAGAGACTAGAAATAAAATCAGACATTCTCAGATCTGGTATAAGGCTACAGACAGACTCATCCTTAATCAGCATTATTGGCTCTAGAAAGAACAGAAAAGGGCAAGGGAGTGCAGCATTAAACACCAGATGACTCCTCTTGACCCCTCAGAAAGAATACTTATTTCATTCCAATTCACACATACTGCCCAGAACTGCCTGGATTTTCTATTAAGAATCCAGATTACACAGCAATAATTTTTGGGTGCTACACTCTCTGCTGATAGTGAACTCCAAAAGAAAGTAATACTTGAGCATAGAAAAGGCATGAGGCAGGCCTGTGCAGAACCAGAGATTTGGGGGTAACGTGAATGGATATGAGTAAAGGTCTGAAATTACAACAGATAGATATCATACTTATAAGGCTCCTATTCCAATAAATATTTGATTTTTCTGTAAGCTAATGTCATATTCATCCCTGTCCTTTTATTCCACTTAGAAAAACTGACTGTTCCGAAGGACTCCTGCTCTTCCTCAGAGTTGGTTGGTAGCCCAGGATTCCAGGATTCCAGGATTCCAAAGGTCAGGGATCTTGAACAGACATTGTGAGTAAAAAGAGAGGGACAATTGGTAGTCATATGGTATGTGTTTGAGTTGCTGTCATTCCAGACCAACAGGGACTCTGCAAGAGCAGCTCTGGGCCTTGCTGGACAGCTCTGAAACTTCCAGACGAATACTTGGGCCATCCCCTCTTTTCTTTTATTTCAAAGGTCCAGGCTGTAGGACCCCTTTCTCTGGACTTCATTGACCTGTCTTATCTATCATTTTGTATCTCTCCTCCATTCTGCTAACTCAGGGACATCTTTTCTCTTAATTTTTGCCTTGAAAATGCTGCCTTCAGTGAGTCAGAGAGAGACAGAGAGAAAGAGAAATCAAAATAGAAGAGAGAGATTAGTTGGAATGAAGGAGTTCAATAGTGGCATCACGTAGCAGGGTCACAAGGAAGAGAGAAAAGAGAAAGAAAAAAGAAAAGTACTTAGGACAGCTTGATGATCGTGACATAATACTTTCCATCATAATTATTACCCTACAATGTTGTATGTTACTGGACTGCAAAATTCTAACCATGACTATATTATAAGTCCTTTGTCATTTACAGTTTTTTTTTTTTTTATCATTCCCTACGGAATTTGCACATTCATGCAAAATGACACTAACATGTTGAATGGCTTGATGCAGGTGTCCCCCATAAACTTCTGTATTCTGAGTGCTAGGTCCTGAGCTGACGGCAATTTGAGAATCAGAGCCTCCTGGAGGCAATGTATTGTTGGGGGCAGACTCATGGGTATTATAGCCAGCTTCCTCTCATCAGTGCTGGGCACATTCTCCTGTTTCTGTTGTTCCCTGATGTTGACAGGAAGGGATGTCCAACCTTTGCTCATGCCATCATCTTCTCTTGCCATCACAGAGCTTCCCATGGAGTCTGTAAGCCAAAATAAACTCTTTTCTCCCACAAGCTGATCTTGGTCAGGTGTTTTCTGCCAGCATCCTGAACCTGACTGCAATCCATGTTCTCATCTTTCAAATGAGTTATTTTTAAACATATTAATAGGACCCACTCTCCTTGTCCTGTGCTTCAGGAGTCTGCTGGCCTTGGCGCAGCTTTCTCAGGACAGTGGAGAACATTCATCCATGGTCTAAGAATTATTTGCCATGAACTACTTGTGCCCCTCCCTAACATTTATAACCCAAAAGGCAAAGGTATCAGGAAGCGGAGTCTTTGCAAAGTGATTAGGCATTATGTAGAAGCCCCATGAGCTCCCATGAGCCCCCATGAATAGGATTAGTGTCCTTATACAAACACCCAGAATGTCTCACCTCTTACACCATGTGGTGACAGTAAGAAGGCACGGAGGATGAGGAATGAGTTATTCCTGGACACAGAATGTGTCAGTGCTTTGATCTCAGGCCTTTCAGGCATCCAAACTGTGAGAATTAAGTTCCTGGTGTTTATTTGCCACAGTTCATGGCATTTCTTTGTAGCAACCCAAATGGACCAAGGTCTGAACTAGCAAAGCTCTTCCAAATCAATGTTTCTCATAGGACATTTGAGGGTGAAAAAAGAAGTCATAAAACTGTTCATTTATGAGAAGTGGCCCAAACATAACTTCATGTAAATATATTCATATTTAACTTTTTTTGATCATTAGGTGACTGTTTGCAGAGATGTCTATGAAACAGTCCCTTTGAACACTCACTCATATTGTTCCTATATATTCATAAGTATATTTAATGGTATTTTTGTATATCTTTCTACCCTGGCCATTAGAACATGTCTGCCAAGTAAATCTTTAATGCTTCCAAGATAAACATGGGAGTGGAAGTGGACATTCCTTGCAAAGATCAGGAGATAAGGGCAATAAGCAGCACATTCAAGAGATAATGGCTCAGCCTTCAAACTGCAGGACACAGGCAGGGCTAGACACACTTTCAAATCAGCTTCAACAGTGTCCTGGGTCAGAAATTCAAAAACAAACACTACATTATGTCTGTCTGAAATCCTTTGGCTATATTTTTAAAATATTTTATTTTTTTATTTATTTGAGAGCGAGAGATACAGAAATGGGCAGGTAGAGAGAGAGAGAGAGAATGGGTGCGCCAGGGCCTCCAGCCACTGCAAACGAACTCCAGATGCATGCACCCCCTTGTGCATCTGGCTTACGTGGGTCCTGGAGAATCGAGCCTGGAACTGGGGCCCTTAGGCTTCATAGACAAGCGTTTAACTGCTAAGCCATCTCTCCAGCCCATCCTTTAGCTATTTTTTTAATCATCCATTGAATAAAAGAGTAAAAGAGTTAAATTCTTTTCTTCTTTTGTCAACTTCTAACTAGGAAAGTTTTTCAGAAATCCTAAGAGATGGAATGGAACCAACTTGAAAGTCAGTCCCTTTTCTTTGTGATTGATTTCAATCTCGTTTCACAGAGACAGCCATTGAGACAAGTATTTTTTATGTCAACTCACTGAGGACTGACTGCAGTCATCGGAAAGACGCAATAATTGATTTCAATAATTAATTCCTGCTTGCAAAAGTAATGTTGCTTATGTACTCCTCCTCAGGCCCCAGTTAAAAGGAACTCAGAGGCAGGAGTGCATAAACAGCTACATTGCTTTGGGGAGCTGAAGTCCCCTAACATACTGTAGATTTGGGAAGAGCTTTTAGGCCCGGGGCTATTTGAAGTTAATTCCGATAGGGTCCCCTGTTACCTCATGCTGTCCGTGATTTTCTAACCATTTCAGAGTAGCAGAAAGCTGAGTGGAGAGTTAGACATCTTTGCAGCAAACTGATCTCAGCTCAATCAGGAAATCCATCTTTGCACCAAAAGTCCTCTGAAGAATGGAGAGGACTCTAAAAGGCAAGACACTGGGGAGCAAGAGAGCTAGACATGGAAAAATCATCAAAGATGAGTGTCAAGAGGGAAACATGGGAAAAAGACCATGGAAACCAAATGGCCCTGGTCCTTTTTTCTTTAAAAGATTTCTATAGCTCAAACCTCTCAACTATAATGAAATATATAAAAGTGAATCATTTCTGGGTTTCCCAAAAGGATCACAAGATCTGTGCTATCATGTGGGCCTCATGTAAATAAAACCTAAACTCACTCCTTATGACAATATTTTATTATTTCCTCCAAGCTACTCCCATATATTTCTTAAAATAATATTTAGGATACCTTAGCACAACCATGCAAAGTCAGATGCAATATTCTGGAGTACGGTTACTGGGCAGGCTCTTAAATGCAAATTTAATACTGAAAAATAACTTTGAACCTCCCTTTGACCCAAAATGTGTCACAACACAGACTTTTTACTAATCAGGGAATTTACAGCCCCAAACTGATTGTGATGTCAAGACATTATTGTAAATCACAGGTTTAGACGATTGGGAGCACAAATGGAAAGCAGACTCATACTACGCAGGGACTGTGCAGAGTCATGCCCAGCCAGGTACTAGAACCAACCTCTTGTTACTACCTGGTCCCAGGGCGATAAGGTTCCTGATGTAAAGAACAGATTAAAAGTAAAACTAGACCAGATGTTTTTCCTATTAGGTGGATTAAGTCAGACCAAATCTAAAATTAGGAAAACATGCGGCACTGATTTACTACTGCGCTGGGATGGATGGCTGCAGGCGGGCCTCTGCTTATTAATGGGGCTGTGGGAGCAGGAAGGACTCACCCCTGACTGCTCTAAAAATGCTGAACGAGGAGTCCAACCTGGTGATGAAAGCTGCTCTCTGAAGGTAGACCCTCAGTAAAAGCAACATTCGATTCTGCTTCAAACATAGAGGACAGTAGAAGAGGCAAAGTGAAAGGCAGACTTTCAGAATAAAATTAGCCTATTTTTTTCAATTAATTATTTTTTTCCTTAAAACATACACCTATGATACTAAATCCACTTCGTTGAGACTCATGTAAGGGTAAGCTTAGACAATTCCACCAAACAGTGTTTCTTTGCAAGCTGAGATGTGAGTCATAAAAGTGAGTCATTTAACCTTACTGGGTAGAGCTCAGACAGATAGCAGAAAAGAGTTGGGGTGTTCAGAAACCTGCTGCACCCATGGCTACTGTGAGTGGACTTGACACAAGAAGAATGAATGCGCTGAAGAGTGGCCTGTTTTCTTGACAAGCAGGAAAACATAAAGCATGCTTTCTCCGCAATGGGTTAAGTATAATATCAAATGTGCATTTCAGAATAGTTGTAAGATGCCTGTAAGAGCAGATCTTACATAAATGCAACATGTTTGGTGGCAGAATCTTTCTTTCTAAAAGATTAATAGAAGCTGTAAGTTTGGTACAATGATATGTTTGTCTACCCTTCTTATATTTGGGCTATTATTTCATTAGTCAAGATAAAAAAGATCACATAAGAAAACAAAGTTGACCTCAAAACTGGCAAGAAAGCAAACTTGTCTCAAACCAAGACCGTTCCACAGTCTTGGGACCTCTTGACAAGACTAGTTCTCTCTTGCTTCTGTAAAGACTATGCTAATAAATTTTCTAAAATTAAATAATTTCAGCATGTAAAAGTCTGTATGGAGTCAGGCATGGTTGTGGACACCTTTAATCCCAGCACTTGGGAGGCAGAGGTAGAAGTATTACCACGAGTTCAAGACCAACCTGAGAGACTACATAGTGAATTCCAGGTCTGCCTGGGCTAGAGTGAGACCTTACATTGAAACACACACACACACACACACACACACACACACACACACACACACACCGAAATAAAAAGTAAAAGAAAAAGAAAAGTCTTTATAGAAGGGCAGGAGAGATGGTTTAGTGGGTAAAGTGCTTATCATGCTAGAATGAGAGAACCTGAGTTCAGATCCCCAATTATCTCATAAAATACTAGTGTGGGCACACAGCTAGCCCCAGTATATATAAGGATTTCCTGCACTCTAGAGTCAGTCATAAATCCTATCTCAGAAAGTAAGATGGAGAATGGTAGAGCAAGACACTTAATCTTTGATGTTTTGTTTCCACATTGTTGTACATTCATGCTTGCATGCCCACGTCCCCATATATATGTGAACACACACACATGAATGCATGCATAGCACACACACACACACACACACACACACACACTTTATTGGATTAAATAAGAGTCATCTTGTGCAACCCTAAGCTGCAACTGAACATCCCAATTTATGGCACATATAGTGTCCAGAATATCACTGCTCCATTTCGTATATCCAATAGGATATAGGGACCTAGCAGAAGCTTATAGTGACAATAGTATTTGTTGTCCCTGATCACACAGAGGTTCATCTATGCCAAACAATGGTCAGACATGCCATTTTATAGTGTTTGATTATGTCAATTATTTTCATTTGTCATTTATATAAAGCCAGAAATGTAATCTACTGTAATATGATAGACTGTATTCAAACCAGACATGATAATTGCATTATTAGAGTATGACAGTAACCTGTATTAAAATAATTATGAAATAATAATAATGTAGTAGTGTCATTTAACAAAACTCATATTTCTTTGCCTTTTCATTTGAATTTTTGACATTTAGAGTAATTCATGCACTGCCTTGAGAAAAGATTCTTAACTATTCTTACAGAAAGAAGGATTCTGGGGCTGGAGAGTTGGTGTAGGAGTTAAGGAACTTTCCTGCAAAGCCTAATGACCTGGGTTCAATTCCCTAGTATCCATGTAAAGCCAGATGCACAAAGTGGCACATGTGTCTCATTTTTGTTTGCAGCAACTGGAGGCCCTGGCACACTCATTCTCTCTGTTTGTCTCTCTTCTATCTACCTGTGTTTGCAAATAAATAAATAAAATATTTAAAAAAGAAGGAAGGATTCTGTAACTAAATATTCTACAATAGAGCAAAAATATGGTAAAAGCATTGTACTTTGTGATTTTATTAATATTTCCTTCTTAAGTCTAGAATTCATGCAGGCTTTTCTAGTTAAAAGAGTTAAGTAAACTGTGTATGGTGGCATATGCCTTTAATCCCAGCATTCAGGAGGCAGAGGTAGGAGGATCACCGTGAGTTTGAGGCCACCCAGAGAATCCAGAGTGAATTTCAGGTCAGCCTGGACTAGAGTGAGACCCTGCCTCAAAAAAAAACAAAAAACAAACAAGCAAAAAAACAAAAAAAAGAGTTAAGTAAAACCTTATGTCTATGATAGCATATACAAGTGTGCTTGTCAAATGTGAAGTGGAGTGGAGTGGTAGGGTTTGGGAAGAGGTAGGTTAGGTATATGCATGTTTGTAAAGTGCTCATGAGAATGTCTTATTCAAAGCCAGTATCCTTGAGGACTAGAGTTACTCCATTCATAAGGAAAGGTTTTCCTAAAGGTATCTAACTCTAAACATAACATATCTATGATAAGCATTTATCGACCTCTCTCTTAAAACACATCTTAAATGAAAAAGGCATTGCTAGATATCACACTAACCCTAAATATTATAGGCAGTTCCCTAATTTCTTGACACAGCATTGCATATGCTAAACTTTAAAGAACCATTTTGGGAAGTCAGCAACTAATGTGTCATGGCTATAATGCATTTTTATTAATATTATAATATTATATTTATCTCTAAAATAAAATTATTATAATAAATGAGATATGTTTGGTCTCTATCTTTATTAATGTTTCAAATTAATATACCAAGTTTTATAAGCGATATAGCTTTTGCATTCTTTTTGAAATTATTACTATAGTAATCACAAGACCACTGTCTAGAGACAAGACTATATGTAAAAAAAAAGATAAATATAACTATTCATTTTGTTTCTTTAAACCTCAGAGGAAACATATAGTAGCTACATTATCATGGTAACTATGCAATGTCTGTGATTAATATATACAACTGCCTTTTACGGCTACTGCATTAAGAGTATTTTGGTTCATTCCACTCTAAATTCTACTCAAAGTAAGTGTGAATTCACTCTTAAGCAGATATATAACCTATGTAACTCAAAGGAGAATAGAATTTCAAAGAATGAAAATTGTTCTACATGAAAATCTTGTTATATTACTTTGGCAATATTAAGCTGCTAAATTAACAAAAATGTTCAGGTGTAATTCCTTTAACCAATAAAATACTCTTGAAAACATCTTTAAAGTAAACTACATTGAAATCGTTTTTTTAAGGAAGCATACAGTAAAAATACTAACAAGGCAAATATCTTTTTCTAAATCCAGGCATATATTTGACTAAAACGGTATTCACTTCTATTCACACACTATTTTAATATCAAAGTTAACCAACATAACCAATTGTACTGAGCCTTTTCCTAATTGAGCAACAGAGACTCATCCTGATTGTGTGTACACTGCATTGTTGTTGAAGTTATCTCTTGCTCGGGAAGTATAAGACTATATGATGCCAAGTTTAAAAAGAATAAAGTCACTCTTTGTTGTTCACTGAATTGTGTCACTCTAAAATTCATATGTTAAAGGCTCTAATCATCAGTATCTTAAAATATTATGCTATTTAGAGTTAAGACCATTAAAAGGGTGATTAAGTTAAAATGAGGCATTTAGGGAAGGCCATAACTGAATCTCATTGGTGCCATTAAAAAACAAAAGGGAGCTGGAGAGATGGCTCAGTGATTAAGGCATCTGCCTACAATGCCTAACAACCCAGGTTCAGTTCCTTAGTACCCATGTAAAGCTAGATGCACAAAGTGGCACATGTGACCAGAGTCCCTGGCATGCCCATTCTCTCTCTCTCTCTCTCTCCTTTCCTCCCTCTCTTCCCTCCCTCTCTCTCTGCCTCTCTCTCTCTCTCTCTCTCTCCTTTCAAATAAATAAATTAAATATTTTTTAACAAAATAATAAACAAAAAAAGGAAATCTGAACATAGAAGACTCCAGAGACCCCTGTAGGGTGAGACAAGACCATGTGCACGCACTGTAAAACAACCATGTCTAACACAAGGTGAGAAATTAAAAAAAAAAAAATCTGACCTGTTGGCTCCCTTAGCTTTCATGTGTGCCCCCAAAATTGTGAGGACATTTCTATTGGTTAAGCTGCAATTCCAGTGGGAGGGAACCACCTTAACAGTCTCATACAGAATATTCCAAAGAGAATTTACACAACATACAGGCAAATATAAGATAAATGCTTGCAACTATGATACTTTTCAGCCTACTTTGATTTCAATTAGTAATGCATCAAAATGAACTTATATCAAAATATGTCTTTTTATGACTGCATGATTTTCCATTGTGTGAAATGACTATTATTTAACAACTAATGTAATTGTGGTTTGAATTAGGTGTTCCCAGAAACTCATGCATTCTAAATGCTGGGTCTCCAGCTGGTGGTAATTTGGGAATTGGATCTTCCTGTAAGCAGTGTATTGTCGGGGTCAGGTTTATGGGTGTTGTAGCCAGCTTCCCCCTGCCAGTGTTTGGCACACTCTCCTGATGCTGTTGTCTACCTGATGTTGGACAAGGAGTGATTTCCAGACTCTGTTCCTGCCATGGTTTCCCTGTCATCATGGAGCTTCCCTTTGTGTCTGTAAACCAAAATAGACCCTTTCCTTACATAAGCTGCTTTTGGCCAGGTGCTTTGTGCCAGCAATGGGAAGCTGACTGCAAAGGTAAATTGGTACCAGAGAAGTGGTGTCATTACTGCTTAAAACATGACTGTGTGTCTTTTGGTCTTTTGGAACTGATTTGCTGAAAGAATAAGAAAAGATTTGAAAGCTTGACCTAAAAGACACCTTACCATGCTATAAGTACAGCTTGATAGATTCTGTTCAGATTTGAAAGACATGAATGCAATGAGAACTATGGACTGTGAGGTTTGATTTATGAAGGTGAGAAAGAACTTTTTCAAGACTGGTCTAGAAGAAGTTTGTGTAAGAGGCTTAATGAGTTCTGATTGCCTGTGGCCTGATGACTTTTTTGGGGTTACATTGCATAGAAATGGACTGGTGTGAGCAGATGGATATGGCACAGAAAGAAAATGAAGCTGAAGACAATAGCTTGGTTTAGCTCTGTTCTGCTTTGGGACAGCAGAAAGAATGTGGACTCTTTTGAAAGTGAGGGAAGGGTCTGATTGCTAAAAGACTGGAGTGCTCTCCAACTCGGTTTTATTCCCCCTGCATTAACAAGTTGGTAGCCTAACTGGTACTATGGAGTCTATCAAATGCAGAAAAGACAGGGTCGTTGAATTTGCAATGTAGTTCAGTTTTGTTTGTTTGTTTGTTTGTTTTTTGTTTTCTTGTTTGTTTGAAATGGCCATGGGCAATGTGAAGCAGGCTTGTTGTATTACCAGCATGGAGCCTGGTGAAGCCATGAAGATAAATCATGAGTTCTGGTGGAAATCCTAGGACTGTGACACAGCCTCCATGGGGATCTGCCAGCTTGGGATGCATTGCTCCCCAAGCTGTTAGAAGGGCTGGAATGTGAAATATTAGAATTGGTAGACTTGGAAACTTGTCACTGGTTAGAGCTGTTGGACTTGGAGTTACAGAATTTGATGTTTTTCCTGTTTGTTTAAAGTCTTGTATTAGTTCTGCCTTTCTTTGTCATGCCCAATTCCATCTTTTGAAGTATGAATGTTTCTTCTTTGCCACTTATTGTTTTTCTTTGTTTATTTACTTGTTTGTTTTACAGCTAATAGTTAAGAGACATTGGACTTATGGGGATGTTTGAACAGTAGTGGGATTAATAAAAATTATGGAGATTGGGTGGAGAGATGGTTTAGTGGTTAAGGCAATTGCCTGGGAAGCCTAAGGACCCAGGATTGGTTACCCAGTACCCATGTATCAGATACACAAGGTGGCACATATGTCTGAAGTTCATTTGCAGTAGCTAGAGGCCCTGGCATGTCCATTCTTTCTCTTTCAAATAAATAAAAAAAAATATGGAGACTGTTAAAGTGGAAGTAAATACATTGCATTTTACTTCATGTATGGTTACCAATTTATGAAGGTTAGGGGAAGAATGTGGTTGTTTGTAAGAGGTATAGCCCATAAACTCATCTCTTCTTAATGCTTGGTCCCTGGCTGGTGGCAATTTGTGAATTAGAGTCTTCTAGACATGAGTTGTTGGGGCAGGTTTATGGGTGTTATAGACAGCTTCCACTTGCCAGCATTTGGCTCTCCGTTGCTGCTGCTGTTTACCTGATGTTGGCCAGGAGGTGATGTCCAACGTCTGCTCATGCCACCATTCCCCCTGCTATCATGGAGCTTCCCCTAAAGCCTGTAAGCCAAAATAAATCCTTTCTTCCTATAAGGTGCTTTGGGTAGGGTGCTTTGTGCCCGCAATGAGAAACTGACTACAACACTAAGATAAATACTTAGGTTGATTTTAGTATCTTATAAGACATAATGCAGTCAATAATCTTGGACAGGTATCCCATTTTTATGAATATATTTGCAGAAATGATTCCTAGATATAGGATTACAGACAGGGTCAAGAGATATGTGCATTTACAAAACATCACTAAATGCCCACCACAGAAGTTACAGCAATTTAGACTTGTATAATAATGATGTGTTACAACATTTATTTCTCCATATTTTAAACAATATTGGGCTACATAAAACTTTATATATATAATCCCATTATAGTTTTCTATTATTATGATATTAAGATTTTTAAAAATCTTTTAAAATACTATGTACACTATCTTTTCTATAAACTGTCTGCTCATATTCTTCTTTCATTGTTTTATTAGGTAACTGGTAATTTTACCATTAATTTAATGAATTCTTTACATATTAACAATATTACCACTTGCTCTACAATATAATATGTGTTTGCAAATTACTTATTTGTACTTTATCATTGGTCTTTTCAATGTGTTTCTGATGCTTTTTACATGCATATTTTAATGCAAATTAATCAACTTACTGACATTTCTAAATTGTGTCACATTTAAAAAGAAATTTCCCACTTAGATAATTTTTTGTAAATCTCTATTATTTTCTAAAAAATGGATGGATTTTCCTTTTTTATTTAAATATTTGATCTATCTGAAATGTAGTTATTGAAAGAAATGAGTCAATGAATAAACAACTCTAAAAGATATTCATCTCATTTTCTCAATATCTTTCCCAATGTCAGTGCCAATGGCCAGGATGTTAAGGTGAGAAATTAAAAAAAAAAATCTGACCTGTTGGCTCCCTTAGCTTTCATGTGTGCCCCCAAAATTGTGAGGACATTTCTATTGGTTAAGCTGCAATTCCAGTGGGAGGAACCACCTTAACAGTCTCATACAGAATATTCCAAAGAGAATTTACACAACATACAGGCAAATATAAGATAAATGCTTGCAACTATGATACTTTTCAGCCTACTTTGATTTCAATTAGTAATGCATCAAAATGAACTTATATCAAAATATGTCTTTTATGACTGCATGATTTTCCATTGTGTGAAATGACTATTATTTAACAACTAATGTAACTGTGGTTTGAATTAGGTGTTCCCAGAAACTCATGCATTCTAAATGCTGGGTCTCCAGCTGGTGGTAATTTGGGAATTGGATCTTCCTGTAAGCAGTGTATTGTCGGGGTCAGGTTTATGGGTGTTGTAGCCAGCTTCCCCCTGCCAGTGTTTGGCACACTCTCCTGATGCTGTTGTCTACCTGATGTTGGACAAGGAGTGATTTCCAGACTCTGTTCCTGCCATGGTTTCCCCTGTCATCATGGAGCTTCCCTTTGTGTCTGTAAACCAAAATAGACCCTTTCCTTACATAAGCTGCTTTTGGCCAGGTGCTTTGTGCCAGCAATGGGAAGCTGACTGCAAAGGTAAATTGGTACCAGAGAAGTGGTGTCATTACTGCTTAAAACATGACTGTGTGTCTTTTGGTCTTTTGGAACTGATTTGCTGAAAGAATAAGAAAAGATTTGAAAGCTTGACCTAAAAGACACCTTACCATGCTATAAGTACAGCTTGATAGATTCTGTTCAGATTTGAAAGACATGAATGCAATGAGAACTATGGACTGTGAGGTTTGATTTATGAAGGTGAGAAAGAATTTTTTCAAGACTGGTCTAGAAGAAGTTTGTGTAAGAGGCTTAATGAGTTCTGATTGCCTGTGGCCTGATGACTTTTTTGGGGTTACATTGCATAGAAATGGACTGGTGTGAGCAGATGGATATGGCACAGAAAGAAAATGAAGCTGAAGACAATAGCTTGGTTTAGCTCTGTTCTGCTTTGGGACAGCAGAAAGAATGTGGACTCTTGAAAGTGAGGGAAGGGTCTGATTGCTAAAAGACTGGAGTGCTCTCCAACTCGGTTTTATTCCCCCTGCATTAACAAGTTGGTGGCCTAACTGGTACTATGGAGTCTATCAAATGCAGAAAAGAGAGGGTCGTTGAATTTGCAATGTAGTTCAGTTTTGTTTGTTTGTTTGTTTTTTGTTTTCTTGTTTGTTTGAAATGGCCATGGGCAATGTGAAGCAGGCCTGTTGTATTACCAGCATGGAGCCTGGTGAAGCCATGAAGATAAATCATGAATTCTGGTGGAAACTCTAGGACTGTGACACAGCCTCCATGGGGATCTGCCAGCTTGGGATGCATTGCTCCCCAAGCTGTTAGAAGGGCTGGAATGTGAAATATTAGAATTGGTAGACTTGGAAACTTGTCACTGGTTAGAGCTGTTGGACTTGGAGTTACAGAATTTGATGTTTTTCCTGTTTGTTTAAAGTCTTGTATTAGTTCTGCCTTTCTTTGTCATGCCCAATTCCATCTTTTGAAGTATGAATGTTTCTTCTTTGCCACTTATTGTTTTTCTTTGTTTATTTACTTGTTTGTTTTACAGCTAATAGTTAAGAGACATTGGACTTATGGGGATGTTTGAACAGTAGTGGGATTAATAAAAATTATGGAGATTGGGTGGAGAGATAGTTTAGTGGTTAAGGCAATTGCCTGGGAAGCCTAAGGACCCAGGATTGGTTACCCAGTACCCATGTATCAGATACACAAGGTGGCACATATGTCTGAAGTTCATTTGCAGTAGCTAGAGGCCCTGGCATGTCCATTCTTTCTCTTTCAAATAAATAAAGAAAAATATGGAGACTGTTAAAGTGGAAGTAAATACATTGCATTTTACTTCATGTATGGTTACCAATTTATGAAGGTTAGGGGAAGAATGTGGTGGTTTGTAAGAGGTATAGCCCATCAACTCATCTCTTCTTAACGCTTGGTCCCCGGCTGGTGGCAATTTGTGAATTAGAGTCTTCTAGACATGAGTTGTTGGGGCAGGTTTATGGGTGTTATAGACAGCTTCCACTTGCCAGCATTTGGCACTCCCTTGCTGCTGCTGTTTACCTGATGTTGGCCAGGAGGTGATGTCCAACGTCTGCTCATGCCACCATTCCCCCTGCTATCATGGAGCTTCCCCTAAAGCCTGTAAGCCAAAATAAATCCTTTCTTCCTATAAGGTGCTTTTGGTAGGGTGCTTTGTGCCCGCAATGAGAAGCTGACTACAACACTAAGATAAATACTTAGGTTGATTTTAATATCTTATAAGACATAATGCAGTGAATAATCTTGGACAGGTATCCCATTTTTATGAATATATTTGCAGAAATGATTCCTAGATATAGGATTACAGACAGGGTCAAGAGATATGTGCATTTACAAAACATCACTAAATGCCCACCACAGAAGTTACAGCAATTTAGACTTGTTTAATAATGATGTGTTACAACATTTATTTCTCCATATTTTAAACAATATTGGGCTACATAAAACTTTATATATATAATCCCATTATAGTTTTCTATTATTATGATATTAAGATTTTTAAAAATCTTTTAAAATACTATGTACATTATCTTTTCTATAAACTGTCTGCTCATATTCTTCTTTCATTGTTTTATTGGGTAACTGGTAATTTTACCATTAATTTAATGAATTCTTTACATATTAACAATATTACCACTTGCTCTACAATATAATATGTGTTTGCAAATTACTTATTTGTACTTTATCATTGGTCTTTTCAATGTGTTTCTGATGCTTTTTACATGCATATTTTAATGCAAATTAATCAACTTACTGACATTTCTAAATTGTGTCACATTTAAAAAGAAATTTCCCACTTAGATAATTTTTTGTAAATCTCTATTATTTTCTAAAAAATGGATGGATTTTCCTTTTTTATTTAAATATTTGATCTATCTGAAATGTAGTTATTGAAAGAAATGAGTCAATGAATAAACAACTCTAAAAGATATTCATCTCATTTTCTCAATATCTTTCCCAATGTCAGTGCCAATGGCCAGGATGTTTGCATAAATCTCATGGATCTTGGCAAAGGAACTACCATGAAACCACTTTTCAAGTTTAAATTTTGTTGCCCAACTTTAGGCGTACAGAAGGAGCTCTGGAAAGTGTGATATGTGCGCATGCATGTATGCAAGTATGTATATATGTACTTGTGGTGGTTTGATTCAGGTATCCCACATAAACATAGGTGATATGAATGCTAGGTTCCCAGCTGATGGAGATTTGGGAACTAACGCCTCCTGGAGGTGGTGTATTGTTGTGGGCAGACTTATGGGTGTTATAGCCAGTTTCCCCTTGCCAGTGTTTGGCACACTCTCCTGTTCCTGTTGTATACCTGATGTTGGCCAGGGGGGTGATGTCCATCCTCTGTTCATGCTATCATTTTCCCCTGCCATCATGGAGCTTCCCCTTGAGTCTGTAAGCCAAAATAATAAGAAGAGCATGAAAGATGCATGCCTGCTTCTTAAAAGACTTGGACTATGTGACCTGTCTTTCTAGGTCTGGGTTACTTCACTTCATGTAATTTTTTCCAGTTGTAATATGTAAAGAAAGGGATGTGAGGCTGAACATGAGCTATGATTCAAAAAAGGAGGCCATAAGAAAGGAATAAGTGATGAGAATGAGAATGGGGAGGAAAGAAAAAAGAAAATATGTCATATGAAAACAGAAAGGAGGCTAAGGTTGATAAGAGAGAGCAAAAAGGGAAAGAAGGAAGATAGAAAGAGGGGGGAAAAGAAACAAAAAAAAATTGAGGGGCTGGAGAGATGGTCCTGCAGTTAAAGGCACTTGATTGCAAAGCCTGCCAGTTCAGGTGCAATCCCCAGCCACCCACAAAAAGCTGGATGGGCATTCATTTGCAGCAACAGATCATCCCCCATAAACACACACACACACACACACATACACACACACACACACACGTGCAAATAAATATTAAAAAAAAATTGTTCCACCACCCTGAGACTACATAGTGAATTCCAGGTCAGTCTGGGCTAGAGTGAAACCCTATCTCAAAAAAACAAAACAACAACAACAACAAAATTCTTCCAAAACACTGTAATGAACCCTAATTCTTTGTATGCTAAAAAAAAAAAAAAAAAAAAAAAAAAAAAAAAAAAAAGCCATGTATATACAGCCTTGTCCCAGAAATTACACTCTTTTCACTAACTAGAACCTCATTAGACGATTTCATCTACTTGCAAAGATCATAGAAATGTATCCCAGTTGAACTGTTAGATATAAGAAAGCACATGGATTTTGGTAAGATGCTAGGATTTTTGCAATAGCAGGAAGTAATTCTGGTGTGAAGACTTTGAGGCTGGCATATAAGGTGCAAGATCTATGTAAATAGAACAAAATAGTACTTAGGAGTTGCTAAACTGAGGAGACTGGAGAAAAATGCTAAGTATACTTCCATTGTTAATTTGTAATCCACAGAATAATCTTTGATTTTATTTATTTATACAATATGACCAATAAAATTATATATATATATGGCATATAACATGATGTCTTGACATGTGCATACGTTGTGAGATGAGTAAATTAAGCTATTTAGCAAAAACATTAGCCTCATATAGTTGCCATTCATTTCAGTGAAAGATACTTACAATCAACTGTCATCACCTTTTTGGGAAGGAACACTGGTCTTCACTATAGTCACTATATTGTACATAGGTCTCTTGAATTATTTTCCTATCTAAAGTAATTCTTTATATAGTATAACAAAATCTCCTCATTCTATCTACATTTGTTAGTGTGGTTATTTGAATGGATATCCCCCAATAGACTTGGAAGTTTTATTAAAACTTGTAACTTGGATTTACAGCAGTCTGGCTAGAGGAATTGTCACTGGTGGCAGATCCTGGGATCCAGCCCAAAGGTGTGTTTGGGTTGGATCTGAATTCCAGGCAAAGGCATGCAGAGTGAACTTTGTCTGGGTCTCTGTTGCTTACCTGTTGGTTTTGGCTCTTGCTGTTGGTGGTGCTGTTGGTGATATTTCTCTCTGTGTGGATCTGTGAAAGGGGGCCAGCTTCTTCCATCATTATGGAACATCCCATGTAAATGTGAGCTTCAAATAAACTAACTCTGTTCCTCCTGTAATCTGTGTCTGGTTTATCCCAGCAACATGAAGATGACTATGACAGAATTGGTACCAGGACTGAGGAGTGAGGTGTTATTGTAAGATGAATCTGACCATGTAGATTATTGTCTTTTGAAACTTTTATTTTGGAGGAATGAACATGAACTTGGTACTTGCAACTGAAGATACCTTCTAGAGAAGTAAACCAAGGTTTATGAACTATTCTGGTGAGAGTTTGAAAATGCTAAGTGCAGAGAAAATTGTATTTGGAGACTTTGCTTATGAACTTTCTAACAGGAAGGAAAGATTGACAGGGAACTTTGTTGTAACTGGGCTACTGGAATAAGGGTTGGCTGTGTTCTGCTACCCATGCCAAGAGAGTTTGATCAAGGCTCAATTGGTAATGGAATGATGTGCTTGGCTCAAGATATAGAACTGAGAAATTTAAAGTTTAAAGTTGGAAAAACTTAAGCAAATTTAAAATTATTGACAATAAGACTGGTTGCTAATGCTGCTATTGTTAAGGAGATATTACCATGATTAAGGATGGCCCAACTGTTTTACATTGAAATAATGAAAAGGATGCCTGAGGAAAGACTGAATGATAAAAATACAAACTTGGGCTGGAGAGATGGCTTAGCGGTTAAGGCGCCTGCCTCCTAAGCCTGAGAACGCTGGTTCCAATCTCCCATGGTTCCAATCTCCAGGTCCCACATTTAGCCAGATGCAAAGTGACACAAGGGTGCAATGCTGCACTTGCCCACAAGGGGGCGTACACATCTGGATTTCTTTCATAGAAGCTGAGAGACTGCTGGCGAGCCCATTCTCTGTCTTCCTCTCCCTCTCTCTCTGTCTCTCTCTTTGTCTCTCTCCAAAAATAAAAAATAAAAATAAAATAAAATAAAATACAAACTCTTGCTGGGTGTGGTGGCGCACGCCTTTAATCCCAGCCCTCAGGAGGCAGAGATAGGAGGATCACCATGAGTTCAAGGCCACCCTGAGACTACATAGTGAATTCCAGATCAGCCTGAACTAGAGTGAGACCTACCTTGAAAAACCAAAAAAAAAAAAAAAAAAAAAAAAAAAAAAAAACTCTTTTGAAAGGAGTTGACTAAAAGGAAAGAACTTAAGAACTTGATCTTCAAGGTCATGATTTACTATCCCTGAATAATAACATGTCTGTATTCAAATATGATATTGGTTTCAGAAGCATGAAAAATGCATGGAGTGGGTCATGAAGTTCACATGATTCCAGGAGCCACTGCTGAGGCATGACATGAGGCAGGAAATGATATCCCTCATAGGTCAGTAAAGCCATTAGAAGATGGTTGATGGTTTTCAGAGACCCAAGAATATTTAGAAATATCAGGACTGTGTAAGGGCTACCACAGAGTGCTTTTGGCTTCAGATGAAAGTTTTCACTGGCTACTCAGCCCAACTGTAGGTGCAAATTGAAAGATCCAGAGACTGCCAGTCTCTGGTTATGATGATTGGACTTAAACTGCAGATGTTTGATGTCTGCTTGATGGTTATTGAGTTTGCATTGGTCCAGTTTCTCCTTGTTATGTCTTATAATAGTTACAAATGTTTACTCTGTGCCTTTATATATTAAAACTATACAACTTGTTTTGATTTTACAGGATTCACACTAAAAGACCATCTTAAATCTCAGATGAGATCTGGGGCTTTGGAACTATCTTAAGTAGATAAAGACTATGGGGACTTTTAAAGTTGGTCTGAATACAGTTTATAATGTCAGATGGTTATGAATCTGTTGGGGGACTGGAGCAAAATGTGGTAGTTTGAATGGATGCCCCCCCAATAGATTCAGTAGTTTATTAAAGCTTGTAACTTATTAGATTTCCAGAAGCCTGGCTGGAAAATGTGTCACTGGTGGCAGATCCTGGGGTCTGTCCCAAAGGTGTGTTTGGAGGTGGATCTGTTTCCAGCCTAAGGTATGCAGAGCAGTCTGAGCTCTGCCGGGGATTTCTGGAGTGTGCTGCTTTTGGTGCTGCTGGTGGTATTTTTATCTGCATGGACCTGTGAAGAGAGCCAGCTCCTTCCACTATTATGGAATGTCCCATGGATCTGTAAACTTCAAACAAATTCCATTCCTCCTATAAACTGTGTCTGGTTTGGACATTTATCCCAACAATGTGAAGTTGACTACCACAGTTAGCTACCATTCTAATCTCTGCTTTGATGGGCCTATTTTCTTTCTTTCTTTTTTTTTTTTTTTTTTTAAAAAAAATATTTTTATTTGTTTATTTGCAACAGAGAAAGAGAGACAGAGAGAATGGGTGTTCCAGGGCCTCCAGCCACTGCAAATGAACTCCAGAAGCATGTGCTGCTTTGGGCATCTGGCTTTATGTGGGTACTGGGAAATTAAATTCCAGTCATTAGGCTTTGGAAGCAAGGGCCTTTACTGCTGATCCATCCCTCCAGCCCTGAAAATGGCCTAATAACCCAGTAAGAGTAATTGTAACATAAAGAGTAAGTATATCATCCAGATCCAGTAGCACAGGTAAGAATAGTCTCCAGTTCTCTCAAAAAAGCCACTAATTCATCCCATGAGCTATATAAATAATGCTAAGGACTGCTAACAGATGCACTGATGTCCAGATTCTGTAACACAGCACAGAGCCCTGGGTAATGTCTGTAAGTTTAGCTAAGACAGGGGACAAGGAAAAAGATAAACACAGATGTTCAATGCCTTTACTTTGATGTTCACATTGCAAACAAGTAAATCAACATGTGATGTCATGTTTTCCTAATAATTGTTGATTCAAAGGAGGCCAAGGACACTGGTGCATTTACTTGTTGATAAGAAAGAATTGCTCACCTTGCCAAAAAGTTCTGAGGGAAACTTCTAACAGTTAGAGACAGTATGAATCGAAGAACTCAGCCCGAGTTCAAGAAGGAGGTATCTGTGAACTCTGTGGTGACTCCTTGGATTATCAGGTGACGGGTATGAAGTATCTTCTTGACATAACAGAATACCACAGAGCTGCAGAGCCAGATAAGCATCACCATCCACCACATGCCATTTTATTATAATCAGAAAATGACCAGATATCCCATGAAGACCTCTAACTTAGAAACATAGGGGCTTGCTACTACTTCTAGGTAACAGGAACACAAAGTCTTCAAGATGGACAAAATACCTGGGTTTTCTACTAATGTTCCACTGTGTGTTACCTCTTCTTTTCCCACTAATGCCTTCCAAACAGTCCCTTGCTATGCTTCTGGGCTTCTGTCCCTACCAATATGCTACATGCACATTGTCTCCTTCTCCAGCTTGCATCATGACACTTTCTCTTGGAATTCATGGTAAACTAGCCTTATGATATTCTTTGTTTTCATTCTCAGCATTTTATATAATAAAATGAAGGTGGAGGAGAAGTAGATAGGTTGAAAGAATCAAGAGCGTAAAAGCAGCCTTCACATAACACCCAGTTTATTCACTCAAAGCCATATATATATTATTCATTTGTATATACATATATATTTTAGTCTTAATCTCCACTTATGACGAAATGCAAAATAATGTTGAATTTGCTGGACCTGAACTATCAAATCAGTCAGAGCAACAAACTATCAAATAAAGGAAATCTTGATGTCTTTAATGATTTAAATTTAAGTGCTGCTTATGAGGAGACCCTCAAAAGGCTTCTAGGTTCATAACAGGAAGACATTGGAAAGTTATATCCATGACTTTTCTTGAATGCATACCAACAACTAACAACAAACCTGAAGAGAGACCTGTACTGTGTGAAGAAGCAGGAAAGGTTTCTACCTAAGAAAGGCAATCCCAGATACTGCACAAGCTGGAGAAAAGATTAGGGTATACACTTTCTAAAAATGCTAATTACTTTCGGTGGCCTGCTTTGACAGTACAAGCCCAAAGAGCCATAGCATAACGTTTGTACCATAAGAAAAAGTTGAGAAGACTTCAGAGAAATCTTGCTGGGTGGCACTGGCTAAGGAAGCCAGTAATAAGAGACTGTATTCAATGCCATCTTCCCTAAGTCAACAACCTCAAAGTGCAATGTGAGGACATCAGAATGGTAAATGGAAGACACACATACACAGTCAGAGAAGGAGAGAGCCAAGAGCAAAAACAATCCAAAGGAATCACATGTGGAATTTTGATGCAGTAATGGTAACCAGAACACAGTCCAAGTTCTCAATGCCCACATGTTTATCTAAGCATAGAAAAACTACCTCAGAGAGCCAGGTATGAAGCTGAGGCAGGATGGTCACTAGGCTGCACAGGGAGACTCAATCTCAAAAGAACAAAATTTCTAATCAATCTCAGTGTTTATTGTCCTATCTTACCATGTTCATATGAAATATAAGACAAAAAATGAAGATAAAAAGGCAACAAAGAACAAATGAGAAATACAACTATCAGAACCTTGTTCATATATGATCAGATTTTGAACAAGGAATCAAAAAAATCTGTGATTAACTTGTTCAAGGTTGTATGGAAAAGGTCAACAAACATAAGATTAGATGGGTAATTACATACAAGAAATGGAAACATTGGAGAATCAAGTGAACTTGTAATATCAGCACTCAAGAGGTAGAGGAGGGTTGGCTAGACACCTTCACAAACCCAAAAGCCAGGCAGACAAACAAATAGCAACAAAGAATCAAATGAAATTGCTTAAATTCAAGTACATATTAATTGAGATAAAGAATTTCTTTGACAGACTTAATGGATTTAATATAGCCAGAAAGAATTAATAACCTCAGATATATAATGATAGGAATTTACCAAATTGAAACAAAAAAAAGAAAAAAGAATGAGAGGGCATAGAGCAAGGAATCTAGAGTCCAAGAAAGGTTTTATATATATGTGTGTGTGTGTGTGTGTGTGTGTACTTGGAAAATTCCAATCAGAAGTAAGAGCAAAGGAGTGAATGGGACAAAGAAAAATGCAAAGACCGACTTACCAAGAATGAAACTTTACTAATATAAATATATGTTTTGGTTAATGGAAAGTTACAAATGTCAGAGCTGCAAAGATGGCTTAGTGGTTAAAAGTGTTTGCTTGCAAAGCCTGCTGACCTGGATTCAATCCCAAACTACTCACTTAAACTAAAGGTGAAAGTAGTGCAATCTCATTTGCAGCAGCAAGAGACCCTGGAACTTCCCATCACACACACACACACACACACACACACACACACACACACACACACACACAAGAGTCCCTGGCACTTCCCACCACCACCACACACACACACACACACACACACACACCTGTAAATAAAATTTTGAAAAGTATTTAAAATACTTTTTGAAATACTTTAAAAATATTTTAGTGTGTGCTGATACTGTGTGTATGTGTGCACATGCGCATGCAAGAGAAAGCGAGAGAGGAGAGAGAGGAAAGAGAGAATCTTGATGTTACAGGGCCTCTTGCAACCACAAACAAACTCTAGATACATGTGTTACTTTGTGCATTTGGCTTTACAAGTGTACTGGGAAACTGAACCTGGACTGGCAGGCTTTGTAAGCAAATACCTTTAACTGCTAAGTCATCTCCCCAGGCCCTGATTAAAATTTTTTTTAAAAAAAGGCAAATCTTTATAGATGAGAGCTAAACATTATTTGTAGATAATCCTCCTTCCAAGAGAATTATTTTCTCTTCTGTTAGAAGATAGTTTGGATGTAGTGAGTCATTGCCAAGGTCTACTTTAAAAATGGGAAATTAGTACCTTTAACAGTGGAGAAACTGAACAGAAACACCTCAATCAAATAAGCATTGCCATTGGTGAGCAATACTGATGTTAGAAACTTGATATATGAAAGACATTTCATCTTGCTGATATTTTCCCCAAACCCCATAATTCTCATCTAATCCTGAAAAAAATCAGGCAGACACAAATTAAAGCTCATTCTAAAAACCACCAATGCAGTACTCTCCAAAGGTGTCCGTGGAATGAGAGACAATGAAAGACGTAAAACCCTTTCATGAGAATTGCATCTAGTGTCACATGAGGAGTCCGAGCAACATGTTATTTGGCTTTGATACTAAAGTAGAAAAAGACTCTGAGGAATTCTGTATGCAGTCTGTGGTCATTTGCATGGACGTCTCCCAATAGATACAGGAGTTTTATTAAAGCTTGTATCCTGGTGTCACTATGGGCAGAACCTGGGGTCCAGCCCTAAGGGGTGGGTTCGACCCAGAATTCCAACCTAAGAGATGCAAAGTGCCTGAGTTCTGCCTGGATCCCTCTGGCTTGGCTGCTGATTTTTTTTTTTTTTTTCCCATGGGCAGGAGATTATTTATTGGAGAATGAGAATGGCTACACCAATGAGGGACAAGATGCCACCTCTCCCAGCCATTATCATTCCCTTTCTTTTGGTGCTGGGCTTTCTCTTTTTTCCATTATGTAACTTGCCCTGGATCTGTAAGTTTTTAATAAATCTCTTCCTTCATAACTGTGTCTGGTTTGGAAGTTCATCCCAGCAACGTGAGGCTGTCTGCTGCACAGTCTATTAGTTTTATTGAAGCCATGTAACTATGCTAATTGTAACAAATGTACTACACTTACATAAATACAATGGGTATGTGAATTAGGGATAGTTAAGGGAAGGGGATATAGGAATTCTCTGGGCACTCTGCAATTTTTCTGTAAATTTAAAATTACTGTAATAATAAAACAATTAAAATGTGTGCTTAGCATGGCGATCTCTGCATATAATAAAAATTATGATAAACAGTGTTAAATGAATACAGATGGGCAGTGAAACAAAAAAGTATTTTTCTTGGAATGGGATGCCCATGGTTTAGTTACTTTTATACTTAGAGAAGTGTTCTATATAATGTGTTGCTTAAAGGCAAATAATTTTTGCATGTGCATATGTGATATTCACACGCATACACACATATATGTATATATATATATATGGTATAAATGTATATGGTGTTCAGGTGTTTGTGGACACACATGTTGTAGGGGTGTATGTGCATCTGAGTGGAGAGGATAATGTCTGGATCCTCATTAATTACGCTCCACATTATTCTTTGAAACAGGGTCTCTTAATGAAGACAGCTAACCAATGAGCCCCAGGGATTCCTGTCCCTCCTTCCCTAGAGCTCAGATGCCCAGCACTTACCTAGGTTTTCGGGATCCAAACTGGGGTCCTCAGGCTGTCGTGACAAACACTTTACCCATTGAGCAAGCTCCCAGCCCCCCAAAATGAATATATTTTAAAGCAGAGTTTAATTATAATAATAAGCTCCTTAAAGTCTACATAATGAAGGAAACCTTGTTGTTTCCAAACCTTGCTGGGATGGCACGCACTGATGGAGACGCTGTTCCGAATGTTTCACAGATGCTTCAAGTCACTCATTTCTCATAAACATATGGGGTCTATTCTTCCGTCACCGTGTGTAATTCCTATTGACACTAATGGGAACTGTGCACACATATCTCTATAATTTGGCCTCAGATAAACTGAAAATGATCATTGTTGAGAAGCAACCAAACAAAGAATGGAAGTAATTCCTTCAAGCTCAGATTCTGCACTCTTGTCACAAAAATTCCAATCTTGGTGAGTTAATCTGTAGTGATTTTAATACAATAAGCTGTTAAGTCAAAGTATCACATATATATATATATATATTTGTAGGGCACAATATCTTCTATAATATAATAAATTACCTCTTATCAGCAATAGCAGTATATAAACATCTTTAGTACAACTGAAATAAATTCCCAACGCTATGAAAATAGCTAAAAGTTGCTAGTTAGTAATGCTATATGTATAGATTTTAAGAACCTTAATTTAAATCACTATAAATTGCCCATTTAGTTAAATATCCTTTAATGAGATTATTTCCTCATCCTTTAGCTCCAAACTAAAGTGTAGACTCTGTCTTCTTAGTTCAAATTTAAGATTATAACATGCATCCACCTAGGAGATGCTCAAATTAGAAAGATTCCTTCTCTGTTCCATTGTCCCATTTCTGCATCAGAAAACATAACAAAGTTTGGGGTTGTGTCTCTCAGCAGTGCCATTTTGGCCAGGCTCCAAGATGTAGGGGGCTGCCTCAGATCTCAGTGGGAAGCAGCCATTAAGTGTTTGGGGGAAGCCATTGGAAGCTAGCAGGTGAGCCAATTCTCTCACCAAGGAGAAAGCCCTGCTAGTAAAGTCACCTTGTGACAAGTGTCTCCCTGCTGTGGGTTAACTTCCAGAAAGAAGATTTGGAGAGCACATAACAGCTCACAACAAGGAAATCAAACAAAATAAATTGGGCATAATTTGACACTGTTAAAATAAGAAGTGTCCCCAGCACTGCTCTGAAGCGGGAGTTATGAAGAGTTTCTGCAGAGATTAAACATTTACTTAGACAATAAAATAGCTTGCCGGTCAAACTGAAGACATTATTCTTAATGTGCAACCTGATGGAAACTAGTGAATAAGTCTTTTTGACAATCAAGACTACCAAAGAGTAGCTACTAGGTCTTAGAAGGCACGCATGTGCTCGTGTACTTGTTAAGCCCCAAACAGAGAGAAATAGCAGCATTACAAGAGAAGAGGGTGTTTTAATTTTTTTTCCTAATAAATTACAAAGAACTGACCAGGAAAAAAAAATGTTGTACGGAAACATGATTTTCTTTTCCAAATCCACTTGGCTCTTGGTAGACAGAACAGAAATATTTCCACATTATAGTTTTTTCATACCAAAATACTGTCATTCAATTTTCAAACAAATGCTTCTTCAGCGCATTCCCAAATGGCTTAAACTATATGTAAGGAATACCCAGTGGGAAAAAGATAAAAATTACACAAAACATAATTATTGACAAAATTGGTAAAAATATATAGCTTTACATATCTAAATATACAGCAATGTATGCATATATAGCCAAGAAGTAGTCAAGCCATCTTTCAACGCTTGTTCTTACTTCTGTGCTTCTCTCTCCCGCTTACTAATGAGAACATTCCATACATGCTTTTGTTGGCTGGTGCCCAGTGTCTTCATTCAGTCTTTCCCTGAGGAAGCCCTGGGCACACCTACTCGGGAGAAAGCCCTATTTCCCTAAGTTCGAGATTTGTATTGAATGATTTAATATTGCACCTAGATATTAAATATCACTTTTTATACTCTTTCTCAACAATATGTTTTTTTCTACAGTACTCTCGATTTCTTGGGTTTCTTTCTTGATGCTTATATCCTATCTATCTGCAAGTTACACTGGCTTTATCTTCATGTTATATCTCAACTCTGAATGATGTTAGTACTATTTCTACCCGATCATCTCTCCTGTGGATCCCTGTCGAAGATTCCAACTGTTCGCCACCATCCCTCTTGCCCTGCTCTGCAGTGAGTGTGCAGTGTTTCCTTGAACTCATAAGCGACATCCTGCAGCCTCTTGCTCTGACGATCCCCTGGCTTCCTATTTGGAAATGAAGCCTGGAGTTCTGAGCATGGCTGTCAGACCCCCACATGATCTCCCTGTGCCCCTGTCTAACTTTCTTCCTCACTTATCTGCTTGGTCTTGGTGTACACAGTCCTTCCAGCTGGTTGTTGGACATTGATGCCTAGGACCCTTGCTCTGACCTTTCCTTGTTAGAAGTGCCCTCTCCTCCTCCAGCCCATGGAGCTTGTTTTCTCTATTCAAGGCTCAGTTCAACGCAGCTTCCTGGGTTAGCAAATTTAGTAATCCATACACCACAGTCTTTAATCTCTTTCCTTAATTCCATCTTCTTCATCACACATATTACTGCATGAAATTTCTGCTGTATTGGCCCAAGTACCATGATGGCAGCAATGGCAGAAGTTCACTCTACTGTGTTAAATTTTGCATCCCTGGTACCCGGAAGAGGACTTAGGACATAATATGTGCCCATGGAGACTAAATAAGTTTTGAGTTTCTCATTCTATTGAGTCAAGAATAAATGTTTAGTTGTACGTGAGTTTGAAATATTTTATGCATAAGAAGAAATAACCAACATATACTTTGGAGGTACATGAGTTTGAGACCTTTCTGGACTGTCCCAGGACAGCCTTAGTTACAAAGCAAGACATAGTCTCAAAAAAAAAAATTTTTTTAATTCCCCAAAAAAGTAAATTACTGAATTCAGGAAGAAAATGAGCACAGGCAATGTAGATGAGTTCCTAAGAGGCAAACAGAAGGAAGTCCCTAGATGCCCACCATTCTCATTTCATGGGTTATCTCCTTAAAGAAAAAGCTACACTAATGAAGACTATCATTCTTCCCTGCCTCTCTGGTGAGGTGTCCTTTTTCTCTCCCTTCCTCTTTCCTTTATCTATGTTGCCTGCTCTCCTTCCTTAGCCATGTTTTTGGGATCTGTTTCATTTCACTGTGTTTCATTCATTTAGCACAGCCTGAATTTCCACTTCAGCCACCCATGTTCAAGTAAGGAAGATTCTCACATACTTATAATAATATATTTATTCATATCAATGTGTACGTGATGTGCATATATACTTAAATATGTGTTACATGCCTACATATACCTATGTAAATAGGTCCATGCACAGATCATATATGTATACATGTAATACATATATGTATGCACACATATATGCATATGTAAGTTAGAAAAATAATGTCTGCATAGTCAATATGAAATACTGGGAGTATTTGAAGGGTGAACCTAGAGATTTTCACAGGACACCGAAAGCATTCAAGCTGGGCCCAAGGATGGCTGGCACAACTTAGTATGGTACATAAAAGGGAATGGGGAGCTGGAGAGATGGCTTAGCAGTTAAGGCGTTTGCCTGCAAAGCCAAGGGATCCCAGTTCGACTCTCCAGGATACATATAAGCCAGATGCACAATGTGGTGCCTGCATCTGGAGTTCATTTGCAGTGACTGGAGGCCCTGGCACACCCATTTTCTCTCTCTCTTCTCCTCTTTATCTCTCTCTAATTAATTAATTAATTAATTAATTTTTTTTTGAGAGAGACACAGAGAGAGACAGAAAGGGAGAAGAAGACAGATAGAGATGGGCGCACCAGCAGTGGCTCAGCTGCTGTGAACGAAATCCAGATGCATGTGCTGCCTTGTGGGCAAGTGTGGCATTATGCCCTTGTGTCACTTTGCATCTGGCTAAACATGGGACCTGGAGATTGGAACTGCTGGAGATTGGAACCAGCATTCTTAGGCTTAGGAGGCAGGCGCCTTAACCACTAAGCCATCTCTCCAGCCCAAATTAAATATTTTTTTAAAAATAAAGGGGAATGGGAACACAGGCAACAGAGGTAAGAAGACAATGGCAAAACATACCCTCAGTACATGAAGTCACAAAGTACAAGTTCTTCTTTTGACAATGAAATTGCAGCTAGGTAGCATACTTTTCTCCTGTTTGCTTTTTCTTTGGTTGTCAAAGAAAAATCAGTTATTTTTATTGTATCTAATGGCACCATTGTTTGGTAAAAGACTGTTTTCCTTTTGCCTGGGTACTTTTAGATCTGTGTTGCCACTTCACAGGTTATACAACCAGTAAAAATGTTACTCTTAGCATTGTGTTCTTCAGTGAGTTCAAGGGCCATTGCATCACAGTCTGTGTTAAAGGACTCAGATCAGTAGTAGTTTATTAAGAACATCACTAAGCTCACGTAGGCCACAGGTGACTTTGGCTGTGATTTGAAAATTACCAAAGACCTCTCTTCTTTTTACTTTTCTTACAATTCTGGAAACCACTTGTTTGAGTTGTCAATGTTTACTTTGACAATGATTTGTTAAGTCATGAGATGTTCAATATTTGTGCACAGATAATCATCTGGAAGAAATTGTTTAATACACATGCAAAGACCTGAAGAATTCTTGAGATGAAGGTTTTAATTATTGCTATATATACAGTAAAACTAAAATAATGTGTTTTGTTGACCCAATGGAATAAATAAACATATATTTATCCTACTAGTTAAAAAAATTGTTAGTTGACTTACTGATATGAAATAAATCAATTATCTGTGTTATTTATTTATTTGTTTGTTTTTAGCTTTGTTAAAGACCCAACAAAGAGGTATCTGGTTTTTATATCACTAATCTCCAGATTAGTAGCATCTCAGGAAGATACATGTGATTTAAAAAAAAAAAAGAGCATAAAGCCCCTAGAGGAAGAATTAAAAACGATTCTGCTATAAGGATGTTCTATCAGAATCTAAGACAAATTTGGCTAAATGTCTTGGCAAGATTCCTAAGCATATTGAGTGGCTGAAATTGCAAGCAAAAAAAAAAAAATTCTTTAAGATTACTTCTTGAAATACTTAAACAATTAAAAATAATCTGACCTATATGTTCTCTTCTTTTGTTGTCTAGCCCTCTTGCTGTAATACTTTAAAAGTTTGCCTTATGTTGAACTGTTGTGGAAACAGGAACAGTAATATTATAGAACTGCCCAGTATTTAGGGAATGCAAATGTTATAATTTGTCCAAAATCTTTCCTAAAATTAGCCAAGACATAGTGGCTTTCACCTGTTATCCCAGCACATGGGAGGAAGAAGCAGGAGGATCAGAAGTTCAAGGGCTGCCTGAGGCTAGCTGGGCTATATCTGACCTTGCCTCAAAAGTAAAACAAAACAAAATAAACACACAAACAGATAAACCTCCTCAAATTAATATATTTTATCCTAGGGCTACCTTAAGTCTAAAGCACTTTATTGTGTACTAATTGAAATGTACTATTAACCTTATGTTATTACATATATATTAACCTTATAATGCCAATAGAAAACTGTAGAAAACTGCTGTAGATGTAGCTCAGTTGATATATTGCTTTCCTAACATGCACTAAATCCTGTAGTCTATTTCCAAGTACCACAAAAAATGGATGCAGTGGCATGTGTCAATAATGGTAGCATGTGGGAGGTTAAGGCAGGAGGATCAGAAGTACAAAGTCATCCTCAGCTT
Organism: Orientallactaga sibirica; assembly: GCA_036365145.1. Classification (NCBI taxonomy): domain Eukaryota; kingdom Metazoa; phylum Chordata; class Mammalia; order Rodentia; family Dipodidae; genus Orientallactaga; species Orientallactaga sibirica. Next base: position 35,953,278 of record JAEOAD010000006.1, on the reverse strand, counting down.
CATGGCGAGTTCAGAACTGCACTGCAGTACATGAGACCCTATCCCAAAAAAGAAAGAAAACTATTTTTTTTAAAGAAACAAACATCTGAATTTACATCTGCTATACTAAAATGGCTTATATTTACACCCATTGGATTTTTGCTAAGATTTCACAAACTTCTTAGGTAGCTTTGGAATAGATAATGTTAGATAATTTTTATTTCAATCTGATGTGGTGTCAGAGAAAGAAGAAAACCATGAGGGTATTTGCCTATCTTGGTATGCTCATGGTTTTCCATGCCACATACCAGCCCATTTACTCTGTTCACATTCTTCCTCTTTCCAGAGTTCCATATTTTGGGGTGGGGGGAGGAAAGAAAGGAGACATAAGACTCCCAAGTAAAAGCAGAAGTGAGGCCGCTGGAGAGACGTCTTAATGGGTGAAACATTTACTATGCAACTGTGAGGACTTGAGTTCGGATCTCCAGCACCCACATAGAATACCAGGTGTAGTGATGCATGCCTTATAATCCCAGTGCTCAGAATGTAGACACAGGAGGATTCCCAAGGCAAGGTGAATAACTAGACCAGCTGAATCAGTGAATTCTGAGTTCAAAATAAGTGACCCTATCTTGACAAACAAGATAGGGAGTGATAAAGTTAATTACATGACATTAACCCCTGGCCTGTACACATGTGCACACACACATATGAACAATAAGACACAGGTATAAACAAACCACACGCATCTACACATACAAAGGGAAAAGAGTAGCAATGGAGACCCCGAAATAAAATTGCAGAATAATGGAAAATGAAAGAACAAGGTCTTGTTTCCCTTATATGAGATAAAGGACTAGAAGTTTTACCTGAGTTTTTGGGAAAATAAAGACTATAAGAATAAATAATGAGATGTCTTCAGGCAATGCAGTGGCTTTGATTCAGGTGTCCCGTGTTCTCCACTGGTTCAAGTATTCAAGGTCTGGTATCCATGGTGGCTTTATGGGAGGTGGTAGAGCTTTCAAGTAAACATACCTTTTGGAAAGTCAGAAGGGACTGAGGTAACTGAGGAACCTGAAATCCTTCTAGAGTATGTTGTTATAAAAGTGGAGCAAACTCCTTGAACATCTGGCTCTGTGTCCTCCTCACTGAGATGTCAGTGCTTCCCTCCCCACAACACTCATTCCTGCTCTTCTAATGTCAGCTGCCACAAGGGTCAACCAGTCTTAGAAGTTAACCTCCAAAACTGTGAACCAAGTAAGGTTTAAAAAGTTAGCCTGCCCCTCGAGTATTTCTTGTTCTCAAAATAGACTCAAAATAGAGTGGTGAAGAAGTTTGCAGAGACAAACTGACATTGGTAATATCACAAATAAAATCTAAATCCATTTGAATAATTATAAAAACAAAATTAGAGGCTGGGGAGATGTTTCAGTGGATACAGTGTTTGCTAAGTCCCAAGTTTACATGCCCACCCAGAACACCTGAAAATGCCAGGTGTGATGGTGCATGTTTGTAATCTTGGCATGGGGGGAAGCAGAGGCAGGCAGATTCCTGGAGATTGTGGGAGAATGTGTCTAGCAAAATCTAGTTCTAGGTTTGGTGAGAGCTCTGTCTCAAAAAAAGTAAGATGGTGAGTGAGCGACTGAGTGAGTTTGGTCAGTGAAAAAGCCTGACATCTGGTCTCTAATGCACATGAACACATGTGCATGTGTACCTGTGCACAAATGTGCAGTCACATATGCATGTGAACATGCACATATACCACACAGAGAGAGGTGCCAAGGAAATGAAGTTAAAAGGGTCTCTTGCCTCCTTAGGCCTCATCTTGCACAGTAATTTCTTCACAAGGCCAAGACTTCACAATCCCACAAACTAGCAACTTTTCAAATTTTTGTAGACTCTCTTTAGACTATAGCTCTACTGCCAGAGGTTAAAAAAAGTCCCAAAGTGAACAAAGGTAAACTTATTGGCTTATTTATTATGCAATAAAATATTGAATTGAATATCTAAGAAATATGTAAACGATCCAAGACAGGTTTAGCATTTCCTGTGCACCAGTAATGATATGAAATGCACTAGATAAAATGCAGGGCTGGGGAGATGGCTTAGTGGTTAAGGCACTTGCCTGCAAAGCCAAAGGACCCAGGTTTGACTCCCCAGTATCCATAGAAAGTCAGATGTACAAGGTGACACGTGTCTGGAGTTCGTTTGCAGTTGCTAGAAGCTCTGGTTTGCCTATTCTCTCTCTCTCTCAGTTTCTTTTTTTCTTTCTTTTTTTTTTTTTTGTTTCCTGTCTCTCTCTTTCTAACTGCCCCCTCTCTCAAATAGATAAAGAAATAAAATATGGGCTGGAGAGATGGCTTAGGGGTTAAGGCGCCTGCCTCCTAAGCCTAAGAACGCTGGTTCCAATCTCCAGCGGTTCCAATCTCCAGGTCCCACGTTTAGCCAGATGCAAAGTGACGCAAGGGCGCAATGCCGCACTTGACCACAAGGGGGCGCACACATCTGGATTTCATTCGCAGCTGACACACTGCTGGCGCACCCATCTCTGTCTTCCTCTCTCTCTCTCTGTCTCTCTCTGTGTGTCTCTCTCCAAAAAACATAATAAAAAATAAAAAGTTTTAGAAATAAAATATTTAAAAATAAAATAAACATTTTACTCAGTCATCAATCAACCCAAGAAGGTCGATAACACCACCTGCCCTATTTGACAGTGGAAGAAACTCAGAGTGGGATCTTCTTTTGTTGTTTATTTTGACTGGCTCTTTTGAGACAGGATCTCACCATTACGTATGCCTACCTGCCCTGGAACTCAGCATAGATCAGGCTGGTCTCCAACTTACAGTGATTTTCCTCCCTCTGCCTCTAAGTGTGGAAGTTTATTAAGTTGTTATTTTTATAGATTAAATAGCTTACCCACCTTGGAAGGGGACTAAGCGTCCATATGGGCCTATTTAAGTACAAAACCAAGCTCTGCATTGAACCATTTTGATATACAGTCTCCCCCACAAGTAAACAGCACTGCACACTATTTGATTATCATCCCCATGTTCTTCAGAGACCTGCTCTGCCTACAGAGAAGTTTCCTGTTCTAGCCCCTATGTAAGGAAAGACGATCCCTGTCCTCTATCACCTACCTTAGTTTAGTCTTTTCAAGACCCAGTGTCCACTAAAAGGAACCTTCTTACCAGCCCCATGTCAAAATATTCACACATCTCAATATCTTAGTCCTGCCTCCAAATGTTTCTTGGAACAACAGAAGCTCATCATGAACTCTTTTTAGGTTCCCATGGCCTGAGATGCAGAAGCAGCAAGAGGCCTCACCTGTGCTCTAGCTTCCCTGTGTCCTGCTGAGTATTCGGAGGATGGATGCTGTGTTTAAGCACATTCCATAATGTTATCAGTGTCTTGCACACAGTAGGCACTCAAGGGTAGTGAGGGCTGAAACCTCTTGTCTCTCTCAGAAGTAGAAATCTATGCTCGTATTTGAAATGCAATTTATTCTTCATGCATTCTATTCTAAATATGTTTCATTCTAACTGCATACCAAATACATCAGTATTTAGTTATGTTTTAATTGGCCAGCTCTCCAAACACACACACACACACACACACACACACACACACACACACACACACACACATACACAAAAGGGAGAAAGCTTTCCAGTAGCTAATTACAATCATGCTAAAATCCAAACGTGGAAGTTCACTGAATTTCCCCTTATTTCTGTATTTTACTGAAAGATGACGCTTGCAGATACTCATGAGCTTCTAATATGAAGTTTAGTTGAGGGATCCAAGGTATCTTTTCTACATTTGCCAGGCTTTGTATCCAATCTTTCAAAAATTCATGAATGGAAAGTGGCAACATAGGTATTTAACAAGATTCCTTCTTATTCCACAACCCAAGTGCCTCTTAAAGTAGATCTTTATGGCAGCCTAATTGGTACTGCACATGCAGATGCATAGTTAGTTGCCCAATCGCCCAAGCAACTGGGTTGCAATGGGTATAGATGTATTTTGCTTAGACTCTCTGCTGGCAAATAGCTCCCATGCTTCTGCCCATGAAAAACAAGCCCTGTTTTTCTTGATGTTTTAGGTTAGGGAGTGGCTGGCAGCATTCTGTAAAAGAGTGACATGTTCCACACTGTAAGCGATTTGCTTACTTTATTTAACAATATATAAACCATTTTAACCAACAGTATCATATAGCTTGGCACAATATACCACTACAGATCTTCCGGAAAGGATGAAATGGCCAAATATTTACATGCATTCCGTTTTCTTTACATATTTGTATTTCTACCATTTTGAAAATTAGAATATAAACATTCTGTTTAAAAAATCTGTTCTCCCCCACATACTACATATTCAAAGAGCAAACACACTTTTTCCTTTTAGTATGTGTGTATATATAAATATATATAAATGTAAACAATTGTAGGTGTATCTGGGTTTCTGTGCCTTAAAAATGTATATCGACCTAATAGCCCAGCCCTTTGTTTTATGATGTGAAGAAAAATTATAAAATCTCCTCTCCCTGTAACTACATTGCCCTTTGCCACCTCTTAAAAATAGAAAAATAGAAAGGGGGGGATTCAAAGGTGGTGTTCAAATTTTCCCCCTGTTTTATTTGCACCCTATTAACAACTGTTACTGGAGCTTTAATTATGCCCCAGTGATTGTGGAGCTGTGGCTGACTTGTGTCATTTTCCTCCCAGGGGATGCTTTATAATTACCAGCATCCATCGTGGCTGCCTGTAAGCTGATGCTTTTTTATTACCAGTTCAATAATCACTGCATCCTTGTGAACATCTGCTCTGCAAGCCATGCATCGGGGGTCCCAGCGCCTGTCACTTGATGTGCCCTCGCCACGGTGACCTTGGTGCCCCCGCCTTTGGTTTATATCTAATTTGTTTACCAGAGGCTCTGTCCAGAAAGTCTCCCAGGAATGCAATTAATACACTACATTTGCAAACAAAAGAAAATTTTGCCCTTGTTCTCCTTTCTCTTTTTCCAGATGATTGTCTTAGCGTTATCTTCTATAATTTCTATTCCTAGGACAATGAATCTGTTTGGGTCTTCTGAAAACAGGGCAAATGACAGATGAGTTTATAAAGGAACTAGCCCTCCTGTTTGTATTGAAAAGATTTTAGTGATGTTTCCACTTAAAATATATATATGATGTTGAATAGTGAGTTACAGAATTTTAAATTGCATGCCTCACCCAGGTGAAGGGAAGCCCAATTCTTAGGGGCCCATTCAGGCTTTCTGTTCTTCCAGACATCCTGTCTCTTCTCGCCTCCTGAGTCAAGCTCTCTATCCTTTGTTTTCTGAGATAGTTTTTCTCCTGCTGCAACCATTTTTCATTCAAGTGTTTTGGTTCTTTTTTTTTTTTTTTTAATTCCTTCTTGGATTCCTGCTTGCCTTATGAAAATGGTCAAATAAAAGACCAAAAGATGGAAAGTTACATATCTTGGGCACTGCTGTTTGTCCTGGGGGTGCTATTTCTTCTGACTCAATATATTCGTTACTAGAAACGCTAACCTGGGCACCACATGCTAATCCTTGTTTGATCTGATTTTTTTTTTTAATTGCGCCACTAGCCACTGCAATCAAAATCCAGATGTGTGTGTCACCTTGTGCATGTGGATTACATGGGCTCTGGGGAGTTGAACCTGGATCCTTAGGCTTCACATGCAAGCGCCTTAACCAATTTCTCCAGCCCTGGTAAAAATTTATGTGTTTCTATGCACAAGGTGATTCTGTGCCCAGGGCTACATTTCCCAGGGAATAAGAGAGCAGATTCTTGCAGCCCAAACCTGACCCAGCTCACCAATTGGCTTAATGACAAAATCTAAGAAACATCTAACAGGCTCAACAGCTGTGTTGATAGTGTAAGACTGGAGCTTGAACTGGATTGAGGGGGGTCAGGTAGCTTTGTTGGGCAGTTAGGGTGGCCCCTGAAAGTAAAAAGGAATCTTGCCTTGGAAATCTGTACTTGCTAGAGAGCAAAAGATGATCTGACTTCTTATCTCTTGCCTAGTTCCCTAGGCCTGTTTTTCCATATCTGAGCCCTTTCCTGGGAGGAAGGTCTCTTCTTTTAAATTCAAAGTTATTCCTGACATTGGGGTTGGTCAAGCTTAGACCCCAGAACTTGGAGTCATGGTTGGCCTCTTCCTGAGCCAGCCTCTAGCCCAAACCAATCAGCTGTCTCTCTGGCTCACCTGAGCCAGAAGGTGAAACCCACCATAATAAGGTTATAAATAGGTATGTGCAAGGAGACAAGCTTCTCTCTCTGGGCGGCTTGACCACCTGTGAACGTCCCAGTTCTCAGCCCAGAAGGGCCAAGAGAACCCCCTCACCCCTACTTCTCTCATGGCTTCTTTACCCCCTCCTGTCCTCCACCTGGAGGAGCTCTTTGTACTTTCTTTTCTTTCCTCTCTCTCTATATGGTTTTGCTAGACCCACCATGTGGGCTCTCAGACCATCTGGGTGTATCAATTTTCCTTCCCTTGTTTCTGTACTTCCCTCAATAAATATAATAATTTAATAATTATCCTTCTCAGTCTTATTTTATCGAATTATTTGGTTAAAAGTAGACACAAACCTCGGGTTTGAGGTTCAAGGACTTTCCTGAACCCCTAAACCTCCATTTCAAGATGACCTAGGAAATAAAGTGAAGAGAAGCATAAGGTAAGTGAGCCATTGAAGAAGAGCAGGAGACAGCGAGAAGCAGACAATGTGAGAAAGATGCAAACAGGGGAGAGAAGAAGGAAGGAGGGGGGAGAAAGGAAGGAAGGCCATAGCTAACAAAATCTATAGATGGAAAGTTAATTAACTACATGTAAAATAAAAATAATAATGCAATTTACAAAATAGTTCTTAAAAAGATTATGGTTAGTATTCTAAGAGGATTTTAAAACCAACATATTAAAATAAATCATAAAAGTAAAAATTAAAGATAAGCAGATATAAAGATTAGAAATGCATTTAATTTATACAAAACAGCTGAAATTTGAAATCTTATAAGTTAAACTTTAAACTGAATGTAATTTAATGGAAATGGGAAGAAAGAACTGAGAAACTGCCCCAGAATATAGTACAAAAAGAGAAAGAAATTAAGTAGCCTGAAATCACAGTTATGAGACAAGGATATTAACATGGGAGGATCTCATGTGCATTTAATAAAAATTCCGGAATAATAATCTGGCAGAAGGGTAGAGAAGTAAAGTTTAAAAATCCCTTCTTTAGACTATTCTAGGACCAACCTAACGGTAAGACAGGTACTGGATAACAGAAAATGTCAAAGGTTGGGGAATTAGCAATCTGTAGTGTGGCGTGTTTCAATGTCAGAGTTTGTGTGGAGGGCTTCTAAATGTTTCCCTTTGAGAACCATGACAATGAGAGAGAAATTCCACAACCCTTCCAGTGCATAACTGAATACATTGTATACATGTTCAATTTTACTTTTTTCTCTTTAAAATTTTTTCTCACCATTCAATATTTTTGTTTTTATTGCCTTTTCTACTGTCATTTTTTAAGAGAACATAAAAATCAAGAGGGCCACTCGATATATTTATGCCAATTTTAAGTGTATTTAGTTAGCAGAAACCGTTGCTCATGTTGCAAACTTTAAATATTAGAGATTTCATAATGCATAGTATAATTTACATCAACTTAATGCAACCAAAAGCAATTTTTTATGGCCAAAGTCTATGTTGGATATAGGGCAGACAATTGGCCACAGGGCTACTAAATAATAAAAGTACATGACTTACTGTGGCTCTGAAGAGGTTTTCATTGCTTGTGAAACTGTCCCTCACCAAGTTTTTATGGGAAAGAAGCCAGCCAGAAAGAATTGTATTTATTTTGAAAAAAATAGGACAATAAAACTCATTTAATACTAATGCAATATAAAGCATAAATCAATAATACCCTTGAGTCAAAGGAATCAAATCAAAGCAAGAGATTAATTCATTGGTAATTAGCATTTTATTTTACTCATTGGAAGATCTGGGATTCTATCTGATGTCTTTTGGAACAAGCACTATCAGGTTACCCTTGCTCCAGGGCCTGAAGGCAAGAAAAAGGGAACTGAGATAAGGCCAGGTCAGGCCTGAAGAGTGGATTCTTGGGTATGTGTTGCTCAAACAGAAGATGATCTTACTCTTTTCTTTAAAGTGAGGATCTCAGAACCTCATCAACATGGGGTCTGGAGATTTGAACTCAGGCGGTCTCAGGCTCCCTTGGGCCCTCATGCTTGTGCTTAACCTCTGAGCCATCTTTTCAGCCCTGAACTGATATTTTCTAATGACATGTTTTTTCTCAGCAAAAAATAAATAGAGAAATAAATGTTAATGGAGATCAAGTTTGTGGGTTTAAATTCTGAGGCCCAGTGGTTTTATCCCATCCCAGTGCCCTTGATCTTTGCTCTTTGTGCCAGCTCTCAGTATATTGCCCCATCAACTTCAAATCTTCACAAATGACAGTTCTGTAAAAGTAGAGGCTGGTCCTTGAGAGAGTCTCCCTTTTCTTGCTTGCATCACAATAAGCAGTATCCTTTAGGGCATTGAGAAGACACTGCAGGAGGAGTTGTCCTTCCTGGTTCTTGTATGTTTCTTCTGGCTGGCTCCTATGTAAAACAGTCCCAGCAACTGATGACTATAGAACAGGTTGGTTTTAGAATCAGGGCCACTACTTTCATAGGCAAACAAGCTGTGAGAGCCACTGAGGCCCTGTGCTTGGGTAGTATTCTGTGATCACCTTGAAATTCTCAGTATTGCTTTAGTCTTAATGAGGCACTATAGAAGATGTAGCCAGTTCTGCCTTCAGCTCAGCAAGTTTTGCACAGTGCCTATAATATGGGCAGCTTCTCCTGCACGCAAGGGCAGAGGGGTCAGCAACACCTAAGGCCCAACTGCCTCCACACCCTCGTGGATTGTTTGATAGCAAGACCCTCAGTGTGAATAGCCCTCCCAGCATCTTGGATCTGTGGCACTGCCTCATTTTGCTATGTCCATAGCCAGGACACCGATTTTTTTTTTTTTTTTTTTTTTTTTTTTTTTTGCATTGGACTTGATGAGCCATGTGGCAGTACTCATCAGAAGGGCAGGGAGTCCTGGGGATTGCCATGGACATCAAGTTGTCCTGCAGAGGAGGATCAAAGGAGGAAGTGGAAGAACAAGGAGGGAAACAGAAACTATGATGACATCAGGAACAGCCAGGGATGGTGTTGCAGTCAGGTGTGCATTGCTGGCAGAAATCACCAGACCAAGAGCAGCTTTTGGGGAAAAATGTTTATTTTGGCTTACAGACTCTAGGGGAACCTCCACGATGGCAGGGGAAAATGATAATTGCATGAGCAGAGGGTGGACATCACCCCTGGCCAACATAAGGTGGGCAACAGGAACAGGAGAGTGTGCCACACAGAAGCAAAAAGTCAGAAAAAATTAATAAAAACATCAGTTCATTCTGGTTTCCACTGACAAGTTATCAGAATACTGCTGAGGCTCTAACACACAGTTTTCTTTGCCAGAACAAATACAGCCTTAAGTGCAATTGTCAAATCCTTGACTTGGTCTAATAAGCATACCTTAGCTGTGAAGCTCTTTCAATCTCACATCCTGCCACTCATTCTATCAGTATGTTTCTAACTCTAGCAGTTTCCTTTCATTTTATTTTTATGTTTTTTTACCATTCCAAAAAAGAAAAAGTTGAGTCATTCATTCCATAGTTATTAGTTGACTCAAAACATTTCACTAAAACACAGGATTAAGATACATTTGACAGACAAACCCATTAGGTCTTTTTCTACTCTGGGCAGATTTTTGGCTCCTGCCTTTGTTACCTGATTGGCAAATGATTGAAACTGATTGACACACATGGCAGTTGAAAACCCAGTCAATGAAACTCAGAACGTGTGGTTTTACAAATGTGACACTTAGACTAAGAGAAGGGGTTCGTCACAGGCTGATGGTGCTACGTCAGGACAGGTACGGCCCTAAGTATGAGAATGATGTCCTCTTGCCCCTTGCTGCATGAGATATTTAGCTGTAGAGGAGAGGCTGGCACTAAAGACCCAGGTGCTTTGCTCAGCCTTGGCATCCCAAGGCTTGGGGTGGAAGGATGCCACCATGATACTTCCTCAACCAAGGAATCTCCCTCAGGCCACATTGTTTGCAAGGATGAAGATCTAGAGAATGCAACCAGATACATCAACTTTTACACTGCTTTAAATTTTCATCCCTGACAGCTGAGTTTAGCAGGAGCTCCCTGGGTTCTCCATGGACAATTATTATTTTTTTTTTTTTGTCTGTGTGTGAACTCTGAACTGTGAAGACAGAGGCCGAGCCTGTCTTCCTCCCCTGACTGCATCTCAGAATGGTACTTTCTTGATTTGCAACTGCGCTCTTCTAAAGACTAGAGATCACCGTTACCTTGCTAAGAGCACTCTTCCTTCTGATAGCGACATGAGTGGATGCTCCCCTCCCCGGCTCAGGCCTCTTCCTCTTACTTCCTTTTGGATCTACACTGGTACCTCCAACAATCAGTGTGGTAAGCTCACAGTACGGTTGTTTAGGTGGAAAGATACTTCAGACTGCCATAGATTTGAATCCATTCTGGTGGTGGAGGCCATCCGTACAAAAGCTCCAGTAGATCTGCAGTCATGGTGTCTCATGAAGAAGAAATGGCTCCATCTAGACTAAGAGAAAATAAAGCCTGCACAAGAGATGTAGGATGATAACCTAGAGGGAAAGAGTACTCAGAGCACGCCAGACTCCTTTTTGGTAATCCCTAAAGGAAGCTGCCTCTCTGGCCTTCCCATGAGTTAAAATACTTTAGCTTATTTTTTAAAATATATTTTATTTATTTATTTTATTCATTTGACAGAAAGAAAGACAGGGACAGAGAGAGGGGGAGAGAATGGGTGTGCCAGGGCCTCTAGCCACTGAAAACGAACTCCAGACACATGTGCCCCCTTATGCATCTGGCTTATGTGGGTTCTGGGGAATCAAACCAGGATCCTTTGGCTTTGCAGGCAAATGCCTTAACCACTAAGCCATCTCTCCAGCCCCCTTCCTATAAGTTAGATCTTTGTCTCATGCAGGAGCTTCTAATAACAGATTTTCCCAAACCAGCCTAGAGTTTAGCTAAAGACAATGGCATTTGGTATTTCCACGATCTATTTACATACAATGCCCATAGTCACATTTTACAAACATCTTTCTGCTCTATTTGGATTCTCCAGTAGTTACCCACTGCGTTGGGAATAAAATCCAAAGTTCTTAAGATGGTTTACAAGGCCTCTGCCCTCATCTTTGACTTCCTTGCGCATGCTCCCTCAGCTGTCCCAAAGACCCCAGTCCAAAGCCTTCTTCTTCACACTCTGCATAGCTGGCCCCTTCGCTTTAAACGCCTCTTGCTTCCAGCCTCATTTGCCTGTTTCTCAAGTCATTCAAAGCCTAGCTCAAGGGGCCCTTCCTCAGAAAGAACCTCCTTGAACAGAACATATGAATGACTTCTCAGCCAGCCAATATTTTAACACATTCCTTTATTCTCAATGGAAAGGAATTACACTATTACGTGATATCTTCCTAATTTATTTGTTTATTTGTAAATTTCATTATCTACTCTTATTATTCGCAAGATCAGAGATTTCACGTGTCTTCTTCACCTACATCTCCCTGAGGCTATAGAACTATGTCAAGCACATAGTCAGTATTCAATAATTCTGTCCATACTGAATAAATTCATAATACACCTTTTCACCCCAATGTCAGCCATGTACCAGGTTTTAAATGAAAATCAAAGTTGCTCCTCATAAATAACAAAAGGCTTGGAGACCTAGTCATGCTATTAAGAAGTGCCTTTGATTTAAAGCATACACATCATCTTAAAGACACAGTACATAGAGAGCTCTGTTCAGCATTTCAGCAAGTAGAAGAACTCAAGATAATTATATTATACTTACCTGTGTGACTGCAGATCTTATTTAGTTGAACATCAGATATTAGGGATACAAGATTTGATGAAGACTGACTGACATTACGTAGAGGTTATAAAGAGGTAAATAAAATAAAACACATATTTACTAAGTCCTTGCTATGAGCTGACAACAGATGTTTACATATTGGCTTGTTCACACCTCCATAAGAAAGATACTCTTATTAAAGGAGCACAGTCTGGGTCTCAGAGTCTCAGTAGGAGCTCTAGAATGTAGACGGTCTGCTTCCTGCTCTCCACTTCATCTTGTACATCTATATGTGCTCTGAGCATCCCAGAGCCATCAACATATTTGGGTAACAATGAACAAGCTGTTATCTAATTATTTGACTTGGTGGGTCTATATAGCTTATGTCTGCATATGTAAGAGCCATCTGGTGTCTTTTATATGTAGAATAAGTTACAAAAGTCACTAGGATAAGGATAACTTTCTCTTTAAAGTACGAATACTGAGCTGGGAATGGTCCATTTGCCTAATATGTATTAGACCCTAAGTTCAATTCCTTGCCTGGCTTTAAAAAAAAAGTATGAATATGAATGGTAGAGTCCACATTTTTGCAAAGGCATCGGGAGGAAGGGGACCGGGGATCCTTCCTTATTTCCAGTCTCATTATTTTACTTCTGGTCATGAATAACTAGATGGAGTTTGTGGTCTTCTTTCCAAATCAATGAAATGGTTTTCAAGGTGGAAGAGTAATTTAAATTTACTGTCCATACATCCATGTCATTTCCACCCCTCCTCTATGCCTGATATATTCTATTATTTAGGGATACTTCAAGTTCAAAGCCTGTGTATGATGAATATGCAGGGCATCATATCAAGCACTCCGATTAATGATAATGCGATCATTTGTCAATGTTAAGTTATCAACATTCTCAGAAAGGCAAGTATGCTACTCCCCGCCCCCAACTCCAATCAAAGCTGGCTGGGTCTCCACACCCACAAGGAAAACATCAGCCCTTTAGCACAGCATGTCACATCACCTGCTGACAGATTCAAAAAAGTAAGAAAAATAGTGCGCGTACTTGTGCTTTAAGTGCTGCCTTTCTAAAATGGTTTCCTTTGTCTCTGAGTTCTGAGAACACTCATTTAGACAGCAATTCTAACTAATAAAAGATGAATTTTTAAAAATTCTATCACTACTAATTTCTCCTCCGAATAATCTATCTCCAGGAATACACTTTTGAGCTTCAGTAATTAAGACAGTAGGCAGAGTCTTTTCCTTCCCATCTAATGCCAGAATATAGAAAAAGGTAAAAAGAGAGCATCATTACATAAGAATACCAGTAATTGAAAACAGTGTGGAAGTTGGTCAAGTACTGCTCTTTGCTGGAAAATTTAATTTTAAAAGATCATCACTGATGGTTTTCAAATAATTTTCTATGGATAACTGACTTATTTTCTCTATTTCCTTTTTTTTCTTTTTTTCTTTTTGGTTTTTCAAGGTAGGCTCTCACTCTAGCTCAGGCTAACCTGGAATTCACTCTGTAGTCTCAGGGTGGCCTTGAACTCACCGTGATCCTCCTACCTCTGCCTCCCCAATGAATGCAGGGATTGAAGGCATGTACCACCACTCCTGGCTCTTATTATCTTTATTTCACTTTAGTATATACTGTCCTAGAATTAAAAACTGTATATCACTCTAATTATTTAGTTACAGTCTTCTGAAAAACCTGAGGACAGGGCTGGAGAGATGGCTCAGCAGTTAAAGGTGTTTGATTGCAAAGCCTGACAACCAGGGTTCAAATCCCCAGTACCCACATAAAGCCAGATGCACAAAGTCATACATATAGCTGGAATTTGTTTGCAGCAGCAAGAGGCCCTGACACATACCCATTCCAACCCCTCTCTCCTCTCTCTGCTTGCAAATAACTAAAAAACATTAAAAAATAAAAAAATATGAAACATCTGAGGACAATAAATTCAACTGTGTTGCTCAAGTACAATAACAGAAATCAAACCAACACACGCAACTATAGTTTCTATATATAGTTTCTCTTGTGAAGCCTCAGTTTCTTCATCTGTGAAGTAATTTAATAATACCAAACATATAAACATATCGTTCATGATATATGAACATTTATGTAAATTGCTTGGCATAGCGTTTGAGACTGGCAGACACCCCCAAAATAGTAGCTACTGCTGTAATTAATAATCTTTCTGGGATCCTAATTATGTGTTGCCCTTCCTTGTGAGAAACTAGAGTATTACATCACTGACAATCATTTAAAGCTCAGCTTCACTTGTCTATGATAACAAGGCATTTTGTAGTAGTGTCATCTCTTCTTCTGAACATATTAAATATTCAAGTTATACTATCCAGTTCTTAATACATACTTACTTTTCAAATATACATACAAATGCAAGTAGAGTTAGCTCTTAGTTTACGAAGAGAAGAAGACTATTAATTTAATATCACTTAAGCAAACTTATATAGCTTTTAGTTTCCCATTACTTTCCATGAACTTTCTACAGGAAACAAACCTCCTAAGGAATTAAATTGAAAAGCTGAGTCACAGGGCTGTGCTTTCATCCATAGCTAGGTCTTCGTGCCTATAGAACCCACTCTACTGTTTCCATGTCCTTGTCTCTTGTCCCTTCACCTTGAGCTTCTCTAGTCTGGCAGAATGCTGTCACACTTACACAGTTCTAGAGTGTCTAATTCAGTCTCCTAGTCCTCATTCAATCTGGGTTTCTTCAAATCAGAGAACTCAGATGTGCTCAAGCCCCTTTGCAATTATCTGTGCAGTCTAATAATCTTAGCAAAGGAGCTAAGAAATTGGGCTTCAAAGTAATTTCATTCAGGGTTGAAATGCCAACTCTGCCACTTACTAGCTAATTTATGGGCTATACACTTCCTCCCCCATGCTGAGTACACTTCATGTCTCAGTGAGTCAAAACAGTAATCCTTATCCCCAAGTGTTGTTATGAAAAGAGAGTTAGTCAGCTTCATGGATGACATGGAAGAATGGTTTAGTGAAGGTTGGCCATTTGTTAATGCCACCTTCATTTTTATTTTAAGGTATTTAGGTCAATGCAAAATATTTTTCTGATTCAATTAGTGTTCCACTTTTTATCAACCTAATGGCTATCAAGTTGTATAAAACATCTCTACTTAAAACGTAGTATTAAGAGTTGAAGATATTGAATATAACTAGAATTTTTCATGGAGTAAAGATTTAACATTATTCATAGGCTAATTGTACACTGACTCTTTTTTATTTTATTGTTTACAACTAATAAGTATTAGTTATTAGTTTATTATAACATCAAATGCATTATTTTTAACTTTGAAAGGAAAAAAAAGATTAGTTTTTTTATCTTACTCTTTGTCCTACATAATTAACTGTTAGCAGTGGAAACACCTGTAGCTGTCTAACTGGGGGAGTAAGCAACAAATGAAAGAGAAATATTTACAATCTAGAATGTTTCCCTTATCATTTCTTCAATGCTTCCACCTTTAGAAATGCATCATGGAAATGGAAATTTTAAATTACCTGTGAGGGCTCTCAGGACAAGTCCTGTTAGTTTATCGACTTTTAAAAAGTCTCTGTAACCATAAAAGAAGATTTGAAGCATCTTTACAACATCTGAGATGCAATGTTTAGAACTAATAAACTTGACACTTGGGTAAAGTCTACCCACCCAAAACTTCTGTGAGACTTATGAAATCTGCATAACAGAGGAATACCATCTGCATTCCTGTCATGAAAGTCCCCACTGAGTGTCATTCAGAAGCCAGTAAGTTTCTTATGGCACTCAGATGGTTTGTAAAGTGTCGTCATCACATGAAGTTTTCTTGGCATCAGGAGACAATCCTGGCCTCCCTTACCTTCCATCCTAGTGCAGTCTAGATCTCCGATGTATCTTAGTATGTGATAATCACTAGTCAGCTTTCATTGATTCCTTCCAGCTTCAGTGGCCTCTTTAGCCAGGGTCTGCGCCATTCACTACTGGAGTACTTTACTGACAGATTATAGCCATAGGAAGACATCTAAATTGTATTAGATCTCATAGCCTACTAATTAACTTCTATTCGCTCTTCTTACATGCATTTTCTGGATTATATAATTAAGTTCCATTACTTTCATTCATCATCAGAAATCGACATGACATATTTCTCCTTAAAGCCTGCTATGTAGCCCAAAATAGAAAAAGGCTCTATAGAAAAGATGCATTTCATCATTAATGCCAGCTTTTTACTTAAGTGCCAAATTCACAGAGAACACACAAAATACGCCCCCTCCATTAAAAAGAAACAAACATAAGAAAACTTACTTCTATAAAAAAGTAAAGACATTTTAAAAGATCGCTAATATATAATATTAGAAATCATAAAGTCACATACAAAAGCAATGGCATCTTCTTCACTTCATTGGTATCTTTCTTCTTCAAAATAATACAGGAAGTGATAAAGTGGGACTGTAGTTCAATGGGACATATAGAATTCAATGGGACTAGAATGAACAATGCCCTATGTTAAATCCTAAACACACACACACATACACACACGTGAGGTGTTCAAAAGAAGCATTTGAAAATTATAACATTTCCTCTGAGGCTCTTGAGACAATATAGGCTTTTGCCATGGCTGTTGGTTTCCCACCAGAACTGAAAGACAGAACTCTGTTGCTGAGGACACTATACCTGTTAGGTTGTAAGATAAAGAAATCAATTTGGAGACTAAGTGTAAAGTTCCTTCTTGCTGGCTAGTTTTCATAGTGCCAGAAGGTTCTATGCAGACTACTGATGGCGAGAAGTCACCAACAACATCACCTAATTTTAAATCCTGGATCCTACAATACTGATCCACCAAGCAAGACGTGCCCTCTGATACAATAGTGGCGTGACTCTCATGGGAGGAATCGGCTGCTCTCTGATTTACTTGAGGCCCACTCTACAGGAGGAAACTCATGTCCCAGGCATGTCAAAAGCCCATGGCTAGGGAAACTATAGACCCCAGGGAAGAATCTGCTATTATATTGCTAACAAATATGTTAACAAACTGCTTCTTAAATAGTAATCTTTATACCCACAGATCAACTCTGCTCTCAGCCTCAGTCAGAAAAGCTTTTACTTCATTTTTCAGCAATGGGAGGCAGTTAATCTGGTCCTTCATGGGACGTACTCATGAAATCCTCCCGGGCTCTGGGGAAGAGCACTGTAGAATTCTGTTGTATGGACAGGACTAATCCATTATACTAACGAACTCACAGCAGCTATTACCTGCACTAGCCCTGCACATGATGGGGCCAGTCAAAATTCTGTTGTAGATAGGGAATTGGCTTGAGAGGCAACTCACCTCCCTCATGAGCTACTGACAGTTAATGGTTACCAGGGAAGTATTTGTCTTTAGTGGCATAACTCCTGTAAGAGATGAAAAAAGGAGGGCAGTGAACTGAGAGGTATAATGAAGGGCAATGTGGGGCACATATGACCAAAATACAACATATATGCATGAAACATTCAATTAAAAAAAGAAAAGAAAACAGGGCTGGAGAAATGGCTCAACAGTTAAAAGTATTTGTTTGTATAGCCGGAAAGCCTGGGTTTGATTCTTCAGTATCCATGAAAAGCCAAATTCACAAAGTAGTGCATGCATCTTGAGTTTGTTTCCAGTGTCAGGAGGTCCTGGTGTGCCCACCCTCACTCTCTGTCTGCCTTTCTATCTTTCTCTCAAACAAATAAATTAATTAAAATATTATCAAAAAGCAGACCCATCAATGTTCACAGGTCAAAATAAAATTCAACTTGTTTCCACGTATAGTGCATGAAGAAATAATACCATGTGACATAAATTGGTTACTTTTTTTTTTTTTTTTGGTTTTTCGAGGTAGGGTCTCACTCTAGCCCAGGCTGACCTGGAATTCACTTTGTAGTCTCAGGGAGGCCTCGAACTCCCAGCAATCCCCCTACCTCTGCTTCATGAGTGCTGGGATTAAAAGTGTGTGCCACCTTGCCCAGCTTTGGGCATGTTTTCAGTGTAATCGGCAGAATGTAGGCAAATTCTTTATTAGTAAAGTTTTTTTTTTTTTTTTTTTCAATATCAGGTTAAGAATGTGTATGACAGCCGGGCATGCTGGTACACACTTTTAATCCCAGCATTCGGGAGGCAAAGGTAGGAGGATTGCCATGAGTTCGAGGCCACCCTGAGATTCCAGGTCAGCCTGGGCTAGAATGAGACCCTACCTTGAAAAACAGAAAAATGAAACACCCCAAAAAAAGAATGTGTATGACTTCCCTAAAACAGTGTTATCTTTACAACTTTGCAAAGAGTTTTCATTTCATTAAGTCAAAGTTATTTTATTTTATAGTAGCAATATCATGTAGCAAAAGTAACCCCTTTCACTGGTGAGAACGAGAGCAGAGTTTTTCCTTGCATTCTGTCCTCACCATCACCGCACACATTGGACTTTTGCTTGAATTTCATGTAAATAATGCCATGTTTCCATTGTCGAAGGAGCATAAGCAAACAGCTCCTGAGTTGTTTTGTTTGTTGTTTGTTTTGTTTTGTTTTAATTTAGAAGAATGCCAGTCTTTATTACTCTTGTTTCCATTTCCTGGACACCAGGCTCAAAATGACTCCAAAGCCAAACATGTACCCAACATCCTGACTTACTGACCAAGGACAGGTCCACTGTGTGCTCTGCGCTTGAGGACTATCAAGCAAGGTAGCCCCTGTGTAGGATTAGCTTTGCTCTCATTCAGGTACGCAGCTGAGCCGGCGAATAGGTGGTGGGAAGGACAAATCAAGATCGGGAGCAGAACAGATGACAGTGTCCCCATGTGCCACTCTGTCTCCTCATGGAGATTTCTAAATGTTAGCAATCACTGTGATGGTCCACACACCATGGGGAGAAACCTGGCCAAGAAGGAGTAATTCTTGGCCAGAAGCCTCTTGCCCTTTCCACAAATGGTCATGTTGATGCACAGATCGTGGTCACTATTCTGCCACTGCATAAGTATGTCTTGCCATCATTATGTCCCTCCAATTGTCCTGCATACTGTATCTGCAGGCTTGTGGTGGCTTCTTGTTATTCTGCTTCTTGTTAGGTCATGGAAAAACCTGTCAAAATTCTTTGTCATCTAGGCCTATCGTAATGAAAAACCTGCCTTTTCTCCATACCTCTGTATAGTCAATCCCGACCTATCTCCTATACTATAGAGTAACCACAGCCATCTGGAAATATCTCTCTTACCAATGTAGTACTTACCATCAACTCTTTTCTAATAATATAAACTCATCCCTCCTTCTCGTTTCTTCTCCTCCTTAATCGGACTTTAGTATTTATCGCTCTTAGCAGATTTAGACAAATTAGATACCGATTCAAAGTATTAAAAGCAGGTAGCTTTTAGAGGTCAAAGAATGAGTTCATATCTCATAATACTATGATAGTTTTAATCAATTCATAATATTATTTCAGTTATGATATTCCATTTTGCTACCCTTTTTCTTCATGTTCATGTTCCATTCTTTCCATGTTCTCTATTGGTTACTGCACCAGCCTGACTTGCAGTCGTGCCAGGCCAATGGGAAGCACAAACAGCTGGTGAGAACTGAGGAGACAAAATGGAATGTTTGCTGTCCAGGTTTCTGTATTGCAAGGCTGCTTGTCCCTACTATGGCAATTCATCCGGGCCCTTCCTCTTCCACAGCTGCCACTAACACGTTCATTTCAGTGTCTGGGAGATCTTCTGCTCCTTCAGGGCTGACAGCAGCAATAATTCATCACCCCTGCTAACCTCCATAGACCCTGGTACCTTGCCTTCCTTTCCCTTAGATCTGTTTGGACCACTGAGATTGTCCTTTCATTCAATGCTCTTCTGTCATTTCAGCATCATCTGAAGAGTCCTCTAAGGAACATAATAGCAGGAAGAGATGTTTTATAATACCTAACAAAAAATTGCCAAGTTCCTTCTATCATAAGAGCAATTCTCAAACAGTTTAGTCTCAGGATTTCCTCATGATATTTGAAAGTCATCAGTGACACCAAAGACTATTTATTGCATATGTAGGTTTTATATATCCATATTCACTGTTCGAAATTGGAATTGAGATTTTAATAAAAATTTGTACTTACTAATTGATTTAAATCACACAAGTAAAATTATAATATATTTAAAAACTGCTTTGGATATGGGGATAGAGAGACGGCTTAGCAGTTAAGGCACTTGCCAACAAAGCCAAAGGACTCAAGTTCAATTCCCCAGTACACACATAAAGCCAGTTGGACAAGGTGGCACATGTATCTGGAGTTTGTTTGCAATGACTAGGGGCCCTGGTACACCCATTCACACTCTCTCTCTCTCTCTCTCTCTCTCTCCATTTTTCAATCTCTTTCTTTCTTTGTTTTTTTGAGGTATGATTTCACTCTAGCCCTGACTGACCTGAAATTCACTATGTCATCATAGGATGACCTCAAACATACAGCGATTCTCCTACCTCTGCCTTCCAAGTGTTGGGATAAAGGCTTGCACAACCACACCTGACTTTTATCTCTCTCTCTATCATCTCAAATAATAATTTTTTTTTAAAAATTAGAATTTTCAAAAAAATTTGTGATAAGTCGTATTTTAGCATATTTAAATATTTGGTTTTATGATAAAAGCAAGTAGATATCTATCCCATATCCAGTTTGTTCTAACATGTTGGTTTGGTACAATATAAGAAGAAAATAAAGCCTCACATAGGTATTTATATAGAAAGGGAAGGAGTAAGCTTTTTAGCTAAATATGTCTATTTTTAATAACAATATTAAAACTCACCAACTGGAACTTTCTTAGTAATAATATAGGACCTGATGCTATTGATAAACTTGTCCCTTACTGTTAAATTAAAATCCACTGGTCCCTGCATCATTTTGTAATGTAAGAAACTGATAATTTAGAAAATAATGTTAGGTGAATTATACAGATCTTCTAGTGTTATATATCATACAGACCCAAAAGTCATATATACTATGTCACCCCCAATCTTATTAGAAAGTATGTATTAGAAACATAATAAGCTCATTGCAAAAGTGATAAGTTTTCCAAAATCATACAGTAGTCATATACATGTTTTCCTTTAAGATAACCATTGCACTTTGACTTCAAACAGAAGTGTGTTGTGCATAGTTCACATAGGTTACTAGAGAAATGTACTCAAGGATGAAGTCATCAGAAATGAATGACTGTGTCTTTTGTTTCACAGAGGACAGCATTTCTGATAGTGCATGGTGACAGTCAATATAATGGCTACAAGCACAATTTGATGTCACTGCTCAAATTTGTACCAAGCAACAGTAATTGTACCATGCAATGTTTTTGTTCCATCAGTACAAACAGTGGCCCAGAAAGGACCATGAGAGTCAATACTTGAAGTATCCAATAACTTTTACATTTTGAATATGTGAACCACTTACTTGTAAAGAATTCACACACACACACACACACACACACACACACACACACACACACATCTTCTTTGAGTGATTACTTGGCACTAGTATTGAGACCTCCTAATCTCAATAAGCAATGCATAATATGCAAACAGCAAGGCCAGCCATGGCTGAAAAGTCAGCCCTTTGTAAGGAAAAAATATACTTCTGTCCATGAGATATTAACTCAGCCTTCAGGTTAACGGCTAAATCTTTAATTCAGTAAGTCAGTTGGCACTGTTATGATTTTCCTTCTGCATGGATTTTTCATCCAGCAGACATTCAACAATATCAAGTGTATAAGCTATCATATGAGCTGCTCTAGTCATTTTTCTTTTCTAGTTTGAAAATCTGTAATAAACAATTTTTACTTTTTATGAGCTCATCATGTCTGCAGTGAATATCTAAAAATGATGGTGCTACAAAACTGGCACCTTAATGCTATTCAAAAATACGCTTGTATAGAAGATATAATCATATAAATTTCTAACATCTATAAAGCCAAGAATAAAATAGTTTTCACTATATTTTCAATTCATTTACATTTTTCATACTTTTTTTTTGAAAAATTTCCTTCCATGAGATTTTTTTTTCTTTTTCTGAAATTTTAGACAAAGCACGTAATATCTTAAAACAATGACCTTGAGAAGGCAAATTCTGGAATCTCCTACTTTTAATCCAAAAATCTAATTGAAATACAAAACTATACTCAAGGTATAATGGACAAATATATTTATGTTTAAAGTATGCAACGTGTTTAATGTACATTATGAAATAATAATCCACTATTAGCATATTTATTATCTCATAAGTAACATATTTATTATCTGACCTCATTAGCAATTCTGGGGTAGGACCATTTAAGATGTGCACTCAGCAAATTTGAAGTACACTATGTCATGTTATAAAGTATTGGCACCATGCTGCACATTATACCTTCCAAATTTAGCCTGTATGACTGAAATGTATTACTCTTTGTCCAACATCTTAAACTGTCCATTTTAAAGTTTTAAAAGTATTATTATTGCTAAATGTAGCTTAAACAAATTTTAAAATTAAAATTGCAAGATATTCAAAAGCATTTTTTCTTTTTTTAAATAATATTTTATTTATTTATTTGAGAGAGGGAGAAAGAAAAAGAGGCAGAGAGAGAGAGAGAGAGAGAGACAGAGAGAGCATGCCGGGGCCTCAGCCACTGCAAATGAACTCCAGATGCATGCGCCACCTTGTGCATCTGGTGTTACGTGGGTCCTGGGGAATCGAACCTGGTTAAGGCTTTGCAGGCAAGTGCCTTACCTGCTGAGCCAGCTCTCCAGCCCAGCATTTTTCTTATTATCACTCACTTATCATGTTTCATTACAGATTAAGAAGATATTAAGAAGATATTTCAGCATGTAAGGATAACAGTTCTGAGTTATAGGGGATTATAAAAAGTTTACCCAAAAATTAAATGACCAAGGCAGCATACACATAACTGAAAATGAAGAGTTAATTTAGAAAGCTGCCCATTCATTTAAATCCTTATACTACCACCTTAGCATAATGTGTTGAGCATAAGAATTCACCAACAAAAATATCTATTTATTGTCACATCACTAACACCACATGTCATGTGGCCCTTGGAAAGTTTTACTGTATACTCATGAGAAAATGAGAACAAAAAGGGGAATAAAACCTTAGTTAGCATGATTATGAAAATGATTTCCCTTACAGTCATCATAGGAGGGTGTTGTGAACTCTTTGGGGGTTATAGAGTCACATTTTGAGAACCACTGCATATATGTCGTAGAAAGAATTATCATATTGTCTGTGTATTGATTTTATATTTTGAACTTAGGGCACAGCAAGCTCAATCTTGGCACTACTGAAAGCACAGTTAAAGATTAAAAGCTTCAATGGTCTCACCTTGGAGGTGGGACTCTTTTCCAAACATATCAGGCTGCCAACTATCCAGCCATCTTGTAAACACGTGATCAGTGAGCTTGAATAATTGTGGCTTCCCAAATTGTTCAAGTCTAAAGACACATGTCTTTAAAGATCACAGACATTTGCAGGGCTAAGGAGAGGCCTCAGTCAGTGGATATAGCAATTGTCATACAAACATAAGTTCATTCCTCAGGGTAGCCAGTCAGCAACTTGGTGGCAGGTTGACTACATCGGACCACTTCCATCATGAAAAGGAAAACATTTGTCCTTATTGGAACAGACACTTATTCTGGGTATGAATTTTCTTTTCCTGCACATAGTATTTCTGCCCAAACTACCAACCATGGGCTTACAGAATGCTTGATCCACCATCATGGTATTCCACACAGCATTACTTCTGACCAAGGAACTCACTTCACAGCCAAGGAAGTTCAGCAGTAGGCTCATGATAATGGAATTCACTGGTCTTACCATGTGCCTCACTGCCCTGAAGCTGCTGGCTTGATATAATAGTGGAATGGCCTTTTAAAGAAACAGTTACATAGTCAACTAGGTGGCAATAGCTTGGAAGGCTGGGAAAGTGTCCTCCAGCAGGCTGCATATGCTCTGAGTCAGCGTCCTATATATATGGTGCTGTTTCTCCTATAGCCCATACTCAAGGGTCCAGGAACCAAGGGGTGGAAAGGGGAATGGTACCACTTATCATCACCCCAAGTGACCCAATAGCCAA
The DNA here is from genome assembly GCA_036365145.1 of Orientallactaga sibirica. Taxonomy (NCBI): domain Eukaryota; kingdom Metazoa; phylum Chordata; class Mammalia; order Rodentia; family Dipodidae; genus Orientallactaga; species Orientallactaga sibirica. The sequence continues at coordinate 35,929,214 of JAEOAD010000006.1, read as the reverse complement.
AATTTTGCTTCTTGTTCCTGCAACCTTATGCTCTGCTGGCCGAGATGTCTTGGTTCGGGGGGTGGAGGGGTTGCTTTTGCCAAGAGGAACAAAGAACATTCCATTGAACTGGAAGCTAAGACTTCCCCCTGGCCACTTTGGAATCCTGATACCCTTGAGTGCACAGGCTGAGAAAGGAGTACAGTGGTAGCAGGGGTGATTGATCCAGACTACCAGGGGGAAATTGGACTGCTCCTCCACAATGGAGGAAGGAAGAGTATGTCTGGAGTGCCAGAGATCCTTTAGGGCATGTCTTGGTGTTACCATGCCCTGTTATCAAAGTCAATGGACAACAGCAGTAACCCAATAAAAGAAGTGTGATAAATGGATCAGAACCTTCAGGAATGAAGGTATGGGTCACCCCTCCAGGTAAAGAACCAAGACCTGCTGAGGTGCTTGCTGAAGGTGGAGGAAATACAGAACGGGTAGTAGAAGAAGGTACTTACAAATACCAGCTAGGGCCATGTGGCCAGTTACAGAAATGAGGACTGTAATTGCCATGAGTGTTTCGGTGCTACCTTGTTATGGAGTGTTTGTACATATCTACACCACTATTAAGATGCTTTTGTTCTTCCTTTATTTCTTTATTAGGTAATTAATAGCGATTAAGATCATATCACTAGTTAACTGTTGTTGAATTTATATTTAACCTATTGAATTAGAGACTACGCAGTCCTTAAGGAATCTTGCTTTGTGTCGGAGGGAAGACTGTACCTTTCCAGTCATACGTGGAATAGTTATACATGATAGGTGGAATTAGGACCTTGTTCCTGTCTTCATTTGGAAATTAAATATGACGTAAAGAGACATAGTTTCCTGTCACGTTGACAAGTGATGGACTTGTAATAGTTAAGTTTTATTGTCAACTTGATGTGTTTAGGAATCCACAGATATTCTTCCTGAGAGGGTCTCTGAGGTTGCTTCCAAGGAAGGATTAACTGGAGAAATCCTTTCCCCAGGGTGAGCCCTTCCCCCAGAGTGGGTGGCCCCTCTCGGGGGGAGGGGGGCTCTATCTAAGGAAAATCTGAGGAACAAAAAGAATCCCTTCCTCCCACCTGGCTGAAGTGTTGCTTGCTGCCTTCCAGCATGGACCAAAGACCAGTGAGGACTGAAGAGCAGTAAGGACTGAAGACCAGCTGCTTGCCAGGAATCCTCCATGCCTTCAGTCCCAGATTGGGATTGCTGAGGGCATCCTGCCTCACAGATTGGACAGCTACCAGGTTCCTTGACTCTTGGGCCTGCAAACTGCTATTGTTGGACTGCCATAAAGTAATCCAATAAATTCCCTTTTAATACTATTCATACTATCAGATCTGATCCTCTAGAGAATCCTAATACAGAATCCCCAGAACTCACATAGAAACCACATGCTATAATGACATCTATAATTCTAGCATACCTCAGAAGAGAGGGGAAGCAGAGACAAAAGAATCTCCCTGAAGTTTGTTGACCAGTTATCCAGGAAAATGTAGTGATGAACAATGAGAAAATGCCTCATTGGAAGATGAGGACCTAATTTAAGATTGCCCTCTACTTCCAAGGCATGGCACACATGCTTGCAAAGACACATGCACACAGGAAAAAAAAAAGGCAAATGTCCCACATAAATGCAGATCTTTTCATTTTTTCATATGCTGAAGAATAAAAAGGCTAGATGAAGTCTTCATGGGATAATCTATTAAACTGCCTAGCACACTGCCAGGCTTAGAGTGTTCATTAAAATTCTATTGCTTCCTCAGGCTGGAGAAATGGCTTAGGACCCCGGTTTGATTCTCCAGGACCCATGTAAACTAGAAGCACAAGGGGTGTATGCATCTGGAGTTCATTTGCAGTGGTTGCAGTCCCTGGCATGCCCATTCTCTCTCTCTCTCTCTCTCTCTCTCTCTCTCTCTGCCTCTTTCTCTCTCTCAAATAAAAAAATATTTATATATATATATATGAAAATTCTATTGCTTCCTGCTCATGGAACGTCTTTCTTCACCTAAAAAAAATAACATAAAATTTCCAAAAAGTAATAACAATCCCAGGCAAAAATTAAACTCTGAATCAATACAACAAATGGTCCTGAATGCAAATTTTCAAGAAATCCATATTCACTGAAACAAGAACTTGCAAATGTGACCATGAAATGCATCATAAACATTCTATTTGTGGGCTGGAGAGATGGCTCAGTAGTTAAGGCACTTGTCTGCAAAGCCTGATGAAGTGGATTTGATTCCCTAGAACCCATATAAAGCCAGATACACAAGGTGACACATACATCTGGAGTGCATTTGCAGAGGCTAGATGCCCTGGCACACCCATTCTCTCTCTCTCTTCTCTCTCTCACACTCTCTCTCTTTCTTTTGTCTCGGCTTACAAATAAATAAATTGATTAAATAAATAAATTTAATTGTTCTAAAGTTCAATTTTGTAAAGTCCTTCAAGTCTTAAAACATCAACCTTTGCAGAACTTTTGTGCTTAAGATTTCCTCCTTTAAGTAAAACCCCACAATATGAAGTGTTTGCTTATATAAATAATCCCGATACTTCTGGTATGTAAATGATGCTAGTATAGCCAATGTTTTTTTTTTTTTTTTTCAACTATCTTCCAAAGGACAGTACCAAACCAGTTTGCTCTGAATTATTTTGAGGTTTGTACCTCTCAATGAACCCATTCCCACTGCCCTTAGGCAGACTTGTAAAAAGACAAATTCAAATTAAATCAAAACATGCCACATGAGTGAACATCAAGACAAGCAAACAATAAAACAAATATTAACCCACTCTCAAAATTAGCATCACTTCCTGCCACACATTTCCTGGCTTGGAGAAATGTCTCAGTGGAGAAATGCACTATGATAAATACATTAGAAAGTTAATATTCATAATTAGCTTATTTTTTTGGATTTTGTATATTTTCACTATCAGTCTTGTTTTATTTTATTTCCTTCCAATACGTAAGAATTGGTTTTGGTCTTTGGTGTATGCACCCTTGCCTACCTGCAGATATTTCTTAGCTTTGTGGAGGTTTTCTTCAAATATATTATCCACTCTTAATCATAAAAGCTATGACCTACTTGGTATCTTTGCTCTAATCGCTAGTGAAATTTCATTATTTCTTTTTACTTACTTAAGAAATGGATTAAAACAAGGTTCCATGGCCTGAAACAGAACAGGAGCTGTTCCAACAGCCTGGGAAAGAACAGCTGAAGTTGGGTCCACCAGGTTTCAGATGCACTAAAGAAGTTATCTTGCTTGTACATTGCCATTTTTTGGGGGGTGGGGGGAATCTTCATTTCTTGAGATTCAATGCTGTTGAATGTGAACTTAAATAACCTATGCAGATGTTAAATTCAGTCTCCTGGACATTGCTCTTCTCTTACATGAATGGCACAAGATAGGGAAGTGAGAGAGGAAGCACAGAGGCAGATAAAGAGGAGCACTGACTCTCTACCCCTGATGAGAACAGACAGCATGAGGCCACCTTTGATTTTCTTAGTATCTCCATACACTTACATCCAAGTGTAAGTGAATCCAGAATGTTCCCTCAAAGACAAAACTGCTTTGGAAAATGCCTCCCTTCTAGTGGCACGGATGTGGAGGAGTCACAGTGCCTTGTCCAGTGGGGTTCTCCTCTGGTAGTTCTGGTCCTTTATGCGAACAGCTAATCCAGAATGTCAGACTCTTCTCTACAGAGCACTAAAGATGTTACTTAGCAAACACAAGTAATTCCCTAAAACACTGTCATGGTTAGAATTCTAAATCCAAACGACCGTAGATGTACACATTTCTAATTTATGTTTTTTTTACTCTATGCAGATAGACCTATTACAGCATTTTCCTAAATATAGATGTTGAAGAAAGTCAGTGAAACTAAGAATGTATACTTTCAGAAAAGAGTTAGTTTTTGGATTCTTAGAGGAAATACCCCAATCATTAGTGCATTAGTGCCCTTTTATTCTTTTTAAGCATACTGTCAGTGAACGTAGCAGTTAATGTAACCTGGCTCAGAAGCCTAGCCCAATTAATTGAAAAGGGAAAATGTTATAACTGGGCTGGTTCCACGGTGCTCATTCTGGGTACTGGGTGTTGTGTGTTTGTGCACGCGTTCATTTATGTTTGATGAGCCCCTGTAGAGAGACATCATAAGTAAGTCAATACATGCTTCTTAGAGCATTTGTCAGATTATGTGTTAATGAGTAGGAGCAAAAGAGATGGAAGGGCATGCTCAGAGCTACTTAGCATGCCCTGGCATCTTTATGCTTAAAACATTGAACATCCAGATGGCCTTGGCTTCACAAAATTCTAGTTTCAAAGTTGATCACTCTGAAAGGGACCTGAATAACCCTTCAAACTCTGGTTACTTTAAACCACCATCTTATTCTCTGGCGTACAAAGTAAATCCAGCTCCTGGTATGCTTTTCTCATTAACAAAAACTCTGAGGGTGGTTTCACAGGGATTTTTATGCATTGTTCTCTGTTCTTTGTTTGATTTATAAACTGCTGAGGGGAAATGGGGTTGTAAACCTAATCCAGGTTTATGATATAAAAGGGCAGCACATTTTAGAAACACCTTGTGGTCTTACAAATAGAGTTAACTTTAAGCAATTTATTTAGTTAAATAACTGACTCAACTATGTATTAAATTGCTGCCAGTTGGAAATAATGGAGCTTGGCAGTTTTACTGTCAAATATAGAGGGTAGAGGAAAATATGTGGAGACGGGAGACTTGCAAAAGACCAAGCTCCTGCAGCATTTAGTGATGGAAAAATCAAGTAATTCACCTTGACTGCACTCAGAGGGAAAAATTTGAAAAGCAAGCTTCCACTATTAAACAGTTAATTATAGTGTGTTTATGTGTATAGGGCTTGATTGTTAATTGCTTGCACTAAGTTGTTCTATAAAGACAAGTGCTTGTTGCCTGGATTCCTATGGACTTGGAGATTGATCTGAGTGGTGAGCTGGTCTGTTTTTTCAGGGTGTAAATTGATTGACATAAATTTGAAGTCTGGATTTTAGAAAAGAGGTTTTATAGGATGTCTTGAGCAAAAGATAAACTATGAGAAAAACTCAAAGTGTTAAAGGTAACAGTGTAAATACTACCTGCTCTGTTTTACCATGGCTTTTGGAGGCTCATTCTTACTCTGCATTCTTGCCTTCAGGAAAGGGAGAGAAAAGAATACAACATGCACATAAGATTATAAGTACATGGCCTTGGTGGACAGTTATGGCAAATGAAATCCCAGAGGGGGTAAATCAAAGAATACAGAATAATTTGGGCCAGAAGAAAATTTGAGAAGAAATAAAGCATGGTATCCAGGCACAGGAAAATATTAATAGCAAAAACCATCTATTCTATCTGCATACAAATATGGAGTCAAAATGGAAAAAGTTACAAAGCAAATAAGAATCAATAAATATCAGTTGTTAAAGTGTTTTCTAAATTAGATGCTATGAGTCTATAAGTGAGATAGTGGCATTTGATACAGAGAATAGACCGTCCTGAAAACTGTGAGTTAAAAGTATAAACTTTGGTTATCAAGTATTCAACTTTAGTCAGCAGTGTGAACTTCAGGGAAAGCACTGCTGTGATTGGTAGTCATTTGGATCATGCTAATTAGCTACAGCTTTAATTACATCATAACCTATAGATAGTCAAAAGAGAAAAAATATGCCACAAAATTTTCTTCACATTGAGCAAAAATTTGCTTAAGGTCCCTACCCTAGGCTACTTGTAAAGTTTACATCCTTCAAAATTTTCAAGATTTTCCCAAAGTTGAGGACTCTATGGATTCAATTTTCTTTGTACATGAAATGATATGCCCCACTTGGATTTCACATTCCAGTTACATATGTAAATCATATGTGTCTGTGAAGATGCTTGATGGGTAAAGGGCCTGCCATGCAAACATGGGGACCTCAATTTGGACCCCTAGCATTCACATGCAATGCCTGGCACAGTGGTTCACACCCGCAGTCCCAGTTTAGGAGACAGAAACAGCAAATACCTGGGGCTCCCTGGCTACTTAGTATAGCTGAAGCAGATCAGTCCACTCTAGCCTTACCGAAAGACCCTGTCTCAAACAATGAAATAGTGATCATGAAGATGCTCAGCACCTACCTCTGGCATCCATGTGTGTGTGCACACACGTATGAGCATTCACAAACACCCATTAACATGCATGCACACTTGCACATGCCAAAAAAATTGCATAGTGTGCATAATGGACTTACATCAACACAAATTCCCATTACTTTTGCATGTTTGTTTAGTGCACTGGCATTGACATAGAGTTCTGTTAAGCCAGTAAGCCTTGACTATACTAAGGAGAAAGTCCACCAAAAATGTATTACCAACCCAGGCATGCACATACCTGTAATCCCAGCACTCAAGGAGGTGAGATAGGAGGCTTGTAATGAGTTTGAGGCCAGCCTGGAAGACAGAGTGAGTTCCAGGTAGACCTGGGCCAGAATAAGACCCTGTTGCAAAAGAAAAAAAAAAAAAGATATAACCAAATTATGAAAAAAAATTCTATACACTTCTAGAAAATGCAAGCTAATACATAAAGACCATGACTAACAACAGGTTTCACCATGCCTCTTTCCTATTTCAACTATCTGTAACTTTTCTCCAGACACAGGACATCTGAGAATTCAGAGGGAAGAATCACAATGCAGTTTAACATAAGTTGTGTCTGGTTTGAATCAGGAGTAGAGGACATGGTATTTTATTCTTTACTTCTATGAACTTCAAGCTCACTAGTGTAAAATCTATTTCAAGAGAGTTCACTTGATGGATTAAGCTGAGAGAAAAGTATGGTCTTAAAATGATACATTACCTCAAGAACATCATTTGTTAATTTCCCATTAGTAATCATAGTAAACAAAGTAATCCAACATTTATTAATAATACACTATTTATTATCTTGTATCAAAGTTGGGGCTCTCCCCTGTTAGTTATTCTTACTAGTTTTCTTTGAGTTACAAAGTATGGCTCCATAAAAATATAATAAAATCTTCTGCTCCTTAACTTTCAACTTGGTAAACTTTATGTTTGTAACTATAACTCTCATCACTTCCTGAGTCATCATCCTTCTCATTTATTTTCACATTCCTTAGTTCGCATGCGAGCCCCAAGTGAGCCGCCTGGACAACAGCTCACAGAAAGTCTTACAGCTGAAACTCTCCTTCTACTTCTTCTGGCTACACATATACTTTCTTTACTGACCTGAGGTTCAGAGAGCTTTAAAAATAATCCGCATCAGCAAAGCTTGCATGCCTTCTAATCACATGTTTTCTCCTGCTAATCATTCAGTTACCTGATTAGAAACAGATGCAATCTATTTGAAATGTGAACTTACGAGTGAACTGCTGGTAATGATTGCATATTTTTAGATGGTCTATGTATATATTATGGAATGCCCGAGAAGGTTTCAATAGGGAGCATTTAGATTATATTTTATAGCTACAATCTTTCCTTACCAAATGATCCATTCCAACCTAAACCAACTGACAAACTGAGCAAAAATTAAATAAATATTCAACAAGGATGAAACCAACAGTGAAAGCCACAACATTTATAAGTGACCTGCCAACAAGGGCGCTAGAATTGTGATGCAGACAGGGAGAGCCCGTTAGGGAAGTAAACATCAACAGTTCTATAAAGCCTGATGTGGGGCATGATGATTATTTAAGTATGTATAAACTGCTAAGTAAAAGGAAAGACTAAATACTTGTGAGGAGAATCAGAGAGGACTTGGAAAATAGCATGTGTTGGGCCTTGATGAAGGAGTAGTTTCACAGGGCAGATGAAAGGAAATGGGCTCCTGCTATGAGCAGCAATCTTTGAAAATCCCCACAATTCAACATAAACTCTCCCCAATTTTACTGCTAGGGTTAAATGATTGAACTGAAATAGGTTGACGGTTTACTGAAATGATCCTTTAGAACGGCACTGTGACAACCAACAAGACCTGAACTGAGCTATGCAACAAATTATGATAGAACTCATGATATAAATGGACTCAAATATTCACTGAATCATGCTGTCAACTGAACGGAAATCTTAAAAGTGAAAAAGTCCGGTGAACCTCTTTAAATCAGAACTGGATCTAGATGGGATTTGTTATTGTTGTTTATCTTTTAATTTCTGCAAATATAGCAAAATCAAACCAACCAGCAAGTTCTCTAGCAAATCTGAATGAAAGCAATATTCATTTTACCTGTCTCACAGGTGTGCTTGCAAATAAAACAAAAAACAGATGACAAAAATATGGAAAGCATACTGCAAGTCATACTAAACTGAGATTATTTTTAAATACCAATTTGTCCATTTGGAGAGTTTTTATTTAAAACAATTCTCATCAAGGGCAAAGAGTCCCTAGACTTAAATTTCTGGTTTAGTGTTTACATTCTTTCTTTGTGGCTGATTCATTCAGACATTTCAGTATGGATGTGGAACCAGCTAGAATGTGGACAGTTTTGTTGGGCACTCATGAATAATTAATAATAAATTCAGAAGATATGGGTTCTTATGAGTAAATGTTTGTAAGTGACTGCAGAGACCACCTGGGTTCATGATTTTTTGTACACATGGCTCTTTGAGAAACCATGAGAAGCGGGAAGAGGGACTGCTGACTGAAGGGCCCTGTTTCCATGTTCTGATCTACTTAGTCAGATCTGATCTGAACGTCACGTCCCCCCGTGACTGAGGGCACACGAGGTCTTGTTTTGGCACCAACTGCAGCGCTTCAACTCTGGATTACAGAAGCAGAAAGATTTAAGAGTCTCTCACCTCACAAACTTGGGTTTGGGGTCGCGGCAGTGACAACTTGTCAGAATCTCGTTTGTCGCACCAAGCAAAACCAAGAACATGGTCAGCGGAAATGGCTAGAAAGTCCTCAGACCCTGGTTCTCTTGGTTATTAATTCCATTGATTATTTTGGTGTTTAAATACTGAGACAAGCCCCGATGGCAAGCCCTAGTACAACTCGTCAACTCACATTTCCTTTGGCCTTTTAGAAAATACAGATGTGCCCAAATTCTAGAACACAGCTAAGTTTAAAAACAACAACAACAAAACTCATTTTGGAAAAAAAGAAAAGAGAAAGAAGCTTTGGTGGTGGTTGGGGGTCCAAACAAATGAAATGTTGATCTGCCTTTTATTAATTTCATTTTTTATCTTCTTGTGTACAGACGTTTGACAGCTGTGACATTCATGGGCAATGCATTTGAAAAAGAAGACATAAATATTCAGAGACATATTAGAATGCTGCTCAATGTAAGCACCTGTCTACTTAGTGTTGACAGAAAATCATTTACTGTGTTTTATGCATGTTCCCTCCAGAGACCACAGAGGTCCTATTTTATTTAAAGAGCTGGTCCCAACATCAGTGCTTGCTCTTGAAACTGCAATATATATAGCTAATTATATTTATTGAGGAAACAATTTTGTTTTATATTTTCAATAATACTTAAACAATTTTGTCAATCTTGACCCCAGAAACAATTTTCCCTTAGGATTCAGTTAACGAAAAACTTCATATAGAATCTGGAACCAATGTGCTTAGAGTACACAGTTTCCATTGTCACCTGGGGAAATTTGTGAAGCAGAACTTTCTGAGAGAAGTATGTAAGAAGAAGCTGCAACATCTCTGAGGGTCTTGTAACACATGTCACTATGAATAAAACACATGCTTGTATCTACATACCGTACCTCCACACCCACACTTGCATTTTTTAACATTTTAAGAATATATTTATTTATTTATTTATTTACATGACAAAGAGACAGAGATAATGGGTGTGCCAGGGCCTCTAGCCCCTGCAAACTAACTCCAGATGCATGCATCTCCCTGTGCTTCTGGCTTTCCTTGGGTACTGGGGAATTGAACCTGGGTCCTTGGGCTTCACAGCCAAGCACCTTAACCACTAAGCCATCTCTCAAGCCCCCACACTTACATTTTTGTCTTTCAATTGCCAGAGGTCAACCATGGTCAGAAAAAATTAAGTAGAAAAATTCAGAAGTAAACAAGTCATAAGTTTTAAAAAACTTTTATTACTATACACTGCAATTATTATTCTAGTTTATTGGGTGCTATTGTTCATCTTGTATTGTGCCTGATTTATAAATGAAATGTTGGCATAAATATGTATTTATAGGAAAAGTCATAGGATAAATAGGATTCACTACCATCCCGGGCTTTCCCAGCACCTCCTGAGGTCTTGAAACCTATTCCCCAGTGGAACCACTAGGAAGCCATTCTGTATACAGGCTGGATTATACTCACCTAATGCTAAACTATTAGTACTGTACAAAGCCATACATTATAAGCCAAATGCGAACTGACTATTAAGTCACATATGTCACATTTTATAAATCTTTGTTTCTTCTCAACTCTGGCCAAAGCAGAAAAGTAATCATGTAACTGAACTAGGGTGAACAGGATGCTGTGTACACAAAAACAGAGGGGAGAGGACAAGCTCTGTAAAGACACTGAGATCAGACTAGGGGCCTCATGACCTAGTTTTGATATGGACTCCTGAAACTTTACAACTTGTTCCTAAGTGATCAACACAGGTGTGATTAACCTAAATTAATCATCCACCCACAAAGTAGCTTCCCTTTCTGTGCCTGGTAAAGGGTTGGCAGTGGAGTGAGGTTTGCCATAGATTACTGCCTGCCCACTGCCTCCTTCAGCTAAATCTCAGATCAGGATTACAAACATACCATATTATCAGAAATATAATGAAACACAGACCAAAATGAACACAGTGTATCTTTGTGTTTTTTTTGTTTTTTGTTTTTTTTTTTTGTTGTTGTTGTTGTTTTTGTCTTTTACATGTCTCCCCATTTTAATTCTACCTGACAGGAGGGTGTAGTGATGTCAGCTGGGCTGGGGAGGCACCAGGCAGAGGCAGGCAGAGCAGCCCAAGGCCTGAGCACACAACTTCCAAAACCTTACAATGCTGCCACCTACGGGCCGAAACTTGGAAGGCGGCTTCTATCAATGTTTTCCCTTCCTTAACAATGAAAAAACATTCAAGATCATGATAGAGGACCAAAAGCCCTAAACCCAGAACGATGCAAAGAGTTAAGTCACCAGGTGATGTGGAAGAACAGGCCCTTTAGCTCAGCTTGTTCAATGCGGTTACATAATTTAATTAGGACCATCACACGGCAACCGAAGCTGTCCAGAGGAATTATGAGCCACAAGTTCAGATCACATGTGAATCCTTTTGCTCAATTAAAGCTGAGCAATTTTTAAGGGATTTTTTTTCTTTCCTCTTTGCAGTATATGCGAAGAGCAGTGAAGCGTGGCCAGCATATTTTTCACATTAAAATTATTACATAAAGCCTGTAGCATTTGAAATACTTATGGAAATCAAAATGTTACACTCTGACCTTGGGCATTTAAACTTCGTCATTTTTAAAGCTATTGTTGCCATGCTCGCCTTTGTTCTAAGAAAATTACTGTGGTTAGTTATAATAGCTGGATGAATAATTACCGGAGGAAGAAAAGAAATATGTAATAGTGCCGAAATGGTTCTTGAGCCTCCATGCTACTAAAGAGGGTTTCCATTCCGTTTGAAGTTCCTGCATCCTGGCTGCTCTCCCTTCCCCTACCTGTCAATTGCAGAGATTGCTTTGTTCCTGGGACGACCCAGTCCACTTACCTTTGTGTCTAAAAGAACTTGATGGAGGAAAAAACTTCCAGGGGCGCCGGATTCTAGGTGGATCTATTTTTTTTTAATAGTATGAGCACCAAGTACACTGGGTTATGATGTTTACAATTCCATCAGGCTTTTTTCATTAATTACATCAGAAGACAAAAAAAAAAAAAAAAAAAGCTTTCTGTTGTGAGCAGTGCCTTAACTTACATAGCAGATCCAGAATTATGCTTTTAGTAATTCCACTTATACCTTTGGATTATATTTACTCTTTTGACTCATTACAATCACTATTTTAAAATCATGTAGTCTGAAAATGTACACACCAGTAAAGTTTAAAATTAATTCTTAAATATTTAGTTGGGAAAAACAAACATTACTTACATTAAAAAGAGCATCCTAATAAATCAATACTAAATGGGAAGACATAAATAAATGAATCAGTACTGGAAGAAATTTAATATTTATTCATTAATTTATTCATTTAATTATTTAAAATATCTCCTATATTCCCAGATTATAACAACTGAAAGTAGAAGGAATAACAGAATCTTCAAGTATTGTGAGAAATTCCTTACTAACTCAGAGATCAAAAAAAAAAAAATAGGCAAAACTCATTTTACATTATTGTAGTCCTCTTGTAGTTTATAATAAAAATTGTGCATGTTAGGAACATATACAAATATTGTATTTGACTCATTCATTGTTTATTAGCTTCTCAGATGAGTACACAAAATGCAAAAATGATATAATCCTTATTTTTAAAAATCTACAAAGGTTAAATCTTTCTACATTTGCAGGCAGATATTCTCAGGATTAACAACTCCTTTAAACACTAGTTGGATTTAGTCATAATAAGAATATAAATACAATAAGACATTCCTAAGGGGAATACATTTTTAAAAAATTTCCATATTTGCTACAATAAATGTTATGCCTAGAAATTTTATAGCTAACAGAAACACAGAAAATACTACACCCAGAGCTAGAAAACTGTTCCAGTACAAAGCAAGTCTGATATATTACCTTCCAAACACATAGCATATCCCTGGTAAAGTTGTAAATTATGGTTGCAAATGAGGCCACAAACAAAATTTTGCTCAAGGCATGAATCATAAATTCAAACAATAATCATCTTCTACGTGAGGAACACTACTTTGTTTACTTCTTAGGCACTGTTTCTTAAACATGAACATGAAAGTAGGTCAAGGAAATTTAGCATCTTTTTCTCAGGAAGCATGCGATGATACTGGGTGGCACTGCCTTATTTAAAACTGTACAAACCTTTTACATACTAAAAAGTCTGTTTTCACAGGGCTGGGTCCTTACGTATGTCGACATTTTACTTCATGATGACACTGTGTTATCAAAACTATAGACATTTAGTGAAGAAAGAAAGTAATTCAAAATGTTAACCTGCCATATAAAATTCTGTTGTATTTTTCATGGAAAATAAAAGGCTACCCACTTAATATAAAATGGGACTTCCATCTAGCTAGCAAATATCCTTGACTATTACATACACGTATCTGAAAAGTCAACTGTTTTTATTCTTTACATTTTATATTTTCTAAAAGGCTAATTCCATTAAAACCTTTTCAAGTATGAAGCTTGAGAAATCTGTCCTTTAATTAAGTCTGCTCAACTCAGAAATCATGGGCTAAATAACAAACTCAATTTCTCAGAGGTTGCTTAGAAAAACATATGCTTATAAAATATTATTTAGAATGCTAATTTGGGGGCTGGGAAGATTGCTCAGTGGTTAAAGGCACTTGTTTGCAAAGCCTGCTGATCCCAGTTCAATTTCCAAGCTGCCCATGTAAGTCAGATGCAAAAAGAGATGCAAGTATCTGGTGTTCATTTGCAGAAGCAAGAGGTCCTGGCACACCCATGCAAACACACACATGCATGCAAATAAATATTTTTTTAAAGAATGCAAATTGGGAATATTAAGAATATGATTTTTTTAACTTTTGGATACTAAAAATGAAAAGAAGCATTACCAATCATCCATAAAAGTCTTGGTTGGCAGGGAGGTCCTGAGATGTCCCATTTCAGCAATGAATATCCATAGTTACAACAGTAGAAGCCGTATTTATATTTTTAACAGATTATGAAACTTAGAATTAGTATAGTAGAAGCTTCTGGCCAAGGTCATAGGCACTGAGCCTTTAAAGGTTGGTCTACCACTTGAACAAACCAATGATCTATTCATATGAAAACTTTCCTTCGGTACTTGGGAGGCACAGGTAGGAGGATCACTGCGAGTTCGAGGCCAGCCTGGGACTACAGAGTGAATTCCAGGTCATCCTGGCTAGAAAGAGACCCTACCTCGAGAAAACAAAAATGCAACCAAACAAACAAAAAAACTTTCCCAGTGGCATATAAAACAATGGGAACACAAAATTTGTTATGTTTTAAGCCTATTCAATTGCAATAAAACAATGCATGGAGAGTCACACACAACTAAGGAACAGACACAATGATTTATAATGTAATTATTCAGAAGCATTTATTTATACCCAAGTATGTACTATTCTACTAGAAGGTATGAATTCAAAGATTTTTACAAAATAGTAAATAGCAAAATAGTTTTAAATCTGCAGATAAAATAATTAAAGTTCAAGCTGAATAGAAAATAATGGAATATGGACAAAGCATCAGAAGGTGTCTCTGAGTAAGAGGCACTTCAATGGGACCTGAAGAAGGGGGGATTCCATGCCAGATCATAAGCAGAGACTCCAGTCATGAGGAAGCACCAAATGTGAAGGGACTGAAGCTGAAGAATCCTAACTGTGCACTCAGGAGTTGAGGGTGGCAAGTCCATGGATACAAACTGAAGCCATTTCTACACTCGTGCCCTCCACTTTTTTCACCTCAGTCATCCATATTGCCTCTGTTGATGAAAGGGTAGGAGAAACATTCAATTTCTCTTGGATGTCACACCCACATCTTATCAATCAACGAATGCCATTAGCTTAGACATATTACTCTTAACTTGTCACTCCTTTCTATTCCCCATTCAGATCGACTTATAGCCATTGCCTATCTGAGGCACTGCTACAGTTTCCTAAACAACCATAGGCTCTGAGTCACCTCTTTCAACTCCATTCTCCTCATAGCAGCCAGAATTATCTCTTGAAAATGTAGAACAGGACTACATAAGCCCTCCAACAATTCCTTTTCACTTCCTCTGACATGCATGGGACGGGTGTCATCTTGTCTTTCAGATTTTCCTTAGGTGCTGCCTTCTATTGAAACTTTCCTTCATGGCTCAATCCAAGAGGGGCCCATGCTAGCATATCATATTTATCCCTTTTAATTCTCTGTTTGTGGTACATCTTCACCTCCTGAAACATGTGCTTCTCCAGTCTATCTTAATCCCTGTATTTTCATCACTTAAAACAGTGCATAGCACATAGACGACTGGCAATTCCACCCCGAGGGTTGGAGAGGTGTGCAGAACTCAAATAGTTCATGGACCTTTTGGCCACTTGGAGTTGGGGTTTTTAAGAAGGTTCTGGGGATTCTGGGAAGGGGAAAAAAGGTGCCATGCTGTCTGCCACCACGTATAACATAGATGGAAGAAGAGTGAGGGCAGAAGCAAGAAGGGAGACCAGGAGGCCAATTCAGACATGAAAGTGAGACATGCTTTTGGCTTGGAGGATATGGGGGTACTGATGATAGAGGAAAAATGGATAGACTTGTAATATAGCCTCTCAGCTTGCTGATAGCTTGAATTTGGGCAAGGAAAGTGATAAGAATTAGTCCTACTTTTTTTGCCCAACATGATAGGGAGGGAGGAATTAAAGGAAGAAAGACCTGAAGGTAGGGGAATCAATTTAATATGGATGCATTTAATCATCCTGAGTCATACCTAATTTTCTGGCAATGCATTTGGGTTCATTTAGGGTCTGGTGTTTCTCCTTCGAGGGGCAATTCAAGGAAAGGCCAATCTATTAACAGAAACAAATATCTCTTTAGCAGATATCCTGCCTTGATTAGATGGCAGCAGTGTGAGGAGCAAATAACAGCCCATGAAGGATGGTGAACATTTAGCTCTTCATTTTTTATGCCAATTTTTTTTAAGACGCCAAAAACAACTTTGTCAAGGAATTTCCAGCCCTAAATATAACATAAGGAAGAACGCATGGATTGATAAGGCGTTTGCACTGCATTTAATTGAAAGATGATGATGCTGTGGGTTTTTTTTTTTCCATTCCCACTTCACAGTCCCTCTGTGCAATCTGTAGCACCAGGACACTGTGCAGCAGAAAGGAGAGGTTAACTGGTGCCATTAGCAGCTGTGCGTTAGTCACTGTTTCCGAGGGAGGCTCGCATGTACAAGCCATGGCGTTAGAGCTAGAGGAGGAGGAAGCTTCTGAATGAGTTAGAAAAATGACAGGATTGTGCAAAAAGTAGCAGTTAAAGAAACACAGCAAGACTTACTTTATTCCAGAAAGTATCTTGAGTGTTTCTTGATTCTAAATGGAAATGAAATGGTATTTTTAAGGTCTTCTAGTTAATGGTATTCTTATAGATACAAAATAGTTAGAAAATTAAAACCACTTTTTCAGTGAAAATTTACTTTTATGGAAAAGACAGACATTTATGTTTATCTGTTTCATCTATTATTGTTAATGAAATAGTAATTTATTAGCCTTTGATACAATTCTATCATTTGATAGAATATATTATATACATCCATATGTATGTATATGATATAATTCTACCATTTGTTAAGACTTAGAATGCATAGCAAATCAAGGTTGGTAAGTGGCAAGAAAGATCTTACCCTGGGTATGAATTGATAAAACCTTGCAGAAAATAAAAACAAATCCTCGGTTCACAGTTTCTTATAATAGAATTCTATAGTCAGCACTTGGGAGGCTGAGGTAAGAGGATTGCCTTGAGTTGGAGTTGTCAGCCTAGGACTAGAGTGAGTTCCAGGTCACCCTGAGCTAGAATGAGACTGCCTCAAAAAAAAAAAAAAATTAAAAAAAAGAAAAAGAAAAAAGAAATAAAAGAAAAAGAATGAAAGGATTTTATCACCAGCATTCCCTTTGTTATAGATGATTGTATGTATTAAATAATTAATATTTCTAATGATAATTTAATGCAACAAAATAGAAAAATATCACAATGCATTTGTGAACAAAATTGCATTTTAGTAATAGCTTTAAACTAAACCATGGACAAAGGCAAACATGCATTAATGTGAAAATTACCAAAATGTGCTAGAAATTTTCTTGCGAACATTGTAGCTCTGAATAAAGGCATGTGACTAAGGATTTCCACTTCTGGCTTGCTCCAGTGATAGTGACTTGAATGGCTTGAGTCCAGTCAGCACTTACCGGGATGGGAGCTTCTCTCCTTCCAGTCTTCAAGGTCTGCTGGTCCTGTATGCATTCTAAGGCTTCTGTGGCACAAATTAACCTATCATTCAAGGGTCCAAACATATACCAAGCATAGATTCACCCCAATGGTAATGATTCCCATCATGTAATGACTGGAAAGTATGCCAGGGGAAGGAATCCTCCTTTGGCATCTATATTGGGAAAGGTTCTGGTTCTCAGGTATGCACAGACCTGGGTACTTGAGTGCTTACCTTGTCAGTCAATAGACCCCACAGTATCTTTGGACCATGGACTGCCTAACAAAATTCAGGGGTGAAGGACTTGTCTCCAAATTTTCTAGCATCCCCAGTTCCATTTCTCTTCAAACTTCCTCTTTTTATTTCTACCTCCTCTGTTCTTTGTCCATCCAGAAATCACTCTACTTCTTTTCTCCTTGTAAAACTTAATATTCCATCAGAAGAAAAGCATCAGAAAGGACCCCAGCATGCAGTTGCATGTCATTTCTCTGAGACAGAAGGAGCTAAATTCCATCTGCAGTCTTCTTTCCCGGGAGAGTAAGGAAGTAATGTTAATCCTCCTACTGTCTCACTCATTTGTAGAGTAGACAAGATGGCTTACAAGGAAAAAGCATTAGATTGTGATCACATGCATACATAGAAAGGTGTATGTTTTCATACCTTCTAATAAACATTGGCCTTTAAACAACTCCTTTTGGCCACAAGACTTTCTAAGTGTGTAGATCTTACCACTCTCCTGGGAGATGGCCAAACAGAAAGAGACTCCTTTCACAAGGTTGCATTAAAGTACCAGCAGATCCTCTAAAAAGTATCTTGTTGCCTTAGAACAAAGCGACTAGCCCAGATCAAACAAAATTTTTTTTAAAGTCTTCCAATACTAACCTGACTTAATTTTCAAGTAGTATATAAAGTCTTCTAGGCTATCAAATTGATGTCTTTAAGCTCTTCTAAGAAACAGGACACAGACTCTAAAAATCTACTCTCTCATAAATAAATAAATAATAAATATAAAAGTGTCTTTTATTTATAGCAAAACTATTAGGCATATGATAAATCTAATGACGGAGATATAACTATATAATAGAGTAAAAGCCAGCATGGTTGAAAAGACCACCAGACCTTCCTAATATGAGGGATAGCATCTATCCATTAGAATAGCTATGAGGGGATACTGCCATACTTAAGGTAGCAAAGCAAACTTTTTTTTAAATTTGTTTATTTTTTATTAGTTATGTAGATAGTGTGTATACAGTCATGCTGGGACCATTGTTATTTCCTCACTGTCCTCCCCACTCAGAAGGGACTCTCCTCATTGGAGAATGTGGGTAGCACATTGTGGGGGTAGCCATCAGTTATGGGGAAGAGGCAATGCCTCTTTACATAATGTCCCAACTTGTGGCTCTAACAATCTTTCCATCCCCTCTTCTAAGAACTTCCCTGAACTATGTAGGGATCGTTTTAGGTCTATGTCAGTGATAAGGTCTAGGGAGCCTCTGTGTCTCTGGATATCTGGTTTGGTAGGAGTTGAGTGTTCTCTGTGTCTATCTCCTTCACACTTGTGTTGGTACCAGGTTCACCAAGAAAGCAGCACTCTTGCTCATTTCCTCCATTACTCTATGGTTTCAGCTGGGGTCCTGGTGAGGTGTGATGTGATTCTGTCCTTGGGTTCTGCATCCATCTGAAAAAGAGAAGCAAATTCTCCAACAGAGAGAGAGGTCACTACCAGGTAAATGGGATAACCATGATTATTTTAGAGAGAATTTCATTGGTATAGGCCCTCTTGTAGCCCAAGATTGGTGGGAGCTTGATATTGGAGAGCGGGCTTGTTTTTTTGAATATGGTTCTGACTTGTTTCCCAGTTCCAGCTATGGGTTCCATTCCAATGAGTGGATCTGTTAGCCAAATAAGAGTAGTTGGTTACCCACCATGGCTATGTGCCACTATTGCCCTTGTGTGAGCATCACACTTCACTATAGTTTAATGCCATTCATGCTCAACTCAGCTCTCTATTGCCTTTGAAATTTTGCACTAAACTTGTACTTTGTCTGACTGAGATCACATTTGCTGGAGTAAATATTTTTATAGACTATTTATAAACTCTTAAATGTGGAAAGTTGTGATGAAAAGTACAAATAAAAAAAGGTAAATCTTCTCAATAAATCTTTTTTCTTTCACCTTTTACCAGAATACATGTGCAGATGTAAGTACATAAATCCATACCACATGTAAACAGAATGGGAGAATGCAAGTGGAGAATGCATCCAGAGCTGAATCCTGAAGGCTCAGGTGGATACAGCTTACCAAGAACCACTTCTCTGCCTCCTGTAACTTCATGAATGTGTGCATCTGGCTCTCCTAAAGTTTCACATTCCTTTTTCATTTCTATAAAGTGGCCCTGGAACAATCCTATGAGCTGTGCAACAATTTGCATTTACACATGAGTCATCAAGGAAGAATGAGCATGGAACTAGTTCTGCAGGTGTGAAGACATTCCATCCCCAGACTGCTCTGCACATGAGGAATCAGGAAGTCACCACTGCTTCAAGATTGACTTTTCGACCATAGAGAACCTGAAGAATGCTAGTGACCTGAGCTGTTGTTGTTTTAAGGAAAATTTTAGTTACTTTAGCATTATATTAAAAGACTATGTCTGCAAATATTAGCTGACTGTCAAGGCTACACATGTACTTGCTTAAACCTATGAGAATTTTCAAGTCTATGAAAACTAGCCTTGTTTGATCCTTGGATTACTTACAAGGCAAGTCTCACATCCTAGACATAATTAGATTTGTGATTAAGAAAAAAGATGTGACAATCACCCAGTAAATAAATACAAACTGAGAGCAATAGAGAAGGAATAAAGGAAATAGAAGGGACAATAAAATTCATGTCTAAATTCCCAGAGGGTAGATACCAGAACTTAAAGAAATAAAAAGAGCTGGGCATGGTGGCTCACGCCTTTAATCCCAGCACTCGGGAGGTAGGAGGATCGCCATGAGTTCGAGGCCATCCTGAGACTACATAGTGAATTCCAGATCAGCCTGAGCTAGAGTGAAACTCTACCTTGAAAAAACCAATAAATAAATAAATAAAAATAAATAAATAAATAAATAAATAGAATTGCTCCTTTTCAAGGATGTAGAAAATGTCATTGGAAGGGAGGAAAAAAGAAGACTCTCTTGGAGACAAAATAAACTTGAAATATTCCCAAGGTAACACAACCAAGATGGAAGAAAGGACAAATCGGGGGTCCTCATAACTATGGGGATATGATAACAAAACAGTGTGAAGTCAGAAGATCCAGGGGCAGATCACCTCAAGCACATTCTTGAATTCACTGATTCCTACTTTCTTTGTAGATGAAATGAAGACAGAGCTAGTAGTCTGTACCACACGTGTCATTTATGTGCATTAAATTTGTTATTGAAATCCAAAATTAGTCCACGTGAAAAGTTCACCAGAAAAGACTTGTAACTAAGATGTGAAGTATAAATTTTAATAGTTTATCTTAAAGAGTATTTCTTATCTCTATCCTGTTTAACACAGAAGTCAGAAAATTCAAAGCTTGTAGCTAGATATAGACACCTCAAGGCACTTTAAAATGGAATTAGATAACTGAAAAATAATTTATAAAATCAAGGAAATTAAAGTGTATAGCAGCTAGTCACTTACCTACATGTCTAAAATACTTCTAAATGTATGGAAATATTTTAACCAAGCATCCATTCTAACTTCTGACATCCCACAGTAACAGCAGGGACTCTCTGTACAGAAGTAGTTCTAAGGCAGGCCTTGACAGCCTGTCTTGTCACTGTGACAATCAACAATGTTTACTAAGCATCTATATGCCTTCCCAATGCCATGATATTACCAAGTGCTCTAAAGACTTTTCACTTCACACAGATCACGTGCTTTTTTCTTTTTTTTTTATCCCTCTTTCTCTTAATCTCCTCCAATTTAACAACTGATCTCCATGCCTTGTAACAGCCTGAGGTCTGGAGGCCTGGCTCATGTAAGAGTCACACTGTTGGCTCTGCAGAGTCTCCAGGGCTTTTGCAGTAGCAACATTTACATTTTCATTACTAAAACTCTCCAACCAGATAATGTCACTCCTGCAATGTCATGCAGACCCTCTGAGTCTTCCAAATGCTTGGCACCAGATCCATACAAGCCTGCTCTCATTACGGTTTCCCTCTGCTTGCCTTGCACAGAGCAGCTTGCTACCCCACTGATTCACCTCACCTTGCCTTGTGACCCATTTCTTTAGGATTTTCCTGTGACAGCCAGATTTCTGGGTGAGTCTTGATATTAGAATCCCTGGGTGATTTCAGTGGCACCTGTTTTATTCTTTACTGGAGTCATTAGAATTTGGCTGAGAGGAATGACAATGGGTAAGAACTAAATTTCTAAAAGAGCAATTCAGCATGACAGTTTTTACCCCAAAAGTGCAACGGCAAGCATCCTGTAAGAAAACTAAGTCACAAGCAACTAACTACTAGTTTCATAACTCGGGACTCTCACAGTATCTGATCCTAGGATCTTTTTTTTTCCTCTAATGGTGATGCTTCGGGCAAATTCTGAATAATGAATGGGAGGAGCTGGGGTAGAGTGGAGCTAGGGAAAAAGTGTCAGGAACCCTATACCAGGAAATGAAAATATAAAGGCCTTGTGTAGTTGGTATTGGATACAGATGTATTAAGGCAGCAACTCTGCCCTGTAAAGTTGCCAAAAATACACCAGCTACATATGGCCTCCTAGTAAGATGGAAAGCAGTGATGGGATAATCTAATAAGCATTCTTTTACTATTGGAACCAGAGCTATAAGTTGACTATTGTTCTGGATCTATCTGGCACCTCTGTGATTAATGTCACATAACTATGGGAAAGGAGTGCATAGGGTTTGGGCCCCTGCTTCTTGGCATCCCTTAGCTCTGGGTCAGGATCTTCTTAATTCTACCTTGGTATATTGCTTACTTTTCTCATGCTGTAGCCTAAAGCAACTTAAGGAAGGAAGGGTGTGTTTTAGCTTACAGTTTGAGGGTACACTCCATCATGTCTGCAAAGGCATGTCTTTAGCATAGGGCAGCTGGTCATAGTCAATTCCCAGTAGGAAGCAAGAGAGAGATGAATGCCAATACTCAGCTAGCAACTCCCTCTTCCTCAGTCCTGAGTCTTAACAATAGAATAGTGCTGTCCATATTCACAGTGAATTGCCCCACCTTAATTAACCCAATCTAGAAAATCCCCTACAGGCATGCCCACAGGTATGTTTCCATGGTGATCTAAATACAATCAAGTGGACAATGAAGATAAAACATCATGGCTGAATTCTTTAAATCATTTTCTAAAAGATCTCCTTCTCACTCTCTAAAATCAGCTTTCACACTATTATGTACTAAAGGTTCTAAAGCACATTATGGCAGGCCTCTGACCAAAAGCCTTTAGTAGTTCTGCAACTGCATCTCCAATTCAGTCCAAAAGACACAGATCAAGATTCAAGGCCCTTTTCTACTGGCCTTTTCCCTCTAATCCCCTGACCCTTACAGCTGAGCCAAGTCAAAAAGGTTACAAATTATTCAGAATTGCCAAGAATAAGCATATAAGAAATGCCAATGGTGGCAAAATCTTCTGAAAGTTTCTCCCACACATAAAACCTTTGGAACACAAAAATATTCCCGGTGGAAACAAGGTTGGTGATGGCCAGCAGAATGCAGGAAGTATTAAGGACACTCCATCTCACAACAGTGCAAATGTTAGATGTTTCACTGAACACTTCAGATAGACTCCCCTCTCAGAAGAACTAAGCTAACATGCATGGGGAGCCAGTAATCCCTAAGTTTCCCCTTGAGCACATGGTTACCATCAGGACCAGCTTGCTCTCCTCTCCTGCTCCCTCTATGCTAGCTCATAGACTGTCTGAGCCATCATTTTCTCCTGACTTAGAAAGAATTATTTTATTTTCTATAATGGCTCCATATTTCCTGAAAAGCCAGTCTGATACTTAAAATAATAGCATCCCACGAATATGATTCTATGTCCCTGTGTACTTTAAAAGTGCACGAGAAAGGATCATTGAACTTCTACCAGCTTTAGATCTAAACAATAGTGGAGAGACTAAGTGTATAAATGTTAGGAACATCTCATGTGATATACACGGTATGACGTTCATCCCACATAATCACCAACATCTTCACTCTAAGATGAAAAAAACAAGAAAATTATGTCTATGCTACTCACTTCTATAGAACGCTATGTGAGAGGGAAAGACAATACAAAAATTGAGAAGAAGAATCAAAGCTTTTGAATCATATATGAAATGACTATGGTTGGATAATCAGCATCTACATTAAAATTGTGGTTAGGTCACTATACACATAAGGCAATATAAAAAAATTAATCACATATCAGTAAAAGCCATTAAAATTTAGAAATGCCAATGACTGTAGAATAAAAAATATTTAAAGTCAAGGAATAAATGTAATAATATGTCATACAAGTCTTTAATACAAAAAACTAGAAAACTCTGTCACTTCAATAACAAAGAAATATGTAACAGTTATGGACTATAATACTCAGTGTTTAAAAAGTCTTAATTCTTCTGAAATTGATCTATAGAGTCAATCAAAATTCCAAAACAATGAAGTGCTTTTTAAGGAGAGGGTGTATTGCATACATGTGTGTAGAAATTAGAAAACTAATTCTAAAATTGATTTGGACATGCACCAAGTTAGTGACATTCAAGACAGGGCTGAATATGTAACTCAGCAATAGCAATTTGCTGGTTATACACAAGGCCCTGAGTTCAAGTCCCATTACATATATACACATATAAATTTATTATAATGCTACAATTCTCAAGATAGTATTATTGGCACAACAATAACTAAAAACAACACCGGCAAGAGAAAGGAGAAACACCTCCATGCATATTGGACACACACCACACAGCAACGTGATCTTGCAAGGGGACGAGGAAAAGGATGATCTCTAGAACCAAGTGGAAATCCACACAGAAAAAAGTGACTATACAGAAAAAAGTCTCCATACCACATATCACACACTGAAACAAAGTCAATGGTAATTTAAATATGGGGGGGGGACAAGCTTCTAGAAAATAACAGGAATTATCCACATGAGCTCAGACTAAAACAAAAATTTTTAAGATAGAAGAATAAGTGCTTTAAGGAAGTAATTGATGACTTGGAAGACATTAAAATTAAAAGCTTATTTTCCTCAAGAACAGTATGAAGAAGATAAAGTCAAAATGAAAAGTTGAGAAAGTGATTATAATGCATATACTCAATAAAAGACCCATTCAGAGTGCATAAAAATCCCTGTAAATGAGTAATATTAAGAATATATAACTGTAGACAAATAGGGAAAGCCTTCAGAAGAAGACCCTTCACTAGAGAATATCCAAATAGAAATGGGGCAAATGTTCATCTCATTGGTAATCAGGAAAGGATAAAGGAAAATCAGGATAACGAACAGTACCTTGTCTGTTCCTGTGATGAAAAGAAGGTGAGAGCACTCTGGAGTCCTGGGTGCAAGGGCATTAACCCTGCTCACAAGAGTTCCACCTTCAGGACCTAATTGCCTCCCAGAGACGCCACAGCCAATACCATCACACGGGAGAGCTGGGATTTCAACATTGAATTTAGGGGCAACTGAAAGCATTTAGTCTGTTGCACATGGCTACTTTTGAGAGACTCCGCATATACCACCAGAGCAACTTCATGAAGGTGACCTTATCAACATAAATGAGGGAAGTGGTTTTGATGAAAAGGATGAAGATGTCCCAGAGGAAATGATGCCAGCAAACAACTTCACATTACAAAAACTCTCAGATATTTTGTGACATTGCAAGCTTGGAGGATAAAATGTTGGAAGCTGATCAAAACTTTAAAAGGAAAATGACAATATGCCAATGCAAAGGAGAAAGTCTTCACTTAAAAATATTTTATTTATTTATTTATTTGAGAGATGTAAAGAGGCAGAGAGAGAGAGAGAGAGAGAGAGAGAGAGTACCAGGACTTCCAACCACTGCAAACAAACTCCAGATGCATGAGCCACTTTGTGCATCTGGCTTTCGTGTCTCCTGGGGAATCCAACCAAGGTCCTTTGACTTTGTAGGCAAGAGCCTTAACCACTAAGCCATCTCTCCAGCCCAAGACCTCACTTTTGATGGTAAATTACACAAGAAGAAAAACTGCCAACACTACTCTTGCAAATTTTTTAAAACAAAAAAACAATGTTTTAATAATGTAATATACATATATATACGTATATGTTTTCAATTTTACTATATGTTTTTAATTGACAATGAGGCAACTTGTATTCTTTGATAAAAATTTTCTTTGAATTGGTTTTAATTTTTCTCAATATTATTGGTTGCTTTGCATGACTTCACTTGACACATTTTTAATAATCCATGTTTCTAAACAAAGCTTTGGCAATCTGTACTCCTGTCTTGATATTCAGTTCAACACCATTAATAGCAGCATCAGATACTTGAATAGTGTCTAGAATCATCCCTGCCACATATTATTGACTCAAATTGTTTATACTATTCTATCACCACTCAGTGACTTCGATCATATTTCCTTAGCCCTACAATTTCTTCCATCTTACAATTTTAAAGGACTCGTCCTTCACAAAGACATCTCCTGATTTCTTGCTTACCAAAGCAAGATTCCTTCTTTGAAACTTCTGCTTTATATAATTAGCATTAAATACACCTTTGCACCTTTTAGTTAGTAGTATTCGCCTATTATTATGCCCTTGCTGTGAAGTCTTTTGTATTTGGCTTTTTTAAAAAAATATTTTTTCATTCTTTCTTTTTTCAAATTTTATTTATTTATTTATTTATTTATTTATTTATTTATTTATTTATTTATTTTGTTTCACTCTAGCTCAGGCTGACCTGAAATTCACTATGTAGTCTCAGGGTGGCCTCGAACTCACAGCAATTCTCCTACCTCTGCCTCCTGAGTGCTGAATTTAAAGGCGTGCACCACCACACCCACTTCTTTCTTTATTTGCAACAGAGGAAGAGAGAGGAAGAGAGAGAGAGAGAGAGAGAGAGAATTGTGTGCACCAGGGCATCCAGCTACTGCAAATGAACTCCACATAAATGTGCATCTGGCCTACGTGGGTACTGGGGAGTCAAACCCATGCCCATAGGCTTCATAGGCAAATGTCTTAACCACTGAGATGTCTCTCCAGCCCCTTGGGCTATGCACCTAAATATACATATATAACAAACAATAAGGGCAAGATAGAGAAGGAAAGGGAAAATTGAAACTGGAGTTCTACTTTTAATAAATATGAAATCCTAAGTCATGACTTCCTAGAAAACAGTTAATATACACCATGGCTTTTATTTGCATGTTTATAGAATACCAAATATCTCTGCAGTGTGTATGTTAAGAACATAGCTGATATGAACATTAGTCCTCAGTGTATGGAGTAAAGACTGCATTCTTCAACAGACAGCTCTTTGTTGAAGACCTCACAATACTTTTAACAATGACCGCTAAAAAGCAATTGATTTCCCCCCTTGGTTGGAGCATGTATTCAAGAGATTGGTAAACAATATCTACCATGATTTCCCTGAAGAATGTGTTCTTTGATTTGTACTTTGAAGAAAAAAGTACACAGAGTCAGTATTGGTTTCTCTGTTCTTTTCTTTTTTTTTTTTTTTTTTTTTTTTTTTTTTTTTTTGGTTTTGCGAGGTAGGGTCTCAGTCTGGTCCAGACTTACCTGGAATTAACTATGTAGTCTCAGGGTGGCCTCGAACTCTCGGAGATCCTCCTACCTCTGCCACCCAAGTGCTGGGATTAAAGGTGTTTTTTCTTTTTATAACAAGCATATACAGAGATTTCTGGGATAGTGATCCAATGTAGCTTACTTGTAGTAGATATTTATAGAAGACGATCTCTTAAGTAAATAACAATTTTAAATATCTTGACAGACTCTGTGCTGGTATCCTTGGTGCCACAGGTCCTTACCAAAGAACATGTTCTAAGCTGAGCATGGGCCATATGGTGTTGTTCATATCCTGTTGTTTAGAGCAGGACAAGTTGTTTTCTGATAATATTTCCATTCTATGTGATTTATTTGAAATTAGTTCTACACTATACATATTTGAATCAGTTTCTGTCAACAGCACATACAACATGCTACATTACATTGCCAAACACACTATATCCACTGCCACCCCAACTATGATGGTGGACGGTGGTAGCAACTATTTTATTTGTAAACTCATCCCCTTTGTCATGGTTGGTGACACCTGGAATGTTCAGTTCTGTTGATCTCGGCCATAGTCCCTTTTCTTAATAATCAGCTTCTGAACTGATAATCCCTTCTTAGGTACTTTAACCTATGAGATATAGATTGGAAATTCAAGAAGGAAAATTTTACTGGTCCAGAAGAAGGAAACAGTCTGCAGAGAGAGGAAAAATAATAAATATTCAGGTCTATGCTTCAACTCCTTCATAAGCCTAAGTTCCTCCCTTTTCCTGGGTTCCACTGTGCATGTCCTTTTAATAAATTCTACTTGCATTCTTGCTGTTACTTCCTGGTATGATTCATAGCTGAACCAAAGACTTTTCAACAGTAGTTGTCCAGGGGTATCATCTCTGAAACAAAAATAATGAAAGCACCATTATCAGAAAACTTGATAGCACATAAAGCAATGGCTGGGCTTTTAAATTGGATTCATTATTATTTTTAAAATATTTAAAGAGAGAGGGAGAGAAGAGAAAGAGAGAGAGAGATAATGGGCATGTCAGAGCCTCAAGCCACTGCAGATGAACTCCAGACAATTTGAGACCTTGTACATCTGGTATTATGTGGGTACTGAGAAATCGAAACAAGTTCTTAGGCTTTTTGGGCAAGCACCTGAATTGCTGAGCCATCTCTTCAGCCCCAATTATTATTTTTGAAAATAAACAGTTACAAGATCTTTCTATTCAGGCTTTATTATCTTTTTAAGTTTGCTATGTGGATATACATATTAATTTGCTACATACAAATTGCTCTTGCACTCTGCAAAACCATATTGGCTTTTTACATATCAATCAAGCCTTTTAGATCTAAAAGCAACTCTACCTGAGTGGGATATGTGGTCTCACACACTGTATTAGATCTTTTGATGAGACAATTTCAAACATCTTAACAGAGTCTGTATTGGTTTCCCTGGTGCCACAGGTCCCCACTGGACAAGCTGTCTCTAACCTCACCACTGACCATAATGGTGCTTGCTAGCTTCCTGTCTAATATTATTTACCTGTAGAAATGTCTAGTTATTGATGTTTCTGAAACTTAATATTTTCTAGAATGCACTTGGTAGTCCCTCCCAGAGGATTTTTTTCATTCATTCAATTTCTTGTGGGTTTTTATTTCCATTCTTGCCACTAAATCATAGATAGAGACAGAACATCTAAACTATCTATAAATTTGGACAATTGGGCAAATGGAAGCTAAGAAGAGAGTTAGGAGAGAGCCATTTTCCTTAATTTATCAAACAAGGTACCCCATTCTTTCCTGATACTCCCCAGCTATGTGCATCCTTCACTTATGTAAAAGAACATGACAAATAAAAAGATCCAAACTAAAGAAACATTTCTCCTTTGGTGGAAACATAAATAGTATAATATATTTATAAGTAAATGCAATATTTATATTTGTCCCTGAAAAAGTCCCTTAATGTTATCACATGTTTCTAAAGGCACTTGACCTCTAAATTTTTAATCATTTGAACAACATAATTCAATCTAACACCTTAAAAAATCAATCAATTAACTGATCATTTGTTGAATGCCTAGAGAACAATTAGGACAGTGATTCAATGTTCTTCTGTCAAAGTCAATAACTGCTTGCTTTTAATCATGATATATTTTGTTTTATTTTAAAGTCTTCTGCATTTGAATTTTATTAATATGTTTGGGTAAAAAATAGAATACCTCACAGCACTGATATGGGATCAAGTAATCTTTTCCCAAACTGATTTCATTCAAAGAAATATATTATTTAAACAAAAATTATAAGAAAAGAGCAAATTAATACATTATCAGGATATTTCTCTTCCTCGTAGCTATTCCTATATACATAATAAGCTACATACTGTTAATCAAACCACTATCTATTCTATCATCGTCAATAAAATTGTATCTGTGGTTAGTGAGTATGGTTGTTGCTCCTTACTTATTTCTGTTCTGTGGGATGCATGGAGATGTAACCATACATGCCACAGCTCATGGGTGGCATGCACTTTGGATTTTCTTGTCAGTACCTCCCACTGTCATAGGCATGTTGGGGTCACAGATACATGTACCACTTTGCATCTGGATTTACATTCATTGGTGCTCAAGGTTTAAGCCAGGGCCAACATGCTTTGTTAGCACATGCTTTTCATTGCTGAGCCATCTCCCCAGCCCCTGGGATTAGTTTTCAACAAAAATTGACAACAATATAGTAAAAACTTTGAATTTTTTCAAACTTACAGAATACAGGAATGAGTCTACAAATTAAATGAAACAATTTTTAACATGTAAAATGGAGGGTTTTTTTAATCATAGTATATTTAGTGTAAATGAGTTAGAAGAAAAGATACATAAAAAAGGGAAAGTCATTAAAGGTAAACTACAACTTATCAAATTGTAAAAATATACATTAGTCATTTTGGAGTACTGTCTGAATGTTCCTTAAGAAGATGAAAAGTTACCACATGATTATATACTTCTAGGTGTAATTAAACTTTGGGGTACATACTCAAAAATTTTTTAAAAGTTTTCAAATAAAAATTTGTACATCAATGTTTATAACAACATTATTCACAGTAGCCAAACAGTGAAAACCATTCAAATGCCCATTATGTGATACAGAAATTAACCAAAATGTGGTGTATCCATACAGTGGAATGTTATTCAGTCATAAAAAGAAAGAAATGGGTACTTGCTTCAACATGTTTGAAACTTGAAGACACTATACTGAGTGAAAAAAGCCAGACAAAAAGGCCACATGAGTCATCTAAGAGGTAGATAGTAGAGCAGTGTTTGCTGGGAGCCGGGAAGAAGGGAGAATGGCGACTGACTGCTGAGAAATTCATGGTTTTGTGAGTAAGTGATCAAGCAGTATAGTACTGATGGTGACAAAACTCTTTGTCCTCCAAAACA
The DNA here is from genome assembly GCA_036365145.1 of Orientallactaga sibirica. Lineage (NCBI taxonomy): Eukaryota > Metazoa > Chordata > Mammalia > Rodentia > Dipodidae > Orientallactaga > Orientallactaga sibirica. Next base: position 35,898,968 of record JAEOAD010000006.1, on the reverse strand, counting down.
CTGAACTGAATTTGAAGGGTGGATTTGGTGGTATATAAATTATATGTCTACTTAATAACACAAGAAAAAAGTTTTGCAGACACTGAAAATTACATAGAACACAGCCAGTGCATGTGATAAATCACCTGAAGCTTTGAAAAAAATATTAATTTATTTGAGAGAGAGAGATACAGAAATAGGCAATTAGGGAGAGAGAGAGAGATACAGAAATAGGCAATTAGAGAGAGAGAGAGAGAGAGCACAAGAGAGCAAGCAAATGGATGTGCCAGGGCCTCCAGCCACTGCAAATGAACTCCAGGTACATGCGCTCCCTTGTGCATCTGGCTTATGTGGGTCCTTGGAGTCAAACCTGGGTCCTTTGGCTTTGCAGGCAAGTGCCTTAACAGCTAAGCCATCTCTCCAGCCCCACCTGAAGCTTTTCATTATATGTCATCCTAAAAACAGACAGAATGGCATTAATAACCTGCGTATATAGAAGCATCCCCATAGAAATATATGCCATGCACAAATAACACCTCCAAAGTAGGGTGTGGGGGGGCCACACTTCTGTAAAGGTCTGAGAGAAAGCACAAGCAGTGAACTGCCACCTAATGCTTCAAGCATACATAGCACAAACAATCGTGTCCTTCAGAAGTATCAACTTTGCACATTGAATCATTGGTACAGTAGAAATAGGAATTCAGAAAAGCTTGCAGAAAACGAAGTAAATCTGTCTAAATGTTAGTGTCAACTCAGTGCTTACTGCTGAGCTGAGTCTCAGGAGCCTTTATGTGATGATAGGTATACCCGTGCTAGTGTCAGGGCTAGTCTTTCCTGAAGGGTTTTCTTTTACTACAAAACATTCACGAAGGAAAAGAAAAGGAACATTGTGCCAGTAATGCAAGTGAACACAGCTGGGGTTTTCCCTGTGGCTGGCAGAACATTTCACCTTTCCTGTGCTGTGTCCTTGATAACACCAACCTTCATTTTGGGCCCTCCTCAGGCAGAACCTTCTATTTCCACTAGTGCCTCACAGAAAAGTTCCCAGTTCCTTGGAGCACAAGAGTGACTTCTTGGAATTTATCTATGGTCCAAGCAGTGCTGGTATGCCAAAATGGATGCATTTAGTGTGAGGCACCTTACCAGCAATTTCCCTTGAAGTGTTGCAATGCGATGAAGCATCAGGGCGCTCCTCTTCAAGTGAAAGGTGATCCTGCATGGGCCTGAGAAAACAGATGGGGGAGGACTTCCTGCGGCCATTTGTCCTGTTAATTGACCAGCTGAGAACAGTAAAGCACCATTCCTCGGTAGCAGCATCCAACTGGAAGCATCTTGTCCTTCCCCTTACACGTTTATAAAGTGGAATGCTGGTGGGACAAGCGCACTTCCCATTAAATGGATAAATCTGACCCCTGGGACGTGAGCAATAGCAGCATAGCACCTACAAACAATGCCAGTGACATCCGCTCTCATTGCTTTCTGGAACTTGAGCCTCTTTGAAGGGGAAAGTAATCTTTCCATGCTCTACCTGGAGGCATGACCAGACTGGCTCCAGCACTGATGCCTGTATCCATCACATTGTGACAGGAAGCACTTCCAGGTAACTTTCCAAGAAACTATCAGACTTTATAAAATTAAATATTTGATAGAAAACACGAGACGCTTCTACCACAGGGATAATCTGCCAACACACAGTGAGAATTTTACCAAGGATTTCTTTCTTCACGTTAAACATGCATGTTTGTGAGAGTTAAGTGATCCCATTTATCTGAAAATCATAAAATCATATAGGTCATATAAGAGCCTACTTAGTTTTGGATAAAACTATAGTTTATTTGGACCAGTTACACAGAAGAGTAAAACATTTCTTCACTACTAGGTTACAGTGTAGTAGGCTTTCCTGCTTCCAGTCCTTTTTCCTGCTATCTATGGCCCCAGCATGCAATTTTTTAAGCATTACAAAATGTTAATACACAAACAAAGGCAGCCAGAAGTCACCCCCTGCTATCACAGAGTCGTGTTTTATAAACTGAGAAGCACTGACATGTAAGGAAACCTTATTCCCTCCTCTTTGTAAATGATTTGCTTCCCCTCCCTCTTCATGTATAAATGAACAGAAAAGTGTCTGTATATTTGGTGTTTTTCTCCTCTGGTCTTCATAATCAAGGGCTATTACAGCAATAGATCTTATCTGTGGAATGGCAGTGCCTCTGCACCTTCGGTTCAGGTTTTTGTTTATGCTTGGCTGCCATCGTGGCTGTTCCTGATAGTTTTAGGTCAGCCATGACAGACTATGGGTGACACTAAATAAACAAGCTGGGAGTCTGAGACCAGCCAGGAAGGAGTGGTACTGGGGCTCACAGTTTGATTTTCCTTGATTAATCACCCCTTATATTTAGAAGAACTTATTGTGTATAGTACCTGCTTGTCTGGCGAAGCAAATTACACCATCAACCAGCCAGGACTTAGAAAGCCTCATAAACAAAGGGAGACCAGGAAGACAAGTACAGCTTACTCAACTGCTCAGTGAAGCTGCCGGCTTTCAGAGTGTGATCAGAGCTGTTTATTTATTTTCTGAAACAGTGCATAGCTTTTCCTTCTGCTGCTTGTTATCCTGCTCTGACCTAAGTAACCTTGTCAAGCCACCTCCCAGGTTGCCCAGATCTCCACAAACATCATTCTGAATGATAAGAAGGGGTGTGATTTCCCTTAATCTGGATCACTGTCTTCTATCCATCTTGCCTCTCCAGAAGCTGTGTGTGTGTGTGTGTGTGTGTGTGTGTGTGTGTGTTTGTGTTTTAGAGAGGAGGCTACTGGATGGAGCCATATTTTAAAAATGTTTTCTATTCTGCAGCTCAATTTAGAATCTCTCCAAGTTCCCACTATTTATCAGGTCTCCAGTACTCCCTGCAAAATCATTATCCATTACTTTCCTCAAATCATTCTCATAAGTTAAGCAAAGACTTATGACTTGTAGAGTTGACTATAGTCATTTTGGGAGAGGAAAAAAAATTCTTCAATCTTACAAATCATGCTATCAAAAATATTGAGAATATTTTAGTACAAAGTCAGTAAACAAAGTCCTAGCAGTGTCCACATTTTTTTGCCATAATAAATATAAGAATAATATGAAAATGTACTGAAGTATTTTTATAAAGCAAAGACGGAAACTATATACAGAAAATTCACAGACAAATGTATCTTGAAATGTTATAATTTTTATTTATTATCAATTATTTCATAAATGTAGGGAATGCATTTTGATCTTAATCCCACCCACTTACCTTCTTTTATCCCTACTGCCCACTGAACCCCCTTCTTCCCAACTAGTCCCTCGTCTATTTTAATGTTTTATTTTTGTTGTTGTTTTGTTTTGTTCTGTCTTCCTCCACCATCCATGATGGAGTGTTGATGGGCCCAATATTGTGCAGGTAATGACAGCCCCTGTAAGATCATGTGAACAAATACTAACAAAGCACTTCATCAGTAACCAAAGAGAGATCAACATCAGCATTATTAAACTACGTCTTTTTTTTTTTTTTTTTTTTTGTTGAGAGAGACAGAGAGAGAGGGAGAGGAAGACAAACAGATGGGCGCGCCAGCAGTCTCTCAGCTGCTGTGAACGAAATCCAGATGTGTGCGTGTGTGCGCCCCCTTGTGGGCAAGTGCGGCATTGCACCCTTGCATCACTGCACCTGGCTAAACGTGGGACCTGGAGATTGGAACCGCTGGAGATTGGAACCAGCGTTCTTAGGCTTAGGAGGTAGGCGCCTTAACTGCTAAGCCATCTCTCCAGCCCTAAACTACATCTTTTTAACTACCAAAAAAAAAAAAAAAATGCAGCTCTTTAAAAACTGTGGTGATTCTCTGTTCTGGTAAAACTGTGGTGATTTGGTTTGTCTTTTATTCTCCCACCACCATTGAAAAAATCAATTATAGTCTTTGTGAAGAGTTAAGAGAAATCTCTTAGCCATAGCCACCACCACTAAGGCAGCTTTGCTTCAATTTTAATTTGGATAAAGATATCTACACATCTTTAAAAAATATCAGGTTTTTGCTAAACAAGTCCAGGTGGAGACTGAGTCTTCATTTCTATCAAACTTCATGATAAACTTTATGCTTTACATAGGGTGGTAGAAAGATCCTGTCCAGAGTGCCCTCAGAAGAGCTTGCACCGTCAAAGTGGGTGTAGAAATCAGACAGTATCATACAGTGGTAACAAGGGAGAGGCAGAGAGAGAGAGAGCGAGAGACCGAGGCAGACAGTAACAGGGAGTGATATCAAAGATAAATTTAATGCTTAAGACTAAAGGTTTTCTAAGACATTTGTGAAGCCTGTCTTTATTTTGGCTGTATTGAGAGCTTTGCCGGGTATAGTTGTGTGGATGTTTGTTAAATGGAGGAGGAGGTGCAGGTTTGATCATCAGAACAGATCAAGAGACATATTAGAATGAACCATATGACATGGCCAATAGTTAATCATGTTTAAGTTAAATATATGTTTCATAGTATGGAGGTTCATTTTCATGAAGTTAGTCATCAAGTGTGGTGGTACATGAGATTAAACTGGTAGGGGCTGAACTTTGGGATGAACAGAAAAGTGGAAAAAAAGGAAACAGTTTGTTAAGGCAGCCAAAAGAAAGTACCACAAACTGGGTGTACTACAATAGATAGAGACTACCTGTATGAGAGTGATGAAGGATTGTGGAGTTCAGGAGTCCCCCAAGTTTATGAACCCCAATTTTGGGTCCAGTCCTATTTTTAACAAAAAAAATGACAATACAAAGACTAAAGGATAAATTATGAAGTATTGAGTTTATCTTGGGAGAAATCACAAATTTGGGGAAATTTGGATCTAAGAAAAAGGCTAGAGCAGCGTCATAAGCATGTGGAAGGTAAAACATGCATTCAGACAGGAAACACAGCATAGTCCATGAGGTTCATTTAAGAAAAATGGCTGAGGCAGAGCCATCCACATGTGGAGGATAGAATCTAGGTGCTTATGTAGGGAGACTTAAAGAGACATACACAGCATCTGCCCTGAGTTTCCCCATGGAAGAAAGTTAAGAGAGCAAATGGTGGTTACTAACAGAAGAATAACAGAGGGAATATATCAAAGCAGAGACCAAGACATTCAGATAAGAAATGCCTGGTAAGGGGCTGGAGAAATGGCTCAGTATAGTTAAGGTTCCGGATAGCCTGGGTTTGATTCCCCAGGACCCATATAAAGTCCGGTACGCAAAGTGGCACAAGCATCTGGAATTTGTTTGCAGTAGCAGGAAGCCCTGGCAAACACATTCTCTTCAGAAGAAGGAGAAGAAGGAGGAGGAGGAGGAGAAGGAGGAGAAGAAGAAGAGGAAGAAGAAGAGGAAGAGGAAGAAGAGGAAGAGGAAGAAGAAGAAGAAATGCCCAGTAATATCTACACAAGTAATATCTACACAAGACCTTCACAATAGGGGGAAAGATGATGACATCAAAATAGAAGAGAGACTAATTGAGAGGGGGAGGGGATATGATGGAAGGTGATTTGTAAAGGGGAAAGTAGGAAAGGGGAGGGAATTATCATGCTTTATTGTCTATAATTGTGGAAGTTGTCAATAAAAAAGTTAGAAAATAAAAAAAAGAAATGAGTAGCAAAGAGAGTGATACACATGGTTACACTGACTTTAGAGAAATTACACAGGTAGCAGCTCAGATTTTACAGAAAGAGCACCCACCTGGTAGATCTAGAAGGTAATGGAAATACATACACGATAGATTCAGAGAAGAGAGGAAAATCAAACATATAATTAAAGTGAGAACTTACCCCAAAGCATGAAACAGAACCAAGCAGAAAAACTACCCAGGCAGAGAAACAGCACCCAGGCTGGATGAGGGTGGGGAGGGGAGGGGGAAGGAGGGGCAAGGCCAGACTCGCATGTATCCCTGTGACCAGAGCAAGGAGAGGCAGAGAGAGAGAGAAAAGAGGGTGCATAAGCCTTTATAGCCAATTGAAATGTATTATTTCTTCAGATTCAGCTATGTAAAGAGGAAGACCCAATTGGTTTTGTAGATTTGAAGGGCAGGCTGCAGGGCCAGCCTACCTGGGTAGTGAAGGCCAGCCAGCTAGGAAGTATGCTAGACTATGGGCAGCAGAGAGCACTGCAACTATTGTCGCTGAGTCTCAATCAGACTCGAATTCCATTTCTGCCAAGGTGTGAAGTGGCACCTTATGGTTCTCTCTGCACTTGTCCCTAACTGAAACTGCCTAAAAGAAGTAGTTTTCCTGAGTCTCCTACAAGATCAAGGTGTCAACAAGGAAGGTTTGTCCCAAGGTCCCTTCCCTTAGGATATAAATGGCTATCCTCTGTGTGTGTCTTCATGTGACTTGGCCTCCATATTTAACTACACCCTAGTTTCATATTCTTATAAGACATGAGTAATACTTCCTTATCTTTGAGCCTAGCCTGGGAGATTAACTTATGGCCTCTTTAAAATGTCCTACCTCTAAATATAGCCATGTTTTGAGGTACTGGAAGTTAGGACAGTCACATGAATATTCAAAGAACCTAATTTAGCCAGCCAATAAGAGACTGAAAAAAGGGTTTTCAAACACTATGAAGAACGAGCACTGCACTCTCAGAATGTTGGAGAAGCAAAATCTCAACCATGGGGCCCCAAACAACGATGCACTGTGAGGGAGTCAGGTTGCGGGAACAGCTCTCCCCTCCCTGGACACTAAAGCAAGGAGTATTTGTGAGCTTATAGGGGAGACTCAGTCATTCCACTTTGCTAGAGGTCCAAAATGTCAGGTGGCTCTGGCCTGTTCTTTTCTCCTTCTGCCTAAATAAGTTCCCTCCCTAGATTTCTTTTGGCTTAAACTCAGTCCCTCCCTAGAGTCCTTCTTCCCTAGAAGAGATGAAGGTAATTCCCTTTTCTGGAGGATTAAACCCTCACCTACATAGAAACCTGATAGCAGTTCTGGTTAGTTCAGGTCTCATCCCAACACTAATCTCAGTCTACAGGTAAGCTTTTCTATTTCTAGAAACCCCCTGTGGCAGGCGGCATCCGGGGTCGCACCATCCACGTTGAAGTTATGGTGATTGGCTAGGAGGCATATCCTCATTGCATCAACGTATAGGCTTCAGCCAAGTTAGCTTTCTTGCCTAGCAACTATGTTATGATTGGTCTTCATAGGATATATAAGCTGTGCTATTTCCTGTAATAAAGTGGTCTCCCGTCCAAGCAAGCAACAAGAGTGGTGTGTGTGTCATTAGTGTCCCGCTGGTCGGCGACACCCCCTCTGGCTGTATAAGAGCATTGCCTTTCTTCTTTCTGTTAAATGCTATCCAAAATCTAATAAAATCTCTCTGATCTTTATCCCAGGTCTATGGAGTTCAATTCTCTTAGTTCAGAAGCCAAGAGTCTGTAGGCCACGGACTCAGTGGAAGTTTCGCATGGCTGTGATAGCTCAGCACCCTGACTCCTGGATCAAAGCACAACCAAAAGCCAAGAAAGACTCGGTCACTCTCAAAGAAAGCCTGAATCCCCATAGCCTGAGGATGATGGACAAGTTGCTCAACATAGCCCACTGCATTTAGATATGGAGATCTGTGCTAACATTTGGAGAAACTACATGATCATATTGAGGTGGAACTTAGCGTAGAAAGGGAAGGAAGTGAAGGTATTAGAGAAACACTACAGAGTTCATTAGGATCAACAGAGCAAACATAACCCCATGGGAAAAACCCTTGGTACAGCCCTAACACGAACCTAGTAATTTCATCTCTCTCCTGTTGAATGATCTCTTCACTTCCTCAAAAGGGAAATCTAATTTCAGGATCTTAAACAATAAGTAGCCCTGTCCTGGGACCACTTCTCTACTACTGTTCTTGGTACCCTCAGATTCAATGACAAGTCACCATGCTCTTGCACATGCATGCTGCTTAAGACCACCAACTTCAAACAGAGGAAGGAAAATGACTCTTTTGTTTCAAAATTCATCTGAGAATGATTATCTGCAATGAGTTACCCAGGTAACTTTGCTAACCAAATAAAATTCGATACACTGGGTAGGCTAAACAAGCTATCATCATTTCTCACTGTTCTGGAGGCTGAAAGTCTGAGATCAGGGGGCCACCGGTTGGGTTCTTGGTAAAGACCTTCTTCCTGGCTTGCAGAGAGCTTCTTCTCCATCTGCCCTCACCTGGTGGACAGCTGACACAGGAAACAAGCTCTCTCATGTCTTCAATATAAGGACACTAATCCCATACATAAGGGCTCCACCCCCAGGGAACCAATAGCTTCTAAAGGTCCCATGTCTTAATATCACATTGGAAAGCAGGATCTCAGCATATGAATTTACAAGGGGGTTCATTCAGTCCACAGCAATGAAATCATCACTGTGGGGCACAGTCCTGTACCTGCCTGAGGAGGCATTCTTTTTTTTTTTTTTTTTTTTTTGGTTTTTCAAGGTAGGGTCTCACTCTACTCAGGCTGACCTGGAATTCACTATGGAGTCTCAGGGTGGCCTCGAACTCATGGCACTCCTCCTACCTCTGCCTCCCAATGGTTGGGATTAAATTCGTGCGCCACCATGCCTGGCTAGAAGTTATTTTCAGACCTCTACTTAGGTAAAGCCAGAAACCTTGATTAACTGTCACAGAGAAGAACCTCAGGACAAGTCAGTATGAAGAAGAGCTGAAGGTTATTAAGAAATAGTTTCAACGTAGATTAAGTATGATCATTAACAGAGAGAGAGAGGGCCCTTTCAATGCTACACTACACAACCAACTGTAAGTATGGGCATCTCAATAGAGTGTCACATTTCAGTTAGTCTAATAGTAACCATATATAAGACTTCGGTAGCTTTTGAAGTTACCTTCTTCAAAGGATTTACAAGATTAGGTTAAAATACTTTATTTAATTAAATTGATTAATTAATTTTTTTTGAGAGAGAAAGAGGTAAAGAAAAAGAGGGAGAGAATGGGCACACCAAGACCTCTAACCACTGCAAACAAACTCCAGATGCATACACCATCTTGTGCATCTGGCTTATATGGGTACTGAGGAACCGAACTTGGGCCCTTAGGCTTCATAGGCAAGTGTGTTACCTGCTACACTATATCTGCAGGCCAAGGTTAGCATGTCTTGATGAACTTATTCTACCTAAGGAGCATGTTTCTTAGTGGATGAGGTCATAGAGTGCTTTTTGAGAGGCAGATTGACAGGCTCATAAGAATGAAAATAAAAATAAAAAGGCCTAAAAGCAACCCAACATGGCTCAGAAATTCTTGGAAGAGGGGGTGGAAAGAGTGTTGGAGCCACAAGTTGGGATATTATGCACAGAGTCATTGCCTCTTCCCCATAACTGATGGCTGCCTCCACAATGCATGACCCACAGTCCCCACGGGGATGACCTGCATCCCCAAAGAGGAGGGTCCCTTTGGAGGAGGGAGGACAGGGATGAGGGTAAGCATGGCACCAACATGTGCTGTTTTCACACTAAGTATGTATATAACTAATAAAGAAAACAATGAAAAAAAAAAACTCCACTACTTAAAAAAAAAAGCATGCCCAACAGGCCAAAGGTCAAAGGAATCTTTACTGCTCAGAGGTCAAACGGAAGTCAATGCATATGTTTAGACTGTTGACTGGGTTCACGGTCTTGCTTGGGAGATTCTCTTGATTCTAAGTTGCCATGAATGGAGGCTCCTTTTCCTTCCCAGTTCCCTTAATTTCTCTGTCTTTCTGTCCTGCATCAAATTCTTATTCTCTATGTCTGCTGTACCCTAATTCTCACCCTACCAGATGTGGAAAAGAAAGTAAATTTAATGTCAATGATAATCTTTCCCATATAAAACTCCCTTTCAGTTTAAACATTAAATTCACAGACAGATCCTCTTTATCAGCATTTTGGTTCAAGTAATTGTCTTTTGGAAGTCTAGCCACATACAGATTTTGTTGCATTCTCTCTTCACAAAATGATATCTGGGTGTGTGCAGGGAGCAGAACTTTGCGGCCATGATTCTGGCCTCTGTAGTGCTCCTCATTTTTCACCCAGAGCTACTCCTTTTCCTGGCAGTCTGAACTCAGGAGCTGGGGTGCTTGATGTGCATGGTGCTGTGCTCATTCTGGCCTGATTGTGGCTGCTTGGTGACCCTTGACTTTCACTGTTGAATTAACAGGTGTCTAACACTCGGGAATTACGTCACCAGAGCAAGGACCAGGGAAAGCCTGCTGGATCTTCATTCTGCCTCATCTCAGCCAGAGCTAAAGCATGCATTCGGGGCCGCACCATCTCATGAACTATTCATGAACAGAAGAAAAGACTAGGTTTGGATCTTTCTGTACCGGTAGAAAACTATGTTACTCTCTCTGTCAAGCTACAAAATGTTTCTATGCTAATTATTCTTTTCACTTTCTATCACTTCTTTAAGGAATTTTTTTTTTTTTTTTTATTTTTCAAGGTAGGGTCTCAATCTTGCTCAGGCTGACCTGAAATTCACTATGTAGTCTCAGGTTGGGTTGAATTCACAAACCAGAGATCCTCCTACCTCTGCCTACTGACTATCGGTATAAAAGGCCTGCACCACCATGCCCAGCACTTCTTTAAGAATACTAAAGGCTTTCTTTTTTCTCTCTTCCACCCTTACCCAGATGCAGTTCCTTCAGTTCACAGTGCCTCCTCATTTCCCCAGCAGAGGAGAGGACCTGTGTGACAAATGAAGATGTTCAACAGATTAGAAAATTTGATGTGGCCTTGTTGCTCCTCTTGCCTCTCGGGAAAGGCTTGCCTTCCATAGGTCCTATTCCCACACCTCTGCCCACTTTAAGTCACTGTTGCCTGTGACTAGTGAGTAACTCAGCCAGCCATTTCAATGTACAATAAAATATATTGTATGAATTTTATCAGTAATAAAAGTATATTTTCAGTCCTTCATTAGTTTACTGCTCATTTTTTGATTTACTCACAATTGTCAAGAAAGAGAACAGCAATTTATTGCTTGGCCTCATTAACCCTCCAAGCTTGAATTTTCTCCTCAGTCTAAATCAATGGGTGTTTAATGAATAGGTAATAAAATCCAAAACACACCTAGGATGGATGGAACAAATGCCTAAACTGAGCCATTAAATGCTGCAAAGGCAGAAGATAGAGAATTACAACTTTTAATGCTATCCAACCCATTTAATGTGCTTCCTTCTTGGACAGGACCATTTACAGCTTGTGCAGCATGTGTGGGTTCAGTCTATAGTCCTCCCCTCTACCAGCTGAGCTATCGAAGGGTGCACTTGTCCAGAATTTGTAAACCACAATGGCTCTTTGTGAAACAGCCCCATAAACAAGTATATTTAAGATTCACAATGGAAGGACTTGTTTAATATCCTAATACTTACGCATGGCACTGCTTTAGCTATCAGGGGAGAAAGAATAGGAAATGAGATTTACCATGTCCTTCTACACTTTGGTTGGGTAGGCAGTTCAATATTCACAGGTTTAGAGGGCCCTGGGCATGGGATGCTCCCACGTAGTCTGCAGTTTGGAAAAACAAGAACCAAAACTGTAACATTTTGATATAGGTCTAAGAATGGGATCTGAGTCATACCTCTGGCCCTGGACGGAGACATGACAATCTTAGCTGCCTGAAGGTCATAAGATTACTGTAGAGCAGGAAGCTTTCTGATAAACACATACTTTTACCTCTTCCTTGAGAGTCAATCCAAATGTGCCTGTCAATTACCTGGAAAAGTAAAGGCCTCTTAGGCAAAGCTATCTGCTCAAGAGACTTTAGAAATAATGTAAAGCCCATCTAAGAGATAGGTTAGTGGGATGGTCTCTTGGACCATTAGCCATTCTTAGCCATTAATAGTGTCCCACTTTACTTTCCAAGAAACTTTGTCTTCTACTCTACACTTTGTGTTATATCTGAGTTATTCCAACAGATATTACAATGACTAAGGATCAAAGAGAAGTCCAGTCCTGGTGATACTTTCTAGAATTATCCTCTTAACCCCCAAACAGGAAGGAAATACTATCAACTCAAGGGCAAACATCATTATTAGAACTCTGTATTTAATTAATAATCATAAAGTCATCAATAAATTAGGACATCTCTTAAATCAAACTCTTTCAAGCCTGAATAAAATTACCTTAGCATTTTCCCATATATTATTTGTGATAACTTTTGGCTTCCAAAATACATTTTAAATAGTGATTTTTTTTTTTCCCTGAGGGGATGTTGGCCAGAGTGGCTGACACCAGAATAGTTTAATTAGTTATACATTTGCCTCCTATCCAGGCCCAATAAATATGCATTCATCAGCCCAGCTGCATCTCAGCATGCACATTTAAATTAAAGAGGCTTCCTCAGAGGCTGGGGCAATCCTGGCATCTCTTCCCTTTGCCAGAAGCCACATCAAATCTTGAATCACTTGTCTCCTTAGAATTCCTTCATAGGTGTCTATGTGTGACACATTGCCAGATTAGATTTTTGTGTTGTTGCCTAATCATCTAGGGATTCTTTCAAAACCATGATAATAGTGTTTTGATCCTTAATGAAATTCAACAATTTGTTTGTTTTTTTTTTAACCTTTGTCTTTCTTTAGTCGATGTACACTTGGCATGTTTCAATAATTACTACCCATGATGTTTCTTTTCTTTTATTGTCATTGTTGATTATCTAGAAAAAAAGCAGCATTCACTGAAACTAACATTGGGCCAAAATAGTCTACTTTTTGTACATTTAGTATATAAATGTTAAGTTATCTCAACTAAAAAATAAGAAACTTAACAGATATGTAAAAATAGATGCCATTTCTTAAGTGTTAACATTTTAAAAATCATTTTACAGATTACTCTTCCCTACACTCAGAAATCCATAGTTATCAAGAAAAAGTGCATGCTCATTGGTGCTGACCAGCACGGTGAGGCTTGAAGCAATCATCCACAGCTTGACCCTGGCATAAGCAATGACAGATGAGCCAATGTGCTTTTTGCTCCCCACCCACACTCACAGAGAGGGCAGGATTCCATCTTTCCCAAAGGGAGAAGAACAGCAAGGAGATGGATAGGCATTCACAAGGCACCTGCAGGGACACTGTCTGCATGACAGGCAATAGTAACACCTGCCGTGAGATGGAACCAGGCCAGGAGGTGTCATGACCGCAACAAGTCATCCTAGACTAGACCTCTCCAAGTGGATCCAGAGCAGAGGAGACCTCACGTAACCATCTGTGTGGGCCCTCCTATGGCTCTCTGCATTGTGACTTTACAGACTGACCAAGCAACAACTGCCACCATCCCCATATGGTGCTGATAGTGTGAGTCAAACTCACCACGTGTCTCAAAGACTGACCAAGGATGAATGAGATGCAGGGGACCTGCACAGCAGAGGAATAAAGAAAGTGGGAGAGAAGACAAAGATGGAGAAGAAAATCGCACTTTATCCTCCTACCGTTCTCTCCTATAAATAATAAGAAGGTTAATGCTTTCTGCAGTCCTAAAGTCCACCTAAGACTGCCAGGTTTCTGAAGGTTAATTGCTGCTACAGAGGGAGCTGCCCTAATTTTCTCTGTCTTCTAACGACCTTCATGTAGGCAAGTGCCAGAAGAGGCCTGCCTGCAGGTGTGCTGCCTGCTCACCAGATGGATGGCCCTTCCTGGAGAAATGTACATGAGCTTGAATTATTGGAAAAGTTTATTAGTGATTGACAGTGATTGATATTCTGGAGTAAATGTTGCTGGATAATTTCACAGTTTTATCTATAGGCTTTTAAAATAGAGTTTTCAATTACACTTCAACTATTCCCTATCTGTTACTTTGAAGTTTCTGCACTATCTACAATGTGTTCCAATAATACAATCCGTGCCTTTGAGGGTTGACAAGGAAATGGACAGTATGAAGTAGCAAAGCCCTAGTTCATAGCCTGCTCCGCTTCCATTCCCTTTGCTCAGTGACAACAGCATGGAGAGAGAAAGGGGGGGGGGGCGGAATACAGACACAGATACACTGACAGCTACATGACAAAAGGAATTCAAGGTGTGGAGTTACCATTATTTTGCAACAAAGTCCCTCAGAAATTAAGGTGACCTAAATTCAATTTCTTAGTCTGATAAGTCAACATTAAAAATGCATCTTTGAGATAGGCATGGTGATGCATACCTATATATCTGTAATCCCAAAATCACACAGTAGGATTGAGAGTTTGAGACCAGCCAGTGATGCATAGCAAAACTCTGTCTCAAAAAGTAAATAACATCATTGTGACCAAATCCTCTCCCCTTCACCTCATAGGAGACCACATGACCTAACATTGTGATAGGGACCTGATTAGGACCAGCATGCTTACATTTCAGCACCAGGATTCCCTTTAGGAATCCTCTTCCCTTTACTTCAAGGGCACAGACGACCCACCACTGAGGCTAAGATTTGTACTGAGTTCTGGCACGCAAATTCCCTTCAGCAATCCTTCTCCCCCTACCCCAGAGACACCAGTGATCTCTGATTTGGGCTGGGATCCAAGTATAAGTTTTAAACAATGCCTGTATCGAATTAAGACCACCATACTTACACTGTGGTGGTTTGAATTAGGTGTCATTCATAAACTCATTTATTCTGAATACTTGGTCCCCAGCTGATGACAATTTGGGAACTGGAGGCTCCTGAAGGAGGGGTGTTGTTGGGGGTTGGCTTATGTGTATCATACCCAGCTTCCCCTTGCCAGTGTTTGGCTCACTCTCACTCACTCTCTTGCTTCTGCTTTCTACTTGCTGTGACCGAGGTGATGTCCATCCTCTGCTCATGCCATCCTTTCCCCTGCCATCTTGGAGCTGCACTTTGAGTCTGTAAACCAAAATCAGCAACTTTCCTCCCATCAGCTGCTTTTGGTTGGGGGCTTTGTCCTAGCAGAGCAATGACAAGTGAATACAAAGAAACATTAAGTACCATTCCAAGAACTCACTTAACACAGGTGTGCCAGAAAACACTACAACATACCATCTCCAGATGGTAAGTCTCAATAAAATATTTTAAAAAGCCAATACATAAGACCCCAAGAAATTCCAGCTCCATAGCAAAAGACCTGTATGGGAGTGACCTAGAGGAAACTTGACACAAAGATCTCAAAAGCATGGTTATAAGTATATGCAAAGAATTTAGGGAAGAAAAAAATGAATAAAATTACAAATGAATTCAAAGATGACACAAATGCCTATGTGAATTCCAAGAGAACATAAAAAGCTTGAGGAAATGAGGAAATTTAGCCAGGATATGAAAATGGAACTTAATAATGAGATAGAAATCCCGAAGAAAAATCAAGCTGCAAAAAAGCTGGAAATGAAAAATACTACAAAAAGCTTCACCCTTAGAAAGCTTCACCAACAAGGTTGGATCAAGTGGTGGACAGAGAATTGGGCCTTGACAACTGGATCAATTATTCAAAACCAATAAGTAGTTGAAAACCATATACACAGAATAAAAATAGAAAAATAAAGGACACCTTCAAAAGACCAAATGCTCAAATTATAGGCAAAGGAGCAAAAGTGAGACAGAGAGAGAGTGTAAGAGAGAAAGACAATTGGTGCACCATGGCCTCCAGCCACTGCAACTGAACTCCAGATGCATGTGCTTCCTTGTGCACATGTGCAACCTGGTGCATTTGCATCACCTTGAGCATCTGACTAACATGGGTCCTGGAGAGTCAACATGAGTCCTTAGTTTCTTAGGCAAGCACCTTAACTGCTCAGCCATCTCTCCAGCTCCATAAAAATATTTTTAATAAAATTCTAGAAGAAAATTTTACCACCTGTTGGGAAAGAGATGCCTATCTGTTGTAGTAAGATTCACATTGCTGGCAGAGCAGCTTGGCGGGGAGGGTTTATTCTGGCTTATAGACTCAAAGGGAAGCTCCATGATGACGGGGGAATATTATGGCATGAGCAGAGGGTGGACATCACCTCCTGGCCAACATCAAATGGACAACAGCAACAGGAGAGTGTGCCAAACACTGGCAAGAACACTGGTTATAACACCCATAAGACCACCCCCAACAATACTCTGCCTCCAGCAGGTATTAATTCCCAAATTACCATTAGCTGGGGACCTAGCATTTATAACACCTAAATTTACAAGAGACACCTGAATCAAACCACAACCATGTACAAAAGAAATACACAACACAAAATCGGGCCAGAAAAAAAATTTAGCCACATCATATTATGGTTAAAACACTCATGCAATAGAGAAAGGGTACTAAAAGCCTAAGACAGAAATATCTCATCACATAAAAAGGCAAACCTATCAGAATAATAGCTGATTTTTCAACACAAACTCTAAAAATCAGAAATGGGGAATGATGTATTTCTAGTTTTGTAAGATCACAGATGCCAACACAACATAGTATATCTAGCAAAATTATCTCTCATAATAGGAGAAAGAATATCATTTCATAATAGAAACAGGCTAAAGGAATTTATAAGTACTAAGCCAGCCCTATAGAGGACACTGAATGTGATATTTCACGATGAAGAATAAACATTCAGAATAAAAAAATAACCAATACTAGCAGAGTTGTTAAGCAAAAGAAAACAAAGAAAGCACCAAACTTCACAGAATCATCACCATTATAGGAATTAAGCCACAGTATTCAGTAATAATTCTGAATATTAACGGTCTCAACTTGCCAAAAAAACAAACAAAAATAACAGGCCAGATAAGAAACAAGATCCATTATTTTACCATCTTCAAAGAGTTAACCTCAGTCTCAAAGACAGACACTGTCTTAGAATGAAAGCATGTAATAAGCCATTCCAAAGAAATATAAACAGGAAAAAACAGATATTTCAATCTGACAAAATATAGGTATGGCAAAATAGACTTGAAACCAAAATTAGTCCAAAAAGAAAATGTCATTTCATACTGCTCAAGGAGAAAAATTTACCAAGAGGTCACTACAGTTCTAAACATATGCACACCAAACATAGATGCACCTAACTTTATAAAACAAAACTACTGGATACAAAGAGATAAATCTTAACACAATAAAAGTGGGTGACATCAACATTCCACTATTACCAATAGACAGGTCTTATAGAAATAAAAGAAAGAGGAAAATAATGGCCTTCTTGCAGGGACCACAGTCCTGCTTCACATCGCCATCTTTAGGACCATGAGCACTTCATGACCCTCTTTGCTGCATTTGTTATATTTCCAGAAAAAGTGCCAGGTAGATGAGATGGCTAAACTTGTAAATCTAGGCAGATAAATTCTGAGGTGCAAGAAACTCCTCCAGCATTTTTTCTTCAGGCCCTCTCCTTTTAGAAAGATTAGCACCTACTCATATTGTCCCTGTAGCAGTCAGGATTGCATTGCTGGCAGAAACCACCCAACCAAGACCAGTTTGTGGAGGGAAAAACAGTTTATTTTGGCTTACAGACTCGAGAGGAAGCTCCATCATGGCAAAGAAAAACGATGGCATCAGCAGAGGGTAGACATCACCTTCTGGCTGACATCAGGTGTCAGAGCAACAGGAGAGTGTGGCAAACACTGGCAAGGGGGGGTCACTGGCTCTAATACCCATATAAGCCCGCCCCTAACAGTACACCACCTCCAGGAGGCTGTAATTCCCAAATCTCCATCAGCTGGCAACCTAGCATTCAGAACACCTAAGTTTATGGGGGACACCTGAATCAAACCATCACAGTCCCAATGTGGAGCAGCTGGCCCATCCTCAATGGTAATCATCTCTAAAACAATCTCAAGCTGAAGGTTGCAGTCTCTGTGCCTGGGATTCAAACCTGCTCACATTTCCTCTGTCAAACAAATCAGTCTGCACTTAGAACATGGGCAGAGCACAACCAGCCTCTCTGCCAGAATATCACACAAACTACCTCTATCCTTGTCTCGATCATCCTTTTTCTTCTCAGAAACCTCATAACCTGGACCTTTCCAGTGTACAACCCCTTCTATATTTCTCCCACAAACCAAAGACCTCAGGGCAGGCCTATCGCAGCATAATCTACATTTCTCAGTGCCGACATTTTATAGCAGTTACCTTGTCATTGCTGGGACAAAACACCCAGCCAGAAGAAAAGGCTTATTTGGGCTTAGAATTTTAAGGGGAAGTTTCATCATGGTGGAGAAGCATGGTATAAGCAGATAGCAGGGAGTTACACCTTCTCTCGTCAGCTGGGAAGGAAGAAGTCTAAGCACTGGGCTTGGAGCTGGGCTCTATTACCCCCAAAACTCACCCTGAGAAATATACAACCTCCACTGAGGTTTCACCTCCCAATGATTCCACACAACTTTCCCCTATTGTCCCCAGCTGGGGACACTGGGTTTGAGGAACCAGAGATAAATAGACTCTCCTGAGACAAGAACACACTCCTGCTATTTCCAGTGGTGTGCTTATGTTAGATTTTATTTTAATAATTATTTACTTTGTCAAATTCTAGAGTAAACTTTAGGGTCTTTTTGTCTAGACCAGAGGGAAAGAAGGTACATTAACAATCCAAATGGATTCTGTACAATAGAATCAGCAATGTCCACTTTATCCTCATATAGATAACAATATGAAGAAAAGCAAATGTTAAAAAGCAAATAAACAACAATAAAACACCTCTACAACATGCAATAGATGAGCTAGAGAGATGACTCAGCAGTTAAGGTGTTTGCCTGCAAAGCCTAAGGACCCAGATTTGATTCCCCAGTACCCATGTAAGTCAGATGCACAAGGTGGTCCATGCATCTGGAGTTTGTTTGCAATGGATAAAGGCCCAGGTGTGCCCATTCTCTCTCTCTCACTCTTTCTCCTTTCTTGCTCAGACAAATAAATAAAACATGCAATAAAAATATATTCCTAGAGGCATAAGGCAAAGTTTAGATTTGGCTTAAGTAATAACAAGAAGAGGCTGGCTGGAGGAGGTGTCACTGGGAGCAAATCCTGGGGTCCAGCCCTAAGGTGTGTTTGGGGGTGCAAATCTGATTTTCAGCCCAAAGGTATGCAGAGCAGTCTGAGTCCTGGTGGGGTCCTTGCTGCTTGCTGCCCATTTGTGCTGACTGCTTTTGGTTTTTATGGGCTGTTTGGTTGTTTCTCTCTGCCTAGATGTATGGAAGCAGCTTCTTCCACCATGGAATTTACTCCCCTGGATCTTTAAGCTTGGAATAAATCCTTTTCTCCCCTAAACTGTGCCTGGTTTGGAAGCTCATCCCAGCATTGTGAAGCTATCTACAACATACATCAAAATGGATTTCCCTAGATGATATTTATAAATGTTGAGTCCTTTCAGTATAAGATACACAAAAGAAAAAGAAAAGTAGACCTGAAGATATAGCTCAGTTGGTAGAGGATTTATCTGGCATGCACAAGGCCCGGGAGGTTCAATCACAAGCACTTCAGGAACTGGGCAAGGTGATAAGCACCTATAATCCCATCACTTTGGAGGTAGTGACAGGAAAATTAAAAGTTCAAGGTCATCCTCAACTACACAGACCAGCTTCAGATACAAGACACCCTATCTCAAGAAAGAAAGAAAGAAAGAAAGAAAGAAAGAAAGAAAGAAAGAAAGAAAGAAAGAAAGAAAGAAAGAAAGAAAGAAAGGTGGAAGGGGGAGGGAGAGAGGGAAGAAGGAAGGAAGGAAGGAAGGAAGGAAGGAAGGAAGGAAGGAAGGAAGGAAGGAAGGAAAGAAAGAAAGAAAGAAAGAAAGAAAGAAAGAAAGAAAGAAAGAAAGAAAGAAAGAAAGAAAGAAAGAAAGGGAAAATATTGAAGAAGAGAAGGAAAGCAGAAAGGAACAAAGAAAGAAAAAAAGATAGTCGTATGCCTAGAGAACATTTAGAATACACCCATCAGCAGTCAAGTGCTTGTGACGTGCTAACTTCTCAGAAAGGATCAATCTGAACCCTGCAGTATCTATGGGCTTGATTGTGCTTAGAAAACAAAGGCAATGTAGGTAGATGCCTCATGCAACAGCAAGACAATCCAGTAACACTGAGCAGGTAGTGATGATTAAAATGATTCTCATGTAACAGCTTTGAAGGCAGGACCCCATCTTCAACATTTCCGTAAGTGATTAATCTTTTTGTTACATGATAAGTTGTATTGAATTTCTGTGTTTGGACTCAGTGAGTACTGATGGGTCCGAAATGACTTTTTAATCCATTTTTTAAAAAAATTCCTTTCCTCTGTTGCTTCTATTCATCATTTTAAGAAATGTTCTTCAGACTGAGGTGAGTTCTAAACAGATTGATTGCTTGTTTTAAATAGCTCTTTCATTTCCTTGGAGAAAGAGTTGTACTTTTAAGAAGGCCTTCTCTGACGCATAATGCAAGATCACCATTTGGGGCTCCTCTTATATTTTCAAGTAGGAATATGAAATAAGATTCCTTTAGCACCTAAGGAGGGTTAGAATTTTTCTCAGGAGACAAACTTTGTTCTTTGATCTGAACATGAGAATGTGGGGTAGACATGTGTACATTTGTGCACCCTTAAACACAGGTGGCATTGAAGAGGTACTAAGGAGAAGCAGTGAAGAGCGGAGTTTGTCACTGCAGAGGAAGAGTCCTCTGCAATGAAATGAGAGGACTTTCAAAAGTTAATGGCTAAGTACATTTTAAATACCCCAAAACAGAGAAAGGCAAAGATGCTCTTATTTAAGACAATATGCTCAGGGGTAAGAATGTTAGCTTACCCTAAATAATGCAACTCCACTGAATAAGGTAGTTTAGAAATTCAGTATCAGAACTGAAATATACCTTCCCCTAGAAACAAGGTTAATGTCCACCTAGGTTTGCATATCACCACCCTTCCACACCAGTCCTACAGAGGAGCTAACTGAAAAATGGTCTGCTAGGAGAAATGCTCATTGAAGTCATTCAGATGAGCCTCAAAATCAAATTATTTACTTTGAAAGGACTTTAATGAATCCCTAAATCTCAAGACTCTAAAAGAAGTCTTAACTTTTGGGGTAACAGTGAAGGATGGTATTTATAATGCTTAAAAATTAAAAATGGTAACCAGCTGTTCTCCTGGTCTGGCTCTTTTCAAGGCCAGAGTAAGAAGAAAATATCTAAGTCAGTAACCATAGGAGGAAACTTTCTGACTTGAATAACAGAAGAAAATACTACGCTATGATTGAAGAAACCGATTCCAGGCAGACCTTTGTCACATCAGCCTGAATAAGCTAAGTTACAAACAGGACATAAGCCACAGTTTTTTTTTGTCTTTAGAAAAACAGATTGTATTACATTCTCACCCGTACCATTGAAATGGTTGTTCATAGGGTTGTGTCTAGAATCCATTTTTCTGGATAACATCTGCTGTGCATCCCTAGGCTGTAATCAAATGCTTGAAGCAGAGTGGGAAGAGAAGTGAGGATTTGTTTGGAAAGAGTTGGTTAGAGCCATGCCCATGATGGGACTGGGTGCTTCCTCACTAACAAGCCACATTGGAGGAATGACGTGAGTGAGGATACCTCGAGGACATGGGAACTGGTACCTGTTTTCACCTGGAAAAGTCGAACGATGAGTGACTAGCTTAATAAGCCTCTACAAACGGAGTGAGAAGAAGAGCTGGAAACATGCAAGACATGCTAATCAGGAGTGAGAATGGATGCTTATTCCCTATCAGTGGCACAGTAGCAAGGCTTCAGTATACTTGAAAGAATCTCACCCAACAGACTGGTCAGAATTCCAGGCTTCGTTATTGTCACTGCTCATAGTTACCTGTCACAACTAAATGGTAAGATCCTATTGCTTAAGACACTATATGCTGCGGTTGCAGGACACTAAGAACTCAAGCTGGACCTGAGCTGGAAGCCACCTCCCTGGTGGCTAACTGAAAAAGTTCTGGAAAGCACTATGAGAGCTGCCAGGGGGTGTTTTAAGAAGCAGGAAGTGCACACTGCATAATGATCCGGTCAGGAAAGATGTGCCTATAGGCTGCACTAGTGGCACACACATAAGGTATATCAGTAATCAACAGCTTTCTGATTGGAGTTAAAGCTAACTCATTGGGAGGGATTTCATGCCTGGTGCAAAAAACTGAGTTGAATCCTATGGCTTAGAAGGACATAGGTCTTAAACTACCACTTGTTTTTTCTTTTGTTCTTTCTTTTTCTGTTAAGTGCATTAATTCTCTCTCTATCTGCTTTTATATCTCTCTATCAAATAAGTAAATAAATAGTGTGTTTTTTTTTTTTTTTTTTTAAAAAGAGATTGGGGCTGGAGAGGTGGCTCAGTGGTTGAGGCACTTGCTGGCAAAGCCTAATGACCCAGATTTGATTCCCCAGTGCCCACATAAAACCAGATGCACATGGCACATGCTTCTGGAGTTTGGTTGCTGGAGGTCCTGGTTTGCCCAGTATCTATATTTCATCTCTCTCTACTTGCAAGTAATAAAAAATAATTTTTTTAAAAAAATTTTTTATTATTTTATTTATTTTTTGGAGAGAGACACAGAGAGAGATAAGACAGAGAGGGAGACAGAGATGGGCACGCCAGCAGTCTCTCAGCTGCTGAGAATGAAATCCGGATGTGTGCGCCCCCTTGTGGCCAAGTGCGGCATTGCACCCTTGTGTCACTTTGCATCTGGCTAAACGTGGGACCTGGAGATTGGAACCGCTGGAGATTGGAACCAGCGTTCTTAGGCTTAGTAGGCAGGCGCCTTAACCTCTAAGCCATCTCTCCAGCCCTAAATTATTATTTTAAAAAAAGATATTAGTAGAAAACCTCTAATTTGGTCAGAGAAGGAAACAAGTCATAATTCAGACAGTGACTCACCTGTAGAAGGAATATTCCAGAAGTAGATTCCTGCCATGAAACCTAAGGAAATCCACAAACTCTCTCATGAAACGAACAAACAAGAAAAAAGTCTCTTGCCCACATAGGACTCAACCTACAGATCTTGGTCTTCTTGTCATTTTTCATTGTCATATGTAGCAACTTTGGAGAAACCAGAAAAGAAAATGACATCAAGATATTACCATGTAGGTAAAGTGAATTAGGTAAGAAATAAAGGAGAGAATGAGAAAGTCGGGGGGGGGGGACAAAAAAGAGAAGTGAGGGAGGGAAAAAGAAAGGGAAGAAAGATAAAGGGTCCAACCCCTTTGCCTGATACAAACTTATGAACATGGGTCAAGCCAGAGCCAAGATGGGGACAGGAGAGGTTTATAACCGGCAACACATTGAGTTTTGACAAGCCGTCACCAGGTATCATCATGTTCTGTGAGCATGAGAATCTACTCTTATTATCCTAAACTTGGCAATGACTGTTAGGCATCATTACTTGTGGTAGCATAGCAGTTGACTGCAATCAACAGTAAGATTTTCACATCAATAAAAAGTCTTTGAGAATAAAGATATTCATTGAAAAGTCTCTCCTATAGTTAACCCAGCTAATATCTTCCCCTTTCCACCTACAAATACTCTTATTAGTTCCTTGTACTATTTAATGTATTTATAATTAAATGGAAATGATATGTTTTATCCTTCATTACATATTGGTAGATTATTATGTCAACCTTCTTCTTGTCCACTTAATAATTTTCAGGACATAAAGGAATCTTCATTACTTTTGCTACCATGTGTACATTATATTAATGCATGTAACATATTTTCAAAGTAGTAGCCCAAAAGTGAACAAGGAAAGAAGGTGACATGACTAGTATTGTCCAAGGGTGGACATTTACAACTGAAGGAATGAGATCGGAAAGAGTAAAATTGTTTTTTGTCTTTAACCCTACTGAGGATAGCTAAAACAGTAAGCCATTTTTGTTCATATTAGCAAATGTAAAATGTAAGTCACTTAGAAGGGCACCTGGCAGATAGAAAGTGCTCAGTTCATATTTACTATCATAATTATCATGTTCATAATCTACATCCCCCTGTCTCAGGGCTACCAATATCCATAGGCTCAAAAATTCTGAGGTTGGGCTGGAGAGATGGCTTAGCGGTTAAGACACTTGCCTGTGAAGCCTAAGGACCCATGTTTGGTACTCCAGATCCCACATAAGCCAAATGCACAAAAGCTCGATTGCAGTGGCTGAGGCCCTGGTGTGACAATTCTATCTCTCTCTGTCTTTCTCTCTCTCTCTCTAAAATAAAAAAATAAGGAAATAAAATGTTTTTTTTTTTTAATTTAAAAGTCAAAATTCAAGGTAGTGTGAATAAGACTTATGTAAACCTACTTTTTTGAATAATGGTACATTGAAGCTGTAGACTGTTACTAGAAAATTTTCAGTGCCTGGGATGAAATACCTTCCAGTGAGTTGTTGACCAAAGAGGTCCCAGTAGCCTCTAAAACATTAAAGGCTATTGCCAAAGCCCTTGGTTGCCCTTGAGAAACAGATGATACGACCCTATTGCTGAAGACGTCTCTTGCCTAAGAGGCAAGGTCACTGAGAAAGCAAGCTAATGCTGAGCAGAAAACCTTCTCTCTGTAGACCAGCCTACTGAAATCTGGAAAAAAAGCTGCAGTGCATGCAGCCCTATGGGAGACAGAAGTCATCAGCAGTGAAAACAGTGGACACTGAAAATTCAAGTTTGGCCATACAGGTCCAATGACTAAACGGGTGCAATAGTGGCATGTCTGCTCTTGGGGTAACCAACTGCTCCATAATTGGACTGAAGGCCCTCTCTATGGGAGAGAATACCTACCTGGTACTGAAAAACCTAAGCAAAAGTCTATGGCAGGGGAGGTCATGAGCCTTAGGGGTATAAAGCCTGCACTTGTCTGGTTAAATGTATATATTATTCCCACCAAGCTACCCTGAAAGCACTACACTTAATGTTCATATTCACATATTAACACTACTCTCACTTCTGGTTAGAGAAGCTTCTCTTTTCAGATGGCGATGACCACTGGGATGACCCAAAAGGCAACATAGTGCTGAGAAGGAGGGATGGAGGAGTGCCCAGCTCTGAAACACCTCTGTCACACCCTCCAAGGCTCAGGGACCATTGCGGAAGAGGGGCGGATAGAATGGAAGAGCCAAAGGAAGGGTCCTTACAATGCAACTTCCCAGACAGAAATTGGCCTCGATATCCATGACCTTGCAGTGCCTAGCAATACCTTTGCAAGACCCTCATAATAGAAGAAAAAAATGATGACATCAAATTAAAAGAGAGACTAATGGAGAGAGGGAGGGGATACGACGGAGATTGGAGTTCTAATGGGGGATGGGGGAGGGGAAGGAAATATACTTTTTTGTATGTAAGTATAGAAGTTGTCAATAAAATTTTTTTTTTAAATCTCTGAGGTGTGATGACTGACCTTCATATGCACTCCCAATTTTTTTTTTTGTATAGCTCCCTACTTGACATCTCTGCAACATATAGAGTGACCTCCACTTCCTTTCCTCCAGCATCTTCTGCAGTGACTTTACACCATCAAGGAGTCCAGGGTCCTCCTCCATCTACTCTCCTAAGGACCATCTGCACCCTTATCTCTTACCCTAACTATTTGTGTTTCACGCATCTCTGCCTTTATGGCACCTGTGTCATATAGATTTGGGAGTCAGGCAGATATGTTCAACTGTGAGCTCTAAGTTACCTCTTATATAATCTTGGACCTTGCTCAGTATCATTTTTTCCAATATACTAAATGGATAGAATTACATGTAGCTCATATAATTTTTGGAAGGTTTAAACAAGATAATGTAAATAACATACTTACCCCATATTAGCCTCTGAGTAAATGTTGACTGCTCTAATTCTACAATGCCTCTCTTCCTTCCCTTTATTGACACTTTTCTCTATTTCAATGGCTTCATCTATCATCTCTGTATAAGTTACCCCCAAATCTCCATAATAGCCAAGAGATTGGAGTCTCACTTTTCTCCAGGATCCAAGAACATTCAGGCATCACAAAGAAGTATCACTGGCATCTCCATTACAACAAATTCAAACCTATCTTGCCTTGTCTACTGATTCCAAACCACCCTGTCACCATGACCCTCTTATTTCTACAAATGGCATGAGCCTTCAAACTACACTTCTGTGAATGACTTTTTTCTGGCATCCTCATATTGTCATTCACCTACCAACTTCACATGCTCACAGTAATATTACATGGTGTTAAAAATTCATCAAAAAGGGAAGGAATTTTGATGAGTACTTAGAAAGCCATCACCACTCTACAAATGAAAAGAACCCTAGACGCAGATAAGGAGAGAACTAATGGAGACAGGCAGGGTAAGACCAAGATCTGAGTGCTCCAAGTGGGATGGTATTCATTCTGTGACACCCTACCTAAGAGACCTCTGTCAACATTTCAGGGTCAGGTCTGCCCCATTATTAGAGCAGAAATCTACCTTTCTCCCAGCGTCTTCTTAGCTAGTCTCACAACTGTAAGTTCTCACCATTCCACAGGGCAGACATTCTCTTCACATGCTTGGTCATGCTCCTGCTCGCGTACATTTTAACATTACACAATGGTTGTCCAACTCAGCCTTAGGTGGACTTCCTTTTCTCCTCCACATTTTCTAATGCAATACTTATCTGTGAAAACATCCATTTGAATCACTAGCAGATTTTGTTGTTGTTGTTGTTGTTGTTGTTGTTGTTGGGGGGAGGTAGGCCTTACTCTAGCCCAGGCTGACCTGGAATTCACTATGTACTCTCAGGCTGGCCTTCAACTCACACTGATCATCCTATCTCTGGCTCCTTCCTGAGTGCTGGGATTAAAGATGTGTGCCACCAAGCCTGGCTTTAACAGAGTTTTTAAAATGCATTTTTTGAATTATATTATCATTAAAGTTAATAAATGTTTTCCTCTATGTCAACCAAGGTCACATCAAGACCACATTTGAGAGACATGAAATCGGCTGTGGTCATTTTCAAGATGCTATAGAAGATACGTATGTGTTAGAAGCTTGAATTTTAATGCTTTCACCAACCAACATCCCATGATTATAGAGCCGAAATACAGTATTTTTATCTCATTACTATTGAGTTAATTTTCTGTAGAATAAGGCATTTCTTTTCAGACAGACTTCCACAGCTCAGGATAGCCAGGAACTTGCTATGTACCCTGGGCTGACCTCAGAGTCATGATATTAACGCCTTAGCCTCCAACGCTGGAATGCTGGGCATGTGCCACCACACCTGACAGCAGGATACATGTTAACTCACCTCTCCTCCATGCAAAACCTGGAGCTGCTTTCCATTGCCTTGCATAAAATTAGTGGATAACTCCTTCCTCTTAATTTAGTAAAGCCTCTATCTATTTATTTAATGAAATGCTTGTCACGTTCACTCCCTGGACTTTCATTTTAGCTTCCTATCTAAAGGAAGTCAATATTAACCCAAATAACTTACAGTTATTCCATAAGTGAAGATTCTACTGAAACCAACAGAAGGTTGGTTTAATTTTAATTCAGAGTTAGAAACAGTTTATGATCCTACTAAGTCATAAATTTAAACTTGTGCTCCTCTCATTTTGGGATTTCTGTTTTGTTTTTATTTACCATTTACTTAAAAAATATATCAAATGCAGTATACTCTTCAAAAAGCAAGAAGAGGGACTGGGGCGATGGCTCAGAGGTTAAGGTAATTGCCTGCAAAGCCTAACAATCTGGGTTCAATTCTCCAATACCCATTTAAAGCCAGATGCACAAAGTGGCGCATGTATCTGGAGTTTATTTGCAGTGGCAGGAGGGCCTGGTGCATCCTTTCTCTCTATCTGCCTCTTTTTCTGTCACTCTCAAATAAATAAATATATAAAAAGAGTTTAAAATTTACAAAAGAAGCAAGAAGAATCTAGACCAATAATCTCTCTTTCTCCTTCCCTCCTTCCTTCTTTCTAAAGGGAAATTTGTAGATTTTTGTAATTGTGAAAAGCAGGGAATATAGAGAAATCATGCATTCTGCAGGAATTCTCCTGAGCTTATTAAATTAAACTGACAGTGCTGATACCACTATTCATGTTGAAATAATTAGCAATTCTAAGGCTATTAATGGTATACTGTATCACTGTTTTAGAATTGGTAGAATGAATGCAAAAACCTTTTGGTGACTTTTGCTCCTACTAAAATTTAATTAGCCTTAGTTAACTGACCTCATGTTTTATGTAACAGCACACTCCCATGATCCCATAAAGAATTGAAGTTTTGGACGAAAGTCATTCTTGCTTTAAACACTAGCATCACATAAAAGTTCTCTGAGTGTTTTTTAACTACTTCTGCAAAGTATTCTTATAATTGCTAACATTACCTGTGGGACTGACTCACTTTGAATTTAATTGAAGTAAAAATGCATCTCTTTGACAAGGTCACTGTTTCAAGTGGAACTGCACTACTTTGCATTACAATTGTGAATTTTCTTTCTAAATTAAATATGATCTATAAAATTATCAATAAAGAATAATACCTAGGTCATCAAATATTAATAATGATTACAATAAAGGAAAACTACCCTCAATACATTTAAAATTTATGGGTAGTGATGACCCCTACTAAACTGGGAAGACAGAGTCTAAATATGCAGCTGGGGTGGGCAAGGCAGCGGTATTCTGTAGATAGATCCCAGCCTCAGCTACACAGGATAAGAGATTTGAAGCTCTGAAAGCCAGACTAGCTAAAAATCACAGAGTGGGACGTACCATACATAGGATAGCAGTGGTGGGGGTGTTTGAGTGTAGATGACAAGGAGTTAGTCTACTCAGAATTCCATGTGGCGTGGTTGATTTTCTTTTAATATTTGTTACTGTATACTGTTTGAAAGCATATTATGGTAATGGCTATGCTGTTACCAGATGATCTTTCTTCAATGCTTTTACTGTTATTGGGCTTTCTGCTTGTAGTAGTTTGAATATATGTCCCCCAGTATATTCAGTGTTTTATTAGTTATAGTTTGCATCTGCAATCACCTTGCTAGAGGCAATGTCACTGGGCGCCGGTCTTAAGGTGTGGTGGTGGGTTTGAGATTCCATTGTAAAGATATGCAAAGTGTTCCTAGCAGGAGTTCCTGCAGTGTGCTGTGGTTTTGGGGCTGTAGTTTTGCTCTGTGTGCTGTGTAGCTGGAGGCTTGGTTTTTTTTCTCTCTTGCTTGGCCCTATGAAGGCAGGCCAGCTTCTTCTGCCATTATGGAACTTCCCCTGGATCTGTAAGCTTCAATAAATAATATCCCTTCCTCCATAACTGTGCCTGGTCTGGAAGTTCATCTCAGCGAACCTGAAGCTGTCTGCTACACTGCTCCTTCAGAAAGTTAAAGTGTGTGGTCTGGATTCTGAGGAAAGGAAAGCAAATTCTAACCTGCTGTCTAGTGGATCAGTTAGCCCAGATGCTTACTCTAAATTTCCAAGCCAGGTTCAAGCTAGTGAAAAGAAGAATGAGAGATCCACATGCCCGGGGTGCAATGTTTGAGCTACATACAGCTCTTTCTTGTGTAACCTTCAGTGGCTTGCAGTTGCTCTTTCAGTAGACAATTTGCTGATGCTGGAGAGCAGAGTGCAACACCAGTGGTAGACTCTCTTGATCAATAGTATTAACAAATATGTCTTGAGGCAGGGCTAGGACGCCAGAATGAGTCCCACATGGAGCTATGCAGTTTCAGATCTGTGGAATGAGGGAAACAGCACAATGCATGGAGAGAACATGAGATCCATAAATTAAAAAAAAAAAAAATCTGACTTTGAGGTTCCAACACTTACAAGATGTGTATGAGAACAAATCAGTAAATTCCTATGAGCTTCACTTTCCTCTGCCATAAAATAGAGTACATACAAATCAGATGAGACAACGGCTCTGAGAGGTCTTTGAAACCAGGCATGGTGGCCCATTCCTAAAATACTAGCACTCAGGAAGTTGAGATAGGATAGTTGCTATGAGTTCTAGAATAGCCTGGGCAACAGAGTGAGTTCCAGGTTAGCCTGGGCTAGAGTGAGACCATGCCTCAAAACAAACAACAAACAGGAAGTATATGAAATGCAGGGATCTAAACCTGTCATAGGCTGCTATTAATAACACAGTGACTTAAGTCTCTATGTCAGACCAAGCTACTCATGTCTGGGCTCCCTATTCTGTGCCACATGGGCTGTCTAAGCATATACCTTTTCTGGTTCTGTATTTTCTCCACAAAAATATAGAGGACTATGCTACTCCTATTAGGGTCAAGTAATTTATTTTGCCCACTATGAATACCATATTACAATCAATCACAGAATTTATGTTGACCATGTGGAGCAATACATTAAGCCAGAGGAAAAATTTTTTAGTAATGAAAAAAAGAAATGAACGATTTAGTTAAAAAGATCGCATAGACATGAAAGTGCTGAAGATATTCAGGAAACAAACTTTTCAAGCCAAAGGAAGCTGTCTATATATCCATAAAGGACCGAACTGGGTCAGTCAGGAAGGATTATTTGTTAAGGACTAAACTCAAAGAAAGGTTCTAGAACTAGAGTGGTAGGATTCAGGCAGGGAAATAATTTTCACAGGGAAACAATGGTGTGTAACAGTCAGGTCATATTCTATGGCCTTCTTCAGTAACCTGTTACATCTCAGTCATAGGGATTTTTCACCTGCCTTCCCCTGAAAAGCAATCATAGCTTATACATTATAGTGATTAGACACACATACCTGCCTTCTAGAAACATAAGACCAAAATAATATTAAAGAAAAAATAGAAACTATCAGAAAATTTTTAGATTAGGGCTGAAGGAATGGTTCAGCAGTTAAAAGGTGCTGGCTACCAAAGCTTGCAATAATGTGTTCAACTCCTAAGTGCCCACATAGGGCCAAATACACAAAGTGGCACATGTGTCTGGGGTTCATTTGCAGCGGCAAGAAGTCCTGCAATGAATACAATAAAGTATAGAGGCTAATAACTTGAATTTTATATGTGAAACTTGCTGAGTGACCTTGAGCTATTCACCTGCCCTCCCTATTTCAAAATAAACACTCCATGTACTCTCCATATACTATCTTCATTCCATTATTCATGAATGAAAATATTATAAACATTTGAGCCAGGCATGGAGGCACATGCCTTTAATCCCAGCACTCAGGAGGCAGAGGCAGGAGGATCAACATGAGTTTGAGGCCACCTTGAGACTACATAGTGAATTCCAGGTCAGCCTGGGCTACAGTGAGACCCTACTTCAAGAAAACAAAACAAAACAAAACAAAAATTCATATAATCTCTTAGAAATAAATTCAGAATACTTAAAAGTAAACTTCTCAACCTTATTGATGCACAGCATTTCCATGATAGTCACACTTTTCTATGTGAACTGGAACTGAGTCATAAGAAAATCCACTGCCAAAAAGAAAGGCTTAGCATGAGACTCAGCCTTTGTAAAGTGAAGTCTAACCATGAGACATGAGAGGAGTATCCAAAGAGGAAAGCACTCTCTACACTAGGGATGGCAGCTTTTCAACTTTTCTTAAAACTTGCCCAACCCCTGCTAATTACTTGTAAATGTGCACATAAATGACCCACTCAACTATAGGGTTTAAAATTGACTTCGTTATAGTCCTGTTCTCTGCCCTCTTAAACTAAAGAAGAAAGACTCATTCCTTCAAAGAAAGCCTATCTCTCTGCAATTCCTCCTGCAAAATGGTGAGGGAAAGTGTCATCTTTAATGACAGTCTGACGTGGCACAGAGTAACTGAAGAATACCTGGGGCAAGACATCTGAGCTGGAGGCCTGCTTTTAAGAAGTAGCTTGTGAGTAAAGAGTCATGAAGATTACATATCCACAAAAGTCCTACATGAGTTTTCAAAGATCAGAATTGACCCGGCTTTAGTGCTAGGAAGAAAAGGAATGTTATTTCTTTTATTTTTCTCCCTTGAATTCTCCATGGCAAACTCCATAATGGACTCTCTGCATTGGCAGTAACTGTAGTCAAATCCTGTCTCCAAACCTTGTTCCAAACAAGGTCAGGGAAAGCTCATGAAAGGGACTTATCTTACATCATAGCCCCAGGTTAAGCCAAAATAATCCAGGAGGAGGAAAACAACAATCATAACAAGAAAAAAATTCCCACAGTGAGCTACACAGCCCAGATGCCCAGACTTTCCCTGAGATCTTAATGAGGGTCAGAGGTCAGTGCTAAGGAGCCTGGTGAGACAGTGAGAACCAAGATCCTGTTTCCATTTTAATGCCCTTCTGTTTATATTTTGCTTCTGCAGGGGAAAGGCCCAGACAATTCCACTTCCAGGGAGGCCAGAGAAAAATGTACTGGCATATACTAGTTGGATAGAAAAATGGGAGTGTTTCATGGGGTAAAGAGCAGCCTTAGTTTAAAAAAAAAAAAAAAAAACAGGACTGCCAAAGTACAATGTCACTAAAAGTTCCATCTAACCCCGTCCTAAAATTAAAGAACATTATGAAAATAAAGGCCATTGTTTTCAATCTGTTTCTTCACCTCTCCACCCACACACCTCCAAAGAAGGCTGCTGGTGTTTAAATTTAGCAATGATGTTGGTTACATAAACTCACGAGGCAGTCCAACCTCCCAGTCTCCCAATTTGTCATGACTGACCTTCCTATCACATTGCGATAAACTTCATTCTATTATAGCCAGCCATTCTGTTTATCTTACAGACTGATATTATTATTATAGTTTATCACTAATTTACCTGCTTTCTTGGCTGCCTACTTTTAGTAGAAACTTGATTTTTTTCATAACAGAAAAAATTGTCTTGTAAGTGTAAAATGCTTGACCAGCCAAATACCATACTTTCCCCAGCTTTGAACTTATATGACCTTTGAAACTAGATCCAAATCAACATTTCATGGACTTTCCAAGCTTATCACCTTTAGATAACTTTAGCTTCTGGTTTCCTGGCTGGGCTTGGCTGGAAATCCTGAAACAACATGAGTGTGTCCATCCTAGAAGGAAGTCCAGTAGGGATCGGAAAATGCCGGTCTCTCCTACCTGGCCTTTGCCAACTGTCTACTTAGTCCTGGTTGGAATTCAGGACTAAGTGCCTCAGGACATCTTGTGGCTGAACACATGAGAGTAAAAAGGCAGAAGAACATGTATAATTCCAGGACTAGTACTAGAATGAAAGAAAACAAAGGCCAAATGGCTAGCAATCACCAGCAAGCCCTGAGATAGGCACCTTGCATGGATCCACTCTTTGAAGCTGTTTTACAGATGCTCTGGGGAAGTTCTTCTTGTTGTCATTTTGTAAATGAGAACACTCAGCCCTTGAGTGGTCACATTTAAAGAGCTAGAAATGGCTTAACACTGGATTTCCAACTGCGTATGATTCCAAAACCAACAGCCTGTTTTCTTCTCCATGACGTCCTCTGTTAACACATGCTGATTATCAGAAGACTTCCCCAAGGAATCTATTTCTATCACCTTTAAAGATCCCCAAGATTCCCTAAGTCATGATGCTATCTGTGCATCCATATGCATTTTTATGATTATACAGTCATGAAAAATAAATGTCCTGCCCAGGAGTTTCTGAAAGAGAGTTGGTTTGGAACCACTGGTAGTGTAAGTAATAACAAAGATTGATAGATTGTGAACTGTACAGCATTCTATGACGACTTTTAAATCAAAATATTCATTGTGGAGAGACTACATTTTAGAGATCTTTGCACTATTTTTTTCCATTCTTTCATTGGACAGATATGATAAATACCTACTCTAATTCAGGAGTATTGACAGCTTTTCATGAACATCATACAAGGTCTATTGGGTCATAGAGATTAAAGAATAGCTTTGTGGCTCCCTATGTGCAGTGCTTACCATAGGGATTTGAGCAGCAATTTCTGAGTTGTTAAATATGGTAGACTATGAAGAATAAAATGAGTAAATTCTTTATAGGGATTGTTTGGCTTTAGCCTTCTAATTTGTTAGAAGATTAAAAATGACTCTTTTATTTACTAATAAGAGGACTTTGCACTCTACAGCCATCCATACCATATATCAGTACAGTCTCCTGTTTTTAACAATAAACACCTTCTTCTGTGTGGTGTAAAGCCAAGAACTGATGTTATCTGGCCATCTTTATGATTCATGAAGCAAGCACACAATGCTGTCTGTCCATCCATAGGGAAGGTACTCTCATTTTCTCTTCTAGTGTGGATGATGGGTCTATAGTCATCCTTTTTTTCAGGGGAGGGAATTTGAATTCACCAAAAAGGAACAGTTTAGGTTGTACTATGTTACTTAAATTCCAGTTTGATTTGCTTCCAGCTTCCTGGTGACCATGAACCAGTTCTGTTATAGTACCTCAAAAAGAAAGAAAGAAAGAAAGAAAGAAAGAAAGAAAGAAAGAAAGAAAGAAAGAAAGAAAGAAAGAAAGAAAGAAGATTTGGTGTTTTTAATCAAAGTCATGGTTAATATACTTTACAAAACTTATTTTGAGCATATGTATTTTTTAATTAATATATATTTTGTATGGTTACATCATGTATTGGTACCATCATTTCCCTCCTCCCTGCCCCCATTCTGTTGAGGGATTTTCTCAGTGGGATTGCTAGTATTCCCCATGGGGTTGTGGGTTATGAGTGTGAAAGCAGCAGTCAGTCATTGTGTGTGGAGGGGGGAGGGTGCAATGCCTCTGGATATTCTCTCCCAACCTGTGGCTCTTACAACCTTTCTGCCTCCTCTTCTCCCAAATTCCCTGAGCCATGGAGGGTGTGCTGTAAGTCTGCAGTGTTGAGTTCTCAGGAGCCTCTGGATCTCTCCCTTGGTATGTGTTGAGTATCCTCAGCATCTGTCTCCTTCACCTAGTGTAGGTTGTCAGGCTCACCATACACGAAGCAGCGCTCTTGCTCATCTTGTTTTGGTTTCTATAGCTAATAAACAGGAACTCTCCCAATTGCAGTCAGCAACTAATTCAGAAATTCAGATATATAAACTATCAACAAATAAATTAACATGTCCAAGATCATACAGTTGAGATGATGTTTGAAAAAATATTTTCTTCTCGCTTCTCTAGTGATCACCTCTGCCACTAACTCATTTTCGTGTCATCTTAGATGTAGTCATCTTTTTGCTAAAATGATAATTTTAAAAGATATTCACTGCTTTTGTGGTACTGGGGGCTGACCCTAGGTTCTCATGCCTGCTGGGTATGTGCTCTACCACTGTGCTATAGCCTCAGCTCCAGAAAATACATTACTAATATATCTCTTCCTAAAACAAAGTATACATTATTTCCAATCTTTTTCTTTTTCCCTTTTAAGTTGCTCCCCTTTTAAAATATACTTATTTCAGAAAGTTTTTGTGATATTAATACAGGTGAAAATTAATTAAGTATAATATTTGACAGTAATGTTTTAAAAGTACTATTTGATATTGGACATTCCTTGCAGAAGTCATATCCTCCTTTCGGTGCCTAAAATAAGTGTTGCACATTGGATTCCAATCTATTTTTTTTGTTCAATTTGCAATTTGAACTTGAAAAAGAGAAGATTACACCAAAAATTTGATTTCTCTTGAGACACTGCCTTGCTTCAGCATGAAATAAAATAGAAGCACTTACACAGAATATGTTTTTCCTTAAGGGCCTCAAAGCAGCAAGATAAGATCCTTGTTACTAACAGGCGAGAGGGCTAAACCATGTGGACAGGGATGTAACTTGCAGAGCCTGAACTTGTTCCGCAGGGACAAATGGCACAAAGGAGATCCCAGAACAGTCTCAGTGATCTGCCTGGACCACAGAACTTGAAATTGGATCTGAGAACTTTTTGATTTTTGATTTGCAGTCAGACTACAAGCAAAGATGCTTTGATTACATTCTGGACCATTTCCCTTTTCAAACACCATTTGTCAATCAAGTAGGGGCACATAGAGCATACTTACACTTCTGTGGAAGAAAACTTTATTATGTAACTTGAGTAGCATCCAATCTGAGACCCATTGCCTAATGTATTCTGTTTGCTAAACACTGGGAATTCCATGGAAAATAAGATAGACAGGGCGATGAGAGCATTGGGAGACCTGAGATGAGCGTGGGAACTGTGTCTTAACTAATACAGAAACATTTGCTCAACAAACCATTCTACAATCTGCAATTGTATCAAGACTTTTACTTCTTAGTTTTATTAAGGCTCAAGGTTAAACTCTAACAGGTAGAAAGGAATGGAAACTCTATTTATTACTTCTTTACTTCACAGTTGAATTTTCACTTATTTAATCTTATCTTATTTATTTATTTATTTATTTTTATTTTTTATTTATTTATTTATTTATTTATTTATTTATTAGAGACAGGGAGAGAAGAGAACTGGCACACCAGGGCCTCTAGCCACTGCAAACGAACTCCAGATGCATGCACCACCTTGTGCATCTGGCTTACATGGGGAGAATCAAACCAGGATCATTAAGCTTCATAGGCAAGTTCTTTAACCACTAAGCCATCTCTCCAGCCCTTATCTTTTTAAATAAGAGGACAGATTGCTTTTAGAGGAAGTAGCTTTCTAAATCAAATTTTCATTACACTTATCCATGTCCATTCTGCCAGATATCTTGAGTTGTTTTCTGTTTTTTAATAATCCACAGACAGACATTTTACTATAGCTTTGCAAAAAATAGACTTTAGGGCCTAGAGAGATGGCTTAGTGGTTAAAGGTGCTTGCTTGCAAAGCCTGAAGGCCCAGGTTCAATTCCCCAGTATCCACATAAAGCAAGATACACAAAGCAGCACATGCATTTGGAAGAGGTCCTGATATGTCCATATTCATTCTGTCTCTGTCTGCCTCTTTCTGTCAAATAAATAAATAAAAATATTTTAAAAATAAATTTTTGAGGGCTGGAGTGATGGCTTAGCAGTTAAGGCACATGACTGTGAAGCCTAAGGACCCCAGTTCAATTTTTCTGGTCCCACATTAACAAGATGCACAAGGTGGCGCATGCATCTGGAGCTAGTTTGCAGTGACTAGAGGCCCTAGTGCGCCCATTCTCTCTCTCTCTCCCTCCATCTCAAATAAATAAAAAATAAAAATAACTTAAAAAATAGATTTTTGAGTATGAGAAAAACTCTGAAAACAAGCAAGTCAGTTCCGCCTTAAGCAAACACATGTTTTGAATAAGTTAAATATTTTCTGATCTCTGAAGTTCTGAGGAAGCTGTTATACTTTGTTCACCTCAGATAATACTTCAGGGTTCAGGGAAGTATTTCCTTCATTGTCACTGTCAATGTGATCTAGGCTTACTTCCGACTAAAGCCATCTTACTTTAACTTTAGTCCAAAAATAATTCCTATTTCTTTTACTTGTTTTTGAAGGCACCATAATGAAGGGGGAAAGAACTAAGTAATACATTTTTAAGAAATGCATTCCCTACACCATTTAGCCTATTAAAATGTTACTAGGTAATTTAAGAAAAGGATATTGAATCTGAGTTTCCATGGGAGCTGGCCAAATGCAAACAGAGAAAATAGGATTTGACTTCAATACCATAAGTTCCTATTTGTGTTTGATTAATTACTTTCTATGATGGTCTTAACTCTGAAAAATGCAGGTTTATACACTTCAGGCCCAAAGAAGCAAAGTTACTTATTTCCTACTTATACACAAAAACTTCATATTATATCAAATTGGTTCAAATTATAGTACTTCAGAAAGTGTGCTTTTCTGAGGGTAAGGAGAGTGGGCTCCTGAAAGTCCCTTGGGAAGATAGCATGGTGGGAGGGAAACAGTACGCCCTTCTGTTTTCCATTAAAGTTATGTTCTGTACCAAGTTTGATTGCTAAACATCTGGCAGTCTTTTCTCTGATAACATACTTAGCTCAGTAGGATGGACAGAGTGCAGCCTTTGAAGCTCTTAAGTGGGCAAAAAGAGAAGATAAGAACTCTAGACTTTCCCCTCCTATCAAGAGTGCCACAAGAGGTTTATAGT
The DNA here is from genome assembly GCA_036365145.1 of Orientallactaga sibirica. Taxonomy (NCBI): domain Eukaryota; kingdom Metazoa; phylum Chordata; class Mammalia; order Rodentia; family Dipodidae; genus Orientallactaga; species Orientallactaga sibirica. The sequence continues at coordinate 35,861,215 of JAEOAD010000006.1, read as the reverse complement.
CTTCCCTTATTTTGTTAGCTCTGAAGTTCCACGGCTCTCTGTGCCTTGAACAGAACATGGGAAACTGAGGACAAACAGCCACCAAAATCCTTTGTCCACTTCCACTGCATTTCTCCCCTCCCCCCACCCCCAGATCTTTTCCATCACTGCTGGCAAAGAACCTTCCAGAACTTACTTAATAGTCACAATCATATCTTGAGAAGCTTATATTGGTTGAGAGCATGTGGAGTAATTTGTAGTGACAGAGAAAACAGAAATGTCCATAGTGCAAGTCTGAAAAGAAAGCTGTTCTGCAGCTTTTGTGCTGAGGATGGGGGTGGGCATCACTTCTTTTCTTTGCTTTTCTTTTAAATCATTTGTTTTCTATGGAGTAGTTAGTCCCTTCTTTTAACTAAGGTATCATTTCCAACAGGACAAGAGAAAGTTATTTAAATTAAGAGTTAGCATTTTGAAGCTGGAAGAATGTGTGAAAAATCACAGACACAACTTTACATTTGATGAAGATGAAGGACCGAGGATGTGACCTCAACACACACAGGTAATAGTTGAAGGAGTTGGTTCACAAGAGGTATGCAGAGGCACTATTTTTACAAAAAAAATGGGTGTTTATGAAAGGAAAATGTGGAGAAACTGGAACAGACCCCTGTGCAAATAAACAGAGGTATATTGATTATAAATTATCTGTAAGACATCTAGAAATGAATGCAAAGAAAAAAATTACTATTTACTATCATTTGATTGAAAATAAAGCAACATTTTCCTGGTTTGTCATTGGGAAGTCACTGCATGATATATGGTGTGATCACAGATGCATGGATGAGATAGTAACCTTCCTGGAAGTCACATCCGTCCAAGAAGTCTGGAATAATGTCCAATAAGTTTATGAGACCATCGTAATTCCATTGAGGTTCATTGTTTTGAGGTCTAGCTTTATACCCATGGAGAAAATTTGCATGGAAGAATGGAGAGACTAGCGATCGGTGGATATACATTTCTTGAGTACTTACTCTTTGCCCAGCTATATGGTAGGTGTTTTTTTGTGAATGAACCAATCTCATTCTTCTAACAATACTATGAGGTAGACCCTAGGACTTCATATTTTACTAATGGGGAAAGTAGCTGTGTGAGTTGTCCATATGTGTGCTTCTGTTGAGGGGAAATGTCTCCATCCTGGCTCCAGAGTCTGAGTTCCAAGCCTCTATGTGCTGTCTAGTATCTGTACCACTTTGCTTTCTGGTAGGGTCTCTCTCGTCTATGAATGCTGTATTCTTTCAACAGCTGTCAACCTCAAGATCTACTAATGAGTACATATTGATACTAAAAAATGTGACTTCGTGAAGAGTATTGTGTCTTAACCTGCAACCACAAAAGTAGCAGAAAGTTAGCCTTCTTAAGCCCCATATCCATGCTGAAAAGAAACTAGTTTTCCAGACTGATTTCTACCAAAACAGATCAAACCTTAGAAATGCTGAAAAGGACCATTTTCTCCTATGGCTGAAGGAAAATGGAACAAGAAGCGCAAGTCAAATTGCAGAGCTCCCAGTGAAATAATTCACCATAGAAAAGGCTCCTGACACCACAGGGGAAAGGTACTTCTGCGAACACTTCTAAATGTCCCTTAACCATGCTCTCCTACTTACTTTGTAATGATTGCATGTTTTCCCTTTGGGCCTACTAAAGTATTTAATTGCAATTACACTCATTTACATAGCAGATGAGGCTAATTGCTGGTATTAGTTACCAAATGTATGCTTGTATTGTGAGGGTAAAAAAAAAAAATGCCCTACAGAAAAGAAAACGACTGTGCCTCTAATTAAAGAGTTATGAAGTCAGAATGAGCTGGTTCCAAGATGTAAATATGAAATTGAAGGCTTTCAGAACTCTATAATGGGTTTTTATTACTCCATCTCACTTCCTTGATTATGCACAATGTTTAGAGACTAAAGATAAATACAGAGCAATGCTCATAGTGCCGACCTGATTGCTAGGCATGTTCTCTAGCATGTAGATTGAAATAAATGCAGTTGTCTTGCAAACCCATGATAAATGGTGGGCTGTGAGTACCTGGTCTTCCATTGCTTCACTTATTGCAAGAGGAATGGTGCCATCCTCAAGCACACATTATTAAGGATTAAGAGATGGTTTAGCATATGCAATGTAGAATCAACAAAGACACCATGAACTTAAATGTTATTTTTGGGAAAGACTAAATCAGAAAACTCTAATTTATTCTAGTCTATTCCTTGACTGATTTCCATGTTGGCATCATAATGCCTAAAAAATGGAATTCTACTTTGACTTTCCATGACAAATCTTCCAATCTCATTTAGGAGGCAGATTATACCTCCGAAATCATATCTCCTTGTGTGTATACACATTTCTCTCTCTCTCTCTCTTTCTCTCTTTCCCTACCCATTTTATGCTAGAAAGAATTTAAGACAGAATGGTTGCTAAAAATAAAAGATGACAGTACTTACAACTAACTATAAATCAGTTTGGGGAATCAGAGAGGTGAGTTGCCAGAAAGACAACAACCCTTTGAGAAGACATCATAAAAAATGTCTTTGCTTAACAAAGATTTGCAGGAAACAGACTAACTTCTCAAGGCATTCCACCTGCTGCCAAGGTGAACAAGCTCAGATGTCTAGGACTTTCTGTCTCTAAGGAATTCTTAGTCTCATCAACAGTGCCTTTTTCCACCTACTTTGTCATTTCTTGGGGTTCTTGGTTCTACCTTCCCACCACCTCCTACACTGTCTTTTAAATTATTGCAAAAAAAATGAAATGAACTTTTTTGACCTTAAAATATACTTGCTCTGTTAATTTTCTCTTTCCCAAATTCCTGGCTATAATAATATTGCACTGTGCAGTGTGCAGTTACTACACAGGTCATTTCATGAAGTAACTTTGGCTGTCAGCCAAGCTTTTGCATTTCCTTTGCTCTCTGTCTTAAAAGGGGGGCAGGATGGGAGATGTTGAAAAAAGAAGAAAAGAAAGACAAAGAGAAAGGCTAAAGAAAATTCTCTGAACCAACCAAAGAAAAATTCATTCTGTAGATGTTGTGGCCTCACCCTTCTTAGTAAGCATTTTCTTGAAATATGGGCCTTTGGGAAAAAAAAAAAAAGTATTAGGTGATATGATGCCAGGGTCAGCCAAGCGTATTTTTTAAACTTGTGTGAAAATTCGTTTTGAGTTTCATCCCATTCTCTGGGCACGCAGGCAGTTCAGTCACTAGTCTTTGGTGCCAAATGTAAACAGGACATCCTTTCAGATATCAAGGTCCAGCTGGCGTGAATATACACCCTCTGCTTTATGCCCTGTTTGGGAAATTGACCCGTCCTTTCACAGAGAGATGCTGAAGCAGGGGAAACCTGCTTTCACATATGGGGTATAAACAGAATCCTAAAAACATCTTTTTATCACTATTGTTTGGTGTGTTCCTCCATCTCTTAATTCTCCTGACACCACAGCAACACCTGCAGGCTAAAGTTGTCACAAACTCCAATGGTTGTGACTTATCACAAAGTTTTCAAATTGCTCTGCAATGGCTTTATCTGATGGCACAGAGTCAGAGAGTGTGAAGGGCAAAGAGACATCTGAGTACATCACTACAATATTTTGATTTTGCAAATAACGATAGATACTGAGGATTGGAGAAGGGGATAGTCCTCAATCTTTGGATGAATTGCTCTCCTTGGTATTCTTGGAAGCTTTACAAGGACACAGAAACTCCTCTCTAAAGGATTCTGTCCTCCGTATTCTTAACACTTCTCTGCATAACATCTGAATGAAAGTAATAGTGTGTTAGCAGACTTAGTGCGGCACAAGTTACAGGCACGTTTAGATGTTAAAGACATCATTGAGACATGAGGTCAGAAAATGCTTTAGGGAGGACGTAAGATTTTCATAGTGCTTCTCTTTCCAACTTGCCAAAGCACAGGAAACACTGTGACTCAGAAGTTTAAGAATGGCCGACCCTAGTCCTGGTCAATAAAAAAATGACTTTAATCCCCACTGCCATTTCTTTCCTTCTCTTCTACATTGTCTTCTCCTTTCCCTTCTATGTTTCAAACTTGACAAGATGACTCTTGGGTATCTGCCCTACTCCCTTGATTACCTCTCTTTGGGAATTGTTCACAGATGTAGGTCCTGGGCAGATGGTCCTTCTTACTTCACCTCGTCACTCATGCTACCCATCTGCACAGGAAAAAGGTCATTACATCAAGGATGAGCAATCTTCCAGGTTGGATCCAGGAATTTGGGAAGAGGTGGTAACAAAGCTCAACTATTCCCCACTGAACAGGAAGCATGACAAACGCCTCATGGAGATCTCCGCCAGCCTTAGAGACCAGAAGTGCACTTGGAGAAAGAGAGCCTTTGGTCTATTCTGACTACCGTAGACTACCTCCACCCTCCTTTCCTGGGGACTGGATGGTTATGCCTCTGCCCTTGGGTTCTCTGTATTCTCATAATAGATTACCAAAGTCTGCTTATGTAGCTGGAATAGTTTTCCATTGCTAGAAACCAAAAGTGTCAATTAAAACACACTTCCAAAGCTTGGATATGTTCCTATAACTTCCATCTAAAAAGATGCCTTATTTTCCTGGCCATCTATCTTATTGTAGAACTACCCCTGCCCAAACACAGAAACTGAGTTCAAATTGGTCCATTTTTTTCCTTTCATCATACAAAGCTGTATAATGAACAGCATGGTCAAATGCAAACAGAATTGAATACATGTTAACTAAAGTCAGATTCCTCCCAGAAATTTTAGAGCCATCAGTTGAATTCAAGGAAGTACCCTTTGAGGTCACCAATATGGCCTAATTCTTAGCATATAGTTATCAGAACAGTCCCACTAAAAATAAGATTTGAAATAATATTGTTACTCTATCCCTTTATATTTATATAATTTAATATGATAGTTTTATTTTTTAAAGCCAGCAAAATAAGTGTATGCTTATATAATAACATGACATGGTGATTTAAATTGCAATATTTACAAAAAAGTTTACTGTTATAACAAAATTCCTATGTAAATATGTGCAAAGAAAGAGTGGGGCATGTTTAGAATTGAGTTTGCTAATTTAGATACTATATATGAACTGAATGTTTTCATTGACCTATCAATATCCATTCTCAATGGTCAAGTACACATTTCAAGAGAAACATTCTCCCCTTGAAGTATTAGGAATCCAATCCAGTGATTTCTACCTGCTAGTCAAGTGTAGTGTCACTGAGCTATCACCATAGTCCTATGTTGTGTGAAATAAGATCAGTGCTTTATAGCCCAGGATGACCTTGAACTCTGTACAGCTCAGGCTGGTCTCAGACTGCCAATTACTCTATTGCAGGCATGTTGCCACCACACTTGATAAGAAAAACCCATTTAAGGGGCTAGAGTGACAGTTTAGTGGGTAAGAACGTTTGCTGTGCAAGAATGAGAACCTGAGTTCAATACCCAGCACTCACGCAGGTCAGACATAGCCATACATGTCTACAACCCCATCATTGAGGTGTGAGGAGACAGGAGAATCATTTGGATTTGCTGGTCAGCCAGTCTATCCAAAAACTGGTAAGCTCCAGATTCAGTGAGAGATGGTCTCAAGGAAGTGAGGCATAAAAGTGATAGAGGACTTCTTTTTCTGGCTTCTGCATGTGAAGACGCATAACACCAACAACAAACAAAAAGAATAATACATTTAGAGATGTTGGTTCCATCAAACACACTGAGATTTTCTGAAGAATCACTAATTCCTTATTATTTTCCGAAAAAAGGTCACAGACTTTCCCTTCTCATCAGGTTATTGTCACACAGGTGAGCTTGGGTCCAAAGCTGGGCTGTCAGGAAAGCTGTTTCAGTATCCTCTCCCCACAGAGGCTCTTAGAATGCACCTGCAGGGGTCCTCTGGCCTCCTTCCCACCTCCACCTTTTGCATTTTCCTGAGCAGTACCCAGAGCTGGATTTCACTACTCTCCACTATTTCCATTCACCTCCCTCTTAGCTTACAGCCCTGATCGTGGCTGGTAAAGTGTTAAGCTTTTAATTAACAGTAATTTACTACTTCATCAAGCTAAGTGGGTTTTCATTTTTGAGAAGAATTTTACACCTGGGAACAGTGGTGCACACACCAGTAATCCCAGCACTTGGGAGGCAGAGGCAGGAGGATTAAAATTCAAGATAAAGCTGGGCTACACAGCAAGATGCTGTTTAAAAGAAGAAAAGAGTAAGAAGATAAACTAGGAGGGAAAAGGGGGACACTTTTAGAGATAACGTTTGTATTTCAGAAGGCCAAGAACGTCCCTTAATCTTCTACATATCTTACAAAATGCAAGATGGTACAGATCCTGTGGTTCTGATCCTCTATCACTACATCAAAATCTGTGTACTGTGCCTCTATTGTAAACAGATACAAAGACATATTTATAAGTATAAATCTGGATGGAGTTCCTGAAGAGAAGAAACTAGATAGCTGGTCTAGGTTTTTCTCCCAGTGTCTTTCCATCTATCTCTTCTTCCCTTCACGTATCTTTATGTTCCTTCCAGAAGAGGCTATGTTAGTCACACTATATGTGGCTCTAGATAAAAAAAATCACATATTATATCTAGAATTTATCAGTTTGTTTCTGTATATGGCCCCAAGGAAGTCATAATCTCACTTTCTACTCACCAAAATGGGATTATTATTGATCTATTACTCCTAAAGCCTTTGGTAATTGCTGTATGAAATTTTTTTCCTCCAGGCAGAACATGATGGCACCTTGAGTGGAGAATGCTTTGGCATAGTAAAGAAGGCAACTTTGAAGCAGAACAATACAGTGATAGCTAGGTCTGTGGCCATGCTAGTGGAGCTAATAACATTCCCTCAAAGATGCAAGAGGAATAGTCACAAGATCCTCACTTGGAATTCCAACCATTGCTTCCTCCTGACCTCCCTCCAGCTTCAAGTGATTTTGGGAGAAGCTAGATTGGATAGGAATTAGAAGGTTAAGTAGAAATGGGACCCCATGATGCAGCTTCCATGAAGCCCCCATCCAGGGTGGGGTGGGGCTTCGCAGTGATACAAGTGCCTCTGAGTTACCCTCATTCCCGTAAGTAGCTGTCACCCTGCTCCGTAGGTACCCTCAATAAAATCACAGGTTCACCAAAATTGGATTGTGTTGCATGGTGCCTTGTTCTATTGTCTGTGCATTATCTGGAGTGAACAGACACATGTTCACATCTCCTGAGGGAAAAAAGTGTCACATAACAGTATTGTTCTGGGTGGTTTTGTTTGTTTTGTTTTTTCATTATTTTGCAACAGTGTTTCAGGTAATTGAGGCTGGCCTTAAGCTTCTGATTTTCTGATACCCCTACTTCTACCTCCTAAGTGCTGGGATTGCTGGTGTGTGCCACCATGCCCAGCAGTAACATTCTTTGTTTTTTTTTTCTTTTTTTTTGAGGTGGGGTCTCACTCTAGCTCAGGCTGACCTGGAATTCACTATGTAGTCTCATAGTGGCCTTGAACTCACAGTGATCCTCCTACATCTGCCTCCCTAGTGCTGGGATTAAAGGCATGCGCCACCATGCCTGGCTCTGGCAGTAACATTCTATTTCATGAAAACACTTCAGGAAATTTCCAGGAAAATTCAAAGAAAACTAAGTATGCACTATTACATTTCTTCAATTATTTATTTATTTAAAAGTGACAGAGAAAGAGGCAGAGAGAGAGAGAATGGGCTCATCAGGGCCTCCAGCCACTTCAAATGAACTCCAGATGTATGTACCACCTTGTGCATATGGCTTACATGGGTCCTGGGGAATCGAGCCTTGAACCAGTGCCCTTAGGCTTCATGAGCAAGTGCTTAATCGCTAAGCCATCTCTCCAGCCCCCATTTCCACAATATTTTTTTCAAGAAAATATTGTGGTGGCCGGGGAAATGGCTCAGTGGATAAAGCACTTTCTATGCAAGCATTAGTGCCTGAGTTCAGAACTCCAGACTTGGGTAAAATGATAGAAAATGTGGTATTTGTAATGCCAGCCATGCTGATGGGCCAGAAAGGAGGTGGCGATGAAAAATTCCACTGGAAGGTAGGCTCCAGCTAGCCTTGTGTAAGCAGTGGTGAACATAAGACCTGCCTCAAAGGAGGTGGAAGGTGAAGACCGACACTTGAAAGTTGTCCTCTGACCTCTATATGCATTCCATGCATGACGTGTATGTGCCTGCAAATACAAACCCACATATACCACATGCACCACAGATGGACCAAAATGTATGTATCGTGCCCCTATTGTGAACAATAATATAAATATAACTAATATTTTATTATCTCAAAATACCTACCAGCTAATGTACAATTTTATAACCTAGGTTACTTAACGATGGTAAAATCACAACTTGAACGACAATATTTCTATCCTTTTGATTTACTTTTTAGATGTTTTCCTGTAAATGAGGAGACACTATAAAGAACCTTAGAAATTACTGAAAAAGGTGTGGCCTAAATGCTGCCAAGTCAAAATAATTTCCTATGTTTGACTAAGTTGTTGAGCAGGTATTGATCTTATATCTTCAGAACTGTCCTTTAGATAGCCTTTGTCTCTGTAGGCTTATAGGGATTTTCTCGGAGTGCCTTGTTAATGGTCACCTTGTTAACATTAACCATGAACTTCATCAGGTCCTGCTAGATTCCTCAAGGGGCAACATAACACAACGGTCAATGCTCAAGAGATAGCCAGAGAGAAATCAAGATAACAGGGATGCCAGGTGAGCTATAACCTTCGCATGGCTCCAAACAGCGTTCTCCACACCTACCCCCTCCCCACCACCAATCAACAGGTTAGAGGTACCTTTCCACACACTGATCCTAAGTTGGAATGTTGTGGCAAATTTATTTTAAGCCATGAATTTATTTTAAAAAATAATTTTTAACTGAAATTTCAATAGGATATATATAGGAAGCTATACAAAAATGCTGCAATGTCAACTCTCAAGTCCCTTAATTAATATTACTTTATGGAAAATCCCAGAAATTATAAAATTATGTAAGGATGCTCTCAACTTTCAACAAAGATGCCAATGCTAATTGAAGCCAAAACATTACTTTTCTTTCCAAGTCCTGTTCATGTGGAGAAAATTCATTTCTATCAAGACTGCTCTTTAAATAGTCACTCCAGATACAAGCAAAGTAACTTAGGAGTAAATCATACTTTTACCCCTTCTGGACTCAGGGCATGACCTTGCAGAGTCTTATACCACACTGCGAGGAGAAAAAACTTTTCTCAGGCAGCAATAAATAAATAAATAAATAAATAAATAAATAAACAAACAAACAAACAAGTAAATTTCTAAAGGCTTCTGTCAGTTCAACACTTTTCTCTCTATTTTTTTAAGTCACAGCTTTTTAGTCAGGACATGAACCTCAGGCTAAGTGCAGCTGTTGAAGAAAATAGGTGTGTACAGGAAATGAGACAATGACAGGGAACAGTTAAAGGGGCATCTTATCCAGTCTTTGGAAAGGCTTGTGGAAAATTTTTCCAAGTTTTTCACGGAATGACAAGAAGAGTCAAATATTTAAAATTTACATTAAAAACTAACCCTGGTGATACTTGGGAAAATTACTAAGGGATAAAATGTTTCAACTTTAGGAATAGGAAATGGTGTGTGTGTGTGTGTGTGTGTGTGTGTGTGTGTGTGTGTGTGTATTTTAACTAAGGAATACTAAATCAGGTCTTGGACTTTTGTTTTGTTTTATTTTGTTTTTAGATGTATGGTCTCCCATCTCCCTGTAGTCCAGGCTGACCTGGAATTCACTCAAACTCATGGTGACCTTTCTACCTCTGCCTCCCATGTCCTGTATTTTTTAATTTTTTAAAAAAAAATATTCATTTTCAATCTGAGAGAGATAGAAAAGAGACAGACAGAGAGAATGGGCACAGCAGGGCCTCTAGCCACTGCAAACAAACTCCAGGTGCATGCATCACTTTGTGCATCTGGCTTTATGTGGGTACTGGGGTATTGAACCCAGGTCCCCAGGTTGTTAAGCATTGCAAACAAGTGCCTTGACTGCTGAGCCATTTTCCAGGCCCTTGCTTTTGTTTCTTATCTAGAAATTCCTACATATATTTAAATTATAGAACTAGGCAATTTCATCTTTCTTGAGTGTGATCTTAGCATGCAAATTGGGATTTTTTTTCTCTAATTTCTTTATTCCACACATTTTCTAATAATCCTTCCTGTCTGCTCTTCCCTACACTTTTCTCTGTGTCTACCTTGTCAATGAAGCATACTAAGTTACACTATTGAGTTCAGAACATCAAATAAGTTCTGTTGTATGCTTGGAAAAAGAGTGAGTCTGGTATGTTTAAGAATAGATTCTCCTCAAGAGACACAGCTCAGAACTTTCAGCTCAGCAGAGATAGTTCTTCTGGTATCTCTGCAGGCTCCTGCTTCAACCACTAACTTTGACCTGGTCTGCTCACACATTCACAGTTTCCGAGGAGCCTGGAGATTATCTTCTTTCCTTCTCTCATTCTATTGTTCCACATTAAAATAACCAGCTTGTTCAGTGCTTTGGCCTTTCAGAGATGACACTCGAAATACAGGAATGCATAAATGTCTTTTTACATAGGCTTTTTCTAACCAAATTTAGCTGCAGGAGGATATAAAAGATAAATGTCTTGAAAAATGACAAGATGTTACTTACTGTAAAAATATTATTGCGTGCACACCATTTCCTGTTATGGTGCATATATTGACTTCAGGTTTGTTCAGGATGAACTGCCTATTAAGAGAAACATCTTGTCTTATAAACTGTTCAAGCCTGATTTTTGAATTCTCTGGAAGTAGCTTGCCTGAATTAATAATCACCAATAGATGGAAAATTTCCCCTGAAAGACCATAAATTTAAAAAATGGATTTCATTTGGACCAAAAGTGGTTTTGGCCAGAAATAGATACAAATATTTCAGATAAAGCATGAAAAGGATGTGACTCTGGAGACGTGTGGCGCTAACTGCCAGCCTCCCTCCACTGACAGAGCGTTCGTCAGTGAGAGGCACAGATAGGCGTGACCACTTGAGTTCGTTATCTTTATTTCACCTAAGTCAAAACCTTTAAACGTAAATTTGGCATTAAAAATATCATTGATGTTTGTGGGGACTCTAGAAACTATAACCTCCTAAGTGTGAATGCATAATTGATTCTAATATACTGGGTAACCAAAGAATATGTATTATATCTATGAGTAATAATAAGAGGATCATGTAGTTCAATTCTTCTTTAGCTAAATTAAATTATTTCTTAATATTAGATATTGTCTATTAAAATGTCAGGAATTTATCCATAATTGTTATTCATTATCATCTTGGCACACTTAAATCTGGGTTCATATATCACATAATCAAGTTTGGAGTCAGTCACCTATACAAGTGGCACATAAACAAGACGAACTTGAATGTGCTCCTTCTCAGCAATCCAGGACTCACACAGAGGTCATCAGACTTTCTTCATTATGTCACAGAGGGCACCAGTGCTCAACTGAGGTTACGACCTAAATCTCTTCTTCTACTGAACTCACACACTTATGCCAAAACTACTCTAGCCAAAGGCTTTTCTATATCTCTGATGTTAATGACAGTTGTCCTGGTGGTTTATGTTATGTCTGGAAAGGGTGTTGTGAGCAAGGCCATTCTGGATTAGACAAGGCCCAGGGTAGACACAATACTAAATGCAAGGTCTGCATTTGAGCATCAGCCTGGACAAATTGTAACAGTGTCTGGCAGAAATCAGGGTCTAATGCGCCTTCCCAAGGCTAGTCCCAACACAAGCCAGGGGCTAGAGCTGGAAAATTCCTCACGAAACTGCATTTTATAGAAGAAAGGTATCCACTACTTTGTCTCACCTGTAAAGTTATTTCTTACATTTTTCCTATCACCTCCTGTGGACTTTATATCTTCAAGAGTCACCAGACAAAAGAGGCAAATCTTTTGCTGTCAGGTTGTCAGAGTAGAGCATCTGTTGAGGTCAGTATTTCTGAGTACAGAATGTGCAGCGTTCTGAACCCTGGCTCGGTGAAATCACTGATAAACCAAGCCTTTGCTCTTGTTTTTCCACAGTGACAAGGAAAAAGGAAGGAAAAAAAAAAGGTATAGCTGAAGTGACTCAGGAGAAATGGGTAGGATGCATTTTCCCAGCCTAGCAAGCTCCTCCTGCCTTCCCCACCCCACCTCACCCACTATGCGCTCCCACACACTATCTCTGTCTCCTTTTCATTTTTTCCCTCCCTCTTTGGCTTGCGCTGTTCTTTTTTGGTCTCTGGCCCTCGTTATGACAGCTGATTGACATAGCTGGCAGTTCCCTTGGTGTCTGGTTAGGCAGAATTCCCCCTGTAAGGCTGGGATACAAAACAAAGAACAGACAACAGTGCAGAAAGGAAGACTGAATAAAACAGAACCAGGAGAGGAGCAATATTGTTTGCTGAAAATATTTTTAAATTTTTCAAAAAGAGGGAGCAAACCTTTACAAGATTGCTTTAATCGTCTGTGTTGCCGTTCCCTCTATTCTCTTTCTAGCCACCGCTCCCCAGCCCACATGCACTCCACTGTTTGGCTTACATTCCTCCATCTGCTTTCTTCCTTGTCTTGTTTTTTTTTTTTTTTTTTTTTTTTTACCCTGAGTCATAAACATTTTATCAGTCAGAAGTCTCCATATGTCTGACCTTTGTCATGCCCATGCACTTGTTTTCTCTCCTTTGTACGGTGTTTTGTTTTTTTTTTTAAACTAGAACAGTAGAATCATGACTAACTAGAACACATGGATTTGGGAGCATTACTGTGTGAGCTCCTTCCATTTTAAAGCTTCTATTTTGCAAGAACTAGATGTCAGGTTAACCCCAGTATCACTACCAGACAGGGTCTAGCACCCTTAACCTATCATGCCCTAAAATTTTCTTATGTGATGTACACCCACAATCTTTCATTACTTCAACATCTATTGAGTGGCTTGTTTCCCTAAGATGTAAGTTTTCCATCATATTTCAAGGGTCATATAAAATTATGTTCTACTGAAGTTATAATGATAAGTGATATTTCTTGAAAGTAAGTATGTCTTTGATGTATTAAAACAATAACAGAAATTCAGGCATCAACAATAAGCTTTCTATGTTAGTTATTAATTTTATTTACAAAAAAAGGACCACCATTTATATTGTGTAGGGTAGAGATGTGTCCCAACTCATACAGGGTCTAGGAAGGTGTTTAATCTCCTTTTTCTTACAGTGATGTTGTATGGAATTTGAATTCAATACTTTGCTGTTGTTCACTTTTAAGTACTTAGTTTTCCTTAACATTAAGGAAGCTTCCATGGACTTTCTGTCTCCATGGATCATACTCACATTATTTCATAGTATTATTATGGTATGAATCTGAAATAATCCTCCACAAGCTCATGTTTTCAACATTTAATCCCCACTAGCAATGCTATGGAACATTTGGGAAGTGAGATCTAGATGGTAGGTCAGTGGGGATAGAGATGGCTTTGGAGGTTGTACTGGTCCCCTGGATCCTGCCATTCTGCTTCCTGATCCTCCATGATGTGAACAGCTCTGCCACATGCTCTTGCCAACATAAATTGAGCTGCACCACTATGCCTTCCCATCCAGGATGGATTAACACTTCTGAAACCATGAACAAAAATTAAATCTTTTATTTCTTAAGTCACTTCTTCCAGATATTGCACTCACAGTGATACGAAGGTAACTAATACAAATGTGATGAAATAGTTGATATGCCCAATAAAATACTTGCATGTAGGATATATACAGGGGTCCTGTGGTAGTTTGAATTGATGTTCCCCAAGATTCAGTCACCTGACTGGAGGACCTGGAGTCCTCCTGGAGTCCAGCCCTAAAATGTTACTGGGGGTGGATCTGTTTCTAGCCTAAGGTATGCAGAGCAGTCTGAACTCTGCCTAGGTTCCTGGAGTGTGCTTGCTTATGGTGCTGCTGGTGGTATTTCTCTGTGCATGGACCTATGAAAGGGGGCCAGCTTCTTCCACCACTATGGAACTGCCCCTGCATCTATAAACTTTAACATATCCCATTCCTCCCATAAACTGTGCCTGGTTTGGAAGTTCATCCCAGCAATGTGAAGCTGATTATGACAGGCCTCATAGCAAAGAAAAGAAGCAATTTATTTCAAACTGGAAAAAAAAAACAATAAAAGATACAGATAGAAAATTAATTTATGATAAAATGCTTCCTATTATTGGAAATATAAATTGGAACTAAGAGATATCATGACACAGGGCTGGGTAGACTGCATAACTGGTAAAGCACTTGCCTTGAAAGCAAAAGGACTTGAATTTCATTCCTAGTACCCAGGTAAAAATGCAGGACACTGGCACACACCTATGATTTTACTGCTGGGGAAACAGAGCCAGGAAAATCCCTGTTGTTTGCTGGATGGCTAGTTGAACCTAATTGGTGAAAACCAGGCCAATGAGAGGCCTCATCTCAAAAAGAGGATGATGGTGTTCTTGTGGATTACACCCAATGTTGTCTTCTGACCTCCATTGTGTGTGCACACGTGTGTACATGTACCCACCCACATGAACACACATATACATATAAACATGCATACATATGTACATATATACCATACCATATATACCTAGTACACACATACAAAAAGAGAGCTACCATAAGGTATCTGTGAGACTTGTTAAAACTGTAAATGCCATGCTAAGTGCTGTTCAAGTTGTGGTGGGACTAGAACTTCTATGCACTGCCCTGGGAAGGAATATAAAATGACACAACTTCAGAGAAGTTTGATATTTACTTAAATACACAATTATGATCTCTGTATTCCTTTTCTTTAATTTTATCAAGAGACATGCAAAAGCTCAGTGCCTTACAATGTTTGTAGCAGTTCTGTTTGTAAGAACCCAGACTGGAGACATTCAACGTCCTGCAATAAATGAATGGATAAAGTGATTGTGACAGATCTGCATAACAGAATATTATACAGCCTTTAGAAAGAATGACCTAATAATACAAACATGTACCAACCTGAGTAAACTTGAGAATGACTAGTCTGCAAAAAATAGAAGAGTATAAACTTGATGGGTTAATCTATATAAAACTGTAGAAAATTCAAAACCAATATATAGTGACAAGAAGTCATCAGCAGGGCTGGAGAGATGGCTCAGCAGTTAAGGCACTTGCTTCCAATAAAGACCTGATGGCCTGGGTTTGATTCCCCAGTACCCACATAAAACCAGATGCACAAAATAGTAAATGTGTCTGGAGTTCATTTGCAGTGGCTGGAGTCCCTGGAACGTCCATTCTCTCTGTGTGTTTCTATCTATCTGTCTCTCTCAAATAAATAAATGAAAATTTTAAAAATAGAAGTAGATTAGCAATTGACCAGAGAATAGCACTAGTGGGTAGGACTCCAGGGAGCTTTCCAAGGAGATGAATATGTTCATCCTTTAGAAGGTGCCAGCGGTTCCACCTGTCAACTTTCTTCCTTTTAAAGACAGATCATCTATAGCATATCAAGCATACCTCAATAACACTATGTGGTGGATACATATGGTGATTTGCCTTCGAGAGTAGAGTTCTTTTCTGCTTTCTACCCCCTACATTCAACTGCACTTCACTTGCCTTTTAGTTCAATTTTGATTTTCCTTCTAGCATTTTCTCCTCATTGTGGGGTGTAGGGCTGGCCTGGAAGATAGTACTGGCAGCAGATTGTTTGTTCATTTAGACAAGATCTCACATTGTAAACTAGGCTAGCCTGGAACTCACTTTGTATCCCAGTCTGGCCACAAACTCATGTGAATCCTCCTTCCTTAGCCTCCTGAGTACTGACATTGCAGGTGGGAGCTTGATTTGGTGGCAGTTCTGAGATCGTAGGAGTGAGGCAAGGACAATGCAACCCTCAAGCTTTCTGTTTCTGGAGTGAGTAAACTTTCTTCCAAGTTTCCCATGGCTCTTAAGTCGGCCCTCCACACTACTGCGGATGATTTGGGGCTCAGCTCTTCTCCTCCTGTTGCTTCTCCCCATGTTCTCTCTTGCTAATGTCAACAACAAACAGGTCCTGCATCTTAACTGTCTTATCCATACCCACTTAATTCCTGGGCTTCTTGGGGATTTCTTGGCACCTAGTTTTATCTTAAGGGTTAGCTGTAGGTTTGTTATTATTATTTTGGTATTACCATACATGGTTTTTCTGTTTATTTTTTTACAGACTTGGGGAATTCTTGAGCCTTAAGTTGAGGACAAGAGGCAAAATGACAGATAAAATACAAGTAGTAATACATTGTTTCAGTTTTGAAAATGATCAGTACAAGTAGCAATCAGAGGCCTGTCAATGTGCAGTGCAGCTTACGGAAGCATGTAGAATGAGAAAAAATAGAGCCTTTATGATCGCCACAATTTAGGTGCAGAGTCGAAAGGGAAAACATTGAGGAAGTAAAGCCAGAGGTGACAGGAGACTTGGAGAGCTCAGGATCATGCGTAAAACTGGAGCAATGTTTGAGATTAAGTGATGATGCCAAAGAGCATGTGGAGAAACAGAGGAGTGAGAAAGCAGTGACAGAGAATGGATGTGGATTTTTTAATAGCGGCCTTTCTTAAAGAGAACCTTTGTGGGTTTGAATCTAGAATCCCAGTCATGAGGACTTCCAAAAATTTCCCAATATGCTTTGCTAGAAATAGACCCAGACATTGAACACATAGAAATGATAGATTCCATCCTTTCCTGCCAATGAAGTACTAAGGGTTTAGTAAACGCAATCAGCAAGTGGACTTACTTATCAATTACATTAACCATCTTAAATTGGCTGTGTCAGCACTGTGTACTCAACTATAAGCTTGTTGGTAAATTTTATTCCTATAAGGTGTCTTAGAAACTCTCTACTTCCTTTTCTATGTAATTAACTGAGTTGTACAAAGTTTAAATAGCTTGTCTAGGACACAGCTTATGAATACAGGTTTGTCCAGACACCCAATAATCTTTTTTTTTATTTGAACAACAAAACACCTTACTAAATAAAAAAGTTGATATTATTTTAAAATAGTCTTTAAGTTAAAAAAAATACTTAACTCCATATGGTCAATTCTAGTAAAAGTAGCAGACATAAAGCCAAAGCCATCCTACTACCAACATCTAGAGATAATGGAAAGACACACACCAAAGTTTTAATGCATATCTGAGTCTGAAAGGGGAAGGACAAGGGGAAGTCCCAGGTGACAGAAACAAAGGAACTGAAAGCTCTAATTGTAAGCACATGAGCTGACACTGCAACAGCCTTGGGGTAGGTCCTGAAATCTGGCAGTAGCCAGAGGATTAGGCCTACAATCATTCTTCAAAGACAGGAGACAAGACCTTGGTCTTATGTGACATAGGATTTAGCATGAAGTGAGGATTTTCAAAGCTATGGGTTCAAAGAAGAACAGAAGAGGAAGAAAATAGACCACCACTCAGGGGATTATGATGGTAAGGAATCTTGTCTACAGGCTCCGGGGAAATAAAAATGGTAAATTAAAATTGCACGCCTGCAATATACGCACATTGAACACTGTCAGAAGTTATGTTACCTTCTTAGTTCAGAATTCCCTCCAAATGATAAATTATTTATTTCCACAAATTACAGGTTGGGATATAAGAAAAAAGAAAACCATTAGAGATAAATATTTTGTTAAGTACAGGAGCAGAAGATACACACACACACACACACAACACATACACACACACATTTACAGACAAAAATCATAATCAACACTTAGAAAACACACATAAGCAAGAGCAAATGATAAAACAAGGAGGATTTACTTCCTACTCATTGGACTTGGTTCATTGTCACCTCTCAGATGCAGGTATTGCCCTTACTTAGGGCTTCCTCTAGAGGAGCAGCTGAAGCCTTGCAAAGAGCAGGCTGCATAGTCCCAGGAATGAACTCCTCTAGAGAGGCCTTCATGGGATGATAAGCATGTAAACATCCTATGTCCCTCACTCCTGGGTGGGGAGGAGAAAGATCATCAACAATGCTACCCATTTGTATTCCCTCTGTACTCCCCAAATGATATGCAAGTTTGGACGTGTCCATGGGTGCAATAGTGGCATGAAAATTATGGGAGTAACCAATTGCTCTTCGATTGAATTTGTGGCCCAGCACGAGGAAAGAAATCATGTCACTATAAATCAGAGAATTAGTCTACAGCTGTGGCCTTAGGCCTGGAGTTGCTACTCAATATTGTGGTTATACTAATAGGACAGCAGCAGGTCAAACTGCCTTATAAATATCTCTGTTTGTAGCCATGGATTGATATTGCTTGAAGACAGAACTTTATTTATGCAAAGGGCAGAGGTTAATGCAGAGATGCAAAGCTGACAAAGTTGCCAAGAATAAGCATGTAGTGTGTGCTCAGTCCTAAATAATGACATGTAAACTTCCCCCTCCCAACTCAAGGGACCTCATGGAAGAGGAAGTGGAAAGAATATAAGCAGGAGGATGGGAATTAGGGATGTGGAATGCTAACTTCTGGATACAATAAAGTTGCTGCACTCAAAAACTCACAAACATTGTGCTTGTCAACAATTCATCATAGATATAGAGAAGGGAGTGGCTCATGAGACCCCGGCCATGCCAGAATAAATAGTGGTAACTGATGATTGCTGAGAGAGGGCAGCCATATCATTTAGTGGAGTAGCCATTGGTGGATTGTCCATCCTCTTGTAAATAGCCTTCTCATTCATGACCATGCAAGTGACCTTAGTCACTGGGTCAAAAAGAACACATGAATGTAGGACGAGGATCTAAAAGTGTTGCAGTCAGCTTCCCATTGCTGGACAAACATGGAGCCAGGACCAGCTTATGGGAGGAAAGCATTTATTTCAGGCTTATAAATTCTACAGGAATATCATCAATGGCAGTAGAAGCTGGCTCACTTCCATAGACAGATCCACGCAAAGAGATGCCACCAATAGTCAGCACCACAAAACCTACCAGAACTCAAACTGCTCTTCACACAACTTAGAGCTGGACTATAAGAGCTACCCCCAGTGACACACCTCTTCTCCAGAAGGACACCCACTGGAGACTCAAGTTGTAACTTCAGTCTTAATGAAAGTATGCCTGAGTCTATGGGGGCCATGCATTCAAACCACCACAAATGGTAAGAAGGGTTTTCAGTAAGAAGAGGAGGGAGAAGAAAAAAGGTAATTGGAGAGACTGTGATCAAAATGCATTTTACACATGTATGAAAGTTTCATTTTTTAATTATCAATCCAATATAAGGCAAGAAAGAAGAACCAATAACAACAATAATAACAACAAAAAAAGATAATGAGAAACCACAAAAATGCTAGACACATCCCCAACACACATTGGTTATCACAATGAAAATCCACATAGTACAGAAACTCTCAGAATTAATCTTTAAGTGTACTTATTATTTTTAATCACATTAAAACATAATAAGGTAAAATAAATATAAAATTAATAGTGAAAGGGCATATTTAAACATATTATCAGGAACTAAAAATTAAAAATTCTATAATCATTGGAAGATCAGAAAACTTCACATTATATCAGCCAGATAGTACTATGTAATGAAGAAATCCAAAATTTGTTATTTTTAACTTTTCATGAGTTTCAAGTCAACAGGGAACTTGTACTGATGTAGTCTAGGATCAGCTAACCTTGACTGGGCTCCCTCACACACCTGCATTCAGCAGGGGTGGTAGCAGCTACTGGACTAGGAAGGCCCTATCAGCTTGTTACCCTTTGACTGGAGGAAGGGAACTGGTTGTAACTGGAGCACATGTTTCTTACTGTGCAGCGCACTAGCGTCAGCACTTGTAGAGTTCTAAGGGAGAAAAGAAATACACAAAGCTTCTTGCAACCTAAAAGAAGCACACTGTATTTTCTGCAGCATTTTATTGGCCAAAACAAATCATAATAACAACTCAGATTCCAAGGGTAGCAAAACAGATTCTGCCTCTTCATGGGAGGAACCACACATCATGGCAAAGAGCAGGAATACCTATGGGGACCATTAAATGTAGCAATCAATGAGATTACACTCCCACAACCAGTAAATAATAACAGACACAATGCTAAATTGTTATGATATCAGAAAAGACGGCACTTTAAGGTTAAAAACACAGTAGAGAGTCAGTAAATATTATAAAAAATGAACATGCCGTTAGAAAGTTAACATAACATCAGACCTAATTTTATCTCACAGAAATAATCCTAAAAATTCTGACTGAATTGCAAAAGAAAGCTCCACAAATTCTCAACTATGGTGAAAGGCATTAGGGGACTTCACAAACTGATCAAAACTAAAATCTAATAAAAATATATAAATTTACCTACATAACACAACCTAGTTAACATATATGGAGTGCTTCATCAGTATTTTAAAGTATACACACTTATTTTGAATTAATATGGGTACATTTCTTAAACTGACCAGGTATTTGCTCCATAGAATTCTAGATGAATACCACAGAATTTATATTATACCAATCATATTATATCTCTGATCATATTTCAAAATGGAGAAAAGTCATAAATATACAAGTAGCAATTTCCTTAATAAAAAATACAGTGTCCTCCTTGAAAAAAAAAAAAAACACCACACTTGGGTTTGGAAATATAAAAACTCATGGCTGGACTAGGGAAATGGCTCAGTGGTTAAAGGTATTTGCCTGCAAAGCCAGCTGGTCCAAGTTTGATTCCTTGTAGCATGTAAAGCCAGCTGCACATGCATCTGGGGTTTGTTTGCAGTGGCAGGAGGCCCTGACACGTACATGCAATCTCTCTTTCAAATAAATAAATAAAAACATTAAAAAAAAAAACTTTTGGCTGTACACACCAAAAGGGAAGCAGAAATGGAAATTGGGAAAATGCTTTTAGGTCTGAAGAACAATGGATATGTCTCACTTTAACATTTAAAGATATAGATAAAGTCAGCTGGGTGTGGTGGCACATGCCTTTAATCACAGCACTTGGGAGGCAGAGGTAGGAGGATCTCTGTGAATTCAAGGCCACCATGAGACTACATAGTGAATGAATTCCAGGTCAGACTGGGCTAGAGTGAAACTCTACCTCAAAAAACCAAAAAAATTAAAAAAAGATATAGATAAAGTCATACTTAAAAGAAATGTGTGGCTGTGGATACTAACTAGCAAGGAAAGAATAAGGGAAAATATCGTAGTTAATGTTAATTGAATACTAGTGCTCTGTATAATTGAATTTAATCTCAAAACAGCCATTGACTTAACTACTACTATCATGATCTTTGTTTTACAGATAAGAAAATTGAATTGAAGAACTGCATTATTTTGTTCACATATCCACCACGATAGGATTCAAACAGGCTTTCTTACACCAATGATGCTCATATTTTTATATAAAATGGCATAATACAGTTGGTCTTCTGTACCTGCAGATTTTATATTTGTGGATTACACCTAATGTTGAACATATTTCAAATAATCTTTTGTATTTGCACCAAAACTGTACAGACTTTTAAATTGGTCATTATTCTCTAAACTACATAATGTAACAACTATTTACATAACATTTACATGTTATTTAGGTATAATAGGCAATCTAGAGATGACACAAAGTATATAGGAGGCTAAGCATAGCTAATATACAAATGTAATATTCTCTTAGTATCCACAAGGGTTTAGTCCATGGATATCCATCCCTATTTTTCCATAGATCCTGCTGATAACAAAAATCCATGAATGCTCACTCAAATTCTTCTGATAAATTGAAATGGTGTTTAAATATAGCCTACTCTCATCTTTTCATATACTTTACATAATCTATATTACTTATAAAACCTCTGAAACATAAATTCATTATAAATTGGTACTATACTGTACTGCTTAGAGCAAAATTTTGAGAAGAGCTTCTGGACATGTTCAGTACAGATTTGTTTCCTGGAATATTTTATATCCAAGGTTGATTGAATCTGCAGACATGGCACTAATGTATATGGCAAGCCAACATTATACAGTGATGTGGAAAGACACTCAAAACATATGTATAAATTAAGCAACAATATTTTTCTCTTGATCTTAGCCAAAAGGCCGAGAAGTGATTATTTTTCATAAATTTTATATGTAAATCCACTGTGCAATATCAAATTCCAAAAACATGTGTGTATAGACATAGATTTATGTAAGTGGTGATTTTATCTCTTAAATGTGGGGAATGAAAGAGAACAAAGAGTGGTAGGGGATATCCCATTTTAGATCACATACTCACTGGCTGAATACTTTGAAAATATGAATGCACTCATATAATTTATATACTTTAAAAAATCAGAGAAGATGGGAAATATGAAATTAGAATATGATGTTGGAAAATAATTTTAATAAGAAAACTTCAAAGATAACCATATATATATGGCTATTTTTCATCAGTTTAGAATTAGTCTCGTGTTGAAATAGCACTCAATGAAAGCTAAGAAATATTTGTTTGCATGAAAATTCATTTCATTTATTTAACATAGAATCGTGTACCAACCACTGTTATGCATTCTGGATCATAATAATGACTAAGATCATAACTTGGTGAGTATCTGTGCTCTATACCACCTGAGATTATAGGAAGTTTCTGGCTTAGCATAGGACTTCTGGGAGAAAAGGAGGGAGGAGGAATTGAAACTGAGAAAGACATAAAAATTTAGTGAGCACCTATCATGGTTTGTATCTTAAATGTCCCTCAAAGGTGAACAGGGTCAAGGCTTGGGTGCCAACCTGTGGCACTACAGGGTAGTGGAACCTGTAAAGAATGGTTCTATTGGAAGGCAGTTAGGTCACTGAGGGTATGACCTTGAAGAGGACATTGGGGTCCTCACTCTTGCTTTTCCCTTCCCAGCTTTCATGAAAGGAGAAGGCCTCTTCTGCACATTCTAACATGATACCTCACCACATGGCCAAGCAACAGAGCAGATGACCATGGACTAAAAGTTCTGAAGCCAAGCCCCCCCCCCAAAAAAAAAGGGCTGGAGAGATGGCTTAGTGGTTAAGGCACATGCCTGAGAAGCCTAAGGACCCCAGCTGGATTCTCCAGGTTCCACATATAGGGAAATGGCTTAGCAGTTAAGGTGTTTGCCTGCGAAGCCAAAGGATCCCGGTTCAATTCCCCAAGACCCATGAAAACCAGATGCACAAGGGGCGCATGCATCTGGAGTTCGTTTACAGGGGCTGGAGGCCCTGGCACGCCCATTCTCTCTTTCTCTCTGCCTCTTTCTCTCTCTCTCTCAAATAAATAAATAAAATAGTTTTTTAAAAAGAAAAAAAGAAAATTGATACCAAGATATAGAGTTGTTGCTGCAACTATACCTGACAATGTGGTTTCAGAAGCCTGTGGAATTGGATTGAGAAGGAATTTGGAAATTTTTGGAGAAACAGGCTAGAGAAGGCTTAGAATTCTGTAGGAAGAGCTTCATGGACAATTCTGGTGAGGGCTCAGATGATACAAATGCTGATAGGAACCCAGACAATAAAAGCTGTCTTGAGATTTTAGTTGGTAATGAGAGTGAAGTCTCCTCTGAAAATTTGACTGAGGGACCGTGACCCGAGACTGTGTGGGAGGCTGAGTTTAAGGCAAGGGACCCAAAGAATAAAACGTTTAGGCAAGACATCACTCAGAAAGCCCCTGATTGTGTTTAGCCAGATTTGTAGAAAGAGTGAGAATATTTGAAAAGCTTGCACTGTGGTTAGAAAGAGGACATGTTTAATGGAGCAGCCAATGGATGGCATAAATATGTAATCTCATTACAATGTAGTGCCTGGGATTGGAGAAATGGCTTAGTGCATAAAGTGCTTGCCACACAAGCATGAGGCTGGAGTTTCCATCCCTAGTTTCCTATGTGTTGTACATGTCTATAGCCCTCGCGGCGGGGAAGTAGATACTGGAAATCCCTCGGGCTTGCAGCCTAGCTAGTCTAGCTAAATTTGTGAGTTCTAGGTTTAGTAAGAGACCCTACCTCAAAGAGGAGAGTGATTGAGGAAGACACCCAGTGGCCTGCCTCTGGCCTCTCCACACACATGCACACACAAATTTGTGTAGTAGGTTAAGTAGTGAGTCAAAGTATCATGAGAGCAGTAAAAATGCTAACACCAAGAGTAGTGGCAACTGAGTCAAACAACATGTACTCTGCCCTATCAACATGCTGAGTTTTTCCAGCATTTCTTCCTAAGAATTCTCATCTTCTGAAATCATCCTCCTGTCTTTTGTAGTTTTACAAAGTCTCAGAACCACATGGCATGTCATTCTTATCAACTTATCATTTTTAGATTTTTTCAAAGTCAGTTTTCTCCCCTAGAAATACCATTAAGAGGCATTTAGGCACATTTTTGTTTTAAATGTTTAAGACAGTCTTCCTTCTATACAGTCCAGAGTAGGTAAGGGGCTGCCTCTCACCTCCAACAACCCCACCACATTCTGCCACATTCCACTGCAGTTATTTGTCTGTCTTTCCAGTAAGATTGTCTTGTACATCTCTGTGTTAAGTGTAGCACACGTTCTATAACATTGTAACATTTTATTATTTATTTGGTGAGTGGGCTCAGTGTATGGATGTGACGGCACATGTACATGTGTACTCATGCATGTGGGGACCAAAGGTTGATACCAGGTATCTTCCTCAATCCCTTCTCCACCTTATTTTGAGACACAGTCTCTCATTGAGCCCAGAGCTCACAGATTTGGCTACACAAACTAGCCAGACTGCCCAGGAGATCCTCCTCTATCTGCCTCCTCATTCCTGGAATTATAGGCATGTATCACTGCCCCTGGCAGTTCACCTGAGTGTTGGAGATCTGAAGTCCTCATGCTTGTGTAGCAAGTACTTTACCCACTGAGCCATCTTCTCCGCCTCACTTTTACTTCCTTTGTAAGAACCAGTCTTCAGGGCATGGCGTACACCTTTAATCCCAGCACTCTGGAGGCAGAGGTAGGAGGATCGCTATGAGTTGGAGGCCACCCTGAAACTACAGAATGAATTGCAGGTTTGCCTGGGCTAGAGTGAAACCCTACCTCAGGGGGGAAGAAAAAAAAAAAAACAGTCTTTAATTATTTCTCTGGAGTCTATTCTCCTTGTTTCTGCCTCTATGAAGACTGGTGCATTGTGGGAACCTATCTTGCTATACGAACAGTAAGCCTTTGGTGTTCCTTCCCCTAACCCAACAGAAAGAGACCAAAGACTGTAAGTTCACTCAACAGAAGGGGATTGTGGGGTTTCTTGTATAGCAATACACCAATGTATCAACAAATTTCGAGTACCTTGGATTCTTGTCTTATGAATTTAAAGAATTAAAGTTTATAGACCGGAGAATAAGAGTTCGAGAGACCTTATTAGATTAAAGAGAAGGAAATAGAACAAAGTGCAGAGAGCTCCTGTCATGTGGAGGGTAGGAAGCAGTTGAGGGGGTTGTGAGGTGTCAAGGGGGTTCTCCCCTCCTTTTGGACCAGCTGGACCTAGAGTTTCAGGACTGATTAACAGGCAGCCAAGAGAGCTTTCCCTCCCCTGTTAAACATATTGTAACCTTACAGTGGTGGGCCCCACCTTCCTGCTCAGGTGAGCCAGAGAGACAGCTGTTGGTCTGGATTAGAGGCTGGTTTAGGAAGAGGCCAGCCATGACATCAAGTTCTGAGGTCTAACCTTGACCAACCACCATGCCAGGATTAGATCTGAAATTCTAGGAAAGGAGATCTGTCTCCCAGGAAGGGGCTCAGGTGTGGGAAAACAGGTTCTAGAGAACACCGTCAGGCAAGGGATAAGGAAAAGCTAGATTCTTCGCTGATTGCTAGCAAAGCTCAGACTGTAAAGGCAGGTCCAAAAAGTGATGCCTATTTTTTACTGCAGGGGCCCAGTCACCCTACCTGCCTGCCTCTCAGATTCGTTAAGATGCAAGTGTGCAAGGTTGCACATGCACACAATGTGACACATGTGTCTGGAGTTTGATTCCAGTGGCTGGAGGACCTAGTGTACCAAATACCTCTCTCTCTCTTCTCTCTCTCTTTCACTGTCTCTCTTGCTCTCACTTTCACTCTCACATTAAAAAAAAAAATAAAAAATACTGGTGATTATAAAAGTCCTAAAGACACAGACACACAAATTTCTATGAAAATATTCAACTCACTCTATGCGTGTCAGGACTGATGAAACTGTTAAATTTTAACTCCAGAACCTCTTAAAATAGGTCAGTGAGACCCCCCCCCCAGAATCAGTGGAAAAAATATTAAATGTTTTGCTTCTAAAGAGGATGATCTGCATTCCCAAAGTCTGTGGTTGAGACAGCAACAAAATTATTTCAAGAGTTGTAGCTGTATCTTTTATTATTATGTGCTTGGAAGTAATCTCATTACTCTAGCTATCAATATATAAAGTTTTGTGTAAATAATTATGCAAACATTACTGCCCTTTGTCTTGTTTTGACCATTATCAGTTTGCAATTATATCCTTTTTAAAGTGCATTAAGTCATTAGATCAATAAACATAAAAGGAGCAAGGGAAGGAGAATTGTAATTGCCATAATTGTTTCGTGAGTCTAAAAAGTTACCTATGAACACATTTTCAGATGAAAAATTTCAGTCATAAAATTATGGTTGGATGTGGTTAAGTCACACGTGTTTGGGATTATAAGGCAACAAACCTGTGAGCATCATCTTTCCTTTCTTCCTTCTGAGCAAGCAAGCTCCCCAAAGTAGCTTTGAGGATACTTTATTTATGGGCCTGCTAGTTCAGGAGCCACACACCAATTCATCATGATCCTACTTCGTGCCACCTGTTCTAAATAAATATCCCTGCCTGCAACTTTCTGTCGGGGCATGTGTTTACTGTTATGCAGATGAATGCAATATGGGAGGACATGAAAGTTAAAGAAGAGAAAAATTGCTCATGAAAATGTCTATCGAACGTATGTATCCCTACTACCTGTGTACAAAGGTTCTGATCACAAAAAAAGCCTCTAGCTTGAGCTAGCATTACCACACAGCTTCTTGTTCATCTTCCAACAACCTGGGGGATCATGGCAAGCAAGCTGGGCTAACATAGCCAGATTAATAAAGAAATGCATAACAAGAACCTTCTTCCTCTGTCCTTTTAGCTATTTCACATGACACATGGCAGTGACTTGGGGAGAGGAAGACAGACAGGTCACATGGGAGCCGGGTTAGTTTTGAAGTCAGGAGTCACCACTGGAGCTGTGTAGAATGCGGAGAAGCCTCTGGGAGACTGTGAGAAGCAAAGTGACATGGTTAGAGCTCTCAGGAAACAAAATCCTGCTGAGGCGTGTGTAGAGTGGTTTGAAGTGGAGAGAGCCTGGGAGGTTGGACTCATGCCAAGCAGGGGACAAAAAAAAAAAAATGATGACAGGACTCTGGGCAGAAAACCCCTGCAACAAGCTCTGGAACTAGTTATGAATGCTCAGGAATACTCTGGTCAGTAGAAGCCCCTTCTTCCCACAGAATCTCATACCATCTCTACAGCATCCTTATGTTGGTAGAGTTAAGACCAATGGTTTTCTTTTTTGAGTTTTTCAAATGTATCCATTTCACTAAAATTAAACCAAGACATTTATTTGACTTGATTGCCTTTAATTGATAAATTTTATAAATTGATTATTAAGCTCATATGAGGATTATTATTTCATTTATAACTGATTGTGGGCATATAGACATTAAAATGCTATGGATTACTTTTAATACCAGCAATATATATTAAAAACATTGTTTTCAGTGGGGAAGTAGAAAAATTTGATTCCTACCTTAAAAATCTACTTACCATCGATTTGTTCTTCATCCTACATTTTTTTTAAGTATATAACTTGCTTGTAAATTTATTAATGGTCCTGAAAGAATATTTTACTTGATAAATCTATGTTAAGAAGGTTACTTCCAAATTAGCATAAAAGAATAAATGATTTTCCTACTTCAAGATAAACTACAACCCTCATCCTTCTGGTGTCCTGAGAGCCTTGATGTATTTCCACACAGCGTTTTTGAAAGTGTCTCCTATCAGCATTTTAGAATTCTGCAATGTTTTCTATTAGTCATTTTATTATGGCCTTAAGAGATTTTAATTCAATTGTCTTTGAGGTGTTTCTTAGAAGATGAATTGTTCCATTATTTATCTTTGGAATAAGACTTCTCCTTGAGAACAGGCCCAGTTTCTATCTTTCTTTACTGAACTTATATATTTCTAGTTGGCAACCAGGGAGTTTTCAGCTGCATTGAAAGAAAACAAAATACTTTCATTATATTTGTTTATGATTACTTTAACCAATTTGCTTTGCTCATGGTGTTTTCCAATTTTGAAAATTTGGAGAATGCTAATTTTAAATGTGTATTATGAAAAGTATATTGTTGATTTTAAAAAGGCACCTTCAGTTATTCAAGATTCAACACATTGCTTGATTTAGAGTTATACTCATTGCTAATAGTCATAAACACCAATTAACTCCAGAATAAATACATAAATAAATGTCCAATTATTCTTTATAATATTATCAAAATCTAGGTAAATTTACAGGTCAGGAGTATAGGCATCACCCATATAGTCCCCAACAAAAAGAGTTAGAAGTTCAGAAGCACCTTTTACATTGGCAACCTTTCAGAAGTAGAATTGATGCTTTTTTGCCTTTCTTTAGACAACTATCTCAATGTCTTTGGCATGGGTCTTTTTCTCTCATTGGACTATTAATTTCTAAAGGGACAGTGTGGTTTTTTGAATGTAAAACATTCTCCATAGAGTCAGTCATGTTTGAGTACTTAACCCCCAGGTTGTGGTGCTGATTAAGACAGTTGTGAAACTTTG
Organism: Orientallactaga sibirica; assembly: GCA_036365145.1. Taxonomy (NCBI): domain Eukaryota; kingdom Metazoa; phylum Chordata; class Mammalia; order Rodentia; family Dipodidae; genus Orientallactaga; species Orientallactaga sibirica. The sequence goes on along the minus strand of JAEOAD010000006.1, from coordinate 35,832,379 downwards.
ATAAAACAGAACCTTACCGGAGGAAGTGTATCACTGGAGCAGGCATTGAGGTGTTAGAGCCCAGCCAGGGTGACTCTCTCACTGGTGTGGCAGTGTGACACAGGTTTCCTGCACAGGTCCAGCAGGCCTCCACCATTATGGTGGACACCTTCGTTCAAAACTTTATGCAACCTTAATCCCTTTCTTCCATAAGCTGCATCTGATTGGATAGCTTATGCCAGCAAAGAGAAAGTAACTGACTCAGATAGCTTCACCTACTTGTCCTCATACGCTTCAGACCATTTATATGAGTGGCTTGATTATGAGTGGCATGAGGGTAGTGCACGGAACTGAATCATATCAAAATCTTCCTATCTATTTTCACATGCACACACCATAATTTGCCTGTGGAAGGCATTCTATACTCTTTTTAAAAAAATCTATATATTACAAACCTATCCTACCTCCACTTTTCATTATGTTGCACAACAATTCTTTGAAATGGGCTTTGCAATCAACAAAGCTACAAAATGCCCCCCCCCTTTTGCAGGATCTCATGTAGCCCAATCTTGCCTCCAACTTGCTGTGTAGCAGAGGATAGATAATCTTGTATTTCTGATCATTTGGCCTCTACATCATAAGTGCTAGGGTTACAAGGGTGACCTACCACACGTGGATTTTGTGGTGTTGGTGATGAAATCTAGGTGTCCATGTACTCTACCTCCTGGCTGCATGCCCCACCCATGCTTGAATGAATGCATTTGAATACACTGTGTGAATAAATACTGCTAAGACTGAGAAGCTGCTATGGAAGAAGGTTAGAGCTTTTAGGTCTTGGCATGGCCAATTTGCCAATAAGACTGTACTTCTATTTTTTTTTTCCACTTGAATTGCTTGCCAGATAAGAGATGGCAAATACTGGAACTGTGTAACTTTCCAGTGAGTAAGACCAGCCCCTTCTATCTCAGAGGAAGAATGTCATGTCTGCAAAAGCCAGAAGATCCAAAGCACCTAAGAGGAAAAACACCCAAGTGACTCAGCATCTTGGGTCTCCTCCCCAACCATGTCCTGAGTCCTATCAGTTTTGATAAGCAGTCTTTCCTCGCCCAGGAGGCTATAACATGATAATGTCATTCAATGACTCTCACACCCTTTCCTGCTATTTGTCCAGCACAGGAAACTGAGGATTTTCTTGTCGTGTGGACACTGCGGAAATATCTAGCTAGCAAATACTGACCCTTGCATGCAAACAAACCCATATCCTCTTTCCGCCTGACAACTTCCTTCCTGCATGCTAAGAACAATCTACTTTTTTTTTTTCCGGACTTTATACTGACTCTCTGAAAATCTTTGGGGAAAAGACCAATGTAAACTTCCACTCAACATCTGGATTTTCAGACAAAAAGACTAGCATGGAACATGACTGAAGGTATTGAAGATGCCCTTTACATATGGCAACACTGTACTGGAAAACTGGAAACTTTTGCACATCTCAGGGGGAGACTTGGTTTGGATGCCTACCTTAGATGTTTCAGACAGAAATGCAAAATTTTCAAGATCACTCCATGGACTGGAAGGGGCTATTCTCTAGCTTTCTGGTATATATACACACATACATACATACATACATACATACATACATACATACATACATACACACACACACACACAGTGGTAGCCAGAGGAGTATAGAACTACACATGCACACTGGTAGCCTGAGGCCTTTCTCACCAATCATCTTAAGGTTCCTTCATAATCACTGACTGAGCTAGGCAGTAAAAATTACCTCACTCATGTAAGTAACTTCCTGATATTGATTGACAAACATCTCAGGTGTTGACAGTCTGCTCCAAGCCTAAATGAAAAGAAGTGTTTTTACATGGCATTTGCATTCTGTTGTATAAGAACGCCCATATAATTTTTGGTTTATAAAGAAAACAATTTAAATTCTCACTAAATATTGTTGCCAATAATTGCATTTAGTCCTTTATTTTATTTTTTGGGTCGATGTTAGTGTTTGTTTGTTTGTTTGTTTTGAGGAAGGGTCTCATTCTAGCTCTGGCTAACCTAAAACTCACTTTGTAGCTCCAGTCTGGCCTTGAACGCTTGGCAATCTTCCTACCTCAGCTTTCCTGGTGCTAGGATTAATGGTGTGAGCCACCACATCCAGCTCATAATTCCATTTGATTTAAAACAGTTTACTTCCTAAAACAACCTAGTGTCTTGATATGCCTATTCAACAAGGTTCAGTGGTATGTAACAGGGACAAGGAAAAGGTTAGTTTTTGACACCAGTACCATCAGCATGAAAGGTTGTTATTCCCAGGTACTTCTTTCTGTACTTGCATCCTGGAATGGTCTCTAAAATTTCAATACAAAAAATAGGCTTGGAGAGATGGCTTAGCAGTTAAGGCACTTGCCTGCAAAGCCAGAGGACCCAGGTTCAATTCCTCAGGACCCACATAAGCCAAATGCACAAGGTGGCACATGCATCTGGAGTTCATTTGCCATGGCTGGAGACCCTAGTGCATCAATTCTCTCTATCTTCCTCTTTCTCTCTCTCTCTCTGCAATAAATAAAACATTAATTTTTAAAAAAAACTTGAGGCTGCAGAGATTGCTCAGTGGGTAAAGTATTTATTTGGCCCATAAGCATGAGGACCTGAGCTTGCATTCCCAGCACCCATGTACTCATACACATACAAACAAACAGAAAAAAAAAAAAAAAAAAATCTCAGCAGTCAGGAACTGAGGCAGGAGGACTGCCATAAGTTCAAGTCCATCTTGGAATACAATGTGAGACCTTTTCTCAAAAAACCAAACCAAACAAATATATAGCAATGGCAAGATAAAAGGAATGAGCATTGCTGCTCATTAGCAGAATATGAGCAATTGGTAAATTAAATGGTATTTATAGACAGTTTTACTTTTACCAATTTGTCCAGCTGATCAATTTTTTTTGTTGTTGTTTTCTTGAGGTAGGGTCTCACGCTAGCTAAGGCTGACCTGGAATTCACTATGTAGTTTCAGGGTGGCCTTGAACTCATGGAAATCCTCCTACCTCTGTCTCCTGAGTGCTGGGATAAAAGGTGTGTGCCACCACACCTGGCTAAGTTTTTACATCTTTAAATTATATATAGTATTTTATTTAAAATTATTATACTGAAAACAGTTTGCAGAGGAAGTGCCAGAATAAATAAGAGTTCTGGCCTCACTGCTAGCAAGAGAAGATTCTCTGTGGAAATGGCAGCAGACACTGAGAAGACTCAAAACTAGCCATAGCAGAAAATGAGAGGCCATAGAGAGCTCAACACTACACAAAACGAGGTATCTATTTTGCCCTGCAAGTTTTAGGGAACATTGCAGAACAGAGGATAGAGAGAATGTGAGAGCCACAGGGTGGGAAAAAGTACCTTGGTGCACTGTCCTGCTGACTTGAATCACTTGCATACACAACCTCGCAGTGGTTAGCAATACTCCCACGAGACCTACACTGAGTCCACCAACATTTTGACTTAGAGAATGGAGGAGGACAAACAAAATGAGACAAAAAACAGAGGGAGGACTACCTAGAAAGAGGAGGGTCCTCAGTAGAATGTGATGGGAGGGGACACAAAAGTATATAACAGCATGGGAATATGATCAAATTACAGAATATTCATATATTAAAGATGTCAATAAGAATACTACTAAGAAAATGAAAGATCAGGGAAAGAAAAAAATTAAATAGCTAAATAAACAGTACTTCAGGTATTGCCACCAGCACTGTAGTAGAGTAGGGACTAAATCTCACTTTTACGGACTCCAACCAATGATTCACTTCATCAGAAATTTTGTCACAATGATTCAAAATATTAAACCTAGCAATATTATAAAATTATTCCAAACATTTATTAAATAATTATTTTGTTTCTGGAAATAGTCTAACAATCTCTCCTGGATTATCTCATTTAAACCTCACTATAAGCCTAAAAAGTTAAGAACTGCACTAAAATGGCTGACATTTCATGACTACTTATGTGAATATCATGGTTTTTGGAAAACGAACTAAATTAATCCTAGGAAAACCTCTAGCAATATAAATTGAAACCAGTTTGAGATTTCATCACACTCCAGTCAGAATGACTAACATTATGAAAAATGCCATTGAGGTTGTGGGAGAGAGGAACCCTTATTCACCATTGGTGAGAGTGTGACTTTGTACAGCTATATAGAGATCACTGTGGAATTGTCTAATAAAGCTAATAATTGAACTACCACATGATCCTATATATACCATTTCTGAACATATACCCAAAGGACTTTATGTCCAAGCACAAAGGTACTTGTAAATCCATGTTCATTACTGCTCTATTCACAATAGTTAGCAAATGGAATCCACTTCCATTTCCATCAACTGATGACTGAATAATCAAGATGGAGTAATATATACACAATGGAATTTGTCTTGGTTTTAAAGTAAAAGAGAGTTATGAAATTTGCAGTTATGAAAATTGGAAATAATTATACTGAGGTTACCCAGGCCCAGAAAGACAAAAGTCATATAATTCTCTCATGTGCAGATCCTGAATTTTAATGTTTATGCAAGCATTAAATAAAGGGATGTGAGAGTGAGTACAGGCTGTCTCAAGACAGGAGACCAAGCAAGAAAGGGCAACAAGATGTGGTGAGGAAGGGGAGAGGAGGAAAAAGGGAACATGCAGGATGAATGCAAAAGGAGACTATGGTGGGGAGAAGACACAAAAAGGGAAGAAGATGGGCAAAGAAAGGAAGGGAATTATCTTAAAAATTCATGGTAAAACACCACAATGAAACCCAATTTTATGCTAAAACTCAGTGCCCCTCTCCCCTCACAGGGCCATTATATGGGTTCAATGAAAGAAGGTGTGTGAGTAATTAACATGTAATTTTCCTTACCCTTAAGGCAAACAATTTCATAGGGTAAGAAGCCAGGCTATATGACAATTAAACATAAAAGCCACTTTTATTGTTTTGTGGGTTTTTTTGTTTCCTCTCTTCCTTTAACAACTCTTGACATTTTCATAAGCACATTCAAAAGAAAGAAAACCGTAGAAGTTGAGAGCAAGGAGCAATTTACTTCTGACTTGACTGGATACAGTGTCAAGAAACTGAAGAAATAGAAGGGTGTTGGTATTGGCTTCAGTTACAGGAATGCTTCAGCCTATCTTGGATGGAACTTATTTGTGTAAAGATCCTGCTGCATCAAGTCTAATATTTACCCCAGAAACAAAGAGGCACTCACTGACAAATTTTAGTTCAGTGCTTCCTCAGGGAGGCCTGTTCTCAGAGGGAAGGCATGGAGCAGTAAAGACAGTGTCTCCATCACTGGGCTCCAGTCTCAGAGAAGCTCTTGCAGGTGTGTGAGCACGTATGAGGCCCTAGCCCCTCCAAGACAGCCCATAGAATCAGTTAGTACCCTCCTGAGAAGGAAGCATAGCACACACAGCTTAGTTTGAGAAGATGAAATTACAGAGCCAGAAAAGGTAATATTTGAATTCACATATTATCTTCCTCCGTCCTTCCTTCAATAGGTGTGACTGGTGATAGTAATTAATGCTTGTTAAGTGATTTTTTTTTATGTGTAGTATTCTATGTAATCCACATTATCATTTCTAATACCAAACCCATCTAAGCTATTATTATGCATCTCATCTTAAGCATAATAAATTTAAAGATCTTCCTCAAGAATTTAATGTGTTTGAGTATAGCTTACAAGTGACAGGGCTATGATAGAAAGAAACCCTTACAATTTGACACCCAGACTCCATGCTCCAAACAAACATTAAGAAATAATTTCTGATAAAAAAATAAGCAAAAAAAAAAATCACAGATAAATATTAGAATTAGAAGAACTTAAAAACTGAACTTATTTCAATGAACAAATCAAAAAATACATGACTTTTGCTAGGTATATAATAGTGAAAAAGTTCATGGTGTTTCATCTCCATCAACTTGGAGCTTACTGTCTAGCAGAGAAAATAGATAATAAGCACAAAATTTTATTTGTGTAGAATATTTTTTTAAAATTAATTAATTCATTCATTTGACAGAGATAAAGAGGTAGAGAGAGAGAGAGAGAATGGGCATGCCAGAGCCTCCAGTCACTGCAAACAAACTCCAGACATGTGCACCCCCTTGTGCAGCTGGCTAACGTGGGTCCTGGGGAATCAAACCTGGGTCCTTTGGCTTTGTAGGCAGACGTCTTAACTGCTAAGCCATCCCTCCAGCCCATGAATAATTTTTAATGTTAAGTTCATGTGTTAATATTTGACATCGTTTGAATAGGAAATGTTCCCTACAGACTTGTGTTTTGCGGTCTTAGTTACTAGCTGGCAGGCTTTTGGAAGTGACTGGATCCCGAGATCTCTGACCTAATCAACAGAAGGATCCCTTGATGGACTCATAATATAATGGCATTACTGGGAGGTGGAACCCCCTTGAAGGAAGTAGGTTACTGAGCCCTGGCAATACTCTTGCCTCCTGACTCTCCACTCTCTGCTTCCTGGCCACAATGAGGTGATCAGCCTTCCTCCACACACTTCTGCCACCATGATTCTGCCTCACCTCAGGCCCAGAGTAAGGGAGCCTGCTAACCACAGATTGAAACCTATGAAAACATGAGGCCAAATCAATCCTCCTTCTCTTAAGTTGATTTTTCTGAGGAAAACATCATAGCACTGGAAAGTGCAACTAACATAAAGGCCTTTTACAGAGCCTTTAACTTAATCCAGAGGTTACACACGTAAGTGATACACGAATGAAAAGTGGTGGTAGGATAGTTATGTAATATATAGATTTTTTTTAAAAGAGTATAGAATGCCTACCACAGGCAAACTATGGTGTGTGCATGTGAAGATAGACAGGAAGATTTTGATATGATTCAGTTCCGTGCACTACCCTCATGCCACTCATAATCAAGCCACTCATATAAATGGTCTGAAGCATATGAGGACAAGTAGGTGAAGCTATCTGAGTCAGTTACTTTCTCTTTGCTGGCACAAGCTACCCAACCAGATGCAGCTTATGGAAGAAAGGGGTTCAAGGTTGCATAAAGTTTTGAACGAAGGTGTCCACCATAGTGGTGGAGGCCTGCTAGGCCTGTGCAGGTAGCCTGTGTTACATTGCCACACCAGCAGGAAGTAGTGAGAGAGTCACCCTGGCTGGGCTCTAACATCTCAATGCCTGCTCCAGTGATACACTTCCTCCAGTAGGGTTCTGTTTCATTAAAGTTTCACAGCTTTCCTCATCAGTGCCTCCAGCTGGGGATTAAGTACTCAAACATGACTGACTCTATGGGAATGTTTTACATTCAAAAAACCACACTGTCCCTTTAGAAACTAATAGTCCAATGAGAGAAAAGGACCCATGCCAAGGAAAATGAGATCATTGTCTGAAAGAAAGGCAACAAGAAGAAGAGACCACAGAGGATAAAAAGAGAAAATTATGTTGATACAGAGGCTTAAAAGAGAAATTAACTTTGATGTAGAGGGGATCTTTTAATTAGTCCTTAAAGGACGTGTGTCATGCTTTCTCACCTTGGAGCAAAAGCAGGGTTAACCCAGAATGGAATGACTCTATAGGCCCCTGTTGTACCCCTAAATGTGAATGTGATCCCCAACTGAGTAATTCAGAACAAGCTACTGAAAAGTGAGGCAACAGAGATGTCAGTAGTAAGAGACAGTAGGAGAAGGTTGTGCTGAGCAAATTCCCAGCATTGTTTACAACTGGTTTTGATTGGCCCAAATGTATAGTATTGGGAAGCCCAAGTGATTTTTATAAGACATAAACATATTTGACATATATCTGCATGCTATTCAGCAATGTGATAAGAACCAAGAAGTTATAGCATGAGAAAAGACACCATTGTACATTAGAACAATAGCAAAAAAATATAGTCCAGAGACCTTTTTGTATTGGGGACCACAAAGCCCCGGAAACATAAGTAGTCACAGAATGAGTGTAAAGAGACTCCATACATCCCTGAAACATATATATGAGCTTAATAGAGGCAAATACAAGGAAGGTGGAAAGCAAGAATGCAGTTAAGCAGGACGTAGCTAGAGAAGTGACCTGTGACTAATAAATAATTGTCAACGCCCTAGTATAATATACTGTAATAAATAATAAGAGGCAGAAACACTCCTGTACAATATGCTTACAATAAATAATAAGGAATAAAAATATTTGTAGAATTATTTATAGTTCTCAAAACATGCATTTGACATATATTTCAACTAATCTTATAAAACCACCTTGGGAGATAAGTATAAATCATGTCAAGATGGAGTGCCAGTAGATACTAATCTACTGAGAGATAAATGGCCCAGAAATAAGATTCTTAACACCTAAATCCTGTCTTAGACCAGTCATCCCTCTCTGGATTTCCTGAATTAAAAAAAAAAAAAAAAAAAAAAAAAAAAAGATCACAAGGGGGAAAATAGCAATTCATTACTATCTGAGGCCTTAACACAAGTGGGACACAGAATTGGAGCTGCTACATGAGCCACATAAAAGGCTGCATTTGCCCTGGCAAAGTAGACTCATGCACAGAAAAGCCGAAGACAACTCCAAAGGCGTGTATACCTTGCTACCCTAACCCAGACCCAGGTCCTGCCATTCCAATGAAAGAAATAACCAATCTACATTGCATGGAGCAGGGAGGAGTACTAGAAATTTCAAAAGCAAAGTTGCAACTCTTAGTGTGAGCTCTAGAAACCTCTTTTAAGTCACTGTCACTTTGACAGTCAGGTGGTAGCAGAAGAAATGGTCTCTTGTCCCTAGAGAGAACTTATCCAATTCACCAGATTAGGGTGAAAGCCATTCTAAGAACATCATTAAGGGCTGGAGGGATGGTTTAATGGTTAAGGGACCCAGGTTTGATTCCCCAGGACCCAGGTTAGCCAGATGTACAAGGAGGCACACATGTCTGGAGTTCATTTTCAGTGGCTGGAGGCCCTGGCTCATTCTCTCTCTCTCTCTCCCCCTCTCTTTCTCTATCTTTCCCTGTCAAATAAATAAAAATAAAATATTTAAGAACATCATTAAAATGTGTGCCACTTTTTAACCTTGCATGGCCCTCAGTAGTCTCATAACAAAACAAGTCCAAATAATTATAGCTGCATCCTCTTGAAAGAAGCAGTCTTTTATTTATTTTTATTTTTTTTTACTAAAAAAGCATTGTATTCCTGTTTCATGGTTTTCAACAGCTTAAAATACATGAAAAGTGAAACAAAAAAAAATGAGACCTTCAACTTCAAGTTCTCAGATCTATGAAAAGGGAGTATCCGTGCTTTATTAAATTAAATCTTTATGATCTGATTTGTGTATTATCAAGGAATACCTTTGTTTCCAAAATTTCAACTTTAAAAATATTTGTTTGGAGTGGCAATCCATAAAGCAAGGTGAAATAAAATACACAAATATCCAGAGAGGCTTAAGTCTGAGAAGTACAACCCTGTGATCAGCCTGCTGACTGAGGAGGTCAAGGGCATCTGCATACCTGCTTCCACATGTTTGGATGGTGAAGCAGGGGTCCAGTTAATGTGCTCAACACCTTCACTGGTTGTTGGAAACGTTGTCCTAAAATTCAAAGCTCTCTACCACGGGACAAGTTGATAGATATGTTCTGGATGGAATTTTAATCTAATATTTTGCCTCATGAAAGTTTGTTGGTTTTAATAAAACTTTTCAATATTGATAGATTACCTGGTGCATCATTTCTCTTGCTACTAGTTTAAGAATTTGGAACATAAAAGTAGAGAGAGTGTGAAGGAAATGGATTGTGACCTTCTGACATTTGGCACAATTTCTGAGGCAGGTGTCAGTGAGGTTCACAGCTACTATCTTGCCAAATCTTATCAAAACCTAAGACAAAGAGAGAGAAAAAAAGCACACACTTTATAATTGACATCAAAAAGGAAGTCACTTTATTTTTAGTACATTTGCTTTAGAGAGAGAGCCAAGTAATTGGAAAGAGTCCATAACTTAAACAACATCAGATCTCCTATTACATTCCCTATTGAAACTTAATAAGTGTTAGTTTCCAGATTTACTGACTTTACAGTTTTCTCCAGTTAATGATCAGCAAGCACCTTTTATTGCTTTAAATGAAAACAAAATGAAGACCTGAAATCCCGTGATCAAGAATTGATTTCTGGCAGAGAAGCAAAATTGTTTGGTCTATTTTTATGGTTGATATAATTGTATTCAAGACCCATAAACAATGTACATCCACTTCAATACTTTTCTGCCCCTCTTTGGTCATAAACTTTAATTAAAACAAAACATCCTTTAGGTAAATCAAAGGAAGTGCTATTGAAATAATATAAACAGTTGAGAAAACCTTGGGCTGTTTCCACACTCAAGTCTGATTAGATGGAAAAGCACCAAGTGTCAGTAGACAACCAATAAAGCCTGTGATTAAGAGAACTGCCTCTAGTATTAAAGATCTTTGGCAGAGTTCTGGGGAAAGTTGTGCCAAATTTCTCTATTCCAGGAGAGGGTTTTCCACTTGGAGGTTGGGGTAAGTATGAAGGCTATCTACTTGAGCAGGGTGTCCTGTGTTCAGCTGTCAGAAGGCCTGTCTATCACAGAACTCAGACTGTCTGTCCCATTTGGCTGATGTCAGAAGCTCACGCTAGAGTTATGGCAGAGAGAACATGTTTTCCATTACGCTCACAGCAAAGTGTTGATTAAGGTGGCCCATGTCAGACTTGGGAGTAGCCAGCTCTGAAAAACAGTATAGACCTTTCACAGATGCTGAAATTGTTTCCAGAAAATCTGGCCTCGAACTTATCTTTTTGTTCTCTCACTATTTTTTTTTGATAGAAAAAAACTAATTTAGGGCTTTTTGTGCTTATTTTTAAGCTAGTACTTTAATCATGTCTGATTAAATTTTTTTTGCCATATTCAGAGTGTTCCTTTGTGTTTGTGGTCAAAGAACCCTTTGAATATCAAGATGTTGATTCCATAAAAGGCAAGAGTTTCAATTTGTACTTGAGATCTGCCGCTCTGTATAAGGAGATTGTAAGAAAACTACTCCTAACCTTTTTAGAATGCCGGGCCCTTTGAAAATCTATCAAGATTACATATCCTTTCTTAGAAACAAAATGTATGGGATCAAAAACTCTATCTGGAACAATTAGAGATCCAAAGGCTTTGGGCTAAGGATTCCATTTTAAGCAAAATGAAATGCAACTTCATAACTAGTAATCTGAATTCTTACTTGCAGCAGAAATAGAAAATTTTCACAAAAAAATAAATACTAAGCTTCCCATGCAATATAAACAGCTGGGATTTTGTTGAGTTTTCTCATTCTGAAAAGTGACAAAGCAGCACTAAAAATTGTCTGCAAGACCAGAACAATCTTAATGGAAGAACAGCTCCTTGGAGAGTGTATGGATTGCTAATGAACATCAGTTAAAATTGCATTGCTTCCCTTTTAAGAAACATGCAGAGCAAGTGCCCAGGTGACAATTACTAGAACTGCTAATTTTAGCAAGTAAATGATGTGATGCTTAGTTAAACTTGACAACTGATAAATAGTTCAGTGTAAGCATGTCTTAAATAGTGTAGAGGAAGTGCTTAAACTAAACACTATTTGTTGTTAGTTGTTGGGGGGTGGGCTTATAAAAGTATTATAGCCAGTTCCCCTTGCTAGAGTTTGGTTCACTCTCTTGCTGCTGTGGTCCACCTGATGTTGGCAAGGATCCTCAGCTCTTCCATCTTTTCCTTGCCATCATGAAGCTTCCCCTTGAGTCTACAAGCCAAAATAAACCCTTTCTTCCCACAAGCTGCTTTTGGTTGGATGCTCTGTGTCAGCAACACAAAAGTCACTACAACACTGCATCTTTCCATCTCACTTTCCTTCTACTCTAGTTCTGATCCTTGCACTCTGCTTTCTATATTGTTCTGCTAGCTTCAAATTCATTTCTCAGGCTGGAGAGATGGCTTAGCAGTTAAGGCACCTGCCTCCTAAGCCTAAGAACGCTGGTTCCAATCTCCAGCAGTTCCAATCTCCAGGTCCCACGTTTAGCCAGATGCAAAGTGACGCAAGGGCACAATGCTGCACTTGACCACAAGGGGGCGAATGCATTTGGATTTCGTTCGCAGCAGCTGAGAGGCTGCTGGCATGCCCATCTCTGTCTTTCTCTCCCTCCCTCCCTCTTTTTCTCTCTCTCTCTCTGTGTCTCTCTCAAAAAATTCATTTCTCCATAATATTTGGCCAATATAGTGTATTTATACCATGGTGACATTAATCTTTCTTGTTTATTGAGTTTCTACCAGGAATATACAAAAACAGTGCAACTGCCTTTCATCCTCAAGAAAAATACATCCAGTAGAGGAGTAGAATTAAACACGTATAATAATTATCAAAGCATATTAGTGGTCAGGGTGATTGGGCAGAAAAGGTTGGGTGGTAAGAGGAGAGAACACCGAAAATGAATTTTAAATTAAATAACCATAATTCATTAAGCTGAGAGACTAGAGTTTTAGACAGAAAGAAGTTCTATATGCAAACAAATGACTTATATAAGAAAAATGGCACTTCCAAGACACTCAAGTACTTCAGAATAGCTGAAATACTTGACTCTAGGCAGCAACCATGAGGTTATCCATGTAGGAGTGTCACTTTAAGTTCTGCATTGCAACATGGAAGTCATGGACCACTCTTACAGCATTTTATATGAAGTGGGATGCAATCAGCTTTATATTATGGTTTGTAGGTAAAGGCCTGGGACAGTAATGCACAAGTTAGGCTAATGGAAAGATTGCTGTAGGAGTGACAGGCATCTTCTTTAAGTCAGTAGTAATACACACACACACACACACACACACACACACACACACACACAAAACAGCTAAGGCTTCAGGACATATTTCTATTTTAGGTGAGTTGGCAATGGATTAGATTAGATGTAGATGATAAGGAAAATCATGCCTCTAGTTTTTATCATCATATCTTTCCTGAACATCATCATCTAGAGCCATAGCTTTTAACCACAAATTTTCCCCTTCCCAGGGACATGGTATTCTAGAAAACATTTTAGCTGTCAGAAAAGTGGGGAAGAAGAGGGAAGGAACACCATGAAACCAGGCATGGGTCACAGGACAGCCCTCACAAATGAATTATCTGATTCAAAATATTCCAGTGCTAAGTCTGTTTGGAATATTTTCCAACTTTCTTTTCAAACTAAGTTCTGATTTCCCTACAAGTGTTCTACATGGCAAGTAAAAATGGCCTCTTTCCAACATGTTTCCCATTTCTTATCTTCCCACATTTGTTTTATGGCTGTCCTCTACCCAGCAACTTTGTTCCATCTGTCCCACTTACTTGTCAAAAGGCCATAAAGTCTTATGTAAGTTTTACTTCTAGATGAACTCTCTCCATTCCTCTGAGTTTCATTTTTTGGCATTCATGTGTCTTATAAATAATTCACCAGATGGTTGGTGTGGTCTTCTCCTTCTCCTTGAGGAAAGGCTCTGATAGGGCATGCATAATGCCTTCAACTGAGAAAATATTCAACAAGCCTTTGTTAAAATTAAGTATGGTTTCCTAAGTGTAAGTTGTCTGAAATCAGTGCCTAGACCTCTCTTTCATGCATATGGGCAATTCATAGTAGACAGGCACTCACTGAAAAATGTCAAATCAGTCAGGCTGGTTAGCTCAGTTGGTTAGAGCATGGTGCTAATAAATGTTAAATTATATGCCACACCAATGAGTTACAACCAATCCTGAGATCTACAGAGGTTGTAATTGCTGTGGAAATTAAATATGGAAATATCCAATCAAGTACCTCAGGATGTCATCCTCATGGTCTTGTTCCAGTCAGGGCTTGGATTTACTTGATAGAAGAAATGTTTCACATGCTGTATACAGCTGTATATTCTGATTTACCTGTTGACTAGGTAATTCTGCTTTCCCTCCAACTGCTCCTTCTAAGCTATTTAATTCTTCATTGCTGATACACTTAGAAAAATTTTCTGTCTAGTGAAGTAAAATATGTTCCTTGTCAGCTTAATAGATAGATGCCACTAAACAATGTTATAGCAAACTGTGATGTGAATGACATGGTGATCAGGACATTGCTTTGGGATTTTTCCCTTTACTTCCTTTTGACATACACAAGGCTTATTTAAAGAACAAGAACTGAATATTGCTTAGATTTCTGAGGAAGATATACTATTGATAGACATTTTGTCTGCCCATGCACTGATTCATTTCTCACCACCTCTAAAACCATTTGGTGTTGAAAATCCTGCATGAGAAACTGAAAAGGGCCTGTGAATGCCTACTTTTCTGGATATGGTGGGTATGGCATGGCTGCCTGGTTGCTGCTGCCATGTTTGGCCTCAGTAACAGGGCACAGGCAAATTCGACAGCTGGCAAGACCTAGAAATCAGACTTCTTCCAAATTATAGAGAACTTCTGTCAGACACAACTGGTTAAAAAAATTAAAAAAAAAAAAAACAAAAAAACAGTGTGGGTGAAAATGTGCTTTTCACTTTGTTACCCACCAGAACTAGTTGATAAGACACTATTGCTGAAGACACCACAGGCCAAGGTCAAAGTACATTGAGAAATTATGCCAAAACTGAGATGGAAACCAGCTCTGTGCAGGCTAGCAGTCACAGTGCTGGAAAAACACTATGAGAGCTTGTTCAGGAAGAAAAGTTATCAACAGTGTGAATAAGCAATGAATCCTCCAAGCTACAGGCACAACCAGCTAGGCAGGACGTACCCACTAGTAGGATAGTGGCATGTAAGTTCTAGGGTTTATCAACTGCTCTCTGATTGTAAACGAAGCCTGCTCAGTGGGAGGGAATTTATACCTGGTATTGAGAACCAAATCAGTAGTCTATGGCTGGGAAGGTCCTAGACCATAGAGGGAAGCCTCTACTGTTCTTTGACCGTATGGAGAGGTTATGCCAACCCCAAACCCTTCTAAATATGTGTGTATCACTTTTGATCAATGTTGCTCTCTCTCTCTTGGATAGAGAATCTGTTTTTTTTTTTAATTTTTTATAGATGTCAGTGAATACTGGAAAACCCCAAAATTCATCAGTATGACAAGAAAAGAAAGCAATCTGCCTAGCATGAGACATGTCATCTCAATCACATCTGCAAGGTCCCAGGAACCATTACAGAGGAAGTGACTGATTAAACACAAGTGCTGCTCTCATGTGTACCCTTATATGGTGGTGGACACTGAGGAGACTCAAAACTCACAAAACCAGAAAATCAGAGGATATGGAGAGCTTAACAGTCAAGGAGACTGTCTAGTGCCTTTATGATCCCACTGTGATTATGAATTCCCTCACTTAGGAGGGCCATCAGTGGAATTGGGAAGGGAGAAAGGGGAGGAAAAAAGATACCCTGATGGGACTATGACTAATTTGCAGTACGTTCATATATTAAAGTCCTCAATAAAAATTATTTTTAAAATGCGGTTTTTCCACTGATCAACCACTGGGATCTTATGAAATTACAAAGCAAAGGGCACTGTAAATAGAGCAAAGAGACAACCTAAAGAATGGAAGAAAATCTTTGGCAGCTATACATCTGATAAAGGGTTAATAATATCTAGGATATACAAAGAACTCCAAAAACAAAACAATAAGAAATCAAATGAACCAATTAAAAAATGTGCTACAGAACTAAATAGAGAGTTGCAAAAGAAGAAATACAGATGGCATATAAACATCTAAAAAAGTGTTCTACATCCTTAGCCATCAGGGAAATGCAAATTAAAACTACTTTGAGATTCCATCTCACTCCTGTCAGAATGGGTATCATCAAGAAAAAAAATGACAATAAATTTTGGTGAGGATGCAGAAAAAGGGGAACCCTTCTACACTGTTGGTGGGGATGTAATCTGGTCCAGCCATTGTGGAAATCAGTGTGGAGGTTCTTGAGACAGCTAAAAATCGATTTAACATATGATCCAGCTATAGCACTCCTAAGCATATATCCTAATGACTCTTCTAACTACCTTAGAGATACTTGCAGAACCATGTTTATTGCTGCTCTATTCACAATAGCTAGGAAATGGAACCAGCCTAGATGTCCCTCCACAGATGAATGGATAATAAAGATGTGGTACATTTACACAATGGAGTTCTATTCAGCAGTGAATAAAAATGAAATTATGAAATTTGCAGGGAAATGGATGGATCTGGAAAGGATTATACTAAGTGAGGTAACTCAGGCCTAGAGAGCCAAACATCAAATGTTCTCTCTCATATGTGGATCCTAGCTACAAATGTGTAGACTTGAGGGTGAGCTGGAACCAAAAATCGGTGGCAGAGGCCAGTAAGCTAGAAAAAGGCTATAAGGGATGGAGGAAAGGGAAGGACTTAAGGGGATGGTATTGTATATATGTGAGTAGAACAGATTACAGGAAGTGGAATGGCCTAAGCAAGGCCAAGGGAAGAGACTGAGTAAAAGAAGGGTGGGAGAAGGTCAATCAAAATTCAACATAATCTGAATAAGACATATGAAAAGCTACTTCTTTGGATAATGGCACATACAGAAGCCATAGATTGTTCCTAGAAAATTTTCAGTGCCAGGGATGGGATACCTTCCAGTGAGTTGTTGGTCAAGGAGGTCCCCATTGCCCCCAAAACATCACAGGCTACTGTCAAGGCCCTTGGTTTCCCAAGAGAAACAGATGCCAAGACCCTATTGCTGAAGACTTCATATGCCTTAGTGGCAAGGTCAGTGAGAAATCAAGATGGGGCTGAGCTAAAA
This sequence comes from Orientallactaga sibirica, assembly GCA_036365145.1. Classification (NCBI taxonomy): domain Eukaryota; kingdom Metazoa; phylum Chordata; class Mammalia; order Rodentia; family Dipodidae; genus Orientallactaga; species Orientallactaga sibirica. The sequence continues at coordinate 35,815,631 of JAEOAD010000006.1, read as the reverse complement.
ATCTCTTCCCTGTAGACCAGCCAACTGACAGCTGGAAAAAGCTGCACTGCATGCAGCCCTATGAGAGATAGAAGTCATCAACTGTGAAAACAAGGGACACTGGAAAGCTCAAGTTTGGCCAGCCAGGCAAAATGACCCAACGGGTGCAATAGTGGCATGTCTGCACTAGGGAAAACCACCTGCTCTCTAATTGGACTGGAGACCCGCTCTGTGGGACAGAATATATGCCCAGTACTGAAAACCTAATCAAAAACTTATGTCAGCTGAGCCTTAGAGGTATAAAGTCTACTCTTGTGTGGTTAAATGCATATATTATGCCCACCAAACTGCCCTGTAAGGACCATACTTAATGTTCATATTCATATATTAACGCTACTCTCACTTTTGGTTAGAGAAGCTTCTCTTTTCAGATGTCAATGACCACTGGGATGACCCAAAAGCAACATAGTACTGAGAAGAAGGGACAGAGAAGTGTCTAGCCCTGAAACATCTCTATCACTCCCTCCAAGGCTCAGGATCCATTGTGGAAGAGGTGGTGGAAAGAATGTAATAGCCAAAGGAAGGGTACAACTCCTTACAAGGCAACTATACAGACAGAAATTGGACTCTATATCCATGACCTTGCAGTGCCTGGCGATACCTCATGTAATAGAAGAAAAAGATGAACATGTCAAAATAAAAGAGAGACTAATAGAGAGAGGGAGGGGATATGATGGAGAGTAGAGTTGTGAAGGGGAAAGTGGGGGAAGGAATTATCATGGTTTATTGTCTGTAAGTATAGAAGTTGTCAATAACAAAATCATATTCTACAAAAAAAATAAATAAAGTGTGGTTTTTATCTGGAGCAGATGTTTTAGAATCATCTACCTCATGGTGGTTTGTGCACCCTGTTTAAAACCAAGGGCCAATCCTCTTACTCCCATCCTCTCAGTCCAGAGCAGATAAGCCTCTGTTGAAATCACATTTGAGAATTTAGGCCACTTTGTGCTGCTCAGGATAAAGGAAGGGTTCTAATTTTATTCTTCTATCTAAATCTGTCTATAATTAGTGCCAATTAATATTCTTGAAGGGAGATCCATCAGAAATGATAGATGTAAAATGAAGCCTAAAGGATCCAGCTCTGCATGAGAAGGTTACAAGTTGAAATCAGGACTGAGGAGATGGCTTAGTTAGTGATGCATTAGCATGAAAACTTGTGTTCAGATCCCCAGCATCCACAGGAAAAGCTGAGCACTGTGGTGTGCACCTGCCATCCTGGTGCTGGGGTGCTGGGGATCACTGGTTAGCTAGTCTGGCTGAATTCATGAGTTCCAAGCTCAGAGAGAGATCTTGTGTTGTGTATATGTATATGTGTGTGTGTATATATATATATGTGTGTGTGTGTGTGTGTGTGTGTGTGTGTGTGTGTACACATGTATATGATGTACAAGGTGGAAAAATAATAAAGATACTTGATGTCAACCTCTGTCCTCCATGCACACCTGTACAATCAAAAATAGCACATTCACCCACCCAGGGCAACTAGAAAATAAAAGCTGGAAAAGTCAAAATCGTTTGATGTCATCTTATGCTGATTATGGTAGTCAGAAGTATAAGTGATTCACATCCATTCTCCTCAGTTTAACATGAAAAAATGCAACTTTTGCTGTTGTGTGTATGTATGAATATGTGTGCATGTTGGTGACAGTGTTGATGTATGTGAGCCATAGCAGAGGTGTGAATCCTCATTTCCAATTCGCTTAAGGCAGGGTTTGTCATTGTTCACTGCTGCGTTTGCTAGTTGGCTGGTCCACAAGCTTTGGGGAGATTCTTCTGTTTCCATCTCCCACCTCGCTGTGGGTATGCTGGGTTTACAGACACCTGTTACAGTGTCTGGCTTTACCTGGTTTCTGGGGATCCAGCCTCAGGTATCGTGCCTGCATGGCAAGTGCTTCGTCTATTGTGTCTGGCTTTACCTGGGTTCTAGTTATCCAGCCTCAGGGCGCACTTTGTCCACTGAGCCCCAGGAATATTTTTCTGATGATCAGTCACTGGGAACACTTCCTCTGCAGCATGAATCCCTTTAAGACTGTGGTGTTTATTTGTCATCACACCATCTGGCCCAGGACTGTGCACATTTTAAGTGCCCAGTAATTCTTCATTTATTTGAGATAGGGTCTTGTTATGTAGCCTAGGTTGAGTTTGATCTCATGACAATCCTCCTGCCTCAGCCTCCCAAGTGCTGGAATTACAAGTATGTGGCACCATGCCTCACTCTCTCTGAATATTGATAGCTGTTGGGACTTCAGTGTTCAAATGTACTTATCAAGTGTCATTTATTTTATCCAGGTAAAAGTACAGTTTTCTCCTATCAAATTTAAAAAATCAATTGCAAATATTTATTTATTTATTTATGAGAGAGACAGAGACTGGGAATACCAGAGCCTCTAGTCATAGCAAACAAACCCCAGAGGCATGTGCCACCTTGTGTATCTGGCTTATGTAGGTACTGTGGAATCAAACCTCGGTCTTAGACTTCTCAGGCAAGTGCTTTAACAGGTAAGCTATCTCTCCAGCCCTCAGAAGCAATTCTTATTTAGAAAAATATGTAGAGAAAATGATTAATATTAGATAAGAAATTATATTTAATTGTTAAAATAACCAAAAATGTAATCCTATTGAATTTTGCCTATCACATATTTTATCCAAGCATTACGATTGTACAAATACCTATCATTGTTCTGATAACAGTGGATCAAACACAGTGAATGGCAGTTTTCATTCCCAGATAGTTCTAATATCATTTTGAAAATGTTCAAATAATATTCAAAGACCACATTAAGGCAAACCCAGACAAAATAAATAAATCATGTATTGTCAATTTTGGCTACATTTTCATTAAGTTATAGACTAATGATTCTATACCCCAAGTAATTAAACACTTTTCTTTTACCTTCCAAGCACTTCCTCATGCTGCTTAATCTTAAAGCATATAAAAAGACACTGTTCTTTCCAGATCAAAGATTAGATGGAGGCAGACAATTTCAATTAGTTCACCTGAGTACAACTCCTTTAGTAAAAGGCAGAGAGGAGAAGCTACCCAACACACTTGAAGGCAGTTTATGCTTGCCTCCTTTATATATATTTTTGCCCATTCTCTCTCTCTGCCTCTGTGTGTCTCTCAAAAAAAAAAAAAAAAAAAAAAAAAAAAACAGTGGTTCACCAACCATTCCTAATAAAAGAAGGAGCAAGATTGTACTTCAACATCAGACTTTAATAACAACAATACAGAATTGAGAATCAAGGTAGAGCATACTGTGGTGCACAACCCATGTGACCACCCAGCTCCTCAACTCACAGGTTATAGCTATTTCCCTTTTAGAAACTACCCTTGGCTAAAGGAAACTGTCTTGTCTAAGTTTACAATTCCTTCTCAGGAACCCTTGTACTCCACAAATGGCCAATGCATAGCTAACAAGCTTGACCCCTTGCCTTTAATTTTGGGAAATATCTAGGGAATAATCCTGGCTTCAATGCTCCCTGTGAGGTCATTTGAGCCTGCCAGATCAACCGCATTGCAGCTCATTTTCTTCATCTACCAAACCCCACTTCCTTTGTTCCCTCATGGGACCTGTTCCTGGAAGATGTCTCCATAAACCTCCTACATCCAAATCTGTAAGCCTCAATTAAGTCATTTTTCCTTGGGATACCAGGGGAAACTCTTACAAATGGTACTGAAATCTTATGATGGGGAATATAAAAATGGTATTTCGACTTTCAGCATGTTCCCAGAGTCCCAGAAAGCTTTTGATCACTCGGGGCTTCTTGGCATAGCATATTAAGGTAGTCATCATTCTAACAAACACTGACATTAGTTATCAGAAGGAAGGCAGTCTTTTTTTTTTTTTTTTTAAACACAAGGACAAGGAATAACATATTGCCCCCCTACGTGGTCATTGGGCATATCTTGGTTCTTCAGTGGGCAATTCACTGATAATGGACAAATGCTTCAGCCATAGCCTGAGAAACTCATCATAGGCTCAAAATTGACTTGCTACTCAATAAAGGATGAAGGGAAACCTAGATGCATAGCTGAGCTGCATGGATGGTGTGTGTCAGGCATGGTTTTGAGACCAGTCTTGAAACTACAACTGCTATTTGTCATATGTTCTCTTAAAAGTGGCCCCTGTCAGGACACCAACCAGAATGGAGTAGACCTTCCTAGATAAAGTGAATTCACTCCATGAAGAAAATGAGTTTGTGTGGCAGAGGAATGAATTGTCCTGGGTGCTTTAAGTACTGTATAGATCCTTTAGGAGCAGGATATTTATTTCTTGGACTTTGACCATCCTCCCCAAGACTTGTCCTTGGATAAAAGGAAGTACCTGACCTAGTTTATGTGCCTTCCCCAAGAAAAGATCACATCCAGTGATTTATCAATGAGGACATTAAAAGGTTTAATCCCCCTTCCTCAATTAGAGACATTTCTATAGGAATACTCCACCTCTGGAGCTCAAGAGGACTTGCCTCAAGCTACTATTGGGACTGCATCTCAGCTCCACTTGTCCCTCTGCCCAGTTTGTTGCTTAACAAATTGTCTACAACTAAAGAGCAAGTCAAGGTCTGTTTTCAGATAGACAACACTACTTGTGACAATCAAGAAATTTACTATATATCCTTTCCCCCTTCGTCTCTTACATCCTTAAATGATACAAACCTTGTTTTTCCTTCCTTTGAATTAAAACTTTCCATTCAAGTGACGGAAGCAAAAGTAAGAACTAAATGGCTACTTCTTTTTCCTCTAATGATGTCAGTTTATAGGTTATGATCACCTCGCCTATTATATTAGAAAACTGATTTTAATTTGAGCTTTAACTTTACCTTATGCAGCAGCATTTTATTTTTACAACAAATATTTTATAAGACTTGTCTGCCTGCTGACTCAGAGCCTGCATGGCAGCAGGTCTGACAAAATAGATTGTCATGATCTATTAAATCAATAATCCATGCACTAGAGAAAATTTACGCTGTGGATTCCACTGTTCTCTAATATGCATCACTACAAAGCCAGGAGGGGGAAGTTAGCCTCCACAACTGGTACAGACAGTGGCAATTTCTTGGTGTATTTTTTTTTTAATGATACCAGCATCACTGAATGGAATGAGTCCTAAGGCAGTCTAGTCACTCCTACCAAAATTTAGAATCACAGAACTATAGACACATCCAATTGAATGGGATCACAAGAGATTAGGTCATGCAGTCAGACTCAAAGCAATGTTTGCCTGAATCATTTCAAATATATTCATTTCTAAGGCATTCTTACAGATGTCTCAAGTTGCTTCAGAATACTGAAATCATCACGAACAATAAATTCCTCTACATGCAAGAGTGGGATTTCATTTCCATTGTATGAAAAAGCATACACCCAATATCTTCCCAATCATTCCCTCTATCCTCCCTTGAAAAGACAAAAGACCCTCATAACTTGTCTTTAGTAAGCCTCTATGAACCTACCACTAGATCTTGCTCCCTAAGTTTTCATGTAAACTTTAAATATAGTTAAATATGAGTTCTTTCCCAAGGTATGCCATTCTTTTCAGGCAGGAAATGATTAAAGCAGTGATGGCAAAGTGAGAAGGCTCAGCATAGATTATGGAGTTAGGTTTTAGATTACCACACAGTACTCATAGAGATTTTGAACAAAGTCCTGACTTGCAGATTTTGGGGTGGGAGAGTGTTGGGTGGGGTTTGGTCATATCAGTAGCCACTTGCACCTAAGTTATTTTTTACCAGAGAATGTCTTGCTTCTATTCTTTGCCATATGAAGAGTGATGAGGCAAATATCTTAAAACCCCACTCAATTTTTTTTCCCTTAGAGAATAATTTCTAACACAAACAGTAACTTTTCCATGACGTGTTAGCTTTCAGAAGTGCAGCTCCTTTCACAAGGCGGGTCATCCCTTAGTTGTCCTACAGGTTCAATTCCAGTGATGGTGTGGTCAGATTCCCATTTTCACCTTGGGACCATGGAAGACAGATACTTGCTAGCATCTCTTATATGTCCATGTGGTCAGTATGCCTGGAAGATAACCTTTCTCAACACCCTGACTGCTTTACTGATTGCTATGGGACTTTCCTTTCACAGATGTTGTTTCTTGGGTTTCTGTAAAGAAATTTGCTTTATCGATGGCTACTGGAAAAAAGAAAAAACATACGTTTTCCATGCTGATTTCTTTCAGATATTCTACAATTAAAAAAAATACAGAGGAGAAAAAGGAGAGTTAGAAACAGGAGGAAGAAACGAGAAGGAACAGGGGACAATTGGGCATAGTGTAAAACACTGGACTACTTTAAGCTTCATTGCAACTGTCATATGCTTGAGCCTATAAAAGTAGAAACCATACACTAATTTTTTTTTATATAATTACTTTTAGGGGGTGATAATTGAAGGAACTAGATAGTTTGGTAGGAATTTTTAGCCTGTGATATAGTTATGCTAAACTAGGTGAAAAAAAATTCCTTTAGAAAATGGAATAATCTGGCACCAGTAAAGAGATGCACAGAACACAATTCAATCACTTCAAATATTTCTAAGAAAAATATTATTAAAATCCCATATAAACAGCATAGAAACGACAGTATCATCTGGAAGCTTGTCGGTTTTCTCATAATTCAATAGGACTGCACATGAGGAGAGCATCACCAATAACTCACCTCCCTCTTTTGTCCTTTAAATGGTTAGTACAATTCTCTACTTTAAACATGAACTCATTTACTTTATTGAAGATTATAGGAGAACCTAGTTTTCAAAAACATCCTCTAAAAATATCTTGATTGGGGAACAAAAGATCCCAAACTCTATCAAGATTTGTTGGTGATTTACTCGCATCAGACCAACTTAAGTTCAAGTTTGTACCTTGCCCAATTCCATGTAAAGACTACATAATGAAAAACCTTTTGACAAGTTGATTAATAATACTGAGCTGTTAAAGTTCAGCTGAGTGAGCAATTAAACATTCCAAACAGCAATGAACCTTCAGAAGGTAATTTATGATAATTTTATGCACAAGAGCCCAGTGGCTTTTTAATTTGATAGAATGTTAGTAGCACGAATTTCTAACAAGGGAGTGTCAGGGTTCCATACATCACTGAGATTACTTAAACATTTCAAATGTGGCTGATGAATGAAGTTTCTTGAGGTGTAGGGAGATACAGAAGGTGTTGGAAGGTTGAGATTATTCATCATATCAATTATTAAGAGTAGATGCACTGACATCATACTCCCTGATCATATTTTATGTCCACAGTAAAGATAAGTCAAGCTTGAAATAACAGGCTTTCCTAACTATAGTCGCTGTAGGTAATTCAACTCCCTTTACTTGCTCCCTCTTCTTTGGCCCTTTCTTCAAGCCCATTACTACCTCTATCACAGGCATGCATGGCCAATTTCCAGCTTTTCACATGGGTAATGGAGCTTGCACAGCAAACACTCTAATCCCCTGAGCCATCTCCCCAGTACCCCAAATTACATTTAACAATAAACAACTATATATTTTTCTGACATGAGGGTATTTTGTTGTCTACTCACTTCTCTCCATATTCCATAGATAATCAAAATCTTTGCTCTAAAAATCAAGGCACACATTAATGAGAAGTCACATCATTGGAGTAATAGTAAGTCTGAAATGCCTTTTATACATATCTCTGATATTCTGAGAAAAATCAGTTATATTTCTCTGCTATAAACACAGAGACTGAGTGTAAACTCATCATGACTACATTCTAATGCTTTTATTTTATCAAATGGGTTGGAAAAACAAAACCAAACGTGTAAACAAGAGCTCATCTAGCTACCATCTCTGCAGATGTCATTTCTTAGTAATGTGCTTTTATAATTCATGTCAGGTAAACAGTCTTTCAGATGGAATCAGAAATATTCAGGCAAGTTTCTTCAAACCACCCTGGAAAGCTGTTTCATTCACATAAGAAACTTCCACAAAGACTACTTGTTTACAAAGACCATGTGCCTTGTGATCTTCTTTTGTGTTTCTCTCTCCCTCTCTGGTACCAAGCATATGTTTTTAATGTTAATACTCCCTCATCTATACAGACCATCTGTTTATTAACAAAAAAACGTTCTCCTGTCTTCTAAGCCAGCTTTTTACATGGGGACTCCTTCCTCTCTGCCAGCCCTACAGATTTAGGGAAAAAACTGATATTCAGGTGCAAATGAGAGCATTTAAAGACTGAGGTATGGATGGATTACAGAAGTGAAAAGTACTTGGGTAAGTTTTGAAAAAGAGATATGTCATAGACTGGAATGCATAAAACTATATTTATGTCTACCCATATAGCTAGCAGAATTCTGTATGGTCTTGTCTGCATATCACCACCACCAAACCCCATGGATTTATGTGCTTCATGTCCCATCTTTCATCTGTGCTCAACTTCATTAAGGTATGTTTTATGATAATGAGATATAGGTTTCACCACACACAGTGCCCTTAGCTTTGGAAGTTGTATAGGAATTGCTGAGGCAGATGAAGATTAGGGAGAGAGATCTCTGTGCCAAAGTATAATTAGAGGACATGGGATCTACGATAGTGTCAGTCACTACTTTTAAGAGTTAGAGTTCACATGAAAGAGAAGCCAGACCCAAGTGAGAGAGAACTGAAGGAAGACAAAATAGTCCCCATGGAAAACGTGATCGCCTCAGGCTGAGGTGGAATGTTAAATGCTCTGGGTGAAGAGGCAATACCTCAGTTCAGACACTGAGAACCAGCCCTGGCGTTCCCTGTAGCTGCCTAGATGGAGACTCAGACAGAATCATCTTGACACAAAGTCCTCTTTTGAGCTTGTGTGTCTAAGAGCACAGGAGTTCTGAACCTCAGCTTTCATCTGCCCTATTGAACCTTCTCCACCTAAACCACAGCTCTGCCCACATCTTTATTCTGTTTGAGACAGAAAGCTACATACCGTGGTCTTATGAACCCTCCTCATGGGAAGTAGTGCCTGCCAACAATTGAAAGAAGCTTCATTACTTCACAGGGAGTTAGCTATGGGACCTAGTAGCATCATGCACCAGGAAGAAGATGATGCTAAGGGCAGGAGGGAACCATACCTCTTGTGTCATTCTGGAACAGAACAAATAGCCAGAACATTGCAAGAAAAGAAAGATGTTAGAATGCAGGGACTCTCTACCAAGCTTCAAGGACATTGTGCACTCAAGAGAGGAACTGGAGAAGTGTAAGTGGTAAGCATGTGCTGATGCTCCACTACCCAAACTGATGGCGACAGTGGAAAGATACACAAGTTAAGACTGTGAGGCAACAGTCATGAATTAGAACATGCCAAGCACACAAGAACAAATGATCACTTTTCTGAAAAGATGTCTGGATTTAGGGCTGGGGTGATTGCTCAGTAGATAAAGTGCTTGCCTCACAATTCTTGACTATCTGAGGGCAGCTCTCTAGACCCCACAAAAAAGCCAGAAGCTGCTGTGAGCTTCTGTTGTTTCAGTGCACCTCCAGAAAGAAGGGAAGGGGTCACAGTTGAATGGAGTGGTGAGTGATTATAGACCCTGCCTCAAGACAAGGTAAAAGGCAAAGACCAGTCTGGAAGTTGTTCTCTGACCTCCTTGTGTCCACTATAGCATGTGTGTACCCACACTCACATAGATACACATGCACATACACACAAACAGGCACATATATTAAACAAATAATAAACAATGGAGACATATAGTTTTTAAAGTGTTAGTTTCCTAACTGATCTCTCTTCACTTGTCTCTTCTCCCTTTCTGGGTCTCCTGCCTTCTCTAATTAAGTGGTCAGAATCATTGTCCTCCAAGTGCCTGCACCCAGAAGCATGCCTTGTACCTTTAGCTAGCTTCCTAATGTTATTCCCTTGCTTCCTGCCCCTCGATGTTTCAATGCATGCCCACTGTACATAGAAGAAAATTTAAGTCTCTAATAAAAGCCTATAAGGATGGCCATGATCTGGTCTCATTTGTCTATACCAACTAACTCATTCCCTATTTGCTCAGTTTCATTTTCATTTCTATTATCAGCTAAATATTTTTCTGACTTGTGGCCTTGGAATCACTGTTCCCAATATCCATCTGGGATATCCTTTAGTTCTATGTATGCCTGGCCTCTCAACACCTTCACCCAAGTATCTCTTTCAGACTTTTATTTCAGACTTTCCTTGTCATTTAAAGAAGTATTCTTTTCTTCATACTCACACTGACACCCTCATATACAACTAGAATAGCCTGTTTTATTTTCTCCACATTAGTCAGAATCTAGAATTACCTCACTTAACCATTTCCCCACATTTATCCTCTGTCTCCCAATAGCAAGTAAGAAACGCTATTCTGTTCATGTTGAATCACCAGTTGTCAAGCCTGGTACTTAGCTCTAGATAGGCACAAATCTACTCTTTCTGAGCAAATGCCAAACCATTAGACAGTGTTTTAGGCACTTATACCAACTTGAACCAAGACAGAAAGGAAGAAAGGGAAGTAATGAGCTTCCACCCCTGTTTACAAAAACAAAAAAACAAAAAGAACCAACAACAACAATAAAATAACCAATAGGGATATGCAAATCTGTGAGGACAAAGTTTCAGACTCAGTCCTGGCTTTGATTATTTATGGATTTTTTTGTTTTGTTTTGTTTTGTTTTGTTTTGTTTTGTTTTGTTTTGTTTTGTTTTTCGAGGTAGGATTTCACTCTAGCTCAGGCTGACCTGGAATTCACTCTATAGTCTCAGGTTGGCCTCCTCCTACCTCTGCCTCCCAGTGCTGGGATTAGAGGCGTGCGCCACCACAACGGGCGTATTTATGGATTTTTAAATGGACTATGGGGACTATGTGGAATCCATTAAAGGTTGTCCCTCCCAACTCCCAGAACCTCCCTCCTGCAGTCTCTAGTGTTCAAGAGACATCAGCTTAAATATACTTTGGTATACTTTGAACATGGCTAAGAACCAAAACTGGGCCTGCTGGTGAATTTCTCATAGCTCCAGGCTAAAAATCTTTAGTTATCTGACAATCAACATGCACGAATGTAATTATTTGTTTTCTAGGAGTTAGATGAACAAGATCATTCTAAATCCTTGTTATTAATACATGGTAATGAAAGTGAAATATTAATGACTTAGTCAAGTGTATTAAGAATTTGAAGTGCTGTGCAAACTGAAAACTTGCATCTTAGAGGGGAGAAAAAAAGCTCAAATGCACCAGATGGCTTGGTGACAGCCATTTTATGTAGTGCAGGCTCAGCAGATATGTTGATAGCCTTCAGGAAAGGCCATCAAATGTGCAAGGGAGGGAGCTGTACCTGACTGTCAGAGAGGGCTGCACCCAAAGAAACCAAATGCTTCGAGCTGGGCTGTGTTTCTCTGTGCCTGCCTCAAGTATGTTCAACCCTGACTGAGATATCAGTGTGTTGGGTCATCAGTGAAAGACATCAGCAAAGTCTGCTGTTTCAGCCCTCTGCTGAACTGAGCTGTCATATGACTGGCCCTTGCCTAACGATCTTCATACATCCTTGGCTGTGATGGAGTGCAGTCACAGACAGCAGTCAGCAGAATGTGTATTAGCCGCAGAATAGCTAAGTGCGCTGAGCAACAGTAAGATACCTTTGGGTAAAGTCTCCTCATCAGTAACCTGAACAAAACTCTCTTATTTTCTGAAACCACTGAAATGGCTACAAAATATAATACTTTATAATTAAAAATAAACAGGGGGTTGGAGAGATGGCTTAGCGGTTAAGGAGTTTGCCTGCAAAGCCAAAAGACCCAGCTTCGATTCCCCAGGACCCACGTTAGCCAGATGCACAAGGGGCACATCCATCTGGAGTTAATTTGCAGTGGCTAGAGGCCCTGGAATGCCCATTCTCTCTGTCTGTTTGTCTGTCTGTCCATCTTTCTCTCTCTCTCTCTCTCTTTCTCTGCTTGCAAATTAATATTTTTTAAAAAATTATAAAAAAATAAACAGACTGTAAATCACAGAAGATAATAAAATTATGGCTGGATTTACTTTCTTGATTCCATTATAGCTTTGTGCCTGGCTTATTCACATAAGAACATCATTCAACAATAATTTCTTCGTTTAGTAATTATTTCCAAAAAGATGGTATTCTTTGGATAATTTATACAGGGTTTGGGTATAGGTGTGCATGTGCATGCACTAGCATGACTTGTGTGTGTAAATTGTGTCATTTCAGTCTCTGTCTTTAATTATTCTGCCTAATAATTTCAGGATTAATTATGAGTATAGAGGAACAATGAAAGAAGATGATAGATAGGTAGATATTCATTTTACCTCCATTAAGATAAAACAGTTGGGGCTGGAGAGATGGCTTAGTTGTTAAGGCATTTGCCTGCAAAGCCAAAGAATCCTGGTTCAATTCTCCAGGACCCACATAAGCCAGATGCACAAGGGGGCACACGCATCTGGAGTTTGTTTGCAGTGGCTGGAGGCCCTGACATGCTCATTCTCTCTTTCTCTCTGCCTCTTTCTCTACATCAAACAAAATAAATAAATAAGAGAAAACAGAAAATTTTTTTTTAAAGATAAAACAGTTAAACATAATCCTCACCTTCAACCCAGCATTTGAAATGCTGACTTTCCCAAGAGCAAATGGAAATAATTTGCCTAGGGCATGTGACAGAGAATGGAAGGCAATAATAAGTGGAGAAATAATTTCTACTTTTTAAATGGTGAAATGTGCCTTTTCCTTGTACTTTATTTATTATTGTCTTATCAACTGTATGGAAGAGATACTGCTAAGTATCAGGGCCAGGAAGTCTCAACATACAAGAGACTCCCAAAGAGCTATGACTTAAAAGCTGAAGCCCTATGTTATTCTGCAGTGGAAAGGGCTTGGTAGCTTTGTGATTACTGACTGATATGTTCTCAGTAGCCCACACATATTCCCTGGTCCCAATAAATCAGAGGACCAGTTAACCATGGCGACTAGCAATGTAATTAGAAATGTAGAAATTCTGCTTGTTCAGCAACAACTCCCATTTGTTAACCCTTACTCCTTTCCTCTGGTAAATTCTGCTCAGACTCCAGGTGAATCTTACATATGCTGACTTTTGCCACCAGCTGCTCCCACTGGTTCTTGCCTAATGATTTCTCCCTAGTTCGCTTTTCTTGTTCATTCAGTTCATCTTTACTGAGAATCCATGTTATACCCAGCACTGGTCTGGATACTGAGATAGATAGACATGAATTCAAAATCCTTACTCTTAAGGATGTAATGATCAAGTCAGGATTGATGTGGTTCAAACATCATTAATGATCTATGCTCTCCTGATATATACAAATAAAAATCATTGTTCTGTAATGATCAAGATAAAAGAGCTGTGCTCTAGTAACAAAGTTGAAAATTCAGCAACTTATCACAAGAAGGTGTATTGTCACTTATGTCACAATTTGATGCAGGTTGCCTCTGATGCTAATGTCTTCAAGTAAGGACTGTTATGAGTTTCATGTGATTTAAAACTTGTCTCACACCCTTACATTTATAGTCATAGAAATATAATGTCTCTCTTGCCTCCAAATAGAATGATGCACATTACTTCTCATACTTTATTAGTGAGGATTAGGCATACATCACAGAGTGTCACCCAGACATATGAGGCCTGGGGAATATTGATGACCACATGAAATCTTAGTCTATACACACATTCCCTGATGCAATTTTCTTGGAAAAATATGAATAAGTCAAGACTGGCAAGTTACTTCATATTGTACAATATATTTAAAATATTAACTACTCTATACAAACTAATTTCTAGCACAATATCTGATATGTACAAAACAACAATGTTTGTGGAATCTAACAAATAATAATGTCAATAAACTAACTATTTCTACAAATATTTCATATATAAATAAATGAAGGTCGCTAATATACAAGAAACATAAACATAAAATTTCATATTTACCTTAGTAACTGAATAAGCTATAAAGTGAATAGGTGTTTAACAGGTGGGAACGACCACCTACAAGTGACATACACAAAAATGTTATTGTATGTATATGAAAATCAGTAAACCAAGAGTCCTTGTTTAGGCAGGAAGATCAATGTAGTAAAGTCACTATAAGAGACGTTAGGAAAAGGGGGATGGAGAGATGACTTAGCAGTTAAGGTACTTGCCTGCAAAGCCTAAAGACCCAGGTTTGATTCCTGAGCACTCACGTAAGCTAGATGCACAAGGTGGTGCTTGCGTGTGGAGTTCGTGTGCAGTGGCTAGAGGCTCTGGTGTACCCATTCCCTCTCCTTCTATCTGCCTCTCTCTCTCCTTCTCTCTCAGATAAATAAAAATATTTTTAAAAAAAGAAATTAGGAAAAGGAAGTTCTGTAACTGAAGTATAAGTGACCACCTGCTCCATAGCACTTTGGAATTAGAAGAGCAGCAAGCTAGACGTAGCAGAATCGTGCCAGGCCCTGCTCCTGTTCTCAAGCCAAGTCTAGCTATAATTTCTAAAGCCCAAGTTGGGCCCCCAAATTAAACAGGAAGCACAAAGTACCTTGAATAAGCCTATATAAAATAATGGCCCAACATTGTGGCAATGCCAACCTGTGTGGGCCAATGTGGCTTGTTGCTGAACAAGCATTGGTACAAGCTATGTTGTACCAGTAAGGGGTACAACCCATGAATTTTGAGCGTCAAAATTTGACCAGCTTTCAGAATACCAATCACCTATGAATGACAATCAAGCTCCAGATGCATACGCCACTTTGTGTGTGTGGATTTCCATGAGTACTGGGGAATCAAACGCAGGCTGGCAGACTTTGCAAACAAGTACCTTAAACACTGAGCCATCTCTCCAGCCCTCCTTCCTTCTTTCCTTCCTTTCTTCCCTCCCTCCCTCCTTCCTTCCTTCCTTCTCTTTCTTTCTTTCTTTCTTTCTGAAACAGAGAGAGAGAGAGAGAGCAATTGAGATTGAGAAAGGGCCCCAGCCACTGCAAACAAACTCCAGATGCATGTGCCACTCTGTGCACCTGGCTTTTCATGAGTACTGGGAAATCAAACTCTGGTTGGCAGGCTTTGCAAGTGAACATTTTTGACCACTGATCTATTTCCCTGGACCCCATACTAAATAATTTGTGCAACTCTCTATATTGATCCTGAATCATATGACTTTTCTTTCATTGTGAGCTAATAATTATGAGAGGGATAGAGTCATTTAAGATCTGTGCAGCAGTAATAAATTATTTAACGGTCTCTCCTCCTGCCATTTATAAATGTACGTCATCCAG
The DNA here is from genome assembly GCA_036365145.1 of Orientallactaga sibirica. Lineage (NCBI taxonomy): Eukaryota > Metazoa > Chordata > Mammalia > Rodentia > Dipodidae > Orientallactaga > Orientallactaga sibirica. The sequence goes on along the minus strand of JAEOAD010000006.1, from coordinate 35,800,372 downwards.
ATAGCTTCACTTCTGCTAGCCATGTTTTTAGAGTATGCAGCTGTGTAGGCTTTAGTCCAACTTTTCCAACTGTTCACCTCCCATGGATTATATACCTACCAATGCTCTTTGATCAAATTTCTCCTTGTACCACCTTACCGTGCTTTACTTTTCATAGGTCTAATTCTTTAAATGCCCATTCCCTCTTAATTCTCAGGGTTACCCTTGGCCTTTGGTAAATCTTTCATGTTTTCCTGCCTCACTTGATCTTGTTCCTTGTCATCCGTAGATTCTTCGATTTGATCCCTAAAGCTATCCCCCAAATATGACTCCTTCAGATTTCAGCAAAATATACACATTTTCTCATGACATTATTCTCTACCCACCTCTCCTGAAAAAAAAAAAAAAAAAAAAAAACAGTGACCTAGTTTAAGCACTTTTTATTAAGAGAGCCTTTTCCATTTCTTGAAATATTAGATACTTTCCCTGCAGTTATTTCACTTTTTAAAAGTAATGAGCAAGGGTTATCATGTAGTAAATACAGCTTCTTGCACTATAGTAATAAATTACAGGAAAATTTAATTTGATGAATTTTGCCATTTAAAATTATTTATCATGAACAAAAAACAAATAATGCTAATAACTTTGAAAACTGCCTTCTTTTTCCTATACTCCACAGTTGGATGTTGCCTCTCTTCTCATTGCTCACTGGGACCTGACACCGCTTACTGCAATAGCCTGCCTGTGAAGGGGGTCAGGACACTTCAGCACAGGATTGCTGTCAACTGAGCAAGAACAAACCAAAGCAGGTATCTTCAAACCATTAACTTGTTTGACCCTGCTTTTCTTCTCTCAAAATGCAGTCTATTTTTCCCTTGTCTGTGTGCTGTGCTGTTCACTTCAAACCAATGCTGTCATATAACTAAGATCACTCTGGACATGGGAAAGATAAATTTGGGAGCCTAATGTTTACAAATGCGCTTATGACTCACAGCGTTGCCCTTCACAAGAGAAGATGATGAAAAAGGGTAATAGTTAATGCAATTATATTATTTTCACTAGGAAACTTGGGTTCTATGACATTTCAGGAAAGACATTAGAAGTAAAGACCCCTTACAGATTGCACAAGTAGAAAGCTGCCTTAGGCATTCTCACATAGACATAAACCAAGAGCCAATTTGCAAGAGGTTTTGTTTAGTTTATCTCTACAAAGAGATCCTTATTCCAGAGAGTTTGCATAGTCTCTTAAGCATGGGTATCCTACTTCCAATTGCTCATTAACTCCCTTCCAGTAGCAACGAACCTAGTGGTGGTCAGCATAAACTCTGGGCTCTGTGAAATTGGGCAATAATCATCTAAGAAGAACTGACTACCATAGATCCTCATTTCTTTTACCTTGAAATTTTTAACTGTTCAATACATTTAAGAAAATTAAGAGAAAGGTTATAAATCAAAATGAATTAAGGCCTGGTGTGGTAGGGACAGGTAGGAGGATCACCATGAGTTCGAGGCCACCCTAAGACTACATAGTGAATTCCAGGTCAGCCTGGACTAGACTGAAACCCTACTGCAAAAACAAACAAACAAACATAAAAATAATTAAGTATTAATAGGGTTTTACAAAACCTATGTTCCTTTAAGAATCAAGAAGTGAATTTACATGCTTTTTAGCTCAAGACAGAATGGTATCTGAAGTGATGTCAGGGAATACTGGCTTTAAATTCCAGTTGGACCACATGCGCTAGCCACACCATACCAACATCCTTCCTTTATAGAAAGTTTTAAGTCTCCAGGAGTCACAGGAGTCTACTTGGCTTTTATCCAAGACAAGAATGTAGAAGAGAGGTAATCAATATGCCCTAGCCTGTCCTGCAAGGTTTATTTTAAAGATTACTTTGAGTTATGTTAGGGTCTTTGTGAAATAGATCAACCTTGCAGAGTAAAGCAGATCCAGGAAGGTGTCCTGCATGGGTCTTCAGGGAACCAGAGCACAATGTCAAGAAGCCCTCCAAGTCTTTGTATTTGATGAGTAGAGGGTCGATAGTAGTGATTGGTAGAGCCCAGTTGATGAAAAGGTCTGTAACAAAACATGGGAAGATGCTTCCAGCTGTGATTGACAGAAGGACCAGGTTGCAGCTGAGAGGCAAGAATTAAAGTTGCATAAGCAACACTAGCTGAGCCCAAATACTGGATAATCTAGAAATAGCTATGAAATCAATTTTGGTTGCCAGCAAAGCCATGTTTAAAATTTCAGTTTTCAATATACTAACAACTGTGAGGGATTCTTCAATTCAAGAAAATCGGAGACAAATGTTTAGGGATACTACTGTGTGATTGACATGGTTGAGTTCCAGGAAAGAAATGTGGTATCTCTGTAATGAGGATGGAAAGTCTTACCATACTGCTATACCATAATAGTTTTTTACTATCATGCTAAAGATTACAGTTAGGTAAGCTGGAAGTATTTTATAAAACAGTTTTTCATTAACTTTAAAATTTTTACTTCTATAAATAGTTACTGTGTTTACTACAATATCAAGTCATCCTCTTAGATCAGGGCTTCTGATAGGTAAGAGTAAATTCTGTGACAACCAAAAAATTTAAATAACAAAACAATTATAATAAGCTTACTTTTTGGTGGTAATTGAAGCAGATGGAGATATTGGAAGTCTATGTGACTTGTGATCCTGATCAGAAAAAAATATTTGCTAAGTTCATTGAGGCTCCCAGAGTAACTGTTCATAAGCTCTGCTTCATGTGTAAAGTGTTTGGGCTCCCTTGCTTTTCTCTTAGGATAATCACCTTCTGCTCTTTTTCCTTCAGAGTTCTTTTCTTAAAGCACCAACCATCGTCTTTATCTCCCAAATATTAAATGCTAGGTAATAAATAACTTATCTTTAAGAAACAGTATTCATGTTCTCTATTTTGTAGGCCACCAATGATGTTTGTATTCTCCCCCTCTACTAATCCTGTTAATTATTTGATTACCTATTAATATTATTCTGTATTCTCTGAAACATTGTTTTGTGTTTTCTATTAATGTAAAAGATTGTACTTTTCTACATTTGATCTGTCCCATGAAATGCATTCTGACAAATCGTTGACCAACTATGATATGGCATCAATGAATTATTTTCTACAGTTTATTTATTTGTTTATTTATATATTGATTTATTCACATATTTATTTATTTATTTATTTATTTATTTATTTATTCATTTATTTGAAAGAGAGCGAGAGCAAGCATGAGGGCACCAGGGCCTCCTACTTCTTTAAACAAACTCCTGACATATACATATTAGGGAATTGAACCTGGGCTGCCAGGCTTTGCAAACAAAGTGCCTTTAACTGCTGAGCCATCTCTCCAGCTTTTTTTGGTCATTGAATCTAAAATGTATTTACTATCTATTATCAATCTTGACCATTAGCCTCAACTGATAGCCTATTGTATAATATACATTAATGTTACAGAAACAAAGCTATCAATATCTGGTTGCCAAGTTGGGAGAGAATGGATAACGTGGCTATAAAGGGATAGCACAGAGGCTATTTAAGGACAATAGGATTGTTCTGTGTTCTACTTGTACTTGTCATGGTACAAATTTATCCACATGTTAAATTCACAAAACTTATGTGTACACAGTAACTTATGATAATATGAAAAAAAAGACATTGGCTCCCGGGGAGGTGACTTTAGGTAAATGCTTACTTTGCAAGCTGGAAGACTTGACTTTGAATTCCTAGCAACCACATTAAAGCTAGGCGTTGAGATACATGCCTGTTATCTCAGCACTGGGGAAGCAGAAGTAATACAATCCTGGGACCTGCTGGCAAATTAACCTGAACAAATCAGTGAGTTTCACAAACATGCATATACACGTCCATATACACGTGCATGCCACATGCACAATGCAAAAATGATTTCGGGTCTAGGTTTGGGTAATGGATTCATTTCCTTTACATCTTCAAAACTTTGGAACTGAAACTATTGCAGCAAGGTAGGGTTGGTTTGTAGATAAGAATTTTTACAAACAGTGTTTACCTCCTGAGTTCTGATTTCATGAGGGTATAAGGATATGGACCATAAGCATAAAGAAACATGAAGTAAATTTGAACATCACGTTAAATGTCATTTAGCCAATTTAGCAAGTAGGCAATGTTAACTGTCCCATAATAGCTTCTCATGGACTGTAGCTATAATAAATAACTAATGGCTAAGAGGAAGGCACAAATAATCAATTCTGCGTGTGACTGAACTTGAGAGGCATCACAAATCCAAGTTCACCCAGATTCTGTAGTTTTATGTGCTGTTCTTCCCATCTTGATAGAAACGATTTCTATATTGTGGCAGAACAAATTCAGCAGTGGACTGCTTCAGAGTTTATATAGTTGATGGGTATATTTTGACAACAGTATCCTCTTTCTGAGTTCGAAATGTTTTTCTTCCACAGTCTAGGTTTTTTTTTGTGGGGAGGGGTTATGGAAGAATGGCTCCTCCGTACCACACTTGTGATGCTTCATTCATAGCTGATTGCCTGACTCAGGCAGAGTTTTCCCCAAAACTCTCATTCTTTGAAAGTCTTTTACTAGTGTCTTGTCATTTCCATCAATCAAAAGTTACTACCTCAGAGACCATGCCTTTTTATGCAGGCAACTAGAACTTGCACAACTTTTTATTAGGTGGAATTCTCTAACCTAGGACATGATCAATATACCTTAAAGCTAGAGGCAGCCCTTTTGCTAAGGTTATCTGCCCTGCCACAATTTCTTTTATTGCCACTCGCAGCTGGAGAACTTTGTATTGAAATGTAATCAGCACAATAGCCTTGGCACACTCAGTGCCCCCAGTGAGCGCTTCTGAAGCTGAAGTTCACCTCCTAGGGAAGGCTGGATCAGGCCTATGAGTTTTTATAACATCTACTACAATAGCCCCAGGCTCTCTGTGGGACTTCTCCGATATTATATGATAGCCCCTTACTCCTCTTAGACTGCATGATCCAATCATGCAATGCAAGCTTTAAATGTTTCTTTCCCAGGAGCAAAAACAGGCCTTGTACATGATGCCTTTTTAATAGATACTGAGTTCAATCAGAGGAAACTACTGCCTGCAGAATTCCTTGTCCCAGGTCTTTGGTCATGGCAATCATGGTGTCTAAGGAGACTGATATGGTCCAACATACCAATACTCCTTCCTTTTGCCTTACATGCTATTACAAATTTGTATGGGCACCACCCCCACACCATTTTCTTCAACAGTTCTCTATCAGTGGACGAAGATCCACCTGTTAGGGCATTTAGCAGACTGTTAGCAATGGTGGTTATGTGAAACTATTAGAGGCCTGGTTTGGGAAAGATAATTCAGAGTCCTCGTATCTCTCACACAGCTTTGGGATTATTCCAGTGTTCCATTGCTCATGGTGAAGGAGTCCCTTAAATTGACAAGTAACATTCCCAGCTATTGGAGAATGAGCATAGAAGTCATGGGAACAACAGGCTGCCCAACAGACAAACCCAGGGCAATCCTGCTGCCCAGCATCTCAAGTGTACAATCTCTGACTCGTGAAGGGACCTCAGCCATGCTCACCTTTCAAGGGCCAATGCTGAAGCAGTCAGTCTCTTGGAAATTTCTGAGGTGCTCTTTAGTGTAATCCTTATTGTTCCATCACAGGTCTTCCTGAGGTAACCTTGTAAATAAATGGCTTATACCCAATCCTTGCAACAGGATTTGTTTTGAGGAGAACTCAATTTTTAGCTCTCTGTGTTGCAACCACAGTTTTTATCACTTCAGCCTTCTATGCTTACTTTTCTTTTTATTTATTAAAATATTTTAAAATTTTTATGTATTTATTTATTTTTGAGAGAGTGAGAGAGGGAAAAAGGCAGACACAGAGAAAGACAGAGAGGGAGAGAATGGGTGTGCCAGGGCCTCCAGCCACTGCAAACAAACTCAAGACGCATGCACCACCTTGTGCATCTGGCTTACGTGGGTCCTAGAGAATTGAACCAAGGTCCTTTGGCTTTGTAAGCAAATGGCTTAACTGCTAAGCCATCTCTCCAGCTTCCAGACTTCTATACTTTCTGGTATTGGATTTGATTTATATTTATTCAAAGAATATGTATTTTTATTTTTATTTTTGTATTTTTGACAACTTCCATAATTATAACCAATAAACCACGATATCCACCCCCACTTTCCCCTCACTATGGTGCCTTCTGAGTCATCCCAAGGTCATGCCACCTGAAAGAGAAGCTCTAACAAAAATTGGATTAATATAAGGTATGAACATTATTTGGCTTGGTAGTTTAGTGATCTATGCATTTAGCAGATATCAACAAGCATTATGTGGACCTATCTGCATTCACCAAAGATGGCTTACCAGGGTTGGCTGTTCAAATTTGGCTTCTTAAGCTTTTGGGCGGGCTTGTCCCACGTGGCTTACCAGGGTTGGCTGTTCAAAGTTCTTAAGTTTGAGGGCTTGAGTGAGTGTGAGTGAGTGAGTGAGTGAGTCAGTCAGTGAGTGAGTGAGCAGTGAGTCTGTGGGGCAGTGAGTGGCAGTCAGTGAGTGGTGGTGAGTGAGTGAGTGAGTGGTGAGTGAGTGAGGAAGGAGTCAGTCAGTCAGTGAGTGAGAGAGTCAGTGAGTGAGTGAGTGAGTGAGTCAGTGAGTGAGTGAGTGAGTGAGTCAGTGAGTCAGTGAGTGAGTGAGTGAGTCAGTGAGTCAGTCAGTCAGTGAGTCAGTGAGTCAGTCAGTCAGTCAGTCAGAAGATTGTTCAAAGATTGTTCCTGAATAAACTGCTGAAAGAAGAGTCCAAGTGTTGCGTCTTCCTTGCTGGTCGAGGCGGACGCGACAAATGGTGGCCCGTGCGGGAACTCAGAACTTGAAGGGCAGCTAGCTGGTAAGTTCCAGGTAAGTGGACAAAAAGGGTAAAGGCAAGTTTTCTCGGTAGAGAGACGATAAGGTCCCATAGCAAAATGGGCAATACATCTTCCAGTATTAGGGTTAAAGGCGCCACAATAAGGTTTCCTTAGAGGAAACGCGCAGTGAGAAGATTTCTTAAGAATGATAGCCGGCCAATTAATGTATATTTGTTCGTGTGTCTTATTAGTGTATAAAAGTTGGTTAACCTCATGTGGTGTATTTGTGTTGTAGTGTGTCTAGTCATATTACATAGGGCAAACGAGAATGATTCAGAAGCAGTTAAAAAAAAAAAAATTTAGAGGAAGTGAGAGAAGAGCGCTCGAGTAAAACATCTAAAAGAAAAAGTAAGGTTCCTGAATAAACTGTTGAAAGAAGAGTCCGAAGAGGGACTCAGAACTTTCTGCAGTCAGGGCAGTAGTAAGGTTCCTGAATAAACTGTTGAAAGAAGAGTCCGAAGAGGGACTCAGAACTTTCTGCAGTCAGGGCAGTGCACTGGTTCCCAAGTTCCCAGGTAAAAGTGGGAATTTTGCTCTTCAAAGCGGGAAAAGAGGGAGCAGGAAAGTTCCCAGGTAAGGTGGGAATCCGCGACAAAAGCGGGGATTTTGCTCCTCTCGGTAGAAAAAGAGGGAGCAGGAAGGGTTCGCGGTGTAGCGAACCAAAAGTAAAAGTTTTAAAAGAATTTTTTGCAAAATTAGCCATGGGCGCTTCTCACTCGCACCCAATTTTTTGGCTCTGAATGAGCTGCTTCGTTCAAAAAACTTAAAGATAAAGGGGAGTACCCTGGAGAGGTTCCTGGAGGAATGTGATGCCATAGCCCCTTGGTTTGCGTGCTCTGGAAGTCTTACAATCCCTTCATGGGAAAAATTGGGCGATTTTGCAGCAGACCAAGGCACGCTTAAGGGCGGGGTAAAATCGATCTGGAGGTTAGTGAGGAACTGCCTCGAGGAAGAAAGGTCGAAATAGGCAAACAATGAAAAAGAGGCAAAAACAAAGAACAACTTATATCCAACACTTGAGCTAGAAGATTCAGAGTCTACAGATTCTAAAGAAGAGCTGCAGGCTCTCATAAAACAAATGAAAAGATCAAAATTATGCTAAGTGCAGACAGTATTGAACTTCGAGGCTTGTCTTATGAGCTTTCAAAGGGGAAGGAAAGACTGCAGAGGACTTTGTTGGAACTGGGCTACTGGCATAAGGGATGGCTACGTTCTGCTATCCAGGCCCAGAAAGTTTGATCAAGGTTAAATTTGTAATGGACTGATGTGCTTGGCTAAAGATATTGGACTGAGATTTTAAGATTTTAAGTTGAAAAACCTCAAGCAAGTTAAAAGCAGAGGCACGGAGACGGTTTTAGGTTACTGAAGCTGCTATTGTCAACGCATTAACAATCTTAAGGAAGGTGGAAGGAAGGTGTCCTGACTTGATTTACATTAAAACAATGGAGAGGATGCCTGAGGAAAGACTGTAAAAAATGCAAATTCTTGGAAAGAGCTGACTGGAGAAGGAACCTGCTTTTCAAGGCTATATTGAACTTGAACTGCAGAAGTTTGACATTTTACATCATATACGGTTATCAGTTTACGGGGGCTAGGGACAGAATGTGGTGGTTTGATTCAGGTGTCCCCCATAAACTTCAAGTGTTCTGAATTCTGAATGCTAGGTTCCCAGCTGATGGCAATTTGGGAATTAACACCTCCTGGAGGCAGAGTATGGCAATTTGGGAATTAACACCTCCTGGAGGCAGAGTATTGTTGGGGGCGGGCTTATGGGTATAATAACCAGTTTCCCCTTGCCAGTGTTTTGACCAATGCTAGCCTCGCAGCCGCCGTGGCTCAGTTAACTCAAAATATATAAATTATACTAGGGCTGCAAATTTATCCAGATTTTGTCTAGTTTTCTATTACAGAATTGGTCGCTTGAATTTGAAGATACCTTAAAAGAACTGAGACTGGCTGTAGTTAATGTGAATTCTACCTGCATGGACCTCTCCTTTGCCTCTGGATTGTCATCTTGGCTGATCTCCGCTATGAATCATCTGAAGGAATGGGCGGGTTTAGGTGCTCTTTAGCAGGCCTTCTGTTACTGGTCTCTCTGGTTTGCTTGTGGTGTCTGTGTAAAATCAGGGTCACGCAATGACGGGATGCAGCTATGATCATTCAAGCCTTTACTGCCATAGAGGCTGCACAGTCCCCCTAAGTCTGGCTGGCTACAATTAAAAGTTAATCTTCTTCCTGCTCAGGTTGCGAGGCTAAGCACTGCACTCTGGGTTAGCCCTAGAAATCCAGAGAAGAGCATGTTTGATTGCATGCGGGTTGATGCCCCAGATCCCGCCTCTGAGAAAAAGGCATCAGGGTTGCAAAAATACGCATCATCAGAGATCAGACCTCTACTCTTACCTGTGGCTTGTTTTAAAACATAAAAGGGGGAACTGTAGAGAGCTGCGAGGTGCCGCGCCTTAAAGATGGCGCTGGCTTCCGCCTTCCTGATGGCGAGTGCTCTCCTGGATAAACAAGTCCTTATTTGGCTTGGGCCGTGATCTAGGCTTGCTTCCGCATATGTGGACCTATCTGCATTCACCACGTGGCTTACCAGGGTTGGCTGTTCAAAGGCTTCTTAAGCTTTGGGCGGGCTTGTCCCGGGAGTAGTGAGTGAGTGAGGAGTGAGTCAGTCAGTGAGTGAGCAGTGAGTCTGTGGGGCAGTGAAGCAGGCAGTCAGTGAGTGAGTGAGTGAGTGAGTGAGTGAGTGAGTGAAGGAAGGAGTCAGTCAGTCAGTGAGTGAGAGAGTCAGTGAGTGAGCAGTGAGTCAGTGAGTGAGTGAGTCAGTGAGTCAGTGAGTCAGTGAGTGAGGCAGTCAGTGAGTCAGTCAGTGAGTGAGTGAGTGAGTCAGTCAGTCAGTCAGAAGATTGTTCAGGTTCAGAATAAACTGTCAAAGAAGAGTCCAAGTGTTTTCCTTGCTGGTCAGAAGATTGTTCAAGGTTCCTGAATTTTTCAAACTGCTGAAATTGAAGTGATTAGTTTCCCCACAAAAAGATATGCCACTATTGCACCCATTGGCTCATGGCCTGTAATGTTTTCAGGGCATCAGGGAAATCCTCACCAACAATTCACTGGAAGGTATCCCATCCCTGACTCTGAAATTTTTTCTAGTAACAATCTATGGCTTCTGGATGTACCATTTTTCAAAAAAGTAGTTTCCATATGATGTATTCATACCCTCTTAGATTTTGATTAATCATCCCCCCACCCTTCCTTTACTCAATCTCTTCCCCTGACATCACTTAGGCCTTTCTGCCCTCAGTAATCTGTTATTCTTTATTTACATATATACAATGCTATTGAATGCCTACTAAAGAATAGGCACTTATAGACTATGAAGGACACTGGACTCATGGTATTCTTAGATTAAAAAAAGAAACATGTAGGATATATATAATTTACAAATACTGTGTATTTACATATGCATATTAGGATATATAAGAATAATAAAAATTCACAATAGTGGAAGGCAAAAAGAGGAAACTAAGAGACCAGAATAGTAGGATTGAAGGTAAGCACCTTTACCTTGAAGTGTAGCAGACCATGGTACTCACAGTCCTGAGGAAGTACATGTTGGGTGGAAGGAGTGATGAGTGAATATGAATCATTAAAGCACAGAACGTGTCAGCAAAATAAGTAATTTTATTTGTGCCAAGTACAATATGTTAAGGACACATAATGAATGATAATGATGGAAAGAGAGGTAAGATATTGTCCAATCATTGATTCTTCTATTATTGAAAGCAATGCCTATATGTCTAAAAATATGTAAAGTTAATAGTAAGATATTATCTTTTATGTTTTAGTCTATTATCAGTGAAGTCCATTTTCTTTTACTCCTGTCCTGTGCTCTCTCTCTATCAAAGGCTACATGCTTTGCTCTCTTCATAGTATTATTATATATCAGTTTTATTAATTTTTAAAATTTTTTATTGACAACTTCTATAAGTTTTATTAATTTTTATACTTAGATTTATCTTTTACTGACAGGGATTTTTCAGGTGATCTTCTATAGTATTACTATATGTTCAATGCATTTTATACCATCCTCCAAATAACAGTGTTTAACTTAGGTCTATTGAATTAATGAATTAATGAGCGAATCTATTTTCTGATTCTTCAGATTCTTTAATCTGATAAATTATTGTGTTTCACTTTATCTTCCTTTATAAAATGTAGTCAAATGCAAATACAAGCCGACAATATCTAAGGTGCATGATTCCCAGAATCACACAAGGTATTAATTTTGATTATATATTATTTAAGGGGGGATAAGAGACATTTATGATTGACTCAAATACTCTAATCAGAGCTAGACTGAGAAATAAACTATGCTCCCAGCACATTGCTAAAGGCTCTAGTTGAAGCTGTGGCTTGCAGACAGAGTTGACTCTTCTAGCAGGTCAGGTTTTCCTGCTACTTCACAGGGGAGTCTAGATGAGGATGGCCAACTTCTAATTGTGACATGATTTTGATTGTTACAGCTAGGCCTCTGGACCTTTAAGTCATACACCTCTAGGTTAGGATGCAAATCTTTGTGGTTTGATACCAAGTTTTAATGATAGACACTGAGTGTGCATCTTTTATCTTTAAAATAAAGGGTTTGGGTAAACCCGAATAAATAGCTTCCCAGGAAGTAGACGGTATCTGTGACTACCTGGCCTGAGCACAGGTCATTTCACCCTTCACACAGGATTGACTTTGACATATTATTGTAACATTCTTAGGCATGTGAAGTTGTGTCAGAAACGGCAGCCCCAAGACCATTGGCTGTCAGTGTGACACACTGAGAAATAGTCAAGGCAGAGTGGAAGGTGATTCTTCTCTGCTCAGACCCAGAGTGGCATGTGCAGGTACTCAGAAGAAAACTAGATTACATGTAGCTGCATTTGACACAGAGAAGGAAAACTCTAAAAATGGATATCTCACATCATATTTAAGGCAGACAAAAATGACTAAATAAAAGAGAAGTGGGGATGATCTTGGCTTCGTTCTGAAATGCACCACTTTTAATCTTTCTAGAACATTTCACCCTGTCCAGCTTCCATTGTTTCCAGCCTTATTTTTCAAGTGGTTCCATCAGCGTTGCCTATTTTCCTTGGCATTTTTTTTTGGTCCAGAATCCCAAATGCTGCCCTGGTTGCCCACCCACCCTCTCCCCTTATGACTTATATTCTGTATCATCTCTCCCTTCACTTCTCTTTTCCTCTCTGTCACACCATACTTGTTAAAATTGTCATTTGCATTTAGCATTCACAATAACTTCATATTCTAGCACAGTGACTTGCCTGGGGAGGCTTTTGATAAATATTCATCTCAGATGACTTTCCCTGTCTCCTCTCCCTTCAGCTCTTCACCCATTGAGCCACGGAACCATCGGTCTTTTCATAGGTAGCAAAATAAATGAAGTGTAAGGATTTCACTTCAAGAAGAAATAGGAATGAGGACTTTGTCACTGACTTTCATGAACTGGGCTTCCAACTTTTAAATGTGGTGCATAATTGACACTTTGATACTTTTAGGCTAGGGTGTATTCTCACACTCTCATGGGGAAAAAATACTTGCTGACACAATCAGGAAACAGATGGTGACAAAGATCTTATACTTTGGTGCCAATCAATATGTTTTACTTGCCACTACTAAAAATCTCATTTGTGGGACCCAGGAATTTAAAGGAATTTTTCTGTCTTTTTTCCCCTATCCTTTAAAGACTATTTTTAAGAATCTTCAGGCTTAAAAGTTTTAGTTCATTTTAAATCTTCATTTCTATTAATGCAGTCTTAGCAAGGATTTTTCCCTTGTATCTGCCAGAAAAAAAAAAGTGAATAAAAGTATTTTACTCTTTACTGTCAGTGACAGATTAAGTCCTTCCACTCTTGCTGCTTGACATACAAACACCATCTTTGAGTACAGCCACCCTGGCCTAGAAAAAAGACCATCCCCTAAAGTTCTACAAGTATGCTTCCAGACAGTGGCCAGAACGCATATCCTGCCCCTTCATTTACCCAGGAGCATCAGCAACCAAGTAACTAAAAGGAATATTTTTAGATGTGTAAGATGGTAGCATTATTAAATAAGATACAAAACTTGATAGTCACATCTGACTGGGAACTCCTCCACCAGACCAGATGTTTCTGATGACCAGGGACTACTCTTTATTCACACAGCCATATCTATAAATACCAGTATAGCTGAGTTTGTACAAATTGGGCAGGCTAGTGTACACTATAAAACTAACTTCTTGTTTACATGTCCCTAATATATTTGGCCTGCATTGCTTCTATAATGTCTATTAAATGTACAAGTTAGGGAATCGTTACATGCCATCTGTCTGAGCCACTATGGGAACTTGATTTAATCAGATATCTTTCCTTTATTGTACTTTTTTCTCCATATTGTAATCTGTCATTGAGAGCTCTCAAACAACTTGGAAATATTTGTCGAATATGAAATGGAAGATATACAGTAAAAAAAAAAAACCTATAATGAGTACTTTACACCAATAGTAGATAAGGCATATAATTTAACCCTCAAAACACTTGTGCTAGGGAACTATTATTATTAGTCCCATTTCCCCAAAGATCAAGCAAAGATTCAAGGATATTAATTAGCCTATCACTACACAGGAACATAACCCTAGATCTGCTTGACTGTGATGTGCTTTGCATAAGAATACTTGGTTATAATTTTCTTGAGCCTATACTACCCCTGGGCTCCTGTTTCTATGCTCATAAACAGATCATTACTTCTAATTTCTCAGTTATTTCACTAGCAGTTTTCCCATCAAGACTTTTGGCTTTGACATTCTAAGTGCACTCTTCTGATACAGGTTATTACTTGCAGTCCTTTATGGAAGTTCACCAAAGTTATCCTCCTTGCTCTATCTCAAGAGCCATCTCTCCAGACGTCAGCAACCAAGGTTTACATAGACACCTGACTTTATCTGGGCACCGTGATGTACAATATCACAGCAACAAGGCATTTTTCTCTTTGTTCTGGGGAAACTTGAGCCATAATCCAGATTGCCCTGATCTAATTCTCATTCTGAGAAATTCTACAAACCTCAAACTGGTTAGTCTTTCAGAGGAATAACATAGTGGCATAAGCGTCAAATAATTCTTCTGCTCAAAACATTCCAGTAAATCCCAATTTGGTGCAAAGTAAAAAAATTGCTGGCTTTCCAAGGGCTGGTGGGTCACTCCATACTTTGGGCCCATCTCTGTTATCTCTCTGACATCCCTTCTACTATTCTGTCCCTGATTCATATGTCTCTGGCCATACTTCCCTCCAGATTTGCTCCTACGTCAGAGCTTTTCCACCAGCTGTCTTCCAGTCAAGTACACTCTGACCAGGTATTTAAATAACTCCCTCCTCCATCAGTTCTATTATACTAATCCCTGTATTTAAAGTTGTAGCCAAACATGGGCAGGAACTCTTAATCAGTGCCCTGTGAAGTTTCTTTTGTTGATCACATTTATCATTTTCTTACAGAGTTTATATTTTAATTATTTCTTAGGCCCATTATTTATTTTCTGTATGCCCTACTAGATGTAAGCCCCACAAAGACATGGGTTCTTTGAAAATTTATATTTGTCTGTAGCCCAAGCATTTGGAACAGAGTAGATCTCTAGCTATACAGTGAATGGATGTGTATTTAAATCAGACATTGTGTACCCTCAAATACCCAAATTTCACAGAAACAGCATAAAACAATATTAGTAATTATAATTATATGGCTTATGAGACTGTATTCAGCCCTTCCTATTTTATATATCTTCTAAAACAATAAAACCAACAAGAGTATCTGTTATTATAGTTAAAGATTGAGCTGCACACATTTTCTCAAAGGCAATTTAATTCTATAGATATTTTAGTTTTAGTGATAAGATGGCTTATTTGAATCAGTGAGCTCCAAGTCCATGTATTAGAAAACATTAAATTCACTTAAACTGAAAAACATAAATAAGTCAACACAAAAATACCAGCCAGACCTGAAGTTTATCTTTTCATCTGTCTGTCTCCAGTCACTGCTAAGCCTCCTGCTGCCTCTTTAAGACTATGAGATTCTCTAAAATACAGCTCTCTATTTCTCCCAACTCAAGAGGAAAACAGTCCTCCATCAGACATGGTGCTTTAGCTGAGACTTCCTTAAGCAGTGCACCAGATTTATTGCTGTCTTCATCACTTATCAATAAAACTGGCTTATACACCTTGCTCTATCTCGACAGCCGTCTCTCCAGACGTCAGCAACCAAGGTTTACATAGACACCTGACTTTATCTGGGCACCGTGATGTACAATATCACAGCAACAAGGCATTTTCTCTTTGTTCTGGGGAAACTTGAGCCATAATGTGCCAGACTGGTGTTCATGTGCTCCCCACACTCTTTTGTCTATTCTTTTTCTCTCTCCTCTCTCTCTTTTAAAGAAACAGGTGTTGCCATGGATTAGGAAAAAATTACATCATTTCAAAGAGAAGAGAAGAAATGAAAAGGAGAAAAAAATAAGGGGAAAAAGTGGCAACCAGACCCAAATACATTTGCACATATAAAGCTGCTCTAATGAGAGCCAAATTGATTTGACATTCAGTGGCAGTTTGAAGCCAAGAAAAGCAAAACAGCCTACAAAAGGCCTAGCTCATTGTTTATGGAGTGTCATACTCTATCATCTGTGAGGCCAGTAACAGGGATGGGAAGACCTTTAGAAGCAGGGTGTGTGCTGGGAAGGACTGTGTAGATACCTCCAATGTCAGATCTGATAGACGGATTGCACACACCTTACTGAGCTGAGATGATATTTGTCAAATAAGGCAGATACTCTCTGCAGATTACACATTAGACAGCAAATTTGTAAAGTGCTAGCATTCTTGGAGGATGTGTGTTATGCATCGGGAGACATATTTTGTGTTGGCCTAGAAGAATAATCCTCATAAAAATAGTAGCCAATAAAAGTGAGTAATAAATTATATGTCATTCAAATGGAACCACATGCATAATATTATGAAGGCACCATTACTATAACAAATAAAGGATAGCGCTCTCTCAGAGAGTAATATTCATCACAGGTGGTCACATGTACACAGCTTGCAGAAATAAGAAAGTCATACTAAAATAGAAATCTTTCCATTAACCTTATTTTTCACAAGAGAAGCTGTGTAAATGTTTAGTCATTTCAATAACATTAACTGGCCAGGGATTTACTGTTCTGTGGCTCGCTGTTTAAAATACCTGGAGAGGAATGAGGTGTTTATTAAATGTCAGCACATGACATGGTGGATTAAATAAGTTTTCCTAGAAATATGAAAACTCTAGAATGTTGCTGTCTGTATAGAAAGAATTTCTCTTCCTCCTCACCCTCTATCTTCAAGCCCAGTCCAATTACCCTTTTGATATAAGATTCTGCCTAAGATTAGATATTAATCTTTACATCTGGACTTTACAAAGGCATGCTGCTTTCAATGGAGGCTACTAATGAATGACACAAAATCCAAAATTTTACCCTCAATTTTCAAAACATTCACAGGCCAATCATAGAATATAGGTCTCCCTATCTCTGCACTATAGAATGAGACAAAATAATGTCATATATTGTTACATCAAAAATAACTATAAGTTCCATAATTAAAACACATACACTTTTAATGTAAATTCAAAAGGAGAAAGGCTAAGAATAATTGTCAGTAGAAATAATTGCACAAGCTGAAATGTTATTATTTATGCCTATACAGTTATATTCCATGTATCTTCTCAATGCCTCTTAATGCCTCTTTGCCTCTTGTGATCCTGAGGGTGAGGCATGAGGAAGCCTCATACCCTGCATTTGGATAGTAATGTTATCCACATGTAATAGCACCTTGCATGGAATACAAACATCTTACTCTCCACCAAAGCAGAATCTCTTGTCCTGAACCTGTGACAGGCACAAAAACCCAGTGTTCATCAGAATAGGATATAATGATTGACATAGTTTCTCCTCACCCACTCTACCACAACAATGCCATCATTAAAAAAAATTCTAAAAATGTGGATTGTGCTTACAAAAGTTTGTAAGCCTTGGACATCTAATCCTTACTTGCATGAAATTTTTTCCAAGCTTTCAGAATATCAAGCAAAGGTGCCTCGGGCCTTGAAGATCGGAAGCCCCCAGCACCATCTGGGCTGCGATGATGATGTTAGACATCTGGCAGCATCACGGCATGCCTCGATGATCAGAACATTTCTTTCCTGTTATTTTTTTTTTTTTACTTATGTGAGAAAGAAAAAGAAAGAGAGAGACAGAATAAGGACACCAGGACCTCTTGTCACTGAAAACATACTCCAGATGCAGGTGTCATTTTGTGCATCTGACTCTACATGGATACTTGGGAATTGAACCAAGCCAGCAGACTTTGTAAGCAAGTGCCTTTGATCAGTGAGCCATGCACCTAGCTCCAGAGCATTTTTTATTTTTTAAAAAATTATTTTATTTATTTTTGGAGAAAGACACAGAGAGAGACAGAGAGGGAGAGGGAGACAGATAGAGATGGGCACACCAGCAGTCTCTCAGCTGCTGTGAATGAAATCCACATGTGTGCGCCCCCTTGTGGTCAAGTGCGGCATTGCACGCTGCGTCACTGCATCTGGCTAAACGTGGGACCTGGAGTTTGGAACCAGGTTCTTAGGCTGAGCAGGCAGGCGCCTTACCCCCTAAGCCATCTCTCCAGCCCAGCTCCAGAGCATTTTAAATAGGTATATGAGGAACTATAGACTCAGGTAGCCTGAACATGGACACATGGAAGCCTTAACTTTAAAACTCAGCCATCTTTACCTTTGGATGATGTGGCCAAGGAAAACAGGGTTCAAAATAATGTTATAAGTAGTTGTGTAGTGGTCAAACAATTTTATGATTTAATGGAATAGAATAAGTATATAGGGATGAGTTATCATTATATTTAATAGTGGTATGATGAGTATAGATCCCAGTTTAGAGCCCACATAAAAGATAAAGATTCTCAGAATGTTCTCACACTTTCTGGGTGAGAGTTGTGCCCTATTTTTATTTGGGGACATCATTTCTATAAAAAGCAATAATAATATAAGCATGATTTAAAGTCGATATGTTGGTATTCAATGCCTTTGAAGACATCTAAGGAATAACTTAAGTCAAATGATTAGGAAAGCCTATGTACTCCATACATCAGAACTATTAATATAATTACCACTTTCATCCTTGTCATATAAAATGATGCCTGCTGATTTAAGTTAAAGAGCTTAAATCAGGGCTGCAGATATGGCTCAGGGGTTAAAGGCACTTGCTTGCAAAGCCTACCAGCTGAGTGCAATTCCCCAGTACCCACATAAAGCCAGATGCACAAAGTGGCACATATCTCTGGAGTTCATTGGCAGTGGCAAGAGGCCCTGGCATCCCCATAATCTCCTTCTCTTTCTCTCTCTTTCTCACTTTCTTTCTTTCTTTCTTTCTTTCTTTCTTTCTTTCTTTCTTTCTTTCTTTCTTCTTTCCTTCTTCTTTCTTCTTTCTTTCTTTCTTTCTTTCCTTCTTTCTTTCTTTCTTTCTTTCTTTCTTTCTTTCTTTCTTTCTTTCTTTCTTCTTTTTCCTTTCTTTCTTTCTTTTTTCTTTCTTTCTTTCTTTCTTTCTTTCTTTCTTTCTTTCTTTCTTTCTTCTTTCTTTCTTTGTCTAGCTCCCTCCCTTTCCATCTATCACATGTCCAGTTCAAATATTGTGTCTTGCCAGGCATGGTGGTGCATGCCTTTAATCCCAGTACTTGGGAGGCAGAAGTAGGAGGATTGCTGTGAGTTCGAGGCCACCCTGAGATGATTCCAGGTCAGCCTGAGCTAGAGTGAGACCCTGCCTCAAAAAAAAAAAAAATGTGGCTTCCTCTTGCTAGCTAGGTAAGCTAAAATAATTCAATTATGTTTAAACCTATTATTTTTTATGATAATGTAAATTTAATTAATTAATACTTCAATTGGCCCTCCTATAACTATTTTTTATTATTTGATAGACATGATACAAAAGATACTGTAAAGGTTAAATATGAAAAATGGTAGAAAGCACATAACACATATCACATCAGGATGATGGCAGTACTGATGAGTTTTCATTTAAGATTATTTCCTCAACATCATATCTGTTAAAAACTCAGTAATTAGGGTCTGAAAAGATAGTTCAGCAATTAAAGGCCCTTGCTTGCAAACCTACCAGTCTCAGTTCAATTCCCAAGCCACCCACATAAATCAGATGCAAAATGTCTTTTGCAGTGGCAAGAGGTCTGCACAGCCCCCACATGCAAAAAAAGGGGGGGGCATTTTTAACAACCTCAATAGTCTTTCTGAATTACAGTGAATTTTATGTTTATAAATTTGGAAACTATTTTAGTATTAATGGCAAAATATAAAGAATGAGAAGAAGGGTTGCTTATCATTTCTGCACTTTAATTGTTACTTAGTTAAACTATAACAAATATAATACCATTATGAAATTTCTGAGTTATTTCTACTTATCTGTTCTTCCTACTTGTCTGTTCTTCCTACTCTGTGTGTCTTTGTTAGCACAGGAATACATGAATTTCTGTACTGCCCAAACAGCAGCCTGTTGTGAAATGCTACCAGCCTTTAGTAGGCTTTGTCATTATGCATATACTGTCACTGCTTTTTTTCACAGGCCATGGCATGTCTTAATGTAAGGTGGCCACCATATCACTGACTAAATCATTAGGAAACCTAATATCAAATCAACATGTGTGCTGCTCTGGAGCAGAAGCAAAGACTGTACAGAAATATTTACATTTCTTTGCTCAACTTTGTTTTAAAACTGTCTACTGGATTTAAATTCAATAGTAATAATAGCCATTCCGACCAGGAGCCAGAAACTGTCTGCAGGTTGCAGATGAATACAAGGAAGTTTTGATCAGAAGAGAAGGCTCATGACGCTATTACAAGGCTCAGATAAGATTAGTTTCCAGTCTCTTCTGCCCTTTAACCCAGTTCACTGTCTCTTGGGATTATATCTGTGCTGTCACTTCACAAGGCCCAAAGCCTTGTGCACCGAGCTATCCTGGGCTCTCCCAACAGCTAGAAACTGGCTGTCCTAGAGAAGTAAGAGTTACTGGTGGTAATGTGTGGCATACTGAAAAGTCCAGGATTTCCTAAAAAAAAAAGAACAAATAAACTGTTGTGATGCTATTACTACCATAGCACACATTTCAGTACACAGGGAATGGAAGAATCCATATTTGTAGGTATTACCAAGTTTAGATAAAATGCATTTAGTCTCACTAAATAGATATATTTATTTATTCCATCATATTTTATCATTAATGATAAATGATGGAATAAATAATGATAATGATAAATAATGATAAAATATGATGGAATAAATAAAAATATCTATTGGAGCCCACCAACCTTACCAAAGCCCTAACTATATTTAAGATTCACCAATACTGAGCCCAGTGTGGTGGCTCAGGCCTTTAATCTCAGGACTTGAGAGGTAGAGGTAGGTAGATCGCCTGAGTTCAAGACAACCCTGAGACTACACAGTGAATTCCAGAACATCTTGGGCTAAAGTGAAACCTTTCTTTTTTTTTGTTTGTTTTTTTTGTTTGTTTTTTTTGTTTTTTGAGGTAGGGTCTCACTCTGGTCCAGGCTGACCTGGAATTAACTATGTAGTCTCAGGGTGGCCTTGAACTCTCGGCGATCCTCCTACCTCTGCCTCCCGAGTGCTGGGATTAAAGGCGTGCGCCACCACGCCCAGCCCGAAACCTTTCTTTAAAAAACAAGGTTTACCAATGCATGTTTTATATGGACATTTCTTATAGTTCATATAGTTGTGATTATGCTAAATAAGAGGTTTGGTTGGGGCTCATTTGTTTTTGTTTTTTTGCACAGCTATAATTTGAACCCAGGGCTTCACAAATGTTAGGCAAGCACTCACTCCACCACTGAGCTACATGCACAAACATTCTAAATATAAAGTATTATAGCTAAGCATTTGGCAAAGCTGTTCTGCCATCATTTAACTTATCTCCTTCTCAATCACTGTAAATGTAAAGAGATGGTATGCAATAGTAGAAAGTGCCTTAGTGTTAAACTGATATATGAGTTTGGTGCTTTAGAGAGATGGTTGAGACTCGAATGATCTGAGTGAGAGCCTTATGCTCCTCCTACTTGCGTTCTTGTTGAGTGAGTCAGAATACATCCATCACTTATAATTAATCAATGGGAAATTTGTCATATTTAAACATTAGACCTATGAAATCTTAGTCCTCAGGTAAATAAGTTTGGATGGCATTTCATCACACTGAAACAAAAAATGTGCCTATGAGATGGCCATAGTGGCCTACGCCTTTACACACCTTTAATTCCAGCCCTTGGGAGGTAAAGGCAGGAAGATTGTGAGTCTGTCACCAGCTACTCTATAGCAAACCTAATTTTAAAAAACTGAAACTGGGGCTGTAGGATAAGGCCTTAAGTTCAAATTGAAAATGATGAAAAAATCCTACGAATCAGTAAAATATCAAAGAAATCCATCATTATAATTTATGCCTGTGGTTGAACTCTCAGAATACATTTAAACTTGTACCCTGGGTCTAAAGAACCTTCTTTTTCATCAATTGAAGATTAGATTAAAAAAACTAATCGGTGATGACTGCTATTAATGGGCACATTGAGAACACAGAAGCATAGCAAGAGGAAATGTGGAGAAATATAAACACAGACATGAGCTGAGCCACAGTTGCACATAAGGATCTTGAACACTGAGGCTAGCAGGCCTCACATGAATCAAGCTTGGTAATATTTAGTGGATCATGAAGTTATAACAGAAAACTATAGTACTTCCCTATGATAATTGGTTTGCCTAAACAGGATGCCACAAAAACTGAATGTATTCAGAGTAAGAAGGCAAAACATTTCAAATATATTTTAAGAACATTTCCATACAAAATGTTTCCTATTTAGTTTTAGTTTTGGTGTTTCTAGCATAAGCACCCAAATAACCAGCATACTAAAACACAAAGAAAACGTCATCTGTTCCTAGAAGGCTCAACACTATTGTGGTTTTGCTAAATATATTTTTTCAAAGAATAATACTAGTACATATGAACTAGCTGGTGCCCTTTACAAACTGAATTAAGAGCTTTCTGTGATAGCAAATCCAGAAAAATCTCTCAAAGCTCCATTTTCTACCTACCCTTTCATGTCCATGTCTAGCTTGTGGTCCCCAACCCACTATTCTGTGACTTTATGCCTTCTTCCAATGGCCTATTTTATTCATTCTTCACCCTACCTACAACCCTGAATATTCAAAAAACCCATAGTTCCATTTCTTAGAGTAACATGTCTAATATAAATAGAATATAAACTGCATATATGTAATTTTCAATGGCTATATTTAAAAAGTAAAGTGAAATAGACAACACCTTTTTTAGTGCATTGTTTTTTAACTCAATATGCTTAAAACAATTATAAAAATATTGAAAGTTTATATTAGTTTATAGTAACATTAGTTTATAGTAACATCTGTTATGCATTTTACAGTGAAAGCATAGTTCCTTTGGGGTGATTTACCATCTAAGGTATTCCTGCACTACATGTGACTTTTGGCTGCCATGTTAGACAGTGCAGCTCCATAGCCCTTCATTGATCACGCTCTCAGAACTCACACCCTGGTCTGAGCACCTGCTTCCATTTTAGTTTCTCAGGGCACATCCTGCAGTATGCCACAATAAAATTTGCTTGGGTAATTTATACTTATTATTATTATGTACCTAATTCTGGGTACCCAATATTCTTGGACAATATTTCCATTTATACATTTTCCACCATAATACTTGTAAATACCATTTTCCTTTCCCAGGTGATGCCCATATCAACTACTTAAGAAAACTTAAAATGGCATCAGTATCCATATTTTGTAGATAAAGAAACTGAGTCTTAACAAAATTCAGCGACTTATTTAAGGCTGACCACTTAAACACTAGTCCAGTGGGATCTTTGTGGTTTCTAGTTTATTGGTCTAGTTCTTTATTGCCCTTTTCAAAATCGAGTATGAACCTATTTATTGACCACTGAATACAAATTTCCAAAGAGTCCAGATGTCCACTCAGTAGTACTCCTGCTCATTTGTTTCTGCAAGGACAGCAAATATCTACTGTTGCATGCATCACCAGCCCATAGATATCAAGTATAATAAAAGTCTATGAAATACATGGGGAAAAGATTTTTCTTCACTTTTAAGCAGAAACTAACACTTGGGCAATGATTAAATCACTTCAGGAAAACTCAAAGACACATAAAAAAGAAAATTCTTTTGGGGGGTTGCTTCTTGTTTATTTTTTAGAAATGAGGTGATCTACAAAGAGAGGACAGGCTTGTTCAGTTATAGCTTTCACATAATTACCACAAACCCTAATGCAAATTAGACTGTAGATCTGCTCAATGTACACTTCTGTGCTTGCCAAATTATGTTTGGCAATGTGGTCAAGCAAGAACAGATGCACCCTGGGCCGAGTTTTCTTGGGCTGTTCAATAATTAGGAGGACCATGTATTATAATAAACCACATCCCCTTGGCTAAGATTTGGATGCCAATTGCACACTAATTCACTTCCAAGTTTTTTGGAAGCTCACCAAGAGAGATGAAAATCAGGGATCTATAGTGTTTACTTCAGGAAATTTGTTTTAGACTGAATATGGCTCATTTATAAGAGGCATTGGGGAACTCTGTAAGAAATGTAACAATAGCTTGTTCAGGTTTTTTTCAGGTTCTGCTCAGCAGGAATTAGGAAGTGTTAACATGTTCCTTTGAAGAGTTTTCCTGTGTTGTATGCCAGTTCTAACTGTCTCCTTATGAATGCACTGGGTGAGCCTAAATGGAGGATAAACAGCAGTTTCCCATATCTGTAAAATATCACATTTCTGAAATGGAGGGTGAAATCATTTCAGTAAGACTTTGTCAACATTTTTTTGCAAATAAGTAGCAGATCTGTCCCTCAGATCAGAAAATGAGTAGATAGATAAAAACTGTTTTGGCAAGGCCAAAATATTCCTCTAATAAGAACCCTTGAATTATGTCAGCTGGTACATCTTAGTAACCCAACAATACAAAAATTATATTAGTAATCCGACGATCTAGAATGAGACATTGAAATTGTAAATAATAACACCTAAAACACCAAAGTGTATGCCATTGCCTTCTGGTTATCTTCAGCAGCTGGCAGTGAGTTGTCACAGCTTTCCAGCATTGCTCCTGTTCTCAGATGGATAGTTTCATCTATTTTGTTAGAGACCTGCACATTTGTTCCCAGTCTCTTTCTCCAAATTCTGTTTTTATTTTTAATTATTTATTTTGTTTTCTCAAGTTAGGATCTCACTCTAGCCCAGGCTATCCTAGAATTCACTATGTAATCTCAGGATAGCCTTAAACTCACCACAATCCTACCTCTGCCTCCCAAGTGCTGGGATTAAAGGTGTAAATTATATAAATTATAAATTATAAATTATAAATAAATTATAAAATTATAAATTATAAAATTCTATTTTTACTATTTGCTTGAGTCCAGTAGTAACTTGGACCCTGATCTGGATCTGTGCATAGTCTTGACCTCTCTTCCAAGCAGGACAGGCAGCCCATCAGTGCTGAGTGAAGCCAGAATATAGTCTCCAGTTGTCAACACTTTACAGATCTGGCTCAGCCACTTCATCTGAGGTCATGTTCCCCTGAGTAAGTGAGGAAGGCCACTGTTGTGCAAGATGATGCTGTGAAACAATGTTCCCTCTGTGCTTCTCCCAACTTTCTTTCATAGATATTCATCATCAATAAATACCCTAAATTCCATTCCATGTTATACATCCAGGAATCTACCCTTGACAATGATAAGAAAGTTGGTGCTTAATGTTGGTTGAGAAGACATCTCAGCCTATAATCTTGGCATCCTCTTTGAGACTTACAGTAAATCACTCCTTTCAAGAGCCTCCAACTCTTTCAGACCATAGACAATCAGCTGCTTGACTTGACTCTTTGGATTAGTTTTCATAGAGATGGTAAATATAGACTCCAGCAGTCAACTCTGAATAGTGGTAAGTAATCACTTTATCCACTTTTATCTTCACAAAAGCATAGATTCACATGCAGTCACCAGAAAGAATAGAGATGTCCCATATAGTTACCATTCAGTTTACCTCAGTGCTAACATCTAGCATAACTGATACAATTTTACAACCAAGAAATTGTCATTGATTCAATCTACTGATATTCATATTTCACTAGTTTTACATGTACTCAATTATGTTTATGTGTGTATAATTTCATGCAATTTTATGACTTTGTAGATTCAAATGACTATCTCAGCAATAAAAATGCAAGATGATTATAGAAGAGGATTCCTGGTACTACCCTGTAGAGATAGTCATAACAAGAACTATCCCAGCTCCCCTCCCTGATCCATTTAAATTCCAAATCTGTCTGGCATTGTTAGAATTTTGTCACTTCAAAACTATTAATGCAAACAGAATCATAACCTTTGGGGAGTACCTTTATTCATCAGGTTTATCTCTCTTGAGAATTATGTCATCCATCAGTGATACCACATCATGGAAGGAGGCACCACAGTTAGTTTAGTTATTCATCCATTGAAGGGTATTTGGGTTATTTTCAGTTCAGGGCAATTCAGGCAGAACCAATAAAGTGTGGGCAAACATTTTCATATTATACATGAATATATTATAGAATATATATGAATTACATAATATTACATATTATACAAATGAAGGGCACTTGGGTTGTTTTAAGTTCATGGCACTTAAGACAGAGCTGATAAAGTATGGGCAAACATTTTCATATTATATGTGAATATATTACATACATTTCATATTATGTATTATATTTCATTTTATATTATATTTAACAGTATATATGTATATATACATATGGCCAACAGAGTATTTGCTGACTTTACAAGCTAGAAAAATGAGTAAAGACAGCCATAATAATGAATATAATTTAATATTAAATTAAATACTCTATCATAGAATATTTACAGATGATTGATTTCTTCTCAATTCAATGAAATTCAAGATTACCTTAAAATGGGGTAGTCTACATTGCATATTAAATGAATATTCCTTATACTTCTTTACTTGTTCATCTAATGCTTGAACAAGTATTGCTTTTGACAAACTTTTTATTCAACTTAATTCAAAATCCATTTGATGTATTTTCATTTATTTATTTTATCATCCCCTGTTCTTTTAATAAATCATTTCTCTTTAAAAATTAGCTGATATATATAAAATAAAATTTTATGTATTTAGGGGTACTATGTGATATTTTGATATAGGAATACATTGTATAATATTTATTTTTATTAAAGTAAGGAGTTTCATTACATTTATAGCAGTGACATTTTTATTATATTGTACTACATTTCTCAAGAAGATGTACAGTTATAAAATTCTAGGCTTTCATTCATTAATGGTAAAGGAATGATATCTAGTTTTATGCTGGAAAATAATCTGTGTTATGTGTCAAATGATGAGATAATTTACTATGAAGACAATTCATATGCTATGTATTCAATAAGGTATTCAAATGTAGAAATTATTGACAGCACCAAACAATTTAGTTGAGACAAAGTTGAGAAAATAATGACTTCCAGACAAACCTTAATAATGCTAGATAATGTAATTGGGCAATGGAATGAAATGTAAAATTGAGTACAGATGAATATAAAGTAATATGCAGTGGCAGGGAAATTCAAAGTTATTTGTAGACATGTATAGATTCTGAATAAGTTACATTCATTCAAGAACAAAGAAAGGCATCACCATAAGCAGACCCACAAACCCTTAGGAACTGTTCTTCAAGGTGAGTCACCTGTTGACTATGCAATAAAAAGAAAATAATGAAGAAAACATTTTGCTTTTAACGAAATTGCCACATTCATATCAAAATCAAGTTTGCAGTCTTATCTACAAAAGATTACCTAATTTTATTAAGATTAAATGACAATAAATATATTTAAATGGTTAAAAGAGCTATGTTTGGGATCTGGAGAGATGGCTCAGTGGATAAAGGCACTTGCTCACAAAGCCTGCCATCCTAGGTTCAATTCCCCAGTACCCATATAAAGCCAGATATACAAAGTATTGCATGCATCTGGAGTTGGTTTACAGGAAGAGGCCCTTGTAGGAACATATTTTCTCTTACTCTCTCCAAAATAAATAATAAATAAATAAATAAATAATATTTTTAAAATGATTTATGTTTTATCAGGTTGCAATAGCAGATGTACTCTTTTTTTATAAGCAGTTACAAAGCAGATGAAATAAAGTGGACACAGGACAATAGGAAGCACTAGACAGAGATCCAGGAGTGGACAGAAATAAAAGATGTGATCACTGTAGGCAGGGGAGGGCGCTGCTTCAAGAGGTATTCCAGGTCAGAGCAGAAAGAGGAGCCAAACAGATTGGAGTTGAGTTTAAGAGGAAGAATTCATTTGGTGAAGCTAAAGTGGCTAGACTTTTTGAAGCAGAGTGCTTGAAAGGAGATTCCCCTTGTAAGGGAAAGAATGCTGGAGAACTACATGTTAATCTGAACAGGAAAGTGAGGCCAGGAAAAGAGAAGCAGGTAATACTGCAAGGCCACATTGCTCCATAAATATGCTTGATTCTCCCTAAGACTAGAAAGGCTTCCTAATACATAGCCTACAGAATAGAACTGAATCGCTTCAAAGTACATTACTTTTATAATCTCAGAGAATCATCCTAGACTAAGGGATATGTAGACCCTTCCTAATGAAACTTGAAAAGAAACTTCAAAAGATAAAGTTGAGCTGAGCATGGTGGCCCATGCCTTTAATCCCAGCACTCCCGGAGAGGAAGGCTGAGGTAGGAGGATCACTGTGAGCCACCCTGAGACTACATAGTAAATTCTGGGTCAGCCTGGTCTAGAGCAAGTTCTGACTTGAAAAAACAAAACACAAAATAAGAGCTGGAGAGATGGCTTAGTGGTTAAGGTATTTACCTGCGAGGCCCAAGGACCAAAGTTGGATTCCTCAGGACCCATGTAATAAGCCAGATGCTCATGGTGGTACATGTGTCTGAAGTTCATTTTCAGTTGGCTAGAAGCCCTGACATGCTCATTCTCTCTCTCTTTCTCTCTATCTATCTCTTTCTCTAATAAATAAATAAAATATTTTTTAAAAAGCTAATGCTGAGTCTCAGTAACTTAATAGTATCCTACAATAAAACTTCTAAATATTTTAAATGAGTATGTTTCTTTAAAATCCATGAAATGGGGGATGGATAGATGGCTTAATGGTTAAGGTATTTGTCTGAGAAGCCTAATGACCCAGGTTCGATTCCCTAGTACCTATGTAAGCCAGATACACAAAGTGGTGCATGCATCTGGTGTTTGTTTGCAATGGCAAGAAGCTCTGTTATACCCAATCTCTCTGTATCTCCCTCCTTCTCTCTCTTCCTCACTCTTTCTTTCTCTAATAATAAATAAGTCAAATAAATATTTTTTTAAGTTTAAAAAAATTACAAAATGGGATTACGATATATCTTGATATTAAAGTAATGACCTAGCAGGGACAAAGCCCTGGGTTTGACTCCTAGCACTTCAAATGATAATTAAATAATAATAATAGAAAATACACAAAGGCAAGCCAGGCGTAGTGGTGCATGCATTTAATCCCAGTACTCAGGAAGCAAAGGAAGGAGGATTGCCATGAGTTTGAGGCCATACTGAGGCTTCATAGTGAATTTCAGGTCAGCCTGAGCTAGAGCAAAACCCTACCTCAAAAAAAAAAAAAAAAAAAAAAGAAAAAGAAAATACACAAAGACATAAAATTCATATATGATAACAGCCACTCAAATATTACCAAGAATATTACAAATAAATAAAATATGACTTGTAACCAAGATAAAAAACAATGATTATAAATATGCTTTCACATGAACAGATAACAATATAGCTTAAAAGAATGCTAAGGGCTGGAGTGATAGCTCTGTCATTAAAGAACTTACCTTTTTAGCATGTAGACCTCAGTTCAATTCCCAGAAGGTACATCAAAATGCCAGGCATGTTGGCCTGCACCCATAATCCCAGTATTGATGACACAAAATGTCAGTAGGACACATGTGATCTAAATAGCAGCATGCTTGATTAAACCTGATCATACTAGTATTCATGCAATAGATAATACTCATATAGTACAATGGTGCAGAAAGAAATGACCATTACTGTGAGTTTTATGATGGTTTCATCAGTGGATAAGTCAAAATTGATCAAGCTCTGTTTCAGTGATGAGGTTTTGGGAGCCTCTGTGTCTCTGGATATCTGGCTTAGTGGGAGTTGGATGTTCTCTGTGTTTATCTCCTTCAGCCTTTTTCTGATGTCATGATCGCCATGAACGCTGAACTCTTGCCCTTCCCCTGCGTTGTTCTATGGTTTCAGCTGGGGCCCTGGTGAGGTGTGGTTAGCTGATCGTCCCTTCAGGTTCGTTGTCCACCTGAAAAAAGATAAGCAAATTCTCCAACGGAGAGAAAAGTTAGTACTAGGTAGAAGGGATGACCGTGTATGTTTTGGAGGGAATTTTGTATGTGTTTGCTCTCTTCTAGCCCACATTTGGTGGTATCTTGCTTGGAGTCACGAGTTGGGGCATTATGCACAAAGACTGGGGCCTACACCCCAGAACTCTTGACTAACCTCACAATGCACGACCCACATTCTCCATAGATGAGGGTCTCTTTGAAAGTGGGAGGACAGGGAGGAGGACAATGGAACCAATACTATGAATGTAAAATCAGAATAATATAAATTAAAAAAATAAATTAAATTAAAAAAATTGATCAAGCTGTATACCTTAAATATATACAGTGCATTGTGTTTCAATTATGCATGTGTAAAATAACCAAAAAGAAAAAAACTAAAATCAGCATAATTTTAAATAGCCTCAATAAAGTACTTAGGAATAAATTTCCAAAGGTCTATCCAAGTAAAAAGCCTTCAGTGTTAAATTACATGAAAAATAAGCAATGCCCATAC
Source organism: Orientallactaga sibirica (assembly GCA_036365145.1). Taxonomy (NCBI): domain Eukaryota; kingdom Metazoa; phylum Chordata; class Mammalia; order Rodentia; family Dipodidae; genus Orientallactaga; species Orientallactaga sibirica. Next base: position 35,770,394 of record JAEOAD010000006.1, on the reverse strand, counting down.
CCTGAAACCCACTTTGGGTTAAAGAAACCCCTGAGACTACATAGTTAATTCCAGGTCAGTTTGGGCCAGAGTGAGACTCTACCTTGAAAAATGAATATATATATATATATGCTAATAGTGAAGAAATATAAAAATACATCATGGTAACATTGATCAAATGAAAGTAGAAGTGACTATTTAAATTAGATAAACAAAATTTCAAAACAACAAATATTAGTAGGGCTAAAATAATCCAGTTCAAAATAATGGAGTCTGTTTATCATAAAGCACCAGTATCCTCTGTGCATTTGCAATTAGTAACAAAGACTTGGTGAGTGTGATGCAATACCTGAAAGAACTGAAGGTAGAAATAAGCAAATCCACAATTGCAGCCATGGCTTCAATGTCCTATTCTTAATAACTGATGCACTAGAGAAGAAATCAGTATTGCTACAGAATACTTAGCAGTATCAACCAGTTTGACAAAGTATATATTTATAGAATGCTTGACCAATTTGTACCAAAACTCATATTCTTGTATTCTGCTCTAGATTTTAGTTTATTTTTTTTGAGAATTTTAATACAAAAAGATGCTGTAATTTGATTGTGTTCCCATTCTATTACTCTCTTTGTTCCCCTCCCCCACCTCTATTCCACTGAGCATCCTCTTCAAATGTCAAATCAGGAGACCAGAAAAAAGGAAGAAATAAATGTCCAGTATCATAAATGAGTGATGTAATTATGTATTTTATAGGCATTCATAGACTAATAAAATATAAATTTACCTAAGATGAAGTTGAAAATATATTTGAATCACAATTTCTCAATTAAAATAGATAAGCTGAATGGTTGAATGATCTTCTATTAGTGAAACTTGAGCCTTTCTGTTTATATACAAAAAAGGTCATAGACTCAAACTTATGTACAGTAACTATGACATTTTGAAAAGAAAACCTAGGAGAGTGTTTTATTTGCATGATTAGGTGAAATTTTATAAACAATATATAAAAGTTCCTGACTAAAAAAATCACATGCAGGCTGGGGAGATGGTTTAGCCTTTAAGGTGCTTGCCTGCGAAGCCTAAGAACTCATGTTCAAATCTCCAGGTCCAACATAGCCAGACTCACAGTAACACCAGAGTGCAATGTTACACATGCCCACAAAGGGGCCCACCCATCTGGAGTTTGTTTGCAGTGGCTGAAGGCCCTGGCATGTCCATCCTCCCTCCCTTTCTCTCTCTCTCTCTCTCTGCCTTTTTCTCTCTCTCAAGAATAAATAATAATAATGAATCACATGCATCATATTTCATTTAATTTTTTTAAGCCAGAAATGGTGGCTCACACTTTTATTTCAGCACTCAGAATGCTGAGGTAGGAAGACTGCTATGAGTTGGAGGCAAGTTAGGGCTACAGAGTGAATTCCAGGTCATTCTGGGCAACAGTGATGCCCTGGGTTTAAAAAAAAAAAAAAAAAAAGCAGAAAAAGAGAAAAAGAAAGCTGGTTCAATAGTTAAAGGCACTTGCTTGCAAAGCCTGATGGCCTGAGTTCAATTTCCCACTGACCAAATAAAGCCAGATGCACAAAGTGGCACAATCATCTGAAGTTTGTTTGCAGTGGCTAGAAAGCCTGAGGTGCCCATCCTTTCCTCTCTCTGTCTCTATCTCTCTCTGTCTTTCTCTCACACATAAATAAATAAAAATAATTTTTTTAAACAGACAAGGTAAGGAAAAATTTTTCTTCAAAAGACACTGTTCACAAAGTGTATAGGCAGGGCTATGTCTTATTCCAGATCTATAGAGACAGAATCTCCAGAGATGGGATTTCATGTACTATTTTGCAAGCAAGTGCCTTTAACCTCTGAGCCATCTTCCCCACCCCTCACATTCCATTCTGAATCACAATCAATGAGCATTACTGCCTCAATTACTCAAAAGTAAGAATGTGAGAATTTCATGATACCATAATACCATAATGATAGCCTGCTTCTAGGACTAACATCTAATCATGGGAAGAAACAAAAGGCAAACATTTTTATCTAGGACACAAAAACATAAAATCAAGTACGAGATGATTAAAACAGATGATTAAAACGAGATGATATCCAGGCCGGCATGTACATGGATGATCTCCATGCAATGGAATGAACTCAGCACAGAACAGGAAGAATGCAGCAAAGTGAAAGATGAAAAAATATTCAGAGGAGATGTCCAAATGCAGTATTGGAAACATTCAATGTTTACTAAAATACCTTTAAAATAAAATGGCCCCAATGACAAGGAGACAATCTGCGTAACCTAAATGACCTTCTGAAGAACCACCCTTGACAGCCTCTCCACCTTATACAGCTGAGAGTAGCAGCATCCAAGGCCATTGGCAAGACATTCCTGTTTATAAGTTGGGTGTCAAGAGACTGCCCAAACACAACCTACATCCTTTGATACCTTGTGGATTTGCTTTTTGTCGGAAAACTATAGCACTAGGATTTTATATGGCTTATCTTTTATATAATGTATAAAGTTATAAGCAAAGAGTAGCAAATAGGACTATTTGAACTTATGTGTAACTGACCAAGTCCCCAGAGTGTGAACCATGTCTGTCAGCTCTAGGCCTGAGTGATGGTTTTCAGATACAGTAAAAAAAGTATAGATAATGACAACCCTAGAAACCATTGTCATAATAAGACTCAAGCAACTGAGGTTTTATTTATGTTGTATATCCTCATGTCCCCAGCTGAATATTGGAAATTGAGATGTGTACATCTGAAGAAAGATGATAAACAGATAGATAACTATTACATGATTATAAAAGGAAATATAGCTAAGCATATAATTATTCCCATTACTATCACCCAGCGTTAGTTGCAATTGATACTTGGATGTCAGCTATCTGTGCACTGACACATCCAGACCCACAAAAGCAGAAACATCTGTAGGTGCCCTTTGTGTTCCCAAGAGGTAAACAAAATGTTCCCATCTGCCTACCTCTACTATCCCAGCTATTATGCCATGCTGGCTAAGACTCAGCAAGCCTTAAGTAAACATGGAATCTCTAAGAAATGTGAGAGCAGAGTCCTGATCAACCAAAGCTCACATATGCTGAATTCCTATTTTGCAAGTTAGTAACATAATTTATATAAATGTTACAACTATAATTTGTCTCTTCTTGCTTATCAGCTTGTATTCTGTACATGGAAACACTATTGGTAATGAAAATGCCTTCCTTTTGTCCCAAATTATTCCTGCTAGAAAATACAAATTTCCATTTAGTTACAAGATATATGATTAATTAACAGCATAGATTAAAAGGGTCATAGATGACATTCTGTGTGGCGATTATTCCAGTTCCTCTACTTTTTCAAGCACCTGTCTTCAAAGTATAGCAATAAGTTGGTGCATGCAAGGAAATGCCAGACAGAAAGGAACTATTAATTGTGGTTCATTTGTGCTGTCCTTTCTCCATGTCCACGGGGATCCAAATTACTAATTCTTTATTGGATTTGTCATTGAAAGTGTTGCCAGCGTGGAATTGGAAAGAGAAAACAATGGAGCGTCCTCTGTAGAACACTGAGCACAAATCCTGGAATTAGCCCTAATAATTAAGGCATCTTGTGAAGGGCTTTGATGGCAGGATAAACTCATCTGTTCCCAGCATAGGACTCGTATCAATTTCACTTGGCCTGGGGGAGACTGGTACAGAGCACAGGAATCAAAACACAGCAGCTGACCGCCTAGACAAAACCTGACACTGGTCACAGGCAAGTCTCTCCAGTGTTATCTCTAAGTGAAGGGGTTTTCAATAAGTTAAACTACCAACAGGGGTTAATGTAAAATCAATTTGATTCTATTTCTGAATTAATGCTTTTAAAAATCTGCGTTTATAATTTCTGCTTATCAAGGATTGCCCTTCTGCTATAAAAACGGAGCCAAGACTCAGTTATCAAATACTATGAAGGGTTCTGTTAATTAGATAGTGTATCTGTGATGAGTTGTTGACACTGAGATGATGTGTGTTAAATAATTTTAAAATATTCTGTGGGGCACTAACTTGGGGGCTCATAGCATGATTCTTTTATTTTTCAGACCCTGCTTAGAGTTGAGTTAGAATCTCTTAGTAAAAATAAATGTGATGGTTGTAGCACACTTCTTAAACACAAAACCATTTGTACCTCAAAAGTCTATGTTTAAGAGAATGAATCTCCTGGTGTGTTTTATTAAACTGCTGCCGACCATTCTTACTAATCCAGCTCTTTACGTGCCGGTTGGTCTTTAACTGCTTGGTAAAGACTGCCAGGAAATGCATCATACTGTTATTAAACACAATCTTGGGGTTTGCTCTTTTCATACCGTTTCTTGTAAAAGCTTTTTCGGTGATTTTCCTCTAGCTTCTCTTCCTTTCCCCACATAGACAACTTGGGAGAAACCTCAGCAATTTAAAAGTACTCCCAATGTAAGTAAATAAAAGTGTTAGACTTTAAGGGCTTTTCTTTCTATTTGCCAAATTTCCTTTTCAAGTTATGGTCTATAAAGGCAGAGGCCAAGAAGAGTCTGTGGGGAATGGCTTAATGACTCAGAACAGACAGCTATCTTTGTATTTTCTAGAGGAAGAAAAATGTTGGACACAAATTTTTAATATCCAAAAACATTCTAGTTAATTAGTCCATATATATCAGTATGGAGGATTAAACATAGAGTTTTATACATACTAGGCAAACATTCTCTAAGTGAGGTATAGTCACCAACCTTTGATGTTTTTTTTTTAGACAGGATCTCATCATGCATTCTAGTATAGACTCAAACTTACCATCCTCCTGCCTCAGCCTCCTGAATGCTGGGATTACAAATGTGTGACACCAGGCTTAACTAACATATAAATTATTAAAATAACAAATCTTTCTCCATTATCTCTTAGATTTAATTTTAAGTTCTTATTTAAATGGTGATTTGGGGCTGGAAAGAAGGATCAATGGTAAAATGTGCTTGCTTGCAAAGCCTGAAGGCCTAGGTTCAATTCCTCAGTACTCATGTAAAGCCAGATGCACAAAGTTATGCATCTGGAGTTCATTTTCAGTGGCAGAATGCCCTGGCCTGTCCATCGCCTTTCTCTCTCCTTCTTTCTCTGAAAAAAAATATTTAAAATAACTAAATACTGACATTACTTATGACTTTCTTTGTTAAAAATTGTCTGCTTTCTCATTCTCTGAAGAATATCACCTACTTTAGTAATTGTATCTCATAAGATTTGGAGGCCTAAGGCTTCAGTATTTAATCATTATGTGTTTCAAACAGTAGGTACATACCTTACAAAAGAATGTGACCCTTTCAGGGTCATGAGGATCTCTGAAATAACCACAAAACATGAGAACAGTGAGTTCATGCCCTAGTACTTCCACCATTCCTGTGGCCCCAGGGTTGCTGGCTGCATAGGTATCCATGCCCACATTTTTAAAATATGAAATTAGAATTTATGTATATCCTTTCTATCTGTGTCACTATGATTGTTTTTGTGGAAAGAACTTACTTTTAGTGGATAAGAAAGCTCACATGAAGAACTACTTGGCAAGTAGCCATTCTGAATTGTTTTGGCCATTTTCATCTAATGGATATTTTGAAGAAAACTAACAATGAAAGAATATAGTATCAAATAAAGGAGAAAACACTGGCTAAGGGGTGTGGGTCTTAGTCACAGCACTAAAAACTTAGTAACCACAAAAAGCTGTGGAATTTCCGAGGCCAAAAACTGGAATAAAAATGTTTGATTGTGTGTTTGTCAGCTAGATATCAGGGTGCTATTAACAATTTAAATGGAAGAGAGATTTGTTTTTGGCTCATAGTTTTAGAGGTTTCAACCCATGGTCACATGGATCTTTCAGTTTTGCATAGGATAGCTCTCACAGGTGAAGGTGGATGGTTTAGTAAGGGTGGGTAGGAGCATAGGAAGCAGGAAAGGAAGAGGTTGAGCATTCTGTATGTCATTCAAGGGCGTACTGCCAATCATCCACTTCTTCCAATAGAGGCATTAAGTTTCCACAATCTCCAATATATAAGCTTCTGAGGAACATTTAATGGCCAAACAATAGCAAGGTGTTACCTTACTCCATTTCAGTATACAAATGTCATGACTCTCTAAAACAGCCAAAGTATATGGAGGAGGACCATGGGAAATGCCCTAACAGTTATTGATAATAAACTCTTCTTTTATTCTTGATTCAAGAATGTTATTCATGAACTCCCTCTCCCAAACTCTCAACTTGGAAGTAAAAGTTATCCTTGGGGACTGTAAACGAGCACTATAACTAAGGGCAACTCTGTGGTCTTAACTTATTAGTTCTTGTGGCAGCCTTCCTTGTATTCACCAAAGTATGGTGAAGTTTTCAAAGTATCTATTATTTGAAAATATATCATAGAAGATTATGCTTTAAGGCCTAAAAGGCTCAAGAATTTCAAAACTATTCCTGCAAAGCATTTTCATGCTATACTTCCAGTGGCTAGTATATAATAGAGATTGCAAATGTCTATTAAATGTTTGAAGAATTGTTCACAGCAGCCTAAAATAAGCATGAGGGAGATTTGAAATTAAGTGAAGTAGATCATCTTTAGGAATATGACAAAGAGAAGGATGAAAACAATTGGAGTTAGGACATGGAAAATGTGCTGACAAAGGAGTAAACCGAGAGGGATTGTGTAATTTCTGACTTAGGACAGCCGGTGATGCCATGCAATGAGAAGAGAAACATGGGTGAGAGCAAGGGTGGTCAGGCAATGAGTTCAAAATTGTATGTGAAAAGTCAAAAGACTTACTGGACCTCAGAGGGAACACAAAGACTCATTTGGTAGGATGCCATATGTATATATTTGATAACAACATCTATTACTTATCCATCCATCCATCCATCATAGCCCATCCTTTCTGTAGTTGTATTTTTCTTGGGACCTCTGATTAATACACATGTAGAGTAAGTGTAGAAGAAAGGTTTGGTGGCCCAATCACATACCAAAATCTGCAAATATTCAAGACTCTTACATAAAGAGTAAATTTTGCATAGAATTTGTAGATATAGATATGTATATACATATATACATACATACACACATATATATATATATACGTATTCATTTCTGTGTATGTACTTTTAATCATCCCTATATTGTTTATAATACTTGGAACAATGTTAATAATAGGCAAATTATTACACTGCAGTTATGGAATAATGACAAAAAACTACACATGTTCAATATAGATACTTTGTCCTAGAAATTTGAGGCCTGTGGTTGGCTCACAGATATGGAGGACTAATGTGTACCAACTTGAAATCAGAAGGTATGATGGCTCCAACTTTGTTTTACTTTTCAAGTTTATATATACAGTCTCTTTATCATATATATATATAGTCTCTTTCATTTTTTATGGATTTTAGAATTACTTTTTATATTTCTATGAAAATATGGGAATTTTAACAGGGGTTGCATTGAGTCTGTATATTATTTGGGTAGTATGAACATTTAATCATTTTAATTCTTCCAGTTCAGGATTTTTTTTTCATTTTTTGACTCTTGTTTATTTTTTAATTTCTTTAATTGATGCATTATATTTTTCAGGATGTTAACCTTTCAATTCCTCCATTAAATTTGACTGACTATTTTATTTTTTTAGTTATACTATCATATTATATATGACTTTTATCAACGTCTTCAGTCAGGTCATTTTTGTTTTAAACCCACAAATAATCCTGTGTGTTGATTTTGCTTCATGCACTAGGTTGATGTCCTCTGTCAGTTATCAGGCCTGTTTGGAAGGTACAGGGTTTTCTGTGTGTAGGAGCACATTCTTTTCAATTACTTTCACTTTATTTCCTCCTTTCTACTTCTGAAACTTGTTTATTTGACTTGTCTGATTATTATTTTTTTTAACAATTTCAAATTTTAATAAGGAGCTACAATAACAAGAGTATTGTCACAACATAATCAAAGGGCTCATTGGAACAGAACTGACAGTTAAGATTTTTTTTGGGGGGGGTGACTTCTTCAATTCTTTCTAAAATATTTTGTTATTTATTGTTCATTTTATAAATTTTTTATTGACAACTTCTATACTTACAGACAATAAACCATGACATTTCCCTCCCCTTTCCACATTCCCCTTCAGAACTCCACTCTCCATCACATCCCCTCCCTTGCTCCATTAGTTCCTTTTGTAATTTGATATCATCATCTTTTTCTCCTATTATGAAGGTATTGTGAAGGTATTTCTAGGCACTTCGAGATCATGGATATTGAGGGCAATTTCTGTCTGGACAGTTGTATCCTTCCTTTGGCTCTTACATTCTTTCCACCCCCTCTTCCACAATGGACCCTGAGCCTTGAAGGGTGTGCTGGAGATGTTTCAGTGCTGGAAACTCCTCTGTCCCTGCTTCTCAGCATTATGTTGTCTTTTGGGTCATCCCACTGGTCATCTCCATCTGAACAGAGAAGCTTCTCTAACCAGAAGTGAGAGTAGCATTAATATATGAATATGAATATTAAGTGTGGTGCTTTCAGGGCAGTTTGGTGGGAATAATATATACATTTAGCCAGACAAGAGCAGGCTTTATACCCTGGAGCAGACAGCTTCAGGTTCGCTGAGATGAACTTCCAGACCAGGCACAGTGATGGAGGAAGGGATATTATTTATTGAAGCTTACAGATCCAGGGGAAGTTCCATAATGGCAGAAGAAGCTGGCCTGCCTTCACAGGGCCAAGCAGAGAGAGAAAAACCCACCAGCCACACAGTACAGCACACTTTGCATATCTTTACAATGGAATCTCAAACCCACCATCACACCTTAAGATCCGCCAGTGACATTGCCTCCAGCAAGGTGGCTGCAGATGCAAACTATAAACTAATAAAACACTGAATATATTGTGGGCCATATATTCAAACTACCACATACCCCTAAGGCTCATGACCCCCCTGCCATAGACTTTTGATTAGTTTTTTCAGTACCAAGCATGTATTCCCTCCCATAGAGAGGGCCTTCATTCCAATTAGGGAGCAGTTGTTCTCCCCCTAGAGCAGACATGTCACTATTGCACCTGTTCGGTCATTAGGCCCATCTGGCCAAACTTGGGGCTTCCAGTGTCCACTCTTTTCACCGCTGATGACTTCTGTCTCTCATATGGCTGCATGCAATGCAGCCTTTTTTCCAGATTTCAGTTGGCTAGTCTACAGAGAGAAGATTTTCTGCTCAGCACAAGCTTGCTTTCTCAGTGACCTTGCCACTCAGGCAAGTGATGTCTTCAGCAATAGGGTCTTGCTATCTGTTTCTCAAGGGAACCCAAGGACCTTGGCAATAGCCTTTAATGTTTTGGAGGCTACGGGGACCTCCCTGGCCAACAACTCACTGGAAGATATCCCATCCCAAGCACTGAAATTTTTCTAGTAATGATCTATAGCTTCTGGATATGCCATTATTCAAAAAAGTAGGTTTACATAAGTCTTATTCAGAATATCTTAAATTTTGATTGACCCTCCCCTCGCCCTTCTTTTACACAGTCTCTTCCCCTGGCCTCACTTAGGCCTTTCCCTCCCTGTAATTCTACTAATTCTTTTATATAGTACTTAATTGTTATATTGAAAACAATTTGCAAAACATCATTAGTGTCTCATAATGAGTAAAACTGCTGGATTTACAGAGGAAGAGGAACATTTAAATAACTATAAAACAGTGGATCAGATATAGTAATATGATAGAACCATAGAGTGATAAAAGAGAAAGGTCATTGATTGAAATAATTGGGGCAGTATTTGTGGAGAAAGGAGTTAAATAATTTTACTATGATCCAATCCTTCTGTATAATTATGAATATCCTTCTGGAAAAATAAAGAGGACAATGAATCATTCTAATATTCTTGTACATATGATAACTGGAATTCTGGCAGGATAGACTACTGGTGCAATATATTCCTGGTTCAAAATTGCTTAAGTTAGACAAGCCTATGAATTTATGGTTAAAAATCTACCAAGAAATGTAGCATGTTATACAGCTCTCTGAAACATGGAATGGAGATATTTTCTACCTTAAATGTCTTAATTGGGAGAGGTCCTCATTAGAGACTATTATTATGAATAGAAGAGCACATGTCTACAAAAATAGGAATGTGGTAAGTCCTGTGGGATACTCCAGTCTTTTCTCTGTCCTTCCTTTGTTTGTTGAATGCTATTATGCTTGCACTTAGTTGTAAAACTTGATACCAGATAAAATTAGATTTGTGTGAGTCTTGCTTGATGATGTGTTCCTTGGAGTTAACTCAGTCTTCACAGAGAAGTTGATATCAAATGAGCTTTAAGAGACCTGTGCCATCTGAAAAAACAGAGATGTGGGAAAATGTTACAAGCAAAGAAAGAAAAATAACAGAGAAACATATAAATATGCTCAGGCCAAAACATATCTTCTAGGTGGGCAGGAGTTCACTTTATGTCTAAATGAGTGATAACAAATAAGATGAGTGTTTTAATTACAAGCTTGGGACCTTACACTTAAATCTTAGAATAACTGAAGAGGCACCTAAAGCTAGCATCCAGAATTACCACACCTCAGTGGGAACATTGGATAGCTCTCACCAGCAGCTATGGGCAGGTGGCTACAAAGCTCAGAGAACTTGTGAGGGCTGAAGCATGAAGTAACTCAGCAAAAGGATTCTCCACTGAGACCCATATACTTGAATGGATCAACTGGCACCATACAAAGTTCTTGAGGACTCTGCTGTTGCTCTTATTCGTTGTCCTGCTTTTACCATTTAAGAACCGTTTTCAATTCATTTTGGTAACAACTTTGAAATACATCTTCAGGATCAGATAGGCAGCCACTTTATAATCAAGTATAAGCACTTGACTTCTCTCTATTTATAATTGCTTTGATACTAATAGCAATTTGAACTTCCATGGAAAAACAAAGAAAAGTTAGAGACAATGCACCAAAGGCCAAAATTTCTATATTAACCTGAATATTGAATTTCTACAATTTTTTATTCATCTGGAGGAGGTACAAATGTGCCATGACACTTGGGGGAGGTTAGAGGTTACCCTCGGAGTGTCAATTCTCTTCTCCTTCCACCTTCTTTGAGACAGGGTCTCTAATGTTGTTTTGCCGCTGGGAAGTCCAGTTCAGTTGGCCCAAGTGCTTCCGGATTTTCCTGGCTTTGCTCCCATTGCTGCCTGGGATTTGGGATCACAGACACATACACCACTTTGTATCTATGTCCTCGGATTTTTGCAGCTGTTGCTCTGTTCTCAGGACCTTCACCTTTGTCTTCCAAACCATCTGACTTATGACTTGGCTTAGCAAGCTGCTCCAGCCCCACAGGTAATAGAGGTTCTTCACCAGTTCTATTCCTCAACTCACCTTAGTTTCTTTTAAGCCAATCTACATCTTTGAACATCTTTTACTTATCAAGTTCTACTCATATACCCCTGAAATGCCATTCAATTTCTACCATGATTCATCTAAAGCATTAAAACTCAAAGTTATTACTATGTTCACATTGCAAGTGTCAATTTGGTTCAGCCAAGAAACATTCATAAGAAAGAAAACACAGCTGTCACACTATGCCCTTAGTTGTCTTTTGGGTCAGGTGTGATCTATACTAGTTATATAAGCACAAAATAAACACAAGGGCAGAAAGATGGCAAGTGCATGAACAATCATTATGTAAGATCCAAGTGGTTTTTTGAGAGGTAGGTACATCCAGAGCTGATATGATACCTTAAAAAAACAGCATGGAATTGCTTCATATGAGATTAATTCTACAGAAAAGATTGGCAAACTTTGAAATAAATATTTCCACATTCATACAAATAAATGAATTAATAGCTGCTGCTTTGAAATTAATTATTAAAATGGAAAAAATAAAACTTTGTATAAAATATCCAATTAGAGCTATTAAAATAAAACCTGCCAATATATGAATGAAAGTAAATTATATATAATGGAAGACAGAGTGTGTTGACTATAGGAAAAGGAGTTAAGCATCCACTCAATATGTCAGAAATAATGAGATTTTTTTTTAAATAAGAAAATCAGTTTTGGGATTTTTAAAACAAATGTAGAAGCTCCACATTCATCTAATAGAACTTCCATTGTAATGAACTAGAGGGAATGAAAGAGAAGCATTATGCAGAGAGCTACTTGTTAAGAAGTTTGCAGAATGGAAGAAAGATGTGAAATAATGTATACCAGACACTAAAATAATAAAATGATCCCACACCAAATGCCATGTTCAACTAAAAAATATCAAAGATAAAAAGTACCATCTATCTTAACAGTGGAGTTTTCAACCCTCTATCATACCCTCCAAGGCTCAGGTTCCATTGTGGAAGAGGTGGTAGAAATAATGTAAGAGCCAAAGGAAGGGTGAGACTCCTTCCACTGCTGTAGTCCAGACCCAAAATGGCCTTGATATTTATGATCTTTCAGTGCCTGACACTAACTTCACAAGACCTTCATAATAGGAGGAAAAGATGATGACATCAAAATATAAGAGACACTAATTGAAAAGAAGGGATTCTATGGAGGATGAATTTGAAAGGGGAAGAAGGGGGTGGGGTAGGAATTATAATGGTTTCTGGTCTATGCTTATGGAAGCTATCAATAAAAAAAAGTTTTAAACAGCAAGAAATGCCATCTTAAAATCTACTACAGAGCTGGAGAGATGGCTTAGCGGTTAAGGCACCTGCCCGCTAAGCCTAAGAACATCAGTTCCAATCTCCAGGTCCCACGTTTAGCCAGATGCAAAGTGACGCAAGGGTGCAATGCTGCACTTTACCACAAGGGGGCACATGCATCTGGATTTTGTTCGCAGCGGTTGAGAGGCTGCTGGCATGCCATTCTCTATCTGTCTTCTTCTCCCTCTCTCTCTCTCTGTCTCTCTCTGTGTCTCTCTGCAAAAAAGAAAAGAAAAGAAAAGAAAAAGAAAGAAAGAAAGAAAGAAAGAAAGAAAGAAAGAAAGAAAGAAAGAAATCTACTACAGAAGATATTTAAACTCCAAAGGAATGAAAATATTTTTAAAACGTTTTCACATTTAAAGCAATTCAGGCCAGAAAACAATGGAACGAGATGGCCTAACCATTAAAAGAAAAAGATGCCCCTTTAGAGTTTTATGTATTCTGAAATCATTGCTATAGAGCAGGGAAAAATAAGCACTATAGCTAAAAGGAAAGTATCTGTACTGTAGTATGTGAGAACCAATCCCCCCAAAAATCTTAGGCAAATATCTTTTGGTTATACAAAAACAACTAATAATTTGTGTTTGAAAGCAAAGTAAAAATTTGAAAGTTATAACAAATGAAACAGAATGATTAAGAACAGTTAAGCTATAAATTGTTATTATGATTCCTTTCTCTTACTTAGGAGTTCAGTATTAGAGGATAGTAGAGAGGAAGGATTGGATGTAGCTGAGTGGTAGTGTGCTTGCTTGGCATGTGTAAAACCCAGAATCACAAATATATATCCTAAAAATAATAAGGTATATATCTAGAGTACTTGCTTACAGTATTATACATCTGTGCAGAGGGGAAGGTTCAAGAGTGATAAAATATTGCTTAGGGACAAGTTAGTGTCTGTGCTTGTCTTGATAAAATACAGTTTTTATGTTTGCCGTGGTATATTTCCTCCATCCTATTTGTTTTCCAGATGCTGAACCTGTTTTCAATAATGAAGTTCTTTAAAGTATTTCCTATCAGTCCAGGTAGCAACTGTGTTTTAACTCTACACAGAAAGAATAGATGGTCTTACGATTATAGACAGGTGGAGTGTTTATTTTGGTGGAGAGAAAAACTCAGAACACCTTGTCTAGTAAACCACAAAATCTCTCTCTGTGTGTCTGTGATTGTGATGAACTTTCACTTATATTATCAGCATACTGTCCATCAAAAATATTATAACCAAATAATGAACTTTCTAAAGCCTCCTAATTGGCTCCTAGTGGCTTCTCACTTCATAGTTGTGGGCAAAGGGTGAAGATGAAGAGAATCTGAGAGGATTCGTATTCTGAATGAGCTTGTAAGAGAAAAAGAATGTTTTTTGGTTAGGAAAAGTGGGCGATGCTATGCAATATCTTCACCTTTGAGCTTTACCTACTATAATTGATTAGAGTCAGTACTATCAAACTGTTGATGATTGGGTCTTTTCCCACAACTGGCTTTGATAATTAATGAGACATATCTTTAGGAGAGTAACAGTTGCCTGTTATAAGGTTAGAACTATTGAAATGAATTCATCCAAAGCTCATTATGATGAGCAGCAAATAAGTCTGTTGCTTAGTGATAATGAATATAAGCAGAACAATCTTACTGTAGAAAATACATAAAATCTGCTGTGAGACCATGATTTTATACAGAAGCTCATTGAGTGGAATAAAGCTTGTTATACAGAACACCTTTTACCATAAAATTAGATGCTATAAGTATTTTCACATTTTTCTTATCCTATCTTAAACCCTAATTATATGAAATGCAGTGGTTAGTATCCTGTAGTTCTGTGGTCTGCATCACAAGAACAATGCAAAAAGTAATAAATTATTGGGCACATCAAAGGAAGATAGACTTCATGCACTGACAATGTGAACCATATGGGAAATGTGGTCTGAAAGATGACTTCCAAAGTTTGGAATTTCTGGACTGATTTCCTGAAGCAGAATAAAAGTATAATATCCACAGATTTTAATTCATCTTTGCTTCAAAATGACATTTTTAAAACAGATTGGTACTTGAATTTCAAGGACCTATGTAATTAATCTTTGTTCTCAGAACCATAGATGTATCTTCCTCTAGTTCTTATAATTTAAAGTCAAACCCTACTGTGTGTTAAGTAGCTGCGAGTCAAATTCCCTAACCATATAGGAGAAAGGCAAATTTTAGATTTCATTTTACCATGATTCAACCCAAATCATTTTAACAAAACTGAGGTAATTCTAGCTTTCTGCCTACTCATCCAAAAAAGGGGCATTCGGATCATTACCAATTTTTATCCCTAGTCAAGAAGGTATCAATTTGCTGTTTGTTACTCTGAGGCACAGGATACACAATAGAAGAGCAGGCAGATTGAAGCTAGAAGGGAATCCATGTCTGAGAGCACCAGAAGTTCAGTGACATTGGAAGACATTGTCACAAATTTTCAGGAGGAGAAAGTTAGGCCTCAGGCTTGGGAGATGGCTGAATGGTGAAAGGCTCTCACATGCAAAAGCTGCCATGCCAGGGTTGAATTCCCTAGTGCCCATGTGAAAGCTGAATATAAAGAAGTCCATGCATCTGGAGTTCATTTGTAGTAGCAAGAGACTCTAATGTGCCCAAGTGGGCTCATGCACACACACGTGCAAATGGATAAATTAAAAAAATTAAAATAAGAAAGGAATCAAAAGTTCACATTACGAAACAAAACAACAACAACAAAAAAAAAAAAAAAAAAAAAAAAAAAAAAAAAACACCAGAAAGATGGGTCCAATACTTGCTTGAGGAGCATGTCTGTTATGCTCTTGAGCTTCCTGTTATGATACAAAGTGATCACAGGTAGACAGAAAATAAATACAAAATAAATAAGTTTTGTTTACATGTAGTTATTTTTATTTAGTTTTAACTTTTTGTTTGTTTGTTTGTTTTTGTTTTTTGAGGTAGGGTTTCACTCTAGTCCAGGCTGACCTGGAATTAACTATGTAGTCTCAGGGTGGCCTCAAACTCTCCGTGATCCTCCTACCTCTGTCTCCCAAGTGCTGGGAATTAAAGGCGTGCGCCACCATGCCCGGCTTAGTTTTAACATTTTAATTAGCATACAAAGTATTGGGTTTCATTTTGGCATTTTTAGGCAAATTTATTTTGTTGACATATACTTCTTTCTTAATATCTTTTTATCTATTTACTTGTGAGAGAGAGTGAAAAAAAGGGGGGGCATACCAGGGATCCCTGCCACTGAAAATGAACTCCAGATTCATGTGCCACTTTGTGCATCTGGCTTTATGTGGGTACTGAGGAATCAAACCTGGGCTCTCGGGTTGTAAACAAACACCTTTCACCTCTGAGTCATCTCTCCAGCCCAACACCTAGCTTAATAGAAAGCAAGACACTTCGTAGTTATATACTAAACCATGGGTGCTAAAATATATAACTGGGTCTACATTATTTTCAAGAAAGATCAAATGTTTGTTCATGTAGTTCATGAGAAGCTTACATTTAATTAAATATGCAGTTTGGCTGTTATTTCTTGCAAGGTAGATATTATATATTTTATTGAGTCTATTATATCCAATTATATGTTATTTTAAAGATACTCTAGGGCTGGAGAGATGGCTTAGCAGTTAAGGCGCCTGCCTGCTAAGCCTAAGAACCCGGTTCAATCTTCAGGTCCCACATTTATCCAGATGCAAAGTGATACAAAAGCACAATGCCGCACTTGCCCACAAGGGGGCAAACGCATCTGGATTTCGTTCACAGCAGCTGAGATACTGCTGGCACACCCATTCTCTATTTGTCTCCCTCTCCCTCTCTGTCTGTCTCTCTCTGTGTCTCTCTCCAAAAATAAAAAATAAAAATAAAAAAAGATAATCTAGAAAAACTGAGTATGACTCTAAAGAAATAATCATTAGAAACTTCCATTTCAGGATGTAAGAACAAGAGAAAGGCATATTGATAATATACAGTTTGACCTCTGAGACATGCTTTTTCTCTCTATATATGATCAAAAGTCAAGCAAGCTTATTGATATTAATAAAGGTCATTTTTCTAACTCAACCTTAAGCTATTTCAGCCTCAAGCTTCCTATTTTCAGACACTGAATCTTAAGGGAAGTGTTGTGTTTTAAGCTACTAGGTCAAATTGATCAATTTAAAAATGTACCTACCGATGATATACATCTAAAGCAAACCCATGAGGAAAAATAGTGCTTATTCAGACCAGACAAAACAAACTCATTAGAGTAACATGTTGAACTAAAATTACAAAAAAAAAAAAAAAGGTGGATTTTTTTCTAACTTTTAGAAGTTGGTATACAGGAATAATAAAAGGAATCTCATTCTCTCTCTCTTTCTTTCTCTTTCTCTCTCCTTTTTGCCTTTCTCCCTTCTTTCCTTCTTTTTTATCTACCTACCTCTTAAATCGGCTTTTTTTTTAATCTCTGAAGAATTTGTATCATTGTTCTCTGCTTAATTCAAGGTTAAAATTTCAAAATAAGCTGGGCATGGTGGCACATGCCTCTAATCCCAACACCTGGGATGCAGAGGTAGGAGAATCACCATGAGTTCAAGACTACCCTGAGACTACATAGTGAATTCTAGGTCAGATAGGGCTAGAGTGAGAACCTACCTCAAAAAAAAAAAAAAAAATAGTAGCATTACCTGTTATTAGCTAGTAACTGAATATTTTATTGAGGCTAAAGAGATTTGGGCCTTCTGTATTTATTTTTTTTTCTGACAAAATTCTAGCAATGCCAGACAGATTTGGAATTTAAATGGATCAGGGAGGGGAGCTGGAAGAGTTGTTGTTATAACTATCTCTACAAGATAGTACGAGGAATCCTCTGCTATAACCATCTTGCATTTTCACTGCTGTGATGGTCATATGAATCTGCAATACAATGTATTCAGTTCTGGTTGTGGATTTCTCTCTCATTGTCATGATGCTTGAACGGAAACATTTAGAAACCCTCCACACAAACTGTGACATTGAAACATGCTACACTACAGATTGCTAATTCCCCAACCTTTGAAAATTTTGTTGATTTGAAATTGAATTGATTGGAAAAATAAACACAAAATTTCTGTGGATTTTGTCAGTGGTGTCATTGGGCCCTGTGAAATGTGAAGTTTGCCTTGGAAGCTTATATATCATGCTTGTTCTCTTTCCCTCCATTTCTCACCTTTACTTATGACAATGGAAATTTTAAGCCAAGTAGAAGAGGATGTATGAAAGGCAGGTAGGTGTTTTAGAGAGAGGAAAGATTTTCATGAAATAGTATTAATTTTACTTTTGCAAAGTGGTATCATGGTTCAGTCTTCTTAGAGAATGAGTGTCATAGGCCTGGCGCTGGACTTGGAGAATAAATTGATGTGAAGAGTTGTATTCAGGTGGAACTACAGGATGAAGTGGACCAAGACAAAGAAAAGGGGAGCCTGATGGTATTTAGTTGGAGCAATTTTGTAAATGGAATAGAAGTGTGACTGGGTTAGAATGCTTTATAGATGCTTTTAAAAGATTTTTAACCATTGTAGTCTTTTCCAAAAATATGTACTAATTCAGACCTTAAATATAGATGCCATTTAATGTATTTACTAACAATGGCACATTTTGTTCATTCTCCTGAGTCTATAAATTAGACCCGATTCAATTATCCTAATGATATGTATTCTGTTATTAAATTTTTAGGTGAGTGTTAGAACTGGCACTCTAAAGTCCCTCATTCTAAGTTCAAAGCAGAGTCAGTATTTAACATTTTAATTAGCATACAAAGTATTGGGTTTCATTTTGGCATTTTTAGGCAAATTTATTTTGTTGACATATACTTCTTTCTTAATATCTTTTTATCTATTTACTTGTGAGAGAGAGTGAAAAAAAAGGGGGGGGGGCATACCAGGGATCCCTGCCACTGAAAATGAACTCCAGATTCATGTGCCACTTTGTGCATCTGGCTTTATGTGGGTACTGAGGAATCAAACCTGGGCTCTCAGGTTGTAAACAAACACCTTTCACCTCTGAGTCATCTCTCCAGCCCAACACCTAGCTTAATAGAAAGCAAGACACTTCGTAGTTAAATACTAAACCATGGATGCTAAAATATATAACTGGGTCTACATTCTTTTCAAGAAAGATCAAATGTTTGTTCATGTAGTTCATGAGAAGCTTACATTTAATTAAATATGCAGTTTGGCTGTTATTTCTTGCAAGGTAGATATTATATATTTTATTGAGTCTATTATATCCAATTATATGTTATTTTAAAGATACTCTAGGGCTGGAGAGATGGCTTAGCGGTTAAGGCGCCTGCCTGCTAAGCCTAAGAACCCAGTTCCAATCTCCAGGTCCCACATTTATCCAGATGCAAAGTGATACAAGAGCGCAATGCCGCAATTGCCCAGAAGGGGGCGAACGCATCTGGATTTTGTTCACAGCAGCTGAGATACTGCTGGCGTGCCCATTCTCTATCTGTCTCCCTCTTCCTCTCTGTCTGTCTCTCTCTGTGTCTCTCTCCAAAAATAAAAAATAAAAATAAAAAAAGATAATCTAGAAAAATTGAGTATTGCTCTAAAGAAATAATCATTAGAAACTTCCATTTCAGGATGTAAGAACAAGAGAAAGGCATATTGATAATATACAATTTGACCTCTGAGACATGCTTTTTTTCTCTGTATACGATCAAAAGTCAAGCAAGCTTGTTGATATTAATAAAGGTCATTTTTCTAACTCAACCTTAAGCTATTTCAGCCTCAAGCTTCCTATTTTCAAAGACACTAAATCTTAAGGGAAGTGTTGTGTTTTAAGCTACTAGGTCAAATTGATCAATTTAAAAATGTACCTACCTATGATATACATCTAAAGCAAATCCATGGGGAAAAATAGTGCTTATTCAGACCAGACAAAACAAACTCGTTAGAGTAACATGTTGAACTAAAATTACAAAAAAAAAAAAAAAAAAAAAAAAAAAAAAAAAAAAAAAAAAAAGGTGGAATTTTTTCTCACTTTTAGAAGTTGGTATACAGGAATAATAAAAGGAATTTCATTCTCTCTCTTTCTCTTTCTTTCTCTTTCTCTCTCCTTTTTGCCTTTCTCCCTTCTTTCCTTCTTTTTTATCTACCTACCTCTTAAATCGGCTTTTTTTTTAAAAATCTCTGAAGAATTTGTATCATTGTTCTCTGCTTAATTCAAGGTTAAAATTTCAAAATAAGCTGGGCATGGTAGCACATGCCTCTAATCCCAACACCTGGGATGCAGAGGTAGGAGAATCACCATGAGTTCAAGACTACCCAAAGACTACATAGTGAATTCTAGGTCAGATAGGGCTAGAGTGAGACCCTACCTCAAAAAAAAAAAAAAAAAAAAAGTAGCATTACCTGTTATTAGCTAGTAACTGAATATTTTATTGAGGCTAAAGAGATTTGGGCCTCCTATATTTATTTTTTTTTCTGACAAAATTCTAGCAATGTCAGACAGATTTGTAATTTAAATGGATCAGGGAGGGGAGCTGGAAGAGTTGTTGTTATAACTATCTCTACAGGGCAGTACGAGGAATCCTCTACTATAACCATCTTGCATTTTCACTGCTGAGATGGTCATATGAATCTGCAATACAATGTATTCAGTTCTGGTTGTGGATTTCTCTCTCATTGTCATGATGCTTGAACGGAAACATTTAGAAACCCTCCATACAAACTGTGACACTGAAACATGCTACACTACAGATTGCTAATTCCCCAACCTTTGAAAATTTTGTTGATTTGAAATTGAATTGATTGGAAACATAAACACAAAATTTCTGTGGATTTTGTCAGCGGTGTCATTGGGCCCTGTGAAATGTGAAGTTTGCCTTGGAAGCTTATATATCATGCTTGTTCTCTTTCCCTCCATTTCTCACCTTTACTTATGACAATGGAAATTTTAAGCCAAGTAGAAGAGGATGTATGAAAGGCAGGTAGGTGTTTTAGAGAGAGGAAAGATTTTCATGAAATAGTATTTATTTTACTTTTGCAAAGTGGTATCATGGTTCAATCTTCTTAGAGAATGAGTGTCATAGGCCTGGGGCTGGACTTGGAGAATAAATTGATGTGAACAGTTGTATTCAGGTGGAACTACAGGATGAAGTGGACCAAGACAAAGAAAAGGGGAGCCTGATGGTATTTAGTTGGAGCAATTTTGTAAATGGAATAGAAGTGTGACTGGGTTAGAATGCTTTATAGATGCTTTTAAAAGATTTTTAACCATTGTAGTCTTTTCCAAAAATATGTACTAATTCAGACCTTAAATATAGATGCCATTGAATGTATTTACTAACAATGGTGCATTTTGTTCATTCTCCTGAGTATATAAATTAGACCCAATTCAATTATCCTAATGATATGTATTCTGTTATTAAATTTTTAGGTGAGTGTTAGAACTGGCACTCTAAAGTCCCTCATTCTAAGTTCAAAGCAGAGTCAGTAATTAGAAGCAATGCCTTCCTCTTAGAGCTTGAAACCAAGGCAGTTTTATTTGTTGTTGTTGTTCTCAAAGACCAACCCCATAATCAGCCTTATCAATTTAAGGAAAAGACCAGGTATGAGATATAAGGCATGAGTGCTATGGTTATAATACTAAAAATGTTGATAGGTGGAGATAGGATGACTCACTTGTTGCAAAAAGTAGAGGAAGGCAGGCTGGAGAAGATGGTTTAGCGGTTAAGGTGTTTTCCTGCAAAGCTAAAGGACTGTGGTTTGATTCCCCAGGACCCACATAAGCCAGATGCACAAGGAGGTGCATGCATCTGGCATTCCTTTGCAGTGGCTGAAGGCCCTGGTTGCCCATTCTTTCTCTCTCTCTCTCACACACACTCTCTCTACCTCTTTCTTTCTCTCTCAAATAAATAAATAAATAAATAAATAAATAAATAAATAAATAAAATGTACAAAAAAACTAGAGGAAGGCCCCAGGAGAATTGTTCACAATCATTGGCTGAGTGATCTTACCCCTCCTTCCATAGACAACTGCTGATAATTTGTGAAAACATTTTTGAACTACTCAGTTAATGTGTATAGACTAGACAAAGGACCAGAGGAAGATGATGTATAAGACATTGAGGAAAGAAAAAAAACCTATATTTTACTGCTAGATATGGAGCAGAACCCATACTTTCCTATGGAGACCCTGAGTAGAACAGCTGGGTTTGAGTTGTCTTGCTGGTATTACACAAGAAGTTTGTCCATTACTTAGGGGGAGATTATTAATGGGCACTTGTGAGCCTTCCAAGAAACCACAGCCAAATCATAGCCACTTAGCTATAGATGGAGCCTGTTGAAGACAAACGCATGAGAAGAGGCTATGTTTGCCAGGAAGCTACAAAGAAGAGAAAAAAATGAGTCATAAATCTAACTAAAACTAAAGGCAAAAGGGAAGGTTTCCAAATGAATATGAAACTCAGGTTTCAAAACACACAGGACTGGGTCTTAAGTGAGAAACTGTTCTGATAACTAAAATGACTGTAAATTCATGGAGGTAGAAAAAAGTAGAGTTTAGCATGGTACAGAGTTATTAGAAATGTCCATCTAGTTTATGTTTAATCCTTAGTAAGTCAAGGTTCCTTAATAAACTCATTATAGTTTTTAACTTTCTATATTGAAATGAATTTTAAAATGAAATAAATCTCTAAAAAGCACACTATATTAATATATTGATACCACAGTCATAACTTTTTACTGAGTTAGAGCTTATGTATAGTTATTTTACATAGCTATATTCATACTGTAAATTCTCTAATTCATTTCTCAAATTATAAATTAGGGGTGCTGGAGAGATGGCTTGGAGGTTAAAGGCACTTGCTTGCAAAGCTTGGTGGCCTGGGTTTGGTTCTCCAGTATCCATGTAAAGCTGGATACATAAAGTGGTGCATGCATCTGGAGTTTGCAGAGGAAGAGGTCCTGGGGTGCCCATGTTTACTCTCTATTTCTCTCTGTGTGTATCTGTCTTTGTCTCTCTCAACTAAATAAATAACAATATAATTTGAAATTATAAATTAGCATATTATAATTACTTACTATAAAAAGCACATTATATTTCACTGTCTTATTATTTTATAATTTAAAAGTATCCTTTAAAATATTTCTCTCTAAATTTTGTTATGTATCTGAATTATAAAAATGAGGTGATTTATTTTTTCCATATGAGGTGAATGGTTTGAATAACTCTTTGAAATTACTGGTTTAAAACATGTCTCAAGACTTTTGATGTGATAAAATCATGAAGTTTGTGTCTAACATTTTTACAATTAATCTAACTATAACACAAAAACTAGTTTGCCCACAATTTATCAGCATTATATAGTATCATTTAAAAAATTTTTTGATTGGGTTGGAGAGATTGCTTAGTAGTTAAGCACTTGCCTATGAAATCTAAGGGCCCATGTGTGACTCTTCAGGTCACACATAAGCCAAATGCAAGGTGATGCAGGTGCACAAGGTCAGACATACACACTAGGTGGCACACATGTCTGGAGTTTGATTCAGTGGCTGGAGACCCTGGCACACCAATTCTCTTGCTCACTCGCTCATTTGCTCTCACTTTCTCACATTAAAAAAAGGCCAGTCTGTTGGGCTTGCCTCAAGAAAAAGTTTTGATTATTTTTCAAGATATAAAATGGATCCTATTGTTTTAAACTGCATGTTGGGATTTGGAACTATTGGTTGTATTTTTTCCTTGATAAGTTTCTTCTTTTTATCCTTGGATCTATATATCATTCTATGTATGGCAATGAACTTTTAATAGATTGTAAACATAAATTCTATTCTTCCTTAAAGTTGGTTCTATTTCTCTAGAGCCTCACTGATAGCATGCATGTTGAAGAGGGTGCATATTAAAGAGTATGCATGTTGAAGAGCATGGGCACAAATGTCCTTATAATTGTTTTTGCCTCAAGAGCTCATGCCATTTGGGAAGATGGTTACCATTTAAAACCTGATTCCCACTGAAATAATTATACTCGGTTAATTGGGAATATTCTTGTGATATTCTTGCAAGATAGGATTCTTTGGGACTGAGAGAGTTACTTGGTACACTCAAGGACAATGTGTTCCATGTGTGGGCAAGGAAGTCCTTCTCTTATATCCCCATACCTTGGCAATTATTGGAAAAGACCTATTTACATCTATTCTGTGCATCCTCATCCCTCACACCCATTCCAGGGAGATCGTTCGTGACTGTCATGGTCATGTCGTCTAACAGAGAGCCTTACAAAGGCACTTAGCATGGGAAACAACAGGAAGGAAACAAGTGGTAATCTTAGAGCAAATAACAGAATAGAAGTCATTTTTAGTCACGCCTAGAAACCAGGCAGACTCTATAAAAGTAAGATCTTCCAGTGCCATGAGGAAGTGGGAGGATTGGATTATGTGTATTTCTGGGAAACCTAATCATGAGAGTTTCTGCTTATATTATGGAAGCGTAAGGGCCCCTCAGAGCCCTTATTATAAAATAAAGGAAGTTGTTCTGGGATCTGTAGCTATACTCCTCAGCCTGGCTCCCATGCAGAAATAATATTGCTGCAGTGAGAAGTTAATGAATATTTCCCATAAGGCTTCTTCTGTGCCAAGAATATTAAGCCTGTAGGCAGAGAAGGAAAGGCACAGGAGAAAGTGGTGCAGTGAGTAGATGGTAAAGTGCCTGGTTTGCAGGTGAGGACAAATTGTTTTGAAACTATAAATACCTTATTCTGGGTACACATGCAGCATTCATGAACACCCTCAACAACACCTCTATTGTTTCATTCATGGACAACTTCTCCACCCTTCCTCTCCAGCTTCTTAAGCTTATAAGGGATCAGTTTACATCATACTTTTCTGCTAAACATCTCCTTACATTCTATTTATAAAAGCTTTGTCAAAATGAAGAAATGAATCCAGGAAAAAAGCCAGAAACTTATCAGAGATTTAACCATCTCCAACTCTTAACCACTGTTAAATTGCTTCTATTTCTATGAACAGAGAATTACATGGCATCATATAATTCTTTTAGGTCATCTGCTAAAGCAAACATTATTACACCAGCATGATATCAGTATGAAAGACCCTTATGCTACTATTTATTGTCATTCTTGATAAGTAAAATAAACATAAGGTTCTTAGATAAGACAGATATAATCCACATGAGTAAATTAATAGTTAAGATTAATACTCCATCACTGGATGGGTGTGGTGGTCCACACTTGTCATCAAGGATCCCGGAAGCAGAGGCAGAGGCAGAAGGATCACAAGTTCAAGGGCAGACTGGGCTGTATGATTACACAATGAGTCATAGGACATATTGCAAAACACAGAGAGACCCTGACCCAAAGAGAAAGAAAGACTCTATTGCTCAAAGTGATCTGTTTTAAATATCGTGTGGTTGCTGAAGGCAGAGACCGACTTCTTATTATTTATTATTTTTTATTGGCAACTTCTATACTTACATATAAAAAATGCATGATATTTCCCTCCCCTCCCCCCATTCCCCTTTAGAACTCCAATCTCCATCATATACCCTCCCTCTCTCCATTAGTCTCTCTTTTAATTTAATGTCATCATCTTTTTCTTCTATTTTGAGGGTCTTGCGAAGGTATTGCTAGGCACTGCAAGGTCATGGATATTGAGGCAAATTTCTGCCTGGGCAGTTGCATTGTAAGAAGTCATACCCTTCCTTTAGCTCTTCTGTTCTATCCGCCCCTCTTCTGCAATGGTCCCTGAGCCTTGGAGGGTGTGACAGAGGTGTTTCAGTGCTGGGCACTCCTCCATCCCTTCTTCTCAGGACTACGTTGCCTTTTGGGTCATCCCAGTGGTCATCGCCATGTGAAAAGAGAAGCTTCTCTAACCAGAAGTGAGAGTAGGATTAATATGTGAATATGAACATTAAGTGTAGTACTTTCAGGGCAGCTTGGTGGGAATAAAATATACATTTAGTCAGACAAGAGCAGGCTTTATACCCCTAAGGCTCATGACCTCACCTGCCATAGACTTTTGCTTAGGTTTTTCAGTACCAGGTATGTATTCCCTCCCATAGAGAGGGCCTTCAGTCCAATTATGGAGCAGTTGGTTACCCCAAGAGCAGACATGCCACTATTGCACCTGTTCAGTCATTGGGCCTGTTTGGCCAAACTTGAATTTTCAGTGTCCACTGTTTTCACTGCTGATGACTTCTGTCTCCCATACGGCTGCATGCAGTGCAGCTTTTTCCAGCTTTCAGTTGGCTGGTCTACAGGGAGAAGGTTTTCTTCTCAGCACCAGCTTGCTTTCTCAGTGACCTTGCCTCTCAGACAAGAGATGTCTTCAGCAATAGGGTCTTATCATCTGTTTCTCAAGGGCAACCAAGGGCTTTGGCAATAGCCTTTAATTTTTTGGAGACTACTGGAACCTCCTTGGCCAACGACTCACTGGAATGTATCCCATCACAGGCGCTGAAAATTTTCTAGTAACAGTGTACAGCTTCCAGATGTGCCATTATTCAAAAAAAGTAGGTTTATATAAGTCTTATTCACACTATCTTGAATTTTGATTGACCCTCCCCCTGCACTTCTTTTACACATTCTCTTCCTATGGCCTCACTTAGGCCAAACTGTTATCAGTTCTTCTACTTATATATGTGCAATACCATACACTTAAATCCTTCCCTCCCTGCCGACTTTTTAACATTTATCTCATTAGAATGTAAATAGTCCCCAAATGGGACAACACAGAAAGACAGGGTCAATCATGGGAATTTTGGTGCTTTGTTTAAAAAAATAGTTCTCAGACAGCCATCAGTTTAAAAAAAAATCTTAAAAGAAGAAATGTGTAGAAATTGTTCCAATAAAGGGAATATTTTACGTTCACAACAGTGTGAAGGTAATAACATGCTCCTCTTAAGTATTAAGTGCATGAAGAAACTTCAACAAGAAATACCCACCTGCTGGTCAAACTTTCAGGGAGACTACAAGGGCTGAAATCATGAATTATATCACAAATAAAATTGTTACCTTACAGAATCATTCTTAGCTTAAATTTATTTTTAAGAAGAGCAAAATCCAAAGATCTCTGCTGAAATTCTATGTCCTGATAATTAAAGTAATTGTCTTTCTTTAGGTCTGGGGCTCATTGCCTGCATGGATTCTTTCATCACTTTTGCTTTGTCAATGGGACCCTGGCTTTTTTGGAGAGGCAGCAATCTGTCCAGCTAAAAATACTTGTTTTCCCAGATTCCCTTGCATCCTAATCAGGTGGCACAGTCCTGCTCTATGTAATGTGAACAGACATCTGCGGGATTGATGGGAAAGCTGTTGCTTTCCTGATATAGTCTCCATCCATTCGGGCTCCCCTCTTCACTCCTTCATCTTTCCTTTTTGTCTGTTGAAATATTAGCATAAGACATGTCATGTAAGTATCTTTCCTAGCATCATAAGCTGCCAAGATTGAGGGCAAAACCTACTCACTATGTGTGGCAAAACAGAAAGATAGAAAGAATTTAGGTGGCATGACCAGGCTATCCCACCTACCCAAGTCTGACGATTCCCAAACTTCTTATTGCTGGAGAAAAAGCTCTGCCTGCAGTCATTTTATGCTAGTTGTAGCCAAACACACCTATAACAGAGGCCTTTTCTGACCCAGAAAAGATCTTATATCTTTTTAGTAGATCCTATCGATTCCTGAACATACATATATAACAACATAAATTCACAAGGCTCTGAGTTTAATCACTAGTATTGTAAAAAATAAAAATTAAGAAATGTCACTAAAGTCAAATTGAAAATCAAGTGCTCCATGAGTAGAGCTGCAATATCTGATTTAAAAATATCTTGCATGAGAAAAGTTTTAGATTAATAAGTGTCTTATCATTTTGCCTTTGCATTGGTTTTAATCCTTATGTTTGCCTAAATAAACAAGTGGGGATGAATAAGAGACAGATGATCATCCTGGTTTCTGATACAAAGTGTGTTTGTGCATATAATGAGCTTGCAAGAGATCTAACCACCTGAAAGCTCCTCACCTTCACACAACCTTTAATTATCTGCTCTTAAGTGAGACCACCTCTAGACTTTTAACAGGGAAGAGATTCAGGAGTGATGTTTATGGACCAACATCTTTTCCCTTGTTGGACACAACATTCTTAGGTGGGCACTGAATGTTTTCCTGACTCTATAATGGGACTCTTACAGAGAGAGCTGATTGGGAAGAGGCACAGTGTCTAGTAACTATATGTAAATTATACCGAACTAGAGGCATACAGTAAGTCATCTATAAGTAAAACTTGGGATGCATAGGACTGGGTATACTCTATTTCCTACAGGTCAGCCCTTTGCTATGATTTAGATCTAATAGGATATGCACGTTGCTTGTTTGTCTTCATATTGGTAATATGCTCATAATATTTGTTTGCTTCTGTGAGCATATTAAGAATTCAGTGAATTCATATTCCCTTTTGGTGACACTAGCTTGTTCCATTTAAATACACAGCATCAATTGTGTCAGAATTATGCTTCAACATAAAACACAAATATGGCCACTCACATTTAAACACAGACCTGTGGGTAATTTTTTATGAGATTTTTAAGCATGTATCTGCACACATAATGTACACATTTAGTATGTGAACATTCATACATATAATGTATTAGTTTGTGCTTAAAGTGGTCCATATTCTATATAACAATATAGTCTAGTTATGTTTATACTTCCCCCAAAAGGGCAAACATTGACCCCAAAGGATGCCAAATTAGAGATAAACTTAATGTTCATTTTCTAAAATTCGAAATCTAGTGGTCTTGAAGTAAAAGCTCTATCTTGCATGAGCTGGCAAGAAAGTTAAACTTAAAACTACATACGTTCTGAATTTTTGAAATAGCTTATGATCATAAATATTATGTAGACCCTAATGCTTTGATTTCAAAATAACCATGAAAACATTTCTCTTTGATATTGTTGATTATGCAATTAAGATATAATATTACATCTCTTAAAGGGTTTTGTAGGAAGTCTAGAAGCAAGAGAAACCTTGCAGGTGTGCATGCAGCCTTTCTCCACCCTTCACATACAGATACATAGAGATCTATGATTGCTGGGCAAATATCTTAACAATTAGAGGTATGTATATAGGATTAAGGGAGGATCTAGGAATAATTTTCAAAATGAAAATACAAATAAAATATTTTTCAATTCAATTGAGTCATTAATAGAGCAGTTCAATGTGTAGTCTCATATTCACTTAACAGAAAAAATAAACAATGCTAGAGATGGTAGCACAAGTCTGTATTGCCAATAGCTCAGCAGCCAGAGAAAGGTGGGTCATGTGTCTCACACCTGCCTGAGAAGCATGACAATAATGACAGTAAGTGTTTGGCCAAAATATACATGGTTACACTTATAACACCACCAAATATACAAACACACACATTCTGTCACTGTAAACATGAATAATACTGGTGCATGATATTAATCACATTAGTATAGGTTATCCAGCCATGAGTGATTCATAAAAACAAGAGTAGTGAGCTGGGGAGATAGCTTAGCAGTTAAGGCATTTGCCTGTGAAGCCTAAGGACCCTGGTTCAATTCCCCAGGACCCTCATAAGCCAGATGCACAAGGGGGCACTTGCATCAGGAGTTCGTTTGCAGTGGCTGGAGTTCCCTGGCGTTCCCATTCTCTCTTTTCTCTGCCTCTTCCTCTCCTTTCTCTCTGTCTCTCAAATAAATAAAATATTTTAAAAAACTGTGAGTAGTGAAATTTGTTTCTGTCTTAGCTAACAAATAAATTCAATTCATTACATTGGTTATAATAGAATCAAAACATAAGCAATTAGTAATTCTGAATTCAAAAGAATAGGTAACCAAATAACATAACATTTAACATATTAAACATTTGAGCAGTAAAACATTAAATCCTAGCAGAGGACCTGATAATGCTTCCATGTTGGGAAGTGTGTTCTTCCTCTTGGAAACACACATTGCTGTAGCATCACTGCTCTTGCTAAGCCTATTCATATTACTGCAACCATTCCTATAGATGAAGACGTTTCACATGTTCTCTTACATGTGAGTCTATCCTATCAATATGATATGAAGAAACCTGACCTCTCAACAGACATTTTAGTTCTGGTAATAGACTAGCATGCAAAGCACTAAGCTTCTCTTGTGTTTTCTTTGTTTTCCCTTTACCCCTGGCATCAATGTCTAAATAAGAAGTCTGAGTTAGCATAACATAATATTCAATGTTGACATATACAAATGAGTAATATTTTTTCAATTAAATTCTGAAGAAAATAACAATGATTTATAAATACTTCTGACAAGCAAAATGGTAGCAACAAGTTTTTCACATTTGATAAGTTATTTATGGGTTAACTATTTCATAACTAAATTTAGAAATGTTCTTAAATCTCAAAATGTCTCTAGTTATCATAAAAACATATATTCTAATTGACAACAGCAATATATTTCTATATTATATATCCCTTTTCAGAAAGTATACTCTCAATATTATTAGTTACAATGCCAATGCTGATGATAAAAATAAAAATTATTTAATGATGAGAAATATAGGTCAGTGATTTTCAGGTTTTCAAGTTTTATGGACCTGAAAAGTAAGTAATTAATAATAAAAAATTCACATTGTTTCCAGCTTAATTTGAATAAATAATTATTATGCTTTATTACCTGTGTGCCATGAAAAGACAATTTGACACCAAAGGAGCAAAGAGAATTACTGAATAAAATTTAGTGTCTTATTAAAGTGAATAAATTTGGATTAATAAAATGTTCACTACTCCGCTGTTTGTGTTTGCAAGCCCAGTAAGAATATCACTGACGGGCGCCAAATGAATATTTATTCATGTGATAAGCATATTCCCAATGATCAGAAAGATGGTCTTGCTCAATTTGTAATAAGCTTTTCACTACTTTTTAAAAAATCTTATATTAGTGCTTGAGTGCCTAGAAAGTATTTGATTATAGTCATTACTGAAATCTTGCTTCTCAGAAATGAAGAAATTAGACTTTCAGTGACCTTGCAAATAACTCATTCAATGCCTTTATTTTGTAGATAAGAAAACCCAGACCCAAAGGGGCCCAGTTTCCAACTATTACAATTTCTCTAAACAACAGGTATCAGCCTGCATTTCTATAGGCAAAGTAGCCTGTTGTGTTCATTGCCAACAGTCAAGTCTCTAATCAGTAGCAGAGGCATTTACATGCTATTTCCATTCATGCTTATTACAACCTTATGCTAAGGAAGTTAGCAGTACTATTATACAGATTTGGAAAATAAAATTCAATTTGCACTAACCCACAAGCTCATATTGCTAAGGAGTAATAGAATGGCAGCTTCGTGAGTCCTTCTCCACATGCATTTTCATATACACAGTAGGCCTTTACTGGGTGGCTTCCATGGGTGTATCAGCTTGGTTGGTGCTACAGTGCAAACAAAAAAAGGTATAAAATCTAGCAACATTCACATGAAATTAAGAAAAATGTGTCTTTGTGAAAGACAGCAGAAGAAATATTCACTTGTGGCATCTGTCTAGATTTTTCTCTCTCAGTATTCTCTGGAATCTGCTGACTTTGCCAGTTCAATTTCCAACCTTCTGACATAGAGATGAGGAAAAATAGGAAGAAAAGGACATGTTTGGCTTACTATGGAGAGGAGACTAGACACAAAGACTAAAGAGAGTTGAGCCTTTAGGGAAGTATCTCAGATTCAATTAGTCAGTTGAAGTTCCAGCCCATGTTAGAGGTTATAAAACCACCATGAAATGAAGAGAAAGCTTTAAATGTGACTTTGCTTAGAAAATGCACCATCTTTAAAGTTTTTCAACAAGGAAACAAACTTTTGGATTACTTTTCAATGTGTTTTTTTTTGTGTGTGAAAACACAGAATTTGGGCATAATTCTGGGTTTAGATAATTGTTTAGATAATGATTATAGTTTTATATTTGATTAATACACTCAGATTTTCAAAGATTATAAACACATCATCTTGTGGAGTTGACTCAAGAATTTGTTTACAGACATTGAAACTGAGTCTTAGTACATTAAATTATTAAGGGATTCAGGACAAACTGTTAACCCTCATAATGCCTCAATGTACTTATCTGAAAAACAGCAATAATAAGAGAACTTACCTCATGGTAGTATGAGGTATAAATAATAAAATATGTGTAAAGAATTGATCATAATATGGAACATTTGTTCTCACTTATTTCATGTATTATATAATTGTGATTAAAGCAGAGAGAGGAGCCATGATACATGGGTTATTATCAGGTTTGACTACATCATTGTTTCATGCGGTAAACAAAGGAAGGATAGAGATAAGTGGAGAAGCAAAGAAAAAGAGAAGCAGGAAAGGAAGATGGCATGGAAGAAAAATATAAAGTACGAAATATAAGATTTGATATTTCTATACCTTAATACATTTAAAATGCTATGAAAATAGAACTTGCTGATATTTGATGAAATTATTCCAAAATTACAGAAATATATACGGACACAATTTATTTTTTCATGTATAGCAGTTCCCCTCTTAGCTGTAATTTTACCTTCTATAGCTTCAACTACCTGTTGTCCCATGATGGGAAGTTTAAAACTCTAGAAATGTACTCAAGAATTTTAATTATTCACATTTGAGAGATGTAATGAAATTTCATACCCCATCCAGTTCCACCCATGATATAAGTCATTCTTTAGTCCAATATATCCAAATATAGGATACCTGCCCATTAGTCACTTAGTATGCATCTTGATTATCACAATATCAGTGCTTATGTTTAAGAAATCTTTGCTCTATTTAACTTTACCCAAAGATCAAGGGTAATGTATCATCTTACTATAATATATTTTTATGAATGTTCTATTTCATTATTAGTTTTTTCTTATTATTTTACTATATCTAAATTATAAATTTAACTTTTTTATTACATGTATGTATGTGAAGGAGAAAAACAAAAGCATCTATAGTATTAAGTAATATCCACAGTTTTAAGGAACCAATGGCGTTCTCAGGACATCAGATATGACATTGTATACAGTTCAAATAAAAATGAAATTAGTAGTGAATCTATATCATGCATAATGTCTAATTGTTGGAAGTTGTTTCTGTATATTCCAGTGTTAGATTAATAAGGACCCCAACTTCATTCTGTAACCCTGGGATTTTGAAAGGTATATAGTTATCTGATTTTCCACCTTTCCTGGCAGCTGGACTTTGCAGGCATCCTTTGCTTCCTTCCATCCCCATGAATAGCAATGGTCAGTCAAATCTTTTTCACATTGCATCTCTCTGCAAAGGATACTTTTCAGTTCAAGGTCAGCTGGTTGGCAACTTTAATTTCCATCTGCAGCCTTAAAGAATTCATAACTTTATGCCAGGTAACCTAACATATTCTTGGCTCCTAGGATTAGGGTGTGGTGATTTTTGGAAAGCCACTATTCTGCCTTTTACACACATATACTGAATGAATTCTTCCCTAATTCTTCCAGCTTTTAAAATGCAAATAGAAGAGATCCCAATTGCATGTTATCATTTATGTTAGTAATTAATACCACTATTTAGATAACTAATAATATCTAGTTAGAAAGCAGTTTTTCACAATTAATAAATTTCAGAATATTGGTCAAACATTTTCAAGGCAGGGTCTCACTCTAGCCCAGGTTCACATGGAACTTACTCTGTAGCCTCAGGCTTACCTTGAACTCATGGTGATCCTCCTGCCTCTGTTTCCCTAGTGCTGGAATTAAGGTGTGTGCGACCATACCTGGACTTCTCATCATATTTTATTGTATTTTTTTTACAACACTAGGGATTAAAGTCAGGGATTCACATTTTGCTTGCAAAAGTTTGATGGCTTGGGTTTGATTCCCAAGAACCCAGGTAAAACTAGATATACAGAAAACTACAAAACATAACTAGATGATTTCTTTAATATTTTATTTTTATTTATTTGACAGACAGAGAGAGGAAGGGAGAGAGGGAGAGAGGGTAGCACACCAGGGTCTTCAGCCACTGCAAACAACTCCAGATGCATGTGCCACCTTGTGCATCTGGATTATGTGGATCCTAGGGAAATCAAACCTGGGTCCTTTGGCTTTTTAGGCAAGTGCTTTAACTGCTAAGCCATCTCTCCAGCCCCCTAGAAGATTTTTTAAAAGACACAAGAGAAAAAATTCTGTATAAATACTTTAGAACATAATATCACTAATGTCCATATTACTCAAATTATCTGCACAGTCTATGTAATGCCTATAAAATTTCAATATAATTTATTACAGAAATGGGAAATTCATCTTAAAATTCATTTGGCACCATAAATGACCTGAAACATCTAAAAAAAATCCATGAAAGAAAAACCAAAATCAAAGATTTCATACTTTGTAATTTAAAAACATTTTCCAAAGCTACAGTGATACAAACAGTAAAATACTGGCATCAAAACAGACATATCAACCAATGAAACATAATAAAGAACCTAGAAATAAGCACATATGTGGAGTCAAGTGATTTTTAATAACTGTGCCATAACTGTATAAAAGGAAAGGCCAGGATTCAACAGCTCATGCTGAGAAAACAGAACATGTACATGAAATAATGATGCAATTTTTGTCTTATGACTTATGTAAATGTCAATTCAAAATTAATTAATTACAAAAATGCAAGACATGAAAATGAAACTTTCAGAACAAAAGCAGACCACTGAGACACATGCCTGCAGTCCAGGTGACTCAAGAGGCCAGAGCAAGAGGATCATTTGAATCAATGAGTTTGAGAACATTCTGGGAAACATAATGAGAATCTGTCTTTAAAGCACTAATAAAATGCCAGGTGCAGTGGCAAATGTCTATAATACTAGCTCTCAGGAGGGAGGCTGGGATCAGAGGGTCACCATGAGTTCAAAGACAGCGTAAGTTACAGAGTGAGTGTAGCTTCTGCTAGAGTAAGACCCTGCCTCAAAAATACTAATAAAGTATTTTTTTAAAAATAAAAGTAAGATATATATAAGTCTGCATCATATTGTTCTTTGCATTAACTTCTTGAGTATGGTACTGAAAGCAAAAGCAATCAAAACAAAAATAAGTGTTCTGAAAACATCATCCTAAATGGTGACAGAATAGAGAAGGAACTGATGGCCAGAGTGAGACAGCACTCTGCAGGATGGGATGTGATATTCACAAACCACAAATATGATAAATGCTAAAGGTCCAAACTACATAGTAACTCCTACAACTCAACAGTAAAAGCAAATAACCTGATTATAAAATAGGCTAAAGATATGGATAGATATTCACAAAAGAAATGTAAAAATAGCTAGCAACATATGAAAATATATATGTGTGTGTGTTGGGCATTGCTAAACATGGGCTGGGACTGTGAGGAAGCTAGCCTGGGCTGTTGGACATGGCCAGGGACCTTGGGCTATGGGGGTGATCTCTGGCCTTGAAGCTTCTGGTCTAACTTTAGTTGAGCTGTGATTCCCCCCACTCCCCGCCCAGGGAGACTTTTGGACTTTTCTCAGGGCTACTGGCAACTCTGATTATGGCAGTTTAAAACTTTTTAAGAATAGGAGAAACTTGCACTTTCCCCTGCCTATGATCTTAATTATTTTCAGTGTTCCATCTGGGGGTCATTCAAAATTAAAAGCTGGCCATGCAGTCTAGGACACTGGGCTTGGTGGAGGACTTACTGTACAATGGGTTTCCTATATGCAGAACAAATACAAAGACAGACACAAAGACAAAGCCTTCCTGAGCATGCACTGCCCAGGACAGAAATCACTCTGCAGCCTTAGGGCTCTGAGACATATACATACTCATACACACACAATAATTTCAAGTGCACTTTTCATATAGATTCCAGACAACCATTTCCCTTCATATATTCATTCATTCATTTAGAAGCTGTGCAGGATATGGGAAAGCTGGATCATGTGAACACTCTACATGGGAATGTAAAAAAAAAAAAAAAAAAAAAAAAAAAAAAAAAAAAAAAAAAAAAAAAAAAAACAGCTCAACTAAAAGTTAGACCAGAAGCTTCAAGGCCAGAGATCACCTCCACAGCCAAAGGTCCCCAGCCATGTCCGACAACCAAGGCCAGCTTTCTCACAGTCCCACCCCATGTTTAGCAATGCCCAACACATGTGCACAATCATCAAGGATGCAAATTAAATTCACAGTGAAGTGGCAATCATACCTGTTAGGACAGTCACAATGGTGAGCAAATCCAAGCTAGATGATGCTGGAAAAGCTGGATCACATGAACACTCTAGATGGGGATGGGCAGTGTCAGGACATGGAAAAAAAGCTGGATCACGTGAACACTCTAGATGTGGATGGGCAGTGTCAGGACATGGAAAAAAAAAAAAGCTGGACCACTTGAACACTGTAGATGGGCATGGGCAGTTTAGGTTATGGAAAAGCCAGGTCACTAGTGTTTGGATATGGAAAAGCTAGACCACATAAACACTCTACATGGGAATGTGCCATGGAAGGATATGGAAAAGCTCCACTACATGTTGCCATAGCTTTGTGGAGAGTTGCTTCACTCCAACCCAGCTTGCAACCCTGCTTCTACCTATTTTTGAAAAAAAAAAAAATCAGAAGAGATATTTGCATTACTAATTTCATTGCAGTATTAATCACCATACGCAAAATACAGAAACAATATTACTGATATCCCCACAAGACTTTTACTGTTCTGAACCCATAAATATTTTGACGAGAGGCTGGAGAAGGACAAAAGCAATGAGACCCACCAACACAGTAAACACTACCTTGAATTAAAAAGATGAAAGAAGGAAAATAGGGTGTATATGAATAACAGGACAGTATTCAGCCAGAAAATGAAGGAGACTCTTCCTGGGTACCACAGCATGGATTTTCCTGTGCTAAGGGAAGTAAACCAGCCACAGGACAAGTACTGTATGATTGTATTTACATGAAGTATCTTAACTTGTCAAAATGTAAAAAAAAAAAAAAAAAAAAAAAAAAATTATACATGGAACAGGGGCTAGAAGAATAAAGGTGAGGGAGCTTCTTTTTACAGTGTTAGTCACACAAGATGACTGCAGGGCATCATTATGCTTTTGGTTATAGTATTGTACTGCACAATCTAATTATGTACTTGACAAATCTCTTGTTTACCACAGTCATTTAAAAACATAATTTAGTAGCTGAAAAGATGGCTCAGTAATTGAAGGTGTTTGCTTGACAGACTGACTGCCCAGGTTTGATTTTCCAGAACCTACATAAAGCCAGACACACAAAGTGGTATATGTGTCTGGAGATTGTTTGAAGTTACAAGAGGCCCTGGTGTGTCTACATTCTCACTCAGTCTTTCTCTATCTTTCTTTCTCTCTCTAACAAATAAATAAATAAATTTTAGAAAAAAAAGAATTTATAATGATAAAACATGAGTCAATAATGTTGGTTGTTATAATTATTTGAAATATTGACAATTTATATCATTTCTTAAATTTATAGTTTTTTTACTCATTTGTTAAGCACACCCATTTGTTCACTGACTCATTAAATGTCCACTTAAAAATGAACAGCATGCTACAATAATGGGAATAACAAAAATACCTTACAATTGCATAACAATGTACACTTGTTTTATCTCATCAGATTTGAGGGAATGCTTCCTACAGTTTGAAATTTAAGTGTCTCCTAAACACAGTGGATTATTTACAAATCTATCCACACACCTATAGACAATAGAAGTAAGAAAGTTTGTTTGTTTGTTTGTTTGTTTCTGCTATGCAGTTAGGGGCTGCCCCACAGAAACATGGACGCCATCTTGACTGCTCTGGCAATACTGGAACCTGCATCTAATCCCTTCTCAATGAAGATGTCTACAGGCATCCACTCCAGTGTCAGATTCCTGCTTCTTCCTCACCTGTAAGATGACCGACCCTTCCTGAGTCAGTTCTCTTGAGCCCACCAACCAATCAGGTCCTTACATACACTTCTGAGCCTGAAGATGAGGAATCCTAATTGGATGCCTGATTCATAAAAATGGGCTTGAAACACATGTGTAAACTTCTTTTTACCTCTCCTTTTGCTCTCAGTCCCTAGGAGAGAGATCTTCTTAGTCTGTGCACTGAAAAGGAGGAGAACTTATTTTTGCCTGAACACTTTCCTGCTTTGCTTTACAATGGAGCATGCCAGTGTGTGTGTGTGTGTGTGTGTGTGTGTGTGTGTGTGTGTGTGTGTGTGTTTGTGTTAGAGAGAGTAAGAGAGAGAGCCCTTTTCCCCAGAGGCTTCTTGCCTAGAGAGTGATCTTTCCCTATGTGCACGGTATTTTCTCCCTCACCCTTCTACCCTCTCAGCCAATTTATTTTGGCTTGGGCTTACCTCCTTTGCTTTTCCCTCTTAACTGTCCCAGAAATAAACTTCATAATTTATAATTAACCCTCCTCTAAATGTGCATTTTCAATCTTTTATAACTTGGACAAGGGCCTGAAGTTAGGGTTCATGGGCTTGTGGGGCTTCTTGCATCTTAATGGAGATCTAATCTCTCTCAGGGCTCAACTCCACACCTGTGTTAGAGAGATGCCATTGAAGCTTTGCTGTGTTAAGGACGAGTGCTCACTTAGTAGAAATAAGCTCATAGATGAGAAGCCTCAAAACAGGACGTGCAAAGGGCTCAGCATCTAAACCTAGGTGAAGCTCTTCTCTCTTTCTCTCTCTCAGAGTTAGCAAGGCTAGACTCGGGAAATTAACAAGACCTCAACAGTTCAAGCAAAAAACACAACAGCCAAAGTGGGCACAGGGAAAAGGGGTCTGTGGAGGCTGAGACACATCCGTGAGTTCTTCAGTTAATGGTGTTGACCATGCTTTGCTTTTCTATGTCTTGACTTCTAAATTTGGAGTGATGAACAACCCTGGAAACCAAATTAGTTCTTCAGAAGTTCCCGGGTTAGGATTAAGGACAAACACCATGCCTCAGAGTTGATATTTTGATAGATCTATGTGCTCCTTCATACTTTAAACATTGATTTCATAGTCTTTTCACACTTTAGAGGATGGGGTCAGGGGAGTTGGGTAATTTTTCTCAAAATTACAAATCAGGTGAAATAAAGAAATAGCAAGGGCACACAGCGAGAATTTCAGCCTCTAAATCCCATTCTTTCCACAATCTCTTGAAACTGGTTTTCCATTGGGAGTTGTGTTTCAGGTGGATTTTGGGGAAGAGAAAACCACCATTTGTTCAACTGTACCCTGAGGCCACCCAGCTGCCAAGTGTTAGCTGAACAGAGGTGCATTGAGAGACCTGCAGTCAAAAGGCAGCAGGATGGCCAATTGCCATCAATTTGTGCAGCAAGTCTGGTATCTTGGCATCTTGCTGCTCTCCCCCTCCCCTAGGTTAATTGCTGAGAGCCTCAGCTTTGAAAGCTGCTTGTCCTACCATCTTCCACTGCACCCCTCTCCCAGTGCCTCTCTGACACCTTACCTCTCAGCATGCCCTGGTAGACGAAGCTTCTCACATACCTGGCTTTGCTTCTGAGACCACCCAAAGTCTAATGTAAATGTTTCTCTCCCCGGTCCCACACACCCATTGGTAAAGGCAGAATTGCCACACTTCCCCCCTCCCCCCCCTTGGACCTGATTGCTAGGCAACACTCAGCCATGTGAATTTGTCACTTCTGTTTGGCGCAAATTTCAATTTCACCTCCAACTGTAACAACACTGCTCGATATATTTTAGATGCCACTGCGGTTGGATGGCATCCCAGGAAAGATGTGAAGTGCTACTGCCAGGAATGAATGATTGGCATTGGGTAAAGCAATTCTCTGAACTCAGCCTTGGCATACCATTAATTGTTAAGTCTGTGCTGCTACCACCAACCTCTTGTCAGAAGCATGTCTATTGTAAGCTTCTGCGACAAGGGCCCAAATGGTAGAGCTCTCTCCCTCTGTGAGATCCAAGTCATATCGATAATGAAGCTGTGGATTTCTCGGCTCACAATATATGACTTCTTCCTATTTTCAATCTATTGGCTGCACCTTGGTGTGGAAAGAAAAAGAGCTCCACATCTGAATTTTACCCAGCTAAGAACTACTGTGTGCCCAAGCAGGTTTGGGCCCTTAGTAGGAGATTCACCTTCTCTTTAGTTTATTTGGTGCTGTATCACTGTTTATTTTTACTCACAGTAACAATTAAGTGGTGTGATGAGGAAAGAAGGTATTAATGAAAGAAGATAAAATTAATGTCAAACATACTCCAATAACAAT
Source organism: Orientallactaga sibirica (assembly GCA_036365145.1). Lineage (NCBI taxonomy): Eukaryota > Metazoa > Chordata > Mammalia > Rodentia > Dipodidae > Orientallactaga > Orientallactaga sibirica. Next base: position 35,730,498 of record JAEOAD010000006.1, on the reverse strand, counting down.
AAACATATAATATATTATATATGTAATTTTAGATACTGACATGGAGTCAGACAGAAGACATAGGACCTGCAAGTAATTCTAAGTTTCTTTATTAAGCATATGCAATTACTGGCAAAATATAAGCTATATTCCTCAAAGTTTCCATCTCATGCTCTATTACCTATCTAGCATTATAGTATTGTCTATGCAGTATTATATTTTCTACTACATTGTCCTTAAAGATACATTCATTGCCTAGTGAAATGTTTATCTTGAAATACTCTGCCATTATGATCCATCTGAAATATTCTACTATGTGGCTGCTTTCATTTCTAAGATCAGTGCTAAGTAATGGAGAAAATAATAAGTTTATTTTTCTTCCTCTTCGGCCCTTGTGTCCACCAACTTTTAAGTCACTAATTTTTAGATTTCTTCAAATCAAAACACTCTCAGAAAACTCAAAATATTCTCACTGAATGAGTCTAATTAAATAAAAGAAATCGGTTAGTTATGAATAAAAATAGTATTTCTGACTTTACGTGGTTTCTGATTCATTGGAAACAAAGGGAGTTTCTGCAACAGTGTGAATGAACCGTGAAGTGTGCATGTTCTTGTAAGAAAGGCCAAGGGTGCAGTTCTATTTTCTTAGCTCTGCTTTCATATTTATGTGTCTCATTTCCAGCTCATTGCTGATGCCTCAGTTGCGCTATCCATCACCACTTTTATCCTCCTTGTTCCTCAAAAAGAACATAAAATCCTTTTTTATGTGGTGGTAATATTATTGCAAATAAAAGCAAATACCAAAATCTTTATTAGTCTGCCAAAATAATAAACTATTTAATAAAAGCATGCTGTAAAAATAAGGTCATTTGCATCACTCAAGTTGCTTGCAGGAAATACAGAGAATTATTGGTCAAAAAAGTATAAACTGACAGCCATTATTTCTGTTGTTCAACTGACATATGGTACACTAGGGTTAAAATTTTCTTGTAATTTGACATATTTTCTGGATTTAATTTTTTTAAATTTTGCCAAACAAGTTGCACAATGGAAAATGGAAAAAAAGTCTGATTCCCACAAAATACTTATTTCTTCTTTAATTTTATTTTATTGCTGTTAAACAAAGAGGTTTAACTAGACTGCTCTCTTTGGGATACTTTTTTTTCACAAATGTGGAACTAGACCTTATGATAACCTTGATATTCCAAGATTTATTGCCTAAATATTCCCATATTAATATCCAATATTAATTTTATTTGCTGTGGATTTGTACCCAGGCTTCAGCTGTATAATCTTCTCTCTATATAGTCACCTTTAGTCATTGTTACTTATATACCAGGATAAGATGCTTTACTTTTGAAGGCTAGTTTAATAGTGTGAGTTAACAAATGTGCTACTTTTACATAAATATCTAATGTTTGATCTTTTGACCTATTGTATCATAAACCCATCAATGTTTTATCCCTTGAAATTTCTATCTTTAGCTGGCACATTTGAAAATACACTATTGCTATGTCTATAGCATAGCTAAATCAGTAGTTGTGCTAAGGATTAAATATCACTTGTACAGTACTTACATCCTCAAGAACAACCTGTATACCAGTTCTTCTGCTTAAAAAGCCAACATAATTTAATAAATACTATAAAAATTTCCAAATCAGATGCTCAAAATTTATATTCCTATTCCATGAGGACATTTAAAATGAAGTAACGTTCTTCAAACTTCATTTATTACTGTTTTCATTTTATAACGTTTTATTAAACTTTTGTGTCAAATGTTCATTTGGGGACAAAACTATCCATTGATAGTTTTATGGACATCAGATTAACCTAAGAAAATGAGAAGCAGTTTCTACACCAGGTAAAGAACCTGTGTGATAAGTCAACTATAAAAATTTGGACATAAGGGCTGGAGAGATGGCTTAGCGGTTAAGCTGCCTACCTCCTAAGCCTAAGAACACCGGTTCTAATCTCCAAGTCCCACGTTTAGCCAGATGAAAAGTGACACAAGGGCGCAATGCTGCACTTGACCACAAGGGGGCACACGCATCTGGATTTTATTCCCAGCAGCTGAGAGGCTGCTGGAGCGCCCATTATCTATCTGTCTTCCTCTCCCTCTCTCTCTGTCTCTCTTTGTGTCTCCCTCTCCAAATAAATAAATAAATAAATAAATAAATAAATAAATAAATAAATAAATAAAATTTGGACATAAGAGTCAATATTATTAAAGGAAAATATGGCAATTAAATTTAGGTACTATACATTATGGCTGTTATATCTACCAAAATCCACACCTTGAAGAATCTGCATCCCCACACCACAGAATGAGATTGAATTTGAAGACAAAACACTTAAAGGAGCCATTCAATTTAAAGGAAATCATAGGTGTGGGTCCTAACCCACTCCAGTTTCTTTTAATGAAGAAAAAATTTTGACACATAAATAACCAGGGCAGCAAGACTCAGAGGGATTATCACTTGAAGAGGGAGCAAGAAAGTGGCTGTCTGCAAGCTAAGGAGAGAAGCCTTAGAAGACAAAAAAATGACAGCACTTTCACCTTCAATATCTAGTCTCTGAATTATGAAAAAATTAATTTATGTGAAATTTCCTACTCTATGGTAATTTGTTAAAGCAATCATAGTAAACTAATATGGAATACAATGTAAACAGGAGTTTTCAAAGAAATATACTGTGATGTCTAATCAAGTATTTATTTTGGCCAACCTGACTCAAGTGGAATAGAGGTACATGACCCAATTATTCAACATCCAATAGGAGCCTCTAAGTTCTGTGTTGTCTGTGTGATATGTACAAGCTTATGCCAATATGTCTGTGTGTATATGTTACTTGAAAAATCCTGCTTTATATTGGAAGTTCTGTACACTTCAGAAGTTTTTAACCTGGAATCCATATAGATGTATATTATAGGTTATGTTTCGTGGCTTTGCATATATGCAATGCAATAGGGAGATGTGTGTCACCCTATTCCAGTAGAAAAGCCTAAGAAAACCCACAAGCTCCACTTGACTTTTAACTGATTTTTAAACATCATTAATTTTGGTGGTCATGAAGCTATGCAATGTGTTGTTGGCTTCTACTGGCTGGGCTTTAGATGACACCTCTGACTGAATCCACCTAACATGTTAAAACTGTTCTGTGAAAAAGTCCACTTCAACACTATTATATAAATACCCAATATAAGGTTTTATTTTATATGCTTGTCAAAGATCTTTCTGTCAAATTCTCCTTCCACAGTAAAAATAACAGATAATTCAATCCCAAGAAACAGAAGCATTCAGAATCTGGGTTAAGCTTATTTGTATGTAATAAAAATGGTTACATTATTATGTCTTAAGCTAATATTTTACATTTTTAAGATAAATATTAACTTACAAAGAATATTGTTTCAGCTGGGCGTGGTGGCGCACGCCTTTAATCCCAGCACTCAGGAGGCAGAGGTAGGAGGATTGCCGAGAGTTCGAGGCCACCCTGAGACTACATAGTGAATTCCAGGTCAGCCTGGACCAGAGTGAGACCCTACCTCACAAAACCAAAAAAAAAAAAAAAAAAAAAAAAAGAATATTGTTTGTCTGGCTTCGCTCTCCTCTTTCACAACAAATTTATCAAGTCAATCAAGTCAATCTACCCTCAGATGCTCCTACAATAACCTAACTCCATTTGTCTGGGTCCCCTTTGATCTTGCAAGGCCCAAATGTTAGCAAGAATGAAGACACTAAAAACCCCTCTTTGCCCTACTTCTGCCAAAAGAAGCAAGATTGAGTTAATGCCCATGTCCTCAAGGAACTTGGGGTTTCAACTTGAAAGTAGGAAAGATAGGTGGCTAAACAGACCTTAAGCTTGGAGGTCATTGGAGTACAACCCTCTTTTCCTTAGTTGGGGTAATCAGGGCTTTTGTAAGAGAGAAAGCTGAGTTTTACTTCTGAACCTGAGTGGGTAACATGACATTCTGAAATACCCAAATCATAAGATTATGTCCCCTATGAGCCTGTGGATTACCTGGCCAAAAGACCACCCATCACCTGTAGCTGGCTAAGGAGGTGGGAGGAATATGCATCTTCTTAACAAGATCTTGTACTTCATCTGCAGGAGCTTCTCCCTCCTTACAGCTAACTAGGCTGTCACTGCTGAATATGTCTGCTTTTTGGAGTTCTAACTCTAAAAAGTGTAACTTTTCCTTTTATTCCTTTCTTTCTGTGCTTTGGATGCCAACCAGATGCTAAGTATGCTTACCCTAACACTTGAGGTGTTTTCTACCTTTTTCTCAATATATCTCCTTCACCTTAAAAAAATGCCTTTCAGTCCCTTGCTGGGGACAGTTGCCTCTGTTATCTCCCCTGGCCCTCTGGAGAAGAGTCACATTCATCTGTCTTCATCTGGCTTAAAAGTTTTTTCAGAAGTCAAATAAACTTCTTCTTTTTTTCTTTACTGAAATTCGAATGTTTCTAGGATTGTTTGCTGTCCTATATCTTCCAGACTCATATAATCACGCATATTCTGAGGAATTTGCAATATGGTATGTTCTCTAGGAAAACATTTGCAAATTTGGTAAATCCTATTCTATGAGACGATCCAGCGATTAAATTTCTACTTGGGGCAAGTGCTGTGTTTTGGGGTGATATGTTTAAGACTGCAATTCTGGCTTGATAGTGTCTATGAAAAGTTCAAAAGCTCTGCAGATAAACTGGCAGCTCCAGCTAACAGGAGATGTGCCCACTGGGAGTTTATCTAACTTCTTCTTGCTATCTTCCTTCTAGATTCATCCAACTCAGTACTGGGGATTAAGTTCACATGAAAACATTCCTGTGTAACAAGAGCAAAGAGCTGAAAGGTAACATCTCTGTCGTGCTGGTTTAGTGTTCAGATATCTACTGTGAAATACACTGTGTATAGAATAACACAGAAGGAAGGATGTGGTAAACCCTCTGTGGCCACCTAACTCAAGGTTAATTTTTTCTATGCTTTCTAGAAGGTCAGATGAGCTCTTCAGAGAGAACATGAGGGTCAGGTTACAGCCTCCCTCAGACATGGAGGAGGTGACAAAACTGCACCAACACTTCTGGGGATAAGTGTATAACATGTCTTCTGTATGGCTGACATTTCTAAAGTCCAGACCCACTAGCTGCTTCTCCCTTCTCAGGTAATGAAGGAGTCTCAAACTCTCAGAGACATTTCATAAGGGGGAAAAAAGACTTCTGGCTACTGATGGGAATGTGGAGTTGGAGCATTATGATCTGTTATAAATATAAATGAGATTTAACTTTTATCACATATGGCACTGTTTATAAATTCTTATTTCTCACAGGAGGCAACTATAACCCAAAGATGATAAAGGTCTCAAACCTCATAATAGGCCTATGGTTCAGATTTGGATACACAACACTCCAAATCCAGTATTTTCTTCACCCACAAAACCAAGTGTTCCTTGCTTTGAAAAATTTGGCAGGTCTCTGGCCTTATAATTAAGGCAGCTAACTCAAAGGTGATATAACACCTTGATGAGTAAATTAAGAGGTTGCAGTGGTAAAGTAAGCATGGACAGAAAGTTAAAAGGATCTTCCACTAAATGATCATAGCCATTTAAATAGCTAATATGGTCATAGAGATGAGGAAGGAAGAACCATACCAATATATACCATACACTTAATATATTTCATTAATTAGCTAATTAAATTAAGAGAATATGTGACATTGTACTAGCTTCCTATGACTACCATAAAAAAAAATCTCCACAAAGTTAGTGGCTTAAAGCAATAGATATTTATTCTCTTACAGTTCTAGAGGACAGACGCCCAAAATCAGTTTGATCAAGCCAAAATCAAATGTGGGTGGGACTGTGCCCCTTGGGAGCTGCAGGAGAGCACCTCTCTCCTTTCCTGCTGGAGCTGCACGTTCATCCACTGGCTCCTGACCCCTTCCTTGGTTTTCAGTGCACCATCACAATACCTTGTTCCATTATATTGCCATACATTCTGTTGCAGTCAAATCTTCTCGTGCTTCTTTCATAGATAACTGTAGTTATGGGCTAGGGAGATGGCTTAGCAGTTAAGGCACTTGCCTATAAAGCCAAAGGACCCAGGTTCAATTCCCCAGGTCCCACTTAGGCCAGATGCATAAGAGGGCACATGCATCTGGAGTTTGTTTGCAGTGGCTAGAGGAACTGGTGTACCCATTCTCTCTCTCTTTCTCTCTCTCCCTATCTCTCTCAAATAAATAAATAAAAACAAAATATTAAAAAAGATAACTGTAGTTACATTTAAGGCTAACTTGGATAATTCAGGATAACTAAATGTTTCCAGATACTCAATTTCTTGATAGGGTTACATAGGAAGAAAAAGTAGTTCTCTCATCAAGTTTCATAAGCTAGGCAGCAGGCATTGGCAGGCCTTAACACACACTCAGTTTCTGTTGTTACCCAGTAATTGTGTGTTTTCATTTGCAAGTCTTTGCTAAGTATATTCCTCTTAAGTTTTAAAAGTTCTTTTCATATTGCTGTTTTCAATGGCTCCTTACCGACTTACAGATGGAAACCTGCTTCTTTTATCCATATAGTTTTCATCCATATTCTTGTTTTGTGTGTCACAGATAAATAGTGAACAAAAACAGCTCTATAATTTAAGATTTTCTACACACATTCCTTAAACTTGAAACTTCTCTAAACTTCAGTTGCATGATGATATATGGGAAAAGAGAAGGGTCTTTAAAAGAACTCTTTCTGGAATTTTGAAGAACATAGAGTAAACAATAGAAAAGTTATTGAACTTGATGACACAAAATAAAGTTAAATTTGGTCCCAAACTCATTGGTATGGTTCATATTGCTTACAGACATGCTTTAAGTTACCCCAAGGATGCATTGTTTGTAGTATTATTGGGTTATTTCCCTTCCTACATTATCAAATTATTTTGTTGCACTTGGCCTTTGCCTTCAAGCTGATTTTGGACCTTGAGTACATGTTACTGTATGATACTGTTAGAGACTTGTACATTTCTCCTAACCACAAGTAAAATATGCTATGGTAATATTGTGCATGCATATAGAAGGTGATCAAGAAAAGTGACTAACTTGCCATATTGTGAATTTTTTTTAAGGGAGGGTCTCTAGCTCAGGCTGACATGGAACTCACTGTGTAGCCCAGGCTTGTCTTGAACTCAGTGATCCTCCTACCTCAGCCTCTCAAGTGCTGAGATTAAAGAATGAGCCACCATGCCCAGCTTAACTTGCTATATTGTGATTGGCCAAGTAACATTTAAATAAAATTATGTGTGGGAAATGTTGATTAATATGTATGTATATATACATGTGTATGTGTTTATATGCATATTTTTTAAACTGTGAACAATATTAAGAGCAGTGATATTGAATAGATACACTGTAATTCACTTTAAAAAATGCTGGGGAATTACATATATATAAACACATACAAAATGGAAAAATAATGAGAAAGTATTGTTTATTACTGTGAGTTTAGGATGATCTATACAGCCTTTTAACTTAGAAGTTACTGAAGAAGATGAAACATCTGAAATGGAACAGGGGGGAGCAGGTTCCTCAAGTGACTTAGCAGCTTTCAGAGCATCGTCTATTACAGTAAAAACAAAGATTTCTAATCTTAGAACTTGGCAGGTGAGTGAGTAACAGATTTCCCAATATAGTGTTTTGATTTTGAGAAATAGATGGATTTGTGGATCATTTTTCTTCTGCCTGTTCCACATACAGTCATGGATTTTTTTTAAATTATCCACATGAGCTATTGGTTATAAATATATTAATGTAAAATATCCTCAGTTATTTTGTAATTGAACAATTTCCTGGACAGCTTGCTTCTTTGGGGATCTAAAAGGAAGGTTAAGTCCATTAAAGTGAGTATATCCTTGAACATGCTAATATGGGGAAACTCACAGAGCAGTGCATATGTGCAAAACATGGGAGAGAGCAGCAAATTAAGAAGTCACCGTTTTTACTGTGGAAGTTTCTTTGGGGCATTTTTGGCTTTAGCCATTTCATTAATCCTCAGTTTTATATTATTTTATTGATTGCAAATGTTAGGAAGAAGTTGCAGAGTTATTTGAGATACTTTTATGCCCTGCAGCACAGCATCTAGGATTCTTTCAGGGCAATAGATGCTGTATTAATGAGGGATCTTGCCAATGCTATGGCACTAAAACTACCAATTAGGCAAGAAAATGTACTCCTAGAAATTTTTTTAAACATAAATGAGCTGAATAATTGGCTTATCTAAAAATACAATTAAAGTGAATTCCCCAGAGATAAAATGGTTTTGAGTGGACTACATTCCACCTAAACATTTTGTTCCTCTTCATAATATGTACCAGCCTTGTAAAAATGTTCCCATATTCACTTATCCCGCTGCAAGTGGATGTTAGGACAAATAAGAACTATAAATTCATTGTCTAAGAATATGCATCCTGAGGCATAGGCAGGTAGGAAAAACATTGAGTAAGTCAGTTTTTGAAAACCATTTGAAAGGCTGCTCTAACACGTTTTGCAGAATGAAAACAGATGGTCTTTAGGATTTGCATCATATTGACAGGGAAATTAAAGCCCAGAACAGGAAGGGGACTTTTTACTATGGTAGCAAAGGGACACAAGCCAACATCTCACAAAATATGGTACTTTGCCCCGACAAAATAAATTATGAAAATGCCAAATTTCCACAATATTACATCTTGTGGAATAAAATCATCTAACTTAGTAAATACTTTTAGCTGTCCTTTTTCAGTGTGCCAGAGTCCCTTCTTCCTGTACATTATTTTTTAAATAACAGCTTGATTTATTGTAAAGAAATTTTTATTTGTTATTTTTATTTATTTATTTGAGAGACAGACAGAGAGACAGAGAGACAGAGAATGGGCATATCAGGTCCTATAGCCACTGCAAACAAACTCCAGCTGCATATGCCACCTTGTGCATTTGGCTTACATGGGTCCTGAGGAATTGGACCTGAGTCTTTTTGCTTTGCAGGCAAGTGCCTTAATCACTAAGCAGTCTCTCCAGCCCTTTTAAATTTATTTTTATTTATTTATTTGTATTTTTTGACTAAAGCTCTTGAACACTTTAAAACTCCAGTATAAGTTCCCTTAACTATTAGCATAAATTGAAAAATTCACTGGTAAATTATTTTCATGACACATACTCTTGGAATCATCTCAGCTTTTGGAAAATGGTATAAAATAATCACACCTTTTGATTTTAATTTATTAATATTAAACTAATTTTTATGCATTTATGTTTCCATAAACTCAGTAATCCTCAGGAAAAAAAAATCCCTTACACTGTTACACAATTGGTGTCTTGATTTAAGCAAGTGTCTCTTAATTCTTTTTTCAAGGTAGGGTCTGCATCTTCTCCTAGGGCCTTGCTCGGGTTGACACTACCCAATACTGTATCAATGACATTCTAACTGTTGTTTCTCATGCATTACAATTTGTGGCTAATTCTAGCTTCCCCCAAAACTTGTCCAAATGAATTATTTCATTTTTGCATAAAAATATGATCTATCCCACATCATTTACCAACTACTTGACTTCTTCATGTTCATCCTAGGAATTCAGAATGTGTTCTCTGAAGTACTTAATGTAAATTGCAAACAGCTCTTGCAATCATGTTTGATAATAAGACTACTTGCTAAAATAAAATAATTTCTTTAACAATAAACAAGAACCACAGCCTAAAATTAGCTTCTGATTAACTACTTCAACTTTAAGACCTATGTTATTCATGCTTTCATCCAATAAAATCTCCCAGAGCTTTCCATTGGACCTGGCAAACAAAGACTAAAAGGTGGATAAATAGGTATGTAGGGGCTGGATCTGTGCCATAAGCAGCCTGAGCTCCATTAATCACATCAAGCAATTCTCTATTTGACTTCAGAGATAAACAGCCAGTGGAGGCACTAGCAAGAGATAGTGGGGCAGGTGGACAGGACATATGGGTATTTCTTTCCCTGCAATTTCCCTTTCTTGGTGCAGTATTGTAACAATGATTGTAACCTTCTATCACTATATCTTATATGGAATGACCAACCCTGTCTCCATTACTCCAGCCTTTTAAAATGTCTAATGAAACATTTTTCCTTATCCTTTCAGACCTATGTGCTATTGTCTGACTTGTGTTGCTAGTTGCTCAAGGTCTTAACCTCCTTTAATATTGCCCACACTCTGAAAATTCACTTCCTTTTATACCTGTACAATTATAGTTTCCTCCAACTAGAGTGACTGGAACAATATCACAAGATATTCTTTGCCTTCAAGAAAATGATAATGCATTAAAGTCTACTGACATTTAATATGTTGTGATTAGGAAGTACAAAGTCTATCTGGCCTAGACACAGTATCTAAGGAGGAATGTTGTATGAGGTATTAAAGATCACATTGCCAGGAGTAGAGATAATTATGTGTACATTTATATTTTAGCAAATAGAAGAGCCCTGTGTGTTTGTATAAAAGAATTGTAGAAACAAAAATATTTTAGAATCTTCAAAAATGAAAAATCGCCAGCATTTGGGAAGTGGAAGTGAGAGGACCGCTGTGAGTTCAAGGCCAGCCTGAGGCTACAGAGTGAGTTCAGGTCAGCCTGGGTTAGCATAAGAACTTAAATAAAAAAAGAACCAGAGACAGAGAAAGCAAATGAGAAGCAGAGAGAAAAAAAAAGAATGCAAATTCTTTTTTTTTCAGTTCAACCAAATATTTATTTTTTTAACTCTTTTTAAAAATTATTATTTTTATTGACAACTTTTATACTTACAAAAAAAAACCCACCTGATATTTCCCTCCCCACCCCCCATTCCACTTTAGAACTCCAATCTCCATCATATCCCCTCCCTCTCTCCATTAGTCTCTCTTTTAATTTGATGTCATCATCTTTTTCTTCTATTTTGAGGGTCTTGTGGAGGTATTGCTAGGCACTGCAAGGTCATGGATATTGAGGCCAATTTCTGTCTGGGCAGTTGCATTGTAAGAAGTCATACCCTTCCTTTGGCTCTTCAATTCTGTCCACCCCCTCTTCCACAATGGTCCCTGAGCCTTGGAGGGTGTGACAGAGGTGTTTCAGTGCTGGGCACTCCTCCATCCCTTCTTCTCAGCACTATGTTGCCTTTTGGGTCATCCCAGTGGTCATCGCCATCTGAAAAGAGAAGCTTCTCTAACCAGAAGTGAGAGTAGCGTTAATATGTGAATATGAACATTAAGTGTAGTATTTTTAGGGCAGCTTGGTGGGAATAATATATACATTTAGTCAGACAAGAGCAGGCTTTATACCCCTAAGGCTCATGACCTCACCTGCCATAGACTTTTGCTTAGGTTTTTCAGTACCAGGTATGTATTCCCTCCTGTAGAGAGGGCCTTCAGTCCAATTATGGAGCAGTTGGTTACCCCAAGAGTAGGCATGCCACTATTGCACCCGTTCAGTCATTGGGCCTCTCTGGCCAAACTTGAATATTAAGCGTGCACTGTTTTCACTGCTGATGACTTCTTTCTCCCATACGCTGCATGCAGTTCAGTTTGTTCCAGCTTTCAGTTGGCTGGTCTACAGGGAGAAGGTTTTCTGCTCCCCACCAGCTTGCTTTCTCAGTGACCTTGCCTCTCAGGCAAGAGTTGTGTTCAGCAATAGGGCCTTACTATCTGTTTCTCGAGGGAAACCAAGGGCTTTGGCAAAAGCCTTTAATGTATTGGAGGCTACCGGGACCTCCTTGGCCAACAACTCACTGGAAGGTATCCCATCCCAGGCACTGAAAATTTTCTAGTAACAGTCTACAGCTTCTAGATGTGCCATTATTCAAAAAAGTAATTTTACATATGTCTTATTGACAATATCTTGAATTTAGATTGACCCTCCCCCTGCCCTTCTTTTATGCATTCTCTTCCCATGGCCTCGCTTAGGCCATTCCCCTCTCTATAATCAGTTCTTCTACTTATATATGTGCAATACCATACACTTACGTCCTTCCCTTTCCTCCCTGGAAATTCTTGACTAATTTCTACCATCATTTTTTAATTCAACAATTACGTGAAAATATTTTATAATAATGAATATTCTTGGGCTGGAGAGATGGCTTAGCGGTTAAGGCATCTGCCTGCTAAGCCTAAGAACCCAGTTCCAATCTCCAGGTCCCACGGTTAGCCAGATGCAAAGTGATGCAAAGGTGCAATGACACACTTGCCCACAAGGGGGCACACACATCTGGATTTTGTTCACAGCAGCTGAGAGACGTGCGCCCATTCTCTATCTGTCTCCCTCTCCCTCTCTGTCTGTCTCTCTGTGTCTCTCTCCAAAAATAAAATAAAATAAAAATCTTTTAAAAAGAATGAATATTCTTGTTTGAGATCAAAATTTGAAATATAAAAATCTAATTAGAGGGCTGTAGATATGACTCAATGGTTAAAAATGCTTGCTTCTGATGAGTATTCCTTTGCATCAGCATAAGATTCTGTTACACACACACACACGTAAATAAATAATACTTTTTAATTCAATTAATGTCCACTTAAATTTAACAAATAAAGTCCTATCTTCAAAACCAGGTAGACTTCAGATGCACTCCACAGGAAAGAAATCCTGCCTGGTACTGAAAACCTAAGGAGAAGCCCATTGATGGCTGAAGAGGTCATAAGCCCTAGTGGTGAAACTACTACTGTTGTCTGTATAAATGGATATATTATGCCCACCAAACTGCCCCCTGAAAACTTAAGTTAATGTCCATATATTAATGCTACTCTCATTTTTGATTATAGAAGCTTCTCTTTTCAGAAGGTGGTGACCACTGGGGTGACCCAAAACTCACCAAAGTGCTGAAAAGAGACAGTTAAGCTTTCAGCACTAAGTGAGACGTCTCTGTCACACCCTATAAGGCTGAGTGGGGTCTATTGTGGAAGAGGTAGCAGAAAGATTGTAAGAGCCAAAGGAAGGAGAGGAGTGCTAATAATATTACCTTCCACAAAGTGACCTCACAGTGGTTGACTTACACAAGACCTGCATAATAGGAAGAAAAAAATAATGACATCAAAATAGAAGAGTTACTAGTTAGAATAGATTTAGTAGAGTGGGAAAAAGGAGGGTGGTGGGAAGTGACTATGATCATGGTACATTGTTTATATTTACAAAAGTCAATAAAAAAGTTTTTAAAACCTTGCTGCCTTTTTTTCTCATTCAAAATACAAAATTATATCTGCTTATATAACAGTTATGATAAAATTATGCATATATAAGTAAAAGCAATAATAAATTAAAACTAAAATCAATGTTTATAAGGAGACATGGAAGGTGTTCTTTTTAACTTCTATAGCTATATTATAAATTGTATAACAGCTTAAATATGTATTGTCTATTTTATTATCAAGTATCTTATTTTGATTCCATGTATACTTATATAGTAAATTTTGATTGCTTAAAAAATCCTACCCATTGTGTTTTTTTTTTTTTTTTTACTTTCTACTTATTTGTTGTTATTTGGGAGGGAGGGGTTAAGGCAGGACCTCACTCTGTAGGTGAGGCTGGCTTCATGTACACTTCTTGCATTAGCCTCCCAAGTGCTGAGATTACAGGTGAGCATCATCATGCTTGACTCATTTTTATGTTTGCATGAGTGTGTGTGTGTGTATGTACTTCATGGCCACACATGTATGGCCACACATGTAGAAGCCAGAGGAGAACATCAGACATTTTCCTCTATCAATCATCTACATATTTCCTTGAGAAGCAGTTGTTCTCTGAACCAGAAGCTGTAGTTTTTGCAAGCTTCAGCATTCTCCAGTCTCATCTCCCCACAGGACTGGGATTACAGGCATGCAGGACTATATGCAGCTGTTTTCACAGGTGCTGAAGAATCAAATGTAGGCCGACTTGGGCCCTCATGCTTGCGCAGCAAGTGTTTTTAACCACTGAGCAACCAAACAGATGTTCTCATTTCTCCTGGGAAAATCTCTCAAATGTCCTAAGCTCTGTGCATATGTACCTACTCTGATATAAAGATGAGAAATGAAAAGCGATATTAGAATTGTACACACACATAATCCAAAATGCACATTGCTGAACACAAAATTTTAATCTATCTAGTTCTGTAGAAAGTGCAAAGCTAATTTAGGAAAATCTTACTGATATATTGAAAATCCAGAAAAAGTGACCACTATTATAATATTGTTCAACTAAAATTTAACATATTACTATATCAAAATTAAAAATTTCCAGCTAAAATTCCCTTCTTATGAGCTAACTTTTCCAGTTTTTTTTTTTTTTGCACATTGCTTTACTTAAAGGAAAACAGGTTTTCTGCTTAAATAACTTATTCAAATATTGCCATTACCATTGAATTGCCCCCTTGCAATTTATTTTGTTGGACCTTTTATTATTTATTTTATTATCTACTTGCAAGATGAGAGAGACCAAGAGAAGAGAGGCATACAGACAAAAAGAAAGAGAATGGGCACACCAGGGCCTCTTGCCAGTGAAAATGAACTCCAGATGCATGCACCATTTTATGCATCTGGCTTTACATGGGTAGAGGGGAATTGAACCCGGGTCTTGTTATGCTCTGCAGGCAAGCACCTTAACCACTGACCCAACTCTCCAGGCCTATTGGACTTTTGAATTATCTAATGACTCAGAAACAGTAAATAACTGCCGGTTGACCATGCTTCATAATGATAGTAAATACCAGATGGACATGACCGTCAGAATACTCCCAGTATTTTCAAAGCTGTAGTTAATAACTTTGACATGACTGATTCGAGTCTAGAACTTTATATCTTTGGACAATAATGAGAAATAAAAGTGCATGTAACAGTATGCCCAATGTCATGGCAGTTTAAACTCAAATTTACAGAGAGATTATTTATTTATTTATTTACTTGAGAAAGAGAGAAAGAAGATGAGAGAGAGAGAGAATGGATGCATCCGAGCTTCCAAGTGCTGAAAATGAAGTCCAGATACATGTGCCAGCTTGTGCCTCTAGCTTACATGGGTCTATTGACTCTGTAGGCAAACACCTTAATGGCTAAGCCATCTCTCCAGTCCAAGACAGCTTCTTAATAAAGAGAATAAATAGTTAAATCTGGATGTATTCTATAATTTTCTTCCAAAATGTTCTTTTTCAATGAGATTCTCATGGAATAATCTTTAAATGATTATTAAAGCTATTGAAATTCAGAGTGTGTAAACTATATGCCATTACTTTTTTTAAAATGGAAGAGTAGAGAACTTCTGGGTAAGATGGTGGCATAGTAGCCATGACAACACAGCGTGGGGGGGGGTAATAAGCAGAAAAATAGCAAAATACACTCTTCTACAGTAAAGTGAAGGTGTATAAGTAATTAACCACAACAAAGAAGCTGGATAGACCCAGAGCTTTTAGCAAGCAGGCAACCAGGCAGAATTGGTTTCTACCATGGGGCCAGTCCATGTGGCTGCTCAGTTCTGCCTGAGCCACAGAAGAAGCCAGGTGAAGGGATTTTTAACTAAACCAGCCTCCTCAAACAGTGAAAAAACCTGAAATGGAACACAGCAGTGACCAGCTGAGTAGCTGCTGAAGGAAAACACAAACAGCACCAGCTGAACATCTCTGATACAACTTCAGGCACTCTGCATAGCCTACCTAACCCCCACATCCAGTGCCCTGACCAAAGGAGAACCACCCTCCACCAGCCACACAGCATGCAGCACAGCCAATCAGAACACCAGATCCAGCAACCCAGCAATGTAACCAAGTTCACAGCACAACAGAAAGGGACTAAGGTGGGCACTCAGCATTGGTGAGATTGGAAACCATCTCAAATGGTAACAGGGCCTACTTACACAATGCCAGGTACATAGGCCTGCACTGGAAGTGCTAATCTCACCTTCCATGTCAGGGCAGGTTATGCATTAGAGTTGATTGACGCATTTTTGGTTTGCTTTGCCATTCTCTAATAACCTGTATTTTGGTGTTGCCTTTGATGTTTTCTGATGTATAGGCCCTTTGTCTTTTTCTTCTGTCATTATTGGGTCACTTCTGCTATTACTCACCTAGAGTCACTTCTGCTATTACTCTGTAAGTAATATAAGAGCCACACCTGACACATTAACTGCCTACACTGTAGATATATAAAGTTGGATTTACATATCTAAGTATTCTGCAGATAATTAGAAAACCCAAGCATCAAATTAATCAAGATACAAAAATCTCTACATTATAATGCAACAAACACAAAAAATGAATAAAATATAATTCCAACCAAAATTATAAATCCAAGAGAAATGACCTCCACTAAGATGGATTTAGATGAAATGCCTGACAAAGAAATAAAAAAAAAAAGATTATATCTATGATCAAAGAACTCAAAGAAGAAACCAAACGAATAAAAGACAAAAACAAACTCCTGAAGGAATCCCAAGAGAATGCAGGATACAAACTTAATGAAATAAGGAGGTCACTACAAGACATGAGTAAGGAAATAGAAATAATGAAAAAAAAAATGTCAATCAGGAATACTACAAATGCGAAACAGAGTAAGTCAAATAGAAAACTCTGTAGACTGACTAGTAGAATGGATCAAGAAGAGGACATAATATCTAAACAAAAAGACACAGTGGCAGCTATATTACAGTTCAACAAAGAGAAAGGCAATCTAATAGGAAGGTATGGATGGGAATTTTAAGACATTTGGAACACTATGAAGAGTACTGAGTATCGTGCAAGGAGAATTGCACTCCAAAGGCCTAGTAGGTATTTTCAGCAAATTCATAGAAGAGAATTTCTCCAAAAGAAATAGATGTCAGTATAGATACAGGAAGCCTTTAGAATGCCAATCAGACAAACTCAGGAAAGATCCTCTCACTGCCATGTTATAATTGAACTACTAAACATATAAACCAAAGAAAATATATTGAAAGCAGGTAGAGAGAAAAATCAAGTCACATATAAAAACGAGTCCATCAGGATAACCACAGATTACTCAACACAAACTATAAAGGCC
Organism: Orientallactaga sibirica; assembly: GCA_036365145.1. NCBI lineage: Eukaryota > Metazoa > Chordata > Mammalia > Rodentia > Dipodidae > Orientallactaga > Orientallactaga sibirica. Next base: position 35,713,534 of record JAEOAD010000006.1, on the reverse strand, counting down.
AAACGGGCATGGAATGATGTACTCCAAGTTCTTAAAGACAAGCACTTTAGATATACTTGCACATCCATGTATATTGCCACCTTATTCACAATAGCTAGGAAATGGAACTAGCCTAAATGTTCCTCAACAGATGAATGGATAATGAAGATGAGATTTATTTATACAATGGAGTTCTATTCAGCAATAAAGAAAAATGAAATCATTAAATTTTCAGTGGAATGGATGGATCTACAAAGTATTATACTAAGTGAGGTAAAATAGGCCCTGAAAGCCAAATGCCAAATGTTCTTTCTCATATGTGGATACTAGCAACAAATGTTTAGAGTTGCATGTAAATTGGAGTAAAAATCAGTAGCAGAGGCTAGTAAGCTAGAATGGGCCTTCTGTATAGACCAGCTGGCAGAAAGCTGGAAAAAGCTATGCTGCATACAGCCCTATGTAAGACAGAAGTCATCAGTGGAGATAAACAACAGTGGGTACTGCAAGCTTTAAGGTTACCCACCCAGGCCAAATGAGCCAATTGGTACTATAATAGCATATCTGCTCTGGGGGAAAACCACTCTCTAATTGGACTGTAGGCCCACTCCATGGGAGGGAATACATGTCTGGTACTGAAAACCTAGTCAGAAATCTATGACAGAGGATGTCATGAGTCCTAGGGGTGTAATGCCTGCTAGTGTCTGGTTAAATGCATATGTAAAGCTCTTTTTTTAATGTTCATGTCCATTTATTAATGCTACTCTCACTTTTTGTTAGAGAAGCTTCTCTTTTCAGATGGCAGTGACCTCTGGGATGACTCAAAATGCACCATAGTGCTGAGAAGTGCCAGAGAAATGTTCACCACTGAAACATCTCTATCACATCTCCAAAACTCATCATCCAAGGTCCTTCGTGGAAGAGGTGCTGGAAAGGATATAAGATCCAAAAGAAGGGTAGGACTATTTACAGTGCATCTTTCAGACAGAAAATGGCCTAAATATCCATGACCTTGAAGTGACTGGTACTACCTACCCAAGACCCTCACAATAGAAGGAAAATATGGTGACATCAAGATAAAAGAGAGACTGAGAGGGGGAGGAGATATGATGAGCAGTGGATTTGTGAAGTGGAAGGTGGGGAAGAGGAGGAAATTATCATGGTTCATTGTCCATAATTATGGGAGTTTTCAATTAAAAAGTTTAAAAATAGAAGAATATATAGATTTATTATCCTGGAGTTTATAATGTGTCTTAAACATTAGGCATCTTAGGTTATAGTCCTAGTTTTGCTGTGCATTTGAGCTTTAATTATCAGATATAGCAATGCTGTCTAATTCGTTCCTGTTTTAAAATTTAAGAGAACACATACATTCTTCAACCAATTTCATAGATTTATTCTTAGTGTATATGTAATAAAAGTAGTTAAAGTACTATGAACTTGTCTGAAAAAAGTTAATTCATAAATCCAGATTATAATTACATAACACTGTACATCCCATCAGACCTGAAACATCTATATAGATCTAACAATGATTATAGTTAATAAGAAAGACTCTGGAAACTTCTGAAATAAAGGATATTAAAATATCAGTTTAAGAGGAGAAAGGAGGGCTTAATAGGAGGGCATTGTAGATATGTAAGTAGCTGGTTAGATTACTGGGGTTGAATGGTCTAAGTGGGATTGGGGAAGGGATATAGTAAAGGAAGGGTGGAAGGAGGGTTAATCAAACTTTAATATGTTATAAATAAGATATATGGAAACCTACATCTTTGCAAACCAATAATACATATGTTTAAAGGAGAGAGTAGGGGGATTGGCAGAAGTATCTTGTTTATGTACCATACATAACCGTGCATCCATAAGCTATAGATTATTATTAGAAAAATTTTAGTGCCAGGGGTGGGATACCTTCAAATGAGTTGTTGGACAAGTAGACTCCTGATATCCCCAAGACATTACATACTATTGTCAAGGCTCTTGTTTGTCTATCCAGAACTAGATTGTAGGACCCTATTGCTAATGACACTGCATTCTTGGACTGCAGTCACTGAATAATCAAACTGGAGCTGAGCTAGAAACTTCTTCCCTATTTACTAGCTATCAGAAAGCTGGCAAGAGCTATGTTGCATGCAACCCTTTTGGGAGATCAGTCATCAATGCTGTTAAACATCAGTGGTTCCCACAAGACTTATGTAGATTCAGTCAGGCCAAATGAGCCAATTAGTGCAATAGTGGCATGTCTGTTATAGGGGAAACCAACTGCTCTCTGATTGGACTGGAGGCCCACTCCATAAGAGGGTGTGCGTGCCTGGTACTGAAAATCTAGTCAAAAGCCTATGATAGGGGAAATCATAAAACCTAGAGGAGTAATAGCTATTGTTGGCTGGCTAAGTGCATATATTATGCGCACCAAACTGTCCTCTAAGCACTTATGTTTATGCCCATATATTAATTAGAGAAACTGCTCTTTGCAGATGGCTGTGACCACTGGGGTGATGCAAAACTCACTATGTAAGAAGTAACAATGGAGCGTTTGGCACTAAGACATCTCTACCACACCCTCCAAGGCTCAAATTCCATTGTAGAAAATGTGGCAGAAAGAATATAAAAGCCAGCCAGGTGTGGTGGCACACGCCTTTAATCCCAGCACTTGGGAGGCAGAGGTAGGAGGATTGCTGAGAGTTCAAGGCCACCTTGAGAATACAGAGTGAATTCCAGGTCAGCCTGGGCTAAAGTGAGACTCTACCTCAAAAAAAAAAAAAAAAAAAAAAAGAAAGAAAGAAAGAAAGAAAGAAAGAAAGAAAAAGGAATTTAAGAGCCAAAGGAAGAGTATGACTGCTTACAATGGTATTTTTCAGACACAAAATCGCCTTGTTGTTAATGACCTCAATTGCCCAACACTACTTACACAAGACCTTCATAAAGGAGGAGGCATGATAACATCAAAATAGAAGACGTGACTAATTGAAAGAAGAAAGGATTCAATGGAGGGTGTATTTGAGATGGGGGAGGATAGGCATGGGGTGGGAATTATCACAGTTTATTGTCTATACTTATGGAAGTTTAGAAGAACTTTGTAATCACAATTTACATGTAAAAGTGCATGTTTTATTTCTAATACATTAAACATGATAATGAACTTCAACTTTTTTGTCATAGATCTCCAACTTCTTGAGATACCTTGTGGTAGTTTGAATATAAGGCCCCCAATATATTCAGTGTTTTATTAGTTTATAGTTTACATCTGCAATCACCTTTCTAGAGGCAATGTCACTGGGGGCTGGTCTTAAGGTGTGGTGTTGGTTTGAGATTTCATTGTAAAGATATCTAAAGTGTGCTGTGACTTTTAGCTGTAGTTTTGCTCTGTGTGCTGTGCACCTGGTTGGATTTTCTCTCTCTTGACTGGTCCTGTGAAGGGCAGGCTGCTTCTTCTGCCATTATGGAACTTCCCCTGGATCTGTAAGCTTCATTAAATAATATCCCTTCCTCCATAACTGTGCCTGTTCTGGAAGTTCATCTCAGCAAACCTGAAGCTGTCTACTACAGTAAAGTTGTACCGAGGAGTGTGGGGTGAGATGAACCAGACCATGTGGATATTCATCTTTTGGAACCTTTGTTTTGGAGGAATGGGCATGGACTTGGTGCTTGCAACTGAAGATGCCTTCTGGAGTGGTAAGCCAAGTTTTATGGACTATTCTGATGAGAGTTTGAGAATGCTAAGTGCAGACAGTATTGAACTTCAAGGTTTGGCTTATGAGCTTTCTAAGGGGAAGGAAAGACTGCAGAGGACTTTGTTGGAACTGGGCTACTGGCATAAGGGATGGCTACATTCCGCTATCCAGGCCCAGAAAATTTGATCAAGGTAATGGACTGATGTGCTTGGCTAAAGATATCAGACTGAAAAATTTAAGATTTTAAGTTTGAAAACCTCAAGCAAGTTAAAATTAGAGGCACTGAGACTGGTTTTAGGTTACTGGAGCTGCTATTGTCAAACACATTAGCAATCTTAAGGAAGGTGGAAGCAAGGTGGTCTGACTGCTTTACATTAAAACAATGGAGAGGATGCCTGAGGAAAGACTGTTAGAAATGCAAACTCTTTTAGAAAGAATGGAATGGAGAAGGAATCTGCTTTTCAAAGCTATGAATTATTTTGTCCCTGGATTAAGAATATGGCTGTGTCCTGCACACCTGGTATTAGTTTTGGAAGCATGAAAAATAAATGGGGTGGTCATGAATTGCACACGGTTCCAGGAGCCGCTGCTGAGATGCGACATGAGGCAGGGCATGAAGACCCTCAGGAATAGGCTGGAAGAGCCTTTGGAAGATGGACAGTGGTTTGCATGGAGACCTGAAGATGTTTTGGATATACCAGGACTGTGCAAAAGGGCTACCATGGAGTGCAGTGTTGGCCTGGGATGAAAGTTTTCCCTGGCGACTCTGCCCAGCTGGAGGGGTGGAATTGGAAAACCTGGAGACTGTCAGTCTCGGGTTATATTGAACTTGAACTGCAGAAGTTTGATGACTGCTGATGGTGGTTGAGTTTGCATTGTTCTAGTTTCTCCTTGCTATGCCTTATACCAGTTAAAAATGTTTATTCTGTGCCTTTACATGTTGAAAGTATTTAACTTGTTTGATTTTACAGGACTCACTATCTTAAGTTGGTCAAGACTGTGAGAACCTTTGAAATTGGACTGAGTACAATTCACAATGTGTGATAGTTATAAATCTATTGGGGGCCACGGGCGGAATGTGGTTGAATATATGGCCCCCAATATATTCAGTGTTTTATTAGTTTACATCAGCAATCACCTTGCTAGAGGCAATGTCACTGGGGGCCGGTCTTAAGGTGTGGTGATGGTTTGAGATTCCATTGTAAAGATATGTAAAGTGTGCTGTGACTTTTGGCTGTAGTTTTGGTCTGTGTGCTGTGTGCCTGGTTGGTTTTTCTCTCTCTTGCCTGGTCCTGTGAAGGGCAGGCTGCTTCTTCTGCCATTATGGAACTTCCCCTGGATCTGTAAGCTTCATTAAATAATATCCCTTCCTCCAGAACTGTGCCTGTTCTGGAAGTTCATCTTAGTGAACCTGAAGCTGTCTGCTACATACCTTAACCATATAATGTATTTGATTTGGTCACTGATTGGAGAAGGATAAAGTGAAAAGAGATGGTAGCAATTACCTTAGACACCAGATTAGTGGAAGGTTTGTGGTGGGTTGATTCAGGTATTCCCCATAAAGTTAGGTGTCCCATCTGAGGGCAATTTGGGAATTGAAGCCTCCTGGGGGCAGTGTATTGTTGGGGATGGACTTATGATGTTATAGCCAGTTTCCCCTTGCCAGTGTTTGGCACACTCTTCTGTTGCTATTGTTCACCTGATGTTGGCCAGGAGGGGATGTCCACCCTCTGCTCATCCCATTGTTTTTCCCTGCCATCATGGAGCTTCCCCTCAATTCTGTAAGCCAAAATAACCCTTTTTCCCACAATCTGCTCTTGGTTGGGTGTGTTCTGCCAGCATTGTGAACCTGACTTCAACAGTAAAGTTGGCAGCAGAAGTGGGGTCATTGCTGCTAGAAACCTGACTGTGGGGCTTTGGGCCTTTTGGAAGTGCTTTGCAAGAGGAATGTGGAATGATTTGAAACCTTGGCCTAAGAGATACCTTGCAGTGCTGTAAGTACAGGTTGATGGTCTATTCTGACCAGAGTTGAAAGATGTAAATGCAGTAAGAACTAAGGACTGTGAGGTTTGGTTTACAGGGATGAGAAAGAGCTTTGCCTGGATTAGGCTAGAAGCAGTTTGTGTGAGAGACTTGCTGTTATGCCCCTGTCCTAAGAACTTGTGCAGGCTTGCATTGCATAGAAACGGAGTGGTATGTGCAGAGGGATATGGCAAAGACAGAAATATTTGGCCTGAAACTTCAGCTGCAATTGTATGAGAGATTACAACCATTGAGATTGGGCCAGCTGACCTGCATTGGGACAAAAGAAAGAATGCAGTCTTTTGAAGGGGCCTGAATACTGAAGGAGTGCCCTGTTCTTCAAAGTCTACTCTATTCCTCTCTAGATTAACAAATTGGCACCCAACCTGGTATTATGGCGTATAAGAAATGCAGGAAAGAGAGGGTCATTGAATCTGCAATACAGTCCTGAGTTTTGGAAATGGCCATGGGCAGTGTGAAGCTGGTCTGCTAAGAATTGCCTGCATGGAGCCCTGAGGATGAACCCTGGTTGCAGTGGAGACCCAGTGGAGATGCCAGGACCATGAGATGGCTGCTAAGGAGAGCTGCCAGTCCCAGATGAAGTTTTCCATGACTGTAAGTGGCCTAGCTGGAGTGGTGGAATTGGAAGTTCAGAAATTTGTCACTGGTTAGAATTATCGGACTTGGAGACTTGTCATTGGCTAGAGTTGCTGGACTTGGAGCTACAGAGTTTGATGTTTGCCCTGACTGTTTTAAATCTTGTATTGGTATGCTCAGTGCTATCTTTTGCAGTGTGAGTGTTTATTCTGTGCCATTATGGGTTTTTTTTTTTTTTTTTTTTTTTTTTTTTTTTTTGGTATTATGGCTCAGTTAAAAGACCTTGGACTGTAAGAATGTTTGAATATCATTGGGATTGATTAAAAACTATGGGGACTTTTAAAGTTGGACTGAATGCATTGTATTTTACATCATGGATGATTATCAGTTTATGGGGTCAGGGACAGAATGTGGTGGTTTGATTCAGGTGTCCCCCATAAACTTAGGTGTCCTGAATGCTAGGTCCCCAACTGATGGCAATTTGAGAATTAAAACCTCCTGAATGCAGTGTATGATTGGGGGAAGGCTTATGAGTGTTATAGCCAGCTTCCTCTTGCCAGTGGTTGGCACACTATCCTGCAGCTGTTGTGCACTTGATGTTGGCCAGGAGGTTATGTCCACCCTCTGCTCATGCTATCTTTCCCCCTGCCATTATGGAGCTTCCCTTTGAGTCTATAAGCCAAAGTCAACCTTTTTACTCATAAGCTGCTCTTGGTCGAGTGTTTTCTGCCAGCAATGTGAACCTGATTGCAACAAGGTTATATCCTTAAAAACGACAAAATTAATAAAAGGAAAAGTGGAAATGTGCTGGACATATAGGTGTCCAGAATTCTTTCAATGAAATTTCATTCACATTTTAGAGTCTGAATGTGAATAACCTAGCTTTGTTGGCTAGACTTTGGAAATAATGACATCTTTGGTGAAGACCTTAAAATTCCTTTCTACCACACACAAGTTAAAATGAATGAGATAAATATATATGGAGTGGTTAAGAATAATTTTGTAGATATAGTTGGAAAAACAAAGTACAGAGCAGTGAATAGTGATCTCCCATTGGTGAGATATAAATGTAACATATATATACATAATCATAAACTCATTCTGAAAAGATACAGAAAAATGTATTATGGGTGGGGGAGAATAAGTACTGCATTCTCTAAAATCTACATTGTCTGATATGTACATTGTCATGACAGCTTTCTTTTGAGTAGTATTTGCATAGTATTTATTTTCCATCCATTTGCTTTTAATCTGTCTGTGTTTTCATATTTACAGTAAGCTTATTGTAGATGAAATATGGGTGGGCATACTTTCTTGTCCAATATTTCAATTTCCATCAAAGGTATATAGACATTTATATTTGATTGTTGATACTGATAGGTTTAAATCTACCATTGCAGTATTTGTTTCTATCACATCTATCTTTTTGCTCTCTCTTTTCAGAGTATTTTATGATTTCATAAATGGCTTTCATTTTTGGCTTATTAAAGATAATTTTTTGTTTTAAATTTTTTTTTAGTGGGAGGGGAGGGAAATATCATATGTTTTTGTATGTAATTATAGAAGTGTCAATTAAAAAAAGTTTTTTAGTGCTTGCTTCAGTGTTTGCACACAACAGACACTGTAACTATACCACTTCTACACATATAATTTTAACCTCATTATATAGGTACAAATATCCTTATTACATACATGAAGGAAAAATATCTGAAATTACAAAATAATTGTACAGAACTATAATTCAAGCCAAATTTTTCTGATTCCCATTCTTTGTAATATTACAAAAACATTGAAATAAACTTTACACCTGTGTATTATCAATAGTCCCTAAAAGGGATATGTATGAAAATGCAATTATATTTTAAACTATGGAATACATAGGTAGAGATTATGAAGAGGTGACAGTTTTAAATATAATGGATTATAACAAGTTGGAAATAAAATCAAGAATACGATATTACATATCTTTCTTTCTGAGACAGAATGTAGTAAAACAGATAATAAAGACACTAGCTATTTGCAGAGATAAAACCTCACCTTTAAGGTAGTGTTTTACAATATGCTGCTCATATATTATTATGGAGTGATTTCTTTTCAGGTGTTTATAACTGATTCACCTCTGATTGTAGCTAGGCAATAAAGTGTTTGAAAACCGAAGTGCCATTAAAGATGATTTGGGATGGCCTGCATTATATAAATCTCCTACAATCTGCAAACTTCCTTCAGATAAATTCATAATTAATTAAAAAGGTACATAAACTGGGTGTGGTGGCACATGCCTTTAATCCCAGCACTCGGGAGGCAGAGGTAGGAAGATTACCATGAGTTCAAGGCCACCCCTGAGACTACATAGGTCAGCCTGGGCTAGAATGAGACCCTACCTCGAAAAACCAAAAAAAAAAAAAAAAGTACTTAACATAAAATGCAATTTTAGGAAAGCTATCCTTTCCTCCCCCTTTAACTAAATAGCCATTCATCAAACAACCTTGATGTAGAAATTGGGGATTCTGCTTGATTATTAGATAATAAAACCTTGGATCTTCACCAAATAACCATTCTGTTAATGAGATGCTAATGACATAGAGCACAATCTATTAATTTTAAAAATATTTTTAATTATTATTTATTTATTTAAAAAAAAGAGAGAGAGAGAGGATGGGTGCACCAGGACCTCCAGCCACTGAAAATGAACTCCAGATGCAGGTGCCACCTTGTGCATCTGGCTTACATGGGTATTGGGGAATCAAGCCTCAAACTGGGGTCTTTAGGCTTCATAAGCAAGCGCTTAACCATTAAGCCATCTCTCCACCCCACAATCTACTAATTTTAAAAATATAATTTAATGAGTCATTTCAATTTTATAGCATTCTTTGAGTCTTATTACTATGCAAGTAAAATAGGTGTCTCATGGTAAAGAATCCTCAAACACCTTTATCTTTGATAACATCTCCTCACTTTTGGCCCCAAGACACTGATATGCTTTCTATCACTGATAATTCTGCCTTTTCTAGAACTTTATTTAAATAGAATCATACAAGGCTGTGGAAATGGATCAGTGATTAAAGGCCCTTGCTTGCAAAGCCTGCCAATCTGGGTTGATTCTCTAGGACTCACATAAACTCAGATGAACAAAGTGGCCTATGCATCTGGAGTTTGAACAGAGGCAAGAGGCCCTGGAACTCCCTTTTCCTCTCCCTCCCTCTCCTCTCCCCTCTTCTCCTTTCCTCCTCTTCTCTCCTCTCTCTCTCTTCCTCCTCACAAATAAACAAATAAATGGAATCATACAAAGCACAACTCTTGTGTTTGGGTTCTTTCTTTTACTTTCTTTCAATTCATATGAGTTGCCATGTGTGTGACTGAGCAGTACTCTGTGAATACTTAAGTGTCAGTTTGTTTATCTATTCCCCAAGTGATGGTGACTTTAATACTTTTACTTTAAAACATATTTTTGCAAGGGTAGGTGTGTCCATTTCTCTGGAATAATTACTATCAGAATAATTTTCTCTGGGAATAAAATTACTAAGTAAAAATTTATGGTATGATTAAACTTTATAAGCTACCATCATTCTAAGTGTCAAAGAGGCTATATCAGTTTTGCATTTCTACAAATAATGTATCAGAGTTCCAGTTGAGAATTATCCTTGACAACCTTTGGTATTGCAAGTTTGTTGGTGTGTAGTATACTTCATTTTGGCTCTAATTTATTAAGCAAATGTTTGATGAGGGAAGGAGCTGAATTTTCAGTTTGGCTTTCCTATTTGCAAGAGAATGGACAGACACGTTACATATTCTGACTTATTCAGGAATCTTCTATGAATTTGGAAGTTTTCTTTCGTCTAGAAAAAAATTTCATCTTTAAATAATTCTTAACCTTATTATTATAATTATTAACACATTGATTGTACAAATTACCAGGATATTCTGTATACATTGTACATTCATCATATACACCTAACCTTCTTCTATTGTCACACCTCCTCTTCCTGGTGCCTGGTACCTTGCTCCTAATTCTATTTTCAGGGCTTTTTTTAAGTTTCCACATATGACAAAGAATGTGCAGCAGTTGTCTTTCATAGTCTGGGTAATTTTGCTTAACATGATGTTCTCGACTTTTTCTACAAGTGACAGTATTTCATTCTTCTTTATTACCAAATATTCCATTATGTATGCACATCATATTTTCTTTATAATTCATCTGTTCATGGGAACCTAGGCTGATTATGCATCTTAGATGTTGTGAATAGTGTCACAATAACCATGGATTCTCTGGTATTTCTTTTGAATGCTGACTTTTTCTCCTTTAACATATGCTCAAGAATGGGCTAGTTGAAGCATACTGTAATCCTATTTTTGGTTTCTTGATGAAGCTCCTCATTGTTTATGGTGGCTGTCCTCATTTACACTCCAAGAAACAGTTAAAAATTCTCCACATCCTCATCAGCAGTTTGTATAATAGCCATTCTAACTAGGGAAGGGTGGCATATCAATGGAGTTTTTACATGCATGTTCCTGATTGCTAATGACACTAAACATTTTATACACTTTTTCATATATTTGAGAAATGTCTATTTAGATCTTTATTTTTAAGTTGGACTGCTTGTACTGTTTAAATCGTTTGGGTCATTTTGTTCTTACTATTAATATAGTTGAATGACAACTAGGAAGTCTTTTTGCCCACTTTGCATACTGGCTCTTTGCTCTGTTGTCTCCTTTGCTCTCCAGAGCTTTAGTTTTATGCAGTCCCATTTTCCTCTGTATGATTTCTTCTCCTCCACCTCCTCCTTCTTCTTTTTTTTTTTTTTTTTTTTTTGGTTTTATAAGGTAGGGTCTCACTCTATCCCAGGATGACCTGGAGTTCACTATGTATTGTCAGTGTGGCCTCAAACTCACAGCAATCTTCCTATCTCACCCACCTGAGTGCTGGGATTAAAGGTGTGCACCACCATGCCTGGCTCTGTATGTGATTATGGTTCTATGATTTTGTCATATTTCAAAAAATCATTGCCTGTACTGACATCTTGAAGTACTTTCTTTATAATTCCTGTTTAGTAGTTTTAGGTGTTCTATTAAGGTGATCCTCTTTGAGATGTTTTTGTGCAGGGTAAGAGATAGGGATCCAGATGCCATCTTTTGCATGTAGAGATTCAGTTTTCCCAGCACCATCTCTTAAAGGGACTGTGCTTTCTTTACTGAATGTTTTAGCTCCTTTGGAGGATTAGTTAGCTGTGAATACATAGCTTTATTTCTGGTGTCTTGAGTATGTTCCATTTGCCTGGGTGTCTGCTTTTATGCTAATACCATATTGTTGAGTTATTATTATTTTGTAATATGTCTTGAAATAAGGTATTCTGATGACTCTAGCTTTGTTGTTTTTAAGATTTGTTAAATATTTTAAACATTTATTTGCATATGTACATTGACGTGTGTGTGTGTGTGTGTGTGTGTGTGTGTGTGTGTGTGTGTGTATACAAGGGAACACCAGGGCCTGTTGCTGCTACAAACACCTGATATTTGCACCACTTTTTGCATTTGGCTGTAGTGGGTGCCTCTGAAATTGAGCTGAGACCTACAATCTTTGCAAGCAAACACCTTTAACCACTGAGCCACTTTCCCAGTCCATCTAGCTGTGTTCTTTTTGCTCAAAATTGATTTTGTTATTCAGGATCTTTTGTGCCTCCATAATGCATTTTAAGATGATTTTTTTCCTAGCTCTGTGAAGAGTGTCATTGATATTTGATGGGAATTACATTGACTACGTAGATTACTTTGGGTAGTATGGACATTTAAAAAAAAATTTACCCTGGCCTTGGGAGATGGCTCAGCATTTAAAACTATTTACTTGTAAAGCCTGCTGGAAGCCACATTCAATTCCCCAGCACTCACATAAGGCCAGAAGCATAAATTGGCATTGTCACTGGAGTTTGTTTCCTCTCAATTTCCTTTTTCCTCTTTTCTCTAAAAATATATTTTAAAAACTATTAATCCTTTCATGGGCTAGAGTGATGGCTTAGCAGTTAAGGCATTTGCCTGCAAAGCCAAAAGATCCTGGTTCGATTCTGCAGGACCCACATAAGCCAGATGCACAAGGGGCACATGCATCTGGAATTTGTCAGCAGTGGCTGGAGTCCCTGTCATGCCCATTCTCTGTCTCTCTTTCTCTCTTTGTCTCTCTCTCTCTGCCTCTTTCTTTGTCTCAAATAAATACATAAAATAAAAAACATATATTCATCCTTCCAATCTGTGAACATTCATGCTTTCTTTCTCTCTCTCTCTCTCTCTCTCTGTGTGTGTGTGTATGTGTGTGTGTGCTGTGATTTTCATTTCCAGCTTTAATTCAGTTGGTCTGACTTGTATTTCTCATTTCCAGCTTTAAAAAAATATTTCATTCATTTGAGAGAAAGAGGGAGAGAGAGAGAGAGAGAGACAGAGAGACAGAGAGTGGGTGTGCCAGGGCCTCTAGCCACTGCAAACAAACTGCAGATGCATGTGCCACCTTTTGCTTCTGGCTTTACATGAGTTGTAGGGAATCAGACCCAGGTCCTTAGGGTTTGCAAGAAAGAATTTTAACTGCTGAGCCATCTTTCCAGCCCCATTTCCAGCTTTATTTCAATTTGTTTTCAACAGAATTTCTATCTCTTTATTGGGTTCCACTTTCATATCCTGGTTAGACTTTTTTCATCTAGCTGTTTTTGTTCTCTTGCAGTTCACTTAGGCATTTATTTATTTCATCTTTGAATGCATTCAGGATTCCATTCATGTATTTATCTGTGTCTTCCCTGAACTGTCTGCACATAACTGTAATCATTATTTGGAGTTTCCTCTAGGTAACTCTCATGGACTTCTTCTGGTGCAGGATTGTTGTTTCTTGGGGGAGACATATTGGCTTGGTTTCTCATGTTGCACCAAGACTCATCCATCTGGAGATAGTACATTGGTCTGGTCTTTCTGGCACACAAACCAGTCTTAAGTGAATATTTGCAATAGTGCATGGTGTTTATTTGCATTCACTGGGCTATGCTCTGCATTGTGGTGCTTAGAGATCAGTCTTGTAGGTACTTTGTAATGCTTTACTAGTAATAGTTGAGATGGTCTCAGTTCAGTTGCAGTTGTGCTCAGACTTATACTTGGTTCCTATCCCAAATGGAAGCTTGTAGGTGCCCCTGGGGTGAAGAGAGGAAGAATGCCGAAGAGAATTCAGCCAAAATTCCAGCCCCAATTTTAGATTGTCTTCAACTGTGGAGAGAAGAGGATTTTTAAGAGAAATTCATATGCTGGTCCCACTCAATGGCCAGTCTTCTGGGACCACAGGCATCATTGAGATGGGTTACTACTTGTGTGGGTCTCTCACACTGCAATTCTGAGTGGTAACTTGGGAATCTCACTTTCTGAGTCATTCGTTTGTAATATCTGTTAAACATCATGTGTAACATAATATATCAATTTATATAATAGTTATTTGTGTTTGTCAAGGAAAACGGTTTTCAGTTTAGAAATATAGAAAAAGGAGATTTAAGAGGGGCTAGAGAGAAGGTTCAGTGGTTAAGGCATGTGCCTGGATATCATGGAGGTAGGATATTTTAACCAAAGGATCTACCCATCCACTTAATGGAAAATTATAGTGCAGTAGTGTTGTAGTCAGGTTCACATTGCTGGCAGAAATCACCCGACCAAGAGCAGCTTGTGGGGGAAAAAAAAAGATTTATTCTGGCTTACAGACTCAAAGGGAAGCTCTATGATAACAGGGGAAAATAATGGCATGAGCAGAGGGTGGACATTACTTCCTGGTCAAGATCAAATGGTGGCAACGTTGGGAGAAATCAGAAGGCACCATGGTGCTGAGAAGAAGTGACAGAGGAGTGATCAACACTGAAACATCTCAAACCTACCTTCGAAGGCTCAGAGTCCATTGCAGAAGAAGGGGCAGAAAGAATGTAAGGGCCAAAGGAAGAGTAGGACTCCTTACAACGTGCTCCTCCAGACACAAAATGGTCTGGATATCCATGACCTCACAGTGCCTGACACTACCAACATAAGACCATCATAATAGGAGGGAAAGATCAAGACATCAAACTGAAAAGAGAGACTGATTGAGAGGGGGAGGGGATATGATGGAGAGCGGAGTTTCAAAGGGGAAAGTGGGGGAGGGAGGGAAGTACCATGGGATATTGTCTACAATTAAAGAAGTTGTCAATAAAATAATTAAATTAAAAAAATAAAATAAAATAAAGGCATGTGCCACCAAAGAGAGAGAGAGAGAGAGTCTACATTCTTCCTGTTGCCCCAGTGCAGGCCAGCTGGCCCAATCTCAAAGCTTGTAATCTCTAATATAATCGAGGCTAAATGGGCAGAAGTTTCAGCCCAAAGATTTCATTTCTGTGCTATATCCCTCTGCTCACATCAGTCCATTTCTATGCAAAGCAACCCTGCACAATTTCTCAGGACATAAGCATAACAGCAAGCCTCTCACACAAACTGCTTTTAGCCCAACTCAAGCAACATGCTTTCTCACCCTCATAAGCCAAACCTCACAGTCCTTAGTTCTTACTGCCTTCAGGTCTTTCAACTCTGACCAGAAGATTCCATCATACTGTACTTAGAGCACTTAGGTGTCTCTTAGGCCAAAGTTTCAAATCCTTTCACATTTTTCTTGAAAATCAGCTCCAAAAAGCCAAAGTCACATAGTCAAGCAATGACACCACTCCTCAGTATCAACTTTACTGTTGTAGTCAGGTTTGCACTGCTGGCTGAAATCACCCAACAAAGAGCAGCTTGTGGGGAAAAAAAAAAAAAGGTTTGTTTTGGCTTACAAACTTGAGGGGAAGTTCCATGATGGCAGGGGAAAACGATGGCATGAGCAGAAGTTGGACATCACCTCATGGCCAACATCAGATGGACAATAGCAATAGGAGAGTGTGCCAAACGCTGGCAAGGGGAAACTGGCTATAATACCCGTAAGCCCATCCCCAACAATATACCGCCTCCAGAAGGCATTAATTCCCAAATCTCCATCAGCTTGGAACCTAGTATTCAGAATACCTAAGTTTATGGAAGACACCTGAACCAAATGACCACAAGTGGTTAGGGATGATACTTTCTGAGTTTAGATCTTGATTCTAACACTTAGTAGCATTTAGCATGCTGTGCTTGCTTTTTCATCTTTAAATGAGGATAACAAGGGGTTCTACTTCACAAGTTTGCTATGATACTTAAATGAGCTATTGGCCCACAGTAAGCTTTAAATGTAGTATAGATGCATCACCCACACTGGATATTTTTGAAATTACACTTCAAACACTGATTTAACTCCTTTTTTCCTCATGTGCTAGGAATTAGTGTCCTGTACATGCAAGCTCTGTACCACTGAGTTACTCTCCAGCCCACTAATGTCTTTTAAAATAACTCTTCATCAGGCAACCTTCTAATAATTTCCTGACTGAAATTTCAGGGAGAATGCACTTAAATCATTTCAAGTTTTCTGAGGAGTAACTACCTGTAAGATTCTTGATTTTATCATCAGAGTCTTCATCAATCAGAACATCATAAGGTATACTGCCAAGGAAACAGAACTCAGTGACAGCTTGGAAGTTTTTATTACCAGCAACAATGTTTGGCTTTTATTGAAGTAAACTGGCAAAGCATTAGGTTTTTCCAGGCTACTTTTCTGTTCACCTATTTTGTTGGCCTACAAGCTTATCCATAGTCATTTGTATGTAGTTATTTTAGACTGCAGGATTTGAGCTCAGGATATCTTTGAAAGAAGACATTTCAATATATTACAAAAGGACTTGCTTTCAGCTATGCTGATAAGAACCTTTTTAATTTGTTGACATTTACTGTGTGAATGTGTAGAATACTATGTGTGAGTTCTTGCTAAATCAGGGGTTCTTGAAATTTGGGTAAATTATGTATAGGCAAGTGGGTATATTATAGATAAAAATAAATTTTGCCTATTCACTCATGAGCCCTTTAATAAAACACTTAGCTGGAGTTTAGTTTTAGAATGCTAGTTTGATCAACATTAGTATATTTGTTTGGAAGTAAATGAAAGCACTTTCTTGAAAATACTGTTGTGTTTAAGTCAGATGTTCACAAGTTAGGTTGGCTCACCTTCAAATTCTATTCATAGTTTAAATAAATTCTTTTTCTGTACATTTCTTACTCTATCAGAGCTCAGTGCAAAACTGTAATATAAATATCCCTGTTCCTTATTATGTGAGTTGGGAAGACCTTCTGTCTCTGTCATGCAGGGATTTCACTCATATCTATTTTTTCCACAGGATGTGCTATGGAAACTGCTGACAAATGATAGCCATTATGGTAGTTTGAATCAGATGCCCCCCATAAACTCATGTATTCTGAATGCTTTGTCTCCAGCTGGTGGCAATTTGGGAGATGGAACCTTGTTAGAGGAGGTGTATTGTTGGGGTGGGCTCAGGGATGTTTTAACCAACCCCTGTTTGGCTCAATTTCATGCTCTTTGCCACCTGTCACAGCAAGGATGTGATGTCCAGCCTCTGATTACTATGCTTTCCCTGCCATCATAGAGCTTTCCCTTGAGATTGTAAGGCAGAATAAAAATCTTTCCTCCCATCAGCTGCTTTTGCTTGGGTATGTTATTACAGCAATGAGAAGGTAACTATAACAGCCACCAGCTGACATTCTATGGATACACAATGGAGTTCATTTCAGACCATGGTTACTCAAGTTGCACCTACCCTTTAACCAAGCACAATGGCAGTACTAAAATCTGAATGCTGAGCAAGGATCCATTCAACTAAAAAATACATAGTTTTCTTTTGTACTTTGCATCCAGAAGCCAACAAACAGGAATGACTGATTAGTAAAAGAAGTTAAGATTCTTTTACAAACTGGGGACACAAGGACTTACCTGTGAAACCCACATGATCCACTATAGTGCTCATAGAATGCCCTTGTTCAATTATGTAAGTGAATTGACACACATAGCAATCCCACACTTAAAAAAATATTCTGAGTATTCTTAGGAATGAATATTTAAGTGATATTGGATTGGTAAGCCAATAAGATATGCTGAAGTGATGGCTGAGAGGAAGGGGAACATGGAGTGGATAGTGAAGGAGAGGACAAGATCCAGGGTGGCCCAAGACTAAGTGTAATCAAAAGAACTATTATTTCTCTAGTTAACCTCAGTTTTCCTGCCTTGCTCTTAAGTAATAATAAGGACTATTATTTCTCTAATTAACCTCCATATGCCGAGCTTTCTCTTAGGAAGAGAGCATTTGGGGAGTCATGAAGCAGCTACATCACCATTTTTATGCACTGACTTATAGTCACCAGCTGCTGTGATTTGGATCCACTACTAAGCTTGCACCAAGTTAAGCTTTCCCTGAACCATTCTCAGACAATGATCAGTCACAAAGTTCACTAGGACTGGGCCATTATTACTTAATTTGAAATTTTTTTAATGGACAACTTTGGCTTAGGGCTACCATTGGTCTGGTTAACTCTCATAAATGCGTGGCAGTTTGGGACTGTTTCTTTCCTTTCATTTTCACAGGGTCCAACCTTCATGACAGCCTGAGTTTCCCTTCCTTGCCTTGCTCCTTCTGGCTTTGTCCTCCCCAGGCATTTCCTCTAATCCTTCTCTGAGACATAGAATTCTGGTTGACATCTGCTTGGCAATGGATGGTAATTGATAAGTTGGCTCTTGTATTTGAATTTCAGCAAAAGAAGATTATTAGAACAATTTAAAATACTCAAAGGGAAAAGCAGAACCTAGTCTAACCTTTAGTTTCTAGTAGAATTGTTGTTGTTGTTTTGTTTTTCTTTGAGGCAAGGTCTCACTCTAGCTCAGGCTGATCTAGAACTCACTCTGTAGCCCAGGCTGGCCTTGAATTCACAGGAATTCTTCTAGCTCAGCCTCCTAAGTGCTGGGATTAAGGGCATGAACCATCACACCACTTTCTAAGGGACCTTTTTTTTTTTTTTTTTTTTTTTTTTTTTTTGGTTTTTCGAGGTAAGGTCTCACTTTAGTTCAGGCTTCAGGCTGACCTGGAATTTGCTATGTAGTCTCAGGGTCACCTTGAACTCTTGGTGATCCTCCTACCTCTGCCTCCCAAGTGCTAAGATTAAAGGCATGCGCCACCACGCCCAGCTCTAACAGACCTTTTTAGGGTGTGAATAATTGGTGTTTTTCATGTATAAATGAGTTATATATAAAACTATTAAGTTTTTATTCTACAAAAAATAATCCCTTTAAAAGTTCATTCAACTAAAAATAAATGTTAGCTGAGTTAAGATATTGGTGCACACAAAATCATAGAAGAAAAATTTCCCCAAATTGGGGAAAAAATGCCAACGCAGATACAAGAAGCATTTAGAACACCAAACAGACAAAACCTAGGAAGATCCTCTTCTTGCCATGTTATAATTAAACTACTAAACACACAAACCAAAGAACATATATTGAAAGCACTTAGAGAGAAAAAGCAAATGACCTTCAAAGGGAAACCCATCAGGATCACAGCAGATTACTCAACATGAACTTTAAAAGCCAGAAGGGCCTGGAGTGATGTATTCCAAGTTCTGAAAGATAAAAACTGTCAACCAAGATTACTTTATCCTGCAAAGCTATCTATCCAAATTGATGGAGAAATAAGGACATTCCATAACAAAGACAGGCTAAAGGAATTTATGGCAACTAAACCAGCTCTACAGAAAATAGTTGCAGGAATCATTCATGCTGAAGAGAAAGCAAAACACACAGCAGGAAATAGGAAAAAATAAACCATACTCAAAAAACAGGTAAAACAAGTGAGTAAAGCAAAAACCAGGAAGAACTACAAAACAAGAAAAATGGAGAGATCAAATACATATCTTTCAATAATAATTCTTAATATCAATTGCCTCAATGCCCCAACCAAAACACACAGACTTGCAGACTGAATTAAAAAGCAGGATCCTACCATCTGTTGCCTCCAGGAAACTCACCTCTCATTAAAAGATAGAAACCTTCTTAGCGTGAAAGGTTGGAAAAAGGTACTTCAAGCAAATGGGCCTAGGAAACAAGCAGGGGTTGCTATCCTAATTTCTGACAGGATAGACTTCAAACCAACATTAGTGAGGAAAGATAAAGAAGGTCTGTTTATACTAATTAAAGGAACATTCCAATAGGAGGACATCACAATCCTAAACATATATGCTCCCAACACGGGAGCTCCCAATTTCATCAAACACTATTAGACTTAAGGTCAGAGATAACTCCTAACACAATAGTAGTGGGTGACGTCAATACCCTGCTCTCATCACTTAACAGGTCTACCCAACAAAAAATAAACAGAGAGACAACCGCATTAAATGATATCATGGAACAATTGGACCTAGCAGATATATACAGAACATTCCATCCAAATGCTGCAGAATATACATTCTTCTCAGCAGCACATGGGACCTTCTCTAAAATAGACCATATAATAGGATACAAATCAAATCTTAATAAATACTGGAAAATTGAAATAATCCCTTGTATGCTATCTGACCACAATGGAATTAAACTGCAAATCAGCAACAAGGAAAACTACAGAGCATACAGAAATTCATGGAGACTAAACAGCACATTATTGAACAATGTATGGGTCATCGAAGAAATTAAAAAGGAAATCAAGAAATTCATAGAATCAAATTATGATGAGAATACAACATACCAAAACCTTTGGGACACAATGAAGGCAGTCCTATGAGGGAAATTTATAGCTCTAAGTGCCTTTATTAAGAAATTAGAGAGTTCACAACTAAACAATTTAATGCTTCACCTTAAGGCCTTGGAAAGAAAAGAACAAGGCAAACCAAAAATCAGTAGACGGGAAGAAATAATAAAGGTTAGGGCAGAAATTAATGAAATGGAAACCAAAAAACAATTTAAAAAAATCAATGAAACAAAGAGTTGGTTCTTAAAAAGGATAAACAAGATTAACAAACCCTTAGCAAATCTGACCAAAAGAAAGAGAGAAGAGACAAAAATTGATAAAATTAGAGATGAAAAAGGCAACATCATAACAGATACCAAAGAAATTCAGAAAATCATATGGACATACTTTAAGAATATATATGCCTCTAAGTTTGAAAATGTGAAAGAAATGGATGATTTTCTTGATTCATATGACCTACCAAAATTAAATCAAGATGAGATAAGCCATTTAAATAGACCTATAACAACCACAGAGATCCAAGCAGTTATAAAAAGTCTACTAACTAAAAAAAGCTCAGGCCCAGATGGATTCACTGCTGAATTTTACCAGACATTCCTGGAAGATCTAACACCAATGCTTCTCAAACTTTTCCATAAAATAGAAAAGGAAGGAATTCTACCAAAATCCTTCTATGAAGCCTGATACCCTGATACCCAAACCGGACAAAGACAAATTAAAAAGAAAGAAAGAAAGAAAGAAAGAAAGAAAGAAAGAAAGAAAGAAAGAAAGAAAGAAAGAAAATTACAGACCAATCTCCCTCATGAACATAGATGCAAAAATTCTCAATAAAATATTGGCAAACAGAATACAAGAATATATCAGAAAGATTATTCATCCTGACCAAGTAGGCTTTATCCCAGAGATGCAGGGAAGATTCAACATATGCAAATCCATAAATGTGATACACCATATAAATGGTCTGAAGGACAAAAATCACATGGTTATCTCAATAGATGCAGAAAAGGCATTTGACAAAATCCAACACCCCTTCATGGTGAAAATACTACAGAAACTGGGAATAGAAGGAACATATCTCAACATAATAAAAGCTATTTATGACAAACCTACAGCCAAATAATACTAAATGGGGAAAATTTTGAAGCTTTTCTCTAAATTCAGGAACAAGACAAGGGTGTCCACTTTCCCCACTACTATTTAATATAGTCCTGGAAATCTTAGCCATAGTAATAAGGCAAGAGACACTCATAAAAGGGATACAAATCAGAAGGGAAGAGATCAAACTATCATTATTTGCAGATGATATGATTCTGTACATAACAGACCCTAAAGACTCTACCAGCAAACTGTTAGAGCTGATAAACACTTTTAGCAATGTAGCAGGTTACAAAATAAACACACAGAAATCAGTAGCTTTTCTATACATTAACAACAAACGTGCAGAGGATGAAATCAGGAAATCTCTCCCATTCACAATTGCCTCAAAAAAAGAAAAAAAAATACCTTGGAATAAACTTAACCAAGGAAGTGAAGAAGGATCTCTACAATGAGAACTTTAAAAAACTTGAGTGACAAATTGCTGAAGACACAAGGAAATGGAAAGACATCCCATGCTCCTGGATTGGAAGAATCAATATTGTGAAAATGTCGATCTTACCAAACGCAATCTACACATTTAATGTGATCCTCATTAAAATCCCAATAGCATTCTTCACAGAAATAGAAAAAACAATCCTAAAATTCATCTGGAAACACAAAAAACCTCGAATAGCCAAAATAATTTTGCACAACAAAAATCATACCTGATTTTAAGTTATATTACAAAGCCATAGTGACAAAAACAGCATGGTACTGGCACAAGGACAGACAGGTAGATCAATGGAACAGAATAGAAGACCCAAATATTAATCCAGGCAGCTACAGCCACCTGTTTTTTGACAAAAATGCCAAAAATATTCATTGGAGAAAAGATAGCCTCTTTAACAAGTGGTGCTGGGAAAACTGGACATCTGTATGTAAAAGGATAAACATAGATCCTTGTCTCTCTCCATGCACAAGAGTCCAGTCCAAATGGATCAGGGACCTTAATATCAGACCTGAAACTCTGAAACTGCTAGAGGAAAAGATAGGGGAAACCATTCAACACATTGGCATAGGCAAGGACTTTCTGAATATAACTCCAATTGCTCAGGGAATAAAACCACTAATCAACCACTGGGACCTTATGAAACTACAAAGCTTTTGTACAGCAAAGGACACTGTGAATAGAGCAAAGAGACAACCTACAGAATGGGAGAAAATCTTTGCCAGCTATACATCTGACAGAGGATTAATATCCAGAATATACAAAGAACTCAAAAAACAGAATAATAAGAATTCAAACAACCCAGTTAAAAAATGGGCTATAGAACTAAATAGAGAATTCTCAGAAGATGAAATACAGATGACATATAAACATCTAAAAAAGTGTTCCACATCCTTACTCATCAGGCAAATTAAAACCACTTTGAGATTCCATTTCACTCCTGTCAGAATGGCTACCATCAAGAAAAAAAAAATGACAATAAGTGTTGGCATGGATGCAGAAAAAGAGGAACACTTCTACACTGTTGGTGGGAATGTAATCTGGTCCAGCCATTGTGGAAATCAGTGTGGAGGTTCTTGGGACAGTTAAAAATAGATTTACCATATGATCCAGCTATAGCACTCCTAGGCATATATCCAGAGGACTCTTCTCACTACCTTAAAGATACTTGCACAACCATGTTTATTGCTGCTCTATTCACAATAGCTAGGAAATGGAACCAGCCTAGATGTCCCTCCACAGATGAATGGATAATAAAGATGTGGTACATTTACATAATGGCGTTCTATTCAGCGGTAAATAAAAATGAAATTATGAAATTTGCAGGGAAATGGATGGATCTGGAAAGGATTATACTGAGGTCACCCAGGCTCAGAAAGCCAAATGTCATATGTTCTCTCTCATATGTGGATCCTAGCTACAAATGTATAGACTGTGTGTGAACTGGAACCAAAAATAGGTACCAGAAACCAGTAAGCTGGTAAAAGGCTATAAGGGAAGGAGGAAAGGGAAGGACTTAAGTGTATAGTATTGCACATATGTAAGTACAAGAACAGATTACAGGGAGGGGAATGGCCTAAGCGAGGCGTTGGGAACAGAATGCGTAAAAGAAGGGCAGGGGGAGGGTCAATCTAAATTCAAGATATTGTGAATAAGACTTATGTAAACCTACTTTTTTGAAGAATGGCACATCTAGAAGCTGTAGACTGTTACTAGAAAATTTTCAGTGCCTGGGATGGGATACCTTCCAGTGAGTTGTTGGCCAAGGAGGTCCCGGTAGCCTCCAATACATTAAAGGCTTTTGCTAAAGCCCTTGGTTTCCCTTGAGAAACAGATAGTAAGACCCTATTGCTGAAGACATCTCTTGCCTGAGTGGCAAGGTCACTGAGAAAGCAAGGTGATGCTGAGTAGAAAACCTTCTCCCTGTAGACCAGCCAACTGAAATCTGGAAAAAGCTGCACTGCATGCAGCCATATGGGAGACAGAAGTCATCAGCAGTGAAAACAGTGGACACTGAATATTCAAGTTTGGCCAGACAGGCCCAATGACTGAATGGGTGCAATAGTGGCATGTCTACTCTTGGGGTAACTAACTGCTCCATAATTGGACTGAAGGCCCTCTCTATGGGATGGAATACATACCTGGTATTGAAAAACCTAAGCAAAAGTCTATGGCAGGTGAGGTCATGAGCCTTAGGGGTATAAAGCCTGCTCTTGTCTGACTAAATGTATATATTATTCCTACCAAAATGCACTGAAAGCACTACACTTAATGTTCATATTCACATATTAACACTACTCTCACTTCTGGTTAGAGAAGCTTCTCTTTTCACATGGCAATGACCACTAGGATGACCCAAAAGGCAACATAGTGCTGAGAAGAAGGGATGGAGGAGTGCCCAGCACTGAAACACCTCTGTCACACCCTCCAAGCCTCAGTGACCATTGCGGAAGAGGGGGTGGATAGAATGGAAGAGCCAAAGAAAAGGTATGACTTCTTACAATGCAACTGCCCAGAAAGAAATTGGCCTCGATATCCATGACCTTGCAGTGCCTAGCAATACCTTCGCAAGACCCTCAAAATGGGAGAAAAAGATGATGACATCAAGTTAAAAGAGAGACTCATGGAGAGAAGGAGGGGATATGATGGAGACTGGAGTTCTAAAGTGGAATGGGGGAGGGGAGGGAAATATCATGTGTTTTTTGTATGTAAGTATAGAAGTTGTCAATAAAAAAATGAACAGAAAGAAAAGATATTTATGCAATATTTTCGAGTTCAAGAATGGTTTGCGCACCCCCAACTTTTGGGTGCTTATCCAATAAGATGGACTCTGAAAAGGGTAAATTATAAATTATGAGGTTTGTTGTAGGGGAATTATGATTCAGGGAAGAGACTAGCTGAAAGACTTAAGCTCTTAGAGAATTTTCTTCCTTTCCAAGCTGGAAAGGGAAAGGAGAGCTAGCGAATCTTCTTCATACAGAAATCTCCCGTGGTGGGTAAAAAGGCTCTGGAGGAGGCACATCCATGCACATGTGGAAGGCAAAGCATGAGAACCAAAAGATCCTCTTTACCAAAAAGACCAGAGTGGATGAAGAAATAGTGAAGGGCTCAGAGATTAAAGAGAGATTGTATATGTAACAGAAGAAATCACCCCAAAGCAAAACACATGTAGAAGGCAGTCAGAAAAATGCATAGGTAGAAAGAAGAGAGAGAGAGACTTATACACTGGTGTTCAGGTGAAACCACAGGAAGAAGAAAGAGTTTACACTCATGGTTAGCCTCTTTTTTATGGGTCAGACATCCAATTAGGGTGAGCCTTTTTACCAGACTCAGGTTTCTAAGGAGAGACCTGATTGGTATGCGGACTCAAGAGGCTGACTCAGGATGGGACAAGACCTGAATCTTTCATGGACTTAAGGGGCTGACTCAGGAGGGGCAAGCCCATCTAGGTGTGTTGAACTGTGAAAGAAGCAGGAAATTCCTGCCTGGGAGTGTTGCTTACAACCATCTTGGATGAGAATAGATCAGATGCAGTCCTAGACCTGCCGGGGCAAACTGGGTAACATCTCCTTGGTCTCTTTGCATCTCTGTCCATGTTCAACTGCCTATAAAAAACCTTTTTCCTCCTGTTTCTTCTTCAAGATGTGTATACAAATATATATATTATGAAATCCTAGTAGGTCTATTTGAATAAAATGAGTGTGTATTGTGACCCTGATGGCAAATCCAAACACAGCTGTTTATGGTGATTTTGAGAGGAAGATACTGTGACAAAATATAAAAGTTCTTTAGAAGAGAGGACACATGTATTACTGTTACTTTACGCATTCACTTATTGATTAATTGACAGAATTCAGGCAAAGATTTATAAGGTAAGAGATACAAAAATTTTTTTTTTTTTTTTTTTTTTTTTTTTTGCCAGGAAAAAGGAATTGGAGGAGGAGAGATACTTAATACAAAGGTGATAGAAGATAATGGGCTTTAAGCTAAAAATTAGAGGGCCTTGGAAAATGGCATCACTGTATTTTCACATATTTCCTCATTTATAGTTAAACCCCAAGATATATATATTATGGTATTTTTTTTTTTTCTGTAGGGTTTTAAAACAAGGCTTACAGAGACCAGTTACCAGAAAGGAATAAAAACATACTCCTCAGGATATTGTTTTAGGAAAACTAGTATCTCCTCTCATCCCTCTTGGACAGTGGCAAGGAAAAAATAATCACTCAGAGGACAAAGACTTTGGAGTTCTTTGCATATATTTCATCAAAACACATTCAGTTTACAGTAACAGTTCTCCTCCCCCCAGAAGTATAACCAGGGAATGTCCTTGAACCAACCCTTAAAGTATTCATTTTGCTAGAGGTCAGAGAATGATACAGCTTTTCATTACCTCTTGTCACCTATAAGAGTTGCCTAAGATACGTGTTCTCATAAACTCAAACTGGGCCCTTCCCTAGGAAGGAATTCCTCTTTCTTAGAATTAAAATTTCTGGAAAAATTAAACCTGACCTTGACATTAGGGTTGGTTAGCTTGGCCCCCAAAACTTAGTATCAGGGATGGTCAGATCAGTTCCCATGTAGGACCTGTAAATTACCTCAATTTGAGTCTTTAGGTGGGTTTACCCTCTCCTGCCTTCTCATGAGTAGAAATTCTCTATATTTGGGGCTTTATTACAGTCCTGCCATTTTATGGGCAGGAGCTCTCTGTACTTTCTTTCCTTCTCTTAATCTAATAAAACCTCTGTAAACCTTACCCTCTGGTCAGTGGATTAGAGTTCTTTGAAATGGTAAGAATTGAGGGACATATTGAAAACAGTGTGTTGGCATAGATTAGTATATTGGCAGAGAAATCCCAATTCCTGTATCATATGGGTACATTGGCATATATTGGTGCATTGGCAGAGGAACCCCAAATTCCTGTTTCAACTCTATGTTAATTACTGTCAATTCACCACATCACCTAAAAATTAATAGTAAAAAGCCATAGTAACTTTCCTGCTATTGAAATTCTTTATATTGGCTTTAAATGGCCCTAAATAGCCTGTTCTTCTTCAATTTATTTTCTGTTCTCACCAATATACCCTATCAACTAGTGAAGCTGGTCTTGTCACAGCTATTCAAAAACACTATTGGGCATTGCTAAACACGGGCTGGAACTGTGAGGAAGTTGGCCTGGGCTGGGGAACTTGGGCTGTGAGGTTGCAGCCAGCCTTATTGTCAGGAACCCACTCGGGCGACAGAGCTGGCCCTCCATTCTCTCAAGTTTGTAGTGTGCCCCATCTTGCCCAGGCTTTGATCCCCATCCCAAAGTTCCTGGCCTTGTGGCTAGCTTCCCAAGAGACCCTTGTAAACAGTCTCCCTGCAGCTGTAGCCATCCAATATGTGGCTGAAGTCACGTAGCTTTTCCTGCCACTTCTATTATCTCTCTTGCAGCTTCTCCCTCACGACTTCTGCCTTCCAATACCAGCCAATTAGATAGTAACCCATAAACCTACATATCCAGTCACATTATAATCTGTATGTGCCTTCTCAACCTTTCTCAAGTGTTTATAAACCCACTCCCCTTTTGAATAAATGAGAGTGCGATATCCATCAAACTGCCTCCCGGATGGTTCATTGCCTGTCACACTCACCTGCTCCAAGCCCTGCTCCCATCAGCTCCCCCTGCGCTCTGGACATCTGTGGCCAGCAGCCCCTGGGAACAGCATGGACCCACAAAACACAACACTTACTCCTATCTGGCCTGCATTTATTTGAAGACACAAATGTTATCCTGTTCATTTCTGCTTATTTCCAAGTCTTATCCCTATTCTTGCTTTTACCTTCAGAGGCTCAGCCCACAGGGATCTTGATATATATATTTATATATATCAAGAAATTGTTACCTTCACAATATGATTTCTTGTACTGTAAATGCTTAATGTATTTGTTTTATCTCCAACCAGACACAAATACTTCAAATATCTGACTACTTGCTTGCTAAACATTCATAATCACAGAATATTAAACTGCATGAGGTAGATGGTGGCAATGGCGTGCAATTATCACTGCTGCCCTCACACTTACTAATTCTTTGAAGTTAACTAAAGCATTGTAGTGTAACAAAACTGAATGCCCATTATATTCCTGTCACAATTCCAAGGTTCTTACACATATTTGTAGTTCATGACATTGTCATCATCTCTCATGGTTTTCTTTCTAATCTATTCAATTTTGTTACATCTACCTTCAAAATAGAACTAGAGACCTTTGACTTCATATCAAACTCATCATCTTGGTTCTATACTATCATCTCCTCTTTTGGGTAAGTGCAATATTTCTTTCTGGATAGATGTGTTCTCAACAGTGTAATCTTTATGAATTTCATAAGGATTTTATAAAACTTTCAATTGCACCTTGTGACCCCCATCTCATTTTCCAGTACTCTTTTCGTGGTCACTCTGCTGCTTCATCTTAGATCTAGTTTTATCTTTTCCCTTAAACAGGCTATTACAAATAACTCTTCCTTCAACTCCACTCACCTCAGGTCTCCAGTAAGACCTACCTTCATGGTTATATTTTTTTCTGCATTTTGTCATGGAAATTACTCTTTTTATTTTGTATAGCACTTTTTGCTTTTTAACTTACAACTTAGGTTTTAAACTTTATACCCCAATGTCTATTCTCACTACCCCCATATAAAGCTCAGGAAGCCTGTAGTCTGTGGTACTCACAGATGCATGCCAAGAACCCCAAACAATGCCCACTGCGTACAAGGCACTCAAAAAAAAATTGAAAAATTTATTTTGAAGATAGATTTTTTTTCTTTCCACAAGGCAATTTTTTTTGGGTTATGGCTTTAAGTTTCCCAGCTACTCCATTGGACAATGGTAAAAACAATAACGGGGCCAAGATCCCCGGGTTGGCACCAAATTTAAAATTAGCCACAGCCGTGCTCATTAAAAGGCCTCCATTTCACTACTGGACTTCACAGCTTTAGAGAACAGGCATGCGAATTAAAAAGTTAGAACGCAGGCAGATTCTTGGGGCTGTTGAAACAAGGAGGCAGGGCAAATTCTTTTGCTTTAGCAGTATTTAAATTGTCTGCACGTGTCAATTTGAAACATTCCCTTACCAAAACAAATCCCGCGCCATGGGTTTAGGCTTGTGTGACCCGGATCTTGCCCTTTCCTCCTGTAGCTTCAATGCCGTGAAATAGGTGGTTAGGTCCTGCCTAAATGTTATATTTATTGACTTATTTATTTATTCTGGGCCTGAAAGTCCCTACCACAGTACTAGGCGCTGAAGTGTCCGTAATCTCGGCGACGAGCTGTCTCGCACGGCGCCATAGGGGCAGCAGTCTGGGTTGGAGGATAGGCGACGGAGCGGACACCCCGGTGAGGACCCAATCGTGTCACGCGCCTTCCGGCCCTCCGCACGCACGCTCGTACGCACGGACGCACGCACGCGCACTGAGCTCAGCATGAGGGTCGTGGGCTTGATCAGGTAACGCGGCGCGCGGCCACCTCCCGGCTCCCGGTAGGCCGGTGTCCTCCGCTCGTATCCGAGGCCAGCGAGTGGGGCTGCGGCCGGGAAGGGGCGGAGCCTCCGGGCGTGGGCGCGGTCTTGTTCCCGCGCTCGTGCGGCATCACCGGGCACCCAGAGGTGTGCCCGTGCCCGTTCCCCGCCGCCGACGCCACCTCCGCTCTGATAGGCGCAGAAGTTTTCCAACTCCTCCCTTATCCTCCCGTCCTCGTCCTCCTGCCCTGCAGTCCGGGGTTCTGCCGTGGCCTCCTTTGGACCTCCTGCTCCACCCTCATCTTCCATTCCACATCCCTGGCTTTCGTCCCTCCATCCTTGCCTTGGGACCGAGAGGGGCTCCTCCCCTCGTGCAGGAGTCCGAGGTGTGCGGGCTTCAGGCCAGTTGTAGCTGCCTTTGGGATACTTGGAGCCGTCTTTAGGGCAACAGAAGCTGTAATCCAAAATGGTTTTTAAAATATATATTAACGAGTCCAAATAAATCAAGACCGAGAGACCCAAAACAGTCCAGTGTGTTTCACTATCCCTCAGCCGAAACAAAAAGGAACAGCTAACAATGTTAGAAAGGTAGTCTTGACTACTTAAGTATTTTGTTTGAGATTTACACCAAGGGAGTGGCATAACATTACAACAATTTTACTTTTGTAAGCACATTAAACATTTTATAAGCGTTTAAATAAGCGTTTGGATTCAGTTGATAATATAATGACTTGATATGACACTTCATTTCTCTCACATGCTATTATCAGGAAACTAGACTGTAATGTAATAATTGTTATTCAGTAAATTTTCTTTGTAAAGAGAATGAACACGCTTTAAACTTTGCGATTTTCATTTGTATTACAGTGATAAAAATTATAAGTATGCAAGGAAATGGCTGAGTCACATCTTAATCTGTTTACCAAAAGTTCAACAAAGTAATACAAAAACAACTGAAGACTTAGTGGTAGAGAAGGAAAAATCAGTGTAGTCTCAACACCAAATATTCAATAATGTACATTTATTACTTTTGTAATGTACTAAAGGTAATGTTTGATAAATCATGCTACATTGTTAAATGCTATATTTGTTAAATATTCCACATGAAGCCATAAGCATAAATATATAAATATATGCTTATGGTATGTATTATTTTTCCATATCTATGCCATATATAATTGTGTATTACCTGTGTAAACATGCATTTAAACCTAATCACCGTGAATCTATTTGCAGTGCACATGTGTATGTGTATGAAACAAGAGAGATAGGATAAGAGTGTATTTTAGGCATTGAGTGAAACAGATTATTACATATCATTAGACCATAGAATGTCTTTTCGTAATACATAAACAAGCACCTCATTCAATTTTATCATTGGATGACAGCTTAACAATGATCTAGGCAGGCTGTTCACTCAAGTTTTTAAAAAAATGCTTATAGATTTATTTATTTGAGAGAGACAAGAAGTATGGGCACACCAGGGCCTCCTGTCACTGCAAATGAACTCCAGATTTATGTGCCACTTCGTGCATCTGGCTTTACATGTGTACTGGAGAATCAAATCTTGGCCACCAGGCTTTGCAGGTGAACTCCTTTAACCACTGAGCCATCTCTGTAGACTGCATCTCTTATGCATATAAACCTAAGCACATTGAGCAGCTTACCTTGGTTTCCCAGATCTGGAAACTTAAATTCTGGCCTACAGGACTTCTTCCCTGACATAAATTTATGTCCATTCATCCATGGGACATTGGTTTCAGGATCCGTTGTGGATACCCAGATCTTCAGAAACCAAATCCAATATAAAATTTATATATATATACATATATATATATATATATATATATATATATACATACATACATACATATATATATACACATACATACACACACATATATGTAAATATATGTGTGTGTATCTATGTAAATTTTCCCATACATTTGAAATCATTTAATACTAAATACTATATAAATGTTAGTGTGTTAATAACTTTTATTTATATAATATATATATATATATATATATATATATATATATATATATATATATATATATATATATATATATATATATATATGTACTATGAATGAATAACAGGAAAAATGTACATTTCAATACAGGCACTTTTAAAAATTGATTTGAGAGAGAGGAAGAGGCAGAGAGAGAGAATGGGCACTCCAGGGCCTCTAGCCACTACAAACGAACTCCAGATGCATGCACCCCCTTGTGCATCTGGCTTACATGTGTCCTAGGGAATCAAAACAAGTCCTTAAGCTTTGCAGGCAAATGCCTTAACTGCTAAGCCATTTCCACAGACTAGGCTATGTGTGTGTGTATATTTATTTTTTTATATTTTTGCTTTGTATTTGGCTGAACCCATAGATATGAATACCACACAGAGAGTAGATAGTCCAGTTGACTATATTTAGTTACTTCACAGTCTGAGAGAAGAGTAAGATAGTCAATATCTATCACCCTTGAGAGCCTTTTGTTTCTAGAGCACTCATTTAACATTTTGGGAGACATTCCTGTTCTACTGAACACAACTTGGGAAATAATACTTTGAAAGTATATTTGAATTACAGGTGTATTTTAAAGTGAAGTGTAAGTCTAAATTGTGATGGTGGGCACTCCTTCAATCTTTTTGATTTTTTTTTTTAATATTTATTTGAAGCCGGGCGTGGTGGCGCACGCCTTTAATCCCAGCACTCGGGAGGCAGAGGTAGGAGGATCGCCGAGAGTTCGAGGCCACCCTGAGACTACATAGTGAATTCCAGGTCAGCCTGGGCCAGAGAGAGACCCTACCTTGAAAAACCAAAAAAAAAAAAAAAAATTTTATTTGAGAGAGAGAAAATGGGCAGGCCAGGGCTTCCAAGCCACTGCAAATGAGCGCCAGATGCATGCACCTCTTTGTGCATTTGGCTTTACGTGGATACTGGGGATTTGAACCTGGGTCCTTTGGCTTTGCCAGCAAGTGCCTTATGCTAAACTATCTCTCCAGCCCAGTCTTTTATATTTTATAGAATTAGTTTCTTCTTATGTTGGAAATGGAGCAGTAGAGTCTAATAGAGGAAGTTTCAGAAGGTCTGCTTGGCATATCTGAGGAAGCATGTGCTTTTTCAGACTTCCTTTGTGCCCTTTGCTTTTGCCTCCTCTTGAAGGCTCTGGAGTGAAGTTGCTTACTCAGTGGTGATTAAAGCACTGGTTGTGCTGATGTTTAGCTTTATTTGTAAGTCGACATTTTGTTTATCATTAGTACAGAATTTGGAACCAATTATATCAATGTTTGTCATGAGATTTGGACTCGAATTTTTAATTCCATCCTTTAATGAGTATTGTAACCAATAGTTAAGTTACATATTGTTTGAACATATTTTCTTTTTTTTTCTTTTTTTGTTTTTTTTGAGATAGGATCTCATTCTAGCCCAGGCTTACTTGGTATTCATTATGTACTCTCAGGGTGGCCTTGAACTCATAGCAATCCTCCTATGTCTGTCTCCCAAGTGCTGGGATTAAAGGCATGTGCCACCATGCCTGGCTTGGAACATATTATCTTACTTTGTGAGTGTGGGGGGGGGAGGGTGGGGTCTTGCTGTAGCACAGGCTAACTTGGAATTCACTGTATAGTCTTAGGGTGGACTTGAACTCACAGTGATCCTCCTACCTCAGCCTCCTGACTGCTGGGATTAAAGGCATGCACCACTATATCTGGCTTTCCTTTTTTTTTTTTTTTTTTTAACTTAGTTTCATCTAAGGAAGATACGTAATAAGTGTTTAGCTGGGATATTAATTTGAATAAGTTTCTATTTACACAATTTATGTTAAATAAATTGCTGTTACAAATATCATACTGGTGGTTTGATTCAGGTGTTCCCCATAAAGTTATGTGAGCTGAATGCTTAGGTCCCCAGCTGATGGCAATTTGGGAAATGGAGCCTCCTGGAGGTAATGGATTGTTGAGGGCAGACTTATAGGTATTATAGACAGTTTCCCCTTCCCAGTGTTTAGCACACTGTTCCTGTTTCTGTTATCCACCTGATGTTGGCCAGGAAGTGATGTCCAGCTTCTGCTCATGTCACAGTTTTTCTTGCCTTGCCATAATGGAGCTTCACCTTGAGTCTGTAAGCCAAAGTAAACTTCTTTCTTCCCCAAAACTGCTATTTGGGTACTTTTTGCCAATAAGGCAAACTTGAGTGCAACATACACTTTGTTTAAAGGATTCTTGAATGCTTAGGTCCCCAGGTGATGGCAATTTGGGAAATGGAGCCTCCTGGAGGTAATGGATTGTTGAGGGCAGACTTGCAGGTATTACAGACAGTTTCCCCTTCCCAGTTTTTAGCACACTCTTCCTGTTTCTGTTATCCACCTGATGTTGGCCAGGAAGTGATGTCCAGCTTCTGCTCATGTCACAGTTTTTCTTGCCTTGCCATAATGGAGCTTCACCTTGAGTCTGTAAGCCAAAGTAAACCTCTTTCTTCCCAAAAACTGCTATTTGGGTACTTTTTGCCAATAAGGCAAACTTGAGTGCAACATACACTTTGTTTAAAGTATTCTTTAATATAATGTCCTGCAATTTCATAAGATCTAGTAGCTTGGACATTCAGCTTTTACTCAGTTTGCTTTGATTTGCAAATTAGTGTGTATCTTATTCTAAATGTGTTCTTCTCTGATAATCTAATGATTCTGGATTAATAACTTGATCTCCCCACTTGTCTCTCCACTTATTTGTTTTCTAGTGGTGGGAAGGACAGCTCTTATAATATGATGCAGTGCATTGCTGCGGGGCATCAGATTGTTGCTTTAGCAAATCTAAGACCCGATGAAAACCAAGGTATGTATTTGATATTACTGGAAACTTCTCTTAATGGCCCAGTCTCAACTTCAGTGTTAGCTATAATAGGTAAAGGAAAGAAAGAACTGGAGTATGTATCTGTATCAGCCCTATTAGATACTATCTTCTGAGTAGAAGTTTTCATTAAATGTCTTCATATACATATCCTATCATCAACTCAGCTCCTAGAAAGAGACATGATTAATAGTCTTTACTGTCTTTTTTAAAATTGTATTTTGAAGCAGTGTCTTATTGTGCAGTTCTGGCTGGCATGGAACTAGCTATATAGACCAGGCCAGCCTCTGTCTCCCAAGTGCTAAGATTACAGGATGAGCCACCACCCTTGGCTTATTAATTTTACTTTTAGTGGACAGTAACATTGAAACTCAGTTTCATGCTTGTCCAACTATTGAGCAATCTCTTCAGCCCCAAATGTGCAAATCTTATAAATGATTTCACTATATAAATCCATGGAGATAAGGTAAGTTTTTAAGTTTGGTGTTGACTACCCTTTAAGTAGCAAGTATACTTCCTTCCACTCTGTCTTTCTGATTATTTCCACTTTACCTGTTGCAGTGGGTTCTGATGAGCTGGATAGCTACATGTATCAGACAGTAGGTCATCATGCCATTGACCTGTATGCAGAAGCGATGGCTTTGCCACTTTACCGCAGAACCATCAGAGGAAGGAGCTTGGATACAGGACGAGTGTACACCAAATGTGAAGGCGATGAGGTTGAAGATCTGTACGAGCTTCTAAAACTTGTTAAGGTATGCAGAGTCACTTATTATATTATTTTGAATTTATTATGTAATTCAGAATGTTTCATTTGACTGAATAATTTAATCATAATAACTTACAACTTATTAGGAGTCTAGCTGTTCTTTGAAAGGACATTTTATCTTTTGGGGGATAGGAAACAAAAACCTGTTGGTATATCTTCATATTGTAAAGGATATGCACAGATACGATTTTTGGTATAGTTTGGCATACAGTCTTGTTAAAAATTTAACTAGTTTCTTGTCTTTAAGATATAGAACCAACATCATTCACTTTTCTTTAACAACTGCTTTTTGAACACTTGCTGTATGCTTGGCACAGTACTGAGTACTAGGGGTGGGGCAGTAAATGCATCAGGAGTAGGCTGGTCTTAAAGGATCTCATAGTCTAGTGGGAGAGGACGAATGGTAAAGAAACAATTTGGTGGAAGATGACAGATACTACGAGAAAGCATGTAGTATAGACAGGACAGTAGCGTCTCATGGAAGGGGGTGGCTAGTGGAAAGGTGCTATATGTGATGAATAAGGTGAAGATTAGGCAGACCTTAAGGGAGTGAGAGACTGAACTCTGATGACATTTGGTAGAAGTCTGAATTAAACACTTATACCACTGTATATATAAATATGATTCCCACTATATACCAATTGTTAATTTTAGTTTACAAGATTTAGTAGAGAGGAATGGGGCTTATATATTCAGTAGGTGCTATTCTTAGTAAATGTTAATTAAAGGAGATGTTTTTATAGTGAGTAATTATCATTCTATCCTCATCAATAGCCAACTATTTGAATAAAGTTCATTATTGTTCTTTTTAATATTTTAATTTATTTATTAGAGAAAGAGAATGGACAGGCTAGGGCCTTTTGCCACTC
The DNA here is from genome assembly GCA_036365145.1 of Orientallactaga sibirica. Lineage (NCBI taxonomy): Eukaryota > Metazoa > Chordata > Mammalia > Rodentia > Dipodidae > Orientallactaga > Orientallactaga sibirica. The sequence goes on along the minus strand of JAEOAD010000006.1, from coordinate 35,678,005 downwards.
CATATGAACTTCAGGTGCATGCTCCATATTGCACATCTGGATTGATGTAGGTATTGAAGAATCAAGCACAGGCTTTCCATCTTTACCAACAGGTGCATTTAACCATTGAGTCACCTTCCCAGCCCCCAAATTGTTCTCAAACACAAATATTCAGCCAGTTTTACTCAGCTCACAAGAATAATATTGGTAATATCGGGAGCCCAAGAGCCCAAGCCCAATATATCCTAGAAATGCTAGCATATTTTCACGGGGAAAGGAAGAAGGATTTCTGTTCATTCCTCTATAATGGACATTGTGTTTAATTTTCTTGCTCTTCAGAGAAGTTTAGCCTTCTCAGATATTTTGTCATGAATCTGTGTCTTACTTTAAATTGCTACTTCATCACTTTTAGTTATATTTGATATAGTTAAGAACTTAATATCAATCAAAGATTTTGATTGAAAAAAGGAGCTGGTGAAATGGCTTAGCAGTGAAGGTGTTTGACTGCACAGACTAAGGACCCAGGTTCAATTTCCCAGAACCCACATAAGCCAGATGCACATGGTCCATACATCTGGGGTTCATTTGCAGTGGCTAGAGGCTCTGGCATGCCTACTCTCTCCCTCCTTACCTCCCTCTCTCAAGTAAAAATAAAATATTTTTAAAAGGAGGAAAAAAAGTATCAACTGCCTAAATACTAAATACTCTTTTTTTTGTTTGTTTGTTTGTTTGTTTGTTTTTGTTGTTTTTTGTTTTTCAAGGTAGGGTCTCATTCTGGCCCAGGCTGACCTGGAATTAACTATGTAGTCTCAGGATGGCCTTGAACTCACGGCAATCCTCCTACCTCTGCCTCCCGAGTGCTGGGATTAAAGGTATGCGCCACCACACCCAGCTCTGCCTAAATATTCTTAAAGCTTTTTTGGTTTAAGTAGCTTTTATTTGGATATGAGAACACTTTCATTTTTATTTTTAAAATAAATGAGAACAACGGAAATTGTGTAATTTACTATGTAGTTACGTATAACATAAGTAGATACTTTTTGGAGGAAGTTATAGGAGAGTAGGTATTAATTGTAACTATTGTGATTAGCAACCAGGAAGGAAGGGTCTTGCTTTTAATGGTTGCTCTCGAATGGTGCAGTTACAATCTTGACAGGACTTACTTTGAGATCTAAAAAGGGGAATGCAACTCTTGTGCTTTGAAAATTTCTTTCTGTGGACTGCAACTGAAACTGGACATTAAAATTTTCATTTAAACCACTATTATAAAACAGTGGAACTTACACTCCAAATAATTAGGTTGCTTAAAAAAATCACAAACGTGCTAACAGCACTCTAAGAAAGGGAAAGATAATAAATTACTAATCAATTTAATTAAGAATGTGCAGATTAGTAGTAATTAAGAAGAAATTTCTTTTTCGATCCATGCTGTCTTTGGAGAAATGGATGCTTTGCCATTATCTTTATAGGAACCATCAGTTATGACATAAATTAATGCTAATGTTAAATCTTGACAACTTCTGCTTTGGAATTTCATACATGATAATTATAACTATAGATGAAAGAGATGTTATCAAGTTGTCTGAGACTAAATAGTTCCTTCTTTTCCTGTGTAGAAATATTAATTTTACTATAGGGATTTTAAAGATAAATATAAAAAATATATTGCTTTTATGAAAGATTATATTGCTTGGTTTTTAGAGTTAAATCCATTTATGAAATCCTTGTGCAGAAATTCCAATAGAGACTTACATGTTCTAATGAATAAGTAATTATGGAAAAAAAGACTAACCTAAAAAAGCTGTAATTTTTCAAGTTAATTTCCACTTGCTCTATGAAAAAGAACTGCGTTTTCATTCTTTGATAATAATGAAGTATTGTAAGTACTTAGATTATTTTTATTTTAAATGTTTATTTATAACAGGTTACAGTTTTGTGAATTTCACATACAATTTAGACATTTGTTTTTTAGCTTTTTAAAATCTAAATATTAGAGGTAAGTTTTGACAAGAGCATGTTATATTTTGCAGAGAATTAAGTTTGTTAATTATTCCAAATAAGTAGGAGCATTTAGAATTATAATCTTTTGAATTTTAGATACTAGTTTCCATCTATCTGTTAGACAGTGAATCCTAATAGAATTGTAATAATAATCCTTTGTGTCTTTTGTATTACCAGGCAACTATGACAGTTTGAGATAGGTGATTTTTTTACATATGTGTGTATATGTGGTGTATACATGTGTGGGAGGGTGCATATGTAATAATGAGTGTGTGGAGACCAAAGGTCCACATCAGGATTGTCTTCAGTTATTCTCCATCTTATTCTTTGAGACAGGGTGCTTCATTGAACCTGGTACTCAACTATTTGGTTAAGATAGTTAGCCTGTGGTACCAGGGACTCCCTGTCTTTACTTCCCCAGAATTACAGGGAGGTACCACAATACTGAACATTTTCTATTGGTTCTGAGGATACAAACTCAGGTTCTCATGTTTATTCAGCAAACATTTTACCCACTGAGCCAATTTCCCAGCTGTTTCCTTTTTTTGTGACTAATCTTTTGCGTTCTTTAGAATTTCTTCAATGTTGAAATATAATATTAATTCTTGTTTGGTTTAACATGGTATAATCTCTATTTTCTGAAAATATAGTACTTCTCATTCTGGGTGAGTTTTCCTTTTAATGTATAAACAGTTTAGTATTACTAAAAGATACATATATTTCTATATGAAGCACTTAAGGATCAACATATTTTCTCTTTCTCAACTGATGTGGAGCTATTTTGTTCCTAGGCTTTTAAAGTTAAACCTGTTTATGAAGCCATTACATATTATTAACTTTTTATTGTTGACAGTTTTCATATCTTTATGTAAAATATTTTGATCATAATCTCCTATTACCTTCTCTTATCTTGCTTCTCTGTCCCCATTCCGCTGAATCCCTTCTGCTTTCTGACTAGTCCCTCATATACTTTGATGTTGTTCTTTTTTCTCTCCTCCACCATCTGTGATGGGATGTTGATGATCCCAATATTGTGCAGTCTTGTGCAGATAACAATAGTCATTGTGAGATCATGAATGCCCTGGCCACTTAATGTCCAGAAGGCAGATTTCCAAAGCACTCCTTCCTATTCTATGACTCTTAACATTCTTTCCATCCCCTCTTAACACAATGTTCCCTGATCCTTGGCAGAGGTAATAAAGATGTCTTATTTAGTGCAAAGTACTTATTCTCAGGACTTTGGTAGGTTTTTAATTCCCTTACAGCCACTGCCAACTGCATAAAGAAGCTTCTCTGACCCAAAGTGAGAACAACATTAATCTATTGGCATAAACATAAATATTTAGAGTGCAGTTTGATGGGCACAACATACCTATTTAGAAAAAACAAAACAGTAGTAGCTTCCCTCCTAGGGATTTTGACCTTCCCAGCTGTAGGCTTTTCATTAGGTTGCCAGTAGCAGGCATGAATTACCTCCTGTGGAGCAGGCCTCAAATCTAATTAGAGAGCAGTTATTCCCCATAACAGTCATATCACTGTTAAACCAGTAGGCGCACCTTGTTTGGCCAGTTGGTTGTGTAGCTTGCAGGTTCATTGCTGAGTAAGATTGTTGATGCCTCTTCTACCCTAGAAGCCTGATTAGCACTTTCTAGTACTATTACCCATAGTTAGCAGGGAGGATGCTTCCTGCTAAGTTCCTGTTTGATTTCTCGTCCTACAACTGAAACGTGGTTCTTTAGCTATACTGTCTTACCCTCTAGTTCTGGTGAGTTACCCTTGCTAATAGTGAGTATGTTTTGGGTAACCTCACTTCCCACACCCCATTTGAGCAACAATCCACTGAGAGGTATCCCGCCTCTGGCACTGGGATTTCCCTTAAACAACCTGTACCTTCTGGGAGCAGAATTATACACCATGGAGGGTACTTCTGCTCAAATTCTTTTTTAAACAAACAAAGCATTTGGGGAAGCACATATTTTAATGAATAACTGAATAATTATGTTTTCTTCTTTTTTATTTTCTACTATTTGTTTGCTTCTTTATTTATTTATTTATTTATTTTGTTTTTCAAGGTAGGGTCTCCCTCTAGTCCAAGCTGACCTGGAATTCACTATGTAGTCTTAGGGCAGTCTTGAACTCATGGCAATCCTCCTACCTCTGCCTCCCGAATGTTGGTATTACAGGAATGTGCCACCACACCTACCTCACTGTTTTTGCTATTTAAATTTCCTAACCCAATTCTGACAAAATCCCTTTACTTGTCTGAAACCTCATAAGCCAAGCCTCCATATTCCATAGTTCTCTCTGCATTTTGGCCTTTCAATCTCACCAGAATAGCCCAGTAAGCTCTGCTTATAGCACTTCAAAGCTTTTCTGTTCCCAAGTTCTAAGTCCTTCCACATTCTGCCTGCGAACTAGTTCCAAAATCCCAAAACCACATGGTCATGGTTACTATAACAACAGCTCTACTTCTTGTTACCAGTTTTCTGTTATAGTTATCTTTATTGTTGGGACAAAACATGACGAGAAACAGCATACAGAAGGAAGGAAAGGGTTTATTTTGGCTTACAGGCTTAAATGGATATTTTATCATGACATGGCAGAGCAGAAGCTAGGTATCACCTCTTGCCACATTATTTCAAACTAGATTACTATAACATTCTACATCATGTCCTCAGCAACACATCTCCCAAATTGCCATCAGCTGGGGAACAAGTCATCAAAACTCATGAGGTTGCTGGGCATGGTGACACATGCCTTTAATTCCAGCACTCCAGGGGCAGAGGTAGGAGGATCGCTGTGAGTTCAAAGCGACCCTGAGACTACATAGTGAATTCCAGGTCAGCCTGAGCTAGAGTGAGACACTACCTTGAAAAACTAAAATCAAACAAACAAATAACAACAACAAAAACTCAGGAGGTTGTGGGGGATATCTTATTCAAACCAACATACCCATGTTTGTTTGTCTTGAGGAAAAATACTTAATATCAAATCTGACATTAAGAATGGCAGAGTCAATAGAATAACAGTGTGAGGATGGCTCTGGGAAATCCTTTCATTGTTTGATAATTTGTTAATTTTGATTTTTTATTCCCTTTGCCCCCTCTGGTACTGTGATCAGAAATTTGACCCTGTATAATGAATTTTTGTCTTCTCTTTTCTCAAATATTTCTCATGTCTATTCCCTTTTGAGACATGGATTTCTGATCCTGTGTCAATCTCCTGCCTGTGAGTCTTTTTTCTGTATGTTATTTGAGGATATCTTTTTATTATTTTTTATTTTAGCAAATGTATTTTATTTTCTATGTTTATTACTTATTTGTTGTATGTATGTGTGTGTGTGGGCATGCACATGCCATGGCACATATGTGGAGGTCAGAGGACAACCTTGGGGTATTTCTCCTTTCCTTCCACCTTCTTTTGAGAAAAGATATCTTGCTGCTGCCTTAAATGAGCTTCTGGATTCTCCTGGTTGTTCTATCCATTGCCATAGGCACACTAGGATTACAGACACATGTGCCACTCTGTGACCCACTTTACATGAATGCTGATCTTGATGCTACTCAGGTCAGCTGCCTTGTAAGCAAGTACCATCCACTCTGAGCCATCATTTCCCCAGCCCCAGAAAATGTATTTTTAAGATTTAAGAGCAATTTTTACTTGTTGATCAAGAATTATTTTTATAATTTTTTTCATATAGAGGTAACATCCCTACATGACTCTTAAAATATAAATAAGAGACTTCAGCATTAGCTTGTGTTCCCTCAGATAGTGTTATCTTTGAGTCTTTGTGTTTTCTTGATTTTCATGTTATAAGGTTTTCTCATTATCTTGGTTACTTGTTCAGGTATAGGAATAAGGAAAGAAGAAAGCTGACCATGAAGATGTTATTTTAGTTTGCTCAACCTTACATGTTATATCTGGTAGCCTGGAGTTCAGGTAGTATGGCTTTACTTGGTTCTTTTCTTGGCCTTATTCTTTTACATCAAACAATAGCTTATGCTTTTTCTAATGACTTCTTCTATCTGCTTTCAGACTCAAGGGCTTAATTGAGGTCTTGAAGCTTTGGTGGCTTTTTCCTCTTCTTACTTTTGAGGAATTTTACCCTTGTTTTCATCTTAATAGAATCTCATGATCCAGAAACCTACGTTCATATCATTCTGTGGAGTGTGTTTCATATGCTTCCCTAACCTGAATACTCCATTGAACTCTTCCTCTTCTCATTGTTGGTCCTTTTCTTCTCATCTTGATATTCACTTTAAATTCTTTAATATACATATGTAACTGGAATGTACATAAATGCATAAATCCTCAGTTCTTTTTAAAAGTGGAATATATACTGTAGAAAGACAGTTTAAAAAACTGGATTTTAGGACTGGAGGGATGGCTTAGCAGTTAAGGCATTTGCCTGCAAAGCCAAAAGACCCAGGTTTGATTCCCAGGACCCACATAGACAGATACACAAGGTGGCACATGTGTCTGGAGTTCATTTGCAGTGGCTGGAAGCCCTGGCACACCCATTCTCTCTGTCTGTCTCTCTCTCTGACTCTCTCAAATAAAGAAAGAAATAAAACTTAAAAAACAAAGAAGTTTTTTAGTTTAATGTTTATAGAGAACATCACTTACCACTTTGTGTTCTTTGTATTGGTCAGAGGTTTTATATTTCAGTGAACACAAAGTCCCAATTAATCTTTTTTTAAACATGAAATTTATTGAAAATAATTCAAAACTAAGTTAAAAAGGAAATTAGATATTGGGCCAAATTAGGTAATCAAATCTAGTTTTTTTGTTTTGTTTTAGCTGTATCATTATCCCCCCCCCCTTTTTTTTTCAAGGTAGGGTCTCGCTCTTGCCCAGGCTGACCTAGAACTCACTCTGTAGTCTCAGGGTGGCCTCAAACTCACAGCGATCCTCCTACCTCTGCCTCCCAAGGGCAGGATTAAAGACATTTGTGCCTCCACACCTGGCTTATCCTCTCCCTTTTGTTGACAATTCAGGTCTCTTGTAGTTAGAACATGGCTCCCAGTTATATTCTTTCTGGTTCAAATCTACTAGATAAGCCAGGCGTGGTGGTGCACGCTTTTAATCCCAGCACTCGGGAGGCAGAGGTAGGAGGATCACGGTGAGCTCGAGACCACCCTGAGACTACATAGTGAATTCTAGGTCAGCCTGGGCTAGAGTGAAACCCTACCTTGAAAAAACAAAAAATAAAAATAAAATCTACTAGATGTGGCTCTAGTAACCCTACTTAGCTCAGAAAAAAATAAAGGTATGTTTCTTATCTTCTGTTGGATTGATATGTCACCCATGAGAGAGCCACTGTTTCCAGATGATTTCACTTGATGTGCAGGCCTAGAGACTAGTAGAAATGTGAACTAGGGTATGGGGCAAAGATCAACATGTGTCCTAAAAATTACTATTTTCCAGGTATTTACAAATTTGGTAACTATCCTAGGTGATTTTTCATTATCTCCTTGCCTTTTTTCTTCCCTTTCTGCTGCCTTTTTCCTTCTTTGTTTTCCTTTTCCTTCATCCCTCCCTTCCTTTTTCAAAAACTTTTGACCATTGGATTCACATTAGTGTGATTATAGTCAGAGATCTTTGTAGTTCAGTTGCTTGTGTTTCTCTTCTTACATTTTGTAGGCCTGGTAAACAGCATGAGTTGAAAACATACTCATTATATTTCTGTACAAACTCCTTTTATTTCTTTTATTTCCTTCTTAGTTCAAAGTATCAACTATTTACTCTGTCACTGAAGTTAAAACCTAGGCCCTACTACCACGCTTGCACTTTCTCTTAACCAACCCTCCCCCTCAAACACTGCCATTAGATCTCTGTAAATTGTTGCTAATAATTGAATGCTGCTTGCTATGACCCTTTGGCTTCATTCTTACCTGTATTGTGTGAGTCTCCCACATACATGCAGGACTGTGCTGTGCTCCAGCAGCTCTTCTGTCATTGGCCACTGCAGGGATGAAGTACAGACATAGACTCGGGGACACAGACTTTTTGAGAAGAAGCCCTTGCAGTACTACTCGTCTGGTCCTGCCATTCCCGCAGAAGCTTCTGGGACCAAGTTATCAAGAACAAATTAGATTTTGAAAAGATTATGTTATTCATGCCTGAGTCTTTGCCTATGTTTCCTCTGGATCCTTATTTCTTAATTCTCCTGAAGAATTCTTCTTCGTTCTTTGTGAAATCATTTCTAATTTGTGTTACTCCTTTTTTTTTTTTTTTTTTTTTTTGGCAACTTGCCTACTTATGTGATTTTAAGTAGATTAGGATCACTTACGTGCCTATCTCTCCTGCTGGACCATGAAACTTGCAATCTTTCAATGACATAGTCAATGCTCACTTTCATATGCTAAGTGCCTAGCAAAGTTCCTGGCATATAGAGGTTGGCAAAAAAAGAATTGTTAAACAGAGTTAGCTAAGTCCAAAATTTATCAAATTATTTTAATTTTTTAAAATATTTATTTGAGAGAAACTGTGTGTGTGTGTGTGTGTGTGTGTGTTTGGGCATGTCAGAGCTTTTAACTTTTGCAAATGAACTCCATATGCATGCACCACTTTGTGCATCTGGTGTTACATGGATACTGGGAATCAAACCCAGGCTGTCAGGCTTTGCAAGCAAGCTTGTTTAACCTCTGAGCCATCTCCTGGCCCAAGTTATTTTTAAACAATGATTTGTACAATGCTGTGGAGTTACATCATTGCTTCATTATATGATAGCATTTATTTTGTTTTGTTCTTACATCTAGAAGTTTAAGTAGAATGGACATCATAGTTAAAATTTTTGCAGTAAGGTACCCTGTTAGTTTTGGCAGGGCAACCACTCTCTGTACTAAAAATCATTTCCCACTGTAGTTTATAAAATGCTAAACAGACACTGTCTCACAATACTTTGGTATCTCCACTTTAAGAATCCTGCTCATAGTAAAGCAACAACGACAACAAAGCCACTTTGTAAACCTTTTTTGCATTTCAGGTCCTGGAGGAAAATACCCTAGATTGTTGAGTGACTCTGTCGCAAATCTAGAAGGCTTGAAGTAGAAGAAATAGATTTGAACCTAAGATGTGCAGGGACTACCCATGGTGCTAATTAAGCTGGCACAGTCCCTGTACAGATTGATGCTGGGTACTCAGCACTGCAAAGCTTGTTGCAAGCCCTGTCTATGCCCAAGAGTTTGGACATTAAACCTGGTCCCCTAGTACAGTAAGTGCTTTTCTAGTGTTGGCTCTGGACTGTAAGCAGGAAGAGCTGACATTAGAGTGGACTATTACACTTCACTCCAAGGGCAGCATTGTTGGGTCATGCCATGCGTGCATGCCTGGCCCTTCCAATGGAAAATCTGTTTGGAAGTGTAGGACCATCATTTTCAGTTGTTATAGCTTCCTCACTTCATCACAGGTCCAGGCTTTCCCTAAAGCTTATAAAATAGGACTCCTTCATTTTGACAAGCTCATTCTGTCTCCTTAACCTTCAACTATTTCTATGTAGTATTACTGATTATGTGTATATATTGTTCTTTTTTATGAGATAATTTAATAGAGGCTTGTTCTGTCACATGTTGATGTAAGAAAATATTGAGTGAATCAAAAGGATGTCATAGTTAGGATATTTTACTTATGACTTCAATTCAGTAATCATTAATTCAATGCTTAGAATGTTCCAGTCCTAGAGAGTTTTTTTTTGGATATATACACAGAAGTGTGGGCTGGAGAGATTGCTTAGTGGTTAAGGTGCTTGCCTGCAAAGCCTAAGTACCCAGGTTCAATTCCCCAGTACCCACATAAGCCAGATGTACAAGGTGGCACATGTGTCTGGAGTTTGTTTGCAGTTGCCAGAGGCCCTGGTGTGTGCATTCTCTCTCTATCTCCCCCTCTAATAAATAAAATAAAATATTTTTTAAAAGATACACTGAAGTGAAAGTAGATCATAGGATAGTTATACAGTTGCAGTTACTTTCTCTCATTGCTGGGACAAACATATAATCCGCAGCAGTTTATGGGAGGAAAGGATTTCTTTTGGCTTACGGTCTGGAAAGGGAGTTCCGTAATGGCAGGGGAAAGCATGGCATGAGTAGAGATTGAATATCACTTTTGCCATTACAGGTGGAAACAGCAGCAGGAGAGGGAGCCAGATTCTAGCAAGGAGGAGCTGGCTTTAACACCCCTAAGACCACCCCCAGTAACACACTTCTTCCAGCAAGGCTACAACTCCCAAACTGTCATCAGCTGGGAACTGCTATATCCAAAGCCCTTTTCTCTGTGCTTTTTTATTTCAAGTCAAAGTCTCATTAAGTTGCCTATATAGATCTTGAACTCATTCTGTATCCCTACAAAACCTCCCGCCTTAGCTCCTGAATATATGGGATTTCAGGCCTGTGCCATCAGGAATTGCTACTTTTATTTTCTTTAATAATCTCTATATTTTTCCCCATATAATAGCTATCCTAATTTCAATCCCCACCAACAATCTGTGTGTCCCCTTTTCTCTAGTATCTTCACGAGCTTTTATTTTTTAATAGTCATTTTAACATGTATAAACAATATCTCATTATAGTTTTAATTTCATTTATTTGACACTGTAATGGTATTGACATTTCTAATGTTGTTGAACTTCTTTTCAATACATTTATTGGCCATTTGTATTTCTTTGGGGATGTATCTAGAATATTTATTTTTAAATATATTTATTTATTTATTTATTTATTTATTTATATGTTAGACAGAAAGAGGGAGAGAGAGAATGGGCATTCCAGGGCCTCAAGCCACTGCAAACAAACTCCAGATGCATGCACCCCCTTGTGCATCTGGCTAACTTGGGTCCTGGGGAACTGGACCTGGGTCCTTTGGCTTTGCAGGCAAATGCCTTAACTGGTAAGCCATCCCTCTAGCCCTAGAATACTTATTTTGAAAATTGGATCATTTGGGTTATTAAGTTTTTGTGTTTCTTATGTATTCTATTAACCTTTTGTCATGTGATTTGTTGGCAATTATTTTGTCTCATTCTGGAAGTTGTCTTTATACTTCATTTATTTTATTTTTTTATTATTATATTTTGCTTTGATGTTTTTGCTTCTATTTCTTATGCTTTTGAGTCATATCAAGAAATCATTCCCTGTTAACATGCTTTGAAGTGGCTCCTTATATGATCTTCTGGTTATCTCATGCTTTCAGCTCTTATATTTCTGTGCTTGATCCATTTTGACTTGTTTTATTTCATTGCATTCAAAGTTCCATACTAATATTAAGTACTTGCTACAAGTGAACATTAAAATAAGTGCAATTTTTTAAACTTTTATTAATAAACTATAAAGAGAAGTAAAAGAATGGTATTTAAATTATAAAAGAGGTTTAATGGTGATATATTTGTATCTTATGTTGCTTAGAATTTATCCTTTCATATTTGCTCCCTGTGGCTTTTGGCTTTCTTAAGTCTTCTATATATTCTTTCAACTTTCTAAGAGATGTGGAATTAGCATTTTTCTATCTAGTTTCCTATATGAGTAAACTGAGACTTAGCCCATTTTAATAAGAGATAGCTGAACCCAAAGAAGATAAAGGTTCTAATTTGACCTTTTTTTTTTTTTATCCTTAAAATTTGTTTGGGCATGTTATTTTAGGATTTAGTTGTGTTCTTGAAAATCTAAGCAGTGTATGTCCTATTAACTCATTTATAAATATCTTTAAGAACTTCCTTTGAATATTAGATTAATCAAATTTAGAGGATTTTTTCCTAAGAAAATTTGAAGAATTATATCAGTAGTAGTAGTAGCACAAAGAAGCTATGATATGTTCTGTATGTAAAAGCTCTCTCCTTAAAGAATTCTATCATTTATAGCCTCCACGGTGCCGTGCCCTATAGTCACTTTGGATACTTGTATAGGTGATGCCTTGAGAAGTAGTTGTTAAATTAAACCTGTCTACTCTTGACAAAATTCACTTTTCATTTTCTTAGATGTCTATACAAGTACATTGGCATATATCACACATCCATTCTCTCTCATGAAGATTTCACTGCTGCCTAGTACAGGATTAGGTCTGCCATTGAAATGGTTTCAGTGTATTTAGAACCAGTTTTCTTATGGACTATTTCCTTGCAAGCAATTTTGCAGAGAGATGGAGAAGAGACAATCTCTATAATTAGACAAATAATTTGTGATCTTACCTTTTGAGCTTTTCATAAGTTAACGACTTTAAACATTTTTGTTGGTCTCATAGTGAATTTTGTTATTTCCTTAGCTTTCATCCAAGTTCTTTGACCTTGTGAGGTCATACTACCTCGACTTAGTCGCAGAAAACCTATAAGCATCAGACTTGCATACTTAAATGTAGAATAAAGTAATTCTTTTGTGGATTATCTAACTCTGGAATGGAGAAGTGCTCTTGAACACTAAATTTAGTGCAGAGTTTTTGTGCATGTAAATTTGGAGGTAAAGTGGTACTTAAAAATACTGTGTAATTTACATACAGTCTCCATTTTAATCTAAATCTGTTTCTGAAGATTTGTTACAAATTAATTTATTGGGCTTCTTGGCAGGTCTCAGTTCTATGAAAGGAGCCTGTGGTAGTTTTAATATATGGCCCCCAATATATTCAATGTTTTATTACTTTATAGTTTGCATCTGCAATCACCTTCCTAGAGGCAATGTCACTGGGGGCTGGTCTTAAGGTGTTAATGGTGGGTTTAAGATTCCATTGTAAAGATATGCAAAGTGTACCTAGCAGGAGTTCCTGAAGTGTGCTGGGCTTTTGGCTGTAGTTTTTGCTCTGTGTGCTGTGGTGGCTGGTTGGTTTTTCTCTCTCTGCTTGGCTCTGTGAAGGCAGGCCGCTTCTTCTGCCATTATGGAACTTCCCCTGGATCTGTAAGGTTCAATAAATAATATCCCTTCCTCCATAACTGTGCCTGGTCTGGAAGTTCATCTCAGCGAACCTGAAGCTGTCTGCTACAGTAAAGTCGTACAGAGGAGTGTGGGGTGAGATGAACCAGACCGTGTGGATGTTCATCTTTTGGAACCTTTGTTTTGGAGGAATGGGCATGGACTTGGTGCTTGCAACTGAAGATGCCTTCTGGAGTGGTAAGCCAAGTTTTATGGACTATTCTGATGAGAGTTTGAGAATGCTAAGTGCAGACAGTATTGAACTTCGAGGCTTGGCTTATGAGGTTTCTAAGGGGAAGGAAAGACTGCAGAGGACTTTTTTGGAACTGGGCTACTGGCATAAGGGATGGCTACATTCCGCTATCCAGGCCCAGAAAGTTTGATCAAGGTTAAATTTGTAATGGATTGATGTGCTTGGCTAAAGATATTGGATTGAGATTTTAAGATTTTAAGTTTGAAAACCTCAAGCAAGTTAAAATTAGAGGCACTGAGACTGGTTTTAGATTACTGATGCTGCTATTGTCAAACACATTAGCAATCTTAAGGAAGGTGGAAGGAAGGTGGCCTGACGACTACTTTACATTAAAACAATGGAGAGGATGCCAGAGGAAAAACTGTTAGAAATGCAAACTTTTGGAAAGAGTGTTGACTAGAGAAGGAACCTGCTTTTCAAGGCTATGATTCATTTTGTCCCTGGATTAAGAATATGGCTGTGTCCTGCACACCTGGTATTGGTTTTGGAAGCATGAAAAATGCATGGAGTGGTCATGAATTACACACGGTTCCAGGAGCCGCTGCTGAGATGCGGCATGAGGCAGGGCATGGAGACCCTCAGGAATAGGTTGCAAGAGTCTTTGGAAGATGGACCGTGGTTTGCATGGAGACCTGAAGATGTGTTGGATATACCAGGACTATGCAAGGGCTCCCATGTAGTGCAGTGTTGGCCTGGGATTGAAGTTTTCCCTGGTGACTCTGCCCAGCTGGAGGGGCGGAATTGGAAAACCTGGAGACTCAGTCTCTGGTTATATTGAACATGAACTCCAGAAGTTTGATGACAGCTGATGGTGGTTGAGTTTGCATGGTTCTAGTCTCTCCTTGCTATGCCTTATACCAGTTAAAATGTTTACTCTGTGCCTTTACATGTTGAAAGTATTTAACTTGTTTGATTTTACAGGACTATCTTAAGTTGGTCAAGACTGTGAGAACTTTTGAAATTGGACTGAATACAATTTACAATGTGTGATAATTACAAATCTATTGGGGGCCAGGGGCGGAATGTGGTAGTTTCAATATATGGCCCCCAATATATTCAATGTTTTATTACTTTATAGTTTGCATCTGCAATCACCTTCCTAGAGGCAATGTCACTGGGGGCTGGTCTTAAGGTGTTAATGGTGGGTTTGAGATTCCATTGTAAAGATATGCAAAGGGTGCCTAGCAGGAGTTCCTGAAGTGTGCTGGGCTTTTGGCTGTAGTTTTTGCTCTGTGTGCTGTGGTGGCTGGTTGGTTTTTCTCTCTCTGCTTGGCTCTGTGAAGGCAGGCCGCTTCTTCTGCCATTATGGAACTTCCCCTGGATCTGTAAAGTTCAATAAATAATATCCCTTCCTCCATAGCTGTGCCTGGTCTGGAAGTTCATCTCAGCGAACCTGAAGCTGTCTGCTACAGAGCCCTATAGGAAATAAATTTAGGTGGAGGGATAAGGACTTTTTAAAGAATTATTTTCTTATACTTAGTATTTTTCACAAGAATGACATGTTTAATTGAATCCTTGGTTCAGGGCAAAATCAAGAACTTGTCCATTATTGATAGTTACAGTCTTTTTCATTGACCTATTAAAATATGTAATAAAATAGTTTACATTTTAAATATATATTCAAATTGTTTTGTGGAATAACCAAAAAGCCAAAGAGAGCAGCTAAACATTGCTGGTGATACGATGTGGAATTTTTCCATTTATAGAAAGCATACATAGTTCCAATGAGATAGTAGTTGCAATCCCAAATTAATTTTTAATTTCCATTTTTCTTTCATATGAGTTAGAAAGATACCTCTATAGTACATATTGCAAAATGTGCTCATGTTCAGTTAGGTCTTTGAATGCTTATATAGTCACTACTTCTTTCTATTACTATGTTTGAGGAATGCCTTGAGAATTTAATTGAGAATCCCTTAATATTTTTTGGATATTTTATAGCATTCCTCCTATTAGAGATATAAGGACTAAGGATATGAACAGCCATTTCACAGAGAAAGAAATTCAAATGGAAAAAAAAAATCCAGTCTTACCTGGACACTGATGAACAGTGGTCCAGGTTGCTGGTGATCTTTTATGCTCCAAGAGCCATGTAGTTGGTTTAGCCTTCTGGAGAGTAATTTGGCAAAACTCATCACACAGAAAGTATACTCTGGCATACCAAACATTTTCTCTTAGGGGAATTTACAGTAAAGAAATAGTTAAAGATATACTTGATAACTTACAAGTGATTGGCAATGTAAATTACTTTATTTCTATACAGTGGAATGCTGTATGTCATTGAAAGTGAAGTTTCCGAAACACATTTGTGTGACGTGAAGGAAACAGTTTACCAAATACACTGTATAATAACCCTTTATTTTTATTTCTTGGTTTTTTGAGGTAGGGTCCCATTCTAGCCCAGGGTGACCTGGAATTCACTGTGTTGTCTCAGAGTGGCCTATAATAATATTTTTATAGAAAGCATTTAAAATTATACATAGAGAAAAATACATGTGAACAATGCACATATCAAGAGTGCTTATGTAATCTTGCACACTTGACAATTCATTTTGTCTTCTCCCAAGCACACACTGAAGGCTTGGCTGATCTGAGCATGTGCAGAAGGGTATGGGCAAAGGAGACCTAGTAACTGGGTGTTGGTTGTTCCCCAGGTCTTTTCTCAAGGGTCATGGGAAGCCTGTTTTTCTTTCAGAGATCATTTTTTAAAGCTATGTTTGAGAGATTTATGTTTGTTTTCTGTGACAACTGTCTTTTATTACCTAAATAAGAAAGCCAGTGTCCCAATGAAGTGCTTAGTTATTTTCACTCACTCAGTCCTGTTGTGTTGACACTGAGTAAGCAGAGACAGGCTGACCAGAGGTGAAAGAAGGTACACCAGCCTCAGGGCATTTTTCTGGTTAGTCCGAAGCCTCTGATGGCCACATCTTCCTAATTTCCCATTTCCAGGGCATCACTGGAATGCCCTTGCTTGCTGAACATGATGCTCTGGATCTCTAAGAGTTCACATACACTTTGAAGCAGGCAGCTAGAAGGTTGTTTACAGGACTCCAAATGAACTGTGCCTTCACAGCAAGTTTGATAAACACACATTTCCTCCTTTTATCAGTGAGATTGCAGAACGTAAAGTATGAGTTTCCAGTTTTACTCATTCCCCTCAAACCTCTTCCTGTTTAAAAACTTAGACATACTAATTACATGCTGTTTTGTCCCTGTTTTTAATTCTGCTTACTGGTAGTTGATGCTTTATTTCAGTACTTACCTAGGCAAGGTTTGGCAGACATTCAAAAATTAAACTTTCAACATATTCAACGTAAAGGAGATCATCCTGGGTAGTGTAATGGGAGCATAATTAACAGTGATGACTGCTAATCACTTTGCTTTTATACTCCTTTAGGAGCACTGCTATTATCCAATGTAGCTAAGTACAGCGTTTGTGTGTGAAGCCACAGTGCTGCATCTTTTAGCAGCTATTGCTCACAATCAACCACTGCAGAAATTGGAGTTAATGAAAATTGATTTTTAACATGCTATGTTTGTGCAATAGTAAACTATAATATCTGGTTAAAAATTCTGAACATTAAAAAAGACATTACCTGATTCTTTTTATACCCATCTGTGTGGTAGATGAAATACAATATTACAAATAAATTTTCTCACAGTTTATGACACTTTGAGATTTCTTTGATATTGTATGTAACTCCTTATACACACAGCAGCACTTTGATTCTATTGTAAGCACCTTTTAAAATCAAATCTATAAGAAGCAATAGGCTGATGTTTAATTTTTCTGAATTTGTTTATTGACTTCCTAGAGGATCTTACAGATTTTTAAAATTATATAGTCCATTTATATAAACTTGATTCATGGGATTGCACACTCAACATTCATTAAAAGGGATTGTTTTATTATGTTTAGTGCATTATTAGTCCATTATAGAAGCTTTCTGTTTATTTACATGCATTCAACATACCTACAAATTGCCTTGACTCAGGAAGACACTAAACAGAACTCATACATTAATAATTTAAGGGAGCAATACTCCAGTAGCCTTTTGGTTATGGTAAAGCCTTGAAGTCAGTACCAGTAACTTTAATGATGCTTAACTTTTGACTTTTATTGGCAGAAAATAACTTGTTAAACTGAGCTTTTGTAATAAAGTGAAATCTACATACCATCTAAATACCCTTCCCCTCTTTTGAGTTTATGAGAAAGTTGACATATTATTGAAGAATTGTTAACACTTTGCAGTTCTGTATTTTGATTTCAGAGAAGGTGCTAATCATTCTGGGAGTTTGAGTGACAACATGCTTTATATACTGTTTTCCTAGGTGATTTTGGATTTTATATTACATAGAGGGATAACTTTAAGATTGTATTTATGTTTATGGTTAATATTTACCAGGTGATGGGGTAGTGTAATGTACTCATGGTTTGTCTTACTTTCTTATTTTACATGTTATCTCTAGTTCTTGGCCCTTTGTTACACTTGTCATAGCTAATATATTTATTTCTGTAGGAATTCAGTAGTTGAAGACATTATATTTAATTACCCAAACGAAACAATCATATTTCCCTTTCATTGCTGAAGTTTTACTATCAAAATTTTCAAATTTGGATGACTTAGCAAGTGAGAAAAATTAAAATTGGTAGCAAAATAAGAAACTTTATATATACTGTTTTTGTATATATTACTAGCATATATATTCAAATAACCTTTGGCACTGTATGTCACTGAATTTAGTTTCAAAGACAGTGGCAGGAATGATGTGAGAGATTAGAAAATACAAATAGGAAATATATGGAATCTTAATTGAATATTATTGATACATAATTACAAGAATCATGACTATTATAACTTAATTGTTTTAGATCCAGATACTTTTGCCCAGTAATTCAAAATGAATGTTTAATGAGGAAAACCTTGCATTAAAAGAATGATGCTCCTACATAATAAAATGTTTACAAAGCTCAGGATTTTGGTTTTCAGTTTTGACTTTTTTTTCCCCCAGTGTGTTTACTTTTCTGTGAGAGTGATTGATTGGTGGCTGTCATTTTACCCAAAGAGGGGACAAATGGAGTTGGCCTTTCTAGACAAAGTATGCAAACAGGCGGCATTCTTTCTGTTGATAGAATTACGGAAGGATTGCACGAGGTGCCACATTCATTTTCCTATTGATTGTGAAGAGGACCGTGCCGTGGGGTGCTGTTTCTAGTGGATAAGGAGGTGCTATGATTAGTTACCTTTCTCATGAAGGCACTACAAAGGGAAATGTAAAATGTGTGCACTGTAGTGTTCTCAATTTGACAGTTGTTTTTGTTAAGTTTTTTTTTTTCTAGTTGAAGTCCAGCCTTTTTTAGAAAAACATACAATTTTTTCCTTTATATTAGGCTTAGTAGATTTCCATGCATTTGACCCCTTAGAGAAATTTTATTTTAGAGTCTTTCTTAAGGCTTTTATTGTAAAGCTTCAAAGCTGGTGCAACAGTGCCCTCTATAGTCTTTTCAAAAATAGTAGCTAAATACAGATAATTTAGAATATTCAGGTAAGAAACAGGATACCTAAATTTAATTTTGCTCAGACAAGAGACCTCTTTTTCCTAAGAGAAGTTCTTGTTTTTCAGTAGCAGCTTTACTTTTAACAAAGGGAACAAAAGACCATCTGAGTTTTTGCTCAGAATTCTTGGCAACCTCTTTTTGTTGACCAAATTTTATCAGACATTCATCAGAGTGATTTGAGATAGAAGGAATCTTAGCAAATGTAGTCTTTTCATGAAATATCTTTTTGAAGTTGACTTCCAGTAGAGTATTTAAAAAATAATCTAGTTTCTCTGGATTTGTTTCTTCTATTTAATAAGGAGTGGGCTACCCATAAGTTAACTTTTGTTTGTTCCTGGAATTGGATAACCCAGACTTTATGCTTGGCATTATTTCAATTCAAACCAAAGGAGTTACAACATGACTGAAGTATTTGTCATTCATTAGCATCGATTTAAATTGTAGATGTATGTTCCTCTCTTTAGTTACCTCTGATATGACATGAGGATGTTTTAGTTTCAAATACTAATAGGAAATGACCAGCAAATATCCAAAATTTACTTATCAGATGATGAAGCTTTGTGTCCTATAAAGCTGGATTTGAGATGACCCAATGACAAAAATAGTACTCTTATACAGACACCTTCTGCATTGAACTTTCTCAGCATTCAGTATTGTTTTTGTAGTTTCAAGTACCTCTGAATTTAACATTATAATAAGCCACATAGTATGTTTGATGAAACACTAGGGTTAAAATTGAGACCATGAAAGTCAGTTTTTAATCATTATGTAAAAAAAAAAACAGTGTTTTAAATTGATACTATGCAAATGAAAAATTCAAAAGGCAAAATATAGTAATTTAGAGCTTTTTCAAAATAATGACCAGTTGCAGTACAAACTTGTTTAAAATTAAATTCCACCTTACAAGGCTGGCAGGATATTGTCTGTGTGTGAGAGAGAGAGAGACAGAGGCAGAAAGACAGAGAGTTTTTTTTTTCTTTGCAGTGAGAGTACCAAATTAAGAATCTGCTTAATTAAAATCATGATAAATGTAGATTACATTACTGAAGACAGTGAAATACAGCTGCTCTCCCTGGTGAGATCCTGCATAATTTACCAAGTGTGTACAAAGAAGCAATGGAGCAGCCACTGCAGCCTGTTAGAGGAAATGTCCTGTTTATTCTACATACATTTCTTTTTTAAAAAATTAAAATGTCATTGATAATTTTATAGCAATCCTCCAAAAAGATCCTTCTTAAATTTTTTCAAGGTGGTAGAAATGAAACAAAATCATTATAGCTGCTGAATGAAACAGATTAAGCCTGAGGGGAAAAATAGTATGCTATTTTTTTTATTAATTCAGTTTTCTTTATTATGGCCTACTATTGAAATATGTAATTTTTTTCACATGAGCATTGCATAAGAGAAATGTGGCAAAATCTTTGAGCAGATTTTATTCAAAAGTGTGTTAGAGCATATGCAAGACGGGTGAAGTTACAAATAGTACTGCTTACAAACAGAAATACCAGTACTGATGCTGTGAAATGTTCCAGACAGGTAAACAGCAGCTGTGGTGATATCCTTCCCTCAGTTCAATGATTAAGACCAATACAGTGAGTGTCTATAGATCCATCACACTGTATAGCTTCTTCCACTATTTTTGGCCAGTGGTACCTTCTGTGTTTCACATGCCCCTTATGGTATGGCTTTGGTTTAGTTAATTGTTCATTGGCTTTGCTTTCATGATGGTAAAGACTGATGAAAGATTATCATGAGCATTTAATGGGATAACCCATGTAGGACAGACAGTATCAGAAGCATCAATAAAGGTTAATGGTGACACTACTTGTCTCTTGGTAACATATTCCTTATTTGTATTGAGGCAGTAGAGAATTGCTCATACTTACTGTTTTCATAAGATGATTGTTATTTGTTGATCTGCTTCTTAGGGAATTATCTATTCTTTGTTTCTAAGCTTGCTGTTGTGGAAATTCTTATTCTTTTTTTTTTTTCTTTATTTTTCTTGGTTTGCATTTCCTGTGTAAATAGGTTGGCAGTGGTAAATGTGCTCTCAAACCTGTGCTTCTCTCTATCTGCTGTTGCTTTGCACTAGCTTGATACAGGATGGAATTAATTGAATATTTTGCAAGGTTCAGTTTTTTAAATGATCTTATAGATAGCCATTTACTACAAACCTTCTTATCTAAGAAAGCTTTGGGGATAGAAAATGAAAACATCACCAAAATGTTTTAAACCAGGAGTTTGAAAGGATACATGAAAAAACAAATGTGAGGAAGAACTTGAGGTGATTTTGTTCTGTTGTTTTTCCTTCAGTTTCTATCAGGTAAGAAAGATGAAGGTAAGTCACATGCTTGGATAGCACTGTCTGTAGTCTACATATGCTGCATACATTTAGACTGTTACCATCCTCTTCTCTTGTTTTTGGTTTTGGGGTGTGTGTGTGTCAATGTCAGAGAGAGAGAGAGAGAGTGAATACACATGTATGATAGGTCTTGTTATGTAGCCAAAGCTGGCATTAAACTCATGATCCTTTTACCTCAGACTTCCCAGTGCTGGTGCTACAAGCTTAGATCATCACTCCCAGCTACATTTTTTAATTTTTAATCTTAGTATTTTCTAAGCATTTTCTAAGTTCTATAGATACCGCTGATTGTTGACTAATAGACAGATGTAGATAATGGTTAAGGTACATTGTGCAGTCTAGAAATTTAACAGAGACTTTTAAAGTGGAATGATTCTACTATAAACTAGTCAGAAATTATTAGTAGTAATGAATTATTTGCTCTTTAAAGTACTATGCATTCCTCAAGATTTTTCTCTTTGTTCATGACTTGATGGCTATCTCTCCCTATCCAGTCAGTGTGAGCACACTCTGCTGGGTTGTTTTCTGTTTGCACGTGGCTTTAACCACTGCACCATCTCTGTGGCCCTCAGCATTGTAGTCTGAAAGGGGCAGTATAGCTTGTTTGGGATCACACCCATGTTTCTTTGTGAGTTTATACTTTGAATCATATCTTAAAATAATTTATGTTCATTCTTCACCAGTTTAGTCATTATGATTCTTAAATTTCTCTGTCCATGTCCTCCCTATTATATAGCAGAAATATAGTTACATGCTTATATAATTCTGCAGGATTTCTACTTGTGTAAGAGTATATGATGTTTGTCAAAGTGAAGTCACATGATTCAGACCTAAATTTACATCAGATTTCCAAATTGTGTGTAACTTAAAGTCATAGGTTAGAAACTATTTTCTTTCCTCTTTTAAATTGTTTTATTTTATATAGCTGGATACCCATGCTTATTTATGGATGCAGCTACCCATCCTCATCTCATTTTTTCAGGTATTCTTTCAGGTTATCATGGACCGGATACCATCAAAGACTAGGTAGCATTCTATGAGCTTTAATTTTTGACTAATATCAAGTAGCCTGTTTTCAGATGAAAAGTATGAGCTTTTATACTTATGTAGAAATTTTTTCTTTAACTTTGAGTGATTTGATTTCTCCTTCATCCTATTTTGTATATGGCTTTTTTCTCAGACTGCTAATCCTATATATATATATATATTTATATATATATATTTCATTTTTTTTAACAAAGAAACTAGATAGTAAGCAAAACCAGTTTGTAGAGATTTTGTATACCAAACTTACATTGCAGTATTCTGGTGTAAGGGTAATTGATAGTTCTGAGTCCCTACTGAGTAAAACAAACAAAAAACTGGACTCATCAAGGAAATCCCTGTTTTATGTATACAGATTTAGTGTGATCATAAAGTTTCCTGCATTTCATGTTTTTATTAACTTGAAATTAACTGATCAACTAAGCTATCTGAGATGGAAACTGATAGTGTTTACAAACCGACATTGTAAAATTAAGAGGAAAGTGATAAGTTACAAATGACTATTACTAATTAGCTGAGTAGCTGAAGTAATTTTTATAAAACAGCTGTATTTTGTTAATGTTCATATGTAAATGTGTAGTGCTCATTATCTGGGCAATTTAAAGGTGTGTTTTAACTGTAGCTAGAAAAAGAAAAAAAATACATTTTAACATCATAGAAAAAAAAGTAGGCATTAAAGTTTATTTTATGACTTGATGATTAGTTTATTTACTGATAATCACCCTAAGGTACAAGCAAACCTTCCTTAAAAATGTTATGGGTTGGAGAGATGGCTTAGCAGTTAAGGCGCTTGCCTGCAAAGCCTAGGAACCCGTGTTCATATCCCTAGATCCCACATAAGCCAGATGCACAAGGTGATGCATGTGCATAAGATGGTGTACATGTCTGGAGCTTGGTTACAGTGGCTAGAGGTCCTGGCATGCCAGTTTCTTCTCACTCCCTCGTTCGCTCGCTCTCTAGCTCATAAATAATAAATAACTAAAAATGTTATGATTTATTTTCTTAAGTTATTCACTGCAGTGATTTGTTATGTTTTCAGAGCAAAAGTGATGTTTGCATTTGGTGATAATTTGAGTTTCTTTGTCTAGTTACTAGACTAAGATAGTGATGACTTTTCTGCATTATTTTAATCTCCATGTTCTTGTACATAAATAACCATGAGGCATTTTTTTGTTTGTTTGTCTTTTGAGACAACATGGCATATAGATAATGTTGGTCTTGAAATTGTAATGCAGCTGGCTTATCCATGCATTTCTGCTCCCTCACTTCCAATATGTGGGATTCCAACCATGCTGCCACCCTATCAGCCACAATTTATTTATTCAGTGGAAAAAGTTCATTGTCACCTTGTGGTGTCCTCTTCCTTATTCTCATGTCTTTTTCTTGTTGTTATTACCATGTAAATTCTTCTCTGATTTTCTTTGGCACTTAACCTATTTTTTTTAAGTTAAAGAAAATATATCAGTGTTTAAAAAGCATTAAGAAATGCTCAAACTGTAATCTTTCAGAGTTAACATTTTGAGATACTTCCATACACATACATATTTAGCACACATACAGAGATAGACAAACATGTGTATATGTATAATTATTTGTGTGAACATCTTTGTACTTTGGTTTCTTTTAAATTCAAAATATCAGGACCATTTTTCCATGTCATTAAAACCTCATGAACATAATTTAATAGCTACCTAATATTCTATCATGTGGCTGTATAATAATTTCCTTAATGATTCTCTAATTTTGTAAATTAGATCAAAAGTAATTTTACTATAAATATCAGCACATTAATACAGGATATATAAATTATTACCATTTTAAAAACTTAATTCCATGTAATGTATTTCCAGACATAAAATTCATGGATCAAAGTCTACGATTATTTCTAAGGCCATTGTCACATACTGTATAGTTGATTTCCATAAATATTATGTTCATTTATGCATTATTTATATTTTGAAATTCTAAGTCTTTGTTTAATGCATGAGAAATCACTTGGAATTCTGTCTTTATAGTTTCTAGTATTTGGTGAATGTAAGCTAGAAATAGCATACTGCCCATATATGACTACATTGTATTGCTGGAACAAAGTAAATGAGATGTGTGAGGAGAGGTCAGTCATGTACCTCAAAACATAGGGATGTTCTCCCCATTGTACTGAGAAGTCAGGTTCCAACAATTTAAAGAGGCTACCTTTTGATATGTGACCATCTGCTAAATGGGCTGAATTTAATATACTGTATACTATAATATTCTCTATACTAATAACGTGTCACATGGATGAACATATATCAAATATATACACATATATGATTTTTTAAACAGTTACAAAAGTGTTGTAAAGTAGTTTCCTTTTCCAACTTACCATACTGATGTTAACTAGTTTATTTTCTATTGGCATCACTAGGTTTGGCAGCATTTAGAAGTGATTTCTAATTTCATCTAGAAAATAAATGATTATAGAATGTTGGCTTAGTCATAGTAATCATTTGATGACATTCTTATATCAAACATGTAAAATTTTAGGTAAAATTTGTAGGAATTATTATTGCGTGTTTAAACCTTCACTTTAGGTCCTTTGGATATCCTATAGAAACTCTCTTGTGCTTTTCTTATTAAAAATATTTCATTCTTATTTATTTATTTGAGAGAGAGAGAAATACAGAAATAGGCAGGTAGAGAGAGAGAGAGAATGGGTGCACCATGGCCTCCAGCCACTACAAATGAACTTCAGATAAATGCTCCCCCTTGTGCATCTGGCTTACTTGGGTCCTCGAGAATCAAGCCTTGAACCAGGGTCCTTAGGTTTCACAGGCAGGTGTCTAACTACTAAGCCATCTCTCCAGCCCATGTGCTTTACTCTTTTAATGATTTTATTAATGTTGGTAATACATACCGTGGCATTGAAAACAAACAAAACAAAATCATAGTGTAATTATTTTAAATTTAGTTACTAGACTTAGTAATATAAATCTTTTGTAAGACTAAAACTGCTTATTTTATGGTATGAATGAATGATCATTCAGGTTTTTGAAAGCAATATTGTATCACCCTATCAATGTTATAACTATTTGTGATTGTTAGACTGTTCACTTTCACAGAATCAGTTCTTCACATGTGTTCTTGTCTTATGCAGTCAGAGAATCTAGCATCTGTGACACTTTATTGAATACTACTCCTGGATAGTTTCTTGTTCATGTTATGAAAGTTCTCCTACTGCATGACCTGTTCATGTATGTGTAAAGAAGTGGTATTGAGAATAAATGTCTCTGCCTTTCTTAGTCCTGCGGGGTTTCTACTTTGTTTCTTCTAATGCTTAGCTCCAAACACATGTATATATGCATACTGTGCATTTGAGTAGGAGTCCATGTTCCTCATGGTTTTCTTCACATTTTTACTCTGCTTTTTCTTTTCTATTTGCACATGGCATCTACTTGAACATATACATACGTTAAT
This sequence comes from Orientallactaga sibirica, assembly GCA_036365145.1. NCBI lineage: Eukaryota > Metazoa > Chordata > Mammalia > Rodentia > Dipodidae > Orientallactaga > Orientallactaga sibirica. The sequence continues at coordinate 35,652,464 of JAEOAD010000006.1, read as the reverse complement.
CAATTTTCAAGTGTTTAAAAACAAGGATTGCAGGATCTTCACTGAATTTAAATGCTGAAGTTTTTCTTAAATTTTTTTCTCTTTGTTTTGAGTTATGGTCATCTATAACATTTATATGTTCTTTTCAGTACAGGTGTTCTGGTCATTTCTCTTACTGTGAGTTATCAGTGGTGGCATCAAGTCCACTCCTAGAGGATCTTAACCTTCATTCAAATAAATCACTTGGGGATCTTTTTAAAGTAAGGTTCTGGTTTAGCTGTGTGCTGTATGGAGCCTGCATGCTTCATGACAGGTGCAGGTGATGTTTCTTGAGACTCAGGTTCCATGATAATGCAGGCTCACTTGTGTAGAATAGGAATGTGTGGGTTTAAAAGGCAGTTTCTTCACAAATTATTTATATAGCCAGTATTTACAAGGATTTCTGTTTTTGGATGGAGGGGTTGAGAACTCACTCTGTAGTCCAGGTGAGAACTCATGGGGATCTGCCTGCCTCTGTCTCACAAGTGCTGGGAATGCTTAGCTGAGCCCCATGCAGAGTTGAGGATTTCTTTTAAAACCTAGTTTTCCATTAGGGAGCTAGTCAGTAAACTGTCTCCCAAGCATGAGAACCTTAGTTTGATATACAGTATGCACATGAAAATACAAGGCTTGGTGATGTGTGCCTATAATCCTAGTACAGGGGAGGTAGAGATAGGAGGTTCCCTGGGGCTCACTGGCTAGTCAGTCTAGCCTAATTGATGAGCTCTAGGCTAGGGAGAGACCCTGTCTAAAAAAAGTAGATGGTGTTCCTGAGAAAGACACCTGAGATTATCCCCTGGCCTCCATGCCCATGCCAATATATTGGTATTTACAAGAAAACTAAATTTTAAAAAATATATATTGTTATTTATTTATTTATTAGAGAGAGAGTGAGAATAGGTGCACCATGGCCTCTAGCCACTGCAAACAAACTCCAGATGCATGCGTCACCATGTGCATCTGGCTTACGTGGGACCTGGAGAATCAAACCAGGGTCCTTAGGTTTCACAGGCATACATCTTAACTGCTAAGCCATCTCTTCAGCTCAAAAACCCAAATTTTTATGTCTCCTCTGTATTCTGTAATTTAGGCATTTTTTGGGTTAGATTTTATTTTCATTTATGTATTAGAGACAAAGGAGGGGGGAGACAGAGTGAGAATGGGTGTATCAAGGCCTTTAGTCATTGCAAACGAATTCCAGACCATGTGCATCTGGCTTATGTGGGACCTGGAGAATTGAACCAGGGTCCTTAGGCTTCACAGGCAAAGACCTTAACTGCTAAGCCATCTATCCAGCCCTAGGCAATTTTTACTTGCAACTAAATAAAAATTTTATTATTTTCAAATCTTCTGTGATGATCCCAACTTTTCTTTCTTCAAATATTTTATTTTTATTTATTTATTTATTTATTTGACAGAGAAAGAGGGGGAGAGAGAGAGAGAATGGGTGTGCCAGGGCCTCCAGCCACTGAAAATGAACTCCAGGTGCATGCGCCCCCTTGTGCATCTGGCTAATGTGGGTCCTGGGAAATCGAACATGAGTCCTTTGGCTTTGCAGGCAAATGCCTTAACTGCTAAGCCATCCCTCTCACCCTGATTCCAACTTTTCTAATTTAGTTTGCCACTAAGTGTAGGCTAATGTTGAAATGAATAACTTTTTGTTTTGGTAAGTTAGTGTTATGGTGTTTCATCTCCCATTGATGGCTAAATGCTTTTCTTGGAGTTTCTTTTTTCTTTTTCTTTTCATTTTTATTTTATTTGCAAGCAGAGAGAGATAGGAGAGAGCGACAGAGAGAGAAAGAATGGCCATAGCAGGGCCCCTATCCTCTACGAACCAACTCCAGACACATCTGCTACTTTGCTTTGGTACTGGGGAATTGAATTTAGGTCAGTAGGGTTTGCAGGCCAGTGCCTTAAGTGCTGAGCCATCTGTCCAGCCCCCTTTCTTTTGGAGTTTTGAGGATGCAGGTGAGGAATGGGAGGTAAGATTGGGAAATATGATCAAGCCCTGAGATAAATCTGAGAACTAAGCTACTGTGTATAAAAATTTCCCCCTTTTTCATTCCTGTGATTATCACTAGAAGAATCATGTTTAGTCAGTTTGAAATGAATTGCCTATTGTAAGAAAATCACCAGATATATATGCAGTATTGTTCTGCTGTATTTGTCAAGGTGTTTTCATGTCTTTTAAATAGAGAGAGCCACACACTTTCCTGTACAGACACACAGAACCTATAGCAATAAGTAAGTGCATCATTACTTATAGAGTAATATTTCAGAAAGGGAAACTTTACCCAAGTTCTGCAGGTTAACCCATTATTAGTTAATAGTGAAATGTGACCATCAAAAACATGCCTGTATATTTGAGCTAAAATTTCTTTGTAGACAATGTTGATGAGGAAAAATGACCCAATTACTTGATATGGTTGAGGTGGTAGATCAATGTACATATGTTATACATATTATAGATGCAAAGAAAGAAACATGGGAAACATGTCCCTTGCTAACAAGTGCTAGGCTTCAAAATTAATTGTATTTTAATTTAGAACAGAAAAAATATACAGCATCACTTTTTTTTTTTCAAACCTTATTTTAGAACTAAGTACAACATTGAAGTTATATTTCCAACCTTATTTGTCTCTGTGCTTTCAATGAATATAGATTACCTTTTCTTCAGTCAGCCTACATTTAAAAAGCTTATGTTTTGTCATAATACAGGAGAATTATTTGTGGTAATGTTACAAGTCTCTAAACCGCATGAACATTACCCTGCTGTTTTATTGTTTTATAATGTAAAAGTAAATGCAAGCATTAAGAAATGTGCAATGCTGTCAGGCTCCTTCAGGATTTAAGAAAATTGCCCTAACTATTGAAGAACTGAAAATAATTTTTTTCAGGTCGCAAAGAGCAGTTGTTACAGTATTGCCTAGCATTTTGCTTTCTTTTTTTCTCTAACCAGAGTGGTGATTTGAGTCAATGCTGAAGAAACTCAGATTTTATTTGATTTCAACAAACTGCAATAGCCTTGTAAGAATTACTTATAAAATGACATGGTTAAAAATAGAAGAAAATAAAGGACTCATTCTTAACTCTATCTAAGCCTAAACTATATATGTTTCTTGCAATTGTATAATCCAGAGTCTTGAGCCAATTTGCAGATTTGATACAATAGACACAAATAGCATATGTTAATCACAATACTGTGAAATTATGCTATGCTGCAAGCTCTTATTGAAATGAGAGAATTGTACAAATCAAACAATCATAGAGCCAAAGCCTTCCCCAAAAGTTCTCATGTGGCTTTTTTTTTTTTTTTAAATGTAAGGAAGTAGTAGGTATTCTGTTTGTCCTGTCTGTTTTAAAATATTTCATTTAAATGCAGATTTTGATTTTCCATGTGGGACCAGGTAGCAGCAATTCTGTTATCCTACTGAAAGAATAATCCACTTTAACACAACATTTCTCCCTAAGGGATGGTCTTTCCTAGTCATAAGGTATTATATTTTTCAGAATGATATTAACATTCATGATGTAGTGATTTTGTCTTGATTTGAAAGATGTTTCATTCTGGCAATAAGAAAGGATTAGGTGAACAGTGTTTGTATCCTGTTACTAAAAAATAGCCTTACCTTGCTCAAGATTAGGTATTAGTAATTTTCAAAGTGGTTTGAGGTACATGTGCTATTTAGATTTTTATCATGTAAAAAGCTGTAGTCATAGTGAAATGGAAATCACTGGATACATTAAATTGAATTCTTAAACATTGGGTTGTGCAAATTTTATTTTAAATAAATCAAGTAGCATGTTTGAAGATTTTTGAGTATGTTATAGCACCTTTATAATTTCATTTTCTTTGTATCTTACAAAGAAGCGAGAAACCTTTTGGGCACTTAAGAAAGTGATAGAGCAATTAGTTACTGTATTCAGGGATACAGGTGTACTGATTTTACCTCAGTCTCAAAATGATTACCCCTTAAGATAAAGAGGGATACCTTAATTAAAGAGGATGTTTCAGGCAAAACAAGGAATGCTCTGAAAGCCTTGCTGCTGTTTTGCTAGGTAGTCTTGGTGTGCACAAGGCTTCAGCATGTTGGTGCCTGTATTAGAGGGCAGCCCCATGCCCCTAGGTATGCTTCTTCAGCTGCCAGATGAAATAACCTGAGGCAGTGGAGCTGCCTGCAAATGCTGGTGCTTTCAGCCAGCTATTTGTAAGGCAGAAAATACAAGTTTAAAAACTTTGAACAGTCAAAGAAGTTTTTTTCTTAATAAAATTAGAGTGCATGGTGATTTATTTTAAGAGCAGATTTTCACACATACAAATATATGTATATATTATTTGTACATATATATTTTTTCATTACATGCATGAGTGATTTTAATGGACATGCATAACTACCAAAGAGGACTTTTTTTCTAATATTGTCAGACATTCTTAAAAATTTATAATTAATGATTAAGTCATGCTGTCTAGTGAATTCCTAGTTATTATTTAATAGTAACACATAGGTGCTTTAAATGAGTTTACTTCTTGGAAGATTTTATTAAGAATTGTTTCAGGGTAAATTTTTTTTAGTGGTTTTTTTTGTTGTTGTTTGTTTGTTTTTTTGTTTTTCAAGGTAAGGTCTCACTCTAGCTCAGGCTGCTTGGAATTCACAATGTAGTCTCAGGGTGGCCTCGAACTTATGATGATCCTCCTACCTCTGCCTCACAAGTGCTGGGATTAAAGGTGTGCTCTACCATGCCCAGTGGCAGGGTAAAATTTTTAATATATATCCTTACCTCATTGCTTCTAGAAATATTTACATATTCTGTTGAAATAAAGACTTGAAGACTAATATCTATAAACTTAGGAGATGCCAACAATCAAGGAAAATATGTTTGTGTATCTGATTTATTATTACTATGCTTACTCAGATTTTCATTATTACTTTTTATCTTTAGAAAAAAAATTTCTAGTCTTTAATTCCAGCACTTGAGAGACAGAGAAAGGAAGATATCTGTGAGTTAGAGGCCAGCTTAGAACTACCGCGTTAGTTCCAGGTCAGCCTGGGCTAGAGTGAGATCCTACCTCAAAAAGCCAAAAGAAAAAAAAAATCTATTCATATATACTTAGAAACTGTGTCATCATGAAGATTTTATATAAGAGTTTTAAAAAGAGAACTTTTGAATATAGGTTTTAATGCCTTACTAATCCATCTTCAATGAATACATTAAATTTATTTTTCTCTCTTCATTTTAGCTTAGTTTGGAATTACATGAATTATCATTAATAGTATATTCATAACATTAATAAATCTTATTTTCTAACTATAGTCAAGGTTTAGGTTCATGAAATAGTATTTGTACCTTCAAGTTGGGAGAGAAGGAGACAACACAATGCAAAAAGACATGTTATTATTTCAAGTATTTTAGGAACACAGAATACAGTTGTTTCTCCTACCCCCAACCTTTTCTCCCTGACAATGTCAATTTTTTAGTGCTCTCACTGGAATTCATTTTGTTGTAGTAAATAAAAGACAAGACATTATTAAACAGATTTTGCAGTTAATTCAATGTATGATTACCCTTTGCCATAGGTACTTTTAAGGGCTTTTATCCAAAATAAAATTCATTAAAAATGCAATTAAAAAAATCTATTGTTAATAACTGCTTGAGTGACTAGCTCATAATTGGCTCATTACAATAAAAAAGCAACTGTTTAAAAATTGTGACAGTGAGCTACAGTACAGACTGAACACTGCATTGTGAGGCCCTTTGTCATTGCAGGATACTGAAGGTAAAGCAGAAATGCCTACAGATGTGAGCCTGCAGTTTAACTTTCCCTTACGGCCTTACAGTGAAGCCAAGTCATGCCCTTATTGTGGATGTGGGCCTACAGCATGGCAAGGTCATGACCCGTGTAGCAGACAGCTTCAGGTTTGCTGAGATGAACATCCAGACCAGGCACAGTTATGGAGGAAGGGATATTATTTATTGAAGCTTACAGATCCAGGGTAAGTTCCATAAAGGCAGGAGAAGCAGCCTGTTCTTCACAGGACCAGGCAAGAGAGAGAGAAAGCCAACCAGCAACCACAGCACACAGAGCAAAAACTACAGCCAAAAGCTCACACAGCACACTTTAGGAACTCCTGCTAGGCACATTTGCATATCTTTACAATGGAATCTCAAACCCACACCTTAAGACCAGCCCCCAGTGACATTGCCTCTAGCAAGGTGATTGCAGATGCAAACTATAACTAATAAAACACTGAATATATTGGGGAACATATATTCAAACTACCACATTCCGCCCCTGGCCCCCAATATATTTAGCTCCTGGCCCCCAATAGATTTATAACTATCACACATTGTAAATTGTACTCAGTCCAATTTCAAAGGTTCTCACAGTCTTGATCAACTTAAGATAGTGAGTCCTGTAAAATCAAACAAGTTAAATACTTTCAACATGTAAAGGCACAGAGTAAAACATTTTTTTAACTGGTATAAGGCATAGCAAGGAGAAACTAAAACAATGCAAACTCAACCACCATCACAGTCATCAAACTTCTGCAGTTCAAGTTCAATATAACCAGAGACTAACAGTCTCCAGGTTTTCCAATTCCACCCCTCCAGCTGGGCAGAGTCGCCAGGGAAAACTTTCATCCCATGCCAACACTGCACTCCATGGTAGCCCTTTTGCACAGTCCTGGTATATCCAAAACATCTTCAGGTCTCCATGCAAACCATGGTCCATCTTCCAAAAGGCTCTACCAGCCTGTTCCTTAGGGACTTCATGCCCTGCCTCATGCCGCATCTCAGCAGCGGCTCCTGGAACCGTGTGCAATTCATGACCATTCTATACATTTTTCATATTTCCAAAACTAATACCAGGTGTGCAGGACACAGCCATATTCTTAATCCAGGGACGAAAAAAAATCATAGCCTTGAAAAGCAGGTTCCTTCTCCAGTTAGCTCTTTCCAAGAATTTGCATTTTTAACAGTCTTTCCTCAGGCATCCTCTCCATTGTTTTAATGTAAAGGCCACCTTCCTTCCACCTTCCTTAAGATTGCTAATGTGTTGACAATAGCAGCTCCAGTAACCTAAAACCAGTCTCAGTGCCTCTAATTTTAACTTGCTTGAGGTTTTCCAACTTAAAATCTTAATAAGTCTCTTAGTCCAATATCTTTAGCCAAGCACATCAGTCCATTACAAATTTAAGTTTGATCAAACTTTCTGGGCCTGGATAGCAGAACATAGCCATCCCTTATGCCAGTAGCCCAGTTCCAACAAAGTCCTCTGCATTCTTTCCTTCCCCTTAGAAACCTCATAAGCCAAGCCTCGAAGTTCAGTGCTATCTGCACTTAGCATTCTCAAACTCTCATCAGAATAGTCCATAAAACTTGGCTTACCACTCCAGAAGGCACCTTCAGTTGCAAGCACCAAGTCCGTGCCCATTCCTCCAAAACAAAGGTTCCAAAAGATGAACATCCACACGGTCTGGTTCACCTCACCCCACACTCCTCAGTACGACTTTACTGTAGCAGACAGCTTCAGGTTCGCTGAGATGAACTTCCAGACCAGGCACAGTTATGGAGGAAGGGATATTATTTATTGAACCTTACAGATCCAGGGGAAGTTCCATAATGGCAGAAGAAGCAGCCTGCCTTCACAGAGCCAAGCAGAGAGAGAAAAACCAACCAGCAACCACAGCACACAGAGCAAAAACTACAGCCAAAAGCTCACACAGCACACTTCAGGAACTCCTGCTAGGCACACTTTGCATATCTTTACAATGGAATCTCAAACCCACCATTAACACCTTAAGACCGGCCCCCAGTGACATTGCCTCTAGCAAGGTGATTGCAGATGCAAACTATAACTAATAAAACACTGAATATATTGGGGGACGTATATTCAAACTACCACAACCCGACTGTGGATGTGGGCCTACAGCATAACTTTCCCTTACAGTCTTACAGGGAAGCCAGGTCGTGACCTGATGTGAGTATGTGACTATTGCATGACTTCCTCTTACAGCATGGCAAGGTCATGACCTGACGATGGATGTGGGCCGACAGCATGACTTTCTCTTACAGTCTTACAGTGAAGCCAGATCATGACTTGACTGTGGATGTGAGCCTACAGCATAACTTCCTCTTACAGTCTTACAGTGAGGCCATGTCATGACCTGACTGCCTGGGCTGTGGCATTAGGAGCCGTCCCCTGTCAGTGTCCCCACTCTATGGAGAGTAAACAGCTCCATGTAGTCCACTTCAGAGTTGGCACTCAGACTCTTCTTTGTTTCCCTTCCCCAGAAATCTTTTCAGTTGACTTAAATTACAGAGTATAGTCAGGAAATCTTTAGATCTTTTGGGGCAAAACTAAGAAAGGCAATACTGTCATACAAGCCATTATTACGTGCCTTCTTGTAAGGAAGAGGAAGGCATGTATATCTCTCCTTTTCAAGATCCTGAATTTCTTAAACATTCTTCATCGAGATTTGTTTTTGATCCATGTTTTGGTCATGTAGTATTTATCTTATTTTAAAGTAATTAATTTTGATTTACTTTATTTTTAGGCTCTGCAATAAGATAAAAATATAAACTTGGTGATGTATAAAGAAAAGTAAATTGTACTTGCTAAATTTTTCCTTTAAAATCCATGCTTTATATCTCTTTGTGTCTTAGACATGCCGATGATTCTCATACTCTATGTACTTTGCAGTGCCAAAGTTTGTAGTATCAATTTTCAGCTGTTTTTGTTATAGATCAAATTTTAAAATATTGACAACTGTAAATCAAAGTGGGCCTTAAATCTCTCCTTAGACTTCCATATGTAAGGCAGAATTCCTGAGCTTCAACAGTAATTAAAAGGGCTTCTTCAATTAGACAATATGCTTTTTCTGTTGGAGGCTAGAGAAACAGTGACAGTTTTAAAGTCTGATATCTCCTGCCTTTCTTTAGCCTGTAGTAGCAATATTACAACTCCTTTGTGCTTGGTGACTGTCTCAGGATAAGTTTTGATGATGTGTTATTAAATGTTAAATGGTTTTGAACTCTGACCTTCAGTGCAGGCAAGGCAGTGACTTGAGCACACCATTAAGTCCAGTCACATAATGTTGTTCAGAGGCTGAAGCAGTAGGATCTGAAGCTTGAAGCCAGACTGGAGTGGAAACAAAAAACAAAATTCATTTGAAACTCACTGTAATGAAACCTAAGGGATTTTTTTTTTGTATATTAATAAAAACATTTGGGGCTGAAAACATGGGTCAGCAGCGATAGGCACTTGCTTAGAAAGCCTTAATAGCCTGGTGCCCACATAAAGCCAGATGGAAAAAGTGGTGTATGTGTCTGGAATTCGTTTATAGTGGTAGGAGGCCCTGGTGTTCCCATTTTCTCTCTCCTTCTCTCCCCTCAAATAGTAATTAAAATATTTTTTAAAGCACTTAAAAAGGAAACAAAATTTAATATAAATTAGGGCATGTTTTAAAGAGATTCTCAACTGTTTTTAAAGAAATTAGACAAATGTAATTGGTCTTTTTTATAAAGAATTAGCAGACTACTTCATCCCTAATCTGCTGTTCATACTCCTGGGTGTTCCTCTCATCACCTTCCTTTTACCCTGTAAATGTTTTTCTCTCAATGGAGTTGGGGAAATGCCTACTGATGGCACTATCATTTAAAACTTTGTGGAAATGACACTGCTTTCTGGTTGTGTTATCAGAGATCTTTTCACATAGTTTTCTTGACTCTTCAGAGTCAAATGAGTGGTGTGTTTCTTCTCAGTGCGCCTCACACAGCATTGAGCATCAGTAGATGGTTCCTGTGTGATGCATACCTAGAACATTTGGTAAAAGCCATGGTGCATGATGCTCAAGGCAGAGGTTAGTGTGGTGGAGACAGCAGTGATGCTAACACCATACTCTGGTTCATGAGCGTCATTTGTAATATTTGTTTGATGGTTACTTGTGCTCAAGCCTTCTAACATGCAGAAAGGCCTAACATTCCTTGCTATTTCTTTTTTCTTCATTTATTTTATTATTTACTCAAAGATTTCTTATATAGGGAAGAGTTCTTTATTCACTGGAACTTTAAGAAGTAGGTATGTTTAAGATATCTTCTGTATATTATTTAGTATTTAGGCATCCTATATGCAGTTTATAGTGATTAACTAAGGTTATGGTATTACCTTTGATGGGTAGTTTATCTTTCTATGGTCAGGATATATGTTGGTATTTTGACGTAAGTACTGATGTATTGATATTTTGATGATTAAAGAAGAGGTACATGCATTTCTTCACCAGTTATGTTCTGTGTGATAGCTCTCTTTTGCAAATATCACTGAAGGGAATGCCTGCTCTCTTGGAGCTTATTGTCTCATTGTTGAAAACACCAGATTGAATGATAGAGGTTTTTTCTTCAAACACATGCTCTGGGAATCTAGAAGAAGAAAAGAGGTAAATTAGTTTTGACCTGGGGAAGAAGCACGTTTGGCATTCGGCAAGGCACGAATAAGAAATACTTCAACAATGGAAACTAAATGACTTCTCACACTAAGAGCTCAGTCTATGGAGTGGTGAAATGTGGCCAAGCATGGCACATACCTCTCACAGGTGTGTGGGTTAATAGGGCAGTTATCATGCCAGTATTTAGAGTTTAGAGTAAGAAGAAAGATTTTTCCCCCATGGAATTGCATTAGATAATGTTTACAATTCTACACTAATGTTTGAATTAGATCAGTTCATGATTTCATGACATTATTTTCCTTATTTTATTGAAAATCAACTGATATTTTGAAAGATTGGTAGAATAATCTTTCTTCTCTATCACTTGCAGAGTAGAGAAACTAAGTTTTTTTGTTTATTTATTTGTTTTGTTTTTTCAAGGTAAGGTCTCACTCTAGCTCAGACTGACCTGGAATTCACTATGTAGTATCAGGTTGGCCTTGAACTTGTGGCTGTCCTCCTACCTCTGCCTCCTGAGTGCTAGGATTAAAGATGTGCACCACCATGCCTGGCTTTTTTTTGTTTTTTTAATTAGTAACTTATAGAACTCAACTTCTCACTGTTGATACTTTTTTTGTTGTTGTTATTTTTAAAAACTTAGGGTCACCACCTTCAAGCAAGGAGACTTGCTGAGTGAGAAAGGACTGCTAGACAGTAGAGTAGACTTTCAAGTCTTTTGGATGATATTGTATTGGATGATATTGTATTTTGATATCAGTTTTCAAAATATGCAAATAGTTAGAAATTCACTTTTGAGAAAAATAAAAAAAACTGTTGTATAAGGAGAAGCTCACTAATACCTGCTTGTTGATTTTATGTTGTTATTTTAGTTTGATTTCATTATCTTCTCTATTCATTTGACTAATGTTTGTTGGTACTACATTCATCACTAGGTATAAATGGTTAGCAAAAAGATATACTATTTGTGAACATATACTTAAAGTATAGTAATTAATGCCATGTTAACTGCCAGTTAGTCACAAAATTAGCTATTAGTGTAAACAGATATTAATCACATCAACTATCAAAACAAAACTGCACCTCTAACAGTTGATCCAGAGAATTGTAATAAGCCAGAAGAATGAGCTTAAATGGGCCAGGAAAGGCTCCATGAAGTGAGACATCTTAAGTCTAGTCTGAGAGCTGGGCTTGAGCAGAACGAGCATCTTTTTTTTTTTTCTAATTATTTTTTTATTGACAACTTTTATACTTACATACAAAAAAAAACCCACCTGATATTTCCCTCCCCTCCCCCATTCCACTTTAGAACTCCAATCTCCATCATATCCCTTCCCTCTCTCCATTAGTCTCTCTTTTAACTTGATGTCATCATCTTTTTCTTCTATTTTGAGGGTCTTGCAGAGGTATTGCTAGGCACTGCAAGGTCATGGATATTGAGGCCAATTTCTGTCTGGGCAGTTGCATTGTAAGAAGTCATACCCTTCCTTTGGCTCTTCCATTCTATCTGCCCCCTCTTCCGCAATGGTCCCCGAGCCTTGGGGGGTGTGACAGAGGTGTTTCAGTGCTGGGCACTCCTCCATCCCTTCTTCTCAGCACTGTGTGGCCTTTTGGGTCATCCCAGTGGTCCTCGCCATCTGAAAAGAGAAGCTTCTCTAACCAGAAGTGAGAGTAGCATTAATATGTGAATATGAGCATTAAGTGTAGTATTTTCAGGGCAGCTTGGTGGGAATAGTATATACATTTAGTCAGACAAGAGCAGGCTTTATACCCCTAAGGCTTATGACCTCACCTACCATAGATTTTTGCTTAGGTCTTTCATTACCAGGTATGTATTCCCTCCCGTAGAGAGGGCCTTCAGTCCAATTATGGAGCAGTTGGTTACCCCAAGAGTAGACATGCCACTATTGCACCCACAGAACAAGCATCTTTAATGGCAGACAGCAGCCATGGAAGCCAGTGTGACCACAGGGGGCTCAGGGTAAATCTAGGCTGCTTTTTGAACTGAGGTAGGTAAAGTTCAGTACATGTAGGCATCTTGTTGTTATGTATCAAGTTAGCCACGTTTGATAGTGTTTTCTGTAGGTATATTATTCTTAAGTAACAAAAGTTACTTAAGAACTTTTGTAGTATACTTCAATGAAAAATTTATGGCTTGGGGATGGAGAAATGTCTTAGTGGTTAAGGTGTTTGCCTGCAAAGCCAAAGGACGCAGGTTCCATTCCCCAGGACCCATGTAAGCCAGATGCACAAAGGGCACATACATCTGGAGTTCATTTGCAATGGCTGGAGGCCCTGGTATGCCCATTCTCTCTCTCTCTCTCTCTCCCCCCCTCTCTCAAATAAATAAAGAAAAATAAAATATTTTTTAAAATAAAAAAAAATATGGCTCTAAGATCTTATATAAGAGTTGAATCTTTGAAACCTTTATCTTCACTCCTAGTCACCTCTTGTTCATTCAAAGGCATCTGCTATCCTGACTCCAGTCATCAGTTATTTTGGCCTGGTCTTAAAGGTCATATAACTGGAATCATAATATTTATGGTTTCATGTTTGGTGTTTTTTATTTTACACTGAGAGATACTTATTAGCATGTAAAAGGAATTTGTTTCATTGTAGTATAATAGTCTACTATATAAATACTTTGTAATAACACACTGATGGTCATTTTGATGTTCATTTAGGTTGTCCCAATTTGAAACTGTTAATGGAGAATGCTCCTATGACTAGGTTAGTGTGTTTACATACATACATGTTCCTCTTTTACTAGGAAGAGGTTCAGGAGTCAAATTCCTGGGTCACAGGTGTGGGTATGCTCAGCTGTAGTAGGTACTGTTATATAGTTTACAAAACTGGTTGTAACAGTTTGCATTGTTAGCAACAACATGAGAATTCTGGTTATTCTTGAGGCCCTGTTAGTACTTAAGATTGCCGATTTTCAACATCTAAACATCAGTCATTCTGGTATAGTATTATGCATTGCAATTTGAATTTATACTGCTCTGATGGGGTTGCTTTTTTGACTATGCTTATTGGGCATCTGTTGTTATTTTGGGGGAGTGTGTAGGCAAGCCGATAGCACATTTTTCTATTTGGTTCTCTTCTATTGATTTATATAGTTCTTTATACTTTTGATGCAAGTCTTTTGACAGAAAGATATGCTGCAATTTCGTTAAAAATGATTCCACTTACCTTTTTTTTTCACCATGAAATTAGATAAAGCATTATTGCCTTACAGATTCTTCACCTCAGTCATGATGTATCCTCCTACATTGTCTTTTAGGAACTCTTATTTACTTAGACATTTGCTACACACCAAAATTTATTTGAGTATGCTATGAAGTAGGGTAAACATTCATTTTCTATAGACATTTACTTGGATCAGTACTGGATGTTAAAAAGACACCCTCCACCCTACTGCATTCTAATATTTCCTGAACTGGTTGTTATTCTTGTGCTATCATAGCTCATTTTAAATTAATGAAGCTTTATGTAAGACTTATTTGGTGGTGATTTATTCCAACTTTATCCTTTTATAAAGTGTCACAGTATTCTGAGCTACTGTAGAATCAAGATGCCTATTCCTACAAAAATAACCTGCAGAGTTTGAGATTTCTTTTGTTTGAGCCCTTCTTTCTTTCCTGTCTATAAGGTTTTGGTTGTTTCTGTGTAGAAATCATGTATATATTTACTCAGAATTATGTCTTAGGGTTTTCGATAATTGTGTCGATACATATTACTTTCCCAGGGCTCCCACAACAGAGTACCAAAAACTAGGTTTTTACATAGCAAATGCATTCCCTCCAGTTCTGGAGGTTGGAATTCCAAGATAATGAGTATGCAGGGCTGGTATTCTGAGGTCACTCCCTTCAGCTTATAGATTGTAGCCTTCTCCCTGTTTGTACATGGCTTCCTCTGTGCTCATGACCCTTCATATATCCCGTTCCACTTCTTCATCCTTGTCCTGTAAACTCATATATTTGAGCTTCCCTCAAGTACCACATAGTTGAGATAAAAAACTTTTTGGTTGTTTCCAATACAGTTATTTTTGTTGTTATTTCATTTTTAAGGTTTTACGAACTGTTTTTAGTGTATTTCCTAGGTATATATTACTAGCAAAATAGATTAGTCTCGGAATCTAGCCATCATATAAGTAGATTAATGTGAGGCCGAGGATGTAGCTCAATGGTAGAGCTCATGTTTATATTCATAAGATCTTAGGTTCACTCCCTAGCCCATACAGTACTCCCCTGAAATAAAATCATAATAAAACCAAAAGAAAAACAAACCTGTGAAGAAAATTCTTTTGTGTTGATGCTTGCATATATACTTCATATAACTTGGACACAGTAGTTGTTGCTATTTGTCAGCTATTTCAATGAATCAGCCAGTTTTGCTTCTGGCTATAGGTTCTCTTTCTACTGGCAAAGAATCATCTTAAATGTGTTTTATTACAAATGAAGGAATCTTGATGGATTAACACAAATCTATTCTGCTTGAAAAGTTGCTTTAAGATAGTGGCTTTTATCTGTGCCTTATACCAGTGTGGTAGTTTGAATGGATGGCCCCTAATATAGTCACTATTCATTAAAGCTTGTAATTTACATCTCCAGCTACCTGGCAGGAGGAGGTGTCACTGGGCAGATCTTAGGGCTTAATCCTAAGGTGTGGGGGTGGATTTGGAATTCCAGTCTAAAGATGTCCAGAGTGCTTGAGCTTTGCTTCGGGTTCCTAAATGTGCTTGCTGGTGTGCTGGTGGTGGCTTTTTGCTTTTCTCTCTGTGTGGGCCTGTGAAAGGGGCCCAACTACTTCTGCCATTATAGAATGCCCCCCTTGATCTGTAAGCTTCAATAAATTCCTTCTTCTTCCCATAAATTGTATCTGGTCTCCAGGTTCATTCCAGTGACCTGAAGCTGTCTACTCTAACCAGGTATAAGATAGTACTCAAATCAAATTGACATAATTAGGAAATTTGGCTGTATATTTGTAATGTTCTGCCTCGTATCTAGTAACTCATACAGGGTTTTTTCCTGTGTCTTTGCTCTGATGTTTGGCTGTAGTTACAAGCAACGTGGGAGCTGCCTGCCAGGGTTTGGAACCTATTACCAGATGGCACTTAGAAGCTGAGTGTTATTGAGAAAGTTTCCTCAGCCCCATTTCAGATTTCTGATGTGTTAAATCAAAAAATAAAAGAATGTACTCCATATATTTACAATTCTGGTAGCATGAGCATTTATGGAATAACTCAGTGGATTTAGCATTGCTTTCAGAGCTGCAGACATCTGCCAGTGATGTGGGTTGACACCATTCTCTGGGAGCAGAAAGGAGTTCTGAACCTTAGCAAACCTTATTCTTACAGCCTACCATTACTGATAAGGGAACTTTTATGGATGACCTTCTAGAACTATATGCACAGCTGCTAGATATTCTCATATCACAATAAAATTCTTGTCTTCTGTGTTAGTTAGTATTATATACCAACTTGATTATATACAGAAATCTAGGCATGCAATTATCTGGTTAAATATTAGTTATTTCCGTGTGTGAGTTTAAGAGTATTTTAGAAGAGATTAACTAACAGTTGAATAGATCCACTGTATAAAACACATTGTTCTCCCTAGTATGGGTAGACATAATCCACTTGTTTCAGAGACTGAATAGAACAAAAAGTATATTAAAGGAGAACTTATCCCCACATCTCCTCTCTGTGAGCTGGGACATCAGTCTTGTCGTAGCTGCTGACTTGTGAGACTTTATACTTGGAATGAACTCTATATTGCCTCTCTTAACAAGTAAGAGCCATTGGCTCTCTAACTTTTAGTCCTACAGACTAATCCCTTTCCTTGCAGTTATTATCAAATTATTCTTTTATTCTTCTCACTTTCTATTATAATGAACCAATAAATTGTAGTAAACCTCTTTATGTATAAATTTTATAGGTATACACATGTATATGCATTTATAGAGAAATTTGTATAAGTATACATATGCAGATATATATGGATATACCATTTTTGTAGCAAAATCTAAATAATACAACTCTATATTTGATAGTAGGTCATAATTGAAAATTACACTGAAGAAATAGTTGAATTTGCTTTAGAACACTAATTTTAGTAGCAGTCTACTTTGCATAAGAATTATCATTATCTAGTCATTTCAATGTTGACCAAGCTAAGTAAGCAGCTAATCTTATTTACCCTGTGTCAGGTACCATATGACTATGCATTAACTTTTTCTTCCCTACTGTTGTATAGCCTTTTAAAGTCGTCCTTCTTCCATTCTTTAACATTATATGTAAATCTTTAAATCCCCAAAGCAAGCTGAGATGACACAATGTGTTTAAGCAATGTGGCTTTTTTCAGACATTACATTCTTCCAGATATACTTTTTCCAAATGGAAAGATGGCTCAACATTTTCTATTATTATTTTAGATGAACTGTTCTGCAATATGTTGTTGATATTGTACTGAAGTAAATACTGTATGCTTAAGTCTCTCAGGGACCCTCATGAAAATAACATGCATGTCTCGGGAGGCTATCTCAAGAAAAGAACTTCTGAATATAATAACATGAATGAAGAAGCACACATGAATTTATTACTAGAAAATATTCTTTTGTATTATCTTAGACCTAAGGAAAATGAGTTTGTGTGACAACAGAGTGCTATCATTGTGTGACTCTGTGGTCACATATAGCTGAAAAATACAATTCATAATTGTTCCTTTCCTAGTCAGACCAAATTGTGCTTTACAGTAATAGAGTATAGCTCATTTATGTGTCTTATAACCCGTATTCTGTCTATGACAAACCTCTCTCTTTATAACTGACAGTTCAGCCTGTCTTCTTTTTTGCCCCCTCCCCACGAAAGTCGAATAAGAAGGAGCCGCAGGAATCTCAGACTTTACTGGTAAGTGAAGTGCAAATTAGGATGAAGACTGATGTGCTGTTGAGAAAGCACCAGTGAGCCTAGAATGGATTCAGGCCAAGTAAGGAGATAATTATTGCAATAGTCTTCTCTTAGCCTGGGGGTCTTTTCTTGAAGTTTGGGGGCCCCTTCTGCATAAAGGGCTTTCCTTCTGGGCTTATGCACTTTCAGTAGTTTTGCTTAAAAGTTTGTTTGCCAAAAATAGCTTCACATCTTTTTTTTTTTTTTTTTAAGAAATAGTATTTGGCTTTTTTAATTCAGAAAAATATCTGAAAGCATAATGCACTGACCCATTTCAATATCTCTTTAAACAACATATTTTTACAGACTGGACATGGTGGCTCAGGGCTAGAGCCTGAACACTCAGGAAGTATAGGCAAGAGGATCAGAAGTGCAAGGTCATCTTCAAGTTTGAGCCCAGCTGCCAGGGATAAATGAGATGCTGTCTCAGAAAAACGCACATTATTAGATATATAGGATAAATAAGCTTGGAAATGAAAATATAGAATTTATTCTTTAATCATCGTATTCTCAAAGCAGAACACTAAGCAGGTTTTATATATAGCTCCAGAAGAAAAGAAGAATTCTCAGAGGTTTTTTATTTTGGTGGGGTTTTCCTTCTCAATATTATATTGAGGAGATGCATGCAAATATGTATTGCTCAGTAGATATCTCTGCTGATGACTTGGTGAAAATTAAACGTGAGTAGGATGGCATGTGCTTGCCCAAAACATTTCCAAGAGTAAGTTTGCTGCCATTTTAGTGAATATTTTGTATATAAACGTTACTTCATTAAACAATATATTAATTGGATCTCTGGTTACATATGATACTACCAAGTTAGTCTAGTTTGAATTTAGATTTTACATATACATATACATATGTATATGTATGTGTATGTGTATATGTATATGTTTTTGTGGCCTTGAGGCAGGGGTTCATGTAGCCCAAATTGTCCCTGAACTCTCCATGTAGCTGATGACCTTGAACTCATGTCTCTACCTTCCAAGTGCTAGAATTATAATATGTGCCACTACACCCCACTATAAAATATATATTTTTAAGAACAGGAGGAAATTTTATAAACCTGAGAACTGGGGTTAGAAAACTCTTTTTTTTTTTCCTCATCTATGGGTCTTTTGGTGACCCACCCAATTTTCTCTGAATAGTCTGATTTTCTCATGGCCTCAGATGAAATGGTAAAAAAAATATAGCTTTTAGCTTGAGATTGAAATTCCTTAGTTCCAATTCCAGATTTCTAAAAAATAAAGTTGCCTAGCTTAGAGTAATCACTGTTAAACCAATTTATTACCAGAGCATCATAAAAACCAACTATGGGGGCTGGAGAGATGGCTTAGGGGTTAAGGTGCCTGCCTCCTAAGCCTAAGAACACTGGTTCCAATCTCCAGCGGTTCCCATCTCCAGGTCCCACGTTTAGCCAGATGCAAAGTGACGCAAGGGTGCAATGCCGCACTTGACCACAAGGGGGCGCATACAGCTGTATTTCGTTCCCAGCAGCTGAGACACTGCTGCCATGCCCATCTCTCTTTCTTTCTCCCTCTCTCTCTCTCCCTTTCTCTCTCTCTCTGTGTGTGTGTCTCAAAAAATAATAATAAAAAATAAAAAGTTAAAAAAAAAACAAAAAAACCCAGCTATGGTTACCATGTAAATGGTAGCTGAATGTTTTCCAGGCAAAAGATCGTAGACAGACAGCTTAGTACATACAGTCAATGCCTAAAGAAGTTTCTGGGTAACATTCTATCTTACTCTGTCTATACATATCTATCAATCTTACTTTGTTAGGGAATTTAGTAAAATCCAAACCTGTTTATTTCCACATTATGGCATCGATGGCTCTCAAGCAGACTGCTTAGTGACATTTTCCTGATGTAAATTTTCTTTCCTCATTATATTTTTATTTCTTTTATAATGTTGCAAAACTTTATAGACTATAAAATTCATTCCCTTTTTTTCCTTTTTATACTGATACCAGGTTCTCAAGCTAGTTAGTAATATTTCATGTTCTATAGTTCAGTACTAACTCAGAGATGGTGATTACTGGAAAATAAGAGGTTTGAACTAAGATGCAGAAATATGGGTGTGAGCTTTGAACACACTACATGATAATCATATCACAATAATCCAAATATGCCAGCACTTCAGTAAATAGCCAAGCTATTCACAGGACCATTGTGAGGAGTGAATGGAATGAGGTGTATGCAAGTACTTCACAGATTCAGTGTGTGATATCCTAACCAGTGAGTCTCAGACAGTGGACTAGACACAGGAAAAGGGAAGTATGGGATAGGGAACCTTGCCTCATTACTGATCAGACACTGACAAAGGCATGGGATTTAGTGAAGAACAAAGGACCTTTGGAAAAACAGCTTCTGCTTTTGGGATATGTATGAATGATAAAAATTAAATTAGCTGTTTGAGATGGCTCATATCTGAAGAGAATCTACACTGATATGTTAAGCAAGACCTGGATCAGAACAAACTGGACTATGTAATGGGCATGTATCTTGGCAAAGGGGACTAAGAAGATTTTGTTATTTGACTTAATAACATATTCCCATGTACAAATTCTGTAGTGGTGCTTTAAGCAGTAATAGAATCATATGTGAGGACATACACAAATCCTATCACCTTTGTTAAGAATGCCTGAATTCTAAAGTTTTCCAGTTTTCTTCCTAACACCCATGGAACTTTGTGGTTCTGATATTTATACTAGGTAGGGATTAGTTTTCCCATCTTTAAAACCAAGATAAACATAGTATCTTGCATAGAGGATTGTTGGGAGAGCTAAATAGCAACTGACAGGGAAAACAAGATGAAGATAGTCATCTAGTCCAAGCCAAGGGGGAAAGATTAGCCAGCACCTCGCTCTCAGGTGGCCCTTTACAACCGCTGGAGAAAACAGCAACAATGAGAAATTCATTAAACATGCTAAGTGTTCTGAACAGTGTCTAGTATGTGGTAAGTTATCATTAAGTTTCTAAGCTAACTTGCATCTTCTCATTAAATGGCATTTATGCAGTGCTTGGTTTTACTTAGTTTCTCTAAACATTGTCTTTTAAAGTATGATCATTTTCAAACTTGTACAAAAGTAAAAGGAATAATATAACTAATTCATTAGTCATCTCCTTTTGTAGGTACTTCCAAGTTGGCAGGCAGTGATCCCTCTTTCCTGGTATTCATGCCTTTCTGTAATCATCTTCACTTGCCTCAGGGCTAGACTTAGTGGCTTACTTCTGTCTAGTAGAGTGCAGCTAACGTGATGGCATTTTACTCTAAGATTAGGTTACAAAAAGTCTCTTTCATCTTGCATGCTTTCTTTCCCACATGCTTGCTTAGTCACTCTGAGGAAAATTAGCTCACATTTTGTAGGCTTTCCAGATGGCAAGAATTGAGGTAGTAACTATGGCCACTGAGAAACTGGTACCCTCCATCCAGCGCTCCAGGAGGAATTGAATTCTGCCCATAGTTACATGAGTTTAGAGTAGATCATGTCCAGCTGATCCTTCACATAAGATCACTGCCTGACAGCATGAGTGCACCTTCACAAGTGACTCTGTCACAGGCATCTCCAGCCCAGCTGTACTTGGCTTCCTGAAACAGAGAACCTGTGGAATAATAAGTACTTTCTTTAAGGTAGTAAACATTGAAGTAATTTCTTATGTAGAATATGCTAATCCACTTTATGTTGTAGCAATAACTGAGACAAGGCTAATTATAAAGAAAAGAAGTTTACTTAGCTCATAGTTCTAGAAGCTTAGATATAGGATTGGTGGCTACATCTTGGCTTCTGGTAGTGTGTTTAATCTGCTATCTTTTTAATTTTTTTTAGTTATGAATGTATGTGTGGTTTACATACGTGTGAATTTGTGTGTTCACATGTGTCTGGGGAGGTGCAGGTGTACATTTGTGCATGCATTTGAGGTGTTTTCCTCTATCACTCTACACTTTAATTTTCTGACAAAGGGTCTCTTACTAAACCCGGAGTTCACTGATTTGGCAAAATTTGTTCACAAGTCTCAGGGATCCTCTTATCTTCACCTCTCCAGCACTGGGATAAAAGGTGCACACCACACATAGGTCCAAACTCAGGTCTTCATGCTTGCAGGGCAAGTGCTTTATTGACTCTACCATCTTCCCAGCCGTGGTAGACATGTTAGACACCCATCAGTATTTCATTCCTTTCTGACTAATGAATGCTATTCTTTTAACACAGAAATATTTTGCATAGCCATTCAATAGTTAGTAGAAAGTTGATTTTTTCTACATTTTGTTCTCATAAACTTAATTCTGTGAAGATTTATATTATCAGTTGTGTGAACATGTGTTTTCATTTCTCAAGAGTAGATAACAAATTGCTAGGATATATGGTAAATTCATGCTTAACTCTTGAAGTAATTACCAAACTGTTTTCAAATCAGACTTATCATTTTAAAATACTCATGTCTGGGGGCTGGAGAGATGGCTTAGCGGTTAAGGCGCCTGCCTCCTAAGCCTAAGAACCTGGTTCCAATCTCCAGGTCCCACGTTTAGCCAGATGCAAAGTGACGCAAGGGCGCAATGTCGCACTTGACCACAAGGGGGCGCACACATCTGGATTTCGTTCGCAGCAGCTGAGAGGCTGCTGGGACGTCCATCTCTGTCTTCCTCTCCCTCTCTCTCTCTCTCTGTCTCTCTCTCTCTCTCTCTGTCTCTTTCCAAAAAAATAAATAAATAAATAAAATTCTCATGTCTATTGGATGTGAGTTATATTTTTTTTCTGTTCTACCACTTATTATAGTCTGTTTTGACAATAGACACTTTAGTCACTATGTACTGATATCTTATTGCAGCCTTAATTTGCATTTCCTTAGTCCTAAAGTTACTGAGTGCCTTTTCATGTGTGTATGACCTGTTTCATTCTTTGAGTAAATATCTGTCAAAAGCTTATCTGTAGTTAAACTGTTAGTACTCTCAGTATTCTGTCACAGCAGTTCTTTATATAGGTACTCCTTGCCTTGTGATGGGTGAAAGTCTGATAAAATCATAATCAGTTAAAAGTATCATGCAAACTTGTAGTAGTAGCAGCAGCAGCAGCAGCAATACACAACAACACAACAAATATCCTAGATTGGCAGTATGCTATAGACCTAAATTAGTTGTTTTCCTTATGATCATGTGACTGATCGATGCTGAGGCTCACTGACACTTCTCAGTATCATGAAAGAGTACCTTACTTTTTGTCTGTACCCTGGGCAAAATTCAAATACTTTCTTGTGAATGCATATTGTTTTGGGGATAGAAAAATGGCTTAGAGGTTGAGTTGCCTGTGAACTCTAAAGACCCATATTAAACTCCAGTCCCCAGCTCAGCTAGACACACAAAGTGATGCAAGCATGCAAGGTTACACATGTGAACAAGGTGGCATACATGTCTGGACTTCAAATGCAGTAGCTGGAGGCCCTGGCATACCAAGTCTCTTTCTTTCTTTCTCTCTCTCTCTCTTTCTCTCTTGCTCTCACTGTTTACTCTGTCGCATAAAAAAGGGAGGGCAGTCAGTTGAGCTTGCCTCAAAAAAAAAAAAGGAATTATAGAATTATAAATGTTTTAGGCTGAGTGTGGTGATGTGTACCTATACTCCAAACTATTTTGAAATCTACAGCAAGAGTACTTCCTTGGGATTCTAGACTAGCCTAAGCAATATTATAAGACCCCCATCTGTAAGGGAAAAAAATAGGTATATGTCTTTGTTACAAAACAAGTAATGTGGTGTCCTTCATTAATCCATAACTTGCCTTGTCTTATTTATTCATCCATCCATTTATTGTTATTTGGAAGCAAATCCTGTACATTATCTCTCTCTCTCTCTCTCACTCTCTCTCTCTGTCTCTTTAGGTAGGGTTTCACTGTAGCCCAGACTGACATGGAATTCATTCTGTAGATTCAGGCTGGCCTCGAACTCACAGCAATCCTCCTACCATAGCCTCCTGAGTGCTGGAATTAAAGGAGTGTGCCATCATGCCCGGCCAGTTAGCTCTTATGGTAATATTTGAACATCTGTGGCTAAGTGATAATTTTCTTTTTAAAAACATGACAATATTATAGTCACACATTAAAATAATTCAGAGTAATTTCTTAATAGTTTTTGCATGTGTGTGGCAAATGGTTGTTTTTGTGCACATGTTTGTATGTGCATACAGTGTGTGTGTCCATCCTTGTACACATAGCTGTGTGATTCAGAGAGGACAACCACATTGAGGCAACATCTCTTAAAGACAGGGTCATCTTGTCCTGAAGCTCATTGATTAGGCTCCACTAAGTGCTCCAGACATCTGCCTGGATTTTTCCCCCAGTGCTGCGGTTACAGTTGTGTGCCACCAGTCCTGGCATCTTACATGGGGATCAAACTCAAGTCCTCATGTTTGTAAGGAAATAACTTTACCCACTGAACTATCTTCCCAAACCCCAATTTCTTTATCCTTTTCAAATCTATTCAGTGTTCAAAGTTCCTGTTTATTTAAAAAAATGGCTTATAGTGTTTCACTTTGTGTTTTTATATTTCTTTTTATTTATTTATTTATTTATTTATTTATTTATTTATTTATTTATTTATTTAGGTTTTTCAAGGTAGGGTCTCGCTCTAGTCCAGGCCGATGTGGAATTTACTATATAGTCTTGGGGTGTCCTCCCAAGTGCTGGGATCAAAGGTGTGTGCCGCCACACTGGCTTTATATTTCTTTTATTTGGATCAGTATGCAAATAAGCTTTGTACATTGCAGTAGGTTGTTATTTCCTTCTCTCTTCTCCTTAATTTTTGAATAATTTCTGTCTTGTGTCAATGGAATGTTATCTAATCATAGCATAAGAGCAGAATAAAGAGGATGGTGTATTAATTGAAATTTCCTTTGTCAGAGGGTTTAGAATTCCTGTTCTGCTTTATAAATGGATTATTCATAGCTACTGCCCATTATGTCTTTCAAAGATAATTTTCTTTTCTTTTCAACTTTAGTTTATTTCTTTCAGTAGATACTGATATATCCGTTTATTAAGATAGCCTTCTTCTATAGTTAAAGTGATCTTAATTAGGAATCTGTAAATGCTTTGAAAGTCATAATATGCTCTGAAAGTTTTAAGAGTTTGTCAGATTCTCAAATAATTGTTGGGCTTTTAAATCCTCTTATTAAAACAATGAGCCTTGATAATATGCATTGTATAGCTGGTAATATTACAAATTATTCACTGCTCATTTTATACATTAAAAATTATATTTATTAATTAAGATCTTGCTATAATTTTATTCTACTTCAGATATTATAAATGGGTGAAATTATATATAGTTCAGTTGAGGAACTAGGGAGAACTGTGTGGATACATGATCTTGAATTCATATATATCTTCCTTAAATAAAGTAGTAAATATTTGGCTTACTTTGTGTAAGTGTTGAAGAATCCTAGTGCAAGTAATACTGTTTTCAGTAAAACCTCACTGTGAATGTAGTTCAAACAGCACCACTTTCCAGTCCACAGTGTACCTTATGTTCTTTATGTGAGTTTCTTTACACACATGTGCTATATCTATACATTTATATGGATGGGTAGATAAAATAATCTTAGTCTTTTCTGTGCATTTTTTTAAAATTTAAAAGTCAGTTTAAATGCTGAATATAACATTGCTTTCCAGACATTGTTACATTGGTAAGCAGTTCTGTTTAGTTCTAAGCTTATCAGTAACCTTTACACATAATGTGATATTGTCTGAATGTCTTATTTTGTTCAGCTTTCCCCAGTACTGATGAAGCCTAAGGCTGCTGTTTCTTTGAGTTACTGATAATTTTTTATCTGATTAACTGACACATTTAGTTGAAATCAGACATAGCCCTTAGGCTGGGCATGGATTTAATTTAAAAAGTATCAAAGGTTTGCACTGTGTGCTATTTAATCATCATGTTTATCAGGCAAAGAAAAATTACCGGAAGGACCATAGGGAGAGGGTTATCTTAAGGAGCAGTAGCTTGGGAAATTGATAATGGCTACAAGGTAATTTACTGCTAACTTTTACATTCATTAATATAACATTTCCCGCTAATAATTACAGTGCATGTAATATACTAATTAAATTGAAAGCATTATCACTAATTTTCTTTTTGCTGAACCCTTAGATAGCTGGATAAGAAGTAAGGATGTGAAATTGAAGAAGGTCCATGTAATCACATCAATTTAAACAATTGGTTAGTTGGCCAGTTAAAACATTTTAGAGATAGAAAATGAAATCATTGTGAATGTGAATGAAATCCCCATGTACTCTAGGTTTATAAAATATCACACTGGTCTGACATGTAACAGTAATATGCCTACCAGGAAGCAATGCATCACTGCCATCTACATGCACGATGATACCATTCAATGAATGAATATGCTGGGCTGGTGGAGTATGCTGATGCTATAGGCCTTTGTAGTGCCTATGTTTATTATAGGGCTCTTAACACTTTGTAATGTAATTCATTTTCTTCTTGAAAAATGTCTTGTACTGTATAACAAAGCACAGTGTCCAAGTTAACATTTAAGAGAAAACCTATCTTCTTCAAAGATTCTTTAACAAAGAGTAGCAAATAATCTAAAAAGGGATTTATTTCAAGTTGTATGTAATTCAAACAATAAATACTCTATTTTGATGTATGGTTATTACATAATTGCATATTTTAATCTGGCAGTAAGCCTCCAGGGTTTTCCCCCCACTTCCATTAATGATACGCATAGGGTATAATAAAAACTAAAATAATATAATCATTTCAGCTTGTATGAAAAATAAAACCAGTAATTAAGAAGTCTTATCTCTGTGCATATAATAAATTATTGTTCCATTGCTAAATGTTTTTTGCCACAGTTCACAAATGTATTTGCTTTATTTTATTTTTGAAAGTCTCATATGTTCATGTTTAAAGGAGAAAGTTTAATAGTTTCCATGGAAAGAAAATATTTAGTATCAGAATAATAGACATTCAAAGAACCTTTGGCCTCGTATTTTCCAGTGAGGAAACCAAAATCCAGAGGTTAGATATCTTGGCCAATATCCCACAGCTGGTCATTATCAAAAATACATGTCCAGGAAGATGCTAGTTCTACTGTGGACTCTCAAGCAGTTAAGAAGTTTATAGGTAACAGAAATGTTTTCCTAGTTTAAAGTACCTATATACACTAGGGCTTTTAATTAAGAAATTGTCCAAAGTCTTTCTTCCTCATTCCTTTTATATTCTTTGTAGCAACTCGCAGCAATCTCTTTATGGTATGTTACATAAAGGTTTTTTTGTTCTTTTTACTTACTAGTTTTTTTTTTGTTAATTATCAATCTTCCACTCACATTTCTATTATTCAGCTAGGTGAGAATAAAAACAGTAGCTTATTGCTTTTTAAATAATCTTCCTGGGTTATTTTTTTTTTTTCATATTTACACTTATTTTTGTTTTGCCATTTTACTCCGTTTCTTACCTATCTTTTCATTTGATCCAGTTATTTCATCATTGATCTCTGACCCTGTGATGCTCTGTTCCCAGAAAGAGATGCTGGTAAAATTTAGTGCAGTTCAACTAGCAAAATACAGTATGCTTCAAAGGGGCTAGAGAGATGGCTCAGTGGTTAAGGTGCTTGATTACAAAACCTAACAACCAGAGTTTTATTCTCAGTACCCACATAAAGCCAGGTGCACAAAGTAGCACATACATCTGGAGGTCCTAGCATGCTTATTCTCTCTGCCTCTCTTCTAACTCTCTTTGCTTGAAAAATGAATAAATAAATAAATAAAATATTTTTTAAATGCTTCAAAGCAATACCAGAATTCCCTATTTCACTATAACTATTTTACTACAACTAACTACAAAATACTAAGGACATGGGCTAGAGAGATGGCTTAGTGGTTAAGGCGCCTGCCCGCTAAGCCTAAGAATGTGAGTTCCAATCTCCAGGTCCCATGTTTAGCCAGATGCAAAGTGACACAAGGGCACAATGCCTCACTTGCCCACAAGGGGGCGCACACATCTGGATTTCATTTGCAGTGGCTGAGAGGCTGCTGGCGCACCCATCTCTATCTGTCTTCCTCTCCCTATCTCTCTGTGTCTCTCACCAAAATAAAAAAAAAATACTAAGGACTTTCTCAAAGAAGTATATAATTCAACTTAACCAGTATGTCACCATAGCAGTGTAATCTCATTCATGGGCTCATTTGTGGGTCAGCTTAGTCATTGCTTGGTGTTGAAAGAATTTGGCATGAAGTTAAGAATAATGGCTTCGATTAGGTTCTCTAATTCTAGGATTTCTAATTTTAACTATGTGGATTGTTCAGAGAATCAAAGTATACATTATTTTCTATAGCTTTAAAAATCATTTTTGACCCTTTGGGTTATTTCTACATCTGCCCTATAGCTGCTACATGATTCCGGAACAAGAAAACCACTTTAGCCACCTCTTGATCTCTCAAGTACAGCTACATCCTGACAGTCCTATTAAAGGCCATCTACATATATTCTCTATCCTATCTTTTTTCTTTCATTTATATATCCTAGATTCTATATAGATACATAAAGTCATTTATACAAGGACATGAAAGTAGAAGTGAGATTCCCTGGGTGAGAAGGGAACTAACAGGAAGTGTAGGGAGAACAAAGGGTTAAGTATGGAAAATCAGCTATGATTAAAGAACATGATAATTTAAAATGTCTTTATAAAGCTGGGCCTGGTGGTACATGCCTATTTAACCCTAGCACTTGGGAAGCCAAGATAGGTGGATCACTGTGAGTTCAAGGCCAGCCTGTGAGTCTGTAGAGTAAATTCCAGGTCAGCCTGGGCTAGAGCGAGACTCTACCTTGAACACCCCCCAAAAAAAAAATTGTTATGAAACCAATCACATAAGTAGTGAATATATACCAATAAAAACATTTAATGTTTATTATCCAGGACGAGGATAACAGCATTTAAGAGTAGTTGACTTCCCTGGATCTGAGATGTGTAGTGCTCCATTATCATATCAAGAATGGTGATACCTATTTCAGCTGTTTCTCTGTTCTCCCAGGTCTGGAAATTTGGAGGTGACATGGAAGACAGTATAGGACTTCATCTTTATGTCATATCCCCTCTATCTCAGTCTCTTTTATTTTGATGTCATGATATTTTTAATTAATTATAAATTATTTTAATTAAATAATTATAAATTTTAATTAAATTATTATAAACTTAAATACTGTTCAAGTATAGTTGGAGAGAAATAACAAGCACCTTAACTGATGAACCATCTCTCTTTGCCTCTGTTTGTTTTTAATTTGAGTTTCCAGAGAGAAAACAACAGAGTATAACTGCCCTCAGTATTTGTTTTACTTTGTCACCATTACTATGTTTTATACAGCAACATTCTCCCTGAGATTTGGACTTTAGTAACTCTAAATGCAGAACAACACTTCAGGCAGTAATGTGTAGATCAGGGTAACTGAAACCTTTCCTGTGAAAATTTCTCTTTCAGAGGAGTAGGGCTAGAAATTAACTTAATTGGTAAGTCAGTTTTATGTCAAATTTTCTAAGGACAAAGATTAAAAGAAATGTGCAGCTTTTGGTGTTCTAATTTTATTTGTGATGACTAAGTAGTATATTTACTTAGTTCAAAATTCACAGTGTTTCCTGTCCCTTTACTATGCAATTTCCTTCTCTGCCCAACCATTGTTGTCATTTTCTTATATATATGTCTAGAATTATTTAATGTCTATAAAAGAAACACACTAGGCAATATTATATCTTTTCAAATTTCCACTTAATAATTTATCCTAAAGATGATTTCATGGAGTTTTCATATTGGTAATGGTGGTGCAGTATTCTTTATGTGATTGTGTGATCATTTATCGGCCCTTGATGTGATTTGGGGCTTTAAAGTTATTTTCCAATCATTTGATTTTACCATAATGATTCTAGTACGTGTGTTATAATGTTTGTGAATATAATTCTTCTCTTTGTCTTTGTATTGTAGGACTAAGGATCTGACTCAGGGCTCAGGTGCTCTATCCATCCTAGTTGGACTCCTAAGTCCAAGGAAATATGTTTTTACCTTTAATACATACCAAAGAACTATCTGTCCTTTATGATATGTGTGCCTGTGTGCATGCCCTTTTAATCACCTCTTTAAAGTTCATTGAAGACTATATGTTGACTCTGCTGAAATTTATGATTTTCTTCTTAAGGTAACCAAGCAGATTTTAATTTACTTAAGGTTTTTTTTGTTGTTGTTGTTCTTTTGTTGTTGTTGTTTGTTTGTTTGTTTGTTTATTTGAGGTAGTGTTGCAGACAGCTTCAGGTTCGCTGAGATGAACTTCCAGACCAGGCACACTTATGGAGGAAGGGATATTATTTATTGAACCGTACAGATCCAGGGGAAGTTCCGTAATGGCAGAAGAAGCAGCCTGCCTTCACAGAGCCAAGCAGAGAGAGAAAAACCAACCAGCCACCACAGCACACAGAGCAAAACTACAGCCAAAAGGTCACACAGCACACTTCAGGAACTCCTGCTAGGCACATTTGCATATCTTTACAATGGAATCTCAAACCCACCATTAACATCTTAGGACCTACCAGCCCCCAGTGACATTGCCTCTAGCAAGGTTATTGCAGATGCAAACTATAATAAAACACTGAATATGTTGGGGGACATATATTCAAACTACCACTGGTAGTGTCTCACTCTAGCCCAAGCTGACCCGGAATTCATTTTGTACTCTAAAGGTGACTTTAAACTCACAGCAATCGTTGATCCTCCTACCTCTGCCTCCCAAGTCCTGGGATTAAAGGCATGTACCACCACACCTGGATCAAGCAGTTTTTTAAAAAGTCTTTTCTATAAAAACCATGATCCTATAAAGGTTTTTATGTAAGTATGTTGGGTTTTTTTCTATCTAGGCTCCACCCCCCCACTTTAAAAAAAAAAGCAACAACACATACCTAGGTGATGTGGCGTCCTCTCCTGCTGCTGATGCCTCAGGTTTATGTGATGCATTCATGCTATCTACAGGACTCCTTTATCTTCACAGCTGGCTCCACAACTCGATTCTTTCTCAATATTGTTCCCAGGACTCATGTAAAAATGAGATGCTCTCATGGTGTTTACTAAGTAAGGTATATAGATACAGATTCTCTTACAACCCCTGGCTCCTGTAAAAGTATTCTGGAGTTTGAATTAAGAGCATTTTCTTCCTCTTAATTTCCAAGTTGGGATTGTCAGGAAAATTTCTTCTATTAATTTCAAACTTGTACGTAAGAGAATCAGGAGAACAAACATTCAAGTAGAGCTGTTTACCCTCAGTTCTTAATGCTCATGTGGTAATTCTAGGAGCTGTAGACTTTATACTTTTTATGATATTGATGTACTTTAAATTTTTCATTATTTGTTTTTATAACATTTTCTTATACATATATTGTGTTTTGATCATATGTACACCACACATTACCTTCTTTATTCCCATCAGCCACTGTAGTCCTTCTCATCTCTTACCACTGAATGTGCCACAAAAGAGAATGACTCCCCCTTTCTGGCAAGCTTAACTGTCATTATTAGCTCATTAGGGAGGGGAGTAGCTTCAAAAGACCCTCCTCTGTCCAAAGCAGAATGTTGATTGGCCCCATCCTGTGCAGATCTTATCCAGGTAACCACATCTAGTATGAGTTCATGAGTGCAAAGGCTTTGTCATGTCCAGGAGCTAGAGTTCCACAGCTCTCCTCCACATCCTTCAGTTTTACATTCATTTTGTTCCATGTCCACCATATTCCTTGAGTCCTGGGGGAGATGATACATGTGTCTTGTGTAGACCTGAGCACTAAGAGATTGATGTATTCTAGAGAGCCTTGGCTAGATGGTCTGCTTGTGTATTTCTGTATCTGGAACCAATGTTAGAAAACAGGTTTTTATTGAGCTACAGATACATTAATAAGAAATAGGAAACTAATTTAGTCAACTGAACAGTTTTGAACATAGAGGTAGATTAGCAAGAAGAACATCATTTAACAGGTATAGATGTGTGGAGGAAGTGATTGTAGGGATATAAATTTGTCAGTTGGATTAATGAGAGAAAGAAAATGAAAGCCAGAGGGGGATAAAGAATGAGAATGAAAATGAATGCATCTCTGTAGTTCCAGTGTCTACCTGGGCTCAGGTAAAAACTCACTGAGTGGAAAGTCTGTGCTTAGACATTTTTAACCTACGTGACTAGTCACAAAGATAAAAACATTAAGAAATAATTGAATAAGTAATATTTGTATTGATCTTTGTAATTCCATGTTTTACCACATGCTATACTATTTGGCTCACATACCCACATGAGCTCAAAAGATTCTGTTTCTAGTGAGGATACTGAACTTGTAAGAGTTAAGAAATTTCTGTAAGACTTTAACACTAAGTAAGTTACATTTTAGTAATGTTTTAAAACAAACAGTTATGAGTTTTGTAAAAAGTTTTCTTTCTGATAGTAGAATTTGTATTTATAATTAAAAATAGGGGTTTGTTCAATTATTAGGAAGCTAGACATATTCCCATGGTGCCTATGCTATTAGTAGAGGACTGACCTGGGACATGGTATATTATATTCTTCCTACAGTGGTACTGCCACCGTATTTTGTGGATTCATATGTGTCAAATCACTTATTTCTATTTAGCACTAAACAAGACATTTTCCTTCAATGCTGAATTCTCTTGTAGCAGTCTCTGTAGTCTCTATAAAATATATGTTGAAAATATTAATTTTCTTTCTCACCTCCCATTCTGTTTCCTTTATCAGATTATTTTCTTTCAGTACCAGTTTACTGGAACTTCTCATATCAACTCTTGTAACAGTCAAATCCAGTGGGCATTTTTAATCTTTTTTCCACATCATTCCTTTCCTTGGCCTCTGTGATATATGGTACTGTAGACTCTCCTTTTAAAGCCCCCTTCACTTTGGCTTCTATGATATCCCTTCTTCTTAGCTTTCCATCTTTCTGTTCTTCTCAAGGTCTTTCTATCCCTACTTTGAAGATATTGTGGTTTGATAGGGCTTTCTCTTTAACCTGACTGTATATACTTTCAGCTCCTACTTTTCCCATGGCATTAGGTACCACTAGGGTACACATTTATATTACATAATTATACCTTTGTTTTGAATTCCATACCCTGCTAACTACTGAACACATATGACACATATGACTCAGTATGCAAAATGGTTCTCATCATCTTGATCCCAAGAGTTGTATTTTAGAACAATGCCATTGATTCCTATCTAATAACTGACCCGTGGACCCAATTATAGAGCATTTGGGTTCCTGTCTTAGCTATTTACCTCTACACTTGTTGATTGTTCTTTATAAACATATTCCAAACTTACCCTTTTTATTTAGTAGGCCTTTATCACTTCTCATATTTCTGTAGGGCTCTTTAAGTAGTTACATTTTGCTTTCAACTTCAGACTTTTTTGATCAGTACTTACCCATTATCTTAAAAAAAATCTGAGTGCACTTGAACTTAATGCTTTTGACCTACACCCTTAAGATGACTGGAATAGTAAATTTTAAGTTGTGTTTATTTTACTACATAATAAAAATGAAGCTAATTTGATATTATCCTGCTTAAAATCTCTCATTTGTCCTTATTTCATTATCAGAATATATTATATTTTTTACTATAGCCCATAAATGATTAAAAAAAAAAAACTTATTCACTGTATGGCTTTGATATACCTAACCTTTTAGTTTCATCTTTTGCCTACCTGCCACCTTTCTACCAGCCTTAGCTTTTCCTTCATTCTTAGCATTTTTCTTTTTCTTTTGCATTTTCAGTGCTTTGCCTCAAACCTCCGACAGTACTGTCCATTGAGATTTTTCTTAAGACAGATAGGTAAGGGTTAGAGAAATAACTCAGTCAGTAAATTGCTTGCCTCTTAGACATGAGGACCTTAACTTGATCCTCAGAACCCATGTAAAATGGGGTGTGGTGGTATATATCTCTAATCCTAACTCTAAGAAGGTAGAGATGGGAGGATCCCTGGGGCTCATTGGCTGGACAGCCTAGCTTAATTGTTGAGCTCCAGGCCAATAAGAGACCCTGTCTCAAACAAGTGGATAGTGTTCCTGAGGACGACACTCAAGATTGCATTCCAGCATCCCCCACACACAAACATGCACCCCTCCACACAAACACCCAATGCGTGTATGTGCACACACACGCACGCGCGCGCACACACACACACACAATGAAAGTCTGGTTGTAATGACTGTGTTCATACTTTAGCTCCTCAGTCTCAGCCCACCTTGGATGCCTTCCCTCAGTGGAGTGAGTAAAAGTGAAAATAGTCAGTGAGAACAGAGAAATAAGAAATTCTGAGTGAGAAAAGACATTGAAGAGTACTGAGCAGAGGCAGTAATGGTGGCACACACCTGTAATCTCTACTACTTGGGAGGGCGGCTGAGGCTATGAGTTCAAGGCCAAGCTAGGCTAGTGCAGAATTGTTTCTCAGAAGACCAACCAACAGTACTCACCCCCCACCACGAAATGAAGAATTAACAGATAATGGAACAGTAATCTGATTCTTTCCTAGCCATATAAAATTTTAGTTTAGTTCTCCTGGCTCTGGGTCTCTTAGAAATGTCATGTTGCTGGAAGTCTGTATTGCCACTCAGAGCTGTAATGCAAGTATACCTCTTTAATGAATGGTTCATATTAAAACTGTTTGAATGCCTTTTAGAAAAGAAATACTTTAAATACAGCAGATCTTTTTTCCTTCTCAACAGACAAGAATTCATTACAAAAAAATACTCTCATTACAGAAAATAATCTCTCTGATAAATGCAAGTAGCATTTATCTCTTCATCTTTACAAAGAGTGGGCCTCATTTTCATTTGTAAAAATGGACAGTTTGTTTTCAATTTTGTTTTAGTGGGGGAGGATGCTTTGTGCTTTTCAGTTTTTTAAAATATATTTTTATTAGTTATGTATATAGTATATATACAGCCATGATGGTACCATCGTTAGCCTTCTCCCTGTCCTCCCCCCATGGGTAATATGGGTCTTGCCTTACGGGGGTAGCCATCAGTTATGCAGGAGATGCAATGATTCTGTATATAATGACCCAACTCATGGTTCTAACAATCTTTGCACCCCCTCTTCCACGAATTTCCCTGAGCCATATTGGGTTCATTTTAGGTCTATTTCAGTGACTTTTTTTTTTTTCCAGTTTTTCAAGGTAAGGTCTCACTCTAGCCCAGGCTGACCTGGAATTCACTCTGTATTCTCAGGGTGGTCTTGAACTCACGGCGATCCTCCTACCTCTGCCTCCCAAGTTCTGGGATTAAAGGCATGCGCCACCATGCCTGGCTAGTGATAAGGCTTTGTGAGTCTCTGTGTCTCTGGATATCTGATTTGGTAGGGGTTGAGTGTTCTTTGTGCCTATCTCCTTCGCTCTTGTGCTGGTACCAAGTTCACCAAGAAAGCAGCACTCTTGCCCATTTCCTGTATAATTCTATGGCTTCAGCTGTTGCCCTGGTGAGGTGCAGTGGGCTGCTTCTCTCCTCAGGTTCTGGATCTATCTGAAAGAGAGAAGCAGATTCTCCAACGGAGAGTGAGGTCAGTGCAAGATACATGGATAACCATTATTATTTTAGAGAGAATTTAATAGGTGTAGGCCCTCTTGTATCCCACTATTGGTGGGAGCTTGATATTGAAGAGCAGGATCGTTTTTGAATATGGTTCTGACTTGTTTCATGTTTCCAGGTATGGTTTCCATTCCACTGAGTGGATCTGTTAGCCAAATCTGGACCAATTGGTAACCCACCATGGCCAGGTGCCACTACTGCACTTGTGTGAGGATCACATCAGGTTATTTGCTGCTGAGTAGCTTAGACCACGAGTTGCTTAAACAGATGTTGGTCATTTCCCCCCAATCATTTATGTAGCGCCTTCTGGCACTAGACAAACTAACTGTCTGGGGACTGACTCTCTTCCAGATTCCAGCCAGGTCTCTCTGTTCTGTCTGAACAACATATGGTATCTTCAGCAGTAGGGTCTTACCAATAACCTTTGATTAATGTGGATCTGTATTTCTACCTTCAACTCTTCTGTGGGAGTTTGAGTATGAAATTTCCCCCTAGCCTTATCTGTTTGTGATTAAGCTCTATACTCAGACTCTCTAGATGGTGGCAGTTTGGGAGGATGGAGCCTTGCTGCAGAAGGGATGTTACTGAGGACGGGCTATACGGTGACATAACCCCACCCTTTCTTGCCTGGGTAGCTGCTCATTCATGCTTCTACCTGTGAGCTGCTATGGCCAGATGTGATGTCCAGCTTTCTCCACCACAATGAAGCTTTCTTTCAAAACTATAAACTGAAATGAATCCTATCCTCCC
Source organism: Orientallactaga sibirica (assembly GCA_036365145.1). NCBI lineage: Eukaryota > Metazoa > Chordata > Mammalia > Rodentia > Dipodidae > Orientallactaga > Orientallactaga sibirica. The sequence goes on along the minus strand of JAEOAD010000006.1, from coordinate 35,616,687 downwards.
TTCAAAACCTTTTGGCAAAGTGTCCCAACAATGAGAAAATAACTGCTACACCCCCCTCGATTCCTAGATTCCACATATAAAACCATCACTATTGCTCTATGGCCACATGTTTTCATCATCATAGTCTGTCTGGATGTCTTTTATCTGTGATATACAAGAGTTTTGCTTAGGAATGAGAATGCAGTTTCAGCTACATTTCTTTTACATGAATCTGTCCTTGCTACTTTAGTGTACTGTTTTTAACAATAACTGCTCAAAATTCTTCAGGATGAGGTTATAAATTCTCATGAACAAGTCCATGTTTGTTTTTAAAGATAAATAATTCTGGAGTTGGACATGAAGACATATGGCCGTAAATACTATAATGGAGATGGAGGTTCCAGAGTTCAAGACCAGCCTAGGCTACATAAGACTGTGCCTCAAAAATTAATTAATAGTTGAGCATAGCAGTGCAGGCCTTTAATCCCAGCACTTGGGAGGCAGAGGTAGGAGGATTACCATGAGTTTGAGGCCACCCTGAGAATACATGGTGAACTCAGGTCAGCCTGGGCTAGATCGAGACCCTACCTTCAAAAACAAAAACAAGAAAATTATTAATTAAAAATTAATAATTCCTACTGTTAACCTTCAGCAAGATCTTCCCTCTAAATAGACTTATGTCACATAGTTGAGTTATTTATGTGTCCATTCCTCTGCATCTCTCACCACTACATGCTTGCTTATTAAGGGCATCTCCACCGTCTTTTGTTCAAACACTTCCCTTCTCATGAATAATTTTGCCTGCCAGCCTACCAGCAAATGGGATATGAAGTAAAAGAATGAATTTTTTAAATTTTTTGTTTAATTAAAAGTATGATAACATGTTTTTAACGACATTTGAAAAAGAGTAGAGTTGAAAATATAATAGAAGAATTGAAATCCTATTATTTGAAAGTAATCATCATTACAGTGTGGTCCATATCTGTTCCTCTTTCTATGCCTATGGATATTTTTAAAGTCCTGTGTTTCAGAACTCCACAGACATTTTTCTCAATTTCATATCATAAGTAGTTTCTCTTTTTGTGTGTGTGTTGTATGTGCAGATGCATGCACACTGTGTACAAAAATGGCAAAAAGGAAGACAGTAGGGGACCTTCTCTATTGCTCTTTTACCTTATTTTCTTGAGACAGAAGTCTTTCACTGAACCTGGAGCTCCCTGATTTATAGTTAGTTGGTTAACAAGGAGCCCCATAAATCCTCCTTTTTCTGATGCCTCCCTCAACACTGAAGTTAAGGCATGTACAACCATGGCTGACTTTTTACATGGGTGTTGGCGCTCAACCTCACTCAAGTCCTCATATTTGTACAATAAACACCCACTGAGCATCTATCAAACACCACTTTTCATATTTCATAACTTTGGAAACTATAGGGTTTGTTGCTGTTTTGGGTTTTCTCTTTATAGGATTTCATAGTTATTAATCTTCCGTTATTTGGGATTTTTAGATTTCCTAATTTTTGTTCAAATTACATACAAAATATAGATATGATGAATATCCTTACATATAAATTATTATTTACAATTATTTCATAAATTGTATTTCTGGATGTAAAATTTAAAATTGCAATCTATGAAACTAGACATAATAAACTTACATTCATATTAAGTACACATATGTAAATATGGTACATATTATGAAATTGTTTTTTCAGAAAGTATGCGTTACTGTCCATTCAGTAGTATATGAGGCTATTTATTTCCCCATACCCTTAACTTTGAGCAGTAATTAAACATAAAACATGAATATTTGTTTTACAAACTGTATTTAATTTTAGCTAGTATTTCTTTTAATTTTTTAAGAGACTTGAAGTCATTTATAATTTTCTTAGTTACCTATTAATATAATTTAATCATTTTTACTATTGATTTGTTAACCTATTCCTTATTGATTTAAATGAAGTAGATATTTACCCATGTGATGGATGTTACAAAATGACTGTTTTTCTTTATTGCCTTAGTTTTATTTTAGGTGGCTATGGATATATAGAAATAGTTATAAGTATACTGGATCAGTTTTATTATTGAATACTGTCCCACATATACTTTGCCAAAGTCAAAGACACAGTGGGAATAAAACAAACGGCTTGTTTTCAATGAACTGAAGGTACATATTAAAAACATAAGTGGATATGTGATATTAGTTCAGGTAGTTCTAGGAAGAAAGTGGCCAGGGAAAGGAAATAGATGCAGTTAAGGGGCAGCATGAAAAGCCAGAGAAGGTTGTGAGTACTCTAGGTGGGGTGGTTGGAGTGATCCAGAAATGCAGTGTTAAGTGGTGATACCATGAAGGCCAGCTGTGCCCAGACTACACAGTACCTGTAGAATGTCTGCATTGATCATGGAATTTGGTCTTAACTAGGATAGGCAGCCATTGGAGGATTTCAAATGCAGGCAACTAGTGTCTTTCACATTTGGGAAGGTCATTCTGGTTCCTGTGTGGAAATACACTGTAGTAAGGAAGAGGGGACTTGAGAGGTCAGGTGGCAAGTATTGTACTAATATCGTATTTAAAGGTGGTGGTTGTTAGGACTAGAGTGGGGACGAGAAGTTGATGGATTATGGATAGTTTTGAAAGGTGAAGCTAATAGCACTATTGCTTGATTAGACATAGGTCCTAACAGAAAGAAAACTTGTGAATTACTGTGATTTTAGTATGATGGTGTTCTTATGTGATAAATATGACTTTCATTCTATGCAACATTGACTGGTGCTTTAAAAAATACATTTTCAGTATAAATTTTTAGAATTTTCTTTTTTTTAATATAATTTTTATTTATATTATTCTGATTTTACATTCATAGTATTGGTTCCATTGTCCTCCTCCCTGTCCTCCCACTTTCAAAGGGACCCTCATCAATGGGGAATTTGGGTCATACATTGTAAGGTTAGTCAAGAGTTCTGGGGGGTATGCCCCAGTCTCTGTGCATAATGCCCCAACTTGTGACTCTAACAATCTTTCCGCCCCCCTCTTCCGCAAGTTTCCCTGAGCCACGTTGGGGTCATTTTAGTTCTACTTCAGTGATGAGGTTTTGGGAGCCTCTGTGTCTCTGAATATCTGGCTTAGTTAGAGTTGAATGTTCTCTGTGTTTATCTCCTTCAGCCTTTTTCTGGTGTCGTGATCGCCATGAACACTGTATTCTTGCCCTTTCCCTGCGTTGTTCTATGGTTTCAGCTGGGGCCCTGGTGAGGTGTGGTTAGCTGATCCTCCCTTCAGGTTCATTGTCCACCTGAAAAAAGATAAGCAAATTCTCCAACGGAGAGAGAAGTTAGTACTAGATAGAAGGGATGACCATCTATGTTTTGGAGGGAATTTTCTATGCATTGGCTCTCATCTAGCCCACATTTGGTGGTATCTTGATCTTGGAGACTGAGCTCATTTTTTTTACCTGGTTTTGACTTATTTCCCAGTTCCAGCAATGAGTGCCATTCCACTGAGTGGATCTGTTAGCCAAATCAAGAGCAGTTGGTTACCCACCATGGCTGTGTGCCACTACTGCACTGGTATGGGCATTACGTCAAGTTGTTTCCTGCTGGGTATCTTAGACTGCAAGTTGTTTGGACCAATATCCGACCTTTTCCCCCAGTTGCTCGTGTAGCACCCTCTGGTACTAGACTAGCTAACTGTCTGGGGACTGACCTTCTTCCAGATTCTGGCCAGGTCTCTCTGTGTTAGGTCTCACACACGTATGCTGTCTTCGACAGGAGGGTCTTACCATTAACCTTTGGTGGGTCACCAAGAACTCTGACAGAAGTCTGTCTTTTTGGGGAAACCTTGTAGGTGTTTCAGATCAACAGCTCATTGTGGAAGTTAACCCCGTGCTGGCACTGGGTGTTATAAGTGTGCACCTAGGAAGGTGAGGAAGGAAAAAGATAGATAATATAAAAGAGAAAGTGAGTATAGAGAGGAGAGAGAGAGAGAGAGAAGAGAAAGAGAAGCAGGACAAGATTAAAGTTGGCCTTTATGATGCTCTCTCCAGGTTCCTGTGGTTCAGGTGTTCCCTCTGCGGGCCTGTTGAAGGATCAATGTTTTAGCCTGTTGTTTAGAGTAAAAGATTTTATAATATCTTTTCCTTTTGGGTCCCAATTTGTATCCCCCCCTTGTCCTCCCTCCCACCCTCTCGTTCGCTCCCACCTTTACCCTCCCTCCATCCCACCCTCTCTCTTGTCTGGGCCTCAGAGTATTAGGTTTGGCTGCATGCCACGTGGATTCAGGCTAGGAGCGAGCGACAGATAAATGAGACCATGTGACAATTATCTTTTTGTGCTTGGGTGAGCTCACTGTCAACTACTGAGTCATCTTCCCTCACTTCTCCTTCTATATGCATTTTGGGTTGTTTATTAAGCATCAAACAAGACAATAAACTGAACACAATTAAGAGTTTCTTTCATCTTATTTAAAAGCACAATGGCTGGGGTCTGTTATTTGTATACAGCATGTACACTCATGTATGTCAAGTATGTAGACACTTTCAATTTTGCAAAAGAATAAATTTTTCCACATAGTATTTCCCAGTGTCAATGGAGAAATGTAGACAGAGATTGTTGTAGATATTCTTCCATGTCAGTATACACATAGTATTGTGAAAACTGTGGTTGAGCTTCTGTCTTTAGTCTGTGGACCTATCATCCTGGTGTAAGAGTGGCCATGAAACTGTCTTTATCACTTTGTGAGCAGGCTTCTTTGTGCCCTCTCTGTTAGGATTGGCATTGTAGATCAGATAGCTGTCTGGATACGTTTCCCAGCACTCTTCTGGGCCTGTTTCACTTTGATGAAGGTTGGGGTGGGGGTGGGGAGAAGCTGGCTTAATCAGCAAATGAGCTTCTGATGTCTGCTTTTCAAATATGGCCATAGATGTCTTTCTAAGGCTTTCTTAATGCTTCTGATTATAAAACTAGAAGGATAATGATGATAATCTACCTCAGGGGGCCTTGTAAGAATAGCAACTAATATCAATATTTAATAACATTAAACACTGCTGGTACTCAGTGATGTCATGCTGACTTTATCTCCTGAGTTTTACTTATGTATTCATCATTACAACCATAGTGGTGTAAGCTGGATAGTTTCTGTTTGTCTGAGATCCCCTGTGGCTTAGCAATGTGTGCAGGCCATTTAGGGACCAGTTTTGTCTCTTAATTTCTCTGCCACTGACATTTTTTTTTTTTTGTTATCTTCTTCATATGTCTTAGATACATGACAAAATAGCTATGCTCACCTTGATGACAAAAATATAATTTAACATATTTTAAACTCCAAAGTCTTGAAATTTTGTTCAATTTATTAACAGATCTTTGTTAATTGGTTTATCATATTCATTTTTATGTGGATCTGAACTTCATTCTGTTTAGAACTTGTCAGTAAATGTGTGTTACCTTCTCATGTTTATTCTTTCTTCCATCAGTAATAACTATTGCCCCTCAATGTTTATAGTCACCCTTCTAATTTTAAAATGCGGTGGTTTTTCTGAACATTCAACAAGCATATGGAACTATGAAAGAGCACTGTGTGGTTGGCGCACAGACCTTAATTTACAAGCTTACCAGTGATGTCACTCCCATACATTCATAACCTCCTTTTTCCTATTCAGAGTGATTGTAATTTGGATTGTAGTGAGCAACAGCTTAGGTGGGATTTGTGGAGAACCTACCATAAATCTCAAGACACAGAAGGTACTTGATAATGTTATTTGTCCTTCCCTTGTCATCAAAATCATCTCTGTGCTTGTGCATACATCTTGACTTTGACATGGTGTCACCTGCTGCTGCTTCTTTTAGGGTCTTTGCTGATGTTCCATCTCTCTCCTCACCTGTCCGTATAATTTCAGCATTGTACATCCTGCTTCCCACTCTTTGTCTTGTTTCTTTTTCTTTTTTTTCTTTTTCTTTTTCAAAAATATATTTATTTATTTATTTATTTATCTATCTATCTATCTATTTATTTATTTATTTATTTATTTATTTATTTATTTATTTATTTATTTGAGAGAGAGAGGCAGAGAGAGATAGAGAGAATGGGCATGCCAAGGCCTCTAGTCACTGCAAACAAACTCTAGATGCATGTGCCCCCTTGTGCATCTGGCTTACCTGTGTCCTGGAGAATCAAACTGGGATCCTTTGGCTTTGCAGGCAAACGCCTTAACCACTAAGCCATCTCTCCAGCCTGGTTCCTGTTTCTTAAAGCTCTTTTCTTGTTTGTTCCTGTGTTTCAAGTGTGCTGAGCACCTCCACAGTTCACTGTTTTCTTGATTACCAGATTCTTAACTCAGCGTGCCTGAGTCTTCTTTGCTTTGGTCAGTGCTGTGGGCATTAAGTTTTTCCTACAAAATTTATGTTGAATTCTTAACTTCTAAAGTGCTGTTATTTGGAGATGAGACATTGGGGAGATAATTAGGCCTAGAAGAGGTCATGAAGGTGTGCCATCAAGATGGGTTAGAGTTCTTGAAAGAAGAGACTTGGAGAGCTTGCTTGCTTCTCCCCCTTAGCCATGTGTGGACAGAATAGGAAGACTGCCACCTGCAGGGCAGTCCTTATGAGACCTTGATAATGCGGGCACCTTAACCCAGGACTTCTAGCCTCCATAATTCTGAGAAAATAAATTTCTGTTGTTTAGATCACTCACTTTATGGCATTTTATTATGACAGTCTGAACCACACAAAGACAGATAGATACCTAATAAACAAAATGAACACAGTGTATGGAAAGTTAAATGATAATGCTGTCTTTTAAAACATGCATTCGTTTCCTTTCTCAGTAATAGCCACTTAATCTAGATTCATTTGTCCCATCCCTTTGTTTATTACTTTTTTTATATCCCTGGTGCCCAAATCCCATTTCTGTTGTCTGAGTTTATTTTTTGAACTTGGCTTCATGTTCTCACTCTTCAGTTCTTTCAAAATAGGTTCCTTGTTTTTCTCTAGTCTCTCCATCTCACTGACTGTCATAAGATTTATCTTCCTGAATGTAAATACAAACATTTTTCATGCTTGCAATCCTGTGGTAGACCAAGAGAAATGAAAACACATTTTCTCACAGTCATTTGGAAGGTTAGAGGCTTTATTTAAAAGAACCCCAAGCTGGAAACAATCTAAACATCTACCACCAGCAGCTGAATAGATAGGTAAAATGTGGTAAATATACACAAAAGATGTACAGAAATGCACTTAAAACATGGGAGAATCTCCCCATCATTATCCTGAGTTAATGAAGCTAGAAAGAAAAGGGTACACATTACATAGTAATATTTATATGACTTTCAAGAAAATGAAGCTAATGTACAATAATACAGATGAGTAGCTGCTTGGAGCCAGGGACAAAGGGAGTGTTACAATGCAGAGGGTCACTTTTTTTGTGTGTTAAATAGAGCTAAGCACATGCTATGCCACTGATGCACACCTCTAGTGCAAGAAGAAATCTTCAGGAGTAATCAAAATAATCCGTGTCTTGATTGTCATGCCAGTTTTGCTGAATTATGGACATGACATAGATGTAGTTTTCATATATGATTTTATTGGATAAAAAAAAAAAAAAAAAAAAAAAAAAAAAAAAAAAAAACATCCAGCAGGAATGGGCTTTCATTTGCCCTCAAGATGTAAGCCATGTGTTGAACTCTGATCTCAAATTACTTTTCACTTGCAGTGCTTTGGTCTCTAGCACCCCACAACACTGAGACAGTGTGACACGCACTTTATTTTTATTGGCGAGGCTCCTGTTTTTCACTCTGGATTGTTCTCTAACACGTTTCCATTCTCAATTTTTTTTTTGTTTTGTTTTTGGAGAGAGTCAGAGAGAGAGAGAGAGAGAGAGAATGGGCGTGCCAGTGACCTCTCAGCTGCTGTGAACAAATTCCAGGCCCGTGCACCCCCTTGTGGGCAAGTGCGGCATTGCATCCTTGCATCACTTTGCATATGGCTAAATGTGGGACCTGGAGAATCAAACGTGCGTTCTTAGGCTTAGCAGGCAGGCGCCTTAACCACTAAGCCATCTCTCCAGCCCTCCTTTCACAAAAGTTTTTATCTGAAGATGTCATTATTTTATTTTCCTTTATAGCTGACTAAAATTCCTTTGTGTATGAATGTGACAGTTCTTTTTTTTTTAATCCATTCATCTGTTGATAGACATCTAGGCTGGTTAGTGATTATAAATACTGAGGCAATAAACATGGATGTGGGAAGATCTTTGTAATATGTTGACTCAGAGTCCTTTTAGCTATATACAAAGAAATGAAATAGTTGGGTATTACCCATACTGATTTCCACAGTGGCTGTAGCAGTGAGTAAGGGTTTCTTTTTGCTCACACCTCCACCAGTATTTGTTGTACCCCACTCTTATGTTAGCCTTTTTGACTAGGGTGAAACAGATTCCTAGAGTAGTTTTAATTTGTATTTACTTGATTTCTAAAGAACACTTTATAAATACATACTATCCATTTTTAATTTTGTTCTTCTGAAAACTGTCCAATTCATTAATCCATTTATTTATTAGAACGCTCTTTTGCAGTTAATTTTTATAATTCTTTGTATTTCACAGATATTAATCCCATGTTTGCAGAATGGCTGGCAAAGATTTTTTTTTTCCCATCATGTACACTGCCATTCTACTCTGGATAGTTTTCAGTATGTGCTGTGCAAAATCATTTTAGCTTCATTAATCCCATTTATCAACTTTTGGGGTTATTTTCTCTTGTTACTGAGTTCTTTTCAGAAAATCTTTGCCTATACCTAAAACCTGTCTTTGTTTATGCAAACAATAGAGAAACACATACATTGGGATGTTTATAGCATTCAGTACTGCATATTTGCCTTGTTCAGAACTTTGATAAGTAAACACATATATGAGAATGTCACTCACTGCTGATGTTTGGTAACTTTATTACCATGTGGTCTGCATTGCATGTGCGGTCAATGAAGACATTATGCTTTGACCTTTTCTAATGAATGGAGAGAAACTGACTAGCAAGGTTAAAGGAAGAGTTCAGCGAATGTTTCCACAAAGTTGTGCAAATAGAAAAATAAAGGAAATAGCTTTTCCTGAAACATGTTCTGATAGCATTGTTCATTTTATTTTTGGACAGTTTGGGCAGATAATTGTCCATCACATTGGAAGGGAAGTTTTAACTTTATCTCCAAAGGCTTGAGAAGTTACTGTTGTATATTTTTGTTTGTTTGTGATGTATTTGTGTAGGACACACAAGGTTACTTGAGTATGTTTGGGAAACATGACTTATTTTCTATCAGCCACTATCATTTCCCTTTCTTGGCTTCCGTATTTGGTAAAGACAAACGTATGGCCCCTGAAGCCATCTTTCTGAAGTAGTTTCTTCTTGTATGTCCTTATGATAAGATGGATTTTCCCTGCCATCTAGTCAGAAAATTTGTGTTTAGTTCATTACTAGTAGTTGCTTCCTAGCCCTTTTCTTGCATGTATGTTTTTTGGATAATGGTTCACTGATTTTTACCATATTGTGTATTATCCTTCCCAGTGTGTATTATACTTTACATTAAATCTCATTGTAGACAGGTCCTTGTAAATCTCCAAATTGTTCATATTGATCTCTGTACTTAATTGATCTTGCCTTCTTAATCCACGTATTATCTACATGCTTGATTAAGCCTAAATATTCATTCTGTTTCAACTTATGAATGAGTACGATGGGCAAAGTTGCTTTTGCTCTGGTAGGAGTACTGAAGTTCTCAGAGGTAACCATATTGCATCCATCCATGGTAAAAGTTATATATTGTTTGATGCTGTTATGTAGGCAATGTCTCTACCCACTCTGCTTCTAGGTACTCCTATGTAAGTTATCATTTTAAGATACAGATTGAAAGCTGTTGTGTTTCTTATCTGTTTGTGACATTACCTAGTTTTAAAAATGTGTTCCATCTGGGGAAATATTGTTCTTAAATAGAAATTTCTAATGAACTTCATTGTCTTAAGTGAAAACATTTTGGAAGTGCTGCCTAAGGCTTTGTTTTCTTAATGAAAAAGGGTTGCTTATTTAATTTTAAGTAAAAGAATTATTTTTTTTGTAGCTGATAGGATAATTAAAATACATGTATAGATATTGTTTCTAAATGTGAATTCTACTTGCATGGCATTTTTTTATTCAAAGATGGTTTCATAGATGAAATATGGCACAGGTATAATTTTCAGAGCATGGCTACATGTTCATTTTTAAACTTTTTCTTTTATTTTTAGGAAAAAGAAGAAGTAGAAGGAGTATCAGTTGGTGCTATACTTTCTGATTATCAACGTGTTCGAGTAGAAAACGTGTAAGAGAACACTGATTTTTTTTAAGTAGGTGTGTGTGTGTGTGTGTGTGTGTGTGTGTGTGTGTGTATGCTTAGATGGGGGTTGAGGACTAAGCTCAATGTGAGGGTATGGTTGAGCAGCTACAAGGCCCGAGATTCAGTCTCGAACTCCTTAAAAAAGTAAATAATTAGGGGATGAAGAGATAGCTCAGCAGTTAAAGCACTTGCCTCCAATGCCTAATGACCAAGATTCAGTTCCCCAGTTATCCACATAAAGCCAGATGCACAAAGTGAAACATGTATCTGGAGTTCATTTGCAGCAGCTGGAGGCCCTGGAGTGCCCATTCTGTATGTCTTCTCTCTCTCTCTCTCTCTCTCTCTCTCTCTCTCCTACAAATAAAAAAAATTAAAAATGATTAATTATATCAAACCACAGGTAGATATATTGTGCATGTCCCAAAGAGTTAAATGCATATATTTGCATGTTACAAAACAATACTTTTTTTATGCCCTTATATCACATGTTAAAAAATATCTCAACATGCCTACTATAAGGAAAAGTTAAGTTTTACTATCTTTAATTTTTCCTTCTTTGATTTGGTACCCTCTTGTTTTCTTTTAATTTATCATTTGTAATACAAACAAGAAGCTAACAGAAGAAATACAGTAATATTTAAAGAAAAGTACTTATTACTGAATCCATATTTATGTGTGTTAGCCATTCTTAACTTTCAAGAGAATTTTAGCTTTGCTTTCTTCCAACCTCTTCAGTGCCAAGAAGAGATGTACTACCAGAAAATATTTAGTCTGTCTTAAATTGCCAAAACAGTCAATTCCACTGACCTATTCAAAACTTATAACATTAAGTGATAATATCAATTATTGAAGGTTAGATTGGCAAAACACAACTTAAATGAAATTTTAATTTATTTGGATGAGTAAAATGTTGTACAATTCTTCTCAAGAACTTTGGAAGAACATATTTCCATCCCGGTTTATTAACTAGGTAACTAAGAGCAGGAACTCAGAGTTTGAGTTGCCAAAGGCATTTTCAAGCAGAGTCCAGAATGAGCTCTTTATTGATCTAAGTCCACACTCTTACTACTGTATCCAGTAATGCTAAGTATGTTGGGTACTGCATGCAGTGTATGGGGTGCTGAATTAATGGACAATTTTGTGGCTGGTATTTCTTCTCTCTCTCATTCGAATTTTCTTTCAAAAGATTAATTAAGGGCTGGAGAGATGCCTTAGTGGTTAAGGTGCCTGCCTCCTAAGCCTAAGAACACTGGTTCCAATCTCCAGGTCCCATGTTTAGCCAGATGCAAAGTGACACAAGGGCACAATGCCGCACCTGACCACAAGGGGCGCACACATCTGGATTTCGTTCTCAGCAGCTGAGAGGTTGCTGGCGCGCCCATCTCTATCTGTCTTCCTCTCCCTCTCTCTCCAAAAATAAATAAAATAATTTTAAAAATTTTTTAAAAGATTAATTAAAATATTTCTAGTCAGTCTGGAGGTTTACTTCTTATAAGTTTACGCACAGTCCATAGAAATTAGTATATGATCTATGTATGTGTGTGTATATGTATGATTCACCATGCAAGGCATGTTGCTAAGTTATTTTGAATGCTAAGGTCCCTGCAAAAAGCATCCTGCTTAGAATCAAAGTATTTAGTACTGATCCAAATATTGAACACTAACATTTCATCTGACTAACATTTCATTCTTTTTCTTTATAGGTGTGAAAGGCTTGATCTCCAACCCCTAACTTACCTGTGGCAGAGGAACCAGGAAGATTTGCTTCGAGAGATGATAGCCTCTAATGTTTGTGCAGTGATCATCAAGGTGGCAGCATTAGGTAAGAGACCAATTTTCAAGAGTGCTGCCTGTCACTTTGTAGATAGTCTAAGGTCACTACTGTGCAGTAGCTTTGTGGGATAATATTAGTTGTCTTCTAGGCACATCTCTAGACATTTCTGTGAGGGAGTTTTTAGATTAGATTAAGCTGGGAAGACCCACTGTAACTGGATGACACTGTCCCACTGACTGAGACCCAGGACTGAGGAAAAGGAGAAGCAAGCTGAGGCCAACACTCATCTCTCCCTGATACTTGACTGCAGATTTGATGAAGCCAGCTGCCTCTTGCTTTTGTTGCCACACCTTCCCCACCACAGAAGATTGTACCCCTTTTGCTCTGAGCTAAAACAACTCTTCCTCCCTTAAGTTGCTTTTTGTCACAGCAACAGGGAAATTAACTAATAGACACAAAAAAAGGAAGAATGAATTAGAATATAAAAATACATCTTGTATAAAAAAGAAAACATTTTAGAATGGTGTTTTGAACATTTGCCTGAGAGTAATGTTCAGTTTCTCATTTTAAATATATAGCTGACTAGAAAACCAATAGTATGTTATAAATTTTTTTCTTTTCATGTGATTTAGAATTGAAGTTCCTAGAAAATAAGTTCATAGTATTCTTTGGGGTGAGCTTTTTTTTTTTTTGGTTTTGCAAGGTAGGGTCTCACTCTGGTCCAGGCTGACCTGGAATTAACTATGTAGTCTCAGGGTGGCCTTGAACTCTTGGTGATCCTCCTACCTCTGCCTCCCAAGTGCTGGGATTAAAGGCGTGCGCCACCATGCCTGGCTTAGCTGTTTTTTTTAGAAGCCTCTTAAATATGTAATCAGAACAAAATAAAAATTTTCTCATTATTTATTTTTAATAATAATGCAATAGAATGGGTTACTTTTTTGTTATTGTGAATAAATAGTATAGTGAATTTTTGTTGGGGATAGTAAGAAAATCATGTTTGAAACAATGTTAATATTACAAACACAGTGAACAAAGACATTATGTATATGCACACTGAATTGGTTGTTCTGAATTTTTGTAATTGTGTTCAGGTTTGAAAATGAATTTGAGGCCAGTGCATTTAATTCGTGTACCTATTACAGAAACTACCTGGAATGCTTGTGTTTTCCAAGCACTAAATCATGTGCTTCATTTCAGAGTATTCACCTGCTGATCTCTGAAATGATGAGGTCTCAGGCTATGGAAGACTTTCAAATTCACCTTATTAAACAGCATTCAAGGAAGTAAAGAAAGTGCACCTCTCCTAACATTCCTCCTTGGTTAATGCGAAGCTACTCTCGTAGGGGAAGTTGAGGTGCTGTCTTTAGTGGAAAGTCTTGTCTAATGAACCTGTAGTTCTTTGAAGCTGTTATCACGAGAAAGACAACGTGTTATCCTCTCCTTTACAATGAAATTTGCTGGGCAGCATTCAGATTACCGTTCTCACAGCAGACTTACATGCCATGTGAGGCGTTGTGCAAAGCTAGGCAGAACATACTCTGTTGCTTTCAGTGGCTGGCTCTTGCTTTCACTTTTGGACTTTCTCCAATAGTGCAGTTCTGTACTCGGGTTCACCTAACACATTCTGGGAGGCATTCTGACTTTTTACCAGATGTTGTGATGCACTGGATTAGGACCCAGAGAGATGGCCTTGTGAGAAAGGTAGAGCCAGAGAAGTTGACATTACCACCTTCTGACAGCATGCAGCTAGTATTGTGTGTCTTCTTATTTATGCCTGTGCCTCTTAGAAGGGGGTTAGTAATGGTAAGTTAACAATATTAAGCCTTGATTAAATTATAGAACTGAACCATTGGCTCTTAGTATCTTATTAATGAAAGTATGAATATGATTTTAGCTCAGCATGTGTTGATGTTTTGTTATTTATAGTATGCAAGAAGTTTATTCTTGAGAACAGAAAGGAATGTTTAATGAGTGGCCACAGTCCCTCTAAAGATACAGAAGCACGTGCATGATGTGACAGATTTTGCCAGTGGACACTTGAGAGTAGTAGAGCTTTTGCTGACTTTGTTAAGCATATATCAAAACAATATACTCACATCTACCTTGGAGTAATGAAAAGAAGATTTCTGCTACAGGAATAGCTTGATCTTAAAATGTAGACTATGTGGATAGGATTCATGTAAGCAGTTTAGAAGACCATCCACAATGGTGATGAATTTGCATGTAATATAATAAAATTTTATATATCTGCAAAGTACTTCTCAAGTTTCATAAACATATGTTTATCATTGGAAAAAGCTGTGTTGTGGCCTGATAAGTAGTATCTTTGTGCTTTGATATTCTGTGAGGATTGGAGCCCTAGTGCAGGGAGGTGGTAGGGGGTGGGCAGAGTACTATATCAGAGAAAAAAGTTCCAAAGTTAGATGTGATGAAAAGGATTCACTAATCCATGGAGAGACACTAGAGGGAGCTCTCTCTCAGGAGACTGGTTACATGCAGAGATGGTTCTAGAGGGACAAAGCTATAAAGGACTAGGCTAATAGAGTAATACTTTAGTGGGCCTCAGACCATTCAACAGTATAAGAAAAGGTTCTCTAACTTTACCGAGGGAAAACTGCTGAAAATGCTGACCACTCTGGATGTTTCTATTCTAAAGATCAATGTCTGGGAGTTTTTCACAAGCCGAAAAAAGGTTGGCCACTAACAGGAGCAATATACTTCACCTACAGTATGGCATCACCTTACTAAACAATAAGTATTTGTTCACTAAGGGCTCCAGTATCATAGATAAATTGAGATTTATTTTCTTTCTTTTTTTCTTTCTTCTTTTTCTTTGAGGTAGGGTCTCATTTAGCCCAGGCTGGCCTGGAATTCACTATGTAGTTTCAGGGTGCCCTTGAACTCACAGGGATTCTCTTACTGCTGCCTTTGAAATGCACGTGTTGAGATTAAAGGCATGTGCCACCATGTCCAGTGGGATCTCTTTTTTATTAAACATGTTCAAATTCTTTTTTTTCCACATAGTTACTGATGCTCCTTTATTTATTCATTTATTTTTAAATTGTATGGATACATCATGTGTTGGTACATCCTTTCACTCCTCCCTGCCCCCATTCCACAGGGGACTCCCCTCAGTGGGGTTGCAGGTATTCCCCATGGGGTTGTGGCTTATACATTGTGGGAGCAGTCAGTTGTTGGGGGAGGGAATGCCTTTGGGCATAATGTCCTAACCTGTGAATCACCCCCTCTTCCGCAAAATTCCCTAAGCTGTGTTGGGTGTGTTTTAAGTCTAATTTAGTGATGAGCTCCTAGGAAACTCTGGATTTCTGCTTTTGGTATGTGCATATCTCCAGTGTCTGTCTCCTTCACCCTGGTGCTGATTGTCAGGCTCACTATGGAAGCTGCACTCTTGCTCATCTCGCCAATTCTTCTGTGGTTTCAGCTGTGGCTTGGCTGAAGTACAAGGGGTGGTTTATCTCCTCCGGTCTCACTACCTTCTGAAAAAGAACAGATTCTCCAACAGAGAGTGAAGTCAGCACAGATTAAATGGGATAAGCCTTATTAATTTAGGGAGAATTTGATAGATGTAACCCCTCTTTTAGCCAAAGACTAGTAGGAGCTTGACATTGGAGATTGTAATTGTTGTCTCCATAGGATTCTGACCTGGTTCCCACTTTGAGATATGGGTTCCTTTCCACTGGGCATATCTCTTAGCCAATCAGAAAGCTATTGAAACCTGTCAAGACTGCGTGCCACTATTGCACTTATGTGTGCATCTTCTCAGGGTGTTTGCTTCTGAGTAGCTTAGACCCCTGGTTGCTCTGACCATTGTTGGCCACTTATTCCCCTCTAGCTCATGTAGCACTTTCCAGCACTAGACAGGGTGTCTGGGGACTGGCTCCCTTCTGGATTCCACCCAGGTGATTCTGTGTTCAGTGCCAGCAGCATATGGTATCTTCAGCAATAGGGTCTTACCTTTTGCCTCAGGTGGGTAATCAAGTGCTTTGACAGAAGCCTGTTTTGTTTTGGGGACCTCCTAGGTTTCTCAGATTAACAGCTCATTGTGGGTAGTAGCCATGTTCTGGTACTGGCAGTTACAGGTCAGAGCCAATTAATTAATTAATTAATTTAAGGTTAGGCTTCATCCCATATATGCAGTGCAACAGGGAAAAACCTAAAGAACTTTTCTTAGGACCTGGGATGTTGCTTGATGATTTCTGTTCTGTGTTACATCATTATGAACAGCTGTTGGGGGTGGAGAGATGACTCAGAGGTTAAAGGTGCTTGTTTGCAAAGCCCAATGGCGCAAGTTTAATTCCCCAGCACCCATGCAAAGGTAAATGTACAAAGTGGCACATGCATCTTGACTTTGTCACAGGATTTGCAAGAATCCTGGCATGCCCATTCTCTCCCCCTTTTGCATGCTTACAAATAAATAAATAAATATTTTTATAAAAAAGAAAAAATGGAGTTTTTTCTTTAAGTTGGATTTGTCATTTATTTCATACTGTTATATATGCAGTTATATATTGAAAATGCACTGCAGTTTGCACCTTCAAAGTAAGTTTTATAGAAATGTGGGTCTATGCTGAAAGATAAGCTTTAAAATTCACATTATGGCTGAGTAGATAGGCAGTACTCCAGAGATCCTTACCTCTGAAGGTGAGTGTTCACATTTCAACAATTTGCATGAGACCTGGTCCTCAGAAACCACTGTCTCCTCTCTTGTCAAGCTGAAGACACTAGTTTCTGCCCACCCTCACCAAAAGCTTGTTTCCATTCCAAGTGTGAAGGCAAATGTCCTTTAATTTTACAAGGAATCTCTCTGCAAGGGAGAGGACAAACAGCTGTCTTTTCTCCTAAATAAACACAGTTTATTGGCAGGAATGTGTGTTTGCATCAGTCCGTACATACAGTACATAAAATTACTTACAAGATTCCTTCTTGTTCTCATCACTCCTAGGATAAGATGGTAAGAGCTGAGGGAACAGCAATCAGAATGGTATTGTCTACTTTCTATGGAATTCACAATAACAAAATCTGTTCTGCTCCAGGGAACTTGTACTGTCATTCAGAATACTAACAGACATAGATTAAAATGCAACAGTAATTGAAGATCTCAGAATAATGGTGGAAATACTGCTGCTACTAATGTGCTTTCAGAGAACAGTTTTCCTGAATTTATCCTTGTTTGTGGTTATAAGCATCAAACCCAGGGCCTACTGTATGATGAGCAAGCACTGTACTAATGACCTATACTCTCAGCCACTTGCCTTCATTTTAAAATGATTTTTTGTCTCATTTGAGAATTTAGCTATTGTAGTTTATAACGTGTTACTACATATTATCGAGAATTGTATTACCATATCACTAATGTCAAATGTAATGTTTCAGTAAGCTTCCAGATGATGCACAGTCTAAATTTAGATTATCTTTATCCCCCTCCCCCAAATTCCTCACTCATTAGCTATTACCCTGAACCACCTTCTACTCCACAGACCCAAGAAAATTGTGTGCTCATCAAGACTTTCCTTGTAGATGGAATTCTGCAATGTGTGGTCTTTTGTGACTGGCTTTTTTTTTTTTTTTTTTTTTTTTTACTTGAATGTTTTCAAGTTTCACCGTATTTTCAGCATGAAATAAATAGATTTTTTTTCTATTCCTGTATAGTGTTCCATTACAAAGATATTTTATACTACATATTATTTAGCTATCTATCAATATGTGGACATTTATGTTCTTTCTAGTTTGGGAACGTGAATAATTATGAACAGTTTTATGCAAATTTTTCTGTGGACATGTGTTTGCATTTTCTTTGATATATGCTTAGGAGATGAACTTCTGTGTCATATGATTACTTTTTTTAACATTTTAAAAGATGAAGGATTTATATGATCTGAAGCGAAGCCAAGAGTATATGTTAAACATTTTAAAGAACTGTCACACTGACTTCCAGAGTGGTTTTATCATTTTGGATTCATACAAGCAGTGAGTGGGGCTTCAGGTTTTCATATCCTTTTCTACATGCAGCATTTTCTCTGTCTCAGTCTAGCTACCCGAGTAGATAAGGGAGTGTATCTTACAGTTTTTATTTTGCATTTCCCTAGTGACTAGTGTTGCTTAGCATTTGTTTAGTATTTGTATATATACTTTGGAACAATCTTTTGCCCATTTATAAAGTGAGTTGTCTTCTCATTACTATATTGAATTTAACACATTCTTTTTTATATATATTATGGTTACAAATGCCTTATCAGATTTGTGATTTGCAAATATTTTCTCACATTCTGTGGGCTTTCTCTTCACTTTCTGGTTGTATTCTTTTTTTTATTATTATAATGGAATTACTTTTTAAAATATTTATTTATTTGCAAGCAGAGAAAGAGAAAAAAAGAAGACAGAGAATGGGCACACCAGATACATATGCTACTTTGTCTGCCTTTATATAGGTACTAGAGAATTGAACCCGGGTCATTAGGCTTTTCAGGCAAGTGCCTTAACTGGTGAGCCATCTCTAGCCCTCTGGTGATATTCTTTTAAACACAAAAGTTTTAAAGTTTGATTTCATTTAGTGTGTTTCTTTTATAGCATATTACTTTGATATTAGATCTAAGAAATCATTACCTAAGTCAGTCAGTGTTGTGAAGATTTACTTAAGTTTTCTCCTTAGAACTTTATACATTCAGTTTTCATTTGTATTTAAGATTCCATGCTCTTGTCCTTCTCATGCTTTTCTTTCAACTTTTCTTCATTTCTGTCGTCCTAGCCCACTCAATTTTTATTTTGTTCCTAGAAGTTCCTTCCCAGGGTTATGGTTTCTTCTGGATAAAAGCCTTGTTTCATCAGTGTTGAATAAACTAGTAGCAGTGGGCATAATTTTATATAAAAGATTTTAATAATAAGCCTTGTGTGATGTTTGCTATCAATATTGGTTAGAAATCCATTTCACTTGGGTTGTGAGGTGAGCCAGTGGGTCAACTGCATGCTGTACAAACATGGGGACCTGGATCTGATCCCCTGTACCAAAGAGGTAGTGTGTACCTGCAGTCCCACAACTGTGGAGGTGAAGACAGAGGATCCCCGGGCTCACTAGCTAGCTAATCTAGCCAAATAAATGAGCTTGAGGCTCAATGAGAGAAACTGAGCAACTGAAGAAGATACTGTTGTTGGCCTCTGGCCTCCACACACGTGCACACATGTGAGACCTCACACATAGGAACATTCATATATACACCCATAAGCACAGTACAAATACACACAAAAGAAAAAGTGAAAAAAATCACTGCATTTAATTTTCCCTTGCTAAAGAGTTACTTTGAAAAACTGGTTTAAAAAAAAAAAAAAACATTTAATAAAATACTGTCTAAAAAGGACAACTGGCATTTCCCTCCATGGTACCTAAGGGACCATTTGGGATACATTGGACAACTCACCAGAAACTTAAATACCTGGGTGATACAGACAACTAGTAGTTTCAGCTGGACTTAATTAACAGAGTGCCAACATGTGGTCCAAATGCTTCTGGTTACTAACAGCATAATGTCCTTAATATTACACTCATTGTAGCTTGGACCACCAAGAAAATTGTCTTCTCTGTAACGTGGTAAAATACTTAAGTTTTTAAAAATTAGCCTCAAAAGATACATGTTGTTGAGAAGCCTTAACCCCCACTACTTATTGGGAGGAGTCTCACAAAATATGTGACCAAAGTTATTTAAAATCTACAAAACTAAGGTTATTTTCTTCTTAGAATATTTTGAAGAAATAAAGAATGGTGTAGGAGAGATGGCTGAGTTGGTAAATTACATGACTTACAAGCATGGGGACCTGAGTTTCATCCCCAGAACCCAAGTGTAAAGACAAACAAAAAGCTAGGCCTGCTGATTGTGCATTTGTACTCCCAGTTCCAGGAGGAGGAAACAAGTAGGTCCCTCGAGTTTTTTGACCAGTAGGGACCCTGCTGAAAAAAAGATGGATGGCACCTGAGGAATGACAGCTATGATTGTCCTCTGGCATCCACATGCACAGGCACACTGGCAAATTATGTTCACATGTGTATACCTATACAGCACAAAGAAAAAATAGTGGTAGAATTTTATCCTTTCCTTTATCTGTTAATAAAGTCACGACGATTGTGACAATCCTTTTTATGTATTGCTTGATTCATTTTGTTATTATCGGTTAAGATTTTTGCATGCATGTTTAAAAGAGGGTTGAGCTATAATTTTTTTTATAGTAGTGACAGGTGTTGGTAATATAGCTTCATAAAACAAGTCTTGAAGTGTTTCCTTTTTTCTGTTGTTTCTGTGAATCTGGTATTAATTTTTCCTTAATGTTTTGAAGTGTTTATTACTTAAGCCATCTGTACATGGAGATTTGCATGGGGGAGCTTTTATTGGCTATTCTGTTGCTTTGTTGGATTACGACTATTCAGATTTTTCATTTCTTATTTCAAGTACATACTCTGTGTTTCTGTGGAAATTTGTTTCCAAATTATGAAATTACAAATATAAAGTTGTACCTAATGTTTCTTCTTGTCTTTTCTTATCATTTCTGGATCAGTAATGATGCCATCTCTCATGTTCCAGTGGTTCCTTGTTCCCTTCTTCTGCATTATCAATCTTGCAAATGTTCAGTTGTTGGTTCCTTAGTTGTTGGAGAGTTACTGAAGATCTAAACCAAGGCCATGCACATGTTAGGTAAACCATTGTGCCACATCTCCAGCAAGTCTTACAAATGTTTATTGATTTTGTTATTCCCTTGGTTTTGATATTTTCCATTTTGTTGGTTTTTGTAGCTCCCTTTGTTTCCTCATCTATAATTTTATTGAATTTTGTTTCCTATTCTTTCCAGATTTCTTGATATACATTTTACCCTTGTTTTGTAATGCTTGTATTTAAGCTATAAAGTGTCCTTTAATCAAGTTATAGTTGTATTTTCATTACTACCTTGTTCGAAATACTTTATCTTCACTGATATTTCTTCTCCAACCCATAGATTATTTCAGATAGTATTGTTTAACTTACAAACATGAGTGCTTTCTGTTTAGGAAATCATTTTGTAGTACAATCACATTGGTTAGAAAACATACTTAAACATATTTCAGTTCTTTCGAATTTTGAGTACAGGTTCAAATTGATTAATTTCAGTATAGTGTTTCACACTGGATAATAATGCCTTTCTAGATTTTGAACTAAGTTTGGGAATGTGAATATAAGCAGAGTACATTTATGCATGTGTGCTTATGTCATATTCAAAATTATTATTTTATTCTCTAATTAAAAATACAATAAAACCTACTTAGGAATAACAAATAGTTGTTTGCTCATATTGTTCAGTCCCTCTTGGTATGTCCATGCTTGTATATTCATGCTGTCTAGCCTTCTTGTGTTCCATACAAATAAACTCATGTCACTCAACTGTCTGATGTTCATACTTGTGTAGTCATGTTGCTCAGTCTCTTCTAAGTCCATATTTATATACTCATGTTGTTCAGCCCTTGTGTGTCCATACTTATATACTCGTGTAATTCAGCTTTTGTGTGTCCATACTTACACACTTGTGTAGTTCAGCCCCTGTGTGTCTATACTTACATACTCATAGTTCAGCCCTTGTGTGTCCATACTTATATACTCATAGTTCAGCCCTTGTGTGTCCATACTTATATACTCGTAGTTCAGCCCTTGTGTGTCCATACTTATATACTCGTAGTTCAGCCCTTGTGTGTCCATACTTATATACTCGTGTAGGCCAGTCCTTGCGTGTCCGTACTTGTATTTCTATTTGTCATACTCACTATTGAGAGCAGTATTGCAGCCTCTACAATATTTATTAGCCTTTTCATTCATATTCTTAGTATTGAGTTGTTTTGTATTGAAAGTTGTTAACTAAATATAAATTTATATTATATACTTGTACTGAGATAACCACTTTATTATCAAGTACTTCTTATTTCTAATATTGCTTTTATTTAAAATAGAATTTTTATATTGCTAGTTAAACTAGTTTTCTATTAGTGTTTGAGATGTTTATTTCATCCTTTTAACTTTGTTCTTGTCCTGTTTTACTCTTTCTTTAAATGTGGAGGATCTTGTTTCTTTTTTTATTTTTTATTCTTTATTTTTTATTTTTTTATTTTTATTTTTTATTTTTTTATTTTTTATTTTTTGGTTTTTCGAGGTAGGGTCTCACTCTGGCCCAGGCTGACCTGGAATTAACTATGTAGTCTCAGGGTGGCCTTGAACTCAAGGCAATCCTCCTACCTCTGCCTCCCAAGTGCTGGATTAAAGGCATGCGCCACCACGCCCGGCTCAATCTTGTTTCTTTTTTAAATCTATTCATTTACTTGAGAGAGACAGTAAGTATGGGCACCACAGGGTCTCCTCTATCATTGTCAAAGAACTCCAGATGCATGTGCCACTTTGTGCATCTGGCTTTACATGTGTACTGGGGACTTGAACTTAGACCATCAGACATTGCAGGCAAATACCTTTAACTGATGAGCCATCTCTCCTGTTTTAATCTAATGGCACTGTATTATTCTGATTAGTTACCTGTCATGTGCAAATAGTGTTTAATTTTGCTAAAGACTTGCTAATAGCATTTTGCATTAGGGTTCTCTAGAGAAACAGAACCGATAGAATAAATTGTTTTAAAAGGGAATTTATTGGATTAGCTTATGACAGTCCAGCAATAGCAGTTTGCGGACTTGAGAGTCAAGGAACCTATTAGCTGCTCAGTCCACGAGACTGGGTACCTCAGCAGACCCAATCCCGCACTGAAGGCCTTATAAGCTTCTTGGAGAGACACTGCTCTTCAGCCCATGCTGGTCTTCAGTCCACACTGGAAAGCAGCAAGCAGCACTAGCAGCCAGATGGGAAGAGAGGATACTTTCCTTCCCAGAACTTCTTTAGATAAAGCTCCCCCCTCCCCCCAGGGGCTGCCCACTCTGGACAATGGGCTCACCCTGAGGGAAGGATTCCTCCTTTAGTTACTCCTTCCTAGAAGCAACCTCAGAGACCCACTTATGAGGAATGTCTGTGGATTCCTAAACAGATCAAGTTGGCACAAACTTAATCATCACACATTTCTTATCATTCTTCATAGTATTTCAGACCTCCCTCTTTGGGTCTTTCTCCTGTCATTTGATTCCATCCTATAGAGGTTTTCTTTTTTATTTATTTATTTTAAATTTTTTTATTAGACTTGGACATATTTAGTATATAAACAACACATGTGTCTTGACCAACTTAAGATAGTGAGTCCTATAAAATCAAACAAGTTAAATACTTTCAACATGTAAAGGCACAGAGTAAACATTTTTAACTATATAAGGAATAGAAAGGAGAGACTAGAACAATGCAAACTCAGTCACCATCAGCAGTCATCAAACTTCTGCAGTTCAAGTTCAATATAACCCGAGATTGACAGTCTCCAGGTTTTCCAATTTCATCCCTCTAGCTGGGCAGAGTAGCCAGGGAAAACTACCATCTCAGGCCAACACTGCACTCCATGGTAGCCCTTTTACACAGTCCTGGTATATCCAAAACATCTTCAGGTCTCCATGCAAACCATGGTCCGTCTTCCAAAGGCTCTTCCAGCCTATTCCTGAGGGTCTTCATGGCCTGGCTCATGCTGCATCTCAGCAGTGGCTCCTGGAACCGTGTGCAATTCATGACCACTCCATGCATTTTTCATGCTTCCAAAATTAATATCAGGTGTGCAGGACACAGACATAATCTTAATCCAGGGACAAAATAAATCACAGCCTTGAAAAGCAGGTTCCTTCTCCAGTCAACTCTTTCCAAAAGAGTCTGTATTTCTAACTGTCTTTCCTCAGGCATCCTCTCTATTGTTTTAATGTCAAGCAATTGGGCCACTTTTCTTCCACATTTCTTAAGATTGCTAATGTGTTTGAATAACAGCTCCAGTAACCTAAAACTAGTATCAGTGTCTCTAATTTTAACTTGCTTGAGGTTTTCCAACTTAAAATCTTAAATCTCTTAGTCCAATATCTTTAGCCAAGCACATCAGTCCATTACAAATTTAATCTTGATCAAACTCTCTGGGCCTGGGCAGCAGAACATAGCCAGCTCTTATGCCAGTAGCCCAGTTCCAACAAAGTCCTCTGCAGTCTTTCCTTCCCCTTGGAAAACTCATAAGCCAAGCCTCAAAGTTCAATACTTAGCATTCTCAAACTCTCATCAGAATAGTCCATAAATTTTGGCTTACCACTCCAGAAGGAATCTTCAGGTGTAAGCACCAAGTCCACTCCCATTCCTCCAAAACAAAGGTTCCAAAAGACGAACATCCACATGGTCAGGTTCATCTCACCCCACTCTCAGTACCACTTCTGTAGCAGACAGCTTCAGGCTTGCTGAGATGAACTTCCAGACCAGGCACGATTATGGAGGAAGGGATATTATTTATTGAGGCTTACAGATCCAGGGTAAGTTCCATAATGGCAGAAGAAACTGGCCTGTCTTTTACAGGACCAAGCAAGAGAGAGAAAAGCCACCAGCCACACAGCACAGCACACTTCAGGAACTCCCACTAGGCACACTTTGCATATCTTTACAATGGAATCTCAAACCCACCACCACACCTTAAGATCCGCCCAGTGACATTGCCTCCAGCCAGGTGGCTGCAGATACAAACAACAAACTAATAAAACACTGAATATATTGGGGGCCATCTATTCAAACTCCACAGTAGTGTTCTAAATAGTTTAATATATTGCATGTATTATTACAGTTCGGCCATAGGAGTAATCATGAGTAACTTTTAATGACCTGAAATATGTATAAACAAGTAAAGTAATGGCTAAGCTTTTTCTTAACATTCTTCATTTGTTGTTTCATTTTTGAATTTATCAAGAAAAGAATCCTGGGTGTTGTATAATTGCTGCAGTGTAAATACAATACGACTCTTCTCTTTTAAAAATGGTTCATTTCTATGAAACAAATGAAGTATAAATAAAAAAGTAAATAAAGCCTGTAGTTTTAATTGGAGCTAGAACTAGGAGGTATTCCTTTGGGTTTTGTGTTCAGTTTTTATTTTTTGACAAGTTCACAGAAGTCATTATCTAAACTGTGGTTAATTCATAGGACATTTTGGCTTCCTGTGTTATCTTTGTTAATCTTGCACTCTTATTTGCTTTACTAGAAAAATTTCAGATGAGATATGTAATTTATGAAACTTGAAGGAATATCACAATTTCTAAATAATAATATAATTATTTTAACTGACCTTAAAATGTCAGATAAAAGATATAAGAAATGCACTTGTAGTTGACATTAATGGTGTCTTATACTTTTTCTAAAAGGAACTATTTGTATTAATTAGTTGAAAACATAATTATAATGATTATTACACAAAACCCAGCTCTACTAAGGTCTTAAAGAGCAAATGCTACACATAGGTTTCAATAGTAATTAGAGTGGAAGTCACTGATTTTATTTCATTTCACTTATTTATTTATTTTGGCTACAGGATAAAGAAAAGATCATATCAGCATGTGTTTCTCACCGACCTTGGACAGCAGTAATTAGACACAAGTAAATTTGATGGCGCCTGTGCTCGAGGGCTAGTCAGCTGTGCCCCAGTAATTATATTTTTTTTAAGTATGAAGGTTTTCTTAACATATCAAAAAGTTACAGAACAGATTTTCTATTTATGTTTTAGGTAAATAACCACAGAGTACTTGTATTAGCACAGGAGACTACAGACAGGATGAGAAGACTGCCGAGCAGCACAATAATTACATCTGTGTCCTGTGTTCATCAGCATCTCCATGACTGCAAACTACTTCTGTACTTTACCCCCTTCATTCAGTTTTGTTCACTGTAAAAGTTCAGGGTTCACTTAAATTACATGTATTTAAACAAGTAAATACATTATGTTTATTTTTTATTTTTTATTAACAACATATTTTGTATGGCTACATCATGTGTTGGTCCTCAGTGGGGTTGCAGATATTCCCCATAGGATTGTGGGAGCAGCAGTCAGTTGTTGGGGGGAGGGAGTGCCTATGGGCATGATGTCCCAACCTGTGGCTCTTAAAATCTTTTCACTCCCTCTTCTGCAAATTTCCTTGAGCTGTGATGAGTGTGTTTTAAGTCTAGTTCAGGCTTGGGAGCCTCTGGATATCTGCTTTGGAAAGTGTTGAGTATCCTCAGTGTCTGTCTCCTTCACCCTGGTGCTGATTATCAGGTTCACCGTGGAAGCAGCACACTTGTTCCCCAATTCCTCCGTGGTTTCAGCTGTGGTTTGGCTGAAATGCAAGGGGTAGTTGATCTCCTCAGATCTTGCTAACTTCTGAAAAACAAAAAGAGATTCTTCAACAGAGAGTGAAGTCAGCATAGATTAAATGGTATAAGAATTATTAATTTAGGGAGGGTTGGATGTATGTAGCCCCTCTTTTAGCCAAGGACTAGTAAGAGCTTGACACTAGAGAGCATAATCTTTGTCTCCATGGGATTGTAACCTATTGGTTACAATTGGTTCCCAATTCTAGATATGAGTTCCTTTACACTGAGCAGGTCTCTTAGCCAATCAGAAAGCTATTGGTTACCCACCAAGCCTGTATGCTACTATTGCACTGGTGTGTACATCCTGTCAGGTTGTTGCTTCTTGAGTACTTTAGGCCTCTGGTTGCTCACACTGTTGTTGGCCATTTTCCCTTAATAGCTCATGTAGCGCTTTCTAGCACTAGACAGGCTAACTGTCTGGGGACTGGCTTTCTTCCAGATTCCAGCCAGGTCTCTTTATGCTCTGTTTCAGGAGCATATGGCGTCTTCAGTAATAGGGCCTTACCTTTTGCCTTAGGTGAATAATAAAGCGCTTTGACAGAAGGCTGTCTTGTTTGCAGGACCTCCTAGGTCTCTCCCATCAACAGCTCATGATGAGTAGCAACCAATTTTTGGTAGTAGGAGTTAAAGGCCAAAGACAAAAAAAAAAAAAAAAATTAAGTTTAAGCTTCATCCCATCCTCTGTAGGGCCCTTCTTTTCAGGTGCTCCCCCCTACCTTACTCCTGTTTAGTGTTATATTTTTTTAGGCTATCTTCAAGGATAACAGTTTCTATGGTACCAGTTCATTTTGAATTAGTTTTGTGTTTGTTTTCCCACACTCTTCACTTCCCCTCCCCCCAAACCCTTCCATCCCTGTTGTCTAGACCTTGAGTTGCCTATCAGGTATGTTAGCAACTCAAGTTGGTCCAGATTAGGAACCACAGATGAGTGAGACCATGTGGCATTTGTCTTTCTGTGATTGTGTGAGTTCACTGAGTATGATCTGTTCTAAGTCTGTCCATTTTTTTCTACAAATTTCGTTGTGTTGCTTTTTCTTAGTGCTGAGGAGAATTCTATTGTATAAATAAATGTACCACAACTTCATTATCCAGTCATCCAATGATGGGCACCTGGGTTGATTCCAGTTCTTGGCTATTATGAATTGAGCAGCTATAAACATGGTTGAGCAAATATTTCTGTTGTGAAGTGTGGGACATTTAGAATAAATGCCCAGTAATCTCTTGGCAGCTCTGTGTTCATCCTTTTCAGGAATCTTCATATTGATTTCCATAGCAGTTGTACAAGTTTACATTCCCACCAACAGTGAATGAAGGTTCCTCTTCCCCACATCCTTACTAACATTTGTTGTCATTTGATTTTTTAATGATTGCTATTCCTACTGGAGTAAGGTGGAATCTCATAGTTGTATTGATCTGCATTTCCCTAATGGCTAGGGATGTTGAACATTTTCTTAAGTCTATGTTAGCCATTTGTATTTCTTCCTCTGAGAACTCCCTATTCTCTGCCTCTTTTTTGGAGTCAGTTGTTTGATTTTTTTTTTTTTAATTCTTTAGTTTTTTGAGTATAGCTGGCAAAAAAATTTCTCTCATTCTTTGGGTTATCTTTTTAGCTTTATGAGATCCCATTGGTTTAGTGATTGTTTAATGTCCTAGGTTACTGGGCTTTTGTTGAGGAAGTCCTTCCCCACTTCTATATCATACAGAGTTTCTCCTATTTTGTCTTCCAGTAGAAGATTTTCAGGTCTTATATTGAGGTCTTTAATCCATTTGGACTTGAGTTTTGTGTATGGTGAGTGGAGTGGGTCCAGTTTTATTTTTCTACATATGGTCATCCAATTTGTCCAGCACCATTTGTCGAAGATGCTGTCTTTTCCCCAATCAATGTGATTGGCACCTTCACCAAAGATCAAGTAGCTGGAGTTACTTGGCCTGAAGTTCAGGTCTTTAATTCTGTTCCATTGGTCTGTAATTATGTTTTTGTGCCAGTGACATGCTGTTTTTGTTACTATTTCCTTGTAATATATCTTTAGATCAGGTATGGGATACCTCCAGAGGTGTTTCTTTTGCTGAGGATATGTTTGGATATCTGAGGCTAGCTGCCATTCCATTTGAATTTTGAGATCATTTTTTCTATCTCTATGAAGAATTATGATGGAATTTTTATTGGTATTGCATTAAATCTTTATATTGCTTTTAGTAAAATTGCCATTTTCACAATATTGTATTTTTCCAGGAGCATAGGAGGTTTTTCAATCTTTTCAAGTCCTTCTCAATTTCTTTCTTTTTTTTTTAAAATGTTTTCATTATATAGGTCTTTCACATCCTTGGTTAGTGTTATTCTAAGGTATTTAATTTTTTTGTTGCTATTTAAAATGGGATAGCCTCACTGATTTCTCTATATATTTGTTCTTTGCATATAAAAAGGCTACTAATTTTTATGTGTTGATTTTGTATCCTGCCACTTTACAGATAGAATTAATCACTTTTAGAAGTTTTGAGATGGAGACTTTAAGGTGATTTATATATATGATCATATCATCTGCAAATAGGACTAATTTGACTAACTTTCCAATTTGTATCCTTTTTCTTTCTTTCTCCTGTCTTTTTGCTTAGGCTAGGACCAGAGGTGAGAACAGGCACCTCTGTCATGTTCTAGATCTCAATGGAAATGCCTTGAGTTATTCCCCATTAAGTATTCATTTTAGGTAATTCTTTTTCAAGTCAAAGACTAAGTTCCATGTTGAAATATTAACACCATCACCCCTTCCCATGGAGAAGATACATAATCATTTTCTCCACAATCCCTAACTCCTGTTAAGTCACTGTTTCCATTTGGGAATTCTAACATTAAAATTTCACACCATTTTGAGAATTAAGTTAAAATAATAATCCAGAATGTTATTTGGAGTAGAAGTTATTTTAACTTCAATTGTGTTGCTATTTAAAATATGACTTAACTTGCTCATATTTTTTAGAAACAGCTCTGTGTAAAGATGCTAGACTGTGTTTATTTAAGAATGTGTTTAAAAGGAGTATAAAACAAATGATTGAATCACCCAAAGACTTAAACAAATGACCCTACTATGAAGTTGACAGTATCGGCTTATGGGAAGGCTCCATGGCATATGGCATCATTATTCATTCATCCAACTCTTTAAAGAGGCAGGTTCTCACTCCAGCCTAGGCTATCTACAACTTATTCTATAGTGCAGACTGGCCTCAAACTCATGAAGATCTTCCTCCCTTAGCCTCTTGAGTGCTGAGATTATAGCTATGAGCCACCATACCTGGCTTCTACTCTTTTAAGCATTTGAATTTCATGCTGATTCAATTTACTGATGTCAAAGAGGTTGAGATTACTAATAACTTTTGTAATAATAGAATCAAATTACTGATTCATACTCAGTGTCTTTAATCTAGGAACTACATCTGAGCAGATAAAATGTGACAACAGCTATGCATATGTAGAATGGAAGATAAATTGTTACACGCAAGTACTTGAGAAAATAGTCTTAGCAGTTTCTGTATTACACTTCATATGTGTCAGTTGTTCATTGTGGCTTACATTAACAAGTTATTGTCTAACAAGTTTAATATTTAATATTGCGCTTTGTTACAAGGATTTCCCTTTGTGGAGATTACAGCTCTAAAAAGAAGGTAGTATATACCTTGACTTTACAGAAGATACTCATAAACATGAAATATTTTCTTTTGTCATATTTTTCTTTATTTCCTACTATGAAAGAACTTTTTCTCCACAAAGGAAGCAAGGTTGTATTAAAACATGACACAGAAACGACTTACATTCAGTGAGTGAGGAGGACATACAATACTGCCATATGAGGACTATTTAGAAGAGTTACGTGTAGCCTGAGGTGGAAGCAGCAGGTTACTGGGCCAAGGAGAACAGGAAATTTTTATAACAATCTGCAATAATCTACAGTATTTAAAAGTCAGATAGTAGTTCCTATGTCTTCACAGAATAATTCTAAGAGCAAGAAGTTCATAGTTGAGCAGGATTAATTTGCTCGGGGAATCTTGGAGTTCTCATACAGTGGTATAGTAGGATGCCCAAACCCTAGTGTGGATTTCAAGTGTCTCCCCCCCCACCCACCCTCATGCTTTTTCTGCTTAATACTCCTCTGCATGATGAAACAGAAGGTCCCGAAATGGCCTAGCTTCATACTCTTTCCTATGTGGAAATTCCTTCCTCTCATGGCTTGGCTTTACTCTTTAAGGAGAAAAAACTTGCTTCCTTATATGATTTCATAGTAATATACTACTGACTATGAAGGTAGTTCTACAAAAATTTTCATAAAATAGTTAGGTCAAGGGCAAACAAATATCTACTACTCAGTAAGCATACTGTCCAAAACTCAGCATGTTGAAGTGAATATATAAAATTTATCTCCTTACAGTAAGATCTGATGTAAACACAGTTAAGAAATTTGCAGCTTTTTGATTCCATTTCATAAATTAAAAAAATGTGTTTGGCCCCCTTTTTGTTCATTGCCTGATGGTCTAGTGGTCTTTTCTTGGTTTGGGAGTTTAGCTTCCTTCCTTGCTGTTTCTGTGCCTGTCTATGGTCAGCTTTTTCTTCTCATGCAAAGGTAACCTATACTTCTTGAGTGCTGTAGTTTTTCTTCAGGTTTTCACATATGCTTTTTGAAAGTTACTCACCCTCTGGATTAACTTTAAGAGATGACCAAAACACAGTGTAGAGAACAAAAGGAAAATTGTCCCTGAAACTTTGTTTTCATTACTTAGCAAGTTTTACAATTAATGGCAGAAGTTTCTCTCGTGGCCTTTCCTCCTGAAGACTGTGCTTATTTATTTTTCCCAACAGTCTCATGTGACCTTGTTAAAAGCTTCATGTAATTCCCAAATAAATTACATTTACTGGTTTGCTTCTATCTAGTATTTTATTGACATTTCCAGATAAGTTTAATAGGATGGAGAGAAACAGTATGCTCTTTATAGACTCAGTGGGTGATTTGACCTCTGCTGGTTCACCTTATCCTGATGTGGAAGGAAGCTATCCTTAATTAGTCTCTATCAGTTTCTCCACTATCAACAAGAGAGCCACTGGTCTGTGCCTCTATAAATCTTAATTTTATTGTTTCTTTTCTTTAAAAAGAGCTTCATATGTACTAAAGTGTACTGTTTAGAAGCAGTTATTGGTGTTTGAATACATTGCATAGGCTCATCTGCAGCTCAACCATTTCATACTTTATTTCCCTCAGAAACTCTCAGTTGAATACCATCTGGCCATGGTGATTTATAGCTGTACAATTTCTCAATTTGCTCCATTATTTCCTCCTAGGAGATTGTGCTCTGTGACTACCCCACTGATTGTTCTTAGAAAGTGCCCTTGGCATAGTCTCTTCCCACCACTCTGCAAAGCCAAGGTCAGTGTGTACTAAAGAGGAAATTTTTCTGCTCCTCATCTTCTTGCTGGAGGTTCTGCTTGCCTGACCAGAAGCTTGGTGTAAGACCGGCCTCTCCTGTCCTATGTAGTCCTCCTGTTTGTTTGTTGTTGTTGTTTTGTTTTGTTTTGTTTTGTTTTGTTTTGTCTTACTATTATCCACATTTCATTGTTTTTCCTGCCAGTACAATTTTGGTGTCTAATTTTTGTAAATATAATAAGATGTTCTAGATCCTTTCAACATATTCATAAATGCCTCTATGGAATTATTTCCACAGGTTTTTCTTCTGGCCTTTTGGACACTATCACAGTGCATGTCTCTCACCACTTCCATCCTCTATTCTCTTCTAAGCAGCCCAGGCTGTTTCCAGACTCCTCACTTCTCGCTTGGAGGGCTGCTAACCAGATTTCCTTCAGATTTTTAATGCCAACTTTTTAAAATCTCACCTTTCAGGTTAGCACTCACAGACGCCCATGTTAATTAGAATATGTGTCTTAGATGTGCAGCCTTCCTCTTGCTGGTTCCACTCCTACGCAGCCTTGCCTTGTGGTAGTTCCAAAACATCACTTTAATCCCATTTCTCTCTTGTAACTACTTAGATGAGCCAAGGTGCTGCATGTTAATTATTTCTCCCACCTATGTACTCTGCTGTCATTCGTTTGGATAATAGTGATCATAATAAAATCATTCATTGTAATAGCCTTCCTAGAAAAGAGTGCTGAGCAGAAAAGGTTAAAAGCAATTTATGTTATTCTTTCATATTATGTAGCTAACATAACAATTTTTATACTTGAACTTTGTTCAAATAATTATTTTGTTTAAAAAAGATTACTTAATTTCAAGTAGAGTTAATTGTGATTGAAGTGTATTCTATCTTCATTCAGAGTAATTTATTACAGAATTTTTAAACTTTAAGTATTGAAGCATCAAAAGTTCAGTTTTATAATTACAAAAGTGCATTATAAATTGCATCATATTTTCAACTTACTAAAACAAAACCAAGTATTAAATATCAAATTCAGATTATGCACGATACAGTCTTTAGTTTTTTGAAATAAAAATACTATCAGTCACACAGCTACTTATCTCTAAATAAAATCATCATTTGCTCGGTCTTATAAATGGAGGTACAGATTATAACAGCAGAAGAAAGACATGCTGATGTTACTCATTTAATTATTACACAGTGCCCCTTCTCCAGGAAGTCAAGTTATCCTAGTAGGTTGTATAATTATTTGGTGCTGGTACATGTTGGTTCCTTGAACTTTTGAATAGATTAGGATTTTATCCATCATAGATGTGTTTTGTATATACCTTTATCTTCATATATATGATATGTATGGATATTTATCTTAAATATGTATATGTGTGTATATTGGAGTACTTGGGTTAATATATAAATTTTAAGAAACATGTACTAAATTTTAATTTTAAAATCCAAATATCTTAATTTCCACCAATAGTTCTAATTATTCACAAGTAAATAGGAGAGGATACAATTATAATGCATGCTATTATAAAAGTTAACTCTGTATAACATAATGGATATATCAGACAACTTACCCTAAAATAATTTCCATAAATATAATAATTCATTGAAAACTGCTTCTAAAAAGTAATTCAATGAGACATTGTGTGTTTCTTTATGTAGCAGTTATTTTATCTAATGACTGTACTACATAGGAATTTATGTTTGGTACTGTAGTACAGATATACCTTACTTGGCCTAACAGGAAAATGAGATATCCTACTGTAGTTGAGAATTCAACACTTATGTACTAAAACTACCTGAAACAAAGATGTACTCTAACATTTATATGGCTTATCCTATAATGAGTCATCGTATATAGGTGTATATATAGGTAGTATTATATTGGTTGGTCTATCAGTATTTATAGCCCAATTTTTATACATTCACAAAATAAGCGCAGATAAGAATTAGGTGAGGTTTTGCATCTTTCCATGAAAACGGAGGTAGACTATAACCAGCATTCTTCAATTGCGTGCAACTCACAAGACAGCCTTTTTTTAAAAAGTTTGATTCTGTCTCTAAAAAAACATAATTAACTTCACAAATATTATTCATATGGATATAGGAATACTATTTTTTTACATTTACAATCCTAACATTTTCTTATTTCTTATTCCACAATCTATTGAGTGTAGATAGATGACTTAAAGATGTCTTAAAGGAAATAATTAGATGCCAGTGCTTATATCACCATCTTGCAAGAAGTGTGACAAGACCACCAGGCAAGGATGTGCACTCTTGCAGCTTCTAGTCAGCATAATACCATCCAGAAATTTTAGCCAGAATAAGTAAGCAAAAAATAAAATGAAAATAATCCAAGTCATAAAGGAAGAAGCATAACTATTTCTACTTAAAAATGACATGAACAAATGCATAGAAAACTCTAAAGACAGCCAAAAATTGAAACTAAAGAAAGTCAGTAAATCTATAATAGAGAAAATCAACACAAAAATCAGTTGCATTTCTGTGTACAAATAATGAATGATTAAAAATGCAGAGATGGCTGCATAGGAGTCATGCCAGTCTAGTTTAGGGAAGGATTTAAGCAAAACAAAATACACTCTTTTTCCAAAAAGTGAAGTTGTACAGGTTTTTATTGGCCACAGCAGAAAAGCAAGAGACTCAGATCTATCAGAAAGGAGGAAACCAGCCAGAATCCTGCTGAGGCACTTGCAGACCTGGACCTGATCCACATGGATCACCAAGGCTGCCCGGCAGGAGTAGAGACCAAACAAGGGGATTTTTCCAACCTCATCAGCTTCCTTGCAAAGTCAAGAAACCTAAAGGGGAAACAGCAGAGATTAGATGAGGAGCTGCTGAAGGGGACACAGGCAGGACCAGCTGAGTAGTTCCAGTATAACTCTAGGCTTCCTTCACTTTCCCACCCCCAACCAACAGCACCAGGCCCCTCCAGAGAATGCATTCAGCCCCTGGTGGCAGGGCATCCAGCACAGCTAATCAGAAAACATTGGATTCATAGCACAACACAGAGGGATGGAAGTGGGCACTCAGCATTAATGAGATTTGAAAACACCCCAAAAGGTAATGGGGCCGACTGACAAAAAAGCAGGTATATAAACCTGCATTGGAAGTGCTAATCTCTCTTTCCATGTCAGGGCAGGTTATGGGTTCTATATCCTTGGCTGGCATTACCATTCTCAATTATGCTGTATGTATTTGGGGGTTGACTATTGTTGCCTCTGATGCTTTCAGATTCATAGGGCTTTTGTCTA
This sequence comes from Orientallactaga sibirica, assembly GCA_036365145.1. NCBI lineage: Eukaryota > Metazoa > Chordata > Mammalia > Rodentia > Dipodidae > Orientallactaga > Orientallactaga sibirica. The sequence goes on along the minus strand of JAEOAD010000006.1, from coordinate 35,581,589 downwards.
TTTCTTCTGCCACTATTGTGGACAGGGCCTGGTTGAGACCCAGGCTGACCTGGAACCCATTTCAGAACAGAAATCTCAACCTCCCAGCTGATAGGATTAAGTGTGTAGAGCAACACACACCGTAGGGATTGTAGCTTTATAAAGTTATCTGTTTGTTTTAGTCCCCACACTTGCATACTCTGTGCTGGTTTTTATTGAATGTGTATATTGCTCAGTTGAATTTTAGAATATGCCAGTAAATTGCTCCACCCAGCTCACTAGAATACTTGAATAGCAGGCAAAATTAACACCTAGGATTATTTCTGTCATTGGATTGGAGTGCAAGAGCTACACTTGGTACCTTAAACTCCTACTCTGAAGGCACATAAAGTTGGATTTCCAAATTTAAAAGCACCACACATTACTAGAAAACCAAAGTATCAAATCAACTCAGGATGCAGAAATGTCAACATTATAATACAAGAAACACAGAGTCAAGACAATACATTCCCACCAAAAGTTATAAATCCAGCAGAAATTATCACCAATGAGACAGTTTTAGATGAAATGCCTGACAGATTTCAAAAAAATGAGTTTATCTATTCTTGAAGAAAACAAAGGAATTAAAGAAGAAAACAGACTTCTGAAGGAATTCTAAGAGAACACAGGAAACCAGCTTAGTGAAATAAGGATGTCATTATAAGACATGAGTAAGGATATAGAATACTGAAGAAATACCAGGCAGAAATACTCGCACTGAAAAACACAGTCAAATAAAAAACTCAGTGAAAAGTCTCACCAGTAGAAGGGATGGAGATAACAGAATATCTAAACTAGAAGATCACGTGGCAGATTTAATACAGTCTAACAAAGAGAAAGACAATCTGATGGGAAGGTATGAATGGGAAATTCAAGAGATCTGGAACACTATGAAAAGATCAAACATAAGAATTCAGAGTATAGCCGGGCGTGGTGGTGCACTCCTTTAATCCCAGCACTCAGGAGGCAGAGGTAGGAGGATCACCAAGAGTTCGAGGCCACCCTGAGACTACATAGTTAATTCCAGGTCAGCCTGGACCAGAGTGAGACCCTACCTCGAAAAACCAAAAAAAAAAAAAAAAAAAAAAAAAAAAAAAAAAGAATTCAGAGTATAGTAAAAGGAGAAGAATTTCAATCCAGAGACTTAGTAGGCATTATCAACAAAATCATAGAAAAAAATTTTCCCCAAATTGGGAAAGAAATTCCATTGCAGATACAAGAAGCTTTTAGAACACCAAACAGACAAAACCTGGAAAGAACCTCTCCTTGCCATGTTACAATTAAACTACTAAACACACAAACCAAAGAAAATATATCAAAAGCAGTTAGAAAAAGCAAATCTGAAAGATAATAACTGTCAACCAAGATTACTTTATCCTGAAAAGCTATCGATATAAAGTGAAGGCTAAATAAGGACATTTCACAACAAAAACAAGCTAAAGGAATATATGACAACTAAGCCAGCTCTACAGAAAATACATGAAGGAATCTTTATGCTGAAGAGAAAGCAAAACACACACATGAGGAAACAGGAAAAAAATAAACCACACTCAAAAATTTTTCTACATTTTTCTTAGCAGCACATGGAACATTGCCCAAAATAGACCATATATTAGGACACAACGCAAATCTTAACAAATACAGGAAAATTGAAATAATCCCTTGTACTCTGTCTGACCATAATGAGATTAAGCTACAAATCAGCAGCAAGAAAAACTAAAGTATACAGAAATTCATGGAGACTAAACAATACACTATTGAAAGATGAATGGGTCACTGAAGAAATCAAAAAGAAATCAATAAATTCATAGAATTTATAGCTCTCAGTGCCTACACTAAGAAATTAGAGAGTTCACAAGTAAACAATTTAATGCTTCATCTTAAGGCCTTGGAAAAAGAAGAACAAGGCAAACTGAAAATCAGTAGATGGGAAGAAATAATAAAGATTAGGGCAGAAATTAATGAAATAGAAACCAAAAAAAAAAAAAAAACAATCCAAAGAATCAATGAAACAAAGAGTTGGTTCTTTGAAAAGATAAACAAGATTGATAAACCCTTAGCAAATCTGACCAGAAGAGAGAAGAGACAAAAATTAATAAAACTAGAGATAAAAAAGGCACTGTTATAACAGACACCATACAAATTCAGAAAATCATAAGGACATACTTTGAGAAGTATGAAGTTTGAAAATCTGAAACAAATGGATGATTTCCTTGATTCATATGACCTACCAAAATTAAATCAAGATGAGATCAACTATTTAAGTAGATGTATAACATGTACAGAGATCCAAGCAGTTATAAAAAGTCTCCTAACTAAAATGAGTCTAGGCCCAGATGGATTCACTGGTGAATTTTACCAGACCTTCATGAAAAAACTAACACCATTGCTTCTCAAACTTTTCCATAAAATAGAAAAGGGAAGAATACTCCCAAATTCCTACAAGCAGCACCCTGATCCCAAAACCAGAGAAAGACAGAACAAAAAAAGAAAATTGCAGATCAATCTCCCTGTTGAACATGGATGCAAAAATCTCAACAAAGTACTGGCAAACAGAATACAAGAATATATCAGAAAGATCATTCACCCTGACCAAGTAGGCTTTATCCCAGAGATTCAGGGATGGTTCAATATATGCAAATCGATAAACATTAATACACTATAAATGGACTGAAGGACAAAAATCACATGATCATGTCAATAGATGCAGAAAAGGCACTCAACAAAATCCAACATCCCTTTGTAGTAAAAATATTACAGAAACTGGGAATAGAAGGAACATAACACAACATAAGAAAAGCTATTTATGGCAAACCTACAGCCAACATAATACTAAATGGGGAAAATCTTGAAGCTTTTCCACTAAATTCAGGAACAAGACAAGGGTGTCCACTGTCCCCTCTATTATTTAATATAGTACTGGAAGTCTTAGCTATAGCAATAAGATGAGAAATACTCATAAAAGAGGTTAAAATTGGAAAGGAAGAGATCAAATTATCATTATTTGCAGATGGTATGATTCTAGACATAAAGGACCCTAAAGACTCTACCAGCAAACTGTTAGAGCTGATAAATGCTTTTAGAACGTAGCAGTATACAAAATAAACACACAGAAATCAGTAGCTTTCCTATATAGTAACAAAAAACATGCAGAGGATGAAATCCAAGAATCTCTTCCATTCACAAATAAAGTGCCTTGGTTTACCTAACCAAGGAAGTGAAGGATTTCTACAATGAGAACTTTAAAACACTCAAGCAAGAAATTGCAAAAGACACTGGAAAATGGAAGGACATCTCATGTTCTTGGATTGGAAGAATCAATATTATGAAAATGTCAATCTTACCAAAAGCAATCTACACATTTAATGCAATAACCATTAACATTCAATGGCATTCTCAGAAATAGACAAACATTCCTAAAATTCATTTGGAAGAACAAAAAACCTCAAATAGACTAAACAATTTTGAGCAACAAATATAAGGCTGGTGGTATCACCATACCTGATATTAAGCTATATCACAAAGCTGTAGTAACAACAACAGCATGGTACTGGCACAAAGACAGACATGTAGATCAATGGAACAGAATAGAGGACCCAGATGTTAATCCAGGCAGCTACAGCCATCTGATTTTTGACAAAAATATTCATTAGAGAAAAGACAGCCTCTTCAAAAGTGGTGCTGGAAAAACTGAGTATCTATATGTAGAAGAATGAAAATAGATCCTTATTTTTCTCCATGCAAAAGAATGAAGTCCAAGTGGATAAAGGATCTTAATATCAGACCTGAAACTGCTAGAGGAAAAAGTAGGGGAACCCTTCAACATGTTGGCATAGGCAATAACTTTCTGAATATAACCCCAGTTGCTCAGGAAATAAAACCACTAATCAACCACTGGGATCTTGTGAAATTACAAAGCTTTTGTGCAGCAAAGGACACTGTGAATAGAGCAAAGAGGCAACCTACAGAATGGGAGAAAATCTTTGCCAGCTATATATCTGTGAGAGGATTACTATCCAGAATATATAGAGAACACAAAAATCAAAACAATAAGAAATCAAACAAGCCAATTAAAAACTGGGCTGTGGAACTAAATAGAGAGTTCTCACCAGAAGAAATACAGATTGCATAAAAACATCTAAAAAAGAGTTCTACATCCTTAGCCATCAGGGAAATGCAAATTAAAACTACTTTCAGATTCCATCTCCTGTCACAATGGCTACCGTCAAGAAAAATAACAATAAATGTTGAGGATGCAGATAAAGGGGAACCCTTCTACACTGTATGTAGGACTATAGTCTGGTACAATCATTGTGGAAATCAGTGTGGAGGTTCTTGAGATAGCTAAAAATAGATTTACTATATGATCCAGCTATAGCCCTACTAGGCATATAGCCTGATGACTCTTCTCACTACCATGTTTATTGCTGCTCTGTTCACAATAGCTAGGAAATAGATCCAGCCTAGGTGTCCCTCAGTACACAAATGGATAATAAAGATGTGGTACATTTATACAATGGAGTTCTATTCAGTGGTAAAGGAAAGATGAAATTATGAAATTTGCAGAAAAATGAATGGATCTGGAATGGATTATACTAAATGAGGTAACTCAGGCCCAGAAAGCCAAACATCACATATTCTGTCTCATATGTGCATCCTAGCTATAAATGTGTAGACTTGTGTGTGAGCTGGAACCAAAAATAAATAGCAGAGGCCAATAAGCTAGAAAAAGGATATAAGGGAGGGAAGAGAGGTTGGGATTCAAGGAGATGTAAGTACAAGAACAGATTACAGGGAGTGGAATGGCCTAAGTGAGGCCAGGGAAGAGACTGAGTAAAAGAAGGTTGGCAGAGGGTCAATCAACATTCAAGATATTCTGAATATGATATATGAAAGCCTACTTTTTTGGATAATGGCATATCCAGAAGCCATTGACTGCTACTAGCAAATTTCCAGTGCCAGGGATGGAATACCTACCAGTGAATTGTTGGGAGGTCCCTGTTGCCTCCAAAACTTTACAGGCTATTGCCAAGGCCCTTGGTTTTCCTTGAGAAACAGATGGTAAGACCCTATTGCTGAAGACTTCACATGCCTGGGCCTCAAGGTCACTGAGAAATCAAGTTGGTGCTGAGCTGAAAACCTTCTCCCTATAGACTAGCCAAATGAAAGCTGGAAAAAGCTGCATTGCATATAGTCCTACGGAAGACAGACATCATCAGTGGTGAAAACAGTGGACACTGGAAGCCTCAGCTTAGGTCAGACAGGTAAAATGACTGAACAGGTGCAATAGTGGCATGTCTGCTCTGAGGGAATCCCAACTGCTCTCTAATTGGACTGGAGGCCACTCTATGGAAGGGAATACATGCCTGGAACTGAAATCCTATAAGTCTATGGAAGGGGAGGTCATGAGCCTTAGGGGTATAAAACTTGCTCTTGACTGGCTAAATGCATGTATTAATTATTCTCACCAAACTTCCATGAAAGCACTACACTTACTGTTCATATTCATATATTAATGCTACTCTCACTTTTGGGTAGAGAAGCCTCTCTTTTCAGATGGCAGTGACCACTGGGATGACCCAAAAGGCAACATAGTGCTGAGAAGTGACAGAAGGGTGTCCAGCACTAGCACATCTCTCACCCTCCAAGGCTCAGGGTCCATTGCAGAAAAGGTGGCAGAAAGAATATAAGAGCCAAAGGAAGGGTACTACTCCTTACAATGCAACTGTCCAGACAGAAATTGGCCTCAATATCCATGACTTTGCAATACCCACCAACACCTTCTTAAGACCCTCATAATAGGAGAAAAAGACAATGACATCAAAATTAAAGAGAGACTAATGGAAAGAGGGAGGGGATATGATGGAGAGTGTAGTTGTGAAGGAAAATGGGGGGTAGGGAAATGTTATGGTTTTATAGATGATGGTTTATAGATGTATAGATGTTGTCAATAAAAAAAAATTTTAAGAAATGAAATACAGGGCTGGAGAGATGGCTTAGCGGTTAAGGCAACTGCCTCCTAAACCTAAGAATGCTGGTTCCAATCTCCAGCATTTCCAATCTCCAGGTCCCACGTTTAGCCAGATGCAAAGTGACACAAAGGTGCAGTGTTGCATTTGACCACGAGGGGGCGCATGCATCTGGATTTCTTTCGCAGCCACTGAGAGGCTGCTGCTGCACCCATCTCTATCTGTCTTCCTCTCCCTCTCTCTCTCTGTCTCTTTCTGTCTCTCTCCAAAAAAAAAAAAAAAAAAAAAAAAAATGAAATACAAAAAATCCCATTCATAATTCCAACAAAATGAATATGTACCATGAAATTTATTTTGAAAATAAGGAAATTGAAGAACACAAAAAAATGGATTGTTGAAGATGGCATCCGCCTAACCTTGCCTCACCTCACAGGGAAGTAAAGGCAAGACCATTAAAGTTCAAGGGATTTTTTAAGGGGGTTTCTGGCTCTTGCATGCTTCCAGAGGGAGGGGGTGGATGAGAAAAATAGGAAATCCACTGATTCCCACGCTCTCGGGCTGGCACCATTGCTGGTTAGGACCCTCCCTAGCTGGACAGAGGCCCTCACACCATTGCAAATCAGGTCCCACCAAGCCTGCTTGAGCCCCATGGCCAGTCAGGGCCCATCCTAGCTGGCCAGAGCCCCACATGCCATCACAGGTCAGGTGCTGCTCTTGCTGGCCAGATCCCCACATGCCATCGCAAGTCAGGTCCTGCCAGGCCTGCCCGAGTCCCATCACCAGTCAGGTGCATCCATCACCGGTCAGGTGCTGCCCTTGCTGGCCAGAGTCCTGTATGCCATCGCAGGTCAGGTCCTTCCCTAGCTGGCCAGAGGCCCATCCCTGGTCAGGTCCTTCCCTACCCTTCCTGAGTTCCATCGTCAGGTGCCACCACTCCCTCTCCCATGGCAGTTCAGGGACCCAAGGAAGTAGGTCAGTCTTCCCACCCTTCACTTCCTGAGCCCAACTAGGGCAGTTGCAGTCCCCTCCCCCTCCCACCTACAATAGGGAACCCAGGGCAGCATGCCGTGGACAGCATGCTCCAACAAGCCTGAGTTGAGACCCTATGCATCACTTGACATGGATCCAACCCCATAGTCTCCTCTGGCTCATTTAGTTTGGCAAGGACATCTACTTTCAGCTGTATAGCTCATGATTGTTGCCATGATCTTTCTGGTTTCACTCCTTATCTTTGCTTGTTCTTTCTCTTCTGGGAATGATCTGCAGGCCAACCATGACCTCTGGGAGTTAGATGTATTGCCAGCTTCTGATGAGGTGATTTTGTGGAATAGTATTATGCAGGCAATAGGAGATGTGTTCCCAGATTAAACAAAAATGGAATGGAAAACAATGGGTTTATTACAACAACAATAGATGATGGAGCCCCCTCAGGCTACTCATGAGGGGTGTAGATTTGATCCTGAAAGCTTGCTTCCTCTAGGTGGTCAATATCAGTTTGGCCCTAAGAGTGGGAGAGTGAGACTTAGGATCTGGGACAGGAGATACTACAGAGGAAAATGGACTGATGAGTTAGGTTTTAATATTTAGCTGTTAGGAATTTGAGACCCTATGACTGTTTATCAAAAGATGAGAAAATACAACTTCATAAAGATTTAATTCAGGCATATGCTTTGCAAATACAATTTGGATGTAATGATTATGTTATAAAGTGTTGCTTGCAGAAAGGAAAAGAAAGACTTACTGAGTTAGCTATAATTGAGTAATAGGCACCTGCTGTAGCCAGTCTGTTTCTTACCTTTGCTAACTTGCAGCTGAAAATAGAATCAACATTTAACAAAGAATGAAAAAGAAACTGCAAGGAGCTAGTGTCCCATTATTCAAAAAAGAATTGGTCAAGGTGATTTTCACAGTTCATGGTTAACAGTGCTTGCTCATAAAGATTATAAGGGATGGGGTTAACTTTCCTGGAAATATTCTGTATTTGTAATTTCAAAAAAGATTATGGTTAACAGTGCTTGCTCAAAAAGATTGTAAGGGATGGGGTTAACTTTCCTGGAAATATTATGTACTTGTAATTTCAAAGATTATGCATGCGTGTCAAATTTGGACAGTTTTGTTTTTGCCTTTTTCATTCTGAATCCTATTTCCTTGTATGAGAAAAATAAAAGACTAAGGTTTTGTGGCAAGAGGTGAAGAGAGAAAAGAGAGAGAAACCAACTTGTACCAACATGTCCTAAGCTTCGTTATCGCCGCTGCTGTTCATCCAAGCTTCGTGTTCCCACCCCTAGTTGATGCTAGGGCTGGACCCCGGCAGCAGCAGGCCAGTGTCCCCCACCCCAGCCTTTCTGAAGTCCAGGGGCCATCGCCCTGACACTCACCACTGCCCCACACCCCACCTTAGGGCAGTAGGCTAGCATCTCACACCATAGGCTTTTTGAACCATTGTGATGGGCAGATCACAGTGAAAAAGGAATAGCATGTCCATACTGGACACATACCACCAACCAAAGTTAAACTCAGAGCAGATTAATCTCCTGAACAAACCCATCACAACCACCGAGATTGAAAGTGTAAATCAAAAAATATCCTAAAAAGAAGAGTCCAGGACCAGATGGCTTCTCAGCAGAATTCCATCAAACGTTCATGGAAGAACTGAAACCAGTCTTTCTCAAATTGTGCCACACAATTGGAGAACAGGGAAAGCTCCCTAACTCCTTCTTTGAAGCTAGTATCACCCTGATACCAAAACCAAGCAGAGATGCCACAAGAAAAGAAAACTACAGGCTTATTTCCCTGATGAACCTAGATGCAAAGATCCTGAACAAAATCCTTGCAAATCAAATTCAGCAGCACAGCAAAAGCATTATCTACCTGGACCAAGTAGGTTTCATCCCAGGAACACAGGGTTGGTTCAACATATGGAAATCTGTCAATGCAATATACCACATAAATAAGCTTAAACACAAAAACCACATGATTATTTCAATAGATGCAGAAAAGGCCTTTGACAAAATACAACATTACTTCATGATCAAACCATTGGTGAGAATAGGCATGGATGGTATATATCTCAACATAATAAAGGCTATATATAATGAACGTAAAGCCCAAATAATACTTAATGGGAGAGATTGAAGGAATTCTCATTTAGATCAGGAATAAGACAGGGGTGTCCACTCTCACCTCTGCTTTTCCACATAGTACTGGAAGTACTAGCTCAAATAGTAAGACAGGAGAAAGTATTAAAAGGGATGCAAATTGAAAGGAAGAAGTTAGCCTTATTTGCAGATGACATGATTCTATACATAAGTGACCCAAGATCCTCCATCCCAAAACTCTTAAAGTTGATTAACACCTTCATTAAAGTAGCAGGATACAAAATCAATGTACAAAAATCAGTAGCCTTTCTAAATGCAAAAGACAAAGATACAGAGAAAGAAATAAGTGACATTGTCCCATTTTTAATATCATCAAAAAATACCTTGGAATAACGTTAACCAAGGAGGTCTAAGACCTTTACAATGAAAACTTAAAAACACTCAAGAAAGAAATTAAGGAGGACTTGAGAAAATTGAAAGACCTCCCATGCTCCTGGATAGGCAGAATTAACATTGTGAAAATGGCAATCTTGCCAAAAGCAATAAATAGATTTAATGCAATGCCAGTAAAAATCCCAATGTCTTTCTTCATAGAGATAGAAAAATTCTCAAAATTCATGTGGAATGACAGAAGTCTTCAGATATCCAAGCATATTCTCAGCATAAGAAACACCTCTGGAGGCATGACAATACCTGATCTAAAGCTATACTGCAAAGCCATTGTAATAAAAACAACATGGTACTGGCATAAAAACAGAATTATAGACCAATGGAACAGAATCAACGACCCAGACTTTGGATCAAGTAACTACAACTACAATATTTGACAAAGGCCCAAATAATGTAGACTGGAACAAAGACAGCATCTTCAACAAATGGTGCTGGACAAACTGGAAAACCGTATACATGAAAATGAAACTTGGTCTACACATCTCACTATGCACAAAAAGACCTCAATATAAGACCAGAAATGCTGCTACTATTGGAAGAAAAAAATAGGAGGAACTTTCCATGATGTAGGAATGGGAAAAGACTTCCTGAACAAAGCCCTAGTAGCTCAGGAGATTAAACAATCAGTCAACCATTGGGATCTCATGAATCTGGAAAGCTTTTTCACAGACAACCATACAATGAATAGGGCCAATAAATTACCCACAGAAAGGGAGAAAATTTTTGCTGGTTACACATCAGACAGAGGCCTAATTTCTAGAATCTACAAAGAACTCAAAAACCTAAACAATAAAACCTCAAACAACCCACTCACAAAATGAGGTAGAGAACTGCACAGGGAGTTCTCAAAGGAAGAAATACAAATGGCAAACACACACTTAAGAAAATGTCCCTAATCATCAAGGAAATGCAAATTAAAACAACTATGAGTTTCCACCTTACCCCAGTAAGGATAGCAAACATTAAAAAAAGTAATGACAACAAATGCTGGTGAGGTTGTGGAGAAAGAAGAACCTTCATTCACTGTTGGTGGGAATATAAGCTGGTACAGGCACTATGGAAAGCAATATGGAGACTCCTTAAAAGGATGACTATAGATGTTCCAACAGACCCAGTTATTCCCTTATTGGAATAACTAAGAGCTCAACCAGGTTTATAGCTGCTCAGTTCATAATAGCTAAGAGCTGGAATCAACCCAGATGTCCATCATTAGATGAATGGATAACTAAGGTGTGGTGTATCTACACTACGGAATTCTACATAGCAGTAACAAAAAAGTACAATTTGAAGAAAAATGGTCAAACTTGGAACAAATCTTTCTCAGCAAACTCACCCAATCACAGAAAGATAAGCATCGCATGGTCTCACCTATCTGTGGCTCCTAACCTGAATTTGCCCGAGATGCTGACACACCTAAGAAACATTTTTAGTACTGGACAATAGGGATGCTGGGGAGGGAAGGGAGTGTAAGGGGGAGGGGGCCAAAAAATGGACCCAATTGGAAATAGTACCAAAAAATTCCTCTAACCTGTAAGAGATAGTAAAAGGCTGAACCTTCATCAGGTGCTTAGAGAGAACACCTGAATCGCAGAGGGTAGGATGAAGACTAACCTCAACCTTCTCCTGTTCCTCTGTCTCACCCCCTTACTCTTCTCTCTCTTTCTCTTTCATACTACCTATTTTTTCTTCCTTCTTTTCCTGTGGCACTGACTTGTAACTCCCAGTACCAGCATGTGGTCAACATCCACTGTGAGCTGTTGATCAGTGAGACCTACAAGGTTTCCCAAAAGAAGACGGATTTCTTTCAGAGCACTTGTTGACCCACCAGATGTTAATGGTAAGACCCTATTGCTGAAGACGATATGCTATTGGGATGGAACATGGAGTGACCTGGCTGGAATCTGGAAGAGACAGTCCCCAGATAATTGGCTTTTCTAGTGCCTGAAGGTACTACATGAGCAACTGGGGAAAATGACCAACATCTGTCTAAGCAACTCGTGATGTAAACTTCCCAGCAGCAATCAACCTGACATGATGCTCACACAAATGCAATAGTGGCATACAGCCATGGTGGATTACCAACTGCTCGTGATTTGGCTAAAGGATCCACTCAGTGGAATGGAACCCATATGGAACTGGAAAACAAGTCAGAACCATAACCAAAAATGAGTTCACCCTCTACTATCAAGGTCCCACCAATAGTGGGATACAAGAGGGCCTACACCCATTAAATTCACTCTAAAATAATAATGGCTATCCATGTCCCTTGCACTGACCTCACTCTCCATTGGAGAATTTCCTTGTCTTTTTCAGATGGACGTAGAACCTGAGGAGAGAATCAGCCCATCACACCTCACTAGGGCACCAGATGAACCCATAGAATAATTGGGGAAATTAACTAAAGTGCTGCTTTCTCAGCGAACCTGGTATCAGCAGAGGGGTGAAGGAGATAGACACAGAGAACACTCAATGCCTACCAAGCAGAGATACAGAGACTCCCATGACCTTTTCACTGAAATAGACCTAAAATGAACCCAACATGACTTAGGGAAATTCGCAGAAGAGGGGGTGGAAAGATTGTTAGAGCCATAAGTTGGGATCATTATGCACAGAGACATTGCCTCTTCATAACTGATGGCTATCCCTACAATGCAAGACCCACAATCCCCAAGGGGGGAGGGCAGGGAAAAGGCTAACAATGGTACCATCGTGGCTCTATGCACACTATATAGATAACTAATAACAATTATTTTAAATGGATTGTTAATGTGCATGGCTTGCAGAATTAAATTGGTTAAAATGTCTATTTCCAGCCAGGCATGGTGGTGCATGCCTTTAATCCCAACACTCGGAAGGCAGCGGTAGGAACATCATTGTGAGTTGGAGGCCACCCTGATTTAATATTTAATTTAATTCCAGGTCAACCTGGGCTAGAGGAAGACACTACCTTGAAAAACAACAACAAAAAGTTCACTTACCAAAGTGTAGTACAGATTCAATGCAATCTTGACTGAGTCTCCATTGGCATTCTTAATACAAATTGAAAAATATTTCATAAGCCTATGGAAGTACAGAAGATCACCAATAGCTAAACTAAACTTAAGCAATAACAAAGCTTGAGGTCTAGTACTTAACTGATTTCCAAATATAAAACTACAGTGTTCTTTTAAAAATTATATTGCTTTTCAATATGATGTTTCCATAAGAGCAATCATGTAGACCAATGGAATAGCATATAGAGCCAAGAGCCCAGAAATATATTTATGTATTTGTGGCCAGTTTATCCTTCACAACAATGCTAGGAGAATACACAATGGAGAATCTTTTCAGTAAATAATTCTGGGGAAATTGGGTATCCATATACATAGAAATTTGGGCCCTAAACTCATATCACTTATTAAAATCAACTCAGAATGTATAGAAACCATAATGTTAAGACTGAAAATGCTAAATTATTTTTTAAAAATTGAATAAATCCTTTGTTCTATTAATCTGGGCAGTGATTTTTTGAGAAGCACAGTCAACAAAATTAAAAATAATCTAATTTTTAAAATGTCAAAGGACTTAGTGATTTTCTAAATGTCAGGCAAGCATATGTAAAGGTGCTCAAGTTTTCAAACCATTAAGGAAATTCAAATCATAAGCACAAAATGCCTCTTCTCCTATTTGATAGAACAGTCATAATTGTAAAAAAGAAAGTTAAGTGAGAAAAAGAAACGGTGTATGCTGTTGGTAGGAATGTATATTGGTACAGTAATGGAAAATAATCTGAGATTTCTTAAAACTTAAAAGTTTAACTAGCATATGATCCAGCAATTCCACTTCTAGGTTTATATCCAAGGCAGTAAAATCAATATCTTGAAAGGACATGGACAGTTCTGTGTTCATTGCAGCATCCGGGACATGGACACAAGCTAAATGGCCATTTAAACAGTGGACTACATTCAGCTTTTACAAAGGAAGGAAGTGTTACCATTTGCAATTGTATGGATAAACCTAGAGGGTAGTATGTTATAATTAAAATAAGGAAGATAAACACTTGGTCTGGACAGATCACTCAGTGGCTAAGCGACCTGAATTCAATTCTCCAGTACTCACATAAGCCAGATACACAGAACAATGCATATGTTTAGAGTTTCTTTGCACTGGCTGGAGGCCCTGGTATGTCCATACTCTGTCTCTTTCTCTGTCTTTCTCTCTTGCACATAAATAAAATATATTTAAAAGACTTAAAGAAAAGAAAGGAACTGTATTACCTCATTTATATGTAGAACCTAAAAAAGAGATAGAATGATGGTTGGTAGAGAAAGGAGGGAAAGTGGATCAAATGCTTGTCTTGCAAACATGAGGACCTGAATTTGGAATCCCAGCCCCAGGTTAATGCTGGATAGATTATTTAGCAGCCTGCCTATAAACCCAACCCTCAGGAGGTGGAGACACAGAATCCCAGGGGCAAACTGGCTAGCTAGACTACCTGTGTGGACAAGCTGTGGGTTTGGCCCAGAGACCCTGCTTCAGGAAATGAACTGAAGAAGGATTGAGGATGATACCAAATTCAACTTCTAGCCTACACACATAACCCCCCTCCACACACACATCTGTGAATACACAAGTGCACATGACATTTAGCCAGGCAAAACAAAAAGTTCTGTTAGATGAATAAATTCCTGAGATTCAATATATAGCATTGTGATTATACTTAATGATGTTAATGACATGCACTTGAAATTTCCAAGAAGATATTATTTAAATTTTGTTAACTTTTAATTTTATTGTTTAGGTTGTGTTTCGTTTTATATTTAATTAACACAATAGTTATGCCAATTTATGGAGTACAGAGGATAGGCTTTTCAGCTGGGGTTGATTTTAAAACAAGGTAACTCCTAAGCTACCCTGTAGTTTGAGCTAGTTTAGAATTTACTACGTAGCCTAGACTAGCCTCAAACTCATGGCAGTCCTTCAGCCTCAGACTCTTGAATACTGAGATTTACAGACATAAACCACCATACCCTGCTCAGAGGTTATATCTTAGTGTTTCTTATAAGGTGAAAATTGGTAAGTAGTAGCTGGGCATGGTGGCACATGCCTTTAATCCCAGCACTTAGAAGGCAGAGGTAGGAGGATTGTCATGAGTTGGAGGCCACCCTAAAACTAATTCCAGGTCAGCCTGAGCTAGAGTGAGACCCTACCTCAAAAAACTGTAAGTAAATAAATAAATAATAAATGGTAAGTAGAGGTAGCAATGTAGCTCAAGGGTAGAGTGTTTGCCTGGCATGTAGGAAACCCTGGTTTTAATCTTTAGTATTCCCTCCCCATAAAAAACTACTAATGGGGCATGGTGGCACATGCCTTTAATCCCAGCACTAAGGAGGCAGAGGTAGGAGGATCGCTGTGAGTTCGAGGCCAGCCTGAGATTACATAGTGAATTCCAGGTCAGCCTGGACTATAGCGAGACCCTATCTTGTTAAAGCCAAAAAAAAAAGAAAGAAAAGAAAAGAAAAATTAACTACATAAGTGATAGATGTATTAAGTAGCTTGAAAGTGGTGAATTTCAAAATGTATTCATATATAAAAGCATACACCTGTACGCTTCAAGTATATACAATTTTAAATTCTCAATTATGCTTTGATAAAGTTGCCAAGGAGAAGAAAATAACTAGATAAGTTTTGCATTTTGGACTGCTCATTCTTACTATAGTCATTACAAGTTATATTTCTCTAGGCTCTTTTCTGTATTTTTCAACTCACATATTTTCCTTGACACTTTTTATCTCACAGTTCCTGTTTCTATTTTCGTGTCTCCTAAAGCACACCTCTGCTGGGTGCAGACCCCATTTACCTCATTGCAATGATTCTCCCATGATTCCTGGCACTGTGTCATCTGAAATGAAACTCACAGTTCACAGTTGTTTCTTTTCCAAAACTCTTATCTGTTTGATTGCTTTGCATCTGCAACAAATGTTATCTAGTGCTATTATCTTTTAATTCACCCAAAACCAAAAACCTGAGAGTTGTGAATGCCTTTTCTTTTTGTTGTTTAGCCCATCGCCAACTCCTCAGCCAGTACTGTCTGTTGAGAACCTACTATGTGTTGCCCTCAGTTAATTATCTTCCTTCCATATTGCTTTTTTCCATAATATCCTTTCTCACTTGGAATGGCAGTACCCCCTTGAACTGATTATCATAACTTGACTCTTAGACTGTGATTTGCTGGCCATTCAAATTTTGTATCCTTGCCCAAATAGTCATTTTCCATATGAGCTCATGTCTGCTTTAGAGATGATATAATAAATCTTCTTACCTGTCTATTCTTTGAGCACATTTTGTCATTTTATTTCTAAAGTTCTGAAATATATGATAATGGTATATTCACATAGAGTCTGGAAACAAATGTTACACTTACTAAAAGCAATTAAAGTATAAAGCTGAATCTCATTGCCTTGTGGCCAGTGAACTGCATAGATCCAGCGGTAGTGAGAGGCATATGTGTGTGTATTCTTAATGTAAAGCTTTGTGGAGGTACTCAGTTCCTGTCTTCATTGGATTAATCAAAAATTATAAGCAGACTAGAAATTACTTTACAGAGTGATTATATGTTTTCTAATATCACTAGTGATTTTACAGTAAAACTCTAGGCTACAAAAGCTAAGATGAGAATACAATTCATTTTGCATGACTGTTAAAAAATAGCATTATCTGCTTTGTGATGTTTTACTCATCGTATATTGGGCTGTCGTGAAGAAATAAACCTCCACTTGCTTTCATGACAGTAGATAATAAATTGACTGATATAATTCACTTGAGAAGTTGAAAAACGCATTGAAAATAATGGGGCATAACATTTTAGGGTTAACATTTATTCATAGATGATGCAATTAAATAAAACAGGCATTAACTTCAAGGTCAGTCAGTAAAGTAATAAAATTGAATATTTTAATTGAATTGTAATTGCTTCCCATTGATACATGCAAGTAAAGTAAAAGAGATGTCAGCTCTGCAAATTATAGTTCTTCCTCCTAATTAATTTCTTAATTCTGCATGGAGTTAGCCACTGCCTAGGTCTTGTTGTGGGTTTATTCATCCACCCAGCTTCCATCAAAGAAGGTCTATAAGATGTGATTAAATAGTTAGATGTCAGAATTTACAGTAAATCTTTTTCTGCATTTTGATGAAATTCTTGTTAATAACAATTTATTCATACATTTGAAGTAAATATTATTGAAATATGACAATATTCTAGATCCTATGGGTTGATGTCTTCTTTATTAATATTGATATTTATAACAAAATTAATAAATGTAATAATCTCAATTATAAAGTTTTAATAGGATATATATTCATTGAGACTCACATTGCATAGTTGAATGAAAAGTCAAATTGATCTTTTTTAACATTTTGGTAAAGCATATTTTATGTGCATTCATGACCTAGACTTCACTAGGTAATAGACATTTAAATGGAATGGATCTAGAAAAGAAACATCTCTTTAAGGACTCAGATGAAATGAAGAATCTGAGTAAGATTGAATTGCATCGACAATGCCTATGAGAAAACACCTATGAGCTATTGAGGCGTTCTCATTTTCCTTCAAAGGCTTTTAATGTAATGCAGTTTTACATAAAATAAAATAGAAAATATGGCATCACAGAGATTAATAAAGTATTTTTCAAATTGTATTGATGTGGTTTTGAATGTAGATACTGGAATCTTTTTTTAAGAAATAGAAGCATGTACATTTTGGATGGACTACATTTACCATATAAATAACTCTTTGCAAAAAATTAAAGTTTGAATATATAAAAGAGATTTTAAAAATCACTGAGTAATTATTATTTATATACTTTAAAATAATTCTATATAGAATCATGTAAGCAGAAATATAGTGGCATATTAGTACTGCCTTTTAGTTGACCTTAAAAATGTAAATAGTTTCTTCTTATTGGTAAACCAAGAAAGTAAAATTGAGAAGTGATATTTATTTTCTAAGCTTTTATATTAAATTATAACTTAAAATTGATCTATTTGAAATATTTCTCTCTATGCTTTTAGAAACAAAAATTTTAAAGAAGTCCAATGATGATAGATTTTACTGATTCTATTCCTACCCTGACCTTAATTTCTCCATTGTAAGGGTTTTTGACTATTAGGATTCTCGGAGCAAATCATCTTGTCAGAAATTTCCACTCAAAAGATCTGATTTTTTTAAGATCTTTTTTCTTTTAATTGTTAGTTATGTATGTAGTGCATATACAGCCATGATGGTATCATCATTAGCCTTCTCCCTGTCCTCCCCCATGGGGAATGTGGGACTTGCCTTATGGGGGTAGCCATCAGTTATGTAGTAGAGGCAAAGACTCTGCATAATGACCCAACTCATGGCTTTAACAATCTTTCCGCCCCGTCTTCAGTGAATTTCCCTGAGCCATGTTGGGTTCATTTTAGGTCTATTCCAGTGACAAGGTCTTGGGAGTCTCTGTGTCTCTTGATATCTGATTTGGTAGCAGCTGAAATGTTCTTTGTGTCTATCTCCTTCGCCCTTGTGCTGGTACTAGTTTCACTGAAAAATCAGCACTCTTGCTCATTTCCCCTGTAACCCTATGGCTTCATCTGTATTTTCAGGGATTTTTCGAGGTAGGGTCTCACTCTAGCCCAGGCTGACGTGGAATTCACTATGTAATCTCAGGGTGGCCTCACACTCATGGCTATCCTCCTACCTCTGCCTCCCGAATGCTGGGATTAAAGGCATGCGCCACCATGCCCAGCTAAGATCTTTTCTCAAAATAATATTTTTACTTAGAAAGATAAGAGTAAGGATTATACAGACTATACACGCAAAGGCAACATGTTTCTAAATAAGGAAATTCAGAAAAAATGTGAAACTGTTAGACAATTAAGTATTCAACTATATGGAATTTTCATTTGCATGTTGTTATTATTTATGGCGTTATCAGTGTTCTAAGCATAAAGAATTTCCTGAGAGAAGATCTACATGAGAGTATCTTCTGCGGTAGGAGAAGTAACCTTCCTACCATATCTATGGCTAATACCCTTGGCTCATTTAGAAGAGATCGCAAAGATCAGAATGGCTTTGGCAATTACTTTTTAAATATTTATTTACTTATTTATTTATTTGAAAGAGAGAGAGAAAAAGAGAGACAGACAGACAGAATGGGTGTGCCAGGGCCTCCAGCCCCTGCAAATGAACTCCAGATGCATTGTGCATCAGTCTTATGCAGGTCCTGGAGAATTGAACCGGGATCCTTTGACTCTTCAGGCAGACACCTTAACCACTAAGCCATCTCTCCAGCCCTGGCAATTACTTTTTAAGGACAGTAACTTCAATTAGTAGAAGTCTCTGGATCTTTTCCAAGAAAATGTTTTCTAAAACATAAGAAATACTTCTCATATGGGTAGTGAGCATGAGGTCCCCAGTGACTGCCACTTTCAAATTGACTATAGAAACAATGAAGCACAAGCAGTATGTACTCAGATAGAGAAACCTCCAAGCATTCAAAGCCAAAGACTCAAGTACTCATGATTTTCACAGATAATGGGATGTTACTAGCTTTACACAAATGTCATCATATACATTGTGGGTTTATTGTAGAAAAACCCATTCAGAAGAGGACATATTACTACATTGAATCTGAACAGTTTAGATAATAAAACTTGGAAATTTTGGTAAGGAATTACAGTTTTCTTTAAATAGAATCATCTGAGATAAGATTCCTGGATCATTTTTACTTCCAAAAAGAGCCTACCTCGATAACCTGAGACAGCTTCTGGTGAAATTTCAGTGTTTAGAATGATTTCTTCGTCAGTCCCTGCAGGTACCTTGGCTTCAGTTATGGTTGACAACATCCTTAGTGTATGTGGACCAGGCTATCAGTCTGCCCTGTGTGAAATGTCTATAGCATCACTCTCAAGAATCAGAGCAGCATATACTCCCCTCACTAAGCCTGGCACAGACCCCATTACCAAACCCACAAAACCATGCATGCAGCTCATTCATTATTAACTCCAATATTAACATAATTCAGTCTTCTATTTTAGCTATTTTTACCTATTGTGGTACTTCAAGAAAATATGTGAGACTCATTTAGAATGTTTTAAAATTTGATTTATTTAAAGTATTTTAGAATCATAAAAGCTCCAGCACTTAGTTCAGAGAAAATTAATTTGAAACTATTTCTAAATGAATATAGAACTCTCTTTAAAGACTCAACTAATTATACAAAGGTGTGCATATGGGATAATCACAAATTCTTATAGCAAAACTGCCCAATGTTAATTATGTTTACTTACTTTACTGACACTTATCAAAAACAAGCCAGATTACTTCATTTACCATGAATGACAGGCATTTCTTAAGAAAGATATAACAGTTCTCTATATTTTAAAGGTTTCAAATTAGGACTGGATAATCTGCAATGAGTTAAATGACCACAAGAAAAATAGGATGACCATCAGTTTCATCTTCCAGTGTCTACCTTGTAAAACCATGTAACCATGTATTCCTTTGCATGCCCTACTCTGAAATAAATTTACTCACAGATTCTTGCATAAAATGTGAAACAGAAGTTCTCAGATTTAATTATGAATATTTTAAAATTATTTTAATGATGTACCCTAATGCCTGAATGCTGAGCATGAGTGTGTGTGTGTGTGTGTGTGTTTTTGTATGATTAACCCAAGGAAGATAGGCTAAAAATGACTTTTGGTGATAGGAAGCTTCTTACAATTATACTTTAACTTTTCCGCATTTACACCCCAACCCAGGGCAGCAATAGATGAATAGAAGAAAGAAAATGTAAAATTCATGGCTATCCTGTAAAATGTCTATGAGAACTCAAAGTGAAAGACACATACAAAATAGTGAGTAGGGCTATGATTGTGGGCTATAACTCAGTAATCAGAAAGAAAGCAAATATACCTGTAAAATTGTGTCCTTGGGGAGACAGACACAGAATTGTTCCACATTATTAGAAACATAAATAACCCAGTATGAAACAGTAAATGGATAATATGAAAAATTACCAGCTAGAAATTTTGGAAATTAAACATAGTAAAATAAAGCAAAATAAAGAAAAAAATCAGACAGAATAAACTCTAGATGAATCAAGTCAGAGAAAGAACAAGTAAAGCAAGAAAGAGAAGATAATTCATCAAGAAGGTACCCTGAAGAGATTTAAAAAACAAAAAATTCAAAGATTAAAAAATGCAGGATAAACTGCAGAAGTATAAGATTCATATCATAGCTGTTTCAGGGAACAGACACCAATGGCTAATTTTTTTTTTTTTAGATTTAAACTCAGGAGTTTTCAGATTGAAAGTGCATGTTAAATGCTGTGAAGTAAACATAAAATGAACATATTCTTAGACATATTGTGCTAAAACTTTAAATTGTCATGGGCATATTGAAAAGTGTGCAATCTTTCATAAAGAGAATAAAGATTCCTTAAGGAGAAGCACTGTGTTAGGACCGCACAATTCTCACAAATGCCATAGGAAGTAGTACATTACAACTGAACTCCTGTGTAATGATACAAGTGAACCAGATCATGCTTAGATGGACATAAAACAATTGAGAGTAAAGTACTCTTCGAATTGAAGAGGGGAAAACATAAAATGTCAACAAAAGCTGCACTTTGAAATTTTTCACATGCTGATAATCCAGCAAGATCTTTCAATAATAGGTCAACCCTTCTATCTCATGTAATTCATAAAGCAACTGGGGTATATTCAATAAGCTAAGACCTAATAGCTTTGCTTCAATATTACAGCAAAAAAAAAGAATGAGTAGTTTATAATAATAATGGTCAATTCACAAAGAGAAAAATTCAAAGACAAAAAATTTACAAAGCTGGCCATAAATTTTCTTTTTAAAAATTTCAAACTCAATCATATAAATTTGAAAGTATGCACTTAAATATGCCAATATAATGAATACTAATTTTATCAACCAGAATGTAATAAAATAATTTAAATTATATATAATTATTACTGTGTTGAAGAGCAGTGGTGACAGTGGGCACCCTTGTCTTGTTCCCAATCTCAATGAGAATTCCTTGAGTCTTTCCCCATTAAGTATTATTTTGGCTTTAGGTGCTTTCTATATAGCTTTCTTGTGTTGCGATATAAACCCTCCATGCCTATTCTCTCCAGTGTTTTGATCATGAAATAATGTATTTTGTCAAAGGCCTTCTCTGCATTTATTGAAATGATCATGTGGTTCTTGTGATTATGTTTATTTATGAGGTATATTATATTGACTGATTTCTATGTGTTGAACCATCCCTGGGATGACACGTACTTGATCAAGGTGGATAATGCTTTTGATATGTTGTTGAATTCTGTTTGTGAGGGTTTTGTTCAGGATTTTTGCATCAGTGTTCATCAAGGATATAGGTCTGTAGTTTTCTTGTTGTATCTCTGGCTGGTTTTGGTATTAGGATGATGCTAGCTTCATAAAAGGAGTTGGGGAGCATTACCTGTTCTCCTATTAAGTGAACACTTTGAGAAAAATTGGTTTCAGTTCTTCAATGATGGTTTGATAGAAATTGGCTGAGAAGCCATCCATTCCTGGACTTCTCTTTTTAGGAAGGTTTTTGGTTACTTTTTCAATCTCAATGATAGGTTTGTTTAGAAGATTATTTTGCTCTGAGTTTAGTTTTGGTAGGTGGTATGTATCTAGGAATTCATCCATTTTTTTTTCAGATTATCCAATTTTGTGAAGTAGATATTTTGGAAGTAAGTCCTAATGATTCTTCCAATTTCATTGATATGTGTTGTGATCTTTCCCTTTCCAGTTCTGATTTTGTTAATGTGAGACTTCTCTTTGTTTTATTTGATCATATTGGGGGTAGACAGGGAGTGGTGGCAAACCTGGTTGGAAGGTTATGGGATAGCAGCTGGGGCAAGTAGTTGAAGGGACCCCAGGGTCTATTGGGCTACTGAAAGATTGAAAATCAGTAGATTCCCAACTGTGCCCCTCCATTCCCACCCACTGGAGGTCTGCTAATGTCTAGTCAAACTGGAACCCAACAGATCTTGCCTGATCTTATCCCAGAAGCTGAAGCTTGGTTAGGAGGCTACCATCTTGATCACCCTTCTTCACAATGAAAAAAATAATAAAAAAAGCTACTTCATTTTTTTAAATAATTTCACAAGAAAACATAATTTCTTTTAATATTATTGATTTGTAATCAGAGAGGGAATAGGTTAACAGGGCCACTGTAAATGATCTCCAGATGCATGTGCCACTTTGTACATCTGGCTTTATGTGAAAACTAGGGAATTGAATTTGGACCAGCAGGCTTTGCAAGAAAGTGTCTTTAACCTCTTAGCCATCTCTACAGCTCAGAACATATCATTTATAGTTACTAATATGTTGCTAATATAAAGGTAATTATATAACTACATGTTGTTGCTTAGAGACCAGAGAGGTGGCTCACTCAAAGTATTTGCCTTGTGCTGTAGTCAGCTCCATGCTGATAGGACAAACATCCAACCAGACATAGCTTCTGGGAGGAAGGCGTTTATTTAAGTTTACAAAGTCCGGGGGAAGTCCCATCAATGGCGGAAGAAACTGCTTACTCCATATATCCAAGCACAATGCAAACATTGCCAGAGCGCAAACGGCTCCACACTTTTGGGCTAGAATTCAGATCCATCCCCAGTGGCAACAGCCTGCTAGGCAACAACCTGCCTGCTAGGACCTGAATTTGCAAACTCGATTTTAATAAAACATCTGAGTCTGTGGGGCCATATATTTATATTAAGACATTCAAACTAACACACTTTTAAGCAGAATGACCTGGATTTGATCCCCATAACCCACACGAAAGTATGGGAAGTAATGGCATATGATTGTAATCCCAGAGCTCAGGAAATAGGGGTGGAGACTGGAGGATTCCTGGTGCTTGTTCGCCAACTAGTCTAGCCTGATTGGCAAGCTCAGAGAGACCATGTCTCAAAAAAAAGTAAATAAATAAATAAAAAATAAAAGGTGGAAAGCATTCCTGAGAAATGGTACACTTAAGGTTGTCTTCTGGCCACCACATCATGTGCAATTACTTACACATGAACATACATTAAAAGAAAAGGGAGAAAAAGTTGTCTCAAGATTTTTAAAGTTTAGAGTCCTTTAGGGCCCAAAATTTCTGAGGTGGACATGAGATTAGAAAAGAAACTTATATAACATAAATTAGTATAAGGTAAATACAGGAGACATGACACAGACTTACATATGTACAGAAGTGCATTTGGCAGGACATCTTATAGACATCAATACTGTTCCAATACTGGAGTTCCAGGAACAATACCAATAATAAACAAATGAGAAGTAAATTATTGTACTTCACTTAGGATATATAGAAACAAATTATGAGTGAAAATATATCTAATTGTGAATATAATTTCAAAACCTTGAAAACATGAGAATATGACCCTGAGACAAGATTTACTGTGATAGAAAAAACAAAATCAAGAAAAACTGCATGTTCCACTACTACAAAATAAAAAAGGATGTTGTACTTATCTTCTCATTTCTGGGACAAAGCACCTAACCAAAAGCAGGTAGTGGGAGGAAAGGAATTTGCTTACAGTCTCAACGGGAAGCTTCATGAAGGCAGAGGAAAGCATGGAATAAGCGGAAGCTGGACATCACCTCTGCCTCAACAGGTGGAAAAAAGTAACAGAAAAGTGAACTATACTCTGGCAAAGGGGACCTGGTTATAATACCTCAAAGTCTACCCCCAACAATACACCACCTACAGTAAGGCTCCACCTCTCAAATGGCCACCAGCTGGTGACCGAGCATTTAAGAACACATGAGTTTAGGGGGGACATGTGTTTCAAACCACCGCATTCTACTCCTAGCCCCCATGAACTGATACATTCAGTCCAACTTTAAAAGCCCCAATAATTTTTATAAATCCCAGCACTGTTTAAAGATCTCCATTGTCCAAGATCTCTCAACTATGAGCTGTAAAACCAAAATAACATAATGGTATAAAGTCAACATTCACACTGCAAAAGATGGCATTGCAAGGAAAGGCTGAACCAATGCAAGGTCTAAAAGTCAAACAGAGAAAACATCAAATCTTGTCACTCCAAGTCTGACATCTAACCAGGGAAGAAGTCTCTGGTGTTCTAGTCCCACACTCCATCTGGGCTGCCCATAGCCTAAGGAAAACTATCCTAAGCCAACAACTCCCCTTGGCAACCATTATGTAGTCATGGCATCTCTTAAAGTACTTGGGTCTCCACTGCAACCAACAGTCTGTCCTTGTAATTCCACTGGGCTTCCAGGCAGGGACTCCAGCAACCCTGCCTCACATCTCCTAGAGACATTTCCAAAAAGGATACCATATTGTAACTCCACTGCCCCTTTCTTTTCTGTATTTGTTGTTCCTCCAAAGGAAGTACCAGGTTGGCTTCACCACCAAATTGTTAATCCCATGAGGATTAAAGCCCACTTGAAGGTCAGGAAAACTCTTAGCATCCTGCCCTCCTACTTTCAAGTCAGCACTCCTCCTAATGTCCCACTATAGAACAGCTGGTCCAATCTCAATGGTAGTAGTCTCATGAGCCTAGCTGTTGTCTCTGGCCTGAACTTTCATTTCTTTCTGTGCCATATTCTTCTGCTCACACCATTTCATTTCTTCTAACTTTAACCCTGCTCTAGTTCCCAGGACAGGAGAAAAATGCATTAAGTCTCTCACACAATATGCCTCAAGCCCAGTCTAGTCAAGGCATTTTTGTTTCCTCATAAAGCAGACCTCACAATCCACAGCTCTTTCTGCATTTAGGTATTTCAACTTTCTGATGAGGGCTGTCTGTAAGACTCTCTTTAAAGTACTCCAAGTTATCTCTTAGTCCAAACTTTCAAAATCTTTGCACATTCCTACTGCAAATCACTTCCAAGAAGTCCATAGCCAAACAGTCGGGTTTCTAGCAGCAATGACTCCACTATTCATTCATTCATTCATTTATTTATTTATTTATTTATTTATTTATTTATTTATTTATTATTTTTGGAGAGAGAGAGAGAGGAAGACAGAGATGGGCGCACCAGCAGCCTTTCAGCTGCTGCGAATGAAATCCAGATGTGTGTGCCCCCTTGTGGTCAAGTGCAGCATTGTGCCCTTGCATCACTGCATCTGGCTAAAGGTGGGACCTGGAGATTGGAACCAGCATTCTTAGACTTAGGAGGCAGGTGCCTTAACCACTAAGCCATCTCTCCAGCCCTCAACTATTCTTATACCAATTTCTATTGTAGTTACCTTCTCATTGCTGGGATAAAGCACCCTACCAAAAGCAGCTGATGCAGAAAAGGGTTTGTTTTGATTTCCAGTGTCAAGGGGAAGCGTCATGATGACATGGAAAAGCTTGGCATGAGCAGAAGCTGGACATGACCTCTGCCATGCAGCAAGAGAGTGAGCCAAACTTTGGCAAGGGGGAGCTGGATATAATACCCCTAAGCCTGCCCCCAACAACAAACTTCTTCCAGCAAGGCTTCACCTCCCAATCGGCCACCAGCTGGGGAGCAAGCATTCAGAACACATGAGTTTATAGGGGAATCTGGTTCAAAACACTACAGATACCAATACTATTAAAAGAAAGTAAAATTTATCACAATTATTAGGAAGATATTTATAGTATATAGAAATGATGGATTAGCATTTAAAATGAACCAAAAATTGTGAGTCATCAAATAAAAGATTTTAATTTGCATTGAAAATGAGCAGACAATTTTAGTATGCAATTCATAGAAGGTAAAACATCAAAATTATGAAAAATACTTCCTTTTAGTAGTAATCAAACAATGAAAAAAACATTTTTCAAAAAAAAATTTTATCAAATTGGCAGGGATTAAAATAGATGACATGACTGCAAGCAGCACTCTTCCTTACCATATGAAGGCTCTTGGTTGGATTGCAGTAACCCAAAACAACAGACATTAAAAATAGCACTTGACAACACTAAATTATGTGAAATGAGAATTATAAGACCTTGATAGTGGAAGTATAAATTAGTAATGCTGCTGTGGGAAAAATTGGCAATATCTAATACAACTGAAGGAGGCACATACATATGTGCACAGAACTAAATAAATACATATTTTCATAGTAATATTTACATGCATGTATGTACTATATTCTTATAGTAATTCTACATAAAAACATCTTTGCCATAGTATAAGTATTATTGATAAATTAGAAATGATATAAGACCAATCCCCAAGTGTCCACTTTCTGGAAAGAGGTAAATCTGATAAATATACATAAGGGTGCAATGCAGCAGTGGAATTGTGTGGGCCAAAAATACACCAGTTGGTATGCATGAAATCACTAACAGAACTGAAAAACTCATTAATGTATATTATTCATATAAAAATTTGGTACCCCCCAAACAATATTATTTATATATTGTTTTGGATACATGGTTTAAATATATAGAGTTTTGTTGCCTATACCACACACCACCTATGCAAACTCTGTAATCATATTTGCTAATCTTTATTAGAGGTAAATACATTTGTTTAGTTTTGTGATACTGATTTATAGTCTCAAGGGGAAGCTTCATGCTGGCAGGGGAAAGCCATCATTTTGTGCATGCTTTCAAAGTGCTCTGCCACTGGGGAGTAGTCATCATAGCTAGCTTTCTTCTCTTTTAAATCTTGAGACAGGGTCACAATAATTTGTCCAGGCTTGCTTTGAGAACTCTCTATAGCACGGGCAGTATTTGAACTTGAAATTAAACTTTTTCCATCTTAATTTTAATTCCTCCAAACAGCAAATAGAATTGAAAGAGTGGCTTTGACTCCACAATTGAATTAAGATGAAACTTCCTGTCACGAGCAGGAGAACCAGTTATCACACTGAGACAGTAAAGTGAATATTACCAAGGTACATTTGACTTCAGTATCATAGTAATTTAAAATATGTAGACACTGCTGTCCTAGGAGAGGAGGGTCCAAGGGATGGGAACTATTGCCTATAACATTACAAACTGACAGTTACCTAGAAAAATTTAACCTTTCTTGGCAGGTTTAGATCCAGATAAGCATCTTGGAAAAACCCTGGATGAAATGGAGCCTTATCTTTTAGAGGTAAGAATTTATGCTTGTTTGCAACATATAGTCAGCTAAAGAAAGAAAGTAATGCTAAGACATAATGGTTATAAAAATTAATTTCGGAAAAAATCAGATAGCATATATTTATGATTTCTGGAAAAAATTCATTGCATGTATGAAAATGTTTAAAATTATAAAAATTATTTCTAGTTTGTTGACCCAAATGTAAGTGTAAGTAAGCTAAGCCTTAAAATGAATTTGCTGGGTCTGAAAATTTGTTCTTAATAATTTTTTCACTACGTAAATGTACTTTGCTCTTAAAATGTCTTACAGTTTCTGTAATCAGATGTTTGGTAGTGGAAATGGGAGTTAAAATGTCCTTTGGAGATGATCTAATCTAGTCTGTTCACTTTTAACAATTAAGAATTATTTTATTATTATTATTATTAACAACATATTTTTTATGGATCCATCATGTGTTGGTATCCTCTTTTTCCTCCATTGGGGACCCTCTTAGTGGGTTTGCTGGTATTCCCCATGGGGTTGTGGTTTATGCATTATGGGAGGAGTAGTCAGTTTTTGTGGGGAGGTAATGGCTGTTAACTTGTCAAGAAGTAAATAAATTATCTCAGCATTCCACATGATCTAGTTGAATCCTTATCATTGTCCAGTCCTGAGTATACATGAAAGAAAGATTTGGTTATTATCTTTTATGCTTTTCTATGTGTTTCAGTCTATGGTATTAGAGTTTGGGCAGATGTTGGTTTTGTGTGACAATGCTTCAACAATTAGAACAGTTTAACTATTGTGCTATGTTAATTTTTTATTCCACAGTCATGTTAGAATAAAGATGATTACTGTACTTGTACAAAAGAATTGAGCTCTGCTAAATCATCATTTGTTCTGTGCCATGCTTAAATCATTGTTATTGTCTCTGGGCATTATTAATTACATCACTATGATACGAGCTGTTACATTCCTGAGTAACTCATCTGTTTTACATTTTCTTTTTGAGTTACTTGTAATTGATTATTTTATGGTTTATTGATATTTACCAATGCCTAAGAGTCCTTGAATTGTTAATGCCTTCTCTAAGTATTACTAAGTACTTAATTTGTATGATGCAGATAGTAAATATTTAAAATATATATATATTATATAATTATGACAAATTATATTTATCTCAATAATTTGTTATCATTTATTTAAGTCAGTCTATGGCACATGGTTACTTTCTGTGCTCTAATAGTAGTCTTCTTGCCACAATTTGTTTTATAGCCACCATTATACTTGTATTCACATCTATTCATACCATCAGACTAAATGCAGCTTCATTCTTCCAAAGCAAAATTGATAGATGATAAAATAAATTTTCAGAAAATGAAAGAAAAAAACAGAACTTTAAAAAATTAAGATTGGCTTTGGCACAAGACCTTTTTTATAAGTTACTTCTGTTATTTCTGGATTTTAAGGTCATGAATTCCTATTCAAGCATGTGGTATTACTTATAGAAAAAGCAAGTAAGGGCATTGACACAGATAATAGTAATGGACCTTATACTAGAAAGACGTTGAATGTTTTTAGCATAATGAAATACCATACAGGGAGATAGATATGTTTTACCCGATATAAACATCACATGATATATATGGGTTTTATAAGATCATATGATACCTCCACTAATACATCCATTTACATGTTTTGATTTTAAAAGGTATTTTTAATCTATTAGAAAAAGATAGTGCATATAAAATTGTAAAGAATATCTAAGTGTTTGTTTTGAGTTAACCTAGGTGCTGTCATAGAATACTCAAACAGAAAGATTCAGAAATCATTCTATTCAACCTGTGCAAGTTCTTCAACATGGCCTGACAATCTTACATTTCCCTGGAATTATTTCAAATCAGCCTTACTGGCTATGTCATACCTTTCTCACTTTGCTCAGATGTCACATATTTCCTCTCTTGCCTTAACTTTAAATGAATGACTTTTTCACAGAGGAATTTTTGGAGTATTAACAATATTTCTTTATATTTAATTCTTCATTATCTAATGCCTTGTTTACCTGGACTGTAGCTTCTATAGGCATTTCTAAATGAAGCCAGCTCTTGGCAAGATTACCCATATGTCCATTTTCCCAAACTTAATGTTATTTTCCCTTGCTTTCAAGCATTTCTTGAGATGTTTACATTCACATTTATCGTGGTCCCATTTTCTAGTTTTTCTTTTGTTCACTCAATCTTGTTCACCATTCCCTCACTGAGTCTCATGTTTTCTCTGTAAACTTTTTGTGGACTATCTCATCTATCATGTGTCTTAAATTTTTAGGTCTATTCTCTTTGTTGAAGGGTTTCATTGACATTTTTCATATATGTATATAATATATATGGATCATGGTCACCCTCTCTGTTTTTCTCTTTCTTGTCATTCTTCTTCCATAACATGTTCCTGATAGATACCCTTTACTTTCTTGAGAACCTGAGTTCAGATCCCTAAAATAATGTAAAGCCAAAAGTGGAAGCATATGTCTATAATTCTACAATGCCTAGGGTAAGATAGGATGAGAATCCCCTCAAGCTTATGAGCTAGGTAGCCTGGCATTTTTCATTGCTTAGGTTTTTTGTTTGTTTGTTTGTTTGTTTGTTTGTTTGTTTGTTTGTTTTTAATTCTATATGTGATAGTTGTCTTTGTGAGTCTGGCTTATTTCACTTAAATCATCTAGATCTCCAGTTTTCATTTTGCTACAGATGGCATAATTCATTCTCCTTTGTAGTTGAGTAAAATTGTTTGTATGTGTGTGTGTATATATATCATATTTTCTTTATCTTTCTGTCCTGTGATGGTCTACTACATTGATTCCATATCTTGGTTGTTATGTACACTGCCATGATAAACAGGTAAATATGGTTATACAGGTAAACCTATTATGTGCTGGCTTAGATCCCCTGGGATATATATCCAGGAGTGGTATACCAGGACCATATGGTAGCTTCATTCTTAATTTTTTGAGGAACCATTGTGGTTTCACTACTTTATATTGTCCTAAAAAGTATATAATGTTTCTTTCAAACATCATATTACACTCTTCACTCTCTAGCATCTTCACAAGCTTTTGTTGTCACATGTTTTCTTCATAATAGCCCTTCTGACTGGACTGAGATGGAATCTCAGTATAGTTTTAATTTGCAGTTCCCTGATGGCTAATGCTATTAAACATCTTTTTCATCTATTTATTGGCCATTTCTATTTATTTTGAAATACATTTATCCAGTTTATTTTCCCATTTACTGATGTTATTGCTTATTCTATTGGTGCTTAGTTTTTATTTTTATTTTTTTTTATGTATTTTGGACAGTGTTGCAATCACCTTCACATTGATAAACAGCCAACCAGAAGCAGCTTATGGGAGGAAGGGTTTATTTCAGGCTTACAAATTCTAGGGAAACACTATCAATGATGGAAGAAGCTGATTCATTTCTATAGATCTAAGCAGAGAGACCCATCAAATGTCAGCAAGCACCGAACAGCTAGAGCTCGAAACTTCTCTTTTCAAACTCTAGGGTAGGACTCAAGACCCAAGATCTGTCCCCAAACATGCCTTAGAGTGGGGCTCCAAGACCTGCCCCCTCCAGCAGGGCTGCTAGAGACTCAAGTTACAAGGTCAGTATGAGTCTATGGAGCCATACATTCAAACCACCACAGGCAGCAGTCCTCTGAAGGTTAATACAATAATTGGCAAAATTTTTCTGTAGTCTGTTAACTACCTTTTTACTCTGTTAATTGATACTTTTACTATACATAAGTTTTTTGACTTGATGTAATCTCATTTGTCTATGCTTGATATTATTTCCTGAGCTATGAACTCTTTTCAGAAAGTTACTGCCTTTGCCTATATCTTAAAGAGTTTCCTCTATAATACTTTCAAGGTTTTCATCTTATACGGAAGTCTTAGGTCTATTTTGACTTGATTGTAGCTTGTTTCATTATTGATTTTTTAATTCCTTTGTTAGCTACTTAATTCATCTGCTTGTTACTTCAGACTTAGAGTATTACTGGCACCTCCCAAATTTGCCTGTGCCTTCTGTTTTATCCAAAGAATTAATTTTGCATCCTGCATCAGGATAATTGATCTGGAGTTATGGCACTTAACCAGAAAGTCTCTATTATCTACAGGCTAAAATCTAAATTCCTTAGTCTTCTTTCTGTTCTCTTTTATAGCTCATCCATTAACATAATATTTTCTTTGCATGTGCATTGAGCAAGGGGCACACACATGCCATGACACACATGTGGAAATCAGAGAACAACCTCTAGTGTCCATTCCTCATTTTCCACCTTATTTGAAGCAGGTCTCTTGTAATTTGTCATGATGTATGGCAGGCTGGAAAATCTGTGAGCTTCTCACCTGTCTCCCATCTCACTAAGCACAGTAGGATTATAGACTCATGCTACCTCATCCTGCTTTATATGCATTCTGGTGATCTAAACTTGGGTTGTCATGCTTGTATAGCAAGTGCTTTACTTACTAAGCTATCTCCCCATCACCTAACAGTCTCTTGTCTGCTCTGTCCTCCAGAATATATTTTAAATAGAAGTACTTTTAGTTGTGCTGTTACCAGCACATAATAAGTCTCTAACTGATTTACCTTCTTCCCCCATTATCCTGCTAGTCATACAAATGCCAGAGAAATATTCTAAAATATTAATCAATTCATAAACTGCTTTGTTTAAAATTCAGTCTTCATTGCAATTAGAAATACATCTAAACTCAATGAGATCACAACCTATTAGGCCCAGTGTGGACAACATCCTTATCTGTCTTTTCAGGTTGATGATATAGCAGCCACATGTAATCACATACACTTCTTCAGTGTTCATGCACACTGCTAGCTAGCCTGTTATCTATGGAACTTTTCTCTTGTTAACAATTTTTCCTTAGACCAGGGGTTAGTACTGTCTCATACGTTGTGTGACAGTTCAACTGCAGTTTCCTCAGAGAAACTCTCTCCAGTCAGCCACACCGAAGCCAGCCTCTCCAGACTGATTCATGTATTTATCTGCTTGCATGTAAGAAGATTGCTCACTCCTATCCCACTACAGATGTCTAATCTGATCCAGTAATTTTGGTGGACCTTGGTTCTTTATTTCTTTCTCTCATCCATCTATTCATCTTCAAATTATTTACCCTTTACTGATACTCTATCATATGACAATGATGTGTTGACCACTAAGTATGTATAAGTATACATTATGATCCTTCTTTTCCTTACTCCTCCTCCTCTCCTCCTTCCTTTTTTTTTTTTTTTTTTTTTTTTTTTATGGTCTCATTTTAGCCCAGGCTGAATTGGAACTCACTCTGTAATCCCAAGATGGCTTCAAACTCACAGCACTACTCCTGTCTCTGCCTCCTGAGTTCTTGGATTAAAGGAGTGTGCTACCATTCAGGCAATGATAATTATTCCTGAGTTTACTATCTACCATAGTTGTTTAAAGCCTAAGGTTGTCATTCACTTGAGACTATTTTAAAAAATCCTTTTACTACCTCAGCCATAGGAAATTTCAGTTTAGAAGGTTGAAAAATACAACCTATAAACTAGTACTAGGTGATTAATGTATCATCCTTATTCCTTATTGCCACTGACACTATCCTCCTGTCATCCATTGGCTTCTATACTTCGACTCACCATTGAAGCCTTTCTGAGAACCATGTTAGCTTTGAAGGAGGGGAGAGTATCCATATATGTGTATTCTACCCCTTATGCTATTAGTAGAATTTTTAGGGGAAAAGCCTGAGATCTGAAAGCCCCTAAATGGTATGCTTAGCAACTGGTCCCCAGTGTGCCAATTATAGAGACAAGGTGATGGTGAAGAGCAAAGAGAGATTAATTACTGGGGCACATTGGAAACATGAACAAATCAAGGTGTGGGACCACAAATGTGTCTTCAGAATACTTACATGAACTTTAGGTTTAAGCAGTGAAAGAGTTGAGCGAAAGAGACAAGAGGAATGCAAAATTAAGTCATACTGGTTGAAACATGGTCTGTTCAATCACTGTCTTGGTTCTGGATCAGAAGATAATCTGAAGCAGTACTTATCATTGTCATGCTTGAAGTGATCAGTCTGGTTTTCAGGAGATGATAATTTCTGCTCCAGCATGCTGCCTCACCATTAGGAATAATTGCCCTCATCTAGGTGAAGGTCTATACTGTGAGTTTCTGCTGCTCTGGAAATCCATGGAGACTCATGAGGAAAACTTAAGAGCAATGATTTATCCCCATGCCTTTGGAGACAGGAATGTACAAATGATGGCAGATATATCAGGCTTTCTTTTACTTATGTTTAGTTACCTTATGGCCTATAATGATTTAAATTTAAAGTGTCCCTCATAGGCTCATGTGTTAAAAATACTTAATCCTCATTTGATGGCACTTTTTGGCCACCCTATTTGTGGGTCCTGGCCCTGATTTAGGAAGGACTAACTTCTGGAGCTTTCCTATCCAGAAGTAGGCAAACTGCTTCTACAAACAGAGCCTGGAAGGTAAGATAGCTATTTCCTGTACCCTCATCTCTGGAGTGGGCTATCTGCCTTTAGCAGGTACCTGAGGGAAAAGGAAGCTGAAGAGAAGTTTAGTTTAAGCTGCATCCACTGTCATCACTGCTCTGATGTTGCTGCAGCTGTGGCTTCTGCATACAGACACTCATTGGCACTTTTTTGCATATTTTTTATTTATTTGAGAGAGAGAAAGAGGCAGAGAGTTAGAGAGAAAATGGGTGCACCAAGGCCTCCAGCCACTAGAAACAAACTCCAGATACATGCATCACCTTGTGCATCTGGCTTATGTAGGTCCTGGGAAATTGAACCTAGGTCCTTTGAATTTGCAAGCAAGTGCCTATTGCCAAGTCAGCTCAACAGCCCCCTATTTTTTATATATATTTTACATTTTTATTTATTTGAGAGAGAATGAAGCAGAGAGAGAGAGAAAGAAAGTGGCACTTTTTTTGAACAGTGAAAAACCAGTAGTACATGAACAAGTAATGCACTGGATGATTAAGGAACTTTGCACTTTGGATAATCCTTCAACATTTGTTAAAGGGAGGATTTAGGGGTATGACCTGCTGCACTCTGCTGATCTACAGCACACATACACCCTCATCACAAGAGCCCACCTGTGCTTTCAACAGACCTGTGGGCCTTTAGTTACTGACCTCATTGTCCTCAGTGCTATAGATCAATGTTTTTTATGCATGCATGTTTGTTCTGAGTTGAGAGTCCAACCAGACCTCTGAAGACAGGAGCATAGACCGTATCTTAAGATAGTCAGCATTTCTAAACATTGCTTACTAATATATTGGCCATCTGTGCTGTTCAGGCTAAAGGTACACCAAGGTAGGGGAAAGCTAGTCACATTGTTCTAAGTAGGAGGATTACATATTTGAAATATTAACTTTACAGCAAGTTACAAGTAAAGAATTTAGCATCTCACAGCATTAATATCATAAAAGCTATTTGTAAGATCCATAAGAAATATTCCCAGTTTTTCCCATAGTTTATTCCAGTAGTTTGTTCTCACAGTTCATTACCACATTTGGCAAGGTTGTGGAACCTTTAAGAGGTAGAGCTTGGCTAAAGGAATTGTGTCCTTAGGCCTTGAGATGTCACAGCCGGTCCTGTTTGGTGCGCCTTCTCTGTACTTCAACTCTCTGCTGATGTGAAGACATAAGGCCAGCTTCTTGCTTCTGCCTTGCTTTCTTTGACATGATTGACTTCCCCTTGAAACTATAAGCCAAAAATAGAGCCTTTTCTTCCTTGAGATGCTTCTGTTCAGATAATTTGCCCCAGCAATGAGAAAGTAACTGATACATGGGCCTAAGGGAGGAGTCAGTTTTTTGTAGCAAAAGCAGCTTCTAAAAGTTTCAAAATGTGCCTGGTTCAATATGTGTAGTTTCAACATAAGCTTCCTCCTGTGCTGGTTCTCAACTACCAAGTTTATTCTTTTTTTTTTTTTTTTTTTTTTTTTTTTTTTTTGACAGAGAGCAAGGGAGAGGGAGACAGATAGAGATGGACATGCCAGCAGCCTCTCAGCTGCTGTGAATGAAATCCAGACGTTGTGCACCCCCTTGTGGTCAAGTGCGGCACCGCACCCTTGTGTCACTTTGCATCTGGCTAAACATGGGACCTGGAGATTGGAACCGGCATTCTTAGGCTTAGGAGGTAGGCGCCTTAACCACTAAGCCATCTCTCCAGCCCCTGTGTTTATTCTTATAACCATTAAACCTATTCCTTCATCATTTTCCAGTGTTCCAAGTGTATATTTCCCTTCATCTCTTAAATGTCCAAGCACTTCAGTCTCAACTGCATACTACTTAGTCATTTCTAACTTCTCTGGGTCATTTTACCATGAAGACCTGCCTTGACTATATGGTGCTCCAAGCCTAAAAAGTAAATTGGAAGTGGAAGAATTAATTTCATATATGCATTTGCTCATAATTAAGACCTCAAGTCTTTTAATTCTACCTCTTAATAACTTATTGCACACCTCCTTGTATCCTCACTGTCATTTATTATAGTCTCCTTGAGGCTACTTTTAAGTGCTTCTCCTCTGAGTCTTAAACCTGGCTAGAGTATCACCAATTACACATACAAGAAATGCAAAGGTAATTATATCACCTTCCTTATAAACTTTTGAGTTGCTCTTCATTGCCTCCAAATAAAGTGTAAGCATCTTACCTTAACACATGAGACTTGTAAGATAAGCAGGCTTATCATTTAACCTCTGCTTGATCACTTTTGATCTACTGCAGGTTCCCTAACATTTTCTCCCATGCATTATCTATCTTTCCTTTACTTAAATTCAATCCAAGTGATCTTTAAAATCTTAACTCAGAGTTCTCTATCATGAGGTCTTTTTGCTTTAATAAACTTCCTTTGAGGCACATGTTTCTGTTTGCCTTGTTGTACATGAAATTTCTCATGTTACATTGCTTTCTCACAAGTAATGTCCATTGATGGGCTTTATTATTTATTTTACATATTTTGATGTTATAAATAATGTTGGAATGAACATTATTATACACATGCTTTAAGGTCATGCTACAAGTTTATAGGCTAAAATTCTAGACGTTGAAATGTAGGGGGTGAGGATGTAGATATTTTAAGTTTTAATTGACACTGAAGACTATTCCTCAGGTTGACAGGATACTTGCATCAGACCACCTCTCCCACTAACAGCTCAAGAAGTTGCATGAAGTTGAAACAAATAAATGAAAGCATTAGAAAAATCACAAAAATTGTGACAATTAGAGGGACCAGAATACTGAAGAAAAGAGAAGTCCTGAGTATTGCTCTTTTCCCTTCAAAGTATTTTGTAAATCAGAGATGGAACAGGAATGTCAAGAAGCTGAGAAGAAATCTCTAGCTGAAAAGATTTTTAGCAGATTCATTTGGTTAGGGAGGCAAAAGTTAGCATTCAGGACAAACCTAAGTTTAGTGGACCAGTTAACCCTCCAAGTTGAATTCTTGACTGAACTACACTACACCGAACTACACTACAACGAAAGGTCAACCAGAAGTAATCTAGCCCTTAAATACACTCATGTCAGCTCTGAGTTACCTCCACTCTAGGTTTAATTGAAATTACTTGATCCTACACCTATCGTCTTTTTCTGGAGTAAGATTACATGACTCAGAGCTTCAAATTACTTCTAAAATATTTGCTTATAACTGATAGCAGGCAGTCAAAAATTACCAACCATACCGTGGGCTTGAGTAATAAACCCAAACCTAAGAGAAAAAAATGGACAATTGTAAAGTCCTATAGGATATCCAGATGTTTAAATTATCAGATTTCAATGTTAAAATGAATATAGTCAATAAATTAGGTGTGAAGATCCAGTATTTTATAGAATTGGAATCTATAACATAACCATATAGAATTCTACCTTAAAAATACAGTACCTGAAACTAAGAACATAATATTGAGTTCACTAGTACATTATAATGACTGGACGCAAGAGTGATACAAAATACCCAGAGTACACAGATAGAGGATCGAGATAAAGAAGAGATGTGCATCTTACATGTGATCCAGGAATGGAGCACAAAGAACACAGAATAGAGAAAATAGAGATAAAGAAAGATACTCATGTTACCTGTGATTAGAGTTCTAGGAATGGAACATAGGGAATAGAACAGAAGCAATGCATGAAAAAATCATATATGGAAACTAGCCATGGTCGTCTTGGTGATTTTGACAAGTGACTTCTCAGAATCATAAAAAAATAACTGTCCTACAC
The DNA here is from genome assembly GCA_036365145.1 of Orientallactaga sibirica. Taxonomy (NCBI): domain Eukaryota; kingdom Metazoa; phylum Chordata; class Mammalia; order Rodentia; family Dipodidae; genus Orientallactaga; species Orientallactaga sibirica. The sequence goes on along the minus strand of JAEOAD010000006.1, from coordinate 35,543,681 downwards.
AAGAGGAAAGAACATAAATAGATAATTGTATATTTTGAGTAGGAATTATTTGTCTTAAGAGTTATAGAAATTTATGCAAGGCACTAGCTGTTCCCTAGCTTCTGCATAAGAGCTGTCCATGAAGTGAGTGCAGTGTTAAACACCCAGCAGTTTGCCTCCTTCACAATAGCTACCCAACACAACCCAGTTCATAGATTCTGTTTTATCTCAATTTTTTTTACCTTTCATATTTGCTTATCCTCCTAATGGAGCCTCAGTCAATTGCCCATTGTATCCAGAGCATAATGATTTAAACTGCATCAGAGTGAATCATCTGTGAAGCTTGGTAGTCTGTCTGTGTTTAGAGGGCAGGATTTGTTTAACTTACATTGATTACACCAGACCAATCAGATAGTAAGGAATGCCTCTGCTTCCTTATTTGTGTAAGTAATTTGATTAATATCATTTAGATAAAAGGTTAATCACATTCTTATTCCTCATCTTGTTTATACAACTTTCATGAATGATAAGAAATCAGAGAGAGGGAGAGAGAGGGAGGACAAGCACAACCTTTAAACTTGCAGGGGTTAGCGAGAAAGGATTAGGTTGAGGAGAACCCATTTTTGTTCACCAACTTCCATGCCTCTGACATATCTCTTATATAACCCTGTTTACTGTGGATGGTCAAACTGTTAAGTGTAATAAATCTGTTTTGCTGATATGTCAGTGCTATAGTTTCTATATCCAAGAGTTAACATTTGTAATTAAAGGAAGTTTTATATATTTAACGTAGTTTCCTTGGTAGAATTAATGTTTAATGGTGAGAATTTTCAGACAGGTTGACAGCTGATAGAAGATACATGCTATAGGCCTTTGGACAAAAGGACTTTTAAAGCTTCTTCAGGCCACATGGAGTGAAAAGCAGTATGGGTTGTGAACAACAAAGCACCATGCACCAGATGCTCATATGTGAATGATAGGCCCTTAGATTACCCGAAACAGTGATCTAGGTAGATTCTCATGTGTAAAGTGAAGTAACAACAATGAAGTGGTATAGAAGGTACCTACCTCAGAACCTGGCAAATTCTGAGTGTTCAATAAATGTCAGCACTGTATACTAGTGAATAAATTTCAGAAACTCTGGGTAAGTCAGATGATTGATAGCAGGTATATATCTACATACAGTATAGAAATCTTAACAGGAAAATTAGGCCAAGGCTATGAGGAACCACTGTATAAGAAGAAAATGGCTCAAAACCTAATATAAGTTTAAGAGATGTTCAAACTAATTTAGTAGTCACAGAAATACAAATTAAAGAAACAATGAGATGTTACTTTCTACCAGCTTGTCTGGCAAAAATTATAAAGCTGGAGAGTGCCAATTATTGAAAGGAGAGTATTTATAGAACCATAGCAGTATATAAAAGTGGATCTCTTAATACCTAAATATAGAATTCTAGTCCCAGTCCAGAAGGGGATTTAGTGAGAATAGTTATTTCAGGGTTATTTTTGAGGGTGGTAATAGTGTCAGAAAAAAATGTGGGTGTGAACTCCTGTGAGAACCAGTGGTTAAAATCTGATGAGAGCTTATCATCAAGTGCAGGTCCAGCTAGGCAGTGGTGGCACATGCCTGTAATCACTGCCCTTGGAAGGCCAGAGCAGTTTGATGCTTGCCTAAGATACATTCCTAGACTCTGTCCCCAAATCACAAACAAAACAAAATTTAAAAACTAATTCTAAAGTAAAGAACAAGTTATTTTTTAAAAAATGCTTAACAGACCCATTCTAACAGTGCTTGCTGAAAACAGTTAACATTTAATCAAAAAGCAGCTAAGAGATGTAACAGGACATAAACAAAGGATGCACATTAAATACTGTAAATTGAATTCAATGCTATAGTAAGGGAAAAGGGAGAGAAGGAATAAATTTAGAATGTTTTCAAAATATAAAAATAAAAATGTCTACCTATTGCTAAGAATTTGAAATATAATAGAGTAAGATGATGCAAATGAAAACAGTAGTTCTATTGCCTCATGGCAATCAATGCTAGCCCACTTATATATTCCCTGCTAATTTCTTTTTTTTTAATATTTTTTATTTATTTATTTTGAGAGAGAGAGAGAGAGATACAGCAACAGGCAGGTAGAGAGAGAGAGAGAGAGAGAGAGAATTGGTGTGCCAGGGCCTCCAGCCCTGCAAACAAACTCCAGATGCGTGTGCCCCCTTGTGCATCTGGCTTATGTGGGTCTTGGAGAAACGAGCCTTGAACTTGGGTCCTTAGGCTTCACAGGCAGGAGTTTAACCACTAAGCCATCTCTCCAGCCCCCTGCTAATTTCTTTATTGAAAGTTTTATATACAAATTCATGCAGTGGTATATTTAATAAGATCAGTTATCCATAAACTATTGTATCTTTTATACTCCTGTAATTATTAAATGATCATTTTTCTCACATAACTTGGTATATTATGAAAATTCATCAATGGCTATGCAAATCCCATCATATTTATATTCTGTGTATAAATGTGTAATGACATATTTATGTATGAAATACATAATACACATGACATATTTACATAAGAGATTGTAAATTTTTACTTGTTAGAAATTCTGGTTTTCCAACCAGTGTAAATAATGTTATGATTATGAACTTTTCTAATAAATCCCATGTACATTTCTATTATTTTCTCAAGACAAATTCCTATGAGTGTAATTTCTGGGTTACAAACCCAACAGCTTTAAGGCTTGTACATTCATCACAGTAGATTAACTATGGAGTAATATCTTAAACTTCTGCTGGTTCTTAAAATTACCATCTTATAAGTGAACAATGGATTCCACAATCATTTTATCTTTTGTGTAATTTTTATGCCTTGGACTATTTTCTTACTGTTCAAAACAGGAGATGAATTTTAATGCATTATATCAAATGTTAAAGTGTTAGAACTGTTCCATAAACAGGTTTGCTGTTTGTTGAGTATTTTCATTTTTCTAATATTCCTACGTGTTCATATTCCTACGTGGTTTTCAATCTGTTACAAAAAAAAAAACAATATTCTTTGTCTTTAACTCTTTGCATTTAACTGTCTCATATCTGTCTTTCACAGTGAAATAATTTTTTAAGTATATTCATGTTTCTCAAATTTGTGTTCACATTACTACTTATTCCCCTTCTCTTAGCATTATTTATTGATGTCTTACTCTGGAATGTGCACAGTTAACTGTGTCTATTCTCTTTTCTTCTGTCATACATGTGTACTTTCTCTCTTCTTTCCTCTTTCTGTATAGTCACATTATAGTTCTTGTTGGAACAACCTTCCAAGTTTAATATTATATTAACAGACTACCAGCATGCAACTGAGGTAGATAATGAACTGTGGAAATAAAGCTTCCTCTTTGTTACTTCAAATAATTATGTATTTGCTTGTGTGTATGTGTGTGTATACATGGGTGTGCAAGAATCTCTTGCCACTGTATATACCAGATGTGTGTGCTGCTTTGCATCTGCCTTTATGTGGATGCTGGGGAATTAAACCTGAGCCAGCCAAATTTTCAAGAAAGTGTCTTTAGCCACTGATAAATCTCTCCAGCCCCTTGTTTTACTTTTTACTTTTAAATGTTTAATTCCTTGAGTTTTCTTCACATAGCATTCCATGAACTTGTGACTAGTTCAACATTATACAAATTTCCAGCTTTCTAGTCTTTTATCAATATGTCCAACTATGTGGAGTTGTCAGTTTTTTCCTTCGGAAGTTGTTTTTTCTAAAGCCTTCTGACCCAGTCTGTTCTGAACTCATTCTCTGTGTGTTTTAAGGAATGCTGGCTGTTGGTTTAACTAGCAGTGTACATTATTTTTACCACTTCTGCAGGCTATAACTGCCATACAAACTTTATTTTGGCTTTTTTTTTTTTTTTTTTTTTTTTTTTTTTTTTTGGTTTTTCGAGGTAGGGTCTCACTCTGGTCCAGCCTGACCTGGAATTCACCATGTAGTCTCAGGGTGGCCTTGAACTCTCGGAGATCCTCCTATCTCTGCCTCCTGAGTGCTGGGATTAAAGGTGTGTGCCACCACGCCCGGCTTTTATTTTATATTTTAAAAACAATGCAGGGCTGGAGAGATGGCTTAGCTATTAAGGCGCTTGCCTGCAAAACCAAAGGACCTCAGTTCAATTCCCCAGGACCCATGTAAGCCAGAGGCACAAGGTGGCACATGCATCTGGAATTCATTTGCAGTGACTGGAAGCCCTGGCGTGCCCATTCTTCTCTCTCTCCCTCCCTCCCTCTCTCTCTCTCTCTCTCTCTCTCTCTCCCTCCCCCTCCCTCCCTCCTTCCCTCTCTGTCTCTCTCTAGCCTCTTTCCTTCTCTCAAATTAATTAATTAATTAAAAACAATGCAAAGTTTAAAAAGGTATTTACTACTGAAAGAAAAACTAATAACTTATAAAGTATACTCTGTAAGAAAGAGACTGGCCATTGAGGCCTAAAGGCAAGATTAGAAGGTTCACCTGGTAGAAAGTTGTTGGTATAGTCATCATTATGTACTGATAGGTAATGGCTGGAAGGACAGAGAAATACTCTTGAAATCTATATCCCAGTGTTGTTGTTACTCTTTTTACTACAGAGTAGATATCAGTTAATTTTTATTTACTATGGTAAAGCAGTCTTCCTGTTATTCAGTCCTGTAGAACAACCTCTCATAATTTAGCCTTAGTGAGTCTCTGCTTTATATCCCAGCTGATAAAAATTGATCGCCTTTGTTCCTAGGAGGTCTTCTAGAAAAGACTATCCTGTTTCCCTCATCCCTTTTCCTGTTCAGCTTTACATTTCCATTCACATGACTACCGACTCCTAGTAGGAGGAGTAACGTTCTCACAGATCCATACTTTGAATCCATAAAGGCACAAAGTGAATAACAGAAATTCAGAATTGTTTCACAACCAAACAAAATAGCTAAATAAATGTGTAACTACACATGTAAAACTGAAGACTGGGGAACCAGTTCCAGCATTGTCATGCTAAGAAGACGTCACAATATCCCTCTTCTTTGGGCAGAGGACATTAGAAGGAGGAGGCTATGAGCAGGTGTAGCAGACAGCTTCAGGTTCGCTGAGATGAACTTCCAGACCAGGCACAGTTATGGAGGAAGGGATATTATTTATTGAAGCTTACAGATCCAGGGGAAGTTCCATAAAGGCAGGAGAAACAGCCTGCTCTCCACAGGACCAAGCAGAGACAGAAAAAGCCAACCAGCCACCATAGCACACAGAGCAAAAACTACAGCCAAAAGATCACACAGCACACTTCAGGAACTCCTGCTAGGCACATTTGCATATCTTTACAATGGAATCTCAAACCATCACCACACCTTAAAACCGGCCCCCAGTAACATTGCCTCTAGCAAGGTGATTGAAGATGCAAACTATAAACTAATAAAATACTGAATATATTGGGGGACATATATTCAAACTATCACAGCAGGTAAAGCAGTGATGGCATGAAGGACAGAGAGGTTGAGGCATTCCACTGATGACAGCCTGTGAGAATGATCTCCCACATCCATCCTGTGTACCTGCCTAATATTTTTTTCACTCTTAATGTCAGTATCATTAAATAGTATGCTTGTATTTAAAACAAGTAATGGGCTTTTTCTTTACTTGCTTATTTGTTTGTTTGTTTTTAAATTTCAAGTTTGTACAACTTTACAATCTATCTCAACCTTATTAATACCTAGAACTTTTTTCTTTTTTTCTTTTTTTTTTTAATTTTTAAAATTGTTATCTATATAATGTGTATACAGCCATGATGGTACCATCATTAGCCTTCTCCCTGCCCTCCCCCGTAGGGGATTGTGGGTCCTGCATTGTAAGGATAGCCTTCAGTTATGGTGCCCTGGTGAGGTGTGATGGACTGACTCTCCTCAGGTTCTACGTCCATCTGAAAAGGAAAAGCAAATTCTCCATTGGAAAGTGAAGTCAGTGCACAATACATGGATAACCATTATTATTTTAGAGAGAATTTAGTGGGTGTAGGCCCTCTTGTATCCCACTATTGGCAGAACCTTGATATTGGAGAGCGAACTCATTTTTGGATATGGTTCTGACTTGTTTTCCAGTTCCAGGTATGGATTCCATTCCACTGAGCAGATTAGTTAGCCAAATCAAGAGCAGTTGATAACCCAGCATGGCTACGTACCACTATTGCACTTGTGTGAGCATCTTGTCAGGTTGATTGCTGCTGCGTAGTTTAGACCATGAGTTGCTTAGATAGATGTTGGTCATTTTTACCTAGTCACTCATGTAGTACCTTCCGGCACTAGACAAGCTAACTGTCTGGGGACTGACTCTTCCAGATTCCAGCCAGGTCATTCCATGTTCCATCCCAACAGCATATGGTATCTTCAGCAGTAGGGTCTTACCATTAACCTTTGGTGGGTCATCAAGTACTCTGACAGAAATCTGTGTTCTTTTGGGACACCTTGTAGGTTCCACTGATCAACAGGTCATTGTAAATGTTAACCACATGCAGATACTGGGAGTTAGAATACCTAGAACTTTTTGAGATTTTATGTAGTTATTAGTTCCCTTGATACCTTCCTAAAATTAATAGTCCTATGCATGCACAATAATTATGTATGGATTTCTTTTGTTTGCAGGGCTAAGGAGGGCCTTACATTTCTTTGTTCCTTGAGAAATTCTCTTAAAAAACCAAAAAATTTTGTCCCTTCCAGGTAAAAGTCTCAGGGTAGGAGGAACATAGTAACTTATCCATGATCTACCTAGTAACTTACCAACTTTGAAGCTAAGACTAACATCAATAGCAAAATTTACAGTGATCTTTATGATTTGTTATTTGTTTTAAAAAAAAAAAACCAGTCTCTTATACCTTGTTTAATCAAGAGGCTTGAGATTAAAAGTCCTATAGTTTATGGCAACATTTTGAAATGACATTAAACATATGTTTTAAACAGAAAGAGAGTTGTTTTCCATTAGCTTACAATACATTTTTAATTAGTATCTCACAAATTTTTCAGCAACATGATAAGTAAGATTTTTTGTTATCTAATTTTAAGTTTCCTGTTTCTCTTTGTTTTTGTCTTAATTTTTAGCTTAATAAGAAATATGGGGTCCATGTATGTGGAGAAGGTGGAGAGTATGAAACATTCACTTTGGATTGCCCTCTATTTAAGAAGAAAATAATTGTGTAAGTTATCATCTCAGCATTTTCTTCCTTTTTCTTAAATTTAAGTGATAGAAGTAACCTAACATTTAGCTTGAGGCAACTTTGTTTGGGAGAAATAGAACATGTCCTCTAAGTTCACAAACACTCAATTTGTTTAATACCAGAGAAGTCGTGTGAATACATAAATCAATACCTGACAGGACGAGGCCTTCATAGAAGGCTGTAAACTTTTTAGACATTGCACTTTGGTTTACTTGCTGATTATGGCCTGCAGTAAAACTAGTACCTGCACACTGACACTTTTATCCGCTCATGAAGGGTGAATTGCCTGTGTTATTTATCTTTCATTACAGCTCCGTCTGATAAACCGCCACATCAGTAGCCTGTGGCTTCCATTAATGATGTCCTCCTTTCCCTTTTTCTTGGCTGTAACAAGTTAGAATGCTAACTCTAAACATTTCTCTCCAGTTACTTGACAATTTTAAACTTTGATTTTAGCATTGATTCAATTTATGGTGAGTATATGATATTGCCATAAATCATAAAAATTAGTATAATAAAATGGGAACTTTGTACAATTTGTTGCTGTTTTTCAATGTTCTACTTTATGCCATGCCTCTCATCTGCTCAGAGTGTTACCTCTGCTTTTCGTTATGCTTTCTGGAGACGGTTGTGAAAATTATGCTCAAATGAGGAAACAGCTTAAATATTTAAACATAAGAATTAAATTTTAGGGACTGGAGAAATGGCCTAGCAGTTAAGGTGCTTTCCTGCAAAGCCTAATCACCTGGGTTTGATTCCCCAGTACCCTCGTAAAGCCAGATGCACAAGGAGGCACCTACATCTGGAGTTCTTTTACAGCAGATAGAGGCCCTGGCCGCCCACTAACTTGCCTTGTCTCCCTTCTCTCTGTCTCTCTCTGCTTGCAAATGAAGAATTAAAATCTTTGCACATATTACAGTCTGAGAGGGAGCAACCTAAGAGAATTAAGACAATGCTAGGAGATACTCTAAACAGTTTCATCACTGTGCACAATGGTCATGAGCTTTTATTTTCATGTTCTAACCTATTTCCATTATTTCCATATCACTAATTTACTTAGCATATTTTCTTCAAGTGCCTATCATGTTCAGGGTATTCTGCTGTGCACTGTTGATGATCATAGTTTCTTCGTAGGAATTAAGGCAAGACATGTCTATGTGTTAGCATGATACCAGTTAAGAAAAATTTCTACTTTTTACTAAGTCTTTCCATCTCTGAATGTTTGAACTGCCAGCAACTTCTGGGCTCTTAGAGTATATAGTAAACATGAATAAATGCTAGTATTGCTGAAGTAATTTGTCATTATTTCTTTTGTTTTGGACATTTTGTTTTATGTTTATGTTACTCTTCTTATTTGTTCTAGCTACTTGTTTAGTGGGAAAGGATGGCTCTTATAAATACACTTGTCCTTATCATGCCAGTATGCACTAAATGTTGTACTGTGTTTGAGCAACATTATCCATCCTACACCTGTGTGTATAAATGAGGCATTTTAGTTATAGTCATCTATGTAATATAATTAGAAGTATACAAGTGATTTATAATTGATTACATATACTGATGGATCTTATAATTTAGAATCATTTTGGAGACAAATTTAACAAGTCCTATTACCCTTGATATAATATAATACTGGGCTCCCACAGTTACGATATAAGTAATCATTTAATAGGACTTCTATTTCAGATGTCTGATTCAAACCCACCCTTTTAAAATTAAAAATATTAAAGGAAAAACATGAAGAGAAACCATTCAAAGTAATTTTATAATAGTTGGGATTTTTCAAAATATAGATTGAATTATTTTTGTTTAGTGATTTGGAGAAATCAGGGTAGATCTGGAAATGTATTATAACATACATTCTAAGTTAGAACCCACCATACATTGTTTTAAAATTTTGTAGGAGAGACTAATACAACAGTCTTTATCTAGAAGTATTTTAAAAGATTTCCATGGGACTTGGAAGATGTCCATCAGTTAAAGAAACTTGCTAGTGGCCCAAATGTCTGTGATCCCAATATGTCCAAGGCAGTGGGAACAGAGCTAGGAAAAGCCAGATGCTCACAAGAGCAGCAGCAAAACAGACCTTTCTCACAAATAAGATGACCTCCAGATGTGCACTCCATGCTAATAAATAATAAAACAAATTTTTAAAAAGATTTATACCTATAACATTTTATGATGCACCTTTTGAATAATTAATATGTAGAAATCACCTCTAAAATACAATTTTAGGTAAGAAATTAGTTTTCAGTTTTTTTCCCCTAGGAAGTGTGATAAGAAGAATTCCAACCTAGCTTTTAGAAGAATATGATAAGGTTTGGAGAGATGGTGATTACAAAGCCAGATGGCCTGGGTTTGATTCCTGGCACCCACTTAATGCCAGATGCACAAAGTGACACATGTATCTGGAGTTTGTAATAGCAGGAAGTCCTGCCATGGTTATCCTCCCTTCTTCCTTCCTCAAATAAATTTTATTTTATTTATTATTATTTATTTATTTAGTATTATTATTTATTTATTTGGAGAGAGAGGCAGATATATATAGAGAGAGAATGGGCACACCAGGGCCTCCAACCACTACAAACGAACTCCAGATGCATGTGTCACCTTGTGCCTCTGGCTTCACGTGGGTACTGGGGAATCAAACCTACGTCCTTAGGCTTTGTAGGCAAGTGCCTTAACAACTGAACCATCTCTCCATCCCCCAATTTTTATTTTAAAGAGTATGATTACGGGGAAATAATAGATTTTCAAATTGAAAAAAAAAATCTTAGCTGGGCATGGTGGCATATGCCCTTAATCTCAGTACTCAAGAGGCAGATGTAGGAAGATTGCCTTGACTTTGAGGCCAGACTGAGACTACATAGTGAATTCCAAGTCAGCCTGAGCTAGAGCAAGACCCTACCTCAAAATAAAAAAAAAATCTCTTTTCTACTTGTTTCGTATATGACCATGTTTATGTATCAGAAGTAATAACTAGAAGCCAAAGTTTTAATGAATTTTTTCTGTGGACTTTAATTTTTTAAGTTAGCATATAAAGTACTACATTTATTATCACATTTTCATGACTGTGTGTGTATGTGATTACTCTTCATGCTAACTTATCCTCTTGTCCCTCTTCCCTCACTCACCACCCCTGTGTCCTCTGTCATACTCTTGCTGGTTCCCTTCCTCCCACAGATAATCATCCCTTCTAATGTATGTCCCAGGTATTCCATTATTCTCTTTCTTTCCAATCCCTTAATATCTCTTTCTCCCCTCCTGACTAAAAGCAGCTTATGTGAGGAAAGGGTTTATTTTGCCTTACAATCTTGTGGGTAAGCTCCATGATATCAGGGAAAAGATGGTAAAGCTGAGGCTGGACATCATCTCTGTCATAGCACATGTAAAATAGCAGCAAAAGTGAGCTGAACTAACACTGGCAAATCAGGATTTAATAAACCTCAAGGTCTGCCCCAGTGACACACCTACTCTAGCAAGGCTCCACCTCCAAAATTGCCACCAGTTGAAAATAAGGCATTCAAAACACATGAGCTTAAGTGGACTTCTAATTCAAACCACCGCAGTAATTCACAAAGTTGTTTTGCTTTCTAACAGTTTTGTAGATTGTCCCTTGACTCTGGTAATTGTGTCCTTTGTTCTGCCCAAGCATTTTAACTTCATATAAATCCATTTTTCAATTCTTAGGGTTGTTGCATCATTACAGAAAGTCTTTGGCTTTGGCTATGCCTATATCCTGAAGTGTTTTCCTATGTTTTATTGTAGCAGTTTCAAAATTTCAGGTCTTATACTAAGGCATTTGATACATTGTTTGAATTGATTTTTGTGCAGGATGATAGATGTCAATCTTGTTTCACTGTAATACATGTGGAAGCCCATTTTTCCCAGCACCATTTGTTAAAGTTGCTGGATTTTCTCCAATGTATGTTCTTGTCATCTTTATCAAAAGTTAGGTGGCTATAACTATATGGTTTATCTCCAGATCTTCTATTCTTTCTAGTCCCTTAATTTAGTGTTTTGTGGCTGTGGCATTGAAGTATACTTGAGATCAGGTATGTGATACTGACAGCATTTCTCATTTTTCTGCTTAGAATTGCTTTGTGTATTTAGGGTCTTTTATATCTCCATATGAATTTTAGGATTGTTCCTACTTTAGTGAGGATTGTGATTGGAATTTTGAATGTTGAATGTTGAAAGTATAGATTGCTTTTGGTAGTTTTATAATATTAATTAAGTTTATAATATTAATCCTCTAATCCATGAGCATGGGGAAGGTCTTTCCATCTTCTATTATCTTCTTTAAGATCCTTCTTTCTTCAGTGTCTTAAATTTTTCATTATAGGGTGTTTTACATCCTTGGTTATGTTTATTCCTGAAAACTTTGTGATGCTATTGTGAATGATTTTTTTCACTTATTTCTTTTTCAGTAAGTTCATTATTCATATATAGAAAAGCTACAAATTTTATGTGTTGGTTTGCTGAATCAATTCTGAGAATTTTCTAGGGGCATCTTTGAAGTCTTTTCAGTATAGAATTATACCTGCATATAGGGATAATTTGACTTTGTCTTTTCCTGTTTGTATCCATTTCATTTCTTTTTCTTGCCTTATTGCTGTATAATTGTGAGAGTGTAATGTTAGGCATGATGGCTCACACTGATAATCCCAGCAGTTGAAAGGATGAGAGAAGCAAGTGAATCCTCGTGATTTAAAGGTCATCCTGCTCTCCATAGTGAGTTCAGTACATCCTGGTCTACAGAATAAGACACCATCTAAAAAAAAAAAAGAAATAAAGAAAATAAATAGTGAAGGTGGACACCATTCTTTTATTTCAGATTTCAGAGAAAATGCTTTGTTTTTTCCCCCCATTGATATAATGTTTCATTATAGACTTGTTGTGTATAGCCCTTATGTAGCAGACAGCTTTAAGTTCACTGAGATGAACTTCCAAACCAGGCACAGTTATGGAGTGTTGGGGTCCCCTCCCCAAGGCCAGCTCAAGAGGGACAATAGGGTCTCTGCCAAATTGGGGTGAGCAGCGCAGAGTCACGACACAGACTCCGGGAGTTGGGTCAAAGCGGGAGCGAGAATCCACAAACTCGTTTATTTAGCACAATGCACATAGGGTTTAAGGGGCTGTTAATCCTTGTATGGGGTGGTACCCTTTTGGTGACCAATGACAGCCTGTCTCTGGACAGGACATCTCGTAGTAGGCTTCTCGCGAGCATGGGACTGTAACTATTGTCACATCAAGCCTGCGCAAAAGGCCATTTTTACAGAAGCCACTTCCTGTTTTCTTCTGCCATGTGGTCTGGCTAGGACCAGGCCTGTATCCTTTATTAGAAGATGAGGGGTAAGTGGTTGTATAGTAGTGGAAATTTTGTATCCTAAAAATCCAAAAGGGGGCACTGTTTGAATTTTTTCATTCGCTATGGCAAACCCAAGTTTTTTGAGGTCCTCAATGAGTAATTTAAGAAGGTCCAAAAGGGCAGTTTTTGAGGTATGTGCAATCAAAAGATCATCCAATGTAATGAACAAGAAGGCACTTAGATTGTATTCTCTCCGTGGCAGAGGATATAAACATTTGGCAAATAGAAGGACTATTTTTCATGCCCTGGGGGAGAACCCTCCATTGATATCTTTTAGCTGGGATAGAGTGGTTGGCCTCCCACACAGTAAAGGCAAAATAGGGCCTGTCCTCTGCTGCCAAAGGGATAGAGAAAAAGCAATCTTTAATATCTAAGATAACTATATGGTGGTTAGTAGGGATGGCTCCAGGGTGGGGGAAGCCAGTGTGAAAGGAGCCCATTTTTAACATATGTTTATTAACTTGGCGAAGGTCTTGGAGCAGTCTATGTTTACCAGTTTTCTTTTTAATGACAAAGATGGGGGAATTATGGGGGATAATAGAGGGCTCGATATGGCCAAGAGCAAGTTGTTCTTGAATAAGGGAGTTGAGAATAGTTAATTTAGGTTCTAGTATAAGCTACTGTTCGACCCAAATGGGTTCCGTGGTATCCCACTCGAGGCATATGGGAGCGGTAGGAGATCAGACAGTGGCCTCTAGAATTGGGGGTGATGATGAATGGCGGGTGGTTTTGAGGGGTTGGGTCGCCCCGAAAGACCAACAGTATCATGGGCGATAATATCATCATAAAAGGCCTGGTCATCTGTTGTTATGACAACACCCATGTCAGTAAGGAGGTCTCTTCCCCAGAGGGTATTGGGGACATTTGCTACCAGGGGGAAAAATTCCCCCGTGTTGCCATCATAGTCTTTCCATGTAACTGGTCCCCTAACCTGTCTAGTAGTCTGTTGTCCCCCAACACCCCTAATATTGGGACCATCTTTATAGGCCCAATTGGGCATGCGGAGTGCATCGTTGGCAGAGATAATAGTGGCATCCACACCTGTGTCTACTATGCCCTTGAATTCAACCCCATCCAAAAGGACAGAAATGTGGGGTGAATGGTCATAAATGGGCAGTGTCCATCTAATGTGGGGGTTGTTCCCTCTTACTTGCGGGGCTGAGGGTTGCCCCTGGGGAAGTTTAAAGGCAGAGCATTTTTGCAATCCTTGGCCCAATGATACCCCCTTTGACATTTAGGGCAGGGGATTCGGGCCCTGAAAACAGGCTTAGTTGTGTTTGGACAGGTCCTCTGAAGGTGTCCTGGTTGGCCACAGCCCCAGCAGAGGGGCGGTTGTTGGGTAGGCTTTTGACCCATGGTCAGAGTTTGTATTGAGGTGGCCAGGGCCTCGAGGGGGGCAGACACAGGATTGATATCTTTGGTAGCTACAATCCATTTATGGAGGTCCTCATTACGCACGGCAGCAATAGCATTACGCGCTGCTGCGGATGCTCCTTCCCATGCCAGTTGCTTAACTAAAGCGTCCCTGGCGGGCCAGGGGGAGTGCATCAGTCCACAGACTCCATCACACGAGAGAGGAAATCTGTGAAGCCCTTGGAAGCGCCCTGGACCAGATTACGAAAATAGGTATCCGGCTTCTGTGGGAGGCAGGCCTTAAAGCCCTTGAAGGGATAACGATTTAATTTGGTCAAAGTAGGCATATATGCCCACTGTGGCTTGTGAGATAGGGTCTGTATAAGGTCCTGTGCCAAGGAGCATGTCCAAGGTAATTGGAATTCCATCCCTAAGATTTTGGCGGGCCTAGGATTCAGCCAGGTCACTATAGGCGGCTTTCCATTGGAGGAATTCAGGGGGGAGAAGAACTGCCTTGAGGAGCGAATACCAGTCATAGTAAGTCTGAAGATGGATGGTCCATTGTAAGAGGACTTGTTCAAAGTAAGCAGAATCAATGCCGGATTCCTGGGCTGCCTTACGAATGAGGGCCAGATCAAAGAGGAGTGTGGGGAGCCACGGCCTGATTGTTGCATCCGGCCCTACGTTAACAGGGAAGGTGGCGAAGGGGTGTGTCAGGGAACCAGCAGTCACCTGGGTGTGTCCAGGACTGAGCGGGGGGAGGTCCTTGGAAGGGTAACAAGGAGGAGGGGTGGTTGCGAGTGTGGCTGTAGCAGGAGGGGGTTGGTGTGGCGGCTTATTATCATTTAAAAGTTTTAGTTCCTCCTCATCCCAGTTATCAGAAGAGGGGGCTGGGAGGGACGAGAGGTGAAGAGCCAATTCAGGTTCCTCTTCATATTGTTTGCTATGGGCATAAATGATTTCCTGTACTGTGCAGCCTTTAAGGCCGGCAATTATGGCAAGGAGGATAGAAAAGAATGGAGCAGGGGGTGTGTGCCCTTTATAAAACTCGTGTTTTTTGGCAAGGACTAGAACCCAGGACCAAATGTTAGTCTCCCAGATGTTCTCCGGAGTGATCCATGGGGCTAAAACAAGAGTTTCATCCCAAAAGCTATGGAGGTCTTTTTGTTTTAATTTCAAGCCACATTGCAGAAGGAGGGCTTTAAGAGCCTGCAATTGTGGCGTCCTCTGGTGGGGAGGGAGGTTGCCCATTGCCGCGTGGTGTTGTTTGATGGGGGGGCTGGGCTGGGACACTCCTGAATCAAAGAGACTGAGAAAATAATAACCCAGATCAAAGATGATAGACCAGAGGATGATCATGCAAACCACAAGTCCTAATGCTGGGGCCAGCTGAGACATACGGATAGATTGTTTAGGACCCACGTGTCTTGTGCTTAGTGGGGGGAGGGGCCAACACAGGCTTAGGGCCATGCGGCAGTGTGTGCCTTACTGGGGGGGAGGGGAGGACAAACAAAGGAAGAAGGGGGGGAAGGGGCTGCCTGCTCACCCACAGGCAACCATTAGCCATTTTTCTCTCACCAATGAAGAACTGGGCACTTTGCTCGTCGGACTTTCAAGAACTGGGCATTTTGCCAAATGCCGAGGGGGCTGCTCACCGGCTCACTGGACGTTCAACGGGGCATCTCACCAGATGCCGATGGGGCAGGGGGTCACGGATGGGGTGTCTCGCTAACACCGACATCGGGGCAGAGGGTCCCTGTTCAGGCGCCAGATGTTGGGGTCCCCCCCAAGGCCAGCTCAGGAGGGACAATAGGGTCTCTGCCGAATTGGGGTGAGCAGCACAGAGTCATGACACAGACTCCAGGAGTTGGGTGAAAGCGGGAGCGAGAATCCACAAACTCGTTTATTTAGCACAGTGCACATAGGGTTTAAGGGGCTGTTAATCCTTGTATGGGGTGGTACCCTTTTGGTGACCAATGACAGCCTGTCTCTGGACAGGATATCTCAGAGTAGGCTTCTCACGAGCATGGGACTGTAACTATTGTCACATCAAGCCTGCGCAAAATGCCATTTTTACAGAAGCCACTTCCTGTTTTCTTCTGCCTGCGGTCTGGCTAGGACCAGGCCTGTATTGTGCCATACAATGGAGGAAGGGATTTATTGAGGTTTACAGATCCAGGGGAACTTTTATAATGGCAGAAGAAGCTGGCCTGCCTTCTGAGGACCAAACACAGAGAGAGAAGCCACAAGCCAAAAGCCACACAGTTCAGGAACTCCAGCTAGGCACACTTTGCATATCTTTAGATTGAAATCTTAAACCCACCACACCTTATGATTTGCCCAATGACACTGCCTCCAGCCAGGTGGCTGCAAATGCAAACTACAAACTAATAAAACACTGAATATATTGGGGGTCATTAATTCAAACTACCATATTCCACCCCTGACCCCCAATAGATTCCTAACTATCACACATTGTAAATTGTATTTAGTCCAATTTCAAAGGTCCCCATGGTCTTGACCAACTTAAGATAGTGAGTCCTGTAAAATCAAGTTAAATACTTTAACATATAAAGAAAGGCACAGAGTAAACATTTTTCAACTGGTATAAAGCATAGCAAGGAGAGACTAGAACAAGGCAAATTCAACCACCATAAGCAATCATCAAATTCTGCAGTTCAAGTTCAATATAACCAGAGACTGACAGTCTCCAGGCTTTCCAATTCCACCCCTCCAGCTGGGCAGAGTAGCCAGGGAAAACTTCTATCCCAGGCCAACAGTGCACTCCATGGTAGCGCTTGCACAGTGCTAGTATATACAAAATGTCTTCAGGTCTCCATGCAAACCATGGTCCACCTTCCAAAGGCTCTTACAGCCTATCAGGACATCAAGCCCTGCCTCATCTCAGTACTATGTTAAGACATTTTCCTTCTATTCCTAATTTATTCAGGGCTCTTATCATGAACCAATGTTGAACTTGCTGAAGGCTTATTCTGTATGATTTGAGTTGGTATATGTTGAACCAACCGTGCATCCCTAGAATGAAACTAACCTGGAATGTTGTATGATCTTCTTAATGTGTTCTTAAATTCAGCTTGCAAGAGTTTTTATGTCTATGTTCACCAAGGAAATTGGGCTATAGTTTTCTTTTATGTTGTATCCTTATTTGATTTTCATTTTTGGATAATGTTGACTTTGCAGGAGTGTATTTTTATTCTCTTGTATTTGATAAGGCCTGATATGTGACCTAGAATGTGTAGTCTATTTTAGATAAGGTTCCATTGGCTCCTGGGAAGAATGTATATTCTTTATCTGTTGGATGGAATATCTTTTTAGTCTATTTGATTTTGATTTGTGATGTCTTTTAACCCTGAAGTTTTGTTGTTGAATTGTTGTTTGGATAACTTGCCTAGAAATGAGGATAGGTTATTGAAATCACCCAATGTTCTTATCTCAGGATCATTTGACCTTGTATGTATATTAGTACTTGTTTTATAGATTCTGGAGCCCCACCATTTGGTGCATATATATTTACAATTATTTATGGAGTGGTTTGAATGTAAAATGTCTACCATAACCTAGAATGTTTGTGATTAAGCCTCATACTAGATTCCTAGTTGGTGGAGCCTTGCTTGGCAGTAGTTTGTCACTGGGAACGAGCCTTGGGATTTTGTGATGGAACTCCCCTTGTCAGTGCTAGCTAGCTCACTCTTGTTGCTTCCTTCAGCAGATGAAGTAATATGTTTGCCTTTCTATCTGTTCTTACCATGATTTTCTTACCATGATCAAGCTTGCCCTTGAAACTATAAGACAAAATAAGCCCTTTGCTCCCATATGTTTATTGTAGTCAAGTGTTTTGTCACAGTAGCAAAAAGGTAACTGCTACACTGGGTCATGTGGCAATTTTACTTTTAGCTTTTTGAGGAACCTCTGATTGGGAAACACTGATTTCAGTAGTGGCTTCACCAGTTTATACTCCCACACACTGCACTGTTCCCTCTTTAGAACATCCTTGCCAGCATTTGAATCTCCATCTCCATGTACTTTTAATTTGCATTTTCCTGATGGCTGAAGATGACAAATACTTTTTTAGATGTTTATTAACCATTTATATTTCTTCTTTTAAGAATCACCTATTCAAAGTGGAGAGATGGCTCAGCAGTTAAGGCACTTGCTTGCAAAGCCTGCCAGTCCAAGTTCAGATCCTTAGTACCCACATAAGGCCAGACACACAAAGTGGAACATATGCCTACAGTTTGTTTGTAGTGGCAAGAGGCCTGGTTTATTATGTGTTCTCTTCCCTCCTTCCTCCCTCCCTCTCCCTCCCTCTCTTCCCCTCTCTCTCTCTTTTTGCTTCTCTCTCTTCCTACCTCCCTTCCTCTCCTTTTCCTCTTTTTCTCTCTGAAATAAATAAACAAAATATTTTAAAAGAATTATCTATCAGTTCCATAGTCCACTTTTTGATTGGGTTATTTTCTTGATCCTCAGTTTTGTGAATTCTTTGTAATATTGTAGAGATAACCCTCTGTCAGACATATAGGTAGCAAAGATTTTCTTCCATTTTGCAGGCTGCCTCTTCACTCAAAAAGTTTCCTTTACTGTATAGAAGCTTGTTAATTTTTGAAAACCTGTTTTTCATTTGTTTGCCCTATTTCCTGGGCAATAGCAGTCCTAATCAGAAAGTCCCTACCTATTCTTATATCGTTGCATGCATTCTGCATCTTTTTCACAGTTTCAGATCTTACATTGAGGTTCTTGATACATTTGCAGTTGAATATATGCTGGGAAGAGATAAGAATCTAGGTTTACTCTTCTATGTGTGGATAGCCAGTTTACCCAGCACCATTTGTTGAAGATGTTGTCTTTTCTCTACTGTGTTTTAGATGCCTTTGTCAAAATTTAGGTGATTGTACTTATAGGGACTTACATATGAATCCTCTATTCTATCCCATTGATTTAATTTTGTATTTTTATGCCAGCATCATGCTGTTTGTATGACTACAATCGGTAGTATATTATTTTATTTTGCATTTCCTTTGCTGGTTAGGGATGTTGAGCATTTCTTTAAGAGTATTGGCCATTTTTATTTCCTCCTTTGAGAATTCTCTGTTCAGTTCTCTGCCCCATTTTTGGAGTGGATTGTTTGATTTTTTTTTATTATTATTATTGCTTAGTTTCTTGAGTTCTTTGTAGATTCTAGCTATTAGGCCTCTATCAGTGGTATAGCTGGCAAAGATTTTCTCCCATTCTGTAGGTAGTCTGTTCATTCTGTTAAAGTATGTTTATCTGTACAAAGGCTTTTTAGCTTCCTGAGCTCCCACTGGTTTAGTATTTGTTTAAATTTCTAAGCTAATGGGGTCCTATTTAGGAAGTCTTTCCCTACTCCTATATCTTAGAGACTTCTCTCTATTACCTCCCCCCTACATAATCATTTTAGAGTTTCAGATCTGATATTGAGGTCCTTAATCTATTTGGTGATTTTTGTGCATGGTGAAAGTAGTGAGTCTAGTTTAATTTTTCTACATGTGGATGGATGTCCAATGTCCCCAGCAAAATTTGTTGAAAATGCTGCCTTTTCTCCATTGTGTATCGTTGGCTCCTTTGTCACAGATTAGGTAGCTGTAGCTCGTTGTACTAAGACCTAGATCTTCTGCTCTATTGATCTATATGTCTGTTTTTGTGCAATACCATGCTGTTTTTATTACTTTGGCTTTGTAGTATAATTTGAAATCAGGTATGGTGATACCTCCTGAAGTGTTTCCTTTTCTGAGGGTAGTTTTGGATATCTGAGGCCTACTGTAGTTCCATATGAATTTTGAGACTATTTTTCCTATCTCTGTGAAGAAAGTTGTTGGAATTTTTATAGGTATTGCATTGAATCTCTAAATTGCTTTTAGTAGAATGGCCATTTTTACAATGTTAATTCTTCTAATCTATTAGCATGGGAGGTCTTTCCATCTTCTCATAGCTTTGATTTCTTTCTTCAGTGATTTTATGTTTTTATTGTATAGGTCTTTTACTTCCTTGATTAGTGATATTTCAGGATATTTGATTGTGGTGTGGCTAGTGAAAATGGGACAGCCTCATGGTTCTCTTTCTCCATAGGTTTGTCTTTAGCATATAGAAGGGCTACTGATTGTGTATTAATTTTGTATCTTGCCACATTGCTGAAAGAATTTACAACCTTTACAAGTTTTTTTGTGGTATCATTTGGGTCACTTATGTATAAAATTATATCATCTGCAAATAGGGCTAGCCTGACATCTTCCTTTCCAATTTGTATCCCTTTTATTTCTTTCTCTTGTCTTATTGCTTCAGTTAGGACTTAGAGCACTATGTTGAAGAGAGGTGAGATTGGGCACCCCTGTCTTGTTCATGATCTTAATAGGAACTTTTCAAGTTTTTCCCCATTTACTATGGTTTGGGCCTTAAGTGCTTTATATATAGTCAAAATTATGTTGATATATGGTGCTTTCATTCCTACTCTTTCCAACATTTTAATCATGAGTGATACCATATTAATTAATTGAATTAATTAATTGAAGGCCTTCTCTGCATTTATTGAAGTTATCATGTGGTTCTTGTGTTTAAATATTTTTATGTGGTATATTGTGTTTATTTATTTACTTATCTTGAACCATCCCTGCATCCCTGTAATGAAGCCTTCTTAATCAAGGTGGATAATGCTTTTGATATGTTCTTGAATTTGGTTTGCAAGGATTCTATTGTTTGTTTTGTGTTAGAGTTTGCCCATCTCTAGTTTGACCTCTTGTGTTGAGAGTGAAATACTTGTTCCTCTTGAGGCCCCTGAGTTATATCAGTGAGGCAGCTTTGGTTAAGAGGAGAGTGTGGGGAGGTGGTCTGTCCACTTGCTTGGGCTAGGTAACCTAGTATCTAAGTGGGGTCCTCCTTGTGTGTGTTGCCTCCATGGGGGTCAGGCTATGATCCTATCCTGCCTGGCTTGCTTGCTGTCCAGCCAGTGCTCAGTTTGCCCAGTATTACTTACTACCCAAGGACTTTGGAGTGTAATCCATATTGGTATTCTCTGGGGCATAAGTCTATTGCCCCAGGCCTTACTGGCAGGGTGCTCTGAACTGAGACATGGGATGCTCTCGGTTAACAGCTACTGCTGGGCCCAAAGGGAAGCATGCTTAACTGAGGATGACTTCGTGGCTTGCCCTCCATCTGGCCCTTGCTCTGTAATCAGCCCCAAAAGCATGTGGGTACTACAGCCACAAGTTTGGTGATTTGGGTATTCCAGTCTAATGTGTTCTTTCTAAGCTTGGAGAAGTTGTTGGGACCTCCCCACATGGGGTCCCAAACATGCCCCAAAACACACCAGTGCCCCTCACCTGGTCCAAGTGTGCAGGCCTCAAACATACCACACAGCTCACCCACCCCAAGCACAGTAATTTCTGAGTTTTATATTTGTGTGTAAATGTATAGATAACATTTAACCATGCAGTTAGTTCTCTAGAGAACATTCAGTGAATGCCTGGAATTGGATTGTTTGCCATGATAGGGCTTTAAATACAGTCAATAAAGCATATAAAGTAGGAAAATACTAGAAGTCTGTAGGAGTTGGGCAGGTTTCACAGAAACCTGGCAGTTGAGATATCTGTGAAAGAAGTGGTAAATCCACAGGGAATATCTGTATGTTTTCGTGGACACAACATGCAGATGTTTGAAGAGGGGAAGTAGACAGTATCTTAGCCCGACATAGCACAGTTGTCTTTGTACAGAGAGGAAAGACCAAAGACTGTTTCTGAGTTTCTAAAGTTAATACTAGTGTTCTTTAAAGCAAGAAATATGAGAAAACCTCATACCTCAGCAGCCTGGCACCTGAAATATGAGGTTGAAAGCAGGCTCAGTGGCTCTTTTGAATGTCAAAGTAAATAAGGGTGAGCCTCCCATGGTAATGAGAGGAAACAGAGCAAGGTACTGGCATGGAAAGCCTCACTTTTGTGCACTGCAGTAACTTTACCAGTTAAGGGAAGCCAGCTAGAAGGCATATTTGCTGTGTCACATGGGTCTTAGTTTCTGAGGTCAATCTGAGGGTATTCTGCTAGATCTTGATCTTAAAACTCACTTAAGTAGCCAGGCATAGTGGTGCACACCTTTAATCCCAGCACTTGGGAGGCAGAGGTAGGAGGATCGCTGTGAGTTCAAGGCCACCCTGAAACTACATAGTGAATACTAGGTCATCCTGAGCTAGAGTGAGACTTTACCTTGAAAAACAAAACAAAACAAAACAAAACAAAACAAAATAAAATAAAATAAAATAAAATAAAATAAAAAATAAAATAAAATAATAAAATAAAATAAAATTTCACATGAATCTATGAAGCCAGTGGACCAGACTTCCTTCAAGATAGTTTGAAGTGATGCTTTATAAAGGAGAAAAATAAAGATAGTGGCCTTGTTCTGTTTAAAACTAAAAACTTTGGGCTGGAGAGATGGCTTAGCGGTTAAGGCGCCTGCCTCCTAAGCCTAAGAACCTGGTTCCAATCTCCAGGTCCCACGTTTAGCCAGATGCAAAGTGACACAAGGGTGCAATGCCACACTTGCCCACAAGGGGGCGCACACATCTGGATTTCGTTCACAGTAGCTAAGAGACTGCTGGTGTGCCCATTCTCTATCTGTCTCCCTCTCCCTCTCCCTCTGTCGGTCTCTCTCTGTGTCTCTCTCTAAAAATAATTTTTTTAAGTTAAAAAAAAAAACTAAAAACTTCCTTTCACATTTAGTTTCTCCAGGTGACTGTTGCTTTAGGGAAGTAGATAAAATTATGTCAGTTAATTAAAATGGAGGGATTTAATAGAATCCTTAAAAAGCACATTCTACTTCATTTAGTGCTCAAAATGTTACATATTGCTTCTGGATTATTATCTTGATTCCAAATGCAGTAATTATGTCATTTAGGTAAGCTCTTGGCTGTCACCCTTTGTTTACAGTGGGAATTACTGACAGGAGAAAGAACAACCTGAGACCCTAAGATAATATTGATTCAATTAATGAAAATTTTGGTGTACTTCACTGTCAAAGATATCAAACTCAGGCTGCCATAATTAGGCATAATTAAGGGCCAAGGTCCATTTCAAAGACAGGGAATCAGCAAAAGATAGACTGAAATTTAAGAATGAGATAAACAGGAATTGGGAAGGGTTTGTTTGTTTGTTTGTTTGTTTGTGAGGGGCAAGCCAAGGTATCTTGCCTCTACAAATGAATGCCAGTATTGTGCCACTTTGCATCAGGCAGTAGGTGGGTGATGGGGAATTGATCCTGGCTGACATGCTTTATAAGCAAGCACCTTTAACTACTGAGCCAACTACCCAGCCTGGAATTGAGGATTGAATCTGATTGCTAAACCAAGACAAGACCAGAGGAGGCAACTCTGAGGAAGCAGAGAAACACTAAATTAGGGGTAGCAGAACAAAAGAAGCAGTTGGGAGCCAACAGGAAGACCTCCTCTGTACTTTCTTGTTCTCTTCCTTCTCATTTTACCTGCAACCATCTTTGGGCTGATGTGGCCTATAAAGGCAAGTTTTATTTTTCTTCATGTCCTGACTTTAAAGATTCTAATCAGAGTTGCATTTCTTGTAATACTAAAGAAGCATTCTTAAATATTTTATTTGTTTATTTATTCAAGGAAGAGAGAGAGAGAGAATGGGCATACCAATGCCTCCAGCCACTACAAAGGAACTCCAGATGCTTGTGCCACCTTGTGCATCTGGCTTACATGGGTACTGGGGAATCCAACCTGGTTCCTTAGGCTTTAAAGGCAAGCACCTTAACTGCTAAGCCATCTCTACAGCCCCAAGCAGCCTTTTTTTAAACATTATTTTTCCTAATAATTAGCGGGATAAATTTTGCTAGTAAATGCTTAGGAATATAATTTTTTAATCATCAAAAATTATGTTTTAATATTTCTTAGGTCTTCTGAGTAGAAAGTAAACATTTTCTCATGAAAATTTACTATTTTAGAGTTGGATAAAATATAATTCTTTCTATTGACACAGTGTAACTTTATAACCAACAAAAGTTGACTTAAATGTGTTTTCATATTAGTGGTAAAGAGTCAAAGTAAGGTCAATTTTTCTATCCTACAATGCTCAAAATGCTAACAATATTAGTTCAAATAATAGAACTAATTTTTGAGAAAAAAAAGTGATATGAGGAATTGCTATTTTTAAATTTTCAGTTGAAGTGCAAAGCATTATCACTATTTTAATAAACAATAAAAATAATTAGCAATTAGAACCTCACACATAATCTTAATTATTCCTCTGTCTATACATGCATCTTTGATAAAACACGAGTTAATCCACATACATCCATATGGTGCCAGCAAGCAGTTTATACCTGACTATGAAAATTACTATTTCAAACATCCATTTTAATAGCAATGTCATTACAGTGTGAAGAGTTCAGCTAGAGCTTCAAACCATTGCCAGCACTGCTTTTATGAGAGATAATTGAGATTTTGTGTGAAATACAGAATAAATTACCTCTATCAAGTGAAAAGGATAATGAAAATAGAGCACTAATGTTTAACCTATACCAAGAAAATTTGTAAAAATCAAGTTGAACAGGAATTTAAGCTTCAAAATTACTCATGGAGCTTTGAGGAAATTTACAATTTGAACTATGTGTCCTTTTCAAGAGAAAAAGCATAATTTTTCATATTCTTGATCCATTTCTCCTAGTTGATAACAGATTATGGTATGTTGATGATGATATTGTTTGTCAGTGGAAAGAATTAATATGAAGAATACTTGGTCTCTTCAATCAGTAGCAAAAGAGATCTGCCAAAGTTTATAAATTAGATAAGTGCACTTGAATTTGTTTGTATTTCAGGGATTCCTCAGATGTGGTCATACACTCTGCTGATGCATTTGCACCTGTGGCTTATCTACACCTTGAAGAGTTGCACTTGGAGGAAAAGGTTAGTAAAGCTAAGATATTTTGTTATTTCAATTAAAATCCGTATGTTTATATATACCTATATATGTGTGTATAAATATAACCTTGTTCTAAATACATAGTAGTGTAGTGATGGAAGATGAGACACCAAAACAAGATCTATTTAGTTATTAAGAATTTCATGGATGCTTCTAGTTTATAGAATACAACAGATATTCCTTTCTAAAGGGGCTGCAGGTTAGTTGGAAAAGTAATAATAAATACCAAGAAAACAAAAGACAATAAATATAACAGGAAGAATAAGTCATATAGCAAGATAATTTCATTATTGTGCATAAGTACTTGGAAAAAGAATTAATTGTATCTTCATTATATAGAACTTGAAAGAGAAAAGCTTTTCTGAAAACACCTGGAAAAATGGAGTTAGAAGTGAGAGATAGGAAGAGATGTGGGAAGAGAGGTAGGGTGAGAGGTGGGAAGTGACTCAAAGTGCAGTTTTAATTTAAATTCATTAAAGATTTTCTATTTAAATCTGTCTTGTAGAGTAGAAACAGATATGGGCTGTCTGGAGAACTTGCTTTCTACTTATTATCATAGAGATTATAGGTGAAATTATGTAAGAAATGAGAATAGTAACAGAAAACAAAAAGGATTAGAAAAAGTCTTAGATCCTTGATTATAAGATTAATGAGGATTTGTTAAAAGTAGAAAAAAAAGACAGTGACTCCCAAAATTTTGGGGTGAGGGTTTCCCCAATAAGAATAGTTACTGGTGATTAGGAAAGGGGGGGGAGTGCTAGAGAGATGGCTTAGTGGTTAAGGCACTTCCCTGCAAAGCCGAAGGACCTGGGTTCAATTTCCCAATACTCATAAAGCCAGATATATTCACAAGATGGCATATGCATCTGAAGTTCATTTGCAGTGACTGGAGGCCATGCACGCCCATTCTCTCTATCTCTCATAAATAAATAAAATATAATTAATTTATTTTTAAAAAAAGAATAGTTACTATTATCAATTCTCCACAAAAATAACATGATGATGAACAGGGTTGAAGGTAGATCAATAGACTGGGCTGGAAGGTAAACATCATTGAGTATTTATCAGTGGTGTGCTTTGCAAACATCTCACAGACTCACTGAAAAGACCTCACACTCTTAGCTCTTTTTTGCCTGAGCTGCCTGTGCATGCACATATATGCACATGCACACACACATACACTAAAAACCACTGAACTTTTGCTTAAATACTCCTTCCATAGTATGTTCAGCTTGACCTTAAGAGCTAACCATTAACCTTGTTGTGATATTTAATTGGTCTTCACAACACAATTGTCCTGTTGCAGATGACAATGCTACATCTTTAAAGTGTTATAGTCCCTGACATTGAATAAGTATGGTACATTTTCTTCTTTTTTCTTTCTTTTAGGAGTCTCCAGTACCTGACAACAATGAAACATCTAATTATATACATAATTCTTGAAGTATATCTTATAACTTCTAAATTATTATAACCATCGTTCTTATATTTTTTACTTCTTTAAAAAATAGACATTTTGAAGAAAAAGAAAAATTTACATTTTGTAAAATTTATGGAAGCATTAATTAACTGGGAAATTCCAGTGTTTCCTAGTGAATATCACCAGCCTCTTCTGCTTTCACTTTCTCTTGTTTTAACATATCCCTTTACAACCTTTTTATTTTCTGGTTTTTTTTTACTGTCAACTATCATTTGCATGATATCATTTTCATCACACTACTTTTCTTTTTCTCCTCTTTCATTCTTTCCAACAATATCATGAAGCATCAGAAAATGAAGATTATTGTATTTACCAGTCAAGTTTACTCTATTGAGATGTCACCAAAGTAATATATCATTATTGTTTTGACATATTCATTATTCAAAAAATTCAGCATTACTAGACAATTAAAAAGAATAGCATTGCTCACTGTTTTGTTACAACTGATTTTAAAAATTGTAATTTTTAAATATTACTTATGTGGCTTTTAGAAAAAAATTAAATAATACACTATGCTTTTAGTTTTATAGCATTGTTGATTAGAAATTACTCAGTGCCAATATGTTCTCTTTGCTCCACAAGATCACAGCCTACCTCACAATCAACACCATCCACCAGATGATACATTTGCTGCAACTGACAACCCTACTTGATACATCTTTACCTCAAAAGTCCATAGTGTGGGCATGGTGACTTGTGCCTATAATCCCAGTACTTGGCCGACTGAGGCTGGAAGAATACAGTCAGTTCAAGTACAGCCTGGTCTAGAGTGAGACCTTGTGTAAAGACGCAAACAAATTACATAGGCACCAAAGGTTCACAAATGGCACTTTATATTCCACAAGATTTGACAAATGACAAATACCCAAAATTATCATAGCAGAATGGTTCCACTGTTTTGAGAATCTTCTGTACTCCACCTAGTCATCCCTCCTCTGTTATCTCATAATTATGAAACCACATTTCCAAGTGTTATAATAGTTTGTATGCAAAATGTCCTCTACAGTCTCATGGGTTTAAACACTTGGTCTGCAGATAGTGGCACTATTCTTGTAAGTTGTGAAATCTTTGACCTAGCTGGAGAAAGTCACTATCAGGAGAAATAACAGGCCTTGCAGATTTTAGCATAGTCCCACTTCCCATCCTCTGTTTCCTGTCTTCTCTCTCCTTCTTAGTCTGCTGAGATGTGAAGACACAGCTATCACACTTTTCTACAACCATGCATATGCATGCATGTCTTATCTACCATGATGGACTACATCCCCTCAAACTGTAAACCCAAGTAAAATGCTCCTCCCTTAAGAAGTTGCTTCTTGTCAGATATTTGGTCCCATAAACAAGAAAAGCCAGAAAAACCAGTCAAGAACAGCTGCAAGGAAGTAGCAAGAGAACAAATACCAGAATAGCTGTTACACCTCCTTCTCCAAGCCTCCACAACTCATCCTGATTATGAGAAAGATATATAACTCATAGTTTGTCCCATGGGAAAATAGAAGAGTGAAATGTATACCCATCATTCCAGCTCTGGGAGTCTGCCTTAGAAAATAGCTTTTATTTCATATGACTTGGAGTACTAATGAGTGACTGGCATACTTTGAAGCCTTGTAAGCCATGGAGAACAAAAAGAACTCAGTCATGATTCAGAATCAGATTAACAAAGACAAGGAAAAGGAGAGCTTAACACAACTAGAAAACAATGCATGCCCAATTCATGACATCTCTAGACAGGAAAGAGGAGGGTGGAACATACCTTCTATATTCCATCTTTTCAGGGTACCACCTATTGTGTGCCTCTGTGGGGAGACATGAACAAAGGTCTATTTACCCCTAATAGAGCACCAACAATAAACAAAGTAGCAGGTACACCAAAGTCCAGTTGACAAACTGGGCTTGCTTATATAGCATGAGAGAAGGGTTATATACAAATCATGAATGAGGGGTTAAGTTATACAGCATGAGTCAGTGATCACTTAAAGTGCATGTGTGAGAGGTTACTTAGAGAACCTGAGTGAGGGTTTACTTACAGACCATGAGTGAGGGATTTTTTGCAGAGCATGGATGAGGGCTCACATGAGCATGGACACTTAAATGCAGTTACATCACCAGAGGGCCCACCCCCGCAAGGTGATGATGTAGGCAAGCTGAATCCCGGATCTCCTTGTACAACATGTAGACATGTTAGCTAGTAGAAGTACCTCCCTTCCCCATCAACTGTTACTACCTATGTACCTGTAGGGAGGGGCCTTGTGAATCCTGTAAATTTCAAGAGCTTCCTGAGATTTGTGAGTTGTTTACTCTGATCTTTGTAATTTTTGTTTACTTCTTGACCCTTAATGATTCTTCCTTCAGAATGAAATATTTCAATTTAGAGGAAATATTATCTAACACAACCCAAAGATGGTTTTTGTCTCATAGTTTTGGTTTTCTGAAGGCCATAGCAAGCAAACCAGCTCTCATCAGCATTGCAGTCATAGGACATAGGTAACAACAGAGTATAAGCTTGAAAAACCCGCAAACCCCTCATTGGAAAATTGCATATGTAAGCCTAGACAATGAAGCCCAGAACAGGCAAGAAGGTACCAGTATCACTTACTGGGCTGTCTGCTGAGTCCTTCCCATGTACTAATCCAGCTCATAAAGACTAAGGGAACTAGTCAGTTTTGATTTTCTTTTTTCTTACAGCAAAACACACACAAAATATCCAACAGTAACAATTAAAAAAACAGAAAAGACACATAAAAGATACAATCATGGCCCAGTGTCCAGACACATGCTGTTAGGAAATGGAGATCTTTGAGTTATCTGACAGATCTCTCAATCATAAACCTCAAGGTGCTACAGAAGAATAAACCCCATGAAATCAGAAAATTTCATGAGCAAAAGGAAAGTGACAAACAGAAGATAAGAACTATAAATTTTAAAAAAAAAATCTAAACAAAACTTCAAAGACAGACACTAATAATAACAACTGAAAATTTCAGTACAAAGGTTCAATTTTAGACTTACAGAACAAAAAATTAGCAAATGAAGTCATTTGAATTCATGGAACCAAGGTAACAAAAAGAAATCACAAAGAAAATTGAAAGGTTATATGGACATGAGGCTAACTAGAGGTACACAAGGAACAAGGCAGAAAGAATTAGAGTTTGTTGAAATAACTGAAAAATATTACCCATGGACCTAGTGAGAGACACTCCTCTTTGTTCTTGGTAGTCCCAACTGTGGCCACTAAACGTCACTCCACTGAATACACTGATCCTGTGATAGCTCCAGCCACCCAGGGTTGTCCCAAGGGAAATACCTGTTTGTAGCCCCAATGGAAGATAAACTTTCCTTGCCTCAGGCTGGATGACCTGAGTGGTGCCTGTGACTCAGTTCCAGACCCCCTTGTGCTACTCAGCCAGGAGACACATCAATCTTTGGGGCAATAATAGACCCACTGACTTCAATATCTTGCTGAGGTCACTGACACAGCCTCGTGACTCATCTTTAGGCACTATGTACTGCCTTAGCAGTTCTTCCCATTGAGCCACTGGTAACAAGGTTGTCATCTGGAGACCAAGTGTCCCATTACCTGGTCCTAGTCCTGTTCCACCATAACTCTCCAAGGCAGGCTCATGCCCAAGAACATTAAAAGGATTGCACTGTCTGTGACTCTGACCATGTCCCCAGTAGCATCATTGTGACACAGATTTGGCCCTGATGACCATAACATCTGAAATAGTTATCAGCAAGGCATCACCAGAATGACTTCACCTGTCAATATCAGACTGTAACAAGTGTAAGAGGTATTTTGTACATTTCAGATACACGACAATGAAGAAAGAATTAGGGCTGGAGGGATGGCTTAGTGGTTAAGGCCTGCAAAGCCAAAGGACCCAGGTTCGATTCCCCAGGACCCATGTTAGCCAGATGCACAAGGGGGCACACATGTCTGTAGTTTGTTTGCAGTGGCTAGAGGCCCTGCACACCCATTCTCTCTCTCCCTCTCCCTCTTTCGCTGTCTAATAAATAAAAATAAGATATTAAAAAAGAAGAAGAATCAATAAACATACCATCAAAGGCAGTGAATAAAGCTCCAATAACCAAGCCCTCCAAGATGGAAATTCACAGACTGTTTGGCAGAGAATTGAAAATAATCATCTATTAAAGACTCAGGGAACAGCAAAGCATGGTGGTGCATCCCTTTAATCCCAGCACTTGGGAGGCAGAGGTAGGAGGATCACCATGAGTTTGAGGCCACCCTGAGACTACATAGTTCCCGGACAGTCTGGCCTAGAGTGAGACCTTACCTCAAAAAAGCCAAAAAAATAAATAAATAAATAAAATAAAATAAATAAATAACCAAGAAAAAAAAATCAGAAAAACAGGACGAAAAACTGAGAATTTAATAAACAGAAAAGTTTTGGGGTAAGTAAACATCCTTTTAGGGTAAGGGTGAGGCTGGGTCTTATTCTATTCCATGCTAACCTGGAACTAACTCACTCTGTAACCCAAACTGGCCTTAAATTCATGGGGATCCTCCTATCTCAGCTTGCAAAGTGCTAGAGTTATGGGTGTAAATAATTCAGGGCTGGAGAGATGGCTTAGTAGTTAAGGCACTTGCCTACAAAGCCAAAGGACCCGGATTTGATTCCCCAGGCACATGTATCTGGAGATTGTTTACAGTAGCTGGAGGCCCTGGCACACCTAGCCTATGATCACCACCTCTTTCTCTCAAATAAATAATAATAATAATTTAATAGAGAGTTTCAAAACCAGACTCAGGTATGGCAAAATCAAAGACAACTCATTTGAAATGAACCAGAGGGAAAATATAAATAATAAGAAGTCAGCAGAAGTCAGCATATTCTGCCATTATAGCAAATGAACAAATCCATGGAGAATCAGAAGAAAGAAAAGTCAGAAGTCTATTTAAAAATATGATGGGTAAAAACTTCCCAAATCTAGGAAAGAAACGTATATTTTGACATATGAAGCTCAGTGGATCCTAGAAGGGGAGGAAATACAGAACAAAGGCATGGAAAACTTTCCCACTCTCTCAAGAGAAAGTCCCATCAAGTTACAAGAAGCTAGCAGAACTCCAAACATACTGGACCAAAGGAGAAATTATCCAAAACATATTATCATTAAGACTCTTAACATCAGTCACAATGAGAAAGTCCTAAAAGCAGCTAGGGAGAAACAACACATTACATATAGAGGAAACCTCATCAGAATTACTTCATACTTCTCAACCGAAAGCTTAAAAGCCAGAAGGGCCTGGAATGAAACACTACAAACTCTTAAGAACTTATGGCTTCCAACCCAAACTACTATACCCAGCAAAAGTATCCCTCATAATAGATGGTGAAAGAAAATTTACACAATAAAACTCAGCTTAACAATGATATGAACACAAAGCCAAACCTACTGAGAGTACTTCAGAGAATTATCCAAAGAGAAGAATCAAATAACCAACCTCAAGTGCCCACAAGAAGCATATCACAATAACCAAACTTCAAAATGGCACAAAAACTACAAAGACTAAAAACACCAAACCTCATAAACCACCACAATTTGGCAGGTATTAAATCAAACCTCACAGTTATTACCCTAAATATTAATGGCCTTAATTCACCCATCAAGAGACATAAGCTAAAAGGGTGGATCAGAAAATTAGACCCCTCAATCTGCTGTCTTTAAGAAACCCACCTCACCACTAAAGACAGACACTTCATCAGGGTGAAAGGATGGAAAATGATATTCCAAGCAAACAGAAATAAGAAACAAGTGGGCATAGCTATTACTTATATCAGATAAAATAGACTTCAAACCAAAATTAATCAAATAAGACAAAGAAGGCCACTTCATACATATCAAGGGAACAATCCAAAAAGAGGATATCACAATCATCAATCTTCATGCACCAAACAGTGCACCACAAATCATAAAACAAAACCTACTTGACAATAAGACAGAAATAACCACCAACACCATCATAGTTGGGGACTTTAATACTTCACTATCAGCAGTAGATAGATCATCTAAACAGAAAATTAACAGGCAAGTAAGAGAACTCAACAATACCATAGATCAATTAGACCTAATGGACATCTATAAAAATTTTACCCAAAATCCACAAATTACACATTCTTCTTAACAGCCCATGGAACCTTCTCTAAAATAGATCATATACTGGGTCATAAAGTCTGCCTCCATATATTTAGGAAGATTTACATAATTTCCTGCATAATATCAGATCACAATGCTGTATTGCTAGAAATTAATAACAAAAGATGCACCAGGAACCCAACCAGGTCCTGGAAACTGAACAACACACTCATAAACAATAAATTGGTAGTGGATGAAATGAAAAAAGAAATTGCAAAATTTCTAGAAATGAATGACAATGAGAACACAACAAACCAAAACTTATGGAACACAATGAAGGCAGTCCTCAGGGGGAAAATCATTGTGCTAAATGCCATCATAACAAACACAGAAATCCCAAAGCAATAGCCTAACTGTCCACCTAAAAGCATGGGATAAAAAAGAAGTATCTAACCCAAAAAGCTCCAGATGGAAAGAAATAATTAAGATCAGAGCAGAAATTAATGAATTGGAAACTAAGAAAATAATTAAGAAAATTGATCAAAGAAAGAGCTGGTTCTTTAAGAAAATAAACAGGATTGATAAACCCCTGTCCAATTTGATCAGAAAAAGGAGACAACTCAAATTAACAAAATTAGAAATGAACAAGGAGAGATCACAACAGACATAAGTGAATTGGGATAATCATCAGGACTTACTGCAGAAACTTCTACTCCACAAAACTGGATAATATGGAGGAAATGGATGAATTCCTGGACACATACCACCTACCAAAGCTAAACTCAGAGCAGATAAATCTCCTAAACCTATCACAACCATCAAAAAAAGGGTAATCAAACCCTTCCCTAAAAATAAGAGTCCAGGACCAGATGGCTTCTCAACTTAATTCTATCAAACTTTAATGGAAGAACTGAAACCAATTATTCTCAAATTGTGGCAGACAATCAGAGAACAGGGAAAGCTCCCCAACTCCTTCTATTAAGCAGTATCACCCTAATACCAAAACCAGGCAAAGATGCCACAAGAAAACTACCGACCTCTTTCCCTGATGAATTTACATGCAAAGATCCTGAAAAAAAGCCTTGCAAACTGAATTCAACAGCACATCTAAAGCATTATACACCTGGCTCAAGTAGACTTCATCCCAGAACGCAGGGATGGTTCAACATATGGAAATCTGTCAATGTAATACGCCACATAAATAAGCTTAAACACAAAAACCAAATGATCATTTCAATAGATATAGAAAAGGCCTTTGACAAAATACAACACCACTTCATGATCAAAACATTGGAGAGAATAGGCATGGGCAGTCCGGTCTATATCTCAATACAATAAAGGCTATATATAAAGCTTCTAAAGCCCAAATAATAGTTAATGTAGAGAGACTGAATGAATTCCCACTGAGATCAGGAACAAGACAGGGGTGTCCAATCTCACCTCTGCTCTTCAACATAGTACTGGAAGTACTAGCTTAAGCAATAAGACAGAAGAAAGAAATAAAAGGGATACAAAATGGAAAGGAAGAAGTTAAGTTGGCCCTATTTGCAGACTACATGATTCTCTACATAAGTGACCCAAGAACTTCCATCTCAAAACTCTTAAAAGTGATTAACTCCTTCAGTAATGTAGCAGGATACAAAATCAATGCACAAAAATCAGTAGCCTTTCTATATGCAAAAGACAAAGATGCAGAGAAAGAAATAAGTGACAGTCCCATTTTCAATAGCATCAAAAAATAATAATAATAAAATACCTTGGAATAACATTGACCAAGGAGGTGAAAGACCTTTACAATGAAAAAATAAAAACACTCAAGGAAGAAATGGAGGAGGACTTGAGAAAATGGAAAGACCTCCCATGCTCCTGGATAGGCAGAATTAACATTGTGAAAATGGTAATCTTACCAAAAGCGATACATAGATTTAATGCAACATCAATAAAAATCCCAACATCTTTCTCCACAGAGATAGAAAAATTATCTTAAAATTCATATGGAATAACAGAAGGTCTCAGATATCCAAGCATATCTTCAACAAAAGAAACACCTCTGGAGGTATCACCATACCTGATCTAAAGCTATACTACAAAGCCATAGTAAAAAAAATGCCAGGTGTGGTGGTGCACGCCTTTAATTTCAGCACTTGAAAGGCAGAGGTAGGTATATCACCGTGAGTTTGAGGCCACCCTGAAACTACATAGTGAATTCCAGGTCAGCCTGGACTAGAGTGAGACCCTACCTTGAAAAAAAAAAAAACATGGTATGGGCATAACAACAGGATGACAGAGCCGGGCATGGTGGCGCATGCCTTTAATCCCAGGACTTGGGAGGCAGAGGTAGGAGGATCGCCGAGTGTTCGGGGTCACCCTGAGACTACATAGTTAATTCCAGGTCAGCCTGGACCAGAATGAGACCCTACCTCAAAAAAAAAAAAAAAAAAACAGGATTACAGACCAATGGAATAAAATTGAGGACCTGGACTTTGGGTCAAGTACCTACAGCTACTTGATATTTGACAAAGGCCCTAACAATGTAGACTGGAGAAAAGACAGCATCTTCAACAAATGGTGCTGGACAAACTGGATAACCATATGCAGGAAAATGACAATCGATCCACACATTTCAACATGCACAAAGATCAAGTCCAAGTGGATCAAAGACCTCAATATAAGAACAGATACTCTGCTACTACTGGAAGAAAAAAATAGGAGGAATTTTCCATGATATAGGATTGGAAAAAGACTTCCTGAACAAAATCCCAGTAGCTCAGGAAACTAAGCAATCACTCAGCTATTGGGATCTCAGGAAGCTGAAAAGCTTTTTCACAAACATATAATAAGCAGAGCCAATAGATTACCCACAGAATGGGAGAAAATTTTTGCCAGATACACATCAGACAGAGGCCTAATTTCTAAAATCTACCAAGAACTCAAAAATCTAAACAATAAAAAGTCAACTCACTCACAAAATGGGGCAGAGAACTGCACAGGGAGTTCTCAGAGGAAGAAATGCAAATGGAAAACACACATTTAAGAAAATGTTCAAAGCCGGGCATGGTGGCGCACGCCTTTAATCCCAGCACTCAGGAGGCAGAGGTGGGAGGATCACTGAGAGTTCGAGGCCACCCTGACACTACATAGTTAATTCCAGTTCAGCCTGGACCAGAGTGTGAAACCCTACCTCGAAAAACCAAAAAGAAAAAGAAAAAGAAAATGTTCAACATCACTTACCATCAGGGAAGTGCAAATTTAAACAACTATGAGATTCCACCTTACACCAGTAAGGATAGCAAACGTGAGTAGGAATAAAAGTCAGTAGCAGAAGCCAGTAATCTAGAAAGGGGATATAAAAGGAATAGAAAGGGAGGGAAAGGGGACTTAATAGGATGGTATTGTATATATGTAAGTAGAAGAACAGATTGATGGGGGTGAAAAGACCTAAAGGGAAGAGATTGAGTAAAGGAAAGGTGGAGGGAGGGCTAACCAAAATCTAAGAGGATATAAATAAGTTATAGGGAAACCTACTTTCCTGGACAATGGAACACTCAGAAGCCATAGATTGTTACTAGAAAATTTTCAGTGCCAGGGAGGGGATTATCTTCCAGTTAGTTGTTGGACAGGGAGGTCACAGATACCCCCAAAACATTATAGGCCAATGCCAAGGTCCTTGGTTCCCCACCAGGAATAGATGGTGTATTAATAACAGTTCTCTAGAGGAACAGAATGGATAGAATGAATTGTATTAAAAGGGGATTTATTGGATTAGCTTACACAGTCCAGCAATAGCAGGTTGCAGGTCCAAGAGTCAAGAAACCCAGTAGCTGCTCAGTCCATGAGGCTGGAGGCCTCAGCAGTCCCAATCCGCACTGAGGGCCTGGAGGCTTCCTGGAGAGATGCTGCTCTTCAGTCCACCCTGGTCTTCAGTCCACACTGGAAAGCAGCAACACCAAGCAGCAAGTACCAAGTGGAAAACACCAAGCAGCAAGTACCCAGTGGCAAGCAGCGAGCAGCACCAGCAGCCAGGTGGGAGAGAGAGAGCCTTTCTTCCCAGAACTTTTTATCAACCAGCCCCCTCCTCCAAGAGGGGCCACCAACTCTGGGCCGCCCACTCTGGGGAAGGGCTTACCCCTGGGGGAAGGATTCTTCCTTTAATTAATTCTTCCTAGAGGCAGCCTCAGAGACACACTTATGAGGAATGTCTGTGGATTCCTAAATAAACCAAGTTGACACAAACTTAACCATCACAGATGGTAAGACCCTATTGTCGAAGACTTCACATACTTGGGTGGCAAGGTCACTGAGAAATCCTGCTGGAGCTAAGCTGAAAAGCTCCGCCAGGTAGAGCAGCTGACAGAAAGATGGAAAAAGCTATGCTGCATGCAGTTCAATGGGAGAGAGAAAACACCAGTGAAGGTACTCAACAGTGAACACTGCAAGCTTTAAATTTGGTCAGCCAGGCCAAATGAGCCAATGGGTGCAATAGTGGCATGTCTGTTATGGGGAAAACAACCACTCTCTAACTGGACTGGAGGCCTGCTTCATGAGAGTAAATACATCCCTGATACTAAAAAACCTACGAAAGGAGTAGTCATGAGCCATAGGGGTGTAACATCTGCTGGTGTAATGCTAAATGTATATACTATGCTCATCAAATTGCCCAGTAGCACTTCTCTTAATGCCCACACCCATATATTAATGCTACTCTCACTTTTGGTTAGAGAAGCTTCTCTTTTCAGATGCTGGCAACCTTGGGATGACTCATAAGGCACCATGGTGCTGAGAGGAAGGGACAGAGGAGTGCTCAACACTGAAACATCTCAAACACACCTTCCAAGGCTCAGGGTCCATTGCAGAAATGGGGACAGAAAGAATGTAAGAGCCAAAAGAAGAGTAAGAGCCCTTACAACGTGCTCCTCCAGAAACAAAATAGCCTGGATATCCAAGACCTCACAGTGCCTGACACTACCTACACAAGACCATCGTAACAGGAGGAAAAGATCATGACATCAAATAGAAAAGAGAGACTGATTAAGAGGGGGAGGGGATATAATGGAGAGTGAAATTTCAAAGGGGAACAAAGGGGGGAGAGAGGGAAGTATCATGGGATATTGTCTACAATTAAAGAAGTTGTCAATAATAACAAAAACAAAATGAAAAATCTAATGACAACAAATGCTGGTGAGGTTGTGGAGAAATAAGATGCTTCATTCACTGTTGGTGGGAATGTAAGCTGGTACAACCACTATGGAAAGCATTATGGAGACTCCTAAAAAGGATGACTATAGAGATACCAACAGACCCAGTTTTTCTCTTACTGGGCATTTATCCTAAAAGCTCCAAGCCTCAGTTCATAAATATTTGCTCAACCATGTTTATAGCTGCTCAATTTATAATAGCTAAGAACTGGAATCATCCCAGATGTCCATCATTAAATGAATGGATAACTAAGATGTGGAATATCTACATGATGGAATTCTACACAGAAGTAAGGGAAAATGACACAACGCAATTTGAAGAAAAATGGTCAAACTTGGAACATATCATTCTCAGTGAACTCACCCAGTCACCGAAAGATAAATGTCGTATGGTCTCACTCATCAGTGGCTCCTAACCTGAATTTGCCTGAGACGCTGACACACCTAATAAACATCTTCAGAACTGGACAATAGGGATGGTGGGGTGGGAGGGGAGTGTAAGGGTGGGGAAGGGAACAAAAAACTGGACCCAAATGGAAATGGTACCAAAAATCCTATGTCCTGAAAGACATACTAAAATGTTGAACCTTCATCAGGTGTTTAGAACATGTGAATCACAGGAGCCTGGAGAGGGTAGGATGAAGACTAACCTCAATCTTCTCTTGTCTCTTTCTCTCTCTCTCTCCTCTTCTTTCTCTTCTCTCTTTCTCTTTCACATTACCTATATTTTTCTTCCTTCTTTTCCCTTGGTACTGACCTGTAACTCCCAGTACCAGCATGTGGTTAACATCCACAATGAGCTGTTGATCAGTGAGACCTACAAGGTTTCCCAAAAGAAGACAGATTTCTGTCAGAGTACTTGATGACCCACCAAAGGCTAATGGTAAGACCCTACTGGTGAAGACACCATATGCTGTTAGAACATAGACCTGGCTAGAATCTGGAAGAGAGTCAGTCCCCAGACAGCTTGTCTAGTGCCAGAAGGTGCTACATGAGTGACTGGGGGAAAATAACCAACATCTGTCTAAGCTACTCGTGGTCTAAGCTACTTAGCAGCAATCAACCTGCCGTGATGCTCACACAAAGGCAATAGTGGCACGCAGCCATGGTGGGTTATCAACTGCTCTTGATTTGGTTAACAGATATGCTCAGTGGGAAGGAACCCATACCTGGAATGGGGAAACAAGTCAGGCCATATCCAAAAATGAGCCCACTCTCCAATATCAAGCTTCCACCAATAGTGGGATACAAGAGGGCCTACACCCACTAAATTCTCTCTAAAATAATTATGGTTATCCATGTATTGTGCACTGACTTCACTTTCCGATGGAGAATTTGCTTCTCTTTTTCAGATGGACGTAGAACCTGAGGAGAGTCAGCCCATCACACTTCACCAGGGCACCAGCTGAAGCCATAGAGTTATTGGGGAAATAAACAAGAGTGCTGCTTTTTCAGTGAACCTGGTATCAGCACAAGGGGTGAAGGAGGTAGACACACAGAGAACACTAAACTCCTACAAAATCAGATATCCACAGACCCAGAAACTCCCAAGACCTTGTCACTAAAATAGACCTAAAATGAACCCAACATGGCTCAGGGAAATTTGGGGAACAGTGGGCAGAAGGATTGTTAGAGCCATAAGTTGGGTCATTATGCACAGAGACGTTGTCTCTTCCCCATAACTGATGGATACCCCCACAATCCCCATGGGGGGAGGACAGGAAGAAGGCTAATGATGGTACCCTCATGGCTATATATATATACTATATACATACCTAATAAATTTTTTTAAAGTAACAATTATAAAAGCATACATCTAGTAGCAGAGCACTGAAATACTTCAGATTTGAGGAAAAAATTGACTGCAAATAAAATAGTAGTAGAGATTTTGATACCTCATTTTTAATAATGGATAGAGCAACCATACTATAAAAAGGAAAGAGAGGACTTGAACAATATTGTCCAGAAATTGATCTTAATAGAAAAATACCTTATACATAGAAAATCCTGACAATTAAACACATATATTTCTAGAAATAATAAATTCAGCAGTTTTGGGAAATAAAATCAAGACAAAACCCAGTTGTACTTATGTATACTAGCGGTAAACAGAAATGATAATGAAGTGATATCATTTGCAATAGCATTCAAAAATAAAATACTTATTTTCAAAAATAACATCCAAATATAAGAGAGGATAATTAGAAGGGATTTGGTAGGGGCAATAGGGAAGGTGGTAGGAGAGGACTATGATCGTAGCATGTTGTTTTATGTATGGAGGTCATCAATACAAAATGAAAAAATAAAATACTTAGCAATAAGTGTAATCAAGCAGGCAAAACAAAACGTGTATCCTATAAAACTGTATAGAAAGAAATGTAAGAGTATGCATGTTAAGGAAAGACATGTCATGTTCATGGATTGGAAGATTTAATTTTATTAAAATGTTTATATTGCCCAAAGTAATCTATAAGTTATATGGAACCCATACCATTTTCAGAAATAGAAAAGACCATCCTAAAATTCATATGGTATCTCACAAGGCTCTAATGGCAAAAACAATCTTGAAAAAGAAAATTTGTGGGCCTCATACTTTCTGATTTCAAAACTTCTTACAAAGCCACAACCATACAAAGCTGGCAGAGACAGATATATACTCCAACTGAATAAAGCAGAGGGTCCACAAATAAACCCATGTGTATATAGTCAAGAGATCATTACAAAAATCATCAAGATAAACAGTGGTGAAAGTTCAATCTGTTTACAAAGGAGTTGGGAAGATGGATTAACAGTTAAAAGTGCATTTTTACAAAGCTTGCCAGCCCAGTTTCAATTCTCCAACAGCCCAAATAATTCCAGACTGGCATTCATTTTCAGGAGTAAAACACCCTGGCATACCCATATACATATATACAAATGGCTCAATAAAAATTTTAAGGAGTTCAGAAAATAATCACAGCAAAAGAGTGAATTTGGACTCTTGTGACATATATGAAATTTTAATTAAACATTGATTAAAAACTGTAATATAAGGCCTGAGAACTACAAAGGTTTCCTGCCCAGTAGAAACAAAGGGTGAAATCTTCCTGACATTGGACTTTGCTGATTTCTTTACTGACACCAGAGCATAGACAGCAAACCAAAATCAGATAAGGAGTATTGCATCAAACTAAAAACTTCAGTGAAACAAAGCAAGCAATGGAATGAAAGGCTATCATAAGAAATGTTTTACCAATCATGTGTCTTTAAAGGGATCATTTTACCTAGAACTTAAAAAAAGAACACAACACACACAGAAACTGATTTAAAACTAGGAAAGGGGCTTGAATGGACATTTCTCCAATGATGATATACATATAACCAACAATCATAGAAAAATGAAAAGCGTTAATTAAAATCACAGAGAAATATCACTTCCAGCCTATTAAAATAACCTCTAGAAAAAAAAATAACTATACAAGTGTTGGAGAGGCTGTGAAAAATTGGTAACACTGAGTGCTCCCAGCTTAATTAAAGATTCTATAAACAGAACTTCTAACAAGTCTGACCTAATGAGAAGTTAAGGGAGATGGACCTAGGCATTTTTAGTATGCCTTTCCCAGGACACTTCTGTGTTTTTATTTAACCTAATGGATAACTTAATATCTAGTTACATCATTTGTGACCAGAAGGCCCTTTACAAG
Source organism: Orientallactaga sibirica (assembly GCA_036365145.1). NCBI lineage: Eukaryota > Metazoa > Chordata > Mammalia > Rodentia > Dipodidae > Orientallactaga > Orientallactaga sibirica. The sequence continues at coordinate 35,502,352 of JAEOAD010000006.1, read as the reverse complement.
TGATGTGTGTTTATATTGGCAGATGCCTGATGACCCTTGTCTGGTCCTTGTCATCCTAATCCTTGCTATTGTGTAGGAAACCTGAAGTTGTGGTTTCCCAAAATTCAATACTCACCCCCAACAAGAAACACACTTAAGGATATTTCTTTACAGATCCTGAGCAAGGAAAGGAGAGCAGTGAGTCCAGAGGGTGGTCATTCATCCTGGGGTCATGTGAGGAAGATAAGAAAAATCAGAGAAAAGGGACATGTCAACTAGTAGGGAATTTAAGGGAGTATAGTGTGGGCCACTTTCAGTTTGCAGATAAATTCCCAAGCAGTCTATTTAAAAGAAGCACTGGGATAGGATAGTATAGAGCAAAGTCTGCTAGGGAAGAAATAAGTTCTCATGTCTACACACTGGCATAGAATATTTTCATGTGATGTTCTATTCCCAACTGCTTTTGCATCAATCTTTGCTCTGCTGTTCCCATTAAACCTTCCTGCACTGAGTGCACAAAAAAAGGTAAAACTTCTATGGACTTCAGTAGAGAGATGTCTCCAAAAATTAGGAATACTTCTAATTCTACCATATGTTCCAACAATCCTCCTTTTATTATTTGCCCAAAAGGACAATATGGTGTTTTGAGTATGAAATGCCCCACACAGCCTCAAAGGCTTGTGATGAAGCCTCATACTGAGTGCCCTGCTGGTAGACTTTGGGAGGTGGAATCTTGTTTGAGAAGGTGTGTCATTCAGTGTGGACCTTGAAGTTTATTAGTCCGGTTTGACAAGGTGTTTTCTAGCTAGCTCATTCTTGTTTCTCTTGCCTGGATGCTGATGTATGAAGATGAGAATGGGTTGCCTGATCTGCCATGCTTTTCCTGCCACGATGAAACTTCCCCTCAAGACTGTATGCTGAAATAAACTCTCTCATTCCATATGCTGCTTTTGGATGGGTGTTTTGTTCCAGCAACGAGAAGGTAACTGCTAATAGATGGAAATCTCAACCCCAAAGATATATGTTCTCATTATATTTATTTCAGCACTATTTACAAAAGCCAGAATATGAAATCAAACTGTTAATTGTTATTTATTATAATTATGTTACACTATATTACTATAATCAACATTTACTTTGAATGGTGTTGTGTAGCAGATTCCTCCTAATTGAAATATTCCCTCTTGAAGAGAGGGAAGAGGCTCTAGGAATTCAAAAAGTCAAGTCTTTGAGACCTGAAACTTCAAAAATCACATAACCACTCCTCTCCTCAAGATATAGAATGTCTAAGGTCATCTTTGACCACTGTTAATTAGAAATTGAAACATTCCTTTCTAGGGAGAGGAAGGAAGGTCAGGAAATTCAGGAATTCAACAAGTCTTGGAAAAAGTTGCAAGACCCTACCCTGAGGCTACCTGAATGGAAAAAGAACTGTTTGGTATGAGACTCAATTAAGCTGCCTGCAAGTCATGTCGGGCTCTACATTTTCTGTAGTATTGTGCCTTCTGGCAGTAGTGCTGTTTGTGTGGGTCTTGCTATGGGTAGTTAGACAAGTAACTAAGGCTTTGCCATTAAGAAGAAGAGTGTCTGGGGGAAGAATCCCAGGATGGCCGTTTTCCTCTATGTGGTACGGAGTGGCATGGAATCTTGATGAGTGGGGTCCACCACAGGACTACAGGGTATGCCCTGAAAACTGTTGAATGACTACAGGATGTGTTGAAGTCCCTGAGTGTGGCACATAAGGGACTAGAGTGTCATTGTGCTTCTGTAGTGGTAGCCTCAGAGAGAACTTGTTTAGATGAAAGAAGAGTTACAAAGTGAAAAGGATATGGGACATAAGTCTTCTTGCATCAGCCTCTGATTTGGCAAGTAAATAAAATAATAAAGAAGGGGAGGTTCAGTGCTTGCTTACCATCTCTTAATGGAAACAAAGCATGAATTAGACCTGTGTTGAAGAGTACTTCACGGGATCCCGAAACTTGGAACTGATTGGAAGAGGCAGATGGGAAAGAATGAGGAAAAGGTGATAGATGGATTTATTGAGGTGTTCAAGCAATGTAGAGGAGAGGAGAGATGGGCCAAACAGGAAAAGGGGTCTGTTTAGGTCACTCATAGGCAAATGTGGCAAGATTTGTGTAGAGCTGGAGTCTCTAAGGAAAAAACTTGACAGAAAGTCAAATGAGGTGTTAGTGAGCTTCTAGAATGCTTTTAAGGCCTGAATAACAGTTCTCAGAAATATCAGTTATAGGATGCTTCAGGTGAAAAGAACTAGGCTTGGCCCAGGTGTTGTCAACTTTGGCCCCAGAGTGACATGTACATTTCTATCCTTTAAAAAATACAAGGTGTGCCAGGCATGGTGAAACATGCCTTTAATCCCAGCACTTGACAGGCAGAGGTAGGAGGATCACTGTGAGTTCAAGGCCACCCTGAGACTTTCCAGGTCAGCCTGGGCCAGAGAGAAACCCTACCTCAAAAAACCAAAAAAAAAAAAAAAAAAAAAAAAAAAAAAAAAACAAGGTGTGGTGGCCTGGATATTGTTCACCTATCTCTAGGCTAACACAGCCAGCAGCCAGGTGTGGCTAAGGGGAGAGACAGTGGCCAAGGATGCAGTCTTGGTGCCAGTCCCCTGGAACCTGTCAGACAAAGGGGAGGGAGGAAGCCAACCCAAAGGGCAGGCAACAAAGCAGCCCTAAGGGGTGGGAGATGCAAGAAGGCCATATGAAAGCATCCTAGGGTGAAAAAGCAGGATGGTTCATGAAAAATGTCTGTACATTATAGCAGACCTGGTGGAGTAGTGCCTCCCACCCATGTGCTATTCCCAATATCGCCCTCCTGAGGAAGCAGCTGACTCAAGCAATGGACTCTTTTCATGCCATACAGCACCCTGCTGACATTCTCCTTTAGTATCCACTTAGCTGCTGACTCCTGAGACCAACTGATGCCAAAAGATTTTATGATAAGGTGATATAGGGTTTTATAAATGTTGTAGTGTTAAACTCTGGGGGTTTCCCATGTTTAATGATGACACTTAAGAGATTAAAGGAAGATATCCTACCTGAATGGAAAGTGTCTGCTTATTTCATATCTCTCTCTCTCTCTCTCATATATATATATATATATATATATATATATATATATATTCCACACCAAACTCAGTTTTGTGTGGGTGGACCCTTTCTATGAACCAGGCCAGTTACTTCTCACACCTTACACAGGTGTTTCAGCCCCCTGACCCCAATAAATACCATCATTGGTCTGTGCAGGCTCAAATCCCTTTCTAGCCCTTTGGTTCTTCATATCTCCAGCCTGAGCCTCAGGGTTCCCAAAACACTGATAATACCATGCCCTTCCCAGTCTGTCCCAGAGAGAGAAATGATGTTCCTTTTTTGGTATCTTTTATAGCCTTAAGAATTTTTTAATGAAAAAGTTCCCTTTTCATGTTTCTTTTCCCAGGCCCATGCTTTACTCCCATATGGGCTCTCAGACTATGAGGGTGTATCCTTTTTCCCTTCTTCTTCATGGTTTCTCCCTCTCCCTTGTATCTTTAATATTCCTGAATAAAAATATAATGGTTTATAAATTATTCTTCTCAGTCTTGCTTTATTCCAATTCTTTGTTAAAAGTAGACACAAACTCAGGATTTGGAGTTTAAGGGATTTTCTTTAACATTCAAAACCCTATTACACTTTCACATCTTTCTAGGCCTGGATGACTTGGCTTGTAAAGTTTATGAAACATACAAATGAAAAATGGTATCTACTTGATGCAGGAATGGTGGTGCATACCTTTATTCCCAGCACTTGGGAGGCTGAGGTAGGAGGATCACTGTGAGTTTGCGGCCAGCCTGAGACTACATAGTGAATCCTAAGCCAGCCAGGGCTACAGTGAGGCCCTACTTACAAAAAACAAGCAACTAGGGCTAGAGAGATGGCTTAGCTGTTAAGGAACTTGCCTGCAAAGCCAAAAGACTCAGGTTCAATTCCCTAGGACCCAAGTACGCCAGATGCACAAGGGGGTGCACATATCTGGAGTTAATTTGCAGTGGCTGGAGCCCCTGGTGTGCCCATTCTTTCTGTCTCACTCTCTCTCTCTCTCCCTCTCATCTGCCTATTTCTCTATCTCTCATAAATAAATAAATAGAAAAACCCAAACAAATAATAAATAATAGATGATTTTGTCAAAATATTTCCATAAAACAGAAGATATTCATTTTATAAGGTTTATATAATCTAGACTCTGGTAAATGCAATTGACATTTTTATTTTAGAATAGATGAGTACATGTCCTTTTGATGTTACTACTACTAGAATTTGGGCCAAAGTCAGGGCTCCAGAAAGTCCTAATGGAGTTAGCTAGGTCAGTGTTCAGGCCCTCTTTCATTTTTCTGGAGTATTATTGAATAGGATTATTATGAAATGTTTATGCAAAAAACATATTTCACTTACTATTTGCTAATTATAGATGAATCTATGAAGGTACTTATATAGATTTTTTAATCACTAAGGAAGTGAGTGGATGCTGTTATATAGGAAAAATAACCACTAAATTATAATAATTATTGCATTGTAGGTTACTAACGTCTTTTGTGTATGTACTCATCAATCTCATTGTATGTGTATTTTCTGTCAGATTCTTTTGGCCTAGCTTAACTAATTGATCTGATCAATCTTTACTGATATTTAAAAAAAATCTCATGCTCCCAATTAAAATTTTCTTAGAAATAAATCTTGATTTTGGCATGAGAAATAGAAAAAAACATGTATGGTATCCCTCATAAAACTGGTTAGTCTTGGTTCTCAAACTAGATTGAGAAATGCCTAGGAGATGTGTAAAGTATACCCCTCAGTGTACCGTGAAGGCATTTTCAGAGACAAATAGATTTTGAGGGCTCTGACTTAATCAATGATTTAATCCACAGATTGATTCATGTTTTGTGTAGGCTATATAAAGTGGAAGAACTGTGACTAGTGGAGGAGGTGAGCCATGGGGTGTGCCTTTGAAGGGTATATGTTGACCTTGGTCTCTTCCTATAAGTCTTCTTCATTTCCTGGCTGCCACTAAGGGAACAGATTTCCTCTACTCTGCCTTTCCTCCATGAAATTTTTGCAAGTATAGTGGGCCGGTTTCCTCCAGATTAGACATTACCATTCCCATCTTGAAGCAGAGCTGCTGTTATTACATACAAGAGACCCTCATAAGATTGGGCCTATTAACATTTTCTCCTGGAGAGAGGAGGGGAAGTTCATGAAGCTCATAAGATCCTCATGAGACCATCGTGCTGCCGTCACAAGGGCCCTTTCCTCCCTGAGATGATGTAGGAGGTAAACAAGTGACCAGGATGGAACTTCTAAATGGTAGGATCTCCATAACTGGCTAAAGGGACTTCCAGGTGATGTGACTGCTGAGTCAATACTAATAAACTCTTTGGTTCACCATACTGGTCTTTGAGAGAGTCCTTTATTTGGTCTGTGGATACCCTCTCTTGACTAGAGAAGTTCTGCAACAATAAGAGGTCCTTCCGTTCCAACATACAGGATACTAAGGCAGGAGGATTATGAATTGGGGTCAGTCTGGGCTATGCACTGAGTTCCAAGCTAGCCTCAGCTACAGAGTGAGAGACTGAAAACAAAGCACAACCCCTTCTCTCCAAAATCCAACAGTAACACAAAGATCCTTCCATTTTCCCATCAAATTGCTTTGGGCACATTTTCTGACACATCCATTTCTCCATCTATAATATATGGTTGGCAACACTATATTTTATTGGTTTTGTTTTTCCATATTTATCACCTTTGATTAATTCAATGCCATATTTTAGCATGTTTTCCACAGTCAAGCATGCAAATACATCTTCTTAACAATGGATCTTTTGTCAGTTTACCAAAGGCAAAGGGTTAAAGTCTCTTTAGGAATAAAATTTTCAGGCTGGAGACATAGATCAGTGGTTAAGGCACTTGCCCATTAAGGCCTATCGACTAGATTTCATTTCCCCAGCACCCATGTATAGCCAGATACACAAAGTGGCACTTGTGTCTGGAGTTCATTTGCAGCTGCCAGAGGCCCTGCTGCACCCATTCTCATGCTCTCTCCCTGCCTGGTGTGGTGGCACATCACATGCTTTTAATCTCAGCACTCAGGAGGCTGAGGTAGGAGGATCACTGTGAGTTCAAGTCTGAGACCAGCCTGAGACTACCTAGTAAATTCCAGGTCAGCCTTGGCTGTAACAAGACCCTACCACAAATAAAAGCCTCTGTTTTATAACTAAAATGACCCCAATGTGGCTCAGGGAAATTCATGGAAGAGGGGACAGAAAGAATGTTAGAGCCACAAGTTGGGGCATTATGCACAGAGACTTGGCCTACCCCCCAGAACTCTTGACTACCCCCACAATGCATGACCTACATTCCCCATTGATGAGGGTCCCTTTGGAAGAGGGAGGACAGGGAAGAGGATAAGGGAGCCAACACTATGAATGTAAAATCAGAATAATATAAATAAAAATAAATTATAAAAAAGTGTCCTAGATTACTTCTGAAAGTTGAAATAAGATTGAAACCGCTTTATTATTTTCCATTCTTTAACTGTTATATAACATCTAATCAAAGAATTTCCCATTATTTCATTGACAAGTTCAGAACATAGTCATGAACTCCAATAACCTATTTCTTTTCTTCAAAAGTAGACTCTGGATAATATATAAGGAAAGATACAATATATCATATCATAAACTATTGAACTCTGTTATTGATCCAACTGCACATCTATCATTTAATTTATTGGTCTAAGTAAGTGACTATTGAATGAAAGGATATAAAATTCTTTTAGAACTAACCTTTTTGTGACTTCTTTTATAGCCTCCTCTGACTTGTTCCCTAAAATATGGACAGTAATTGAGTCTTTCCTGAGAACTTCCAAACATACAGGTTTCACTTAACTGGAGACTTTCTTCCCTTAGTCAGGTCCAGTCTCTGTTTTTGAATTTCTGAGTTAGACTTTTGACCTAAAGCTAATTATAAGCTAAAGGTCAGTTCTATTGCATACAATGGGGCTTTCAGCTTGGAACAAATATTTTTGTAAAGATGGAGTACATTTCCAGGATTGGCAATTTATATTTCCTCTTTGAAGTTAGTGCATGTCCTGCCAATCCATTTTCTTTTCAGTCTGGCTTCTTTATCATCAGTAGTAATCATAAACTTCTGAAAAAGAAAGCCACCTTGTAATAAAAAAAAGACTTGATGTTTCAGACTTACTTGAGGTAATCAATTATGGTTGTTTAACCTTCCTAAAGTACAGCTAAGTCTTATTAACATGAAGAGTAATGTATGCCTGTTCAGAGAATCCTAGGCTTATCAATTTCATTCCATTAGTATTAGTTAGTGGCCTTCTATATGCAACACATCCTGTTTTTCTTCATGTAGTCCCCAAGAAAAATCCCCAAGGAAAAAAAATGTTTTTAGAGATTATTTTAAATATCACATTTCCTAATTTTAGAATAGATTTATTTAGACTTTCCTTTGATATATTTTTATAGGTCTCCTACTAAGCTAAATGATAAGCTTGATAAAAGAGATTATTACTCTTATTGGCTGCGAATGTCAACAGAATATATAACATCACAGAAGATAGCATTTAGTAGGCACTCAATAAATATTTATTCTATTAAGTTCAATTGACTTAGCCTTTAAGTTTGTCAAAGGATAAATGATGTATCTATGAACATCTCTGAGAGTAGTCTAGAGTTCTACCTATTCATCATTACCATAGATAAAATAGTTATTGGAATATGGGGAAGTATATAATAATAAATGGAACAGTCATATTACCAGAAAAATGTCATAGACTTTTGTGGAGGGTATATAGAAGCAATATCATCCTTTCTTTCTTTGTGTGAATGTATAAATGTAAGAAGTTAGGAGGCTGGAGAGATGGCTTAGCAGTTAAGGAACTTACCTGTGAAGCCTAAGGACCTAGGTTTTACTTCCCAGGACTCATGTTAGCCAGATGCATACGGTGGCACACATGTCTGGAGTTTGTTTACAGAGGCTAGAGGTCCTGGCATACCCATTCTGTCTCTCTCTCTTTCCCTCTCTCTCTCTCTCTAATAAATAAATAAATAAATAAATAAAATATTTGTTTAAAGTGAAACATCACCTTAAAAAAAAAAAAAAAAGAAGTTGCCGGGCATAGTGTCACACGCTTTTAATCCCAGCACTCGGGAGGCAGAGGTAGGAGGATTGCCGAGAGTTCAAGGCCACCCTGAGACTACATAGTTAATTCCAGGTCAGCCTGGACCACAGTGAGACCCTACCTCAAAAAGCCAAAAAAAAAAAAAAAAAAAAAAGAAGAAGAAGAAGAATTAGTTAGATTAGGTGTGGTGGTGCACACTTTTAATCCAAGCAATCAGGAGGCAATAGGAGGATTTCTATGAGTTCAAGCCTGAGACTACATAGTGAATTCCAGGTCAGCCTGGGCTAGAGTGAGACCCTACCTTGAAAACTCCCCTCCACCCCCCCCCAAAAAAAAGGTTAGGATGACTTCACAGAAAAAACATGAACCTACTAGAGATAGCTCCTTCTTAAATATAGAATCATAACATCAAAATCCTTCTGAATTGCTTAATAGAGATTTTTAATTTCACAGCATTGACCACATACAAACTGATGATTACCCAATAATTATTCATGTGAAAGCAACATTCAATTATCAAGTATGTCTTAAGAATTAAGGTACATAGAGGGTTAGGAGATGGCTCAAAAGTGTTTGCCACTCAAGCATTGGTATCCAATTGTGATTGTAAGACTCCATGTAAAAATGCCAGTAGTAGTTGCAGGTTTCTATAATGCCTGGAGTCTGATGGCAGATGAAAGGCAGAGACAGTGGAATTCCTGCCAGATGAGAGGCAGAGACAGTGGAATTCCTGGCAGATGAGAGGCAGAGACAGTGGAATTCCAGGCAGATGAAGGCAAATGAAGCAAAGAACAGCAGCAGAGCAAGAGTAAAAGAAGCCCTGACTGACATAAGGGGCAATGTTGAAGACCAACTTCAAAGCTGTCCTGTGACTTTCATACATGTGCCATGGCATGCAGACATCTGCACTCACACACATGAGCACACATACACATACATATGTACTTATGTGCACAGCATTTTAAAAGCTGAATTTCAAAACAATGAAAGAGCTGGAAAAAATGGCTTAATGGTCAAGGTACTTGCTTGCGAAGCCTAAGGACCTATGTTCTACTCTACAGATCCCATGTTAGCCAGACCCACAAAGGTGAGGCAAGTGTGCAGTCACACATCCTCACTGGGTGGCACAAACATCAACAGTTCTTTTACAGTGGCTAAGACCCTGACGCACCAATTCTCTCTCTCTCTCTCTCTCTTCTTGCTCTGTCTAAAATAAAAAGAAACAATGAAGGCCCATAAACATCAGCTTGCATTTAGCTTTTGGTGTTTGCATTTGGCTATATGCTGGTATGTTGTGTTTTTCTGTACTCCATTCATTTTTTTGTTTTGTTTTGTTTTGTTTTTCTGAGGTAGGGTCTCACTCTAGCCCAGGCTGACCTGGAATTAACTATGTAGTCTCAGGGTGGCCTTGAACTCATGGCAATCCTCCTACCTCTCTGCTCAAGTGCTGAGATTAAAGGGGTGTGCCACCACACCCGGTTTCTATTGGCATTTTGGTATTGATATTTATGCTCTTATAGCTATGTGGTTTCTTCTCCTATTCTTTGAGCTATTCCTGGAGAGGGATGCTGTTATGGTATGCTTGTGATCAGTTATGGGATTGTTAATGCTAAGAATATATAAGATTTCAACATGACTTCCACTATTCTTATTCATTTATCACATGTATCACCAATATCAACTTATTTGCCATTCTCAGATACCACATTTAACTATTAATAAATGAGGCTCTTATTTTTTCCTTGTATTTTACTTTGAGTAGATGTAAACTATACTTACCTATCAGCTTCTTTCAGTTTTCTAAGCCATCATTTCGTACTCTACTGACTCATTGTTTCTTACCATTTGGCATCATCTGTTTATGGGTAACTGCTCCTGTGACCATGAACTGTAGAAACAATTCCATCTTTATAGAAAAAGATGGTGAAAATTAAACTCCACCTTCTGTTTGTAAATCATTGACTCCCTCCCTAAAATGTAATGCATATCTGCTCAATCACATTCTCTTTACTCTGCTTTATTTCTTTTTCGTGTAATTGCATGGGAATGCATGTATTCTTACAAGCTTACTGTTTTGCCTCTCAATTCTTACAAGATATTAATAATTACAATCATTATTATTAATAATACTTAGGATTTATTGTGAGATGAACACTGAGGGATTGATGCATATTAAAGTATGTACTTTAATTCTAAATTTAAAACTTCTGAATATATTAAGTCCTGTCATTACCACGATCTTTCACTGGTCCATGGTACACTGGGAGTTCAAACATAAGTATCTAACCTTGGTCTGAGCAGTTTTAACCACAGTGGCATATGAACTTTGTAATACTACAAGATAATGTGTTCATGTTACCAAAACGGCCTTTTTTCAACATAAAACTAATCCAAACCAAGTCATTTATTCAACTGCTTTCTTTTCCCTTCAAACTTCATATCATATTGTCCAATGTTAGGATGTCTTCTGAAACACACACACATTCACATACCATAAGTAAGTTAAGGATAGATGACACCAGACTGTTATATGGACATGTGAGTTAGTTCTACAAATCAGAATTTTAAAACTTCAAAATGACAATCAGTCTATCTAGTGCTGGAAAGAACTACCTGAGCTACTGGGTGAAAGTGGCCAAGCAGGAGTCAAAGCTACTCAGAAGCAACCAGCTTGACAAGAAGTACACACCAGTGTGGCAATGGTGGCACACAGCCTTGGTGAGTAACCAATGGCTTTCTGATTGGCTAAGAGATCTGCTCAGTGGAAAGGAACCCATATCTGGAACTGGGAACCAGGTATGAATTCTATGGAGACAAAAATTATGCTCTCCAGTGTCAAGCTCCCACTAGTCCTTGGCTAAAAGAGGGGCTATATACCAAATCTTCCTAAATTAATAGCACTTATCCAATTTAACCTGTGCTGACTTCACTCTTTGTTGGAGAGTCAAGTTTTCCTTTTCCAGAAGGTAGCAAGATCCAAGGACTTAAACTATCCCTTGCATCTCAGCCAAGGTCCAGGTGAAGCCACAGAACTGGGGAGATGAGCAAGACTGCTGCTTCCATGATGAGCCTGATAATCAGATTCTAAGGATACTCAACACATAGCAAAGCAGAAATCCAGTGGCTCCTAAGAACTCATTACAGAAGTAGACTTAAAACACACCCACCAAGACTAGGGGTTTTTGCAGAAGAGGGGCAGAAATATTTTAAGAGCCACAGGTTGGGACATCATGCCAAAGGCATTGCCTCCTCTCAGTAACTGACTGCTGCTCTCACAACCATAACGCACAACCCCATGGGGAATCCCAACAACCCCACTGAGGAAGGCTCCCTGTGGAATGGGAGCAGGGAGGAGGGAAAACATGGTACCAATACATAATGTATCCATACAAAGTATGTTCTTAATTTAAAGTGTGTGTGTGTGTGTGTGTGTGTGTGTGTCAGTAAAGGTAAAAAAAACAACTTGAAAGTGAGTGGATTAGTTACTTTTCCCCTTGCTATTACAAAAAAAAAAATCTGACAAGAGTAATAGGTTTATTTTGGCTTATACTTCAAGGTTATAGTTCATCATGTAGGGAAGACCTGGCTGCATGAGCATGAAGCAGCTGGTGACATTCAATACTCAGTCACAAAGCAGAAAGACAAATGCTCATGCTCAGCTAGCTTGGTCTTTATTTCATGTAGTTCAGGCCCAGCACACTTACAGGGTTGCACCCTCCCCCAGTTAACATAATCTAGAAAATCACTCAGACCCCCCCCAACAGATCATTCTTTCTGATGACTCTAAATTCTGTCACATTGACATCATGGATTATCACAAATACTAATGTATTTTAGGATGTAAAAACATTAGATTTGTCAAGAGTTCACCCATGTCCACTGGAGCCTTCTTCCGCTTTTGCAGGTGACTTGATGTCTAGAGCTCTGAGCTCGTTCTGTGTCCCTCACATGCTTGCTCTCCATGATGGGTCCCAGCTCTTGGCACAGGGAGATGGCTCTGCCATAAGTTGGGGCAATGCATTTTCTGAAGCCAGAGGATCTATTCAGCTCTTGTGTTTAGGAAGCACAGAAGTTACTACCTGTAAAAATCCTTGACCAATAGGAGACAAGGATAATTGCCTGAATTAATATACCATTTTAGTATCCTTTTGATAAGCAACTTGGAGATTCTGCACAGTAGAATTGATCCTTGGTTGCCAGGCACTCAATAGCAATATCATAGGCTCTTCTTATTTCTCTGTGTCACTTCCATGCCTCCTCAATATGATTCCTTGGATTCATCTTCCAAGCAAAAAAAATGCCATCATTCAAGTTCTAATTTTAGCTACATGATGGGACAACTCAAACTGAGGTAGAAACCTGGAATAAAATCTTCAAATAACTTTTAGAGCTCATGGCTCCAGAATTTTAATCCCAATATTTTTTAAAGAACAGAGTATTTTATTTATATATTAGAGAGAGAGAAGCAAATAGAGAGAATGGACAGACCAGGGTCTCTAACCATTGCAAATGAACTCCAGATCAATGTGCCATCTGGCTTATGTGGGTACTAGGAACTTGCACCTGGGCCCTTAGGTTTCACAGGCAAGCGCCTTAACTGCTAAGCCATCTCTCCAGCCCTAATTCAAAATTTTAATGATGCCCTACTTTTTTTCCCCTTGTAACAAGTAGCATGGTGTGGTATGGTGTGTTGTGGGGTGATATAGTGCCCCATATGGGCGCATGTGGTGGAAGGAACTCATATGGGGGCTGTAGCAGAATGTCAGGTGCCCCCCTCCATCACTTGCCTAGTCATGTTTCAAATTTATATTTTGAAGTAAAATATTTTGAAATTGTTAGAAAAAACATTTGTGACTGTATATGTTTTTACTCTATGCATAATTTACTTTTTAAAACTCAGTGATAAAAGATGGAACATAGTTCCTTCACTTGACATTTCATTCTACAATATGTAATTTTCCCTCAGGAATTCTGTTTTATGGAACTATAGGAATATATTAGAAAAGTGTTGATTTGACATCTGTCATCATAGATTTCATTAGATGGATTTTTTTTCTTTCTTCTTCAACCAGTGTGTTCAGGATTATCTCCCAGTGGTTACTAGTGGATTAGGGCCACCACAGCCTATCTTCCCTTCTATATTCAGTGAAGACATTGTATTTGGTATACCTTCTCTAGACTTCTTACCAAGGTGGTAATTTACTTGGTATTTAATGAAGAAGAAAACTACTTTTTAAAACACAAAAAGGGAGTTGAATGGTCTAGAGAGATCGCTTATTTGGTAGAATGCTTACTTTGTAAGCATGAAGACCTGGGATCCACCCCTGAACATATATGAAAATGCTGGGTGAAGTTGTATATGATTTGAATCCCAGCACTAGGGAGGCAGATACAAAAGGCTCCCTTGGGGCTTATTAGCTAAACAGTCTAACCTGTTTGGTTAACTCCAAGTCAGTGAGAGACCCTGTCTCAAAAAAAAAAAAAAAGATGGAAGCTATTCCTGAGAAACAGCACCAAGGTTGTCCTCTGGCTTCCACATACACATGTAAACATGCATGTGCACACCCCTACACACACATCTGAGCACATACACACAAGCATACAAAATGAGAGCTAACAAGTTCATTTATTTATCCTCCCCAAAACATGAGTTTATGCGTATCTGGCATAAAATGACCTTTAATGTTTAATGTTTATCAAGATTCCTTTTTGAAAAAAATTAATAAACCTCATGGTTATAGAGAGAAAAAACTAAAATTTGAAGATTTGAATTGTGTCTAAACTATATTCTACAGCCTTCTGCAAATAATCATGACTCCTTTCTATATTCAGGTCTCTTAGATGCATGTATGTCTATCTGCTTCCTAAAGTGCTTTTGTTAACACCATAATTTTAAATTAAGTTTTCCAGAAAGCTGTTCCTACTGTACATTTTGGCATCTAAGATTAGGTCAGTAGCCATAAATCTCATTTATGTACTTAATGCAAAGGAGGTACTGCTGCCTTGGGAATCATGCAAGCCAGATTCCTTGCTTTGCCCCTTTTATAAGATATTGACATATAAAACAAAATGTTCCCATTTTGTTTTGCATCTTTCTTCATTTAAAACTTTAAATAAAAAATGTTTATGCAGAGTTCCTTTCCATTCATAAAAATGGAAATCACTCTTAGTATCTGCATGAGTAGGCTTGTATTCCTGTTCACGAATTCACATGATAGATTGGCCCATAAAACCTTTACGTTTGGCTTGTGGAGCTGAGTTCATGACTGAATACAGAATGATAAAGAAGTCTTAGCATTTTACAGAAAGCAAAAGAATCCTGCCTTCTAGATTGCCCTTAAGCTAGCTTTTAACTGCCTGGAAATCAACTCGAAATGTATAATCAAACTTGTCATTAAAGGCACTGTGTATAGCATAAATCTTTGGGACATAATCTACAAATTAATGTGAAAGGATTCTTTAACATTCATTTGGTTTTCATTATATTTGCATGGAAGTATGCCAATCCAAACACATTTTTTTTACCTTTCTATCCATCAGAAGTTAAAATAGGAATGATGGATTGTGTTACTGACAAGTCCAACAGCCTGTTTCTTTCAATACATTACTGTGTATTTACTGTTTTAGGTATATTGTTTTCAATTTCTGGCAGAATCATCCGTTTTTGATCCATGGTAGAATATATCAGTGCTCACATTTCCTGTGGGGTTTTGACTTTTTTGTGAAAAGGTGGGGGAGACCCAAATGAATTATGATGCTGTCATCTAAGAAACCACATTGTATTTCTTTGCCAAACTTCAGCAAGAACAGAGCTGATCATCTGCTTGTACAAGCCTTTAGTTGAACCCTCCCAGCAGTTCACTGGCTTCTGCCTGCTCCCTTTCATGCTGTGAGAATGTAGCATATACATGTCCTTTTAACTTTCCCTTTACAAGGTTAATTGATTTAGTAACCCTCAAAGAAGATATATGTTACCAAATGGACTTAGAAATGTAAATGTAGAAATTTATAATTCACAACTGAAACAACTGAGCTGAAATAATATTAAAATTAAGACTGTGTTGCTACATAATGCAATTGGTGCTTGGAAAATGCATATATCTTTCATTGATTTCTTAAGAATGGACTCTATTCTCACCATCTCCAACTCTTTCTTTTCATTCTGCCCAAAACAAGTGTTGCTAGGTAGAATTTGTGCATTGTTTTAGAAAGTGATTCATTCTGAATTTTGGCAAATTAGCTTATATACATGAGATCATCTGAAACTATAGTTTATAAGGCTATTCTTCAATAATCATTGGTTTTTATTTTCTAATTATTACAATAACCTCTAAAGAAATGTATTTTCTTTTGTTAATTAATTATTTTCCTACCTATGCAAAACAATTCATAAGGGGAAATATTAATTTAAAGGAGTATGATCCCTAAGAATTATTCAGCTTAATTTTATACTTTATTACACTTATTTAAAATACATTTTTAAACATTTAACATCAAATTATTTTTCTTGATGAATTTAATTCTTTGTCTCTTTTTATTACATGTATCTCATTACATCTTCTCTTTTGGCCAGCCACATCTAGGATATCTTCTTTGCATAACATTCATTTAGCAATATTTTTGGGGCCCACTCTACACTGTGCTGTATACTGGCATTAGTACAGAAAACAAAATATACTTTAAGGCTATAAAGTATAATGGGAAAAAGATATTCTACAGATAAGATAAAGACAGACTGACATAGAGGGACAATAGATAGACGATGGCTTCAGGATTGCACTGCACATATTTAGATAAAGAAGGGAGAAAGATAGAGAAGACTGGTGCTTGTCAGACAATAAATGGCCAGGGCCAATAAGTGACATTTTAAGACCTACAAACATGGGGAAATGCAGTGATACAGAAGACCTGAAATAGAGGCTGAAAACAAATGCAGAAAATTAGTAACATTCAATCAACCCTAAGTATGCATTGAGCCTCCATTATGTGTAGCATTATGTCATAGCATTGAACTATAAAGACAAGAAGCCCCATCTTAAAAAAAAAAAAAAAAAACTAGAAATCTTCTGGCAATAGTACCTCCATCTTGAGTTTCAGGACTAATATGACATATTTTTGTAAGAAAACTAAGCACAGTAGACTGAACAAGTGATGTTGTTCCAGCCACCCTACTTGTTGCCTTAACTACAAAAGATGCATATGTTTGTAAATTGTTCAGTGAATGTTTTATCCCAAATTTGGCAGCCTCTACCTTTCCATGATGAGGAAATTTGAAACTCATTGTCTTTTCTCAAATGCATATTTGTCTGACTTCATCCAAGTATAAGAAGTTCATGATTCCTCACATAACAATGGAGTTGAAGGAAGTGACCAGAACATTTTCTTCAATTGTAAAAGAATTTAAACAAACATGTACAAACCTATGCAGCATCAGCTAAGAAAGCCTGTAAATGTCATTTGCTCAGTGTTTTGGTAGATACTTAAGGAGCAAAATGGCCCAGGTAGAAAGCAGCAAGTTTTCATTCAGTAATCTAGAGAAATAAACAGTACCTGCTCAGTCTAATGTTTTTCAAGTACTCTGTTCAATTAAGAAAATATAAACTAAGCCCCCCACATCTCATTTCCAGGATTACTCAACCTGAAGAAAATCAGAGTCTCCCAGCAAGTGAGGTGGTACAAATATAGGACAAAAACCCATACCTTTTGCTTTACTGACTCTCAACATTGTTTAGAGAACCTTCTCTAGAGATCCCAATCAATACTTGGGGGAATAACATATTGTATTTTTAGAAATGCAAATTTAAGAAGCTTTTTGGTCACCTATGTTACAATTGCTGATCCAAACTAAAAAGTATAATACCCATTCTCTCTATCTGCCTTTTTCTCTTTCTGTTGCTCTCAAATAAATAAAAAATTAAAAAATAAAACAAATTTTAAAAATGCCTGGAGAAATGGCTTAGCAGTTAAGTGCTTGCCTGTGAAGCCTAAGGACCCCAGTTCAAGGCTCAATTCCCCAGGACCCACATAAGCCAGATGCACAAGGTGGCGTATGCATCTGGGGTTCATTTGCAGTGGCTGGAGGCCCTGGCGCACCCATTCTCTATCTGCCTCTTTCTCTGTCTGTCTGTCACTCTCAAATAAATAAAAAATTTAAAAAAAATTTTTAAGTATAATGCTGAAAAAAAATTGCTCTTTCTACAAAGCAAAGTATACACAATATAGGTTTGAGGATACATGTGGTGTGTATGTGTGTGTGCATATGTGTTGCTAGGGATCATGACTCAGTGCCTTCCTCATGCTAGGCAAATGCATTACTACTAAAGCAAGACAATAATGTGCATGGTTAAGGTAGCTAGCCAGCTGGCTTCCTCATATGTCCTGGGAAATTTTGTCTACCTGAGATGTTCTTCTCTCAAATAGTAGCATGGCTTGCTTTTTCATACCCCTTTGAGATAGGTCTCCCTGTCACATAAGCATTCTATAGCTACTCTGTGGCTGTTTCACACTGATGCTAAACTTCCTGTACTGCTTCCATGTCTCCTGTGTCTCTTTAGCTCTTATCTCTGCCTATTAGGAGGTATTCTACTTTTAGTTCTTCATTTTACTTATTCTCTGTGATCCATATATAGCTAGAATGTAAGTACTTGGACATATATAGAGAGAAGCAGTAAAGATTCTGATATGCTGAAGGTACTCAGTAAAGATTTGTTGAATACTATATAAAACAAATATAGTTTGTAGCAAGATCAATTTGCTAATTTGAAAAGAAAGTAAAAGTTAAAAAAAATAAATTACTTATGTAACTTACAATTTCTATGTACAAAATTTTCAAAGTTATCTTTCATGTAGGGGTATATTCTATATTTGGCAGAAAACAATTAATTATATTGTGTTATTTTCCAAAAATGTTTACATTAATTAATATTTGAATTGAATGCCTAAAACAATGTTTTGTCATACTTTTATGTATTGATATGAAAAAAGATTTGCCATAGAAGTACACACAATAAAAAGTAAGGGTGAAGGATAGTATAAATTTGTATTGGTTCAACTTTCGAAGAAAATAACCATTTTCTAAGGTGTTATTCACAATCTACCTTCCTCCCACAGAGGATTACTTTTGGTCCAAACCCTTGCCAACATTGGGTGTGGTGGCTTGAATGTTAAATGTCCTCCATCCTTTAATGTGTTTGAATAGTTAAGCTTTGGTTGGTGGCACTGTTTTAGAAGGTTGTGGAACTTTTGGGAGGTGGAGCATTGCTGGAGGAAGTGTCACTGTAAGTAGGTCTTGATGTGTTATCACTTAGCCCCACTCTTTCTCCACTTCCTCCATGCTGATGTGACAATGTGATTGATACTGGATATTTTCTCTTGTTTTGCTTTCCCAACATGATAGTCTAACCCCAGAAATTTAACCAAAATAAACCCTTTATTTCCTTAAGCTTTTTCTGGTCAGGTATTTTGTCTCAACCGTGAGATAGTAACTGATACTGGGTTGAAGAGGTGGCTCAGCAGTGAAAGTGCTTGTCTGCAAAGCCTAACCACCCAGATTTGATTCTTCAGTACCCACATAAAGCCAGATGCAGAGAGGCACATGCATCTGGAGTTTGTTTGCAGCATCTGGAGGACCTGGCATACCCATTCTCTCTCTCTTATCTCTACTTGCAAATAAATAAAAATATATTTTAAAAAGAAATTAATTGATACAGTTGATAATTGTTTTAATTTTGTTTTTTCCTGTTGGTGATATATCATATTGATCTTAGGCTACTTAATTTCTTTAATTACTAATGAGATTGAAAATATTTCCATACATTTTTAGACATCTTTTTTTAAATGGATGCTTAAGTGTCCTTTTTTCTGCTGTATAATCTGTTCTCTTAATTAATTTGTAAATTCCAGAGGTGAGACTTTGTCAAATGTATTGTGACTATCTTCTCCAACTCTGTTGCTTACAAACACAGATATTCCATGTATTGTAGTAGAATACATCACTTTTCCTCATGGTTAGTTCACCCTTCCCCCCTTTCTCAATGTCCTTTTTAAGCAAGCATATATAGGTCCAAATCCATGAAGAAATGTTATATCTTTTAGGTCGGTTTATTTCACATTTTCTTTCACATTTTATGTTTTCCATATGTATATACAACAGAAGTATCAAAATTGATTGAAGGGATAATTCTTGTTCCAGTGCTCTGCAGTGTTACTTTTCTCATAAATTGTATATTATAAAGCTTTGGCCATTTACAAACATTTTGATCTGTTCTCTTGGTGATCTATGAATTATAGTCATTTTGAGAGAAGTCTTGATATTCACTAGAAAATTATTCTGCTTTATTCTTCAAGTTGCTATTGGTTCTTTTTAACTGTTTGTATTTTCATGAAAATTTTAGAATTAGTGTTTTTTTGTTTCAAACAAAAGGGGAAACCCAGGAAAAATACACATGAACACACAAAAAACATGATATAGATATAAACTAGTTAGGGCATAATTTAGATTTCAACAATGCTGAAAGTGCTAATTCATGTAGTTGATATATACTGCATATTAATTATTTTTTTAAATTCCTTGTTTTTTGAGGAACCTTAAGAACATATAAAGCAAAAAAGCATGGCACTTGTAAGATCAAGATCAGAGGCAGTGGTAAACTGAGCTAAGTGGGATCTGCCTGACAGGTCGATTATTTAATTATAAGTTATAAAATCATTCCATCAACTACTTGCTCTCAAAGCAGCCAAATATGACATTTAAACCCACAACAGAGCTGTGAGGCTGCAAATCTACCTTCTATAACAAGACTTCCAGAGGGAGATTTGATACCAGGGATGTTGACTAAGGATCACTTCAGAAGAGAAAGTATAACTATTTATACCCAACAGATAAGTGATCCATAAGAACTGGCCTAGAAGCATGACCAAAGCTCATATTATCAGAGCCTTCAAAAATCAAAACAAAAATCAAAACAGAGAGCCAGGCATGGTGGCACACACCTTTGATCACAGCACTCCAGAGGCAGAGGTAGGAGGATTGCTGTGAGTTCAGGGCCACTCTGAGACTACATAGTGAATTCTAGGTCAGCCTGGGCTAGAGTGAGACCCTACCTTAACTCTCCCCCCAAAAAATCAACACAGGTACAAAAGAAAGATATCAAATTCAACAAACAAAAAGAAATTAACCTTTTTGAGAAAACTGAGTTATTATAGAAAACAAAAGTATTTATTGTGAGATAAATTAAGGAGAATATATCTGTCTTAATAGTACTGATTGTTTCGAAATTTAAAAACATAAATTTAATATTTATTTATTTATTTGAAAGGGGGGGAGAGAGAGAATGGGCATACCAGGTCCTCCAGCCACTGTAAATGAACTCCAGATGCATGTGCCACCTCATGCCTCTGGCTTACATGGGTCCAGATCCTTTGGCTTTGCAGGCAAACATCTTAACTGCTAAGCTATATCTCTAGCCATAAAAATTATAAGTTTAAATGAAACAATATTGTAGTAATTGGAATTAATGATAAAAGGAGTTGATCTAAATATCTGCTAACAGAGTTGAAGAGCTTTTATGTAACCCAACCAAAGCCCCAGAGAGGAAAATCACAGGAATTTGCTATATTTGATCCCCTTTCACTTCTTTTTCTTGACTTTGAAGACTCCTCAAGTTCATGTGATGCTATATATATTCAGTACGTGAGAGATGGGAAGGGAATATTTGAAGTCATAGAAGTAGCTGCTAGGAAGTATTGTGAGCTACAGAAGTTAGAAAGCAGAGCCAAAGGGACAGTTCCATTCTTAAGGAACTAAGACACTTCTCTTTATTAGTCTCATTAATGTTTATCTTGGGTTTAATAAAAAAATCAAGGTTTATCTTTCACTTCTATTTCCGCTACTCCTATAGTTAACCATTTTTATTTGTATTTGTTTCGAAAGACACCTTAGAACTTATACAGCATGCTTAGATCGCCACAGTTTCAGCATCTTTGGACACTATATTGTCTCCCTACCATGAAAGGTAAAAAAACAAGTCAAATCTGTATAATGTTTATCATGTGCCAGGCATCCTGGTAGCTGGCTTATCCTTACAATAATCCTATGAGCCATACATTCTCATTCCCTTTCTATAGACAAATAAACAGAGGCACCTGAAGGTTGACAAAGCTACATTTTCACAACTAGAGTGATGGGGTATACTGCAGGTCTTCTGCCTCTACATTAACCTCTGATAATATGGCATCCCCGTTGTCAAGATTGTACCAGATTCTAAATGTTAGTGAAGGATGGTGTAAGACTACACTGCCTCTTCTCAAGCTACTTAGCTGCGAAATTTAATCAATTAGTTTAATATAAAAAAATTCAATGAAATTTGGATGAAAATAGTTTCTCAGTACTGGAACTCAGCAAATACTATTTAAAATCTGGTCCTTCCTTTACTTTATAGTGATAGTAAATCCATTTGATGGTGTAATAAGCTTACAATATTAATCCTTACTTATAAATAAATTCACCTTGTTCAGATGATGAATAAAAATATAATGGCACAGCTTCAGGTAGACAATAGGCTTTTATTAAAATGTCTAAATATGACTTTCACTAAAGAGGTCAGCTGTACTGTTTGGAAAGTTACTGAATTGGGAGCAAAGTGATGCTGACCAACATTTACCTCTACTGTCCAAATTTGAATGTTGGGTGCCATCCTGTGTTCATTCTAAACAACCCCCCCCCGCCAAAGGAAACAAAATGTTTTCCTTCCCTCCCTAAGTGGAACATTTTCTTGGCTGTGGTCCTACAAATATGTTGATTGAAATCAAATCACAAATGTGTTTAAAGCCAGACATACAACCAAAATTCTTTATAAGAAAACTGATTCAGGGCTGGAGAGATGGCTTAGTGGTTAAGGCGCCTGCCTCCTAAGCCTAAGAACACTGGTTCCAATCTCCAGGTCCCACATTTATCCAGATGCAAAGTGACGCACGCAATGCTGCACTTGACCAATGCTGCACTTGACCACAAGGGGCGCACACATCAGGATTTCATTCACAGCTGCTGAGAGACTGCTGTCACGCCCATCTCTATCTGTTTCCCTTTCCCTCTCTCTGTCTTCCTCGCTGTCTCTCTCCAAAAAAAAAAAAAAAGAAAGAAAAAGAAAGAAAGAAAAGAAAGAAAGAAAAAGAAAAAGAAAACTAATTCAAAGTCATTGGCAGGAAAATAGCCTGTTAACAGTGTCTTATACATTAATACCAGTATCTTTTCAATAGATCTTAAAATCAAACTCAAACTCTACATTTTAAAATCCAATTTAATTGAGAAGGGAAGGTATAAAATCCTCACATTTGTCTGTGTGCATTTTGTTTTCTCACTTGTTTAAATAATATTTGAATTAAAATGTTGAACATTTAGGAAATATACAGATGTTTCAGACATCGATAAAGTCATTTTCAAATTTTGTTCAGAATCCAGCTAACAAGTAGATATGATCTGCAATAGACATAATGTTCAAATTCATACAAATAGTTCAAAATACAGGAAAAGGTGACAATCATTGGTAATTTCATATCAACCATGGATATGTCAAAAATATAAACAATATAATTAATGGCAAAAATGGGAGATGGAAAGAAAATTGTAGAAAGTCTATATCAATTACTTTCTGGTGGCTGGGGCAGAACATTCTACCAGAAGCAGCTTATTAAAGGAAAAAGGCTTATGCTTCCAGAAGGTAGAGTCCATTATGGCAGAAAAATCATGACAGCAGTGGGAAGCCAGGGTTGCAATGAAGTACAAGAAGAAGAGGGAGCAAAAACCCCAAGCAGGGCTGCACTGTAAACCTCAAGGCCTTCTCCCAATCATATACTTCTTGTTCCAACAAGGTTCCACCTCTCACAGTTCCACAACCTTCCAAAAAAAAAAAAAAAAAAAAACCCACATGGCATTATTTTATATTTAAACCACCACAAGATCTTACTTCCAAAATAATTGATATCAAATAACTGGTAGCAAGATAATGTTTGAAGAAGGAAATTGTCCTTTGAGAAATGTTTTCCTTGGGCTGGAGAGATGGCTTAGCGGTTAAGGCATTTGCCTGCAAAGCCAAAGGATGCAGGTACAATTCCCCAAGACCCATATAAGCCAGATGCAAAAGGTGGCTCATGCGTCTGGAGTTCATGTGCAGTGATTGGAGGCCCTGGCATGCCCATTCTCTCTGTCTGTCTCTCTCTCTCAAATAAATAAATAAAACCCTTAAAAAAAGGTTTTCCTTTAAAAATGATTGTTCATATTAAAACCTCTCACCAAGAACTCTTCGGTGCTCTTCAGATGATATTCTATAACTCTGAGGTAAAAGAGGAATGCATTGCTGTGCCAAGGATCTTGGAAGGAAATGTTAAACAGTATAGGCATGACATGACCCAGCCTTACTAAGAACACAGTGGCCATACAACTGTGAGATGTGTCTATCCAGAGAAAGGATTTCTTTTAAGAAACCTAAATGACTAATTTTTTTCTTAATTTCCTTTTTAAGTCTTAACAAGCAGAAAAGAGCACAAATCAAAAATATTGCATAATGAATCTTTATAAAGTGACTGCACTATGACCCAGGTAAAGAAATAAAGCATTATTGTGACTATAGAAGCTCCCCACTCACTGTTCTATTTGTACACTTCCCATTCACTATTTCTTCCCATTCTCCAGATAATAGCCATAATTCTCATAATAATTGATTTTTCTTGGTATTAATTTCTACATATAAGAAATATTTGTGTAATTTTTCTTATTTAAAGATCCTATATACGTGAAATCACTGGTATTCTTTTTTAAAGTTTTTATTATTTTTGTTTATTAGAGACAGAGAGAGAGAGGGAGAAAGGTTGAAAGAGAGAGAGAGAGAATGGACACTCCAGGGCCTCTAGCTACTACAAATGAACTCCAGAAGCAGGTGCCACCCTGTGCATCTGGCTTACATGGGACCTGGAGAATCGAACCTGGGTTCTTAGGCTTTGCAGGCAAGTGCCTTAACTGCTAAGCCATCTCTCCAACTCCCTGGTATTCTTATATAGTGTTGTTCTTTACTTTGTTCATTCAATGTTGCAGTTTTTGTTCATCGATGTTGCAAAATGTTTCATTTTCTTCATTTCTTTCAGAAAATTATTCCATTGAGTGGATATGACAAAATATTCTCTGGAATACATCTGGCTGTTTTATGGCTAATAAAAACAATGCCATAGTGAACATTTTTGCATATTTCTTTGTTACAAATATGTATGCACTTTTATTGGATGGAATTACTAGCTTTTCTAAAGTTTTAGAACAAATGACACTATGACAATATCTTCAAGTTACTGATGTTTCATCATCTAATTGACTTTTTGTATGGTCAGTCCTTTTTAATATTTTATTTTTATTTATTTACTTGAGAGGGAGAGAGGGAAAGAGAGAAAGAGATGCAGATAGAGAGAAAGAATGGGCATGCCAGGGCCTCCAGCCACTGCAAACCAACTCCAAACACATGTGCCACCTTGTGCATCTGCTTACACGGGTCCTAGGAAATCAAACCTGGATCCTTTGGCTTTGCAGGTAAGCACCTTAACTGCTAAGCCATCTCTCCAGTCCTGGTCAGTCTGTTTTTAGTATTTGACAACAAAAATTTTAAAAACAGTTTTAACGTTTTAGATGGAAAGCTTTTGTTAGCTATGTGTGTTGCAATATCACCTATATTGTATCTTTTCTTCTACATCTCTTTCATATGAATTACATTTTTTGTTCTTTGTTAAAGTTAATATACTTAATATTTTATTCAAGGAAAATCTCAGCATCAAGTTTATGAAATCATAGGATCTTCCAAAGGCTATATCTATTTTCTTATCTTGTGCATTATATTGACTATGAACATTTTTAATTACTCTTCAAAAAGATTGAGCCTGTTTGTATGCATATTAAAATATACATGAGAATTCAGTTTACCTAAATTGGATATGATTAATATTTCTCCTTTACCATTGTGGAAAGTGTGACATATAGCTTATTATTGCAATAACTAATGAACTATTCCAGGAATAAAAATTATATGATATTTTCCTTTTTTATTGGCATATCATATTCTTTCTCTTTGAAAAATATTGCTACTTTTAAAAATATTTATTTATTTATTTATTTATATGTGTGTGTGTATGTATGTGTGTAATCAGACTAGTTGGTCTGTGAGCTTTAGAATCTCCTGGCTTCACCTCCCATTGTCATAGTGATTTCTAATCTGATCAAGTTGACAACAGAACTTGAACACTCACAGTGTAGGTTCTTTTTCAGGGTATGTGTGGAAACGATGTTAACAAAAAGACTTTTTTCTCTTTTTTTCTTTTACTTTTCTTTCTTCCTTTATTTAATTAATTTATTTATTTATTTATTTATTTATTTTTTGGTTTTTCAATATAGAGTCTCACTCTATCCCAGGCTGACCTGGAATCCACTATGTAGTTTCAGGGTGGCCTCGAACTTACAATGATCCTACTATCTCTGCCTCCTGAATGCTGGGATTAAAGGCGTGTTGCACCATGCCTGACTTCAGAAAGACTTTTTTCAATAGATAGATGTCCTTGTCTACCAGAGTGAAATGAAGATTCCTGGGGATCCTACTACAAAGAGATTCTGCAGGTTCAGGGTACTTCTCATTGAATACCAGCTACCATTGGGGTATCTCCTCAGTTGACTTTGAACACAATAGACTTGTCTGAGATTTTCTTGTTTTGTGGCTACCAAGTTCTAAGTATGTGAAGTAATGATCAGTTGGATGCATAATATAAATAAATGGTCAAGTTTACAATAAAAATTTTAATGATTTTTGTATCTATATTTTTTAAATGGATGAATTTGATTTTTAAAAGAATATATATACATATAATGTGTATTTGTATTATTATTATTCTCTCTATATAGAGGGGGAATATATATATATATATATTCATCTAGAAAAAGTTATTCAAAGCATATTGCACAGATGGTTTTAGTAACTAACTGCAAATAGATATATCTTGATTTTCATCTCAGTTCAGAACACAAAGCACAGAGAGTCGTTGTTTTATTTATTTATTTTTTTTATGAGATAGGTTGTACTCTACAGCCCTGCCTGGTCTGAAATGTGCATGAAGACCCTTGTGGTCTTGCACTTGCAATGTTCCCCTGTCTCTGGCTCCAAGGTACTGGGTTGATGTGAGTTTTACTAGGCTTAGCCATGTTAATTTTGGATTATTGACTCCTGCTTAAATAGCTAGTGGTCAAAGAAGGCACTGTATGATTTTAATGTCTTCAAACTTGTTGAGGTTTGCCTCAAGACTCACCATGTGATCACTTTTATTAAGTTATCAACATGCACTTATAAAGAATGTGTAATCTGTTATATTGTATGCAGTATTTGATGTGTTTAGGCCAATTAAACATCTTATTAAAATTATCATTTTGATCACTGTCTTTGATGACATGAATTTGTTTTCTTTAAATTCTGTTCATTTTTTTCCCATATTTTAAAGTATGTTAAATCAATTTTTTTTTGCCCTCCTAGTGAATTTCCTTTTATCACATAGCCTACTCTAATATCAGGCTTCTTTTGGTTAGTTTTTCTATCATATTATTGTTAATCTGTCTCTATCCTTATTTTTAAGAAATCATCCTTATAAGTAGCATCTACCTACAAATTTAACTCTATTTTAACATTTGATTTTGAAATAGAACAATTTTTTAATATTAATGATATATTTGTGCTTATACTTGGTATTTTTTGTCTCACATGCTTTATGGTCCCTTTTCCCTACTTTATATAATTTAAAGTTAATTAAGTTAAAAACCCATTTTCAAAAAGATTCCATTTTCACTCTGTTTCCCACCCTTGCATTGGTTACGTAGGGTTTTGTTTGTTTGTTTGTTCATTGGTTTTTGTTTTTGAGAGAAAAATCTCATTGTATCTCAAAGTATCAAACACTATGGAGTTGCAGATAACATTGAAACTTCTGACCTTCTTGCTACCTAAATGCTGTGATACAGGCGTGCATCATGATAGCCACTTGTTGTGGTGTTAGGGATATAATGCAAAATAAGCCAGCTCTGAATACCCAGCAGGGCTGGATTGCAAGCTCTGTCCCTAGCAACACACATCCTCCAGCAAGGATCCATGTCCCAAAGGATCCACCAACTACAGACCAAGGAAGAGGCTAAATCATAAGCACCAGAGGGCTGGGGGCCATTTTGCATTTGAACCACCACACCAAGAGAATTACCATATTATTTTTTTCCGTGAAGTATGCTGGTGAATATTTCACGTGTTGTTCTTTTTGTTGTTGTTGTTAAACGTCATTATTTCATGTTCATTTAGAAGATAGTTTTCATTAGGCAGAGTGAAAAAGTCACTCCATTGTATTTTACTGCATGTACGGAGAACTCAGTCCTTGCTCTGACTACATGTCTCTGAAGACAAGATCCATGTTTGGTGTTTTGGGTACTTATTTCCTAGTTCCTGCTTTCCTTTCCCTTTCGTCTGTAGTTTGAGGCTGTTTTGCTGTGATGTACTCAGGTGGGATTTTTGTTGCTTCATTAACTTTCATTTTGGAAAGTTTTTACCTTTTTTCTTCACTTGTTTTGTTCTAATTTTTCTCTCCCATCCTTGCTGGAGCTCCAATTAGGTGAACCTCTGTATGAACCCCATCTTGCCTGGAACATATTCAGTATTTGCATCTATTCTACCACCAGATATCAGCATACATACTTCTTGATATTTCTTCCTTCATGTTGTAGACAGCCCCACAGTACTGGGATGAACATCCAATCAGACAAAAGTTTAGGGGATGAACAGGATTTATGTCAAGCTTACAGATCTATGCAAAGTTCCATCAATGGCAGAAGAAGCTGGCCCTTTTCACAGATCCAAGTAGAGAAAGAAAAGAAAAAAAAAGGAAAACACCACCAGCTAGCAAACACATAAAAAAGCAGCAAACCCAAAACGATCAGCCCAGTACCCTTGGGCTGGAAATGCAGTTCCATCCTCAGTAACACTTTTGGGCTGGACCCGTGGATCCAGAACCCCCTTGCTTGCCTGTCCTTGACACCTCCTCCAGCCAGGCTGCTGAAGATCCAAGTTACAAGTTTTTAATTTTCGCACCTGAGTCAATGGGAGACCTACGTTTAAACCACCATACCTTACATCTGTCCATATTCTGTAGTCTACCTATTGAGTTCTGTGGCAGTTTGAATATATGTCCCCCAATATATTCAGTGTTTTATTAGTTTATAGTTTGCATCTTCAATCACCTTGCTAGAGGCAATATCACTGGGGGCGGATATTAAGGTGTGGTGGTGGGTTTGAGATTCCATTGTAAAGATATGCAAAGTGTGCCTAGCAGGAGTTCCTGAAGTGTGCTGTGTGACTTTTTGGCTGCAGTTTTTGCTCAGTGTGCTGTGTAGCTGGTGGCTTGGTTTTTCTCTCTTTGCTTGGCCCTGTGAAGGCAAGCTGCTTCTCCTGCCATTATGGAACTTCCCCTGGATCTGTGAGCTTCAATAAATAATATCCCTTCCTCCATAACTGTGCCTGGTCTGGAAGTTCATCTCAGTGAACCTGAAGCTGTCTGCTACAAGTTCCTGATTTCAATTCTTACATTTTCTTATTTACATCATTTTTACATGATTATTGTTTTTATAAATTGTAGCTCCTTAGAATTAATAAATGCTTAAATTTCATCTATTTTACACCCATTAATCATAGGCATCTATGGATCTGTGGGATTTGTTTCCTATCCTGTTTCATGTCAGACCTGTTATTTATTTTTTTAGTAATGCTAACCATTGGTAGCATGTTGTGTGTTAGCCTGTAGCAACTCTGGATAATATTACTGCTCTCCATGGATCTGGTTGGCCCACAGAGTATTGGCAGATTACCTCATTCTAATTTTGGGACTCCACTAAAGAATGCAGAGCTCAATCTGTTCCTTATTAACACTAAAGTTCTAATATGTGGACACCTGGATTACCCATTGAGATCCTGGGATCTTTGTCATAATTCCTTCCTTTTGGAAATTTCACAACTGGAGTTTTTGGCTGCTTAGGCATATGAGAGACTGCAAACCCTTGGTCAGTCCTTCACTAGCTTTCTGGCCAACTTCTTGTCTTCTGGTTCTATACAGTTAAGTAATTCAATAGATAACTTTTTACTTTTCATTTGAATAATTGTTTTTATTTGCTGTTGTTTTCTGTTTTCTTAACCAGACTTCAGACTTGATGTCATTAGTTATTCATGTTTGAAATAGTCACAAGATTAACAATTTTCATGTTTGAAGGAACTTAAAGCATCGTCTTTTACTGGCTACCTTCCACACAGTGTATAAATGCTTCCTGCACCATCCTTGGCATATGCTCATCCAGTCTCAATTTGGATATCTTAAGCAAAGAAGCTCATCATTTCCTGAAACAATCCATTCTGTTGGACAACTCTATTTTAAAAATCCTTATGTTAAGCTAAAATATGCCTTTTTGTAACTTATACTCATTTACTCATTGTTTCAAGTTTTCCTTCTGGAATTAGTCAAAACAAAAGAACATGTCGGATAGCTGTAAAGCAGATAAAAATGCAATTCCTGTGTAGTGTGTTTCTCCTGCTTTTTAAATTACTAAATTACATTAATAATCATAAGGAAAATTCTCTCTGGTAGTGTTTACATGACTGGCTTTGTAATATACAAATTCTTCTTACTTTTTTGCATGTGTGTAGTATTGTGGTGTGGTGTGTATGGAATGTGCACATGTATGTGCTGAAGCAACACCCCATGGGTTTGCCTGTGGCAAGTGGAAGAAAACATTGGGTCCCTCCATCACTCACATATCTGTTTTTCCTTACAATGGAGTCTCTTACTAACTCTGTATTTTTGCTACCCTCAGCGATTCTCCAGTCTCCCACAGGACTGGGGTTGCAGCGATGCATGACCATGCACAGCTATTCACAAAAGTTCTAGAGATTTGAACTCAGTGTCAAGCCCTCACTTTTGTTCAGGAAGCACACTTAATGGCTGAACCAGTCTCCAGCCCTCTTCTTATATTTTGAATAGTATGTGTGCAATTAACTTGAAAAATATATAGAGAGAGGCTGGGTCTAATAGCCAAAGCTGACCAAGAACTCAAGATTCCTCTGCTTCAATCTTTCAAGTGTTGGGATTACACATGCACCGTCATGCCTTGCTTAAGTTACATATTTGTATAAAGAAAAAGAAGAGGAACATTATCATGTATTTTCAAAGAAGACACTAGTGGTTATATGGCTATGTGGAAAAACCAGCCTGCCATTTTCAAGATACATATAAAATCCAGGAGTGTGCATTTTTCTTTCCTTCTGGTTCTGGTAGATTATTTTTAAAACCTATACTGAGTTAATAACAATAATCATTATAACAGCTAATATATACTGAGTAGTTATTATATATAATTCACATAGCCTGTCTTTGCTTTTGGACTAAATTTTCTTTTCTATAAGAACTCACCAACCCTGTTAGTATAACTTATGATCTAAAGAGGGCACAAAGAAGGTACTATTAGCAATTATATTGAGACAATACAAATAACCAGGAACTGTCCAGGCAAACTAGGACTGGTAGCCATTCTTTTTAAAGATGAACCTCTACAAACTAATACCATTACTCAGAAATGTATATTTATGTGGTAAATTGTTTCAAAGAGCTCTAAAAGCTGTACTTTAATACTTACTATGCCCTGTTCTGCTTATGATTTAAGCTCCTACTCGTGTCTTCCTACCATTCTTCACATTCACATAAAATGCAGTTTTACTTACAAAAACCACCACATATTTCATAAACTATGAAAAGGGAAAGAAATTCAATTTGGCTTGCTTTACACCTCCTCAGCTAAAAGGGAGGCAAGCATAAGCTGTAGAAGGTGAGAATGCTTACCTACAGACAGCCACCATTCTCGAGAGATGAGAAGGAGGTGGCCATTTAAAGAGTCAGAACTGTCATAACTCCCAAATTTCCAGAGCCTGGTTACAAAAATGGACCAAGGAGCCTCTAGCCGTCAGTTATTTTGCAAAAATGGCATTTTCATGAATAAACCCTAATACCTATCTTCATTCTGAACAGTGTCATCCAACTGTAACTGCACCATCCATTAAATAGCACTGAAGCCTGCCTTTCATTCTGATTTGATTGGTTTGGCATTGGGCCAGATTTAAAAGTCTCCCCCCATACACATGTGATTTCACAGTGATAAAGATAATCCCTTGGAGCAAGAAAGGGGTGAGTCAACAGAGGACACAGGAAGACCTAAGAGTGCAGAGGCACACACCCCCAAATCCAGGCATGACTGTGACAGGTGGGAACTGCTAGTCACTTCCAGAGTGGAAGGACATTTTAATTGTGTGTGGTCATGCATCACTGCAACCCCAGTCCTGTGGGAGACTGGAGAATCACTGAGAGTAGCAAAAATACAGAGTTAGTAAGAGACTCCATTGTAAGGAAAAACAGGTACGTGAGTGATGGAGCGACCCAATGTTTTCTTCCACTTGCCACAGGCAAACCCACGGGGTGTTGCTTCAGCACATACATGTGCACATACCATACACATCACACCACAATACTACACACATGCAACTTGATGGAAATCACTTTGATTAAAATAAAGTGAAGAACTTTATTTTATGAATCAGTATGCTTTGCAGTATTTCCTACTCTAGAAATGACATTAAAGCAATGACTAAGCGAATTTTGGAGAAGAAATATGTGGGTTCTAAGGACTGAATTCAGGGCCTCATGCTTTCAAGGTGTGGTGGTTTGATTCAGGTGTACCCCTTAAACTTAGGTGTTCTGAATGCTAGTCTCCCCAGCTGATTGCAATTGGAAATTAAAGCCTCCTGGAGGCGGTGTTTTGTTGAGGGTGGGCTTATGGGTTTTATAGCCAGTTTTCTTGTGCCAGTATTTGGCACACTCCTGTTCCTGTTGTCTACCTTATATTGGCCAGGAGGTGGTATCCACCATCTGCTCATGCCATTGTTTTCCCTGCTATCATGGAGCTTCCCCCTCCAGCCTATAAGCCAAATAAACCTCTTTTTCCTCCCCAAAAGCTGCTTTTAGTTGGGTGATTTCTACCAGCAATGTGAACTGGTCTGCAACACAATGCAAGCACTTAACCAACTTTTAGAGATTCTGTCTCTAAAAGGGTACATTTCACAATTTTCATGAGGAGTAATAGGAAATGATCATTATACCAAAACATTTCCTCTTGTGCTATCTTTCCTAATTTATTCATTGCCACAGTCAGTCCTTCTTTGCCAACTCTAAAATGGGTTGGGTTGAGGAAAATATTTTTTCACAATTAGTGACTTTATATCGTCATGTCATTTGCTGTTTGCTCCTCCTTCCATTTTCTTTGTCCCAAAATAGGAAACTGCCAAATAATAACCATAACCTATTAGTTAAGTAATTCTGATATACCTGCTATAATAAAGTGGATCTCACAGGAGCTAGCAGCTCAGCTCTCTTACTATTCCAAGCTCCAGGACACTGTCAGAGGCCATACTGCAATCACACTTCAGTTTTGAGAGTTAACAGTTTCCTCATGCTCCTCCCTCTGTGAAGTATATTAGGCTGAGCTTGTACATATGACTTCAGTTCATAAAAAGTTTACAAGGCAGATGGAATGCTTAGTATTTGATTGTTACATAAATAAGTATTTGAGAACACATGGAAACTTGACGGTGTCAGTGCCAGATGTTCGTTCTAATCATATAATAACATACTACCAAAGTCCATCCTTGCATTCAGCTTATTTATTTTGGGAATACCTCTTTATCTGTTTCAGATAAGTACACAATAAGTCTATCCACAGAGTTGATCATCTTATTGTTTTATTCAGATTAATTACTGTGCTCAGGGTATAGTAATATAAATAATAAAGATATTAATACACAAAGTCATTTTTACATAGAGTTTCTTGAAACACAAAATATTTCAACTCCTAAATGTTTATAACATATGCATAATAATTTTCTCTATGCATGAATATGTACTCTGAAGTTAATTGGGGTTGATTTCCAAACCATAGGTTACCCAATAATTTCTTGTTCTCTTGGACTGAAAAAATGTCTGCATAGAATACAAGCCTCATGCTTTTCTCACATTCCTTATCATAGCTATCTGTATCTTTCTGGGCTTTGTTTTGTTTGTTCCTAGAATTTTCAATTTCTATTTTAATTGAAAAGTATGAATATATTTATAGAAAACTTACGTATATTTAAAAAACAATTAAGTCAGCTACTTCACATATCTATCACTTCATATACATTTTTTGTACTTAAGTTTTAGAAGCTTTTGACATTCTAAAGCAATTTCATTTCTTCACGTTTTATTTTCTTTTTTTTGCAATTATCTCAAATTTAAAAAAGAAAAAGCAAGAATAAACCGGGTGTAGTGGATAATGCCTTTAATCTCAGAACTCAAAAGGCTGAGGGTAGAGGTTCACTATGAGTTCAAAGCCAGTTTGGGTTACAGAGTGAGTTCCACGTCAGCCTGCACTAGAGTGAGACCCTGACTCAAAAGTAAGACAAAGCAAGAATGAGAACAGTACAGAGAATGCTTCTGTGTGTGTTCTACTCACATTCCCTTATGTTGACACATTCCTGTTTCCTTTCCCACCCCCCACTCTGCACATACGTACTCAGAAAGCATAAAATATATGCATGTAAATAGGTATACACATGCCCAGTGTACTGAATCTTTTGAAAGTCAGCTGCACAGCCTTTTACTTCAAAATGCTACCCATTTCCTAAACATAAAGAATATTGTCTTACATAGAAGTCAATTTAAAGAGTGGCTCATTATTGTAATTTTTGTCTATATTCTAATTTTGTTACTTGAGCCAGTGATACCCTTTATCATGTTACTTTATAGTCTAATATATTGCTAAACCTAGGATCACATATTATATATCATGTCTTTAGTCTCATTTAATCTGGATGATTTTATGAAGCTTTTATAGCACTAACAGTTTGGAAAACTTTAATTTCATTTTTAATAATAAACAGGGTTTTGTTTTGGTTGTCTATGATGTTTCCTACTGGATAGACTAAAATTATATGGGTTTTTTTTTTTTTTTTTGGTTGTTGTTGTTTTAGTGTTTTATTTTTATATTTATTTATTCATTTATTTATTTATTTATTTATTTATTTATTTATTTATTTATTTATTTATTTATTTGGTTTTCCGAGGCAGGCAGGGTCTCATTCTAGCTCAGGCTGACCTGGAATTCACTATGTAGTCTCAGTCTCAGGGTGGCCTCAAACTCCTATTGGTCCTCGTACCTCTGCCTCCTGAGGGCTGGGATTAAAGGCGTGAGCCACCTCCCCCGACTTAAAGGTATATATCTTGTTCTAAACAGGAAGTAAGACTATGTTCTTATCAGGTGCCACATCTGGAAGCAATGCACATCTGCCTCTCATCAATGTTAACTCAATCAGTATTACAAAAATATCTCTGAGAAATCTGTGGGGGAAACAAATTAATGCAAATATACTGAAGAAAACCTTTTAAATTGTGTGAACAAGACTTTAAAGTCATGACTGATTACAATCATTCAAGAAGAGAGAGTGCTAACTGTTGCCAAAATTCTATCCCCTTTCTTTGCAGTGCTCCTTGTCCTCTGACTCAGTGTGCTTTGGAATCACTTTGACACATAGTGCCACGTAGTACCATCTACCCAGTCAGTAGTTCTTGACTTTTCTTCATGTGGGACTTGCTCTGGTTCCAGGAACCACAGTGTCCCTGCAGTTAACTGAAAAAGGTGACCTATTTGGAGGAAAAGTAAAAAATAGTCAAAAAAGAAAGCATAGGCTGGAGAGATGGCTCAGTGGTTAAGGCACTTGCCTGCAAAGCCTAATGACCTGAGTTCAATTCCCCAGGACCTACATAAAGCCAGATGCATCCTAACCAGAGGTACACAGCTAGAATCTCTCAGCATTATCATCTAGCACCCTGACCAGAGTTACACAGACTAGAAACTCTTAAATTATGAGCCAAAACAAACCTTTTCTCTTTGTACATTGATTATCTCAGGTACCTGTCAGTGTTTAAGAAGACGATTTCAGGCATAGAGGAAGAAGGAGAAGGAAGAAAGGAGTAATTGCCAGAAGGTAAGTGATTTCTAGTTTTCAGAGCAGGCCCAGCAATCATGCTTCAGGCTTGCAGTTCAGATGCAGGGCACAGGTCTGGGGGAAGAGAGCCAATTAAGTTCACTGCTTGAATTGTTTCCCATACGGGGAATATGTTTTATTTATATGTAATATTATAAAAATTATTTTAGCACCACACTGTATTCTTCAAGCTTACCTCCAAGACACAGAAAAAGCAGGGGAAAATGTGCATGAAGTTAGTAAGTATAGATCTAATTAGCATTCTTATAGAGTGAGCTGTAGATTTACTGGAAACTCACTAAAGAGAAAAATACCAGAGCACCAGACTAGCACATCAATCATTTGAGATTGTCTGACACTCTCGAAGAGGATATTCTGGCACAGAAAGCACATTGCTGTCTTAAGGCTGGGCCCCCAGGTCAGAACACAGTAAGAACAAAAGATGAGCAGTTTTGAGAGGAACCATCTGGCTTAAGGTGATCCAAAGTGCACAGATGTTAAGGTCTCACTGTTCCAACAATACCATTACCCAACACAAGAATAGCAGAATATCCCTTAAAAAACTGCAGGACTTAATTTACCACGTTGACCCCTAAGTTCTGGCTAATTATATAATTTATTCTTTATGCTCAATTTTAAAATTTCATTTATATCACAATAAAATTTTGTGTCTGT
This sequence comes from Orientallactaga sibirica, assembly GCA_036365145.1. Classification (NCBI taxonomy): domain Eukaryota; kingdom Metazoa; phylum Chordata; class Mammalia; order Rodentia; family Dipodidae; genus Orientallactaga; species Orientallactaga sibirica. The sequence continues at coordinate 35,466,353 of JAEOAD010000006.1, read as the reverse complement.
GGACAATAGCTGTTTGGAAAGAACAGCATTTCCTATAAAAGTTGGAAATTAAATCACAACTTAACTTTTAAGAAATGCACATAGAAATCTGTTGATATGAGAGTATTAGGCTTTTAAAATGGCCCAATGCACAGTAAACAGGAATTTGTAATTTTCTCAATCTTGCTGCAACAGTTCTCAAACCTAACACAGGTGGTTTTGTGGCAAGTAGAGAGATGGTAGATCTCAAGCTAATTACAAGCCTTCTAAAATGGTAATTGGATGTAAAAGAGAGTAATCTAAAACTGAAAATGTAAGTGGTTTGAGTCATGGGAGTAATCAGAAACTAAACACACAATTTCTTTGGAAAATGTAATTTTGTAGTATGTGGGTATATGGTTAAAGTCATGGAAAATAACCCTTCATTATTTAAGTCTGTTTCCATTGTTTCCTATCTACTAACATTGTACACTTAGTGAGTGTAAGGAATGTTACTAATTGTTTCAAAACATTACTCACTCAAGGAAAGAATTACTGTGCATCCTTGAAAATATTTTAACTCACTAACTGAATCTAAAGTATTCAGATTTGTTTATTCAATACATGTTGTCAAGCACCTAGAAACTTTTATGTACAACTCTATAGCATTATTGAGTACATGGTTTGGTCATGTGACCATTCCATAGTATATGCACTGTGTCATATAATTTCCATTTGTGCCCATATGAAGCTGTGCAAACAATCATGTTAGAAATGTCCCTCTGTGAATAGGCTGTCTCTATTTTCAATTCAGGGACATAGTTACAGCATAAAATAAGCAGAATTACAAATCTGATAATTAGTTTTTATAAGCACACCTTGTTCATTTGTTATTTGTAGTCACAGAATGTGAAATGCATTTAGTTGCGGCTTACTTCTTTTAAAAAAAAAATCAAAATAGCTCTTGGAGATGAGCTTTGAAGAATGGCTTAAATGTACTTTTTTTTTCCTTTTCTTTTCAGGTAGTGTCACTTGAAAAATAAAAATAGGTCCTCTTTTGGAATACCAGGAGTAATGCTGGATATAAACAGGCTTACAATCTACTTAACTATAGTAATCCTTCCCGGCACACATAGAGATGAATTGATAACCAGATTTGGCATTTCAAATATTTCTTACCCAAGGCAAAGGCTTTAGGGTGTTTTCTTGGAATTAGAGAGTTTAGAGATGAAAAAGGTGCCATTTATTATTTTCTCTTTCTGTCAGCTTAGGATGTCTCTTTGCAATCTAGTTTATAATACCTGGCCTATCTGTTCTTAAATGTCTCACCTGTTGAAAGATGTTCTGTTGAAGGATGTTTTCAAATCTTAGAATGTGTGTGCCCAAAGTTTGACTGAATAATAGACTGATAAAAATCAAGTAAGTTACCCTATTGGGAAAGGAATTTGGACTTAGAATAAGAACTAGTGAGTTCCAGGAAGAAATTTGCAACACAATTAATATATAATCTTAAATTATAATGTCTCTCATTTCTCTTGTTTCTTGTGTAAAACATGAGAGGTTTGGCCAGCCTATACAATTCAATCAGTTAGATAATCAAATAAATATACCATTTAATCCAATTAAGCACAACAGTTGATTGGATAAGCCAAAATACTTAGGCTATTTATATAAGGCTGCTATAGTATTAGAAAGCTAGATAAAAATACCTGGAAACTTCAATATTCACTTTAATATTTGTTATTTTATTTGCCAAGCAATGATAACTTCAAAGCTCTTTCTTTGAGACATGGCAGTATGCTGCTACTTATTATCTTCAGAGCACAACCACAGCTTACCTATTACCAAAGACATAGGTTATGAATTATTTTTAAAATGATTAATTTTTACTGTTTTATATTCCCTTGGGACTCAGTGAAATAAGAACTGAACTTCTATAAAAAGATGAATATTCCCAATCCTCCAAGAACTATTTAGTCAGATATCCCAGCACTTGGAGAGACTCAGGCAGAAGGATTCCAGCCTATGCTTACATAAGATCCTGCTTCAAACAACAGCAGCACCCCTTTCACAAAACAGCACCACAATATTCATGTAAAAATAAGTAGTCATTTGCTATGATCTGAATGTGGTATCTCTTTCAAAGGTGCCTAGGTTTTGGAAGGTTGACCTTGAGTGTGGCAATCTTGGACTTTCAAGTTTTTTTGTGGGGCACGCACATGTGTGTATGTATAGTGTATACATGTTTGTTTGCATATGTGCATACCCTGTGTGCATGTTGAGGACAGAAGAGAATAGTGGGTGTTCTTCTCTATTGTTCATCCAAGTTTCCTTGAGGTGGAATCTCTCACTGAACCCAGAGCTGCGATTTTTGGTCAGATTGGTTGACTAATAAAGATCACTAGTTCCCTAATCACGGTTCCTAACAGACCTGTGGTTACAGGCATGAGTGACCACACACAGCTGTTTACATGGGTAATGGATAATCAAACTCCAGGTGAATAAAAGCCTCTCAGGCCCTCATGCTTTGTGGCAAGGACTCTTACTTACTGAGCCATCTTTCCACATTCCACTTTCAGCTTCCAAAACTATGTTCTTATGAAGTTACACAGACTTGAGTAACTTACTATGGTAAAAAGTATACATAATTAAAAACTTTGCTTTCTTAAATGCCCACTGGAGTGTATAATTTATTTCATCACAACTATTAGAATATTTTAGTCAATCAAAAAGATTTTTTTCTCATTCCAAAGGCATAGCCTCGAGTGTACTTGTAATAAAAATGTACAGGACTTAGAATCATAGTTCCTAGTTTTTATAATCTTTTCAATTTCCACTATATTTGGTATCAAATTTAAAATAGTTCTAGATTTTATAGTTTTTGAGTATTCAATGGTATAAAAGCTATACCCATTCAGTAAACTGTACTTCAAATTTTGAATTTTGGCTTTTCTCACACTGTGAATATGTAGTATAGTATTTTTGTGTGATTCTGGACAACATCTATATATATATATATATATATTAGTATTCTCATGTGATTCTAATCAGCAGCAACCAGTCACAGCTCCCAGTTATTTCTGTGATTATGATGGACAATGGCCTTCTGCAGCACTTTGTTTGGTGAGGTCTAGTGTTCAGTAGGCCAGGTGTCTTACATGCATTTCTAACTTATGATGTTTTCATCTTAGCATAAACTCATCAGCACATAACTTCATCTTAAATCAATGAGTATCATTAAGACTTGGATAAGCTCTTTAACATTTCTGAGCCTGGTTTTTTTTTTTTTTTTTTTTTTTTTTTTTTTTCTAAATAAACTGGTAGCAGTAATCCATGACTTCAGAGCTTCTAGCAGGATTTAATGGAACAATGAGTGTGACTCCTAAAGGTTAGTATGCATTATTATCAACACTCACTCATAAAAGCATTGTAAAATCTTTTATATTTACCAAATTGTATTTATTTTCATCTGACTACATAAGGAACATTATGGAGTTACAGAAAGTATTATTAAATTTAAAAGTGAGGGCTGAGGATGTATTAAGTGGTCAGCTAGCATTCACAGGGCCCCAGACTCAATTCCCAGCATGACAAAAACCTGGTATGATGACATTTGCCTATCTCAGCACTTGAGAAGAGGAGACGTTCAAGAAGCCAGAAGTTCAAGGTCATCCTTGGCTTCATAGAGAATTTGAGGCAAGTCTAGAATACATGAGACCCTATCTCAAAAAATATTAAGTGAAATAAAATAAATCCTATGAAAGGAAAGGACAGAGGAGAGAGAAAGCAGGAGAAATAGAACCAATTTTCTTGAGCATCCTTCCACAGCATCATGATGGAAAAGCCAGGCAAGCTTTATTTTCTCACTCATACATAATGTACTATCTTACACATCAGAGATGGGCTTTGCCATGCTAACCTTCCTTACTTCTCCATAAGAGAAAGAAACTTCCCCTTTCCTGATATTATAAATTTGGAGCAAAAAATTGTTAAAATAGAGAATTTTAGCTTTCTTCCCACCACAGAATTAATTCTATGAAACTCTTATACAATTTTCACAAATTTCACTTTTAAACTGTATATAAATAATTGAAAAATTAATAGCTTACAATGATCAGTGTGGCTCCACAGCAAGCTGTGAGCTGTGTGTGCACCAGAAGGCTGATATTCAATTTCAAATGTCGGAGGATATTCAGCTAAAACAGTATGTGGGGGAAAAAAAAAAAAGAAAAACCTTCTTCATTATGAATATGAGATAATTACTTTTCAAAAATCATTGCAACCCCAATCCAAGAAGGGGCCACAAGGTTTAATTGTGGGTGTGCTATTTACAGATTAATTAGGACATTTAACTTCATTTTTTATACCACAGAATTAATCCTATAAAAATTAGTGATCTCGAAGGAGTCAGTTGTCAATTCTGACAGGATCTCTTTGCCATCATCTATTAAAATGCTGCTTTTATCTTGTCTTGCCTGTGTCATATTTTATGGATTTTTTCATAAACACTGCCTATACTTCATAAATGTCTCAATTTTCTAGTCTATTAACATTACTTCAAAAGCAATTGATAAAAGAGTAGGGCATGCATGAAATAATACACCAATAATGTGAAGTGCTGGAGGCAAGAACAGTGGGTCGGATCTGTGCAGCTTGTGAGCTGAAACAATGAAAGGATGTTTTATCCACCACAATAAAGAAACAAATGATCGTTTTGATAGTAGAAAAAAAGATTGCTAGTAATTGGGCAGATGAAAAATGGGTTACACAGAAAATACAGCGTATTTTGAAAATGATAACTGAAAATGAGAAAATAAACACCCGCAAGTATCTGTTTATGTTAGGGGAACCTTTTCCCTTTGGTTACTAAAGATGTCCTATTCAGCTTGCTTGACTTATGAGGTTGCATTCTATGTTAATAAATATTACCTTTGTGTACATATATTTTAAGAAACATGCACATATATATTATGTGTTGCCTACAATAAATGGTAAAATTACTTCTTTAAAATCTTTATAATTTTATGCTTTTGGCCTTTGAGACTGATTTTTCCTTCCTGTCTTCTTGCCTGCCTTTCCTCCCTTTCTCACTTTCTTTTTGCTCTCTCTCTTCTTTCTTCTTACTCTCTGTTTCTTTTCTTTTCTTTTCTCTTCCTTCCTTCCTTCCTTCCTTCCTTCCTTTCTTTCTTTTATTTTTGAGAAAGATTTTACTATGTAGCCTGGGATAATCTCAAACTCTCAATCCTCCTGCCTCATCTTCATTAGTGCTATAATTTCAAACATGTGCCACCACATTTGGCATATTTTTAAAACCTATGTTGATATAATGAAAGGAGACTCTTACCTGGATTTAAATCTCAGGAGCAATTGTGGATTGAAATCAATGAAATGAAAAACAAATAAGAGAAAAGGAATTAAGAAAGATACAGAACACTCGGGAGGCAGAGGTAGGAGGATCGCCGTGAGTTCGAGGCCACCCTGAGACTACATAGTTAATTCCAGGTTAGCCTGGACCAGAGTGAGACCCTACCTTGAAAAACCAAAAAAAAAAAAAAAAAAAAAAAAAGAAAGAAAGAAAGAAAGATACAGAAGCCCTGGTTTTCTTTCATTTCATTCTTCATATATTATCATGTCTAATCTAGCTAAATGAAGCCAGATACTATCAGAAGCTTCAGAAAGTCTCATGCTTTGTAAGCAGTGGTTTTAGCTCCTGATTTGCCTTCACAGTCCTAATGTTTACCTATTGTTACCTGTACCTTTTTTCACTCTTAAAAATGCACTATCTTAGATGAAAAGCATATGGTTCTCTATTAAGCCATGCAGTCAAAGGAATATTGGAAGGAATGCCATACTAAAAAATTATACTTTAAAATTTCTTTAACCCTACATAGTACATACATAAAATAGTATAATTTAATGTTAAAATGAAAAAAAAAAGTCCTCTTTAAAGAAACTTGGAAACAACTATTTTATTATTACTCAAGTCACATCATAATCTCTATTGTGGTCATATAATTTTAACACTTGGACAGTAGATGATTTTCCTCATACTCTGAGAGGTGACAGACATGTCATCAAATCCTCCTACAGGTACTCTGTACAGTAGCATAGTTGAGTAAAGTCCAGCATAATGATGCCATCACATGTGTCTAAAATTCTACATGGAACAAGAAGATTCTTCATTTCTTAGATGTTGCAAAGAATATTTGGAAACATCAGTCCCTGATACTAAACTAAGGAGATAGACACCAAAACTATGTGAGAAATGTCAATACTGAGCACAGGAGATGAAAAATTTGCAACCTAATACCTTCTTAAACTGAATTAATTCCCATCTTTCTCCCAAACCAATTTCTTTCTCCATTCCAAGAAATAGCATACTCATCTAATGCTCAAACCAAAACTCAAGGAATGCCCATATGCATTCTTTGCCCATTATATCCATCAACAGATTGGGCTATTTCAACTCCATAACCCATTTAAATCTACCTGCTGCTGTCCATCTCTCCCCTTAATAATGAGCCATGCTACCATCATTCCTACAAGTTTATAATTACCTGGTCTCCACTTCTTTGGTTTCCTCCCTCATAATTCATTCTTCACACAGAACTTAGAATTTTTTTTTTGGAATTCAAATATGGCCATATAATTCAGTAGCTTCCAGTAAATTGAAATAAAATCTAAGTTCCACATCATGGCTTATGAGCAGTATATTGTAAAAATCACCTCGCCCTCATCTCCTATCATTCTCTTCTTTTGTACTCATTTAGCCTATCATACTATTCTCACTTCCTATTGACTTTGCATAGCTGGCCTTTCTCTGTCATTCAAGTTACTTTTTCAGAAACTCCTTGAGTATGTGTTTGAGTACTGCGAGTACCATTCCTACTTTCCCCTCACTCCAAACTCTATCTTATCACTTCTAGTGATAGACTAGCAGCAAAGACTCAAAACCAGCTTTGCCAGTAATTTTTGACAAATAGTTTAACAGCTAACAGTTATTGACCACTTACTTTATATATGCTTATATTCTTTTAGGTGTCTTTATATAAATTCTCTCTCACACATAAAATCCTAAGAGGTAGATACTATTGTTTCTTTATCAATGAGAAAACAGCACAGAAATGTTAACTCAATGAACCCAGATATTCTCGGCCTTACTACCTCAGTACACTGTGCTACTTCATATGTAATTTGAGGGGTGAACCATATCACACAGTTAGGAGAATCTTTGTAGTGGGTAAAGCCAAACACAGGAGCAGAAAAGATTAAGCAGGGCAGCACTATAGGACAAAGGTCAGAAACAGCAACAACTCACTGGACAGTGCATAAGCTGAGCCTGGCACCAAACATCACCTGGTGATTCATCAGGTAAGAGCAGGAAGAAGGAAACAGAGGCAGGTGAACACTGAGCTTTTGTTTATATTCCTCCAGGTCACAGCCATTTGTTCTTTGTTTCTCTTGCAAACTTACTCTCTTGGCCTCCTGTGAGTTGAGTCCTAAGCTGTTTTTGCACCGTAGTTTCTTCGTAGGTAATTCTATCAACATGATGATAACCTATATTCACCTACATTCACATATACCCAAATTTTTATCCCTAGAGCTCCTAATTTTTACATCTACCTGCCATTTACTATGTCTAGTTGAGTGTGTCAAGAGAAGTCAAACTTAGCATGACCTAAAATGATTTACAATCTGTCACTTATGCCTTAGTCTCTCTGAATGTCTATAAGTTAGACAGGTGTGCATATAAAACCTTGACAACACCTTTTAAACCCCATTATCCTTTCCATTGTCCTCATTTTCTCATATTTCATATCCAATTATTATTAGACAAATGATTTTCTTCTTAAATATCTATTGAATGAATTCACTCCTCCACATCTCTGCCCTGACATGCTAGGACAGGCTCCAATCACATTTACCCAGACCTCTATAGGAGGTTCCTTACTAGTCTCTTGGTATCAACACAGGCTCTGTAGCTAAGCAACATTGTTTTAAATGTATGTCATTGTATTCTTGTTCCCATTCACTGTTTCAACTACATTCTAGAAGCTGAGTGTGCAGCCCTGACAAAAGAGAGTTTAGACTTTTGTAGAGAATTAGACACTACATACACAAAAAACTAAAATTGTTGTAGACTCCATTGAGTACCAAATATAGGGAATAATTGAGAAGGGATTCATTTTTAGATTAGAGTGCCAGAAAAGTTTCTTCCATAAGGAATAGCTGGCTATCTGAAGAACGGGGAGAAACAGTTAAGGAGAGACAGAATGGTGACTGCACAGTGAAGTCAGAGAGATTAGCACTTAGGAGAGACAGAGTGGAGACTGCATAGTGAGTGATGAAAAACATAGTGAGAGGGAAGTTTGAGAAAAGTGGGAGATGTTATGAGATAGAGAACTGGTATTGATCTAACACAGTTCCTGAAGGTAGAGCTAACAAGATCCTGATGATTGGTAAAGGTTGGAAATAAGTTGCTACCTAGAGTTCTGCATAGGTCATCAAATAAATAATGATCCTATAAATTGAGATGTGGAACAGTAGGGAAGGAGCAGGTTTTTATAGGCATAGAGGAAATCAAATTTTCTTAGGATGGGGAAGGAAAAGGAGAAGCTGGAGTAAGTTAAATTTATTGCATCTGATATCTAAATGGCCGTAAGTAGGTGAGTCATGAGTCTGGAAGTAAGGGATGAAATGGTACAAGGATATAGATATAAAATAGTCATAGCATATAAGATGACTATTAAAACCTGAGTACTAAACAAAGTCACCTATAAAGACAAGCTACAGATGTAGAGAAGGGACCAAGTCCTGTAGAAGTGTTAATAAGATCGGGGAATCTCCTTATGAGTTTGTTAGTGATGTAAAGTAGAGCAATAAAGTATGAAACTCATATTTGCAGATGTGAGTAGTGGGGGGGGAAGCATTAGGTAGTGGGACCAACACTGCTAGGAACAGAGTAAAATGAAGTCAGAGAACTGTCCTCAGTCTCCCAGGAACACAGGTAAGCCTCAATTCAACAGATTTGTCAAAATAAAGCCTGATAAGTATTACTCATAATGAAAATGGGAAAAGAGGGAATGAATGTGGATAACCCTTGCAAGGAAGTTTGCTATAAAATGGAACGTGGATACTGTGGCAAAGGAAATTAGATAATGATTTTAATTTAACAATATATATAATATATTAATAATATATAATAATATATAATATATAATAATAATTTTATAATAATAATAAATTAGGAAATAAGCAGAAATAAAACTGCTTCCAAGTTAGAAGTTAATACAGCATATTTTGTGTGTTAACAGGTATAATTCAGTAGAAATAAACTGAACACATAGGACAGTAGGAGTGATTTCAGAATATAAGTCTTTGTGATATCAAATGAATGAGAAATTGAAATGGAATTAGTAGCCTTATGAGTCTAATGTGGTCTAAAGGAAGATGTGCACATAGCCTATCAGTTTGTAGATCTGGTCCTGAGGAAATAAAACAAGAAGTCACATCATCAATTAACAGACAATGGATATAAATTAGTTGTCATAAGAAAATTAAGATACAATGGTAATATAGTAGGATTGGGCAAGAATAAAGCATGTTTAAAGGCTGTAATGATATCTTTCTGTATAGTTATGTTTTTCTCTGGCAATATTCATCAGCTTAGATAGTTCAGAAGCTACAGATTTGGGTGCAGCTTTAATATTTTAATAAAAAATACAGCAGAGCCTTAAGCAGCAGTGGAGTTAAGTATGTGATTAAAGTGATGAAGGCTGGAATATGAGTCAGATAAGGAGGAAAGTAAGCATATGAAAGTGGAAGGCATAGTAAAAATTGACAAAGTTCCGGCTAGGAAGATGAATCAGTGAATAAAGTGCTTGCTGAACAAGCATGAGTTCAGATCCCCATAACCTATGTAAATGCTTATAATCCAAGCACTTGGTAGGCAGAGATAGGGAATCCCTGGGGTAGCTACTAGTATAGCTGCATCTGTGACCTCTAGATTTAGCCATAGATCCTACCTCAAAGAATAAGGTGGAAGCCTGGCATGGTGGTGCACTCCTTTAATCACAGCAGTTGGGAGGCAGAGGTAGGAGGATCAGTGTGAGTTTGAGACCAGCATAGAACTACAGAGTGAATTCCAAGTCACCCTTGGCTAGAGTGAGACTCTGTCTCAAAAAAAAAAAAAAAAAAAAAAAAAAAAAAAAACCTATTTTTTTTTTAATTAAAAAGAAAGAATAAGGTGGAAAGGATTCAGATAAAATTTGACTTGAAACTCTAGCTTTGCACACATATGCAACAGTGGTGGAATAAAATTGGAAGTCTGAATGAGGGAAAAACATTTTGAAGGAAGGATTCTTAGAGTATGTTTTAGACTAGAACATAGAAATTACTGAATAGGATGTATAAAATAAGGCTTGGGAAAAAGGGTTATTGGTGATGGTAGGTTGATCCACACTTTTCAGACTTTTTGGACTGAATATAGTAAGCAAGTTGGTTTTCAAAACTTGTATATTGTGGTGGTTTGATTCAGGTGTCCCCTGTAAACTTAGGTGTTCTGAATGCCATGTCCCCAGTGGATGGAAATTTGAGAATTACAGCCTCCTGGAGGCAGTGTATTGTTGGGGGCGGGCTTATGGGTGTTATAACCAGCTTCCTCTTAGCAGTGTGTGGCACACCCTCCTGTTGCTGTTGTCCATCTGATGTTGGCCAGGCAGTTATGTCCACCCTCTGCTCATGACATCATTTTACCCTGCCATTATGAAACTTCCCCTGGAGTCTGTAAGCCAAAATTAACCCTTTTTTCCCCACAAGCTTCTCTTGGTCGGATATTTTCTGCCAGAAATGTGAACCTGACTACAATATATATGTTCAAATACATGATATATACTCGAAAGAAATTTTCATGGAACAATATTTATATTCCCTTGTGTAATAAAAGCTGATTTATACAAGAGCATGGTGCCAACTGCTGCTCAGTGTTGGGTGAGGACCTTCTTTTTGTAGGTGAACATGGAAGTGGGCATCATGTAGTGAGACAGAGCAAGCATATTAGCTCAGGGGTTTTTTTCCTGTAAAGTCACCATCTTGGGGCCCTATCTTTCATGACTACATCAAATCCTAATTACCTCCCAAATTCCATTATCATATGCATTGCGGGGTTAAGTTTGTAGCACATAAGCATTGCAGAATTACATTAAAAGCAGGGGTGATGGCAAGGCAACCACATGGAGGAAGACAGTGAAATAAAGAACTAGATTCATTCATAAGTGAGTATGTTGCTAAAACTCATGCTTGGCAATATCAAACAGGAGAAGTGGCTTGAGTCTGGGGGTGATTTAGGTTTCTAAGAAGTTGGAGGTTTTAAAAAACTAGGGAAGATCTATTTGTCCTAGAATATGGGTAGGAAAGACAAATCCAACTTCTATTTGAAGGATTCGGGAAAAGATTCCAATTTGAAGTTGGGTTTTAATATAAATAAAAAGTTGAGGGAAAATATTGTGGCTGTGGGAGGTGGGTTGATGATTGAAGAGGATCCAGGAAAAGGAAATTAGCCTCTGGATGGTCTGAGATGGATGGGAAAAGCTTTCTAATAAAATTGGGTTGGGGGTATTTCTGGGTCCATAGGTAGATCTGTTCATTCTTTCTTTTTTTTTAACTTTTTATTTTTTATTATTTTTTTGGAGAGACACACACACACACACAGAGAGAGAGAGAGAGAGAGAGAGAGAGAGAGAGAGACAGACAGAGATGGGCACGCGAGCAGTGTCTCAGCTGCTGCGAACGAAATCCAGATGCGTGCGCCCCCTTGTGGTCAAGTGTGGCATTGCGCCCTTGCGTCACTTTGCATCTGGCTAAACATGGGACCTGGACATTGGAACCGCTGGACATTGGAACCGCTGGACATTGGAACCAGTGTTCCTAGGGTTAGGAGGCAGGTGCTCTAACCCCTAAGCCATCTCTCCAGCCCAATCCGATCATTCTTAATGATACCATAGCAAACTAAAGACACTCAGACCATATTATCTTTCTTCTCCACCTCAGATTCTTATCTGGTTTACAGATGATGCAGGGGCATTTCAGGTGAGGAAGGCTTGTCTTGATAATAGCAAAATACTTCTGAGGATTTCTGACCTTCACGGTTACCCCATATATCACAGGTATATGTTCCTATTGATTAGTTTTAGTAAGTTTGACTCCTCTGCTAGACTTAGCTCCATGCAGAGTGGCCTATGCCCATTTTTGCTTACTACTGTCTCAAACATAGTTGCAAGGAGGGTGTTGCAGTTACTTTCTTGTTGCTGGGACAAGGCTTCCAACCGAAAGCAGCTGATGGGAACAAAGGATTTATTTTTGCCTTACAGTCTCAAGGGGAAGCTTTATGATGACAGGGGAAAGTGTGGCATTAGACCAGGCTGGGTATCACCTCTGCTAGAGCAGATGGAAAACACCAGCAAGAGAGTGAGCCAAGCTCTGGCAAGGGGGAGCTAGCTATAACACCCCAAATCTGCACCCAGCAGCACACTTCCCAAATGCCATCATCTGGAGACCAAGCACTGAAAGCACATGAATTTATGGGGAGCATCTGATTTGAACCCTCTCAAGGGCTTCTATCTCTAATTCATGGGACTCTTTTTGAAAGTCTACAGCCCAGTCCTCATTGTCATAATCTAGCTAATTTTGAAGGGATGTTTCTAAGGAATTAGTATGTGGAAGCAAAAAAAAATAAAAACTATGTAAAAATATTAGTAATAGCAACAAGAATATGATGGGTAGAATGGAAACTCCAAGCAGCAACAAAAGTCTAGAGACATCAAAATGTAGCTTCGCTCCTCCTTTTTGAGGAAGTAATAGTGTCACAGTTTTAGAAGTGCCTGAGGGGGGAGGATAGACCTATGAGAGAAGAGGCAAAGACTGGAAAAAGGAGATGAAATGTGGGGGAAAGTAGATAGTTAGTAGGAAAGGAAATAACATTGCAATATTTTTAAGAAAATAATTTGCTAGGCTTGGAGTAGAATTCACAAACTAGAGCACCTTTAGGAATATAGCCATGTCAAAGAACCAAAGACAATTAATTAGGGAAGTATGGAGTTAATCAAAACTAGATCAAACAACTGGGTTGGCTGAAATGAGGGGCTCTCTCCCCACTGAGTAGACTTAAATTTAGAGATTGGGAAATCAAGTGGTTTGGGGGAACTATACAGTCCTCTTAGCTAGTAGATGAAATCAAGACAAACATTATAAGACCATAATATCGAATTAGGCCATCTTAGATTTAAAAAGTCATAACAAGGCTGAGAAATGACCGCTAGGGAAGGTTTTATTGTTTCTATTTCTTTCCACCCCTCGGTGCACTTACAGCGAATACCCTTCATTTACTTTGTTAAGACCTGCATATGAGAAATGATTTTTCCCCCTTACTGGGTCATCATTCATAGCAGTCTAGGACATCCCTGAGCAATCACAGAGTTTCATTTTTCTGTCACAAAGGAATTCAGTGACTCACCTCTACCAACTGCATTAACTCCTTCAGGCCAAGAGGGCACTGGCCAGAGTTTCAGAGGAAGTAATTTACTAAATGGTGCCCTTGTGAGCAGAAAGGTTTAACATGCATAAAAGAGAGAAACCACAGATTCCATTTCTCTTCTTTTGAGTGTTGGAAACAATTAGGATTAATTATGTGTTTTGTGTGGAAGTGATTATATGAATTTCAATGGCATATAGAAAAAGAGATAAGCTTATTTTTAAGTGAAATAGTTCTGGTTTAGGTCCATTATAGCTGCATAATGTCATTATGATATATGAGGAGAGAACTAAATTATTCATATTATAATTTTATTTGTGCTCTATTCTTTATTTTTCCTATAAAATGTACCTATTTGTTATTAAAACTAGCATGTTCTATAAGGAGATTTATGTTAATTACACAGACAGATGCCTTAGTCAGAATTCTGTAGTGAATTTCAGAGTTTGGTAATGTGTGATCTCTATGGTGCAGAATATTTCTTGCTAATGGTTCATGCCGTCTATATATCTAGTGATCTTTGAACTCTGTGTTCATTACTATGGTTATAGCTATACCCAAATGGCAGCATATTATTAAAATATGAGGTAATGATTGAAGAAACTAGATATAATTATGCCTGTAAAGGAAAACAAGGCTTCTAGAAGTAAGATTTCAGAAGGCAAAATAATACCTTTAAAATGTTATACTCAAAGTAAACATATTATGATAGGATGAGAAATGCCAGGTTTTCAGACAAAGTGCAGGGACCCTGAACATGGTATCAAAAGCCATCTAAAACAAAGTTACTCAATTCAGAAACATTTGGCTATGTTTCTAAATAGTTAGGTTCCTGGGATTTCCTTTTGATAGATTTGTATTTTTATTACCAAATAAATACAAAGTACAAATAAAACACAAAATCATGTTTATTTCAGGAAGTTCTAAAACCTTGATCATACCCATGGGTACAATCATAACTAACTCACTGCAGCATCAGTGTTCAGCCCAGTAGATCCATATGCCACGGAGGCTAGAAGCTGGACAAAATAACTAGCTACCAACTGAACCCGTTCTGCTATCGTATTAGACATAAACAGTGGAGAAAATCAGTGACTCATAATGAGCTGTGTAAATAATCACGTCTACAACAGGAACCAAACCTGGAAAGCTAATCTTAAGTTGGATTGCTGTTTACTGACCCAAAGTATATCAATGATATCTTGAAATTCTCTATTATCATTTAGGACCAGGTACATATACAATGTATATATATTGTAGTATATATTTTGAGCATAAAAACTTTATCAGCACTTCCAAATATCTGTAATGCGTTTAATTTGGATGCAACGGTAAAGGTTATATTACTAACTTGGTAATTTCCTTCCTAAATGATGCTAATCAAATAAATGATTTACTAAAATATAGTTTGGGAGGCAGGAATGGTGGCTTATGTCTTTAATCATAGCACATGGGTGACTGAGGAAGAAGTATTACTGCAAGTCTGAAGCTAGCCTAGAACTACCAAGTGAGCTCCAGGTGAGCCTGGGTTGGAGTGAGACCCTACCTCAAAAAAAAAAAAAGAGAGAGACAAAAATATAATTTGGGATTATAAGGATGGTTAGATATTTTAAATGGTTAGGTTTTCACTAATACTTAAGGGCTTGGTTTTGCAAAGTCTTGTAGAAGAGGGGGAAAAGTGCTTATATGAAGAAGGAAGAACACTGATAATGAATCAGGTATTGGGAGAAATGAATGCCAGTGTCCACGGTCAGAAAAGAAATGAAGAAACAAAGTAAAGAAAGAAGACTTGTATATGAGATAAGAAATAAAGAAGTGATGGCTCCTGCAGAAGAGAAGGAAAATAAGACTTGGGTGGGGAACCACATCACAAAAAAGTACTACCATGACCACACAATTCCCATTAATCTCTACCCAAAATACTCTTCATGTCTGCGTAGTCATTTATAAGTAGACAAGGCTGAGCTCTCTGCTTCCAGCCCTGAGATATCACATCATCTTTTATACCTAAAATACTAGAAGTGCATCCTGGAATGTTTGTAGGAAGGAAGAGATAAGAACATTAAGAAATTATAAGAAAGTTTAACTCATTTTTTCTTTTGATGAATTTCTCATAAAAATGTCCTATCCAAATATGCAAACAAATGTAAAAGGAAAGTCAAAGAGTAAAAAGTAACAAGTCTCCAGACACAAAGACAATGTCAGATGTGGTACTATAGAATCTTTGTCTCAGACATGCTTCCTTTGTCATGACTTAACTGGATCATTAAATCATTTTTAATGTATATTTTTTAACTTATTGTTGATGCTCAGGTAATGAGCATATATTATTTTATTTTAAGTTTCTATTAAATTATGAATGCTTTCTCATTTTAAAGTTGCAATCTAGTGATTTTTTTTCCCTAATATTCTGCTGTCACTTCCTTGAGGTTTAGGTGAATTTTCTCCTAATGGTTTTGGTGCACAAGTAACTTACCTTGTTATCTGATAGAACCTGAAATCTTAGACATTGTTTCTTTTACACAAATTTGACTTGGATTTGGATTAACTATATGAGAATGGGACAGGGTTGTTTTACCTTCTAAAATCTATTATAATTAATTAGTCCTGGTTATATGAATTTACAAAAGAAGTTTCACATAAACACAAGTAATCATTTAGGAACCCAACCATGGTATGCACGAAGGGCAGGTGCCTTAAGTGGCAGAGGGAGGGATAAAAGTGGGTAATTATTTGTAGCAATGCATTTACTGGTGTTTAAAGTGTGACAGACTAACAGTGGCAGCAGTCATTTTGCTAAATCAAAGTCCATGTTAGTCACATTATACACTGCCACAAAAGGTTGTTAAGGCTGGTATTAGCATGTACCACTGAGGACATTGGAAGGACTCGATCTGTCACACTAAATCGCCTTCTTGCCCTCAACCATTGAAGTCTCCAGCTCCTCTGACATGTTCTTTCATTAATGGCCTGGCCTTGACAACTGATCCTAATTGCCTCTGAACCGCGCTTCATGTATTATTGGTGTCTGCCTGCCCTGGTTCACGTCAACAAGCCACAGCATGCACAGGGTGTGCCCAGTGCCTTTGCTGAAGCGATGCTCAGACCATCAAATGCTCTTAAGGAGCCCAAGACGCACTCCTTAAGTAAAGCAGAGAGCTAAAGAACTTCCTGTCTCTTCTTAGTAATACCTTCATGTTGATTTGTGCTATATAAGTTTATCTAGTGACTCACTAAAACATTAATCCAATTATGTTAGATTCCATTAAGGCACTGATGCAAATGCTGGCTTCAATGTGCCCTTAGTGTAGTAAGAAGTAAATGTGCTCATTATAAAATCTTTCGCAACATTATGCATCTTATACTCCTGTTCAATTTTGTTTAGTATAGTTTACATGTTTACGTTTTGGGTTTTTCTTTAGGGGGGATCATGCATAAAAATTTCAATGTGATGTATAATAATGGAAAACAGTTTTATAATATCCTTTAATTTCCAGTTAGAAGTACTCATCAGACCAGAACCTCCCAAAAGTAAATTATTGGAGGTTTTTTTTTAATTAACATTTATCAACAGATTTATTTTACTGCAATTTCTATAAGTAGTTAAAACAGTTCATTTTAGTGCATTACATGTATTGAAAAAATTTTTGTCTTATTCTGACATTTCAAGAAGCACTTATAAAGGACATAACAGTTTAGCTATATTTTAATTTATAAGATGAGTTATTTGCTTACAGAAAAATATTTTAAAATTCAAAACATTACATGAGAAATGCTCAAGATATTTGCCTATTTGGGGTGGAAGTGCCTCATTGCTATGACATTTTTTTACAGTCATATCTCTGAACAATAATATGAGATTCTTTCAATCTTTTCATCCTTTTTTATTTATTGAAGGCAGTTTTCTGGTGAGCCTTTTAAGCATTCAAGTTCTATCCATGATCATAAAGAATAAATCATAGAAGCTCTTCGGTGCTAGGTATCATTTAGCCTAATCTAGACAGTGACATTTGGGCCACTAACAGCATAATCATGGTTATTGCTACAAATTGCTCCATGTTTGAGTTTTAATGTTATAAGTAAATTATGCCACTGGATAAAATATATGTTTCTTTGGGAATTAAACATGTTTATTTCAGCAATGTGACCATGGACTGTAGACTTTAAGCTTCTTTTATGTAGTAATACTGCCACCTTCTGCAGCCTAGAGGAATTGTACTCTAGGTTAGCTGTCTTCCTTTTAAAGAGACTTCTCAGGTGGCCATTTGCAGTGACCCATCAGCCAAAATGTCCATCATGAACATCTACCTCAAGGAACTGTCCTGTTTTGGCTATTTCTGTTGTAAGATTATTTTCATTCCAAGTTTAAATAGCTCAAAATTAACAGAGGGTGGAAAGACTATCTCCTCTCCTCATTTAATCCCCACCTGCCATCCATTTGGGGGGGTTTAGAACTATCTTCATTCGTGATGCAGAGTTCCTGGTTAAAAGCTCAGCAGATATAAAGTTGCATAGCAGGAACAGTTGCTTGGCAGAAGTGGGGCAGTGGTGGCCACAGCTGGGATCATGACGAGGGGATGGCAAATACTTTCCTATCATTCAATCAGACAGTCTGCCCTTCAGCAGAACAGCGAGCCCTCCTGACTCTTTAGAATTAGTGAGATTAGCATGAAGCACATAATGCAGGATGATGGAATTTGTCATAATTTGCATTGTCCTGGAAAAATGTGGGTTGATAGAGCGGAGCATCTTGGAGCATGTCATGTCCCACGGGCAGGTCACAGGGGAAGCTTGGCAGAAATAATTTTGTGATATGTGCATCAGTTGCAAATGCTTCATAAGCAATTTGTCAAAACAGAAGAAAATAAATAGGAAGCTGCTGAGGATACAGAGTAGGGTCATTGTAGAAGCATCTTCAAGACCTGGCTGTGCCCTCCTCCAATATCACATTCTCAATATGAAATAAAAATTCATGCAATGAATGACCTCATTCTCCTGTGTGTTTTAAATTCCAAAACCCTACTGGTAAGTCTTTCTTTTTTTCCATACCCTAACTGCAAAATCTTGGAAAATTACATGTGAATTTCTGTAAAATTATGTATGGAAGCCCCTTTATATAAAAGGTCTGAGACAATCGTATTGGGAGAGGGTTTCTAAAAGCTTGCTTCTGACCTTGCTAATGTTCCTAACTGCAGGTAGGAAAGGATTTTCACTGTGTATTTGGCAGAACAAACATCATACTGTCACTTATCTCCAGTAGTATTTTTAGAAATGGGCATTTGTAATTCAGGTGGGCAAGGGGACCTGCTTATTTAGCATAGCATTGTTAGCATGAGAAAGCCAATGGCAGGCATCATCCAGGCTTTATTTATGAAACACCTGACAGTAAAACTGGCTTTGATATTTAGAAATTTCTTCCATCCAAGAAAATGTAACTAGTGTTTGCAGGCTATGCTATTTACTATTTCAATATCTGCTTATGCTACACAGACATGCTGTAATGTCTCCTTTATTCGTCTTTCTACATCACAAACAGAAGATTAATACTGGCAGTTCAGTCACACTGATCTTTTATGACAGTTGAACATTTGTGGGCTGAGGGTTTAATAAAAAAATTTAAGTAAGGAGTTTAAGAAAAATGAAAAAATAGTCATTTATGACAATTGGGCTTATAATAAAACTATTCCTTCTTACTATAGTGTTAGATAGGAAGAATACACATTTTTTTCAGGTTGTTATAATTGTAGAATTAGGCTTTATGAAAACTAAAAATTACCCTAGGGCTCAGCTCAGCATGAATAAATCTTTCAGCACTTGTATGGTATCTGGAAACACGATACACATGAAGCTAATAATAATGGCCTCTAATTACAAGGAAATCAAGACGAGCTGCAAAGTTTTTAAAAAGCATTATTTATTGAGTTCTACAACATAAAAGTGACTCTACAGAATGCTAGTTGAGACCATTTTAAATCATTTATTGTTTGTAAAATAATAGCCCTCTATATAAGCTGCATATGGTTTTAAACTTGCCCTCCTGTCTGTCTTCCTCAAGATTGACTGCTTTCAAACAAAGTGTTCTGCTAATCAGAGATAATAGCTACTTTATGGCACCAGTTGTCAAAAACTAGTTTTTTATGAACATTATTTTCCTGATATATCATCTCTTGACTCATAGAGAGATGTATTTTTTTCTCAAAGTAGGGTCTCACTTTAGCCCAGGCTGAACTCTATAGTCCCAGGATGGCCTTGAACACAAGGTGATCGGCCTACCTCAGCCTCCCAAGTGCTGGGATTAAAGGTGTCATTGAGCATGCCCAGCAAGAAAGATTTTTTTTAATGAACCCTGTTTGTTGGGTTGTAACAAGTCAGTTTAATTGCAACACGGTGGCCTTAAGTATTATCTTAAATATTTGTTTATTTACGACTTGGCATCATAGAGTCCATATTTATTGTCTTAGTCTAGAGTTTTACTATTTTATATTGTCTTCTTTATTTTGGGATACTACTGTATAAAGTTAATAAATAAACAGAGGCAGCTATTGCTTTTCTGTGAACTTTCTTTCCTAGAGGAATATGCTTACAGTGCCAGATAACGTGCCATGATAGTTAGGTTGTTTTTGGCATTTTTCCCCTAAATGGACAGGCAAAAATACTTTCAGACAATTTTTGGCAGAGGGAAAAGAAAGATACCTAGCAGAAAATTATATTAGATGCATTTTTTCAGAAAAATAAAAATCTTTCTCCATCAGTTTTTTTTCTATGAACTTTTAGTATCCATAGGATTTAAATCTGTTTTTCATAAAGTGTTCAAAGTAAAACAAGGCATTATGCTAGATAGGTCATTTTTCACAGGATTTTGACACTTTACCAGCCTGTTCCTCCAGCACATGACCTCTAATCTCCCAGTTCTAGCCTACTTCTCTATGTCCCAAGAGCTGTTCATGCAGTCATTTTTTCACACAGTCTGCTTACACTCCTGCTATTTATGGTGCTGCTTCTATGTCCTTCAAGGACTTCAGGATAGCTTATTTCCCATAGGGATAGATAGCAAAGTGAGCAAAGGCCCAATCAAGACAGTTAATCAAGAGGTATTTATTGGGCAAAGTACCTTATCCAAAATTAATGGCAGTGGCATGCTGAGAATGAGTCTTGGAAAATAAAGAGGTAGCGGAAGCTCATTAGTGTGCTGCTTCACATCTGCACTGGACCCAGTGCTTGTCTTTCTAGAATATTCTTCCCTGCTTCATCGTCAGAGTACTTGAGAATCCTCATGTTAATGAAGAAGCTTCTGATTTGTGGTCTTTATACCCAAATCTCTAATGTATTTAGGAATAAAATGGAGGCTTTTGCCCAGGACAGGTGACTTGAAGACTCAACTTTACTTGCTTTCCGTGTTCTTCCACTGGCTTGACCTACCATGTCAGAGGTGACTTCTAGTGTGCATGTCTTTTCCATGTGGCCAGAGCTGCTGTGCCTGCCTTTGTGAGCTCTTGTCTCCACTCTAGTTTCCAGTTGTTCTTTAGGATTCTGTACGATACAATAGGACTCTCAATAAAAATATAGCAACTATAAAATGATAATGGAGTTAGTTAAGGTCCTCATAATACCATAGAGATATATACTCCAGATATTTCTTGACAGATATGTAACTTCCTTGAGCAAACAAGAACATTAACTTAGCAGGTAATCACTGAATGGGAATCTGTACATTTGCTTAATTTTTATTGAAACTTAAATGTAAATATCATTTTACATTATTTGGTTACTATAATTTTTGTGAAAAGGTGTACTCAGACAGAAGAAATCAAGGTTAGAAATAAAATAGTCCTCTTAAAGATTCATTTTATTTCTTCTCATGAAGTTAGATGTCTCTTATGCAATTAAATATTCTCAAATTTTAGAGGATTTATCCATAGACTTTTCTTTTGATATCTATCAAGTTTTCTTCTTTTACTTCAAAAGTCATTTTTGTATTTGTTCATGTCTAAATTTGGCATTGAACCTTAATAGCCTTTCTTACTTTTCATAAGTCAGTCCCCCCAAAATGGACTTCATTGGCTGATATAAAATAATTTATATTACACAGAGTTTATCTTGTAAAGTACTTCTGAAGTTATAGGATAAATAAATTAAAAAGTGATTTCTTATATTTTTCTTCATTAATTTTTAAATCACCATTTTATTATTATGTATTTATTTGAGAGAAAGTGGTAGAGAGAGAGAGAGAGAGAGAATGGGCATGCCAGGGCTTCCAGTCACTGCAAACGAACTCCAGATGCATGCGCTACCTTGTGCATCTGGCTTAAGTGGGTACTGGGGAACCAAACTGAGGTCCTTTGGCTTTTCAGGCAAGAGCCTTAACCGCTAAGCCATTTCTCCAGCCCTAATTATAGCCCAGATTATTTTTAAAGGCTAATATTTCATTATGTAGATAAGGCTGCTTGGAGTATTTCAGGATAAGAATTTAGTCAAATGATAAATATTACCTCAGAAAACAAATGCTTTTATTTCCTTCACACATGTCACTTTTATTCCTTCTGAATGAATCAGAAGGATTTCTTCTCATATAAAAACCTGGGAAAGGTATTGTTCATAAATGTGTGATAAGATCATACTGTGTACTGACTCCTTGGGATGTCATCAAGCTCTCAGAGTTGTTGAAATTGTGTGGCAGTTGCTGAGTGAGAAGAGATAACAAGGCAATCATTTCACTAAGAGAAGTGATCATAGTGCAACTGAAAGGAACAAATACATATTTCCAGAAGAAAATAGTGTTCCTACATATTGTTTTGGAAGTAGCTTTGTGGTATAATGCTTGCCTAGCACATACAAGGTCCTGGGTTTGGTAAAGTCCTAGCTTCATTTCTACATCTAACACAAAAAGAACCAGAAGAAGAATCAAGAATTTAACTCCTGTGGAACCATTTTTCCCAATATAAATTTGTGTTACTGTGGAAAATGATATATTTATAATTATATCAAAAAGCAGTTTTTGCCGGGTGTGGTAGCACATGCCTTTAATCCCAGCACTTGGGAGGCAGAGGTAGGAGGATCACCATGAGTTCAAGGCCACCTGGAGACTACATAGTTTATTCCAGATCAGCCAGGGATAGAGTGAGAACCTACCTTGAAAGAAAAAAAAAACAACAAAAAAGTAATTTTCCCAAGCATTCATAAATTGTCCAAGACCATGTACATGCATGTAATTTTGGGTGTATGTACTATCGTAAACTATTTTTTTGCTAGAAATTCTGGCCATTATTAGTACTTTTGGATGAGATATTTTTGTGTTGGAATGGGATTCTAAAGAATCTGTCCCTGAGCTTGAAGAAGAGGTAAGGATTATATGTATAATAAGTATCCCATGAACCCGAAGAAAGCCTATGCTAACTAGATACATACATCTTGCTTCTGACCAGGAAAGAGAGCTAATTTGAGAATCAAGAAAAGATGGCATTCCCCTGCAAGAACATGTGAGCACCGTGAGAGAGAACTCTGAATACACCCAGAAAAAGAAGTGAGGAAGCCTGACTCCACTAATTAGTACAACCACTCTTACCTTCAAGTTTGTCAGACTACTAGCTAAAGAAACTAGTTTGGGACCAACACTCAAAACCATAAAGACTTACAAACTTCCTCACACTATGCTAAGCAATGTCTCTGCATCCTCACTAGCATTCTTCAAGGGAAAACTTAATACCCTCGTTTCAGGGATGGAGACTGAGTTTCAGAGAGGTTGTGTAACTGTCTGAAAGGATACAACTAATAACTGAAGCAGAAAAAGTATTAACCTCAACTCTTTATGACATCACACCTGTTTCGCACTATACATTTTTTTTTTTTTATCTTTGGGAAAGAAGGAGCCCAATATAAAAGGAAAAAATGAGCTCCTTTAAAACACTGTGATGAAAAGAAGTGAAATTAAAAGCAAGCAAATAAACAAAAATAAATAAAATCAAAACAATGCATGCAGCCTGATGTGGTGGTGCACGCCTTTAATCCCAACATTTTGGAGGCTGACATAGGAGGATATCAGTGAGTTCAAGGCCACCCTAAGACTACATAGTACTTTCCAGGTCAGCCTAGGCTATAGCTAGACCCTACCTCAAAAACCAAAAACAAACAAACCAAAACAACATAAAACAAAACAAAACAAAAAGTACATGGTGAGAATGCCTTGACTAGATGACACTAAGTGGCTACATGAGATGTCCACAATCCATGTGTGGGAGTTTAAATTTATGTCCCCCAATTGACTCAAATGTTTTATTAAACCTTGTAACTTGGATTTCCAGCCACTTGGCTGGAAGAGATGTCACTGGAGGTGTTAGTGGGGTAATCTGTTTCCAGCCTAAAGGTACTCAGAGTGCTTGAGCTCAGCCTGGGTCCCTGCTGTTAATTTGGTGCTTGCTTTTGGTGGTGCTAGGGATGGTTTCTTCTCTCTCTACATGGCTCTTGGAAAGGGGGGCAGCCTCTTGTCATTATGGAACTTCCCCTGGAAATAAATCCCATTCCTCCCATAAACTGTGTCTGGATTGAAGGTTCATCCCAGCAATGTAGAGCTGACTACAACAGTGTGATGTTTGTTTGTTTGCTTTTTGAGACAGGGTCTTGTTATATATCCCTGGCTGGCCTGGAACTCACTATGTAGATCTAGAACTCATTGAGGTCCTCCAGCCTCTGCTTCCTGAGTGTTAAGTTTATAGATGTCCCTACTATACCAGTGTAGTGTACACAACACAGGTTCCTGCTTAGAAGTCTATGGCACATTCCTTCTGAAGTTGTATTGGTTCTAGAAGGATTTTTTCCCAACTCATGAATAATATTCAATAAAGGCTTAGGGATAAAATTAAATGAAAGCTACCTGCTTGAGTCTTTTTTTTTTTTCTATCCAGCATTCATGAACACTCTCTAAAGGTGGTGGCACCTGAACAGGACCTGATGCTTTGGACAGAAGAATGAATATCGAGAAGTCATGACTTGGTAATTCCAATGAAAGGAACATGAGACCTCTGACTTCCAACCTCCTGTTGAGGTAGAAAAAAAAAATCTCCATTCTATAATTTTTTTAGTGAAAATGTTTATTAGTATATATTTTCTTAATTTATAATAATTTGAAATAAAAATGTATCAATACACATTTGAATGATAATATTTAAATAATTTTAGACATTGCTTTTCTTGGCACTTTAATTTTCTGAGTTATGGAAGCAGTTATACTCTGGTAGATTTGTTTTAGGATGAGTTAATTGTGGTTAGAGTTTTAAAAGGGGAAAGGATGGAATTTACCCTTGAGGTCTAAAAATGAGAGAGTGCTTTGAGGAAAGGAGATTTACATGCATTTACAGGTTAGCTCATTCAGAAATATAAATGAAGTAATAATAAAGAACTGGTGGCAATTTGTCTACTTTAATAATATATTTATTTATTTGAAAGTACATTCACTGGTAGAAGGCATCGAAAGATAAACACACACTTGTCCAATGGAGAAATAAAGACCTGATTGTATATACTTTACATCATTCTTACATTTCCTTCCTCATGGCTGTTTGATTTCTTTGCACTTTTTGATATCATCTGTGAACTGACTCTGATGATGACTCCCTGTTTCTTTCTGGTGTTGCACCAAACACATATCATGGGCAGAAAAGTTCATTAAAGCATTTGGTGGAACAGGTGTGGTGGCGCATGCCTTTAATCCCAGCACTCCTCAGAGCCAGAGGTATGAGGATCACTGTAAGTTCGAGGCCACCCTGAGACTATACAGTGGATTCCTGGTCAGCTTGAGCTAGAGCGAGACACTTGCCACTAAAAGACACCCCCCAAAAAAAAAGAAAGAAAAATTTGGTAGAGCTATAACAAAAATAAAGTGTGCTTTGTAGGGTTGAGAACCTACCCTATGGCTTTGTGGTTTTAGGTATGACTGTTTTAGGGGATGTCCTCTGCTCAGTGACCTTAGTTCAGAGATAAAGGTGGGGAGGAAGGAGCTAAACTCAAGGTCTGCATTCTATGCAGCAAGCACAGGGACCTTGCTTATTTGTAAACATATGTTAAAGTTGAAATTTTCATTGTCATGTCAAGGTTTAATAGGAAAAGGAACTAACAAATTTGCTGTAAGCTCAGAAATAACTTGAATTTAAAAAAACTGATTATTTATAGTGAAAATTATAAATCGCTTTAAGGGAATCAATAGAACTTCCATCCTCAATGAATGTAGCATAAAAGATAAAAATAATTTTATAATTGTTATTTGACAATTCCTAAGGTTTTATTAAACTACTGAACACTTCCATTTGAAATGCATCTTTAATATGTTTAAAATAAATTGAATGCTAAAACTCAGAATGAAATGATCCAAATCTTACATTTGGATTATTGCCATTAAAGCTGGTGGACACTCTTGGGTATATACAAC
Source organism: Orientallactaga sibirica (assembly GCA_036365145.1). Taxonomy (NCBI): domain Eukaryota; kingdom Metazoa; phylum Chordata; class Mammalia; order Rodentia; family Dipodidae; genus Orientallactaga; species Orientallactaga sibirica. The sequence goes on along the minus strand of JAEOAD010000006.1, from coordinate 35,440,449 downwards.
TTTATCTTCTCATCTCATTTATCAGTGTAATTTTTTTCTCTGTTAAAATTTTTTTCTGTTTTAAAAAGTCTATATATTTTTAAATTTTAGCTTAAGTTTCCTATCATCTAGAATACTTTCATCCCATCAATGAACTACAAGTACCTTTTATCTGCCCTAATCTCCACTATAATTTACTGGTCAAGATTCTTTGCTTATCAGTTGCAAAAGCCTACCGATGTTGTTTAAGCCAATAGTGGAAAATATATTTTTATGATGCTGTTCCATCTTCTGGGATGTCAAGGTAGGGATTGGCTAGTGGGACTTATAATTAGGACCAACTAAAGCAAAGATTCAGTTCCAATGTATCATTCTGCTTGGGCTGTCATGACAAAACACTTCACTTAGAAGGCTCAGACAGCAAAATTTCATTTCTCATGGTCCAGGATGCTGGGAAGCCTAAGCTCTCTCTTCTTACTTGCAAGGAAGCAACTTCCTGGCAGCATCCTCACACATCTTTTCTCTCTTCCTCTTCTTATAAGTTCACCAGTCCTGCTGATTTAGGAGCCCACTCATGGCCTTGTTGAACTTTAATTGCCTCATGAAAGCCCTTTCTTTAAATACAGTCACACCAGGGTTTAGGGCTTCAAAAATTGAATCCATGCCATCATGCTTCCTAGTGTTATTATAAGATACCAAGTGTTGTTATAAGCACTTTACACTTATTAAGTTTTTGATGCCAATAAGACCTATAAGATACTGACCATTTTAATCACCATTTCATAAATTAAGAAGAGATAGCAGAAAATATAAATAAGTAACTTGTCCAAAGTTACATGGTTCATAAAGGATGAAGCTGAGTTTAAACACTGTTGTCTGCCTAGAAGCCCCCATTCTAAACACTCAGCTAACTACCTTGTGAAACTGAGACCTCCCATGACTGCTTCTGTCTGGGCACTGTTGTCTTTCACCACACCTCCCTCTCCTTCTGTCAATGGGGAGAAACATGTCAGCCCTCACACCAGAGTATATACGTTACCGGGTTTTTCAGTGCCCATCACTTTCACTGCCCTGAGAAAGACAAATTCTATTACTGATATGGGTCAACATTGTCTAAAATAGTTCCTGCCAATGTTGACTGAAAGAGTGAAAAAATAAATAGTCACTACAAATGACTGTCACTGCCAAAATGGGTGGATCTTGCTCTCCTTGTGTTCACTGATTTTTTTTTTCTTTTTTGAGAGATAGAGAATCGGTACGCTAGGGCCTTCAGCTTCTGGGAGCAAACTCTAGATTTTTGCACCCCTTTTGTGGTGCATGTGTGACACTTGAGTCACTGTACATCTGGCTTACATGGGACTTGGAGATTCAAACATGAATTTCTAGGCTTTGCAGGCAAGTCCCTTAATCCCAAAGCCATCTCTCCAGCCAGTGTTCACTGGTTTTTGATTTACTGTTGTGCTCTCTCTCCTGAAATAGCATCTTGACTAGGGTGCTTTCTTTAAGCAAGTTTAATTGTTATGGGTATTTTTAAATGTTTGTTTTCTCTGAAGAAATTTTTGCAAAGCATTTATGTTCTTTTTCTTTTCCTTCAAATTGTGAAAATGAAGATAAATAATGAGGGTGAGACAAGGAAGCTAGAAAGGGTAGGGAATGTTTTGTATTTAACACATAGACCATTATTTGACTCCCCATTGCCTTAGGGAAGCATGTGTGGATTTGGCAGGGTGGAAGCTTTGTGGGAATTAGGGCAACTTTCATACTGTAGATGTTTGTCTGATGAACTCTCTGCTATGGAAGCCTTATGTTTGGCTTCCAGTGACTTCCTAGGAACATTTGTCTCTTACCTCAACTTAACTTCTCACAAGTTAGACAACAACTGAAGAACATGGGTATCAGATGGTCTTGGCTTCAACTCCTAGTTCTGCTATTTTACAAGGTATGTGAACTTTGACAAGTCACTGAACTTCTCTGGGTCTGTATATTAAGCTGTAAAAGGGAAATGATGTTTTTATAATAAAACTGTCATGAGAGCTTGAGGAAGATGTACCTCAGTATTTTGTCTGTTAGATTTTCAACAATATTGGCTTTCTTCCTCCTCTTTTAAATTAAGAGAATATGACCAAAAAATGCTTAGCAGGCTCAATCTTTGTGAAAAGTTCTCATCTCCTAAATATGTAAAAGCATTTTTAAGAAGCATTTAGTGTTCAAGATATGAGCACATATTAGAGAAATAACTTAGAGACTTTTTAGATGTCCTTAAAAATGAAGTCTCTACTATTTTAGACCAAATGCATTTACTATGCAACAAAGCTTTATAGAAAAATTTTAAATAGCTATATTATTAATATAATACCAGTTGAGGGACAATGTGTAAAGGCTGGAAAAATAATGTAGCATCAGGCTGTTTTCTTCTGTCCAAAGTTTGGAATCTTAGAAAGAGAGGGAGGGGGGCAGATACTATTTTAGATAATATATCATATATATATATACAGATATATACATATCTATACATATATATACTATATGCAATATAATACAATGTTGACTTTCCAAGGCTCAGGGTCCATTGCAAAAGAGGTGGCAGAAAAAATGTAAGAGCCAAAGGAAGGGTAGGAGTCCTTACAACGTGCTCCTCCAAACACAAAATGGCCTGGAATCCATGACCTCACAGTGCCTGAAACTATCTACACAAGACCATCATAATAGGCGGAAAAGATGATGACATCAAAATGAAAAGAGATACTGACTGAGAGGGGGAGGGGATATGATGGAAAGAGAAGTTTCAAAAGGGAAAGTGGGGGGAGGGAGGGAAGTACCATGAGATATTGTTTACAATTAAGGAACTTGTCATTAAAAAAGAAAGTCCAAATGTTTATCATTGAAATCTACTTTTATCTAACCACACACAACAGTTGATACACCATTTCTCTAGAAATGTCCTTCCTCCCCAGTAACCTAGACTGAAATTACAGCAAGAAATTCTTTGTTACCATTATTTTTTTATCTTTTCCAGTCCCTGCTTTCCTAATTGGTGCCAATGGATACACCATTCTTCTGTGTGCTAACTAGCAGGAGTTCCAACTCTGTAGATTTGAATTTGGCATTTTAGTTAATGTCTTTAGGTGTTTAGATCCCCTGAAGGACTGAGGTTAAAGGCACATGTGACCACACCCAAGTGTTTACATGGGATCTGGAGATTTGAACTGGGGTAGTCTCAGGCCCCTGCTGGCCCTCAAGCTTGAGCAGAAATAGCACTTAACCAATGAGCAATCTCTCCAGCACAGGCACTTATTTATTTTTTCTGCCTCCTCTTCTGTAATGTTCCCTGAACCTTGGAGGAGTGATGTAGATGTCCCATTTATGTCTGAGCACATAGTGGTCACTTATTCTCAGCATTTTTGCCAGTCTTATGTCTTTACATTAATCTTTTCCCATTGAAAAAAATCTTCTATGACCAAAACTGAGAGCACATTAATCTATGAATATAAATGAAAATATAAGACAGTTTATCAACTTGTCCATTTAGCTTAACAACACTAGTAGGTTCCACCGAGGGCCTATGATCTCCAGTGCCATGGCTTTTGAACATGTTTATAGTACCAGGTATAAATTCCCCCCTATGAAGTGGGTCAGAATCTACTCCAAACGTGTCCTGTTCCCCTCATAAACAGTCATCCCTCTGTTGTACTAGTGGGCCTATCTTGCCTGAGGGTTGGTTGTATAGCACAGAGATAGGGCCTACCACTCTGTCAGATTGTTGATGACTTTAGCCTACATAACACCTTCTGCCACTATGATAGCCCGATGGCAGGGAGGATGCTTGCAGTTCAGTTCCAGCTTGATTTCCCAGTGTCCTGCAACCAAAGCACATAATGTCTTCAGCAACAGGGTATAACCCTCAACTTTGGGTGAGCAACCAAGAGCAATGGCAATGGACTGCATTGCTTTAGGGAATTCTGGCCTCTCTGACCAATAACTCATAGGTAGCTCACCCCTGGCACTTGGATTTTCAGTTACTACTGTGGTTCTGGAAATAGCTTTGTCCACCCATGTAGGGATCCTTTGTTCAAACCCTTTAAAAATGATTGTTATTTGTTTGCCAGCAGAGAGAGATAGAAGAGAGACATACAGAGATAATGGGCACACCATGGCCTCCAGCAGTTGCCAACTGACTCCAGATGCATGCACCACCCTGTGGCTTTATGTTAGTACTGGAGAATCAAACTCATGTTGTTAGGCTTTGCAGGCAAGCACTTCAATGGCTTAGCCATCTCTCCAGTCCCAAACCCAGTTTTTTTAGATTAGCCTTTTAATTGGCTTACAAAGAAGTAGGTTTCCATATGGCTTCTCCATATGGCTTCTCCATACATCTTTAGTTTTGGTTTGCACTTCCCATTTCTGTCCCCATATCCCCGATTAAATCTCCCCTCTCTGCTTTCATATCATATGTCTGGACTCTTACAACTGCCTGCTCTCTGGTATATGTAGCTCCAGTGTTCCACTTTCCTTATTCTTTCTGCAAATATGATTACAACACTACTTATGTTATGATTGGCATGCTTCTGCTCAAAACCTTCAGTTCCTTTTGCTTCACTTTATTGAGAAAGTACCACTGTGTAGTCCATCCTCTGACCTTAGTTTCCTGAAAGCTAGAAATACAAACTTTGTGTGTGTGTGTGTGTGTGTGTGTGTGTGTGCGCGCGCGCACGCGCATGTGCACATACACTGGGAATTGACTCTAGAGTCTTGCACATGCTAAGCTATGGCACCAACCTCAATATCATTTAATGTACTATATAAAGTTAAAACTATTTTGCCTAACTTCCTGTAGATCATATTGGTAACATTAAGGTGTATTTGAGTGCAGAAATAGGTGAACCAGGAGTCTTCATATCCTCTGCTACCTCATCTCTTATTCTGTGAGGTTCCCAGGGAAGAATAATACACAAAAAGCAGTGGCTATGGAATGAATGAATATGGGTTTTATGAAATATTAACAGCATGTTTGAAACCTTCCATATTTTCTAGAAAACCAATAAGCATTTGGGAGGTCAGGCCTAAAGCACAGCTTCTCTATTCTGCAAAGAACAGATTTCACAAACAAATCACCAAGCCTGATATACTTGGAACACTTAGGAACCAAAATGCTGGTAGGAGTGTAGAAGACAGGCAGATAAAATGACCAGGAGAGACAGCCAGTGGGGAAGGGAAAGTAAATGCCTGCAGTGAGAAGGGCTCTCTTTGTGGGTAAAAAGAACAGCAGCAGCAGGGAAAGCTGGCTTCCCTAAGAAAGGGGTCTTAATACTCATGCAGATCTAGTCTTAACCTTCAAAGAAAAGCAGTAAAGAACCTTCATTCTGATACAAGACCTTTTGGCACATCTAAATAAAAGAAGGTAGTCCAAATCAGGGTATCTGGCCCAATTAGCAGCTTCTCCATCTCTGCCACTCAGCCCTTTGGAAGCCAGCTCCTAGCTGCCTGATTTTTACTGTTTTGCTTTTTTTCTTTTTTCACTGCACTTTACATTGGATAGGCACATTTCCACTTACTGGATTTTATTTTATTTTTCTTAAATTCTACTTCATATATCTTAATCCTTGGCGCTGTTTCCAAAGGATGGCCCTTTCATCAAAATCTTCCACTCTTCACATAGGGTTTATTTTGGCAAATTTCTAGGATTTTTATCACTATTTTTGCCCAACTTTTTATGATTGTTCCATAATTATTTTATGTGTATAATGTATGTATATGTGTATATAAACTCCTTTAATGCATGAGCCATGTTCTTTTTTTTTAATAAAACATCTTGGGATGGAAATATAGTTAGTATAGAGCATTTGCCTGGCACACCCTGAGGACCTGGGTTTGATCCTCAGAACTGCCCTATCCACAGGAAAGCTCCTAGTGTAGTTAGTATCTTGGAATAGTAGTAACAGAGATTAAAATGAAGAATAGGGCTGGAGAAATGGCTTAGTGGTTAAGGAACCTGCTTGCTAAGCCTAAGAATGCCTGTTCGATTCTCCAGGACCCATGTTTAGCCAGAAGCAAAGTGACACAGGGCACAATGCTGAACTTGCCCACAAGGTGGCTCAGGCGGTCTAGAGTTTGTTCACAGTGGCTGAGAGGCCGCTGGCGTGCCCATCCTCTCTCTCTCTCTCTCTCTCTCTCTCCCCCCCTCGCTGTTTGACTGTCTCCAAAAAAAACATGTAGAATAACAAGGGTCTATAGAGAATATAATATAGGCTAATGTACCTCCTTTAGATATTTGATACCAAGTAGGAGTAATATTCAAAATTCTGAGCAATTATTATTGAACTGCAACAGCCCCATCAGAATGAATTCTGACTGGTACTGTATCCAACATAGACAAATCACTTCACAGTGTAAACTCTAACAAGCTCAGAGTCAAAGACAAACCACAAGTTAAGTCTCTGTTATGTCAGAATTTAACAGCTTGTCTTAGGCCATATATTATACATTGGATTTCTTTTTATTAGATCTACCTACAAAGACAATAAAAGCCAGTCAAGGTAATTTAGTACCTAACCATGCTTTCTGCTTCCCCTTCTGCTACAATGACCCTTCTGCTTATAATGCTACATGTGAGTATCTATCCATACACTCCATCTATTTTAAATGTTTATGGCATCATATTTTGGAAGTCATGGTCCTTAGTACTTGAAACCATCTCCACTGGCCATTTCTTGTATAGAGGTTGTTTTGAGTTGTTATGTTTTTAGATGGCCTGTGCTTTTACAAAAATGTTTTTCCTACATATGTCCTAGAGGACTTATATTCATTCAACCAGTTAAAACTAAACATAACGGTTTGCCTATGGAAATGGCCCTCTCAACACTTCAACATCAATAAGATAATTTAGTTTTTTGTTACATGAAGTCAGTTACATTTTAGTGCTACTTGAAAATACTGCTAATGACAGACCATCATATGACAGTAATAAAAAGTGATATTTTAACTTTTCAACTTGCTTTTTTTGGGTGCTTTTGCATTGTTATGTTTTTACCTATCACATGGTGAAAATTTGTATTTCTAAACTACATTTATTATATCATGAAGATATGTGCATGTGTTTTTAAAGACAAAAGGTTAGACTCAACCCCAAAAACAAAAGCTATGAAAGATTTTCAGGACAGAGAAAGGTTCTTCTGGGAGCTGACACCTTCAGAAGCTATTATTGTAAGATAGCCGAGGAGGACTCTTGCAGATGGAGAAAATGATGTTAAGATTCACACCAGATCTTGTCCTTCTTTGCCTTTTCCCCCTGTGCAAAGGAATCTGTCAGATCTTATTCCTTTCTTTGAAGAAGTGCCTAAAGAATGTCAGATTAGTCTGGCTACACTTAGGCATCCTGGAACACTGTGGATGCCTTCAAGAAAAAGACACATTCTATAAAAGTATAATTTAGGATTATCAAAGGAAGTATTTTGGCTTTCTCTGACTGAGATGAAAGTTTGCTCCTTTTCATGGAATGGCCATCATGACTGCACTGTGCTTTTTCCTTCTTGATTCTCATTATAATCTGGATTTAACCTAAAGTTATTTTACTATCTTTATAGTCAAAATATTTACTGGGGCTGGAAAGATGGCAGAGATGGCCAAGCAAGCATGAGGGCCTGATTCACCTATAGTTCAATTCACTAACACCTGTATAAGCAGTAGGGTGTGACCACACAGCTATTCTCCAGTCCTGGGGCAGATGATGACAGGAGAATTTGGGGCTCACTGGTCAACATATTGAACCTAAAATAGTCAACCTCAGGTTTAGTAGGAATTTCTGGCTTCAGGAAGCATGCAGATGAGCGATAGAGGAAGATTTCTGACATTCTCTTCTGCCCTCCATGTACCAGATGCACACCTGCACACACACGTGCATACACCATACCACACATACCACAAACACATGGGCACACAAAAATACATTTATTATCATTTTGTGTTTTCTGACCACTAAACTCTGGAGTTTATGTTTGGCTGTTTTCACCTAGTCTAGAATAGTATACTTTTTATTAGTAATAATTATGAACATTAGGGTATAAATTACTTCATTCACTGATTTTCTCCTGAAAAAATTCTCCAAATTCTGATTTTTATATTTTGTTAAAAATTTACCTATTAGAAACCAGATAGTTTACCAAGGATGACCTCCAACAGAATTAGATTCTGCTCTCAGAACACCTTGGATACTGCAATGGATTATATTATTGGGTATTTAATTCTGGTCCAACATGACTGCAAGATTTGGGATCTACTTAAGGAATTTTTATTGACTTCAATTAAAATTAAAATAGCCATATTTTTCAAATGGCATGTTTATCTGTCTTTTGATATCTAACTCAGTAAATATCTGCTGAATGAATGAATTCATGAATTGTATGTGTTGTGCTGAATGGATACTTCATTTAATGGTTATTCCAATATGGGTAAATATTATATGACAATTAAAATTTCCAAAACAATAATTTATAAAATAACATGTAAAAGTGTAAAGGCCATACCACATGACTACTTATAGGGTTTGATCCACTGAATATCAAGGTTAATTAGCAACTTGACTGAAAGATTTGGGAGCTATTTAAGGAATTGTTTATTAACTTCAATTAAAATTAAAAATAGCCCTATTTTTCAAATAGCATTTATATGCCAGTTCTCCATAAGAGAGATCTGAGAACTAAAAGCATCTATTATGGCTTAGGCATGGCCCCAGGGTGATAGAACATCTTTCTTCTAGATGTTAGCAGACTAGATTGTCAGTAGTCACTTTAAATGCTACTTTGAGCAAAACTTTGATAATACTGAATAGAAGGCTGACATTGCCTGTGGTAGAAAAAAAAAAAAAAAAGGTGAAATGAAGGTCAAGTTGAATCTAATTCCTAATAAGAGCATAACAGTAAAGAAACTGAATGCAACTTTACTCTTTTTCTTTATACAGCATTTAAGAAATATACAACATAAATTTTTTGAAATAGATTTTGCTTCTTCTTTGAAAGGGGTAAATTCCATGGCATTTAAGGAATATATATATATACTTAAGTTATTCATTTCTTCTTTGAATAAAAAATGAAATTTGAGCCACATAAATGAATTTTCTGAATGAAAATGCATGAATTAGAGAAAAGACTATTTACATCATTACATTGGGGGCTGGAGAAATGGCTCAGTGGTTAAAGCGCTTGCCTACAAAGCCAAAGGACCCAGGTTCAGTTCCCCAGGTCTCACATAAGCCAAATGCACAAGGGGGCGCATGAGTATGGAGTTCATTTGGAGTGACTGGAGGCCCTGGAGCACCCATTCTCTCCCTCTCTCTCTCCCTTCCAATTTTTTTTCTCTCTCAAATAAATAAAGAAAAATAAAATACTTTTAAAAAGCATTACATTTTTTCCATTTAAAATATTTCCTGCTAATTATTCACTTATGAATACAGAGGCACTATGTAAGAATGGTTAAATCAACACTTGTATATTACCATGTACCATATTCTCACTGATGGTTTAAAGAGATCAATGATACAGTCACAAATTTTCTGCAACTTCTATATGAGCTGTGATATGTAAGTAGATTATTGCTAGTGCTAATTGTTATGAAAAATCAATGAATAAAACAATTTTTAAAGTTTGTGTATATTTGCGTGTTTGTGTGTAGATGTCCATGTGTGTTCACTTCTTAGTTATCAAAAGAAGTGAGTTCAAATCCTTGGAGAGGTCTCTGATCATCAGAAAGTTTTCATGTTTTTGTCCTCATGATGTCAAATAAAGATCTTACTTTTGGAACACAAATATGACAAATCTAGCTATAATTTTTCAAACTCAAATATTTCATAGGCCAATATTAGTTTTCTAGTTATTATTAAGGATAAGTTTTTGCATGATTTTTCCATTTCAGTTTTGTACTTCACTATATGTAAAATATGATATTGTAGTTACCTTCTCATTGCTGGGACAAAATACCTGATCAAAAGAACCTGATAGGAAGGAAGAATTTATTGGGCTTACAGGTGCAAAGAAAAGCTTCATGATGGCAGGGGAAAACATGACATAGTCAGAGGCACCATCTTGTCATAGCAGGTGGAAAACATCACCAGGAGGGTAAGCCAAACTCTGGCAAGGGGGTGCTGGCTATAATACCCCTAAGCCCAACAACACACCTTTTCCAGCAAGACTCCACCTCTCAAATTGCCACAAGATGGGGATCCAACATTAAGTACCCATGAGTTGAGGGAGACATCTGATTCAAACCACCACACACTGAGAATATTTTAGTGTTAGATTCTTGGAAGATAGTTTTTTTTTTTTTAATATGGCAAAAAATCAGAAATGTTTATGTAAGGAATACAATCGGAGAGTAAAAATCTTGCATAAATGGCTATTTTATTGCTGGAGATATAGCTCAATGGTATAGTTCTTTTTTAAAAAAATTATTTATTGACAAATGTGTGTGTGTGTGTGTGTGTGTGTGTGACGTGTGGGGGTGGCATGCCAAGGCCTCTTGCTCCTATAAACAATTTCCAGATTCCAGATGTTTTTTGTATGCCACTTTTTTTTTTTCAGGGTGGCCTCGAACTCATGGCGATCCTCCCACCTCTGCCTCCCGAGTGCTAGAATTAAAGGCATGTGCCACCATGCCCGCCTTTATGCCACTTTTTGTATCTGGCTTATTGGATGGCTTGGTGATTGAACACAGACCATCAAGTTTTGCAAGCAATTGCCTTCAACCACACAATCACCCCAATAGCATCAAACAATCAATTACTTAAGAAAAAAAGTATCAAATAGAATTAACTGTGGCCTGAGTCATGTTTAGAATTAATTAGATAATTGTATGGAATTTGCTTTGTTTTCTTTTTTGTTAAGTGTATGTGTATATTTGTGTTTGTTTGTGTGTATGATTACATGAGCATGTTGTTTGTGCACATGTGTGTGGATGTCAGAGGTCCACTTTGGTTTTTTTTGTTTGTATCTGACAGGCTCTCTCATTGGCTGGAGCTCATCAATTAGGCTAGACTTGCTGGCCAGCAAGATCCAGAAATACACTTGCCTCCACCTTCTCAGCACTAGTGTTGTAAGTATGCAGGGCTGTGCCCAGCATTTTTATGTGGATTGGGGACTAGAACCTGAGTCTTCATTCTTGCATAGTAAACAACTATCTACTGATATCCCTGCAGCCCCTAGAGCATGCTTGTTTTGAAGATATTATATAAAAATTTTTAATATTACTATTCAAATGAGAAATCTAAAGGTTACCATGTAATAAATCTAAATAAAATATCTAATGAAAGAAATAATAATGTAAGCACATACAAATTTATTAACTATTATATAATCATAAATTGCAGGTAATCTTTCTAATGTATTTTTTCACACACAAATCCCAAAGTAGTAAACTCAGAAAGAAGTACAAGGTCATAGGTATACTGTGGTTTTCTAAAAAGCACATTGCTAAATGACTCCACATGGTATTGCCTTTTAAGTATATGTGGTATAATACAATCTTTTCCACCACTATAACTTCGGTTAAGAAAAAAGTACTTTACTAAATGTTTCCTACTGCTTTTAACTTAAAATATCCATTCTTGAGAACACTTCCATTGTATGGATTCAAGTATTGTCCAAATCTAAAACTGAAAAGAAAGCCAATTAAAATCATTAAAAATTTCCCCATTATTTTATATAACTCAAAATAAGTTTTTTATTGACTTTCTAGATTTACATATGTATTTTATCCTGAAATACAAGTTAGTGAAGCACTTCCATCACATCTGCAAAGGTAATAATTTGCAAAAGACAAATCTGCAATTGAAATGCATTAATATTGAAAGAGGAAAATACAGATAAATTGTGCAGTGACATCTCCAAAAATTAGTTAACATGAAGACATTAAGTCAAACTAGCAGAAAGTACAAAGCAAAACACATTTTTAAGAGATGCAGGGAGGAAGAAAACCCTTCATACCAACAAAGACTTTGGGATTAGACTGTATCTCATATAAGCTAAATGTTTCCAGTTCTGCAGAACAGAAAAGAGAGCAGTGTGGTTATGGGCTGTGCTCAGAGGCTCACTGTTATTGCAGTATTGTGCCAGAAAGAATAAAATCTCCCCACAAAAGCCTGGGGACACTGCATAAGGGATGTGTTTGCAGCCTCCCATTAAAGAAACAACCTTATTCAACTGGGTAGGAGATAAGAAAAGAAAAACTGAGGTATGCAGAAATGACTTCAAGGAGAAAATAACTGAATAGATAATAAACTCTGATTTCTTGGGATTTCTCTTCTTAAGTCAGTAATTGACTTAAATAACTACAAAGATGGATGGTGTCAAAATGTGATAAATTATATAAAATGAAACAGTAATCACTAAGTCTGTGAGGTCATATTGTTGACTTGGGCTCTGGAATATGAAAACAAAGACCATGATATTGTGCAAGAATTGAGAAGTTTTCTGAGGTAGATTGCTGGAGGTCAAAGGCTCAAAAGAATACCCATATAGTTGTGAAGGAACTCTCTCCTTAAGATAGGAAATGGGGGGAAAAGAACTAAGTAAAATAAGTGAAACTCAGCATCTAAATTTTCACCAGAGCTGATGTGAGTAGAGAAACTATTTATCCTAAGATCTGAGAAAGAAAGAAATGCAAATGAAATATTTATTGCTTAAATTGTTGAAATATTTTGAATTAAACCTTTGTAAAATACATTACAGTTTTGTCTGTATGCAAAAACAGAATCCAATGAATATTTTCTTGTTACATATTTGTGATGCTGTAATAAATATCTATTATATCTATCAAAAGTGGTAATTCTCCCAAAGGCCATTTGGGTTAATTGGACAATTTTTCAACAATTGGGCTTCAGAGCATTTGTTCACTCTTTATATCATCCTTACATCTCCTCCCTCACTGCCACGTGACTTGTTTTCACTTCTTGGTATCACACATAGACCTGATGATGGTCATGTCTTCCCTGCTTCTTATTGTGGGCCCTAAACCACATCAAAGAGTTTTGTGTAGCCATAACAAAGGTTAAGTGAGTTTTGTGTGGACATCTGAGAACATACCCTATGGCTTTGTGGGTTAAGATTGTGGCTGCTTTAGGGGTTGCATCCACTGCTCAGTAACCATATTTTAAAGATAAAGGTGGGGAAGAGCTGACCTCAAGGTTTGCATTCTGTACAGGAAGTATTGTGACGTTGCTTACTTCTGTATATAAGTTAAAGGTGCTTGAAATTGTCACTGTCATACCTATGTCAAATGTAAAAAGGAGAATCAGAGCATGTTTCCAAAGCGAGTCCTGTGAAACTATGCTTTATAATTGAACACTTACTCTTACTTTCAACGAATACTATGTTTCATTATAGAAGTGTGTGTGTGTGTGTGTGTGTGTGTGTGTGTGTGTGTGTGTGTGTTTTTGCTGGGGAACAAACCTGGGACCTTGTGCACATTAAGCAAATGCTCTACCACAGAGCTATATGCTCTGCTGAGACAATATCCTTTATTTTCACATAGACAGTCATGTGTCAAAGACAGCTGATCATTAAAGGACATCTAGTATGTGTGCATAGTCATTCTTACAGCAAAGCTTCCACATTCAATAATTCATAGTTAAGACAATCACTCTCTTGTTTAAATTACCCCAGAGAGATTTCAAAGAGCCAGACATAGTGATGCATGCCTGGATTCAAGAGGCAGAGGTAGGAGAATCACTATAAGTTTGAGGCCACTTTGGGAATACAGAGTGAATGCCAGGACAGCCTGAGCTACAGTAAGACCCTACCTCAGAAAAGAAAAAAGGAGGGGTGTGGTGGTCTGGAGTGCAGTAGGCCAGACCCCTGTTTCCAGGCTCCTCCCACCTCCCCAGTCTAGATAGCCTGTGTGGACAGTTTGCAGGCGGGTGTGGTGGTCTGGAGTGAATAGGATAGACCACTGTTTCCAGACTCTTCCCACCTCCCTGATCTGGATTACCTGTGTGAACAGTGAGTGGGTGTGCCCAATGAGTAGGCCAGACCCTTCCTTCCTGGCTTCTGCCAGTTTCCTGGTCCAAGTTCCCTGAGTTGGTCTGTGTGCTGGAGGGTATGGCTCGGAATAAGTAGACCAGACCTCTGTTCTCTGGCTCTTTTCAGTCCCCTGGTCCTGGTGGGTCCCATTGTGCCTTGCTTGGGGAGGCCTGGTCCCTCTGTGAGCTGTGGAATCAGGCCTTTTGCTCTGGTATCCTGACTGGCCACTGGGTGCCAACATCCCTGTTCACCTGAGTCAAAGGGTGCATGGGCTAAAGGACAAAACTTGCTTCCTCCCCAATAAAATAGTCTTCCTAAAATGGGCAGACAACAATGCAAAAAAGCCAACAAAAGTCAGAAAACTCAGAGATTTCCATCAAGGATGCCTAGTCCTACAATGGAAATCTCCAGAGAAATCAACAGAAATTCATTCCCAAAATGAAAACACAACAACCAATGAGACCCTGATCAAAAAAATCGCTGAACTAGAAGCAAACCATCAAAGAACCAACAATCATATTAATGAAATTGAATAGAAACATCTCCTAGAGCAGTCATCTTTTGACAGCAGGCTTAACCTGATTGAAGAAAACATTAGAACCCTCCAAAGAGATATGAATAAATGTAAGGGAAGTCAAGAAATGGAAGATCTCAACAACCAGTTGATTAAGCTTAATGAAGACTTGATCAAATGCATGAATGAATTCCACGAGGCATCAAGAAAATTAGAACTCAAATTGAAATCATACCTCAAAAAAGAGATGGATATGATAGAAAATAACACAACAGAAAACAAAAATCAAATAGAAATTATAAAAACCTCTCTAGAACCCCTCACCAACACAGTTACTCATGTGGAATACCGAACCTCTGACCTGGAGGACAAGACAGAAGAAATTGATCAGGAGGCCAAAAACTTCACTAAGTTCAAAAACCAAGTCAACAGAATATGAGGTATCTGTGGGATACCCTAAAATGAACAAACATCCGGATCATGGGTATGCCAGAAGGAGAGGAAATCCAGGCCAGAGGCATAGAGAACATATTCAACAAAATTATAGAAGAAAAATTTCAGAATCTCTCAAAAAAGAGGACCATCCAGATACAAGAAGCCCACAGAATACCAAACAGACCAAAGAAGAAACTCAAGGCACATCATAGTTAAAACTCTTAACAATGAAAACAAAGAGAGAGTGTTAACAGTAGCAAGAGAGATTTCACAAAGTACGAAAACAATCCCATTGGACTTACATCAGATTTCTCAATGGAAAGCCAGGAGGGACTGGAATGGAACACTTCAAAGTCTGGAAAACTATGACTTCCAACCCAAGCTACTCTACCCAGAAAAAGTATCCCTCATAATGGATTGTGAAAGAAAACCTTTCCATTAAAAAGAAAGAAGAAGAAGAAAAACTGAGGGGGACAGGCTGGAGAGATGGTTTAGCAGTTAAGGTGCTTGACTGTGAAGCCTAAGGATCCATGTTTGACTCCCCAGATCCCACATAAGCCAGACACACAACATGACATATATGCAAGGTCACGCATGCGCAAAAAGTGTTGCACACATCTAGAGTTCAATAGAATGGCTTGAGGACACATCACACAGTTCTCGCTTTCTCTCTTGCTCTCTCATTAAAAAAGAGAGAGAAAATTCAAAGAGAAGTGGCCTAGACGTGCAGGCTTATACAAGCACATTCAGCTACTGATGAAGCTCAAGAAGGACAGTGAGAAAGGGTTGCCCATACAGCAGACATTTTAAGGACAGGAATAGGGGATGCTAAGGGCAATAAGTACACAAAGGATGAAGAAAGGACACAAAACATAGGCTTTTTCAACTAATGAAAGTGTTACTTTCATTGGCGTCCTTAGAAAACCATGGTAAAGATAAATGTGCACATAGTGGCAGAATAAATAGGTAATAAAGAGTGAACTTATTCAAAGAAAATTGAGTTCGTGCTTTTATAGCTCGTTGCTATCTTATTGCTGACCCTTCAGAACTAGCTTGCCAAGATGAGGACATTAAGCTTTAAGCCTGGCTTTGTTGTTGAAAAGTATTTCAACCTTTAGAAGGTAAAGATGTGTGTCACTTCATCAATGGGATATCTTCAGAAGAATGTGTCATTAGGCAATTTTGTCACTGTGGGAATATCATAGAGTGTACTTAAACAAGCCTAGATGGCATAGGTCATTCAATGTGGCATCTTGATGCAAGCAAGAGACACAGAAAATTGAAGATGTATGACAGCATAACACAGCTATTTTACAGAAAGCTTTGATTTATATAATATATGAAGCATGTTATAAAAATATATAGTGCAGTAAACATGATACATAGCTATTTATTATTATTAAATATTAAGTTCTATATATAATTGAGTTACTATACTTTAATATGACTGACAGCACAATAGGTTTGTTTATTACAAACATGTGAGTAATACATTGTACTTTAAGACACCTATTATATAAGTCATCCACAGGAAGTTTTCTGCTCCATTATAATACCATGGGACCATCCTTGTGCATGAAGACTGTCACTGACTGAAACATCATTATGCAATATGGAACTGTCCTTAACCCAGATTTTAGATTTCTCACTTTTGAAATTAATTAGTTAGCACAGATTATTTCTACTATTCTTTTATTTTTGTGTATGTATGTATGATGTGTGTATATGTTCATGTGTTTGAGGGCAGACACATGCTTGTGGAAGTCAGAGAACAACTCCCTATGTCAGTCCTTACCTTCCACCCTCTTTGAGGCAGGGTTTCTCAATCACTGTGAATGCCAGGTTAACTAGCCTGTGAGCATCAGGTGACTTTTTTTTGTTTTGTTTTTTGTTTTTTTGTTTTGTTTTCTTTTTGTTTTTCAAGGTAGGGTGTCACTGTAGCCCAGGCTGCCCTGGAATTCACTATGTAGTCTCAGGGTGGCCTCAAACTCATGGTGATCCACCTACTTCTGCCTCCCAAGTGCTGGGATTAAAGGTGTGCACCACCACACCCGGCTTTCCAGGTGATTCTTATCACTCCATCTCCCTTCTTTCTATAGGCACACTGGGGTATTACATATGCCCACTATAGCCTCTGGCTTTTTAAGATATTTTTATTTAAGAGAGAGAGCGAGAGGGAGGGAGGGAGATAATTGGAGTGCCAAGGCCTCTAGCCACTGCAATCCACTCCAGATGCATGTGCCACCTTGTGTGCATGTGCAACCTTGTGCATGCATCACCTCATGCATCTGGCTTACATGGGTCCTTAAGCACAACTGGAGGGGTGGAGTTACCCAAGCAATTTAGAGCCTAGAGTCCCCAGGGCTCACAAGTAAAGAGATTGCTTTAATTCTCAGAAGAGATTTTGAACTCTTAAACAGTGTTGGAACAGATAGAGACTATAGGAACTGTTGAGATTGTTTGGACCAGATGCAATTTGCATCATGAGATGGTCATGAGTATATGGATCAAGGGTGCAATGTGGTGGGTTGAATAAAATGTCCCGTGTAGGCTCATGTGTTCTGAACACTTGATCCTCAGTGTGGTAGTTTGAATGTGATAATGTAAATGTATGGCTCCATAGACTCGGATGTTTTATTAAAATTGAGTTTGCAACTTCAGCTTCTAGCAGGCAGATTCCTGCTACAGGGAATGGGGGCAGCATGTCACTGGAAGTGGATCTGAATTCCAGCCTAGAAGTGTGATGAAACCTTTTGAGCTCTGGTTGTTTTTGCTTGCTTGTGGTGCTGGCTGTTGTTGGTTCTTCTGCTTGTTATCTGTGAAAGAGAGCCATCTTCTTATCTTCTTCTACCCTTGATAGAACTTATGGATGGATCTGTAAAATTGAAATAATCCCGTTCCTTCCATAACCTATGTCTGGTTGGATGTTCAACCCAGCAACATAGAGTTACTATACTCAGCTGGTGACAATTTAGGAAAGTTGCAGAGTCTTTGGGAGGTAGAGCCTTGCTGGAAAAGGTATGCTACTGGGTCAGGCTTGGGGGTAATATAGCCAGTACACAGACTACTTCCCCGCCCCCCCCCCCGCCCCGCTGATGTGACACAATGCCATACTCCACTTACCCTGCCATGATGAAACTTCCCCTTAAATCTATAAAGGCTGAAACATACCCTTTCCTTCCATAAGCTTCTTTGGGTTGGGTATCTTGTCCAGCAATGAGACGGTAACTGCAATAACTAGTCAAATAAATTTTTCCCAGTGATGTTCCATGTTCCTAAGAAATAGTTCACACAGGGGCTGGGGTGATGGCTCAGTTGGTAAAGTACTTGTCACACAAGCATGAGGAATTGAGTTTGGATCCCCAGAAAACATAGAAATCTGGGTACAGTAGCTTATGTCTGTAATCTTAATGTTCTTATGGTGAGAAGAAGATAGAGACAGGAAAACCATCCCCTCCCCACAAAGCTTGTGGGCCATCTGGCCTGCTTACCCACTGATGACTAAGGTGGAAGGTGAAGACTGACACATATGCCACACATGCACTCACATATGCAAATGTGGACATACATAAAAATATCACACATACACAGATTTTTAGAAAAGAAATAAGCTACATAGTTGCAAGAATATTCACACTTCCGTCCACTGATGCAGCTTCTCCTGCATTTCTCTTCCTCTCCTGGTTTGCAAGGCTAATGCCATCATTACAGAGTGATGGCTTGTGTGTGTTGCAATGAATGGGGAGATGCCTCCTCCTGTTTCCCTCTAACCCCAATTGCACTGCTCCCAAGGAGAAGAATTTGCACCAGGGCACTGGTGGAGCAAGCCATCAGTGTTTATCTCTTGCAGGTGAGTAAGCAAAAGCGGAGTATCCCTCCCAGAGTGGAGAGCAGACACAGCCAAGCCCTCACAGCTAACATCTAAGGCCTGGTCTGCCATTTGTTCTCCATTTGCTGACCTCTGGGGTGATCTGGAGTTTTCTCCTTCCTGACATATGTAGAGGCTTTCTTAGAAGCCTTCCTTAGCCACAGTTCAGTTATTTACAATTAGATCCATTAGCTGCAAGAATATATATATATATATATATATATATATATATATATATATATATATATATATATACACAGAGAGAGAGAGAGAGAGAGATGTACCCATCCCAAAATGTGGAAAGGCTACTCGAGTAAAGGGTAGCAGTGCCTTGTGTATGCTTAGAAAGAGAGAGGCTTCAAGCGAGCAAGCTGAGGCCTGCCAATGGCAATACCAGTGCCAGCTTGTTTATTTTTCCCAGGGCCTGTCCTTCCTGGTTAGCTTGGCTGTCTCAGACCTTAGCTGCAGGCCCTTTGATATTCTCCAGTGTTCCTGGCCTCACCAATGAGTCCCATGTTAGTCCCTAACATTTGTTTCAACCCTAACATTTCTTCTCTCAAAGATATGCAACCCAATTCATTACAGCATGGGATATCAACCACTTTGGCTACTTTTAGCTAAATAGGATCATCAGCCAGACAAGTCCCTCCCTAGGGTCCATTTTAGGGAGAAACGTGATGTATGGTACCCAAAGCCAGAGAATTCAGGCAATCCAGGGTCCTTTGGTAAAAAGAGGTGCTCACTGTTACCAAAGGTTGGTATCCCTTGGTCACTATTATATGTAAGTTTCAGGGGCTGGAGTTTGAAAGACAGGAATTGTACCAGGAATTTAAATGAACATGAGTCAAATGAAAAGCAAAATAAAACATCCAGAAAGGGGCTATTGGAGCCTTTGGTATTAAATAAAAGCAAATTTTGTTAACTGGGAAGTCCACAAAAGATCTGTCCCATTGATTGACTGTAGCATTTGTTGCCTCATGATCTGGTCTTGGAGAGATGGGTCGATATTTCTGTTGCATAATCATTTGAAGTTCAATCTGGTGAATTCTGGAAGAAACCAATTTGATAAGTGATTAAAGGAAGCAGGGAATGCAAATGTAGAGCAGCATAAGGAATCAGATTAGAGGGGCTGATGGGAATAATCAAGAAATGTTTTCCTGGTGTGACTCAGGTAAGGGTGGCCATAAGTATTATTGAGACATCTCCCACGAGCATAATTTCAAAGTAGGAGCTATGTATTTACTTATCTGAAGTTGACCCTTGGTGGACCTTTATGAAGAGAAAATGTAGTCTTCAATTGGTCTATTGTTCCACTGGGGCTCTCTTGCTTCTTATTTTCAGTGCTTTCTGGAAAATAAGATTTAATCCTGAGCAGGCGAATCCAGTTAGTTATTACCTGGAGTTTGAGAGCCAGCTGAATACTGTCCTTTTTTTGCATTGGCTGAAGCTTGTCATCTGAATGACTATCATATATCTTTAGGGCCTAGCTGAACCAGGTCATGGTAAAAAGCCCATTTGGGACTGGTAGGGTATTTTCTTATTATTCTTACGCTTTTCTGTTGGGTGCTAAAGACCTTACAGGTGACAAAAATTTAAACTTTTTTTTTCTCTGCTAAAATCAGTTGAGACTCTGTAGGGTTACTCTCTTACAAACCTAGGTGGCTCCCCATGATGGCATCTGCAAGGCTGGGTCAAGGTCTGCTGTCTGTGGTTGAAACATCTCTTGCCTGAGAGGCAAGGTCACTGAGAAAGCAAGCTGGTGCGGAGCAGAAAACCTTCTCCCTGTAGACCAGCCAACTGAAAGCTGGAAAAAGCTGTACTGCATGCAGCATATGGGAGACAGAAGTCATCAGCAGTGAAAACAGTGGACGCTGAATATTCAAGTTTGGCCAGACGGGTCCAATGACTGAACGGGTGCAATAGTGGCTTGTCTACTCTTGGGGTAACCAACTGCTCCATAATTGGACTGAAGGCCCTCTCTATGGGAGGGAATACATACCTGGTACTGAAAAACCTAAGCAAAAGTCTATGGCAGGTGAGGTCATGAGCCTTAGGGGTATAAAGCCTGCTCTTGTCTGACGAAATGTATATATTATTCCCACCAAGCTGCCCTGAAAATACTACACTTCATGTTCATATTCACATATTAACGCTACTCTCACTTCTGGTTAGAGAAGCTTCTCTTTTCAGATGGCGATGACCACTGGGATGACCCAAAAGGCAACATAGTGCTGAGAAGAAGGAATGGAGGAGTGCCCAGCACTGAAACACCTCTGTCACACCCTCCAAGGCTCAGGGACCATTGCGGAAGAGGGGGCGGATAGAATGGAAGAGCCAAAGGAAGGGTCCTTACAATGCAACTGCCCAGACAGAAATTGGCCTCTATATCCATGACCTTGCAGTGCCTAGCAATACCTCCGCAAGACCCTCAAAATAGAAGAAAAAGATGATGACATCAAATTAAGACAGAGACTAATGGAGAGAGGGAGGGGATATGATGGAGATTGGACTTCTAAAGTGGAATGGGAAGAGGGGAGGGAAATATCAGGTGTTTTTTTTGTACATAAGTATAAAAGTTGTCAATAAAAAATAATAATTAAAAAAAAACAGAAGGAAGGCTATGGTGGGGGAAAGCACAAGGAGGAGGAGAGGGAAGAGGAGAGAGGAAAAAAAATTGAAATACAACATAATGAAACCCAATTCTTTGTATACTAAAAAAAATAAACAATTTGTGGGGGCTGGAGGAATGGCTTAGCAGTTAAGGTGCTCACTTGCAAAGCCTAAGGACCCATGTTTGATTCCCCGGGACCCAGATGCACAAGGTGGCACATGCTTCTGGAGTTTGTTTGCAGCACCAGAAAGAAGCCCGTGGTGCACCCATTCTCTCTCTCAAATAAATAATTTTTTTAAATATACAATTTTTGAAAGGGGTAAAAGTTACAATAGACTCCAATGAAATCTATAATATTGTTAAGGAATTCTTTGCAAACATATTGCAAAAATCTGTAAAACCTAGAAGAAATGGATAAATTTCTAAATGTATATGGTCTACCTAAATTAAAGCCAGATGATATAAATTATATATATATATATATATAAAATTTATAACAATAATTACAAATAATGAGATTGAAACAGTAATTAAAAGTTTCCCTGCAGAGAAAAAGCCCAGGACTGGATGAGTTTACTGCTGAATTTATAATATTTTTAAAGAAGATCACTCTACAAACTGAAAAGTAAAGAGCACACTATACAGGGTTCATTCTGCAAAGCCATTATTATCCCAATATCAAAACTAGATAAAGACCCAACAACAAAAAGACAATGGGGGCCTGGGGAGATGAGTGGATAAAATGCTTGCTGCACAAGTTTGAAGATCCCCAGCACCCACTAAATGCTGGGTGGGTATGGTGGCTGCCTGTAATGCCAGTGCATGGGAGGTGGAGACAGTGGCTAGCTAGACAAGCTGAGTGGATAAGCTTTGGGCTCAAGTGAGAGATTCTGCCTCAGAAAAATAAGAAGGAGCGCAATAGGAGAGGACACTAAATGCCAACCTCTGGCCTTCACATGCCCAGAAACACACATGTGCACCCACAAATGTATGCCTACATGTGCACAAATATGCATACATGCCACATACATGCATATATACATATATACAAACAAATGGAAAAAATAAAGGACAGACCAATTTCTCTAATAAGCATAGATGCAAAATTTCTTAACAAAATATTTATAAAGCAAATTCAACAACACATAAAGATCATATGTCATGATCAAGAAGCCTTCATCCTAGTGATAAAAGCTGGTTCAACATAATCAATAAACCAATGCATGTGATATACTATATACAGATTTTTTAAATTTATTTTTTATTTATTTATTAGAGACAGAGAGAAAGAGAGAAAGAATAGGTGAGCCAGGGCCTCTAGCCACTGCAAATGAACTCCAGACGCATGTGCATCTGGCTTACATGGGACCTGGAGAATCGCTCCTGGGGCCTTAGGCTTCATAGGCAAGCATCTTAACTGCTAAGCCATCTCTCCAGCCCTATATACAGAATTTTAAGGACAAAAATCACATGATCATATTAATAGATGCAGAAAAGGCATCTGATAAAGTTCAACTTACCTTTATGGTAAATGTTCTGGAGAAATTAGGAATAGATGGAACATATCTCTATAGCCAACGTTATATGAAATGGAGGAAAGCTGAGACCATTTCCTTTAAATCCTGGAACAAGAGGGGTACTTACTGTCACCTCTGTAATTCAGTATAGTGCTCAAAGTCTTGGCAAAGTAATTAAGACAAAAGGAAGAAATTAAAAATTCAAATGGAAGAAGTAGAATTATCCCTCTTAGCAGATGACATGCTTCTATACTTAAAAGACCTTAGAGTCACTACCAAAAATTCTCAGATTTAATATACACCTTTAATAAAATTGCAAAATATGCAGTCAGCACACAAAAATCACAAGCTTTAGTAGGAAAAATATCCATTCATAATAGCTCCAAAAAGAGAAGATAGTTAATAATGGAAAGATCTCCCATGGTCCTGAATTAGCAGAATTAATATTGTGAAGATGATTAGATTATCAAAAGTAATTTATATGGCTGTAGAGATGACTCAGTGATTAAGTGTGTTTCCCATGCAAACATGAGGCTCTGAGGGGTCCTGGGACTGCCTGTGTTCAAATCTCCAGGACCCAATTTAAAATAGCTAGGTGTGGCCACATGTGCCTGTAACACCATTGCAGTAGGGGAGCGACAACCTATGAATTCTTGGAGTTTGTAAAATAAAGTCTTAAAAAGCAAACCCCAGGATCAGCAACTCCAGCCTAAAGAGGAAGAGTAAAAAGAGCAATGGAATACTTGATGTTCTGCTCTGACAACGGCAGGGAAGCAACACACACAGGAGAATACATGGAGCACTGCAGGGGTACATACACATGCATACACCACTACACATACATACCACGTCATACACTCACACAAGCAAAAGAAAAAGATTCCATGCAATCAATCACCATCAAAATCCCAATGACTTCATAGAACTAAAAACATACATAAAAATTTATATGGAAACACAACAGACCATGAATAGCTAAAGCAATCCTAAACAGATAAACAAGGCTGAAGGTATAACAATATCTGACTTCAAATTATACTACAGAGTGATAGTGACAAAAACAGCATGGTGCTGGGACAAAAAACACAAGCAGAAGAGTGGGATAGAGTACATGATCCAGATATAAACCCATACCTAATTTTTTGACAAAGGCATCAAAAATATACATTGAAAAAGAGTTTATTCAACAAATGGTGCTGGCAAAACTGGATGTCTCCTATAGAAAAAGAAAATTAGATCCATTTATCATACCCTGCATAAAAATCAATTCAAAATGGATTAAACACCTTAATTTAAAACCTGAAACTGGTAGAGGAACACATAGGTAATACACGTCACGATATAGGCAGCAGCTGGCTGGAGAGATGGCTTAGCCATTAAGGCGCTTGCCTGCAAAGCCAAAGGACCTTGGTTCGATTCCCCAGGATCCACATAACTCAGCTGCACAAGGGGCGCATGCATCTGGAGTTTGTTTTCAGTGGCTGAAGGCCCTGGCATGCCCATTCTCTCTCTCTCTCTCTCTCTCTCTCTCTCTCTCTCTCTCTCTCTCTCTACCAGCCTATTTCTGTATCTCTCTGTCTCTCAAATAAATAAATAAAAATTAAATAAATTTTTGAAAAAGATATAGGCAGCAGCAAGAACTTTCTGAACAGAACTCCAATGAGATATAAACAGCCCCATGAATTGACAAGTGGGATTACTTGAAATTCAAATTTTCTGCATCACAATGAAAACTATCAGCAGAATGAACAGTCTACAGAGTGGGAGAATCTTTTACCAACTATACTTCAGGCAGAGTGAATATCTAGAATGTATAAAGAATGCAAAAAAATAATAAAGACCAAAAAATAAAACTGCCAGTCACTAAATAAGCTAATGAAATGAACAGACAGTTCTCAAAAGAAGGAAAGCAAATGGCCAATAAGTATTTAAAAGTGTACAACATCTTTACCATCAGGGAGATGCAAATCAAGACTACATTGAAATTTCATTTCACCCCAGTTAGAATGGCTCATTACGAAAACAGACAACAAATGTTGGTGAGGGTGTGGGGAAAGAGGAACACTTATTCACTGTTGATGGGAATGTAAAATAATACAGTCATCATCAAAGTCAGTATAGTTTAAAAAATCAAAAATATAGCAACCACATAACCCAGCTATATCCTAGGCAAATACCCAAAGACCTTCATATCCTACAGAGATATTTGCACATGCTTATGATCCACTGCTCTAGTCACAATACTATGGAAAGGCAGATGTTGATCGATAGATGAATAATTAAAAGTTGTTATTATATTTAGTTGCAAGGAAAAATGAAATTTGTAGAAAAATGAATGGAGGTGACCCAGATTCAGAAAGATAAAAATCAGGTTTTCTCTCACATGCAGATCCTAGCTTTTAATATGTATATATGAATATATATTTACATATAGCATATAAATATATAAAATATAATAGACATTTATATATCTAGAACATAATATATATAATTATATAATATATATGTTATATGGGATGAAGTTGAACATTGGCTATAAAATTAGAAAGGAGACCATGAGAGAGGAAAAAGGGGTGTTACAGGCTATGAAGGAGAAACAGGAGTAAGGTAACATTTACAAGCAGTCAAGGACAGAAGCCCAAAGAGGGAACAAGAAGATGCCATTCTGTCTGTCCTAGCAAACCTGGAACTCTTATCTCCAAGATGGCTGCTAGTGACAGGCTCCAGCAGGAACTTCCTGTGGTTTCCTCAGCTCAGCCTCCAGGTCAGCCCCACAGTCCGTCAACCAATCAGGTCTTGGCTCATCCTAGAGCAGTCCCTTGGTCCATGAGCTAATCAAATCTCTCTTTATGCACCTGAGTCTGATAACAAGGCTCACCCTAACTGGATGGCTATCTGTATAAAGGACACTATCCACATGGCCCAGCTCTTTCTTCCCTGTGATCTTGCCTGCGTGAACACACATCTAAGACTATCTCTCCCTTTCTCAGCCAAACTGGGAAGGGAAGAGCACTTCTCTCAACCTGCATATTTTTCTGTCTCCTTTCTATCAATGTCATGCTTTGGGCAATTTTCTCACTTTAATTATGTATAATTTTTCTTTGATGTTTGAGTCCTTCACTATTTCTTAATCCTTTCTGGTCTTTTATTTGAAGGGAAGAAAGGTAATTATGGTTTCCCCTCTCTTCCACCTGGACGACCTAATTGACTGTGTTTCTTTCATCTAAATAGTGGGTAAGGGTCTCTCCTCCCCCTCCCCACCCCGCCTGCTCATTACCTCTTCTGTTCGTTGCACACATGTATTCCATTTCCAGATATCTTTTTCACTCTATGATATTCCTCTAAATTCTGAGCCTACCACATGTGTAATTCCTGTAAACTCTGTGGCTACCATGTGTGTAGTTCCTCTGAATTCTGGGTCTACCATGTGTCCAGTAATTCTCTCGGCTTTGTTAGTTACTCCTTTTTCCCAGTGTCTGAATTTCTCAGTCTCTGTTCTGGTGATTTCCCTCTGTTATCATTCCTTAAGCTTTGAGTGAGTCCATCAGCACTTAATCTCCTCGCTTTCTCCTATGTGGAGGTGCAGGGCTGTGGCTTTTGTGTGTGTTTATTCCAAACCAATTGGCATGGGCTTCAAGATCCTTTCTTCCTCGTGCATGTGTAACTGTTCCAACATTTCCAAGTTACCAGTCTCCCCTAAATAAACTTCACAATTTATAATTTTTCTGTAAGTAAACTTAATAATTCATAATTGCTCTTTCTTCAGTCCATTTTTATCAATTCTTTATTAAAAACAGATAAGGACCCAAAAGTTGAGGTTCATAAATCTAAGCACTCCCCAAGCCACAAAATCTTGCATCAGTGGGAAAGTACTGAGACACACATGATATGAAATGAAAAGGAGATGTAAATGTTCAAGGTTGAGCAGGAAGATGGGAGAGGAGAGGAGGAGAATCAACAAAAACAAATTTTATTGGAAAATTCTTGAATGAAGCAATGCTAATTTTAAAAAATGATGTGTCAATTTTTCCTTGTCCCTAAAAAATACTATATAACAATTATTTATATGATATTACATTGTATATGCAATTTTCAATGATTTAGAGATGATTTAAAGCATACTGGAGGTTACATGGAAATACTTTGCCATTTTGTCAAGTGGCTTGAGCATTTATTGATTTCAGACACCTTATGTATCTAGGACCAACCCCATGGATACTGAGGGACAGCTATGTTATTTCCATCACTAATGTTATATATCTATAAATATGAGTAAATTTATGTCTAAGTATATTTGTGTGTGTGTGTGTGTGTGTGTGTGTGTGTTCCTTACATTCATGGGGTATATATTACAGCTTAGTTGGAGAAAGATGAAGAAAAATCCTTATTGATAGGATAAGTAATTTTCCAAGGACAAGGTTCAAACTATTTAGGAGTAATATCCTACCAGCCCCAGCTAGTAAAGTTATTTGGTTAATTATTTAGAAGTAGGCAGTTATTTGCAAAGTCAAGGAAAGATTTAATGCCACCTTCACTGACCAAGATATGGAGTAAACTCACATACCACTTCCTTTCTCCAGTCCTATTCCACAAAACTTTAGAAGTTTCTGGAGGCTGCAGTGATGCCACGTTACTGATCATAAGGAACATTTGAACCTAAGGTGTCATGAAGTGTGAGGCAACTGCTTTTGAAAAAACATCTGCGCAAATTCTTGAACAGGTCACAGAAGAAGCATTTGAGAATACAATCTCCATGCTGGCAAATACTGAATCTCCAAACATTATTGTCAGACCTTTGGTTAGAAGTTGTCTTTGGTGATCATGTGCCTTCTCTGTTATCCCATTGATTTCCAAACTGATGAATGATTAAAGATCACAAAGTATGGGTTCAGAATGCAGGTCCATTTGAAGGGATCTGAGAATGCTCCAGTGCAGGACTAACAGATAACCTTCTCTTCATTATGCTAATGATGTCTCATAATGGATCTTCAGCTGTCCCCAGTGGACATGCAATACGGATTTATTTCATGTTTCTATGTAGTCTCAGACTAGCCTCCATTAAAGGATGCCCAGCTTATTTCATGTTTCTGTTTTAAGAAATCCCAAGTAAGCTAAAATCACTTTTTGCTATACCTTTTATACCTCATATGTTCTAATTGATTCTTTTGTTTGTTTTGTGTTTTATCTATTTATTCATTTTAAATGAGGACTCACACTGAAGCCTTGATTGACTTGGAACTAGTTAAGTAGAAAAATTGGCCTCCAACTTATGGCCATCCTCCTGCCTCTGCCTGCCAAGTCCTGGAATCACAGGTGTGTAGTGCCAGGCCCAGATGTAGTTTTAAGAGTGGTGAGGTCACTACCAACCATAGTTGCACACCGAGTTGCAAACAAATTTTGCTTCAGGCAGGAACCATAAATTAAAGTAATGATCACTTCAAGATGAAACTTTTTTTCTGTCTCTTAAAATCAGAATGAAAGTAGGTCAATGAATTTGAGGATCTTTTAGAGTCTGTACAGTATTGTATTGTTTGCCAGTACCTAATTTACAATTACAGAGCCCCATGAATATTGAAATGATCCCGCTTCCCATTATAAATGTATGTGGCAGGGTAGTTGTTGATCAGTTTATGAAGTTAATGCAAATGGAACTGTCTTCCTGTCAGCATTTGAAATCTATAATGCAGTCATGTTGTATATTCAGGGACAGGCCATTGACAGTCAATTAACAAGTTTGATTGGTATGTCAACTCATTCTTTTGAATTGTTAATAGTATGTTAATAGCATTCATTTCTTTGTGCAGTCCCATTTGCAGCTTCACAGTTACAGCTATTTTTTATAATTCTGAGTAACCTAAAATAGTGCCTTAATAATAGATTATTAAACACCTGTCTGGTGTAGCTTAGGGAGGTTTTTCCAGACTGGGAGTTTGCAGTGGATCCCTTTGATATTCAAATCAACAAATGATAGCCTTTTTATTCAAAACGTAAATTCTTTTGATGGTTAGCTTGTTAAGAAATATTCAGCTCTAGTCTGACCTGATCTGGTTTCCCATGGAAAAGATCTGATGCCGTTTGAAGGTTCATAAACGGAATGCCAATGACAATTTGTGTTGACGTTCTGCCGCCTCAGCCCTTAGATGCTGCTGGTAGACGTGCTGCCTTAGCCTCACCAAACAATCCTTGCAGGTAAATGATCTGTAGCTTGATCAGATGGTTTCAAAGACAAGAGGGCACTTCTGTGGTCTGGCTTTTTAGGCTTGGAGGGGTACTTAATAAGATGCATCAAAATTGACAGATGAATGTTAAGGCACAGAATGACGGGAGAAGGCAGGAATGTGGGAACATTTCTAAGTGACTAGCATAATACTTCGGGTTTTGAAAACCTTCGAATGTTGATCAAATCTGTTCCCCATAGCAGATTTATTTCTACCTTGGTTCTTGTTATGGTTATTTTGTCTGTGTTCACAGGTTTACTCTCACTTTTCTGGGCAAGCTGATGAGACATTAAATGTATTATTCCCGAATGGTGCTTTGGAATAAGGTTGTGAGCGCATTTGCACAGCCATGTTTTATTCATATAGTTCCTGTACACCAGAATATAAGAATCTGCCATTTCTCTAGCCTAAAAAATTGTCTCTACAAGGATGCAGTAAAAATTTTATTCCTTTCCCTGTTCTTCACTACCCATGGCCCACTGTTTATATTAGTTCCATTGGCAAGTGTTTCTTTTGTAATAATGCGCGGAAGGGGGGACTCCCACTAGTGTTGTTTAGATAGTTGGTTTTTTGTTGTTGTTGTTGTTCCATGTTTCAGTGAATCTGAAAAGTAACTTGCATGTATTTAAATTTTAGAATTAGACAGTTCTTGAAAGTTTGCTATCAAAGATACTTAATAGACTGATATGGAAACTGAAACAAATAGTGAAACCTCTCAGATGGTTGCTGTAGGCCCAGGTCTCTTTATTCTTAATCATACATACACTCTGCTTACTGCCTCAAAAGCACATGGAAGCTCACTGGAAGGTTGGTACAACTCTAATATACATTTCTCAACTAGATATAGAAAATTACTAAAGTTTTCTAGTGTTATAAAAACTTTAATAGTATACTTTGAGATTAAGGAGTAGACTAGATCCCAGTAAAAAGCTATATATAATGTACATTTATCAATGTGTAACAAAAGTATCTATAACCAAGAGAAAGAAAGAAAATTATTTATTGTCTTCCATAGTTTATTTTTTCATCATGTGCCTTTGGGCAAAGCCATAGATAGCTCCTCTCTCCAGGTGGGAGAAAAGAGGACAAAAATGCAAATGTTGAAATTAGGTGTTACTCTGCTTCTGTAAGTAATCTCTGGCAGAGGTTCTCCAGTGTGTTTCACAAATCACTAGTCCACAAGATGTTGGCCATCAGAAGATCTGATAGCTAGAGAATCAAGACAAATGTGCCCATATTTGAGATTCACATTGTCACAAAGCTTTTTGACAGAGCAAAAGTCAAAAAGTCCTTCAACAAAGAAGCTTGTTTAGCTTGATGTGCCCAGGATTTCTATACTTGATCTTAGCCAAAAGGCCAAGAAGCGATGTGCCCAGGATTGCTAAAATGAATTTGAACACAAGACTTTTATGTGTTTATTTTAAAGCCACTTAATATCTTTTATGACAATGTGGGGAATTTTAGAACACATTTCGACAAATTAATTTTGCTGTACCTCAGTTTCCTCACCTGTAAGTGGAGAAAATAATAGTACTCAACGTTAATACATGTAAAGCACGTAGAAAGGTATTTATGATGTTGTTTCATGTAGGTGCTGCTCTTGATATTACCTATTTCATGAGACCACTACCATTCTTTTGGGTTTATTGGGTTTACTTGTGCAGCAAAGTTTATAAAGTGCAAGGCCTTCAATTAGAACTTGAGATTAATGAATAGGGTAAGGTGTTAAGTGAGGGAAAGCAGATATGGAAGTTAGTTAATCACAGAGTGATGAATGGCACTTTCATAGATAAAAACTAAAGGACTATGGGAGTGCTAAAGACAAAATCTATTGCCACCTCCAGAATACCTAAAAGATTTTGCTTAGACGTTCATAATTCACTGAGTGTTTGGTAAATTGGGAAAGAAGTAGGAAAATTCCAGACAAAGAGAATGACTTTGCTTCCTATGACAAGGTCTAGTGCCCCTTGCGTATAACAGCATGTGGTGGGACATGGGCTGTGAGCAGCAATGCCACCCAGAAGACTGGCAAGGCAGAGAGACGCCAAAGCAAAGATCCTGTTTCTAATCTGAGTTTGAGGTTTAATTTTGAGGAAACAAAGTGGATTAAAAAATGTTTATGCATAAGAATGATGTGGACAGCCTTTTACTTTATTTGTTTTTTTGTTTTTTTTTTGTTTTTAAATTTTATTTATTCTTATGTATATTATTCTGGTTTTACATTCATAGTGGTGACTCCATTATCCCCCTCCCTGTTCTCCCTCTTCCATCGGGACCCTCATCAATGGGGAATGTGGTTCACACATTGTGGGGGTAGTCAGGAGCTATGGGGGATAGGTCAAGTCTCTGTGCATAATGCCCCAACTTGTGGCTCTAACATTCTTTCTGCCCCGTCTTCCGCAAGTGAGTATAGAGAGGAGATGGATAGAAAGAGAGAGAGAGAGGGAGAGAGAAGAGAGAGTAAAGCAGGAGAAAATTAAGGTTGGTCTTCATGGTGTTTTCTCCAGTTTCCTGTGGTTCAAGTGTTCCCTCTGCGGGCCTGCTGAAGGATCAATGTTTTAGCTTGTTGTTCAGAATATAGAGTTTTATGTTATCATTTCCTTTTGGGTCCCTATTTGTATAACCCCCACCTTTACCCTCCCTCCCACCCTCTCGCTCCTTCCCACCATCACCCTCCCTCCATTCCACCCTCCCTATTGTCTGGTCCTCAGAGTACTTACTAGGCTTGGCAGCATCTTGGGTGGATTCAGGTTAGGAGTGACAGATAAACGAGACCTTGCGATGATTATCTTTTTGCGTGTGGGTGAGCTCACTGAGGATGATCTGTTCCATGTTTGACCATTTTTTTTTCAAATTTCATTATTTCATCTTTCCTTACTGCTACATAGAATTCCATAATACAGATATACCACATCTTTGTTATCCATTCATCTAATGATGGACATCTGGGTTGATTCCAGCTCTTTGCTATTATGAATTGAGCAGCTATAAACATGGTTGAGCAAATGTCTCTGATCTAAGGCTTGGAGCCTTTAGGGTAAATGCCCAATAAGGGAATAACTGGATCCGTTGGTAGGTCTATGGTCATCCTTTTCAGGAGTCTCCATATAGCTTTCCATAATGGTTGAACCATTTTACATTACCACCAGCAGTGGAAGCTTGTTCCTATTTCTCCGCAGCCTCACCAGCATTTGTTTTCATTGTTTTTTTAATGTTAGCCATCCTTACTGGGGTAAGGTGGAATCTCATAGTTGTTTTAATTTGCATTTCCCTGATGATTAGGGATGTTGAACATTTTCTTAAATGTGCATTTACTAATTGTATTTCTTCCTCTGAGAACTCCCTGTGCAGTTCTCTGCCCCATTTTGTGAGTGGGTTGTTTGATGATTTATGGTTTAGGTTTTGGAGTTCTTTGTAGGTTCTAGAAATTGGGCCTCTGTCAGTTGTATAGCTGGTGAAAATTCTCTCCCATTCTGTGGGTAATCTGCTGGCTTTGGTTATGGTATGTTTGTCAGTGAAAAAGCTTTTCAGATTCATGAGATCCCACTGATTGAGTGATTGTTTAATTTCCTGAGCTGCTGGGGTTTTGTTCAGGAAGTCTTTTCCCAGTCCTATTTCATGGAAGTTTCCTCCTATTTTTTCTTCCAGTACTAGCAGAGTTTCTGGTTTTATATCTAGGTCTTTTATCCACCTGGACTTGATTTTTGTGGATGGTGAGATGTGTGGATCGAGTTTCATTTTCTTGCATATGGTTGTCCAGTTTGCCAAGCACCATTTGTTGAAGATGCTGTCCTTTTTCCATTCTACATTGGTGGGACCTTTGTCAAATATCAAGTAGCTATAGTTATTTGACCCAAAGTCCGGGTCTTCTATTCTGTTCCATTGGTCTATATTCCTGTTTTTATGCCAGTACCATGTTGTTTTTATTACAATGGCTTTGTAGTATAGCTTTAGATCAGGTATAGTGATGCCTCCAGAGGTGTTTCTTTGGCTGAGGATATGCTTGGATATCCAAGGCCTTCTGCCTTTCCATATGAATTTTGAGATAGTTTTTTCTATCTCAGTGAAGAAAGAAGTTGGGATTTTTATCGGCATTGCATTGAATCCATGTAGTGCTTTTGGTAAGATTACCATTTTCACAATGTTATTTCTACCTATCCAGGAACATGGGAGGTCTTTCCATTTTCATAGGACCTCCTCAATTTCTTTCTTGAGTGTTTTTATGTTTTCATTGTATAGGTCTTTTACTTCCTTGGTTAATGTTATTCCAAGGTATTTTATTTTCTTTGTTGCTATTGAAAATGGGACAATGTTAGTTATTTCTTTTTCTGCATCTTTGTCTTTTGCATACAGAAAGGCTACTGATTTCTGAGCGTTGACCTTACATCCTGCTCCTTTGCTGAAGGTGCTGATCACCTTTAAGAGTTTTGAGATGGAGGTTCTCGGATCACTTATGTATAGAATCATGTCATCTGCAAATAGAACTAAAGAAATCTTGACTGCTAGGTCTACAGAAACAATAGAAAGGAGGTCAGCAGGTAAACATTATGGGAGTATGGACTGAGACTGTGGCAGTGGGAGTGAAGAGAATATGTTGGTTAAAGAGACATTTCTAAGGTGGGATGGACAAGAATCCATGGCAAATTAGTTTGTAGGGAAGATAAAACAATGGATGAACCAGGTTAAGACTAACATATTGTTTGGGATATTACGTGGTAACAAATGGTGATTCAACAGATCTTTGTGAATGAAGACACTGATTTTTCCTAGCAGTTTTATACCAATGACCTTCTCACAGGGGACTAACTGTGTAAGTGTGGATTGCTCAAGACTTATGAAAAATACTGATGATACAAATCAGAAGTGACTATCTCAGGAACTTACAGTAGTAACCTATAAACACATATTAAGAATATATTAAGATAAGCAGGGCATGGTTGTGCATGCCTTTAATTCCAGCACTTGGGAGGCAAAGGTAGGAGGATCTCCATGAGTTTGAGGCCAGCCTGAGACTCCAAAGTGAATTCCAGGTCAGCCTGAGCTATAGTGAGACCATACCCCCACCTCAAAACACACACACACACACACACACACACACACACACACACACACACACGTATATATCTATATATGGCCATATACAAAGTGAAAAAGTGAACATCATGGTGAAAAATTGTTGTCTCATCTCCATACCCACACACCTTAATACATGGTAAATGAAGGGGTAAAACAAATATCCCCTCCATCTTCTGCAGACATGATAGCTTGAGTCTGTGCAAATGAACTAATAACAGACATCAAGGCATATGGATGTATTACACTCATGGAGGCATCACATGAAGTGAGTACCCAATAATCCAGTGAGATTTAAAAGCTTAAATAGCCTGGGGCTAGAGATGTAGTTCAGTGGCAGTATGCTTGCCTAGCATGTGCTAGCTCTCAGCACTGCAGGAAGCTCATAGAGGAGAAAGAAGTGTGGCATGTAAGAAACTTCAGAGGAGAGCCAATGATTTCAACAATAACAGTGAAAATTTGTGACAATGCCTTGGTTCTGGGCATGGTGTCAGCTGCAGTGTTCCTTCCTCTAACAGTAACCCATCTCCCCCTCCCCGGATTGATGACTCACAGATGAATATGTTTGTTCAGTGGTTAGTAGGGTGACTTTAGAGGAAACCCCACCATGCATTTACAGCTTCCTAACCATTTTTATTTTAAGCAATCTGCATGCCAAAACTCCAGTTTGATGCATTATGTTCTGTATCATAATACTGAGCTGAATCATGTCTAACATTTTTATTACATTTATTATTTCAAATGCTTTTCTTCTCTCCATTCCTCCTCAATTTCTACCTTCTTAGGTGATAGATCTCATTTGTCTTTTTATTTTCAGATCCATCCACACCTGATACAGAGTATGTGCTTACTGAATTCTTTGTGTATATAACACATGAAAACATATTACTCTGATTTCACATTGAAAATAAAAAATCAGATAGATTAGTTATAAAATACCATAGAAGAATTTTTGCATAATGTGTTTCAGTGTACCTTTGAAATCTTGAGATTTTTACTGCCTTGCAACATATATTTGATCTGCCACGTTTACGAACATTAATGAAGAAATAAGCCCTAATTCTTCATTTGATGTTCACTAAATGACAGTTTTTCTGGGCAATGCAGCACTTCATATTGTCACAGGGATCATTTAAGCATCTATTCTAATCATAAGCCTCTCTTCTCTTCCTTATTGTAGGGCTCTGAATTGGCATGGCCTTCTCTTTGAAGACATCAGAAGCTCTGGTTTCTGGGATGACAAACTATTAGGTTATATCTTATACAGTTTTATCAGCAGCTGGTTTGTTGCTCTTCCTGTAACTTCATGCTGTGCTTATAAGTGTTTAAATTTACTTTTTATGTTCTGCCAGTTTTCCATTTCCTAATACATCACACAAACAGAAAAGACATTATCAGCTTCAAATT
This sequence comes from Orientallactaga sibirica, assembly GCA_036365145.1. Classification (NCBI taxonomy): domain Eukaryota; kingdom Metazoa; phylum Chordata; class Mammalia; order Rodentia; family Dipodidae; genus Orientallactaga; species Orientallactaga sibirica. The sequence goes on along the minus strand of JAEOAD010000006.1, from coordinate 35,404,824 downwards.
CAGAACTAATATGCTATTTTTAAAGTACTTCTCTCAAATTACTTTCTGCCACCCACTCTATTGAAGCAACACTATGATTATAAATCTCACCTTCAAAGAGAAAAGAAATAAAAAGTAACCCATATAAAGTCCATGGAAGGTCTGGAAAGTTTTAATCATTATTCATTCCATCATAAAGAATTTTACATAAAATAATTTATCCATGCCTGTACTACCCACACAAATGTAGAATTATACTATGTGGCTCAATGTAAGATTTCTTTTATTTTAAGAATGAGAATTTAAGATTTAACAAGGAAATTTCATCACAAAAATTCCGTCCTTATCTATTTTTAATATAAAAATACCCAACTTTTCAATCTAGATTTTTTTCTCTAATCATGTCTGTCCTAATTCTCTGTAATATGCCAGAATTTCATCATGTAACACAATAATTTCATTTTCAAAATGTAAGGTTTATGAGAATATGTTTTGTGAAGGTCAGGATAGGAAGTGTATAGTCCCTGAAAGTACAAAGACCATCCTATTTTTTAGTGAAGAGAATGTATTTTTAATGTGTTCAGCCACTAGACTAACTTTTGTCTTATGGACCAACTCTTTCGCAAGCAATTATAAAATATTCTAAAGGTCTAGCATTATAATTCCATTTTCCTCTGATCCTGTAACCTCTCCATTTTATTTATTGTTAATTCCATTAGTTTAGATGCAATTTTATTAGCAATATTATTAGAACAAAAACAAACTTGCTTAAAACTAAGAAAACCCTAGCCTTTAAATTATGTATCATAATTGGGATTTATATCCATAGCTCCTCAAGAATGGGTAAAATTCCAGTGCTATTAGTATATACTATTTATTTTACAAAACTTTTACCATTTGAATAAGTTGAGATGGTTTGTGACTTACATGGCAGGATAGCATGTATACTTTTAATTACAAATGGACAACACACACACACAGTTACATCACTGACAAACTAGAATTACACTATGTCTTTTTCACAGTTCACCACTAATTCACAAATGCCACCTTTAGAATCTCTGAGATTCTGTTGTCATGCAACTGAGTCTGGGTCTGTGGCTTGACACTATGGGTATATGATAGCAGAAAGAAAATGGTGTATTTAGCCACAAAAATTTGACTGCTTTATCAGAGTCTTATTTCTTGTGCATATGCTCCTTCCCACTCCCACCCCATCTTTGTTCTTTTTCTTTCTTAATTTTTTAAAAATAACTTTTATTTTCATTATTTTTAAACTAGCATAGTGTAACTAGTTAAAAGAACCCAAGGAAGTATTCAAGGGTGCAAAGAGATACAGTGAAGATTGAGAAATTGCATGTCCATTACTTTGCACATATAGATAAATTGTAAGACAGAGACATAGTAAGAAGTCTTCATTGAGTTGTTCTTCTTCCTCCTCCCAACTGAAATGGATTATTATTCCTGAAGTTTATAATAATTATTTGAAGCAAAAGACTTATTTTTAGTAAGCTAAAAAAACTAGATTTATCTTGGGACTTAGTAGAAGTTATTTGGTAGGAAGAAAGTGAGTTTTAGTAATGAAAGCTGGCTGGCCAGGATGTGTGCCACTGTTGGTATATGAAATTACAGCATATCATTCAAACAAAATCATTAATCCAACTTTTATGTCCTTTGCTTAATACAGTGAAAATTGTATTATTTTGTGCTCATTTTATTCTTGCTGGATTAGGTCCTGGGCTATAGCATTAAGATACAGCCAAGTAGATAGAACATTGCAAGATCAATTGTCAAATTGTCAATATGGCGCAATGATCACATCATATTCGAGGAAAGATACTATAAAAGCAGATTCTTATTTCCTTAAATCATCCCTTAATATCCTGGATAATATGTAATGGCTCAATTATCTAAAGAATGTAACTTTGCCTCTTGGTATGGGGAATCAACTGTTGTATTCTTTATCTGAAGCAAACTGGATCAGCCAGGGTTCATTTGTTCTATCATGAAAATCTTGAGGGAAGAAAGTAGAGAAAATCTGATCATATTCTTGTTCTTTGGATTAGCTTTATCTGCTTCAGTCTTTTTCTACAGAACAAGAGTATTTTTAGAGAAAAGATGAATTGTTCTTAGAGAAGGTCTATACAGCCATAAAAGCCAGGTAATAAATTTAGTTTAAAGCATCAACTGCTAAAGTATGTTTGCATAGTAAAGTATGGTCCAGGCCAAAATCCAGGCTCAAACATTTTCTCCTTGTTATCACCTCGTTAAGCTCCCCACTCTGAGCCATGCCTCCTACAGTCACAGGTATGGTGCCACTAATTAAGAAGAAGGGGCTCATTACCAATTCTCATTAACATCAATTGAAGTTTTAAAGCCAAATCCCTGGACTGAAAATTTACCCCCTTAATGTTCAACACAGGTGAACGAATAAAATCATTTAAGTGCCTGTATCATGGGGTAGTGCAAATGCGTTCTCCAAGGATGAACAAATTACTCACTGCAGTCTGGTGATAATCCTAATGCTTGCTCAGTAAAAGGAAGGCAGAGATTTGAAGAAAAAATGCCATTGGATAGGATATTACTAATGGGGAAAGTTAGTGGGGGTGGGAACTAACAGAACGTGTAGCTTATGATGTGGGGATAGGTAATCTCTAGCCAGAGCATATAGAAAACAAAACCAACAAAAGAGTGCTTGAAACCTTGGATGAAAGTTAAATATCCAACAAATATTATTTGGATTAAGAAATGAAGAAATACACACCAGTATGCTATACCCTGCTTGTGCCATTGTTTCTCAAACTCAGCATCAGTTTCAGGGTGTTCTGAATCATATCAACCATTGTCTATAAGCATAAGTTCTTATAGATAGCACTGTAAATTATTTTATTATAGAAGGCTCTTATGTTAAGACACTTCACAATGACAAAAGTTAAAATCTTGATTTGGTTTATCTGACAAAGCTGCTCTGAAAATTAAGCCATAGGGAAACAAGTCTACGGAAAGAGGAAACAACTTTCCTTGGATCCGACAATACTTTCTCTCCTTTAGGAATCCAGAGGTGGTCCAATCTGCATGTTAAATATCTACTTCCAGACAAGTTTCTTTCTTTATGCCAGTGTAAACAACCCAGAAATATTCATCAGACTAATGTTTGCCACCAAACAATATTATATATTTATATTGTATTATATTTATATTAGATCAGTATTTCTGGTTTTACAGAATGATGAGTTACAGGACAGACTATTTTATAAAATGTCCATACTTAAATCACATTAATGATGTGTACCATGACTACATAAGTCCCAAAGTAGTTTTTGGTCATGAATGCCAGATTTCATCATGCTACTACTGTCAATGGCAGTTACAAGATCATAGAACATTGTAGCTTGAAGGAGTCTTCAGAGACAGTTAAATACCATACTTTGCTTTTGAATTTAAAACAATATAAATTGACTTTCTCAAGTCCAAAAGCTCATAAGGCCCTACTTAGAATTTTGGTCTCCTGACCCTCTATCAGCCCTTATATTAATACTTGACTGCAGAAAGCTATTGTACCTTCATTCTTCTATCCCACACTACCATCTTTTGAACTCTAAAGTTATTTAAAATTTGTCATTAATGACAGTAAAAGAAACCCTGGGATAAATATTCTGGATATATGGGAAACTCACTACTTTTACTTAAAATAGGCTTGCTTTACCACCTTATAAGGATTAACTTTCCTTCTTTTCACCTGTGTAGAGATTGAAAGACAGTGATAATAGATGTATAAATGCATCATGGGATGAATAAATTGTGTGAGTTAGAGAAGAGAAAATGAATGTGTTCGTGAAAGAGCGAACACATCAATCAGTGGTTACATGGTGTTTGCACCAGCGTGTCCTGGGGACACCTCACCAATCAATCATTCAGGAAGCTTTCTCTAGCTTTCAGAAGCAGGGAGAGGGGGGAAGATGTGACACTAAAGTGCCATAGCAAAAGCCTAGCATTTAAAAAGGTCATTCATGGGGCTCTCCTACTTCTCAGAAAGGAGAATGGCAGGGAAATGCCTTAGAAAGCCATAATTTAGAATTTCAAATTGGTTGGTTATGAATCATTCTCATTTTACATTGATTCAAAAGCCTTAATTAATATTATTTGGTGCATCTCATTCTTATGTGAGGACAGAAAATTGACATTTTGTATATAGCTTTTGCCTTCAAAGAGTTTAAGAGCTAAAAATGCTCAAAGCTTTCATCATTGTCCTGAATTATAACCCAATATTGTTGTTTTTCTTGGACATTAAACATACAAGCATTTACTGAAAATGTTCTAGTTGAATAAATCATCCATCAAATGGTAATAGGTCTTTTGCAAGATATTGCATTAGCTTCCATCTTGAAGTAGCTCATACCCTGGTGAGGCAAATAAGAATAGCTTATAAATAATTATAATGCAAAATTAACTGGAGTTAAGTGATAGAATTATATAAACAACAGTGTCTATTCCAAATGTTCAAAAAAGATAAGAAAGAGAGCCCCAGAAATAAGAAAAAAAAAAATGTCCAAATTGTCTTGGTACTGAGTGGCAGATCTGGGAATAGGCTCCAGGAATGGTTCTGTTCTCAGTAGTATTGGCTCCCGAAGGTAAAGTATCATTAGCATAGTTAATTAAAGCAGGAAGCATATTGAAATGTCGTAATAAAATGTTGCCCAGTAGTGAAGAAAAGCAGCTACTGCTGGGAAAGTGATTTTGTAAGCAGGAAGTAATTCTTGCCATATAGTATTGACAGCAAGATTTTACTACCCTATAGGCACTCTTTCCAAGCTGGAGATTCAAATGAAGAAACGAAGAGAAATACTATGTAAGGATTACCATCAGGGAAAAATTTTTATAGAAGAAAACCCAAGCATACGAATAATAATCAGGAGTATCCATTCAAACCCAAGAACAGCAGCACCAGTCATTGTGTACAATGTCAAATCTAGGGCATTGAAGATAGTGTGAGGAGTTAGTCTTAAAGTTGAAATAAACAACTTGAGAACTGAACAGGTAGCATTTGAATTCTGCTTCAGCTGTTTGTTAGCTACAAAATTAACTAACATTGCAATAAAAGATGGAGATTACTGCCTTCCTTCACTTTACTCATTTACCCCTATTGAAACAGAGAACAACCATTTCTTTTAAAATATGAGTTTTTACAGCCTGTTATAGACTCTTCTGTTGCTCCAGGTTTGGAGCAAAAATCTATTAAATTCTCATAATGCTTAAATAGTACCATGTACATATGAGGCACTTTAAAAGTGACTATGATTTGAATTTATGGATTATGACAAAAAACTGATGGGACTTAAGGTGACATGAACAATCTGTAAATCCTCACCAGCCATCTCAGTTTGAATTGCATCACCATGGATCAAAATTAACATTCAGCCCATAGATAATCCTTTAATCTCATGATTTTTTCTATGACAACCATCAATTATAATAATAGCTGACATTAATTAAAAGTTAAACTAAGGGCTAGAAAGATGGCTTAGTGGTTAAGGCACTTGCCAGCAAAGCCAAAGCACCCAGGTTCAATTCCCCAGTACCCACATAAAGTTAGATGCACAAGGTGGCACACACTTCTGAAGTTTGTTTGCAGTGGCTAGAGGTCCTGCACCAATTCTCTCCCTCTGTCTCCTTCCCCCCCCCATTCTCTCTCTCTTTTCTCTCTCAAATAACTAAATAAAATATTTAATAGTTAACTAAAGCTTTTCTAAGCAATACCTGACACAATAATATTCATATCAACCTGCACCAAAGATACTGTCAACTCATGTGTTTTTGTTTGAGACATAATCTTAATAAGTATTTGGGACTGACTAGAAACTCTTTACATAGTCCAAGCTGGATACAAGCCTATGGTCCACTTGCCTTGGCTTCCCAAATGCTGGAATTATAAATATGAACCATCAACTGTATCTGATAGCCTCATATTTTATATATAGTCGTCCCTCATTATCAGGGGTGATTGGTTCTAGGAATGGTCCTTTGGATACCCAAGTCCCTTATATGAAATGCTGCAGTATTTGGATAAAGCCTGGGGACATCCTCCTTAATAATCCCCACTTATACTACTTAATACTGTGCGTGCAATTAAAATTGTTATGCTGTATTATTTAGGGAATAATGACAAGGAAAATGTGTCCATGTCAGGTACAGACACAGTATTTTTCTGATGGATTTGATCCATAGTTGGTTAAATCTAATGATGCATGATCACAGATACTGAGGGTTGATTGCATATCATTGAAATTATTCTTCAAAAGCTGTTGACTAGTTACTAGATGGGCTAAAGTCACAATGCTTGTAAGTAGAAAAATGTCTGGATTTTGACTCGGGTCTAACCTCAAAGCCTATATGGTGTTGCTGTGGTTATTATTATTGTTATTATTGTATTTTCAACATTACAGGTCTTTTATTGAATACCTTAATAATTGTATTTTATTGGAAAAAATAGTATCAAATTATGAAAATCAGAGGTGATTATGATGCAGCATTTCATGTGAAACGTTTGACCTCCTAGCTATTTCTTTTCAGAATGCTCAGGTTCATTCTTTCCATAGCTGACCAGAAGATATAATTTGGGTAGGCCTTTCACATCTACCCATTGATGTACAGACTATATTAAGGGTATCACAAAAAGCAATGTGAAAATGTTCTAACCCTGAGGATGCTGAGTAATTAAACAACTCCCAGAGTATACTATTGAATTAAAGCAGATACACCTACTGTGGATTAGCTAAACATATCAAATTATACTATCTTATAGCTCTCCAGAAGGGAGGTAAATTGCTACTGTGGTGGTTTGATTCAGGTGTCCCCCATAAACTTAGGTTTGTGAATGCAAGGTTCCCAGATGATGGAGATTTGGGAATTAATGCCTCCTGGAGGCAGTGTTTTGTTGGAGGCGGGCTTATGGACTTTATAGCCAGTTTTCCCTTGCCAGTGTTTGGTATACTCTCCTGCTGTTATCCACCTGATATTGGCCAGGAAGCAATGTCCACCCTCTGCTTATGCCATCATTTTACCTTGCCATCCTGGAGCTTCCCCTTGAGCCTGTAAGCCAAAATAAATCCTTTTATCCCCCCAAAGCTGCTGTTACTCAGGTGTTTTCTGCCAGCAATGGGAACCTGACTGCAACAGTAAAGTTGAATACAGAAGAGTGGGATTGTTGCTAGACACCTGACTGTGTGGCTTTGTCCTCTTGGAGCTGATTTTCAAGAGGGATATGGAAGGATTTGAAACTTGGGACAAAGGACATCTTGCAGTTTTGTAAGTACAGTTTGATGGACTATTCTGGTCAGAATTGAAAGACCTGAATGCAGTAAGAATTATGGACTGTGAAGTTTAGCTTATGAAGGTGAGAAAGAGCTTTGTCTGGACTGGTCTAGAAGCAGTTTGTGAGACAGGTTTGTCATTATGCCTATTTCCTGAGAACTTGTGGAGGGTTGCTTTGTATAGAAATGGACTGGTGTGCCCAGAGGGATATGGCACAGAAATGAAATCTTAGGGCTGAAACTTCTGCCCATTCAGCTGCAATTATAGGAGAGATTACAACTTTTAAGATTGGGCCAGCTGACCTGCTTTGGGGCAACAGGAAGAATGTAGACTCTTTAGAAGGAGCCTGAAAGCTCAAGGAGTGTCCTGTTCTTCAAAGACTGCTTTATTCCCCCCTGGATTAACAAATTGGCACCCTACCTGGTATTATGTAGTATAAGAAATGCAGGAAAGAGAAGGTTGTTGAATTTTCAATATGGTCTTGTGTTTTGGAAATGGCCATGGGCAGTGTGTAGCAGGTGTTCTGGATTGTTTACATGGAAACTTGATGGAGCTGTGAGGATGAACTGTGGATTGCAGTGGAGACCCAGTGGAGATGCCTGGGACCACAAGATGGCTGCTAAGGAGCACTGTCTGCCCAGATGAAGTTTTCCAGGACTGTGAGTAGCCTAGCAGGAGGAGTGGAATTGGTACTCCAGAGACTTGTTGCTCGTTAAAATTATTGGACTTGGAGATTTGTCACTGACTACAGTTGCTGGACTTGGAGCTACAGAGTTTTGAGTTTGCCCTGTTTAAATCTTGCATTGGTTGACTATTTCTCTATTATGTCCAGTGCCATCTTTTGAGATGTGAGTGTTTATTATGTGCCATTGTTTTTTCTGGGGGGGGGTTGTTTTTTTGGTATTATGGCTTAGTTAAAAAGACCTTGGATTATGGGCATGTTTGAACATCATTGGGATTGATAAAAACTATGGGGACTTCTAAAGTTGGAATGAATGCATTGTATTTTACATAATGGATGGTTATCAGTTTATGAAGTTCAGGGGCGGAATGTGGTGGTTTGATGCGAGTGTCCCCCATAAACTTAGGAGTTCTGAATGCTAGATTCCCAGCTGTTGAAGATATGGTAATTAATGCTCCTGGAAGCAGTGTATTGTTGGGGGCAGGCTTATAGGTTTTATAGACAGTTTCCCTTTGCTAGTGTTTGGCACATTCTTCTGCTGTTGGTGTCCACCAGATGTTGGCAAGGAGGTGATGTCCACCCTCTGCTTGTGCCATCATTTTCCCCTGCCATCATGGAGCTTCCCCTCAAGCCTGGAAGCCAAAGTAAACCCCTTTGCCCCCACAAGCTGCTCTTGGTCAGGTGATTTCTGCCAGCAATGCAAACCTGACTGCAACAGCTACTATAGTATATGAATAATAAAAAAATCTAACCAAAACATGTAATCTTTCCTAACATATGATGAAATATTACAAATTCCTTATGGGAGTCCAGGACCCACAATTATTATGCTATTTCTATGCAACAGATTTCAGCAAAGCTGACTTTGATATTGTTATTTGTTAAACTTATATTGACCTAGAATTCAACTTCATAAAATGAATTATTTTTCCATCAATACTATGATTATGACATAATATGTTTCAACTCACTATACATTTATTAAAACCAATAACATAACATTTTTGCCTGGAAACCTGTGTGGTTGTACAGAAACAGGTTAGAATGCATTTAGTTAGAATGCATTTAGTCCCTTAACTCCATATTCTCACAGGCTAAACTCAGCATATGAGGAGCTATTATCTCAGAACACCATTAGCTACAGTTTTTTTTTTCTTTTTAATTAAGAAAGTATATCACAAGCTGAACTCTGAAGCCACAACCAGTGGCTTCTATGTTGACTATCCTGCAATAACAGTCTACTTTCCTATGACCCACATAGCAAATCTACCATCATGCACATGGCACATTAGAGGAACTGGTAGTTTTGTAAGCAGAGGCCATGGCGTGGAGAAACTCAGATATTTAAGAAATAACCATCCCCTTTACAAAGCTAAAATACAGAAATCAATAGGTTTATGATCTTGAGGTTTTAAAACATTATAAATTCTGGAGAACGTTCAGAGTCAAAACTGAACTCTAGTAGGGAGAGTGTGAAATTACAATACAGCCTGTGATCTTGGGAGCCAACACAGATTAAACAAAGGAGAAACCTGTTTTTATAGGTCTGTGGTTTTTCTTGGACCTATTCTGCTAATTGGTTGACCCTTGTGTGCACACGGAGGAGGCTCCAATTTAGATTTCAGGATGCAGATTTGTATGCAAATGTTTATATGAGGTGCTCAGGACAGCAAAGGGACATGATGCACCTAGAGCCAAAGCTGTTCCACAGGGGAACTCTGAAGTCAACATCACACTGAAAACTGTCAGACTAAGACAAGGGAACTGGGCTTTGCAACCTGTAAAGCAGACAGTCTTTGTGAATCCTCCAGGCTCTCTACTACTACAAGCCAAGGGCCTTTATTAAAATGCACTGAAGACACAGAAGTGGTAAAAAGCGCTACTGAAAGCCAGACATGAGGGTTTATGTCTGGAATCCCAGCACTTGGGAGACAGAGACAGGAGGATCACAAATTCAATTTCATGATGAGCTTCCCAGTGAGACTATCTCAAACACAACAAAACGAACATTTGGGCAGAAGTACCACGAGGGGGCAGATAATATTGTTCCGAGAAGCCACAGGTTGTTATAGGAAAATTCTGGTGCTAGGAATGGAATATCTTTTGGTGAGCTGTTGGTCAGAGAAGCCCCAGGTATACCCAAAACAATGTAGGCTATCACCAATGATGTTGGTTGCTCTTCTGAGCTACATGGTATGTCCAGTTGCTAAAGATACCACATGCTTGCATTGTAAGATACTTGCTGTGGGCTTGTAGGGGGAAGGTCATCAAAAGTCTTAAAAGCAGTGGGTGTACCCTGTGAGCTACACATTCAACCAGTGAGACAAGATGTGCTCACTGGTGGAATAGTGGTGTGACTGGTATGTGGTTAACCTAATGCTCTTTTATTGGACTTGAGGCCCACTCCATGGAAGGAATTTATGCCTGGTACTAAATCCCTTGAGGTTGGAAGGTTCATAGGCCCTAGGAGGGAAGCGACTACTGTTGGTTGGCTAAATAGATATGTTGTACCTATCAAATTACCCTCTAAAGGTTTATGTGTGTCTGCATAGATTAGTGCTGCTCTCACCTTTGGTCAGAGAAGCTTCTTTTTGCAAATGGTGGTGACTCCTGGGGAGATTCAAAACTTATCAAAATGCTAAGAATAAGTGACTGTTGAGAGCTCAATGCTAAACGAGACATCTCTATCATGCCCTTCAAGACTCTTGCCACAGGGGATGAAAAGATTTAAGATGCAGAGGATGGTGAATGGTGCTTTAGGGTACTATCTCCAAACATGAAGTGGCCACTGTGTTCACAAGCTCACAGTGGCTGCCATTGCCTGAATGATATGGGGTTCATCAACATTCCATGATGGATGATGGAGCAACCCCCCAAAAGACATCGAAAATAGAAGAGGGACTAGCAAAGAAGATGGGGTTCAGTAAAAGGGGGAGAGGGAGGGGAAATAAAGAAGAATGGGAAAAGATTATATGTACATGTATGAAAATTGTCAATAAAATGTTGGATAGAAGCCTGCTATTAAAGCACTTGTGTGTGATCTATTCCAGCTTAACTCCCAGATCCCAGACACAGAAGAAGAGCTTGTCCAAAGACCTGGGATTTTCAGGATATCACTGTAGTATAAGTTAATTTCAGGGTATGGATACGGAATAGATAGCTCATCTGATATGCCTTGGCTCAGGGTTCACACAATATCATCAGGTTGTGTTTACCCATCCAGAAAAGACTACCCAGCAGCTTCAATCTTTTCATTGTCATGGCTGTCCAAGCTTTATGGACTCATACCACCAAAAGTAGAAAGAAGGAATCAAAATCTAAATTTTCCCAACAAAAATACTGAACTGCTTGCTTTGACACAGCTTAGATCACATACCTAATCTTATTCAGTTGATGGGGTCATTGAAACACCGTGTGTTCATTGGCTTAAACTTATTACATGCCAATTCCTAAAGCTGGCTCAAAGCCATGAGTAAAATTAATATTATTCATGTGTCCTGGTTTAAACACTCAGGATATTGGAAAAGAAGAAGAAAGTACCTGCTAAGAAAGAAATTGGCCACTAATCTCTTATTCGTACTATAATTTAGATTGATTACATTTTGAACTTAATTCATTTCAGGCTATGGATGTAGCAGTGATTAAGCCAAAGCTATATACCCAATTAGAATTACCAGAATTGGTTGGAGTGAAAGGAGAGAGAAGGAATTCCCAGAAATGAGGCCATGGCATGTAAAGTACAAATATACCCTACCACTATCACCTGTCATCCTACCCTGCAAACAAATAAAGGCAACACGCTTACATACTTCTGTTGGAACACAGATTTGTCTATAAACACAAGTGTTTAATTGGATGTCATAGGAATTTCCTTAGGCTCAATCTGGGGTTGGACAGAAGAAGGAGGCTTCATCTCTTAGTCATATGACTATAACTAACCATGCCTTCATTCATCCACTCAGTAAATATCAAGCATCTAAATATGCCAGGTACTCATCTGTATACTAAAAGAATAGTACTGAATGAAACAGTGTGTGTCTATTGTGTGTGTGTGGGGGGTATGCACAGTAACAAATAGGCAAAGTAGTAAGTAAGATTTCTTTAGAGAAAATGATACATATTATACCAAAACAAAAACCAGAATAGGATTAAGGTTGGGAAAGCAGAGCACTTATTTGAAGAGGGTGTTCAATGGGAGAGTTGATTGACAAGAAGAAGCCATCCATGCACAGATGTAGGGCACTGAAGGGAGCCAGAATATTAGACACAAGGGCAAGAAGCAGGAATATAGGCAGCTTGTTAGAGAGCAGAGGACAAAGGCCAGAGCTGGAGTGTGGTGAGTGACAAGGGGAGAGGTGGATGCTGTCAGACCAGGCACATTGCCACGCCCTGGCATGAGCCCTCTCTATCTGTCCCAGATGGAAGCTAGTGTTCAGCTAGCTGTACACCAGTAGTTCCTGCATTCTTAGTTCCTCCAGTTCCACTCCTAAGAGAGGGAGCAGGGTTCTGGTGGCCACTGTGACAATTTAAAAATCTGACAGACTTGGTGTTTTTTGTTTTTTTTTTTTATTCACATCAGTAATTTTCTTTTTACTAGTTTTGCATTCAAATATTTTTTCAATTTTCTGGCTTTTATTTTAATATACTTATTGAATAGGCTTATAAAATTATTTTTTAAATTATCACGCTTAAAAAATATGACATCTTATATCTCCCTTTCCTAATTAATAAAATAGTATTGATATGGGGGTCTGTGGGGGTCTGGAAAGGTCCTTAAACCCCAAACTTTGAGTTTATGTTTGTATCTGACCAAAGAATTGGGCAAATCAAACTGAGAAGAATAATTGTTAAGTTATTATATTTATTTAGGAAAGTACAAAACCTAGGGAAGGGAAATTGATACCCCCATATGGTCTGAGAGCCCATGTGTAGGCCTGGAAGAAACATGAAAAGAGATTTAGAGAGAAAAGAAAAGAAAGTACAGAGAGCTCCTGCCATGTGGAGGTTAGGAGAGTAGAGAGGGTTAGCCTAGGTGAGCTAAGAGGAGGGGAGTCTTATGAGAACCTGGAGGTTCAGGAGTGATGGTCAGGTAGCCAAGAAAGAGGCTTGTCTGCTGGCTCGTATCTATTTATAACCTTATTGTGGTGGGTTTCACCTTCTGGCTCAGGTAAGCCAGAGAGACAGCTGATAGGTCTGGGCTAGGGGCTGGCTAAGGAAGAGGCCAGCTATGACACCAAGTTCTGGGGGCTGAACTAGACCAATCACGATGTCAGAATTAGGAAAGCCCCAGGAGGGGCTTAGGTTATTTGTGGGGAAAAAAAAAAAAAAAAAAACAGATCTAGGGAAGTCCTTTAGGCAAGTGATAAGGAGATTTCAGCTTTTCTGATCTCTAGCAAAGTGGAGACTGCAAAGGCAATCACTCTTGCCTGGACTTTGGGGGCCCAGTCACCCTAAACTACCTAACAAAGCTACCTGACTGCTTGTTAGTATGGACACATATCCGTGTTTACACATATAACACCTCTTTATTCTTTGTAATGGTTGCATGACTTTTTATTAGTGGATTATGATAATTCATTTCACCAATTGTCTACTGATAGATATGTGGGTTACTTAGAGTTCCTAAGTATTGTGACTGTTTCTACACTATTCCGCATATTTCTTTCCTTCCCTCCTCCTTCCATCACACTCACCAACAAAATTCCAAGCCCAGTTAAAACAAATGTCTTTACACTCTTGTTCAATAATTTATGTAGGATAAATTCTCCATAACGAAATTGCTGAGAGAAAGTATGAGAGTTGGATAAATATTGCTAGACTGCCTATGAAAATGTTGTACCATCCTCCTCTTACACTTGGCCAGTGGCTGGAACCTGTCAATCTTTTCTCATATTTGCAAATCTGATGGAAGAAACATGTCACAGAATTTCTTATTTTATTCATCTACAGACTTGGATTTTTTTTTCTCCTCATTCCTTGAATGCTTTAACTCCAGATTCTCTGCCAATTCCTGGTGATTACAATATCCTTCCAAAGTAGACAAGGTAGTTTTTCCAATGTGATTCTAACCAACTGTTCTTCATCTCAAAACACTGACTCTCCTGGTAATATATTTGAACTTGTCATTACAATAACAGCAAGCCCCCATAATCTCAAGTACCCCATCTGAGAGCCCTGCCCTCCCTACAGGTACTTACAGGGAGACCTCACCTTGTCTTAATTCTTCTCATCTTTCTCTGCTCTTCCCAGGCGCATCAGTGCACTCCATTTCCCCTCTGTCCATCACACTCACCAACAAAGCCTCAACCCAAGTTAAAAGCAGTCCACTCTATATGGACAGCCACAAATGTCAAAACAAGAAAAAAGCCAAGGAAACAGAAATAATTTCCCTCATGCTGACTGCTCTCACTGTAAATTTTTGAATGCTTACCATAACCAAGCACTTTGTGCTGATCCTCCAATCTTATCATTTTCCCAAGTATATACACTCTCTCACCTTCCTTAGTAACTAGTTTAGTTTTTCTTTTCCACCTAGATATGCTTTTCTTTTTCTTCTTATTGGTCTCTGATGATGACCTAATCCATTAAGATAATAGATATCGGGGCTGGAGAGATGGCTTAGCAGTTAGGGCATTTGCCTGCAAAGCCAACGGAACCCAGTTCTACTCTCCAGGACCCATGTAAGCCAGATGCACAAGGGGGCCCATGCATCTGGAGTTCATTTGCAGTGGCTGGAGGCCCTGGTGTGCCCATTCTCTCTCTCTCTCTCTCAAATAAATAAAATATATTTTAAAAAAGATAATAGATGTCACAAAGAAAAACTTCAGCTTGCTTCTTACCCACATTTTATATTCTCTGCCCTCCTGTTGCTGCAGATGAGCTGTTTCTTCACTGATGCAAGGCCAATTTCTAGTCATGGGAACTTGGAGTCATAAATAGGGATGTTGACTTCAGAGTAAGTGAATCTTTGCACATAGGATGGGCAAGGTACAGAGTGCCAGATCTGCCTTCGGTTCTCGCCTATTGACAACAAAGTAAGCAGGATCTGATGGCTCATGTTATCATGGAAGTGCACAAGACCCTATCAGTCATTTTATAAGTTGAGACCTCAAGAAGCAACTGGCTTTTCCAAAGATATATGCATAATTTATACAAAAAACATTGACAATTAGAGGGACTATAGCAGACAATTTAATAGTAGCTTCACCTGTATTTTTCCATATAATTTACTAAAAATTAATAAAAAGAAGTTTAAAAAGTGTGACCCATGTCATCATTAGCCATGGATCAAAGCCATTATCTAAATACATAACCATTTTAACCAAACTGAAATAAAATGGAGTGAATCCACATAGAATTTCTATTTTTGAAAGTGAAGAAAGTTATTTTTAGAAAGTGTATTTTAAAGTGAGTTTTAAAAAATTCATTGAAATGATCCCAGTTTTACCCTCAATTTGAAGGTATATAAATCGGGCTAAATATAGGGCAAAATAGAATATGTTGATTATTCCTTTTAGAAAGACCTGCCCTTTATGGTTTCAGTATAACCTGAAGCTCTGGAATAAAGAATTTCCATCTTGGTCATCTCTATTCTGGTCCCAGAAGGAATAAAGGAGAGCAGGTGAGACTGGTCTGCATGTGTGATTGGCTTGATCATAGGCAGCCAGCAGCCGTGACACACATATGTGGTCAAACCATAGAGACTATGAAAGAAAATGTCTGTACTTTTCTGAAATAGGGAAATTAATGGAAAATAACATTTCTACCCACAAATGTTTCTGTGATACAGCAGGTAAGTGAAGGAGGTGTTATAAAAAGTAGATGCTAGGTGTCCCTTGGACATCTAAGACATAAATCAGTGCATAAACCTACTACACGTATAGAATATGTGCGTAAAAATGATATTATAGTGCTGTGGAAATGGCTTAGCAATTAAGGCATTTGCCTGCAAAGCCCAAGGACCCTGGTTCGATTCCCTGGACCTACTTAAGCCAGATGCACAAAGGGGTGCATGTGTCTGGAGCTTGTTTTCAATAGCTGGAGGCCCTGGCGTGCCCATTCTCTTTCTCTCTGTTTCCCTCTTCCTCTCTCTCTCTCAAATAAATAAGTAATAAAAATTTAAAAACAAAAACAAAGAAAGAAACTGAAAGGAAAACTTATTTAAAAAAAAATGTCTATTAGATACTTTTCTCATTGCTATAACAAAATATTCAATAAAAGCAACTTTTAAAAGGAAGGATTTATTTTGGCCCAAGGAACAATCCACCATGATAGGGAAGGCATGGCCACACTATGCCTACAGTCAGGAAGCAGAAAGATAGGAGTGCAGGTGCTTCCCTCACCTTCTCCTTTTGGTTTGGTACAGGAACCCAGCCCATGGAATGGTGTGACCCACATGTAGGTTAACTCTATCCTCTCAGTTAGATCTCCATTTAGACCTCCCTGGAAACACCCTGACCAACATGCCCACAGGCTTGTCTCCTAGGTGATTCTAAACCCTTCCCCCTTCAACTTGTCAATCAAGGTTAACAATCACTGGGTTGGGGAGATAGCTCAGTGGGTAAGAATGCTTGCCATACAAGCATGAGGGCCCAAGACACCTCACCTCTCCAGCACCATATCAACATCTGGGTGTTGCCACACATGCCTAGAACCCCAGTCCTATGGAGACTGCAGGACAGAAAATTGTTGGAGCTCATAAACATGGTAGCTCTGGGGTCATAGAGCACCTCAGATTCAAGGAAATATGTGATGAGCCATACAAGAAGATGCTTGGGCCACATTCACTACTCAAACCATTCCTTTTCTTCCCCTTCTCCCCTCTGCTCATCTATTTCCTTCCCCAATCTCATTTCTACTTTCATGCTATGTGTATTAATTATTTTCTGTATAAAATTCAGGATCCACAAATGAGATAAAGTATGTGATATTTGTCTTTTTTGGGTTTGAATTATTTTGCTTCCTATCATTAGTTGTATCCATTTTCCTGAAAATTATACAACCTCTTTAAAAAAGTAGAATATTAGAAAAAAATTAAAATTCTAAGAATCACCATTATGGTGATGTATGCCTGTAATCTCAGATACTTGGGTGTCCAATGCAGACCTCACAAGTTTGAGAGCACCTGGGCGACTTAGCAAAGCATTTTCTAAAAATTCAATTCTTAGTACTACAAAGAGAATTCCAATTGCTGAACAAAAGATTAGACATAGTTGAAAGAAAAAAAATTAAAAACTGGAGTATAGAGCTGAAGTCATTACCCAGAATGAAGCATTTGCAAGAAAATGTCATGAACAATTTAAGACAGACAGGTCAAGAGTTTGAAAGACGGCTCTGTGGCATACGTCCCACAGTGCTGTGGAAGAAGACTAAGGAAATGAAGTCAAAGCAGAATTTAAATAGATGATTTTAGGATCTATGAAAAGAATTCTCATGTAAAGCAAGTAAGAAAATTATACTTAGAGAAATCATGTCTTAAAAGCAGAAGAAAAGGTAAGAAAACCTTAAAATAAAATCTTTCTGAAGATACTATACAATGATGAACCTTTCCAAAGGACAATTTTGCAATATTTATTCTGATTTAAATGACCATATCTTTTTAACTTGTGATCCTACCCTTAGCAGTTTATCTAAGGAAACAATTGTCTGATAAGAAGGATTTTAATTTTAGTTTAATTTATGATGATACTTTGCATATAATTTAGCTACTGAGTAGTAGGAATATAATAAGTAATAATTCAGTAGTATCTTTGGATATTATGCTGCATAAGAGAACTATTATATGTATATATGTATGTTTGTTAACAAGGAGAGATTTCAGTAACCAATTTGTAAGTGAATAAAGCATAGCAGAATAGAATTTATCACATAGGTCCATTCATGTAAACTTATATATGTTTCTATTTATGTTTAAGTTGTCTTGTTATATTACTCAATGTGATTGCACATAAATAAAAGAAATTCAATGGCCTGCAGAGATGGCTTAGTGGTTAAGGCATTTACCTTTGAAGCCCAAGGACCCCAGTTTGATTCTCTAAGTCCCACTAAGCCAGACGTACAAGGTGGCACAAGCATCTGGAGTTTATCTGCAATAGCTTGAGGCCCTGGCACACCCATTCTCTCTCTCCCCTCTCTGTCTCTAATAAATAAAAATAAAATCATTAAAAAAAGAAATTCAAAAGGATTTGGAATGGTCTAAAAAATTTAAGGTAGTTATCACTGGATAATGGGATTTTTAGAGAACTTTGGCTTTCCTTGCTAAATATTTTTTTTCTAATTTTCACAAAGTAGAGAAGACTAAGGACATACAATGATTGAGTACAATGTTGACTCTGGATGGGATCCTGGAACAAAATGGGGAACTCAGTGGAGACACTGATAAAATATGAATACTGTCTGGAGTTTATTTACTCGCATGGTGCTTGACAAATGTACCATTGAGATTTTAAGATGTTAACTATAACAGTTACCTTTTCATTGCTGGGACAAAATACCCAACTAGAAGCAGCTTATATAAAGAAAGGGTTTATTTTTTACTTACAGGGTTTTTTTTTTTTTTTTTTTGGTTTTTTGAGGTTGGGTCTTGCTGTATCCCAGGCTGACCTGGAATTCCCTCTGTATTCTCAGGCTGGCCTCGAACTCATGGTGGTCCTCCTACCTCTGCTGAGTACTGGGACTAAAGGTGTATGTCACCATGCCCAGCTTTGGCTTCCAGTTTTGAGGGTAAGTTTCATAATGGTAGGGAAAGCATGGCAGGAGCAGATACACGGTGTCACCTCTCCACAGCAGTAAGGAAAGGGTACAGTAGAGAAATTGAGAAAGTAAGTGCAGCAAGCTGGGCTGGAGAGTAAAAGCCCAAGGCCCTCCCCCCAAAACACACCTTCTTCAGCAAGGCTCTACCATCTGGGGATTAAGTATGAGCCTTAATTATAAACACATGAAGTTATTGGAGTCATTTTACATTCAAGCCATCACATTAACATGGGAAAAACTGGTTAAGGATAACAAGATAGCTCCATATATTCTTTATTACTTTTCAGTATATCTAAAATTATTCCAAAAAACTCTTTGGCCTCTCCCTCTTGGAGAAGCCCAAGTCATATTCTTAGATGTATCTTTCTTCCCAAGGGCCTCTCTTTCTCTTAACCCTTGTGCCCCAAAATCTGTATTAAAATATCTTTAAAACATTTAAAATAAATTAGATCCATTACACACTTTTTGGAATGGCTCAAATCCAAAATACTGACAACACTAAGTATTTCAAGGTTGCCAAGCAAAGAGGGCAGTCATTCAATGCCAAGTATTCCAGCCACTTTGGAAGATACCTTGGCAGTCTCTTCCAAAACTGAATATACTCTTACTATTGGCCCAGAAATTAGACTCCTTGCTACTTAACAAATAAATTGAAAACATTAAATCTACAAATCATACTTATTTATAGAAGCTTTATTAATAATTGCTAAAATTTTTGGAGGAACCAAAATATCCTTTAATAGTTGAGAGAATAAACAAAATACTTCATCTGCCCAATGGGATATATTTCAACACGGACTTGAGCAATCAAGCCATGTAAAGACATGCATGAAATGCATACTGCTCAGTAAACAGACGTCAATATGAAAACACTGCCTGTTGTATGATTCCAACAATATGAATGTTGAGAGAAAGCAAAACTAGAGAGAGAGTGAAAATGTGAGTAGTTGCCAGGAGTTCCCAAGGAAGAACACAGAAGATTTCTAAGATGGTAAACCTTTCCTGCCAGGTATTCTAATGATAGGTGCATATCATTATACATTTATCAGAATTCATGGACTGTTCATCACAAAGTGATCTCTAAGAAACCATAGACTTTAGTAATTAATAGTTCACTGATAGTGCCTCAGCTGTTGTAAAAAACATCCTACACTACTCCAGTATATTAACTGGTGGAAATAAGGAGTAGTGCTTAAGGCAGGATATGAGAATTCAGCATTTTTCATTTCACTTTTCTGTAAAACTATAAAAGGGTACTTCCCTCCCTGACATACATGCACAGAAATAAAGGATTTTGCTAAAGAACTTAAATATAAAAGAAAATTGTGGTAGACAGATACATGATATAGCAAATATAGTAAAATGTTATGGGTTATTGTATATGGAAAGTCACTATAAAACTTTCTAATTGACTCTGTGTTTAGACATTCTTCCTAACAGATATGGAAAATGTCATTGTTGGGAGTATTTGGAGAGGGCTTACCACATCAACGTATGGGGTTTAATTCTGTTCCATTGTGGATTCCTTTTAAGATTCTGTAAAGGAATGTGTAAGTCAATTATACTACTTCAAATGCTAATTTAAATTATGAAACTTATGGTCCCTCTCTTTACAACCTGAAGTCTAGATAAAATTGCCAGCTTGCTTGAGAAATGCCACCAGATAATAGATGTGTGGTCTCATCAGAGAAACATGAGTGAGCTGCTTTGTGGTTTTTCACGAGACACTGATAGCATGGGAGTAGAACGTGAGCATCTATGACCCTGACCCTGCCAGGGTGCTCGTCATGATTTAGCACTGCCTCTATTTACCCTCCTCCAAAATAGTTTCTATTACTTGCTACAGCAATGACAATGATTTAGATTTTGAATGGAGCGTCTTTCTCATTACGAATCTAAATACACAGAATATTTGCTGGTTTTGTCACTGCAGTGTAAAATGGGGTATTAAAAATAGTATGACATATTTGCCTATTTATCTATGAAAAGCCTCATAAAACAGTTAATGCAGATACACAGCTGTTGCTTTTTAACTATTTTTAAAGGAGCCATATCTCCTCTCCTACATAAAACACATGCATTTTTCAGTCAGAGCCAAAGGAGTTGCAAATGCACTCTCAGAGGAAGAGAAGTATAAAAATTTTTAGTTGTTGTGTCCAAATGGTAATTTTTTTTAGCCTAAAATGATAAACTTGTTCCTTTGCCAAGTCAGATAATATACACTGTAAACAGAAAGTAATTCTGGAAGTGCCTACAAATTATGCCTGCATGTCAACATAGAGAATTGTTACCTCCTCTGCAGGGCACATAAAGGAAGGCTGCTTTACATCAGCCACGTTACAGAGCAGCCTGCTTTGCTACTGCACATGCCAGCTTCTCTTGTAATGAACCTTTTCTTTTAAGGGCATTTTTCATATCTTCATTTCTGCTAATAGTAATATCTTTCCTTTTAATCAAGAAGCAACCTTCATGCCTCCAGACTGCTAGCTACTATCTTAGTAATTCATCTTGGTAATTGCCAGAAGAAAGACCAAAACTAAAAAAAAAAAAAAAAAAAAATGCAAAGACAAAAACTATTATGTTAATTTTAACTCAATGATCATATCATGTTCAGTTGACAATCATATAATTCAAATGAGCACCAGACGTTCTTGTTCAGGATCTGAATTATGCTGTTGTTATTTATTTATTTATTTATTTATTTGTTTGTTTGTTTGTTTGTTTGTTTATGAGAGAGAGAGAGAGAATGGGCATGCCAGGGTCTGTAGTCACTACAAATGAACTCCATAACCATGTGCATCTGGCTTTCGAACCTGATTCCTTAGCCTTCACAGGCAAGCACCTTAACCACTAAGCCATATCTCCATCCCTTGCTGTTGTTTTTTTGTTGCTGTTTTGTTTTTAAAGATTTTAAACATAGCTGAAGCACTGGTGTGGCATTGCACAGTTCTATTTCACAATAAGAGGGTTCTAAAAGAGTTACCCTATATTAAATTAAAAGTTTGCTACTTTGAAGCATTAATCCTGTTAGAAAAGGATGATTTCTGTCTAACTTACCAAGAGGTCTTTATCGCCTTGAGTACTAATTGATTGGGTTCTTGTTAAGGTCAAAAGTACACTTGGCTGACCAGAGGTGGCCAATTAGCAAATTGTCAGCCATGCTTATTTACATTGACTGCACATAATGGTCTTTATTTGACTGTCAAGTCAGAAGGTCACTGGATCTTTTGTGCACTTTACCCTCCAAAAGGGCAGCAGTGACTCAGGCACCAGAATGCATTCATAACAAAGATTTAGCTTATTACTTATTGACTTCAATCACTCTCCAAACAGGTTTCATTCTCCTTGGACAAATGCGCCATTTCATTGTGAAATACTTGAGCTTCAATTGAAATCCAGGGTTGATTGTGTCAGGATTTCTGTTCAGCAAGTAGCTTGCACTTGAAAGTCTAAATAGCTTTTTAAAGAGCTGATCCAATGACTACATCCTTCTGTAATGTAGTCTTCGCCTCCCGCTGTGTGGCTGCTGTCACTGCAGTAAATTGGGCAGCTAGGTGCTGAAATGGCTCTGGGACACCAGTCTCAAAGTGGAGGGGTACAACTACATTTGAGTTTCACTTGAATGAGGTTATTGTTATGTCTTTTAAATACATTCTACTGGCATGGGAGATTGGATATTTGCCACAGAACAAAGGAGAAGTAAACATTCAAGCTTATTCGTGAACTAGTAACTTAAATTTTCTATCTATTTTCCAAGAGATTTTTATCATCATAAAACATCACCTCTAATTTAAATGGTAGTAAGTTAACTAGCTGTATCTGTTAGCATTTTATTTCATTCTAGGAATCCTCTTCTACTTAAATTTAGCATTGCTATCCTGTTCATTTTTTTTTCAAGGTAGGGTCTCACTCTAGCCCAGGCTGACTTGAAATTCACTATGTAGTCTCAGGGTGGCCTCAAACTCATGGCAATTCTCCTTCCTCAGCCTCCTGAGTGCTGGGATTAAAGGCATGTGCCACCACACCTGGCTATCCTTTTCATTTTTATTATTAACTATCACTGATAATTACATAAGTTAGATTTTAAGGAGAAAATAGTTTTGTTTAGCTCATCATTTTTTCAAGATGTGCCTCTAGATCAAACTAGAAAGCAAGAGTTAATTGAAATCTCTCCCTTCACACTCTGCCCTCACTAAACATGCAGCCCATCAAAAGTAACATCCATTAATTCTACTGATTGAATGCCATCCGTTGACACAGGGTCTCCACTTCAGTTCAGGGGTTGGCACATATAAGCACTCAGAAAAAAAATTACTGAGTAAATAAATGAATGATCATAATTAGGTTTCCACTACCTTTAAATATGTGCTTTCATATATTGGTAATTTATATGACATAAGAACTGATTGAATTAACTTTTCACTACTATTAAATTGTCAATTTATACTTTCTCAAGACTTGTAACAAGCAGTCAGACATGTAGCTAAATCAACAGCCCTGACTATGGAAATAGAATGAGAGAGGTGAAGGAAAAACATTACCACTGTAATTCTTAAATAATTAAGCTACCAAGTTGTCAAGAAAATATATACTATCAAACTAGTTGCTTCATTTGGGAATTGTGTGATAATCATATGATTCAACATTACAGATTAGCCAATATTTATCCAATATCTCCTGATGCCATGTATTTTATGTATATTATTCATAATACTCCTGAAAAACTACATAAATGTAGGCATCATAAATATAATTTTGTAGATACAAACTAACTTAGACAGTATCATTCCCAGAAATCTTAATCCTCCAGGAAGGGATGTCTTGGAAGGGAGGGGGGCAATTCCCTTATAAAATGGAAGGACTTTCTTTCCCAGGAATAAGAGATAAAGGTAGTTTGGTATCAGAATGTTTACTCTTAGCCATTGTTATTGAAAATACATAACACACCTTTTGATTCTATAGAAGCCTATAGCTAAGAGATTGTCTTATATAGCATTAGAGACTTTGGACTTTTTAAATGTTGGTACTTTTAAAAGTTGGGGGAAACTTAAAATTAGGTTATATACTTTTTTTTCATTATGAGACAGCCATAAGCCTTTGAGGCCAAGGACAAGATGTTATAACTTCAATATGAAATGTTCAAATGCTTTGTCCTAGTTTATGACACTGTTTAGGAGGTCATGCAGCCTTTAGGAGATGAGGTCTATCTGGTTAAAATAAGTTACTGAGAGAAGGCCTTTGGGAATTATACCTACCCCTGGTCTTGACCTACTGTTTCTGCTTTCTGCTCAGCCAGGATGTGAGCAGCCACCACCTCGTGTCTCTGCTGCCATCGACAGCTGTGCCTGTCACCCTGTCTTCCTTGCACTGATGGACTGCAATCTGCTGAGATGGTGATCCAAATTACCTTTCCTTAAGTTGTTTCTGCCAGGTACTCTGGTCACAGTAGCAAGAAACATACCTAAAATATACATTTTACTCTCTAAAACAGCCAAAATTGATTTATAGTAGAAAATGAGATCGGAGAAGTAAGAGAACATCAGGGCTTGTGCCAAGGCAGGAAGATTGAGTTTGAGGCCAGCCTGGGCGACATAGCAAAAACCCATCTTGAAACTAATTAGCAAACAACAACAACAAAACATAGCGACCAAAATAAAGAATGGATTTGAGGAAGATTTCAAGAGTGTGGCCTGAGCAACAGAAAAAAACAGTAACTGAAAATTATTTCCTATATTCTTTGATCTCTTAATGATTGTGTCAACTTTGCTTATAAAATTGTACTACGATTCTATCTTATAGAAATTCTCAAACCAACCCAGTTCTAACACAGAATGCTCTTGGTAAATTCAGAAGACTAAATCGTTGCAGTAGTTTTCACTTCTGGGAGCAATACCAGCTCTCATATTTAGTGGACAACATAATAATGGAAAGATACCTGGGAAATGTGTCAGAATCAGAAGACAGGGCTCTGCTTAAGCTTTATTATCTCTGCAAAGCTCTGCCAAGACACGGCCCTTATGCAAGGGACCTAGGTGTGAACGTGAATGCTTCCAGTTGCCCTGATATATAGAAGAAGTCTGTCTGGGTGAGATGGACACTAAGGAAGAAATTCCTAGTGTGAAATATATCTGACATCAGAGCCAGGCCAAGCCTAACAATCAATCGGGAGACAAAGGACTGCCCTAGAAGAATGTGTATATGTTTTTTTTTTTTCACTGAACTTATATTCATTCCTTTTTCTTTAGGAAATGCCTAGCTATAGTCTTCAACTACTAACACACATCTAATGGGGAGGCACAGGTGAATACCTGTAAGAGCAATGGGAGGGAATGCATGTAAGTGTAGAGACCTGTGGTGCAACAAAATCCACATCCATGATGCATTACCCTCACGTTACTCCTTCAGTCTCCTTTTGTGAACTTATTTTGCTATGACTGTGAATATCATCACATTCAATCATTTCATATCTTTTCTCTAGATTAGTGAAATGTATAGAAAAGCTTTGAAATGCACATAATTGAACATTTTTCTTGCCTGGAAAAGGGACAGAAGTGTGGCAAACCTTGGGTCAGTGTTGCAAAGAAACCTCTAATTATAAAAGAAGTGTGGGAACCCTGGAGGTAACTCTCAGATAAGAACTGGATGAGCACTGCATAGAGACAGTAGTAAACTCTCAGACATTTATTTACATTTTCATTTTTTTGTGGGAGAAAATGAGTTTCTCTAATACTTTATATACCCATTGCAAAGCAATTCCAGTGTCAAATATAAATTATTTTGTTATGTTTTATTTTGGATAATCATCTTGTTGCCTTGGCATTAGAACAAATTACAATCACTGAACTCCAAAGACTTATCAAGCAGTATGTAACCATTAACATTTGCTATAAAAATTACTGAACAAAACAAAGACTATTGTGTTAAGAAGAATTAACATTTCAGAGCCAGCTGGAGCTAGGTGAAGGTTTTAAGGAGAACACAAGATACTGACTTTCAGGAAGAAAAGAAATGGCATAGCTTGGTAGTGACTTAGGTTCTGACAACAAAGAATATTATTTTAATTGTTTTCATAACTAAACATAATAATATCCTTTGCTCTTTATATTTTAAATTTATTTCCTTATTTATTTATTTAAAAGAGAGAGAGGGAGAAAGGGTGTACCAGGGCTTCTAGCCACAGCTAACAAACTCCAGATGCATGCACCACTATGTGCCTCTGGCTTTCTTTGGATACTGGGGAATTAAACCCCAGGCACTTGGGCTTTGCAGGCAAGTGCCTTAACTATTGACCCATCTCTCTAGCCCTCCTTTGCTCTTTAGCAGAAATTTGTTTTTCCTTCTTTTGGCCTCTCTGTCTTTCTCTCTAGATTTCTTATTCCCTCTCTGGGTCTTTCTCTCTCTCTTCCCTCCCTCTCTTATCTCTGACACTAAGAAAACATTTTTAAAAGAGGAACTGAATAGAAGGGTTTTTTTTTTTTTTTTTTTTTTTTTTTTTTTTTCCAGTGCTGATACCAAGCTCAGAGCCAGATACATGCTAGGTAAATTCCCACCAAGGGTCATGTTCTTTGAAATGACCTTTCCCCTGCATCTCACATCAGAAATTCGGAGTCAACCTTGGGCACTAAGCATTGGGTCAGACTCAACCTCTCTTGCTCTTTTGCTGCAAAGAGCAAACATATTGTCCTGGATAAAAGTTGTTCAGGGCTGGAGAGATGGCTTAGCGGTTAAGGCACTTGCCTGTGAAGCCTAAGGACCCTGGCTGGATTCTCCAGGTCCCATGTAAGCCAGATGCACATGGTGGCGCATGCATCTGGAGTTCATTTGAAGTGGCTAGAGGCCCTGGAGTGCCCATTCTCACTCTCTCTGTCTCTCCCTCTATCTGTCTCTAATAAATAAATTAAATTAAATTAATAACAAAAAGTTGTTCAATGGGCTGGAGGAATGGCTTAGTGGTTAAGGTGTTTGCCTGCAAAGCCAAAAGACTCAGGTTCAATTCCTCAGAACCTATATTAGCCAGATGCACAAGGGGTGCATGCGTCTGGAGTTCTTTTTTCAGTGGTTGGAGGCCCAGGCACGCCCATTCTCTCTTTCTCTCCCACTTTCTCTGCCAAATAACTAACTAACTAACTAACTAACTAAATAAATAAATAAATAAATAAATAAATAAATAAAAGACTCATAAAATCTCATCACAACATGGCTCAGGAAAAATCGTGGAAGAGGTGGCAGAAAGATTGTTAGAGCCATGAGTTGGGTCATTATGCACAGAGTCATTGCCTCTCCTGCATAACTGATGGCTACCCCCATAATGCAAGACCCACATTATCCATGAGGTGAGGACAGGGAGAAGGCTAACGATGGTACTATCATGGCTATATATATATACTATATATATAACTAATAAAAGCTATATTAAAAAAAGTAAAATATAAAAAAATCTTAAAAAAAAAAAAGTCGTTTGAGTTTCCTCCATCATCTCAAGGCTGACTTTTAACACACTTCTAACTACTTTTTCTTGCCATGTGCATAGGAAGTGTTACTTTATTTATTTTTTTGTAAATTCTAATATGACACACAGAAACAGTTGATAATAAACTCAAACCCCTTTCAATAATAAGTAAATAAAAATAAATAAATAAACAAGGGATCCACAGATTCCCTCTGATTTGATGTCAAAAACTGAATTTTGTCTTCATGTTTCTGAGCTGTAAGACTGGTGGGTCTTGCTACCAAAGATCTTTTGGGCTTTTTTTCCCTAAAAGTGCTATTTTGTTCATATTTCAAAACCCTCACAGATATTTTATCATTAATTAGTATTCATATTATGTCTCAAACAATCTGTCCAAGATTCGGAACGTGAACTAGTTGAACAGCTCCTCTGTTTGTTTAGTAATTAGCATGGATGATGCCTGGAAAGATGAAGGCCTTACAAGGGGAGGAGGTGGTCAAGTGTTGGTTAGGTAACTCCCAGAATATTTAAATGCATACCTATTTTGTCAGGCCAAGCATCTTTCCCTAGCCCCCCACACAAAATTATACTTGGCAAACAGGATGGGGAGACACAGGCCTCTTTAAAAATAGAGCCATGCCTCTTTGATTCTCAGCACCCTGGAATTGCTTTTCATCGTGTTAACATGCCACTTGGGAGCTGGCTGGACTCCCTTGTTCAGTGACATATATTTCGTTGTGGTTTTTTTTATATATACCATTTGTTCTATCAACCACAACATGCTTTGAATTTCTCTTAAAATTGAGCATGTATATATAGATTGATCAAAACAATATTTTTAACATTCAAACAATTTAGGATGAGTGTCAGTTGATCTATTATGTTCTTCTCTTCCTCCTCCCCCCTCTTCAGCTGCTAATCTTAGAACTCGTGTGCCAAATTGTGCAAGATATTCTTCCAGTAGCTGCATGTGTGACTCTTTGTGAGCTCTACACACAGTTATGGGGACAGATTTGGAGTTGCATATGGGACTGTCACATGGTTTGATTGCCTTGTCTTCCAGGCACTGAGATTTCTTTTCAGAGGTTTAATATGAAGGAATTTTTAATTATGGTAAAAGTTCAGCAAAGTCTCTATAAAAGAATCTACACACAAGCTGGGGAGGTGGCTCAGAGGCACTTGCTTGCAAAGACTGATGGCCTGGGTTCAATTCCCCAGCACCCATGTAAAGCCTAATGCACAATAGTGCATTCACATGTGATCACAATGTTCTGAGATCAGTTAATCTAAAGTTTCTTTCTAGTCTGGCAGTTTATTTGCATCAGAAAGAGGCACTTTCTTACAGATGGTAGAGCACAGACATACTTTAAGGTTATCTTCTGACCTCCACTCATGCACCATGACACATGTGCCCATACACACATAAACAAATAAAACCTATACACTATGGTAATGGGGAAAGGAAAATTTTCTTAGTGGCCATCATTGTATTTTGTATCTATCCAGACTCAATAGTTCATATTTTATACTTTCCAATAATAAAAAATAGCCAGTTTTATCAGAAATTTTTATGAAAATCAGAAAGTAATTAAGAGTATTTACTATCCTTCTTGCTGTTTAGGAGCAAGATATAGCAAATGTCATGACATAAATAAAAGCAAATACTTTATGAAAAAGATCTCAAATATACACTTATAGAGAGTGACTGCAGGAAAATGTAATCTATCCCTCTGCATAGGAACCAAAAGTTTCATGTTTTAAGGAACAAAACATTTTTAACATAAATACATATTTGAGATAATTCTTCATAAGACTGCATAGGCCAACATCTCCTTTAACTACTAGCTCACTCTGGAGACCCATACAGAACAAAGGCAAGAACTTTCTCCTGATCCTGTTTTGTCTATCAAGAATAATGTCTTAGTACATTAGTACAGTGAGTCAGGACTCTATTCACAGTATTATGTGTTAATTGTGTATACCAAGCAATAATTTCTTATGGACTAGTATGTATGACTATTCTTAAGTTAATTTTACCATATAAAACACATACATTCATCAATTATTTAGAGCTGGTTCATGAGTAAACTCAATCAACTCTTTAAACAATGGGGACAGAATTCTTAATTTTGAAATAATAATTATGGCTATCCTCAATCAATTCCTACTCTAAGGGTAAATTTGTAAGTTTCTAGGCTATTTCATGCCTGCTCTATTCCTTTCAAATCTATTGCAGAACCATTATGTCAAGTTCATTCCCTACAAATTTGAGTCTCATAAAGCCCAATTTACATTTTAAAGAGAATTTTGTTTTTCTTTATTTATTTATAAGCAGAGAGAGAATAGGGGAGGATAATGTGAGCATGGGCTTTCCAGGGCTTCTGGTAACTGAAAACAAACTCCAGATATAATCAACACTTTGTGCATCTTGCTTTATGTGGGTACTGGGGAATTAAACTCAGGCTGGCAGGCTTTATAAGCAAGCACCTTTAACAAGTAATCTATCTCTAAAAAAGAATTTTAGAAAACAGGTATATTCAATTTATTTTGGACCGAGAAGTAAGGCCTGATAGTTTAAGCCTATAATCCCAAGTTCTGGGGAATATGAGGCAGGCAAGACTATTGTAAATTCAAGGTCTGTGGTGCTTTGATTTGGGTGTCCTCCATAAACTTAGGTCTTCTGAATGCTGGGTTCCCAGCTGATGGAGATTTGGGAATTAACACCTCCTACAGGCAGTGTATTGTTGGGGGTGGGCTTATGGGTGTTAAAGCCAGTTTCCCTTTGCCAGTGTTTGGCATACTCTCCTGTTCCTGTTGACCACCTTATGTTGGTCAGAGGGTGATGTCCACCCTCTGTTCATGCCATTGTTTTCCCCTGCCATTATGGAGCTTCCCCTAGAGTCTGTAAGCCAAAATAAACCTCTTCCCCCCGCCCCCCATTCTGAGCTACAGAGTGAATTTGAAAATTTAATCTCAAATACGCGCGCGTGCGTGTGTGTGTGTGTGTGTGTGGTTCTGGCACTGGGTTCAATTCATTGCATTTCTATAAAAAATAATTATTTAAAATTTCTTTAAACAGGCTATTTTCATGGCTCTAGGTTGTTCCTCACAACTGAAAGTGAATATCCTATTGCTGGAGACACCATACATGATGGGTACAGGACATGGAGAGATCAAGCTGAAGCTAAGGTAATAAGCTTCCTTAATGCTGGATAGTTTTCCTAATGCCAGAAGGTGCTGTACAGGCTTCTGGTAGAGAAAAGTCATAAACAATGCCGCACAGTGATGAATCCTGCACTCTACAATATTGTATCCAAGCAAGATGTGCCCTCCAGTACAATATCAGCATGAAAATTACAGGGGTAACCAACAGTTCTATGATTAGATTTGAGGCTCACTCCTAGGAGGAAATACATGCCCAAAACTAAACACCAGGTCAAAAGCCCATGTTTTGGATAATGTAGGCCTGAAGGAAAAACTTATTTTTGCTATATTACCAAATGAGTATGTTGTCAAACTGTGTTCTAAATATTTATCTACGTATCCACAGACAGATCATTTCTGCTCTCAGCCAGTGTTGTTGAAACATTTTCCTTGCAGAGCAAGCAAACACGTGTCTATTCACTTCAGATAGGTCATAGACAATAGAAGAAAACATGATTGCACCAAAATCAGTTTTGGTGAAACAATTGAGTTTACTTACAGAGCAGGATGACAGGTTACTTATAGGAACAATGAGTCCCCCAAACAGCCATGACATCAAGGTGTCATCTCTGCATACATGATGACTTGCATGGAGCTCCCTGTGTCAGGGTGTTTCCCACAGATGTTCCTCACTCATTCTCAGGGTGACAGATACTTACAGAGGAGGCACAAGAAGGACATAGGAAGAGAGAAGGAAGGATAAAAAAATCTTGCATTGGAGCAGGGAAATTGCTCAGTTGATAAAGTGTGTGCAGTGCATGCATGAGGTTTTGAGTTTGGATTCCTAGCAACTAAGTAAATGCCAGGCAGGCATGGCAGCCCACCTGTAATCCCAGCGTTCTGGAGGCAAAGACAGGGGATCCTTGGGCCACCTGGCTAGTTACACCAGCTGAATCAGTGAGCTCTGGGCTCACATGAGAGACTCTGCTTCAGTTAACAAGGTGAACAGCAATGGAGGAAGAAACCCACATTTGACCTCCATATGAACCCACACATATGGGGGGAAACACATACACAAACCACCAAAAAAAGGTAAAAAAGGGAGAAAGTATTGCATTACCTAATATTAAAATATATTATAAGGACACAATTAAAACCATTTTCAGTTGGCAAAGAGCAGACAAGAGTCATTGGTTCATCCTTGAGGTTTTCCTTGAAATTATGTGTATTCATACACAGAGAGATGTTAGCATTTCTTTTGATTGGACAGAAACACAAAGTCATGCTGTCTTCTGTATAAGGAGAAAAGCTTTAATGGAGATCCTTGTTTCCCATCAGTGAGTTTTCCTGATGCTGCACCTGGTACTGAGGGGTCAGTTGGTATGCAGTCTGTGTGAGCGGCCTCTTCATTTATGGTACTTGAGGTTTTCCTCAATGTCATAATATTGGGTATCTTTATCTCTCCAATGACTTCTGAGGCCTGTAAATTCTTATAAAAGATATGGGGCTGGAGAGATGACATAGCAGTAAAGGCACTTACATGCAAAGCCTGAGAACCCATGTTCAATTCTCCAGGACCCACTTAAAATCAGACGCACAAAGTGGCTCATGTGTCTGGAGTCCATTTTCAGAGGCAGAAGTCCCTGGCATCATGCCTATTCTCATTTATTTTTTTCTCTCTCTCTTTTGCCCTCTCATCTCTGCTCACAAATAAATAAAAATATCTACAAGAAAGATGCTTCAATCGATGGAGAAAATATTTCCTGGATTTGTGGTTTATTTAAATTTACTTGTGCTGCGGCTGAAACATTTGATTATTGCACAAATCCACATCCCTCAGTAGCTTTATTTGGTATTCATTGTAAGCTAAAAGTAAAATATTACGAAATTTAAATTAAGATAATCTTAAGTTTTAATACAGAATAAACATACCTATTCATAATGCATAATGCTTCTCAGTAATTCACAAATGTGGATCCTAGTTTAGAACAAGTTTCACCATGGAAACAATTTATCGAATATTTTCAGTGTGGCTAGGAGGTGAAATAAGTGCCAGTCATCTTAATAGAGCTTGGAAAATAAAGATGAAATTAGGCATGCCACGCTCACTCATCTCATAACTAAATGTATTACAAATTACCACATTGAAAAGAAAACCTGAGAATTCCAACTATCAGTACTTAGTTTCCTACTTCATAAATGTCAACTTGGGTATTCTCTTAGAGAAATTTGCTTCAGAATCATCATAGGTCATTACTTTAAGAAGATGATTTTATAGCTAAGAAAAAAATCGTTTTAGAAATATCATTCTGCCAAGTTGCAACTTATAGCTTGTATTATAAATATAAGGAGCTCAGCTAATTTTGCTTTTAACATGATTTGATATTAAAAATTAAATAATCATTTTATAATATATAAAGTAAAATGTATTTTAATTCAGTTACTCATGTCTAAAAGGATATTTGAGAACATTCTTAGTGAGATAATTAATAACCAGAACATATCATAATAAGCTATCATTCTCTTTTGAGATATTTTTGGTACACTTTTCTTTAAAAGTGCTAAAAGACTACAGGACTGACAATATTGCTTAATATACTGATACATTTTAGGATCATAATGTTGGTTGGTAAACTTTAATAAATTGAGTTGACAATTTCAAATTAAGTATCATCTTGTGTTTTTTTTCCTTTCTCCATATCTTGTAAGTGACAATGTCATACAAAATGTATAAAATGTCACATAAAATGGTAGTTTTATGAGTGGTTTTTCTATTCGTATGGGGAATGGAGCCATATGGGTTGTAGTCCATTTGTATTGGATTGGACAGATGGCAATATTGATTGATGGACATATCCCTATATTTATTGTATGATGATATCACAGGGACTCTGACTACTAACTGGAAAACTGGAACTGGAAAACTAAGGACTGTATTGAGTAGCCATCTATTCATTTAATAATTTCAACTTGTGAGTTATCATGAATACATTGTGTGATAGGTACTTCCCTTTCAAAGGCATCATGTTTACTTATCTGACTTTGGGCCAAGATACTACTATGATCTTCAGATTTTAAAGCTGAAACAATATCTGGAGCAGGCAGTGTGTTAAAGATAGGGTGTCAGAAGTGAAAGAAGCAAACATTCTCCTATAATCAAATTGTCCTGTGGGAATCAGGAGGGAAAAGGGTAGTCATGCAAACTCTACATTTTCCTGTTGCATTCCTTTCAATTCTAGCAGGTTTCCCAAATGGTATTATAATATAACTGTTAGCATAAGGACATAATGGTGTGGTTCAGATTTTAATTATGTTTTATTTTCTCAATTTGAAATTAAGTCAATAGAAAAAGGGTTACTGCTGGCTGAATATTCTTTTTTAATTTTTTTATTAGTTATCTATATAATGTGTATACAGCCATGATGGTACCATCTTTAACCTTCTCCCTGCCCTCCCCTCTTGGGCATTGTGGGTCTTTAGCCATCAGTTATGGGGGTTATGTAATGTCTCTGTGCATAATGCCCCCTCTTCCGTGAATTTCCCTTTGGTTGAATATTCTTAATGAAATGTCTTTCCGGTTGTTTGGCATCATTCCCAAATCATGTTAGCACTCATAGAAATAAGCAAAATTAATTGGCAAAAGGGCTTCACTTTTTTTACTGTATATGTTTCTATACTGTTTGATTTAATTAACTTCCATCATCTCAGGTACAATAGAAATTTGTTGAGTGGCTTTATGCTATCTCTCTTGTAGGAACATGGCATCTCCAAGAAAAGTCAGCTGGATAAGCAAAATTTGTGACATAAATCTTATCCTAAAGCACAATTAACTAAAACACAATTTTTGTTTTTTTGGTTTTTTTATTTTTCAGTTTTTCAAGGTAAGGTCTCCCTCTAGCCCAGGCTGACCTGGAATTTGCTATGTAATCTCAGGATGGCCTTGAACTCATGGCAATCCTCCTACCTTTGCCTCCCGAATGCTGGGATTAAAGGCATGTGCTACCACGCCTGGCCTAAAACACAATTTTTTAAATTTAATCAATAATTTTAATTTTTATTAATTTATCTTCAAAATTCTGGATAATATGAAATTCTTGGATCATAAGTTAAATGCTAAGTTAAATAACATGCCTTTATGTTTTATTTTCAGGTCTGCATGGTACTTCTAGATTGGGAGGAGCAGAGTAATATTCAAACTCTATAAAAAAACTTTGAGGGAAAACATCATGTAGTAAGCTACAGTGAAAAGAACTGCTCTTTGGTGATGTATTGTAAAGCATTGCCCCTCCCACCACAGAAATTTACTGGTGTATTCAGGATCCCACAGTGATTAACAATAGAGCTATAACCTGATGGAAATATGTGTAATATGTTCATATATTAAAATTATCAAAAAATGAATAAAAAAGAATTGTGCATTTGCTATAATACAACAAAATTGCTTTATTTTAGAATTTTCTTCTCCCCATCCATGAAATGATATAACAAAATTTAACCAAAGAAAATTCCCAGGACCCAGTTTTTATAGATAGGATGATAGTAATTGATTGTGCCAGTGAAGGAAGAAATTTTGGCATCCTACAGCAGTGTGTATGCCGAAGTTCTTGAACAAAAGCAACTTGTCAGCTGTGATGGATTTAGTACAGGAGAGAATGATGATGTTTGCCAAATGTTCAATCAAAGGGAAAAAAATGTGTTTTTAAATTTTGGCAATTGCCAACAATGAAAGAAAAACTAAATAAAAATTTAAATGTATAATATTGTTATATCTTGAAAAGAAAATGTTAAAGTCAGTCTTCCTTTTTAAAAAAAAATTGGCGGGCTGGAGAGATGGCTTAGGGGTTAAGGCGCCTGCCTCCTAAGCCTAAGAACACTGGCTCCAATCTCCAGGTCCCACGTTTAACCAGATGCAAAGTGACGCAAGGGCACAATGCCACACTTGACCGCAAGGGGGCGCACACATCTGGATTTCGTTGGCAGCAGCTGAGACACTGCTGTCGCGCCCAACTCTGTCTTCCTCTCCCTCTCTCTCTCTCTGTCTCTCTCTCTGTGTCTCTCTCCAAAAAAATAATAAAAAATAAAAAGTTTAAAAAAACATTTGCAAGATTTCCACCAAAAGACTCCTCAAGAGTATGACAATTAATGCAAAAGTAGAATTCTAATGGTACAAAGTGATGATAGCTGACATAAAAGATGTAATGTTCTATTATCAAAAAGCTATTTCCTAGATTCGGTGTCAATATCTACTACTGATTAATTAAAGTGATCAATTATGTTACCAAGACTTTTAAAAAATAATGGCATGGATATACAAAGTGGTAATGTATCTGGAGTTCGTTTGCAGTGGCTAGATGCCCTGGAGCACCCACATTCCCTCTCTTTCTCCCTCCCTTTCTTCCTCCCTCTTAGTGCTTATAAATAAACAAGTAAAATAAAATACCTAAAAAAAATAATGGCATGAACCATGTAGAACTTCCCAATAAATATTAAAGCTGAAATATTCTGACTTCTGTTTATTTCTTCTTAAGGATTGGGTTTATGCCATTTATTTGGTAGCTATCTATTGCTTTGGCTGTGCAATGATTGGAGTTATTAAAATACAGCTCACTTATGATCCATGTTAAGGACATGCACTGCATTCAGATGACGAGGCATCACTAGTCCTTTCATCTCAGAGCAGTGTATTCCATTTCCCTGGGGTTGGGATTAAATTGAGATTTTTTTGTATTCATTTGAAGTAATTGTAATGAGAATATTTAACATGGGTCAAATGGAGAATAGTGGCACCCTGGAAAGGCTTAGAAATAATTTGCCTTTTAATACATTGTTCCACAGTGGGATTGAAAAGATCAACATGCCTTGTTTAAAGACATTATATTGTTCTATTTGTAAATGTAATGAAACCTTTAGCAGAAAAGCAAGCACAAATTGCACAAATTAATTTGGAAAGCAAGAAAGCATCTGAATCAAATAATTAGAGAGTTGAAACATATAAGATGATTTTAACAATCTGGAAAATCAGAGATAGGTATTTTATTGAAAACTTTTGATGTTTTCTTTTTATTCCCATTATGGAAAGTGGGGGGAATTGTATTTCTTTGCCCAACAGACACGGGAAAGCATTGCCCAGAAGAGCTATGTGTGCAGACTTTTCCAGACTCTATTTTCCCCTGAAGCTGTCTTTTTATTTGAGAACTGTAAGTGATTTTTCCTTCTTTCTCCCCCGAAGTGCTCAGGTATATTAGCTCCACTTTCTCTCTCAGGACACTGACTCCGTTAAGGCCAAGAGGAGATAAATCATTTTTTTGTGGGCTGGCTGTTTGTGCCTCCTCTCTTACATTTCAAAAATAATAATAATTGGTAAACTAGACCAGGCTGTGTGTGAAAACTGGCCCACTGCTGAATGACCAGCTACTCAAAATCCACTAAAAACTACATTAGATTGGGCAATATCACCTGATCTGACACATTCTGTAGAAGCGAATGAAAGTGCTAATAAAACCCTTTGAGTTCTAAATGATATTCAGAAGGTGTTTTGTAGCTAAAACTTAACCAGTGATTGCTCTAGGCTAGGTCACACTGCCTGAGAAGAACATAAGTTAGGTCGATGTAACAGGCTAAAATAATGGGCTTCTGCCCTGAGCTGGACTATATTTATGTGAGCACATTCTAACATGGAAGCTTGTTTTCAGTGTTCCAGCCAATCCAGCAATGACTTGAGAAAGAAGAGTTGCCAGCCCTGAGAATTATGAATTATGGGAAAGTCTTAGTTTTCCTCTGGGTAAATTCCTAGTAGTAATGTGGAGGTTCTTCTATTCCCAATACCACTGGGGTTGCATCACTATAGTAACTCTTCACTGTTTAAACTTAGTAAAGACAGTAAGAGCAGAGGTGGTCTTCATCATGTGCTTCAAAGACAGCCACTATGTATTCTGGTCTTCATCATTCCCAAAGACAGCCACTATGTATGAAGAGCAGAGATGGTCCTCATCATACATGCTTCAAAGACAGCACTATGTATGAAGAGTAACTCTTCATCATACATGCTTCAAAGACAGCCACTATGGAAGAGTTAGAGATGGTCCTCATCATACATGCTTCAAAGACAGCCACTATGTATGAAGAGCAGAGATGGTCCTCATCATACATGCTTCAAAGACAGCCACTATGTATGAAGAGCAGAGATGGTCCTCATCATACATG
Organism: Orientallactaga sibirica; assembly: GCA_036365145.1. NCBI lineage: Eukaryota > Metazoa > Chordata > Mammalia > Rodentia > Dipodidae > Orientallactaga > Orientallactaga sibirica. The sequence continues at coordinate 35,367,304 of JAEOAD010000006.1, read as the reverse complement.
CTTCAAAGACAGCCACTATGTATGAAGAGCAGAGATGGTCCTCATCATACATGCTCCAAAGACAGCCACTATGTATGAAGAGCAGAGATGGTCCTCATCAAACTTTGGAATGAAGAAAGAGTGCCTGGCAACAGTGCTACAAAAAGATTATTCTCGAAGTCCTAGATGATTCAGTAGGGGAATGTAATCATAAACCATATATTTGAAAAAACAAACAGGAAAGGGCTAGAGAGATGGCTTAGCAGTTAAGGTATTCACTTGCCTGCAAAGCCTGAGGATCCATGTTCAAATTTCCAGGTCTCACATAGCAGACGAACAAAGTCACACAAGCATGCAAGGTTGCACATGTGCAAAAGAATGGCACACACATTGGAGTTCAATGATAGTGGCTGGAGGCCCTGGCATGCCAATTCTCTCTCTCTCTCTCTCTCATTCCCTCTCATAAAAAAAGGGCCAGTCTGTTGGGCTGGTGTAGCAGACAGCTTCAGGTTCGCTGAGATGAACTTCCAGACCAGGCACAGTTATGGAGGAAGGGATATTATTTATTGAAGTTTACAGATCCAGGGGAAGTTCCATAATGGCAGGAGAAGCGGCCTGCTCTCACAGGACCAGGCAAGAGAGAAAAACCAAGCCACCAGCTACACAGCACACTGAGCAAAACTACAGCCAAAAGAGTCACAGGCACACTTCAGGAACTCCTGCTAGGCACACTTTGCATATCTTTACAATGGAATCTCAAACCCACCACCACACCTTAAGACCAGCCCCCAGTGACATTGCCTCTAGCAAGGTGATTGCATATGCAAGCTATAACTAATAAAACACTGAATATATATTGGGGGACATATATTCAAACTACCATAGCTGGCCTCAAAAAATAAAAATAAAAAATAGGAGAGTAGGTCCTCATTAGCTTCAAATGTATATATAACTCAGGAAATATAATTTTAGGCCTAAAAATTTCTGGAGCTTACTCACCAACTTCAGAACATAACAAATTCAGGTAATGGGTTTGCTGTACCATGGACTTCTTAAACAGTTTCAGAATTCTACATTAAATAAAAGTATACATATTGTGATTAGATCCCAACATAATAAACAAGGTTAATTAACTGAAAAACTCATAAATAATATCTGGATTTGGAGGTGAGGAATGGGAAAATAAATTCATGGGGATAACCCCAATTTTAAAATATCTGGTAATATGCAAAGTACATAAAACCTTTATTTAGAAGAAACTTTAAAATGTTTCTGAGAAAAATATTAGAAGACAAATACATGTCGCAAATAAGCTTCTGAATGACAATAAAAGATGGCAACTGATGTACATGTATAATTTTATATCAGTCAGAATTCTATTAGGATTATTTTCGGAACATGAGAAAATTATTCTAACATGGTGAACATCGAGGCTAGTGAGGTAGTTCAGTGTTAGAGTGACAGGCTTAAGGCCTGGAGTTCATTCCATAGGACCATGAAAATAATTAGACAGACAGATAAAAAGTAGTAAGTAGTTGGGTTCAGAATAGGAAAGGATAATCTTTTGAATATCGAGAGAGGAAATATGATCTATTAAACATGGACTATATACTCTGCATTACAATGTTCACAGTGCTATGACAGTACTGCAGCCAGAATCTATGCTTAGATCAACAGAACAGAGCAAGTAAATACCCAAATTAAATATTTCATATTTATGGAGCAAGCAGAACAAAAGAAGATCCCAATAACAAAATCCATGTTATTCAGTGAAAGACATCTGAAAGTTAGCTAGAATTTAGAATGGGAAAAAAGAGTGGAAGGTGGGACTAATAAATATAATTTTGAAAATTTTTAATTACATAGAAAATCTTATAAAAAGGGAAGATACATGAAAATATTTATCTAGTTTGAACCTAGGTAAGTATAGTTTGTGAGTATACATACACATGAAAGACAAACTGAAAGCAATTATGCCCAAATTATTTAGGTGAGAAAAGAAAAATGTTTGGCTGCTTGCAGGTGATCAGGTTTTTCATCAGAGAGAGAAAGGAGGGTTGGCTCTCAAAATATTTTTCAATCCTTCAATCTCTGGGCATTAGTATAGATGTTACATTTGGGGGATCCAGCTCATGGATGCCTCATGGGGGAGGCCATGACTACTGCCATGAAAAAATAGAAGTGACCCTAGTATTGTTCCTCTCAACTGAGCAACTTGGCTTTTGATTCCTAGAGTGAACAATTCCCTAGAGTCTAGGGGCAGTGACAGTGCAGTGTTGGAGACTCCTCTTACCACAAATTGGGAAAAGATCATGTTTTCTCTTCCGTTATGCCTTGCATAACTCTTGCATCCACAGATCGATGTCCTTCTCTGTATGGAGAGGTGTCTCTTACACAAAGTCAGTTTGTTTTGTGTTGTAAATAGCCCATTCTTTTCTATGACACAGACACTTTGAATAAAAGCTTGGTAACTTGTCAGTCTTGATTTACATAAAAAATAGTACAATGACATGAAAATAATTGGTCTGGAATCAAGAAATTTGGCTGTGTCCTTACTGTTTTTCTCCCAGTCAGAAGTGAAAATGAATGGCAGTTAAATCAATTGTGTCCTCAATTTTTTTTCTTAAGAAATAGTTAAATATTATCTTGTATTCATGACAGTCTTTGATAATATCATTCATTTATTTATTCAACCAAATGCCATTTAATGAAGTCTCATTAAGTTCCTGGAACTATTTAAAGTATTTATTTGGGATTCAGAAATGAGTAAGAGGTTCTTGCTTCTGTGATAGAAGAGTCCTTGTTTTCTTCATGTGGTGGTGAAGGAGATGACTGTCTACAGTGAGATATGTAGTCTGGATACTAGGTTCAGCTTCATAGATATTTAACTTATAAAATCTGTTATATCATTTAGTTAAGAAGGCAACAAATTCTGCTTAAAATAATTTCTGTATTTCAAAGTGTTTAAGAGTGACATCCTGGGTGTATTCATTTACTGTGCTTTCTATATTCAGTTTCCAAGGATGACTTTTGATGAGGTCAGCTGTCTTCCATGATGATTTTTTTAGATTAAGACTTCTGACTCTGTCATGTACCATTGTGTCCTCTGGGAAAAACAACTCATTTTATATCTGGTCACTGGATAAAATTCTAAGATGAACAATGCTACCATGCTCTTGAATCAAAGGATAGAATAAAAGAATAGTTTTCTATGAAAGTTTCTTGATTTGCTTACAACTTTCTGCAAAGACTTTTAAGCAAAGGATTCCACCAATTACATTTGTTGTATGTGTATGTGTGTACATTTTTTCAGGAAGCATATGTTAGTAGGGCTATTAAGCAATTAGCTTCATGCATATAGATAGTTCATTTTGCACCAAACCATATGATGCAAATGGAATTTATAGAAAACCATCTTTCTTGCCAGAAATTGTAGTGAGTTAATTCTCTAGTTTGCAGAAATGTGGTTTAATGTCTGCAATGCATAGCCTTAAAAATTAGGAGCCTAGCATTCTATATGCAATAGCTTAGAAAAGTATATGACATATGCAAAGTCTGCTTTATTCAATGAAGAAACTGGAAAGAGAGAAAAACCCTAGAGTACCTGGTTCATTTTACATATTCATTAAATGTCTGTAAGCTTGCAATAAAATGATGCCAACTGTAATTGCTGTCATATATATCTACATATATGCTGTCACATATATCCACATCTATGTGAGGTCTTATGTCCTTGTCAGATTTGGATCTAAGCTTTTTAGCAGTCTTTGTAAAGGGAAGTGCAGTCAGCAACAGAAAGTGCACTGTCCATGAGACAAAAACAAACTGACTGTTCAGTAGAAGCCCAGCTATTTCTAGGGATTTAATTGCTATTCTTGAATAAAACGAATGATGCTAAAATGTGAGAAAAAGATTAGAAGGCACGTTGACTCTTCACTATCTTTACAGCAAACAGAACAGGGTGCCATGTGGTTCTCTCAAACCAATGCCCAGGAGTAATCACAGAGCCTTTGTGGCGGGAAATACCACAACTACCCATGGTTATCTCTTAATTTAGAAATTTTAAAAATATCTTAGAATTTCTGAAGCGGTAGATATACCTCTTCAGGCATGTCTAGATTTTCAAGGTAAAATAAGATTCATTGCTATCCTCTTAATTTTTAGTCACACTTTACAAACAGAGTATGTCATCATCTTATCTCATTTTTACAGCATTCATATACCTGGCCATTGTCATTAATCAGGTTGTTTTTTTCCCCTTTGCAGGAGGAAAGAATATACTAAAATTCCATGTTATGTCTACTACAAGATATAAAATTCTACATGATTGGCCTTTTGTAAATATTAAGCCAAACCAGTAAATCAAGATGATCAGATTAGCATGTGTTAGCAGGAGCACCCACATGAAGAGAATGTTGACATTCTTTATGAAATCAGCCTTTCCCTTTACCGCGGCCATTTTTATTGTGCATTTCCCTGTTCAGCACTTAGTTCCAATTTTTTAAATGATCCATTTCAACACCAGACAGCAATATTCTTTCAGTCACAGGAGTTTTGGGTTGCATTTTATTGCATTAAAGCTTGCAGAGCTCTGCTGTGAATTATGGCATTATTATTCCTTGTACTTCAGAGGTCTGTGTTCACAAGAATTATGAGTGGGCCTCTGTTTGAGCCTTTGAAGTAAAAAGTCCAATACATTTCGACCTCCCTTAGTAATGATGCTATGGGTTCATTCTATAATTACAATAAGTAAAGAAAACATGGACAAGTCGTTTGAGAATCTCAAAGAAACAATTGATTTAAAGGGATATGTACCCATTTTTGTATGGTAAAGCTTGCAAGTAAACACCAATTTACCGGAAAGTAGCATCCCAGAACTTTTTAGTCAAGACTCAAAATGCCATTATTTCTTAAGAAACAGTGTTATAAATCCAAATCCCTTCACTGTTAATACTACTGTCCCTATCCTTAATGAACATATTGGTGGTATAGAAAGAATGACAAGGATATAAAGAATTTGGCAAACTCATTTTCTTCTTAGTGTATGTGTGTATGCTATGTGTGTTATATGCACACACAGGTGAAATGCGTATTGTTCAGGTAGAAGTGTGCAGAGGCCAGAGAACCTCAGGTGTCCTCTTATGTCACTCATCTGTATGTTTCCTTGAGACAAAGTCTCTCTCTACTCCATGAGAAATCAGTATTTTGTTCAGACTGGCTGAATATTGAGCCCCAGAAACTCTCCAATATCAGCTCCCCACAGGACTGGTATTACCATGTGTAACCATGCCCAGCTATTTACATCAGTGCTGGGAAATCAAACTCATATGTTCTTAGACCCTCATTCTTGCTAGCCAAGTCCTCTTACCCACTAAGCCATCTCCTTCGCCCTGGAAAATCTTCTGTAAATATATTGTCAAGTGTCTTATAAAACAAGCCCAAACATTGTAAAAAGCTACCATTGAATTTCAGAGTCAAGTGATTAACACATTGTTAGAAGAGTATGCTGGAATATATCAATGACCCAGAACTCGGGAGGTGAACTCTTTGTCATTTACTTTTCATCTACCTCCTCTTAACAAAGAAGGAAGTAGGAATACAGCACAGTTTTAGTCAATACTTTGTTAGATTAGGCAATATAGTCTTATTAAGTTTATAATCCGTACCAAAAATCCCTTTGTCACTTATACTAATGAGTAATAAGTATTCAAACATGGAAAATTGCCAGAGCTTAAGGAATTTTTAAAAAGAGGCCTCGTCACTAGATGTGGCAGAGTTAGCAACACTGTAATCTATTTTTACTTGTGACTATTGTACTGGTGATGTTCTTAACATAGTAAAAGACTTTCTTCTTCTCTCCTTTCTTCTTCTTCTTCTTCTTTTTTTTTTTATTTTTTTTTTTTTTTGGTTTTTCAAGGTAGGGTCTCACTCTAGCCCAGGCTGACCTAGAATTCACTATATAGTCTCAGGGTGGCCTCGAACTCACAGTGATCCTCCTATCACTGCCTCCCGAGTGCTGAGATTAAAGGTGTGCATCACCACGCCTGGCCATTTTTTGTATTTTTTAAATTTTTTGTTATATTAAATTTCACATTTGTATCTGAACATCAGTTTATTTTTCTTTTTCACAATTGATCAACACTCTCTACTAAAGGAAGAATATTTCCTTTTTTACCAAACCTCACATTTCTTTCCTGCTCTCATATTTAAAGTATTTAACATCTGCTATAACACTCTACCTGTGAAACTGCCTGCCAGCCCACACTTATAGTTTCTTCTGCCTCTTCCTGGTTTTCTCAGTGACTGCCAAATTTCCACAGGAGCTGAAGTTCTTCAAACACCATAGCAGGGACAGCTGCGAGCCAGCCTGTGGGGACTGCTATGGAGGCCAGGAGACAGGACTCCAAGAGGCTGACCAGCCCAAGTGTTAACCACTCAGTCAGAATAAGGTCAGAAAAAAAAAAAAAAAAAAAACTGGGCATTAATCCTTAAGTTGCCATTCCAAAGAAGTCCAGCAAGAGAATAGCATGACACGGGCACTTGTACCAGCTAGTTGGATATTTTTTAAGTATCTCAAATAATCTCGAGAGTTGGGGGCTTACCCATAAATACCAGCTGAATATCAGATCTTCTTATAACCCATATTAAGAGGTTGAGTGCACATATGCCAAGCAGTTAACTGGACACAAATAGGCATCTTAACCTGCTCTGGAAGTCTCCCTATTCCTCATACTAGAACCTGACCTTCTCCTCTTGGTGGGGTTCAGTACCATCAAGACTGTTGGTATCTGTTTACCTAAATGTATAACTTCAGTTTTGTGTCCTGTATAATGGTAATGTTTGTTTCAATACATTGTTGCCCTGATGTTTAAATAAGGTAGTGCAGGTGAAAACCTTAGTATAGTGCCAAAAATAAAGTTAGTGCTAGACATTTCCTGTTTTACCAGAATCTGAAAATAATGTTTTTTATAATCCTATAAGCAATTGCATAGCCAATTTATATTTGACTACAATGAATGCATATTATACATTGTATTTGAACAAAAAATGACACAAAGCTGTTTATTTAGGGGTATAAGTATGGTTTTTTGCCTTATATACTGTGGGCCTATTTTATGTTCTGATGACTCAAAAGGCTGAGGCTTTAAGCAGCTAGTGTCAGCTAGTGGTTTATGGCTTTTATTTTTAATGAGGAAGAGACATTCTCTTTCTCTGGAAGAAGGGAGACTCTCTGCTGAGCCTCAGGTCTCCTTTGTGCTTTTATATTATATTATACTTATATATATTATATTATATTATATTATATTATAATATAATATATAATATTATACTTTGCTTTGTCTTTGGTTCAAAACCGAGGAACAGGGAATATCTTAAAAGCACCAATGTCAGGGACCGCAGGGTTTTTCATTTCTGGGCAACATGAATGAGAAGACTGTCATAAAAACATGGACTCTTAGGAGGAAGGAAATAAAAATGAATCTTAGGGGACAACATTAGAAAGTGCACAGAAAAACTCAGTTAACAAGTAAATTATTATTTTTTAACAAGGCTTTCTTGTCATCCTCTGGTCGCCATCAGAGTCTTCATGTGAACCGTGTCATGTTAGATGCTCTGAGCAACAGTCATTTTAGAAGAGACTCCTGATGAAGATTGAACATCTAAATAACCATGTGAAGTAAGCACGGTAGCACACCATGTTCTGAGAGCTTGTGTGAGCCACATCCATTTGTTTCCTCCCTGCTTGGTGACTGATCATAGTCACAGTGGGTTTCTGTGTTCTCTTTCTGCACTTCCCAAAGGCTCAGTGTCACTGCCCCATTTACATCTTGGTTTATGTTTATGGACTAATTATTTTTCATATTTTCTTCATCATTTGAGAGGTGGAAAAAAATCCTCATATACATTTAGAAAACTTTTAGTTGATTCTCCAATTTTGGCTGCTAAATTTAGACAAGTACTTTAACCCTGGAGTGTCTTTGCCTCATAAATACAGTATAAATGTGTGTGTGTTTGTGTGTGTCATACATACACACACATGCACATAGATATAGATATATTGTCTTTCTTTGATAGAATCTTGTTGAAAATAGTTCCTCTTGTTCTTTTTCTACAAATATTTTTATTACTGCCAATGAAGAAGAGCCATGGCCATTCATATATGTGGAACACAAATTAGAAGGGATAGAAAATACAAAGTTGAGTTTGGCTATGACAAATTGACTAACAATAATTGCAGATGTTAAACAATGCCTGTGCTCTTAGTTCACTTTTGCTTTGCATGGCTGGCTGTTGATGTGATCTTCTTTGCCTAGGGAAAATTCCTATCACTTCTTAGAAAGCTGAGATAACTTAGTAAAGCCAGTGTCCAGTCTGTGAGTGTCCAGTCTGTTTGTGCAGTGTTCTTACAATAGAAGCATTCTGAAAACATTATTCTTTTATTCTTTGTAATTAAATATTAGTTTGTTTAGGTATTTATTTATTTTGTGTGGGGACACCAAACTCTCTTGCTGCCACTGCAAATGAACCCCCATCCAGCTTTAGGTGAGTGCAGGGGAATTGAACCTGGACCAATGGGCCTTGAAAGCAAACATCTTTATTGCTGAGTCATCTCCCAGCCCATTGTTTTGCTTTGTAATTTAATTTATGCTATTTAAGGCAATATTTTTTTCTATTCAGATATTAGTTATAGAGATTATAAGTATATTTTAATGCAGATTATATTTTCTGTTGTTATTAATATGGAATTTTAGGTATATATGATTAAATATTAATGAATCTGAATGAATTAAATATGTGTGCAACACCTTCTTTTAGATTTATTCAATAATGACTATCATCCAATATGGCACACACACTGAGTTTAAAGCTTTAGTTTATATCTATCTCCACTTCTCTGCTATATCATCTTCCCTTTTACCTTCAAGATGAGAAGTTTCTAGAAAACAACCCTGCCAGGCCTATGATCTTTCTTTATTATCACATAGGTTTGTGGTGTTTTTTTTTAAACATGGTGCATTGGAAAATATTGATGCTCAATAAATGCATAAACAAATGAGAAATGAATGATGACATTGGAGAAGCACACAAATTTTGTGAGAATGTTTTGAATTTCCAAATTCAGTAGTCTTAAATAGTGGCAATTAATATCTGAATCCTAGTATTCATGAAGAAAGAGCAATGAACTCCATAAAGGTCAATATATACATAGACTATCATGCCGCTTACATGGTCTCATATATAGAACCAAGGAAGATGTGGCCACTGAAGATCTCTTCTAGCCCCTAGAATATTCTCACATGGGAGAAGTGATGATTACACATGAAAACACCTGTCACTGGGAGAAGCTGGGATATTTTGCTTTTGAAGAGGGAACAAATGTTCATGATAGCTAGCTCCTTTGCTCCAACCACTGTCCAGGAGCTCTGCCTGCTGCTGCTTCCTGTGGTTTCTCCAGCAGTTCAGGAGCATCAGTTCTTGTTTGTTGTTGTTGTTGTTGTTGTTGTTGTTGTTGTTGTTGTTGCTGTTGTTGTTGGAGGCGAAGGAAGGTTTCCCACAGCTATCAAGTGGAAGTCAAGGTTTTAAACTGGGGCTTTTCAATCCAAAACCTATTCTTTCATACAACAGAGAATATTATGATGTTTTATGTTCCTTTTAAGTCCTTTCTAGAATAAAACAAAGCAGGTGTCAGTTATACAGATTATTTTAATTGCCTTTATTAGCATAGCATTCATTCACTGAAGCCTGGGGTAGGAGAGTCAGGGAAAGTCTTCATAAAGGAAGGCTACAGACTGACTGAGATGAACTTCACTCCATACCCCTGTTCTACCAGTTAGAGATCCTGTGCAAGTTACTTAGCCATTCTAGTCTTTAATTAGATTGTGACATGAGTAGATTCATAGACTTCCCAAGTTATAAGCTTTTAAAAATAGTTATATTTTTATCACTATTGAGATTATGTTTATTCTCTGTGGAGACATGGCTTAAAGAACATTACAACATAACATTGTCTCTAAGCAGGCTTTGGCTGATTTCATAAGAATGTGAATGTAGCTAAGATATGGGTTAGTTGGATATGAAATGCCTTTCACACACAATGAAATATTTTATTATATTTATGTTTTTACTTATTATTTGCTCCAATGAACATGGACTGATAGTGCATCTTAAAATTCATCCACACTTCAAACAAACTTATTTTAATAGGGCGATTACAAAATGGGTATTAAGGAATTTGCAAATATATATGTTGTAAATTATAATGAAGACCACAATAAATGCAAAGAAAAAGTATTATGGAGAAATAATTTCAAGGTTAAGAAATAAGTCCAAGCCTGGTGTGGTGGTAAACACCTATTTGAGGCAAAAGATCATAGGTTCAAGAACCTGCCTCATAAAAACAGTCATTTTTGTGACATTCCTGGGTCTTAAATCAAAAGTAAAAGATAAAGGTGGTTTATTTCTGCAGAGGTATGGTGGTTTAAATGAAAAAGTTTCCCCTTAGCCTCATGTATTTGTGATTTAGCCTCATGATTAACTGCCAGCTCATGGAGTCTTTAGAAGGTGGAACCTTGTTGGAAGGGATGTGCCCCTGGGGAAAGGCCTTGGGGTATTGGACCCCAGTCCTGTTCGCTGCAATAAATAAGCTGACTCTACTACTTCCTTGATGGTGTGATGATGTGGTACCAGCTGTGTGCTCCTGCCATGCTTGTCCTGACATGACTAAACTTCCCCTTGAAACTCTAAACTGGAAATAAACCCCTTCCTCCCATAAGAAGGACTCACTGCTATGGAGTCAAGTTAGAGGAAAGTAGGAGGAGAAAAGACAGAGCCCTTGATTGAGACAATGGTTAGGAAACATGTAATACAGGACTAGGGACTTAAGAGCAAATTATCTGGCAGCTATTAATTTGACTTTTGTCTAAATTAGATAATTTGATCTCTTAGAAGCAAAGTAATGTGAGAAAGATATGAGAAAGCAGAACAAACATCAGCACAGTGATGGACAAATTAAAGCATAGCCTAAACTAAAGCTGGTGAAAATGCTCATTTTAAAAAGTATTTTGTTTATTTATTTATTTGAGACACACAGAGAGAGAATTGGTGTACCAGGGCCTCTAGCCACTGTAAATGACCTCCAGATGTATGCTCCACTTCATGTGTCTTGCTTTATGTAAGAGACAGAGATAGCAACAGGAGCCTCACTGAACTAAAGTGTGATATTTTCAATCAGGGAGGCCTGAGAGATGCATTAAATTACTATTGTAGCAGAGACTGGAGCAATCTGGAATTAGCTATGGATGCTGAGGACTTGAGGTGACAGGGCAGCTTGGTATGTAGCTGTATGTAGTTGTTCTTCAGAAACAAAACAACAATGAATATTATGATTACTGCATAGATAGTGAAGATGAAATTTTCAGGTCATAGCTGCTATCAAATGACAAATTTCACACAAAAAAAGAGTGCACAAAATACAAAAAATCATAGGATCATAAGAAAATGCAGGACCAGACAAAATCATAAATGTTCAATCTACTCATTTTATGAAAGAGAACTGAATTCCAGAAAGGCATGTTCTGCTCACCAGTGAAAAGTATTTAACATTTGAATCTGATCTTCCAGATCCTGAGGTAGCCATAAAGCTAATTAGTTATGCATTTTAGAAGCATCATGTTTAAAATAGGGGTGCAAGCACTTAGGCTACATAAAAGGTGGTGTCAACTTCTTTATATCTTCAAAGAATATCTTGTGGAAAGACAATGCACAAAGTGTGACATCTGTACACTTGAAACCTTTGAGGGATTATTAAATATATTGCCCTGATGATTTATTTAAATTTCTATTCCAGTTACATGTTTAAATTTATGGTATGTTTCACAAGGAATGTCATGATCATTTTTTTTTTCAAATTCTTACTTAAAACTTGCATTTAAATTACTTGTCATTTTAAAACATTTGAGCCAGGCATGGTGGTGTATACCTTAGTCCAACACTCAGAAAGCAGAGGTAGGATGATATCTGTGAATTCAAGGCTAGCCTGAGACTACATAGTGAATTACAGGTCATCCTGGGCTTATGAGATCCTATCTTGAAAAATAAAATAAAATAAAAACTTTAGGGGCTGGAGAAATGGCTTATTGGTTAAGGTACTTGCCTCCAAAGCCAAAGGAACCAGGATATTTGTACTGCTTTATTTTTTCAGTTATTTGTAGATTCTAGATATTAGGTCTTTGATAGTGTCATAGATGGTAAAGATTTTCTTTCATTCTGTGGGTGGTCTGTTGGCTATGTTTATGGTTTGCTTCCATACTTCCTGTAGACAAGCCTTAGGAAACCTATGCGGCCATAAGTTCTCAGCTGGAAATTGCTGGAGGAAAGCAGTGTGTGTGGAGATGTGGAAGCTGCACAGTAAAATGCTGAAGTTATGCCTTGACTGGCCACCCTGTGTGTACTTCAAGGAGAGAATGAGTCTTAGGTGGCCACTGCCATGGCTCTCAGTGTAACCTGAAGACCTAGGTCAGGTTTGCAAAGGCATTACCTAATTGATATGAGCTATGCACACCTTTCAAGACACACAAGTGTTTGCATTAGAGATGTTGTAAAATCTAGTACTTCTTTTTCAATGGAAAATGGATTAAGCATTTCAAGACAAACACAACAACCTTAATATATGGATGAACTTGTTTGAGATCAATTTCTTCATAATGTAATGATTCTCTTGACCTTGGCATTGGGATTTTTATTAAATGGGACAGCACAACTCCTTCTGGAAGGTTTAGCTCTGTCCAGCCTTTAAGGTCAATCCTGTTGCCTTTCTGGAGAAGAGTTTCATAAGAAGCCCAGAACAGCTGGAATATGTCTGCCCCCTCTCCTACTCATGGCTCTTCTAAGAATTTTATTTTTCTTTTATTACGTAACTAACAGCAGTTTTCCTGGATCACTATTACTGTTGATTTTCTAAACATATTCTGTCTCTCAGACTTGGCAGAATGGATCTATTGAAAAACTAAATCTACACTGACTCAACAAACATTTAGAAACATATAGCATCCACTCAGAGAGTAACTAGCTAGTTGTAAGATTCAGGAGATAAATGTATTCGTTCTTACATTTACATCTGTAGCAATCTGTTTAATGGAAAACCCATGAATTTCATTCTGTGGTATATGTTCATTTTTGAGAATGAATTATGGCCTCACAATCTGTCCTGGATCTCCAGTTTAGCAGCTGAGTTCATACTGATATCATCTTATAACAATATTGTAAAACATGAAATTACTAATGTTTAGACCAGGAAGGGATTGTAGTATTAAGGAAAGAATTTTAATAAAGGTCTTTACATACCTTAATTTAATTGAAAATACTATATTTCCAGAAGCATGGTTCTATTTTTACCTTCTACCTAAAGGAGGAAATCCTTGTTTGATAATTTGAAATTACATTCTTTACAACAGAATGTATTGTATAGTTTATATTATAATTGGTGCATTGCTTTGATCCTTACACAGTTCTCTTTTATCATTATATAAAACTCTTTTGAATGTTAAATAGTTCATGATATATCAAGTAGCAATTACTGATTTCATCAGATTCTGGAGCCTCTATTTGTCAAGAAGCAATTTTTTAAGATAAAATGACTTCATGATCTATAATTATTTTCTTATCAATTACATTTTTAGTGTGTTGATTAGCTGGCACTTGGTGCTTGACTTCATGTTTTAGCTCTGCAGGATCCTTTCAGATGTTATTATTACAAAGAAAAGTCAAAAATCAAAGTAAATTCTTAGTATTACACTTGGAGCAATAGAGGTGCAATTGCTGAAACAGCAGCCAGGCATTATGCTATGGAAGTAACTCGCAGCTTGGGGGCCATCCCTGCTGGGAAGCAAATGTAGGGGAACTGGGAGAGTTTTACTACATCTGCTTCCTGCTGCTAATGAGCTTTAACCTGTTTCATTTTTAGCATGCTTACTGCTTAGATATTTTGCTTGCAAAATTAATTCTTTGGCTGAGAAAACATATGAATGAGGATATGATTTGTAAAATAGGGCTGTTTAAAAATTAAAAGGTATCAGCAAGGGAGATTAAAGGACAGGAGTGATGTGGTTACTTACTATCAATCCAGGAGGTGCAATCTCAGGTGCTTAAGCTGAAGTTGTTCCTTGTTTCCCTGCTTCCTGTTGTAATGTTCAGGAACAGAGTTTTCAAACCCCCAAAACCTAAGTTCATGTCTACTTTTAACCAATGAATCGGATAAAACAAGACAGAATAATTTATGATACACCACATTTTTATTCAGAAATATACAAGAGAAAGAAAGGGTCCATGAACACAGGATGGGAAAATGGGTACAACCACGTGGTCTGTGAACCCATTTCAGGAGAACAAACACTATCCTTGCAACATGACAAGGGATTTAGAGAGGAAAAACAAGAAAGTGAAGAGAGCTTCTACCATGTAGGAGGCAGGAGCGGGTAGAGAGGCCATGGGGGAGTAGAGGTCTCCCCTCCTCTCAGCTAGAACAGGAATCTTACTGGAATAGAAACCTTACCAGAAAAGGAATCTGGAAGAGCAGGAGAGATTAACAGCCACCAAAAATAGCCCTGCCCACTTGGCAAGGGGCTAATTAGAATCTAACAGTGGTTGGCCTTACCTTCAGGTTCAGGTGAACCAAAGTGAGGACTGATTGTACTGGGCTAGAGGCTGGCTGAAGAAGAGGCCAGCCATCAAGCCAAGTTTTGGGGCTGAGCCTACCCAAACACAATGCCAAGATCAGATTTCAATTCTAGAAAAGGGGAACTTTCTCACAGGAGGGGCTCAGGTTGTTTATGGGAAAACAGATCTAGTGTATTCCTTTAGTAAAGAAATAAGGAGAGGAGAGATCCTTGCAAGAGGCAGACTTAATGACATTTCTACTTTTTCCATTCAGAACCCAGTCATCCTAAACTCCCTAATAAAGCTACTTGACTCCCTCTCACTGTGACTTGGGCTGCAGCTGTAGAACTTGTCATCTTTGTTCTACAGCGAAGGTATATTCCAATAAAAGTATATCAATATGTATGTATATCTTAAGTATAACACATATATGATATCAGAGGTTCTGCAAAATTTATACTTTGAAGCATCAATATTTTAATTATAGGAAGATCTGAAATCAAGTTTTAATAACAATATCATAACCCAAGCACAATGACCTTGTATTCAATTCTTTTTCTATTTTTTAAAATATTTATTTATTTGCAAGCCAAGAGTGATAGAGATACAGGGGGAGAGAGAAAGAGAGAGAGAAAGGGGGAGAGAGAGAGAGAGAAGAAAGGAGAGGAGAGGAGCAAGACAGAGTATGCATGCTAGGGTCTCCAACCACACCACTGCAAACTCCAATGGCATGTGCCACTTTCTGCATTGGCTTTAGGTGAGTACTGGGGAATTGCACTTGGGCCAGCAGGCTTTGCAATCACAGGCTTTTAACTGCTGTATCATCTTTCCAGCCTTTATATAACCTAGACCTGATCACCTAAATAAAACCAAGAAGCATTCCCAAGTACAGAGACCCTGAGATTATTCTTAATGAAATGTCATCATTAAAAATATATATTTATTTGTATTCATTTATTCATTAGAGAAAGAGAGAGAGAGCATATGGGCACATTAGGGCCTCTAGCCACTGCAAATGAACTCCAGACATATGTGCCACCTTGTGCATCTGGTTTATGTGGGACCTGGAGAATCCAACTGGGATCCTGAGGCTTCACAGGCAAGTGATTTAACCACTAAGCCATCTCTCCAGCCTGAAATGTCATCATCTTTAAAAACAAATATGTAAACATTTTTTGGGAACTACGTAAACATAAGATGGTCACCTTGGTACAGTTTTCTATTTAAACTTTAATTTCCACACATTCCTTCATACCTCACTTCATCTTTCTAGATAATCTGACAGAATTATCATTATATGGAGCAGAAAATGAAGAACTGCAAAGACATATTATAACAGTACAAAAATCATCAATCAATCAGTATAAGCCAGTGCACATTCTATAATGGGGAGTAAGAGCATCATTTCTGGATGAACAAAAGCATCTCACCATTAGCACCATTACCTTTCTCAATAATAAGCCCACAACCCTAGCTCTTGAAATTAGATGTATTAAATTTTCAGCTGGAATGCTCATTATTTTGGAAAGAATAGTCAGAAACATTCAGCAAAGTAAAACAAGTATGCTGGCACAGCATTTCTTCAAATACTACAGTACTATTCTGAGTGCCCTAGTACAGCATTTCTTCTACTTCTTATCTTGAAAACCAGAAAAAAAAATCACTTATCTGTCCAATTTGGGCTCTACTGTCTCATGCATTATTACTTGTACATCCCAAACTATAACCCAGTTGTTAGCACCTTTTCCTGTAGATTTTATACAATGCAACCAAAGCAAGTATAAGGTTAAAATTTAAAATTCTATAAAACCAACATAAGTACAATTTAAAAAAATTATTGTGACAATACTATAGTTATTTTATTTCTAATCACACACACACATATATATATATGTCTTTATTTTGCATGACAATCTTTAATAATACTCTTCATAATAGCAACTAATGAAGAACTTTTTTTTGGAGAGAGACACAAAGAGAGACAGAGAGAGAGGGAGAGGAAGGCAGATAGAGATGGGCGCACCAGCAGCCTCTCAGCTGCTGCGAACGATATCCAGATATATGCGCCCCCTTGTGGTCACGTGAGGCATTGCACCCTTGTGTCACTTTGTATCTGGCTAAACATGGGACCTGGAGATTGGAAGCAGCGTTCTTAGGCTTAGGAGGCAGGCGCCTTTACCGCTAAGCCATCTCTCCAGCCCAAGAACTTTTATTAAGCAGAAATCTTTTGTTATGTATATACTTCTATGTTCTGCTTATGAACTACTACAAAATAAGATTTACATAGCTCATCTCCTTGCCAATATGAAATATTATAATGTATTTCACTGATATTCTATTTTATATTTTGGCCACTAAGAATGTTTACAGTTATGTATGATAAACAACCCATTTACTCCCAGTTATTGTGTTTGCTGAATATGATCTGTTCTAAGCCCATCCATTTCTCTACAAATTCTTTGTATTTTTTTCTTACTGTGGAGTAGAATTCCATTGTGTATATGTACCACAAATTCCTTATCCATTCATCCAATGATTGACACCTGGGTTGATTCCAGTTCATAGCTATTATGAATTGAGCAGCTATAAACATGGTTGAGCAATATCTCTGTAGTGAAGCATGGAGCATTTAGGGTAAATGCACAGTAAGCAAATACCTGGGTCTGTTGGTACCTCTATATTCATCCTTTTCAGGACTCTCCACATTGATTTCCATAGTGGTTGTACAAGTCTGCATTCCCACCAATGGTGAATAAGGGTTCCTTTTTCCCCATATCCTCACCAACAGTTGTTATTGCTTAATTTTTTTGTTTTTTTTTTTTTTTTGTTTTTTTGTTTTTTTGTTTTTTTGTTTTTTTGTTTTTTTGTTTTCCGAGGTAGGGTTTCACTCTAGCTCAGGCTGACCTGGAATTCACTATGTAGTCTCAGGGTGGCCTCGAACTCTTGGCGATCCTCCTACCTCCGCCTCCCAAGTGCTGGGATTAAAGGCGTGCGCCACCACGCCCGGCTTGTTATTGCTTAATTTTTTTTAAAAAATGATTTCCATTTTTACCAGAGTACAGCAGAATCTCATAGTTGTTTGAATTTGCATTTCCCTAATCGTCAGGGATGTTGAACATTTTCTTAAGTGTGTGTTTGCCATTTGTATTTCTTCCTTTGAGAACTCCCTATTGAGTTCTCTGAACCATTTTTTTAGTGAGTTGTTTGATTTTTTTATTGTTTATATTTTGAGTTATTTCTAGGTTCTAGATATTAGCCCTCCTTCAGCAGCATAGCCAGCAATTTTTTTTTCTCCTATTCTGTGGGTAATCAATTGGCTGTGCTTATGATATGTTTGTCTGTGCAAAAGCTTTTTAGCTTCATGGTTGAGTGATAATTTAAGTTCCTAGGCTACTGGGGTTTTGTTCAGGAAGTCTTTCCCAACTCCTACATCATGGAGAGCTCCTCCTATTTTTTCTTCCAGTAGGAGAAGAGTTTCAGTTCTTATATTGAGGTCTTTAATGCATTTGGACTTGATTTTTGTGTATGGTGAAATGTGTGGTTCTAGTTTCATTTCTCTGCATATGCTTATCTAGTTTTGCCAGCACTATCTTTAGTCTTTTCTCCAGTCTACATTACTGGAGACTTTCTTAAAGATCAAGTAGCTGTAGTTACTTAACCTAAAGCCGGGTCTTCAATTCTGTTCCATTGGTCTATATTTCTGTTTTTATGCCAGTGCCATGCTGTTTTTGTTACTATGGCTTTGTGGTATAGCTTTAGATTGGGTATGGTGATACCTTCAGAGGTGTTTCTTTTGCTGAGGTTATGTTTGGATATCTGAGGCCTGCTGCCATTCCATATGAATTTTGAGTTTAGTTTTTCTATCTCTGTGAAGAATGACGCTGGAGTTTTTACTGGTATTGCATTAAATCTGTATACTGATTTTGGTAGAATTTCCATTTTCACAATGTTAATTCTGCCTATCCAGGAGCATGAGAAGTCTTTCCATCTTTCCATTCTTTCTTGAGTGTTATTATGTTTTCATTATATATGTCTTTCATATCCTTGGTTAATGTTATTCCAAGGTATTGATTTTTTGTGGCTATTGAAAATCAGTCTCACTGATTTCTTTCACTGTATATTTTTACTTGCATATAGAAAGGCTGATTTTGTATGTTAATTTTATATCCTACCACTTTGCTGAAAGAATTAATCACCTTTAGAAGTTTTGAGATGGGTCACTTATAAGATCATGTTATCTGCAAATAGGGCTAATTTGACTTCTTCCTTTCCAGTTTGTATTGCTTTTAATTCTTTCTACTGTCTTCTTGCTTGACCTAGGGCTTCTAGTACTATGTTAAAGAACAGTAGTGAGAATGGGCACCCCTTTCTTGTTCCTGATATCAATGGGAACTCCTTAAGTCTTCACCATTAAGTATTATTTTGGCTTTAGGTGCTGTATATATAGCTTTCATTGTATTGAGATATAAACCATCCATACCAATTCTCTCCAGTGTTTTGATCATGAAGTGAAGTTGTATTTTGCCAAAGGCCTTCTCTGCATCTATTGAAATGATCATGTGTTTTTTGTGATTAAGTTTATTTATTTGGTGTAATATGTTGCCCAATTTCCAGATGCTGAACCATCCCTGTATTCCTCGGATGAATCCTGCATGATCAAGGTGGATAATGCTCTTGATGTGTTGTTGAATCTGGTTTGCATGGATTTTGTAGAGGATCTTTGTATCTAAGTTCATCATGGATATAGGCCTATAGTTTTCTTGATGGATCTCTGGTTTTGGGATTAATGTGGTGCTAGCTTCATAAAAGGAGTTAAGGAGCATTTCTTGTTTTCTGATTATGTGAAACAGTTTGAGAAAAATTGGTTTCAGTTCTTCAGTGAAGATTTGATGTAATTCTGCTGAGAAGCCATCTGGTCCTGGACTTTTCTTTTGGGGGATGTTTTTGATTACCTTTTCAATCTTGATGAATGTGATAAGTTTGTTTAGGAGATTAATCTGAATTTAGTTTTTGTAGGTGATATGTGTCTAGAAATTCATCCATTTTTTCCATATTATTCAATTTTGTGGAGTAGAGGTTTTGGAAGAATGTCTAATTTCATGCCTGTCTGTTGTGACCTCTCCCTTTTCATTTTTGATTTTGTTAATTTGAGACTACTCTCCCTCTCTCTCTTTTTTTCATTTGATCAAATTGGCCAAAGGTTCATCAATCTTGTTTACTTTTTCAGAGAACCAGATCTTCCTTTCCATTTTCTTAATTGCTTTTCTTAGTTTCCAATTCATCGATTTCTGCTCTGGTCTTGATTATTTCTTTCCATGTGGAGCTGTTAGGGTTGTATTCTTCTTGTTTTTCTAGCACCTTTAGGTGGACAGTTAGGTTATTAATTTTGAATCTCTCTGTTTTTTTTTTTTTAATAAAAGCATTTAGTCCATGAATTTTCCCCATAGGACTGCCCTTCATTGTGTCCCATAAGTTTTGGTAGGTTGTTGTTGCAGTCAAGCTCACATTGCTGGCAGAAATCACCGACCTAGACGAGGTTATGGGTAAAAAGATTTATTTTGACTTACAGGCTCAAGGAGAAGCTCCATGATGGCATGGGAAAACAATGACATGAGCATAGGGTGGACATCACCCCCTGGCCAACATAAGGTAGACAACAGCAACAGGAGAGTGTGCCAAACACTGGCAAGGGGAAACTTGTTATAATGCCCATAAGTTTGCTCCCAAAAATACACTGCTTCCAGGAGGCATTAATTCCCAAATCTCCATCAGCTGGGAACCTAGCATTCAGAACAGCTAAGTTTATGGGGGACACTTGAATCACACCACCATAGTTATGTTTTCATTATCATTCAATTCTAGAAATTTTATGACTTCTTCCACAACCCATTCATTGTTTAAAAGTATGTTGTTTAGTTTCCAGGATCTGCTGGAATACCTGATGTGTCCCTTATTGTTCATTTCTAGCTTTAAAGCATTGTGATCTGATATCATGCAGGAAGTTATGTCAATTTTCCTGAATTTATGGAGGCATTCTTTATGGCCTAATATATGACCTATTTTGGAGAAGATTCCCTGGACTGCTGAGAAGAAAGTAGAATTGGGGTGCAAAGTTCTGTAGATGTCCATTATGTCTAGTTGATCTATGGTGTTGTTGATCTCTATTATTTACCTGTTCATTTTCTGCTTGGATGATCTATTGATGAAAGTGGAGTATTGAAGTGGTGTTTATTTCTATTTTGTTGTCAAGTAGGTTGTGTTTAATAAACTGTGCTGCACCTGTGTTTGATGCATATAGATTTATGATTGTGATATCCTCATGGTGGATAATTCCCTTGATGAGTAAAAAGTGGCCTTCTCTGTCCTTTTTGATTACTTTTCGTTTGAAGTCTATTTTATTCGCTATTAATATAGCAACACCTACTTGTTTCTCATTTACATTTGCTTGGAATATCATTTTCTATCCTTTCACCCTGAGGAAGTGTCTCTGTTAGTGGTGAAGTGGGTTTCTTGAAGACAGCAGATAGAAAGGTCCATCTTGCTGATCCACCCCATTAACTTGTGTCTTTTGATGGGTAAGATCATTAATATTTAAGGTTATAATTGTGAGGTTTGACTTAATACCTGCCATGATGGGGTACTTTGTGGGATTTGATGCTTTCCTGGGCTTTGTGCTTTTTTGAGCCTGCTCTAGGTTTGATTATTGTGATCTTGTAGGCTCTTGAGATTAGTTGTTTGACTCTTCTGTGTGGATTGTTCAATTTCTGTTGTTTTCTCTATGATTTCATTGGTGGCTTCCCTTATGGGACTAGGCATCCTTGGTGAAAATGTCTGTTTTCTGACTTTTTTTATTATTATTTTTTCATTGTACTCTACCCATCTCTTGGAAAAGTCTCATTTTATTGAGGAGGAAGCAAATATTTGTCCTTGTAGGATCTTCAGTGAGTGTTCTGTTTTAAATGTGAACCAGATTGGTGTAGGATGGGGTTATAACTGCAAATGCACAGATTGTGGAGAATGCAAGTGCATCAAAGGTACCTGGGGAATTGGGAAGTGGAGCATTGTGAGCTTTGGCCTAATCACTCCACTTGCACATGCTCTTCAATACACGGGAACCAGAGGTTGTGGAACTCGAAACCAGGAAGCTGGGGAGCCAGGACAAGAAGCCAGTTCCCACAGTGGTCCATGCCCCACCCTCTGGTCAGAAGATCAGGGATTTGGGGACCCGGGTGCCTGTCAATCAGGAAGGCAGAGCACCAGGCCTGCGTTAGCAGCACACCCACAGGGTCCTGGCAGCCCCAAGTCATCAGCAGGGGAACCAGGGAATTGGGAGGTGGGGAAGGAACCAAGAGCTCTGCCCTACATATTCCATGTGCTCCCTCAGGAGCAGGGTATCTGTCTTTGAAGAATTTTTATGCATTGAAAGTTAGTTTAATGTGATCTTGAAAAATAAATAGCTCCTTTGTTCATATGGAGACTACATAAAAATCTATTATCCAAGTCTTCAAAGTTCCAGTAGAAATTTCCTTCACACCTTTTTTCTTTTCTAAATAAGTTGGGCTGTAGTCATCAATTACAGGCCATTATTAGGATGCCCAGAACACAAAGGATGTAAGGAAGGATGGTTGGAAATGGGTAAACTTGGGAAGAATGAATGACAAGTCTTCAAGTTGATGCAATAGTAGTCATAAGTGACAAATACACATACATTCAATTCTATGAATTTAAAGTTAAGCTAGGAAGTCATCTTGCAATTATCCTGTGATAGAATCACTTATTGCACACTGGTGTTTCTAATGTATCTTAAAAACACAGAGGGATATTGTTGCAATTGCACCCTAAGTCTAACAGTATTATACTCTGAGTTCCGTTAATAAAACAGATAACTTTGTACAAACAAAGGTGATAAGTAATGCTAATGACAATAGAATTTTTGTGTGAAGATTTCAACAGGCTAGGAGAAAAGAAGAGATGACACAGTCAGAATAGGCAGTACCCAAGATCTTAGATGCTCCTTCTCTTTCTCCCACTTCCCCACCCACCTCACAATTTTGATTAGATCTTCATTTCTCCAAGTGTGACAGCTTTTTCTTAGATGGATATCAGAGATGGTTCTTTCAAGAGATGCATGTAAAAGATAAAGTGATAGGAATAAGGATAAATACAGGTTGAATTTTTTGAAAAAAATTTATTTATTTATTTAAAAAGAGACAGAGAGAGAATGAGCACACCAGGGCTTCCTACCTGGCAAATGAACTCTGTAGTCATGTAGTGTTGGGCATTGCTAAACATGGGCTGGGACTGTGAGGAAGCTGGCCTGGGCTGTTGGACATAGCCAGGGACCTTGGGCTGTGGGGGTTGCAGGTGGTCTTATCATCAGGAACCCACTCTGGCAACCGAGCTGGCCCTCCCTTCTCAAGGTTGTAGTATGCCCCATCTTTGCCCAGAGTGGGCAGAACTGGCAGGCCCTCCCCCCTTATCCCAAAAGCACCTGAACATTCCATAGTCAGGTTTTGTGCCCCCCCCCCAGTTCCTGACCTTGTGGCTAGCTGCCCTAGAGACCCTTATATGGTAGTAAACAGTCTCCCTACAGCTGTAGAAATCCAATATGTGGCTGAAGTCACATAGCTTTTAAACAGTCTCCCTGCAGTAGCCACCCAAGATGTGGCTGAAGTCACATAGCTTTTCCCGCCACTTTTGTTATCTCCCTTGTAACTTCTGCCTTCCAACATCAGCCAATTAGATAGCGACCCATAAACCTATGCATCCAATCGCCTTATGATCTGTATGTGCCTTCCCAAACTTTCTCAAGTGTTTATAAACCCACTCCCCTTTTGAATAAATGTCCATCAGAGGGTCTCCTGGGTGGTTCATTACCCATCATATTCATCCACTCTAAGACCCTGCTTCCCCTCAGCTCCTACTGTGCATGGGACATTGGTGTCCAACGATCCCCAGGACCAGCATGGACCCACAATGTAGCACATTGTGCATGGAGCCCTACATGGGTACTGGGAAATTCAACCTGGGCCATTAGGCTTTGCAAGCAAGCATTTTCAACTGCTAAGCCATCTCTCCAGCCCAAACACATATCTAATTTTAGCAGCTCTTCTATGATGCTATCTATAATACTGTACATATTTGTTTTTGTCCTTTTTTATTGACAACTTCTTTAATTGTAGACAATATGCCATGGTACTTCCCTCCCTCCCCCCACTTTCCCCTTTGAAACTTCACTCTCCATCATATCCCCTCCCCCTCTCAATCAGTCTCTCTTTTCAGTTTGATGTCATCATCTTTTCCTCCTATTATGATGGTAAAAGTACTCACCATACTAAAAATTAAAATCTGTGGAGCTATATGTACAGTAATACATATAGAATAATAATCATTTGCTCTCTCAAAATGAACTCCATCCCAGGCCTATTACTTCTTCACAGTTGCAATGCCAGTGACCAGCATGCAGAAATGTAAAGTTAATTCATTTAACAAACTCAGACAAAGAGAACATGTCTGAAAGTCTGTTTTAATGTTTGACTTGACCTAAGATTGTTTCTCTTGGACTTATTTTTTGAAAAGAAGTCTAGCACAGTGGACCAACAAAGTGTCCTTTAAGCTTGAATGAGCAAGGTATTTCTTTTCCTCAAGTTCAAAGCTTTGCTATTTTATCTTTTCAAACTCCTACTGCACTCAGCACAGAATTATATTGACAAGGGTAGAATTTATCTCCTAGAGGAGAATGCTATGCTTCTGTTAAGTGCTAATATAACATTTATGTGTTGGTGCCTTAATAACAGCCCCAGCTTACCTAATGAAAGTTGAAAGCAAACAGTACTCTCTGAGATTTTTATTATGACTGAAGTGACTGCAATTTGAGGCAAATTATCCCTATTTTTGTTCCCATATCAAACACAGAGATGCTAAAGCAATCGCTACATGTTTGCTATGGAATTAGGTTCTACTCTCATTAATCTACAAGGAAGAGCATTTTTCATGTAAACAGCTCACAAGGGTCAGAGAGAAGAGCTGTTTCTGTGAAAAATGCTTGTCAATAACTTTGTGAGTGAATTTTGAAATAAAGTGCCTGTAACCTGTCATTATTCCTTCCTCTGCGAGTAGAGAGTGAGTGGATGAAAATTGAGCATGTGAATTGAAAACAGGGTGAGTGTTATGGCCTTATCGACTTCAGGTAAAATGACTGTTTTAACTTGTTATTATTTTTCCATTCAGAGGTCAGGCAATGTACAGTATTACCCGTACAGACTGCAGCGTAAGCAAATTGGTATACAAAAAGGCTATTACACACATTCACCAAGTACAGGAACATATAAGTCTTCAGTAGATTCGTGATCTCCACAAAAACAAAATAACCAAAGAGGCTTTGGAATGGAATCGTGTGGGTATGTAAGTATAAAGCTCCAAGGAGCAGAAAGTATAAGCCTGTTTAAATCTGCATGTGTGTGTAAAAGGTAGGTGAAAAATATGCATCTTAATGACCATTTTTAAAAGTGCATATACATACTAATCATACCTGTTTTACAAAGAAATTGTGGAACCATAATAAATATTATTTACAAACCTCAAACTGCCTTTTTCCCCTAAAATTATCTTGATGGTAATTATCAGCTGATTTAAAAAATTCGTCTGATATTTTCTTTCCACAAATATGATTTTGTTGTGGTCTTCCTTTTGCTTAGAGAAAAGGTGGCTTCAATATATTATGAGGCCTTTCCTTGACATCAAGGCTTTTGTTACTAAGGCTAAAGAACAGCTTAGGAATTGTAGTGTGCTAGTGCTAAATTTATGTGTAAAACATCTTTCAAACCATTTTGGGGCCACAGAAGTAGACATCTAACCCTAATGTTCAAACTCTTCTTCCAATTCAGAAAGCTGTGTGGTGATCCTGTCCTTGATATGGATTTTTCTACTATAGTTTCTGGTCTTCAGAAAATGGCAGATAAGCCTAAAAATTAAATTTAGTCTAGAGAGTATAGTGATTGAGAGCAAATATAGGAAAGAAGTTACATATTATATTAAAGCATGTCCATTCATTTTTAGTTTTTTAAATATTGTTTATTTATTTATTTATTTATTTATTTATTTATTTATTTATTTGACAGAGAGAGATAGAGGAGAGAGAAAGAGAATTCGACTGCCAGGGCCTTCCAGCCACTGCAAATGAACTCCAGACATGTGCACCC
Source organism: Orientallactaga sibirica (assembly GCA_036365145.1). Classification (NCBI taxonomy): domain Eukaryota; kingdom Metazoa; phylum Chordata; class Mammalia; order Rodentia; family Dipodidae; genus Orientallactaga; species Orientallactaga sibirica. Next base: position 35,341,469 of record JAEOAD010000006.1, on the reverse strand, counting down.
CCCTTGTTCCTCTGGCTAACGTGGGTCCTGGGAAATTGAACCTGTACTTTGGCTTTGCAGGCAAATGCCTTAACCACTAAGCAATCCCTCCAGTCCCCATTGATTTTTAATTGGATTCTCAAAAGCAATTTAAAAAAATCTGGATTGTTTTATTACTAAACAAGATCCCTCAGCTTTAAAGTAATTATAATAACTTGCAATAAAATAAAAATATCATTATTTGCTTCCTATTGCTTCAGTTTATTCATTTTTTTTTTAATAAATGTGTACTGTTTGGGCATTGCATCAAATCAAATACAATAACCATAGGAGAGTTTCCTGTCTTTATCAAATGATGAAGACAGCTGGAAAATGGTTAGTTAAATGATAGCAGTAGAAGGCACGCTCCATGGAAGCGTGGGTTTTGGTCCTGTCCAGGTACACATCTTAACCACTTCAAACAACACCTGTTATACCACAGACCCCTGACCAGTATTTGTTGAATGCTAAATGCATGTGATTGGGGCATGCACAGTGTGTGTACAGGAGACTCTGAGAGGATCAGGAAAGACAGACTAATTAAGGGTAAGCATACCTCCATCTTCTCAGGTTGGCATGACTGGTAGAGGTGGCAGAGGGACTTCTTTGTTAATGGAATAAAGAAGCAGAAATCTGAGGTTAGGTAAACAGTAAGTTGTTGTCAATTATACATATCTCCAGCAATAAGTATAGGTGAAAATGCACAGTCATTTTAACTAAATAGAAGACAGATGCTAAAAGGTTTTTAAAGTCTTATTAAGAAGTTTGGAGGTTAGAACAAATTCTATTGACTGATTTTTTGAAGGATTAGGAGATTAACAAGAAAAATATAGAAATGTTTTAGGAAAAGATTAGTATGGCTTGAAGTCTGGCAAATGGATTGAAGAAGATTGGATTAGGAGAGATCAAGTTTGAAAGTGCCATAGAAATGCAAGCAACATATAAATGATAGTGGACTAAATTAAGGTAAAAGTAAAGAGATAGAAGACTATAGGCATAGGCACAGGACTTTAAGCAGTTGGACACAAAAGACTTATGGCAGGAAAGAGGAGCTAAGGGAGACAAGAGACAAAGACGAGACACAAGTCTTCAGTGTTGGATGACCAAATTCGTATTTTATGTTCTCCAAAATAAGGAAGACATGTTTGGAAGGGACATTTTTAGACCTGTTGAGTTATCAGAAGTATCATGTTGCTGTGTTGTGGTCTGGGTTTCTGTACCTGTCTCATCCTTTGTAGGACTCAGGACTAGACTTGCAGGAATCCATTGCTACCCATCATAAGTGCTTATGAGCACGTTTTTTTAAAGTCACTATAAAGTTGCAACTTTCAATATAAAATAGTCTTCTTTTCTCATCACAGTCTCCATTAATCACAAATATAGACAAAGAGTCAAGTGTTTGTGACAGTTGAATTATTGTATCTTGAGTTATCTTGACTTATAGTTATACAATGAACAGTATGACCCTATAGACAAATCATGGTAGATGAATTGATAAACCCACTAGAAATTAATGATGACCATATCAATTGAGGTAAAACACTTATTTTTGCATTTAGAGTGTATAACATAATATACAGGAATAATTATATGTTAAATTGACTGTACATTCTTACATATTCTTTGACTTTATTTTAAAATATTTATACCTTTCATTTTGCTTGGCTCTACTAAAGATGTTAACTTAAGGATTAAAAAGGTTTTCAATATGCAAACATACATAACAAGACGTCTAGTTTATATATTGGTGATTGTAGCCAACAATTATGAATTAAGAACTAATGAATGGAAATACTTATATGTCAACTGTATATTTACCTATTTCCATGTATTACAGAATTATTAGTTTACCAAATATTTATATACATGATATTGTATAAATATTTACTTAGTAAGGTTTTCCAGAATACTAGCTGAGCCAGTCTCACATCAGCATAATGACTTGCTCTTATTTTGTAGGAACAACACACATGTCCATGAGATGGTACATGGCACAATGGCACACTAAGTAAGTTGGTGGTGCTGATGGTTCAGTCTCTCCAGAAACATTGCAGCTGAGTGACATATCTCTGAAGTTTTTTTCCCTTGAGTTATGCGAGAGTTTCCAAATCTAATGAGAAGCTGAGGCATCCAAGGTTGTTTCCAGTATATCTGCCTCCATTCTGTTTCCTTACCTGATTTAACCTGGAGTCTGGAAGACCTAACAATGGTGTTTGTACGAGAAGACAATGCTTTGAGAACAGCCAGGCTGCACTGTTAGATTTTAGTCTATTCTGTAAAAGATAACAAATAAAGTCATGCAAGCTGGTAAGGGGATGTTCAAAAAGATGAAAGAGATTTTGGAGTCATGCCATTGAGGAGCAAGAGAGACAGACAGACAGACATAAGTAGTGTGGAAGATTTTTTCCACATCCTTCAGTTAGTGTGAGTGTAAGATGAGGATGTGTGTTCATGATTTCTTTTTTTGATTTCAGTTCTCTTATGCCTTCTGTATAAACCTCTCACTATTTAAGGAGTTTTTTTTACTATATAACCATTTTTTTATATTCCAAACCATGTACACATCTTATGCATGTATTAGTAAGTGGATTTGTGTACACTGTATTATGAATAATGTAGTTTAGAAATGAGTTAAGGGATCTAGACCAACCCCACTGTAAATCTGTCTCCATGCTCCACACAAAGGAATGAGGGCAAAAAATCTCATCCCACAAACTTGCTTGATTCAGGGGGGCAGTTCCACCAATTGTGTTTCAAAAGTATTTTTTTAAAGGGAGCACATTTGTCTTACCCACCTAAAAAACAAAAGCACACCAACATATTCTTGAGCTATTTTGCAGTGCAGTTAACAAAGAATGAGGTGTGGACCAAAAGGTCTCATTTCATTTCTATCATATAAAACAGGCTAAAAAAATCAGAACATTTTATCTAATTTTTAAATTGCTTTGTACTGTGAACATTTTATGGAAGTTAGTTTTTAAAATGTATTATTTCCTTTATTAGAGATATCTTATTTATTAATTTTATTTTTGTGAGAGAAAGACAGAGAGGATGAGGCAGATAGAGAGAGAGAGTATGGTCATGCCAAGGCTTCCTGCCACTGCAAAGGAACTCCAGATGCATGTGCCATCTTGTGCATCTGGCTTACATGGGTATGGGGAAATTGAACCTGGGTCCTTAGGCTTCACCAGAAAGTGCCTAACTACTACGCCATCTCTCCAACCCCTAGAAGATATCCTTAATTAGAGCTTTGACTACTAGCTAATTAACTACCAGCTAATTTATTTGTGTTTAAATATATGTTCATATATAAGTTTTTAACAATTATAACTATATCTATATATATATATTTCATTATATTGAATTTTTGAGGCAAGGTCTCACTCTGGTGCAGGCTGACATGGAACTTATTCTATAGCACAGGTTGATCTTTAGCTCATAGCCATCTTTCTCCTAAACCTCTTGAGTGCTGGGATTACAGGCAAGAGCCACCATGTCTAGATGAAATATATTGAATTTTTTTAAAAAAAAAGATTTTATTTTTCTTTATTTAAGAGAGATAAATAGGCAGAGAGAGAGAGAGAGAGAGAATGGGCACACCAGTGCCTCCAGCCACTGCAAACGACCTCCAGATGCATGTGCCCCCTTGTGCATCTGGCTTACATAGGTACAAGAGAATAGAACCTGGGTCATTTGGCTTTGCCGGCAAGTGCTTAACCACTAAGCCATTTCTCCAGCCCATATTGAATCTTTTTCAAACAAGAACTTTTATATAGCTAATTCTTAATGTATTTGGGCAATAGTAGTAATATGCCTTTTATAAACTCAATGGCATAATAGCAACTGTGCTGTGCCAGCACCATGGGACTGTTGTCTTTGTATTATGAGCCACAGTAAGTCACAGGAGCGTCTGGTCACCATTCCAAGAACAGTCACCAGACTCGTCCATGGATGTGAGGTATAAAATTATCATTATGTGAGTTCTGGTTCAGTGTCCTTGTCACCGCTCCGTGTCTGCTGCAAGAAGGAAGGGAACACTGGCCTTTGGGGAGAGAAAAGGGAAGAAATGGCTGTTAACTATGTAAATCATTAGGAAGCCTAACCCTGGCTTTGAAATCAGCTCATAAGGAGGAAGCAGATACGACTCTAATAACTGCAGTGCCTAATGAGCATAACTAAGTCCTTTATGCAGTCTTGGGATTTTCCTCAGTTTGATCCTTTGTGAAACAGAATGTACCATCATGGTTTATGATACACTGTTTTATGACACTTCCGTCTCAGGAAATACTACATATACCTTTATAAAAAATAACTCTAGGCATTTTTCTTTATACCTGTATGCCAGTGCTTAAGAGCAGGGTTTATACATTTACATTTTATGAGTATGAATATGTAATATTTATTGACCCATATTAATAGAACTAATGTAAAAGATGGTGCTCTAAAACCACTCTGCTGTTCTCACCCATTTAACCTGAAGCAGTATTAGAGGGAAATTCAACTGGAAATTCTCTAATACATTCACAACATAAATAAAGAAACCAATGAAAATGTGGCAAAGAAGCATTTTCTGTTATTGGAGGAGGAAAGAATGAGAGGGAGCCTGACAGAACCTTGTTGCTGTCATCCCACTAGGACTAATTTTAGAGAAAAATGTCAGCTTGGTAATAGATATTTCCTTTTTGCAGACTGCCTACTTGATTACTGACATTCTGCAATCTCATAATATTCTCTGAATAAATTATCTCATTCTGTTTAAAAAAGAAACTTACCATACATTTAAATAACACAGCTCTGTGAGAGCCCGGAACAGGGCTGAGCTGTGCCTTATACTAATGGTACTGGGTGCGGACTAAGTCATTGTGGTTTTTATTTATCCACTCATCCTTGGATCCTTTTAAAAGTCTCCAAGCCCCTAATGACCATCATCATTATCATCAGTGAAAACTGCTTTCTGGTGAAAAGGCAATAGCCATTAAATTATCAGTAAAGAGGCTTTGAAATAGTGCTGCATGTATATTCCTGGACGCAATATAGTGAATGTTCATGTAGAAGCCGTCAGGCCATCTTGTAAAAGTTTCTGATTATGTTCTCTTTTCACAAGGTTTCATTTGGCTCAGAAAAGGAAAAAAGAAGATAGGCCAGTTTCTGTTCTTCTTATTAAATACTGGCCATCAAGTATACCAGGTATAAAATGATATTTAGTTATATAAAAAGCTATTAAAAGTTATCTGCATGAAAATTTTATTTCAGGCACTTCTCTCATCTAATATAGTTCCTTACATTTAATAAGCAAAGACCATCCAATGAGTAGGTGAAAACATCAATAAAGAGTCTTGACCTAAAATCTTAAGTCCTTGCTGTCTCTCAAGTATTTTAAATAGCCCAGTATCATTTCATGTGTATAATAGAAACTCTACTTTTGTGTTCAATCTCCAAAACAGAATTAGAGCTAGACTCACAGGGCCAAATTGCACTCATATGGGGATAAAGTTAGTGTTAGTTCTGAAAGTATGGGAAAGTTTGTACCTTGGGGTAAAATCAAGAGTGTTATTACACTTGGCAATCCCCATTTCCTTCCCCTACCCACACTTCCATCACAATTTGGGCATCGATGTAGTCCTGAGAGTTATAGGAACAGAAAGGAGCAGACATGTGCTTTCCTTCATGGAAATACTCAGGCTAGTTCTGTCTTCAGAATTTAGAATAAGGCCAGGTAAAGACTATTCTCTACACAAAGGGGTGCCAGGCATCTGATTTTTGAAGTGAACAATTAGGTATTTGAAATTTCTCTTTTGTTTTAAAGAAAGCTGTAAAATCATAGCACAGAACAAAAGTGCTATGTCATGTGCAATACAACTTTTAGTACAGGTTATTGTGTAAAATCACAGTACAACTTTTTTGCTTGTTTGCTTGTTTTGCTAGGTAGGGTCTCACTCTGGTCCAGGGTATTTACTATGTAGTCTGGAATTTACTATGTAGTCTCAGGTTGCCCTTGAACTCATGGACATCCTCATACCTCTGCCTCCCAAGTGCTGGGATTAAAGTCTTGTGCCCCCAAACCTGGCAGTATAACTTTTAGTACAGGCTATTGTGGACCAGTTTTTTTTTACCTGTGATCTTGAAAAATTTGGTTAATTTTTTAAAATTAGGAGTGACAAATGTCTTTGTGAATATAATTGGCAATTTCTTCAAAGTCTCAGTGTCTATTTCTGTAAATGGGATGCCATTTCACCTGGTCCATATGTAAGGAGGTTGTGGTACAAGGTGAGACTTGTGTGACAATGTCTGTTTTCACTGATAGGTGTTGTACCAATACATGATGCTGCTGTTCTGTGTGCTTTTCTGAGATGTCTAGTGGTTGTTAAAAGGATATGAATGTGGCTTGACTTTTTTATCACATTCCTTAATAAACAAACTTCTGCTTGCTCCCAATTTTAAGCATCATTTAAAAATAGGTCCACGTTTATTGTGGATCATTACAAGTAGATGTCCCTAAGCTGGTCAACCCTGTAGAGGCTGTTGAGATTTTTTTCCCATTTACACTCCTAATTTTTCTAATTATTTGGTACTTCTAAAAAAAAAAAAAAAAAAAAAAGATTTTCTTCCTGGATCAGAGCCTTTTAAAAAATATTTATTTTTATTTATTCATTTGAGAAAGAAGCAGAGATAAAGAATGGGCATGCCAAGACCTCTAGACACTGCAAACAAACTCCAGATGCATACCTGACCTTGTGCATCTGGCTTAGGTGGGTCTTGGGGAAATCAAACCTAGGTCCTTTGGCTTTCCAGGCAAGTGCCTTAACTGCTAAGCCATGTCTCCAGCCCAGAGCCCTTTTTGAAGGTAAAATGTGATCATTAATTTTGAGGTGAGCTCTATGCCATTAAGCTGCTCTTCCATTTCTTGAGAATGATGTTTTGTTGGGAAGCTCACTTCTTTTACTGTTGCAAACAGACCAGTGCCTCATTTAAGCAACAGGGTTACCATGTAAAAGAGTTCTGCACTTTCACATTTTTCAACATTCTTTTTGCTATAATCCTTACCATTACAATTGCTCACATACATTTAAACAACTTTGAAGGAAATGGATGGTTTCTTTGTATAATCTTCCTTTTTACACTCATCACATTATTGTTATCTTTTTAAAAATATTTTTATTTATTTAAGAGATAGAAAAAGAGGAAAGAGAGAGACAGAGAAAGACTCATGGATAAAGAGAGAGAGAGAAGAAAGAGAGAGAGAGAAAAGAGAGAGAAAAACATAGAATATGGGCAGGCCAGGGCCTTTTTCCTCTACAAATGAACTCCAAATGCATGTGCCACTTTTGTGTCTGGCTTTATGTGGGTACTGGGGAATCAAACCCAGGCTGGCAGACTATGCAGACAAGAGCCTTTAATGGCTAAACCATCTCCCCAAGCATATTGTCATCTTTTTGCTGTCTATAAAATGTTAATTAAGGCTAATGCAAAATATTGTATTTTTGTGGCTATGTTTTATAAGAAGCTAAAAATCTTCATCCTTGGGCTGGAGAAATGGCTTAATGGTTAAGGCACTTGCTTTCGAAGCCTAAGGACTCAGATTTGATTCCCCAGGACTCATGTAAACCAGACACGTATGGTGGCACATGTGTCTGAAATTCATCTGCAGTGGCTGAAGGCCCTGGCATGCCCATTCTCCCTATGTACCCCATCCTTTCAAATCAATAAATCAATAAATGAAATGTATTTTTTAATTTCATTCTTATTTCTTCATTTTATATAAAAGGAAAACACGTTTTTTTCCTCTGTCTTTCTATCTTAAACTTAGTAAGGACTGTCCTTTCAGATTTGTCTCTGATACCAGCCTGTGTCTAGTTATAAGAAAAGTCCCTCTCCTCTAGATATGGGAAAGGCATTCCTCAAGTGAGAGTTCTCATATCTTAGAGTACTATATCCTGAGCCCTATCCTTTTTAAAAGTGAAATAGCCAAAAGGTATATCTCAATACTATAGAGCTTGCCTATAAATCACTCTGCAAAGAAGAAACAGGAAGGGAGGGAGGGAATAAGGGAGGAAGAGAAAAAGTAGTGAGGGGTGAGGGGACAGAGGGCAAGAAAAAAGGTATTGACATCAGTGTTAGTACGTATCTTAGTAAATTCAATGGATAGAATTGTCTATGCTGTGTCAATGTCGTCGACTTGGCTCTTCTAGTCAGTGATCACAATGACTTCAGAAAACATGCACAGGCTAATTAAAAGGTTGAAATATATCCACAGTTGACTTAAATTCCAGCATTTTCTCTGTGTCACTATACTAGGTAAAATGTTCTAATCGGTTAAGGTGCTTGCCTGCAAAGCCAAAGGACTGAGGTTTGATTCCCCAATATCCACGTCAGTCAGAGGCACAAGGATGCACATGCATCTGGAGTTCATTTGCAGAGGCTGGAAGAGCTGGTGTGCCAATTCTCTATTTGCCTTTCTCTCTCTCAGATAAATAAAAATAAAATATTTAAAAAAACAGATTTAAGTCAGTGCTAGGAAATTCAGTTTCAAACAGTATCTATCAGTATATTCAAACATGTACAACTGATATTAATTATGCAGAATAACTGGAGTTTCAATATCTGTAGTTATGAAATTTAGAATTATAAAAACTAAGAGAAATTTTATTATTATTGATATACTTGAAAGCTTCACCACTACCCTGTGCTTGTCATATTTTATATGGTTGTTAAAAAACACTGTTCTTCAAAATTAATTTTTTCTCTATAGTTCATCAAACGTATTCAGCAAAAGTACACATAAATAAGATGAGACATTGTTTTCACTGCAGAAAATTCAATTGACAAACTTATGGGGTAAACACTATCAGGGAGAATAAATCCCCACATGTTTGCAACTTAAGTCATGCAATAAAGAGGAGCCTCACATGCTGGAGAGATGGTTTAGGAGTTAAGGCACTTGCTCATGAAGACTAAGGACCCACGTTAATTCCCCAGATCCTACGTAAGCCAGATGCACAAAGTGGCACATGCATCTGGAATTATTTGCAGTGGATAGAGGCCCTGGTGTGTCCATTCTCTCTCTCTCTCTCTCTCTCTCTCTCTCTCTCTCTCTCTTTTCTCTGTCTTCTCTAAAACTTGAATAAAAAAAAAAAAAAAAAAGGAGTCTTACAACAAAAATATCAGACTGAAGGCTCAGCTTCTTTGTATGGCTACTATATTCAGCTTAATTATCCCAAGCATCAAGCTGGAAGGACATCCATGTAACATTTCTTTACCATCTAATCTTGTTGAGATAGATCTTGTTTGAATACATTGGTATATATGCAACCTTACTAACATACCTGGTCTTACTAACTTACTTAGTCTGCTTACAAAATACAGGAGGTGGTCTTTTCTCAAAGATTCATTGCTAAGGTCATTTAGCAGCTAAACACCTGTAGTGACATTAACATAGAATAAATTGTGTAAAATTCAATTTATGTTCAATTTCCCAAAGGTGACAGCCCATGAGACCAAAGCCTAGAATGGTGATGATTATAGAGTGAGCATTTTATAATAAGACAGCATCTTTCAAAAGTTGATATATTTGGGTGACATTAGCTGCTAAACTGACAATATCCCTGACCACTCTAGCCAAGGCTAAAGGCACAGTGTTAAAGTATGGCATATGACCCTTCTAAAAATTGCATTTTCTTTTTATTTACAAAAATGCTATAATTGAAAACAATATTGGCAGTAAGCTGATTTCTGGTACGACTGATAATTTAAGATGAAAATAATTTTTAAAACCTTCAAAAAGTTGCTCATGGCATAAATGAGGAATTTCACTGCTGATAGTTACATAGTTTTTTTTTTTTTTTTAAGAAAGCAATGATTTTGCCAGATTTCATTGTTTAAGGCTTTAGAACTCTGCCACTGTTCAAAAAAAATAAAAGTAAATAATAACTAGCTAAATGAGTGTTTGGGGAAACATATTAGATTGTAATGGATGCAAGCAATTAAGATCAGTGACTTGATTCACTGTGGTGTCTAAAATGGCATTTAAAAAAATGAAAGTAGCTAAATTTGGCCCTGATAAAATATATAGCAGCAATGGGTTAGGAATTTTGCAGTTTTGCCCAAAGAGTCCAATCAAACAACCCATATATTAGGTGGCCGCTAACGTGCTGGCAGCTGAATTTTTTACATCAGCTTCCAAGGTTGCCCAGTAATTACATCTACTGTGAGTCATTTTTGCAGCATATTTTATAAAATCTTTACAGGTTTTCTGGGAAGGAATTATTCAAAGTCACCTTTTATAGATTCTGCCATGAAAAGTAGACAATTCTTCGAAAATGTTAGTTTACCAATCACATTGCCTCTGGTTTTAGTGCAGTTGGCATTTGAGGGTTTAGTATAGTATATGAGTAGAGCTTCCCTTCCTTTGTAGACCTTCTGTTCCCTAGCATGGCTAGTTTATGTTCCCACTGAGCTGCTGCCAGGACAAAATAAATCCAGTTGCCTTTTGCTGTTCAAGGCAAACCTAGGAGCCATGGAAAGAATTAGTAGTTCTGGGCATTTCCTAGAATGTCATTAGAGGGTACAGTGCATTACAATACAGGCCACAGAGAGTTTGCTCATTAGAATGGCTGACTCATTTAGATATAATATTTTAGTGCTGTCCTTTTATTCTGATTCCCAAGTACGTCCAGTCAGCACCCAGAGGTGCAATCGAGAGAGTGTTTAGATAAACTTTTTTAGATCCAATGCTTACTAAACCAAACATGGTTTCGCTTATTCTATTTTCACGAGCATGTTTTCACACCTGAATGGAAAGACCCAGTTATTTCCTCAAATAATATTTTAAACACATCTCATTGTTATTTAAGGGATGGTATTGTATTCATTTTATAGTGTAGGACCAAGTAAGACCTATGAGAAAAGTTTCATTTGGGGGTGGTGTTGCAGTTAGGGGATGCGTGTGATCTTACTGAAAGACAACGTTAGCATTCCTAAAATGCAGGAAGATAAATAGCAGTAAAAACTCAATGGAAAGTTAAAAGCTATGAGGGAAGGGAACAAGTTAATCTGGTTTGTTAGGTCAATGGTAGCTGTCTTCAGAAGAACCCAGATTAGGTTAAAAGTGAGAGGACTGTGATTGGGAAGGTAGAACCATTCTATTTCACCCTGCTTCTCACCAAGGATCTGAAAAGCAATTGTCAGTTTGCTTTCCCAACTGGCTTCCCTTTCACACCACAGTTGGAAGCTTGTCTGCTGACTCTCTTTTTGCCATGTTGAAATCACAGAGAGAAAGGAAAGAGCCTGCTCTCGGGTTGCTGCCCTTGCTTGTAGGTCTGTGGCATGTTACTGTTCTCTTTTTCCTCATTTCAAGAACACAGGTTTGAAAACTGATTTCACACCTTAAAAGTGTTTCTTTCTGAAAAGCATAATACATAACTGATAGCTGTTCTTTAGTGGGGCCTCTTTTAAAATGGGAATTCTGTGATAAACGAGACAAAGATTCCATCTTTGTGGATTTATGTTCTGGTGGAAAAAGTAATTATAAGTCCTATGAGTAGAGTAAAACTGGGTGATGGAGAAAGAAATATCAAGGTAGTAGCAGGTAAAAATGGCCAAAAAAAGACTTTGGTGAGGAGAAAACATTTCAACAGTGACCTATATAAAGTGAGAAATGAGTCTTGGAAAATGTGGCGAGAAACCTCAAGATAAGAACAAGATTAGCATACTTAGAATCAGCAAGTATGACAAGACAACAGCAAACAAACAAACAAACAAAACAAGGAAAGATGATGTAGACAGTGGCCAGAGTACAAAAGATGTTCAAATCTAAATAGTTTGGTCTTGCACTGAATATCTGGGTTGTAGAAATGACATTTTCTTACTGACTTTCTGAAAAGATATCTTGAACTATTGTGTGGAAAATGACACATTCCAGTTAGGGCTGGGGATATGAAAGAATCAAACCAGGAAGGCTGGTTGGCAGACTTGTGACGATTTGTGTTAAAGATATACAGGGTTTAGGCTATACTGGTAGTAGCAATAGATAAGATCCACAATATATTTTGAGGATTTAATGAGATTTATTGGTAGATCTGAATGAAGGATATGGGAAAGATAGGCAAAGATGACTTGGCTCTCTGGCCTGAAAAGTGAATAAATAGTGGTATAATGAATTTAAACAGAGTAGCCTAGGAAGGAGAAGCATGGATGGCAAAGGAGAGTATTAGCTCACACCGCCATAGCAAACTACTGTACACAGGGTGGCTTTAGTAGCAGAACTTTCTTCTCAGAGTTCTAGAGGCTTAGAAATCCAAGATCAAGATGTCTGACAGATTTTATTCCTGAGGGGATGGAGAAGGAAGAGAAAAAGAGAGGGTACTTCTTGGCATTTTTTTAAAGGCACTAATCTCAGCAAACTAAGGGCCCACTCTCATAACCCTAGCTAATCCTCATTAGCTCACCAAAGTCCCATCTCCAAATACCATCACATTGAGGATTAAGGCTTTGCATAGGGCAGCAGGTAGACAAAATATTCAGCCATAGCAGGGACATAGGGCCTTAGGGACTTTCCTGCTTTTCTTTAGGAAAGATGCTGACTTGTCTTCATTCACCCGAATAACAGGAGTAGACAGTAAGATATGGGCCTGTTGGAGCTCAGGGATAGTCTGAGTCTGGAGATGAATTTTGGATGCAGCAGAACGTAGACAGAAAAACATAAAAGAGAGGTAGAGGATGAAGGGGAAGATAAAATGTTAAAGATGGAGGTCCCCTTAGAATTGAAAGAGACAGCAGAGGCAGCATATTCAGAAAGGGAGACCAAAAGTAGACACCCCTAAAGTAACAGAAATAAAAGTGATGAAGGGGAAGATAAAATGTTAAAGATGGAGGTCAGACAGGAGAGAGGGAGACCAAAAGTAGACACCCCTAAAGTAACAGAAATAGTGACCCAGACAGGAGAGAGAGAGTGTGTGTGTGTGTGTGTGTGTGTGTGTGTGTGTGTGAAAGAGAGAGAGAGAGAAATGATTGGTCCAGAAAAATAAGAGGTAATATCTGACTATTAGATTCAGCAACGAGGAGGTGACAGCTTCCGTGTAGTGATGGAGAAGGCAACCTGAATGGAGTGGGTTGGTGGATTGAAGTTGATGAAGAGGTGGGCATAGAAAATATTGTCATAGAAGTGATTTCAGAATTTTGCTACAAGATTGAACAAAGAAATGGGACCAAAATCAAGATATGAGGTCTAGATAAGAGTATGTTTTAATACATGATGTTATAACCTGTATTTATGTTAATAGGAATAATCTTGTAGAAAAATAGCAATTAATGCTAAAAGAGAAAGGTGTAATCACAAAGGAGTGGGATCCATTATGAAAGTGGAGGTGCTGGCCTTATGTAGTCGAAGTCAGGTAAGTACTTGAGGTAAATTTGGTCATAAGAAAAAGTAATTCTCTTCTAATTTCTCAATCTTGTGTTGAACCAAGAAGCAAGATTACCTAACAGGAGAAGAAAGCAGTGTTGAAGTTATAGGAGAATGGAGTAGGTTTATGCTATTGCTAACTTAGAAGACAGAATAAATGGATTGCTTAAATGTATGGGATTGCTGAAAGCCCATATAAGACAATGACCATGACCTTGAAGATGAGGACCATGAGTCTGTCTCTACTTAATATGAGGATGCCTTGTGCCTTAATTTTTGTGTGTAGGTGGGGAGTACTGGGCTGTTGGGTTTTAAGAAGATTGGGATTTTGTTATCTAAGAGAGGTTCAGAGTAAGGAGAACTTTGTTCTTTCTTAAAAAAAACAAAACAAAAAAAAAGTTTCAATTTTCTTCTAAAACTAATTTCTTTATGAAAACCCTTTGTGTGTGGTCTGTAGGCATTCAATTTTTTTCTTAGTCATGCCATAAGTAAAAAATTCAAAAGCTGAAAAATACCTTTTCTAACATAAGTAGTATAACTCATTCTATCTGTCACCTATTTAATTCAAGTTGAAAATTCTTTTTATCTTCTTACCAGTTTTTCTTCCATAATATATAGCAGCCCAAGTTGTAGAGAAATAATTGTGGGCATTATTATTAACACATTTGTACTTTGGAGTTTCAAAACAGCTCATTACAAGACTGTTAAGAAAAACAAGTTATTCATGCAGGTAGCTTTATTTAAAGTGAATCAGATCATAAGATAATATTTGTGAATGTATACTACTACCTAATTCCATGAAAGCAATCCATGAATTTAGCTTATTAAGAAGTGTGATGCAATTAGCAATTCAAATGTTGATAAAGCAAATCTAAGGCAAAATGTTTACATAGCCCTGTTGATGTTCACAAAATAAGAATCTTAGTCCTTTTACAATATGGCCCTTTGATCTCACAGTTTTGTTCTTTCTTATTCCTTTTTTCCCAACCCTTTAGAGAGGGACCAGCACACAATAAAGAATTGATCAGTCAATAGAAGACAAGAAGTTATGACAGTGGAACCTAAGCAATGACAAATACCCACTACCCTGCTCCTGCCTGTTTAGAAATAGTATTATGTCAACATTACCTAGGAATCATAAAACTGAAAATATAACATTTTATAACAGCAAAAGCAAACATGTTATAACTCTAAAAGATATGGTAAGGTGTATATTTTCTTTTTCTAAGTAGATATGGAATTCTGCTTAGTTTATAACATTGGGTCTGCTTGCTGTAGTTCTATATCTAGGGCTTGAATTCTATGCTCTTGGCTTAGGGAAGTTAGTAAAGAAGGAAAATTTTCACTTTCTTTCTTTAATTTCTAACTAGTTTGCAAGAATAGGGATGCTAACTGAGATTCAGGACAGATAACTTATTCAAATTTAAAGGGTAGGCAAGCAAGGGAAGTATCCATTATGCACTTGACTGTGCTCACATAGGAGCATAGAACCCAAAGAGACTCCATCTCTAGGTATAGCCATAGACAAGAGTGAGAGAAGAGATGGAACTGAGGAAAAGGAGGACTTACCCTCCCTCATAAAAGCTGGTCTGCTTAATTATTACCAGTGGTTCTTCTGAGACAGTAGAGATGGTCATGGCCTTTATATTTGATAATACATGCATGCACACACATGCAAGTTGAGAAGAATTTAGAGAAAATTTTATCTAAAGTGTTGAAAAGTAATGCTGGTTTAATAGCTGTGTTTTAACTTTAAATTACGAAGAAGATATTATTAAACTCCTTTCTTTCATATTATTCTATCCCAAAGAATAAGCATTATAGTTATTTTAAAAGAAACATTTATTTTATGCTATCAAGTGTTTATTACCCTTAAAAATAAGAGTTCCAAATCTTGCTGGGCATGATGGTGCATACTTTTAATTCCAACACTTAGGAGGCAGAGGTAGAAGTATTGTTATGAGTCTGAGGCCAACCTGGGTCTACAGGGTGACTTCTAGGTCAGCTTAGGCTAGAGAGAGACCCTAGCTTGAACTCCCCCAAAAAGAAAACTTCCAAATACTTAGTTTGACCACTCAGATGTTCTGCTTCCTTTTGTCAGTATGTATCAAAGACAAGTATAAAACTCGACCCTCAAAAACAAATTTATGTGGATTTTACTTGCAAAAAGGAATATTATGTATATGTACATATACACACTATATATTTCATATGAAAATCTTGTTTTGTTTTTTGCTTTTTGTTTTTTTAAAGTAGGGTCTCACTCTAGCTCAGGCTGACCTTGAATTCAGGATGTAGTCTCAGGGTGCCTCGTGGTGATTCTCCTACCTCTGCCTCCTGAGTGCTGGGATTAAAGGCATGCACCACCCCACCTGGTGAAAATCTGTTTCTTTTTATATAATTTAAAATACTTACAAAAAATAAACCATGATATTTCCCTCCCCTCCCCCATTCCCCTTCAGAACTCCACTCTCATATCCCCTCCCTCTCTCCATTAGTCTCTCTTTTAATTTGATGTCATCATCATTTTCTCCTATGATGAGGGTCTTGTGAAGGTATTGCTAGACACTGCAAGGTCATGGATATTGAGGGCAATTTCTGTCTGGACAGTTGCATAGTAAGGAGTGGTACCCTTTCTTTGCCTCTTACATTCTTTCTACCACCTCTTCCACAATGGACCCTGAGCCTTGGAGGGTGTGATAGAGATGTTTCAGTGCTGGACACTCCTCCATCCCTTCCTTTCAGCACTATTTTGCCTTTTGGGTCATCCCAGTGGTCATCGCCATTTGAAAAGAGAAGCTTCTCTAACCAGAAGTGAGAGTAGCATTAATATGTGAATATGAACATTAAGTGTACTGCTTTCAGGGCAATTTGGTGGGAATAATATATACATTTACCCAGAGAAGAGCAGGCTTTATACCCCTAAGGCTCATGACCCCTCGTCATAGACTTTTGATTAGGTTTTTCAGTACCAGGTATGTATTCCCTCCCATAGAGCAGGACTTCAGTCCAATTAGGGATAAGTTGGTTCCCCCAAGAGCAAACATACCACTATTGCACCCATTCGGTCATTGGGCCTGTCAGGCCAAACTTGAGGTTTCAAGTGTCCACTGTTTTCACCGCTGATGATTTCTGTCTCCCATATGGCTGTGTGCAGTGCAGTTTTCCCAGCTTTCAATTGGCTAGTCTACAGGGAGAAGGTTTTCTGCTCAGCACCAGCTTGATTTCTCAGTGACCTTGCTGCTTAGGCAAGTGAGGTCTTCAGCAATAGGGTCTTACCATTTATTTCTCAAGGGAAATCAAGGGCCTTGGCAATAGCCTGTAATGTTTTGGAGGCAACAGGGACCTCCCTGGCCAACAACTCACTGGAAGATATCCCATCCCTGGCACCAAAAAATTTCTAGTAACAATCTATAGCTTCTGCATGTGCCATTATTCAAAAAAGTAGGTTTACATAAGTGTTATTCGTAATATCTTGAATTGTGATCGACCCTCCCCCTGCCATTCTTTTACACATTCTCTTCCCCAGCCTTGGTTAGGCCTTTTCCCTGTCTGTAATCTGTTTCTTCTATTTCATATATACAATACCATCCTTTTAAGTTCTTCCCTCTCCTCCCTCCCTTATAAGCTTTTTCTAGCTTACTGGCCTCTGCTACCAATTTTTGGTTCCAGCTCACATGCAAGTCTAAACATTTGTAGCTAGGATCCACATATGAGAGAGAACATGCAATGTTTGGTTTTCTGAGCCTGGGTTACCTCACTTAGTATAATCCTTTCTAGATCCCTCCATAAATCAAGATGAGATAAACCATTTAAATAAACCTATAACAAGTATGGATATCCAAGCAGTTATAAAAAGTCTCCAACTAAAAAAAGTATAGGCCCAGATGGATTCGCTAGTGAATTTTACCAGACATTCGTGGAAGAACTAACACCACTGCTTCTCAAACTTTTCCATAAAATAGAAAAGGAAGGAATTCTATTGAACTCATTCTATGAAGCCAGCATCACCCTAATGCCAAAACTGGACAAAGACATAACAAAAAAAGAAAATTACAGACCAATCTCCCTCATGAACATAGATGCAAAAATTCTCAACAAAATATTGGTAAATAGAATACAAGAATATATCAGAAAGATTATTCACCCTGACCAAGTAGGCTTTATCCAAGAGATGCAGGAATAGTTCAACATACGCAAATCAATAAATGTAATACACCATATAAATGGTCTGAAGGACAAAAATCACATGATTATCTCAATAGATGCAGAAAAGTCATTCTACAAAATCCAACACCCCTTCATGGTAAAAGTACTACGAAACTGGGAATAGAAGGAACATATCTCAACATAATAAAAGCTATTTATGACAAACCTACAGCCAACATAATACTAAATGAGGAAAAACTTAAAGCTTTTCCACTAGATTCAGGAACAAGACAAGGGTGTCCACTTTCCCCACTTTATTTAATATAGTACTACAAGTCTTAGCTATAGCAATAAGGCAAGAGACACTCATAAAAGGGATACAAATTGGAAGGGAAGAGATCAAATTATCATTATTTGCAGATGATATGATTCTATACCTAAAAGACCCTAAAGACTCTACCAGCAAACTGTTAGAGCTGATAAACACTTTTAGCAATATAGCAGGATACAAAATAAACACACAGAAATCAGTAACTTTTCTATATACTAACAACAAACGTGCAGAGGATGAAATCAGGGAATCTCTCCCATTCACAACTGCCTCAAAAATATGTTGTCTTTTTTTTATAAAAGGAACCCAAGACTTATTCAGTATTACATTCCCTTTATTTCACAAATACAATTCTCATCACAAGTTAAGGAATACCATCATTTCTGGGTCACCTGTGGAAGGAGACTTGGGTCAGAAACCATGTTTGATTCAGTACTTCAGAAAAAAACGATATCTAACCCTAGAATACAAAAACCTTGAGATAAAATTTATTAAAGATATTTCAAACTTGGTATTCAAAATACAAACCTTTAAAAAGTAGCATACACGTAACTCGTTTTCAGTGAAGCAAATGCAATGTTCTCCAGAGTTCATTTTCCTAAAAGTGCTTCTCATGAAAAAACACGCAGTGCGTCTGTGTTCACCTTTCTCATGAATGGGACCCAGGCCCCCCTCAAGCTGAGTGTCACTTTTACATGCACATTCAACATGACAAATGTCATTCCAGTATGGGTTTCACACCAGGGTGGCCAAGCCTGTGGCTGGCACCATTCAAGGCCTGAGAGGCACCGGCTGCCTTTTACACTTTACCCTGAGGCCTCGTGGACAGTGCAATATGGCGGAAAGAGATGAAACTCCTAGCCCCGCCTCTGGCACTTTCTAACCATGTGAAAGGGGAAGAAACTTCTTCCTTGTTTATGAAGTGCAGGGCAATTTTATCTGCCTGCCTCCGCGTTGCTACGGAAATCAAGTGAGATAATGCCAGTGAGCATGCATCAAAAACAGTCCCACACATAAGGTAAAAGAAAATTTGGATTCAAACTTTTATAGATCTCTGGCTCTTGCTTGAGTAATGAAAAGCTTCATAAATCCAGTCCTTTTTATGGTTAGCTCTAATATTTCATAATGCTGCAGAAAGGCTGGGAAATGTGCACAGTAATTGTTCAGGAAAAGACCTGGACCTTTTTCTTTTCCATCTTAATTAACCTCTGCTGAAGGTCATGGACAGGCCAGAGCTAAAGGTGCATTCTCCTTTATGAACTTGCCATGCCTTGAAATGTGGAGGAAAGAAACAGCTAGCCATCAAACACTTCTGAAATGTTCTCAGAGGGAAAGAGCAGTCTCCTAGTGTGACTTTCTGTATTGTTCTTAAATGCATAGATTTTTCCTACTATCTTCTTTGCTTCTTTATCACAATCAAACTTATGAATGTCTCATTGTAATCATCAATTGGCTGTGATATTTCTACAAGATATCTTACAACAGTGTGAGGTCGATGTGTCTCCAGAGTCTCATAGGCTTGATAACATTAAGGCTATTGAAGCTTACAGATCCAGGGGAAGTTCCATAATTGCAAAAGAAGCTAGCCTGCTTTCACAGGACCAAATACAGAGAGAAAAGCCACAAGCCAAAAGCCACACAGTACAATATACCTCAGGAACACCAGCTAGGCCCACTTTGCATATCTTTAGTTTGAAATCTCAAACCCATCACCACACTTTAAGATCCAGGGACACTGCCTCCGGCCAGATGGCTGCAGATGCAAACTAATAAAACACTGAATATATTGGGGGCCATCTATTAAAACTGCCACACATAGGCTTGATAACGTTAAGGCTATTGTATATAAAAGGAACTTACTAGTGTGATAATCCCATTTCATAACAGTCAGGCAATCTGCCTTATTAGTGTTCCTTTTAGGCAGAATCAAAACATAAGACATACTTTTTCAACTATAAACCGTGTTTTATACAGGGATAACATTTGCTGTGCAGAGATTTTTTTGGTCTGTTTTCTACTCAACATGCACCATTTGGATACCTATTATCTGCTGACAATATCCTTCATATGATGAAATATGAGTTATGGTAACATTATTTAGCCATTGGTCAAGGCCCTCTTATTTGCTGGATACTGGGCTGTATGCTTCATATAAATTTAGTCCTCACAACAGCACTGAGAAGTGTTCTTGCCCCATTTTCTTGAAGATAAATAAGACTTAACCAAGTTAAATAACAGTACAAGTTCACCATTCTATAAAGATTGATTGGTTAAATATCAGATACTGGCTGTGCCTTCCTTCCTGTGAACATCAAGTAAGATGTTCTTGCTCCTGTCAATTAGGTAGCTTTTGAAATCCCAGTGCCTTCACTCTTTCCCCCCCTGTGGATTTCTTTGGCTTTCTCTTGGTCCCTAGCTGTGACTCATCCTAAACACGAAACTGTCGAATACCTGGGTTTTATTGGCAAAATCCCTTGCACTAAGCATTCGGTCTTTTATTATGACATTTGTAAACTCTTGGAAGGTTTTGCGATGTCTCCCTTGAGGGATCTCACTCTTCCTATGCTACTTATCCATGTTCACCTTCCCCTCCTTGTCTTCCTCCTTTCCCCCCTCTTCTACATTCTCTTTCACTGCTTTGAGGACTACCACAATTTCATTCCTTTCTTCTTCCTTCCACAATTTTTGGAATCAAACTTATACATTAAATCCATGATGAGTCCATGACAGTGCACTACAGATATAGTGGTCTTCCACTTCAAAACTCCACATTTCTTAGACTGATCCCATGATTACACAAACAAGACAGGGTTCCCTCAGTTCATAAACTCCTACTTGGCTTAAGTACTGAAAAAATATAATTGCATACAAATATCATACTTGTATTTATTTTTTTAATTTAAACATCACTAAACAAAATGTGTTAATTCTTATTCTTAGACAATAAACAATTTCTAATTTTAAAAGTTCTTTTGAAATTCATGTTCTTGGGTCTATGATGGCTGTATATCATCTTGGTTGCAATTGCTCACCTTTCTTTGGAATAGTAGTAGCAATTCAAGGAAGACATAAATGAATGCATGGTGATGTATTTCAATAAAATTTTATTTCCAACCCTGAAATTTGAATTTCACATAACTTTCACATCATCAAATATTATTATTATTTTGGATTTTTTCAACCATTTATACATATAAAAACTACTCTCAGCTACGTGCAAAACCTAGCCACAAGGTCAATGGCATGCCAACTTCTACAAGGGGTTTTACCCTAGAGAAAAGTGATATTCTTCCTACTTAGGTATGGGCAAGCTTATTATTTGTTATTTTTACTCTTATCTCAGAAAAGCAGTAAGACTTTAAAAAATTGCAACTGGGCTGGAGAGATGGCTTAGGGGTTAAGGCGCCTGCCTCCTAAAGCCTAAGAACACTGGCTCCAATCTCCAGCGGTTCCAATCTCCAGGTCCCACGTTTAGCCAGATGCAGTGACGCAAGGGCGCAATGCCGCACTTGATCACAAGGGGGCGCACACATCTGGATTTCTTTCTCAGTAGCTGAGACACTGCTGGCGCGCCCGTTCTCTGTCTTGCTCTCCCTCTCTCTCTCTCTGTCTCTCTCTGTGTCTCTCTCCAAAAAAAAAAAAAAAAAAAAAAAACAACAATTATTTTTTCTTAGAAAATAGATTTTGGTGGAACTGGCTAATTAAAGTATATTCTTGTTTGAGCCAGTGTCTCCAAAAGTGTGCAATATAGCACCAAAACGAACTGAGGTCTTAATGGATTATTTTAAGAAGTGGAGGGGGCAAGTCTATGAGATTTACCATTTAAGAAAGTAAATATTTCTTTTTTTCTGGCGCTCTGGGTACAAGAAGCCAGATAGGGCCACTTTGGTGGCTGACTTCAACAGTGACTCTAAGCTCTCACCTGAAGACCACCACCACCCACCACCCCCTCCCGCCCCGACAAGTAACGTTACCGCCAGGCAGCTTGGGCGCCAGGAAGAACGCGGGACTGAATTCGGAGAAGGTACACGCTCTGATTCAGAAACTGAATTCTGGCCCTCAGTTCGTGCTTGCCCAGAATGTCGGGACCACCCACGACATGCTGGACATCTGTCTCAAGAGGGCCATGGTCCAGGGTGCTCAGCATGTGTTCCAGCACGTTATGCCTCAGGAAGACAAGCCGGTCACCAAGCAGAAGAGCTCTGGAAGATGCTGGATCTTTTCTTATCTGAATGTTATGAGACTTCCATTCATGAAAAAATTTAATACTGAAGAATTTGAGTTTTAGTCAGTCCTATGTATTTTTCTGGGACAAGGTTGAGTTCTGTTATTTCTTCTTGAATGCTTTTGTGGACACAGCCCAGAAAAAGGAGCCTGAAGATGGAAGGCTGGTGCAGTATTTGCTTATGAACCCTACAAATGATGGTGATCAGTGGGATATGCTTGTTAATATTATTGAAAAATATGGTATTGTTCCTAAGAAGTGTTTCCCTGAATCTCACACGACAGAGGGAAGCAGAAGAATGAATGACATCCTGGATCACAAGGTAGGGCATATGGAACATGCATGAAGGGACTGAGTTTAGTGAACTTACCCTAAAACTTAACTGTTCTTTTAAAGACACAGCGTAGCTACTGATACAAAGTTTTAATGGAAGACATGTAGTTACATATTAACTTTAAAAAAGAAAGCAAACATTTATCAGAACAAAAGGAAAATGTTCTTTTTATGGAACTGTCAGCTCTTCAGAGCTTTGTTATATACACACTGATGTCAGTTATTACAAGAATAGGTGCTGTATGCAGGACTCTTAATTAACAAACCACTGTACTCGTTCTGGCAATATTTCAAGGAAGTAATATTCTCATTCTAGATGCTTGCCACTTAAATGAGGTCCAGCAGCATCAGGATTACCTGGAAACTTGTTAGACATGCACAGTCTTAGGCCAAAGCCCAGAGCTACCGAGTCCAAATCTTTAGTCCCCACCAATGTTCTGTATACCTACTCAATTTTATTTGCCTATTGTTGTACTGTTGTGTATCAAACTCAGTGCCTCATGCATCCTAGGCAAGCATTCTACAAATGAGCTACACTCCTCGGCTATAAATGCAATTATAAATTTAAAGTCAGTACTATTTACTATGATTTTATAAACAATGCTTTAAGCAAAAAAGAAAAATGTGGATCTGAGAGCTAAATTAAATAATATGAACTATTATAAAATTTGGTTACTGTGAAAGTAGAACCAACTTCTGTGCATGGAAGTTGAGTAGAAACTCTACTGAGTCATCTACATTTAGTTTTACTTCTTCTTTTCTTATTATATTCAGATGATGGCTTTCACTTCTGTCTTGTTTTTGTGAGGCTCAGAGAACAAGAAAGAGACATGATCTATGAAAAATAAACTTAGGAAATACACAGTAATTAACTCCAGGTTCTGAGCCTTTTAGAGAAATCATCATTTTGGAGCCAGAAATGGGAACCATGAAAAAGCATGTGTTTTTATCTCAGATTCTTAGCAGAAACTCTAATCATCATTATCCTTATCTTTAATAGATTCACAATTCTCTAAGAGTATAAGAATTTTGTTGCATGTGTGTTGCTTTGAGCAAATATAACAATTTCCAGGTAACAGCCTTGCATGTGTTCCTCACCACAAGTTTGTGCATTTAGGTAGGAATACCAAGTAAATTTCACTGTTGTTTGCCCTGCGTAGATTTCCAAAGGCTTTGCATAAAATTTACAACAAAAGGTCTGCATTCCAGATACATATTTGCTTAAAACTTCATGATCCACAGCCAAATAGTGTTTGTTATGAATAACAGCTGTGAATTTGTTCTGTGGTTCACTATTGGTAGATTCTAGAAACCAAGTGAGTTTTTCAGTGGGTTCATGTGGCTTTCCATTGGGTACCACCAGGTCAAATGGCCAAGGAACTTCTCTGTTGCTATCCTCAATAATACCTCCCTAGTAGCTGCTGTGATATGATAAGAGATACGCTCCCGATTTTGTTTTCCAGCTGTAGTTATGACCTCTCTCTCTCTCCCCCAGGAAAGAGTACACTCATGATAAAAGTGGACACATGAAAATATTCACATTGACTCTAACTACAAAAATCTTTCCAGTTTCTGATTTTCAGGCTCCTTTTTGTAAAGTGGTTGAGAATGGAAGATTTAAAAGCCATGAAAGCCCCAGTGGGCTGGAACTCTCATTCTCCTTAGAGGGAATTAATGCAAAGTTTTGAGATCAAAGAGATCGGTAAGCCATGGAGCATATCAAGCATCTGGGCCACATAGGTAGTGAACATGGATGTATGTAATGAAAGCATTTTTGCACTCACTGTGCTGTGTGCCACAAGAAGAACTCACCTCCAGTCATAATTCTTTGAAGCAGCTCTGAGGTAATAGCATGTGCACAGGTGGCCCTAGTTTGTCTGTCACAGAACACTACCGTGGTTGTTCGTAAGAACATCCTCCTGGTATTCAAGACTCTCTCACTTGTAATACTCGCCTCTCAAATATTTCAGCCTAAGTTTCCTATAAAACGGAGAACTGGGCATGGAGGCAGGACTCTGTACCACAGAGTCCTGTCTAAGCATGAGGTCCTGCCCAAGAGGTAGAGGGGCTGAGACCATCAGGAATCTCCAGATCCAATGTAAATAACTGAGTGTGGCCATGCACATCTGTAGCACATCTGTAAACCCAGATCTGTAGGAGAGGAGACCGAAGACTCTCTGGGCTTCACAAAGGTCAAGCTTCTGAATCAGTAGAGACTCCATTGCAAGGATAAGCAGGAAGGTGAGTGTTGGAGGGAACACCCATCCAGTGGATATAGGCCAGCCCATGAGGCACTGCAAGCAAGTGACAGGGCAGCACATGTATGTGCCACACATACCACAACTTAATACTATATACACACGACAAACAAACAAACAAAACTTGGGGCCTTTGGAAGCTATTTGACCATTCTAAAATAGTCAGTAATGAGCTATCCCACCGAAGCCTCCCAAGTATGTTAATAAAGCCAAAGTAGATCTCAGACTCTCAAAGGAGTGGCATACCATCATTCCCACTGAGCTAGGAGTTACACAATGTTTGTACACTGTTCCCACACAGCTTCCACCTGTCTGGATCCAGTACACATTCTACCGCATTAAATCATGTTTTTATTTCTCCAATCTGATAACTGTTCCTATTTTGAATCTTTAAATTCTGTGGGAGCTTGCTCAAGGCATATACATACAATCTTGCCTTTATCTGTAAGGAAGCAATAATAATGCCTACATACAGCTCCCTTGTGGATTAGAGAACTGATCATATATCTTATATCAGCATCTAGCGCATCACAAATGCATTGGAAGTATTGGAATACTAACTACATATGATGATATCATATGTAACATTTTAAAGGTCTTTCACAACTGAGCTTTATGAAGGTATTTTCTTAAACTTTGTTAAAGAATTTTTATGGTTCATCATTTTGCCATTTTTACCCTTTAAAATTTATATAATTGACAAAAATGTATGTACTCCATATAAATATGATATGTGTATGCATCATGTTCTGATGACCACAATCAAGTCAACAGATTTATCATTACCCGTGATTACCAATTTTATGAGTATGTGCATTTGTGGCAAAGATACTTAAACATGCTCATATCAAATCTCAATACTATTTATTAATATTATTATTTTGGTGTTTGAGGTAGGGTCTTGTCCTAGCCCAGGCTGATCTGGAATTCCCTCTGTAGTCCCAGGCTGGCCTCAAACTCATGGTGATCCTCCTATCTCTGCCTCCTGAGTGTTGGGATTAAAGGTGTGTGCCATCATGCCTGGCTCAGTATTGTTAGTCACAGTTAACACACTGAATGTTAGATACCCAGAAATCATTCATTTTATAAGTTAAAGTTTGCATGCTTTCACATTCTCCGAATTTCCCTACTCCCAGACCTCAGAAATTATCATCTTACTGTGTTTCTGTGAGTCTGATGTTCCTAAATTCTTCATCTAAGAGAAATCACATGGCATTTACTTATCTTTCCATTTTTTGATTATATCATTCAGCATAATATCCTCCAAATTCATTTATGTTGTCATAAGTGATAGGATTTTCTTAAATTTTATGGCCAAATAATAGTCTACTGGAGATGCAACATATACTACACATTTTTATCCATCTAATGGGCACAGGTTGCTTTTGTATCTTAATATTCGTAAGTAATGCTGCAGGCAACATGCAGAGGCATGGGGTACTGATTTCATGTCATTGGATATTTATCCAAAAGTGTAATTGCTAGATCATATGGTAGCTTTATTCTAAATTTCACAGGAATAAAATAGTGTTTAACTACTGACTGTATTGCCAACAGTATATAAGATTCCTTTGCTTCTTATTCTTGCTGTGTTTTCTGTAGCCATCATTTTAATAATAACCACTTAGCTTTTATCTCTTTTTTGTATTGTTTTGTATTTTTTGTGAGAAAGATAGAAAGAATTGGTACACCAGGACCTCCAGCCACTGCAATTGAACTCCAGATGTGTGCCATCCTGTACAACCTTGCATGCTTACATCACCTTGTGTGTCTAACTTACATGGGGTCTGGAGAGTAGAACATGGGTCCTTAGGCTTCGCTGGCAGTCATCTTAACCACTAAGCAATCTCTCCAGCCTTTTTTTTTTTTTTTTTTTTTTGGATTTTTGAGATGAAGACTCACTCAAGTTCAAGGTAGCCTGGAATTCACTACACCTACTAGGCTGGCTTCAAACTTGTGCTGATTCTCCCAGCTCTGAAATCCTCCCAAGTGCTGAAATTACAGGCATGTGCCACCACACCTATGTATCTTTTCTTCTGCAAAACAATGAGGTGTGAGGTGGTATTTTGGTGCCTTTGGCCCAGATATTCCTCATATTGAGTGATGTACTTATCCTTCCATCTCCTGTTGGCTATTTGTACGCTTTACTTTAAAAAAATATCTATTCATGTCATTTGCCAATTTTTATTTGCTCTTTTATCCTCTAGTTATAGAAGTTCCTTATATAATTTTATGTGAAGCTACTGTTGGCAATTCAGCTTGCAAATACAGTTGCCTTTCATTTTGCTGTTTCCTTTGCGTTATGAGAGCTTTTCAGCTCAGTTGAGCCCAGCTTGTTTATCTTTGCTTTTGTTAGCTCTGCCTTCAAGTCACCTCCCCAACATTCTTTGCAAGACACTGGTCAAAGAAATTGAAGAGAGCTCAAATAAATGGAAATATGTCTCGTGTGAATACATTTGAAGAATTAATATAGTGGAACTGTCCACACTACTTAAAGTAATCAAGAGACTTAGTACTACCTTTATCAAAACTAATGTATGGTGGGGTATTATTCATAGGAAAAGATAAAAAATGGTTCTAAAACTTGACTGGAATCACAAAATACTGAATAGAAAAGACTGAGAAAGAACAAAGAATGAAGCATTATACTCCCTCACTTCAGAGTATACCATAAAACTATACCAATCAAACAGTATGTTATTGGAATACAAACAAACACAAAGACTAATAGAGCAGAATAGAGAGCCCAGAAATGAATCTGCACTTACATCCTCAGCTGATCAGGGAAAGCACAGTTTCTATAATAAATGATACTGGGAAAATTGAACATCCATGGGCAAAAAAATGAAGTGGGTCTTTTTGTTATTAAAAAAACTTAACTTATGGTGGTTTGAATGTAAAATGTCTTGGGATGGAAAGATGGCTTACCAGTTAAGGCACTTGCCTGCAAAGCCAAAAGACCCAAGTTCAATTCTCCAGAACCCATATAAGCCAGATGCACAAGTGGGTGCAAGCATTTGGAGTTTTTTTTTTTGTAGTGGCTGGAGGCCCTGGTGCACCTATTCTCTCTCTACTTCTCTCTCTCTCTCTCCCTCTCTCTCTCTCTCTCTCTCTCTCAAATAATAAAAAAAAGAATGCAAAATGTCTCCCATAGCTTCAGGTATTTGTGATTAACCTTCCTGTGTAGTTCTCAGCTGGTGGAGGCTTTGGCAGGTGGAGCCTTGCTCAAGGAGGTTTGTTACTGGGTGGGGGGAGGAGGGAGGTGGCCTTTACGGTTGATTAGTCCAGCCCTACTGTGTGTTCAGAAGTGCATGCTCTCTGTCTATGCTGTTCACTATGATGTAAGTCAGCTGCCAAGCTTTTATCCAACATGGTGGTGAGACTTCCTCTAATAACTGAAAGCCTGAAATAAACCCTCTCCTCCCCCAGCTGCTTCTGGTTGTGTGTTTTGCCCAAGCAATAAGAAGACATCTACTATGATTCTGATAAATGTGATAAAACATACAACTTTTCAGTTTTCCACACAGCTACTGTGCAGCTCAGTTCATGAGGGCTTACATGTTTTCCTCACTGATTTGAGATGCCACTCTTAGCAAATGCCCAATTCCTCAGAGATGTTTTGAGTTGCACATCAGAATGGCACATTGGAAAACTTGATTTTTTCAGTGTCTGGTACTTATCATCTCCTTCTCCATCGTTTTTCCTCTGGTGAATCTTGCTTAGTTGTTTCCCTAAATGAAGTTTTTATAGTGAGAAGACAAAGGGCAGAGGGACCATGAAGTAGTGTCACCTGTGGTGGTTTGATTCAGGTGTCCTCCATAAACTTGGGTGTTCTGACTGCTAGGATCCCAGCTGATGGCAATTTGGGAATTAACACCTCCTGGAGGCAGAGTATTGTTGGGAGCGGGCTTGTGGGTATTATAGCCAGCTTCCCCTTGCCAGTGTTTGGCACACTCTCCGGTTGCTGTTGTCTACCTTATGTTGACCAGAGGGTGATGTCCACCCTCTGTTCATGCCATCGTTTTTCCTGCCATCATGGAGCTTCCCCCTTGAGCCTGAAAGCCAAAATAAACCTCTTTTTTCCCACAAGCTGCTCTTAGTCGGGTGATTTCTGCCAGCAATGCGAACCTGACTGCAAAATCACCTGAGGAGTTGGTGATCACGTACACTGTACAGGCTGCCTGCCCTCTTTTGTTGATGAGCTTACTTATCTGGTAGCATGGTTTGTCTTCACCCTGATCCTAGTACTCATTTGTGTGTATCATGTATCAGTTCTATTTCTACACATCAGCCTCTCATATTTTTCATAGGCTATTCTTTTTTTTTTTTTTGGAGAGAGACACACACAGTGAGAGAGAGAGAGGGAGAGGAAGACAGAGATGGGCACACCAGCAGCCTCTTAGCTGCTGCCAACAAAATCCAGATATGTGCGCCCCCTTGTGGTCAAGTGCGGCATTGCGCCCTTGCGTCACTTTGCATCTGGCTAAACGTGGGACCTGGAGATTGGAACCACTGGAGATTGGAACCGGTGTTCTTAGGCTTAGGAGGCAGGCGCCTGAACAGCTAAGCCATCTCTCCAGCCCTCATAGGCTATTCTTAAATATTTTGTCTTCTTCTCTTAACATCTCAACAATTGTTTGCTCTTTTTTTTTCGAGGTAGGGTTTCACTCTGGTCCAGGCTGACCTGGAACTCACTATGCAGTCTCGGGGTAACCTTGAACTCTTGGCAATCCACCTATCTGCCTTCCAAGTGCTGGGCTTAAAGGTGTGCACCACCACGCCGGGCTCAATTATATCTTTTAAGTGGTCATTTGTATACATGAAGGCTTTTTTTCTAGTATACTTTTGTTGTTGTTGTTTGTTTGTTTGTTTGTTTGTTTGTTTTTGAGGTAGGGTCTTGCTCTAGTCCAGGCTGACCTGGAATTCAGTATGTAGTCTCAGGCTGGCCTCAAACTCAAGTCCATCCTCCTACCTCTGCCTCTGGAGAGAGCTGGGATTAAATATGTGTGCCACCACACCCGGCTTTCTAGTATACATTTTTAAAAATATTTTATTTTTATATATTTGAGAGAGAGGGAGATAGACAGACAGAGAGAGAAACAATGGGTATGCCAGGGCCTATAGCCAATGCAAACGAACTCCGGATGCATGCATCACCTTGTGCATCTGCTTACATGGGTCCTGGAGCATCGAACCGAGGTCCTTTGGCTTTGCAGGCAAGTGCCTTAACTGCTAAGCCATCTCTCCAGCCCTAGTACACATTTTAATTTGACATCAACTATCTTTCAAAACTACTTATGAATATAGTAGTTCATTCTTTCTTTCTTTCTTTCTTTCTTTCTTTCTTTCTTTCTTTCTTTCTTTCTTTCTTTTTTTTTTAGGCAGGGTCTCACTCTGTAGTTCGAGGATGGCCTTAAACTCAGGGTGATCCTCCTACCTCTGCCTCCAAGTGCTGGGATGAAAAACATGTGCCACCACTCCTGGCTGATATTAAAAAAAAAAAAAAATGTTGTTTTTACAAGGCATAGCTCACTCTAGCCCAGGCTAATGAGGGAGGATCTCTTCAGTTGATTCTCTTTTTTTCCCAGGTATGTAATTGTGTCATCTGAAAATGGCGTTCATTTTTCTAATTTTTATAATTATAATCACTTTCTCTTTTATAACTGGTTGCTGAATATCCCACGTAATTGTTTTACACCAGTATGATGTGGACTTCTTTATCCTGAACATCTCTAGTATTTCCCCCATTAAGATAAAGGCTAGCTTTGGGGATGGGATATATTTAATTTATTAAGATTCTGAACTGTTTAGTGACTCTTTTGGTAGATGTTTTTCTTTTTTATTGGCATTTTGTTTTTTTAAGAATAGATGTTGAATTTGGTCAAATGCCTTTTCAGAATCTATGGAGACTGTATCACAATATTAAGTTTGTAATATAATAACATTAACTTATGTCTTGATATTGATTAGTATCTAAATTCATCTTTAAGAAATAATTGAATCATTGTTAATATGAGTTTTGTAGTAGTATTTGTTTATTTATTTATTTTGTTTTTTCAAGGCATGGTCTTACTGTAGGCCAGGCTGACCTGGGATTACTCTCAGGCTGGCCTCAAACTCACAATGATCCTCCTACGTCAGTCTTCCAGGTACTGGGATTAAAGTCATGAGTCACCATGTCTGGCAAAGAGGGAGAAAATGGGTGCACCAGGGCCTCCAGGCACTGCAGACAAACTCCAGATGCTTGTGTCACTGTGCATCTGGCTTTATGTGTTTACGGGAATTGAACTCCCATATTTAGGCTTTATGAGCAAGCACCACTGAGCCATCTCTCCAGCCCTGTAATACTATTTATAAGTGAGCTTGTTGTACTGATTTTTTTTTTTTACATATTAACCTTGATCCTTCATGTCATACATGATTAGCAAAACAATGGTACATTCAAATTTATATTCATTAAGATGGAATTCTTCTATAGGAACCTTTTGTTCAACTATTTGATTACTCTGAATACTAGCTGGCACTGAAAGGCAGGGACAAAGGTGTCTCTGGGTCTATAGAAATAATTGGACTTTATAAAATATACACATTTATGAGATATTTAAGAGGAACAGTCAAGATCACTTGCTGGTTAGATGTAAAGTGGAGAATCAAGGATCACTCCCAGATTTCTACTTCTGAATATCTGAGAAGTTAGGGATAGATGGTAACTTCAGGATCCATTGAAATAGTGGATATATTCAAGTGATGTATGTATACATTAAACAAATCCTATGAAATGCATCAATGTTAACTGATGAGTCCTAAAATGATGAGATTTACATAATAAACTATAATAAACTAAAAATGCATACGACTGTCTTAAAGCATGTAAGATTGGTAGAACTAAAATTCAATCACTTTGTACCGTAAGAGAGATAGCAGGAATAAATATATAGGATTTTTAACAATTTAAATTTTTACATATTATTTATCCTGAGATGTCATTGGTCTTTTTATTTAATTTACCCATCATTTTCTTCTCAAACCACTGCATTACAGTAAGAGCAAATAAATATAACTCTGGAGTACGCTGTATCACTACAATGTTGGTTGCTTTAAACAAAAAGAAGTATGAAATCCAGGCAGTTTCTCAGTGGCTGTTCTCCTGGGCACTGGTTCATCGTTCAGAGCTGTCAAAGGGTGTTGTCATTCCCAAGCTTCTGTGACAAGGGACTAATTGTTTGCAGCCCACGGCTTTGCATGTCCCACTTTGAAGGCATCAGAACAGCATCTCCTCAATTATCTGCTCTCTCTGCTTCTCTATATTAATGACACAATAATGGTATTTTAAATTCCTTTGTTTTATATTAGGGATTTGCCACTCACCTGCTGGGGTTTAATCAAGTACTCACTCTACTCACAGATGTTTCAAATTATTTCAGAACATCTGTCTTAGTGAGTCTCAGATGCATGTTTTTAGCTTTTCATATTTCAGATGACTCTTACAGAGCGTAAAAAGCGTCTTGATCATTGGGCCAAATGTCAAAAATCCAGATATGTGAAATCTTCCCAAACTCCCTGTGCTGTTGGTGACCTGGCACCTTGAAATTCTTAGAGGACTTACCCACATGACTGTTATCACAGTTTCTACTGCCTAGTGTTTACAGTTTTATATTTTTTCTTAGTCTGTCAAATTTGATTGAAGACCTCTGAAAGCAGAAACTGCCTCATACTTTTTACATATTTCCTGGGCATATGATAATGCTATGTATGTACAAAAAGAGAATAAAATGTAGGTGGACTACATAACAAATCCGGGTAACATTATAACTAGGAGGAAGGCCTCTGCATGTAAGATGCTGAGTTTTAAGTCCTAGCTTTGTTACTTAGGACTTACACAACTGTGGGTAAATTCTCTAGTCTCCCTCCCCCTCAGTTTCCTCATCTGTTACACAGAAATGATACTGTACCTACTCCTAGCATTACCAGAGAATAAGTAGGTCAGTTAATATATAATCAATGACTTCTAACACATTCTTGCCTAATATAAAGCACCATACAAATACTTACTTGGCAGTAAAAAGATCTATATTTAGCACTTTAGAGCTTAATTCATCCAATAAATATGACACAACAACATATGTTATATTATATACTAACCAATGATTCTTCTAGGAAAAATAGTCAAGGAATGTCATCCTCACTTTAACTTTTTTTCTAGAGTTAATTACAGCTGTCATGGAAAATCTATGAAAAGATTCATATTAATGGTAAAAATAACAGGACACTCTGATGAACTACTCAGTGACATGGTGGGTGGTAGATATTGGTGGATAATGTTCACCAAATGTGTATCATCTAAAATAATAGAGCCTGTACAATTTATAGGCTCTGTATGTCACTAATGTGAGGTCAAATCCATGCCAAGACACCATGATAACAAATACTGTAACGTTTCCTCAGTTTAAAAGTAAAGCTATTTAGGAGAAGAGTTGTTTTGTGACCCCCCACCAATAAAAAGTAGGTAGATGGAAATAAAGAACCAGTGGAAAAGTAGGAGTATTTTCTCCAGTTCATTCTCATGTGCATAAATAAACTATTCTTTGAATGTTATCTAACATCACTACCCCCAAAATTGAAGCTGTTGGATAAGTGTTCAGACCTGGATTTTGGCTAAAGGGGAAATGGGAGAATCTTGATACATGAAAGGAATCTGCCACACTTTGAAACAACTCGCTGGAAATGCACATGTACATGTAAGCCTGGAAGGAAATTCTCTCAAACATTAACAGAGGATTTCTTCAGATGAGGAATTATAGATGGCCTTATTCTTCATAATTTCTATGTATTGCAAAAAAGGATATACTGCAGAAAAGAGAGTAATTTTAAAAATAACCTAAAGCCAAAAGAAGCTTAAGATACAATTAAGCACAAATTAGTCCAATATCCTTACACTTAGATAACATCTAAAGTCATAGGACCATAAACCTTAAAATTCATATTCACACCAAGAAAAGAAAAATGAACAATAAAATCCACTGAAAATAATTATTATGGTTATAATTTTCAAGTATTTTAAGATGTAAATCATTTTAGTCAGTTCCTAAGGAGGCCAATAAGTCACTTCCAAAGCCTTGGTTTATTAGTACAATGTATCCAATGCAAACAAATAATTGTGAATTATTTTTATTCATCATCTGTGGTTTAAAGTAAATCAACTATGACTTTTTAGAAAAGAGAGACACAGAGGGAACATCTGAAAATATCTAACTAAAGATGAAAGATGGCACTCCTGTGAAATCTGTGAGAGATCACCAGCCCGCAGGATCTGCAACAGGACACAGGCATTTACTGGAGGCAACGGAGTACTACTTTTCTAGGGAATGGCTCCCAAATAATAAAATAATTCAGTTAAAATTAAACCGAGGAAAAACCCCAGGAAGTTTCCAGTTTAAAAAATTACATGGGAGCTAATAGTTTGGCAGCATTGTTATTAATAAAGTTGGTTCCTATCTTTCTACAGTTTATGCTTTTTAGAATGGATTTTGTAGACTTTACAGTCAATAACTTCCAACTACATTAATTCTCTTAGAAGTGCCAGTGTTTGGAGGCTTAAAAGAGATTTTTCTTGGCTGGTGGTGTCTTTAGTTGATCCATTTGCCAAATTTAAGTTATAACTGTTCTTCAATCGTTCTCACAATGAGACTTCTTCAGGCAGAATAAAAGTTAAACATAATCCCACCCCTTTGTACTATGATGATAAGATTTATATTTAGACCAAGTAGATTTTAAGTCTCAGTTTAAAGTTTAATGTAGACTTATCTCACAAGCCACAGATGAACCCTAGTGGTTTTTTTTTTTTTTCTTTTTTTTTTTTTTTGTTGTTTGTTTGTTTTTGTTTTTTGGAGGATCACAACTCTAGCCCAGGCTGACCTGGAATTCAGTATGTAGTGCCAGGCTGGCCTCAAACTCATAGAGATCCTCCTACCTCTACCTCCCAAGTGCTGGGATTAAAGAAAGGCATGAGCCACCACACCACCCTCAACTGGATACCTTTATTTTGAATTTTCATTTATATTCTTCATACTGCCTGCTCAGTATGATAAGAAAAAAGCCATCAGGAGGAAAGCCAGGACAGAAGACTCAAGCAGGACATCTTGAGCCCAATAGGACAGATCCACAGAAGCAATAAGGGAGATGGAAAGAAATGGTGCAGGGCTGGAGAGATGGCTTAGCAGTTAGGGCGCCTGGCTGCAAAGCCTAAGAACACCCGCGGGATTCTCCAGGTCCCAAGTTTAGCCAGACCCAAAAGTGACACGAGGGCACAGTGTTGCACATGCCCAGAAGGGGGCACACACATCTGGAGTTCATTCATAGTGGCTGAGAGGTCGCTGGCATGCCCATTCTCTCTCATTCTCTCTCTCTCTCTCTCTCTCTCTCTCTCTCTCTCTCTGTGTGTGTCGCTCTCAAAAAACAAAAAAGAAAAAGGAAAGAAATGGTGCAGCCATCCAAGAGTTCATTTACAAGTCGGTCCCTTTACTCTCAGAAATTAGGATCCCCTGCCTCTTTGAGGGATATTATAATATAGACCATATAAATCGGAGCCTACATGAAAGGTGGTTCCTACAGACTGTTCCTCCACGAATTCTCACATGGATGGCACTTGCTTTGAGAAACCCAGGAAAACTGAATAAAGCTTTTTTGTTGCTGTTTTTATAAAATGCAGACTAGAGTCCATCCTGAGGGCACCAAGCTTCCTTTCCTAGGGTCCTCCCACATGAGCTAACCCTCTGTTCAGATGCCTACAATGCATCCCCCGCATCCATGAGAGATCACCAGCCCTAAGGATCTGCAACAGGACAGAGGCAAGCTGTGGTGGCACGCGCTCAAACCTGTGCCAGGACACTTCAGTCCTGATGGCTCCTGTGATGGATGGCAAAGCAGCCCAGCCGCCAAATACTGAGCAGTACCATGTGATCTGGTTTCTGTCCTTGTTTACCAGATTCTGGACATCTTTATGGTCACAGCAGCACTTCAGAAAAACTGCAGTATCCTTTATAACACCTTTTAAATGCAGAGTTTTTGAGGATTTTTCCCCCTTTAAGTGTGTTGAAATAGCTATTGAGCTATACCCAGTAATAACACTGGGAAAAATATGCTTCACATGGGTTTTCTGAAAAACTCCAGAATTATTGTGAAATCCCATTTTTTATCTACCATTTTTAGAATCCATTTGATTTATCCCAGCTTGGCATATTAGAGTAGACATGGGGGACACAAACAACCCGATAGTTAAAATTTTGTCTGCATATGAATCTCCTCTGGCTTCATCTCTGCCAGGAAAATTTTTCCTGTTGTCAGTCAACTGATCCTAATATCTTCTTGGAATAGAGCAAACATTTTAAAGTGCAAAAGAAAAGTCCTCCCCCAGCCCTAGGGAGAAAACTTTTTTCCCCTTTAGCTATTGATGTTTTTAAGAGAAATGACTTTGGTTTCTTCTGTCAGATGACAGAGGACACAGTTAATTCCATATAAAGGAACATGTTTGAGTTCAAGTAAGATGTGTTCGGGTAGCATTGTTGAAGAAGATAATCCAGGTCACAAATTACATAAGGGGTAAAGTCCTCATAAATAACAGCAGAAGGGTAG
The DNA here is from genome assembly GCA_036365145.1 of Orientallactaga sibirica. NCBI lineage: Eukaryota > Metazoa > Chordata > Mammalia > Rodentia > Dipodidae > Orientallactaga > Orientallactaga sibirica. The sequence continues at coordinate 35,305,125 of JAEOAD010000006.1, read as the reverse complement.
TTTTATGGTTGAAATGTTTTCAGTTTGCTTTGAAAAAGTCCTATTTTTTTCAGATTCATTATTTTCAGATATATTTATATCAACTTAGATGGGAACTTGGGCCTCCTGACCATGGATTGCTTTGCTTTCAACTAAGTAGATATTTCCAATAATTTTAAGGGTTTTGGTCAGAAACTCTGAGACTGAAGAAGTAAATGAAAATACAATCTCATTCTATATAGTACTGCAAGGTCTTATTTTTATGTTGTTTTTTTCTTTATTACTATTATTTTATATGCACTGAAATATCTGTAAACAAGTCTATAAATCAGATAAAAGTACACTTTACTGGACCATGAAAATTTGTAGTCGTTAAAACATTTCTTAGTAATTTACAAACTATTATGTAATCTAAATTGACTAAACACAGCCATAAAGCAAGTCTTGCTCCAGACTCGATTCACAGTCATTGACCTTCTTTCCTCAACTATTCTAGCATACGTTTTGTTGTTGTTTTTCAAGGTAGGGTCTTGCTCTAGCCCAGGCTGACCTGGAATTCACTCTGTAGTCTCAAGGTGGTCTCGAACTCATGGCGATCCTCCTACCTCTGCCTCCCGAATGCTGGGATTAAAGGTGTGCGCCACCACACCTGGCTTTTTTAAATTTTTAATTTCACTTTATATGTACCATAACAGGCTATACATTTTTATCCCCTTGCCCCAACTCCCATTACTCTGGGGCCCCTTCTCCGTGGGGTTATGGTCATCACTGTAGGTCATGAAGACCTCGGTCAGTTCCAATGTGGGAGCAGGATAAGGTAACTCAGACGATTCCTACCCACTACGTGGCTCTCACATTCTTTCTACCTCCTTTTCTGTAATGTTCACTGAGCCCCGGCAGGCCTGTTGACAGGCCTCATTTAGTGTTGAGTTCTTTGTAGCCTCTGGATTTCTGTTTCGATGGTTTTAGATTGATCACTGTGTCTGTAACCACAGGTTATATTTAAAAAAAAAAAAAAGACTCCCCCCTCCCCCTTTATTGGTGGTTATATTTTATAGAACGCTAGTCAAAATAAGAGTTTCCATGGAACTGATTCTTAAGGCTGTCTTTAATTTTGTGTTATTCTCCTCACCCCCTACCCCTACAATCCCCTCCCATCCCTCACATTCTCTCTCTCCCCCAACCCTTTAGTAAACCCCTCCTCTCTTCCCATTCCATTTCTTCTCTCACGGTCTCACTCTAGTTTTATACCCATATTCCTGGTGTTAACCACCATTTGCACTCATCTCCAATTGTTCCCAGGTAGGAACCTCACGTGCAAGAGTACATGCAGAGTTTGTCGTTTTGTGTCTGTGTGACCTCACTTAGAATGATTTTTCCAACTCCATCAATTTCCTTGCATATTTCATTTCCCCTTACCAGTGCATAGAATTCCTGTATATGTTTATGTATATGTATATGAACCACGTCTTCATTATCCATGCATCAGTTGATGGGCATTTGGGCAGATTTCAGTTCCTAATTATTGTGAATAGAGCTGCAACAAACATGGCTGAACAAGTATCACTGTAGTGGAGTGGAGTCTTTAGAGTATATGCCCAAGAGTGTTATAGCTGGATCAAATGGTAGATCTATTTTCATCTTTTTCAAGAGTCTCCATACTTCTTTCCATAGTGGTTGAACAAATTTGCATTCCCATCAGAAGTTCCTCTCTCTCCACAGCCTCACCAGCACTTGTTGTCATTTCATCTTCTGATGTATGGCATACGGACTAGAGTGAGATGAAATCTCAGAGTCATTTTTGAGGGGGATGGGGATTTCTCTGATGACTAATGATGTCAAACATCTCCGTAAGTGTATAATGGCCATTTGTATTTCTTCATTTGAGAATTCTCTGTTAAATTCTCTACTCCTTTTTCAATTGGGTTATTTGATGTTATTTTTTAGGATTTTTGTGTTCTTTTACATTCTAGATATTAGACCTTTGTTGGAGGTATAGCTGGTGAAGATTTTTTTTATTTTTATAAATGTTTTACTTATTTATTTTAGAGAGAGAGAGAGAATGAGCATAGAAGGTCCTCTAGCCACTGTAAATGAACTCCAGACACACGCATCACCCTGTGCATCTGGTTTTAGATGGGTACTGAGGAATCAAATTCAGGACCTTAGGCTTTCCAGGCAACTTCTTTAACCACTGAGCCATCTCTGCAGCGCTGGTGGATATTTTTTTCCTTTTCTATGGGATATCTATTGACACTGTTTATGGTTTGCTTGTTTGTACAGTATATTTTCAGTTTCGTGAGGTCCCAGTGGTAGAGTGTTGATATAATTTCCTAGGCTACTGGGGTCTTATCTGAATAAGGAGGTCTTTCCCTAAACCTATATCATGGGGTGTTCTCCTTTTTTTGTTTTCAATTAGTTGTTTTAGAATTTCAGGTCTTATATTGATGTCCTTAATCCATTTGGAGTTGACTTTGTACAGTGTGAGAGAAGTGGGTCTAATTTCATTCTTCTATATGTGGTTATCCAATTTCTCCAGCACCATTTGTTGAAGATTCTGTCTTTTCTCCAGCGTTTATTTTGGGCATGTTTGTCAAAGATCAGATAGCTGTAGTTGCTTAGATTTAGAGATGGGTCTTCTATTCTATTCACATTATCTGTATGCCTGTTTTTTGTTTGTTTTTTGGTTTTTTTGTTTTGTTTTGTTTTGTTTTGTTTTGCCAGTACCATGCTGTTTTAGGTACTATGGCTTTTAGTGTATATTTTTTAAACTATTGTCTAAAACATGGTAGAAAAGTCACCAGTGGGGGATACCATGGTGATTAGCCCCTGAAATAAGACAAAAATAAGTTAGAATGTCTTTAAAGCTGTTCACTGATCTTGTATTTCAGAAAAGTAAACTTTATATGATATGATTTATGGACTTGATAGGAAAATGGTGGGGCATGATGGAAGTGGAAAACAAAACCAGTGCAGAGAGGAAAGGAAGAGAGAGGAGACAGATAGAGACATCACAGTTCATATGATTACCTGAGGTTGAAGTTTCACATGAATCTGAAAGCTACAGGGCAGGATCAGCTTATGGGAGAGTCTGGTGATAGCTCTGTGTTACAGGTTTGAGACACAATTGCCTCTTAGGAAACCTCTTTCTTTCACAAGACTGGCTGATAGGATGCTGCCCAACCATATTATAGAGGGTAATATACTTTACTCTTAGTGTCCTGGTTGCAAATGCTAGACCTTTCTTCACATCAATGGCATTACTTGCTTATGACCAACAGTTTGGCACCATAGCCTAGCCCAGAGGACATGACAATAGTTTTATAGATTACTCTGTTTTCTGTATTTTAGTCTTTCAACATGTCCATGAAGAATGAGTTTCTGAAAATAACTGTATTAAGTAGCATGCACAACTGTACTGGTATTTCTGAGATTTTTGTCCTTTGATATATGCCTACGTGTTAAAGCTATGCACAATGGTGCTATTCTCCTCACTCTCTCTATTGCCCTCCATCCTTTCCTCTCACACAGACACAATTTTTTGAGACAATGTCTCACTGGAACTTGTTACACAGTGTATTCTGTCCTCATACTTGCAATCCTCATGCCTCTTCCTCCTGAATGCTGGGATTAAAGGTGTGTGCTAACATATCTGGCTCTAATTTATACTTTCAAAACAAGTATGTGATGCAACAGAATTTCTCCTGCAACTTTGCAAAGAAATATAATCTGTAAATTTTAAACATCCCAGTTGGATCTAATTCCAGTGATAACATTTAACTGAACTTCATTTCAAATGTGGAGTCATGTGGCTGATATCCAGAAGGAGGATGGCTCTAAAAAAAGAATAGAAGGACCATTAGTATACAGGACTCTGGAAATCCCACATTAGTCATTTTTCCTTTGCTTAATATAACAAGAAAAAATATACAACTGAGGAATTTTATTCAAGCCATTTGCATTATTTTCAATGTGACTCCTTATGAGTTTTAATTGCTTTGTTTTTGTTTCATTCTATTTTTTTATTTTTGCTCATGTTTATGTTTGTAGAGTGGGTCATGCCTTTTTGGATGATTAGTGTGTTTTGGACTCAGAATAAATACATTATTTATCAAGACTACAAAAAAAAACATGAATATAAATGGAACCTTAAAGGTTATTTTGAAAAAAGATCATGGATTTTAATTGCTTTTATTGAAAGTACTATATCTTAATAAGATTTTAAAATAAAATACCACATTTTCCCTTCCCAGTATTTGCCTTTTCCTTGGGTGATAAATATCATGTAAAGGGACACCACCAAGAGCAATCACATCATGTATATTTACACAAGTGGCATCAACAGAGAAGACTAATGGGATTAAATTATTTAAATAATTAATAAAACTAATCAAAGTAGAAATTTACCTATCTAACTTTTATTTACAAATATTCAAACATTTTTATAGGTATTCAGACATATCCTTATTGTTGTCAAAACCCTACAAATAAAAGTGTTTCTTTCATTACTAAGTAACTATTTGTTTTGCTTAAAAGCACCCAAAAGAATTTTCTATCCATACTGTTAAGGATTATTTTGCTCACTTGTATAAAAAAGTAGCACAAACATAGTAGCTTATAACATGAACAATATATCCTCTGACAGTTCTGTAAGTCAGAAGTCCGCTTGGGTCTCATTGAGCCACAGTCAGTATTGGCAGGCTGGCACTCCTTTACAAACCCTGGGGGAGAATTCTTATCTTTTTCTTTTCCAGCTTTTCAGCTTCTACAAGACACCCAAATTCCTTGGCTTGGGTCCCATTCCTCCATCTTTGGGCTAAGACATCAAACTGTGTCTTTCTTTATACTGGCATCTGTCTTGTTCTCTCTCTTCTGCCTCTCCCTCACACTTGAAAGACTAATGGTTAAAAGGATTTGACCTGGAGAATCAAGATAATCTCTCCACCTCAAAGGCACCTACTTAGCCATCTATAATCTTATTTTGTACTAATCATAGAACCTACTATATTCACAAGTCCCAGGATGTAGGACATCAGCATCAACACAGAGACAGTTTTCCTGTCCTGGAAATTAATAATTCTTAAAGCTAGATGATGAGTATGCAAGGATTCATTGTTCTAGTCTATGAATATTTATGGACTTAACTTTGATACCCCAAAGGTAAAACAAATAAATTTAGGGTCATATATTGCCCCAAAATGTGTATAGATGAGAACATTTATTATTCCAAATTGAATTACAACCATCCTAGAATCCAGCCTCTTGGGAAATTTCCATATTATTTTTGGTAAGATCTCTGAAGAGACGTAAAAAAAAAAGCCAACACTTTTCTGAAGTATAAAAACATAGGCATACATTTTGCCTTCAATAATATTTTTATGCTCCAGAAATATTTAAAATATTTTTAAATAGTCATTAGTAATCCTTAGCAGTTTTAGATTTGGAAAGATTTTTCAGAGCATATGTACGTTCAAAATCCTCTCCGACACATGACTTCCCTGATTGCATTGTAGTGGATTAGAGGTCTCTTTAAATATTTTAAAGCTTAACACACTTTGTTACTCAGAAAAACCTTGCCTATAATAAGACCCATAAGAAGTCCAGACTCCAAAAGTCTGCCATTAGACTTCATTCGATAATAAAGATTCTAAGCAGCTACTATAGGTCTGAAATGAATGCTTGGGGTAGAGGGAGTTGTGGGGATCAGCTGCTAGGTAGGAGACCCACTTCTTATCACCTTTGACATAGTGACTTGCCTCAACTTCTGTTGATCAGAGCTTCATCCTGTGCATCACACTAAAAATATAAGCCAATAAAGTCCAGGTAAAGACACTTTGCCCTCGGAGCCTTCCTGTGACTTTTCTGTCTGCCAGCTCTTCTCCTAAATGGCTTCTTGTAAACTTTTACTGACTCTGCCTCCTGGTAGGAGTCTGTCATTTATTCCATTTTCAAGAAGGCTTGCCTCCAATTGCCCCAAATCATACTTATTAGAGCACTTGACAGCTCACCTTAATCACACACAAAACACATCCCTGACCAATTCTTAGCCTTTGTCCCTCAGACAATTTTCTCATGAGGAACCAGTGGCCTTTAGACACAATAGTTGTGCAATAGACTCACCACACTATCATGCTTTTTATAGCTCTATGAAAGTATCTACTGGGAGCATTTTCAGATGTACAGCTATTATTAACTTTTACTCCTTGGTACAGGAATTCAATATGGTCCAAAAAACATGAAGTCAACGTGACCTCTCTCATCAGCCTACACTTATTTTTATCTATACAAAAATAAAGTCAGATTACTCACACTAGAGTTGGCATTAGTTGTGGCAGTGTTTTAGTACAAGGGCCATGTTTTTCTGTAGATTATATTCTGGCTTATTTTGTTTTGAATTTAATTCTAAATAGTCTCCTAGCCCCAAATATACAGTATCAAATCCAAGGCCTCATGAAAGCTAGGGAAGAAGTTTACCAATTAAGCTTCACCCCTAGCCCTACTAAGTAATCTTATAAGAACATCTGGATATTCTTAATTAAAACTCCCTCACATAGAGACTATTTATTTGAGGCAATTCAAGTCTTACAAATGTAAAAGAGCCCAAAGTCTCCCTACAAGCTAATCACTGTCAAAAAGAAAGGCTAGCCAAATGTAGTGGTGCACACCTTTAATCCCAGCACTTGAGAAGGAAAGTAGGAGAAACGTTGTGAATTCAAGACCAGCCTGAGAGTACATATGAATTCCAGGTCAGCCTGGGCTGGAGTGATACCCTACCTCAAAAAAATAAACAACAACAAAAAAGAAAGGTTACAGGTCATACTTTCAAAAGCTCAATAGCAAAAGCTAATATATTTGCTAGGTGGCTGCATATTTTAATTGACTGAAAATAAATTAATCCAGCAAGCTAGCTTATGTAGGTAGACTGGTATAAATGTCATATGTCATTCTAGAAAATATTCAGGTGCTAGAATTATTAAAATAGATATAATATGAGTGATTTATTAAGATTGTGGGTTTTTTTAATTTTTATTTTTATTTAATTATTTCAGAGAGAAAGAGGTAGATAGAGAGAATGGGCATGACAGGGCTTTTAGCCACTGCAAACAAACTCCAGATACATGCACTACCTTGTGTATTTGGCCTTCGTGGGTCCTGGGGAAATGAACCTGGGTCCTTTGGCTTTACAGCCAAGTGCCTTAACCATGAGCCATCTCTCCAGTCCAAGATTATGTTTTGGCTAATGGAATCATCTGACTACATCTCCTTTAATTTTTTTTCAAATTAAAAATTATATTGTACTATAAAAATTTTTCTATAAGAACTAAGATATCAAAGCTTTTGTTACCCATCTGTTCTACTAATTAAAGGGATTTAAAATGATTATTTGGGGAAAACCTGGCCATTCCAGTGGGTACAATTTCAGCTCACTCAAGGGTAAGTATGGCACTTTTTCTCATTTTTTTTCTTTTTAACTTTCACAAAAAGATGTAGAATAGCTTCAGGTCTGCCAAGAGCCAAGGATGCCTTCTCAGCTGACATCCTTAACTCCACCCTTTTTCCCGCTTACCTTTATTTTTGTCCTCATTTTGACTCATTCTATGTAGGACGTTTTATGCTATTTTAAATTCTTTATGTAACATGTATTCACTATATAAAAAGATAATGAAATAGTCATATTTTTCCTACTTAATAATGGGTTAAATCATTCTTTTATAATATTATTTAGTGTTTCTTAAACTCCCAGTGACCTTTCTAACCCCATCTTCATACATTTTCCAATCCACCCTTCACACACCAACACATCAAAGCGAAGACAACTTCCCAACCACAGTTATTCATTTGGGCAAGTGCCTTGTTGATTTAAAGCTCAGGTTCTTATAAGAAAAAAAAAAAAGGAGAATGCCTGGCAAGGTGGAACATGCCTTTAATCCCAAAAGCCGTGAGGCAGAAGTAGGTGGATAGTTGTGAGTTCAAGGCCACCCTGAGACTATTGAGACTACATAGTGAATTCCAGCCAGCCTGCACTATAGCAAGATCCCACCTCACCAAAAAAAAAAAAGAAGCTGCTTTTGAAATTGACATACATAAGCCAAACTCAAACTCAAATATTCTATTGTGTCATTTAGCTTCACTGGTCAGGTTTCTGTAGAGACCAAAGAAGACAGAAATGAAAGATAAAGAAGAACCCATAAGAAACCCATCGATTTTATTCATCGCTTGCTTCCTCCGTGATTTTTCCTTATTTATAGTAGAGAGCTCTTATTGATCTAGCCTGATGTATTGAAGCAAAACATTCAGTCATAAAAAATAAAATCAGCTGTAAACTAGAAAAAATTTCCATAAAGAATATTTTTCCCTAGTCACAAAAAAGATCCCCTTACAAACACCCTGCTCAGAGCTAGAGTTCATAAGGATGATAAAAAATTTTCTCACCTTAATAATTTGTATGTAGCTCTAAAAATTCTGCAATCTATAATTTTCTGAAAGTGTGTACCTCCATAGTGATAAAATAACATATTAACTAATATGCATATGACTGCTACACACACACATCTATTTTGCTGCCAAAGGGAGGAACAAATACATGATGAAAAAATTTATTTTTTCAGGCTGGGGAGATGATTCAGTGAGTAAGGTACTTGCCAATCAAGCATGAGGACCTGAGTTCAAATCCCCAACATACATAAATGGTACACATGTTGCATGGGCCTGTCATTCTAGTGCTCAGGAGGTAGAGCAAGGCAGATCCCTAGAGCAAGTTGGCCAGCTAGACTGCCTGAGCTTTGAGAAAAGTCAACCTCTGGCTTACACACACGCAAAGCCAAAACATATGCAAACACTCATATGCACATGCACACACACCACACACACCACACACACATACACATTCAAAAAAGTCCAGTTTTTCAATCCAGGTTATTTTCCAAGACAATTTCTTTGTGAAATCCAACCATAGCATGTTACCTTCAATTTCGGGAGCAGATTTAGCCCTCTGTCAGCAATGTGCTCCCCTGTTCTTTTGACCTTTGTGTCTCTTCTCTCAAAACTACCAAAGAGTCTTCTATAATCACTACTACTCTATGGTCTCCCTCTCCCACTCTCTCTTCTTCTGTCTCTCCTCCTCCTCCTCTTCTTTTTCATCTTTTCTTCTCCTTCTTCCTCCTCTTCATCTTATCCTCTTCCTCCTTCTTCATCCTTTTTTCTTCTTCCTTCTTCTTCTCTTTTTATCTCTCTCCTTTCCTTCATTTTTTTTGAGATAGCATCTCTCTATGTAGCCCAGTCTGGGCTCAAACTCACAATATTTCTGCCTCTGCTTCCCAAGTACTAGATGCAGTGCTTAGAATATGATGTCCCCCATAAACTCATGTGCTCTGAATGCTTGAACTCCATATGGTAGCAAGTCGGGAGATGGAGCCATACTAGAGAAGGTAAAGTTGCTGGGGGTGCACCTTAAGGTTTATGAGCTTCCAGCTTGCTGGTATTAATTAAGGTCACTCTCCTGCTGGTGTTTTCCACCTGATGTGGCAGAGGTGATGCCCAGCCTATGCTCATGTCATGCTTTCCTCTACCATCATAGAGCTTCCCCTTGAGACTGTAAGCCAAAATGAAACCTTTCCTTCTATCAGCTACTTTGGGTCAGAAATGAGACAGTAACTATAATACTGGGTTACAGATATGTACTGCCACACTTGACTACTGTTATAATTTTCACATGTTCAAAGTAACACTTGTGTTTTCTACTTGCAATTTTTATTCTTTTAGGGTTGTCCTTGTGTCTTTTGATTCATTTCTGTCATTCATATGCAACCCCTATTCCTACAATCCTTCTACAATTTCTACATCTTTCAGCCCATCCAGACCAATGGCATGGTATGTTTTCCTAAATTACCATTTCAGAAGGAGTCTACATATCTTAATCTCTCATGTTCACCTTTGGCAGTGTGGCACTGCAGCTATATATCTATTCATTTGTATTGCTTGTCATTCCATTTTATTATCAGCCCTCTACCCAAGACTGCTCCTCTCCAAGCTTTAAATCAGTAAACGATAGGCCCCAGCCAGTCAGTTACTGAAGTTAAAAAAATTTTAAATTGGAGCTGGAGAGATGACTTAGTGGTTAAGGTGTTTGCCTGTGAAACCTAAGGACCCATGTTCAACTCACCCGATCCCACATAAGCCAGACGTGCAAGGTGACCCAACAGTGCAAGGTCATACATGCGCACAAAGTAGCACATGCATTTGGAGTTCAATTAGAGTGGCTGGTAGCCCTGGTGTGCTCTCTCTCTCTCTCTCATTCTCTCTCTCTCTCTCTCTCTCTCTCTCTCTCACTCACTCTTTTAAAAGAAACAAAGGCCAATCTGTTCAGCTTGCCTCAAAAAAATTTTTTTAATTGTCTGAATCCTCTCACCACCGCATTCAATCTATCACCAATCCCTTGAACTAGTGTTCTGTTTCTGTCCTATTTGTCCATTTCTGTCCACTGACTCTACTTGTCAAATGACAGAGCTAAGGTCCTAAGATCATCAGATTTTCAACATTAGACTGAGAAAATGTGTTCAAATTTTATTCCATTCTCATACCTGGAGAAGCACAGTCAAAGAGCTCCACGAGAACAGGATTGCTGCTTAGGTGCTTACCCTAAAGGCAGCACCTAGAACAGGACTAAGCACAGTGGATACACAATAAATAGTTGAGGAATAAATTAATGAATGGATGGACATGATTTAATTCCTGGGATGAGGAATCAATTACAAGACAAAATGGAAATAAACAAGACTGTAGATTAGACTCCCCCATACCATGCAGCATGGATTGCATTTACATTACATAAAACTTCAGGTTTTTTGTACCTTTCCTGAGACCTACTAACTCATTTAAGCTAGAACTAAACATCAGAATATAATATTTCCCGTGTATTTCTTATACTAAAATTGGAGAATGGCTATTCTAGAATATGTAAAAGAATAAAATTCCTAAAGTAGTATCTATATTTTACAGGATATAAAGAAATTACCAGAATTTTATGAAGTAGAAGCAATGGTCAGAACAACCAAGGTTCCTACATGCCAGACCAAGAGAATAATATCACCACTGATTGAACAGAAAACATATGCATTGGCATGAAAAGAATAATATCTTTTAATCTTACAAAGTAACAGATTTTCACCTTGTGAAAGACAATGCAATATATAGATACATATGTATGTATGCACTCTTAATCTCACATATGTGAAAATAAAATGTGAGATTAGGGTAAGAATACAATATGCTTTCAAAAGCGTGGAAGGTACTGTTCTGTAATAAATAGGACCAGTATTATCACCACTGCAATACGTAGTAGAAGAGTGTTAAAACAAATTAGACTCATTTCTTATTGTCAAAGCTTATATGAAAGGCATGTTACTCCTGCTTATTTCATAGTGAAAGCACTGCATTTGTCTCAGTTAATAGTTGTTTGGGTAATAGATTCTTGGACCCAGCATCCTCCCAGCCATGAGACAGAAATGGCAGTGGAGAAATGTTAGAAAGCAAGGTAGGAATACCAGAGAAGTAATACAAATGTCTTCAGTAAATAGTGACATTTTAGAAAACTGTTCAGTTTTCATTCAGATTTTATTTGTAATTATGGGCTTAAGAATATAAAATATCTATTATATAAAGAGTCAGATTTTTATGTGAAGATGGGCAGAGACCAATAAATGCTACTCCTGAGGAGAAATCTTTAAGTTTGGAACTGTTTTTGGTGTATGTTAGTCTCTGTGTTTTTGTGTTATGGTGAACCTGACTTTTAAAATATGTAGAAAGTTGAATGCCCAAATGTAAATTATCCCTTCCCACCATGAAGAATAGATGTTTTATATGTACTTTTAGAATGTTCATCGTAAAACCTCAAATTCCACTTGTCAGATTCCAATTAATCACTGTCATATGAGGAAAGAAATCAAAGAAGGAAGGTCAGGAGTAGAAGCCAGCAGGAGAACACGGCTAAGTACTCATGGGGACTGCTTGCTTCACTGCAAGTACTTTAGAGGCTCGAGTTTGTTCAGTTTGACAGAATTAAAGGTGACATGAAGAGATGTTATGTGAATTGTTCTACAGACAATTTTGGGTTTGGATCTAAAGTGAATAATAATAATGTTATGGGCTGGGAAGATGACTCAGCAGTTAAAAACGCCTGCTTGCAAACAATGACAGCCCAGGTTCAATTCCCAAGCCACCCACATAAGCCAGAAACAAAAAGTGCACAAGCATCTGGTATTCATTCATTTGCAGTGGCAAAAGACATTTATATGCCCCCCACACACAAACATACATGCAAAAATGCAAGTTAATTATTTAAAAAATGAATGTCTCCATTTGAAATGTAAAAAAAATAAGAACAATATTGACCTCAATATTTTTAAAAGTGGGGAATAAATGAAACTACTAGTTGAAAATTTAATGCCACAAAATTTGCTTCACACAATGGTTAGATGTGTACCTTAATAGCTACGTACTTCATTGTCCCCGTCAAGGAAGTATGAGTCTATGTTGCATAAACAAACAAACAAACAAACAAATTTTAGTGTAAGGAAGCACACCTGGCAGTCACACCTCCTTCACCATTACTCCACCCTAAATGTCTGCAGAAACTCACACATCAATGCAGAGAGTGGATTCAAACATTAAAGAGATCTCGAATGTGCTACACAGATGACTCCTTCTAAAGCAACTGTTTATAAGGATTCTAGTAAGAAGGGTCCTGAGGAGGGTGGACTGACACTTAACCCTAAAACATTTGTTTCTGGCTTGTAATTCCCAGTACCAGAGATCAGTCACAATCTTCATTGAGCTATTGATCAGAGAGATCTATGAGGTCTCAAAAGCAAAACAGGTTGCTTTCAAAGCATTTGATTACCTGATTACTCTATTGCTGAAGACACCACATGCTGCTGACACAGAACATGAAGCTATCTAGCTAGAAGCTGGAAGGAAGCCAGTTCCCATATTGCCTGCCAGTATAGTGCTGAAAAGTACTACATGAGCGCTGGGGAAAATGACCAACAACCTTTTGTGCTAACAGGGGTCACTGCTGTACAAAAGCAACCAGCCTAACAAGATGGGACACACTTGTGCAATAGTGGCACTCAACCTAGGTGGGTAACCATTGACTCTCTGATTGGCTAAAGAGATCCACTCAGTGGAAAGGAATGCATAGCTGGACTTGGAACATAGAATCCTACTGAGACAAAGATCATGGACTCCAATGAGAAGCTCAGCTCCCACTACTAGTCTTTGGCCAAAAGAGAGGCTACACCATCAAAATCTTAATTAACAGTGCTTGTCCCATTGAACCTATGCTGACCTCATTCTCCATTGGAAAATTGGTTTGTCTTTTTCAGAAGACAGTGATAACCATCCCTTGCACATCAGCTAGGGCCCAGGTGAAACCACAGAGGAATTAGCTAAGAGTGCTGCATCCATGGCAAGCCTGACAACCAGCACCAGGATGATGGAGACACTGAGGATATTTAAAATGCACCACAGCAGAAATCCAGAACCTGCTGAGACCACAACACTAAAGTAGAATTAAAACACACCCACCACACATCAGGGAATTTTACACAAGAGGGAGCAGAAAGACTGTAAGAGCCACAGACTGGAAGGGAATGTCCAGAGGCATTGCCTCCTCTCATACCCACAACCCCAGGTTAAATACCAGCAACCCAACTGAGGAAGGTCCTCAGTGGAATGCGGGCAGGAAGGGGGAAAATGATGGTACTGACACATGTGTCTGTACAAAGTTTCTACTTAATAAAAAAGGAAAAGAAAAACAGATGAACTCTGTAAAGCAAGCTATTCATTACTACTGAACAAATCACAATACAAATATAAAAAGAATATGGAGTTATGTATGTATTCTGTCCATAAATGTTCATTTTCAACTTTGTGCCAGTCCAACAGTAACAACTACTGGAACCAAACAGCAATAATTACTTAGTTTTATGTGATTGTGACCAAATCCCAAGATAAAGCAATTTGCATGGGCAAGGAGTTCTTGGCTCAGGGTTTCAGGAGGCTCAAGCCCTCATCACTTTCCTGTGTGTTTCTGGGCCTGTGGAGAGGCACTAATTACAGCACTGGATGCAGGGTGCAGAGGTTGTTTACCCACCAGGTGACAACACAGATGCAGAGACAGATACACAGAGAAGGGCATGAGATGAGATATTCCCCTTGCCCCCAAGACATGGTCCCAACTGATCTACTTCCTCCAGCTAGGCCCCATCTCTTCAAGTTTCCAGAACCTTCCAAAATAGTGCCAGCAGATGGAGATCAAGCCTTCAACATTTGAAACTTTGGGGTCATGCTTTATAACTGAATCCTCTCAAAGATTCTCAGCTTCTCTGCAGCCATTGGAGTCTGTGGCTTGGTCTCTTTACTGCCATGTTGTCAAGAGGATGCCAGTGCACAGGCATGGGAAGAAGAGACAAGGGATCCCGCCCAGCAGGTTCAAGGGACATAAACATCAAGCCTTAAGGCTTCAGAAAAGAAGGAATTTTACAGTGTCCTTCACTTGTGCGAAATGGCTGACTTTAAAAATATGACAACCTTCTCCCTTCACCTTAATGCCATAATACTTTCATCATTTTTTATCACTTTCGCCCACATGCATAAAGATTTAGTCATACACTAAAAGGTAAAGGTGTTTTCTTTCTGAGAAGAGATATATTTTTGTGCTTTTCTACATGTCAAGGACAACAGAGTTCTCATAAATTAGATCTAGAGTCCAAATTTATATAAGACCAAATTGTGATATTTTATTTCAACCAAGTCTGGCTTCAAGACTACATCACTGTGTTCTGAATGTGTATTTTTATTTTGGGAAATGAAAATTTTACAAGTATTTTTGAGAGATAGATATTAAGTTTAAGTATATTGCAATCACTTAGCAAAGTGCAAATAACTACATGTAATGAATTAATGTTTTCTTTTTAAAGAAATTCAAACTTTAACTCTCTTTAAATCTTCTGTTATTTTTACCTTTGTTATCAGTAATTATGCTTTGATTCATAGAAATCAACAGCCACTAACTAACTTTGCTGCATGGCTCGTCCTTCTATAACAACCAATCCAAATGTTGCAGCATGAAAAACAGAAAATAAGGTTCATTTTTTTATAGTCAATGACTACAAAACACTTTTTTTGAGAAGATTATAATGCTTTTATAAGACATTAAAAGAATAATAACAGAGACATAAATATGAGAAAAATGAAGCACTTTCAATAATTTAGTTTAAAAACAATTAACCTTGGGTCATTTCTCAACGTCAATCTTTTATGTCAGGAAATTTGAGAATGATTTAGGGAAGCATAAATCTTTTTCTCAATATTTCCAATCTAGGACTTTTAGCTATAAGTAAGGAAAGAATGACTTATTAACAGTTCAGAGACTCCCAAGCTATGAACACCCACATTGTACCCATCAAACATCAACAACTTGTGAGAAGTAGGAGCCACATTCTCTTTGCCTAAATGAGGTGGGTGCAATTCTAGAAACTTCCAAGTTGTTTTCTCTTCTTGTTCCCTGCCATTATTTTCATCATCTTAACTGTTTTCTTTGCACTGCTGGGAATGGAACCTGGAACCCGGGAAAAGTTCAGCAAGAGCTTTACCATTGAGCTACACTGCCCCCCCATTCTTTGTCTTCAAGAAGACAATGCACAAACCAGACACAGGAAGGTAAAGACAGCTCTAATTGAGATCCCTTTTCCATTATTGAGCTCTCTGTGTATTAAAAAGCAAATGTTCATGTGCATACACCACACACACACACACAAAACTAGGTAAATGTTAAAACATGGTGGATAACCTTACATTTGAGGCCATTCACAAAACAGCAAAGAATGAATGCCCTCCTGGCCCCCTCTGCAGTGAGCCTTGCTATTACCCTCAGCTCCCATTTTCCTGTAGCATACTAGCAAACATTTCTCTAAAATGCCTGTGTGATTATACTGTTCTCTAGTTTTGTGCTTGTTTAATTTCCCTCCTTTTCCAGTTTCTTTAGGGAAAGGCAGGCTGCTTTCTCATGGAAGTAACTGAAACCCTTCCTGGCACCCATCCTGCCCTGTTCCTCCATCCCCATGCCCCATGGTCTTCCTTTCTCCCTCCCACCTCTCCTATATAAGGACTTTCCGTGTGTTCACACAGTCTCCTGAGCCTGGACAGCTATTCTCCTCGTGCCTGCAAAACACCCATTTTCCTTACAGAATTGACCATACTCAAGAAGCTCTCGCCCTCTTCCTTTCCCCTCATGTGGCCAGCTGCCTTCTTCCTTAGTCTTGGTAGTGACTAGGGCACGCAGCTGTTCATATGGGTTTTCCTCCTCCTCCTCCTCCTGCTGCAGGAATTCCTTGACTGTGTGTTCACCCACATTTGAATTCTCACTACACAGCTCCTACATTACGTTTTACAATATTTAAGCCTTATTGTTTTCTTTGCCCTTCTCACCATTCCACTTTTTTTTATTTATTTATTTGAGTTGGGGGATAGAAATGGGTGCATCAGGGCCTCCAGCTGCTGCAAACAAACTCCATACTCATGCATCACCTTGTGCATTTGGCTTTACGTGGGTCCTGGGGAGTCGAACCTGGGTCCTTTCACTTTGCCGGCCAGCACCTTAACCACTAAACCATCTCTCCAGCCCTACCACTTTTGAATTTTAAAAAATCCTCACCTTAATCTTGACTGATTAGTATTACATGGTGTCATAAAAGCTTTAATCATTAGTTAGAATTATGTCTTGAAGGGAAGTTATAGATAATTTTTTTTAAATCATCAGCTTTTAAATTCCCTGAGAATATAAGTCTCTCCATGACAACTTCTGTACATCCCTTCATCTCTTATACTTAACTCCATTTCTCTTCAAGGACCAAGAGACTAAGAATTTCTGAGTCTTTATTCAATTTTTATGGTTTCTTTTTGGTTTTATTGCTGCAGCATTTTTCCCTGCTACTTGCTCATTTTAAATATGTAATGCTTCTGCTACATTGTGGATTAAATGATTTTCATGGGCTGGCCTGTCAATCCTAGCACCATTCATAATAGCTTTTTCTATGGAGAAATGCATTTTAAGTTACAATCTGCCTTTTGGAATTTCAAGCATGTATACTGTAGATTATCTACTGAGATTGGTGAACATATTATGTATCAATTTAGGTTGTTCCCTCACCATTTATTGAATAACAGCATTTGTCAGGATCAACTTCGGGTTTTGATGACAATAAGTGAGACAAATTAATGACTTACCTTCAAGAGGTTTTCAATCTATGCATAACTTTTGCTAAAAATGTTTTTTTCTTTCTTCCTTTCCAATAGTGTCCCTTATAAAAACAGAAAAAAAATTCTACTTATTTCTACTTATAATTGACTAAAATAGTTATGATGAGAATATAAATTAACTTTTGTCTGAGAAACACTTTAGAGATTTAAAAAACATTTTGTCAGGTTTGTTTTCTTAAATACTCATTTGAGATCTATTTCACCAGTAATTCTTTTTATAATGATCTTCTGTAGATAGGAAAGGGATTTGTAATGCTTTGTTATTTCATAACATCTGCATTGATCCTTGAACACCTCTCTGGAAGTATTTCTCAAATAATATGCTTATTTTTATGGCCTTCTACCCCTCCAGGCTAGACAAGAGCAGATCCATCCACAATCTGAGGTCTCATTTATTGCCTTCCACCAAGGAAAATTGATAATGGTCCTGAAGATATAAAGTCTTTAACAATGGACAGTCCTACGTATTTAATATGTGAATGAGTGAGCTTAAATGGTTATCCTTTAATCAGATCAGAATTATTCTTGGCAACTAATGGATGTATCTGCAAAATGAGATTCGTCCATTAATGATAGAAAGGTTTCTAAAGATCTTTTAACATGAGATAAATAAAGTAATAGATCAACAGAAGACAGCTATATTTTATAATAATCACTTTGAAAGAGCTATTTCAGGTAATGATTACCTACTCAGGAATGATGGGGGGATTTCTAATGGCTCCAGCTGTAAGAATCACTGACAATGTGGAAAGACAAACTTGCTAGTTCCCTGCTTGAAAATGGAAATGTTCTTTAATGGGAAAATGAGGTCTGAATTCACTCTCTTAAAACTACTAGTTAACAAAAGCAATGTTTCAATTTCTAGAGTTTTGCATTTAGGTATAATTTTTTTTTTTTGCTGTTTTTGTTTGTTTGTTTGTTGTTTTTGGAGGTAGGGTTTCACTCTGGCTCAGGCTGGCCTGGAATTCACTATGTAGTCTCAGGGTGGCCTTGAACTTTTGGCGATCCTCCTACCTCCCGAGTGCTGGAATTAAAGGCGTGTGCCCGGCTTAGGTATAATTTTTTAAAAGCCAATCATGCAGAAAAATCTGGCAAAATATTAGATTCCTGTTTATATGGGCACCTTTATTCTTTCTTTTTAATTTTGTATGTGTGGGGGAGAGAGAGAGAGAGAGATGGTGCATATATGGAAGTGCAGGTGAGGACAGCCTTAGGGTGATTTTTCTCTTTCTCCACCCTGTTTGAGACAGGCTCTACCTCGTTATTTTTCTTTGGCTGCTTCACTTCATGTGTACCTGTCTAGACTGCTGCAAACTCCAGGATTCTCCTGGTTCTGCTTCCCATTACCATAGATTGGGATCACAGGTACATGCACCACTTTGTGTCTGGCTTTATGTAAGTGATAGGAAGTTGAACTTGAGCTGCCAGCCTTGTAAGCAAGCACTGTTAGTTGCTGGACCATCTCCCCAGCCCAGGACACCTTTCTTCTTTAGGACTTTAGGACATATCTAACCTCTCCTGATAAAGTTGTTTCTTTAATACCATCATTTCAACATTTTTTTTTTTTTTTTTTTGCATGTGTGTGTGTGGCTTACCTGGCAATGGAGCCTTTCTCTAGGAAGCCAGTCACACCACCAGGGAGGGAGTTGGAGAAATAAAGCCAACTTATTCATCTCTGGATTTACCCATTCAACATAGACATACCCACCCTACATGGATACTAGCTGTGGAAGCTGAACTCAAGCCTATGATGTCAGCACACAAAGAAAATGAGTGTACAATGATGAACGGAAGCGTGCAACTTTCTACATTATATTCCAGGAGCATAAGAAAAATCACCAAACCCTGATGACCTATTTGCAATTCCAATTAAACCATGTTTGGCCCAGGGAGTGAATTTACTCCTCTATGACAGCCTGGTTTCTCAAACTGTGGAACTTCTTTATGCAAATCTCTCAAAAGATAGAGCTGACTTTTGCTGGGTGAGGTGGTGCACGCCTTTAATCCCAGCACTTGGAAGGCAGAGGTAGGAGGATCGCCATGAGTTCGAGGCCACCCTGAGACTACATAGTGAATTCCAGGTCAGCCTGGGCTAGAGTGAGACCCTACTCGAAAAAAAAAAAAAAAAAAAAAAAGATAGAGCTGACTTCAGATACACCCATAAGAAGATCGTAAAAGCAACTCCTCATGTTTTTAGAGCACCCCACTGCTTTCCCACTATTACTCACTCAGTATTTTCATTGAAAAAAATAGTTGTAGAACCACAGCAATCATAGGTTAAGTTTTAATGTTGTGTTTGTTGGGCCCAGGTAACTTGTCTCATGAAAAACCACCTAAAATTTCAAGCATGCTAATATGTCAGCTTTTCCTGAGGAAAATGCCCAGATAGAGCATTGATAACAGACTAAAGAAATAATTCCACCCAAGTCTAGCTTAGCGAACCAGGGAGTTCACTGGGGTTACTTACAGGAATATGGTGAGAGGTTACATAAAAGTTAATGACTGACTGAAAGGCAGCTACATCGCTGAAAATCTTGCTCAAGTGTAGATGACAAGTCACTGAAGTTGCATCTGTAGCACACTGCGGGACTTACAGGCAGCAAGGATGGTAGGAGTATATCCTTTCCCAGGAAATTCCTGCCCCTTATATAACCTGTGGGGAGGGGCTTGTGACTCCTGTGACTTTTAGAAACTTCCAGAGACTAGAAAATTGCTTACATCCACAGCCTTGTTTACTTCCTGAGCCTAAAAGAGGCTCTGTTTCAACTGGGAACTTCCTAACAATCCTTCCTTCAGGATGGAATTTTAACTTAGGGGAAATTGCTGTTCAACTCATACATACAAGCTTCTGACATCCATTCAGTGAACCCACCGCAGCTTAGGACACTCAACAGACTTGTCTAGAAGCAGGTTTCTCAGCAGGAAAATTGAAAGATGTTAATCATAATCTGTAATCCCATCTGTCTATTGGTCATTGAGAAACCTGAATTCACGCTCTTGCCATGTTTGGTTTTCTACTTCCTGTTTGCCTTACTTCTACCTCCATAATTTCTACTTGCAAAGACCCTCTGCTTTGCATCTAGGTTTATCTGAATTGCCCTTGCCAGTCCAGCAGTAGTTGCTGATTTTGTATACTCAACTTTTATCATCTTTGCGTATGGTTTCTCACATGCCAAAGCTTTAGAAGATATAATTTTGTATTTCCAATTGTGTAAACTATATAGAGATAGTATTTTTAGAACTCTGCAAACATTATTTGCAATTTTTCTGATTTGTAATTTTTTTCAGAGAAAATTTGAATCACAAGATACTTAAGAATATTCATTTAATCAATGAGAGAACTAAGCTGAACCATGTGGCAATAAATAGCTGAAATCACCCTAAGTGTCCATCAACAGATGACTGTATAAAGAAAATGTGGCATATATACACAGTGGCATATAATTCAGCCATAAAGAAGATTGGAATTATGTTGTTCGTTGAAAATTGATGGAACTGGAGATCATCAAATTAAGCAAACTAAGCCAGAGTCAGAAAGACCAATATCATGTGTTTGTTAATCTTGGATTGTGTGTAAGTGTGCATATACATATATATAATATGTGTGTGTGTATCTATGAATATATATATATATATGTGTGTGTGTGAGTGTATGGTATATTTGTATATAGATATAAATTATATATTTAAAAAACTGTATGTTTCATAAATTCTATATAAATATATGTTATATATTTTATGTAATGGATATATGACATGAAAGCAGAGGGGAGAATGGAGGAAAGAAGACTAGCATCCAGATATGGTGGTGCACACCTTTAATCCCAGCACTTGGGAAGCAGAGATAGGAGGATCGCTGTGAGTTCAAGTCCACCCTGAGCATACCTAGTGAATTCCAGGTCAGCCTGGACTAGAGCGAGACCCTCCCTTGAAAAACAAAACAAAATAAAAACGAGACTAGCAGAAATGGGGGAAGGGAGAGAGAGGTGAAGAAAAGAGGAAGGCTTTGGGGTGTATGTGGTCAACATACATGATATAGTTGAAAGAAAATGTTTTTATGAATCCTAGCATTATAAACAATAGATTATGTAGTTATAATGAGGGAGCCTAGTTGCCTCGTATTCATATCTCACTATCTGGGGTTTCATTACTATTCGTTTTTTGTAACTTGTTTACAAAAGCTACAATGAAGATTTATGAAAAATATAACAAGTCAAAAAGAAAGTAGGTTACTAGAACTATTGATAGACACAGAGAGGATGTAAGGAAATTTGAAGTACTATTTCTTAGACAGAAGATAGTTTTTAATAGATAATAGTGGCTTATTGAATTTTATATTGGATCAGATATGTAACATGAAAGAATTCACAGAACTTTCTGTGCAAAACCAAAGAAAACCACATCAGGCAGAAGTTTGATGTGGAACCCAAGGAAATACTGCACACCATGGAGAGACAAGTCAGAGAAAGCTGGATTTGATTCCTTGGAGTTAGGAAAGCTAAGTCCAGAAAAACTAACTGGAAAGTAACTCATAAAAAAGTTAGAAGTCAGCCAGGCGTGGTGGCACCCGCCTTTAATCCCAGCATTAGGGAGGCAAAGGTAGGAGGATTGCCATGAGTTCAAGGCCACCCTGAGATTACATAGTGAATTCCAGGTCAGCCTGGGCTAGAGGTGAGACCCTACCTTGAAAAAACGAAAAATGAAAAACCAAAAAAAAAAAAAAAAAGGTAGAAGTCAGAGTAAACAAATGTAAAACTAGAGCTTTGTGAGACTTTCTACTGACTTACTGACTGTAGTTACACACAACTGGAATCCCAGAACTCAGAAAGTTCCCTGGTTCAAGGACCACCAGGATTATATAGTGAGACTTTACTCCATTAAAAAAAGTCTTCAAATCTATCTTTGTAAATATCACAGGTCTAACTGTTTAAGATGCTCAGATATTATATGACCTCTATTACTAAATATGTATTATTGCAAAATATAATGAGGTTCATTATTTTTGCCATTTCAACTGTGCAGTTCGGTGGCAGAAAATGCCATCACACCTTTACCTAGCCTTCACCACTATTTACCTTCAGAACACTTTCATCCTCCCAAACTGAAACTCTGTAACCATTAAACATTAACTCCACATGTCCGTTCCCCAGCCACTACTTCTAATAACTGTCGATCTACGTTCTTTTGAGTTTGACTACTATGCACATCATTTCATACAGTGCAACGGTACAATGTTTGTCCTGTGTCTGTTTCCTTTCACTTAATATTATTTTCAAGGCTCATTCATCTCAAAAATTCCTTCCCATTGAAGGCTAAATAATATTCCATCATTTTGTACATACATATTTTGTTAATTCATTCATCTGCAAATGGGCTCTTGAGGTATTCCCTTTTGGTTATTAGGAATTTTCTGTCTATGAACACTGAAGCTCAAATGCTCTCAAATCCCTGCTTCAAGTCCTTGTTTTATATGTCCAGAAATAGAATTGCTGAATCATATTGTAATTCTATGTTTAAGATTTGAGGAACTCCCATACATCAATATCCTTTTGAAGGATTACTATAGTGGAATATAATGACAACAAGCATAAATGCAATAATCATTACCATAAAGCCATTGCACTGATTTTAGTATAGTAATTGAAATAGAATTCATCCCCCAAATTCCAGCTAACTTGCATTTGCCAATTCAAATATCTTGCACATGTCCCACTCTTGCCAGTCCAGGATGTCTATGGCTGAGTTGGTCGTCTCTCTGTGGAAGCTGCCCACTGATTTTTCTTGGTGATTTGTAGCTACTGGTTATCAAAATATTTATCAACTATTTTCATGGAAGCAACCCAAATCAGAATTACCACCTGTAAAATTTGTTTAAGAGAATTTCACTTCATGCTTCCTTCTGTCTGCATTTATTTATTCCCTCACACAGTCAGTATTAAGTGGTATGATTGTGACCTGTTAATTTTTTACTTTATTTAGTTTGTTTTTCAATTATTTTTTACTCACTGTGGTGGTTTGAAGTAAAATGACCCTATAGACTCATGTGTTTAAACACTTGGTCCCAGATAGTGGCACTGTTTGGGAAGGATGTGAGAATTTCAGGAGGCAAAGTCTCAATGCAGGAAGTGAATCACTGGGTACAGAATTTAAGGTTTTGTGTCCTGGCCTCATTTCCCATTATGCCTTCTGCTTCCTGCCTTCCTGTGCCTGTGTCATTCTGGTTTCCCACTCTGGCCTACCACACTTTGCCTGCCAGGAGGAAACTTCCTCTCAAATCTATAAACAGGACTGGATAAATGGCTTACTGGTTAAGGCATTTGCCTGCAAAGCCAAAGGTCCTAGGTTTGATTCCCTAGGACCCACATAAGTCAGATGCACAAGGTAGTGCATGTATCTGGAGTTTATTTACAGTAGCTGAAGGCCAGGCACACCCATTTCCTTTCTCTGTATTTGTTTCTTTCTCTCTCTCTCTCTCTGAAATAAATAAAATAACTTTATTAAAAAACTATAAGTGGAATTAAACCCTTTTCCTTCCATAACTTTCTTCTGTCTATGTATTTGTTCACAGCAACAAGACAGTAACTGGCACACCCACATCAGTAAGGAAGCAGCAAGCTTAAAATGTTGGGAAACTTTTTCATCTTTGGATTATGTGATTATCAATTGTATTTTCATTTTGCTTCCTAAGTGTTATAATGTAAAAACTACAGATTTTTCCATCTTTTTTCAAAATTCTTTCAGATCAAAAGTCTAATTCAAATATTGAAAATCAATTAAAGTTATACACTATAAGAAATAACTTTTCACTTCAAAGGTTATGTAAGAATCAAAATAGCCAAATGAGCTATTTTTCATGTCCCAGTCATAGAAAAACTGTCCTGTATTTTATCAAAGTTGAAAAAAAGATGGTAAAACAAGAAATTGAAATAAGACAGTGAAAAAAACTCTGCCTTCTTTTGTCAGGGTGTGTGTGTGCGTGCCTGTGTGCATACTTGTGTGCATTGTAATGTTCTGTGTGCAGATGCATGCGCTCTATGAATACATGTGTGGAGACCAGAAATGGATGCCAGGTGTCCTTCATGCACATGTTGGCTTGAGACCAAGTCTATCACTTAAGCCAGAGCTGCTGCTTTCTGGGTGAGTAAGCCCCAGCCATCTCTGATCTCTGACCTCTGTCCTCAGCCTCCACAGGACTGGGATTATGGAAGCCTATGGCCACCCTAGATCCCTACATGCATGCTGGGAACTGAACTCAGGCAAGCTCCAGTCCTCCCGGTCCCTCATGCTTGTGCAACAAATGCTCTTAACTGCTAGGTCATCGCCCCAGCTCTCTGCTTTATTTAGTAATGTATTCAGCTGCAGCCCAGCAATGACCCATATTTCTGTAGTATTCATCCAATTTACCTAATTCTGAAAAATACACAGCATTATACTTTGTGACCATATAATCAGGTTAAGAACGCTGTCCTCCTGCTGGGACCATGGCAGTACATTGTTCCAGTTTCTCATCTGCAGAGCCGGAACTCAGATCTTTAATTGCATAAGTTCATTTGTAATTTTTTTGTATCCAATTTAATTGCACTTTGAAGGAGGCTCATTAATAAAATCTTAATCAGGAATCTTAGATTTGGTAAAATCACTGTCATTTAAATGAGCATAGTGAAAAAAAAAGATACCAAAGTACAGATAAGATTTCCTATGAAGAGCGGACTCTGGAGCTGTGGGGGAGCCATGGCCGCAGCCAACCAGTGGGACCCGGCGTCCTCGCCCAACGCCGCTGGGCTGCGGCTGGACACTTGGTGGCTTCAGGGATCGTGACTGAGCAGATGTTGAATGTATCTAAGAAAAGTGCTCCTTGCTTCGTGAACTTCTCTAAACCACAGCAGAACTCAGATAGTCAAGCTGCAATCTATCAGAAAAAAACTAGAAATTGAGCTTTTGGAACTAGAAAAAGATATAGCAGATCTCGCTCAGACTTCCTGTTTGGCAGAGAAGTGTCACGCTCTGCAGAGCATGAATAGTCACCTCGCGGGGTGCTGAAAGAGAAGAGGACCCTCCAGCAACGACTGGAAGGCCATGTACCAAGAAAACTTACCTTTG
Source organism: Orientallactaga sibirica (assembly GCA_036365145.1). Classification (NCBI taxonomy): domain Eukaryota; kingdom Metazoa; phylum Chordata; class Mammalia; order Rodentia; family Dipodidae; genus Orientallactaga; species Orientallactaga sibirica. The sequence goes on along the minus strand of JAEOAD010000006.1, from coordinate 35,279,727 downwards.
GAAGCTATTTACCTCAGATTCTCTAGTACATTTGGCTGTGACTGTCACTGAGAGACTGGAAACTCATCTAGAAACAATTAGAAATATCCCCTCATTTGCAAACCTAAAGAAAATGAGCAAGGCTTTAGCTAATATGGATGTTTTGGTGGCTAAGATGGAAGAACTGGCAGAGAATATACTCACGTGGAGAGAACAGCAAAAGATTTCCTCACATACCCCCAAAACACACGTTGTCAGGTAAAGTCCGTTCTTGGTCCATCACGGGTTTTGATAGGGTTTGCGTCTAGCACATAGGGAAAGAACCCACTTCATGTTGGAGTGCCAGATACTTAGGTTCACCCAACTGACTCCCTTTGTTTTGCATATGTTTTCATTCTGTTCTTCTGTAAAGCTAATAAAGATTAAGATAATTTAATAACAAAAATTTTTTCCTATGAAACACAGAAAGGCAAAATGTTCCTGACCAAATTAGAACACTCTAAAACAGTTGAAAACTTTTCAAATGCCTTTGTAAAATGCCAAGGCAATAATGCTGCTACTCTATGAAAAACGATTTCATTTTCAAATTGTAGCTTGGGTTCAGCTGTCACACCTTTAGAAAGAAAAATCAGCCTGCCTTGTTGGACTGGCCTACATGGCCTTATTGCTTCAACTTTGAGAATCTATCTTTTTCTATAACCATGCAAATGCATTAATAAAATGAATGCAGTATATAAAGAGAAAGGACTAGCTGGATAAATGTTAGGATATTTCACCAACAATTTCCAGAATTCTAGGTCTGAAGTAACTTAAAGCTAGGAGCTACATCCACATTGGATTGTGGATAAATGATTGCTGTAAGAGAGCCAGTGCCTGAACTCAAGACAATAACATGTTATCTACCTGATGCTGATAGTTGACAGCAGGCAGAGGATCTGTGACAAAGGGAGAAATAAGAAGTGGATTCACAGTTTGGAAGCTGTTAAAAAAAAAGTCATGAGGGCTGGGGAAATGGCTTAGCCCTTAAGGCACTTGCCTGCAGAGGTAAAGGACCCAGGTTCGACTCCCCAGGACCCACATAAGCTAGATGCACAAGACGGCGCGTGCATCTGGAGTTCATATGCAGTGGCTAGAGGCCCTGGAGCTCCCATTCTCTCTTTCTCTTTACCTGCCTATTTCTGTATCTCTCACTCTCACAAATAAATAAAAATAAATAAAATATTTTTTTTTAAGTCATGAAAAGTCCGGCTGTGGTGATGGCATAGTGGGTAAAGTGCTTGCTGAAAAAGTATGACCTGAGTCCAGCACTTACATTAAAAGACCAGGTATGGTCACCTGTAATCCTGTCACTGGGAACCCCTGGGTCTCACCGGCTAGTCTAGCCAAATAACTGAGCTGTAGTTCAGTTAGAGACCCTGTCTCAATAAATAAGATGAAAAGTGATAGAGAAAGACACCTGGCATGAACACACACAAGTGCACATATGTGCTCACACACATATGCCACACATACACATGCACAAAACATCATCAAAACACACATATTTGTGACAAATCCATTCTCCTGTTAAGCCCACAGACAGCTTTGTGACCATTGCACAGTTTCAAGTTGGTAGTTAGTTTACTGTGCTTTGATATCTGAAATACTGATGGATAAAAATCACAGAGTGAATGAACTGCAAATTACCTTCAGAAAGTATCTGGTCTGTCTGCTATCAGGAGAGTATCCAATGCAGTGATAACAAAATGGGCATTCCCTAATCTTGGAAACGTTTGGAAAAATTACTGCAGGTAACTCCTCAAGGATGACTTAGGGTACTTACCATTGTTGCTTGGTGTTCCCCTAATTGTGAGCACAAACTACTATTGAAAATTTGACCAGCTTAGAAAACATTTCTTTTGGGGCTGGAGAGATGGCTTGATGGTTAAGGTGCTTTTCAGCTAAGCCAAAGGACACAGGTTCAATTTCCCAGTACCCACATAAAGCCAGATGCACAAGGTGGCACATGCATCTGGAGTTTGTTTGCAGTGGTTAGAGGCCCTGACATACCCATTCTCTCTATATATCTGTCTCTTTCTCTCTCAAACAAATAAATAAATAAAATACTTTAAAGCATTTTTAAAATTTTCACTTTTCATTATTCTTTAAAACTGCTGAGCTGAATTAAATGCTAAAAATAATCACACATATGCTATAACCCTGTGTTGCAGTCAGGTTCACATTGCTGGCAGAAATCACCTGACCAAGAGCAGCTTGTGGGGAAAAAAAAAAAGATTTATTTTGGCTTACAGACTTGAGGGGAAGAAGCTACATGATGGCAGGGGAAAACGATGGCATGAGCAGAGGGTGGACATCACCCTCTGGCCAACATAAAGTGGACAATAGCAACAGGAGAGAGTGCTAAACACTGGCAAGGGGAAACTGGCTATAACACCCATAAGCCCGCCCTAAACAACACTCTGCCTCCAAGAGGCATTTATTCCCAAATCCCCATCAGCTGGGAAGATAGCATTCAGAATACCTAAGTTTATGGGGGACATCTGAATCAAACCACCACACCCTGCATGACAAATTCTAGCTCAGAACATTTTATGGTCCAGTGTCAAGTCCTTGAAAGGTCTGAGGAAAGGGGGTGTGATCACAACATGGAGGACTAGATGCTCACCACTTGAGCAAGTTGTATGTGTTTGAGCATAAAAACCGACTGCATTTTCCAATCTTGAATTGAACATGCAAAATCGAGTGTTTTCATAATCAGGACCAAATGTATTTCATACTCTGGGCTTAAACTAAAACTCAAAAATGGGAAAAATGAAAGCACATTACCCAAGTAAGCAATAGATTTGAGACAAGTTTTGACTGAAAAGGAAAATCCTGCCATAGAGGCATTTTCAGAGCATAAGTTGCATTTGGCACACAGACCTTTGTTATTCATATGCGGGTGCATTTAATGATTAAGTCTCTAAGGAGTTATTTGAAAGAATAATCTAAATTTCTTTTTAAAAAGGCATGTGAAATACAGATCTTAATTCTTTAAAGGACAAGTTACAAAGCATGTAAAAATATAACACAGGCTTTTAGTTTTTAAAACTATATCTACAATTTGCCTGTCCAATGGTTTGTTCGTTTGGCTATCAGCAGCATGCAGACTCAGTCTAATAATGGCTAATTACGCTGTTGTTTATCAGCTCATTTGAAACATTTTGCGATTCAGTCTAGCTCAGCAAATTACTGTGCTTAAGGCAGTTCTACATTCTAGAAAATTATAATATCCCCAGAAGGCAAAGAATTAATAATAAAAATCCTCTTTTGTAAAAGATTATCATTGCGGAGCAAATGGAGCAGATCTTCCCTATCCTACTGCATTTAATATTCTCATTTTTCCCCTGAAACTTTGATGGAGAGCCAATGAGAATATCTCTGTTTTATTAACTTATTAAGAGGCACATTTATGGAACTCATGCCCTATATTGATTCCTAAAACTGCAGTGCTGCTAAGAGCCAATCATCACAGACAGCTGAGATGATTCAATTTGTTATCCCAGAATGTTTCTGAAGTGCAGTGGAGCACAAATTTTTACCCAACTCACGCAGTCTGGGTATTGAACTTCCTTAAGCCTCAATTTATTCATCTGTAAAATAGGGGCAATAACAAAAGCATGTATATGTGGTCCAGAATAAATGAGAACAATGTATGCAATGTGCATGCAGATAATAAAGATTGTTAGTCTTAGGCTGGCCGGGCATGGTGGTGCACCCTTCAATCCCACACTTGGGAGGCAGAGGTAGGAGTATCACTGTGAGTTAGAGGCCACCCTGAGGCTACATAGTGAATTCCAGGTCATCCTGGGCTAGAGGGAGACACTACCTTGACAAAGAAAAAAAACAAAAAAAAAAGATTGTTAGTCTTAGGCTGGAGAGACAGTTTAGTGGTTAAGACTCTTGGCTACAAAGCCAAAGGATCCAGGTCCGATTCCCCAGGTCACACCTAAGTCAAATGCACAGGGTGGCACATATGCCTAGAGTTTACTGGTTTGCAGCAGCTGGAGGCCCTGGCATGCCCACTCTCCTCACACCTTCCTCTCTCTCTCAAATAAATAAATATATTTTTAAAAAGATGGTTAGTCTGGATTATTATTATGGTTATGCTTATCATGACCTCTTGTGGTTCAGGAACCACATAGATACAGAGTTAGTTGATCATTGCATAAGTAGTTATGCAGCTTCTCAAGGTAAAGGTTTCATATCATTTGAAAGTTTAAAGTGTACTTGCTGATCCAACATTTTTTGGCCAAACACTGTCCCACCAAGCTAACATCACCATCCAGGATAGGTGGCCTACTAAATTACTTAGGCTTTCTTTTTTTTTTTTTTTTTTTGGTTTTGCAAGGTAGGGTCTCACTCTGGTCCAGGCTGACCTGGAATTAACTATGTAGTCTTAGGGTGGCCTTGAACTCTCGGCGATCCTCCTACCTCTGCCTCCCGAGTGCTGGGATTAAAGGTGTGCGCCACCACGCCCGGCTCTTTTTTTAAATTTATTATTTATTTATTTATTTATGAGAGAGAAAGACACAGATAGAGAGAATGGGTGCACCAGGCCCTCCAGCCACTGTCAACAAACTCCAGATGCATGTGCCACCTTGTGCATCTGGCTTACATGGATTCTGGGGAATCGAACCTGGGTCCTTTGCAAGCAGGCACCCTTAACCACTAAGCCATCTCTCCAACCCCCCTACTTAAACTCTTGTTTGGAATTGTTACAATCATCTGGGCTTGACAACAGTATTTCAAAACATACCCACAAACCCCTGGGTGGTTATTCTCTTCGACTGTCCAAACAGTCTGAACATTTCCCTCATGATTCAGATTTTGCCATAGGTTTTTATCACCTCCATTGCCTCCACATCATATGATTAAAGGAAAAACAAACTTTCCAGGTGCCTCAGCAGGAGCATAAGTGATTATTTACTTCATGATATTATTTGCACTGAATACATGTTCCACTTCATTTATTTGGTCAACCAGGTCTTCATTGCAACTTTGCAGTAAAAGTCAGTGTGCTAACTTTAGTTTCCTAAAAAGGATGACTATAGAGGTACCAGCAGGCCCAGTTATCCCCTTACTGGGCATTTACCCTAAAAGCTCCAAGCCTCAGTTCAGAGATATTTGCTCAACCATGTTTATAACTGCTCAATTCATAATAGCTAATAGCTGGAATCAACCCAGATGTCCATCATTAGATGAATGGATAACTAAGATGTGGTATTTCTACACAATGGAATTATACACAGCAGTAAGAAAAAAGTGACACAAAGCAATTTGAAGAAAAATGGTCAAACTTGGAACAGATCATTCTTAGTGAACTCACCCAATCACAGAAAGAAAAGCATCGCATGGTCTCACTCATCTGTGGCTCCTAATTTGGATTTTCTCAAGATGTTGACATACCCACTAAACATCTCGAGGACTGAACAATAGGGATGGTTGGGTGGGAGGGCAGGGGAAGGGTAGATGGGTGGGTGGGGACAAAAAACTGGACCCAAATGGAAATGGTACCATAAGATCCTATATCCTGAAGGACATACTAAAAGGTTGAACCTGCATCAGGTGCTTGGAGAGAACACCTGAATCACCAGGGCCGGGAGAGGGTGGGATGAAGAGTAACTTCAATCTTATCCTCTTTCTCTCTGTATCACTCCCTCTTCTCTCTCTTCTCTTTCATATTACCTATATTTTTTCTTCCTTCTTTTCCCTTGGCTCTGACCTGTAACGCCCAATACTAGCATGTGGTTAACATCCACAAGGAGCTGTTGATCAGGGAGACCTACAAGGTTTCCCAAAAGAAGACAGATTTTTGTGAGAGTACTTGACGACCCACCCAAGGTTATTGGTAAGACCTTACTGCTGAAGACACCATATTCTGTTCAGACGGCACATGGAGAGACCTGGATGGAATCTGGAAGAGAGTCAGTCCCCAGTTAGCTTGTCTAGTGCCAGAAGGTGCTAAATAAATGACTGGGGGAAAACGACCAACATCTGTCTAAGCAACTTGTGGTCTAAGCTACTCAGCAGCAAACAACCTGACGTGATGCTCACGCAAGTGCAGTAGTGGCACACAGCCATGGTGGGTTATCAACTGCTCTATATTTGGCTAACAGATCTGCTCAGTGGAATGGGACCCATACCTGGAAACAGGAAACAAGTCAGAACCATATCCAAAAACAAGCCCACTCTCCAATATCAAGCTACCACCAATAGTGGGATACAAGAGGGCCTACACCTATTAAATTCTCTCTAGAATAATAATGGTTATCCATGTATCTTGCACTGACCTCACTCTCCATTGGAGAATCTGCTTCTCTCTTTCAGATGGATGCAGATCCTGAGGAGAGAATCAGCCCATCACACCACATCAGGGCACCAGATGAAGCCATTGAGTTCTAGGGGAAATGAGCAAGAGTGCTGCTTTATCAGTGAACCTGGTACCAGCAGAAGGGCAAAAGAGATAGACACAAAGAACTCTCAACCCCTACCAAATCAGATATCCAGAGACACAGACACTCACAAAACCTCGTCACTGAAATAGACCCAAAATTAACCCAACATGGCTTAGGGAAACTCATGGAAGATGGGTGGAATGATTGTTATAGCCATGACTTGGGTCATTATACACAGAATCATTGCCTCTCCCTCATAACTGATGGCTACCCACATAAGGCAAGACCCACATTACCCATGGGGGGAGGACAGGGAGAAGGCTAACAATGGTACCATCATGGCTGTATATATACTATATACATAACTAATAAAAATATATTTAAAACTATATGATTAAAGCTTTATTATTATTATTATTATTATTATTATTATTATTATTATTATTATTTTTGGTTTTTTGAAGTAGGGTGTCACTCTGGCTCAGGCTGACCTGGAAGTAACTGTGTAGTCTCAGGGTGGCCTTGAACTCACAGTGATCCTCCTACCTCTGCCTCCCGAGTGCTGGGATGAAAGGCGTGCGCCACCACGCCTGGCTAAAGTTTTATTTTTTAAATAAGCTATATCATTATCTTTATATTCAAGTAGTTTAATAAATGATCCCCCCAAAACAATCTTAAAGCTAAACTTTAGTATGGTTCAATATTCATGGTTCAATATTCCATTATAATTCATGGCTTCTATATATTGCTACCTATTTTGATTAAGGAAAACAACTTGGGTTACTAGAATTTCCAATTCAGTGGACAATAGTAAATAATCTGGGTGGAAAATGTGCAAAGCAAGCTATGTAAACACAGGGACTAACTGTATGAGTTATCTGCTCTTTGCTAACATTGTGTGCCAGCCTCGTTTTTTTATTTTGAAGTATGGAATCAATGTTTCCTAAATTTTACAACTACTAAGGGAAGAGTTTTCCTTTCTAATGGAAAAGTAACTCCATTGCAAGGGTTACACATATAGAAGAATAAAATGAAGCAGATGAGCTAAACTTTCAGGTAAGGATCAGAACCTAGCACCAATCCATGTGAACTGCCAGGAAGCAATGACTTCAAAAAGACACTTTAAGAACTAATGGAGCCGGGCATGGTGGCGCACGCCTTTAATCCCAGCGCTTGGGAGGCAGAGGTAGGAGGATTGCCGAGAGTTCGAGGCCACCCTGAGACTACATAGTGAATTCCAGGTCAGCCTGGACCAGAGTGAGACCCTACCTCGCAAAAACCCAAAAAAAAAAAAGAAAGAAAGAAAGAACTAATGGGATGTTGACATGCTGGAGGAGAAAGTTTTCAGTTCTGTCCATCATTAGAAACTATTTAAATGGTTATGTTGTTCTATGTGTGATAGAGGATGTTTAGGAAAAATTAACCTGGAAGGGGCAAAGAATCTTACACCAGACTTCCACAATCCCAACGAAACCCACAGGCACCACCTGTTCATTCACCATCACAGCTCTGTGTGTGGATTATTGTTGGATTTCTCTGTGTTCAGACTGCTGTGACCACCATAATTCACCCTAATACAATGTGATTAGCATCTCCTGCCGTGGTGAGAATTAAACACCATTTCCACAGCATTTATGACCTTTCACCCTTTGTGGAATCTGCCAGGGTTACATCAGCGGAGTGATAAAGTACAGATCCTCATGTGATGCCACCTGCACTCTTTCAGGCTGGTGGATAAATGGAAAATTCCATTATTAAACTATGTGGGTTGACCTCTCCGCAGCCATATTATGAATACTCAATTCCTCCACCTTTCTCAGAAAGCTAATTTATTCTCATCTTGGGAAGATTTATAAAGGATTCTGTAAAGCATTGGTGCACTGTGTAAATAAATAGGTGACAAAGTGACATTGTAATAGAAAGATAACAGTTCCTAAATTTCATTTGCAACATCATCAGGACATTGACTCAGTGTTGAAGATATAAAGACAGGCATGGAGAAGTTGATTGATCTTTGTCTGGGACAAGACCACTGAATGATAGAACTTAGCAAGAAAAAAAAAAGAACTAACCATTCTCTCTAAAGAAATACATTTACTTGTATGTTACTGTCCTGAGTTCTGTGAAATGTTGTTAATCATAAACACTATAGAAATCTGTTGTTTAGTTTCACAAATCTTTCAGACCTTACTATAATTAGTATGAATTAAAATTTTTCTTTCTGACAACTATTATGGCAGGATGGAAAGTGATAAACACATTTTAAAAATACTTGAAAAAATAGATTTTTATAGAATTCTACTATTAATTACTCCTGTATTTGATGAGATTTAAAATATGTAGCATGATGAGTTAACTTTTTTCAGTTCAGTAAGAAGTCTGCAATTGTTCTAATTATAATTCCTGAAAGTCAGTGCAAAGAGGAATAGACTTACTTGGTTCAGCTCAATTTCCACAGCTTGGCAGGCATTGATATCAAAATTAATTCCAAGATGTAACTTCATAAAAGAAAATCTTATTTTGTAAAAGAACTGTTGAGTTAAAATCACAGTTGCATTTGCATTGTGAGACCCCATTTTGATTATATATAAAATAATGCTTAAGGAGAGATTGAATACCCATGGATAGTTCAGTTGAGGCATCCTGATAGTATCTTCCATATGCAAGTAAAGCAGAAGACATTTTTACGATGTCTTCAGAACTTGAAGATTGAATTATAGTTTTAGTAATCATCAGCTCCCCGCTCCAGTGTCACTTTTTGGTAATATACTGCATAGAAAAGACTTATGGTACCAGTTTTATAAGCTTGCAATAAAAATATAACAACTGTTGTATTAAATTATTTAAGTTGTAAACCATTGTGGAAAAGGAGGAAAAGTTTTATCGACATGGAGACTGAAAAACTGATTATGATGGAGAGAAAAATGTATTGCACTGATTACTTCCAAGTTTGTCCCTGATTTAGCATATTGTAAATCTTTTGGGTGTCTTTCAAACCAAGGTCTGCGTGTGTGAAGTTTTTATTTATTGATCCTTTAGAACTGACCAATGGCAAAAGAAAAATGGAACCCATGTAGTTAGTTCTAGAGTTTATTTTAGCAGAATTGTGAGTACAAATAAGCAAAAAAAAAAAAAAAAAAAAGGTGATTCAAAGTTAATTTAAGTATCGCTTCTCAGCCTTTTGGCTAAGATCAAGTGTAGTATCTGTTCTTATCAGTTTAATATCTGATACGTCCTCTATCCAAGGACAATATATTAAATGGATTTTTGCAAATAGGAGTTGGAATAGGAGCTTGCTCCATCCACTCCACGCATCAACCTGGTATTGCAGTACTTCCAGGAACGGTGCACCCCCTTGGAAAAAAAAAAGTTAATTTAAGTAATAGATACTGAAATAAACCTAATAAACATAAAATGACGGCATTTATTGAAAAAAATTAGATTCTAGAGATTGTCTAAAGTTTCTAACCTTTTTTAAAATCTCTGCTTTGTACTTGCTACTGTGTTAAAAGATTCTATGCTTTAAAAAAAAAAAAAAGATTCTATGCTTTTTATCTCCCAAAGATTCCTCTACATTGCCTCTTAATAGAATGTCCACTCTTCCAATAACAGTCTTCTAGAATTTTCTGTTGACCTCATGTGTTCCTAATCCTCACTTAGGAACTTAAGCACTTTCTCTGGCTTGGTCAGAATGTCAGCATTCCATACTTAACATCTCCCAGATCCCTCTCTTTCTCCATGATGACTGGGTACTAAAACATAGTTCCAGCCAGCTCAACAAGCACACACACACACACACACACACACACCCTACATGACCATTAAAAACCAAAAATGCATCATTTTGACTAAACATTCACATTTTATTTCTCCCAAGGAAATTAAGCAGGAAAGCCATTTATTTCCCTATAATAAATCAAGTCACACAAGGCATGCACAATAACAGGAGATTAAAAAATCCTTTCATGTTATCCAAATAATAGTAATTAATCCTGGTATGTTTCCACCTCTCATGTAGACTCAACATTATCAAGCTGGCCTTATTCTCACTTTGATGACCACCATCCTACTTAAAATATAATTTAGGTGAACCAGAAATGATTTGTTAGTGCAGCTCCCAAATATCCTCATGAAATAAGTATTATTCTGACTTATTTATTTATTTATTTATTTATTTATTTATTTATTTATTTAAGAGAGAGAATGGGTGCACCAGGGCTTCCCTCCCCTGCAAACAAACTCCAGATGCATGTGCCACCTTGCACATCTGGCTTACGTGGGTCCTGGGGAATTGAACCAAGGTCCTTTGGCTTTGCAGGCGTCTTTGCTAAGCCATCTCTCCAGCCCTATTATAGTGATTTGATAGAGGAAGACATTTAAGTTGTTCACAATCAACCTAGCTTTAAAAAGAAACATGAAAGCTAGGAAATTGAACACATACCAGCCAAGTGCTTATCAACCATGCTGTGTTTTTCTAATATGTGATGGTTCAATATTGAAGTCATCACCATAGAGGGAAAGACCGAGATAAGGAAGAAATGTGAGATGATGCTTCATGCCTTCTCTGGATTCTCCCATTCTTTCCTGGGTCCTACATTTGTGGAGTGTAAATAACAAGCCAAAGTCGACCCCTGGTTTGAAGATATAAAGATGAATAGCATGTATTTGCTGCCTTTATTACCCATTGGCAAACAAGCTGAGTAAACAGCTGGTGGTCAGTGTAGTGTTGCAATAGAAACGTGCCCAGGACATTGTGGGAGCAAGTCAGCATTCTTAATGATGGCCTCTCTCATGGATAGTAGCAGTATATCCTCTGGGGAGAATCCAACATAGCTTCATCTCAACTAAGAAATGCTATGAAAGTAACTAACTGCCCCTCCTGCCTTGAATTCAGAAGGAAAATACTTAACTAGGTCAATGCCATCCATTTCCCTGAAATCAAAGGTTCTTCTCTTTCCTCTTGTACCCCAAGATTTATGGGTAGGAGCACTGAGATCAGTTGGGAGCAATCTGGGTCAGCAGTCTGGAATTGGAAGATAACTCTCTGGAGCTGTTTTCTTGACATGTGAAATCCAGGAAGGAAAATTGCTTGATTTTATTAGAACTTCCTAGACCTTCACTTCTGATCTCACAACAATAGGACTTGAAATTAAATAGCCACAGACATACAGATAGCTAATAACCAAGGCAGCAATTTCTCCGGCTACACCTAATATATGACCTTTCTCATTAAGACTTTTTACAGTGCTGGGGATTGAATCCAGGGCCTTGTATATGTGGGTGAACACTCGACCACTTAGCTACATCCCAAGCCCATCATTGATCTGGCTTCACTGTGTGGCTATGACCCATCAGTAGAGAACCACACTGTGTCTCCTAAAGTAGCCAAACACCAATGTCCTGCTTTTAGGTCATAAAGAACCAGATGCTTAGCATGTTCTATGAGAAGCCTATGTTCACAGTATAGCAGTCACTGTAGGTACAAGTCATGTGGGCTTTTAAGATGTATGACTTCATAGAAGTCTTGGTAGAAAATAGTAGCATTCTTTTACTATCAAGATGGAAAAAAATAGGTGTTGGCCCTTGAAAACACAATCTGTGAGGTTAGAACAAAAAAAATCTTCAAAAGAAGGCTGCTAGACTCACCTCAAATATATAAGGCTGGTCAAAGCTTCAACACAGAAAGGTTGAAGAGGAGATAGTCAGGGCTCCTTTGACCTGGAGCTATAAGGCCATGTGGCGAGACTCGGGCACAGGTACTACCAGGCATATCACGGTGGCTACACAGCTTGGGCTAAAGCCTCTTGAAGACTATGACCAAGTGAAGGATAACCCTCCAGCCCAGGAAGTTCCAAGGGGGCATTGTTTTCAGCAAACGCATGTGACTGCTGATGGCCTTTGACTACAGATTGTATGGAATAAAAACAAGAGCACTATGACACCATTTTTTTTTTTTTTTTAAGTTTTTCGAGCTAGAGTCTTGCTCTAGCCCAGGGCAGCCTGGAATTCACTCTGTAGTCTCGGGCTGATAATGTCATAACTTTCACCTTATATGTGCACTCAGACAATAAGTGATAACTAATTGAAAGTGCTGGTTTGTTTCATAGCCGTTGTCATACAGTCCTTTAAAAACTTCAAAGTCAGCTGAGAGGCTGCTGGTGCGCCCATCTCTGTCTTCCTCTCCCTCTCTCTCTGTCTCTCTCCAAAAAACAACAACAAAAAAAAAAAAAAAAAACTGCAAAGTATTGGAAACACTGACCTGAGGGTAAAGGTCTCCTGTCCAAGAAACAGATCCCTTGAGCCATAACAGCTCTCAATCCCTGACGACTCTGATTAATCCATGCTGACAAACCAGATTTGGATCAATAGAAATTATCTGTAACAAGAAACTAATTGTGTATTTAGTGAGTTCAGTGAGATTTTCAGTGCCCTTAAATTTATATGGAAAAGACCCTATTGACTTAAAAATCAAAATTCATACTACTTTAGGGTAATGTTGCCGTGGGTTATAATAAATTACGATTGTCTGCTTTTTCTCTTGGGTCTGAAGGCCTCTAATCTGTTTACCCTTGAGCTATGAATATTCTTTAACTGTTACTTTCAGAGTCCTTAGATCTATCTACATAATGCACAAAAGCACAGAGCATGCACCTCCTGTACTGCTCTCATACACCATCCCTGTTTAAATGAAGCAGCAAATCACAGCCAATTTCAAGCCATACTACAAGCTCAGCTCAAATTATACAGTGGCTTAGAATAGTCAAAAGATGTCCCTAAAGTTGCATCACCTTCAGGATGCAGGATACCTCACGTGTTAGCTGGTAAGAGGCACTGTAGATGAACCAATGAACCAGCGTTGGATTTATATTGTACTTTCCACACAGGAAAATTAGCTAGGCCTTTAGTACACCTACACGTGAATCCATGTGTGACATCTAACTCTTTGTTACTTAATTTCCTTATGGATCATTTTTCTCGTAAGGAAGATGGAAAGTTTCAGCCAGCCACAAATGGACTGAGACATGCCAATCTCATTTCACATGGAGCAGGTGTCCCAGCCACAATTTGAAATCAAACTATGAAGATGGAGGGAAAAAGAAAGAAAATGCTACTAGAGCTAAACAGATGGGTCAACATAGGAGCTTATGCAGTCAGTTTCCACTGGGTTGGTCTTGCTTTTCCAGAGCAAGCCTTGCCTCATAAATTTTTGCAATTTTGTGTTATTAAAATCTTATTTTCAGCAGAAACTGCTAACATATCTAATAGAAGGGCCTCACTAATCATTTTGCTTTCAAGGAGGCAAAAAGTCAAAAGACTAGAGCTTAAGGTCACAGGTCTATGAGGGAATGTTACAAAGTCTGTATTTTTTCAAATGCAGAAAGTACAAGAAGGCTTCACCTCTTAACCAGGGCTACCCTTTCTGTGGCCCCTGAATGAACTCTGTTGAATATTCACTGGAATCCTGTAGTACACCTGCATTAGTTATCTTAAAGATTTTAAGCAGACTATTAGTGTTGTTCTTAATAGTTGTACCACTGTGCTAAGCACACAAAGGGCAACAGGTAAAAGGGTAAAGAGGCCTTGTTTAATACAGTTCACGTGCTGTGTGAGTCCAAATTGTTTATCTGGCTGGCAGAATTTTTTAAAAATATATATTTTTATATTTATTTGAGAGAGAGAAAGAGGCAGAGAGAGAGAGAATGGACGCACTAGGGCCTGCAGGCATTGCAAATGAACTCCAGATGCATGTTCCCCTTGTGCATCTGGCTTACATGGGTCCTAGAGAATCGAATCTGGGTCCTTTGGCTTTGCAGGCAAACACCTTAACCACTAAGCCATCTCTCCAGCCCCTAACCTGGCAGAATTTTTATAAAGCTTAAAATAAATATCCATAAACCTAACAGGTATATAGAAGAACTAAAAATCTGCTTGTTTGATTTCCTCAAAGGTCACACATTTTTCCAGGACATAACAGAAAATAACATGATAGAGTACCTTCAATGGACCAAAAATTACAGGAAATAATCATTGACTTTTCAGGATAGTTTGAGATGCAAATGTTATGAGATGAATGTTGAAGCTGTTCTTAAAATATGAATAAGAAATATTAGCAAGCTCATAATTCTTTGTGTAAATCATGAATGTGATATAAATAAAACAATATAATGTTGTTGGCCACAGTTAGTCTTACAATAGTCCAAATTATTCACAATATACATTGAGTTTAAATTTTACAAATCTAAGAACCACCAACAGGGGACCCTAGGCTACTATTAATATTTATCATCAAAAATGTCTGATTTTGTTCTCTAGATATCCTAGATCATTAATTCTTTTGTTCAGTGGAGCCATGTGATAGAGTCAAACCATTTACATATTCCTGGTAGCTTTTGCTCCACAACAGAGTAATAGCAACAGATACCATATATCCTATGAAACCTTAAATCTTGACTCTGTGAACCTATACAGAAAAAAAGTCAACCATTTATAAACATAAATGAGAGTTCAATAACTTATTTCTCAAATGTGTACCTCTTCTCCTTTCCTACTACTATAACACTAAATAGGGATTTACCACTGTGTATTTATATCATCACATAGCCTTCATTCTAGTTATATATTGCTATATAACGAATACCCCAAACCCAGTGCATGAAAACAATAGTCATTGTACAATATCTCATGATTTGATGCATAAAAAAATTGAGCAGTGCTCAGCTAAGCGATTCTTATGTTCCATGCAACATTAACAAGGATTACCCATTGAAATTTATATAGCAGCTGGGCTTGTCTAAGGGCTCAAGGTAGCTTCACTCACATATCTGGTCCCTCACTGAGTGGCAGCTAGACACTTGAATTCAGCTAGGCCCTTCAGCCTAACTTATAATCAGGCCTTGCCACATGATCTATTTAACAGTAAGAATACTATATGTGGCAACTGGGGAATTGAAGATACAAGATGGATCTGACAGTCATCTTACAGGCTAGTCTCAGAACTGTCACAACATCACTTCTCCCACAAGCCAACTTCAATTCTACGGAAAAGGCAGTATAGCAGACAGCCACACTTGGCTGCGATGAACCTTCAAACCAGACACAGTTTATGGGAGGAAGAAGGGATTCATTTGAAGCTTACAGACCCAGGGGAAATACCATAATGGCAGAAGAAGCTGGCCTGCTTTCACATGCCCATTCTGACAGAGAAGCCACCACCATATAGCAAGCAAGGACACTTCAGGAACTCGAAATAAAGCACTGTTCATATCTTTAGACTGGAATTCCAAATCCACCTCCACACCTTAGGGCAGAACCATAGGACCTGCCCACAGTGACACCTCCTCTGGCCAAGCAACTGGATATCCAAATTACAAGCTTTTAATGAACTCCCTCAATCAATTGGGGGACATCCATTCAAACCACAAGCAGTATGCTCCACTTTCTAAGGGGAGCAATACCAATGATTTGTGGTATTTAAGAACAAAAATGGATCAGTCACTTTCTCACTGCAGGGACTAAACACCAAAACAAAATCCACTAAAGGAAGGAAAGAGTTCATTTTCAACTTACAATATTTTTTTTTTACTTGAGAGCGACAAAGGGAGAGAGAGAGAGAGAGAGAGAATGGGCATGCCAGCAGCCTCTCAGCCACTGTGAATGAACTCCAGACGCATGCGTCCCCTTGTGGGCAAGTGCAACATTGTGCCCTTGTGTCACTTTTTGCATCTGGCTAAATGTGGGACCTGGAGATTGGAACCAGTGTTCTTAGGCACGGCAAGCAGGCAGGCGCCTAAACTGTTAAGCCATCTCTCCAGCCCTCAGCTTACAATTTTGAGGGGAAGTCTATCATAGTAGGGAAACCATGGCCACAAGTCCAACTGCACATCTTCACATAAGCAGGGGAAGAAGAGAACAATGAATGTTGGGTGCTTAGCTAGCATTCTCCTTTTTATAGAGTCCAGAGACCAAGCCCAATGGATGGTGCCATCCACAGTTAATGTGGGTCCTTCCACTTCAACTAAGCTAAAATTTAACAAAACCCTCACAGACATGACTAGATATTTCTTTCCATGGTGATTCTAAATCCTGCCAAGTGGACAACGAGAGATTAAGCATCACAGTATATAATTTACATTTTTTTTAAATTTTTATTTATTTATTTTTATTTGAGAAAGAGATAAAGGGAGAGAGAGAAAAAGAGAGAATGGGTATGCCAGGACCTCTAGCCAAAGCAAATGAACTCCAGTCTCGTGCACCACTTTGTGCATCTGGCTTACACGGGACATGGAGAATTGAACTTGCATCCTTATGCTTTATAGGCAAGCAACTTAACTATTAAGCTATCTCTCCATCCCACATCTTTTTAATTAAATGAAAATAAAGGGAAGAGAATGCTTTAGAAAGAATTACTTTTATAGTACATTCATGTATTTAAGATTCAACCTCAACTATACCACATAGTTCTTGTACTCTGAGTCTGCAATTTGTTGTTGTGTTTTGCTGATCCTTTGACCATGGTGAAAACACGAAAGTTGTTCTCTAAATATTGTCATTGCTCAGAACTATCCACTTGCCTTGTTATTACCCTTTCCACCTGGGTGCAAAATTGTCTTACAGAATGATTTTAAGCAAAAAAATTCAATTTTTCATAATAGATTACTAAAAAGAAAGCTTTATATAGTATTTAAGCCGTTTGAAAAGGGCCTCAAGCAGCCTCATGGTTCACCTTTTCATATCAGGGTGATCATTTTGAGGGCAGACCTAGCCCAACAGGTTTAATTACACTGCACTGAAGATGCACATAGATGTCAATGAGAATGATCCATACACAAGTGAAACATAGATTCAGTGGTGTTCTGTCCTGTTCAATCACCTGCTACCATTTCAGTGCCTTTATCTTCATGTGTCAAAGACCATGTGTATATGTATTTCTTTAAGCCATTCTGCTAATGGCCATATGCTTGAGCTTCAGTGGACATGAGAATTGTGTACAATCTGCCAGGGATTTGGGGACATCAATAATTGGTGAATAGTCATGTTGGTGCTGGTCGAAGGGTTAAGTGCTCTGCACATCAGGGGCTCCTCTTTGGGGATTTAAACTCTTCGTTGACTGTTTGGAACCTTATCCCCTGTGAGGATTCCGACTATATGCTGCTTGTCACATGCATCCAGCTGTAACATTATGACTTCTGGGGTTTAAAAATCATGTTCAGGACAGAGGACACTGTGGCAACTTTGAGGAGGATTTTAGGTTCTGTGTTAAGGACAGGTTCTTTCTTCCTAATGATTCTTTCATATGTCTTTTGTAAAGAGACTGCCTGGCTCCCTTTTGAGAAACAGTTTATAATAAAGTATTCCGAGAACTTGCTGATGAATTATTTTTCAACCACAGACGAAAGATCTATGACTCCTGAAAGTAAGAGAAGTTTAGATGTGCTTTGCTTCCCATTCCTGTATTTAGAGGGTGAGGAAAGGGAATGTGAATGATTTTTGAAGTTTAACTAATAGGCTGGTCGTTAATTAAGATTTCTGTCATATACTTATTTGCATACAGACACAGTAAACAGCAAGGTGAAGCTTCTACTTCATGTACCAAGTCTAGTTTCATGTTTACCTAAGTCCTGCTGGTCTTATTCTCTGTTTTGGCCCCTGAGCTTAGCACAGGTCCTTGCAGGTAGATCTTCGTAAGTGCTGAATGTATGTATGGATGGGGAGAAGAGAAAGGAGGAAAAACAGTAAGAATAAAGAAAAAATGGTTTTAATTAGTCTGACCTGCATGCAAACAGTCGCTCTCAGTAACTTTATAGAAGTTATTTTGAATAAGGGGATAGATGCTTAGTAGTAAAATGTGCTTCAAACATTTTAATGAATATTGGGTAAGTGTTGGGAATAATTACGTTGTGATGACAGATTTCCGTGATGTTTTTTTTTTCTACTTTATAGCTAGACATGTTTGAATACTCCCTTAGCAATGCATTTCATTTCATTGAGGAGGGTAATGTTTATTAAGCACAGAGATCTTTAGTCTTTCTCTACTTGAATATCTAATAGGATCTTAAAGATAAAGATAGTATGTCTGGTTTGCAGTTGATTTCAATGTGTGTTTGTTTCCAGTAATTTCAGCCTTCTTACCCTGGGGTAGTTTTACCCATCACTTAATTGTCCTTAGCTGATGCCTAGGTCTTTTTAAACTCCTTAACTGTGCAATGAGGCCTCAGTGGACACCTAGATTGTGTCTGCTTGGGAAAATGCCAAACACTAATGAGTATTTTGTTTAATGTGATGGAAACACAAAATGCATGCTTCTCCGTGGCTGATCAATGCCCACTTCAGTTTCTTGAATGTGTCTATACATTCTACATTCAAGAACAAAGGTCACAAGAAGGCAAGGCACATCGTGTTTATCCAAGAAAGTTTTTGAAAATTCAGAACTTTTATCTAATTGACTCCATAAGAGATTTAAAGTACTGGAGTAATTTCAAACTTAAACTCCATAATCTTGAACTTTTCTCATGCTAACTTAAAAATAATGATAATAAGAAAATAAGTTATGTTAAATTCTAAGGCAGGAAATGTACTTCAATGTAGTTATATATTACTGTATCATTTTATTATAAAATGTTTAGCATGTATTTATTTTCATTTTTTGATGTTCATATCAAAAATGTAACCAATGCAAATTTTAAAATTAGTAATTAAAACACTACTTGCTAGTTAAATAAAATCTAAGGGAAAAAAAAACATAAGTAATTCAGTAAACCATCATGATGAAGCATGCTTGAGTGAAAAATAATGATTTCCATGTAGCACGAATGTCCCACACAGGAAAGACTAAGTGTATGATGCAGTCAGGGTTCCAAACCATATCTGGTTACACTGATACAGAGCTCCCTTTGGTAGTATTTATCATTTTGAACCTACTTGAATGTGTTAGATACTTGCCAAAAGAAAAGATTTCAAAATATTCAAAATTTAAATGAAATTTGCTTCTTACATTAAAATTTCCTTGGTTTAAAATTTTCATTAAAACTCTAGAGAGACTATAGAAGCTAAATTCTGAGACCGAATAATGGAAATGATTTAATTTCTCAAGTTGCAGCCAAAGAACTTGCATTTCCTTTGTCTTTTTTCAAGCTATCATCTTGCTTGATCACATTATTTCATGTCTTTAGAGACTACTGAATGATACAAGCCTCCTCAAATCAGAGTTTATAATAGAAACCTTGCTGACCCTTAATAATTGTTGCTTTACTGAAACATGATAATACTTGAACTACGTTGCTTGTTACACCAAACATGAAGTCATTTGACCCTTAAGGTTCAATATTGATTGGCCCTACTCCTGTCAATATTTACTTCTAGTGTCAACAGTTTTCAATGTGGAATAAATTCAAGGATGAATAGTCTTCTCAATCCACAGAAATTCAAATTGTCTAATTCCTAAAAATTATAATTTTATTCAGTTAAGTAATTTGCATGTTTCTTCCACATTATTAATTAATGATTAGAGACTTGGTCTAATTGTGGATGTATGATCAAATGCCATTACAATAACAAAAATCTTCACTGATAAAAATCACTCTAAAGGGTACATAGAGAAAGCACCATTATGATAGTAACTTCATGATAGTCCTAATTACAAGAGGATTTATCAGTTTAGAGAGGAGAGTGTGTCACACAAGATGTTTTTGTTGTACTTAGAATGTTGATGATATTGTAAAATTTTTTTCTTTCTTTATGTACTATTATTGTTTTTTAATAAAATATATGGATCAAATTTTCCAAGCCCACATTTATTGGGTACGTTACTTCATGCCTCATTTGCATAGTAAACTTCTTCAAATTAACAACATGCCTTCTGCTGTCACAGAGTTGTATCATATTAGATTGTCTGAAATGTTTCTTTAGGGTGGCTTTTCTTTTTACTGACCTTAACCTCAGTATGGTTTCCACATCTAGGTAAAGGGCATTTTCATTTCAATCCTGTTACAATTACGACCAGAAGAACTGAAGACCTGGCAAATATCCTAACAGTATTTCCACTGGAGATGAAAGGGAGAGCTGCATGTCAGCTCTACCAGATAGAAGAACCTTCATCACTATCTCATGCCCAAAAAACAAATTTTACAGCAGACAAGTAAATAAACTATAGATTTTCTTTCTGCTCTGTGCAAAACCAATCCTGAAAGCTCATCACTTTTTTTTTTTTTCTGGTTTCACACTCTACAGCTACAGAATGGAAGCACAGATAGGCAAGATAGGCCTGCACTGGTTCTAAAACCCATAACACATCTCACAAGAGGAAAAATTATCCACATGACATTTTGGTTTAGCACTTAGACCAAAAATTAGAACTTCACCGCTCTAATAAGTTAGCTCTCTGCACTAACAGTATTCAACAGTATTCTGAAATCTCTCTTTCACTGATGTTAAACTGTCTAAGGATGTTAATACTGCACTTTGCAGACTTCCTATTCAAAAATAAGGCCCAAAGTAACACTTTCTACCTATGCATGAGCATGTGCATTGCATCAAAGTCTCAAAAATCTTCTTTGGCAACACAAACTTCCTGTTCTCTTGACTCTCTGCTAAAGTTGTGTAAAGTCAGTTTCTTCCAAATGACTTGTTGAAACTTGTAAATGGACAGATTTTTCTGGAAATGTGGCTTACCTAGTACATCAACATTATCCTTTCTTCCCCACTGACCAGAGGAATTATATTTGCATATATGTCCAACATTCTGCATGGCTTTCCTGTCAACTCCTTCCATTCCAAGTGGACAGAGCCAGATGTGTCCCAAAGCAGTCACATTCTAGTCTGAGGCCCTGCATTTAGCAGAGGCTGTTCTCTATTTTATGTATGTATGTATGTATGTATGTATGTATGTATGTATGTATGTATTTAAATAGAGAGAAAGAGGAAGAAAGAGAGAGAGGGGGAGGGAGAGAATGGGCGTGCCAGGGCCTCCAACCACTGCAAATGAACTCCAGATGCATGCGTCCCCTTGTGCATCTGGCTTACATGGGGCCTGGAGAATCAAACCAGGATGTTTTGGCTTTGCAGGCAAACGCCTTAACCGCTAGGCCATTTCTCCAGCCCAGAGGCTGTTCTCTATATAGCAGATTATTGTTTAAAGTCTTCTATTGGGCTATACATGCATTTCATGCATTATCTCCTTTAATCTTCTTAGAAATATGCTATGATGCAAAAACCTAAGATATTAAAATGGCCTGGACAAGGTCATTACAAACTAGAAAGCTAAGATTGAATCTAGATATTCTGAAACAAGAGCTCTTCTTTCAGCCGCTTAGTTTATAATGTTTCTCCAAATATTGTCTTCCCGTTCCTAAAACTGTGTAAAGGAATCTTCTAGATTTGGTAGAAGAATGAACTCCAAGTACTTATAAACTAACTTTTGGCCAAAATGAAAGCTGTGTACTGAAGACAGAGTTAGCGTACTTACTTCTCATGTCTAAGTTAGTATACAAGAGCAGAAAATATGGGAATATGGTTATTTCTGCTGTTTTAGAAAGTCATTCTTTTGCTACATAACTTTTCTAATGTTTATTCTACAGTGTCTTTTTGGTTCCCCACCATGATCACATCTGGAGAGCTGAGTACAGATGGTGATGGTTTGGTTTGAATAAAGAGTGAAAATAATTTTCATTATTCCTTGTGATACAAATCATGAACCTTCTCCAAGGAACTGCATACATTTACAGTTAATCTCATAACTTGTCTTTAATTTTTTTGCAGTATTTCATAAATGATGGAATTCACATACAGAAAGAGATAGAGAGGTGGAAAATAGCCAGGTCAGAAAACAAAATACATCTCCGCTTATAAATACATTTCATTCATGCACTCAGTTGATGCCTTGGTCCCAATATACTTTAGTTGACCACACCTCTGTAAGTGAGACAATGTTCAGTTCTTTTTAAAATTTTTTTTTTATTCATAAGCAGAAAGAGAGAGAAGAGAAAGAGAGAGACAATGGGCACACCAGGGCCTCCATCCTCTGCAAACAAACTCTACGTGCATACACTACTGTGCATTTGGCTTTATGTGGGTACTAGGGAATCAAACTGGGATCCTTGGGCTTTGCAGGAAAGAGACTTAACCACTGAGCCACCTCTTCAGTCCCAATGTTCAGTTCTTAACAAATTGTACCCATAGTTCGTTGCAGGAAAATCCTAGTACCTGAGTTGCAATACATCCCACTGAGTGGGTGATTAAGGAGACCTCGGAGGCCTCTCTAGACATTAAGAACTAGATGGTAAGGCCCTATTGCTGAAGACACTCCATGCTTTGGTTGCAGGACACTGTGAGATCAAGCTGGAACTGAGCTAGAAGCCTCTCCCCTGCTGGCTAGCAGGCTGCTATTCTTAACCAGTGGAACTTACAAACTACACAGCTGGCCACTCAGCAAGATGAGCCCACTAGTGCAATAGTGGAATATCTGCTAAGGGGCAATCAACTGCTCTCTGACTAGATTTGAGGCCCTCTCCATGGGAGGGAATTCATGCCCCATATGGGAAACCTAGTCAAAAGCCTAAGGCTGGGAAATTCATAAGCCATAGGGGAGAAGCTAAATAAACTGTGGACTAAATAAATACATGATTCCCACCAAGTTGTCCTATAAATATTTATATTTATGCCCATATGTTAGTGAAGCTATCACTTTTCATTAGAGAAATTTCTCTTTTCTGATAGTGGTGGAGACTCAAAACTCAATAATACACTAAGAAGTGACAATTGAGTGTTCAGGACTAGGTAAGGCATCTCTATCACCCACTCTAAAGATCAGTAAAGATTGAAAAAGAGGTGTCAGAAAGACAGTAAGATCCTAAGAATGGGGAGGAGTGCTTTGGAAGCTGTCTTCCAGACACAAAGTGGCAGCTGCATAAATGACCTTACAGCATCTGTTATCACCTGCACAAGACCTGCATAATATTGAGCCCATCAACATGTTATCACAGATGATGGAGGAGGGGAAAATGACATTAAAACAGAAGAGGGACTAGCTGAAAAGAAGAAGGATTCATTGAAAGTGGGATGGGGGGCAAACAAAAAAATACAAAAACTAAAAAAAAAATACAAATAAAGCAAAACAAAGCTAGGGAAGAAAAATAAAAATCTATTTGAAAAAATTGTAAAAATGATTTGCCTTAAATAAGGTACATCAAATTGGACTTGAAATTGTGCAGGGTCTACAACATTCACGATTCTAGGGCAAGTCAGTGGAAATCAGTGGCCTTTACAGAGATATTTGGGCAATGGAACTTGGAAGAATAAAAAGGAAAACTCATTTGAAGTCTATATAAAGGTATAGAAGTGAAAAGCAAAAAGTTACTAATTATTGAAATAAATAAAAATGTATACACATATGTTAACACACACACACATAAGCATGTATGTACACATACATACCTTCCTTCTATTTTGCATACATAGATGGAAAGCCCAAATCCATTCACACAACATTCAATGCACTTCACAAATTGACGCCAGGCTGTTTTTCAACCCTATCTTCTGTCACTTCCCCCCAGGTGTTTCACATCCTTCCATGACCATGTCTCTACCCCCATAACACAGCACACTTCCATTACATGCATCAGTGTTTCTAACCACTTTTCCTCCTGGGCCCTGGCCTTATCTATACAGTCCTTATTTTTGAGCATTAAGTGTCATTTCTTTTTATGAGAGCTGTAAACTCCTCCCTCCAACTCCATTCAGCAGGGATACCTGACAGGAAGTCATCACCTCTGCAAGGATCTCCTCATTCTGCTGACATTTGCTCAGCATTGGAAACCACAACTTTGTCACCTTGTACACCAAGATAATAGTCAGTATTCAACACACTTGCAGTAAGCTATATTGCTTTGCATGCCCAAGCTGGTTCCATGATATCTCATGCTTCGTCATTCTCACTTCTAGACCATTCTGCATAATCATGGTGATGACAACTAGCATGAGCATAATACTTCATGAGTTGGCAGCACTTTAAAATCAGGATTAATTGCTAGGATTGCCATCATAAATATCACAGACTATTTTATTTTATTGACAAAATCCATACATATACACAATGTCCCCTGATCAAAATACCCTCCCCTTGTACTCCTTACTCTTCTTTCCCAAACCCTGCCACTGAACCCCCTTGTCCTTTCCAACTGACCCCTCTTCTATTTTGATATAGTTTGTAAAATCTACTCCTCCTTTCTCCATCAACCATGAGAATGTGTTGATGGGCCCAATATTATGCAGGTTTTGTGCAAGTGATGACAGATGCTTGTGAAGTTATTAATTCAACTGTCACTTTGTGTCTGGAAGACAGTGTTTCAAAGCACTCTACCCCGTCCTTTAGCTTCCTTCTTCTACCTCTTTTGCAATGATCCCTGGGCTCTGGAAGGTGTGATAGAGATGTCCTCTTTAGTGCTGAGCAGAACTTCTTAGCACTTTAAAATGAGTTTTGAATCTCCTTGGTAGTCATCACCATCTCACAATCTTCACAATAGAAATGTGTTTTGTCATATAACCCTTTATCTTAATGACTTCACTGAAGGTGCTATCTTTAAAGAGGTACTAGGAAAGCCAGACACGCAAAGGTGAGGCAGGCACAAGGTCGCACATGCCCACTAGGTGGTGCAAGCGTCTGGAGTTGAATTGCAGCAGCTGAGGTCCTGATGCACCAATTCTCTCTTTCTCTCTGTCTGTCTTTTGCATGCACATGCACTGTCTAAAATAAATAAATAAATAAATAAATAAATAATAAAAATAAAAAGGTACTAGGAGTTAGAATATTAACACATGAATTTGGCAGTGGTAAAAGGACAGAATTCAACCCAGAACAATGCCCATTATCTTATTTATCTTGTAAACAATGGCTGTAGCCACTATGCACAGTTTTATGGTAAATGTCTTCAAAAGAAAGCTCTTTGGCACATTACTTCTTCAGGTCTCTGTGCTCTAGACCTCCAACCTGTTTTAGAATGGGGCTAACATCCTTGCTGATGCAGAAAACAAAGCTAAAAACCCCTCCAAAAAAAGAAAAAAGAAAAGGAAAGAAAACAAAGTTGCAAAATTCTAGAAAAAATAGGGTGAAGGGAAATGGTGACTGTGAGCAAAGTACATGATACACACATATGAAGACATCATCACAAAACCCACCATTTTGTATGCTAACTAGAAGTTTTTAAAAAAAAACTTCTGGGGCTTCCTGAAGAGTTTAAGTCATCAAGAACTGAATCCCATTTTCAGTATAATAAGGAGTAGAAAATCTGTCCCTTTCTTAAAACTGAAAACAATAGACAGTTTAAATGTATTTATTTAAAATTTTAAATATTTTAAATAATTTTAAAAACCAATCTACTCATTTAAATAAATGTACTAATTGTTTGTTTAAAATTTATTCTTAAAAAGAGTTTTGTAGCCATTAAAAGCCAAAATAAGTAAGGGATTTAAAAGTGTGTACATTAGCACTTCCACAGGAGCTATGCTAGTTTGCCTAAGAATGTATGTGGTACTTTCTGATCAGCCCCACAGCCTTTCTGATGCCAGAATCCACAAAACACTCACTGACATGAATGGCCTTTCAAAAGGAGAAAACACTGATTTACTAACTTTCCCAAGGATCAGACTCCAGGCCAAAGTGGGGAGCATTGTGTGGACTGTAGTAGAGCCATGTCCCTTGTTCCCACATTAGTCAGAGTTGGGCAGAGTACTCTTAGGCAGTTAGGATTCTCAGGATGTATGTTGGAGGACTCACCCATTTCTTCTGCCTCATAAGTCATGCCTGCACTATGCCCAGCAAAAGTTACCAATGTAAGCTCTAGTGGGAGATGCATTGACACTGGCCCAGGCTTGCTTCAGAAGGTGGGTGGTTAGACATTGTCTTCTTTAACTCATATGAACAAAGGTGTGCAGAAATATAGCAAAGATGAGATTATAAAGCAACACCTTTCCAGTCATAGATTATTTACCACTTCTTTAAGAAGTAGGAAAAAAAATCACGAAATGGGAAAGATCATTTTGAAGTGGTAGAGGGATGGAAAAAGATAATTGGTTCCATCCTTACCAAGCCATGGGTTCTTTTCTCTCCCTCATTTTAAAAACATGTATTTCCTCTGACTTTGAATGGAAACAGTTTATATCAGTGTGGTGATTCCACTTATGCATGTAAATAAATGCCAACAGCTATTGAAAGTCTACAAGTGTGGTCTGGATAGAAGGCTCAGAGATTGTGTGTTTTCTGTGCAAGCATGAGGACCTGAGTTGGCCTGAGACTGCCCAAATTTGAATCTGTAGAAGCCACATAAACAGCTGGGCATGGCTTTACCCATCCGTAACCATAGTCTGTGGGGAGGAGAGAATGGAATATTGCTAGGGTTCCAGAATCAGTAAAGTGCCTCTGTAGCAAGGTACACAGGTGGATGAGCCACAGAGGGGGACACCAGTGGTTACTTTCAGCAGATGCAAGCATTCAAGGGGTGCTTCATCAGCATATACCACACACTACACACACTGTACCACACAAAGTATGGGCACAAGAAAAAATAAAATAGTGCTTTAAAAAAGCTTTCTGAATGCAATATAACTATCTTTCTATACAACTTATACTAGTGGGTATTTGCTTAACATAATATCCATGATCCACTGCCAAAGAATATTTTCCAAAGATCTTTGTAGCAATGTATGTAGGTATCCAGGAAATAAATATAAGAAATCTGTAGTGACCAAGAAACACATCCTTATGGTTTGAAATTTAAGAAATATTTGCTGTTAGATTAAAGAGCCTCATAATAATGTTTAAATCAAAAGTCTTTGCTTAAATATGGATTTGATTTACGGTTCTGAAGCTCTTTATATGTGAATCAACTTTATTTGGTCTTTGATTTTAGTAAATGTGCTCCATGGGCAGAAGAGTTTAGGATTTACACATTGCAACTACTCAACTCAGTTATACTGATGACAATTGCAACATCCAAAACACAGAGGTGTGTTAGAAGACTCATCAATGCAGAAAGGATTTTAGGCAGCTATGGGAAAGTGAACATTTCCCCAATAAACCTTGATTTCCCTATTGCTTAAGTGAATCAGGCTGTGAAAATACCGATTAGCATTTTTTTCTGGATCTGTGTTGTATGTGTATATCTCTGCCTCGTGGCTCTTGCACTCTTTCTCCTGTCTCTCATACAAACTTTTCCTGCTCTTTCACCGATTGCTGAGCAACGAGGAAATCAGACTGAGTAGAGCCTGCAGAGAGCAAAAACAGATTTACTAACTTTGATAATGACTTCTAGTGAGTTCTTACCATACACTTGGCTGGGTTGCCATAAAGCTAGCTGAGCCAATCGCCCTAAATTGGTTAAAAGATGACACTGAGAGATTTTAAGCAGGAGTGATTTCATTTTTTCCTATCATCAGTTATATGGTTAGCTGGTTCATGCACTGATTTGTTATACCACATACGGCTAACTCACACTCCTTGCCACCCTTCCGAATGGCTTTATGGCATTGGAAACTGACAGTCTCCGGGAAATATGTAAGAAGGAAGGTCTGAGCTCTTCTCCTTCAAGGGCACTCTCTTCTCTTCAATCCATTATCTCCTACTCGTGTGCAATAGGCTAGTCCATCAAAATACAGTGATTGAATAAAACTCTTATTCCAAATAATGAATGCATTGATTTAATAAAGGATTTGTACTACATGGTATTATAGTTCCCCAAATGAACACTGAAGTCCTAAAATGGGAAAACTTATCATTGGTCTAAGTTAAATCAGAGCCACTTCTTTTAAACTGCAAACCCTAATAATGTACCAAACCATTTGATACTTAAGGCAAAAAAAAAAAAAAATTTCTTCTATAAGTACTTAACATTTTCCAGCTATTTTTAAGTCACCTGTTTTTCATATCATATGTAATCTGGCATCAACTACATAGTTTACAACCATGGTCATCTGACTAATTTATGATGTTTTATGTTATTACAGTTTTGGAAGTTTCATCCAGGTTGACACATTAGCCTTGCTTTCAGGGATGAATCTTGAGATCTTATACTCTTGCAATCTTTTTATATTTATTTATTCCTAGCTCTACAATATTTTCAGAATACCCACAAATTTAATTAAAAAATAGAAACCGGGAGATAGACTTGAATCCTTATCTAACACCAGTTCTTGAGCTAATTTCCTACAAAGAATTAGGAATCTGTTGGGCCTCATGTTGATTTTGAAAGATCTTTGGACTTATAATTATTCTTCTTTCCTCAGTTCCCTGGGCATATTGTTCTTGTGTTTGCATCCTGTTTTGGGAACCACATTTGCTTATAAACACAATGGGGCTTTGACAAGTCAAAATGAGGCAGAAACAGAGTCTGTTGCCTGCCTTTGGAGAAGACGTTTGAAATTTTGAGCTGCAAGGAATGGCAGACAGACCATTTTGAGGTACATTTGCTTCTGCACTGAGAAAGTCAGGTCCACTCATTCACCTGCCCAGAGCTTCTTTCCCATCTGCCATCAAAAGGTGGGCCATCCCTCAGCTATTTATGGAAGTCTTAACTTCTGGGATGCATATTCCATACTCTCCTTAAAAATCCATCAAAGGACCCAGAGTAATGAATGTATTTCTAATAAATCTAATATATAAATCATATATCAGTTTGTACTTTAAAACAGAGCCACTATCAGGGTACCTTGAAAGATTCATTAGAACATTTGCTCTTTCATTTCAAGACATGTAACCCAGTTAAATAAATGTGTATCAACTCAAAACTGACATGAGAAATGGCAGTGTGCTTTATGGTTTGAAGAATAAAGAAAATGGGAATTCTAATCTTGTCTCTTCTGACTGGTTTAATGATTGCAGTAATGTTCATGACTTATTCCAACCTCCCCTTTCTTCTGGAACAAACCCAGAAAAATGTCTAACGAGCATTTTGAACTTCTAAGAAAGTGTCCCTAAGAAAGTCCAGTTTGCAACAGGACAGCCTTGCATTTGTAAACACAGAGTTCTTTGGCCTGGATTCATGTCCCAGCCCCAGAGCTAGTTGCTTTGCCCTAGGTTAAACCCCTACTGAAAAGCTATAGGCGGTCTTTTGCTCTCATGCATACTTCAATGAACATCTTTTCATATATAAGTATGACAATACTTATTTAATTATATCAGCTGGGAATTTCTAAAAGTTTACTACTTCAACCTGAGATTAAGTGAATTTTAAATTTTCAGGTATATTTCTAAATAGCTCTCAAAAAATGTTACCCCAAATTTATATTCTCACTGACAGTAAGTTTAGGTTCCCATGTCCCCACACCTTTACTTACTCTTCTACCTAAAATTTTAATTTTTTTAAATCTGTTTTTGTCTCAGTGGTGAAAGATGGAATATCATTTTAATTTTCATGTCTTTAATTTTAAATAAAGATAGGCCTCTTTTCAGATTTTAATAGGTGTAAATTGTTTCCTTTAAGTGGAAAAAATGAAAATTTGAAGGAAAAAAAATCCTGAGTAAGTCCAGTAAAATAAAGGTTTTGAGCGAGGGAGACAGACTACAGGCATATAACTTTTATTATAGTATATAATTGTTATTTTTAGTTATTAATTATTGTTTTTATATTTTATTTATTAGAGAGAGAAAGACAACAGACAGAGAGAGAGAGAGAGAGAGAGAGAGAATAGGTGTTCCAGGGCCTCTAGCCACTGCAAACAAACTCTAGACACATTTGCCCCCTTGTGCATCTGGCTAAAATGGGTCCTGGGGAATTGAACCTGGGTCCTTAGGCTTTAGACGAAGTACTTTAACTACTAAGCCATCTCTCCAGCCCTTAATTATTATTTTTAATTTCTTACTATACCTAACTTACAAATTAACTTTTACCATAGGTCTTTACATGTAAGAATAAACAGTATGCATAGGACTCTATATTATCTGTGGCTCAGGCACCTGCTGGGGTTTGGGACATATTCCCCAAGGATAGGGAGGAGTACTGTACTGACCAAAAGGGGGCCAAGAACTCCCTGGCTATGAACTGTGAAAAGCTCTATGTATGTATGGCTGTATTTTTACCATAATAATCACAAAATACCCCATATGTGAAGCGAAATGTGAAGAAACCAGAGATGTGATCCCGCCTATGCAGAGCTCCGTGAGGGTCATAAGGCTCACTCGCATGAAATGCTAAGCAGCTAATGGTGCAGATCATGAAGGCTCTGGGAGTTGAGGAAGGACAGCACATCTCCAGGCGGGGTGGTTAAAGGGTATTACTTAAAGGAAAACACACGTCTAAGCAGGCAGAGGGAGAAATTCAGAGGTGCAAAGGTGTGAAGCAAGTGAAAGACAGTAGGTTGACAAAGATGGATGGTTTTGAGGCTCGAATTAGGGAATGGTGGAAAAGTTCACATATGAAAAGGTGGATTGGGGGTCAAATTATTGATGACCACAGCTGTCTGATTTAGCTTGGATTTTAAAACTGTAGGAGTAACTGAATGTTTTTGAGACTTGTACTGACAGAATAAAAATAATTTTAATAATGATAATGTTGACATGTGAATAATTAATGAATAACTAGAGAATGTTGTTGATAAAAGGGATAACTAATGTATGGTGCTTTCTGTGAGAAATACCTAGCTTATAATACAAGCAATTTGTGTTTTCTTCAATTTATAATTTATGAAATTGCCATAAAATTAATGTTACATAAGTGACCTAAGGAAAAAGACTGACCTAAACACAGAATTCTTCATGTATATAACAAGCATTCCGGTGCAATATTTCCTAAGTCAGATTCGACTTTCATAGAACTCCACTCATTCTTTCTGATGATGGAAAGTCTCCCCTTGGAGGATCTGGAATTCATAGTAGTTTCTTGCAGACCTGGAAATTCAAAACATACTATTGTCATTGCACCTCATCTGTCATCCAAAGGAATGGCTTTATTTACTCTTGTAATTTGGAGAAATGAGGTGATGGTAGAAAGATCTCAGACTAATGAGAAGAAGGTGTTAGTTTCATATAACTGGCCATCCCATTATTTCATGTCTTTTACATGTTGGTAAGGGTTAGCTAATTGATCTGAGCCCCTTGGACTATAAGATGTTGCATGGATTCAACAAGGATTTATTGAGCACATATGATATGCCAGGCACTGAACGGTGATACTTGGAACTGTGTTTGAAACATAAGGCTTTTTTAGAGTTCGAAGCTTGGTGGGATGCATACACACAAATCCATATCCTATTCTGCTCCTCTCCCCTACAGGCTGTTAGGCTCCTTCCTTGAAATTTTCCTAGATGAGCCATGCCTATTCTCAGCTCCATGCTCCACTTTACCTTATGAGTCCCTAGGTATATAGCCCTTTGTGTACAGAAGCATATATTCCACCTCAGATAAGCACAGGGCAGAAGAAATCAAGTAAATACAGGTAAGCATCTTGCAAAGTCTTGCATAAGCAAGTGCCCAAAGACTGAAACATGGAATCAGCCATAGCATCAAAAAGATGCAACAGGGATAGAGAGATGGCTTAGCAGTTAAGGTGCTTGCCTCCAAAGCCTAAGGACCCAGATCCCACATAAGCCAGATGCACAAGGTAACACA
This sequence comes from Orientallactaga sibirica, assembly GCA_036365145.1. Lineage (NCBI taxonomy): Eukaryota > Metazoa > Chordata > Mammalia > Rodentia > Dipodidae > Orientallactaga > Orientallactaga sibirica. The sequence goes on along the minus strand of JAEOAD010000006.1, from coordinate 35,247,723 downwards.
TGCGCAAGGTCACATGTGCACAAGTTGATGCACAGTTAGTTTGATTATACTGGCTGGAGGCCTTGGCATGCCAATTTTCTCTCTCTCTGACTCTCACTATATGTCTCTCATAAAAGGCCAGTCTCGAACTGGAGAGATGGCTTAACAGTTAAGGCTCTTGCCTGCAACGCCTAAAGGACTCGTGTTCAACTGTCCAGGTCCCATGTAAGCCAGATGCACAAGGTGATGCAAGCATAAGGTTACACATGCACACAAAATGACAAATATGTCTGGAGTTAGATTGCAGCAGCTGGAGTCCCTGGTGAACCAATTCTCTCTCTCTCTCTCTTTTTTGATAAGAAATAATTTTTAAAAGATTTTTAAAAGAGGCCAGTTTTCTGGGCTTACCTCCCCACTCTCAAAAAAAAAATTCATTGGACGAGGTTGGCTTTTTCATGCAGGTAATATGTACCAAATAGCACAGATTGTTGTCAGTACAGAAACAGAAAAGGAAGCATGCAGGAGCCTTGCCTTGACTAATGGCTTGGATATAAAAGGGTAAACAAGATAGGTTGTGTCAGAAGGGAGAAGGAGTTAGAGACAACTCTTTAGATTGTTACATACAAACTGACTGATGCAGAACAGTGGCTCTGGGGCTTCAGCCATGGGAAGTTAAACAAACCTGTAATTTCAATTAATTTCTCTATCACTTGGCTTTGTTTCCACACATTTATATCTTATTTCTTTCATTCTTTTCTTTTCTTCTTCTTTTTTTTTTTATAGAGACAGAGAGAGAGAGAACAGAGAGAAAGGAGAGATAGGGAATTGGCCCCCAGGGCCTCAGCCACTGCAATAGAGCTCCAGACACTCTTTCGCCACCTAGCGGGCATATGCAACCTTGCACTTGCCTCGTCTTTATGTGTCTGGCTAATAGGGTATCTGTAGAGTAGAACATGAGTCCTTAGGCTTCTCAGGAAAGTGCCTGCACTGCTAAGCCATCTCTCCAGTCCTACATCCTATTTCTTTAACCTCCAAACAGAAGGGGAAAAAAAAAAAAAAACTGTTTCCCAATAGTTCTTTAAAAAATAAAAAAAAACAGGTCATGTGATTTCCCCTGATGGAACCAACTGACATCATTTGCCCATTTCTACATTAATCCCTGTAGGTGGGAGAATAGAATTCACCAATGGGCCAAATTTAGGTAATATGCCCACCCTGAGAATGGAAGGCAGTGGGTTCAACCTCACTTGGGATGTATCAAAACCAGCTTATAAAGGGGTAGATCCCTAGAGTGGAGGCGGAAACAGTAAGTGATTCACCATAAAAATCCTAACCAGGACCATCATTTCAAACACTCCGCAGCAAAGCACTTAGTATGCACTAGGTACCATCATCAATAGCTTTCATGGGTTATTCATCTTCTGCTCCTCCCATCTACATCCAAGGAAGTGAGTAATCATATCATGTCACTTTTCAGGTGGGGAAACTGAGAAGTGATGCACTACAAGGCAGATAAGGGAGTCGAACCAGGCCATCACATTGCCCACTCCAATGTCCACTGCAGTTTAGTTAAATAAATTCTATACATATGGAGAGCTAGCTACATTCATCCTCAGAAATGAACAAATTCTAGCTGGGAACCAGGACCAGGACCATTAATTCAGGAACTCGGTTACTCAGCGAATACTTGCAGCCATGGAGAAGATATCTAGAAAGCTGGTCGACAGTTAATGTTATCTTTACAAGAGGTCAAGTTCATGCTAGACTCAGGCAACCACTGACTAACTGACTCTAGGGAGAACAAAATAGTTACCACAGAAAACTGAGCCATGCCCCAGGAGGCTACTTCAGCCCAAATCTACTGACAGCTTGTGGGTTGCACTTTTAGACAATTTATGAAGACTGGTTTCATAGCTGTGCATAATTTTCATTTTCTCCCTCTCCCTCTCTCTCCCTCTCTCTCCCTCCCTCCCTCTCTCTCTCTCTCTCTCTCTCTCTCTCTCTCTCTCTCTCTCTCTGCTTTGAAATATCCTCTACAGAACATATAGAGGTCTTAGTAAAGCTAATAATGCATTTAGACATACATGCATGAGGATAGTTGCCAGTTCGACCCAGGTGGGTCGGTTAACTGTACATTTCCTGACATGCAGCAAAGCAGGCACACTTGAGAAAACATCACGAAGCAGTACACAATGACAGCACTTGTACTTTCCAAGAGAAATGGTCACATTAGGAAAAGTTTTCTTCCCTTTGAAGTAAAATGTGCTATCTTTATGTATTAAAATGGGAGTTAACTTTAAATAAATAAAATTCAGCCTGTAGGCTTCAGAAAACTAATGCTGATTTTGACAGTGCCATTCCTCTGCTCCCTGGAAGTATTACGGGAGTTAACTTGGGCCTCATCAAGATTTTCTTCATGGTATAGAGAGCATATTTTTTTTCATCTCTGTTTTATTGATTTCCCCTCACTTCCTCTCACACTCTCCCCTGTCAGCTTTATCTCTGCTCCTGAATAGGCTGTAAAGGCATCTGAAAAGAGCATCTCCTGGCTCTTTGGCTGGTGAGGGGCACAGGACTCTTGCCTCCCTTCATCAGTCTCAAGTGAACTTTCCCATGCCGGATTTTGAGAGAGAAGATGAGCAAATACCTTGAACCTTCCTTCAAGGAAAAGTCATAGAGGCCTTTCCTTCTTACTATGAGCCACTCAAAGAATATAAGCATTTGTTAACAGGTTTTTGTTTTTGAGGGAGTACTAGAGAGCAAACCCAGGACCTTGAGTATGCTCATCAAGCTCCTGCCACTAAGCTATGCCTTCAGCCCAAGTAACATTTAAAAAAAAAAAAAAAAAGACTTGTTTACTAAAGAGAATTAATAAATGAATAGAGGTGCTCCAGGGCCTCTTGCCTCTGCAGACAAAGGACACATGCATCACTTTGTGCATCTGGTTTTACATGGTTATTGGGGAATTGAACTCAGGCAGGCAGGCTTTGTAAGCTAGTGCTTTTAAGTCCTGAGCTATTTCCCAGCCCCCAGTTAGCATATTTTAACTGGACTTGAAAGTGTAGCCCTCCATTCAGTACACCAAGAGTGTTAGCATACTAGATACATAAAATTGTATAGTTGTTTTTCATGATTTTTTATTTCTCCCCAATAAATAGTCACACATAAGTAATTTGAACCCCTAGAATTTGGTAATTTTAAAACTCCTTTTTTTTCTTTTTTTTTTTAAATATATATATTTTTAAATAATTATTTTTTATTGACAACTTCTATACTTACATACAAAAAGTGCATGGCATTTCCCTTGAATGAAATTAGCTTTAGGTTAACAGGATATTTAGAAATTTTGCTCATTTTGTGACATGACAGAAATAACCTTTGATAATAGATGTTTTTACTTCTTCAATTGTTCATTTTGACCATTCTTAGAGTTCTAGGAATTGTGTCTAAAGCTGATTATATTTGAAATTCACAAGATTACAGTCAGAAAATCTTTAATACAAAATAGTTGCTATGGTTAAAGAGTTTGTTAGAATGTCTTGGTTAATATCAAGATTGGAAAAGTTAGAGCTGTTAGAGTTCAAGCTTTTAGGAAAAGAGGTAAGTTCGTGTGAGAAATTATATGCAGAAGTTTGTGCATATGCATATGTTCTCATTCTGGAGAAAAGCCAGTGAGCATCTACTCAAATCTCAAGAGAATGGAATGCAGAAAGAACTCTATACTTGCCTGCTTCACATTCCTCTCTCAGCTCATGGGAACTGTTCTTTGTGTTTTCTGACCAAACAAGGTCACGACTAACTCAGGAGCTGGTTGGAACCCTAGTGTTGGTAGCAGGTACAGAAGCAGACATCTGGGACTAAAGCATTGAGTGGCTTTAAGGATGAGCCGTTAGCAAGAAGAAAGGTGCCCTGACCACCCCTGACCAGGAAACACTGGCAGAGCAATATGCTACTCATATGGTCAAACTTCTGTTACAGTGAATTGAAAGAGATCGTCAAGGGGAAACTGAGTTAAGTACTAGCTTCTCCTTATCTACAGTTTTCCAATCTCATTTATTGAAGGTTTTGAGAGGTTTTTTTTTCCTTTCTCCTTTTCTTTGTTTCTATTTCATCACTACACCCTAACACCCTAATTGGCTTACTGTGGGACAAAGGAGGGATTGTGGTCTACATGTGGTGGCTCATGCCTTCAATCCCAACTCTTGGGAAACAGAGGTAGGAGGATCACCATGAGTTCAAAGCCACCCTGAGACTACAGAGTGAATTCTAGGTCAGCCTGGGCTAGAGTGAGACCCTGCCTCAAAAAAAAAAAAAAAAAGGAAAAGAAGAAGTAGTGACATAAATTATAATTTGAGATTTAAAAAGCACCATCACAACAGATACCAGAGAAATTTAAAAAGTCATAGGGTCATACTATAGGAACATGTACTCCACTAAGTTTGGAGATATGAAAGAAATGGATGATTGCCTTGATTTATATGACCTACCAAAAATAAATCAAGGTGTAATAAACCACTTAATTAGACCTATAACAAGTATGGAGATCCAAGTAGTTATAAAAAAGAAAATCTCTCAACTAAAAAAAAGTCCAGGCCCAGATAGCTTCACTGGTGAATTTTACCAGACAGCATATGGTGCTGGGAAAACTGTAGAAGGATGAAAATAGATCCTTATCTCTCTCTCCATGCACAAGAATTAAGTCCCCGGCCCAGAAAGCCAAATATCACATGTTCTCTCTCATAAGTGGATCCTAGCTACAAATGATTGGACTTCTATGTGAGTAGGAATAAAACTCAGTAGCAGAGGCCAGTAAACTAGAAAGAAGATATAAAGGTAATAGAAAGGGAGGGAGGGGGACTTAATAATATGGTATTGTATATATCTAAGTAGAAGAACAGATTGGGGGTGGCAGTGACCTTGGGATGGTACCATGGTGCTGAGAAGAATTGACAGAGGAGTGCTCAACACTGAAATATCTCTATCACACCTTCCAAGGCTCAGGGTCCACTGTGGAAGAGGTGGTAGAAAGAATGTAAGAGTCAAAGGAAAGATAGGATTCCTTTCAATGTGTTCCTCCAGACACAAATGGCCTGGATATCCATGACCTTGCAGTGCCTGATACTATTTTTACAAGATCATCATAATAGGAGGAAAAGATGATGACATCAGAGTAAAAGAGAGATTGATTGAGAGGGGGAAGGGATATGATGGAGAGTGGAGTTTCAAAGGAGAAAGTGGGGGAAGGGAGGGAGGGTATTACCATGGGTTATTTTCTACAATTATGAAGGTTGTCAATAAAAATAAATTAATTTTCAAAAAAGAAGGATTGCTTCTGACAGGATAGGGCCTTTTTTTGTTCTGTTAAATAATGGATTAATGTTTACTGAGCAGTGTGCTACCAACAGAATCAGAAATCAAAGATACAGTTCCAGAGCAAGGAATTCATTTTCTAATGAAAAGTTAGATAAAGTAGTCAAATGTCCCAGTTTCTCTCTCTCTCGCTCTGTGTGTGTGTGTGGGGGGGGTGTTTCCCTCCTCTTGTCTCTCTGATTCTCTCTCTCTCTCCAAGTATTCCATTTTTCTATTCTATTTCTTTCCTTTAAGGTAAATTGACATAAGCTAAACATTGACAATGAAACAATGGCTCTGACTGTTTTAGGGATCAGAAAAACATGCTGTTAAAAAGAATTGCTGACTGGGCCAGAAGCCTTGTGCCACAAAGATTTCATCTAAGAAATTTTAGTCATATATTCCAATGAAGTGTGCATTCAAGGTGACCTTCAGAAGAATTAAGCATTTCTCCTGATCTTTTGTTGCTGTTATTCTATTTTTGTTTCACACTAGGCTAAGTCACATTCTTGAATTATGTATAATATGACCCCATATGAAAATTCTTTCAGCTGAAACACATCTTACTACTACATAGCTTAATTTCATGACGAGCCAATGGATTTTAATCTTGATGTGAATAATGATTTATTTTCCATTATATAAGGATCCATGGTATCATTTTTCTCAATAAATTAATGCCCTCAACTGAAGCTCCTTTTCCCTACTTTCTTTCCTTTGGTCAAACACTGGAAACTAAGTAACTATAACAGAAGTTTCCCTATTTGCTGACAGCAAATTTTGAAGCTCAATGAAAGAAAAATTTAAAAAACTGTTTCATTTTTGGAACAGTGAGGATATTTCTTTGTTTATTTATCTATTTTCTAACAGATTATACTCTTTTATTCCCTCTCCCCTATTCCTGTGGGTCCTCCTGAGTGGGGTTATTGGATTTACTGTGGGGTCATGAAGGCCTCAGTCCGTCCTGATGGGACAGTGGGGGGACCGTGCCACAGGGGATTCCCACTCTGTGGCTCTTACAATCTTTCTGGCCCCTCTTCTGCAATGTTTGCTGAGCCATGGCAGGTCTGTTGGCAGCCTGATTTAGTGTTGTTTTCTTTGTAACCTCTGGATTTATGCTTTGATAGGTTGTGTTTGATCACCTTGTCTGCTACTGTCACCCTGGAGCTGGTTGTCAGGTTAGCAGTAAAAGCAGTGTTCTATGGTGCCCCTTCCACTGCAAGTTCTCCTGGGCTCTGACAGATGTGGAAGAGGTTGCATGTCTCATGGTAGGCAGTTTTTTATCTTCTTGTCTTATCGATGGATCTTGACTCTCCTCTGTTTTCTCTGCCATCTGCAAAATAAAGCAGATTCTCCAACCAAGAGTGAGAGCAGCTTGGGTGAAAAGGAGTATGCAAAGTTATTTGAGAAATTTTTGCTATGGAAGCCCATTCGTCATCTCCGGAAAGCAGGCTTCTCTCTGAAGTATGAGTTTCCTGACTGTGGGAATCAGACTTGGTTTCCAGTACCAGGTATAAGTGGCTGTGTGCCACTGTTGCACAAGTGTATACTTTTGGTCCAGCTGGTTGATTTCTTAGACTGCAGAGTCCTCTGCTTATTCATTCTGTTGGTGACGGTTTTCTTCCAGCAGCACCCATAGTGCTTTGCAGCACTATAGAGGCTAGCCAGGTGGAGCAAGTTTCCCTTTCCGTTCCAGCATAGTCATTCCATGTCATGTGACAGTGGCCTGTGGTGTCTTCAGCAATAGATTCTTACCTTTTAGCTCTGGAAGGTAATCAAGTGCTTTGGCAATGGCTTACATTATTTTGGGGACCTCATGGGATATATCTAAGACGCCACTTTTTCATCTATTAAATGAGGAGCTTTGGGGTGACAATAGAGTCTTCCTCGGGTATCTACCTACTTTCCAGAAACTGAAGACTAGATATGAATAACTCACACCTTCTGTCCATGTGTGGTTTTGTTGAATGATCTTTAAATTCTTCTTTGGATGGAAATAGAACCTATATGAAAAATTCATGCCTTTTTGCATATAAATTCGCACATTGTTTTCAAAACCTGTGTTTACTCTGGCTGGCTGTGTGGCTACAACTGAAATTCTGTCATTGTTCTTCCCTGTTTGTGTTATGGTGAGGACCCCCAGGGAAGACCACACGGACACCAAGTAGTAGGAAAGGAATCTTTATTAGCAGGCCAGCGACTACATCCAGGACTCGTGAGCCTGAATGCAGTACCAGGCTGTACTTCAGGGCTCCTTTTATAGGAGAAATCCATACGAATGCACATCTTGGTTTTACAGTCCAGAAGTTCAGTAATCATAATCTAACAAAACCAAGAGTTAAATTCAGTTGATTTGAGGGGGAAAAAAAAAAAACAGAAAAATTTCCGTAATCTCCCCTCCCTGCATTTTCCCTCTCCTGCAACTGCAAGCAAGCAGCAGTTAATACAGAGCTAAAGATTGCATTTAGCAATAGGGAGAAAAACACCTTGTCTTGTGGTGACCCATGGTGTTAAAGCAAGCCAAGCATGAAGTTCAAGTGCAGGTGAGACCATATCCTAAGGTACCAGCTAAGCTGAACTATCTTGTATAAGTTCACAATACGGAGTCACTTATGTCCTTCGCCAGCTCAGGCCCTTGTCACATTTGTATCCGGTGAATCTATTCTCTTACATACTTCTTCATAAATGACTCCAATCAACCAAACACTGAACATGATGCTTGTGTGACGGAAGCCTGGGCTGGAGTGACAAGATTCCAGCGCCACTGAGCCGGACGGCAAGAAGTCCTATCAAGCTCACAGCACTCAAAGTTTAGCAACATTCCCTGTACCTACCCCTGGAGCGCTGGGCAGAAAGCAGGCATCCGTGCCCGTGCGCCCCACCTGAGCAGCGACCATTTTCCCGAGCAGAGGCTAGGGAAAGGTCAAGGTTAAATGTACTGATCTTATTTTATTTCTTTTCTCTAAAGAATTAGTTTTTCTCTAAAGCGATCATGTTTGTGCCTGCAGCAGGAAGTCTCAGGGTGGAACTCTTGGGTGGGGGTCGCACATGGGAGGGCCGGGGAAACCAATGTGGAGGGATTGACCCGTGGGGTGGATTCCCGTTCTGATCCTCAGATTCTTGCACATTTGATAGGCTATGCTGCCCTCTAGTGGCCACACAGAGCGACCTCATGTTTCAATGATGCCCCAGTAAAATCTTGGTCCGTTCTCCGTTATTTTGTGTTTTTCATTCAGTTTTAGATTTATTTTATTTGAAATCTCAGGATAGAAAATTTAAAGCTTCACGAAAACACAGCACTGTTTATCAAGGAGATTGTAACAACTCTCTCCTGCTCCCTTCCTGGCTTCTGTGTCCAGTGATGTCCCCTTCGAGTTCTGCACACTTTGAGGCCTTCCCTGGAGTCGCCTGGGGAAACACTTCCCTCACACTCAGGCACCAAGGTACTTGAGAAGGCACGGGGAAATTCACGAGGGACACTTGCTCTCTCTGCTCTCTGAACTATCTGACGTTCCTGGTTCTTTTCTTACTCCATGTCTACCCGCCCCCTCCCCCACACCATGCCAGTCCACAGCATGTTACCATCAGCTCCTGTTTGTTTGTTTGTTTTGTTTGTTTACCTATGCACCATCACCAGGTGAGCTTCACGCAGCTGAGGCCTTATCCACCTTCACAGCTGCCCCTCCAGACAGGATACATGTTACATCCGCTGAATGTGGCAGACTATAGATATGTTTAAATAAATAATAGATAAGTTAACTCCTAAGCCTTCCTTTCCAACAGAAAGCCTTTTTGTCTAACATCAGATCATTTCCAAAGTTAGAAAGTGGGTCATAGAGACCCAGGGCTGTCACAGGGGAACTGTAAGGTGCAAACGCTCTGCCCACTCATCAGTGGAGGCAGCAGATGAGGATCGTAAATTCCCAGTACGAGGCTTAATTTAAGGATGTAAGGCTCATTATCTGTGCGTCTCCTTGTCTACTTAGCAAAAAGTCCTTTTGTGTACAGGGGCAGTGTTCTGAAACAATAGAAATGCAAAGGAAAAGAACCACATGATTTTTTAATTCTTGTAGTTTCGTGAATAAGCAAGTTTCAATTGGTAGCTTTAAGTTTATTTATATTTAATAAGGAACATACTTTTAATGCATACTTATCACCCTATCAAGCAAGATTTTGCCTTCATCTTCCAATCTTTGTCTCCACCTCACAGTGTCCTTGACCTAATGACAAAACCATTTCAGAAAACCCATCTTACAGCATGATTTTGTTTCCTTTTTCCTTCCCTTTTCTCCTCATATAATATAATATGATGCCCATGTGCAAAACTTACTTTAAAGAACTGAGCTGTTCTCTATGTAGGAACCCAGAGTCCTGCCCACTGAGAAAATCTGTTCTCTCCTCCCTGCCATCTGAGAAAAGCCACAAATTTCTCTGCAAAGTTAAAGAACTCCTGAATGTAGCCAGGAATCAACTGCCTTACATAAAGCAAATTGACAAATTTAGAAGCCTAAATGCACTACTATCCTACTATTAATTCTGGCTGAAGAGCAGAAATCACCTTGGTGTGGTGGCGCACATTTTTAATCCCAGCTCTGGGGAGGTAGAGGTAGGAGGATTGCCATGAGTTTGAGGCCACCCTGAGACGACATAATGAATTCCAGGTGATCCTGAGCTAAAGCCTCAAAAAAAAACAAAAGGAAATCAACTTCTTAATCAAGCTAATGTGTGATTTCCAAACATGTGCTGAGTCAGTAAACATTCGTGGGTTGTGTTCTTACCATGTGTTAGGCATCACAAAACATGTGGCACACCTGTGATGGGCAAGGGCCCCTCCCTTCACAGAGGCTAGTGTAGTTGGTGATGCCAACAAACAGTTGATTATAGAACAAGGCACCCAATGTGAAGAGAGGAGTTGGTAGAGGGGAACACAGAGGGAACCTCTCAACAGGAGTCTAGTGGATCAAGAAATGCTCTTTGGAGGTGACAACTGAAATATAGACTGGAAAGAGCTTGCGGAGAGTTTCCCAGCTAAGAGGACAGCAGGAGCCCACAGGCCCAGGAGGGAGAGGGCTCACTGGAAGAACTTCAGGAAGCTGTGCTGATGAACCATCAAGTGCTTTGGGGCAGAACAAGAGGGGAAAGGGAAGGAAGCTGAAGAGATGCAGAGTCCACTCCGCACAGATTCTTACAAGTCACTGCTCAGACCAGGCCATTGGCTAAGGGGGATGCCAAACTGTTGCAAGATGTAATCAGAAAGAATGTGATCAGTTCAGCTGCAGTGTGGAGAGTGGCAGCAGACTGATCCGTGGGATCAATGAGGAGAATGCCATTGTCATAGAGATGAGAACCACGGTGGTCTGGATCAGAAGAATGGTCCCTGAGGTGCATAAATGGATGAATTCAAGAGATGCTCAGAGGCTAGATTCAAGAGACTTGCATGATTGAGCATGAGGGAAATGGATGAGGGGAAGGAGAGATAGATATGTAGGAATGATATCTCGCTTGAGCTGTCAAATTATATACTGTCCTATTGCCAAATACAGGGACATCATTACTGACAGAAAGAGCATGCTGTAGGGTAACCTGTGGGACAACTGAGTAAAAAATGCTAGTGTTGTGTGACTTTTCCTGAGGTGCCCCGGCCAGCGGGGCTTCAACGGGAGCAAGGACCCTAGAGAACCTGAAATGAAAGGGACAAGAGACACAAGGAACCGACAGCAAGACAAAATTCTGATCAAGCTGTGAGTTTTATTAATCTCAGGGTGCCATTTATACAGGAGAACAGGGAAGTTTGTCAGCAGCTCAGGTATTACTATAATTATGTTTCAACAGGACCAGGTCTCAGCCCCAAAGCCATAAGATGTTCCACAGGATAAGACCCCAGCCCCAAAGCCATAAGATGTTTCGACAGGACAAGGTCCCAGCCCCAAAGCCATAAGATAACAACTTCTCTATGGGTTACATAGTTCTTTCTCTGTGCATGGGTGACATTCCAGAACAGACAACTTATCACAAGACAGAATCACTACTCAAGATAGAGGCACTTTTGGTTACCTAGTGCCCAACGGTTCCCTGACACTGAGGAAATGTAAACAAATATCTATTGGATAGAGCACCAACAACATATCGAGAACAGCCCACCCAAGTCTAGCTTCGTGAACCAGTGAGTTTATTGTGATTACCTCATGGAATACAAGTGAAGGCTTACTTACAGGAGTATGGATGACTCAAAGGCAGCTGTATCCCCAAAACTCCCACCTCAGCACGTGTGATGACTTATAAAAGCATACATGTGTGTGTGTGTGTGTGTGTGTGTGTGTGTGTGTGTGTGTATCCCTAAAGCTCCTATGCAATTGGTCAGGCTCTTGGTCAATTGGAAAGTCTCCACACCCTATGAATTGCTTACTGCTTTTATAACCTTGGGGATGGGGCTTGTGAATCTTGTAGCTTTCAAGAGTTTCCTGAGCCTAAGTTTCTGAGAATTAAGAGTTATCCCTCCTCCATCCAGGAGGGAATGTTTCAATTAAGAGGCATTTGTCTATGTGGATGGATATGGAGACTAGAAAACTATAATAGAAAGAAACGGTTCAGAGGATGAAGATCATCAGCACACATGGAAGGTGGTTCTTGAAAACATGAAGCTAGTGAAGAATTCCAGATTATGTAGGGAAAGAAAGGTTCTAGAATAAAACTATATTAAATAACAATCAGGTAAGGGGCAAGCACGGGAAGAAGAATATAGCAGTCTGTTTAATCATCGTACACGGGTTATTCTGTGTCTTCTTAAGAGAGATGGCTCTCCAGGAGTTGCTCATATCTCTGTATATTCCATAAGACTCCCTTAGTTCTAAAGCTCTTCTCAAGGACTGTGTATAACAAATTAAGTTGTAATATAGAAATAGGATCTCTGTCCAGAGCCTCCACTGATTATTACAAAAGATCTATGTTTCCTAAGTTGGCATGTTTGCCATCCCTATAGAATGTCAGGACAGAGAAACTAGAAGGGAACAGACGTCACGATTCTGGTGGAGTAAGGCACAATAACTGTCCCAGGGATCTCATCTTCTCCAGAATCCAGAAGCTTGGAAATAGAGCAAAATTTCAGACCCTTTACAGTTCTTGATAATTTATACAATTCAAAGATTAAAAGAATTTATTCATTTAAAATGTCTGACACATGGGCTGGAGAAATGGCTTAGTGAGTGGTTAAGGTGCTACCCATTAAGCCTAATGACCTGAGTCTGATTCTCTGGTACCCATGTAAAGTCAGATGCACAGAGTGAGTGGCACATGCATTTGGAGTTTGTTTGCAGCAGCTGGAGACCCTGATGTGCTCGTTCCCTCTCTCTCTGTCTCCTTCTCTCTCTTTTTCTCTCTCTTCTCTTATTTTTCTCTCCCAGGTATGGTCCTGCATGCCTTTAATGCCAGCACTCAGGAGGCTAATCTGGGAGGATAATTGTGAGTTCTAGACCAGCCTGAGGCTCCGTCATGAATTCAAGGTCAGTCTGAGCTAGAGTGAGACCGTACTAGGAAAACCAAATAAATAAATAAAGTGTCTGGCCCCACTAAGTTTGGTGGTACATGCCTAGAATCCCAGCACTTGGAAGATGGAGGCAGAAGAATCAGGGTTCAAGGCCAGCCTAGGCTACATAAAACTGTCTCAAAAAGAAGGAGGAGGAGGAGGAAGAGAAGAAGAAGGAGAAGAAGAAAACAGAAACAGAGCTAGAGGGATGACTCAGTGATTATGAGTGCTTGCCTGGACCATTGAGTTCATTTCCCCAGAACCTCTATAAATAGCTTGCATGGCCATGCATGTCTGTAACCCCTGGCCTGTGGGGAATCGAAACCAAAGACTCACTGGGGCTCATGAAAACAAGCTGCAGAATCAGTGAGGAGACTCGCTTTCAAGGAAACAAGCCAATGATCAATGGAGGGGGACACTCATGGTTGCCTTCTGGCCTCTGTGCATTTGCACATCACATGCAAACACCACACACACAATACCACATCACACCTAACACACACACACAATAAAAGATTGGTGAAATACTTAATAAATGCTCACTCTCACTGTATTTAACCATTAAAATATTAATTTGGGAGATCATATAAATGAAACTATATGCAGGCCTGAAATCCCATAAGCACAAATTGAATGATGTGGGTTAAAGGTTAGGCTTCCAGTGTACACTTTGTCACTTCCCAGGGAAAAGTACTCACAGGGAGGTAACTCATAAGACTCTTCTTTGCCATCAACACCCCAGTGTCTGCCCACATGCCGAGAAAGTGTACATTTTAGGTGACTTGAAAAGATTTTGACACAAGGTCTTTTCCAGGTGAGACTTGAATAGGAGCCAAGGGTCTGCTCGCGAGATCACGGTCTGCATTTCTCATGCTCAGTAGTTTGTTCCTAACATCTACTATAGGACCTTGTAGTGGAGCCTGGGGGTGGGGGGGAATACTGTTTGAGTGAATTAACGCCATCTCAGAAATTCAAAGGAGCCTTTGTTTTTCTTGATCAGCCAAAAGTAAATATCTGAGTCACTAAAGTATCCTTGATCTTTAATTATCACCTCCATGCCACAAGCACCTGATGTACTAAAAAGACACTCTGTCAAAAATGGTAAAATAACAAAATTTTGACCTACTTTGTTGTGCACTAAAAAGCACGCTTTGGTAGATAAAGATGCTCAGTGCTATGTAATTGTCATCAGTGTTTCACTTAGTAGTCAGTGAGCTGAGCCGCTGCCATTCTGACGGAACACGCTGTTAGTTGCTCTTGTCACCTAACAAAAAAGAAAAGTGTATAGAAAGCTTGTTGTCTTATTTTTCCTTTAAAGAAAAGTAATTCCTTAAAACATAAATACATCCCAACTGCCACTTGGATTTATAGAGGCAATTCCTGTCATCCTTCCTCCTTCTTCCACAAGCCAGCTTGTCTCAGATTTTCCTTCTCCTCCCTCTCTCTAAGTGACTGAGTTGGGTCCCACACTCCTCTGCTGGTCCTGGATTCACAGCAAATTCCTCTGAGCCAGGACATGTCTGCTGGGATAGGCGGTGCCATTTTTAGCTATTTCTCTCTTCTCTTCTCCCCAAACCTTGCCAGAGCAAAATTTATACATGTCTTTTAATATTCCTCTTCTTTCTCTTCAGCTAAAAAGCTCTAAAGTTTTCCAATATCTAATGCTTTTCTCCATTTGCTCCATGCTCTCTTTTCCTTGTTGTTTTTTTTTTTTTTTTTTTTTTTTTTTTTTTTTTTTTTTTTTTATTTTCCTCTTTTGGGGCAGGGGGTGGTTATTTGTAAACCTCAGGATGATCAAAACTCAAAGCAAGGGAAGTTAGAAGAAGACCAGCAGCAAACTGAATCCTCTTCAGTCAGTGTGATACCTGCTAGCCTTGAAGAAGCACATTTTAACTATCTCCATTACACAGATGGGGTAGCTCAGGAATAAGAAGGTAAGAAAGTACCCTAGGTGTCATGATAACATGAAGACTCGGGCCCAAAATGGTAATTCCAAAATCCACACTTAAAAAAGTAAATTAGCCTATAAAGCATTAGGTTTCATTATGACATTTTCAAGCAACACTTTAGCTTTGTTTCTCCTCCCCCAGTCTCCCTCATTCCCCTGTCCCTCCTTGTCACCATCTACGCCCAGTACCTTCCTGTCCATGTTGATGTCACATGTGTTATACTACCCTCTCCCTTCCTCAGTACCTCTTTTCCCCTCTCCTGGTCCCATTTATAGTTTCATATCCTATACTTACACTCATACCCACACACATACGTAAGCATAAATATTACAAGTTAGGGACTACAAATGAGAGAAAACATATAATATGTGTCTATATGAGTCTGGGTCACCTCACCTAATAATAGTTTCAGACACATCCATTTCTGAAAATTTCATTTTTCTTTACAGATGAATAAAATTCTATCATTTATATATATCCACCTTTTCAATATCCATTCATCTGTTGATAGACACATCTAGTCTGATTCCATTTCCTCAATATTGTAAAGAGAGCAGCAATAAACATGGATGTCTGTGGTAGTAATATAGAGTCCTTTGGGTATATATGCCCAGGGTGATATATCTGGGTCATATTGTAGCTCTATTTTTAATTATTTAAGAGACATCCACACTGATTTCCATAGTGGCTGCACTGATTTACACTCCCATAAGTAAGGTTCCTATTTCCTCACTTGCTTTCCAGCACTTGTTGTCATGTTGTCTTGGTGATAGCCATTCTGACTGGAGTGAGATGGAATCTCAAAGGGATTTCAATTTGCACTTCTCCAATAGCTAAGGATGTTAAATACTTACAAATATTTACTGCTATTTCTTTTTCTTCTTTAGAGAACTGTCTGTTCAGTTCATTAGCCCATTCATTTAATGGCAGTTTTGATTTTTCTTGTATATTTTTTGCAGCTTTTTATATATTTAAATATTAAACATCCTTCTCTTTTGTTGCTCTTCACTGTAACAGAAAGTATGTTTTAGAATAAGGATTCAAGGAGGAAATGTAGAACAAAAGACAGTCCTGGGGCCTAGGGAAATTTTTGCAGGCAACCTTTAGTCAATGGGCTACTTTTTCCCCGGTTCCAGCCTGGAAGGTTTATGAGACCCATCCTATCCCAGCAGCATAGAGAAATAGTTTCACCAAGATCTTTGTCAAGTATGTTTCTTCCAGAAGGAAGGAGCACCTTTGACCTCCATTATTTTATGAATGTTACAGGATAGAATAAGAATAAACATAATTAAATCAAAGAAATATTCAACTCTAAATCGTCAACACGGAACTTCAAAAACATATAGAAAACCACCAACATTTGTACATCAGGTCTAATCAAATAAGCTGATATGGGTTAGCATAGACTGAGGTAGGGGACAGAGTCTGGCCACATAAGCAAGTGGTCAGTGACAAGAAGAGACCTCAAGCCTAACCCAGAGCCAGCTTCCTCTGCAACAGTGAGGTTTCACACAAGAAACACTTTGAATGCCTTTGCAAATTAGACCATGCTACCTGGCAGAGAATTCAAAATGGCACCTTTTGAAGACCATTCGCCATGCCTAAGTCTCTCTTCAGGTGATAAGATGAAGCAAGAAGCAGGCAGGAATGCTCTGTGCTTCCCTAGAGCTTACTGTCTGGGGCACTGTTGGGTATGGAAGGAAGTATAAATGATATGGGTAATGTTAGATCAAGTGCTAAGTGCCACATAGGAGATGTTCAGTAGAGCTTTTTAACTGGGTGAATAGATATATGAGCATTCTCTCAAAATATCACATCTGTGTTCACTAGCAATTAGCACATTCATTTCAATTGATCTAATCATTTCTAAGCATCTATTACAGACCAGGCACTACACTAGTACCAAAGGAAGTCTCCGAGATGGGGAGATGACTCAGTGGGTAAAAGCACGTGCTACACAAGTGTGATGACTTAATTTTGAGTCCCCAGAACCTATGTGGATGTAGTAGCATGCATCTGTAATCTGAGGCTTCCTATAATCAGATGGAAGGCAGAGACAAGAGAATTCTGGAAGCTCATAGGCCAACTAGCCTGACATATACAGTGGTGAACAAGAGAGAGACCCGGCTTCAAAGAAGGCGGAAATGAGGACTGACACTCTAGGTTCTCTTTAACCTGACCTGTGTGCTGTGGCACTTCAATGCCCCCGCCTCAAACAGATATTTTTCTTTTTTAAAGAAAATATACATCCCCAATGTCCAATAATACTTTTAGTGAGGAATCATTTTCTGTTGACTTCCATCTTTCATGAGTTTTTCTCAAGTTTGGATTCACCTTGAACATTTCTCCTGCCAAGAGAGCATAAAAGGCTTACAGAAGTGAGATGGCCCATGTCACAGTTGAGAAGTAAGACACCCCATCAGTGCGTGTGGTGCTCTCTGCTGGAGTTTCTGTCACCCTCGCAACTTCATGCTGAGCTGATAATGACTGTGAAATTTCATTAGCAGGTAGTGTGGTGACCAATGCGCTATTGAGTAGGAACACAGGCTGCTTCACCTATGGTTGTATAGACTAACCACAGAAGTTTCCAGAAGTCTAAAATTTTTCTATAAGAATTGGAAATCACCATAAAGGACGAATCCTGCCTGAGGTTAAGTCTACTCAGTGGGGAAGATTCCTGGGAATGGGGCAGGAAAGGTCTTCCCTGAGTCCATGGCCATGCATAGAAGCAAACAAATATTGAGGGAGCCAGGTTTGGTGGTGCTCACCTTTAACCCCAGCCCTCGTTGCAGAGGTAGGAGGATCGCCATGAGTTCAAGGCTACTCTGAGAGCACATAGTGAATTCCAGGTCAGCCTGGGCCAGAGTGAGACCCTACCTCAAAAAAAAAAAAAAAAAAAAAAAAAAAAAAAAAGAGGGAAATTTCGGCCACTTTATCAATATTTAAGAAATGTGAAGGAAACAAGTTTGGCCAATATTCTACAGTATCTTTTCCTCTCTCAACCTTTGAAAAGATCCTAGACTTTCTTACCGAGGTAGAACTCTCTTCCAGATGCCTGGTAATACTCTATTATTATTTTGGAGATATGAAGTTTACTGAGCTGACAAACTGTTTATTTTGTGATTTCAAACAGCAAGCAGAGAAGACTAAATTTGTAAGCTGTTTTTAGGCTTGAGAGATGGAAAACAGCCCAGATGAGAAACTGAAAAGTAGGAGAAAGAAACCTGCTGATATAAAAAGGAAATAATCACACACACCCCCAGAAGAAAATGACAGAGCAAATAGAAAAACATATACAGGGCTGGAGAAATGGCTTAGCAGCTAAGGTACTTCTCTGCAAAACCAAAGGACCCAGGTTCAATTCCCTCACGTAAGCCAGATGCACAAAGAAGTACATGTGTCTGGAGTGTTCATTTGCAGTGGCTAGAGACCCTGGTGCACCCATTAAAGCCTCCTCCCTCTCTCTCTCCCTCTCTCTCATAAATTGGTTCTAGTTGAAAACTGTTAACCTCTTCTCTCCAAACATAGATGTTTTGGGCTAAGGATATAGCTTAGTGGTAGAGCACATGTCTTGCATCTGGGAGGCCTTCGGTTCAATCCCTCATAACAAATGTAAAGATTCCAAATAAAAGGTGTTTTACTATTCAATAAAATTGCTACACAACAAGGTCACCTCTCTTTCTCTCTAATCTCTCTCCCACGCTCTCTGACAATGACAGGAAGAAGAGATCTAGATCATGTTTAAATTTTAGTAGAGGCCTTCTGAAAGAAAGTAGATCTATAAATCTGAGCCATAAATAAGCAGACACTATCCCAGACAACATTCTTTTAAAAAAATGGAGCAAATCTCTTTCAAGTTGATAGGATGAGGTTGGAAAATTACAGCTGGATTCTGTGTGGTTTAACACAGCACCACAGCTGCTGAGCTCCCTGGCCTCAGCCTCCCCTCCCATCCATGCATGCCTCTTTCCCACAAATTAATGTGATCATCTTTGTCGCATGATAACATATCACACTGGCCTTTTAGTTCAGTGTTCGTTGGGGAACCTAAGAGTTAGCAAACTGCCTGTTCTAGGTATATCTTGGTTTAATTTCTTACTGCCTTTGCTTTAAGTTGTTAAAACATTTTAAATTCACCTGGATTATCTTAGATCATAAGTGATAAAAGTTATAATATATATATAATATCAATTTTATATTCCACAATATTTAGTATGCTCTTTGGTTAACCTATGGGATATATTTTTTTTTGTTTAGATGACTAAGGACTATGACTTAGACTGTTATTATTAAGAAGTGTTTTCATGGACCCTAGATACAGTACCCCAAAAGGAAATTTTGAATACATGGTAAAATGATGAATTTTTGAATAGATTGGGAGGGGGCATAAAAGGAAGGGGCTTGAATACAGCAACTTCTCCAGCCTAGTATCTCAGAATCAGGCTTTAATGGATGAAACAAAAATACCTCAGCTGTTAACTGATTATCTTCCTAAGGACTGACATTGTGGTTCAGGCTTGTAATCCCAGCTACTCATGAGACTGAGGAAAGACAATCACATATTCCAGGCCAGCCTGGGCAATTTATTAAGATCCTGTCTCAAGATAAAAACTGTAAAAAGAAGCCGGGCGTGGTGGCGCACGCCTTTAATCCCAGCACTTGGGAAGCAGAGGTAAGAGGATCACTGAGAGTTCAAGGCCACCCTGAGACTACATAGTGAATTCCAGGTCAGCCTCAGCTAGAGTGAGACCCTACATCGGAAAAAAAAATGTAAAAAGGCCATTTATTGTCTCTTGGCTTGGATGACTCTCCATGTGCAAAGTGTACTTACTCTCCACTTTTGTTTTGCACCTGCTAAAAATATTTTTGCTTGTGGCCTGGAGAGACTGCTTAGTGGTTAATGCACTTGCTTGGAAGCCAAAGGACCCAGGTTCGATTCCCCAGGACCCACATAAACCAGATGCACATGTGACACATGCATCTGGAGTTCATTTACAATGGCTGGAGGCCCTCTGGCACTCCCATTTTCTCTCTCTCTCTCTCTTTCTCTCTCTCTGTCTGCCTCTTTCTCTCAAATAAATAAATAAAAATAAAAATATGTAAAAATATTTTTGCTTGCTAAATTAAAATTTGATTATTCATCAAGAATAAATAAATGTAAATTTTATTAAGAATATATAAATAGAGCTGGGCGTGGTGGCGCATGCCTTTAATCCCAGCACTCGGGAGGCAGAGGTAGGAGGATCGCCCTGAGTTCAAGGCCACCCTGAGACTACATAGTTAATTCCAGGTCAGCCTGGGGAGAGTGAGACCCTACCTCAAAAAACAAACAAACAAACAAACAAAAAAGAATATATAAATACAAGGTGAAAAACAAGGGCTGAGAATGTCATTCAGTGCAGGGCACTTGTCCAGCAAAGACGAAGCCCAACCCCCAGCACCACAGACTGAATGAAGTTTACCTAGGATTCACAAAATAGACCACAGGCTGAAGATGATGTGTATCTCTGCTGGCTAGATGGTTCTGTGTCAATAAGTGAACCTTCTATTAGCCTCCATTAGCAAATTTATTAAGCTTAAAGCAAAACACAAAAATTGAAATCATCACTTTGTTCAGAGTTTTCAAGTTCTCTTGCTAATAAATATTTTACCTTAATTCCAGACAGATAGTAGAATGAACTGAACGGGCTTTTCTAGACCAAGAGCTCTCTCTGTCTCATCTTTAAAAGTGGAGGGACCCCTCAGCTCTAAGACCAATGGCAGCAGAACAGGCTGCTCTGTGCTGCCCTTGGCTTGGATTGATCCTAGTCTGTTTGCAACATGTTCACATTTTGCAGAAGAGTAGTGACACATGCAAAGGCCAGGAACACAAGGTCTGGAACGTGTACAGATCACAATATCATCACTCCATGTACCAAGAATCTTCCACAGACCTTCCCAATATGGTCAAATGAGCTCTGTAGCCTCTCCTTTCTTAAGTTTGGCTAAAAGCCATTTTCATAGCTCATTGATGCAGATATAGGGAAGTTCTGCTGAGACTCAATGTGGTGTGAGTTCCTTTCTTTGACCGTGGTGAAAAGAGTAAGGCCAAAGACACAATGAAACCTTTGTTTATGTGTCTGTGAGCTAATTCATCTTTGCTGTCATTCCTGTATCTCTCAGAAACAGAAACTATACCAAACTGGCACATGGGACCCAGCTATGGATCTATTTTTAAATTGTTTTCTACATTTTCACAGTTGCTTGTTCTAAACTTCTGAATACATACCATGATGAAACTTACTAGGTCATCTATTATTTTTGTTTCTCCTTTTTCTTAGTTGGATAGAATTAGTCTCTTCCTGTTGTTCTTAATAGCTCCTTCAGTCCTCGGTGCTTCCTAAGTCTGTTTTGAGTTTCTGCCTTACTGATTTTTTGCTTTGGGTCAGAGGAGAGGCTCAGCCTATCACAATGTGCCTCTGTGGGCAGGAACCAGAGAGGAAATTCGGACAGGTACAGTGTGAGATGGACTGTTATCTTTGCTTCACCAGGACAGATGGTAGAGAATCTCTGTATCACCTCTTCTAGGAAACTTGGTGCTTCTGGAACAAAACTTTGTCTTTTGTCTTGTTATGTTGTTCAAAGCTATTAAGAAAAAAAAAACATAAATGGGAAAAGAAAATTAGCCTTCATCCAGACATGGCTTCTTTTTAGGTGGCCTAGACTTGCAGAAAAATGTTTAGAGGGCATATAGTCACCTTTTGAGTTCAGGAAACTTTTTTCTTTATCACACTGACAATTTTTGACCTGAAACATTAGACAAACATATTTCTAAACATGAAATTTGTTGCATCTCTCTCTCTCTTTTTTTTTTTTTTTTTTTTTTTTTTTGGTTTTGCAAGGTTGTAGCATCTCTTTAGCCCACACCCTCTCACTCCTGTCTTGACATAAACTCCTCTAAACAAACTTCATGTGACAAGAGTGGGGGGAAATTTCTCCCATTCTATTCTATTTTCAGCCTTTTAAAGGACCACTTTTACTCTCATGATGTCACAAATCCACTCCTGTAGTTACTTTGAACCTTAGACTTTTTTTTTATTTTAAACATCTTCTTCTCCTCCTCCTCATTCCTCTCCTTAACATATTTTGTATGGATACATCATGTGTTGGTACCCTCTTTTCCCTTGTCCCTGCCCCCATTCCACTGGGGACCCTCCTCAGTGGGGTTGCAGGTATTCCCTAGGGGGTTGTGGGTTATGGGTTGTGGGAGCAGCAGTCAGTTATTTTTGGGAGGGGGTCAGTGAATGACTTTTAGCATGATGTCTCAACCTGTGGCTCTTACAATCTTTCTGCCCCTCTTCCACAAAATTCCTTGAGCTATGGTGGGTGAGATTTAAGTCTAGCCTCTTTTGTCCTCTCTTCCCCACCTCCACCCTCTTTTTTCAAGGCAATCGTTTCTTTTTTTAGTGTCATTCCTTTTGTTCTTTTCTGTCTTCCATGTCAAAATGTTCAAAACATAACATAACATAACATAACATAACATAACATAACATAACATAACATAACACAAAACAGTGTTGATCTTGTGTAGTATTGGTAACCATGGAAGGGTCATAAATAATCAAAGGGTACATAGAAAGCTTGTTGATGAGCATGATGTCTCTGTTTTATGAAAGAGTAGTAGAAAATTCCCTTTGGGAGTCTATGACCTTCCCAGCCACAGGTTTTTGACTCAGTTCTCAGAGAAGTCATGAATTCCCTCCCACTGCAGGCTTCATATCCAATCACAGAGCAGCTGATTACCCCCATAACTCATATGCCACTGTTACACCCATGGGTACATCTTGCTGGCTGGTTGATTTTGTAGCTTGCAGGATGCACTATTTATTCTACTTATTCTGACTTTTCATTCCCAGTAGCTCCCATAACACTTTCTTCCAGAACTGTGACAGCTAGCCAACAGGGAGATGGCTTCCATCTCCGTTACAGCTTGATTTCTCAGTGTCTTGCACCCATAACCTATGGTGCCTTCATCAATAGGGTCATACCATCTAATTATGGTAGGTAATTAAGCACTTTAGCAATGGTCTGCATTGTTTTGGGGGCCTCATAGGCCTCCCTGACCAACAGCTTACTTTGGGGAAAAGGGGAAACCCATCTGTAGCATTGGGATTTTACCTGCAACAACCTCTGCTTTAGGGCATAGCTTCCTCCACTCGACCAACATAATTCTTTCCATACCATCTCTGTCTTCTCATATTTTTTAAATTACATCTTTTAAAAATTTTTAAATTAATTTATTTATTATTCATTTAGTTAGTTGAGAGAGAGAGAGAGAGAGAGAGAGAGAGAGAGAATGGCATGCCAGGGCCTTCAGCCACTGCAAACAAACTACAGACATAGGTGTCCTCTTGTGAACATGTAAGGACATTGTGTGCTTGTATTACTGTGCATCTGGCTTACATAGGACCTGGAGATTTGAACATGAGTTCTTAGGCTTTGAAGGCAAGTACCTTAACTGATCAGTCATCTCTCTAGCTAATGGAATAGGTTTCTGTAGTATTTATTCATGCCATATTTAGTTTTATGTATCACTCTTGCTCTCATCCATCTCTTTGCTATATCTGCCCTTAGATCTCTCCACCCTCTGTATTCTGTCCCTCTATTTGCCTGTCTGCTATCCCCTCCTATGACAGTAGTAGTGGTCAGGAAACTAGAATGAGGCTTATAGCATAATATTGATTTAAATTTTTTTCTAGTTAAAAGTTAAGGAAGGTGATTTAGATAAAATTAAACACATAGTATGATCTAGAAAGCCCTCTACCTCTCAAGGAATGCCATTGCCCAATTCTACATTCTTGGTCCTGAAGAAGTTTTTGCATAAGAAAATCACAGTACTTTCTGAGATACTGGTAGAATATCTATGGAGATGATTAGGTAGAGTAACAAGATAACTTACCAAACAAACCAGGACCCTTGTGAGAGTTAAAGGGGGTGTTAAATTCTCTGAGCAATGGACTTGTACCTGGAGTTTCCAGAGAAACTTGGAAGTCTGATTGAATAATTCAGGAGACCCCTTTGAAAGCATGCCCCATCCAGTCCTACACATAGCTGACTCTCTCTGTCAAGGTACTTTCCTCTCTTTACTCCAGGGTTTTTTTTTTTTTTTTTTCTGATCTAGAATCCTATTCATTCATGCTTTTCAGTTTTATCTCCTGACTGACTTCAGGTGCCCCGGCCAGCGGGGCTTCAACGGGCGCAAGGACCCTAGAAAACCTGAAATGAAAGGGACAAGAGACACAAGGAACCGACAGCAAGACAAAGTTCTGATCAAGCTGCGAGTTTTATTAATCCCAGGGTGCCTTTTATACAGCAGAACAGGGAAGTAGCTTAGGTATTCTATAATTATGTTTCAACAGGATAAGACCCCAGCCCCAAGGCTATAAGATGTTCCACAGGATAAGGCTCCAGCCCCAAAGCCATAAGATAACGACTTCCTCAATCTCTGTGCATGGGTTAATAGATAACTGCAGACCTTGTGACTTCCCAGAACAGATCAATGGAGTCACTACTCAAGAAGAAGGCACTTTTGGTTACCTAGTGCCCAATGGTTCCCGACATTCAGGTACTTCCCAAACAAACTCCCTGAAGCTAATAGCATCCACTCATGTCTCCAAGGGGTGGAAATCATCCTCCCCAGGGAACAATACAGCACACACACCCTCACTTCTCATCCTCTCTGCATTGCTAAAGCCAGTATACACACAGACCAAAAGATGCAATAGTAATCCCCAGAGTCACTCAATCAGCTTTGCTCAGGGGCCTCTGCAGGCATAAGTTCAGTAAACAAGGGGTGAGGAAATCCAGAAAACAGAATGGCGAACCATATTCCATTCATATTCCCCCAACCTTTGACTAAGACCCCTAAATCCAGCAAATGTTGACTCTTACCCTCTTTCAAGTAAAATGAAATGTGGCTGAATATTTACCCCTCCCTGTCTTTCTCATGCTATCACACTATGTACCAGAAGCCTTTAAGGGCACACAAAACATACCCAGAAGAAGGCAGGTCTATCAATTAATGATCATATGTTTGAACCCTTTTTATGTCACTCAAAATAATTATATTTGCATAGTGTAGAAAATATCATTTAAAAATTCATGAGCAAGGGCTGGGGAGATGACTTAGCAGTTAAGGTCCTTGCCTACAAAGCCAAAGGACCTAGGTTCAATTCCCCAGGACCCATGTAAGCCAGATGCACAAGGTGGCACATGCATCTGGAGTTTGTTTGCAGTAGCTGGAGGCCCTGGCGCACACGTTCTCTCTCTCTCTCTCTCTCTCTCTCTCTCTCTCTCTCTCATCTCTTCTCAAATAAATAATAAATAAATAAATAAATATTTAAAAAAGAATTCTTTTAGAAAAAATAAAAACAAAATAAAAATTCATGAACAATATATTAAATCTTCAGTGGTCCGTTCTTCGACTTTGATTTGCTTGAGCCAGTTGAAACAAAAGAGTTTTCTTGTTTATTTGTGTGTTTTCCAAAATAACTAGACATAGAAGAAGCTCTCTCGCAGCTGTATGTTACTCAGGTCACTCATGCAAGTCATGTCATGTCTAATGGAAAAGAACAGCTTCCTACGGAGCATGCCCACAGGACAGCTATAAGCAGATGTCACCCTTCAATCTCCTCCTGGCTAAGGCACCAGGGACATCAAAAAATACCCTAAAACCTAGGCTACTTCACCCAGAGTCACTGGCCCTGTGGTTAAACCACCATATCAACACTCCACAAGCAAGCCGAGTGACAGTGTGCCTTCTTACTCAGACCTCTGCTTTATGGGTAATCATGAACACAATGGGAGAGATGTTTTTGGACCTTTAGCTATATCTCAGTACTGAGGAAGAGTCCCCAAAACATCTACATGTCATGGTTGTAACTGGATTAATAATATAAAATTGATATATCTTCTTAACATGTCAATACTTTAATTTGGATTATTCCACTAATCATTAAAACCAATTGGGAAATAATTCATCATTTATTAATCTACCAATCATCCAGAATGGGAAGAAAAATACAACTGACCACTTCTTGACCATTTACTGCTATATTCTAGTGCCATGACATGCTCTGAAATTAAATGGCATCTCAATGTAGCAGGGCACTCTACATTGAGATGCCATTTAATTTCAGAGCAGCCATCAGTGTTTCATTTAATCCATTTGTAGAGAGCCATGTATCAAGGATGTTAAGACAATTCACCAAATTTTGCAGAGGGAGGAAGTAGAATAGAAGAGCTAGATCCAAGCCTGGATCTGATAAAGGCCACCTCTACCAAAATAACTCAAAGCTTTCCATGTCTGCATTGATTGTACCCACAATGCGGACCGTCTCTCAGGATTCATAAGAATAGGCTCTGGGACTTTCAAGGAAATTAAAATCAGTGGATGCTCAAGTTACTTATTTAAAATGCTATCAACTTTGCAAACAACCCATGTGTAACCTTGTATATGCTTTGTGACCTATGCTGAATACATGATAAATGGTATGCAAATTGTTGCTTATACTGCATTATTTAGGGAGTAATGACAAGCAAAAAATGTATGCACACATTCAAAACAGATGTAAGTTTTCTCCAATTTAAAAAAAAAATTTTACTTATTTATTTATTTATTTGGTTTTTCAACGTAGGGTTTCACTGAAGCTCAGGCTGATCTGGAATTCACTACGTAGTGTCAGGGTAGTCTTGAACTCATGGAGATCCTCCTACCTCTGCCTCCCGAGTACTGGGATTAAAGGCGTGTGCCACCATGCCCGGCTTCTCCAAATATTTTATTAGGGATTAGAGAATCTGCAGATGTGGAACAGTAGATCGTGTACATTGTGCAGTTCCAACTTACTCACTCTTAGTCGGGCGTGGTGGCGCACGCCTTTAATCCCAGCACTCGGGAGGCAGAGGTAGGATGATTGCCGTGAGTTCAAGGCCACCCTGAGACTACATAGTTAATTCCAGGTCAGCCTGGGCCAGAGTGAGACCCTACCTAGAAAAACCAAAAAAAAAAAAAAAAAAAAAAAAAAACACAACTTACTCACTCTTCTTATCAGATGGGTAAAAATTAAAAATTGATAGTTCAGGATACATAGGACAGATATCCTTGAGAATTCCTGCTAAATTGTAAGGAGAAAAGTAACTAAAAGTCCACTCTAGTTTAAACCTTGGGCTAATACAATCAGTGGGTCTCATTGTTTAATGTGCATCTCTCTAGATGGAAGCATTTGGTAAATTCTTTTGGACTCCTCTAGTCATTTGTTTACCCATTTGTGGTTGCCTTCCTAAGGCCTGCTGCTTCTGCAGCTTGTACTTTGCCTCTGGTTTATTTAAACTTGGCCCGGCCTTAGCAGTAACCTCTTGCTACCAGAAGGCTCACCTCTACTCTGGCAGATAGTCTTGCTGAAGTATATAATGAGGTCTACTCACAGTTCTCATTTGAAAGTCAGACCAGTGCTGCTCTCAGCAATAGTATAATTTTTCTTCTCTTCTCATTTTGCCTCCCCTATTGGGTTAAACAACTTGCACATAAGTGTGCCCCAAGCCTAGGTTGGCATGCTTGCCCATCAATACACCCAGTGTTGTCAAAACAACTTAGAGTACACAGGCACCCTGGACACCATCAGGGTATCATGAAGCCTATTAAGGTGTAGGCACTCCCTCTCTACCACCTGAGCTGTGCCACCACTTTATCCTGCCATAGTTGTCCCCTTAACCAACATTGGCAAAGAATTGCAATCAGAAATTCATTCTTCTACATCCATTCTTAGGTAGGCTCAGCAGTACAGCTGAGCCTGGTGAATGTGGCCCTCAATATGCTTATATAAAACAAAAATGGCCATCAAAAACCTCTGCAGAAGTAAAGAGAATTGTTAATAGCAACGGTACTGAAAACTGGAAGCCTGTGGGTTTACAGTTTACTGGAAGGTAAAAGAAAGAGAGGGCTTGCCAGATTTTGTTCTGTCTATAGAAAGATCGACAAAAGGGTGTGGAATAAAGTGAAAGACATCTATTATTTGTACTTATATCGAAAGCTGTTTTTCTTTTCCATGTAAATGTTATCTTTATCTTAGTGGAACTAAAATAAATACCTTTTCCTATGTGTTCTGCTAATGTGGTCATTGCAGGCCAATTGAGCCAACATAACAATGACCATCTTCTAGCGACAGCCTGTACAGCATCCTCCACCTTCTTCAGATTATCTCCTTATCTGCTCCATCCACTCTCAGACTCCCAGAAGTGGCCAATGCACATGGTACACCCTGACACTGCCCAACCCATCCTCTTCTTCCCGGATGCGTTTTATGTCATAGAGATCTGGAATACAGTGCTAAATGTCTCTGCCTTGTTTACGCTACTCATTCAGGTTTACAGTTGTCTAATTTCAAATATTTAAGGCTTTTGTGCAACAAATGCAAAAAAAAAAATTATATATGAATATATAAAAAATGTATGATGTATAAATATCTAGAGTTAAAATTTATTTTTCTTACAATATAATTTCAATTTTTTTCTTTTTATAATTTCAATTTTTAAGTAACAAAAATATTTCCAAGTACTTACAAATTACTAGGACCACCCATGTTATAATACCCAAATAAAATGGTACAAAAACTGTCATAGAAGACCAGACAGGTCCCCTGAGGGCTCCAGCTGCAAGTTCTACCATTACCTCTCTGAATCTCTGTTTCCATTGCTCTCTTGGTATTATTACTCAAAACCACAGGAATAGGTACACAGGACTATTCACTCAAGGATATCATGAATACTAGCTGTTATTCAAGTTTGGGGAATGAACAATGGTTGGGGGTGTTGAGCAGCAAACAGAAGAAACAAAATCTAGGCCTTTGTGGAGTTTAGGTCTGAGGGAAACTATTCAGACAAGTCCTGTGCCAGGTGTCTGGTAACAAGTACATAGAGAAGGCAGAGGAAAGGAATGCCAGAGTGCTTAGCGGAAGGTGTTGATGGTTTAACTAAAAGAGTACAAAAGGCTTCACTGAAGAGCTTTTATACTAAGTAATTTTGTGAAGCTGGTGGAGGAGTGGTCTGGGGTGGGGTGGGGAGGGGAAAGGAAACTGCAAGTGCCCCGGCTCCAGAGCACTTGTGACGGATGGTTGGGCTGTGATAGATACTGAGGGTCAACCAACGGTTTTCAGATGAATAAAATAGAATGAAAGGATGCAAGGATGGGGCTTGCACAACTATAGGGATGGGTATGTCACTTATCAAGATGACAAAGATTTGAAAAGTGCAGTAACAAAACAGATCAGGAAAGAATGGCAAGTTGACTATCAGGCACAGCAATTATTTAGGGATAGAAAGATTTCTCAGTGGTTAAAGGTGCTTACTTGCAAAGTCCAATGGCCAGGATTCAATTCCCCAGTACCCACATAAAGCAGGGTGCTATAGGTGGTGCATGCATATAGAGTGTATTTACACTAGCTGGGGCCCTGGCATGCCCGTACTCATATTCTCTCTCTCTCGCTCTCCCCCTCTCCCTGTGTGTGTGTCCATCTTTATCTCTCTGCCTCTTTCTCTCATCTCTATCTCTCTCAAATAAATAAGGAGAGAGAGAATGGACAAGCCAGGGCCTCCTGCCATGGCAAATGAACTCCAGACACATGAGCCACTTTGTACAGCAGGCTTTACATGGGTACTAGGGAATCGAACCCTGGACCACCAGGCTTTGCAAGCAAGTGCCTTTAACAGTTGTCAAGGGATCACTCTTGCTCATCTCATTTCATTAAGATTTTGTATTAAAGAGAGTTTCTAATATATGCAAAAGCAAGCAGGGTACTGTTCGCACAATGCATAAACCACAACTCCATGGGGAATACCTGCAACCCCACTGAGGAGCATCCCCCATGGAATGGGGGCAGGGATGAGGAAAAAGAGGGTACCATGATGTATCCACATGAAACATCTTGTTAATAATAATAATAAACTTTAAAAAAATTTAAAAAGAATTTTGGTTTGATAAAATATACACAAAGAAATGTAACATAAATCAATATATGGTTGATTTATATATATATATATCAGACAGGCTTTCCCTAAAACCCCTCAAACACCTACAACTTCATTTTACTAATGGACCAATTCAGGCTGTTTAATCTATACCTCCCCACCCCTACTTCTTTTCTTCTTGTATTGTCATGAAGAGAAGCTCAGACATAATATTATTTCATCTGTAATCTTTACCTCATATTTCTCCAAATGATAATATATTATTATTACATGTTAAAATAAGTAATAATCAATTAGTATGAAAGATCTGTTGAGATTTGTAAATTTACCACTGCTTCATGTACAGCAAACTTTTAGCATATTTGTTATAACAGGATCTAAATAAAGTCCACATGCTGTGGTTGATTGGCAAGCCTTTCAAGTGCTTCTAATGCACTCTTTTTTCTTCTCTTTTCTCTTCCCTCTTTCTCTCTCACTCTCTGTGAAGATTGCTAGCTGAATTATCAATTATGTCACATAATTAAGGTCCTTTGGAGTAACCTGTACTCTAGACACTTCTCACCCATGGTACAATTTACAATGTGTTTCCTATAAACTGATAGATATATACACTGATAGCCTGTTTAAAAAGCAGTTGCAGAAGCTGGGGAGATGGATCAGCAGTTAAAAGTGCTGCCTTACAAAGTCTGTCAACCTAGGTTTAATTCTGCAACCACCCACAAGAAGCCAGATGGGCATTCATTTGCAGCAGCAAGAGATCCTGGTGCATATGTGTGTACACACATGTGTGCGTGCACACACACACACACACACACAGGCAGATAAAAAATAAAGTATTTGCAGTTTATTTTAATACTACTTCCCATTATGCAACCCTACCCCTTCCTCAAAAGTATTGCATTTGTCTGACTTTCAGACTTCTTGAATTTTTCAAATTCTCCCCCCTCCCCGATCCCTAAGCCCAGAAGCAAAGCAGGCATTAACCAAGATTAATAACATCTTCTGTGATATGGCCCTTGCCCGATACTCGCCAGACAAGCCGATTCAACTTTTAATATTTAACTCTTCCCCGACCATTATGGGGGCGCTATATCAACCCCAAGGAGTCCTAGAATGGCTCCACACCTCTATTGGTGGAGCCCCACGCATATTAACAGAGGTTGACGCCCTGGCGACCATGATTAGAACTGGGTGAGACCGAGCCCTCCAGACTTTGGGCAAAGAACCTGACACTATCATAACCCCCTCCCCCCTCTCTGACATACAATGGCTACTCAGGAATCACTCTCGACTGGCAAGCAGTCTACTGGGCTTCTCTGGCCAAATTGACAACTATTATCCTAATAAAAAATGGATCCCTGCAATACCCCTCCTAAAATGGCTCCCGCCCCTCCTCTTTTCAAGAAAATCCATCCCAGGAGCACCCCCCATTTTTACAGATGGGGGGAAAAGGGGAGCAGCTGTAATTCTCTACCACCCAGGTGATCAACCCCCCACCATTCACTTTAAGGTGCTTCCTGATAGAGCCCCACAATACAAAGAATTATATGCCATTTATCTGGCACTATTAGAGGAAGATGGCCCCTTCAATCTTTTCTCAGATAGTATATGTGCAGTTAACTTGCTCCCCTGGCTTGCTAGCTCACATATCCGGCTAGATGAAAATCCCCTTTCACCAGTAAAAAAAAGTTCCTAACCTCATTTGCAAAAGAAAAGCCCCTCTCTATATACAACACATAAGATCCCACAGCCCCCTGCCTGGCCCCCTTTCAGAGGGAAATGCACTAGCAGATCAGGTGGCCTCCCTGGCCACTTGCCTTCCCTCTGTTGTAGGGTGCAGTGAGCTGTCATCGCCCAGAGTGGGCAGAACTGACAAAGCGCTCCCCCTAGACCCCAAAAAGCTCTGACCATTCCATAAGTCAGACTTTGCCCCCCACAGTTCCTGACCTGTGGCTAGCTGCCCAAGAGACCCTCATGTGGCTAAAGTCACGTAGCCTTCTCACCCCCCACAGTTCTGAAGTCACAGCCTTCTGTTAATCTCTTCCGCCCTTCCCCCTACCTTCCCTTATCCTTCCCCCATATCGTTGAAGTTACTAGTCCTTCCTCTACCTAGATAACAGCCCATAAACTATGCATCAGATTGCCATATAGTCTGTATGTGCAGTCTCAACCTTCCCCAAGTGTTTATAAACCCACCCCCCCTTTGAATAAATGAGTGCTATCCATCAGACGGTCTCCCACGTGCTCATTGCCCCGTCGCGTGCCCACCATCACGCTCACCCACCCAGCCAGAAAGACCCTGCTGCTTGCTCCCCTTCCAACTCGTCTCTCCCTCGCCCGAGATGTCGGTGGCCAACGACCCCGGGGAATGGGAACAGAACAAGATATATATATGGTCTTATTTTAAAAGGATTAGGAACTTAAACATTGGATTTAAATTATCATT
Source organism: Orientallactaga sibirica (assembly GCA_036365145.1). Taxonomy (NCBI): domain Eukaryota; kingdom Metazoa; phylum Chordata; class Mammalia; order Rodentia; family Dipodidae; genus Orientallactaga; species Orientallactaga sibirica. Next base: position 35,215,478 of record JAEOAD010000006.1, on the reverse strand, counting down.
TTAGAACAAAAAACTTTTTTGGCATAAGTTACAATCACACAGAGAACAAAAATTGTCACCAATCCAGTCTGGGGGCAGAACTCCTTGTGATATAATTTACAACCTCCTCTGGGAAGTAATTGGCATTGCTGTTAAAATGCTTCAGCACATTTCTGATAGACCTAAATGAGATTAAGGACTTCTGGGAAGCCAGGGTTATCCACCCAGCTGATGGACCAGGTTAGCATCTTTAACCAGACATTATTTTTTCTTCTATCCAGTTTAACCATGATTAACATCCACTTTATCTCGATAATCCCTATGGGGAGTCTTGAACTGACACACTTATGGGTTTCATCCCTTATGGGTAGTTTCAAATAAAGCTTTGAACCATACAAAACATTTAGGAAGAAATACTATAATTTTTGTGACTGCTTCTTCATGATGCTCAGAAATAGTATGAAAAGGCATCATACATATACAAGAATTCTCAACCACTAGGAAATTAGTTTCTTTGCGAGCTCTGCCACTTTGTTGAGCAATGAAGAAAAATTGCTTCTTTGGACACTGTAATACAAAGTTAAGAAGTGAGAAAAAAAACCTTCCTTCAGCTTCCTCCTATTAGCAAACCATGCTTAGGATGTGGACTCTTGAGGAAATACCTCTTAAATGGAAATTGTTTGATATGATAACTTAATTGCTATATCAAATGTATTACATATAATCTAAGGATTTTAGTGAATGTTATAGCCACAGTTGAGCTGGTAAGAAGGTGAACTTCACTTCTGCCTTTTAAATATATATTTTCCAGGCCTTGGGAGGCAAAGGTAGGAGGATTGCTGTGAGTTCAAGGCCAGCCTGAGACTCAGGTCAGCCTGAGATAGAGGGAGACCCTACTTCAAAAAATAAAAACAATAGATAAATAAAAATACATTTTAAAAATATTTATTTATTTATTTATTTATTTATTTATTTATTTATTTGAGAGAGAGAGAGACAGAGAAAGAGAGAGAGAGAGAATGGGGAGAATAGGCACACCAGGACCTTTAGTCACTGCAAACGAACTTCAGACATATGTGCCACTTTGTGCATCTGGCTTATGTGGGTACTGGGGAATCGAACCTGGGTCCTTAGGCTTTGTAGGCAAGCACCTTATCTGCTAAGACATTTCTCCAGCCCTTAAATATACATTTGATTCAAGGGAATTAAAAGATGGATATTTGGGGGATATTGTTATTGATCATAAAGAAAAATTGAAAATATAATAAAGGGATAAACTGTATATATAAATATGGAGCTTGGAAAATTATTTTTATCCTCTTTGTACAAGAATATTTTTTGGCATTATCTGTAGGCTGCTTTAGTTACTGAGGGAAAAAAAAAAAACATGAGCTTTCCCTGTATATGCTGCTGAGCCTGTGCTTCCATGGTTTTTAAATGCTGGAGTGTCCCTTATGGCTTTCAATGTCTCTAAATATGAAGGTCTGGGAAGGGCCACCAGTAACAGTTTCCAGCCCTGAGTAAATAATTTTGAGTACCTCAAGCTGTTTCAAAGGATTAGCCTGGTAAAATTTTCAACTAGAATCTACGTTGACATGTAAAACCTCAGGCCCATTCTAGATTAGCCAGCCCAGGTAATTTAGCCTGGCTCATCAACTTTCCTCACCAACAGAGAGCAAGACTCTCAGACTAAGAAAATGGACTCCAGGGGTGGTAGAGATAATGACTATTTCACAGAATTTTTTAGAAGGATTAAAAGTGATATGTGCATATAAGGCAGTGTAATGCCTGTGGATTCATATTTTAAATTTATTATTTTAATAGATTAAATTATTACCAAATGTATTACATTATCATTTAACATATTTAAATTAATGATGCTTATCATTTCCATCTCTTTGCTGAAGTCAAAAGATTCACACGTGCTCAGTCAGGGCAGACATTGTCAATGGAGACATGCTGATGTGATGAAGGAATGATGTCTGCGTGGTGCTTCATCGTCTACAGAATGCTTTAATGTGCATCACTGCATTTAAACCTCAGATGGACCACCCCACGCTCTGTAGGTGAGAAAGGATAAACCCAGATTGTGGATGCCTGAGAACAGAGTGAATACGGTAGCCACATTCCTAGTGGAGATCTGGTACTTTGTGGGTTCTCTCAGATGTCACACCACAGCGCACACCTCCCCTGACATCTCCCAGTATCACAAGATTCTAAATAGGGTGAAGCATTTGAAAATTTCCCAGAGGTGAGAGTTCGAAAACCATCCCTGGAAATGCAGGGTGAAACAGGTATCCTAAATGAAAGAAAAATGAATGCAAAAACATTAGCTTTAGAGCCACAGGAAACAAGCTATTTAGCACACGGTGTAGAAATCCTTGGTTTTGTGGTGTGGCTCAGCCTTTCAAAGCTCTCAACTCTCCAAAGGAGGGTAAAAGCAGGTTGCACAACATTTCTTACTTGGGCAACTAGCAGTGGGTCAGTTGGTGTTAATCTCCTTCCTAGGTTTAATCATGCACATTCTGAGGCCTTATATGTGTGTCAGAGCATGGAGAAGACAGCCACCCTTCTCGGGTTTCCCCTCACAGAGCAGAAACCTATAGGAGCACCAGGCCATCCTGCTGCAGTTTCTTCAAAACATTCTGTGACAAGACACTGTGCCACAGTGCAGAGAAGAGGATGTAGCCTCAGAGCCTGTTTTATAGAAACGTGTGAAAGTGCCACTTGACATATACTTAAAGCACTGGATGTATGAAAAATAATGAAAGATTGCTTTCAAAACTGTCTCTGTCTCTGTCCCCTGTATAGTAGTTCAGAGACTGGATCTTAGTCTTTTTGGGGCTGGTGCCCATGCAGCTCTCTGAATTATCTCCAGGATTTCTGAATCATAGATCTGCCTAAGCTCATAAGAGGGTGCATTTGTTACTCTCATGCCTCCCAACCCAATAACATTTCAGCTTCCCAAGATAATCTTGTTTTAAAATTCCCCAAAAGGTGTGAATGGTGTGTGTTGCCATGCTGGGAGGGGAGGAAAGCACCCTCTACCACCTCCAATAATTAGTGGACATCTCTTAAGGAATGCTAATTTCCAAAGAAGGTGGAAGTTAGCTTGTGGTTTCCTATCAGTGGCTGAAAAGATTGCAGCATCAAAGAAAACTATAGCTTTACCATATGCAGTTACCACAAGAGCCACTGAAGGCTGAAAGATTTGGGAAGAAAATTACAAGGCAAATGTACAGAGAAACCCAAAGGCTGTAGATAATGTTCTTCCTACCATAGCATTTGACTATTTTGGAATAATGATATTCTGAAAGATTGTATAAATTGACCCCAGCAAAGGATAGTTGCCCAGTAAACCAAATATCTTCAGCATCCCCCCTCCAGATGCACTCCCTGACGTCTATATCTTGTCCTGAGCCCAGTATCTGCCATGGTAATCAAAAGCTCTCTCCCTCTCTCTCATTCTCTCTCTCTCTCTTTCTTTCTCACACACACACACACGCATGTGCACACAAAATCCATTTAAGAAGCCATATTTACTCATTGGAGATAGAAAGATAAAAATAAAGTAGGCTTTGAAATAAGGCATGCATTTTCTTTACATTAGAAAACAAAACCAAGAACAAGTGAGAGATCTAAATCTCCAGATGAAAGGAAAACTAGGAATTCCATCTGACTTAGGAGCCTGACCTTGATCATCTTAAAGAATTGGAACTAAATATGACAATCAAGGGTATATTAGTTTTCTGTTAATATGAAGACAATGCTCCCATTAACAAAAAAATCATTTCCTTTCTCTCAGTAACAGTCTGCCTTCCTAGAATTCTCATTTTATTTATTCATTCATTCATTGAAGAATAACTGGTTCTACTGTTCAAAGCCCTGTGTTGACACTGGGTAGGTCAGAGACCAACACAATTTGTCCTCAACACTTTCACAATTTAATAAGAAATGCCAACTAATTAACTATGTTAAATGTAATTGATCCTATCAACAATCTACACCAGTATCTATATCTGTGTAACACTATATATGTATATTTGTAAAACAACTGTGTGTGTGTGTGTGTGTGTGTGTGTGTGTGTACATATAAGTTTATTGGCCCTAAACACATTGTTCTGTCTGGCATTAATATATGCTCCCATTGTTTCTCTCCCAGCTTCTCAGGGATGAGCTGGGAAGCATCTGTGTCTGAACCATGATGTCTAGCACAGTGCCTGGCAAATGGCTGCTATCTTAATGAGAACTGAATAGAGGCTACAAAAGTTCTCTAAAAAATAAAAAATGAAAAATCATATCAGGTGTGGTGGTGCACGCCTTTAATCCTAGCACTTGATAGGCAGAGGTAGGAAGATCGCCATGAGTTCAAGGCTACCCTGAGACTACATAGTAAATTCCAGGTCAGCCTGGGCTAGAGTAAAACCCTACCTTTAAAAAGAAAAAACAAAAATGAAAAAATCATGACAGCCAGCCATAATATTTTATTCAATTGAATTCAAAATCGAGGTGTTTATTTAAAATCATTCCATTAAAAAACAATAGCAATGATAAGATCATATGTATATTAATGGATCCACATGCCATAGATCATCAAAGTGCACTGCAGATCTGCTGATCAGGTTTTTTTATAAGTGCATTTTCTTTTTTTTTTTTTTTTTGGTATATATTTATTATTACTGATGTATATAGCATATATATAGCCATGATGGTACCATCGTTAGCCTTCTCCCTGTCCTCCCCCCATGGGTAATGTGGGTCTTGTCTTATGTGGGTAGCCATCAGTTATGAGGGAGAGGCAATGACTCCGTGTATAATGACTCAGCTCATGGCTCTAACAATCTTTCCACTCCCTCTTCCGTGAAGTTCCCTGAGCCATGTTGGGTTCATTTTAGGTCTATTTCAGTGACGAAGTTTTGTAAACCTCTGTGTCTCTGGATATCTGATTTGGTAGGGGCTGAGAGTTCTTTGTGTCTATCCCCTTTGCCCTTTTGCTGGTACCAGGTTCACCAAAAAAGCAGCACTCTTGCTCATTTCTCCTATAAGTCAATGGCTTCATCTGGTGCCCTGATGTGGTGTGATGGGCGGATTCTCTCCTCAGGATATGCATTCATCTGAAAGAGAGAAGCAGATACTCCAGCGGAGAGTGAAGTCAGTGCAAGATACATGGATAACCATGATTATTTTAGAGAGAATTTCATAAGTGTAGGCCCTCTTGTATCCCACTATTGGTGGGAGCTTGATATTAGAGAGCAGGCTCATTTTTGGATATGGTTCTGACTTGTTTTGTGTTTTGAGCAGATCTGTTAGCCAAACCTAGAGCAGTTGGTAACCCATCATGGCTGGGTGCCACTACTGCACTTGTGTGAGCATCACGTCAGGTTGTTTGCTGCTGAGTAGCTTAGACCATGAGTTGCTTAGATAGATGTTGGTCGTTTTTCCCCAGTCACTTATTTAGCCCCTTCTGGCATTAGACAAGCTAACTCTCTGGGGACTGACTCTCTTCCAGATTCCATCCAGGCCTCTCCATGTTCCGTCCCAACAGCTGATCAGGTTTTAAATGATCACTCTCCTTAAAACCCAAATTTGTTACCAGGGAAATTGTGAAATTTTTTGTTAGTCTAATAATAGTGTTATGATTTTTAAAAATAAGAGTAAATAATCACATTCTGATTTGCTTAATGTTTCCACAGTGAAAATAAATGATAATATGGGTTTGACTGAGATTTTCCATTTGGCGTCTCAGCGGGCAAGGCAGTGGCAGCCGAGCTCTGTCAATGAGAAACCAATTTGGGTTCAACTGATATGAAAATTAAACTACTGTGGTGTATCAGTACAAGGCACATGCTTTTAAATTGTAGGCTTGGTGATTTATTAGAAAGAAGGAAGTAGCTTATTGGAAAGGAAGAAGTAAAGAAGGAATGAGTAGTGAGAGGAATTAATGGTGATGAAAGAAAGAAGCCACCATGAAACCAAGCCATTCCTTTCTTCTTTTACACCTGCATTTTATTACATTTAAAGAGAAAGTATAGGATGGGACTGATTTTATTATTTTGTCATAGTCATAATGAAAATAAATATTAAAGAATCAGGAAAGAATGAAGATGAAATATAAATGAGAAAGGCAGGATCTTAATAAAAATAAAATAATTGATGAAGAAGAGGAGAGGAAAGACAGAAAGCCAGGAACTCAATAGTGAAAGAGAATAAGAAACTGGGCAGAATGAAAATACAACCATATCTTTGTGTAAAGTTTTCTTTTTCTTTCAAAATTATAAAAACAAACAGTTTGGTAGTATTTTGTCCTACTAATTTTATCACATCATCTTACTTCTTGTTCTAAAACATTAACTATTGATCTTAATTATTCTTCCTTCCTATGCTGCCTTTTAGTATCTGTAGGTAAGAATTCAAAATCCACATACTTGAAGTTTGGAGCAACAGTGTTAGTATTATTTTTTTCCAAAGCAGTAACAACCAATTTTATGTGGTGAGTTCCACGCACGCCTTTAATCCCAGCACTCGGGAGGCAGAGGTAGGAGGATCGCCGTGAGTTCAAGGCCACCCTGAGACTACATAGTGAATTCCAGGTCAGCCTGGGCCAGAGTGAGACCCTACCTGGAAAAACCAAAAAAAAAAAAAAAAAATTCCTAAATTAATAATGCTTATCCCATTTAAACTATGCTGACTTCACTGTCTATTGGAAAATCTGCTTCTCTTTTTCAGAGGGGAGTGAGACCTGAGGAGATAAATCACCCCTTACACTTCAACCTGCCCTAAGCTGAGACCACAGAGGAACTGAGGAGATAAGCAAGAGTGCTGCTTCCATGCTGTTCCTGATAATCAGTGCCAGGGTGAAGGAGATAGACCCTGAGGATACACAGCACTTACCAAAGCAGAGATCCAGAGGCTCCTAAGAGCTCATCCTGAAGTAAACTAAAAACACACCCACCACAGCTCAGGAAATTTTGCTGAAGAGGGAGCAGAGAGATTGTAAGAGCCACAGGTTGAGTTGTCATGCCCAGAGGCCTTGCCTCCCTCCCCCCCCCCAACAACTGGCTGCTGTTCCCACAATGCATAACTCACAACCCTATGGGGAATACCTGAAACCCCAATGAAGAGGGTCCCCAGTGGAATGGTGGCAGAGATGAGGGAAAAAAGGTACCGACCCATGATGGAGCCATACAAAATACGTTGTTAATAATAATAAATTTAAAAAATAATTCTCAAAAAAATAAAAAGTTTTTTTTAAGTGAATGTCGGGCTGAAGAGATGGCTTAGCTCTTAAGGCACTTGACTGCAAAGCCTAAGGACCCAGGATAGATTCCATAGTACCCACATAAGCCACATGTACAAGGTGCATATGTGTCTGGAGTTCATTTGTAGTGGCTAGATGTCCTGGCATGCCATTCTATCTGTGTGTCTCTCTTACACACACACACACACACACACACACACACACACACACACACTCTCTCTCTTATAAATACAATATTTTTTAAGGTGAATGTAGGGATGGAGAAATGACTTAGCGGTTAAGGCACTTGCCTGCGAAGCCAAAGGACCTAGGTTTGATCCCCCAGGACTCACGTAAGGCAGATGCACAAGGTAGTGCATGTGTCTGGAGTTCGTTTGCAGTGGCTGGAGGCCCTGGCATGCCCATTCTCTCTCTATATCTGTCTCTCTTTCTCTCTCTTAAATAAGTAAATAAATAAATAAAATTTAAAAGGTGAACGTAGTGGCTAGACATGGAGCTCAATGAAGGAGTGCTTGCCTTGCAGGCATAAGGCTCTGGATTCAATTCCCTTCACTTCCCACCCTCCAATAAGGGAATGTGACCCAGATCACTGAAGTTCAAGTCATTGTCTGAGAAAGAAAGGCTTGCTTATAAGTAACATGTATAACGCTGATAAATCTATCTGCAGGTTACAGGGTAAGAATGAGGGGATGAGCTGATGTGTATAAAGCATCCACAAGGGGTGGCTGCACACCAAGGGCTCAATGCTCGGGGTTTGAATGAAGATGCAGTCAATTATTTTTGAATTGAATTATTTTTTCACTAAATCATTAAAAGGTTGAGTTTGTTTAATTTTGGACAATTGCTATTTGGGGGTTTTCTTTTTGATTTGTTTTGCACTCTAGTCCAGGCTGATTTGGAATTCACTATTTAGTCCCAGGCTGGCTTCAAACACACAACCATCCTCTTACGTCCACCTCCCAAGTGCTAGAATTAAAGGCATGCACCAGCACATCCAGCTAAAAAATGTCTGTCTTAATACCTTATTATTCTTATTCCTGAATGTCTTTGAGATGTAAAATCCACAAAATACGTGCCACTCCAACAAAGATGCCCCAGGAGTGATGAGAACTTTGTTCCTAATGAAAATTTGGACCACGATTCTTTTTTTTTTTTCATAGGCAATCCTGTCTGTGTATTTACTATACATCCTCAGGCCCTTACAATCTATCCTATTAAGAAAATACCCAGAGATTTATATTTGGTAACATTTTCATACACATCAAAAGCAATGGAGACATCATTCCAAAGTTCTCTAATATTTGGCCATTTCTTTCCATTTTCTTACCATGAATATAGCTTAAGTACAATCAATGCATTTAGCTGTCTTGCAGGAGTGGAATTGTAAAAATAAATTCATGATAGTAATTTCCTCAAATGAGAGTGTTAAAATGTGCCAAGTGATTAAATTTTGAAAGTGATTTTAGGACAGGAAGTCAGGGGCTGGCTTATGGGTAATTCAGGGAAGGTTAAGGATTATGGTAAAGGCTCAGATCCTTGCTCACTTCAGACTTAGAGGGGTCAACCCATGCAAAGGAGAGTGTGTGAGTCCTTTGTAGAGCAAGATCCTACTTTCAGGTCTCTGACTGTCAACCCTCTTCTCTGCTTAATATCATCAAGGGAATCCTTGCCTGACAGAATGCAATTTAGGATCTATTAAATATGATTACTTGGCCTTGAAAATGATGGATATTGGACAGAATTATAGAATCACTTTACAAAAGAAAAGTATCTTTTACATCCTTTCTTGTGAAGCCTAAAATGAAGACTTGGGAAATCCCTCCGAGGAGTTGTGGCATTTATAGGTTAGGTTTATGAAACAGTGAATTGATATTCATATTAAAAACTGTAAAAACTGAGCATGGTGAAGGCAGCGAGCATGCAGACAGCTGTGACGGGTGTGTGAGGGGAGTGGCGTGCATGTGGCCCAACTGATTTACTTGCTTCAATTATATTAGGAATGTGAAAGTGGACACAATTGGAAATAAGCTCTTTGAGTTTTTCATTCACAGTGTAACCTCTAGTGACTACTTTTTATGGTCCCCCAAATTTTCAATTACTTAAGTGTTTGTAACTGAAATACCTCAGAGTTCATTGCTGGGTTTGCTGTGGAGGTAGCCTGTGTTTGATTTTTTTATTTAATTGCATGTTCTTCCTGATAATAAAAATAAAATATGATTACTGAAAAAAATACACAGCACAAAAATTACAAAAAAAGATATTAAAATTACAAGTAATTCTTCTACCCAGATATTACTGTTAATATTTTGCTTTATACCTTATAGGATTTTTTTTTTTTTTTTTTTTTTTCAAGGTAAGGTCTCGCTCTAGCCCAGGCTGACCTGGAATTCTCAGGGTGGCCTCGAACTCATAGCAATCCTCCTACCTCTGCCTCCCAAGTGCTGGGATTAAAGGCGTGCGCCACCATGCCCAGCTACCTTATAGGATTTTACACACATATCCATTCACACGCACATTCATTTACATATAGCATACCTTCAGGCACACATAAGTACATATATATATATTTGGTATAGTATCAAATAATATTAAAGCACTATATATAATTTTGTGTATTTAAAACATAATACAATAGCATGACTTTATCCTCATATTTTAAATTACTATTTTTAAAGATCTGGTGTCTCATTGCATTATCCATAATGTCACTAAACTCCTGGGCTCAAGAGTTGCTGTCAGTCTCATGAGAAACTGGGACTAGAGGAATGTACCATAACATCTACATTAATTTTTATCCCATAACAATTATATTTAATGCCAGGAAATCTCCCACATTTTAAAATCATTATTGATTACTGTACATGTTCCTCATTGCTCCTTTAAGACATAGTTCTAGATGACTCACCATGTCTAAAAAAGTTGGAAAATATGAAGACTTTTTAATATGGTGAGTTTCAAATTTCCTTTATGCAAGTTCTACATTACAGTATTTCGTCACCAAACTTTATATTTCTTTTTCCAAGACCAAAAACCATGAAGAGCAGATGGAATTGAGATTACCCTTATCACATCACTTGTTGACAGTGAACTTTGTGTTAATAATAACACAGGATGATCATTTGAATTCTAAATTGTATGAAAATACAAGGGACCTGAAAGGGGTAATTGGGCGATGACTGTTCAATGGATAGAAAGTTTCAGCTTTGCAAGATGTAAGAACTTATGGAGATAGAAGATAGTGATAACTCTATATTGGATGTTCTTGCTACTTATAAATTGTATGCTTAAAATGGTTCAGACAGCAAACTATATAGCATATATAGTTCACCATAGTAAAAAAAAAAAAAAAAAAAAGAAAAAACAAAGAAGCATACAGAAAAAAAGCATCTACTACCTGTCTGCAGAGAAGCACATTTAGATCTGTCCATCAGGTGTTTATGGCAAAAAGAAATCTGTGAAGTTTCTTTTGTCTGTCAGTCCATTTATCTTTGGAATTATAAGCATCAAGCATCATGAACCTTTCTTGTTCTCATATATCAACTATGTACATATAAAACATGTGTATAATATATACTATTATAATTCAATATACATTGTGATATACTGCAATATGCCCAATACTACAAAAATGGATAAGACATGGTGCCAATGGACTCCCTTTATATTAGTAAATACAGAAACTAACACATATGCAAATTATTAGAATGTAATGGTAAGCGTAATATTAGATGTATGGCATAGGGCCAGAAAAGTATGATTTTTGCCACTCTGAGTAAGACAAAATTTCACAGAGAATCATCTGAGCTGGGACTGAAAGGAACTGGGACGTCTACAGATATATTTTACTATAACATTAGAAACATCTTCAGGAGGGGACAGGGGGTCCTGAAAAGATGGTTCAGCCATTAAGGTGATTTCTTGAGATCCTATTGACCTGGTGTCAGTTCTTCAGTACTCGTGCAAAACTAGATGCACAAGGTGGCACATGCATCTGGAGTTTGTTTACAGTGGCTGGAGTCTCTCTCTCTCTCTCTCTCTTTCTTTCTTTCTCTCCCCTCCCTCCCTCCTCTCTCTCTTCTCCTTGCAAGTAAATAAATAAAATATTTTTAAATAAAAATTTTAGGGGCTATGGAGATGGCTCAGCAGTTAAAGTGCTTGCTTGCAAAGCCCGATGGCCTGGGTTCAATTCCCCAGTACCTACATGGAGCCAAATACACAAAGTGACACATGCATCTAGAGTTCATATACAGCAGCAAGAGGCCCTAATGGGCCCATGTACATTCCATCTCTCTTGCTCTCTCTCTCCCTTCCTCCATCCCTCCTTGCATATAAATAAATAAAATATTTAAAAAATTTATATTCAATAGCCAATTCATCATCTTTCTATAAAATCTGATTCTCTTTGAATTAACAAAAGGTCTACCTTCTTCCCTACATACCTGCTATAGAGTGGGATGATAACAATTCACTGTTGTTCAATAAACATTAAGCTTAATTATTAAACCTCTTGCTTAATATATAAATGTACTGGTAATCTGGGTATGCCAAGGTCCCTGGAAAGCCATTCCCATAGACACTCTCCACAGGAGCCTTGGAGGTTTTACTCATGTCTATTTGACTAGGCATGCTTCTTTCCAATTTTATTGTATGAAATTGTTTTTATAATTTTTATTTAGTTAGTTAATTAAGAGAGACAGAGGCAGAAGGAGAGAGAGAATGGGCATACCAGGGCCTCCAGCCACTGCAAATGAACTTCAGGTGCATGCACCTGGTGGTGGCCAAATGGCAGCAGTGGTCAGCTCGAGTGTGACACTGATGGGATACTGTTCAGCAGGGCTGTGGCATCCGAGACGTTCTTTGGCAGGGCCAAGAAGTCCCTCAGTGTCCTCCTGGAGTGCCTGTTGCCTGACAGTTTGTACTATTGCTATTTCTTTCTTATAATTTTTGGAATTATTATAAATCTGTTACTGCTTATTTTTGCTTTCATTAGTAATAGAGGAATCCAATTCAGATATGTTTATACAGTCACCAATGACTAAACAGGAAAAGAATGTTGCTGCAGAAATTTCTGAGGCTGTAATATTTAAACAGATTATGGATCCTGAAACTATGACAAGTTTGAACGTACAAAATTTCTCAACTCCACAAATGTATATTTCACCTAATGAGATATGGTAATGCTATATCACATGCCTTATCAATTGTTCCCAAGAAACATTACTTACAAGACAATTCTTGTTGTTGAGATAGTTTTAGGAATTAATGGACACATTTCCTGAACCTACAGATGACTTACTAAGGAGCCTGAAGTGCTAGGGAATAAACATCCTTCAAATAATCAGGTAGGGCCCACACAAGGAAGTAAAACAGAATATGTAATTTTCAGAATTAACAATAGAGTTTGGTGGGCTCCTAAAGGAAAAACATCAATGCAAAACACTGGTTAGATAGATCAACCTTTACCATATACAGGGGCAGACATTAATGGAGTAAGAGTAAAAATAACTGCCCTTTCTGAGGTCAAAAATGTCTATCACCTGCCAGGGCTCTTGGCTAGCTTCCATGAGCCTGGTTAAGATATTAACCAGCTTGCAATCTTTGATTTTCTTGTTTAAGATATTATTAGAATTGTTTATGAGTTAAGCAAAAGCAGGGGAAACCAAGGAAAACGAAGAATATTGGGCAAGATTTCTTAGAGAATAGAAGCCACATGAATAAGTTGCTATGTCTTGCTTGCAAAAATCATAATGTATTGTAAAAGTACAAATAAGGAAGCAGAGTTTTGCTCTGTGTCCAGTGTGCTTCACCTGAACTACTGGTCCAAATCATTTCCTCACGATGCCAACTCTGCACATCCCCTTTGAGCTCTACAACCCTGCTGGGGCTGGACCCCGGCATACACTTCCTTGTGCATCTGGCTTACATGGGTCTTGGAGAATCAAACGGGGTCCTTTGGCTTTGCAGCCAAATGGCTTAACCACTAAGCCATCTCTCCAGCCCATATTGTATGAAATTTTAAATACACTTTCATTCCAATTGAACTATAGAGCTACACATAATAGACTTCAAGGGAAAATTATTATCTATGCTGGCAACTTCCCATTTAATAAATAAATAATAAATAAATAATTAAATAACCAACTTATTTAATTTGATTAACTAAAATTTACAGAATGGAAATAATGACTTTCTAAGACATGACACTATATCACCCTGTGTGTAGTTTGAATGTGGAATGTCCCCTATAGTGTGTTTGTGATTAAGCCTCATTAAATTCTCATCTAATTGAGCTTTTAGAGATGAAGGAAGTATGTCAGTGAGGCGGGGGACATTATTAGGATTGTATATACCAACTCTACTTTCCAGTAGTACAAAACTCAGCTCACTCTCTCTACTACTTTCCTGTTAGTATGTGAATATGTAAGCTAGTTTCCTGCTTGTGCCATGCTTTCTTCACTATGATGAAGCTTCCCCTTGAATCCACGAGCCAAAATAAATCCTTTCCTCCAGTAAACTGCTTCTGGTCGGGTGTTTTATCCCAGCAATGAGAAGGTAACTGCTATACTCTATATCCATCTTTACTGGTATTGATGTAGCATGGACCACTCAGCAGCGCCACACCCATTTTATAGCTTATGCTAATGATGGCTTCTGGTAAACTGATAGATGTCAAATTTACTCAGAAAACACACAAATGTTGAGGTTCCAAATGAACTATGCTATGTGCTGTATTAGCCATTAACTGAATTTTGAAAAGGAATTTAATAATTCTCTTTCATATGATGGTCACTCGAGTAGAAAAGAGCCCATTATCTAGAAGTCTCAATGGCTTCTTCAGTATTTATTGTTTACATTTTATACTTTTTTTTTGGAGAAAGACACAGAGAGAGACAGAGAGAGAGAGAGGGAGGAGACAGAGAGAGAGGGAGAGGGAGACAAATAGAGATGGGCGTGCCAGCAGTCTCTCAGCTGCTGCGAACAAAATCCAGATGCGTGTGCCCCCTTGTGGGCAAGTGCGGCATTGCACCCTTGTGTTACTTTGCATCTGGCTAAACATGGGACCTGGAGATTGGAACCATCGTTCTTAGGCTTAGGAGGCAGGCACCTTAACCGCTAAGCCATCTCTCCAGCCCTACATTTTATACTTTTTAAAACATATTTCCACCAAATAAATGACTGGTCACAATTGGATGGATTTTATATATAACATTAATTCAATTTACAAGGTTTTATTCTGCATCTTATCCATACCATTCACTTTGTGTCTGTTGTATGTATGTATGTATGTATGTGTTTCTGTGTTTGTGTACAAAAGTGTGCACATATAAGTGGAGGCCAAGGGTTAATGTTGGGTGTTTTCCTAAATCACTGTGTGTGGGTGGGGGGATAATGGGTGTTTTTGGAGTTAGAGTCTCACTTCCACCCATGCTGACCTGGAACCCTGTAGATCCAGGCTGGCCTTGAACTCATGGCTATCTCCCTACCTCAGCCTCCCAAGTGCTGCAAGTAAAGGCATGTGCCACCACTCCTGGCTCCATCAATCACTTTTCACCTTATTTTTTGACACAAGGTGTCTCACTGATTCTGAAGTTGACGAATTAGACTAGACTGGCCAGCAAACTCTAGGGATCTTTCTGTCTCTGCCTCCTCAGTGATGAGATTACAGGCTCATGCCACCTGGCCCAGATTCTTTATTTTATTTTATTTATTATTTATTATTTATTTTGGTTTTTCGAGGTAGGGTTTCACTGTAGTCCAGGCTGACCTGGAATTACTATGTAGTCTCAGGGTGTCCTCAAACTCACAGGGATCCTCCTACCTCTGCCTCCAGAGTGCTGGGATTAAAGGCGTGCACCACCACACCTGGCTGTCTTTTTTTTTTTTTTTTATATGCATTCTGGGAATCCGAACCCCAGTCCTCATGTTTGCATGAAAAGTACTGTGCCAACAGAGCCATTTCCTCAGATTTTCTTCATGCTACTCTTTTGCCCATCAAAACCTATGAGAGTTTTCTCTTTAAGAAAAAGGAATTCAGTTGAACCAAGCAGTTTGAACATTCAGCAACCACGTATAAAATTGAGTTCTGCAGGAAATTTCAACTTTAGTATGCTATTTGCAAAGTTGCATGGTAAAAACAACAAATTGTAGTTGTATGTTTGTCATCTGTATTGGGTCAGGGAGCAAAGCAAACAAAGAATCAAAGAATTCTAATCAAGGTAAAAGACAATTAATTGAATTGGGAATTATACAGTGTCTAGACAATATATATTTAAGGTTAAGTTTCTAAAATATATTAGTTAAAATTCTTTCCAATGCTCTTGATATAACATAGGATTTTTAGGTTTTTGGACTCTCCCACATCTCCAAGACCAGAGCATCTGTGCAGCCAAGTCAGTCAGTCACACAGCTGTGGTGTACTAGTGTGGGTCTATCACAGTCCCTCTGTCCCCTGCAGAAATAAGAGTTCTTAGCAGTTAAGGAACCAGGGGTTCTGCTGAGAGTATACAGGAAAATAGGCTTTCCTACATGGATTTGTCTCATTCAAATTTTCAGAGAACTTTTGTAATGTTATCCAAGAAGAAATGGAGCACAGAATCGAGAGAAAGCCTAGTCTGTCAACCACTTTTTTAAAAGCCTTTAAAGGAATGGCTCTACCCCATTTCTAGGAAAATGCACTCATGTTCCTGTGCACAGCTGATTGGAGCTGTCTAGTGTTTTATTGGCAACACTTACACTAATGTCACAGCAATCTACCCAATACAACTATCTCCAGAAACCATGTTTGCTTCTTCATAAAAATTCACTAGTGTATTGTTTATAAGCAATAAAATATCAGTTTCTGAAAGAAAAAAAATTGCCGTGAGTGATGATTGTCTTGCAGTCACAATAAGATAATCAACTTTCGTGCTTTTCAGGAAATGCCAAGTCTTACCTCAGTAGTTTATGCTTTCCAGATGTTTCTCTAATGTTTAGTGGGCTGATATGACATCCACTTATCTAACAATACAACCATCTAACTTTTGTTGAACAATGAATATGTATTGTCCCAAACACATATATGTACTATCTCAAGTAATGCTCAGTACAACTCTGTGAGATTAATACATGAGTAGTCTACTCCTCAAACAGGTACAAAGTGGCTAAGCAAAAGCTTGGGCTGACACAACCAGTAAGTCCTGGAGCATATATTTAAAGCACATGGTTTCAGAAATGAGTGTCAAACAGCCTTATAAAGCAAATAAGAAAAGAAAGAATTTTGCATCTGCCATATGAAAATTATAAGAGAATTTAACCTAAAAGAAACATTAAAAAGCCAGAGGAAAAAAATATACATACTAAATGTGGGTTCCCTCAGCCACTGACCTTTATTGCTACATTCTGATTTGGAAGCCAACTTTTATAGCTTGGATAAAAACTGCTAAACCCAGACACAAATAATAGAAAGGCTGACATGACCTTAATTCCAGAGGTGCAAAGGGTATAATTGGATTTAAGAACATTGAACTTCATCCATTAAGTCATTAAATAGACTGTAATAATCTGACACATTTGGTAAGTAATACAGAGAAGTGGTTAACAATGGTATGCAAATACATTGAAGTCGCACTATTAGCTACTGTATTTTAGATTGTCTTTGCAAAATATAACATTAAATTACAATGCAGTCATTTAGGAAATGTTGTGGCAATACATTTTAAGTGTTCCTGAACATGACCTAGCTTAGAGAAAAGGGGGAATGTTGGATGTACAGGAATTGCCAAGTGCCTTTGTGTAATTCAGATAGTGTGTGTGTGTGTGTGTGTGTGTGTGTGTGTGTGTGTGTGTGTAGCATTAAGCCTAACCAGAAATTCTTCCTTTTCACCCAACTTCTGGAATTACCTGGGTGGTATGACATATGTGATTACAGAGCATATATGAGGATGTCAAAAATGGAAAAAATTTTCCACACAGATACATGTTTGATATAAGGCTGTGGAAAAAGCATCCAGATGTTGGTCATTATATAAACAAAACCACAAGGAAAAGTGCCTGTCAGAGAGATGCTGTCATCCAGGGAGAAGTGTTCCATCCTATGTACTATAAAGCCAAAACCTCTTCCTTCTTCCTCAGAACATGACAGAAGAGCTGAACTTCTATACATGTTGTCACAAGTCTTCACTGAATTTGATGGCTTATAGATCAGTTCTGAAGCCTGTTAGTAATGTCAGAGGCAATGATACAAAATACATTGACCCTCAGAGTTTCAGCAACTACTCAAACAGCTCTCCTACTTGTTTCTCCTGTATGAATGTTCATATAGCAAATAAGACTTTAAACATAGAGATGTATCTAACAGACTTTCCAAGTGGTATGAATCATAAAAATTGCAAAAATATTCAAATACTTATCAGAGGTTTATATATAAACAATGATTCATGGATATCAATATAGGCATATACATATAACACAGTAACTTATAAATTGAAAATATCAAAAACTACTATATAATAAAAACATTAGATTAAAATCATGAAGTTAAATTGAATAGTAATGACTCAGTCTAATAGACTGATTGCAAAAAGGTCACAATTGCTGAATTCACCCGACAATGTATCTTTACAGTTGTGTGTAACGCATGGCTAATCAGACTGTCTTGTAGATCGTTTTGACAACTGGAAAAACTAGAGTATAACAATGGCAAGCCCTATGCTCACTCCTGGGAAAACTAGAGTACAACCATGGCAAGCCCTGTGCCCACCCCTGGGAAAGCTAGAGTATCACTACCTTTAACAAAATACCCTAAAATAAAAAAATAGGAAAAAATGAAAACTTGCAGCTATTTGGTTACTGTTGCTTGTTGCTGAATGTCCTGGGCTTCTGCCGTATTGACCGTCACTGTGGAGGAGATAGAGCAGGAGAAAGTTCTCTCACTTGGGTGGCAGCCTCTGCACTCCTTAACAAACCAATCCAATTAAAGATTCAGAATGTACAAATCTTTACACAGAGATAACCATTGAGCAATCAATGATAATTAAAAAAATCAATCGCTTTCCTGTAGTAATTCAATTTGTCTACTTAGATATAATCGATATTGTTTACAACTAATTATCCAAGCATGGGCTCTGTGGGACTTTTAGAGACTAAATGAATTGAGCCAGTGATTCTTCCTAATTTGGAATTGGACTGAATGTCATGTTTTCTGAAAAACTGATTAAGTCTTCCCTAGAAACACAGTATTGAACAAATTCAAATGTAGTTGGGAAATCAGCATTTCATTAGGGAGAGCCTAGCAGAACACCTCTTGTTCTCTGTATGACCATGGGTGAACTACTGAACCTGTGTCCCAGGTCCCTCATGTGTAACAGAGACAACAACTGCAACCACCTCCTGAAATTATAAGCACTAAGTTACTATGAGGAAATCACTAAGAGTAGTGACTTCCATAATAAACCTTGTCTTACAGTTCAGTGATGCATAGTAGTATCTATACAAGGGATAGTAACAGTTTTCAATCACAAGTTCATTGTCTGTGTTATTTTCTTTTCATCTGCACCTAGTTTATAAAACCATTTTACCATCAAGGGTTACTATGCCCTATAGTACACCATGAGATTTTTTTTTTCTTGGAAAAAAATGACTAAATAAGAGAAATGGGAAGTTCACATTTGCTGTATAGCTCATCTGGTTACAAGTGATTATGCCCATCCCCCACCCTCTTCCTTCTCATAGGCAATTCATTTCTCAGCACCAAAGGGGAGAGAGAATAATAAAATAAAAATGGGATCATCTTATCACTGATGCTTAGCTTTTGTATATTCACTTTAAAAAGGTGGCAGAGCAATTTACTGCAGCCCTCAGGCGGCCCAAATGACATGTTAGCAAGTTATATGGATATGCTATTACCTATTCATTCTGCTACTCAATGCAAATATGTCAGGGAGATCCCTGATTAAGTACACTAAATTACTGACTCCTGGGGCTGGAAAGAAGCTGTTAGCTATTGTACCCATACTCAGGGTAAGAATCTATGGCCCATGGAGATGCAAACCTCCCCAAATTCTAGGAAAAAAGCTATTAAACTATCTTCTACATTAAGTTCTTCATTGTCCCAAAAAATTCTCTTTTAAGGTAGTCTGTCTTCAGCTTAAGTACATGTGCATTTGTTTTATCATTTGATCAGAAAAAAAAATGGCTGTTAAGCCTTCAGACCCAGGCATGTGTCTTCAAATTCTCTCCCTTATCCCAGACTTGTGTCTCCCAGGGTCAATGGGCCTGCTCTATCTGAATGTCAACCTGTCTTCCTCTATGAGGTTAAATTAAGAAGATTTTATGTTCTCTAATTCTGATTGGCTTCCCAGTCCATGTATGCTGCCTCTAACCTTCTAAGGTATCCACCAATCAATTAAGAAGTAAAGAAAAAGTTAAAAGTACAAAGCGTATAGAAGCATGTTCATTGTTTCTGCCCAAGAATCAGGTTATGAGCCAGAAAGCAAGCATAGCAGCATTTTGTGACACATTGTAAATGTAGAAAACAGGTAGATATGTGAATGAGATGTATCCAAAACCAAACTCTAGTGTTTCTATTTCTTTAGGAATTTTGGCATAAAATAATAGGAAACAACCTGCAAACTCACGTTAGACACTGAATTTCCATTCCTGGTGGCATTTAGAAGGTTCAATGATCTGTTTCAGAACTATGGACAGAGCACAGCAGTACCGCCATTCTTTCTTAATGCCACCAAAACTAGCATTCATTAATGCATTTTGTGCTAGGAAACAAAAAGAGAGCCTGTCAGTCTAAAAACCTGGTGGAAGTATTAGAGAAAAAGGAGAAAGACTAGTGGAGAGAACAAAGCAAGCCACCGTCAGAAAGGAAAGACCTTTCCTAGGAAGCCCTGGAGAAAGCACATTTTGGGGGTCCAAGGCTATGCAGTGGCATAAATATCAACACCATTACTTTCAAAACTTCATTCTGAAAAACAGGGAAGGTTGAGTCTCTCTCCTTGTCTTCTTTTCCTGGTTCCATGACAGCATATTATATAGTTAATATCTATGTTTTGTCCATAAGTAAGCACCAATAATTTGAATATATAGTCTCACTTTTACAAAGCAATTGAGGTACTTTTTGAAATTCTAAGTAAGTGATAGCAATGCAAAGATATACGTATGATAAAATTACAGAGCTACACACACTCACATGAACATGCATATACCTGTTTATATGTCTTGTGGAATCCAAATAAGTTCAGTGGGTAATACCTTTGAAAGTTTCTTAATTTTGAAATATACTGTAATGCATAAGATGTATCACTGGAGGAGATTAAGAGAATGGTGCATTTCATTGCCATCTTTTCTTAATCTATTATTTTTAAATAAAAAGAAGCATAATGATCTGATTATTATAACTAGAATCAACAAATCATTAAGGCTGATAAATAAGAACAGGCTGCTGTGTAAAAAGAGTAACTGGAAAGATGAGCATAGAGTGTTAAGAAATCAGAAACTTAATTTGAAATGTAATAATTCAGTTAGTATGAAAAATAGCTGGTATCCAAAATTAAGATTACTCCTATTAGAATGGCAATTATTTAAAAAATCAAATAATAATAAATGCTGGAGAGGATGTGAGGAAAGAGGAACCCTCATTCACTACTGGTGGAAGTGCAAACTTGTACAGCCACTATGAAAATAGTATGAAGACTCATGAAAAAAGATGAAAATAGAACTACCAACGGATCCAGCTATTCCTCTACTGGCATCTATCCTAAAGGCTCCACTCTACACTGCAGAGATATTTGCTCAACCATGTTTATAGCTACACAATAGTCAAGAATTGGAATCAACCCAGATGTCCATCATTTGACAAATGGATAATGAAGATTTGGTATACATATACACAATGGACTTTTACTCAGCAGTAAGGAAAAATGAGATGATGGATGGACTTGGAACAGATCATAGTATGCAAACTCACACAAACACTGAAAGACATATGTTGCATGTTCTCCCTCATATACGGTTCCTAACCTGGAAATGCTTGAATTGCAGGAATACCTGACAGGTGACTCAAGTGACAGTTAATGGGGATCAAAGGCTTTAGGGGGAGGGAAATGGGAAGGCGGGGGGGGATAGACACAAAACTAAAGCCAAAATGAACTGATACCAAAGAAACCTTCCTCCTAAGTAGCAGGCTAAAAGATATAACCCTGATTAGGAGTATTGTGGGATTGTCTGGTAAGAAGGGTCTGGAGAGGGCGGGATGAATCCTAATCCTAAAACATTTGGTTCTGGCTTGTAACTCCTAGTACCAGAAATCAAATATAACCCAAATTGAGCTGGATTTTTGGAGAGACCTACGAGGTCTCCAAAACAAGACAGGCTTCTTTCAAAGCCTTTGATTACCCACCTGAGGTAAAAGGTAAGACCCTATTGCTAAGACATCACATGCTGCTGACACAGAACATTAAGAGATCTGGTTGGAACCTGGAAGGAAACCAGTTCCCACATGGTTAGCTATATAATGCTGGAAAGTGCTACATGGGCTGCTGGGAAAAATGCCTAACAATATTGTAAGCAAGCAGAGAACACTGCTTTATGAAGGCAACAAGTCTGACAAGGCATACATACCTGTGCAATGATGGCACCCAGCCTATATAGGTAACCAATGGCTCTCTGATTGGCTAAAAGACCCACTCAGTGGAAAGGAACCCATAGCTGGTACTGGGAAATCAGGATCATGGACTCTCATGAGAAGCACCCACAGTCTCTGGCCAAAAGAGAAGTTACACCCATCGAAACCTCTCTTAATTAACTATGCTTATCCCGTTTGACCTATGTTGATCTCACTTTCCAATGGAGAATCTGTTTTTCTTTTACAGAAGGCAGCAAAAACCAAGGACATCCAAAAGCTGTCAACAAGACAAGAAAATACAGCTGACTCCCCATCATGAGATGAGACACCCCTCACACATCAGTTAGGGCCCAGATGAAAGCGCAGAGGAATTGATGAGATGAGCAAGAGTGCTGCTTCTACAGAAAGCCTGACAATGTGCACCAGGGTGATGGAGACGACACTGAGGATACTCAAAACACAGCAAAGCAGAAATCCAGAAGTTGCTGAGAGCTCAGCACTAAAGTATACTTAAAACACACCCACCAAAGCTCAGGAAATTTTGCTGAAGAGTGGGTGGAAAAATTGTAAAAGACATGGCCTGGGAGGGAAAATCCAAAGGAGTTGCTCCTCCATAATGACTGATGGATGCTCTCACAATTCATAACTCACAACGCCATGGTGAATACCAGCAATCCCACTCCAGAGGGCCCCCTGCAGAATGGGGGCAGGAAGAAGGGAAGAGGTGGTATCAACACATGATGCATCCATATAAAGTGTGTTCTTAAAAAAAAAAATTACACTGGCAAAACACTAATCATAAGGCATACAGATTTTATATTTTATATCAATATTTAAATGTTTGGTTTCATGGAAAATGAGATTAAAAACCCCAAAGAAGACATTAAAACTGAAACTTGTGTCTCATTTTAGCAAAGAATGACAAATGTGTGGAAAAATAACAAGTTGAAGGGGAAAAAATTGGATTCCTAGGAAGATTAATTGTGGGAAAAATAAATCTTTGGAAAATGAATGGAAGATAGGGTCATCTTAGTACAGGTTGGTTACAAATATTTAAGTTAGTGATGGCTCAGTGCCATCTCCTATTCCTGGTATGGGAAATGGGAGTGAGAGGGAGGTACGGTTAGTGACAGGCAGGAAAGTTTGCACTTGTTAGAAATCAAAAACGATCTGTCTTTTTATCTTGTCTAGTTCCCTAGATCTTTTTTTTTTTTTTTTCCACAAACAAAAGAAACCCTCTTGGGAGGGTGATCTTTCATAGGATTTTAACATTGTGGTTGGTCAAGTTCAGCCCCTGGAACTTGGTATCAGGGCTAGCCTCTTTCTGAGACAGCCCCTATCCCTAACCAACCAGCTGGCCTTTTGGTTCACCTGAGCTGGAAAACAGCCCACTACTAAAAGATTATAAATACCTTTACAAGGGGAGGGCAGGCTTTCTGGCTCTCTAATTACTTGGGAACTTCCAGCTGTGGGTGAGTTTTGTCCTCGTTGGGGCCTGGGTTGCTCGTCCTAGGTCCAGGCTCAGGCCCAGGCCCAGGCCCAGCTGGAAGGACCCCCTAGCCTAACTCTCCACATGGGCTCCTCGAGCCTCTCCAGCTCCCCACATGGCAGGAGCTCCTTAAACTTGCTTTTCTCTTTTCTTTCATGCTTTTTTTCTAGGCTGTCCACATGAGATCTCTAGCCACTTAACAACCCATTACAGAGGGACTGCCTTCAAAAAGGAAAATTTATCCTCTGACTTCAGACCAGAAAAGAAAGAGGAAGAAATATTTCCTGCCTACTGTTTCTGTTAGTTGCCTTAAACATCCAAGTCATCCCCTTATCAGAATCAACTTTATCTTTTTAGTGACCGTATATTGAAATATTTGCCAATGAAATTACATGCATCCAGGATTTTCGCTAAAATAATGAATGTAGCAAAGAGGAGGAGGAGCAAGTGATGCGTGGGACAGATTAACAAGGTTGGCGATGAAGTGCATCCTTGCAGCTGGCTGACAGTATGTTGAGCTTCTATATATATTTGATGTATTTTTAAAGTAAAATAAGGCAAAAATAATTGTACTGAGATGACCAATGTTGTGGGTCTTCACAGGCTCATGTGCTTGAATATTTGGTCCTCAAATGCATGAGTGCCTTGAGGTAGTGCCTAAGCTAGAGGAAGTGGGTCACTATGAAAGGACCTTGACATTTTCTAGCCTGGCCCCACTTCCTGTCTGTGCTCTACTTCCTTCTCCACTAAGATGTAAGATGAGGAACCCCAGCTGCAAATACCGGCTACAATGGAGCCAGCTGCTGCCATACCTTCCCCTCCAAGACAGTCCGTAACCTCAAACTGTGCACTAAAAGAAGCCCTCCCTCTCTTAAGTTTCTTCTTGTCAGGTATTTCGATGAGAAGAGTAACTGAAACAACCAGAACAAATGAAATATGATAAGATTTTTACTTGTCTTACTTGTCTTCAAATAATTCACGAAAAGTCCATGATGACAGAAGTCTTTTCTAACAAGCCCAACATAATGATACATCCGTACAATACCAGCACCTAGGAGGCTGAGGCAGGAGGAACATTGTGAGTGAGAGGCAACATAGTGAGTATAAGACCCTCCTGAGCCACATAGCAAGATCCTGTTTTAAATGAACAAACAAACAAAAAGTCTTTACTGATTTAAGGTGAAATTATGGAAAATCCAGAAAAATATACAAAATAATTGATGAGATAAATTAAATCCTAATCTTCCATGTGAGCACACTGGTGAAAAAAATCACAACTGTTTTGAAAGATGAAAATTTAAAGAAATTATAATCTCCAGGTTATATAAGTAACAATGTTATAAGAGACAGCTTAGTAGTTAAGACATTTGTCTGCAAAGCCAAAGGACCCAGGTTTGATTCCCCAGGACCCACGTAAGCCAGATGCACAAGGTGGCACATGCATCTGGAGTTCATTTGCAGTGGCTAGAAGCCCTGGCATACCCATACTCTCCATCTCTCTTTAATCCTCTTTTTCTCTCTCCCCCCATTCTTTCTATCTTTCTCTCAAATCAAATTAAATTGAATTAAAGTCAGAATGAATACTTCTATACAATAAAATTTTTCTTTTTCACAATGGAATAACTGGATCAGAACTAAGCAGAAAGATTCCTTCCAATATGTGTTGCAAGATTTTAAAAAAAAGGACATCTAGTAAAAGTTGAATTTCATATTAAAAAAATGAATGATATCTTAGTGTATGTCCCAAATATATGTAGTTACCAAATCTGGTGATCCCATTTCTAATTGTTCAGTTTGTTTTGGTAGTGGATTATTCTTCCTTCTTATCACCATTAGGACTGCTTGTGCTTACATGGTCTTCCTGTGGTACTTTGTTAACCCAGCTCTCACTGAAAACCTCTCATGAAGGAGATTGCTAACATCAACACTTTAGAAATGGCAGTTCTGGTATAGGTATTTAATTTTGTGCTCTTAAAATAGCAGCAGCAGAATTATCCCTTTGAGAATGGGGCTCTGGGAAGTGTTCTTGACAGATCTACCGCATTCTGACACCAGCAAACACTGTCACTTTGTTCTCTCACCTCCCATTGACACACACGTGAGCTGTATTAATCAGCTGGATAATGGTGGCCGTGAGTGGGGCTGAGTGGCTGCGCTGTAAGGAAAGTACATCATTCAGGAAGAATGGGAACCAGAATATGGCCTCTTATATGTCTCACCAAGACACAGGAAACATCATCCACACAAGGAGCGCACTTCTGCTCAGGAACACTCAGAAGTGGGGGAAGTTAGCTTGGGAGGACTGGCAACTCTCATGCATCTTGTGCTCTGGGTTCGCATCTTGGGATTCTTAATAACACAATTTTTGAATTAGCTGTGCTTTGGAAAAGTTAGAAATCCTTCATACTGAAGTTCTGGCGGACTCACAACAGTTTCTGACCCAGCTTTTAAGTCATATAAGGATGGGTTTGCCAGCTACATAGACTCAGATCCTCACCACATTCAATTACTCAATGGATATTTAATTGACAGTGGACAAGTGATGGGGACATGCTACAATTGGGGATAAAACAACCGAAGAATCTTTCTTCAGAGAGCTCATAGTATAATGGAAACCAACAACTAGGTATGCTACCAGTAGTGGGATGTGATGAGTGCTATGGTCAGCAGTTGTCAGAACATATATTAAGGGCCTCTGACCTTCATGGAGGGGAAGCCTCTATGGGAAAATGTGCTTAAATCAAGATGTGAATGAAAGGAAAGGGAGGAGAGAGCAGAACAGTGCTCCAGCAGTGCAAATAGATGTACAAAGGCCTGGAGGAGAAAGCAGGTGATGAGAGGATGGTGGATGGCATCCTGGGGGATGGCAGGACCCAACCAGGGGACGTATTCAGGCTAGTCATTTTGTGCCCCTTCCAAGAAATATTTTACTATATATCTTAAATATTTATGTATTTATTTTTTAATTTTTATTTTATACATTTTGAGAGAGAAAGTGAGAGAGAGATAGTGAGAGAGAGAAGTAGTAGAGAGAGACAATGGGCAAGCCAGGGCATCCAGCCACTGCAAATGAACTTGAACCCCCTTGTGAATCTGGCTTATATGGGTACTGGGGAATCGAACCTGGGTCCTTAGGCTTTCCAGGCAAGCACCTTAACTGCTAAACCATCTCCCCACCCTTAAATATTTATTTAAATGAGAAGTTATGTGAATATGGAGAACTATTGGGGAGGAAACTAGTGCCCATCAGTTTCTGTCTCCTAAATAGGAACATGCCTTGACCTCAAATCAGTAAAGCATCCTCAGTCAAATAAAAAGCTGGTACCTAACAGGACCAGTCAGACCATCCTTAGAAAAGCAGCAAAATGTCCACCCATCGCTACTGAAGCAAACTCCTTGGGGGATTCTTCCTGTCTCTCCACTAGATAGCACAGGAGGTTTCTTTTCTTTCTATCTTGCCAAATTTACATAGCTTTCTTTCAGCACACTCCTAATTGCCTGTCATTCTCACATTCTGACCTTGTGAGAGGAGAGGACAAGGCTAAAGAATTGGAAAGGCTGAGTTGGGCAGGTATGAAGTTCACACACTGCTCCTAAAGTGTTGCTTACAGACTGAGTCTCCAGGCCCCACACAAGAATACTGCATTGCCATTAAAGAAGTTCTTCAGACATTCTGCCTGGAAAATCAATGAGGTTTTGAAAAATATAGGTTTTTTTTTTTTCACTTCCCACTCCTGACCTACCATAATAACAATCATTAAGGATGGGACTTAGGAATTTGTATTTTCAAAATTCTCCTTGAATAAGTCTAGTGTTAAACAATTCTGCATCAATGGATTTCATTGTTAAAAGCACATTTCAGAGTCAGTAGACTCTAAATTGTAACTTTGATCCAGCATTTACTAAATGTGTGCTCTTTAAGCTTATTTATTTTTTTTGGCAGGGTGCTTTTCTTTGTTGCTTTCATATCTCCAATAAAGGAAAGGGGGGGTGAGGAAAGGGGGGGAGAAGAAATCATTGCATGATTTGTTGATCACTATTATAGGAGTCAATGAAATTATAAATAGTTAGCATTTTGAGGTAGTGATGGAAGAATCCACTGACCTTGCATTGCCTTTGCAGGGTTCCAAGGTCAGTCCTGCAGCCATACTTGCAGTTTTCTTTTGTTTAACCATCTTTCATTTTACCAGTGGCTTTCATGGGAAATGATATTCTCTGGTGAGACAAGGGGCTAAAATTGAAGATGCAGGTAAAAGGAGTGTCTGCATAATTCCCCATCCTATCTCAGGCTCAAGAAGCCTTTCCAAAGACGTGGCCATCCTCATGACAACTGGATAAAGTTGTGCATGAGAATTGTGATAGATTTGACTTTCCTGGGCAGTAAAATCAGCATAATGGATTCATGATTATTTAGGAGACTTATTCTCAGAATTAAGAGGAATTTGTCAATTTGTTTGGTATCTTTTCTTTTTTGACATAAAGCCTCACCCTGCAGCCCAGGTTGGCCTGGAACTTAGTAGCCTTCTACTTCAGCCTCCTAACGCCTTAGATTACATTGCACCACCACATCTGGTCTGAGAGTTTTTAAACATATATTATTTTCATTTTCTTCATGATATCCTTATGAATGAGACAGGAGTACATTGTTTCCACTAAAAACATTTTGAATTAGTAAAATTAGCATATGTTCATTAAACACAATTCAAAAAAGAAAGAAAAATGTTTAAAAAAAAGTAAAGAAAAAAATTAATGCTATCTCTAATCACTATCTGAGGATAAGTTAATATTTGATGTATTTCTTTCAAGTATTTTATATGAATGTGAATATATTTTTTAAAATTGGTATCATTCACCAAATTCCATTTCTGACTCATACGTTTTCACTTAACATCAAATTGTGTATTACTAATAATTTTCATAGTTAAGATCTTTAATGATGACAATATTCAACCATTATTTTCCTGTTCTTGTGCTTTTTACTTTTTTATTTATTTTGTTTTTGTTGTTGTTGTTGAGAAAGAGTCTTTCTCTAGCCCAGGTTGACCTGGCACTCACTCTGTAGTCCCAGGCTGGCCTTGAACGCACAGTGATCCTCCTACTTGGGGTTAAAGGCATGTGCCCCCACGTCTGGCATCTTGTGCTTTTGAGTTATTTTTCCCCACCATTTTTTTGTCATCACAAATATTAAAAACCAACTTTCAGGTTGTCAATAAAAAGCTTTAAAAGATCTGGGCTGGAGAGATGGCTTAGCAGTTAAGGCACCTGCCTGCTAAGCCTAAGAATGTCAGTTCCAATCTCCAGGTCCCACGTTTAGCCAGATGCAAAGTGATGCAAGGGCACAATGCCACACTAGCCCACAAGGAGGTGCACGCATTTGGATTTCGTTCATAGCAGCTGAGAAGGCTGCTGGCACGCCCATTCTCTATCTGTCCTCCTCTCCCTCTCTCTTGGTCTCTCTCTGTGTCTCTCTCCAAAAAAAAAAAAAAAAAAAAAAATTCTTACTTATCTTCTACCATAGGAAAACTGGACTTAGGTTAAATATAAGTTGTTGTTACACAGTCAATCAATACTTCATAGTTGCCACTTGAATGCATTGGATTCCTGGTTTTCATTTTGAAAGTAAGTAATACTGAGAGTATAGCGAAATATGAATGGGGCTGATGGGGGAGGTAAGTAGGAATGAGGAGACTATGAAAAACAGAGGCCTTCAAACCTCTATTTTTCATAATCTCCTCTTCTTATACCAGCTTCCCCAGCTGAAATGCCTGGTTCTGATGACATCACTTCCTGGTTTGATGAATAAGAGAAGATAAAGCTTCCCTCATGCTCAGAATCCTGACCAAGCCTTCATCCTCTGCATTGTACTCTTCTGTGCTTCCCCTCTCTACCTGATCCCCATACCCTCTCTGTCTCTGCCCTCTTGCGCGCGCGCACACACACACACACACACACACTCAGAATGACCTTTGATCTTCAGAAGAATATGTTGTTGTTATTTGCAGTTCACATGGATGAAAAGATGTAAGAACTACCCTGCTGCCATCCTTCTGCCATGATACTTATATCATACAGAAAGTCAGCAGAGATTATTTTAAAAGCCCAGACATGAGAAACTAAAAAAGGCCAACTTTTAAGTTTGGGATCTGAGCATCTGACTTAAATGGCTTGTCACTGGGGTCACATTACATCTTTATTAAATGATCTTGAAGAGTCTTTTTCAGTTCTGGCAAGATAAGCTTTTGAGCATACTTGTTCTTTTAAGTTATTTTTCATAGCATCTCGGAACTTTGCCTTATATAGCTACTGAACAGCTTTGTTCTATTCCTTGAAAAGATTTAACTAAGATATAAGGCTTTTAGAGAGGCCAGTCCCGGGGTTTCATTGACTTCAATCCACCCAACCAGGACTTCCTCAGTACTCTTCATTAGAAGACACCATTGTGGGTCCCTGTTGGCCCTCCTTCTCTCTACAAAGTGACAGACCTAGATGGCCAGTAGCTTTTGCCCACATGAAACCTCTTTCCTTTTTCTAGGCAAATCCTTCCTTGCCAAGAAACTCGGATTTCTCTTCCCATGAGCCCTTAATCTGTATCCAGAGTCTGTACGGGCTTCCATCTTTCTCTGTTCACTTGAGAGCAGTTTGTACTAATCAAAGACTAGCCAAGGACAGCAGAATCCAGAGCATGTATCTTCAGTTGTGGATAGATCTTAGATATGTGAGACACAGCACACATGCTTCTATTTAAGTATCTTTGAGCTGTGGACATAAGGGCGGCTGGCCCATTGGAAGAATGTGGAAGATACCCATTAGCACAGTCTATTTAAGCTTGCAAATGCGTGACTATGCCTGCTTGTACAAGATACCAACTTGTAAAAACAGCACACAATAGTCAAGAAAAAAGTATCCTTCAGAGACTATATGAGCTACTTAATGCCACATCAGAGGAATGAGTGAATAGTACAAAGAAATGAAGAAGCCCAGACTGTTCACACTTGACTCTAGGTTGATTCATGATCAGAATAGAGAGGTAATCTATAATTTATCATCTGGGGACTGGAGAGATGGCTCAGTGGTAAAAGGCACTTGTCTTCAAAGCCTGACAACCTGGGTTAAATTTCCACTACCCATGTAAAGCCGGATGCACAAAGTGGCATATGTATCTGGAATTCATTTGCAGTGACAGGAGGCCCTGGCATGTCCATTTTCTCTATCTCTCAAATAAATAAAATAAAGTATTATTTAGACATGATACTGACAGTGGATCACAAAATGTGGTATTTAATAGTAGGTTTTTTTTTGTTTGCTTGTTTTTTGAGGTAGGGTCTCACTCTAGCTTAGGCTGACCCAAAATTCACTATGTAGTCTCAGGGTGGCCTTGAACTCACAGTGATCCTCTTACCTCTACCTCCCTAGTGCTGGGATTAAAGGTATAGGCCACCACACCCGGCTAACAGTAATTATTTTGATAATAGATTATTAGACCTAACCTGATGCTCATGTTGACACTGTTGTGTTGGACCATTTTCCTTTAACTCTTCTAGAAAATGTCATTAAGAAGAACAAATCAATCTTCTTGGATTGCTCACTAGAAATTCTAAAAAGAGATCCTCATAAATCTCATTTTAATGTTTTCATATCACAGTGTTTTCATGATTAGAAGTGATAGTTTTGAGTATTTGGTTCTGTAGATTACATTATTGTGGTGTTCAAGGAGATGAAGAAGGATAAGCCGTCTGGAGAGATGACTGAGTGGTTACAGCGCTTGCAAAGCGTAAGGACTCAGATATGATTCCCTAGATTCCGGGTGGACAAGGTGGCACATACTTCTGGAGTTTCTTTGCAGGCTCTGGTGTTCTCATTCTTTCTCGCTATTTGCCTCTCTCTCTCACACACACACATAAATAAATAAAATACAAAAGAAGAAGGAAAAGTATGTGTCTTTTAAAGTGGCTTTAGGTGTATTAAAAAAAAAAATTCTCAGAAAAATTCTACTCAAGCCTACAAATTAACTGAATGGCACTGAAGAAATTATTTATCGTCCTGGGTACTTAGTTTCTTTACCTGTAAAATGAGAGTGTTGGATTAGTGATCTCTATGTTTCCTTCCAAATATACAGTTTTATGGTTATTTATGGTTGTATAACTAGTTTTGCCTAGGGCAAAGAGAAAGTATAGAGAAAATTGCAGAACATGAAAAATCTTCAGGATTTAGCAAAGAAATAAAAAGACCATTCATCAGGAAATCAGGTCACGTTAGAAAGCATACTGTAGTTGCCTGAGCAACTCAAGCCTGAAAAGAAATTGTTAGAGTTCAACAGGAGCCTTTGAAGGCTCAGGACAAAGCAAGAAACACAAGCTTCATATTCCCATTGCTGTTCTGGAAGGGTAACCTGATAGCTTTGCTTAACTTTCTGAAACAAGATAAGATATATATATATGGATAGATATAGATAGATATAGATATCTATAGATACACACACACACACACACACACACAAAACATCTGATTATTTGTGGTTATCCTTGTATTTCATATATTGTCTCCCTTTGGTATTTTCATCAAGGTCAGCTTTGACATAGTTTCTTCAGTGTCTCCGTTCAGCATGATACTTTTCTCTCATGCTTGCAGCATCAGAATGCTTGTATTGTCTAGTCCATACTACTATAAGAAAATCTGATAAACTAGATGTTTTCCAAACTATAAACATTTATCACAGTCCTAGAGGTTGAAAAACCTGAGATTAATGTATCAGCATATTTGGTGTCTGGTGATGGTCCACTTCCTGGTTCATAAGAGAGCCACCTCTCTGTTCACATGGGAGAAGGAGCAAGGGTCCCAGAGTCCCTTCTATAAGGGCTCTAATCCAATTGATGGGCTCTGCCATCATGAGTTGATGACCTCTCCTCCTCTTCATACCATCACCAGGGAGATTAGGATTTGGAAGAGAGCAAGTAGTCCATAACACATGCTGAAACTGAATTTGAAAGTTTATGTCATTCCCAAAAGTCTGTTAATGATATGAGGAAGTGATACATCCATTTTTTTTTTTAAAGGTAAGGTCTAGCTCTAGCCCAAGCTGACCTGGACTATGTAGCCTCAGGCTGGCCTCAAACTCACAACCATCCTCCTACCTCTGCTTCCTGAATGCTGGTTCTTAATCTTTAGGTGTGTGTCACCACACCTAGCCATTTAAAAAATATATTTTTATTTATTTATTTGCAAGAAGAGAGAAACAGAGAGAAGAGAGAGATAGAGAAAGGGGAGTGGAGAATGGATGCATCAGGGCATCTAGCCACTGCAAACAAACTCCAGATGCATGAGCCACTTTGTACATTGTAGTGGCTAGAGGCCCTGGTGCACCCATACTCTCTCTCTTTCTCTCACTCTGTCACTCTCTCTCTCTCTCTCTCTCTCTGTGATGGTTAAGTTTGTGTCAACTTGATTTGTTTAGGAATCCACAGACATTCCTCATAAGTGTGTTTCTGAGGCTGCCTCTAGGAAGGATTAACTAAAGGAAGAATCCTTCCCCCAGGGGTAAGCCTTCCCCCAGAGTGGGCGGCCCAGAGTGGGAGGCCCCTCTTGGAGGAGGGGGCTGGTTGATAAAAAGGAGCTCTGGGAAGAAAGGCTCTTTCTCTCCCGCCTGGCTGCCGGTGCTACTAGCTGCTTGGTGTTTTCTGCTTGGTACCTGCTGCTTGGTGTTGCTGCTCTCCAGTGTGGACTGAAGACCAGGGTGGACTGAAGAGCAGCGTCTCTCCAGGAAGCCTCCAGGCCTTCAGTGCCGGATTGGGACTGCTGAGGCCTCCAGCCTCGTGCACTGAGCAGCTACCGGGTTTCTTGACTCTCGGACCTGCAACCTGCTATTGCTGGATTGTGTAAGCTAATCCAATAAATCCCCTTTTAATACGATTCATTCTGTCCATTCTGTTCCTCTAGAGAACCCTGACTAATACACTCTATAATAAGTAAATAAAAATAAACATAAAAAAATTAAAAAGGCTCATAACCGAAATCTTAAATTGATGGCTGCTTACAGAACACAGCTGCTTACATCACACATTTGCCCTGCTATCAGTAGCTGTCACAGAGCTGGAATTACTTAGGCGCACGTTCAAGCCCAGCCCCTTCCGAACGCTGCACTCAGTTGTGCTGCCTCCTTCCAGATTCAGCCCCAACCACAAACTAAAAGGGCTGACTTCTCACAGCTGTTTTGGGGCTTTTTCCTCTTTTCTGGCTCCTGGGATGTTCATCATCCAACGCCTGAGATTTTTTCCACCAGTGTGGTTTTGTCCTTCCTACCCTGGCAACTTAGCTGCTGCCAGGGTGGAAAAGGATATTTTCGTTTTCCTCTAGGTCCATGGACTTACAGGGGCCCTTTGACCACTTGGATGTACTGACTCCTCACCCTTTGGTTATCACACTTTTCCTTTCCCCATGTAACCTCTCCTGAAATGGAATAAATTCAATACAAAAACACTCATCCTTCTCAGTTTTTTTCATTGTTTGTTAAAATGGACATGAACTCAGGTTTAAGGCTTGCTTTTGAACGCACATTAAAAAAAAAATGACAGGAGCCATTATCAATTCTTGGTTGGGGTTTGATGCAGGATTTAGGGCTCTGGATAGACAAGGTCACTCACACCAAACTTTTGCTGAGTCAGTGGCCTCCAGATTCTTGTCTTATGAATTCAGTGAATGGGAATCCACAGACCATAGAGGGTAAAGTTTAGAAAGATGTGATGATTGCATTTAAGAGAAGGAAAGAAGGCAGAGTAGGAACTGCTCCTGGAAGTGAAAAAGCTCACCTGATTACTCTGAGTGGGGTCTCTTAGGAAAATTTAACTGGATGGGGCTGACCTGGTCAGTCCATTTCCCATGCGGGGTGTCCTGGTGCTTTGTAATCTTAGTCACAGTTTCCTGTCATATGTCTAGGGAAGGGAAACTCCTTTAGGGAAGTCGAGAAAAGGGAAAACCTGAACCCATGCCCTATGTTTAGGCTCATCACATCCTCCTATCAGGTTTTGGAGAACAAGAAAAGGAAAAAATAAGATCCCCTTTGCAGGCTTAATGACATTTTCCCCTTCAAGCCAAGGGGAATAAAACTGTTCACTTTGCCCTGTTATCCTCTATTTCTATCTCCTACTCTTCACTCTTCAGATGATGTTGCAGTTACTTTCTATTGGTAGGGCAAAGCACCCAAACAAAAGCAGCTAATAAGAAGAATGTGTTTTACTCTGGCTTATAGTCTCAAGGGGATTCTTCACCATAGCAGGGAAAAGATAGTAGAGCAGAAGCTTGACATCACCTCCTTGCCAACAGCACATGGACAATAGCAGAAGGAGACTGAGCAGAACTCTGGCAACGATGAGTGAGTGACAACACCCCGAAGCCCGCTGCCAACAACACACCTCCTCCTGCAAGGCTCCACCTCCCAAATTCCCATCATTTGGGACCAAGTATTCAGAGAACATGAGTTTATGGAGGACATCCTATTAAAAACATTACAGATGATGGACTGGAGAGATGGCTTTGCAGTTAAGGCACCTGCCTGCCAAGCCTAGGAACACCCATTTGATCTCCAGATCCCATGTTTAGCCAGACGTAAAGTGACACAAGTGTGCAATGCCATGCTTGCCCACAAGGGGGTGGACGCATCTGGAATTCATTCACAGCACCTGAGAGGTCACTAGCACACCCATTCTCTCTCTCTCTCTGCCTCTTTTTCTCTGTCTCTGTCTGTCTCTCTCTCTCTTTGTGTCTCTCAATAATAATAATAATAAAATTACAGATGATTTAAATTTCAGAATGACATAGTCGCTCCACTTAGTACATTGTCTATGTCAGCATATGTCATCACTTCTAGATCTTCTGGTTCAGATCAAGTGTGAACGTCATCTGTCCAGTGAATTTCAAAGGTAAACTACCATTGGATAATCCCCTGTAGACAGTCTGCCACCCAACAGTCTTGGGCATGTGTGTGGTCCCAAGAACAGCCTTGTTACACTTGTAAAGGAATGGAACTTTAAGGGAAAACCCTATCTAAGGAAATGCTGGTCTCAAAGTCTGACTATGTTACATGTGTTAAATATATTGAATGAAAACTTGAAAATATCACAATATTGGTATACAATTAGAGAAAACTATGATAAGCCTATTCACAAATTATTAAAATGGCTTTAAATTTTCTTTGATCAACTCCTCACACCAAAGATTCATAAATAAAACATGATTGATTTTGTGTGTGTGTTTTGGTTTTTTTTTTTGGTTTTGTTCTGGAGATAGAGACTCACTATCACTGTAGCCCAGGCTGACCTGGAACTCACTCTATAGTCATAGGCTGGCCTCAAACTCACAGCTACCCTCATATGTCTGCTTCCCGAGGGCTGGAATTAAAGTTGTGTGACCACAATGTCTGGCCAAAACATGAATTTAAAAAAAAATTCACCCTTACCATGTACATGGTACTTGGGTATTCCCTGGCCTATTCAAGTCTCTATCAGTCTTTTTAAACATATTGGTTATATCTTCAAAATGGATCATGTCATATACAGTAAAGAATGTGAAAAATTCCCAAATGTTCCCAAACTTTAATAAAGAGCTAAAATTTTAACTATATTTTAAAATATATTTTAGTTTCCAGTTTTTTTTTCAACTCTCTACACTTTTACTATTGTTTCTTCTCATGCTTTAGTGGCTGGCACTCTTGAGCAGGGGCAGAAATTCCTGCCTTAAAGTTGGATGACATCTGGCTGGAACCAGAGGATGTGTGGTGAGACAGAAACCAGAGCAGCAGGCAATCTGGTGTTGGGGCTTTCTTCACCAACTTTGAATAAATTTTGGCCGTGTTAACTGACATCATGTTTAACTCATATGTTTCTGTCTTGCAGAAGAAAGAATTTCTGTCATGTTGTTTAATGATATGGGTTAATTTTAAAGAAGGATGTATGAAATGTGAGCTGCCGTGAGAAAAATGTAGATCAGTTGTTGCTTCTAGGAGGAAGTAGCAATACTTTAATAATAGATATTAATATGGAGGCTATATTTCCTTGAGAAGTTAACAAAGTCAACCAAAAATTGCGTGTTTTCTCTCTCATGTGGAGCCTAACTTTTAATGGTTCTATGTGCATAAATAAGGAGATGTCACGCTGAGTATGGGCTATGATTTGAGCTTTTCTTTTACTACAATAGGATCCCTTATAGATTAGACGCTGGTCTTGGAACTATCTGTTAGGGCCAACAGTGAGTGTGCCATGCCACAAGGAATACTGTATAGACATTTGGTAATACAAAATGGAGGATTTCTACCTTCCCATCGAATGTTAGAGGGGTGACAGAATTCAGACAACGATTAATCCTTTTCAGGATACAGAATTAGCAATCTATTTAGCTCTATCTGCCAGTGTGTCATGGGTAGCACTTTAGGGAGTTAAATGGCTAACACTATTGGAAAGGGTAGTAAATTGCTTGAAATTGTATGCCCAGTAAGAGAAATGGAAATAGAAATCCACATTTGTGTTAAATTTTAAGAGGCTTGAGTAACAAAAGAACTCCACATTGTTGCTTGGAAGCCATTTTGTATAATGAGGCTTGTTTGGATCGAGTAGCAATAGGAGAAATTTAAAGTAAATTATATAGAATAAGCTCAAAAAATCTTTGGAGAAGACCCCGCTTCTTATTGCTGGAACAAAACCAAACCTGAACAGAAGCAGTTTATGGGAGAAAAATATTTATTTTGGCTTACAGTTTTGAGTGGAAGGTTCATCAGGGTGGGCATAATATGGCAGGGCAGGCAGCTACAGAGTCACGTCTTGTCACAGAAGCAGGAAGGAAGTCGTCTTAGAATGAGTTAACTCTCAACATTTTTCGGCAAGCTTCACCTCCCAAAGTCTATACAACCTTCCCAAATTGCTACCAGCTGGGATCAAGTAGTCAAAGTACATGAGGCTAGATGGGGCATTTCACATTCTAACTGCCACATGCCACATGCTCTCTATTCTTTCTTTCTTTACTTATTTTTGAGTCAAGACCAGCAGACTGACCTTTTTTTATGAGAGAGAGAGAGAATGAATTGGTGTTCCAGGGCCTCCAGCCACTGTAATCAAACTCCAGATGGATGCATCACCTTGTGCACATGTGAGACCTAGTGCATTTGTGTCACCTTGTGCATCTGGCTTACATGGGAACTAGAGCGTTGAACATGGGTCCTTAGGCGTCACAGGCAAATGCCTTAACTGCTACACCTTCTTTCCGGCCCTCTACTCTTTATTTTGAAAGAAGATATTCAAGGGTGAAACAGCTATTCAAAGAACTGTTCAGAATTAGAGGTGAAGGCATCAGTCCAGTAGACTTACAGTGAGTCTCTCTCTCTCTCTCTCTCTCTCTCAGTCAGGGTCTTATGTAGCCTGGGGTTGCCTCAAACTCATTATGTGCTTGGGGATGACCTTGAGCTCTTGCTCTTCCTGCTTCTACCTCCCAAGTGCTGGGATTACAAGAGTGCTTCACCATGCCCATCTTGTGCCATGCTAGGGATCAAGCCCAGGGCTTTGCACATGCTTCCAGCCTTGATCGATAAGTTTGATTGTCAACTTGACTGACTTATGAAATGCTCTGGAAGAAGAGGTGGCAGGCACCATGCTGGGCTGCAAAGGTGGCAAAATGGAGACTCTAAAAATAGCCCAAGAAGCAGGCAAAGGAGACAGATGAAACAGATAAGGTTTTCAAGAAGAAACAAAAAGAGTGAAAAGAACTAAATGCAAAGGCAACACAGAGGAGAGCCTTGGCCACAGATGGAATTAACAAATCTGGCAAAAATGTTAGTTGTTCCTTGTACCTGAGCTGACGATGACCCATTTCCAATCTGGTTTGCTACCTATAGTTAGAATTAAGTATTGTCTTGGAGTCTGCTGTACACTATAATGAACCTGAAAAATGAAGTGCTTAGTGGATTAGTAGAGCATTACTAATGTGTCTGTGGTGGTACTTCTGGAAACAATTAGAACATGAGGCCTCTGGCCTAATAAATGGATCAATTCCTTCATGATCACATAACATAATGTCATTTTGACAGGTTGTGAAAGGAAGGAAGTGGGTTTAGTTGGAGAAAGCTGATCACTGAAGGCATGTTTTTGGAAGCTATATCTTGTCCTGGCCCCTTGCTGGATTCTTCTTTCTCTCCTTCCTGGATGCCTTGAGGTGAACTGCTGTCCTCTGCCATGCCTTGCACAGCATGATGGACTGTCACCTATGAAACCATGGGCCAAAATAAGTCATTACTCCTTGTAAGTTATTTGTGCCAGGTATCTTGTCACAGTGACCCAACAGTAATTAACACACTACCAAGTTCCCCATTTCCTGAACCATGGAATAACTGGGTTCATTGTTTTGGATAAGGAAGTACAACTAAAATTCTTTCTGGAGGACTTGGACAAAAACCATGACTGCTAAAGTATGGCTACTTAGTTGGGAATCCAAGTCTTAAACAAAAGATCACTATCACCTCATGTATTTAAAAACACAACCTAGCAGTGCACTAGAGGCATTTAAAAACTGCGGAAACCATACAGAGGCATGGGAATTAAGCAGCACACTCCAGAATAACTGATAGATTAAGGAAGAATATCAGGAAAAAAAACGTATTGAAATAAGTTAACATGAAAACAAAATGAAGTGAAACATGGAATCCAGCAAAAGTAGCACTGGAAGGGAGATTTATAGCAATTAATGTCTGCATAACAAGCAAAAAGATCTCAGATAACCAAATTCCCATTACACATCAAGGAACTAGTAAAACAAGTAGAGGCCAGGCCCAACGTTAGTAAAATGAAAGAAATAATGAAGATTAGATCAAAAGTACAAACCTCACCATAATAAATTTTTATCAAATAAGTTCACAATTAACATCATACTGACTGAATAAAAGCTGGGGGTTTCCTCTATAAGCTCTGAAACAAGACATGGATGAGCATTTTCACCACTTATTCAATACGATATTGAAAGTTCTAACCAAAGCAGACAAGAAATAGAATGAATTAGCGAGAAAGTTCTAAAATTGTCACAAACCCTCAAATTTTTTGCAGATGACCTGATCTTATATATATTAAACCCTAGGAGAAGATCATGACATCAAACTGAAAAGAGAGACTGATTGAGAGGGGGAGGGGATATGATGGAGAGTGAAGTTTCAAAGGGGAAAGTGGGGGGAGGGAGGGAAATAACATGGGATATTGTCTACAATTAAAGAAGTTGTCAATAAAAAAAGAAATAAATAAAAAATAAATTACAAAAACCCTAACGACTCCACCAAAAACCAACTAGAACTATGTTTTTTCCTGAGGAACTATATGGCAGAGAGGAGAGCATTTACTCACTGAAAATCTTCTTAGACAGGGAGCTGTCTTTTTTAGATTTTTTTAAATGATAGATAGAAGCTAACATCTGAGGAATCCAGGTTGTGGTAGACTATCTGAAGGAAGCAAGCAGATGGTTTTGTTCCTTGATGCATGGAGAAGAGGAAAAAGGAAAGAAAGATAAGATAGAAGAAGGAGATATGAATACTATGGAAGCCAATTTGAGGGCAGGATGGAGCTTTAACAGCATTAAAACTTGGCTTCAAAATTTCTGTCCTTGGCTGGGGAAATGGTTCAGTGGGCAAAGCACTTGGTTTTCAAGCATGAGTGCTTAAGTTCAGATCTCCAGAATCCAAATAAAGCCCTAACACTTTAGCACTAGCATATGTGGTTCTAGCAAGCTTATACCAAGAGGCACATATAATTGTCTGGTAGCTCACGGTCTAGCTAACCTGGCAAACAGCACATTGAACAAAGAGAGACCCTCAGGACGCTGAGGACAGACATCTGAAGTTGTCTTCTGACCTACACGTGTGCCTTGACATGTGCGTACACACACTCAAATACATGAACATACAAAGACATACATACACACACCAAAACATCTACCTTTGTATTAATTCAAAAAGTGTGTAAACAATACTAAGCAAGAAAACATTTGTGTATATAAGGCCCTTTCCAACTTCTTGTAAACAACCCGATGAGCAATATTTGTCCCACATTATTAAATAATTCCTACCATTCCTTTTTCTCCACCCTCTGAACTTCATATGTTAGCAATCTAAACTACTTATAGAAGCCAATTTGTCTTCTGTGTTGGGATTATTCTCTGTCCATTAAATAAGGTCTTGTTGCATTATATTACTGCCTTCTACTACCTGTCATTAGCAGGGATGTCATTTATATCAGGTTTCAAATAAAAAAAATAATGTAACATCTTAGTAAAGCCATTTTTGGCCACCTACTAAATTCCAACAGTTCCTCCCCACAAAACTCAATAGCTTACTTCTGTACCCTATTTTTTCTCCTCTATTTTTTTTGTTTGTTTTTCTTTTGAGAGAGACACAGAGAGAGACAGACAGAGAGAGAGGGAGAGAGATAGAGAATGGGCAAGCCAGAAGTCTCTCAGCTGCTGTGAACAAAATCCAGATGTGTGTGCCCCCTTGTGGGCAAATGTGGCATTGCGCCCTTGCGTCACTTTGTGTCTGGCTAAACATGGGACCTGGAGATTGGAACTGGGTTCTTAGGCTTAGCAGGCAGGCACCTTAACCGCTAACCCATCTCTCCAGCCCTTGTTTTGTTTTTTGAGACAGGGTCTCACTCCAGCCCAGGAGAACTTGGAACTCACTCTGTAGCTCCAGCTGACATCAAACTCATGGTAATACTACTACCTCAGCCTCCCACATACTGGGAATAAAACTGTGTGCCATTATACCTGGCCTTCCTCAATTCTTATCAATATTAAACCTGCTATATATTGTGCTATTTAATGTGTGTCTCTCTTAGGATATAAAATGTACTATGAAAGAGAATTTTCTTTTTTGGTTTTCCAAGGTACTGTCTTCTTCTAGCCAAGGCTGACCTGACCTGAAATTTACTATGTCGTCTCAGGGTGGCCTTGAACTCTTGGTGATCCTCCTACCTCTAACTCCCAAGTGGTGGGATTAAAGGTGTGCACCATTATGCTTGGTAAGACTTTTTTTTTTTACTTCATTATTTGTTCACTACTTTATTCCTATTCCTAGAATAAGACTTGGCATGCAGAAAGTGATTAATAAAGCATAGGTTAGATGGATGAGTATATGGGTGACTAGAGCCTCCTCTCCGGTTCCATCTGCAATCAAAGCCTTCAAAGGATATGTAGATGTTCTCACATATATCCTTTATGTATCATATTATACCTGGCTGTCTGTATGTTGCTAAAAGCCTTGCTACTTCATCTTTATATACTTAGATTTGAATCCTTCATGTTTTGTGTATATTATTGAATAAATGAGTCATTTTGGCCTCCACTTTACAAATAAGGAAAGTGATATTCAGGAAGGTTAAATAACTTCTCAGAACACAACTAGTAAATTGCAGAGTAAAGTTACTAATGGTAAATAATGGAAAATAATTCTTAGCATTCCTGCTAGTTTTTCCTTGTCACACTGCCTTCTTTTTCCCTCTTGCCTTCCATGTTCTGTTTAGTTCTATTTCCAATTTACCCCTATTCTACTCTCTACTAAGTACAAGTTCAAATCTAACCTACTCAGTGAACTTTCCCTTGATGACTCTTATTTACATTAATTTCTTCCTATTTTTGCTGAAGGCTCCCAAGATAGCTCTC
Source organism: Orientallactaga sibirica (assembly GCA_036365145.1). NCBI lineage: Eukaryota > Metazoa > Chordata > Mammalia > Rodentia > Dipodidae > Orientallactaga > Orientallactaga sibirica. The sequence continues at coordinate 35,173,469 of JAEOAD010000006.1, read as the reverse complement.
AGGGTAAATGGGAAAGGATATCATGTAGGGTATATGGCCTTGGAGAATAGCTTATCTAATTCCAAACTGCACTCCATGCCATACACTGAGGCTTTCAGTGTAAAGGCCTATTTATTTTTCAGGTAATGAATAAAGAACTAATCCCACCCTCCATTGGTCTGCAATTTCAGGTAGCACCCTCTCAGGATCTTGATATCTCTCCTAAGGATTTATGTGGCTGGTGATGGATGCAATTGCTTGTATGTTTTGACTGAGCTAAGTTCTCGAGCAAAGGCTGCATGAAGTCTCCATGAATTATCTGAATGCACACCATGATCACTTTGGGGTTAGCACTCAGGGCATCCAGGGCTTTACCCTTCCCTTCCTCTTTCTTTCCCTTCCCCATCTATGTTTCTGTTGCTAGAAGAAACTTCGGTCTTTCCCAAAATCTGATTCCTTTAAAGTTCCCTCTTGAGAAGCAAAAACCTATTTCTTGTTAGTCATGGTCTCATGTTACCATATCCAGTGTATACACATACTGTGTATTGGTACTTTTATTTGGTAGAGGAAATATACCAACATTAGAAACTAACATTTTTTTGTTAATGGTCCTTGGAAAGTAATCCAAAAACTTGATTACAGTCAGAAGAATGGCTTGGTACTCTTCTTTCCATCTCGCATAAGGTGAAAAATGATAATCAGAACATGCAAAAAGCCAGGCGTGGTGGCGCACGCCTTTAATCCCAGCACTCGGGAGGCAGAGGTAGGAGGATTGCCGAGAGTTCGAGGCCACCCTGAGTCTACATAGTGAATTCCAGGTCAGCCTGAACCAGAGTGAGACCCTACCTCGAAAAACCAAAAAAAAAAAAAAAAAAAAAAAAAAAAACCATGCAAAAATAAATAATAAAATTTCTCTAATGCTTTGTGCTTAAAAACCTAAGTAGATACATTAGCATCTTGGTCATTGATAATAAGCTACTTAAGTCTGTAACAATATTACCTTTAGTCCTTAATTGTATCCACCTAAAATATTGAAATACCTGTGATTGGGGTAGCAGTAGCAAATTGAAAGGGCAGGTATGGTATTGTAAGATTCAGAAGAAAGCTAGTTTCTTTTAGGCAGTTAGGGACAGAAGCCCAAAGAGAGAATTGATGCCACCCTGCTTGGCAGGAATGGAACTCATGTCTGATTGAGACTAATCTACAACAGCTACAATACTCTGTGCTACCCACAGTCTAGCACTCTACCTAGATGGCTGGCTGTAGAGCCTGCCCTTCAAATACACAAATCAATCAGATCTTCCCCTTACATACCTGAATCTGATGAAAGAATCCATTTTAAATCGACTATTAAGGCTCATCCATGCTGTTTCCACCCTCTTTATATTCCTCTTTGTCCTACCATGTGATCTCTGCTTGGATATATGTGAGTGCCTCCCACACACACAGCCTGGCTAGATGGGGCCAGGGATTGCAGAATATTGCTTCTTGGTCTGGGTAATTTTCTTCTTGCCTCTGATTTATACTTTGGCATAAGTTCTTACTTTAATTACATGTGTGATTTTCCTCTCATCTCTGAATCTACCACATATGTATTTCCCTTACACTATACATCTACCATGTGGATGCTTTCTCTGGAACTCTGGGCCTGTTACCTGTGTAATTTCTCTGAACTCAGAGTAATCATGGGCATAATTCTATCTAATACTTATTTCTTATCTGCATTGCTTGGTCTCTGCTTTGATATTTTCCCCTCTGCTATTCTTCATCAGGTCACCTTTTAACTTTCTTATATGGAAAGCTCAGAGCTTGTGTCTCTTCTAAATTTCCCTACATAAGCACCTAGGTTCTATTTTCTACATGTTTATGGCACTGTTCCAGCCATTTCTCTTAAATGAATTTTATGGACTATGCTGTGCCTTCCACACAAGTGTGTTTCTTCTAAATTTCTCTATATAGGTCTTATCTCCCACATGCTCTGCTCAAGCCTCTTTCCCTAAAGAACTCCATTTCTCTTAAATGAGCCTTATAAAATGATGCCCTCCTGAACTCTCAAATCATGCATCAGTATTAGACTATGTAATGGTTTAAATGGGTGGCTCCATAGACTCAGCCTTGAATCTGGAGCCTCCAGTGAGCAAAGCCCTACTAAGGAAGAAGTATGCCCCCTAAGGTGTGTTTGAAGGTGCATGGAGAGAAGTTTTGGGAGCTCTGGAAGTTCCTGTTTTTTGGTTTGTAGTGCTGGCTGTTTGATGTCTCTCTGCTATGCATCTATGGAAGTGAGCCGGTTTCTTCTGCCATTGATGCTATTCTTTTGAATTTTGTAAGCCTAATAAACCCTTTCCGCCCATAAACTCTGAGTGGATGTTTGTCCCATCAACTAAAACTGACTTGCAACAGACTATGTGTGTTCAAATCTGACTGCTAACATTTTATCAGGTGCATGATGTTAAGTTTTTTAAAAATATTTATTTATTTGCGAACAGAGGGAGGGAGGGAGATTGGGCCGCCAGGGTCTTAGCAGCTGCAAATGAACTCCAGATGGATGCATCTGGCTTTACGTGGGTACGTTTCTAAATGTCTCTAAGCTGTACATTCCTTGTCTTAAAACTGGACTCTATCACTTCATAAAATTGTATTTAGTAGAAAATAATAAGTAGCCAGCTGCTTGAAGGTCTATTATGCACTAGTAACACCTTTATCCAAATGTATTAATTTATAACCGAAGATGCTGGGCACAGGCTTTATACAGGAAACAAGGGGGGAGGTTCTAGCAAGGACACTGGAAGAGCCGAAAGCACAGCCGGTATGCGTGACCATAATGCCCCTACCACTGCCCTGTAGGCTCTGCTGACGTTGGCACTGTCCAGAGGGCAAAGACAGGGGCCAGACGGCGTCTCCAGCCCTTTGCATTACAGAGCTAGCTGAACTCTGGATTCCAGTCACCCTCAGAACTTCCGGTCGTGACTTGGAGGTTCAGCAGTAAGAGGGAAAAATGCCTCCCTTCTTGAGTCCTTTTCATTGTGTTTCCTTCGAAATTGCGTTTACAGGTAAGTAGCTTGCAGGGTTCAGAGCGAGCTCACTGGAGTTCCCATCCGGGCTCCCGGCTTCCGCTGGCCGCAGGGAGGCCGACCGCCAGCGGCCCTGAGATGCTCGCCTGAGGCTGTTTCCAGCCGGACCCGTCCCGGGCGCTCCGCCGCGCCGCGCCGCGCCTGCGCACTGGGCCAGACGCCGCGCTGACTCGGGGACGTGCGTTTGCCGGCCGGGTGTCTTCGTCGTGTCTTGGCCCCGCGATGCGCGTGTGCCCAGGCCTTGCCTGCTCCAGGTGCGTGTGGACCACTTCAGGAAGAGCCCAGGTGTGGGGTGGCGAGGAGCCCCGGGGAGGGTTAGGCCTGCCCCGAGCATTCCAAGCTCCTGGGGCCCCGAACGGGGTGCCGCGACCTCCCCTTCCCCGCCTTGGGCCGCGGTAATCCCCAGGAGAGACGCCTAGACGAGCCCGGAAGCTGCGCCCTGGTCCCACTGTGGGTCTTTAGCATAGAAGGCTTCCCCCACCACCCGCAATCGGCAAAGATGCTTTTACCCTCTTGCCCTGCTTTTCGAGGCTTCAAAGTTTACTGTGCCTGGACCGGACTCGACCCCTAAGGATTCTTTGCCTGTGGGAGATGAGATGAGGTAGTTTAATAGCTGGGAGAAGTGAGGGTTCAAGGCCAGGAGACTGGGCCGGAGGCAGAGCAAGCTAGGAAAAAGCAAAGGCTGTGTGCTTAATGCGACCAGAAATAATTGTCCAACTGAAAAGTAATCTTTTCTTTTCTGGCTTTTTTTTTTTTTTTTTTGGTTTTTCGAGGTAGGTTCTCACTCTGGTCCAGGCTGACCTGGAATTAACTATGTAGTCTCAGGGTGCCCTCGAACTCACGGCAATCCTCCTACCTCTGCCTCCCGAGTGCTGGGATTAAAGGTGTGCGCCACCACGCCCGGCATCTTTTTTTTTTTTTTTTTTTAATCCTCAGGTGTTTTGTTTCTAGTTCATTAACTTTTGTGATAGTTTTTTGGAGACATGTCTTTTTAGTGGTATTTAAGACAGACTTTCAGCCTTGCGGCAAGATTGGATTTTATCGAGGTCAGTTATTTGCCTTAATGTGGTTTTCTCGTATCAGAATAATATCTCAGTTGTTCCACGGAGCATATACTTTCATTAAAAAAAAAAAAATCACCTTACCACAAAAGTACAGTCGTAGCCGGGCGTGGTGGCGCATGCCTTTAATCCCAGCACTCGGGAGGCAGAGGTAGGAGGATCACCGTGAATTCAAGGCTACCCTGAGACTACATAGTGAATTCCAGGTCAGCCTGGACTAGAGTGAGACCCTACCTCGAAAAACCAAAAAAAAAAAAAAAAAAAAAAAAAAAAAAAAAATAGTTGTACCTTGATTGAAACACACAAAAAAATGTTGACAAAAAAAATTCAGAGAAAATTTGAACTGGAGTTAATCAGTTTAAGTTCTACGTGAAGCCTTCTACAAGTGCAGGGGGATTGCACATGGAGTGTGGAAATCCCTGACCTTTTACTTATAAATAGGAGGTGAGATCACCACTTGCCACCAATGGTTTTAACAATGTAGGTCTCTCAGTGTCTTCTCATGTGATGGGAAGGCAAGTGGTAATCGTATCCAGTCCTACTGCGAGTAATGAGTGTTTTTTCACAGTCCCTTTGTGCACAGGAACTATAGGCAGCCAATTCCTGTTATAATCAGAGATAGTTTCCTTGTGTACTTTCAGTATGGGACTTTTGTGAGGTGGAGTATTGTTCTACAGAAAGCTATCAAAAGAAAAGCATACAAAAAATATTGAGAAGTCCCAGTTCCTATTGCCTCACCTTGTCTGCTTGTTATTGTGGGGAGAAGCCATCTTCCCATACCGGACTTAATTTATAGCCAGTGAAGCACAGTTTTCTGGAGAGAACTGAAGTTAGTGACTTGTCTGTCACATAGCAGTTGACTTCCCCTGCCTCCCACTGCTAGCACCATGCTCATAATTTTTTTCTTGGACCAGGTGTCTTCAGGTCCCCTGTCAAAGTCCCTGGTGGAAGCACTTCACAGGTGCTTTCAAGGCTGAGGCACTTTTCTCCATGACTAACTCAAGTCCTTTCTACACCTAGCCCTTCATCATACTTTGGCCTGCAGGTCCATAGGAGGCAGGCCTTTTATTATTAGCTTCTTTGTAGCAAGATTTCCTCTCTGCACACATCCCCTTAACACTCGGCACCATTGTGTAAGGGCCCATTGGGGAGCCAGTGCCCCCAGTGCTTTCAGCCTAACACATATGTGGTTGAAGTAAGTGAGTAAAGGCTTATTTCAGCTCAGCTCATTGTCCTGATTGACTGCCTTGACATATCTATGGTTTAACAGGAATTAAATTAATTGCTGAGTTCTTAGTAGTTCACTGGATTTATGGCAGTTATAATCTTAATAACTCTTACTCTATTTCAGCCTATTTAGGGACTTTGCAAGTTGTTCCCTTTTAATTTTTCTAAATGCAGTGAAAGTGTATATTCATAATGATAACAGCCGATTGTTATAAGGTTGATGATAGTTGGCTTATATGATGAATTTTATATAGTAATATAGTGACTTATAGACAGTTTTACTTTGCATATGTTTATGTAGCATTTCCCATTTGGCTAATAATTAGATGATATTTTGGATAAATATTTTGAGATAATATGGATCAAATGAAAAAACTGGACTCTGTTATTTTCCTTGTGATCTTGTCTCATTCAGTAGACTCTCATATTTGTCACCCAAATAGATCATTCAGTCATGTTGAATATTCTGGTACTCTGTTCTCTAGTAAACAAAACTCATCATGATCCACTATATTGACTTCACAGTCCAATAATGAGTAGTGAGTGTCCTGCAGTTTGAAAAACACCGTGGTAAAGCAGCTAGTAGAAAGTATTTTCTTAATGTTTGTCTTTCTAATGCAGGTTGCTGAAGAAACAACAGTGAGTATTGGATTTTGTGTACGGTGTCTTCTAGGAGAGGTGGTGGACAGCATAAGAAGTTGGTTGTTTGACAAGTCAAAAAGAATTCTTCAGTTTCTGGTAGCCTTACAAACCTTTGGGTCTCAACTGGAAGATACATCAGGATGAAACAGTAAGCCTAGCTCTGCTTCTTTATTTATAATTTCTGACAGTTATTTAAAGGAAACAATAGTAGAAAAATGAGAATTGACTTCTCTGATAAAGGAAAAGAGGGTATTATGGTTCGGAAGGTGCCTGTTAAATTTTTATGTATGCCTTACAGAGATCTGTAAGGAATACATTTTATCTTAAGACCAAAATGACCCATTTACTGTATTGCTTGAAAAGTGAGCCACATTCAAGCTTGTAATCTTTATATATAAATACGGACGTATAAAATTTTGTTAACCTCATTTTTCTGTACTTGTTTTTATCAAGAAATCCACAATAGGAGCTGGGAATTCAGCTCCATTGGCAGAGTATTTGCCTACCATTCATGTCGTTCTGGGTTCAGTCTCTAGCACCAGCATAAAAGTGGATATGGTGGCTCATGGCTCTAATCCCAGCAGTTGGGAGGTGGAAGCAGGATTATCTTAGCTATGTAGGAAGTTTGAAGCTACTGTGGACTAGAGCCTGTCTCAAAAATATAAAAAAGAAACTAAATTTATCTTAGAAACCCTAAAGATGTTAAGGAGATAAGAATAAAAAAATTTAAATTTGACTCATGTTAAGCTAAATAATGTCACATTTATTTTGCTTCACATTTTTTCAACACATGCCTTTGTTTGCAAAGCAGCTTGGTTTGGTAGGGGTCCAGGAAACATTTCCCCTGTTTTTTTTTATTTGTTTGTTTTAAATATTTATTTATTTATTTATTTGAGAGAGAGAAAAGGGCAGAGAGAAAGAATGGGTGCGCCAGGGCCTCCAACCACTGCAATGAACTCCAGGATGCACCCCCTTGTGCATCTGGCTTACGTTGGTCCTGGAGAGTCAAACCGGGATCCTTTGGCTTTGCAGGCAAATGCCAAACTGCTAAGCCATCTCTCCAGCCCCCCATTTCTCCTGTTTTAAAGATGAAGCATCTTAAATTACTTTCCTATCACACAGGTCATAAAATTACAAATCCAGGATTAGGTCCCAGGATTTCTAGAAATTTTCTCTTAGTTGTCCATTGATAATAATAAATAATATTAGAGAGTAAAAAGTTTGTGTGGTTACAGCATCATTTGATAAAACATTCCATTCTTAGAGCATCTTTACAGTATGTGCCATAATTGATTGCAAAACATCTTAGTATTGCATTTCAAATATACTTTATCTTTTTAGAACATTTAAAAAATATTTATTAGATATTGTCTCACTAACCAAGTCTAGCCTGGAATTTGCTATGTATGCCAAGTTAATACATGATCTTTTTGCCTCTACCTCCCAAGTGGTAAGATTATAGAAGTGTAACACCTCACCCCAACTTACATATATATATATATATATATTTTATTTATTTGAGAGAAAGAGGCAAAGAGAGGGAAAGAGAGATAGAGGGAGAATGGGTGTGCCAGGGCCTCCAGCCACTGCAAATGAACTCCAGATGCATGTGCCCCTTGTGCATCTGGCTTACATGGGTCCTGGAGAGTCAAACTGCGATCCTTTGGCTTTGCAGGCAAATGCCTTAACCGCTAAGCCATTTCTCCAGCCCCCAACTTTTTTTTTTTATGACAGTGTAACTCAAGATTGACAAATCTGATAATGAAGTGGGAAAATTGGAATTAAAGTCTATTTAATGTTAGGAAATTCAATTCAGACCCCTTTTAACAGCTTCTGAAGTAGAAAAATAGCATTAAGTTATATATTTGAAGTATTTTTTCTAAAGACTTAATCTATATATAAAATTTGTTTCATGATTTTTAAAGAATTCACTCAAGGGCTGGAGAGATGGCTTAGTGGTTAAGGTGTTTGCCTACAAAGCCAAAGGATCCCGGTTTGACCCTCCAGGACCCACGTAAGCCAGATGCACAAGGAGCACATACATCTGGAGTTCATTTACAGTGGCTGGAGGCCCTGTCATGCCCATTCTCTCTCTCTGCTTCTTTCTCTCAAATAAATAAATAAAACATTTTTTAAAAAAGAATTCACTCAAGGTGGTCATTAATTTACTTAGAAACCTAGGAAAAGTCCAGGTTCTCCCTTATACTTTATATTTCAGCCAAAAACTTATTTTTTCATCTAACTCTTAAAGTTGATATTTTTTATTTTTAATTTTTAGACATTTGCGGAGCTTAAGAACATCATGGAGCACATCAAAATGTATCACTGAAGAACATGATGGCTGAAAAAAAATTAAAAATGCTAAAGATTCAGCAATGTGTAGTAGCTAACAAAGTACCTAGAAACAGGCCATATATTTGCAATATATGCTTCAAGCACTTTGAAACACCATCAAAATTAGCTAGGCATTATCTCATTCATACTGGTCAAAAGCCATTTGAATGTGATGTATGTCATAAAAACTTTAGACAATTAGTTCATTTGGAGAGGCATCAATTAACTCATACTCTGCCTTTTAAGTGTACTATTTGTCAGCGCCACTTTAAGAATATGAAGACATTTGTAAAGCACCAACAACTTCACAGTGAAACCTATCAGAATGATGTTAAGCAGGTCAGAAGATTGCTGGAAACCAAGCAAGAAAAACCTGCGCGTGGAGCATATAATACTTTTACGACGGAGGAGAGACGGGCATTACACCCGTGCTCTAAGTCTGATACCACACACAGTACAACAAAGAAAAGAAAGAATAACTATGCATGTACAATCTGTGGGAAGATGTTTCCATCACAATCAAAACTCGAGAGGCATGCACTTACTCACACTGGTCAGAGGCCTTTTAAGTGTGTCCTGTGCAGTAAATCTTTCCGACAGTCAACTCATTTAAAAATCCACCAACTCACACATTCTGAAGAAAGGCCTTTTCAATGTTGTTTTTGTCAGAAAGGATTTAAGATTCAAAGCAAACTTCTGAAGCATAAGCAAATCCATACTAGGAATAAGACTTTTCAGAACCTGTCATTGAAGGTGAAAAGTCCAGAATTGTGCCCCCTGCCTAATAAATTAAATTCAAAGCAGGATGGTTTAGAAGATGGTGATAGGGGTGAATCTGAGAATGATCCACTTGATGTCCACTCTGTTTATATTGTCCCTTTTCAGTGTTCAGAGTGTGAAGAATGTTTTGAGTCAGAGCAGATTCTCAATGGACACAAGTGTTTTCCTGTTAGAGGTGGCAGAATTCCAAGCAGATTCAAAAGAAGCTACAACTATAAAACCATTGTTAAAAAAATCTTGGCTAAACTCAAACGTTCTGGGGGTAAAAAATTAGATAACTTTCGATCACAGAAAAAGACATTTAAAAACAGTTTCTTGAAGAATTGTGAACATCTTACTGATGAGCAGAAGACTGAACACAGTCAGAGAACATGTATGGGTTCTCTTGGCAAACATGGAACCTATAAGACAGTTGGTGTTAAAAAGAAGAAAGCACTGACTTTGCCCTTTTCTTGGCAAAAGCAGTTTCAAAGCCAAAATTTACAAGGCCAAAATGTGCAAAATTTGCAGGGTATCCTGTCAACAGAAAACATGTTAACTGTGGATAGTTCAGTAAAAAATAAAGACTTGTCAGTCTATGGTTCATCAGGTGAAGAATTCTTTAATAACTGTGAAGTGCTTCAGTGTGGCTTTTCAGTTTCAAGACAAAACATACTTGCCAGACATAAGATATGTCCCTGTGATAAATGTGAGAAAGTGTTCCCTTCTGTATCCAAACTACAAAGACATTATTTAATTCATACAGGACAGAGGCCTTTTGGCTGTAATGTTTGCGGAAAATCTTTTAGACAGTCAGCTCACTTAAAAAGACATAAATCAACTCATTCTGGAAAGAGTCCCTATAGATCTTTTTGGCAAGTAGATTTCGAAGATGTGAACAACCTTTTTAGTCATCCAAGTGATGAAGATAACTATAGTGCTTCTCAACAGGGTCAGACTCTTGGTTTCCAAGAATACGAGTGTTCAGAGTCTGATCGAATACCAGGAATGGATGTTAAAGCAGAATCCAAGGATTTCATTCTTAGCACGCATTATAGGAACAGGCCAACTTACCTGTCGAGTGCACTTTTGGAATCAGAGCAGGGCCATCATTGCTACAGCTATTCAGGGCATCATGAGAGAAATGGTGGGCTGCTTTACCAGTGTAGTGTGTGTTGTAAAAGCTTTCGATCTCCATCCAAACTGGAAAGACACTATCTAATTCATGCTGGGCAGAAACCATTTGAATGCTCAGTCTGTGGCAAAACATTCAGACAGGCTCCTCACTGGAAGAGACATCAGCTTACTCACTTTAAAGAACGACCACAAGAAAAAGTGGTCATCTTAGATTCAGTTCTGTAATTGTCAAAGCCACTACCATATGTTTGTGATGTCTGGTGATCTTAAACCATTTGTAATACATTTTCATGTAAATGTTTGCACTGTTCTAGACAGAGTGATTTCATAGACAGTTGCTTGTTTTGAATACTAAGAAGTATGATACAGAAAATTATACAGCATTTAAATAGACTAAATTTGAGAAGGAAAAATGTGGTTAGATGCCACAAAGGAAACATTTTATATTCTCAACATATACTGGGTGTCTGATAAGTTATAAATCCATTGTGTTCTAACAGTCTGGTCTCATTCATTGTGCTGCTCACTGAGACATGTAATCTTTTACATATACATGCCCAAAATGAGGCAGAAATTGTCATTCAGCACCAGTAAATAACCCCATTTTACTTTATATGAAAGCATAATTTTATGCACCTATAGTTCAGTTAATTGCAAAACATTGTTTCAGTAAAAATATAGAATACTTAGGAAAGTAGGAAAATTACAAATTTTCATTTTTTAATTTCAAAGCTATTCTTGGGACTTTTGTGGTAATTTTAATTCCTTTAGGTAAAAGTTTTTCTTTTTCTTTTTTTCTTTTTTTCAGACTACTGTTTTCTTCCTCTTAGGAATGTAAAAGGAAGAAAGAGGCTAGGTTGCACCTGTGTATATTTATGATGAATTTCCATATATACTTGATAGGAATATTTTCCAAGTGCCATAATCTTTTTGATGATATGCTTGCAGTTTTATCTTTTTACAATGATAAAGGCAGTCACTTGTTGGCTTGTTAATGGTTGATAGCATGGACAAGACTTACCTTATTTTCATAAGACTTAAGAAAAAATCTGTGTTCATGCCTTTATCATTGAGTGTTCCTATGATTTAAGCCAATTTTACATATTATCAAATGACAATAGTTATCTAGTTTTAGTTTTTAGTCCTCTACGGCTTTGCCAGATACTAATGCTAGACTATTATTTTGATTTTTATTATGATGTTATTCCCATTAGTAAGGCTATCATCCCTGTACAGAAAGAAGATGCTTATAGAATTAAAAGTATTTTATTTTTTTAAGCAGAATTGTGATTTCGATAATATTTAATCTTAACTACAAGAGATGTGTCTCAATCATAAATGTTGTTCATATTTATAATAGTTTATAAAATCATTGAGAATAACATTTTCTAGCAATAAAAATGCTAACCATAGTGTTTCTAAGGTGAAAAGAGGAACAGGTGAGTATTAATCTTAGCAGACTTAAATATAGTGAAAAGCCCTCTGTTGAGAATAAATGATTAATTACAAATTTTGCATCTTGTTCTAAGAACTCATATTTTATGAAAGTGAGGGTTGGAGGGAAAGGGTTTGGTCTGCTTCTTTTACCACCAGTGAATTTTAAGTAATTTGGGTTTGATATACAAATATCAAGTAAGATGATGTAAATAAAATATCCAAATGATGCACACTTGTGCCTGTTTTCTAAGGAGTGACATTTAGCTAAAGTAGAGGAGAATCACATGGTTTAAAAAAATTGTTTTTTGAGATTTGAGAGATGCTTTTCCATTATAAGTAAGATGTGCTTTACAGAATTTGCTTTGCATAGAACTCTCAAGGATACACCAGTTAGAGAAAAGCAAAGAGTGGCTAGTTCTTATTTTCCAAGAATAAAAACACAAGAATTATTTGTGTAAAGTTAAGGATTTGGGCATTACTCTAAGCTGGCAATACAACTTTATTCAAAGGAAATGTCTGACCTACTCCTTTCCCCACCCACACAGGGACAGTTCTCAATGCTTTGCTAGTATGCCTGTTAGACCTGAGTTGCCTAAGTGATATGATATGACCTGTTTTTCCTTTTCTTTCTTTCATTTTTTTTTCTTTTTTGGTCCATGACGTTTTATGCTGTTTCATATGGAAAGTTGGAATATTGTAAGAATTTTTTTTTCAGAGATGTACTGTAGTGCTATTTGAAGTACCTGTAACAGAATACTTATTTACATTTACTATTATTGCAAGCTCCTTGTGAAAACTTTATAGGAGTAAACATAAAGTATAAATCCATGTTAAGATGTTAAAGGTGGGTTTGCTGCATGCTAAACTGTAGGTACTGTTGGAACAATTATTTTGGTTTTTTTGAAAAAGAAATAAACTTTAAAAATGCATTTTAAAGAGAACTAGAAATTGTTCGGTTGACTGCAGGCTGTAGTATGATTATTTAGTGAAGAAGTTTGCTTAACTGAGCCAATGGAATAATTATTTTGTAGTGCAACAAAGTATATAATTTTAAGATGTGTGTGTGTGTGTTGGTGGTGGGTAAAATTCTTGAACAAAAGAATTGTCAAGCTCATTCTCTTCTGAACTCCCTTGGGTATTTAGTTATGAACTTCATCTTTTTAAAAAATTAATTAATTTATTTATTTATTTATGAGAGAGAATGGGCATACCAGGACCTCCATCCACTGCAAATGAACTCCAGATGCCTGCACCCCCTTTTGTATCTGGCTTACGTGGGTCCTGGAGAACCAAACTGGGATCCTTTGGCTTTGTAGGCAATGCCTTAACTGCTTAGCCATCTCTCCAGCCCTGAACTTCATCTTTAAAATGACTTTATGATGGCTCTCTAGTGTCATAGGATCTACCCACCTAGCATGGTCTCTCACTGATCATTCTTCTTGACTTTCCTTTCCAGACACGTACTAAAGAGACACAGGATCATCTTCTCCAGTTTCTTGTTTCTTGTTTATCCAATATTAATGTCAGACACACAGTATAACAGCTAAGCTGTGTGTGATTCCTCTTTCTTCCATTCACAATTATGAGGGGGAAAAGCACTAAAAATCACTTAGGAAGAAGAAAAGCAGATTTCAATGTGAAACCATTAGAATTAATGACCTTCGTGGATAGAGCAATGTCTTTAAAGTCCAGATACTTTACACGAATTCTTGGTTAGAAATGATACTAGCAATGACTATAGTGCAGAATGGTGCCTACTTCGTAGAAGCTGCAGGGAAAGAGCAGTTATCTCATGACTTCTCCCATTGTGGGTTAGAAGAGCTTAGACTTTTAGGGCTAAGTAAAATTCTATTAGCACCAAGAAAACTAAGGAAACATAATTGGAAGGAAAAGTGGTATAATGGTATTATGTCAGATATATAGCACATATATTCTACATCAACATCTGCGTTGGCAAACTTTTGTTCTTATATTTGAGCTTATATACTTCCTCTGGTAGCTTTTTTTTATTTACACAAGGCACTCCATTCATTTGTTTGAACTACTTTCTGTCCATAACTCTGTTCTTGGTATGTGTGTGTTTGCACATGTATGTGAAGACCAATGTTTATAACTTTGTTCTTGGTGTGTGTGCACGTGTGTGGAGGCCAGTGTTCATAACTTTATTCTTGGTGTGTATGTGCACATGTGTGTGCAGGCCAGAATTCACAACTTTGTTCTTGGTGTGGGAGTGTGTGTGTGCAGGTGCACATGTATGTGGAGGCCAGTGGTCATAACTTTGTTCTTGGTTTGTGTGTGTGCATGTGTGTGCACATGTGTATGGAGGCCAGTGTCCATAACTTTGTTCTTAATGTGTATGTGCACGTGTGTGCAGACCAGTGTTCATAACTTTGTTATTTGTGTGTGTAGGTGTGCATGTGTATGGAGGCCAGTGTTCATAACTTTGTGTGTGTGTGTGTGTGTGTGTGTGTGTGTGTGTGTGTGTGTGTGCAGGTGCATGTGTAGGTCAGTGTTCATAACTTTGATCTTGGTGTGTGGGTGTGTATTTTGGAGCAAATGTGTGTGGAGGCAAGTGGTTAAGATTTAGTGTTCTCATTTGCTTTCCACCTTTTTGTTTGTTTTGAGACATGGTCTCTCATTAACTCTTGAGCTCACCAACTCGACTAGCTATTCACAAGGATTGAATGTTTCAGCCTCCCCAGTGTGGAGATTAAAAGTGCATGCTCCCATGTCTGGCCATTTTATGTGGTAACTGAGGATCCTAATTCAGAGCTTCATGCACAGCAAGCACTCATCTACTGAGCCATCCACCAAACCTGTTCAAAACTCATGCTACCTTTCTTTTACTGTAACAAAATACCTGCAATAGTCACCCCCTCAAAAAAAAAAAAAAAAAAAGTAGCTGTTTATTGTGGCCTGCAGTCCTAGAGGTTTCATTCGGTTCATGGTCAGTTGGGTTGACTTTGAGGTCCGTGAGAGTACATGGCGGGGAAGCATGTACTAGGGCAAACTGCCCATCTTACGGAACTTAGTAAAGGCAGAGAGCAAGAAACGTATGTCTCACAACCCTTCTGATGGCACAACCCCAACCTCCCTCTAGACCTTCCCTCATATTCCTCCCATATTGCATTGCACCAAGGTTAGAACCTAGGCTTTAACACATAGGCCCTTGGGATATTCCAGGTCCAAACTACAGGAACCATTGTCAAGGTTAGTAGTCACTAGTTGTTGGAGCTTTCCTGTATATTGGAGTTTTTAAGAGCATAGATGACAGTATTACACCCCAAAATTTCTGATTTACTTCTAGGTTTGGTCCCAGGAATTTGTTACACAGATTAGCTGTTGCTGTTTTGATACGTTATTTTAGAACCATTGAGATGAACTGTGTACTCCCGGAAATCAAAATGGAATGCATCTTTTTTATGGTTAGGCAGAGGACTTGATACATCATCTGGAAAACATTTGCAGATGTGCATTGAAGATAGAAATTAAGCAATTAAGAACATTTGAAATTGTCTAAAATTTTTGAATTTGTCCTTTTTAATAAAAGGACACCTATAAAATGGAATATAGCCAGTACAATAAGGGCAGCACAGAAATCCCTGAGGCAGGTCAAAAAGTTGTTTCAGGGGGCTAGAGAGATGGCTCAGCAGTTAGGGCACTTGCCCACAAAGCCTAAGGACCCTGGTTCAGTTCCCCAGGACTCATGTAAAACCAGGTGCACAAGGTGGTGCATGTTTCTGGAGTTTCTTCATTGCAGTGGCTAGAGGCCCTGGCATGCCCATTTTCTCTCTCACTTAATAAATTGTTTCAAAAATCCCCCCAAATGTCTTCACATGTTTTATTTGTATGCTCAAATATAATGGTTCAGTGGCTGGGGGTATATTCATGAATGGAAGGAAGAAGTGTGGCCTGTGGAGTTCATCCTGGGGAGCTAATCAGGGAGGGGGAAGAAGAGGGGACCTGGAGGGCATTGGACACTTTGTGGTCTGAGAACTCTCAGTTTCTCTCTAGGTAAGAAATGGTTTGGCAGGGCTTTGGACAGGTTTTGGAGGCTTGTTGGCTGGTGGGGACAGGACAAGCAAAACATCTGGCAGGGTGGAGACATTTGCCCCACTTCCTTCAATACAGAGGCCCCAGCCATGGCCCGTGGGAGGGACTGGAGAGTAGAGAATGCTGGAGTCTGCAGCCAGCCTTAAAGGAAATGGTTCTTAGCTTCCCTGATAGACCAGGATAGTCTGTCCAAATTTGTAGCTTCATTTAGATCCTTTCATTTACTCTGAGAGGGTATGTATGTTTGCCTTTTATTGTGTTGCGATCAAGACCAAACCATCATTCACCTCAGTTTTCTCAACACACAACTGTCTGTTTTGGCCCCTTCTGTCATTATCATCCTATTATCATCATATGAAGTACATATTGTTCCTTCTTAATACCTAGTGTCTAGTTTTCCTTCTCCATTGATTGCTTAAATGCTACCTGAAAAACCACACTCCACATGTTCTCTGTTTCATGTGCTTTTGCCTGCAGGTGACAGAACACCTAAGGATCTTGGATGGCTTACCTCACTTGAAGTCCACCTACTTAGATAAGCCTTTGGGTTGCTGAATCATTTGTGAACACGAGTTGATTCTGCTTCCTTCTATCTCCTTTGAATTTTACAGGGACAAGCTATTTTCCTGGTGGCTTTTGGATACTTTATTTTTAAGCAGTATGTCAGCCTCCTTCACAGTGGGTAGGGTGGGAACAATCTAATGTCCATCAACAGATTAATAAGTTAATGAACTCTGTGTGGTACATATGAAAAGTTGGCTATTATTTTTATTTAGCAATAAAAAGGAACAAATGATTGATTTGTGCAACAACATAGATGCATGTCAAAAATCATTTGCGTGAAAGAAGAAAAAGGCGCATCTGATAATATTTATTTATGTGTTTTCAAGATAGAGTTTTGCTCTCTAGCCCAGGCTGACCTGGAATTCACTATGTAGTCTCAGGGTGACCTTGGTCTCTCGGCAATCCTCCTACCTTTGCCTCTCGAGTGCTGGGATTAAAGGCATGCGCCACCACACATGGCTAACATTTTATTTTTAAAATTTGAATTAGTTTCAATGTATTGGGAGTAAACAGTAATGACATTGGTCTAAGGGGCATCCAACTGAGCCAGCCATCACTCTATAAAACTCAGTTAATAGGCCACACAGGTAGTTATTGAAGCAATTTCATCCTTGTGGTTCCTTTCTGGTCTCTGCTTGTTGGTGACCTTTCTTTTTTTCTTTTTTAAAAAAAATTATTTATTTTTATTTATTAATTTATTAGAGAGAGAGAGAATGGGCACACCAGGGCCTCCAGCCACTGCAAATGAACTCCAGATACATGTGCCTCCTTGGGCATCTGGCTTACATGGGTCCTGGAGAATTGAACCTGGATCCTTAGGCTTCCCAGACAAGCACCTTAACTGCTAAGCTATCTTTCCAGCCCTCTTTTTTCCTTCCTTCCTTTTTTCCTTTTTACTTCTTTGTTTCTCTCTTTTTTTTCTTTCTTTTTCTTTCTTCTTTTTGTTTTTTATTTACTAAAACTTTATCAAAATTTATAAAGTCCCCTCCCACCACTCTCTTTTGGCTTCTTGTTCTCATCCCCCTCTACTGAACCCTCTTTTCTTTTCAACTATTCATTTTTCTATTTTGATGTCCCCTCTTCTCTCCCTCTCCCCCTCCTACACTCCCCCTTCTTTCTCCATCACCCATGATAATATGTTGACAAGCCCAATCTTATGCAGGTCTTGTGCAGGTAAGGACAAATGCTGTAAGGTCATGAGTGACACAGTTTAAACTGACTGTACTGCAAAGCACCACGTTATAAATACGTGTATTGTATGTCAATTGATAACTCCACCTGGCTGTTAGAAGACTTTCAGAGCCTCGAATTCCTGGAGCATGTTTTCTTTCTTTCTTTCTTTCTTTCTTTCTTTCTTTCTTTCTTTCTTTCTTTCTTTCTTTCTTTCTTCTTTTTTTTTTTTTTTTCGAGGTAGGGTCTCGCTCTAGTTCTGGCTGACCTGGCATCACTATGTAGTCTCAGGGTGGCCTCGAACTCATGGTGATCCTCCTACGTCGGCCTCCCAAATGCTGGGATTAAAAGTGTGCGCCACCACACCTGGCTTCCGGAATATGTTTTTTACACTACAACTTTCTTCATGTTGAAAGAAACCCCAAATCCCCATTCTCCCCACTCACTAATCACAAGAAACTCCATGGTCCCTCCTGTGGCCCAAATCCCGAGTGCTGGATGTACCCTCCCAACTCTCCATTAGGGGGCGCCAACGGAGGCGCTCAACGCTTGCGCCTCTCTAGCTCACACGCAAAGCTTGCACCAACTTCCGGTCCCAGTCGTTCTGCTTCCGGGTAGACGCACGGAGGGCGCTGTGAGTTCCGGAAGGGCGGCCGCGCGGGGTTAGTGCCTGGGGGCGGATGGCCCTTGCGTGTTGGTGGTGGTAGGCTTCCCCCGTCGTTTCCGCGGGAGCGGGCCGACCTGCGGCGATGGCGGCGCCCGCGCAGCCCAAGAAGATCGTGGCGCCCACGGTGTCCCAGATCAACGCGGAGTTCGTCACCCAGGTGAGCTCTGGCCGGTGCGCTGCGCGCTAATAGGGCCGGGGACTGGGCGTGGAGAGCGCCTCCCTCGGGGACATTTCCTCGGTCCGTCTTCTTTTACTGAGTCGTCTCCGTGCTGGCCACGAGTTAGGCCCTTGTAGTTGGTCGCAGAAGCCGATGGATTCGAAGAGTTGCAAGAAGGTTTTTGCAGCACGGGACTGGAGTGGTGCTGGCGGTGGAGCAAGCAAGAATGCCTGCCATCACCATCACCCTCCCTGGACCCTTGCTTGCTCCCAGCAGATCCGTCCCTGTTGTCATTTGAGAGCTCATTTTAGAGCCCGTGTGCTGTCCTACATTGTGAGCCAGAGTTGGCTTTTATTCGGAAAATTTAATCCTGTACCCTTTGCAACATTTGCAGTTCTTACTACTTACTTGGAAATTGGTGAGAGTGTAAGTGGTTCAGTGCAGAAGGTTTGAAGTCCTCTGTCCATCGCAGCAGATTTGCTAAGGCAAAAGCCTGGTCGTGTTCTCTCAATCCTCACACGCCTTCATTGTAAATATGTTCCAAATCTGCCTGCTTTTCTACACCTTTGTCACTCTAGCTCAAGCAATTTTTGGTTGATTTATTTGGCCTGTACCCACTCTGACCGGTCCTTCTTCATGTAGTCAGAAATGTAAGTACAGTAGGCTCACATCTGATAACATAACTTCTCTTCCTAAAATTTTTACATACAGTTCTGACTGTCTTTAGGGTCGTGATCAGAGTCCTTCAGAGCAATGAGAGTAATCTAGCCTGTACAGTTCCACTTTCTTTTCTCTCCCTTTCTACTCTGTGCCCAGCCACACTAAGCTACAGTTATTTGAATGTACTGTGGGAGGGTTCATTCTTTTGACATTGTTGCCTGTGCTTGGAATCTTCATTTGCTCATTCTCATCCTTCCCACTACTTTAGAGAGGCTTTTCCTGACATCTTAAAGTACATCAAAGCTCCCATTCCCCATATACCTGCATTTCCTGCCATCTTGACACTCACAAGCTATCGGGAAGAACCAGATATTAACTAGTATAGTTGTAGGACATTTGAGCTAACTAACACCTGAATGCAAATAAAGAACCAATTTTGGGAAGAAAGGGAAATTTTCCTTGCAAGTGCAAATCCTTGCGGTTTAAAGAAAACGGGTGGCTGGAAGGTAAGAAGAGGGGAAATGGGTCAGGTGTGGTGTCCCATGCTTGTAATCCCTACCTCTAGAGGTGGAGACAGGAGGGTTAGGAGTTGAGGCCAGCCTTAGTTATATAGCAAGTTTGAAGCTACATGAGATCCTGTCTCAAACAGCAACAAAATAACAAAGAAGAGGAAGATTAGTATGAGATGAGGACAGAGCATTGTGTGGAGAACCAGATGCTGTACAATTCTGGAGGCTGAGTAAGAAGTCTGTATTTTCTAAATGCAGTGGCTTTTAATTGCAACCTAATGAATAATATTTTTGGTTATTGTTTTTTATTGTTTACTGATTTTTTTAAATAAAATGGTCATATTCTTAGACCTCTCTCTCCCCTCCCCCAGTTCTGCTGAGGGTCTTCTAAGGTGGGGTTATTGATATTCAGTATTCATTGCGGGGACCAAGAGGTCTCAGTCAGTCTTTGTAGTGGGGATGGCGGTGGTGGGGGGGGGCTGGTATCTTAACTTGCTAGTTTTCTATATTTTAAGAGATGTTGGCCGAATTGTAAAAAGTAAAAACCTGTTGCTTCTTGACTATTATATAATCCATCTAAATTTCTGGAGAGATTTTATATATGTATTTCCCAGTGAAGCTTAATCTGCTGAAATATACCAACTCCTGTATTATGTTTAATAATCACCTTATAAAACTACCCATTTAAAAAAAGATTTTGTTTGCTTGTGTATGGATGTATAGTAATTATTTAAAGGTTCATTGCTTTACAAGTCAGTATTCATGAAGATTTTGAGTCTGATGTTTATAGTTTTTCCAGTTGCTTAATATTTGTTAAACTGTTGACCTGAATTTATTTATCATGTGACAGATATTAGACTCTAGTATTAACTGGGCCATACTCTTTCCTTGGGGTTTGACAAGAGAGAGATATACTTTACTGTTTTGAAAATCACAGTGCCTAGTTTAGGTACAAAGTATTTGGATCAGAACCAAGGATGCTAACTGGCCTGCTTGCCTGTATGGTCTGTTTAGAATTCTTTGTCCTTAAGTGGTATTACTACCTTGTTGCGAAACAGCATTTTACCATGTGATTTGTCTTCCTGCTGTTCAGTGGTGTGAATCTGTGACTTACGTGTATGCTGTTACTTTTGCAGTTGGCATGTAAATACTGGGCTCCTCACATCAAGAAAAAATCACCCTTTGATATAAAAGTAAGTAACCTTGACTCACAACATACTTTGTATCTCTAAAGATTGATTTGTGAAAAACTTTAAATAATTTTTTCAAGGAGGAAATACATTTTTTAAAGATTAAAAAAAATTATTTATTTATTTGAGAGAGAGAGAATGGCCTCTAGCTACACCAAGGCCTCTAGCCACTGCAAACAAACTCCAGACACGTGTTCTACCTTGTGCATCTGGCTTTACATAGATACTGGGGAACCAAACCTGGGTCCTTGGCTTTGCAAGCAAGTGCCTTAACTGCTCAGCCATCTCTCCAGCCTAAAATACATGTTTTTGAAAGTACTTTTCACATTTATTTGCAAGGAGAGAGAAAGAGCATGAATGAGAGACTGCCTGTACCAGGGCCTCTTGCTGCTGCAAATTCTAGATACATGTACCATTTTGTGCATCTGGTTTTATGTGGTACTGGGGAATTGAATGCAGTCTGGCAGGCTTGACAAGCAAGTGTCACTAACTGCTGAACCAGCTCCCCAGACCAAAAATACAGTTTTTCAGTATAAAACTAATTACTCATGTTAGGAAATTTAGAATGTATGCAAGTTACACATAAGAAAATAAAAATCATTACGTAGGTATAGCCTATCATTTTGCTTCATTTCCTTTTAAGCTTTTTCAAAATGTTTATGAATATGAGTTAATCATTTTCCTCTTAATGAATTGTTGGATTATTTTAACTTATATTATTATAAATTACCATATAACAAATACTCATAAATATATGGCAGTTTTCATACAAATTCTTTGGCATTTTATTATCTAGGATAGAATCTTCTGTTTTGCAATTGAATTTTAGGTTGGTAAACTGAGGCAAAGGTGTAATAATGGTAAAAGAAGCATGAGTTGTTTTGTGTAGAATAGATGACTAGGGACCAGTAATGTTCTGTGACAGTTTAATTTATAAACAATTTTGAATAAATGAAAGGGAAAATTCCTAAACGTCTGGTTATTTCTTACTGGATTGGATTCTTAAAATGTAACTGTAGGAAACAGATGTGGATGCATTGTATATGTTAGGCAATGAAGTAAGTCCTCTGTATAAAACCAATTGGATGCTTTGTGCACTCTTCATAAAGGGTGCTTAAACATTTATTGCATTTTGTGAGCTTAAATATTTCATCTTAAATGCATTTTTGTTGTGCTGGTAATCTAATTTTATTCATTATGAACATGGTATACATTATTTACTCTTAACTGTCAACCAGATTGTTTCATTTTACTACATGGTATTAGTGTATTTCTGCATTTGTGTTTGTTAGGGTCAGAGGTCCTTAATTTTTCATTAATCACAAAAATATCTAGGTGGTACAACTAGGTTAATTGAGTTTAACCTAATTAGGGTAAGCTTTTTTTGAGATTCAACTCATCTAGATTATTTTACTTTACACTAGATAATTCTAATGCAGCTAAATATGCCTACTAGAATAACTTTGATATTTAGAGATGATTATGCCTGTTATTTCATTTAATTTGAATTTTGATAAAAAGGCCAGTAATAGAAAATTTCCTTTAGTTTGAACAAATTTACCTCATTACCTCTATTTATTATCCTTAAACATTTATTTGATAAATACACTTTGAACAGTTAAAACTATTAATATAAAAAGTATACAATAAAAACTTACCATATTAAAATGCTTTTTTAGTTTTTTTTTTTTTTTTGTTTTTGTTTTTGTTTTTGTTTTTGGAGGTAGGGTTTTGCTCTAGCCCATACGGACCTGGAATTCACTATATAGTCTCAGGGTGACTTTGAACCGATAGCAATCCTCCTACCTCTGCCTTCCAAGTGCTTGGGATTAAAAGCATGCATCATCATGCTTGGCTAAAATGTTTTTTTCAATAGTAGATTTTTTGTGTTTTTGTTTTGTTACAGTAGATGACCTATTTTTTAAAAGATACCTCATCTTGTTTTTTTTTCCTCTAGAAATATTGCAACACTATTTATCTTTATAGTACTTTGCTTTCTGTTATTTCACATTTTGAAAAGTATAATGTGACAGTTAAAAAATTCTTGAAGTGTTATTTTAATAGTAGTATTAGTTGATCTTCCCTAAACAAACTTATTGTGTATTATCTCTATAATTGAAAACTATCATCTATAGTGAAAAATTGTTTTGCATATTAAATATTTTTATATTTTGGTAACAGGTTATTGAAGAAATATATGAGAAGGAGATTGTCAAATCAAGGTAGGGATGAGTTTAATTTTGATATAGTGCAACTATGAGTTGACCAAGTTGGATCTTAACTGAGCTTCTAACTGTGGTGACTTGGATTTTTTTTCCTTTGGTCATTGGGGAGGTAGTGTCTAGAATAACTTATGTGAAGATATTGAATTACTTCTACATATTGTAATTTTTAGATATGCTTTAGATATGTGTGCTTTGTAAATGTTTTTAAAGATAATTGATTCATTGTTTTTATATGAACTAGAAACCTTATGTAATGAACGTGTGTGTGTGTGTGTGTGTGTGTGTGTGTGTGTATGGAGAGAGAGAGAGAGAGAGGGAGAGAGAAATTCTTAACCCTGTAGGCTCAAGGCTGGTCTTGTACTTATGATCTAACTGTATCAGCCTGTGACTTGTGTGGAAATTGGAAATGGAATTGTCAGTTTGAGAAAGATAGAAGTGAAGATACTGGGTGGTGAGATGGTGAATAAAGAAATTGAAGAGATTGAGAACTTCAGTACATAAGCATGCTGTAATTTGAAGTGTGGTTCTGATCTGTTTTTACATCTTACATGTACACCCTTAACTAAGCTGAGTTCTAGAAAGCTTCTCAAAATGTCATGTCCACTTAGCCACCTAACTGACTGTTAAACAAATGCCTTCTCATTGGTCTTCTAGCTTCTTGCTTTTGCATAGTAAAATTATTCATTCTCATGAATTCTGTGACATTGCTTGCTCAGTGAAACTATTTAAGGGATCGGAAATCAGTGGAATAGGGTTTTGACAGTTTAATGGTCTTTGAGGTATTATAACTTTATAATTTATGTACATTTAATTTTCAAAGCTGGAAACTTACCTAGCAGTACTGTCTGGTCTAACTGCTCTATTTTTCATTATTAAAAAATGGCCATTTGAACTTGCCTTTGGAGAGATAACCATAGTGGTAGCATTGTTCATTCATATAAAACCAAAAAGTCAGTGTAACAAGGTGAGATATACATTATTCCCCACAAAATATACTTTTATATTTTAGGCTCCCTATTGAGAATAAAGAGGTATGTGAAATGTGTCTAACTGCCACATTTGACATATGTTTGCATAAGAATTTGATATAGGCTAGTTCCTGGCAGTTGTGATCTGATACAGAAAAATTAATGGGTCATTTAATTTTAAAACAAAAGATTTCAAAGTGCATTGGCATTGAAATCTCTTAAAAGTTTCTATTTCCTGTTTTAAAATGTTGATTTTATATTTTTAGGTTTGCCATCAGAAAAATAATGCTGTTGGAATTTAGGTGAGTTAAAAGGCATTGCTAAGCTTGGCATGGTTGTGCACGTCTTTAATACCAGCACGTGGGAGGCAGAGGTAGGAGGATCGCCAAGCATTCGAGGCCACCCTGAAACTATGTAGTGAATTCCAGGTCAACCTCAGCTAGAGTGAGACCCTACCTCAGAAAACAAAACAAAACAAAAGGCATTGCTTTGCTAAATTAAAGATGACAGTAAGATGGATGCCCCATTGCCAGAATAACATACCTTTTAAGTTGTTTCTCTAATTACAGTAACACGAGTTGAACAAGTTATGTTTTGCTTGGTTTCTCTAGAGATCTGTAGGAAAAAATTTGGGGTGCCTGCTGGTAGAAATTTTTTCTTCCTTCTGGGCTAAAATGTTGTGACTAAGACATAGTTGTTCTAGCCTCTAGCCATTGTAATCTAAATGTTTCTAACAAAAGGAAATTCTACCCCTGAGTGCTTGGAAATGCACTTTAGGCAAGCACTCTACCACTGACCTGTATCTGTAGTCCAGGAATGTACAACTTGTAATTGTAAAGGTATGTTAGAGCATGCTACAACCAGGTTTAGCTAGTGAGCAGAAAATAAAAGCCTCAATAGTACTATTTGTTGAACACCTGTCTCTTTTAAAAAACAATTTATTTGGAAGTAGCAGGGAGAAAAACAGGCACTCTAGGGCCTCTTGTCACTGCAGGCAAACTCCAGAGGCATGTACCACTTTGTACATCTGGCTTTACATGCTACTGGGCTGCAGGCTTTGCAAGCAGGCACCTTTAACTACTGAGCCCTGTCTCCAGCCCAAACACCTATCTTAAGTTAAGCATGGTGGGCGTGGTGGAGCATGTCTTTAATTCCAGCACTTGGGAGACAGAGGTAGGAGGATCACCATGAGTTTGAGGCTACCCTGAGACTATATATTGAATTCCAAGTCAGCCTGCTCTAGAGTGAGACCCTACCTTAAAAAAATCAAAAAATAAAAATAAAAAACATAGTGCTAGACATTTTATATATGTATGTGTGTATATATATATATATATATATTACTCATAGTAATTCTGAAACTAAACATGTTTGCTCAGCTTCTTCCAGTAAGTGGGGAAGATAATAATATTAAGATAAGGCAATTGGGAGAGCTGTGCTCAAGCTCAAAGTTTATCTTCTACTTCTTTATGCCCCTGAGATCTGATCTGCATCAGAGGGAAGACCCTTTGTTGTAAGAATCACTCCCTGTGTACACAGACTGGATCTTCATCAAGAGAGAAATTGAAGTTTATATTATAAATTAGCTAGTACATTTTTAGAATTGTAGCACATGATGATTTGGTTTGATCACAATAAAGCAGGAAGCCATGCTGGACTTCTATAATCCTGCTGTGCCTATGGCCAGTTTCCAAGAAGTTCACGAACAGAGCAGTACACAACAGCAAGAAAGCGTGCCTCAAACAAAGTTGAAGGCAGGGATCAACCCAAAAGTTGTGCTCTGATCTCCACATGTGTACTGTGGCATGCATGCATCTGCACTTATGCACTCACGAATACATGCACACTAAAAATAAAATAACATAAAAATAATAAAAGCTGGCAAGCTAGTTGCATTCTTAGAGCATATATATAAAAAAGATATTCTAGAAGGGTGTGCTACCAGGAAAGAATTCTTAGATAAACTCTGGTAAAGGGGAATTCACACAAAGCAAATTAGATCAAGCAACAGTAAAGAATAAGGAAATAGAATTAGATCCTTCTCTTTGCAAATAATTTCAGATATAATTTAGCTGAGGAAATTATGAAATAGCAAACAAAGGTAAAGGTGAGAAATAAGAAAGTAATATAGAGGCTAGAATGGCAAAGCCTAGTGGGAGAAAGAAAATTCCAGAAGTGTAGTAGACTGTGATTATAAAGAGAACCACTGAAAGATGACAAATGGGCTAGAGAGATTGCTTAGCAGTTAAGGTGCTTGCCTGTGAAGCGTATGGACCCAGGTTGGATTCCCCAGCACCCATGTAAACCAGATGCACATGGTAGTGCATGCATCTGGACTTTCTTTGCAGTGGCTACAGTCCCTGGTGTGCCCATTCTGTCTCTCTCTCTCCCTCCCCCCTGTTGCAAAGAAATAAAAATTAAAGAAAAAGAAAGATGACATAGGTGAAGATTTTTTTTTAATCCAACAGACCAAAAAGTCTTCAATAGAAAGGACAAATAGATTTAGAGCTCTCTGTTGTAGTAATAGAGAATGAGGCACTCTGTATCAT
This sequence comes from Orientallactaga sibirica, assembly GCA_036365145.1. Classification (NCBI taxonomy): domain Eukaryota; kingdom Metazoa; phylum Chordata; class Mammalia; order Rodentia; family Dipodidae; genus Orientallactaga; species Orientallactaga sibirica. Next base: position 35,147,110 of record JAEOAD010000006.1, on the reverse strand, counting down.
ACATAAGAAAACAAATTACCATTCACCTGGAACTGTATACCCAGCTAAACTGCCATGAAGTAGATTTCAGATAGAGTGATTAACACTACCACAGTGTTGATGACAGTAAATCCCAATAGGTTGATAGATGAAAAAGAATTTACACATAAGCATGCAAGGAAGAAATGATGTGAAAATGCACTTTATTATGAAATTGCACATTAGTTTCCTAGGTTGAAAACTAACCAAGAAGGATTCATAAAGGTCAATAGAAATACCATTAAGAGTGAACTCTTGGGCTGGAGAGATGGCTTAGCGGTTAAGGAATCTGCCTCCTAAGCCTAAAGAACACCAGTTCCAATCTCCAGGTCCCACGTTTAGCCAGATGCAGTGACGCAAGGGCACAATGCTGCACTTGACCACAAGGGGGCGCACGCATCTGGATTTCCTTCACAGCAGCTGAGAGGCTGCTGGTGTGCCCATCTCTATCTGTCTTCCTCTCCCTCTCTCTGTCTCTCTCCAAAAAAAAAAAAAAAAAAAAAAAAAAAAAAAAAAAAAAAAAAAAGTGAACTCTTGAGGGCTGGAATTACAAAAACCATAGTATCATGGCAGAATCTAAAACAGCTATGTGTGGGCGCAAATGCTTAAAATCTTAGTATGTGTAAGGATTAAAGCAGAAGGAAGAAGTCCTGCTTTTTTTCCATTAGTGCTTGATGGTCTTTAACAGCCCCGTACAGTAACTGATGTCTTGTGATTTCGACAGTAAGAAATGGCTAAACTATGCTTTAGAAGTCAGAAAAAACTTAAATTTATTAAAGTATTTCCATAAGTCTAAAATAAGAATTTTGGTTTCTAGAGGGGAAACTGATAGTTATCTTGAAAAGTGATTTCTGTTGAATATTTGACAAATTATTTTAAAGCCTCTTTTAATTATCAATTCAAGCAGTTATTTTTCCTGCTAAATTAGTGCTAATGTCTTAGATACATTAGTTTGTGAAGGTGTCTATTATATTATTTTTGTCTACCATTGATATTTGTTGGATATTTTCCTTTTTTTATTTCATGTGAGCCTCAGGTAAGGGAAATATTTAGTGGTACATAATTTTTGCATGTCCATGTATTAGAGTTGCTTTTTTTGTTGCTATGACATACTATCTGACAAGCAACTTAAAGGGGGAGGGTTTATGTTGGCTCACAGCGCGAGGGCACAGTTCATCATGGCAGGGAAACATGCACGCAGGAGCTGCTCTAGCTGTAGCAATAGGAACCTAAGGCAGCTGGTCCCATTGCATCCATAGTCAGAAAGTAGAGAGAGGTGAGTATTGGCTCAGCTCGCTTTCTCTTCCCTTTTTATTCAGTCCATGACCTCATGCCTTGAGGTAGTACTGCCCACATTCAGGATAGCTCTTTCCCCTTCATTTAACCCTCTCTTGAGGTGTATCTTCTTGGTGATTCTAAATTCAATCAAGTAAACTGTTAGAATTGAGCACCACAATCGGTAACCTTTGCTGTGTTCTTACTTTGACGGAACCATTATTCTCCAAAACCACGGTGTGTGTGTGTGTATGTGTGTGTGTGTATATGTATACACTATATACAGGCAGTGCTACTTGCTATAAACTTTATATATACACACATATATATATAGTGTATATACATATGTGTGTGTGTTTATAATTTATAGCAAGTAGCACTGCATAGATGACAGGTAAACATGTGAAAGAATCATAAACTATAAATATACATTTTCAAAATGCTTTCAGAAAGTCATAGATAATTATGTTTTTCAGATGAGTGATACAGTGTCTGATGGTAACTAATGAAATATTTTATGCCTTTTTACTCCTTATAGCCAGTATCTTGAAAATTATCTGTGGATGAATTATTCTCCAGAAGTGTCCAGCAAGGCCTATTTAATGTCTATTTGCTGTATGGTGAACGAGAAGTTCAGAGAAAATGTCCCTGCATGGGAGGTAACTGAATTAAACTAATTCATAGCTTTCATAGTGTGCTCACTTAAACCTGTACAGAGTAGCAGAAACTTCTTGATACCAAGTATACTGTTAGGTCAGTACTTTTTAACTTCTAAGAGAACGAATGCCTATGTGAACTGAAATTTTCTTTAGTGCTGGCTTAACAGAATCATAATCAGAAAATATCCAAAATGTATGTTTTCTTTACCCACTATGAAAATGGTCAGTTAAAAGAGTTTCTTCTCCTCCAATTGTACTTTTTTTAGCCCATGTTAACCTACAATTCACTCTAGTCCAGGCTGGCCTCCAACTCAAGGCAATCCTCCTACCTCAGCCTCTGGAATGCTGTAATTAAAGCTGTATGCTACTTTACCTAGCTCTCCTCCAATCATACTTCTTTAAATGAAGAAAAACACAGATAGTATCATCTACTTTCACAAGTGGTTTCCAATGTGAGAAGGTATTGGAATATTTAAGGTAAAGTTTAGAGTCCTTAAGATAAAAACACAGACTTTTCTCTCAAATACTGAGTGGCTGAAGAGCACATTAGTGCTCACATTAATCTGTGGGTTCCTCAGGCTCAGTGAGAGATCCTAGAGGATTCAGTGATTATGGAAAGGGAGAATGATTTTTTTTTTTGAGCCAGTTACTAAGTTCATCAGTTTGTATGTTATAAAGATCATTTTGGTGATTAGAACTTAAAAGAGGGAAATGGCAATGTAATGATCTCCTGTTTTCCACTTAAGCCTGTACATATTTATAAATACATATTTTCCACAGGTAGGGATTCCAAGACCTTAGTAGACATCTGAAACTTCAGATAGTACTGAAGCCTAGATATACTTTATATTTTCCTATGTTATCTATGATAAATTTCAGTTTATCATAGATAATAAAATTCAGGCTAGTAAAATTAACAACCATGGTAAAATAGAACTGCCATAACAATGCGCTAGACTAACCTTGTCAGCATCACTACTCTTGTGTTTGGGACATCGTTAAATAAATATGGTTACTTGATTATATACACTACCATAAACAGTCTGCTAACTAAGTAGTGAAGAAATAGCTTGTATCATATGGTCAGAACAGCCAAAGGACAACTGAAAATAATTGATGATTTTTGGAGATAGGAATGCAAGGGTTGAGGGCTGGTTTGGAGGGTTATTTGTTTAGGGTTTTGAGTTGAAATTGTTTTTGTAATATGTAGTAGTATATACACAGAATTTCCCAGTAGACAAGGGAATGTAAAGGTCAAGAGCTAGAAGAGACATTTGCATGGAAGATGTATCTGGAAACATTTTCATAAGGTAATGTGGGCTGGGGAAGAAGAATGGACTAGAGCTTTAGTAAGTAATAAAGGGCATAGCAATTCAGTAACAAGGAGCTGAGGGACCCAGAGACGTAGTTCATGGGGAGAGTGCTTGCTAGCTTGTGTGAAGCCCTGGGTTCAATCCTTAGCAGGAAGTAGGGGTGGAGAGGGAGGGAGAGAAGGGAAGAAACAGGAGTTGAGGGCTAATTAGGGTCTATTGGAATTGTCTCCCGTTGGTTTCATGGGAATGGAGTTGGTAGAAGCCTGCTTCAGAGAAATGAGTGGAACCAAGCAGTGCAATCACACATTGCTACACAGTCTGGCAGTGAGAAGAGGCTGGAGAATATTTACATTTGCTTACGGCTTAAGAGTAAAACTCATAGTAAGCAAGTAAAGCTGTCCCAGAGATTAAGGTGTGAAAACTAATTTTTTTTTTTTTTTTTGCAAAAGATGTAGTTTAAATTAAAAGATGTATTTAAATTTGAGGAATAAAAGCACTTTAAAACCTTAATAAGAACATAAGGCTTAAGATATAGGTATAATCTTCAGAAGAAAAAACAAAAAGATTTAAGTTCTTCTTAATGAGCTAAAAGTTTTTGCAAGTCTCTAAGTTCTGTGAGAAACTTGTACTTAACATAATGTCAATAATGTAGTATCTGTTTCACACATGCATAGATCATCTTTTTGTAATTGTTTGATTGTGTTAATCAAGTTTGAAAACCTACCCATGCTTCTTGAAAAAAGAATAGGTGAGAAAGCCAGTTCAGAATGAATCTTTATCTTTAAGAAAGACAGGTGAGTGAGTCAGTTCTAAAAGAAAGAATAGGTGACTGAGACCGGACTTGGAGAAAGAGATGAGTGAGTCAGTTCAGAATAAATCTTTGTTTCTTTTTTACAGACTTTTAAGAAGAAGCCAGACCACTTCCCGTTCTTTTTTAAATGCATTTTGAAAGCGGCCTTAGCAGAAACTGATGGTGAATTTTCACTCCATGAACAGACAGTCCTACTGCTTTTCCTTGATCATTGCTTCAATAGCTTGGTAATCTTACTTTATGTTTTTTGGGGGAATTTCCAAGTTTTTTTACTCTAACCTCAAATTAGAGTCTAACCTAAAGTTGAGTTTTGATGAAATTAACTGAAATCATCTTTTCATGCACAGTAGCAAATAAGGATCTTACTGAAAGCTTGATTTCACCTATTTCTTAGATTATTTGAGACTTGTTCACTTCTTAGTAGTTTGGGATTTGATCTCTCCTTCTTTCTGTCTATGCAAGTTCAAAGGGACACTATGAAAATGAGAGGCAACAAAAACCCTGTAATGTATCCTGTGAACAGTGACAGCTGTAGGTTCCTCACTTGTCAGTCATGTTGCATGGCCAGGCCATGTAATCTGGGGGAGCCCTGTGTGTCCAGTTGACTGATTAAGGCCAATTATGAGTGGTCTTTGCAAATGTCTTGTGTGTGGTACATAGTCATCATAAGATTGCTTCATAAAAAATGAAATACTTTCAGTAATTAATATTTCATTTGCGCTTCCTTATACTGGTTTAAAGACAACTGATTCTCAATTGATAGTACCCTCAGGCCTATGCAGGAAAATTCATGGAGTTCTTTCTTACCCTCAGACTGGATGTGAGTTGATGGAGGCTGTTTCTCTGTGCTGCTTCACTTCTATCTTGTAAAGGCACAGAAAGGGGTTTATGATGTATCCAGTAGATAAGACTATTACCTCATTGACATTTCTAAAACTAAAGAGCCAACAGAAATATAAGTTAATAATTCCTCATCAGATACCGAACAAGCACAAAGTTAAGTAGTAATTGTTCAGTGCTAGTTTTTTTTTCATAGAAAACGTTTTCATTTATTTACATCTTATTTAATTTCTTTTGTCAATGTTTTATAGTTTACATTGTGCTGGTTCTTTACCTCTTTGATTAATTCCTTAATACTTTATTCTTTTTGATTATGTCACAAAGCACTGTATAATTTATAGAACTTTTGTATGTTTAAAAACAATATAAGACTGGGCATGGTGGCGCAAGCCTTTAATCCCAGCACTCGGAAGGCAGAGGTAGGAGGATCGCCAAGGCCACCCTGAGACTACATAGTTAATTCCTGGTCATCCTGGGCCAGAGTGAGACCCTACCTTGAAAAACAAAACAAAAAAAAAAATTCCATTGTTAATACCACAAACAGATTTCTAGTAATGATTTATGAACATTCTGGTTTGTGTCCTTTTGATGTAATATGTTTTTTTGTTTATCTTTTTGGTTTTTCAAGGTAGGGTTTCACTCTAGCCCATGCTGACCTGGAATTCACTATGTAGTCTCAGGGTAGCCTTGAATTCACAGCGATCCTCCTACCTCTGCCTCCTGAGTGCTGGAATTAAAGGTGTACACTCCTAGCCAAACGTAGGTTTTTATATGTCTTATTCAGAATATCTTGAATTTTGATTGACCCTCTCCACAGCCCTTCTTTTACACAATCTCTTCCCCTAGCCTTGCTTAGGCCTTTCCCCTCTCTGTAACCTGTTGATATACTTTCACATGTACAATACCATCCCCTTAAGTCCTTCCCTCTCCTCCCTCCCTTAAAGCCTTTTTCTAGCTTATTGGCCTCTGCTACCAATTTTTGGTTCCAGCTCACACACAAGTCTAAACATTTGTAGCTAGGATCCACATATGAGAGAGAACATGTAACGTTTGGCTTTCTGTGCCTGGGTTACCTCAGTTAGCATAGTCCTTTCCAGATCCATCCATTTCCCTGCAAATTTCATAATTTCATTTTTCTTTACTGCTAAATAGAACTCCATTGTGTAAATGTACCACATCTTTATTATACACTCATCTGTGGAGGGACATCTAGGCTGGCTCCGTTTCGTAGCTGTTGTGAATAGAACAGCAATAAACATGGTTGTGCAAGTATCCCTAAGGTAGAAGAGTCATTAGGATATATACCTAGGAATGCTATTGCTGGAACATATGATAAATCTATTTTTTCTTGTATCTGCATTGGCATTTCTTTCCCAACTTAAGGAAAATTTTCTTCTATGATTTTGTTGAAAACGCCAGCTAAGCCTCTGGATTGAAATTCTTCTCCTTCTACTGTACCCTGAATTCTTATGTTTGATTTTTTTCATAGTGTCCCGGATATCTTGAAATTCCCATTCATACCTTACTATTAGCTTGAATTTCTCTTTGTTAGACTGTAGTAGGTCTGCCACCTGGTCTTCTAGTTTAGATATTCTGTTCTCTCCTTCACCCATTCTACTGGTGAGACTTTCCACAGAGTTTTTTATTTGACTGTGTTCTTCAGAGCTAGGATTTCAGCCTGGTTTTTCTTCAGTATTTCTATTTCCTTACTCATGTCTTGTAATGACCTCCTTATTTCATTAAGCTGGTTTCCTATTTCAGGAGTTTGTTTACTTTAATTTCTTTTTGTTGTTGTTCTTTGATTTCTTTGAGTATAGATAAGATCTTTTTTTTTAATCTTTGTCAGGCATTTCATCTAAAATAGTCTCATTTGTGATCATTTTTGATGGATTTATAATTTTTGGTGGGATTTTATTGTTTTGATTCTTTGTGTTTCTTGTATTATAATGTAGTGACTTTTTCTTTTCTTTTCTTTTTTTTTTTTTGGTTTTGCAATGTAGGGTCTCACTGTGATCCAGGCTGACCTGGAATTAACTATGTAGTCTCAGGGTGGCCTCGAACTCATGGCTATCCTCCTACCTCTGCCTCCTGAGTGCTGGGATTAAAGGCGTGTGCCACCATGCCCGGCTTGTAGTGACTTTTTCATCCTGAATAGTTTTGATGCTTGGGTTTTCCACTAATCTGCAGCCTTCTTAGATGTGGCGATCCAACTTTATATATTTTCAGGGTATGAGTTGAAGGTGCCAAATGTAGCTCTTGTACCCCAGTCCAACCGCAGAAGTAATCGTAGGTGTTGAGTTTGCTTGTTAAACAAGTATTGTAGTGGACTGGTTGGAACAGTTTACTGGCAAATTCTAAACTTCACCTGAGCAATATATATTAAAAAAAAATAATACACACTCAATAAAAACCAGCACAGAGTATATAAGTGTGGGGATTAAAACAAACAGATAGTCTTATTAAGCCAAAATCCCTAAGGGTGTGTGTTGTTCTACACCCTTAATCCTGTCACCCTGGGAGGTAGAGATTTCTGTTCTGAATTGGGTTCCAGGTCAGCCTGGATCTGAATCAGACCCTCCCCCCAATAATGACAGAAGCAAAAGACAAAAGCCCTAGAGATCTAAAAGCATCAAAGGCAACAATATTCAACCCCCAAATACAACTTATTTGAAAATGGTCAGTGCTAGTTTTAATCAACTGAAAACCTTATCTTTTCCAATATGCTGTTACTTCTATTTTGAGTCAGTTATGGCTAAAGTATTTTGTGAACACATAATAAGCTAATACGGAACCGTGGCTCTTAGAGGAAAATACAGGGTTAAATTCCCGCAAGGTTATGGTCACAACTAACTCCCTCTTGTTTTCTTTTCTTTCCCTTTCTTTTCCCTTCCCTTTCTTTCCTCTTTCTATTCTTCCTTTCCTCTCTCCCTTCTTCGATGTTTTCTTTTTTTGGTGCAATTGAATACATAATTTTTTTTTTTTTTTTTCTTAGGCAGGGTTTCCTGATATAGTTTTAGCTGACCTGAACTTGTGATTTTTTTGTGCCTTGGTCTTCTGAGTGCTGTAATCCCATGCTCAGCACATAACCTTGAATTTTGTTTGCTTTTGCTTAAAGACATCTTACTTAATATATATTTTTGATTTATTAACCATAAACTTACTTTCAATAACACTCAGTTTATTCTTTGCTGTAGCTTATCTAACCCGCTCACCCATGCACACAACATTCATCACAGTGTATTATACCCATGAATATTAGCGCCTTGGCTTTGTACTTGGGATCCATTTTAGATAGTAAAATCACCAACCACAACCATAAACAAGTTGGAAAATTGTAGCTCTAAGTATATCGCAAAAGAACACTCGTTGGTAGTATGAGAACAAGGGCTGAAGTAGAGAACTAGCTCAATCTCAGCTAGGAAAGCACTTACCAGGCACCTTGAAGTTCTGCTGCTTTCTGCTCTCTGGGCTCCTGTGTTCTCTGCTGTCTGTAGGTTACTATGTTTCCTGCTGTCTGTGGACTCCTGTGCTTTCTGCTGTCGGTGGGTTACTGAATGTTGGTTTAAAGGTTACAAATACTTTTAAGTTATAATCTGTGAATAATGCAAACTGACTTTTTAAGTATCGAACTTTTAAATAGGAAAATATTACAGTTTAAAAATATAGGTGGCATATTTTTCTACCAGGATTTTAAAAGGTGTACACTACCTGTGTAAAGACTTCAGAAAACAATTCCAGAATGTTTAGAAATTTGTTTTCTTCATGCTTTAAACAGGAAGTAGACTTGATAAGGAGTCAAGTACAGCAGCTTATCTCCCTGCCAATGTGGATGGGCTTACAGCCTGTAAGTATCTGTTTTAGTCTTCTCAGTATATGTAAGTGATAGATGTGGTTTCAAGCTATGTAGCTTTAACATAGATATAAGTGTCAGCCAAAAATCTACATTCTTCCTTCAAAAAATTATTACCCATTAGCGTATTATAAATATAGTTGTATAGTTTTAAAGAATTTCTTGTATATTTTAACATATGGTTAAACTTATTTTAGTATTTGTAAGGTACTGTTTATTGAGCTTGAAGTGAAAAAGGCTTAATTTCAAAAGTATGGTCATTGGGCTGGAGAAAAGGCTTAGTGATTAAGGTGCTTGCCTGCAAAGCTTAACAACCTGAGTTCAGTTCCCCAGTACCCACTTAAAGCCAGATGCACAAAGTGGTACATGCATCAGGAATCCATTTACAACGGTGGGAGGCCCTGATCTTCCCATTCACTATGTCTGTTGCTCTCTGCTTGCAAATTTATTTATTATTTATTTGAGAGAAAGAGGCAAATAGAGAGAGAGTGAATTGGTATGCCAGGGACTCTAGTCACTGCAAACGAACTCCAAATGTATATGCCATCTTGTTTATCTGGCTTTATGTAGGCACTGGGGAATTGAACCTGTGGTCTTTGGCTTTGCAGGCAAGTGCCTTAACTGCTAAGCCATTTCTTTATCCCAAAACTAAATTTTTTATTTCCTTGATTAAAATATATATACAGAAGGTCTAGATCAAGTTTAATATTAACCAGCTCTGTGTTTTCATCAAGTCTTTATTGAATGGTATGTGTTCGTACTCAACATACACTGGAGATAAAGTTAAAGCTATCAAGTTTTTATGTAATGCTTTATTCATATGCCTATATATGGTCTATCTCAGTCTTCTAAAATGCTGGTCTTAGGGCCATGGACCACCACTCTTAGCTATCCTTAGTATTAGTGGTTATTTTTATGTTCAGGGTTTGAGAGTTATACTTTCAAATTTTAGTGATTTTGCTTGTGTTCATGTTTATGTGTTTTCAGAGTTAAATCCTTAATTTTAAAAGTAAAAGAAATTACTGAGTTTGCAATCTTTTTATTAAAAGTATCAGAATTGAATCACTAAAAAATATATAATTATTCATTTCTTATATTTCAAAGTTTGTCTTATTACTTTTAGAAGTTGTCACATTGTTCCATAGTCTGTTCATATGATAGGAAACTAGCTTAATGGTGATCTAATCCTTATCATTGTAAATATTTAAGGTATTGGTGGTTGAATACCACCTTTTTCTTCTAGGCACGATTGGAATTAGAATTAAAAAAGACACCAAAGCTGAGGAAATTCTGGAACTTGATTAAGAAGAATGATGAAAAGATGGACCCAGAAGCAAGAGGACAGTATGTTGGCGAAGCATTGCACATTAGCTTATTGTGCTGACTTGAGGGTCACAGAGAGTAGATGTGCTTTATTGATCCTTAGTGTAGTGCTGAGCCCAACAAATGACTGATAAGTGCTTTTATGTAGACTGTAGTAGAAATATTTTCACAGATATCCAAAAGAGAAGCCACAATACCACCATGTGTTTTTTCTTTTGTCTGTGCCAGTGATAAACATCACTGGTTGTTCTCTCCTTCTATTGTTCATAATCTGTCTCTCATGGGTGGTTCTCAGCTTTATCCATAGTCTTTTCCTTCTTCTCTCTTTCTTTCCCTTCCCTTCGCCTTCTGTCCATCCCTTCTCTTTCCTTTTCTTTTCAGTGATAAAAATTGAACTTAGTACCTTGCACATGTACCTCTGGGCTATATTCTACTCTCACTAACAACTTTACTCTCAGAACTCCTAAGGCTCTTTGACTGGAATATGTCTAGTTGTTTGAAGTAATGGTTCTCAAACCAAACTTAGCTCAGTTGCTATGTGACTTTGGTCAGTTACTTTCCCTCTTAGAACTTGATTGTGGAATGTGAGCAATAAATATGTATTTCATAGGCATTGAATGAAGTGATTCATCAGGTGCTTGCACAGCTCATACTCTGGAAGAGTAAATGCCCAATTGATGTCAGGCAGTTTTATTAATTACCACTGGCATGTGTTTCTCATTATATAATAAAGTTTGTCATTTTAGGTACATTTTAATCCTTCCAACTCCATTGATTTCCAGCAGGTCTAACAGCATCTTTTGTTGTTATTTGACATTTGATAAATGTTTGCTAATGAAATTTGTTAAATTACTAATAAGAAGAAAATTGATTTAAGTAACATTAATTCTTTGCCATTGTAATACTCCAGCTAGTATCTTAAACATAATATAAAGTTGCGCTTCCAAGTTTAAATTAAGTTTTACATATTTAAGGTTAATGCTTCAGTGGAAGTGAAATTTTGAAATGTTCTATGCAGGTTTGACTCTTGAATTATAACTGAAAACTTACTTATAGTAACAGAAGATGCTGGCTTAGCTAACTCATTAGGCCAGTAATGGGGCCCTTCCCTTCTTCATGTCAGACTGTGTTTACAAAGGTAAAATTACGAGTTCAAATTCTGGTCCCAATATCAGAGAGAAGTAGAACATTTGGACAGTATAAGAAAGGCTTTTCAACATTCATAATTTGCTTTATAATAACTTTCTCAAAAATAATTTTGTTGCTATTGCTTGGTTTTAGAGCCTACCAGGAAAGAAGATTTCTTTCACAACTCATCCAGAAGTTTATTTCTGTTCTGAAATCCATCCCACTTTCTGGTAATTCTCTTCTTTTTCAACTCATTTGTAAGTTTATGTAGCTGTCCCTCAGGAACTTACTTATCTTTAGTCTAAGTATTGCTCTCAGAATGGCTTTCAGTTGTAATTTTAGGTTGTCCTTTCCATTTCCTGTATTTTGCCAGTGTTTACCCTTGGGTCTGTCTGGAAGGGTTATTGAGGCCGAGGTATGCTAACTGAGATACTCAGTTTGTAAATACTTTGTATTTACCTACCGTATCCAGGTTCTGTATAAGGTGTTTGGTATTACATTGAAGGTGACAAATTGCAGACCTCATTTTCTTGTTTACTATACAGTACTGAATAGTGATTTCAGGTAATGTATGGTTTGGGGAAAGGACAAGAACTATGTTTCAGATAATGAGGTATAAGACAAAATGGGTCAATGGGGCATTTTCATCCTACTTTGTTTTTTTTCATTTCCCTCCTGCAGTGCTCTTCCCTGTTCCCCTTGCCTTCTCATTTCTCCTTATGGATCTGTATAAGGTGTTTATTAATTTTGATAGGTCATATGTACTTAGGAATTTGTCCATTTCTGTTAGATTTTCCAATTATTTGGAATAAAAAAATTCACAGTGTTCCCTAATACTTCTGTGGCATCACTGGGACCAGTTGCAATGTCTTATTTTTCACCTATAATTTTATTAATTTTACTCATCTCTCACTTTCTTTTGGTGAATTTGGCTACAGGTTTGTCAGCCTTGCTTATTTTTTTTTAAAGAACTAAGTCACTTTTTTTCTTTTTATTCCATGTCCTGCCCTTTGAGTCTCCATTTTATTAATTTCTGCCCAAATTTTTTATTATTTCTTGCCATCTTCTGAGTTCGGGTTTGGCTTGTTCATATATTTGTGTATATAAATGCACTCAGCTAGTCATCATCTTTTAAATGGTGAGTTGAGACCATTTGTATTAAGGTTATTATATTTTTATTTTTTTTTGAGGCCAGGTCTCACTCTATAGCCCAGGCTGACCTGGAACTAACTCTGTAGTCCCAGGTTGGTCTTGAACTCAGAGTGATCCTCCTACCTCTGCCTCCTCAATGCTGGGATTAAAGGCGTGCAACACTACGCACAACATATTAAGATTATTTTTGAGGCGGTTCTGCTCATTTCTGTGGTTTTCTTGGTTGCATTATGATTAGTTCTTTCTTCCTTTGTATTCATAGTAGGGTTTCACTGGTTGACTGTCTTGGAAATGATAAATTTCTTCCTAGCACTTCTATTCCTCTTGTGAAATTTCATTCTTTCCTGTTCCTTCATAAACAAGACTATCTTTCTTTGAGGGTGATATTGTTGATGTATTTTCTACAGTGGCTGTTTTGGTTGTTGTGAATTGTATTTGAACTTGTCTTGAAATGTTCTTATTTCTCCAACAATTTTAAAAGAGTGCTTACTTAGGCATAGAAGTCTTTGTTGGCAATTATTTACTTAAAGGGCTTGCAATCTGTTATTCTATACTTTCCAGGCTGTTCAGTTTTTGGTGAGATATTTCTTGCTGTTCTGACAATTCTGCCTTTGTATGTGACTTAGCATTTTCCCCACTATATATTTAATTTGTATGGTTCTTCCTGGTAAGTTGTCTTTACTGGGACTTATGACCCCCTCCACTTTTTAGGAGAGAAACCAACTACAATGAAAGATGTAATGACAATAGTTCCAGTGTTAACCTGCAGAAAACATTTGTGTATTTCATTTGTGTGCCTGATTAGGGTAATAGTTGAGAAAAATGCAGTTTATAGTTTAGAGCTAAAAATATTAATAATTAAGCAAATAAAGGGGAAGCAAGAGGTAACAGAATGAAAGGAATGTGTGTGGATTAGAGATTTGAATAAGAATACAAAAAACAGGGCTGGAGGGGTGGCTTAGCAGTTAAGGAGCTTGCCTGCTGAGCCAGAGGACCCAGGTTCGATTTCTCAGTACCACATAAAGCCAGATACACAAGGTGGCGCATGCCTCTGGAGTTCGTATGCAGTGACTGAAGGCCCTGGCACACCCATTCTCTCTATCTGCCTCTCCCTGCCAAATAAATAAATATTTTTTAAAGAAGAAAATTTGTTGGGTAGGTACAGCAAGGATAATCATAAAAATCTCAGGGCAAGATTCACAATAGAATAAGACTAGTAAATAGTTGAAGTACAAGAATGTAATTTTGAAAAAGCAAAGTAGGGGCTGGAGAGATAGGCCTGTGGTTAAGGTGCTTGCCTACAAAGCCTAAGGTCCCAGGTTCAGTTCTCCAGTACTCACATAGAGCTAGATGCACAAGATGACACATGGATCTGCAGTTTGTTTACATTGTCTAGAGGCCCTGGCACACCCAGATTCATATCCTCCAGCTCTCTCCTTCTCCTTCTGTCTGTCTCTTTTTCTCTCACAAAATAGATAAATAATATTTTTTAAAAGGTAAAGAATAAAAATAGAAATAAAATGAAATAGGAATACTGTAACATCAGGCTGTATTTCTTCCTAGTTGGAATGAATGTAGTTTCTTCTACCCCTTTGGTTGGAAGATGGTTTGAATGGCTGGGAAACAGAAAGCTCTTTTTTTTTTTTTTTTTTTTTTTGTTTTATGCCTATGAGACAAACCAAGAGAGTTATTTAATGTATAAGTGATTACAAGTGATAAACATTCTAAAAAGAACAGAGAAAAAAGGCAAAAAATTGAGAAATAGTAGCTAATAATTTTCTAATTGAAAATGCATTGAACCCTGCAATAGATTAATATATTATGCAGTACATTTTTCTTTTTAAATATTTTAAGTTAAAGATGACTGTGAATACATTGTCATTATCTCTATCAAGAAGTGGTACTTATTTCCTCTCATATGTCTAGGATGGCCTTTTGACCATTTGGAATATGGTAGAAATGATGCTGTCACTTAAGTTTGACACTAATTCTATCAAGTGCTGCTCCCAGCACATGAAGCTAATTTTTAAAGAGCAATGGGGCTTGTGTTTTCATTTTATAAGGTATAAAAAGAACACCTCCATATCAGTTGTTATAAAGCAAATCTTAGTAAGATGATCTAAGATGTTAGGACTTGTCAGAAGGGGAAGACACTGCAGTAGGTCTGAAAAACAAACAATAACAGTAAATGGAGCAAGGCTTCTAGATGGGATGCAGCTCTTGTCTGTGAGAGCACAGAGCCTGTGTACCAAGCTTTGTATCCTAATTTTTATTAGGCCATTGCCAATGATATTTTTTTAAGCTGTAAATAAATGTTAAAAAAAATATAGAGCCAGGTGTGGTGGCGCACACCTTTAATCCCAGCACTTGGGAGGCAGAGGTAGGAGGATCACTGTGAGTTCGAGGCCACCCTGAGACTACATAGTGAATTCCAGGTCAGCCTGAGCTAAAGTGAGACTCTATCTTGAAAAAACCAAAAAAAAAAAATTATATATATATATATATATATATATATATATAGAGAGAGAGAGAGAGAGAGAGAGAGAGGGAGGGAGTTATTTTCTTGGTTCAGGGCACAAAAACGTATTTTTTTGGCACTTGCAAGAATGAGAAACAGTAACCAAATGTTATCTTTAAAGAATCAAGCTCCTTCAAATTCATTAGCTTATTCATTTGTGGTCTGGGCATCCTAGGTAAGGGGATTATTAGATGGGTTAATTGGTTAGGGGCTTTTATTTGTTTCTGAGACTAAATCTCACTGCATAGCTTAGGTGCCCTGGAACTTGCCATTTAGGCTAGTTTGGCTTTGAACTTGTGTACCTCTTGCTTCAGTCCCTTAAGCTGAGATTACTGGTATAAGTTATCTGGCTAAATTCTTCAGTTTGAACAGCTGTGTGGCCTAGAATAAAGTCAGGAAACAGGATCCTGTTCTTTCAGGTTGTTTTCTCTGTTCCTCATTTAGAGAATGACTACAGTAAATGTTTAAGGTCTTTTCCAGCTATTAACTTCTATTATTTCAGGATCTGAATTAGAGGTTTTTGTTAGCTAGAAAAGTCCACTGTTCCATATATTAGGAAGAAACTCTCATATCTTGTTCTTTGCCCAACACCTTCCTATATACTACAACTTAGTAAAGGGGTTTTAAGCATTTGTGGAATTCCTCTCACAGGTCTGACACTGGCTTTAGTAGGTACATTAGTGAGAATCTTAGCAAGGCAACAGATAAAAAGTATCTCACTTTCATTTCAAATAATCTTGGCAAAACAATTTTAGCTGGTAAGTGGTCGATCGTTTCCTGACATTAGAAAAAAAAAAATCTAATCAATATTACACTCTGGAAGAATTTTATTTCATAAGGCAATAATTGTTTTAAAATAGAAATGATTTTTTAAGGCTGGCGTTGGCGACACACCTTTAATCCCAGCACTCAGTAGGTCCAGGTAGGAGAATCACTGTGAGTTTGTGGCCAGCTTGAGACTACATGGTAAATTCCAGGTTAGCCTGGACTAGAGCGAGACCCTAACTCAACCCCCCCTCCCAAAATGGTTTTTAAAATAGTACATTATATTTGTGAATAATATTGTTATTTTAAAAATGGTGTATTGCTTTATATATCATTTCTATTCTACGGTGAAAAGTAATACATGTTACTTCAAAGATAATCTCATAAGCCTCCTTCAATTACAAGAAGTCATACGCACAGTGGCAAAAATAGTTTTTACTTGAGCTGGGCATGTTGGTGCACCCCTTTAATCCCAGCAAGTCTGGAGGCTGAGGTAGGTGGACCACTATGAGTTTGAGGCCAGCCTGGAACTACAGAGAGAGTTCCTGTCAGCCTGAGCTAGAATGAGGCCCTCCCTCGAAAACAATATATATATATTTACTTAGGTATTTGAGAGAATTTTTAGAAGTTGAATGTATAATAATAATGAGAAAACCAGAAAAAACCTTTTGGGGAGCCCAGCATCCTATTACTCAAGATAGGAAGTAGAGAGAGAAGAATTTCCCAGAAGCTCATAGCTTGTGCAGCAGTGAACAGAAAACAACAGAGCAGTGAGAGTGACAGAGGCCCTGCCTCACACAGAGACAGTGACAGACAGAGGGGCCTGCCTGACAGAGACAGCCCCTGCCTCACACAGACACAGTGAGACACAGACCGAGGCCCTGCCTCACACAGACACAGTGACCAGGCCCTGCCTCACATAGACACAGTGACCGAGGCCCTGCCTCACACAGAGACAGTGACAGAGGCCCTGCCTCACACAGCCTCACCCTGCCTCACACAGAGACAGTGACAGAGGCCCTGCCTCACACAGACACACTGACGGAGGCCCTGCCTCACACAGACACAGTGACCGAGGCCCTGCCTCACACAGACACAGTGACCGGCCCCTGCCTCACACAGAGACAGTGAGACAGTGACCCTGCCTCACACAGACCTGCCCTGCCTCACACAGACACAGTGACCGAGGCCCTGACAGAGTGACCCCTGCCTCACACAGACAGTGACCGAGGCCCTGCCTCACACAGAGACAGTGACCGAGGCCCTGCCTCAGACACAGTGACCGCCCTGCCTCACACAGAGACAGTGACCCGAGGCCCTGCCTCACCCTGCCTCACACAGACACAGTGACAGAGGCCCTGACCAGTGACAGAGGCCCTGGCCCCTGCCTCACACAGAGACAGTGACACAGAGACAGTGACCGGAGGCCCTGCCTCACACAGACCGAGGCCCTGCCTCAGTGACCGAGGCCCTGCCTCACACAGAGACAGTGACCGAGGCCCTGCCTCACACAGAGACAGTGACCGAGGCCCTGCCTCACACAGACACACAGAGACAGTGACAGTGACCGAGCCCCACAGACACAGTGACCTCACACAGAGACACAGTGACCGAGGCCCCTCACACAGAGACAGTGCCCCTCACACAGAGGCCCTGCCTCACAGTGACCGAGGCCCTGCCTCACACAGAGACAGTGACCGAGGCCCTGCCCCTCACACAGAGTGCCCCCTGCCTCACACAGAGACAGTGACCGAGGCCCTGCCTCACACAGAGACAGTGACCGAGGCCCTGCCTCACACAGAGTGACAGGCCCTGCCTCACACAGACCGTGACCGAGGCCCTGCCTGACAGTGCCTCACACAGAGGCCCTGCCTCACACAGAGACAGTGACCGAGGCCCTGCCTCACACAGACACAGTGACAGACACAGAGACAGTGACAGGCCCCCCTGCCTCACACAGAGACAGTGACCGAGGCCCCTGCCTCACACAGACACAGTGACCCTGAGGCCCTGCCTCACACACAGACACAGTGACAGTGACACAGACAGGCCCTGCCTCACACAGACACAGTGACCGAGGCCCTGCCTCACACAGAGACACAGTGACCCTGCCTCACACAGAGACAGTGACAGGCCCTGAGGCCCTGCCCTCACACAGACACAGTGACCGAGGCCCTGCCTCACACAGACACAGTGACCGAGGCCCTGCCTCACACAGACACAGTGACCGAGGCCCTGCCTCACACAGAGTGACAGTGACCAGAGGCCCTGCCTCACACAGAGACAGTGACCCCTGCCTCACACAGGCCCTGCCTCACACAGACACCCAGTGACCCTGCCCTGCCTCACACAGACCGAGGCCCTGCCAGTCACAGTGACCGAGGCCCTGCCTCACACAGACACAGTGACCGAGGCCCTGCCTCACACAGACACAGTGACCGAGGCCCTGCCTCACACAGACACAGTGACCGAGGCCCTGCCTCACACAGACACAGTGACCAGACACAGTGACCGAGGCCCTGCCTCACACAGACACAGTGACCGTGACTGCCCCTGCCTCACACAGACACAGTGACACGGAGGCCCTGCCTCACACACAGACAGTGACAGTGACCTGCCTCACACAGACAGTGACCAGAGGCCCTGCCTCACACAGAGACAGTGACAGTGACCAGAGGCCCTGCCTCACACAGAGACAGTGACACAGTGACCCCTGCCTCACACAGACCGAGGCCCTGCCTGACCGAGGCCCTGCCTCACACAGACACAGTGACCGAGGCCCTGCCTCACACAGAGACAGTGACCGAGGCCCTGCCTCACACAGAGACAGTGACCGAGGCCCTGCCTCACACAGACACAGTGACCGAGGCCCTGCCTCACACAGAGACAGTGACCGAGGCCCTGCCTCACACAGACACAGTGACCGAGGCCCTGCCTCACACAGACACAGTGACCGAGGCCCTGCCTCACACAGACACAGTGACCGAGGCCCTGCCTCACACAGAGACAGTGACCGAGGCCCTGCCTCACACAGACACAGTGACCGAGGCCCTGCCTCACACAGAGACAGTGACCGAGGCCCTGCCTCACACAGAGACAGTGACCGAGGCCCTGCCTCACACAGAGACAGTGACCGAGGCCCTGCCTCACACAGAGACAGTGACCGAGGCCCTGCCTCACACAGAGGCCCTGCCTCACACAGTGACAGTGACCGCCCTGCCTCACACAGACACAGTGACCTCACAGGCCCTGCCTCACAGAGACAGTGACCAGGCCCTGCCTCACACAGACAGTGACCGAGTGACTCACACAGAGACCCCTGCCTCACACAGACACAGTGACCGAGGCCCTGCCTCACACAGACACAGTGACCGAGGCCCTGCCTCACACAGACACAGTGACCGAGGCCCTGCCTCACACAGACACAGTGACCGAGGCCCTGCCTCACACAGACACAGTGACCGAGGCCCTGCCTCACACAGACACAGTGACCGAGGCCCTGCCTCACACAGAGACAGTGACCGAGGCCCTGCACACAGACAGTGACCGAGGCCCCTCACACAGACAGTGCCTCCTCACACACACAGACACAGTGACACAGAGGCCCCCTGCCTCACACAGACACAGTGACCGAGGCCCTGCCTCACACAGACACAGTGACCGAGGCCCCCTGCCTCACACAGACACAGTGACCGAGGCCCTGCCTCACACAGACACAGTGACCCTGCCTCACACAGAGGCCCCCTGCCTCACACAGACACAGTGACCGAGGCCCTGCCTCACACAGGCCCAGTGACCGAGGCCCTGCCCGAGGCCCTGCCTCACACAGACACAGTGACCCTGCCTCACACAGAGGCCCCCTGCCTCACACAGACACAGTGACCGCCTCACACAGGCCCCCTGCCTCACACAGACAGACAGTGACCCGAGGCCCTGCCTCACACAGACCGGAGGCCCTGCCTCACACAGAGACAGTGACCGAGGCCCTGCCTCACACAGAGACAGTGACCGAGGCCCTGCCTCACACAGAGACAGTGACCGAGGCCCTGCCTCACACAGACACAGTGACCGAGGCCCTGCCTCACACAGACACAGTGACCGAGGCCCTGCCTCACACAGAGACAGTGACCGAGGCCCCCTGCCACAGACACAGTGACACACAGACACACAGACACAGTGACCGAGGCCCTGCCTCACCTGCCTCACACAGTGACCGAGGCCCTGCCTCACACAGCCCTGCCTCACAGTGACCGAGGCCCTGCCTCACACAGAGACAGTGACAGTGACACAGAGGGCCCTGCCTCACACAGACAGTGACCGAGGCCCTGCCTCACACAGAGACAGTGACCGAGGCCCTGCCTCACACAGAGACAGTGACAGAGGCCCTGCCTCACACAGACACAGTGACCGAGGCCCTGCCTCACACAGAGACAGTGACCGAGGCCCTGCCTCACACAGAGACAGTGACCGAGGCCCTGCCTCACACAGACAGTGACCACCACAGAGACTGAGGCCCTGCCTCACACAGAGACCCTCCCTGCACACAGAGACAGTGACCGAGGCCCTGCCTCACACAGAGACAGTGACCGAGGCCCTGCCTCACACAGACAGACACAGTGACCGAGGCCCTGCCTCACACAGACACAGTGACCGAGGCCCTGCCTCACACAGACACAGTGACCCCTGAGGCCCTGCCTCACACAGACACAGTGACCGAGGCCCTGCCTCACACACAGACACAGTGACCGAGGCCCTGCCTCACAGTGACCTGCCTCACACAGAGACAGTGACCGAGGCCCTGCCTCACACAGACACAGTGACCGAGGCCCTGCCTCACACAGACAGTGACCGAGGCCCTGCCTCACACAGAGTGCCCCTGCCTCACAGAGACAGTGACAGGCCCTGCCTGACAGTGACCGAGGCCCTGCCTCACACAGAGACACAGTGCCTCACACAGAGACAGTGACGAGGCCCTGCCTCACACAGCCTCACACCTCAGAGACACAGGCCCTGCCTCACACAGACAGTGAGAGACAGTGACCCCCTGCCTCACACAGACACAGACCGAGGCCCCTCACACAGAGACACAGTGCCTGCCTCACACAGCAGTGACCGAGGCCCTGCCTCACACAGACACAGTGACCGAGGCCCTGCCTCACACAGAGACAGTGACCGAGGCCCTGCCTCACACAGACACAGTGACCGAGGCCCTGCCTCACACAGAGACAGACACCTGTGACCGAGGCCCTGCCTCACACAGACAGTGACCGAGGCCCTGCCTCACACAGACAGTGACCGACCCTCACACAGAGGCCCTGCCTCACACAGACACAGTGACCGAGGCCCTGACACAGTGACAGTGACGAGGCCCTGCCTCACACAGAGGCCCTGCCTCACACAGTGACCGAGGCCCTGCCTCACACAGAGACAGTGACCGAGGCCCACAGTGCCTCACACAGAGACAGTGACCGGGCCCTGCCTCACACAGACACAGTGACCCTGGCCCTGCCTCACACAGACACAGTGACCGAGGCCCTGCCTCACACAGACACAGTGACCGACACCCTGGACCCCCTGCCTGCCTCACCCTGCCTCACACAGACACAGTGACCGAGGCCCTGCCTCACACAGAGGCCCCCTGCCTCACACAGACACAGTGACCGAGGCCCTGCCTCACACAGACACAGTGACCGAGGCCCTGCCTCACACAGACACAGTGACCGAGGCCCTGACACAGAGACAGTGACCCCCTGCCTCACACAGACACAGTGACCGAGGCCCTGCCTCACACCTGCCTCACACAGACAGTGACGGAGGCCCTGCCTCACACAGGCCCCTGCCTCACACAGACACAGTGACCGAGGCCCTGCCTCCACAGACACAGTGACCGAGGCCCTGCCTCACACAGACACAGTGACCAGAGACAGTGAGGCCTCACACAGAGACAGTGACCAGTGACGGGAGGCCCTGCCTCACAGGACACAGTGACCCTGCCTCACACAGACACAGTGACCGAGACACACCCTGCCTCACACAGAGACAGTGACCGAGGCCCTGCCTCACACTGCAGTGACCACCCTGCCTCACACAGAGGTGACCCCTGCCTCACACAGACACAGTGACCGAGGCCCTGCCTCACACAGACAGTGAGTGACCAGTGACCGACACAGAGCCCCCTGCCTCACACAGACACAGTGACCGAGGCCCTGCCTCACAGTGACCGAGGCCCTGCCTCACACAGAGACAGTGACCGAGGCCCTGCCTCACACAGACACAGTGACCGAGGCCCTGCCTCACACAGACACAGTGACCGAGGCCCTGCCTCACACAGACACAGTGACCGAGGCCCTGCCTCACACAGACACAGTGATTACAGGGACAGTGAGGCCCTGCCTCACACAGACACAGTGACCCTGCCTCACACAGACAGTGACCGAGGCCCTGCCTCACACAGAGACGAGGCCCTGCCTCACACAGGCCCTGCCTCACACAGACACAGTGACCGAGGCCCTGCCTCACACAGAGACAGTGACAGTGAGGCCCTCACACAGACAGACAGTGACCGAGGCCCTGCCTCACAGAGACAGTGACAGTGACACAGAGGCCCCCTGCCTCACACAGAGACAGTGACCGAGGCCCTGCCTCACACACACAGACACAGGCCCTGACACAGACGTGACCGAGGGCCCTGCCTCACACAGAGACAGTGACCCTGAGGCCCCCTGCCTCACACAGACACAGTGACCGAGGCCCTGCCTCACACAGACACAGTGAGGCCCTGCCTCACACAGACACAGTGACCGAGGCCCTGCCCTGCCCCTGCACACAGAGACAGTGACCGAGGCCCTGACACAGAGGCCCCCTGCCTCACACAGAGACAGTGACCCCTGCCTCACACAGACACAGTGACCCCTGCCTCACACAGAGACAGTGACCGAGGCCCTGCAGTGACCGAGGCCCTGCCTCACACAGAGACAGTGACACAGAGACAGTGACCGGGCCCTGCCTCACACAGACCAGTGACCAGTGAGGCCCTGCCTCACACAGAGACAGTGACCGAGGCCCTGCCTCACACAGAGACAGTGACCGAGGCCCTGCCTCACACAGACACAGCCTCACACAGAGACAGTGACCGAGGCCCTGCCTCACACAGACCTGACCGAGGCCCTGCCTCACACAGAGACAGTGACCGAGGCCCTGCCTCACACAGACACAGTGACCGAGGCCCTGCCTCACACAGACACAGTGAGGGCCCTGCCTCACACAGACACAGTGACCGAGGCCCTGCCTCACACAGACACAGTGACCGAGGCCCTGACTCACACAGAGGCCCTGCCTCACACAGACACAGTGACCGAGGCCCTGCCTCACACAGACACAGTGACCGAGGCCCTGCCTCACACAGAGACAGTGACCGAGGCCCTGCCTCACACAGACAGTGACACAGACACAGTGACCGAGGCCCTGCCTCACACAGACACACCGACCGACACAGTGACCGAGGCCCTGCCTCACACAGACACAGTGACCGACACAGGTGACTGCCTCACACAGACACAGTGACCGAGGCCCTGCCTCACAGAGACACAGTGACCTGCCTCACACAGACACAGTGACCCTGAGGCCCCCTGCCTCACACAGACACAGTGACCGAGGCCCTGCCTCACACAGACACAGTGACCGAGGCCCTGCCTCACACAGACAGTGACCCCTGCCTCACACAGACCAGTGACGGAGGCCCTGCCACACAGACACAGTGACCGAGACACAGAGACAGTGACCGAGGCCCTGCCTCACACAGACACCCAGGCCCTGACAGAGGCCCTGCCTCACACACAGACCAGTGACCCCCTGCCTCACACAGACACAGACACAGTGACCGAGGCCCTGCCTCACACAGACACAGTGACCCCTGCCTCACACAGACACAGTGACCGAGGCCCTGCCTCACACAGACACAGTGACCGAGGCCCTGCCTCACACAGACACAGTGACCGAGGCCCTGCCTCACACAGGCCCTGCCTCTCACACAGACACAGTGACACAGACAGGCCCTGCCTCACACAGACCGAGGCCCTGCCTCACACAGAGGCCCTGCCTCCTCACACACAGTGAGACCCTGCCTCACAGACAGTGACCGAGGCCCCCTGCCTCACACAGAGACAGTGACCGACAGACACAGTGACCGAGGCCCTGCCTCCTCACACAGACACAGGCCCTGACCACAGTGAGGCCCTGCCTCACACAGACACAGTGACCGAGGCCCTGCCTCACACAGACACAGTGACCGCCCTGCCTCACACAGACACAGTGACCGAGGCCCTGCCTCACACAGACACAGTGACCGAGGCCCTGCCTCACAGAGACAGTGACCGAGGCAGTGACCTGCCTCACAGGCCCCTGCCTCACACAGACACAGTGACCGAGGCCCTGCCTCACACAGACACAGTGACCGCCTCAGGCCCCTGCCTCACACAGACAGTGACCCCTCCTCACACAGACACAGTGACCGAGGCCCTGCCTCACACAGAGACAGTGACCGAGGCCCTGCCTCACACAGACACAGTGACCGAGGCCCTGCCTCACACAGAGACAGTGACCGAGGCCCTGCCTCACACAGACACAGTGAGGGCCCTGCCTCACACAGACACAGTGACCCTGCCTCACAGTGCCTCACACAGAGGTGACCGAGGCCCTCACACAGACACAGTGACACACCCTGCCTCACACAGACAGTGACCCCTGCCTCACACAGACACAGGAGGCCCTGCCTCACACCTGCCTCACACAGACACAGTGACCCTGAGGCCCTGCCTCACACAGAGACAGTGACCGAGGCCCTGCCTCAGACCCTGCCTCACAGTGACCGAGGCCCTGCCTCACACAGACACAGACACAGTGACAGTGACCGGCCCTGCCTCACAGGCCCAGTGCCTCCCTGCCTCACACAGAGACACAGTGACCGAGGCCCTGCCTCACACAGACACAGTGACCGAGGCCCTGCCTCACACAGACACAGTGCCTCACAGGAGGCCCTGCCTCACACAGACACAGTGACCGAGGCCCTGCCTCACACAGACACCGAGACAGTGACCGAGGCCCTGCCTCACACAGACACAGTGACCGAGGCCCTGACACAGAGGCCCCTCACACAGAGACAGTGACCTCACACACAGACACAGTGACCGAGGCCCTGCCTCACACAGAGACACAGTGACTCACACAGAGGCCCTGCCTCACAGTGAGACACAGTGCCTCACACAGACACAGTGAGAGGCCCCTCACACAGAGACAGACACCCTGCCTCACACTGCCTCACAGAGACAGTGACAGAGGCCTTGCCTCAAAAGGTGACAGTCCCAGTCCCTGCTTCAGATAGAGGATAGGGAGCCCCAACCTCAAAGAGGGTAGAAGGTGAACACGTAGCTGAAGGCTGTTCTCTGACCTCCACATGCACACTATGCACCAGCACATCACACACACGAGCACACACAATGTAAGCTATGTTTTTATTTTTGTACCCCAAATTTTTCAAAATCAAGTTAAGGACAATTTTTTAAAGTTGACACTTTAAAAATATCTTTGCAGAACAGATTATTGTAATATACTTCTTATTTTCTTGAACTTTTAGAGCAAAATATCAATGACCTGCCTTTTCAAATTTTTATGTAAGAGTCTTTCATTAAACCGTAGCTCAGTTATGAAGAATAAGAAAGAGATGAATGATTTTCTGTAAATTATTGAATTACTACCTTTGTTAAATAGCACACAAAATGGCTTAGTAAAATTTGACATGTTTTTCCCTTATATCTAGAACCTGTGACTATGGACAAAGTTCATTACTGTGAACGATTCATTGAACTTATGATTGATCTAGAGGTAAGAAAAATGCATAGGTACTTCCTGTGTAATCATTAACAGTTTAAGATTAAGCACATGACTACATAGCAAATATTTCTTTATCATCTCAAATTGGCCTGAGTTTTGCCTGTTTCAAGGTGTAATGTAAAAAAGGGTTTTGCTCTTGAGATTTTGAGATAGCTGTTCTATTTAGTATGAGTTGCTGTTTGTTGTCCATTTTTAAAACTGATTCTTTTTTAAAAATATTTTATTATTTATTTATTTATTTGAGAGAGAGAAAGAGAGATACAGAAATAGACAGGTAGAGAGAAAAAATGGGCATGCCAGGGCCTCTAGCCACTGCAAACATACTCCAGATGTGTGTGCCCCCTTGTGCATCTGGCTTATATGGGTCCTGGAGAATCGAGCCTCGAACTGGGGTCCTTAGGCTTCACAGGCAAGTGTTTAACTGCTAAGCTATCTCTCCAGCCCAACTGATTCTTTTTTTAAAAAATATTTTATTTTTTATTTACTTGAGAGAGAGAAAGGAAGAGTAAGAAAGAGAGAGAATGGACACACAAACGGAACTCCACATGCATGTGCCACCATGTGCATCTGGCTTATGTGGGTCCTGGAGAATCAAACCAGGGTCCTTAGGCTTTGCAGGCAAGTGCCTTAACCGCTAAGCCATTTCTGCAGACCTGAAAATGGATTCTTAAAAGTTGAGATTTCATACTGTTCAGTCAGGATTTTAATGGAATGTTCAAATAAAAAGTTGATATACTTCAGATTGAAACCATTTCCTTTTCATCTTTAATAGCAGTCATTCATTCATGATTTTTATCCATATTATAGCTCTGATTTTATCCACTCAGTATGTCAGATATGAGCAACTTTGTCTATTAAATGATAGTATTTGATTATATAAGTAGTTATCAAACTGTTACCATCTCAGTTTCTCATTTGTTTCCTACTATCATAGAGAATGGTAGGGATAAAGAAAGAAGCCTGCACTCTGAGAGAGGGCCTTTCCCCTTTTCTTACAGAGCAGCTCCACTTTTCCACAGTGCATACTGGGATGTTAAACCTGCTAGAAGAGATGTTCCTCCCTGTGTTAGATACTTAAAAAAAAAAAAAAATTATCTATCTATCTATTTATTTACTTATTTATTTATTTATTTATTTATTTAAGACAGAGAGGGGGGAGAGAGAGAGTGAGAATGGGTGCGCCAGAGCCTCTAGCCACTGGAAACGAACTTCAGACACATACACCACCATGTGCATTTGGCTTACGTGGGACCTGGAGAATTGAACTGGGGTCCTTAGGCTTCATAGGCAAATGCCTTAACAGCAAAGCCATCTCTCCAGCCCAAGATCCTATTTTTTTAAAGATATTTTTATTTCTTTATGAGAGAGAAAGGAAGTTAAGGAGGGAGAATGGGCATGCTAGGGTCTCCTACTGCTGCAAACAAACTCCAGATGCATGTGCCACTTTGTACATCTGGCTTCACGTGGGTAATCAAACCCATATGGCAGGCTTTGTAAGCAAGCACCTTTAACCCTGAGTCATCTCCCCAGCCCTAGATCTTATTTTTTTTTTAAATGTTTTATTTGTTGATTGATTGGAACAAGAGGAGGGTATATAGAGAATAGGTGCACTTGGGCCTTCAGTCACTACAGAACTCCAGATGCATGCACCAGCTTGTGCATGTGGTTTTATGTGGGTAATGGGGAATCAAACATGAGTCCTTAGTCTTTGCAGACAAGAACTTTTAACAGCTAAGCCATCTTTCCAGCTCTAGATCTTATTTATTTTGTTGTGTTTTATTTTATTTCATTTTATTTTATTTATTTGAGAGAGAAAGAGGCAGAGAGAGAATGCGCACTCTAGGGCCTCCAGCCACTGCAGACAAACTCTAGATGCATGCACCCCTTTGTGCATCTGCTTACTTGGGTCCTGGAGAGTCGAACTGGGATCCTTTGGCTTTACAGTCAAACGCCTTAACCACTAAGACCTTCCAGCCCCTAGATCTTATTTTTTATGGTTTAAAGTTCTGTTGCCATTATTCTTGAAAGGCATTGCCATAGGGTTTTCTTAACAGCTTGAACAAGACCCTTTGCTCTTTGTACTGTGAATCTTTGGACAGGCTAGAGGGTGTTTTGGGATGTTTAATTGTGAGTTAAACATTAGATTTCTAGTTTTAGCTGCAGAAAAATACACACAAAATTGTTGCTATGGTGTCTATTTTCCCCAGGCCCTACTTCCCACAAGGCGCTGGTTTAACACCATCCTGGATGACTCCCACCTCTTGGTTCACTGTTACCTTTCTAGCCTTGTTCGTAGAGAAGAAGATGGCCATCTTTTTTCCCAGGTGAGCCTTGATGCATTTGGATATACTTACTGTTAATCTCTGAGTTGATCTTTGCTTTGGCATGGAAATACCAGCACATGGCCCAAAGTAAAATTTTAAAATACGAATTGAATGATACAAATTTCTAATTAGTCATGTTAAAATAAAATCAGAATGTATAAACTGAATATATTCTTGTTTACACATAAACAACTCTAATAATTATGTGATTTAATTTTAACTATATGTTCTTTTACTAACGGACTAAATTATGACTTTGGAGATGAAATCTTACATGTTTGCGTGTTATAATAACTATTGTGAGATATAGTGGATAATGAGCATTCAGTCACTTTAATGAATTGTGCCCATTAGCATGGCCCAGTCTTTCTTAAGACAGCAGTGGCATGCCATGAATAGCAGTGAAGTGTATGTGTACCTCATCTAAATCCTTGAGTAGGAAGGCATGTTGCATAGGTTGTATCAGAAGTAAGCATCTAAAGAAATTTCTGATTCTTACTTTTCAATGAGAACATAGTTGGAGAAACAGATTTTTTTGTGCATAATATAGTTTGGGTTTTTTGTTTGTTTGTTTCTTTCTTTTTTGAGGTAGGGTCTCACTCTAGCCCAGGCTGTGCTGGAATTCACTCTGAAGTCTCAGGGTGTCTTCAAACTCATGGCCATCCTCCTACCTCTGCCTACTAAGTCCTGGGATTAAAGGCATGAGCCACCATGCCTGGCTTCTGTATCTCATGTCTGTAACCATTTTTTTCTCATTCTTGAAATTTCCATCCAGTGATTTTCCATACATGTTAAAATATATTAAAAATTTAATATCTTAACAAACCACAAATTAGAACTGAATTTTTTGAGGAATTTAGCCCAGTAGACTTCCACAGTGGGGAAAATAGGGCTTCTTTAGCCATGAGACTCAGTTTTAGAAAGGATTGGTGGCCATGGAGACCATGGGAGGCTAGATAATAAGTCCCTAATTGAAGTAGCACATAAAATGGAGTACCTCCTGTTATGAATTCCAAAACCCATTCAGAAAATGGATGCTTGTGTGTGTACGTGACACAAGTAAAAGACTTTAGGAGCCCCAGATACGAATGCAGTTTATATTTATAATTTTGTTGTGTTCTTGAAGGTTTTGTTTGCTTCTTTGTTTTCATTAGAATTCTGCATTTCCTTGGACTACTTCCTTAATGTCTCCTACATATTGGGATTTCAGTTTAAATTCTGTGTGTACAGGTGGATTATATATCTTAAGAAAGCTCAACAATTGATTCATAAAACATTTATTTTCACAAAATTATGCTTGGGTATGTCCTGAAGCATTTGTTGTGTAATGTGGCATTTCACTATTTTTTCAGATGGAAAGTCCATGAACTTGTTCACTATTTTTAGTAGTGTTATACTGTCTTGGTCTTGTGTTCACACAGTTTTATAATGTAAATGTATCTGTCTAGCTTTTAGACATGCTTAAGTTCTATACTGGCTTTGAAATTAATGATCAAACTGGAAATGCTCTGACAGAGAATGAGATGACCACAATTCACTACGATAGAATTACTTCTCTACAGGTAACTAAATGGGGTGTATGTGTGTACGTATATGTATATACATATATACGTATACAGATATACAAACATACGTATATATATGTATATCTTCTTAGCTTATGTTCTATAGTGGTGAAGTCATACTATAATTTGGGGTTTGTAGATTGCAGATAGAAAGAAAAGTATTATCTAGTCTTCAACTTTTGAAATGGTTCTAGTTCATCTAAATCCTATGAATACCATGCACACATCTAGCCTTGGTGATGTCCTCTGCCATCTCCCGTGGGGCATTAAAACTTCTGGTTCTTTTCTATAGCACAGAGGTATGTGGAAATTAGAGGTGTTACCTCAGACAATCTGTAGGTCATCATAGTACTGCTATTACTAACTTCTTGTATCTTAACTCTGTGTTGGTGGGATGTCCCTTTCCAAGTCTTTTCTTCCCTGAGTTTCAAACTAAACCAGAATACAAACATTATGATTTGGGCCTCTTCTTGGGTTATTTCTCCAGTGTAAATGTCCCTTGGGACTTTCAGTCTTGTTAGGCAAATTCTTGATAATAAATTGCTTGGGTTTTTTTTCTCCCTTCCTATGAATGATGCTAACCTGAATACTGCTTTTAAACATAATCACAGTTAGCTTTAAAAGGGTGTGGATTTTATGCAGTGGTAGAACACTTGCCTAACATGTACAAGACCCTACTTTGAATCTCTGCACTGCACACACACACACACACACACACACACACACACAAATTTTAAAAACCCCTAAACATTGGCGGTGTTTTTGCTTTCCTTCTACAACAGTTCCTGCTTTCTCTTACTATATTACATTCTGGGTGAATGGGGCAGAAGTCATATAGGTTTATATAAGAAAGACTAGACGTCATAGATTTTTTTTTTTTTAGGACACAAATACTGATCCTGGATATTTTTACTGGTTTTTTTCTAGAGAGCTGCTTTTGCACATTTCCCTGAACTTTATGATTTTGCCCTCTCAAATGTGGCAGAAGTAGATACTCGAGATTCCTTGGTCAAGCTTTTTGGACCTCTTAGGTAAGACAATACAAAAAGCAAACTGTCCTCTTTTAATATCATGCTGTTGAAGCTTTATTTTCTTCATTGCTTTTATTCATTTCTCTACTGTTTGGGTATAGTTACTGTTGCTTCACTTTCTTCACCTCTATAACTAGTACTTACCTCTAGCACTTCAGGATCTTGAAGTTACTTTTTCAATGGATAGTTAAGAATCCAAAGTTAATTATACTTTTTCACTGCTTCATCAAGGGTATTCTTACATAAAACTTTCTTTAGAAAATACTGCAGGGGGAAAGGAGGCATTCTGTGACTACATATAGTATAGGTTGGGGCCTTTGCCTGAATCTCTGTGCCAGTAGTTTTGGACCTTCTTTTTTTTTTTTTTTTTTTTTTTTTTTTTTTTTTTTTTGTACCATCAATGAAAAGACAAATGCCATTTAATAATGCATGTTTCTTAAAAAGATTTCAGGTACGAAAGTTTTACAGAGAATACTCTGAAAATCATTCAGTCAAGGATTAGTTTTTCTTGCTTTTTAAAATGTTGCTGCCAATGTCATAGAGTAATATTTACTTTTTAAAATATCATCTGTAAGAAAGCTTTCTTCAAAAATGAAGTTTAAAGTTAATTCTTCCTTCTGCAGTTCAAACACACTCCACCAGGTGGCATCATACCTCTGCCTATTGCCAACTCTTCCTAAAAATGAAGACACAACTTTTGATAAAGAATTTCTTCTAGAATTGCTGGTAAATATTAACAGTCTCTAAATTTCTCATGTGAATTTTTTTCTATCTTATGGATCATTCATAAAGATGTGAGTTGGTATTAACATCTGGACTAGAGACTAGGTAGGTAATTTTTACCTAGTTTTGGTCTTGTTTGATTTTGTCAGATTTGTTTTTCACCTCTTGAATTTCTTCTCTCAAGTCTTTCATCTCTTAAAGCTTTCATAGCAGAACTCATTTCATTTTCCAGCAGCTTCTATGTCAGTGTCAGACAGTGGATTCACACATGGGGTACCTAGTTGACACCATTTCGTTCTTTAAGGAAGTTGCAATCAAGCCCACAATAAGGATGAATAAACAGTCATGAGCTTATTTTCAAAGTGATTATTTAAACATAATACCTTGAATATTAGGCCATGGCCTACAAAGCATATTTCCTGTCTTAACTACATGAGCTTCCTAAAAGCTCCTTTTCTTTTGACAGTATACAGTTTTACCTGAGTCAGGTTGTTGGCAGTGATAATAAATGTTAACCAATGACCAAAACAGCTTCTCCTGGGAATCTTTCTATTTCTTTTTCTTTTATTTGTTTAATGAGAGAGACAGAGAGAGAATGGGTGCGCCAGGGCCTCTCATCTGCTGTGAACGAACTCCAGATGCGTGTGCCCCCTTATGTGCGTTTGTGACATTGCGCACTTGTGTCACTTTTGTGTCTGGCTAAATGTGGGACCTGGAGAATTGAAAGGGCGTTCTCAGGCTTCACAGGCAGGCACCTTAACCGCTAAGCCATCTTTCCAGCCCCCGGGAATCTTTCTGATAGAAAACAAGTTTGAGTAGAAAGCTGCTTCTGTTCCTTTTAGAACTTTAATACTATAATTGTATCCTTAAAACTTATGACCTTGCAGTGCCTAGCAATACCTCCGCAAGACCCTCAAAATAGAAGAAAAAGATGATGACATCAAATTAAAAGAGAGACTAATGGAGAGAGGGAGGGGATATGATGGAGATTGGAGTTCTAAAGTGGAATGGGGGAGGGGAGGGAAATATCAGGTGGTTTTTTTGTATGTAAGTATAGAAGTTGTCAATAAAAAATAATAATAA
The DNA here is from genome assembly GCA_036365145.1 of Orientallactaga sibirica. Classification (NCBI taxonomy): domain Eukaryota; kingdom Metazoa; phylum Chordata; class Mammalia; order Rodentia; family Dipodidae; genus Orientallactaga; species Orientallactaga sibirica. The sequence goes on along the minus strand of JAEOAD010000006.1, from coordinate 35,114,844 downwards.
TTAAAAAAAAACTTACATCGCATTATTGCATTGGCTTTTGTTTCTTTTATTTCATTAGGCTTTAGTTTATTCTAATATCCAGTGCATTGCTGGCAAAATACACATACTAATCAACTATCTCAAAATATTTTTTCCCTAAAATAATGCTGCCTTGAATGGAGAAATAGTTGTATTTTTCAAATATTTCATTTTTAGTATTATTAGGTAACAAACTATAGATGAGGTATATCTAATATTGAGGGTACAGATTCATGAATAACTGAAGGATATTTGGGTATAAAAATAAATGCTAATTCAGGACTCAAGGCTGTTTTGGGTTTTTTTTGTTGTTGTTGTTGTTTGTTTGTTTGACTTTGATTAATACTAACTGCTACAGTTCTTACACCTGGTGTGTTCTGGGGACTTTCATACCATTTCACAGTTTCCCATCTGGTTTGCATGAGTTGATCGGTTAGTGTCACTTCTGTTTCACTCAAAAGGAAACTGAGGCTAGCAAGCTTAAAGAAGCTTACTGGTTTTTACATTGCTCATAGATAGAAGGAATGAGATTTGACTCTGGTCCACGTGATTGATACCTCTTTTACCTATGATTAAGGGAAGATATGGAGGAAAAAATATTAAAATGCTACTATAACTGAAAGACCGGGAATTTCTCATTCCATATGTGATGGTGAATTTCTCCATAAGTGGTTCTAATTGAACTACAATGTTACTCCCTTTCTGCATTAAATCATGCCCTTCCTTTCAGGTGTCTCGTCATGAACGTCGTATTTCTCAGATACAGCAGTTGAATCAGATGCCTTTGTATCCAACTGAGAAAATTATATGGGATGAAAATATTGTTCCGACAGAATATTATTCTGGGGAAGGTATGGGAAAGAAATACAGAATTCAGGTGTATTATGGTTTTAGAATTCATCATATCTAATTGAGAATGTACTGGGGCTTGCTCTGAACATTAGAATAATGTTCTGATGTCCTGATATTCAACTTTAAAAGGCAGAAAAAAAGATTTAGAACTTTGAGTATGTATCACAAGGATTTATATTAAGTGTACTTAGAGTATATATCAGCTTGTACCAGATATGACTCTTAAACAAGGCTATGTCTGAAGATTTAACAACTCAGGAGGTATGGCTTTTGTTGTGTCACTGATAGGCTGTGCTTAAACCGCTGCGCACTTTAACAGCTCTCTTAGTACCAGTACTTGGCAATAACCCTTTAGCTTGTCATGGTTGCTGCTTCATGTAGTACCATCTGGCCTTACTTGCCAATGTAACTGAAGCAAGCTTTGAACTCAGTACACTCTTGCCTTGCACCTCCCAAATGCTAGGATCATAAGCGTGAGCCACCAAACCCAGGTAATGAGTTCTTGGTTTTGATCCAAAATGATACTATTTGTTTTGTACAACTACTCATTTCAGCAGACGTGGTTCTAAGTACTATCTGTTCATCTCCTAAAGATGAACTCGCCACAGTTGAGTAAGTGAGGAAATGTATTCAGATACAATTGGAGAGACACATTTCTACTTAATTTGCATATGATGAAATGGGTTTTTTCATGACACCATCATGCATGTGTATTATTTGTTCTCATTTGATCCCCTCCTTCACTATCCTCTCCTGTACCCCTTTTTACTTCAGCAGGTTCCTTTCCTTCTCCTACTTAGTCCTCCATTCTGCTTTCATATCACATGTATTCCATTATCCTATTTTCCACCTCCCTTAAGATGTCTTCTCCTTCTCCGACTCCCCCTATACACACAAAGGTCTGGAGAGCTGGCTCACCAGTTTAAGAGCATTTCCTGTGTGAGCATAAGGGCCTTAGGAGGCCTGAGAGATCACTTGAGTTTGATCCATAGCATCCACATGAACAGCAGGGAATGGCCACTTGTATCTGTAACCCTAGCCTATACAGAAACGAATCTGTGAAGTGCTGGAGCTTACCAAAAAGGGCAAACTCGGATCAGTAAGAGAGTCAGCTTAAATAAGGATGGGTGGGCTAGGTGTGGCGGTAAATGCCTTTAGTCCCAGTACTCAGGAGGCTAAAATAGGGGGATCACAGTGAGTTCAAGGCCAGCCTGGGCTACAGAGTGAGTTCCAGGTCAGTTTGGACTAGAGTGAGACCCTGATTTGGGAGTGGGGGAGTCCATAGAGTAAGATACCTGGTGACATTCTGTTCCAGCCCCCATAAGTAAGCATACCCCCACCACAGATGAGCAAATGTAGTGTTTTTAAGTCTGGCTTATTTTACGTAGCATAATAATTTTCAATAACAACCAGTCTCTGAAGTCATATTTCAAAAAAGTTTTATGAAATCTTTGAGGCAGTAGCTTCATCGTTAATAGGATTTTGACAAATTTTAAACATACATATTGACACATTTATTTAAAGGAAAAATTGGGTTGGAATGGTTAAGGCGCTTGCCTGCAAAGCCTAAGGTCCGATGTTCTACTCTCCAGATCCCATATAAGCCAGATGCATAAAGGTGAGGCAAGCACAAGGTCGCACATGCCTACTACAAGTGGTGCAGGTGTCTGGAGTTTGATTGCAGTGGCTGAGGCCCTGGTGTGCCAATACTCTCTGTCTCTAAAAAATTTTAAAAATGGAAAACAGGAGAAATTACTTCAGCATTATATCCTCAGTATGTATCTACAATAAAACTAGTATGCAAAAATTGTGCTAAATTTCAAAATAGCCTTCATACTTTGTATGTTTATACAGAGATTAATGTGTTGATTTCTCACATCTAGGAATATACACCTGAGTGGTAAAACTATGCAGCTAGACATTGAAGCTAGTGATTACTATAAACAGGTCAAGAAATGGTTCCTTTGAGGTGGTGGGAAGAGTCTATGGGAGAGCCCTGCATAGCTGACAAGGTGGTTACAAAATTTCTTTATTAAAATGTCTTATTGATATATATATATATGTCCTTATGTCCTTTTCCTTCTGTCAAACTCTGGATTGTTGGATCTTCTGTTTCCTACAATCTGGCCCCTTCAGGTGCAACAGTCCTTGCGTTGTGCAGCACATTTGCTTTTTATTGGCCTTATGAGTTGTTCCTGCAGAGGCATCATCAAAGGTTCTCCTGTGGCAGTATTCCTGGTGGTATATTCTGTCATCAGGAGGCATTCACTGTCTTTCTTAGTAGCCTTTGGTAGTTAACACTTAGATCTTTTAAGTAAGAATTGCATTTTACTTTTTTAAAGATTTTATTTTTATTTATTTATTTATTTATTTGAGGCAGAGAGAGGGAAAGAGAGAGAGGAAGAGTGGCTAGTTCAGCCACTGCAAACTCCAGACGCATGAGCCCCCTTGTGCATCTGGCTAAATGTGGGACGTGGAGAATTGAACCAGGGTCCTTAGGCTTTGCAGGCCTGTGCCTTAATTGCTAAGCCATCTCTCCTTGTCTGCATTTTAATTCTTAAAATAAAACTGTGTTATTGAAAGAGATGCTTTCTGAGAGAAATTGTGTTAGATTACAAGTCAGAATTAAGCCATGTACATCCAGGTTTCTTGCTGTTGTGTTCTTTAATTACTGCCTTGATAGTGATAAGGATTATGAAAATATTATTTGCCAGTAAAATTTGTTACAGCTTTTTTAAAAAAACTGATCATGCTTGATCATTTATTATCCAAAGAAATAGTTTTAAAGAATAGTAATGGAAAGAATTTTGTTCATTAACAGAGAAAAACTAGAATAATTAACATGTAGGCAATGCTTTGTCCTTAAAAGTCTAGTCCATAGGCAAGGTCATTAAGTTTCCTGGATCAGTTTGTCATGGGCTAAGTTTATGGTAGTATTTTTTGCCTCAAGATTTGAGCAATATAAATTGGGTAGTAAAGGAAGAGTTTTTTAACCTATTTGATACTGTATGAATGTTAAGTATGTCCAGATACCTTTGTGTGTATGTGCATGCTCGCACTTGTGTGTGAGTGGGTACATTTGTATATAGGTGGCTGTGCATGTGTGAAAGGTTCAGGATGATGTCAGGTGTCTTCCTTTCTTCGTCTCTACTTATTATTTTGAGACAAAGCTCAGCAGTTTGGCTGGACTAGCTAACAAGCAAGTCTAGGGGATCCTCCTGTCTCCACTTCTGCACTGAGATTACAGGCGTGTGCTATCGCACCTGGCTCTTACATGGGTACAGGGGATCCAAACTTAGGTCCTCATATTTGCAAGCACGTTATCAAGTGAGCTTGCTCCTCACTACCTTCACATGCTTTGAGAAGTAGTATTTGCACATGAGTTATTGACATGCAGTTTGCATGTATTAATAAAACATATTCTTTATCCTCAGTACTTAACAGACAGCATTTGCTAACCTGGCTTCATTGTGTGATAATAAAATTGTTAAGAAGTATACTGTATTTCAGGAACATCATTAGATTCTTATCCAATTTTTCATGCCGTTTTTAATACATGGACTAGATTGTTGATTAAAGGAAAATTCAACTGTTGATGTTTTTCTTTTCAGGTTGTCTTGCTCTTCCCAAGTTGAATTTACAGTTCTTGACTCTACATGACTACCTCCTTAGGAACTTTAATCTCTTTCGCTTAGAATCAACGTATGAAATTAGGCAAGACATTGAGGACAGTGTCAGCAGAATGAAGCCATGGTTAGTAAATTGATTCCACTTGTAATGATAAGATAAATTCAGTAACTCATATTTGTACTAGAAAACTCATAGGTATATTTAAAAGAGAAGTGTTCCAAAGTAGGGCTATCTATTCTTTGAGAAATTTTATAATATGATGTAAAATAATTCAAAAGTGCCAAAATGTAAAACATGCATCTGAGTGCCTGAAGCTGCAGCTAGGGAACTGAAGGAGAGAAGTCATCTGCTTAGATAAGGAAAGGGAAGAGAGTAGGTGGATGTTAGTAACCTGTCATAGAAGGGAAGGGTACAGCTAATCAACAGCTCTGTACTAGAGCAGGTTGGCACTAAATTCTTGATGAAGCAGATGATAAAGAGGTTTTTCTCTACCTTAGCTGTGACTGTTACTGGGAACTGTGGGAAGTGTCTAGGGGTGAGGGGTGTTTAGAACATAAGTGGTTCATTGAAGTCTTTCCTGGCCCTCTATCCAAAGAAGTGCTGAAGAGACTAAATCATTAGGATTTTCTTGTAGAACCATTTAAGCAGGTCTAGTTGTTTGAGAAACTTTCTGCTTAAACTTGACCACCCCCCCATCTGTACTTCATGTCTAAATTACTTTAAGAAAAATCTGAATTATGAGATTTGTGAAGATTAATTTTATGACTTTGTAATATGTGACTGACTTCATTCACTGTGAAATAGGTATGGGTATCTACCTTACAAGTTACTGCAAATGAATAAAATTAATTCTGTGAAATGAATTTTTATTACCTTATATGCACGTGTACAATTAGTATACGTTTTATCTGAAAAGTTTAACATTGTTTTAGTGTGAACTGATTTAGGTATCTTCCAGACTTCTTTCCTTACTAATTGCAGAGAGCAACCACAGGCACTGTGATTATGATGTATTTCTTTCTTCCCATATTTTATTTATGTGCAGTTCTATTTTTTAATTCATTATTAGGCAAAAAGTTATTCTAGATGAAACACAAGAGTATTTCTGACTTAATAACCAGTTGAGTCAATAAACGGGCTAGTACTATGAGATTTGTATGCCCACTGGCTGATCATCCCTGCCCACGGCTTTACTGAAATTACTGCCCATTGTTCATACCCCCATGGGAGTGCTTGATCTGAAAACTTCCTTACAATTTATGGCTACCTTACATTTATATGCTGAAATGGAGGGCCTAATTTTGGACCCTGTGAAAAATACGGATTTATTAACCAGCAGTTCAACAAATAAAATCATTTATACATTTAATTTAAATGCCAAATACAAAAAAAAAAACTACATAGAATTCTTGTGGCCTATTAATAGAGGATTTTAAAAATTATACTGTTTTATGGTAGGAGAAAGAAAATGTTGCTTTTTGGATTTAATTCATTTGTGTTTGAAACAGTAAATTTTTCTAAAGTTATATCCTAGTGCCCATTTTTGAAAATGATTAACATGAACAAATTGATAAGTGGGCTAGTCATTTGTATGCTGAAGGGAGAAAAGAAATAATAGGCATTTTTGTTTATTCAATGTTGAAACTATTGGGCAGCCATAAAAGATGCTGTGCTCACAGGGACAGAAGTCTGCCCACTTTAATGTTTCTTCTTTCAAGTAGATGTTGTAAGGAGAAAAAGGAGTAAAAGTTGTGGATTAGTAGTTCCTGGGGTGTGTTAGGGATTGATTGCAGTTGGACAAAAGGATCTTTTTTAAGGGTGGTAGAAACAGTCAAAATTGCATTGTAATGAAAGATGCACGTCTGTGCATGCTTATTAAAAATCTTGAATTAAGCTGGGCGTGGTGGTACAAGCCTTTAATCCCAGCACTTGGGAGGCAGGGGTAGGAGAATTGCCATGAGTTCAAGACCACCCTGAGACTACATAGTGAATTCCAGGTCAGCCTGAGCTAGAGCGAGACCCTACCTAGAAAAAAAAAATCAAATAGTATGACCAATTTTCATGAAAGTATCTTAATTATTCTGTGGTAAAGTGATAGAAATGGAGGAAGTGATAGAAAATTATTTTTCAAGGGCTTAAACACAGTGCCTTTTAGAAATTATCCCAATGATGGGACTGCAAAACCATTATTTTTAATTAGTTTCTCTTTTTAATATTACAAAGTGGTAGTTTTTTTATCATCATAAAACTTCCACATTAGATGTAGTTTAATTTTGTTAGCATGACACTTTGGGATTCACTTTTAAATTTTAAATGCTGCCACAGGTTTAATGTTCCAAATATACTATTTAGTGTAAAAGCTAAACGCACAGGTTAGACTAGCATAGAAAGGGGTAGTATTCTGATGTTAGTGGTGCTGGTTTGTGACCGTTAACTCACTCCTCTCTAATCTTTGGCAACATCTTTTAGGTGATTTAAGTAGACCCCTAAAAAGATGTTTGGATGCTTTTAATTTTTTTAATTGTAATTTGTTCTAAAATGGCATTTAAATACAAAATATAAAATATATATCTGAAACTATCTGATGAAGGGAGGAAAGGGATAAGGTTTAAAATCAAATTAAGTAAGGCTGATCTTTAGAAACAAAGAAGACACCAAGGTGAGAGCTGAGGGTGCTCACCACAAGACAGGTTTTACAGAAGGTACTGAGAGTGCTTCCAGCCAGAGTGGAAGGATTCTGAAGAGTACCATGAAAAGACCCTGAAGAGCTCAAGCAGTTTTGATCAAGAACAGTAATGAAGTTGGCAGCATCATACTTCTGATTTCAAATTACATTACAAAGTTATTGCGATCATAAGATAGAAAAGCAAGGACATGGACTAATAGAAAGCACGGCCATCTGCTATGTGACATACATGCCAGGAACACAGAGTTGGGCCAGCATAGTCTTTTTTTCAGTAAATGAAAAGCATACATCTGCATGCAAAAGTCAAATAAAGTCAGATCATTATCCTAACAACTAAAACATTTCTGCGCAGGAGGGGAAGAATGAGAAGAAAATTATGGAAGGCAAGAAGATATTTGTAAGCCATATCAAATTATGAATTAATATAAAAATATGTAAGGAACACACTAAACACTTGATTTTTTTTTTCCCTAATGGCAAGCAAGCTAAATAGATATTTTTCCAAAGAAGCCATGCAGAGGGTGCACCAGTCATCAGACCACAGCTGTCCACCGCATACCTGTTAGGGTGACTGTTAGAAATACAAAAGGGAAGCCTCACATGGTTTTCAGAAAACAATATAGATTCCCTCAAAATTCACAATGGACCCATATGATCCAGCAGTCACACTTCTGAAGTAAGTTCATAGGAAATCAGACCTGTCTTTAAGAAATATCTACCTGTGTCCATCCAATGAATAAAGAAATGAAGTATACACATTAATAACCACTAGCTAAACATGTATTATAATGTCTACCTGTCTAAAAGCTAGAGAAAATATTTTGTTTGCATAACCACCTGCTTCTTTGGTTTTTCAGGCAGTCTGAGTACGGTGGTGTAGTGTTTGGTGGCTGGGCAAGAATGGCCCAACCCATTGTGGCTTTTACTGTAGTCGAAGTTGCCAAACCCAACATTGGTGAAAACTGGCCAACCCGAGTTCGTGCTGATGTCACCATCAATCTGAATGTCAGAGATCACATCAAAGATGAATGGGAAGGTAATGTGTTTCAGAAAGTGACGGTACCTTTTGCCTTTTCAGATTATGGATTTTCACTAGATGTTCTTGTAAATTTTCATTCAGTTTTGTCCTTGAAATTTGTTTTAAAACATACTTATTGTCTTTATAATTATTAGAAGTAAAAGCAGTAAGGATCATACAAGACTATCATCTCATTATTTTAGTTACAAAGTTGCATTTCTATCAGTGTTCTAAAAATTGCAATTTGTAATGTAATTTATCAAGATACTTTATAGGTTTCTAGAATCAGTGTAAAAATACAATCCTTTTGTGCTGTGTTCACTAATGAAAGGGAGAAAAATGTATAACTTACACACACATGCAAACTCAGTAAGAAATTAATATTTTCAGATGATAAAAGGAGCAAAAGAGTATGGTATAGGGATATCTGTACTTTGCTGATATTAAAAACAGGATTTGGTGGAAAACATCTAAGAAGGAAGTAGTTCTTTATTTTTACCATGGATAAGAAATCATTGCATGACTGAAGAGAGAGTTCTGCAGTTAAGAGTAGTTTCAGTGCAGGCATGAGGGCTTGAGACCCAAGTGACCTCTCCAGTTTGATCCCTAAGACCTATATAAACAGCTGGGCCTGGCCGTGCATGTCTATAACATCAGTCCGGTAAAGGGTACAGACCTGAGAGTTGAGAATCTCCAGGGCTCTGAAAAAACATTATAATCAGTAAGAGACTCCAGATTACATAAGAATATGCCAAAGAGCCATGGGAGAGCTGGGTGTGGTGGCACACATTTAATCTCAGCACTGGAGGCAGATGTAGGAGGATCACTGTGAGTTCAAAGCCAGCCTGGGACTACAGAGTGAGTTCGAGGTCAGCCGGGGCTGTGGAGAGACCCTACTTTGGAAAATAAATAAATAAAGAGCCCTGTGGGAGTGGACACCTTACATTCTGCTAAGTTCTGCTCTGGCCACCACAGGCTAGAGCCTGTGCATGGCATGTACACATGCATATGCCACGGAAAACACAAGCAAACAAGCAAACTAAAAAACCAGACTCATTGCAGGTGTGGTGGCACATGCCTTTAATCCCAACACTGAGGCTGCAGAGGTAAGAGGATTGACGTGAGTTTGAGGCCACGTTGAGACTACATAGTGAATTCCAGGTCAGCCTGGGCTAGAGCAAGAGTCTACCTCAAAAAACAAAAACAGAAAGAAAAGAAAAGAAAAGAAAAGAAAAGAAAAGAAAAGAAAAGAAAAGAAAAGAAAAAAAGAAAAGAAAAGAAAAAAAAAGAAAAAAAAAGAAACAAGAAACATAAGAAAAATCAAAACAGCTGCCAGGAAAGTAAACCTCCCTAATTTTTTACTGGCCAAGATTTTAGGGGTGAGAGCTCTATATTACAGTTTCTTTAGAAGCACATACATTCAAAGTGAGTTAAAAACATCACTAACACCTGTGCTCAAAGTGCCTCTTAGCCGACTTGTGATTGGCATTTTGCTGTTTTCTTCCCAGCTGTCTTAAGAGATCCTGCTTGCTGCCCTGCTATGTGAAACAGCAGCCGGCAGGTTTATCTCCTGCTCCCTTTTTTGAATGCCAGAAGAAATAGGATCATCCCTTCATAGATCAGTTGTCAGAAATGATTGCTCCCAACATAGCTATAACCATAAAGAACATATGATACATTTATCAAAGAATTCCAAAGGAATCCATCAGTGACACCGGACAAGTGTCTTAACAGATGGCTGCTCTAGTGGATATCATTTGTAAAAAATTGTGACTCCTGTATCCTTGAGTCCCAGTCTGTCATATCACTTACTAGATTATTGTGCACCTTCACTATTACTGAACCTTGAGAAGACATTCAGGTGCTGGAGAAGGTCTTTTGCTTATTACAACCTTTGAGACGTATGTAGGTGTTTAATGCTGTTTTACACAGTGAGTAATACAGAGATAACTTCTCTGTAGCCCCTGAAATAGCAGTTGTTGGAAAATTTTTTAAATTTGCTAATAGGAATTTAGAGATGATAGGTCTCCCTTGTAAAATTAAGGGAAGTACTTTACCCCAAACCCCCATTTCCTCATTGCTCTTGAAGTACCAGAAATAGGACCTAGAAGGTGCTCAGTGGGTAAAAGCCCTTGCCATGCAAGTGTGAGAACCAGAATTGGAGTGTCTAGCCCTCGCAGATGCCAGTGGTCATGGTGGCCCACTTGTAATCCCAGTGCCTGGGAGGCAGAAACAAGATTCCCAGGGCAAACTGGCTTGCTAAGCTGAGTTGATGAGTTCTGGGTTCAAGTGAAAGACCCTGCCTCAATAAAGGGGAGAGCAATGGAAGAAGACACTCAACATTGACCTGGCTTCCACACCTATGGTCCACGCACACACATGTACACCCACATGGTGATAACACAAACACATACAAAAAAGAAATTGTACAGTTTTTTTTTTAAGTACATGATAGTTTTACTTTTTAAATATATTTCTTGAATGCTTTTTCTCCCTCCCTTTCTCCTATCCCTTGCCTTGCCTTTCAAAATAGGCCTCTGGAAAAATGAAAAACACAATGGGTATATTTTGATAAACAAGGTAGGTAGCAACAGAGTATTGGGGCATGAATGATGCATATTATGGAATGTAGTTGAAAGAGAAGAGTTTTCTTACTGGCCAGGGCCTGAATTCAGCTGCTATATTGATCACAAGTGGGAGAAAATATGAAAGGAAGGTTCTCTGAACAGTGATGAATGTTGCTTTATAATATAGAGTAGTTTTGAAGTTTTTCAACTAAAAAGTTCTTCTTATCCCACCAAAAAGATTGAAGCTGAGGCCTTTGTCTTCCTCATTGCACCCATAAGGAAACAGTTAATGAGGGCTGGGTAGATAACAATCAGTGAAACTGGATATTAGGTTCTGCTCTTGAAAGCACAGGTAGGAGGTGGTAAATAAGAAAGTTTGGAGAGAGCCGGGGCGTGGTGTCGCATGCCTTTAATCCCAGCACTCGGGAGGCAGAGGTAGGAGGATCACCGTAAGTTTGAGGCCACCCTGAGACTACATAGTTAATTCCTGGTCAGCCTGGGCCAGAGTGAAACCCTACCTCAAAAAAACCAAAAGAAAAAAAGTTTGGAGAGAAAGAGTTGGGCTTTTGTAATAGGGGCTTTTGTAAAAATGCAGGTCTAAGATGTAATCTTTTTAAATTTTTTTTATTTATATGAGAGATAAAAAAGGAAAAAAAAAAGACATAGAGAAAGAATGGGCACTCCAGCCAGTGCAGATGAACTTAAGATGCATGTGCCACCTTGTGCATCTGGCGTGTGTGGGTTCTGGGGATTCAACCCTGGGTCCTTTGGCTTTACATGCAAGTGCTTTAACCACTAAGTCATCTCTTCAGCCCAAAGATATAATCTTGATAGACTCTTCTGCTTTAGGAGTGAACACATAGCCATTCCTCACTTTGACATTGGGAGTGTTTCTCAGGCTCACTTGGGCTCTAAGGCTTGAAGGTTTTATTGAGTTGTACATATTAGATGTCCAGCAGCATAACTCAGCCAAACAGTTCCCTTGGTTTTCCTTGCTGCTCCTGATGCTTTGCATGGAATTTCAGTATGAGAGGTTAGAGGTACTTGTAAGCACCACCATGAAATAGCACTACAAATGTTTCCAATCCTGTTAGCTGTATGTTCACATTGTTGGTTTAATCTAGTTATATATCTTGTTAGCAAGGTTGTGAGCAGGTGACTACAAATTTCATTTAAATTACAGTGGCTAACAAAAATAGATCTGAAAAGAATTAGGTATAATTTTAATGTCTAATGTCTCCTGTCTTCCTACATCAGAGCTGGGAAGCCAGGTGAGTCCATTAAAGGATCTGATGGCCCAGAAGTTTGGGACTTTGATATAAGTCTCCTATCTCTTGGTAGTCACTTTTAAAATTTTACACCATTTGTTAATAAAAACTATTATTAAGTTCCAGGGCTGGAAAGATAGTTCAGCAGTTAAGGTGCTTGCCTAAAGAGCCTAACAACCTGAGTTTAATTCCCTAGTACACAAGTAAATCCATATGTACAAAGTGGCACATGCATCGGGAGTCCAAGTACATTTGCAGCAGCTGGAGGCCCTTTGCATGTCCATTCTCTCTGTGTCCTATCTCTCTTTGCTTTCAAATAAATAAATAAAAATAATTTTTAAAAAGCTATTATGTTCCATTTTCTATAGCCTGTATTTTTCTACAGACAAAAACAACACTTTTGTGCACTGTTGCATTGTTCTAGTGTTGACTGTTCTGGTGAAGTTCAGTTTGGCTGTGATTACATTGGCATTGATAGATCGCTTCAGCTGTTGTCTGAACTACAATAGTCACAACATGATACAGATGAATTATATACTAGCCATAGTTCTGCTTACTTAGAATGTTAAAAATAAGAATGATGACAAGCATCTGATTTGGGAGCTGTAGCATGACTTGGAAGTCTTATTCAGTAATGAGTTCATAACATTAAAGTTTCTAATTTTAAAATAAAATAGATTTTCATTTTGATTGCTGTGAAATATTGAATATTAAAATGATAAGAAAAAGCTCAAAATTGTGTTGAAGTACAAGGTATAACATTGGTCATTCCTTTACGTCTCTGTTCCTTCATAGTAGTCAGAATTTGCTAACAGAATACTAGAAATCTATATAGTGTTAATAAATGAAAGTGTCCTTTTGTTTTACCAGGTCTTCGCAAACATGATGTATGCTTTTTAATTACTGTGCGTCCCACTAAACCTTATGGCACTAAATTCGACCGAAGGAGACCTTTTATAGAGCAGGTTGGCCTGGTTTACGTTAGAGGCTGTGAAATCCAGGGCATGCTAGATGAAAAAGGACGAGTCATTGAAGATGGTATGTATTTCACAGAATGTGTGTGTAGAGTGATAAATTTCTTTGGTGTTTCTCCTGTTTGCTTCTTGGCAAAACTATTAGCAGTTATTAAATACAAAGGATAATATATAAAATAGTGTAAGATATCTCATTCACAGTTATAGAATTAGGTGTTATGGTTCAAAACCTCTATGGTGATAGAGCATTTGTCTAGCATGAGTTAGGCCCTAGGTTTACTTCCCAGCACTGCAAAAAACCTATGGTAGTTGTATTGAAAGTATTCCATCATAACTCATAAATATGCACATTTATTAATACTGCAATTGGGTGGATTTAAACTTCTTTATTAGATGTTGGGAAAGTTAAAATCATGTACAAAATTTTTAAACATGCTAGGTGTGGTGATACCTACCTGTAATCCCAGCATTTGTTAGGCAGAAAGAGGAAGGTCACAAGTTCAAGGCCAGTTTACCAAGTTACAGGCTATCCTAAGATACATAGTGAGACCCAGTCTCAAAGAGAGAGAAAAATACAGGGAGGGTGAGGGAGGGAAGAAGGGAAGAAGCTCCTAACACCTCTTGGAGTTGGATTTGGTGATATATTTGGTGAATAATTTAAGTTTTACTGTTCTAATTTATTGTAGCAGTGGTTTTCAACTGAAACAGTACTGTTCCACATTCAGAAATGTATGGTGCTATTAAAGACTGTCAAATAACTAAGATAACTCTGTTAATAACAGGATGTTGCCATTTTGTGAGTGACTTTTAGGGCTGGTAAGAATTTTAAACAGAGCTGCCTTAGAGAAGGAATTTCTCTGTGTGAGATGCAAGTGTCATTGATGCCTATGTAAAAGCTGCTTTCTAGGCTTAGTGTCCTCTTGAATTCTCCCCAGGTAGGGTCTTTCTATAGCCCAGGCTGACCTGGTATTCACTATGTAGTCTCAGGCTAGTCTTGAACTCACACTGATCCTCCTACTTCTGTCTCCCAAGTGCTGGGATTAAAGGTGTGTACCACTATGCCTGGCTGCTCTTGAATTCTTAGTGATTATCACTGATTATCTCTGAAATTCTCTATGTTGTTCTGACTTTTTTATTAACAGTATTTACTGTTAAATTTGAACTGCCCCCATGGCTCATGTTTCTTTCAGTTTGGTTGCTTAACTTTTCACAAAACTTTAATCTGCTCCTTCTACCTGTGATTCTGAGTTGAAACTATTGTTAAACTGCTGGTGGGATAGAGTATTTATCTCCATGGTAAAAGGAAATGGCAGAATGGAACAGAGGCTGAGTGAGATAAACATAAGGCCATAGAATGAGACCAAAGTTGGGATTCTACGTCCCCAAAAGAGGACTCTGAGCTTTGAGCAATTAGTTTCTTGTATTTTGTTATGTACTTAGTATTGGTAAGAGCTGTGAGTAATGCTTTTTGACTTCTCAGAGCTTCTAAAGGTATCTACACAGAGTTGCCATTCATGAAATTGCATCATAAGTATTATAAGAGTTGTAAGAAATGGTAAGAATGTAGAGAAAGAAGAAAACGTTTCAGGTTCTTGGAGTTTGAAACAGTTAAATAGAAAGTAAGTCAAGACAGGAATATTGGAGGTAAGTCTAGAACTTTACTGATTGTTTCTCAAGAAATACTGCTAACTTACTTTGATACTTGAAAAATACATATTCACTTAATGAACTTAAAAAATATATACAGGACCTGAACCAAGACCCAATCTGAGAGGCGAGTCAAGGACATTTCGAGTGTTTTTGGATCCAAACCAATACCAACAGGATATGACCAATACAATACAGAATGGAGCAGAAGATGTGTATGACACTTTCAACATAATAATGAGGAGAAAACCAAAGGAAAATAACTTTAAGGTAATATTTTGGTAGTGTAACTAAAAGTACTTACTTCATAGTTAAAGTAATCTTAAAATACAAATGCATAAATACAGGGTTACAAAGATGTGTTAAGAAAATATTTGCTGCCTTAATTTGTATTCTAAACCATCTTAAATTCTTAGCATATTGTTTAAATATGAAATATAAGAAAGTCCATTTGCTAAGTCTGATTGTCTGTTGAAAAATTAATAGCTTACAAATGGCCCTTCTTTACATTTGTCTTTTCCATCTGGTGAACTGGATTACCATAGTATTCTGTGTGATTCTTTATTATTTGTAACATTTTGCAACCTTATACTGTAATTTATGACTGACTTCACTTCATGACTAGGTTATCATTTCCTTAGAGCAGAGCTCTCATCTCGTTCACCAATTTGATATGAACATACTCACTGATCTGTCTGTCGATTCACCCTTCCCATGTGTATCCTCTTTAGGGCCCTGCTTTTCTAGAAATTGTATTTTAGTAGGGAGAAACCAAATGGTGAAGAAGTAAGTAGGCTTCTCAGGTCAGGAGATGGCTCAGTGGATAAAGGCACTTACTTGTAACTAGGCTTCTGAATAAGGGTTTTAGGTAGTAACAAGTGCAGCCTGACAATTCTGTGATATTTTAATTACTTTGTAAATTCAAATGTGGGCTAAATTACTTTGTGAGAATGATTTTTGAGCAGTCTAGGAATTTTCCTTGGGCTTTGGTAGTCCTCTTGGCTATGTACTTGTTAACTATTTTAGTGACCCTTTTGATGGCTCTGATTCTTTTAATCCTATTACTTTATTTGACATTTATTTATTTGCTTTTTTCCCCTCTCATTTAAGAAAATTTGTTAGTTATGGACATACTCAGTGTGTAAACAGCACATGTTGGTACCGTACTCACCCTCATCCCTGCCCCCCCTTCAAAGGGACCCTCCTTGTTGGGGATGCTGGTTATTCCCACGGGGATTGTGGGTCATGCATTGTGGCGGTAGCCATCAGTTATAGGGAAGAGGCAATGTCTCTATGTGTAATGTCCCAACTTGTGGCTCTAACAGTCTTTCCGGCCCCTCTTCCACAAATTTCCCTGAGCCATGTTGGGTTCATTTTAGGTCTACTTCAATGATGGGCTCTTAGGAGCCTCTGGATCTCTGGTTTAATAGGAGTTGAGTGTCCTCTGTGTCTATGTCCTTTACCCTTGTGCTGATATCAGGTTCACAGAGAAAGCAGCACTCTTATTCATGTCCCCAATTCCCCTATGGTTTCAGCTGGGGCCCTGGTGAAGTGCGAGGGGCCATTTTCTCTCCTCAGGTTCTGCTTCCATCTGAAAAAGAGAAGCAAATTCTCAAATGAAGAGTGACATCAGCACAGGTTAAATGGAATAACTATTGTTAGTTTAGAGATAATTTAATGGGTTTATTTCATATTTCTCACTATGTGATGTTAATATTTCTATTTTGTGATTTTTCACAATTCAAGCATCCATAAATGCTCTTTAGGTGTATGTGATTTTATTTTTTGCTTTTTAAATTTTTAAAAATATTTTAAGAGAGAATGAGAGCAAGAAAGAGAATGGGCAGACCAGGGCTTCCAGCCACTGCAAACAAACTCCAGTTACATTTGCCACCTTGTTTATCTGGCTTTACATGGGTATTGGGGAACCAGACTTGGGTCCTTAAGCTTTGCAGGCAAGTACCTTAGCTGCTGAGCCATCTCTACAGCCCAAGGTGTGTGTGATGTTAGCACTGATATTCTGTGGACTATCAAGAGGAAAAGAAAAGGAGCTTGTAAGAACAAATTTTCTTTAAAAGATGATTCTAGAATGGTGTTTTCATTTGTTTGTTTGTTTGTTTTGAGAATTTCTGTTGTTGTTGGGTTGACTTGAACCTTGATTTTCATCCTACTGTAAGAATCAAGTGGCAAACCCATTTATGTCTTTCTGTATGAATGAACTCTTGAAGGATAAACTGTTCTTGCTAAGTTCATTCCTTTGCTTAACTCAGTGGATGGATCAACTGAAAATATAGCTGTTGATTCAGTCTAGCCAAGCACCTGTTAGCAGAAAATAGTTTCCTGCTGTGAAGTGCCCGGGACTCTGGATCAGTGCAGTGAAATACATGTTTGCCTTTATTGATGGTCTTCTCTGTCCTTCACTAACAGGCTGTGCTGGAGACTATTCGCAACCTGATGAATACTGACTGTGTGGTGCCAGACTGGCTACATGATATCATCTTAGGTTATGGGGACCCAAGTAGTGCCCATTATTCGAAAATGCCCAATCAGATTGCCACACTTGATTTCAATGACACTTTTCTGTCCATCGAACATTTAAAAGCCAGCTTTCCTGGTCATAATGTCAAAGTAACTGTGAATGACCCAGCTCTCCAGATACCCCCTTTCAGGTAAAGTCAGAACTTCAATACTGTTTTCACTCGGTCTGTTGTCCATCTGCACTGTTACCTAATATGAGCTCTTAAGCATTATTGCTGCATTTCGTTAGATGGTCCCTATCTTCACAAGTGTAAGACCATTATATTTGAATCTATATTTCTAACTCTTAGTGCAGAAGCTATTAAAGACCATAATAAAAGTAGCTTCTTGTTTTACAAGGGATTAATAAATTTGTGCTATCTCAAGAGAACTATATGCATGTAGTAGTTGACTGAAGAAATAGATCTTTACATCTTTTTTTTTTTCTTTTTTCTTTTTTCTTTTTTCTGTTGGTTTTTTTGAGGTAGGGTTTCACTCTGGCCCATGCTGACCTGGAATTCACTATGTAGTCTCAGGGTGGCCTTGAACTCACAGTGATCCTCCTACCTCTGCCTCCCGAGTGCTGGGATTAAAGGCATGCACCACCACACCCAGGTAGATCTTTACATCTTATACGCAGTTTAGTTTATTTCCTAACTTTTCCCTAGCTAATGATACACAGGCTTGTGATAGTAAACTCCATTCTCATTTTAAGAACTTTGCTTGCCTTTGACACATTTTTAATTATATGTTGAATATCTTTTATTTAAAATTATTGAGCCTAGAAGTCTTGAATTTTGGAGTTCTTTTGGATTTTGAACATTTACATAGTTCTTACCTAATCTGAAATTCAAAAGTTGAAATGCTCCAGAATCCAAAACTTGAATGTTGTCTCCGTACTCAAAATGTGTCAGAATCTAGAGCATTTACGAGTTTACATTTTCAGATTAGGAATAATCAGTGTATATTCAGAACATAATTATGTCTAGTGTTGGATGGGTTTCAGTGTAAAATTTGAGTAGAAAAAGAATGCAGTACCTGAGGCAGTTGGTTGTTTTTCCCTGAGTTCCTTCAAGTATTTAAGAGGCAGTCTACACATTCCTGTGGAAAGAAGTGCAGCAACTTTGAATTAACTATCAAATATAAATATAATAAAAGCTGAGTACAGTGCCCCATGCCTTTAATCCCAGCACTCAGGAAGCTGAGGTAGGAGGATCACCATGAGTTCAAGGCCACCCTGAGACTACATAGTGAATTCCAGGTCAGCCTGGACTAGAGTGAAACCCCACCACGAAAAAAAAAAAAAAAAAAAAAAAAAATTATCATAGCCCTCTTAAGCAATCCATCCCTAGACCTTTCCATCTGTATGACACAGTGTCTTCCTGTCTGTCTCCTCATTTGTCTGTTGTGTGCCTTTGCTGAAGCCATTCACTTCATAGCTTAATATGCCAATTGCTATTGTTACTAAATAATGCTCACCTCTTTGACTCTGTAGTTCTTAGCAACTTCTGACACTGTCTGCAAAGAATGAATAAAGAGGACTGGAAAGATAGGCATTTAAGGCACTTGCCTAGGAAGCCTAAGGACCTAGGTTCGATTTCCCAGTACCCACATAAGCCAAATGCACAAAATGGCACATGTATCTGGAGTTCATTTTGTAGTTGCTGGAGGCCCTAGCGTACCCACTCTTTCTCTCTCTCTATCTGCCTCTTTCATTCTCTCTCTCAAATAAATAAAATATTTTTTAAAAAAATGTAAAAAAAGACTAGAAAAAGTATGTAGAGAACACTAGTCACTTCTTTAGAAAGTTCATGTCAGTGTCATGTAGCATTGGCCTCTAACCCCAGGCTAAGAACCTCTCTCTGCCTTACAGCCAGGAGTTGCAGGCATGCCATAAGGAGCTTTTATTTCTGTTTATGTAGAAATAAACTAGAAATGTTTTTTACATATATATTTATTCACCATGTAATGTTATGTACAAGATAAGTGGTTAGTAAATCTCTTGTAGGATAACGTTTCCTGTACGAAGTGGAAAAGGGAAGAAAAGGAAAGATGCAGATGGGGAGGATGAAGACATTGAAGAAGCAAAAACCTTAATTGTTGAGCCTCACGTTATTCCTAACAGAGGTCCTTATCCTTATAACCAGCCCAAACGGTAGGTTTTCTGTCTGGTTATAGGCTAATGTTTCAATTGAGTTAATGGAGTTTTTTTTTTTTTTTTTTTTAATTCTCTAATTACTTTAAAACTTGGGAAACATTTTGTTTCTGAACCCTTTCTTTCCATTCTTGATTTGTCTGAATAGCTCAGGTATTTTAAGCTGTAATTAAATTCAAAAAGAAATACTGTCAGGAACTATGAAAAACAAACAGTACATAGCTGCCTTAACTTGAGAACAGTATTCTTGCTTATACAGTAGCCCTTAGCATGTGCCAACTAAGGTGACATTATGTCTGGGAACTAGAACTTGTACAGGACAAATGTGATCTAGAGTGAGCTAAGTGTATTGAATACATCCTCATCTTTGCACATGATTTATTCTGCTTGTCTTTATGGAAGTAGGGTGAAGATCCAGAAGAGAGGGAGAGAGCAAAGGCTAGACTGATATTTAGATCTCTGTTCATTATGTTCAAGTTTGTGACAAATATCATTATCTGTATTTCTCACTAGTCTTTCTTTACTCATTTATTTGCAGTAATACAATTCAGTTCACTCATACACAAATAGAGGCCATTCGTGCTGGGATGCAGCCTGGACTGACAATGGTAAGAGAATTATTGTCTATTGTAGTTACCTTCTCTTTGCTCAAATAAAGCACCCAACCGAAAGCAGCTGATGGGATGAACATTTTTTTATTTTGGCTTACAGTTTCAGTGATGGTAGGGGAAAGCATGGCTAAATATCACCTCTGCCACGGCAGGTGAGAAACAGGAGCAGAAGAGAGACCTGAATTCTGGTTATAATACCCAGAAACCCTTCCCCAACAACACACCTCTTCCAACAAGCCTCAACCACCCAAGAGTTCAGAACACATGGGTTTTGGGGGGACATCTGATTCAAACCACCACACTGTTAGACATGTTGTTCAGTGTATTAAGAACAGAAAACAAGGACCAGAGAGATGCTCAGTGGATAAAGCACATGCCACACAAGCACGAGGACTGGACTTGGGATCTACAGCACTCACGTCTGCCTGCCTGTAATCCCTGCACACTCAGGAGGCGGAGGTGGGGGCTCCTGGGGACAAGATGACTAGCCATCCTGAGACTACATAGTGAATTCCAGGTCAGCCTGGGCTAAAGAGAGACCCTATCTCAAAAAACAAAAAAGTTTTATTCAAATATAGACATATTCATTATTTTATGTTACCTAAAATGATTTATTTGTATGTGTGTATGTGTGTGTAAGAGTACACTTTGTGCCATTTTTTGCATCTGGCTTTACATTGATTCATTGATTCTGGAGAATTAAACCCAGGCCAGCAGGCTTTGCAAGCAAGTGCCTTTTACTGCTGAGCCATCTCTCCAGCCATCTATGCCACTTTCAATTTCACCACAGAATTACATAATTGCAGTGAAGGTCGTCATGTGACCTACAAAACTTTTAGTGTTTTCTGTCTGGCTCCTTGTAGAACAAGGCCAGCTGACTGATAGAGAAATGTGTTTAGTTTCTAAGTATGGGAGAATTTTCTCTTACAGTAGAGTAACTAATGTTGGTCTAAGTCTGGTGTGGTCTGAGAACGTACTTTGTATGATTTCAGTGTTGGCCTAGAATTTGAACTGCCTTGGTGAGCTTCAGTGTGCACTTGGAAATGCCATGGACTATCTATGCCCATTACATCCCTTTGGTTTGAGTTATTAATTCTATATCCTTGCTGATTCCTATCTACTGAAACAGTCTTCAGTCATACTTATAAATTTGTGTTTCTGTTTTCATTTCTGTTAATTTTGCTTAATGTATTTGGAAGCTTTGTAAATGGGTGAATATACCTTCAGGGATGCTATGTGTTCTTTTTTTGAATTGACCCTTTCATGTTATGTAATGTCTTCATCATTGGCAGCTTGCTTTGCTATGAGGTCCACCATGTGTGGTACAAACACAACCATTGCACGTTTCTTTTTGGTGGTGTTTACATGAGATTTCTTTTTCATCATGTTATTTGTAATGGTTTTATTTGAATTGACGTTTTCTAAATAGCATATTCCTGGAGTCTATCATTTAGAGTTCAACCATTAGTGAAATGTTGCTTTCTATACTGTACATGTTTTTTTTTTTTTTTTTCCGTTAACAATTCAATGACATAAGTTTTAAACTCCTGGGTGCATAGATACGTGAGCATCTAGGTTGAGTGAGTTTTATTATTAATCTTCAAGTTTACAGCCTCTTCCTGTATCATATGTTACATAATTGAGTCCATCCACCAAACTTTTTTATTTACTATTTCATATTTCAGTCTAACCATGTGGTAACTTAGTGATTACCTCTTTTTTTTTAAGGTTGTGGGTCCACCTGGAACAGGAAAAACAGATGTTGCAGTCCAGATAATATCCAATATCTACCACAACTTTCCAGAGCAAAGGACTCTAATTGTTACTCATTCCAATCAGGTAAGTGACTCCCCCCCCCACCTACCTACCTACCTTGTCTGTCTATCTATGTATCTATCTGTATATCTATCTTTCTATCCCTGTGTGTGTGTGCGCGCACACACATGTGCACATAAATTGTGCTATCAGTAGTATTTTTCTTTATTTTGTAGAATGAATTTTTCTTTTTTTTGGGGGGGGTTCATTTTTTGGTTTTTTTGAGGTAGGGTCTCACTCTAGCCCAGGCTGACCTGGAATTCACTATGTAATCTCAGGGTGGCCTGAAACTCATGGCGATCCTCCGACCTTTGCCTCCCGAATGCTGGGATTAAAGTCGTGTGCCTCTATGCCCGGCTTGAATATTTCTTTAAAATGTTTCAGTACTGGACTAAGTTTAAAATTCATGTGACGTTACATACAGATATCCATATTACTGCTATGCTTGTCCTGCTGACACTGTCAGGAACAGGGAAGGACAACTAATGTTTATTAGCTGTGACAGGCAGCACTCAACGTCCTGAAGCATGCTGAAACTTACAGTCAGCCAAGCCTCCCGGAGAATACAGAGTCCTAGTGAATTAGCCTGTTACATCTTTGTTTAATTTACAGTTTTATTAATTGTTAGTAGTCCTATCCAATTCATTTGTCTAGCATGTTTTTAATCATATTTTGAAGTTTATCAATAATGGTGGCTTATTATGCAATACAGTTAATTTTTGTGAATTACTGATATGTGGAGGAGTGAGTTCATTTGGACTTCACCTTGATAAATGAAACAAAAGCTATAGAAAGTTTTTCTTCTATTTAATAAAACTCGGAGGCTGGAGAGATGGCTCAGTGTTTAAGGCACTTACCTGCAAAGCCTAAGGACCCTGGTTTGATTCCCTAGTGCCCATGTAAAGCCAGATGCAAAAGGAGGCACATGCATCTGGAGTACATCTACTGTGGCTGGAAGCCCTGATGTGTCCAGTTTTTTTTCTCTCTTCCCTCTCTCTCTATGTATCTATCTATATTTGCCTCTTCCTCTCTCTCATAAACAATTTTTTTAAAAAAATTAGCCTGTAGTAATTGTCCATGTAGTAGTAAATTCCTAAGGTGAACAAAGATAGCCACATGTTGTCTATCAGTATTTTTTACTAGCTCTGTCATGGAGTAGTAGGCCTACTGTCCTCTACTTGGCATTGGCTGGTGTCGCACAATCACAGAGAAGGTCATGTTGTAAAAATAGCCAAAGAATCCCTTGCTTGCTAAGGGCCTTTGTTGTCCTTTGAAATTCAAATCATCTTCCTTGGTGTACATCACATCATTGATTTTTTTTCTTTGGCATGTTAACTGATTTATTTGACAGATCTTCATTTCCATGTATAATCTAAGAGATTCTCTATTACCTTTCCAATTCACAATGAAATCTTAGTTCTTTTGGTGTGTGTGTGTGTGTGTGTGTGTGTGTGTGTGTTGCACGTGCTACAGCACACATGTGTGGATGTTAGAAAATAACTTCAGATGTCTGTCCTTGCCTTCTGCCTTTTGAGACAGAGTCTGTCATTCATAGCTATGTTCATCAGGCTAGCTAGCTAGTCCATGACCTTCTGGGAAATTCTCCTATTTCTGCTTCCCTTCTCACCGACACTAGACACTAATGCTGTAGCATCAGGTTTCATGTGGGTTCTGGGGATCCAAACTCAGTACTCATGCCTGCAAGGCAAGCACTGTATCCACTGATGCATCTCCCCAGCTCTTTGTACTGAGTAATTTTTGTTCTCTAAATCTGTGGTTCCTTAGGTAATAAGTAATGCCCTATAATCTGATTGATGGGTCCTGGGTTTTAATTAGTATCAAAAGTTTAGATATTGAGAAATGTATGTTAATCGTGTCACTTTGTTAACTCTTATGATTTTAATATCAAAAATACCTGTAGATACATACAGAATCTGAATGTTTATGAAACTGAATGTTGACTTGCTAAGTAGAGCTGGACTAGTGCTAATTGAAGATGTTTGCTTGGAGACTAGTTTTTAAAGTGATGTCTTTTATTTAATGTATCTTTCAAAGTATGAAACTTGCCTCTCTGCAAAACTTTTTCCTAACTACAAGGGTTTGAATAATGAATACTAGGATTTGAGAGGAACTAAATATGAGTGTGTCTTAAGTAAGACATGAGTTCTAAACGCTTTCATTTCAGAGTAGTTCAAGATGAAGAGTGCCCTGCTCATTGTATAGAGAATTAGGCTTTCAGCATAAAATGTGGGTGGTACACTTTTTCCTTTTCTCTAGTCCATAAATGTGTTCGACCTGCTTTCTTGTCCTTTTCCAGTTGTGAAATCATTCTCAGTTCTCTGCAGATCATGGAAATGCTGTTAGGAGAAAGGACACTAAGGATGGTTTATTATTTTAGAAACTGTACTACTTAGAAGAATGAGCACCTGGACTCAATGACTTTCTTTCATATATATAGTGTTAATAGACAAGTGTTTACTCTTTTGGCCAAGTGTGTGTGTGTGTGTGTGTGTGTATGTGTATGTGTATGGTACTACCAGAAAAAAATAAAACTACTATTTTGTTGAAATTATAAGTAGACTGAGACTGGGGATATGGCTTAGCAGTTAAGGTACTTGCCTGTGAAGCCTAAGGACTCAGGTTCAATTCCCTAGTACCCACATAAGCCAGATACACAAGGTGACATATGGAGTTCTACTTTAAAAACAACTAAGCCACATTGGAGAGATGGCTGAACTGTTAAGACACTTGCCTCCAGAACCTTATGACCCATGTTCATTTCCTCAATATCCACATAAGCCAGATACACAAAGTGGCACATGTATCTGGAGTTTGTTTACAGTGGCTAGAGACCCTGGCATGTCCATTCTCTCTCCGTCTGTCTCCCTCTCCCTCTCCCTCTCCCCCTCTCCCTCCCTCTCTCTCTCTCTCTCTCTCTCTCTCTCTCTGTATCTCTCTCTTTATGTCTGTATCTCTCTGCTTACAAATAAAATAGTTAAAAATTATGGGCTGGAGAGGTGGCTTAGTGGTTAAGGTGTTTGCCTGTGAAGCCCAAGGACCCAGGTTTGATTACCCAGTACCCACGTAAGCCAGATGCACAAGGTGGCACATGTATCTGGAGTTAGGTTGCAGTGGCTGGAGGCCCTGGTGTGCCCATTCTCTCTCTGTATCTGCCTCTCCCCCCCAAGCTAAATAAGTAATTTAAACAAATAAAAATAAAACATCTGAATATTTTAAACTCCCTGTCATCCGTTTTGTCTAATTGTGCAGGCCTTGAACCAGTTGTTTGAGAAAATCATGGCATTAGACATTGACGAGCGCCATCTCCTGCGTCTAGGTCATGGAGAAGAAGAGCTGGAGACAGAGAAAGATTTCAGCAGGTAAGTGAAGGGAAGTCAGTTTTGAAACACTATACAAAGGATTGTTTTAACTCCCCCCTCCCCTTTTTTTGGAAAGAAACTCCAAGAGAAGAGAGCTATGAACAATCAAACTTAATTGGAAAGGTTCAAGTGTGACCTACTTTGATTATGTACTGACCTAAAAGTGTGGACATGGTCTCCTTCAGCTTTAGTTCAGTGTATTCACTCCTATTTTCCTCAAATATATAATGACTTCTGGGAAGAGAATTACCTAGTTCATCTTTTTAAAACTGTTAGTTGCCATGTGCTTTCTATTGATTCAGCTAAGTTTTATATATATATTTATGTATTTATTTATTTGCAAATTAGTTGAAAGAGAGAATGAGTGTTCCAGGCCCTCTAGCCACTGCAAACGAACTCCAGATGCATGCACCACTTTGTACATGGGTACTGGGAAATCAAACCCAGATCATTAGGCATTGCAGGCAAGTACCTTAACCACTGTACAATCTCTCCAGCCCTGACTGAGCTAATTTTTAATGTTGCTAAAGCCTGACGACTTTAGATAAATTCAGGTAATCATAATCGGTAGTTGAACATACTTAATATGGCTTTTGGTTCTTGAACATATCTTTTGGTCTCAAATGAGCATAGACTTTAAAAATATGTTAAGTTTCTGTGTAATAATCTATCCTGAGTTTTTATATTACAGAGATACCAAATATTTAGCTCGTGAATTGTCAGGTTGTACAGAGTTAAACAACACATTGTAAGTTACTGAGGATCTAGTTTCTTAATTTTGGATCAGCTAGTGATACTTCTCTGAATTCTTCTGATAGATATTTCCTCATGCTTAATGCTAGCTGAGGAAAGTAGATTAAATGTTAAAATCTAATCATTTAGAATTCAGGGAACATAGAGATGCTAAAGGAATGCTTGATATTTTAACTAAAATTATAGTAGAACTTACAGTTTTTAAATAATTTTATAATAGAAAATAATTTGTGTGCATATATGTTCATATGTGTATGCATGTTTGTGTGCTGGTGCACGGGTGCATGTGTGTCCATGCTTTTGAAGGCCAGATGTTGGTATTTGGGTGTCTTTCTCAGTCACTCTCCATCTTATTCTCTCTCCGTGAACCTACAGCTCACTGATTTGGTTAGACTGGCTGGCCATTAATCCCCAGGGATTCTCTGTTTTTGCCTCCCTAGCACTGAGGTAGAGGCATTTGCCACCACACCAAACACTTCATGAGTTCTGATTATCCAGACTTGGGTCCTTATGCTTACACAGCAAGCCTTTTACTCCAAGCCCTCTCCCCATCTTGAAAAGAAATTTAATGATTTCATGTGTCACCATATCCTGGGGAGGGGGCCATAACTTGTTTTTGCTTTCTGATACAGGAAACCTGGCTTGCTATGAGTATGCTTACTCATCTGGGCATCTTCTTTTATTTCCCGCTTTATCATAGTTGTGAAGAATAGTGTTTATTGTGCCACATTAAAAGTAGTATGGATGTATTTCTCTAAAGAAAAATATTTAAACCCAGTGAAGCATTTGAGAAACAGTGAACATAATTATATCACCCAGCACAACCTTTGTTAGTCTCCTTTCTGTAACCAGCCATTTGTAGTTTCATGTGTTTGCTTAAAAAGTTATGATACTTTTGGTTTAAGTATGATTGTAGATTTTCAGAATAATTGAATAGAAAACAGAGTTCTACTGTATATTGCTTTTTAACTTGTAGTATTATGTCATAAGAAGCTTGATATTTTATTACAGATGATAAACATTCCTATGTTTCTGTCATTACTAGAGTGTCCATTGTAGAGAAATTATAAACTATAGGTAAGAAAGCATAAAAGTTACCTACATGATGTTACATGCAAAGCACGCATCATGTTTTGCTGTGTGTGGTGGTGTAGGCCTTTAATTCCAGCACTTGGGATGTTGATAGAGAGTAGATTTTTAGGTCACCTGGGGCTAAATAGCCAAACTTTCATTGTGAATCATCCTTTGCTGCTTCAGAAGTGAATGTGTGGACCATAGAAGAATAGAAATTAGCTGGCCGTGGTGGTGCATGCCTTTAATCCCAGCCAGCACTTGAGAGGCAGAGGTAGAAGGATCTCTATGAGTTTGAGGCCATCCTGAGACTACATAATGAATTCCAGGTCAGCCTGGACTTGAATGAGACTCTACCTCGAACACCACCTCCCCAAATAAAAAGAATAGAAATAGAATATAACTGTGTCAGGGCTATAAACATGTCATAGCAGTGACTGGACCATTTTGTTAGGCATTGAGGTGTTACCACAGACCTTCAGTGCTTGAACAAGGAGTATATGTAGACTTTGGAAGCTAATTCTGCTTCTTTCTTTTCTGTGTATCTTTGTATAAGATACTCCCCAAACTTCTGTGTTTTTACTCAGCAAAAAGTTATAATCCTATTCCACCTGAGTGCTTAACTACTTGCTAGGGGATGTAGATAACAGAAAATGACCAAACACACTTTCAGCTTACTTTCTAATGTCTTTGGAACCAGTATATTTTCATGGTAGTATTCAATGTACTCAATGATATTCAATGTACTCAATCTGTAAAACATATTCTTAGTCTGTTTTTGGTCTAGCACCAGAATGTACTTGTAGACATTTTGTTGGTATGGGCTGAAAAAAAAAGATAGCTGAAGTAATTGATTTTATCATCAACATGTATATGAGGTAAGCACTGGGTCTCTAGTGTTGTTGTCAGGCAGCCTAAGAACTACCACTCAGGCTTAAATACAAGTTGTGCTTTCTACTGGTGGTTATGGTGGTGTTGCTGGGTCTTTTTTTTTTTTATTTTTTTTGCATTTGCTTTGATTGTTATTATTTCTATTATGATTTTCTTGAACTTCTCTGACAGATTTCGTCAAAAATATTTGTTACACAGGTTTACCTTTTTACCTAATTGACATTTCTAGGTATGGAAGAGTTAATTATGTCCTGGCTCGAAGAATAGAACTTTTAGAAGAAGTCAAACGATTGCAGAAGAGTCTAGGGGTCCCAGGAGATGCTTCATACACCTGTGAAACCGCAGGCTATTTCTTCTTATACCAGGTATGGTATTCACCATTCTTCATTACATCATCCCCACTTGGAAAGTGGGATAGGTTCTTGACATTACTTTTTAAAGCTTATTTGTTGTTGTTGTTGTATAGATTAAAATATGTGGTGTTAGGGCTGGGAAGATGGCTTAGCAGTTAAAGGCACTTGCTTGCAAAGCCTACCAGCCTGGATTCAATTCCCAGAGCACCTTCCTAAGCTGGACACAGAAAGTGGCATAAGCATCTGTTGTTTGTTTGCAGTGGCAGGAGACCCTGGCATGCACACATGAATACCTGCGTGCACACACATATGAACACATACACAAATACACACCATACATTCATGCATACGCAAAAAAAAAAAAAAAACCAGAAGACAGAATCTATTTAAAGTAGAGGCTCATGTAATAAATTTGAAAGAATTAACTTTGAGGCTCAGCAGTTTACCATACAGGAATCACCCAGGGAATGTTTTCACCAGTTCATATCCCAGGCTCTGTCACTAGAGGTTCTCATTTAGTAGATGTGGGTACTGGGAATACACATTTCTGTTTAGCTCTTCAAATTCTCAGTCTAAGAGCTCATTTTGAAAATCACTGAAGTTATACAGAAAATGCCTAAGAAGAATTAGAAGAAGTGAGTTAGTTAAGTAGGAACTGGCTGGTAAAGGCATAAGTACATATGTTAGAGTTTATGTACATAAAGGATGGAATTGAAAAGTCACAAGGTGACCATTCGCATATATATTCAAGCAGAAAGTCATAAGTAATCATGAGAGAACCAAAAATACTACCCACATTGAGTGAAGGGTTGAAAAGTGCCAAATTAATTAAAAAGCTGCTAAACATGAGAGAAACTGAGTTGGTGAAAATTAATTTCTTTGTCCAGAGTACTTAGCCTAGCTCTTTTCTTCTTTTCCTTCCCTTTTCCTTAGTTGTTTTCCTTTCTTTCTCAGCATTGATAGTAAACTATCTTTATAGACTTGGGAGTCTGAACCTTCTGAAATGATGACCTTGAGTGTCTTCAGTTTCTACATTTTAGTTGAAGAGTCCTTTCCTTTTTGAAAACAAGATTAATTTGTCAGTAGCTTGATGAAAAATAGTCATGCTGAATCAAAGATTGTTTTTCTTTACCTTACCTGGCAGCTCACAATTTCACTGGAATTCATTTTGAGTTTAAGGGCATGTAAAGTAAAACTCAAGACATTTTTCTTCCAGGTCATGTCTCGTTGGGAAGAATATATCAGCCGAGTGAAAAGTAAAGGTAGTACATTGCCAGATGTTGCAGAAGTCTCCAGTTGCTTCCCATTCCAAGAGTATTTTGCCAATGCCCCACAGCCCATCTTTAAAGGCAGGTCTTATGAGGAAGACATGGAAATTGCTGAAGGATGTTTCAGGCATATTAAGAAAATCTTTACTCAGCTTGAGGTAAGAATTGTCAAGCTCTTTTAACTTTTCTTTAAAGGTTTTTAGTTTATTTTTTTAATTTAAATGTTCCATTGTTGCAAGTTAGATTACTACTTTTCTCTTTCTTATGTTTATTTACATATTTATGTGTGTATTTATATTTGTGCTCATGCCATGTCATGTCTGTTGAGGTCAGGACAACCTCAAGATATATATTTTCTCCTCCTTCCTTGACACATGATCTCTTTTGTACCTGCACATGTCAGAGTTCTTCAGGAAAGCAGAAATGATTTCACATATTCATATCAAAGGAAATTTATTCAGGGTACTGACTACATAGGTAAAAGGTGAGATATAAGCTGGCTTCACCTTCTGTTGCCATAGCTGTGTTGGGACCACAAACACATAGGCTACTTTTGCATCTGGCTTTATTTGGGCACTGAGGAGGATTGAACTCAGGTCAGCAGGCCTGGAACCACCTGTAACCACTGAGCTGTTTCCCAGCCCCCTTGTTATTACTTTTATGTAAATTTTCTGAAAATTATTTATATTAAGAAATAAGCAAAAACTAAAATAAGATTAGCCCCATTATCCTGGTTTTTCTGGTCTGAAGATAATAGCACTTAAGAAAGGGATACTGGGCTGGAGAGATGGCTTAGTGGTTAAGGCACATGTCTGTGAAGTCTAAGGACCCCGGTTCGACTCTCCAGGTCCCACATAAGCCAGATGCACAAAGGGGCACATGCGTCTGGAGTTAGTTTGCAGTGGCTAGAGGCCCTGGTGTGCCCATTCTCCCTCTCCCTCTCTCTGTCTCTAATAAATAAATAAAAATAAAATCTTTAAAAAAAAAAAAAAAGGATACTTCCATCAGAAATTTAGCAATCATTCTTTGAATGGGAATTTCATATATAGCCATTGTAAATTTCTGTGCCTCTTCATCAGTAGGCATAAAGTGAGGTTTCTTTGTTATCCAGGGGGATTAGTCTTGATATAAAGTGAAGTAAGGTTCTTCACCACACAAAGGAGACACAGAAGAATATTTCTAGAAACTAGCAGCCTCTACTATGTCCTCTTGATTTTCCTTTTTTTTGTTGTTTTTTTGTTTTTCAAGGTAAGGTCTCACTCTAGCCCAGGCTGACCTGGAATTCACTATGTAGTCTCAGGGTGGCCTCGAACCCACCATGATCCTCCTACCTCCCAGCCTCCTGAGTGCTGGGATTAAAGGCGTGCACCACCACACCTGACTGTCCTCTTGGTTTTCTATACTTTATAGCAAACTTCACTTGGCAACAGTCCTAAAGTGATCACCTTCAGGCTCAGATTCCTTAGTGAAAAAGTTGGTGGTGGGGGAAGTTACTCCAGGTTAAAAAGGTCAAGGACTGTATCTTTTGTCCTTGTTTCTTCTAGATAAGCTCTTATTCAGTTTCCTAGTAATCACCACATAGCAGGTGTTCAGTAAATGTTGATACTTACCATGGCTAGGTGGATTAATATCCAGAAAAATGTAATTTTTAAACTCACAAAATATTATCGCATAAAAATGTGAAAAGGTAGGGCTGCAGAGATGGCTTAGCGGTTAAGGCATTTTCCTGCAAAGCCTAAGGAGCCCAGTTCTCCAGGTCCCACGTAAGCCAGATGCACAAGGTAGCGCATGTGTCTGGAGTACATTTGCAGTGGCTAGAGGCCCTGATGTGCCCATTCTTAATCTCTCTCTACCCCCCCCCCATCTCCAGTGGATAAATAAAATTAAAATCTTTTTTAAAAAAGTGAAAAGGTAAAAATATACTGCCTCAGTAGGGACTACAGAGGATTGTAGAGGGCACCTCGCCTGAATCAATAATGCTTAAAAAAAAAGATGAAAATGTGTAAAAAGGTCTGAAGGAAGTGTGGATAATGTTCAGATTTGATGAAACCTGATATTGGAAATTCTCTGCCTGATAGGCCCCTGCACCTGTCTCTTTCCATCCTCTGCAAGGGTAGGTCCTTTGTGAGGTTCAGGCTGATCTTGTAAATTTAATGTCCCTGCATTCTTTGTCAGTTGACATTTGGTAGAATTTAGCAGAGAGTAGAAATTGGGAAGAGAAAAACCTGGGTATTTCCCCTTTAGTCCCTTCTGCCTTGGTTTCATGTCCTTCTTTACTCCACTTTCTGCTGGACTGGCCCTCTACTTCATCTCTTGCCCAGACCCTAGCCTCTGCACTCTGATAATACCACTTAAACCCTTGATCCTTACTGGTCTAGGAGTACACTGGTTTCATTTCTATTGCCCTTCTCTAGAGTACTTAATTCTCTGGTGGGCATTTAAGCTCATCTTTCACCTGTGTTGCCAGTTCCCTGCATAAATCCCCTTGATAGGAATATGGGTAATAGTGTCTGCTTTCCTGAAGAACCTTGACTCATGCACGTGCAATAGTATCTGTTATTTTCCTCAGTATTCTTACACATATGTAAGCATTTGATTTAAAAAATTTATTAGCTAATTTATTTACTACAACTGTGCAGTAGCAAGCAATACAGTGACTATCAATATTGTTGAGGGCCATTGCACTGATTCACAAGTCACAAGAGTGGCTTTTATACCATCAAAATTTTAGCACAGTGAAAACAGCAGATAATGTTTTAGTATTGTAAAATAGGTTGACCACTAGATAGCTACAGAATCCCCAAGGGTGCAAAGAAGTACACTTGAAACTGCTTACTTTAAAGGGAACTCTGCCTGATTAATTAAATGTGAACCATTGTCAGGCACATTTATAGTGGAGCTTGGCCCAATAATTTTTTTCCCCGTTTGATTACCCTTGGTTGGTTCACGAACTGCTAAGAAGCACAGCATCCTTGTAAGAAACAAAAACATTCAGAACAACATCTTTCTGTTTCCTCTCAAAGTCAAACTTGCGAGGAAAACAAAAATCTCAATGACATTGTAAATACTACATGTTATTAAGTGTAAGGGTGGAATTTTAGGTACACCTCCACCTGCCTGACCTCTGTTATGGTACAGTAGGGTGGGTACTTGGTATTCATACGTGCTGAGATTTGTTAGTTTTCTAGGTTGAATCAAGCAATGGAAATTATGTCACATGCTTTGTCAGTTCACCAGGACCCTAAAGTAAATGTTATTTTGGTGGTAGAGCTATATGAATAGGTTATCAGTTATTAATGAAACCGGGTGGTACCTAAATAATAATAGAGTTGGTGTTTGTTAGGCTTAGTTATTATGTACTCATATTAATCTCTTAAGAATTAAGTCTGATTGACTGCACCTTGGTTGTATGCATCAACCTTGTTGTTTCCTACCTTAAAGTTGTCTTTCACTGACCTGTACTGCTACAGGAATTCAGAGCCTCTGAGCTGCTTCGCAGTGGACTGGACAGATCTAAGTACCTTCTGGTGAAAGAAGCCAAAATTATTGCTATGACCTGTACTCATGCTGCCTTAAAGCGACATGACTTAGTCAAGTTAGGTTTCAAGGTAAGACTTAAGTCAATTCATGTATTTAATTGTTGCTTGTGTTCTTTACTGTGGATTTTTTGTTGTTGTTGTTGTTTTGTTTTTGTTTTTTGAGGTAGGGTGTCACTCTGGCTCAGGCTGACCTGGAAGTAACTGTGTAGTCTCAGGGTGGCCTTGAACTCATGGTGATCCTCCTACCTCTGCCTCCCGAGTGCTGGGATGAAAGGCGTGCACCACCACGCCCGGCTTACTGTGGTTTTTAAAAAATTTTTTTTTTTTTATTTGCAAGCAGAGAGAAAATATGAATGAATGAGTATGGGTGTACCAAGTCTACTGCCACCACAGAAGAATTGCAGACACATGCACTACTTTGTGCATCTGGCTTTGCATGGGTACTGGGGAACTGAACCTAGTCCTTAACTGTTAAGCCATCTCTCTCCATCCTATTTTTTTAAATAATACCGAGGCTTGTTCCTTGAAGATTGGTTCACTTTCCTAGGAAAAGACTCATTTATTTATATTACCTAAAATGTATCTTCTAAAAGTTGGTGGTATTGTCATGTTCATATGATTAGTGAACTTTAATTTTTCTGAGTGTTTTTTTTTTCTTTTTTCAAGGTAGGGTTTTACCTCTAGCTCAGGCTGACCTGGAATTCACTATGTAGTCTCAGGGTGGCCTCGAATTTACTACGTCTGCCTCCCGAGTCCTGGGATTAAAGGCTTATGTCACCACACCCTGCTAAGTCTTATTATCAGAAATATTTCTACTATTTTACATCATAATCATGATTATCCAACCAGATTATCAGACTTGGTAAAGTTTCATTCTTACTAAGTAATACTTGCTACAAGTCTCCAAATAGAACTAGTATTTGCAGTTTTCAACTGAGATATCTACATACATGTACCGTTCACATACTAAACCTGCAACCCATCCCTGTTACTTGTTTGTTCACAAGCCTTTCATATAAGGGCATAGGATGCTCTTAATTGTAAAGTGAGATATTAAAATCTGATAAAGATGAGGAAAACATGGTGGTAGCTATGTCTCAGTTCAAGTGGGACATAACAATTGAGTAATAAATTTGACTTTGTAGTCATTGTCACTGATAGTTTATTTGTTGTTTGTTGTTTAAAATGGGTGTACTGATTTGAATGTAAAGGAAGCAGTTCATTTATTGATGAAATATACTGAAACTTTAAGATATATGAGCTCATGGAGAGATAATGCTAAATAAATCCATGGTGTGACAGAGTTGTTGCTATCTTGGGTTTGATGCCTCAGCTGCAAGGGGCAACTATGACAGCTTACTGAAAGATACTGTGAACTCACGCCAGTGGTGTGAACTAACCTGTCTGCAAATTAGTAGTGAGAATGTGTCACTTAAATAGTTTGTTCATGGGGCTGACATATAAAACATATTTTGGGGCTGGAGAGATGACTTAGTGGTTAAGACACTTGCCTGCAAAGCCAAAGGACCCAGGTTCAATTCCCCAGGACCCATGTAAGCCAGATGCACAAAGTAGCAATGTGTCTGGAATTCATTTGCTGCGGCTAGAGACCGTGGTATGTCCATTCTCTCTCTTTCTGCCTTTCTCTCTCTCAAATAAATAAATTTTAAAAAATAAAATAATAAAAAATATATTTTGCTGTGTATATTATATCAATTTCATATGAGGAATTGACACAGTCATAACTAATATTTTAGGTTACTTTGTGTGCCATTTTTCATGAGGTCTAAAAATATGGTTGCTTGTCAAAGTTTCATTATTTTCTTTTTAAATTTTTAATAGTTTTTTTATTTTATTTATTTAGAATGGGTGCACTAGGGCCTTTAACCACTGCAAATGAACTCCAGACATATGTGCCACCTTGTACATCTGGCTTATGTGGGTCCTGGGGAATCCTTAGGCTTTACAGGCAAACAACCTTAGTCACTAAGACATCTCTCCAGCCCTCTTTTAATTGTTTTATGCATGTGTACATGTGTGTGTGTGTCATGCACATGTGTGCACATGTATATCGTGACTAGAAGATAGTCTTGGGTGTCATTCCTCAGGAACACTGTACACCTTTTATCTTTTTTTTTATTGACAACTTCTATACTTACAGACAATAAACCATAATATTTCCCTCCCCTCTCCCCCATTCCCCTTCAGAACTGCACTCTCCATCATATCCCCTCCTTCTCTCCATTAGTCTCTCTTTTAATTTGATGTCATCATCTTTTTCTCCTATTATGAGGGTCTTGTATGGGTATTGCTGGGCACTGCGGCCAATTTCTGTCTGGGCAGCTGCATTTTAAGGAGTGGTACCCTTCCTTTGGCTCTTACATTCTTTCTGCCACCTCTTCTGCAATGGACCCTGAGCCTTGGAGGGTGTGATAGAGATGTATCAGTGCTGGACACTCCTCCGTCCCTTCTTCTCAGCACTATGTTGCCTTTTATCTTTTTGAGACAGTCTCTCTCACTGGCTAACCAGCAAGCCCCAGGGATCCCCCTGTCTTTGCTTCCCCACCACCAAGATTATAAGCACATACCACCATGCCCACCATTTTTACATGGGTTTTAGGGATTGAACTCAAGAGCACTAAACTGATAGAATTGCTTCTCAGCTCTCATTAATTATGTGCTATACTTAAATTGTTAAACATCTATCAATATTTAGTTTGGGTGGTGAGTATTTTTTTAAATTTTTTAAAACTTTATTTGAGAGAGATAAAGAGGCAGAGAGAGAGAGAGAGAGAGAGAGAGAGAGAGGGAGGGAGAAAATAAGAATAGGTACTACAGGGCCTCTAGTCTAGCTGTTGCAAATGAGCTCCAGATGCATGTGCCACTTTGTGCATCTGACTGTAGGTACTGTGGGTACTGGGGAATTGAACTTGGATTATTAGGTTTTGCTGCCTTGAACAGGCCATATTAAGGATTTTTTTTCTAAAGTAATACGAAATGTTGAAGTGGAGATGATATGATCCTATGTTTGTTTTGAGTGCTTTGCGATAGGAAGAGAGTGATGGAGGTACTGACTGAAGTCCTAGTGGTGGTTGGAATAGAGTGGTGATGGTGGTAGAAATAGAGAAAAGTGAGTGAATTCCAAAGAGATTTGAAAGTAGTGTGACATGCTTTGTTGAAGGACATGATTTAGAGCTGAGGCATAGGTGGATTGTGGTGATACAGGATTTGTAAGGGGAAGAAATTATCCCTTGTCATTACCGAGAGTAAGGAGTCATGATAACCAGCTCATTTGCAACACAAATTGGTTCTTCTTGCCTAGAATATAGAACACTAAATTGGTATTACAGCTAAGAAATAATAATCAAGTTTTAGGGACTGTCTCAAGGTCACGCCATGAACTGACAATGCAGGAGCATAATGATACGACCATGAACTTTCTGCTTGAATATTTTGTATGTTGCTGCTTTAGTCTGAAATTATTGAAGGGTTTTTTTGACAGTTATTTTTATGTAGATAATCATTTTGCTTTTCAACATTCTTTTTGACAAGTTTTTCTTTTTCAGTATGACAACATTTTAATGGAAGAGGCAGCTCAGATTCTAGAAATAGAAACTTTTATACCTCTTCTTCTACAGGTAAGTAAGAAAGATCATCTCTCTCTGCAAATAAATAAAAAGAAATATAACTTTAAAAAGAAAGCGGTAATAGCCAAGGACCCAGGGTAGGGAAATGGAGAGTTACTCCTTTTTTTTTTTTTTTTTTTTTTTTTTTTGATTATTTGAGGTAGGGTCTTGCTCTAGCCTAGGTTAACTTGGAATTCACTATGTAGTCTCAGGGTGGCCTCGAACTCACAGCAAAAATAAAATAAAATAAAATCTTTTATTTATTGACAATTTTTATATAGGCATTTCATGTGTTTTGATTATATTCGCCTACTGTTGACCTTATCTTGTCCCCCTCGGCCTTTCCACTAAACCTCTTTTCCCAGCTAGTCCCACTTCAGCTTTGTTATCTTTTGTTGTTGTTGTAAATCCACTGAGTTCAGTTAGGGCTGCTTGCATGGGCATGGTTAGAGGTTATTTCCAGTGCATTAGAAACTTGACAGGGCCACACCACTGTCTCCTTTCCGGCAGCCTTTAACTGCCAATAACTCTTAGGGAAAGGGTAGGGTTTAGTGAGCTCCTTTAGTCCATGGTGGGGAATTGATGGCCCAGTCTTGTACAGATTTACTGCTGGTAACAATAGCCACTGTGGGGTCATAAATGCAATGACCACTTCGTATTTGGAAGATGACACTCTACAGCACCCTTCCCCATCCTCTGGCTCTTAAATTCTTCCTGCTCTTCTTCCAGTGTTCCCTTAACTTTGGAATAGTTGATTTAGCTGTCCCAAGTTAGATGAATTTAGTCTCCTCAGCAGTCACTGCCATCTCAAAAGAGAAACTTCTCATACCAAAGCTGATAGCAGCAATAATCTATAGGAATAAAAACATTGAGATGGTAGTTTAATGGGCACAACATATCCCCTTAGCCAAACACTAGTAATAACTTCCCTGTGAGGGCTTGACCTTCCAGTCATAGGTTTTTTGGTTTGTTGTTGGTTTTTGTTTTTTTGTTTTAAATTTTATTTATGTGGGAGGGAGGGAGATAACAAGAGAGGGGTGAGGGAATATATACACTAAGGCCACCAGGCATTGCAAATGAACTCCAGATGCATGTGCCACCTTGTGCATCTGGCTTACTTGGGTACTGGGGACCTCTCCAGTGCCCCCCTCTTTTGTTGTAGGCTTTTTTTTTTTTTTTTTTTGAGATAGGGTCTTGCTGTAGCCCAGGCTGACCTGGAATTCACTATGAAGTCTCAGGCTGGCCTTGAACTAACAGCCATCCTCCCACCTCTCCCTCCCAAATGCTGGGATTAAAGGCCTATGCCTTTATGCCCAACAAGCCATGGGTTTTGACTAGATTTTAAGTACTAGGCATGATTCCCTCCCATGAAGCAGGCATCAAATCCATTCAGAGAGAGCTGGTTAACTCCTAACCATCATGCCACTATTACACTGATAGGCATATCTTGCTTAATTGGCTGGTTGTGTAACTTGCAATGTCTACCCCTAGATAACTATTGATTATTGGTGACTTTTCTCCCCCATTAGCCTTACAGCACTGTGACATCTAGCCAGGAGGCAGCTTCCAGCTCAGTTTCAGCTTGGTTTCTCAATATACTACAACTGAATCATGTGGTATCTTCAGCAATAGAGTCTTGCCATCTAATTCTGGTGGACAACTAAGAGCATTGGCAATAGTCTATATTGTTTGAGGGGCTTTAACAACTCATGGGGAGTTACTCAGCCCCACTTCTGGGAACAGCGTTGTCCACCTACACAGGGTACTTCTATTCAAACTTTTTTTATTGCTATATTTTTTTACTTAGCTAACAAAAAAGTATGTTTCTCTGTGCCATTTGCTGTCATTAGTCTTAGTTGCCACTGCAAATGGAATTCCAGACACTTGTAACACATTTTAGATCTAGTGTTACGTGGGTACTAGGGAATTGAAACTGGACCAGCAAGCTTTGCTAGTAATTGCCTTGAACCACTGAGCCATCTCCCCAGCCTCTTGAACATCTTTTTAAACGGTTATTAGCCATTTGTTTTTCTTCTTTTGAGAAATCTCTGTACATGTTCATGACCTATTTTGTTTGACTGGGTTGTTTGATTTATAAATGTTTAGTTCTTTGTGTTCTTTGTATAATCTAGGTATGAATCCTGACAGTGAATTTCTGGCAAAGAATTTTTCAGTTTTGTAGACTGTTTCTTCATTCAGTTAACTGTTTCCTTTGCTGTACAGAAGCTTTTTCAATTTCATGAGCTCCCATTTGTTGATTGTTGGCCTTATTTTCTGAATAATCCTTGGGGTCCTATTTAGAAAGTCTTTACCTTTGCCTGCATCTTGAAATGTTTCCCTACTTTTTCCTCTAGCAGTTTCAGAGTTTCTTACGTTAAGGTCTTACCCATTTGGAGTCGGTTCTTGTGCATAGTGAGAGAAATGGATCAAGTGACATTCTTTTACATAAAAATTCAGTTTTCCTGGCACCATTTGTTAAAGAGGCTATCTTTTCTCCAGTGAATATTTTTGTCAAAAATCAGATGGCTGTAGTTTTATGGGTTTATAGTTAGATCTTCCATTCTGTTCCATTTATTCATTTGTTTTTGTGCCAGTAGTACGCTGTTTTTATTACTTTGGCACTATAACACACTTTGAAATCAGAAATAGTGATAACTCCAGCCTTATTTTATTTGTGTGTGTATATATATATATATTTGGGCATGACAGGGCCTCTTGCTGCTACGAATGAACACCAGGAAGTTGTGCCACACTTTGTGTCTAGCTTGTGAGTGGCTTGGGAATTGTGCCCTGGCCAGTAGGCTTTGCAGGCAAACACCTTTAACAGGTGAGCATTCCCAGCCTCCTGTCTCCCCAGTATCCACCCCCTCCTTTGGATTGCTTTGCTGTCTGAGGTCTTGTGTGCTTCCAAATGATTTTTTTTTTTTTTGGTTTCACTCTAGCCCAGGCTGACCTGGAATTTAATCTATTTTCTCGGGGTGGCCTTGAACTCACAGTGATCCTCCTACCTCAACCTCCCAAGTGCTAGGATTAAAGGCATGTGCCAGCACTCCTGGCCCAAATGAATTTTAAGTTATTTTTTTCTATTTATGTGAAGAATGGTATTGGAGTTTTGATAGGGATTGCATTAAATTTGTAGATTGCTTTTTTGGTATGATAACCATTTCAGAGTATTAGTTCTTCCAATCTGAGTATAAAAGGTCTTCCCATTTCCTAATTCCGATTTATTTTGAATGTTTTAAAGTTTGCAATATGGATGTTCGCACTTCCTTGGTTAGGTTAATTCCAAAGTATGTTATTTGTGGGGTAGGAAGGGAAGCAGTTATGAGTAGGATTGTGGCCCTGATTCATTTTCACTATATTTTTTATTGGTATGTAGAGAGGTTTCTGTTGGTAGTTTTGTGTCCTGTCACTTTGCTAAACATGTGTATCAGCTCTAAAGTTCTCTGATGGAATCTTGAAGGCAAAAATTTTGAAGAATTCTTAGGCACAGTTCAGAAGGCTACATAGCCTCAGGGTGCTCATTGCCTCAATTACATATTTATTCTCCTTTACCTCACTTTCTGTGGCATTCATTTCAGCCTGGAAACTTTCCATCTGTTTCTGGTTTGTACTGCCTTTGGGAGTACTGTTTTAAAATTCATGGTTCATATTACAGAGTAGTTTTTAAAAGGCTTGTTTTAATCAAGAAAATTACATTATTAGGCTGTTTGAAGGAAGGATGAGTTATTTTATCATTTCTTTTGTTAGAGTTATAGATGGTCACTATTATGCCTGTTTCTTACTGTATAATACTCTTTACTATTTAAGCATTACAAACAAAATGCAGTATTACCACTGTAAGAATAGACTGTTCTAATTTGTAAATTAAGTTACAAAAGTTGTTTTTGTAAGGTATTTGTAACTTAGAACAGACAAAAAGGGAGAAAGAAACATGTAGAATAAGAGATTAAAGTAGTGGTGGATGCAATTAAAAATCATGCACGTTATTCTTGAAGCGTTCAGAACTGGTTCACTGCATAATTCTGACACTCAATGCTTGCTTCCATGTCTTTTCACTTCTCCTCTGGGGCATATGTTTCTGTCTGTAGATATGTTGACTAATGATGTTCCTACCCTCTAGACCTCTTTTGTTCCCCTTGTTAAAGGAGGGCAACCCATCCTTTCCTTGTCAAGCCTCTCCCCTCTCTTGCTTACTTGCAGCCATGAGCAATGGCACGGATACATGGCTAGGACACTGTCCTCTGTGTGCAGCTGCTGAAGGTTGAGAATTTGTAAAGAAGCCATTTGCTGAAGAACAAGTCCCGTGCAGTTAAAGACTAACTAGTAACACATTAATTGTAGTGTTTTCCATTTTCTCACTTTTCATTTCTAGAATCCCCAGGATGGATTTAGCCGACTGAAACGATGGATTATGATTGGTGATCATCACCAGTTACCTCCAGTCATTAAGAACATGGCCTTTCAGAAGTATTCAAACATGGAACAGTCTCTCTTTACTCGCTTTGTCCGGGTTGGTGTTCCTACTGTGGACCTGGATGCTCAAGGGAGAGCCAGAGCAAGGTAAAGAAAAGATCTTGGTAAAGGATTATCAGTCCACAATGCAAGTATTGGTCAGCATCTTTTCTATAGTAGTAGCATTCTCTATGGTCCATGAACTTGCTAAGAATCTGAAAGTACCTTTACTGCCTCCTGGGTAAGGTGTGCATTGACCAAATGAGTTGTTTCCTTCATTTTATTAATTGAGATTAATTTAAGTGTTTTATTATGTGAGGGCACTGTTTCATGGCCCCAAATGGTTTATAGTTAATATGGTTTTGAAACCTGAAGCAAAAGTGAACAAGAGTCACTTGACTTTATAAAAAGTTCCTAGCACTTCTCTTAGCTATCCCCAGTGTCCTAAATTTACAGTATTCCCTGATTTTTAAATATGTTAGTACAATAATATTTAATCAGAGAGCAAGATAAAACTATCATTTTTATAGTTTCTTTAATCGCCTGACCCTTGTTTACTTGGAGGCTAAGGTTGACAAAAGGATAGTGCTAAAAAGCTAAGAAGAATGGTTACCGATAAAAAAAAAACTTTCTAAAAAATTAAATAAAAATGTCTTGCTAATCTTCCTTGCTTTGGGGTGATTTATCTTGGGACAGCTTGTGCAACCTCTACAACTGGCGTTACAAGAATCTTGGAAATTTACCCCATGTGCAGCTTTTGCCAGAGTTCAGTACAGCCAATGCTGGCCTACTGTACGACTTCCAGCTCATTAATGTTGAAGATTTTCAGGGTGTGGGAGAATCGGAACCCAATCCTTACTTTTATCAGGTAATGAAATAAAGAAGCTAAGTGGATAAGAATGCTTGCTGCAATCATGAAGACCTGAAGGGGCCTGGGGCCACTTGAGTTTGATTCCCCAAGACCCATATAAACAGCTCAGCATGGCCACACATACCTGTAAAGGGTTATCCTCTGGGGACCAGAGACTGGAGAATCACTGGTCCTTATAAAAACCCTAGTTCTGGACTAGGGAGATGGATTAGTGGTTAAGACACTTGCTTGCAAAGCCTAAGGACCTGCCTTTGATTCCCTAGTACCCACGTAAAACCAGATGTACAAGGTGGCATACATCTGGAGTTCATCTGCAGTGGTTAGCAGCCATGGAATGCCCATTTTCTCTCTCATAAATTCAATAATTATTTTAAAAAACTCAGTTCTTGCCTGGCATGGTGGTACACGCCTTTAATCCCAGCACTCGGGAGGCAGAGGTAGGAGGATTGCTGTGAGTTCGAGGCCATCCTGAGTCTACATAGTGAATTACAGGTCAGCCTGGGCTAGAGTGAAACCCTACCTTGGGAACCCCCCCGCCCAAAAAAAAATAATTCAGTTCCTTATTCAGAGAGGGAGAGGGAGAGAGACTCAGTCTCAAGGAAATACTCCAATGAGTAATAGAAGGAAGGGTGAAAGACACCTGACATTCTCTGGACTCTGTGCACCTACAGATGCATTTACTACACACGTCACACCACACCATGTCAAAAAAACAGAAAAAGGGATAGAGAGATGCCTTAGCACTTAAGGCACTTGCCTGCAAAGCCTAAGGGCCCAGTGTCAATTCCCCAGAACCCCCGTAAGCCAGATACACATGGTGGGTGGTACATGTCCCTGGAGGTAATTTGCAGTGTCTAGGGGCCCTGGAATGCCCATTCATTCATTCATTCATTCTCTCTCTTTCATATAAATAAATAAACATAAAATATTTTTTTTTAAAAGAAGGAAGGAAAGAGAAAAATACTACAAGTAAATGTTAAAATATGTAATGATGTGATGAGAAAGGTCTTAGTCTATGGACATATTCCCTAAACATGCCCAGTTTCACCTGATCTCAGAAGCTAAATAAGGTCAAGTGTGACTGGTACTTGGATGGGAGAAAGATCTTCCTTATTAACAAAACAGAAATGATAAAGAAAAATATTAGTTGATCTGAGAAAAACTTATTTTTAACATTTGACAATAATGGGTTGAATTCCGACTGTAACATATAAATAGATAATCAGTTACTTTAAAAATATCTCAGGGGCTGGA
This sequence comes from Orientallactaga sibirica, assembly GCA_036365145.1. NCBI lineage: Eukaryota > Metazoa > Chordata > Mammalia > Rodentia > Dipodidae > Orientallactaga > Orientallactaga sibirica. Next base: position 35,071,625 of record JAEOAD010000006.1, on the reverse strand, counting down.
GAGATGACTTAGCGGTTAAGTCGCCTGCCCACTAAACCTAAGAATGCCGGTTCCAATCTCCAGGTCCCACGTTTAGCCAGATGCAAAGTGACGCAAGGGCGCAATGCCACACTTGCCCGCAAGGGGGCAATGCCGCACTCGCCCACAAGGGGGCACACACATCTGGAGTTTGTTCACAGCGGCTGAGAGGCTGCTGGCACACCCATTCTCTCTCTCTCTCTGTCTCTCTCTGCCCCCCTCTCTCTCTCCACACAAAAAAACAATCTCAACAGAACATGCAGTAAAGAAGAATGCATGCTTCAATAGGTTCCTAACTAGAAATCACTAAATCAGACAATATGCACTCCTGGAATAAACTTGAGAAGTTTAGACTTCATATAGATTTCATATTTCCTAGTAGGAAAATAAATTTAAATACATATTCATTTATCTATTAGACAGAAAGAGAGAAAATATGGATGCCCCAGGGACTCCTGCCACTACAAACTCCAGACACATGTGCCATGTGTATCTGGCTATATGCAGGTACTGAGAAATCGAACCCAGGCAATCAGGCTTTGCAACAAGCCCCATTCACTGCTGAGCCATCCCCCTAGCCCTAGAAAAATCATTTGGTGAACAAATTGTAATATGTTATCTTAAGTAATTGGATGATTTTGTAAAGAATACCAAAATATCACTACAAATTATTTTGGAAATAAACAATTTAATTAGCTAGCAGATTAGTTAAATTTTGTGTGTTCTATATATAATCCTGTTGGACTTGGTGGTGCATGTCTTTAATCCCAGCACTCAAAAGGCAAAAGTAGAAGGTTTGCTGTGAGTTCAAGGCCAGCCTGAGACTATATAGCGAATTCCAAGTCATACTGGGCTAGAGTTAGACCTTACCTCAAAACAAAACCAAAAACAGAAATACTAAGAAGCCACTAAGAGTGGCAGCATAATTTCACTAATTACCTGGGAAAGTCCTTACTATATTAAGTGAACAAAAAGCATATTGCAGAGTGTATCAGTAGTATCTCATTTGCTTGTAAAATGGATCAGCAAAACACAGATACAGACCGCCCATAAAAGGAGACAGGACAGCAAGGCACCCAGTCGCTGTGGTGACTGTTGGGACTATTTACATGTTTCTTTTCCTTAGAGAAGATATGTCTAATGTATGTTATATCATACAGAGTTATAACTGAAAATTGTCACATATCACTGACTTAAATGTGACTGTATATAGATACAACTCATCTTCCCTCCAAAAACTTGGTAATGTCAAGTTACTCTATTTACATATTTACAAGATAGAACAAATATGACCTAAAATTATAACTTTCAAATATTTTAGAGCATTATTCATGTAAGAAATGGCTCCAAATAGACATCATTGAACATGGCTAAGTACTCTGTCAGTACTCTACTGATGATGCCATTACCTTTTGAGTCAGCTTTATTACCTGACCATAATGAAGTATTGATCAAAAATATTATTGAGGTTCACTATCTTATTAATTCTAATTCTGGATAAGTTTTTTTTCAGTATTTCAAAAAATGTTCCTATAATGATGGACACTATTAAATGTATTCCTGAAGCATTGGAAACATCATCCCCTATAATCTGAGCATTATGCACATAAGCAGCCCATTCGAAGAATTAGTGTCTGAGATGAGACAAGATGGACAGATAGAACCAGAATATGAATGATATTTCTAAAGTTCTTCCAGTAATTTTCCTATTGCCTTTGCCTGAAATCTAGTTTCTTACCTTTGTTTTGTTTTTCATACTGGGGGCATGGTCTCAGTTTATTTTACTCTGTCATCTTGTGCTTTATACTTGGGCTTTACTGAACTGTATGAAATAGCTTTTTGTATGATTCCTCACTTTAAAGTTCAATGAAGCCCTTGCTTTCTTAGCTCCTTCTTCATATTTAGAACCTCTAATTTAACAGTAACCCAGCCTGACCAATTTGCCACTCCACCTCCTTCTCACCTAAAGGAGTCTCATGTAAGTGGCAACCGTAAGATAACACACAGAAAACAGTAAGAAGCCTGAGAAAGAAAGAAAAATGCAAAAGTTGAGAGTCAACTTTAATATTGCTAGGTAACCATGCAGTCAGAATGGATATTGTACAGGCTTCTGGAATAAATTGCTCTTTCCCTTTCCACTAAAATTTATTTCCATTACTATAATTGTAGTTCATTGTACAGGATATTGTTGGTGTGTATCATGATTATTACGGTCCCAGGAATGTTAGAATTTTGAGTTAATGTTATGATTATGCCATGTATTACAAATATATTGCAAATGTCAAGATTTTTATCAGTATTTATCTACAACAAGGTAGTTTCTCAGTTTTACCAAAAGGCCTCATTTGTCCAGATTATTAACATTTCACCTAAGGTGGGCTCCAGATAAATAGATAAGGATGTGGACAGGCAGAGCATTTTCTTTATGAAACTGAAACAAAAGAAACTGAGAACACAGTCTGGCTCTGTTTGCATTACAGAACCTTGGAGAGGCAGAGTATGTGGTAGCCCTCTTTATGTACATGTGCTTGCTTGGTTACCCTGCGGACAAGATCAGTATCCTAACAACATACAATGGGCAAAAGCATCTGATTCGAGACATCATCAATAGGCGATGTGGGAATAATCCATTGATTGGAAGGCCAAATAAGGTAATTTTATGACTATGTCTTTTCTTAATATTTTGGCAAAAACGGAAGGTTTGGTTTGTTATAATATATTTATATTTTCTACTTCTGTCTCCTTGTGGTTCTGCTTAAGAAATATGAGAATACAAAATAATAGGAACATAAAGAATTCTTTGTCAACCCTATCTGATAGTAACACAGGTTTGCTATGAATTTCATTTTTTCTTTTTTTTTCTTTTTTTATTTATTTATTTTTTTTATATTAAGAAGAAACTTGTATGGATACGTCATGTTTTGGTACCATCATTTCCCTCCTCCCTGCCTCCACTGCACTGAGGGCCCTCATTAGTGGGATTGCTGGTATTCACCATGGAGTTGTGGGTTATGCATTATGAGAGTAGCAGTCAGTCATTATGGGCGGAGTAGGGGCAATGCCTCTGTCTGGTTATTTCTTCCCACCCTGTGGCTCTTACTTTATTTCTGCCCCCTCTTCCACAAAATTCCCTGAGCCTTGTTGGTTGTGCTTTAAGTCTACTTTAATGTTGAGTTCTCAGCAGCTTCTGAATTTCTGCTTTGGTACATTAAAAATTTTTTTTTATTGACAACTTCTATACTTACAGACAATAAAACCATAATATTTCCCTTCTCTCCCCCATTTTTCACTTAATAACTGCTCTCCATTAGTCTCTCTTTTATTTTGATGTCATTGTCTTTTTCTCCTATTAGAGGTCTTGTGAAGGTATGGCTAGGCACTGTTAGGTCATGGATATCGAGGCCAATTTCTGTCTGAGCAGTTGCATTGTAATGAGTGGTACCCTTCCTTTGGCTCTTCCATTCTTTCTGCCACCTTTTCTGCAATGGACCCTTTGGTACATTTTGAGTATCATCAGTGTCTGTTTCCATCACCCTGGTGCAGGTTGTCGGGCTTGCCATGGAATCAGCATGCTTGCTTATCTCGCCAATTGCTCTGTGGTGTCGCCTGGGTCCTAGCTGATGTGTGAGGTGATTCATCTCCTACCAGGGAGACAGCTATCTATTCTTGTCTTATTGATAGATTTTGGTTGGCCTCAATTCTCACCGCTTTCTGAAAAAGACAAACAGATTTCAAAGGGGAGTGAGTTCAGCATAGGTTAAAGAGGATAGACATTGTTAGAGACATTTCGATGGGTATAGCCTCTTTTGGCCAAAAACTATTGGGAGCTTCTTGTTGGAGACCATAATCTTGGTCTCCATAGGATTCTGACTTGGTTCCCAGTTCCAGCTATGGGTTCCTTTCCACTGAGCAGATCTATTAGCCAATCAGAAAGCCATTGATTACCCAACTAGGCTGGGTGCCACCATTGCACAGGAGTGTACGTCTAGTCAAGCTGGTTGCTGTCATTTAGCAATGTCCCCTGATTGCTCATAATGTTGTTGGCCCTTTTCCTCCAGCAGGTTGAGTAGCGCTTTTTAGCACTATACTGGCTAACCATCTGGGAACTGGCTTACTTCCGGATTCCAGTTTGATCTCAATGTTCTGTGTCAGCAGCATATAGTGTCTTTAGCAGTAAGGTCATACCTTTTACATCAGGCAGATAATCACGTGCTTTGACAGAAGCCTGTCTTGTTTCAGGGACCTTTTAGGTCTCTGAGAGCAACAGCTCAACGTGGGTTGTAACAGATTCTGGTACTGGGAATTATAAGTCAGAGCTAGTTGTTTTAGGGTTAGGCTTCATCCCACCCTCTCCAGGGCCCTTCTTACCAGACAATCCCTCCATGCTTCTATTGAAGGATATATCTTTTAGTCTACTATGCAGGAAGAAGACTTCTATGGTATTAATTTATTTTGGATTTAGTTTTGTGTGTATCTTTTCCCACCCTCCCACCCACCCCCACACTTCCATCCCTATTATCTGTCCCTCCAGTTGCCTTTTAGGTATACTTGCAACTCAGGCTGTTCCAGGGTAGGAACAACAGATGAGGGGGAACATGAACGTTTGTCGCTCTGTGTTTATCAGTTTACTTATTATAATCTGTTCCAAGTCAGTCCATGTTCCTACAAGTCAAATTCCATTACGTCATTTTTCCTTACCACTGAGTAGAATATGTGTATGTATCACATCTTCATTAGCCACTCGTCATTGGGCATCTGGGCTGCTTCCAGTTCTTAGCTGTTGTGAATTGAGCAGCTATAAATATGGTTGGGCAAATGTCTCTGCAGTGAAGAGAGGAGGCTTTAGGGTAGATGCCCATTAGAAGAATGGTTGGATCAGTTGATAGCTCTTTTTTCATCTTTTCAGGAGTCTCCCCATTGATTTCTATAGTGGTTGTACAACTTTGCACTCCCACAACAGTGAATGAGGGTTCCTCTTCCCCCACATCCTCACCAATATTTATTGTTGTTTGATTTTTTTTAATGATTGCCATTCTGACTGGAGTAATCTTAATTTTGGATGCCAGCTATTTTTGTACTAATTGAATTATTACATTTCAAATTACTAAGTTTCTGATTTCCTAACACTCTATGTTCTTCTTTCCACTTACTCCTGTTACACAGCAGCTTGTTCTTAGCTAGCAGCCCTAATGATTTATTGATTATGTTTATAATAGTCAGATCTTTCTATGGCTTTTTATTTTAAAAATCATAGATTAAGAAAAGGTGGCAATGAAATGCACCCTTCTGAATCTCTTCCATTGATACATCTTATGCATTACAGTATATTGTCAAAATTAAGAAGCTGTCATAAGCATTACCCTCTGAATATGTTTAAATTTCACAAGATACACATACTAACAGATACATATATGTTCATGTGAGTGTGTATATCTCTTAGAATTTCAAAAAAATTACCTGAATTGTTTTGTAAAAGAATAATATCTTCAAATTATTGGTGCTTACTTAGAAAACACAAATGCTGGTTACATAATCTACTATTATGGAACCAGGAAAAGAAGGAGAGACTCACCAACATTTGTTGTTGTTTGATTTGGCCATCCTTTCTGGAGTAAGGTGAAATCTCATAGTTGTTTTAATTTCCATTTCCCTGATGGTTAAGAATGTTGGACATTATCTTAGATGAGTATTAGCCTTTTGTATTTCTTCCTTTGTGAATCCCTTATTCAGTTTCCCTGATTCATTTCACTGCCCCGTTTTTTGAGTGAAGTGTTTGATTTTTTTTATTGTTTAGTTTCTTTGAGTTCTTCGTAAATTCTAAGATTTTATCCCATTCTGTGTGTAGTCTACTGACTCTCTTCATGGCATGTTAGTCTGTACAAAAGCTTTTTAGTTTCATGAGATTCAACTGATTGTTTAGTTTCCTAGGCTACTGGATATTGTTCAGGAAGTCTTTCCCCATTCCTATGTAGTGGAGAATTCCCCCTATTTTTTCCTTTTCCTTTTTTTTTTTTTTTTTTTTTTTTTGAGGTAAGGACTCGTTCTAACCCAGGCTATGGGCTATCACTCATGGCGATCCTCCTACCTCTGCCTCCTGAGTGCTGGGATTAAAGGCATGCGCCACAATGCCCAGCATCCCCCAATTTTTTCATCCAGTAATTTAAGAGTTTCAGGTCTTATATTGAGATCTTTAATCTATTTGGAGTTGATTTTTGTGCATGATGAGAAGAGTATCTAGTTTCATTTTTCTACGTGTGGTTATCTAATTTGTCCAGCACCATTTGTTTAAGATGCTGTCTTTTCTCTAGTGTATATTGTTGGTTGCTTTGTCAGAGATCAAGTAGCTCTAATTACTTCAACTAAGGGCTGGGTCTTCAATTCTGTTCCATTGGTCTCTGTGTTTATTTTTATGCTGGCTATTAATTTGGGATCTCTCTATCTTTGGTTTGAAGGCATTTAGTGCTATGAATTTTCCCCTTAGGACTCCCTTCATTGTGTCTCATAAGTTTGGTATGTTGTGTTTACATTTGCATTCAGTTCTAGAAATTTCATAGTATTATTTTTTTAATTTCTTCTGCAACACATTCATTGTTTAATAGTGTGTTGTTCTGTTTCCAGGAGCTTGTATAATTTCTGCTATTTCTCTTGTTAATTTCTACCTTTAACATACTGTGTTATGATGTGGTACAGGAAGTTATGATAGTTTTCCTGAATTTATGGAGGCATGCTTTATGCCCTAATATATGATTTATTTTGGAGAAGGTTCCATGGGCTGCTGAGAAGAATGTGTATTTGATGGAATTGGGCTGGAATGTTCTGTAGATGTCTCTTAGGTCTAGTTAAACTATAATTTTGTTAAGCTCTGTTATTTCCCTGTTGATGTTCTGCTTGTATGATCTGTCTATTGATCATAGTGGGGAATTGAAGTCTCCTGCAATTATGGTATTGGATATATTTTTGCTTTGTTGTCAATTAGGTTTTGTTTTATAAAATGTGGTGCACCTGTTTTTGTTGCAAAAAAAATTTATAATTGTGATGTTGGATCATTCCCTTAATGAGTAAAAAGTGGTCTTCTTTCTTCTTCTTTTAAGGATTTTATCTTTATTAATTAGAAACAGAGGGGAAGGGAGAGAGTGAGAATGGGCGCTCCAGGGCTTCTAGCCACTGCAAACGAACTTCAGACACATGTGCCACCATGTGAATCTGGCTTACGTGGGTCCTGGAGAATCAAACCGGGGTCCTTAGGCTTCTCAGGCATGCACCTTAACTGCTAAGCCATCCCTCCAGCCCATCTCCTTTTTGTTTTTTTAATGAGAGAGAATTGGTGCACCAGGACCTCTAGCCACTGCATTTGAACTCCAGACGCATGTGCCAATTTGTGCGCATGTATGACCTCACGCATTTGTCATGTTATGTGTCTGGCTTACATGGGATCTGGGGAGTTGAAATGGGTCTTTACGCTTTTCAGGCAAGGGCCTTAACCACTAAGTCATCTCTCCAGCCTTTCTTTGTTCTTTTTGATTACTTTTGGTTTGAAGTCTTTGTCAGATCTTAGTATAGCTGCACCTGCTTGTTTCTTATTTCTATTTGCTTGAAAAATGATTTTCCATCCTTTCACTCTGAAGATGTATTTACACTTAGTGATGAGGTGGGTGTCTTAAAGACATCAGATAGAAGGGTTCTTTTTTCTGATCCACCCTCTTAACTTATGTGTCTTTATGGGTGAGTTAAGACTAGTAATATTTAGATTATAACTGGGAGGTTGGATTTAATGCCTGCCATGTTGGACGCTTTATGGGTTATGGTGTTTTCTTGGGCTTTGTACATTTTCGAACCTACTGTAGTTTGGGTTATTGTGTCCTTCCTCTTGTAAGCTCTTGAGAGTGGTTGTTTGATTCTTCAGTGTGGAGAATTCCCTGAAGTGTTCTTTGTAAGTTTGATTTTGTGTTTTTATAATCATAGAGCTTGAGGCTTATTAGTACCGTCCACTAGATGGTCCTAGCTCACTATTGCTGCTGCTGCCCTGCTGCAGATATGTAAAGATGTGAGCCTGTAGCCTTCTTTGCCGTGCTTTCCCAAAATAAACCCTTTATTCTCATAAGCTGCTTCTAGTCAGGTGTTTTGTCCCAGCAATGTAAAGGCAACTGCCATATTTGGTCCTAGGAGTTTGAAGCCAACCCAGGCAATGTAACAAGACCCTATCTCAGAACGGGGGGAGGAGGATTGGGGGTGGGGGGATAAGTAAAGTGTGTTAACCAGGAACAGATGAATATATTTTGTTATAAATTTTAAAATGCTTAATGAAGTAATCATTTCCGTAAGGAAAGGCTACAAAATAGAGACTTGCTAGAATTCTGAAAGAACGAAATATGACATGGAAGAAAATCATACTCACAGGGATGAAACAAAATTGAGAGGAATGCATGTGGAGAGCAACAAACACCCTAGACTATTCCATTAGGGATGCATAGCATGAAAAGGAAAAACTAAGAACTTTGAAACATACAAAGCTGAGAAATAGCCTCGAGTTATTCTCTCTCATAACAAGAAGAAAGTAAGGTGGTTCCAAAGTTGGCTTGTAAGATGGCTTGGAACCATGGACCAAGGTTCACGTCAACCTTCTGCCCAGTCATTTTCAGTTAAGTTCTGCACATCTACATTTTATTTCTGCATTTCATTATTGGTGACAGTTCTTACAAAAGTCACTTTAGAGACTGAGAGATGAATGAGTGGATAAAGCTCTTGCCACCCAAGTATGAGGACCTGAGTTTGGATCCCTAGAGCGCACATAAGAGTTGGATAGTACTGGAGCCTCTGTAATCCCAGTGTGTTTACAATGAGTAGGAAGTTGGAGTCAGGAGTATTACCCAGAGTTTGCAAACCTAAGCAATGAACGAGAGACGATGCCTCAAACAAGATGGAAAGCAAGGACCGACTCCTGCTGTTGTCCTCTGACCTCCACACACATGCCTGCTCTGGTACACATGAGCATTCACACAAACACAAACTTCTCTCTCTCTCTCTCTCTCTCTCTCTCTCACACACACACACACACACACACACACACACAGTCATTGTTAAAATAGACAAACCAATATTAAATGACCAACAACTGAACAGACTTCCAACTAGCCAATAAGACGCTCCTCCCTCAAATGCTTTTGCCATCATTAGTTGTTCACGCCCAGCAATAAAAACATGTCCATACAAATAGTTGTATGTGGAATATTCAGTATAGCTTTATTCAAGATACCATCAAAATAGAAGGAACTCAAATGTCCATAAACAGGTCTACATTTGCTAATGAAGACTGACTACTCAAGAGCAAGGCAGAATGAACATCTCATGTACAAAACACACAGAAAGGATCTCAGAAGAGTGATATCAATCAAGTGGAAGAAACCAGATATAAGAGAGTCCATACTTTAATGGGATTCTGCACCTGGTAAAAAATAATCTATAGTGACAGAAAATAGATCACTGGCTACCTAGGGCTGGGAATATGCCGATTTGATTACAGCGGGGCCTGAGGTGATGGAAACTGTTATTGTGGTGATGACTATGTGGGAGTATATGTTGTCAAAATTCACCAACTTGCACACTTAAGTTGAGTGCATTCTATTGTATATAAATTATACCTCTGTGAAGTTCACATTTAAAAAAAAAAGTATTTTCCAGACTTCTTAAAGGTATGGGGACCATAAATTTTGGTTTGCAGAGGAAATATAATACACTTTTTGTTGAATGGTTAGAAAAGTGATAAAAGCCTAAGTGCTAAAATTACTGACTAATACCTGTTTAAAATCTCCCTATACATACATATATTTTCTACCTGAACACAAAGTACTGTGATTTTTGTTTCTTCACAGGAATGTTTTGGACAAATACTAGAGGCATATGTTGTATAAGTGAGCCTACTAAGTATTTTTGAGTATTAAACAGTACTAATTTATATCCAGTTATAATCTAGATATAGTCCCTGCCTTCATGAAGCTTAGCAGTCTAGTGGGGAAACTCTTTGAATTCCAAAATTAGTTTTTTAATAATAAGCAAAAATGAATAAAAATGCTATTAGTGTGAAAAGCACAAGGACATGATCCAACCTGGTGACTGTAACTGAGGTTTATTTGATTAATAGTGCTCATTAACCTGTCCTTGGAATTCCAAGAGCATGATTCTTTTGGGATTTTTTTTTAAATATAAGATGTTTGTTTCTAGCTCATGTAAATAATCTTATTGTGCTTTTGAAGATAACTATATTCTCCATTTTTTCCTCTAGGTGACGACTGTTGATAGATTTCAAGGCCAACAGAATGATTATATCCTTCTTTCTCTGGTGCGAACCAGGGCAGTGGGTCATCTGAGGTATGTAGAAAAAACGTTTTCATGCTATTGAACTTTGCCATCTGTTTCAGTTGTTGAGTGTCACAATTACCCGTTGTGCCAGCTTGTAGTGCTTTTGTTGACACCGGTCTCCTTGTGTGGTTTACCACTGCTGGTGCTACTGAATAGTTATTCCTGAATGTTTGAGGATCTTAGCTTTTTTTTTTTTTTTTTTTGGATTTTAGTTGTTTTATTCTTCAGTTACATACTGGGAGAGATTTTATGATAAAAATCACAACTAGCCTACTTTCCTGTTTGCTAGAAACAGTATCAGAAATCAAAGGACATAAAATGGCAAAAAGTTTCTTGAGAGTAAAGTTTTCATCACATGGAGTTTTTGATTTTTCTAAACACACAATCTTTCAGCCTCAGTATTAAAGGATAAAGGAGCCATTTGTTCTCCCAGGATTAAGAATTGTCAAAACAAACAGTAATCTATTTTTATCATTTATTGTGATGTATTTATGCACTAGAGATTTATGGGAATAATATCTTCTTATAAATCTTCATCTCATGACTTACTAGCAAAACTATCTGGAGAGTTCCTTGTATTAATTTATTTAGAGAGTATAAAAAAAATTCTCCAAGCACTCGTAACTTGTTATTAAGTCAAGATCTAAGAACTTCACTCTAAGACCAGCTTCTGTTAGGCAGCTAACCCTTATGTGAGCAAGTAGAGACACACTGTTTTAAGAAATTGTTGCAAAATGATGGCATTCTAAAGTAATGATTTTTGCTCAGTTACTGAAGAATCAGTCATATATTTCAGTCTTCACATTTCCAAAAAGCATTTATTTTCACTAGCATATCTAACTACTTTCTAATTCGCCACCAATATGGTTTAAGTAATTAAAATCTCAACTAAATATGAATATGTGAATGTTGCTTCCTCTGTTCCCTTCCTTTTTTCTTACTTTTTAATATTTTGCTTTTTAAAAATTCCACTGACTTTTTGTCTGAAGACATGGCCTAGTGGTTAAAGCCACTTGGTGTAAAGCCAGCTGGCTTGGAGTTCAATTCCTGAGCACCCATGTAAAGCCAGAAGCAAATTGGCAGACACATCTGGAGTTTCCTTCCAACAAGATTCCCTGGCATGCCCATGTGGGTGCATCCATACACAGACACGTGTACATAATTTTTTTTAAATTTGTATTTTTTTAATTCCACCTATTTGAGTTCTACACTGGTACTGGTCTTTGCCTAATGTTTTTCAAAACTTACAATGCTTATAAATGAAGGGTTTAAAGAGATTCTGATTTCTGTATCATTATGCGTATCAAAGTTTTATATGTAAAATCACTTTTATCCAAAAAAATAATCTTTGCATTTCCCAGATTTCCTCTGGAAAGTGCATCCATCTTGTTCACAAGCCAATCATAGTGGTGTCAGAGCAGTGCAGGGCTGTGTCAGTTTATTCATTACTTATGATTTTAGTTTCTCATGGAGCTCAGTCTGTTTCAGCTATAATTTACTAAGGTCTTCAAAGAACTTTTCAGTTTATAGAGCTAATGCTTTATTCATTTCCTTTTATAAGTAGAAAAATATTGGTGTTTCAGTAGACTAAGGAAACTTACCTCCTTTTTGGAAGGGGGGCATTTGTATGTTATGGTATGGGGGGGGGGCTATAAGGGAAGGGGTGTATATGTTTGCTAGTGCATTGTGGAGACCAGAGAACTTGAAGTGCCCTCCGCTATTGCTCTTCACTTATTTACTTGAGACAGTCTCTCTGAACATGGAGCTACCATTTTTTCATTCAAACTGTCTGACTAGCAAGCCTCTAGCCTCTCTCTACCTCATTCCTAGGACTGATTTGCCTACTCTGGACACATCTACAAATGGCATCATATAATGTCTTTTGTGACTGGCTTCTGTAACGTAGTGTGTTCAAGGTTCATTGATGTTGGTTGTATCAATACTTTGTTCTTTTTGTATTTAACTTTTTAAGGAATTGCCCATGTCCAGAGCTAGACATAAACTATATAACTTCTCCAGAGTATTCTCTTTTAATACCATTTTGAACTAAAGTACCTGTATAGTTCTTTTACCCACCATTGTTGTTATTTAGAGTGAACTGCTCAAGTGATTGGGTACTGGACTATCAGTTTCAGTTCCTGTTTTTGGATCATGTCATCAGTTTAGAAGCCACAGGAACATTTCTGGTCCTTGTTTTTTTTTGTTTGTTTGTTTGTTTTTTTTGGCATTCATTTTTCTGATCTCCAATTTATTTGGGCAGCCTAGATACCAACAGAAATGCTTATTGACCTGTTAAGAGGCAAGGCTACAACTTTCCTATTACTTGATTGTAGGAGTTCTGTCAAAGTGCTGATTTGTGATGTAAGAGAATGAGCTCTTTCTGTACAATTCTTTCCTAGAGTCTAATTTACTTGAGAGAGAAATAATATGAGTGAGTGAGTGAGTGAGTGAGTGAATGAATGAATCAGTGGGCGCACCAGGGCCTCTTACCATGCAAATAAACTACAGACACATGCACCACTTTGTGTACCTGACTTTACGTGGGTATAGGGAATTGAACCCAGGCTGATAGGCTTTGCAAGTATGTACCTTTAACTGCTTGGCCATCTCCCAGACCCTGTGTTAGCTTCTTGATATACGTTAATATAATGTTTGTGATATCTGCCCTCATGGAGTTCAGTGTCCATTATGGAACAATTAAATTAGCGAGAACATACCCTTACTTGATGGTACCAACAATTTTATGTCATCTTTTATGTTGAGTGATGCCAGTTGCCTGCTTTATGTTTATTAAGTTTTTAGGAAGTTTAATTTTATGTTGCTATAGCTTAACAAGACCAGTTAGTGGGATGTATAAAACATGTTAAAAATAGGCTCTGGGGCTTGAGAAATGGCTTAGTGGTTAAGGCGCTTGCCTGCAAAGCCTAACAACCTGGGGTTCGATTCCCCCATACCCACATAAAGCCAGATGCACAAAGTGGTGCATGCATCTGTAGTTCATTTGCAGAGGCTAGAGGCCCTGGCATGCCCATTTTCTCTTGTTTCTTTCTTCTCCCTATCTCTCTTTGCTTGCAAATAAATAAATAAACTTTAAAAAAATAGGCTGCATAAATGTTACTAGTCTTGAAATATGCTAATTATTTTGTTTGTTTCCCAAAGGGATGTTCGTCGCTTGGTGGTGGCCATGTCAAGAGCCAGGCTTGGTCTTTATATCTTCGCTAGAGTATCCCTCTTCCAAAACTGTTTTGAACTGACTCCTGCTTTCAGCCAACTCACAGCCCGCCCACTGCATTTGCATATAATTCCAACAGAACCTTTCCCAACCTCTAGAAAGGTAGGCCTCCTCTTGTAATAGAGCAGCCTTCCCAGTGTTGGGCAGTGGGATTCTTGTAGGTGAGACTTCAGCAAGGAACAGGACATTCCTGAAACTGAGCAACTGAATTAGATTTTCTGTTATAAAAATAATATCAGCTAACATTTTTGGGGGACTTACTATGTATCAGACATCCTGATAGGTGCATTATCTCGTTCCATCTAGGCAACAGACTTGCCCAGTAAGCTTTCTTATTAACCCAGTTTTATACATAGGCAGCGTGGGTATAAGAGAAGTTAAATAATTTGAAAACAGAGTCCAGAGTCCCTGCTACCAGTCCTTATGCTGGAGCTCCTCTCTTCAGCTTGTCAGTAATGAGCAGAGTGCTATAGCTTAGCTCTTTTTTTGTTTTGTTTTGTTTTTGTTTTTCAAGGTACGGTCTCACTGTAGGTTAGGCTGACCTGGAATTCATCTCACTGTGGCCTCAAACTCATGGCAATCTTCCTACCTCTGCCTCCCACATGCTGGGATTAAAAGTGTGTGCCACCATGCCTGGCTTAGCTTAGCTCTTAAGAAGCTTGCATTCTAGGGATGGGGAGGAGAACACATACCACTTCCCAAAGACATATAAGTGCCACTTGTTCTTACATGCTCCTTTTTTTCTCCCATTCTTCCACTTGCATCTAAAGCATAAATGCTACATTGCTGTTCATAGTTGTTGTTTTTTTTTATTTTGTGCAAAGGAGCATATAATGGATTATTTACTTGATTGTGTACAGAAAACTATAGATTTGGAGATTTTCACTTTTTTCAGTAGATGAAATTTACTAACAGAGCATTTAGTTTTAAATAAAATTGTTTTTAATGCTCGTGGCACATTTCTTACTCTCTTCCCCCTGTAGAACAAACAAGATAAACAAGATATAAAATTTGTGTATTTGTTTGATAATAGTGCTAAGTATTTTTCTTTAATGGTATTTTCTTAGGCTGGTGTTTTAATGAAATGCTGCTATGGAAAATAAGAGCAGGGTAGAAGGAGATAGTGGAATGGGGAGGGGGGTCACAAAAAGTTTTAAGAGCCACACTCTGCATCTGGACACAATCCTGTACTCTGTGCTTCAGTTCTTTATATATTTATTATTAAATACTTGCTTACTGTAAGGTATAACCTTTTTTGATTTATTTTTTATGTTAATGGCTTTCTGAATTGATCCCTATAGTATTTAAGGGTAAGCCTTTATATTTTATTAATCACTACAATTAGAAAAGTTGTTAATCTTCATTCTAGATCACTTTAAGAGAAGTACAAATTTTAGGTTATCTTCATTTTTCTTTATATTTTACACTGCTAGTACCATCTTCCTCAAAACCTACTCCCTAAAAGTCATGTCATTTTTCCCAAGACCTACAGAATATGAGTCTGAAGAGGACTGCAGCACAGGCATCTGCACCTTGCTAGTGTCTCAGTAGTTCCTAAGAGATATTCCGAAGCCAAAACAAGAAATGAGAATTTGAATATTTTACCTCCATGATTAACCTTCTTTTTGTGCTTAACATAATAGCTCTGTATATGTTAGAAAATCACAAGAAGAGTGTTAATGCTTTCTTTGTGGGATATCTGTGGACTATTTTGGAGTGTATACAGTGCTGGAAATGGCTGCTTTAGACCATGATCATTTATTTCTTGTATTCATAAGATTATTTCTTTTTAATTCTTGGCATTAGTTAACAAACCAAAACTCTTTCTTCACCTACCAACTCAAAATTGTGTTAGAATCTAGTATCTCTTGACTCTCCTAGGCCCTGGCTTTTGTGAGTGTGTGTGAATCACTACATGAAGTACATCTTGGACATGTATAGCACTTGCATTTGTTGTCCTTATACTGAAATATGGGTTTTTAACAGATACTTCACTTTTTTCTTCACTTCTTTGTTTTTCTTCTATCTAGAATGGAGAAAGACCACCCCATGAGGTACAGATAATAAAGAACATGCCCCAGATGGCAAACTTTGTGTACAACATGTATATGCATTTGATCCAGACCACACATCATTATCATCAGGTGAGTGTGCTTAGAATCAACGCCAGTCATTCTAGCTATAGAAAAACATTCTTGCAGAATGAATCTCTAAACTAATTTCTTGTGGTAAGCCTGCAGTAGGATGTTGTTGTTGTTGTTCTTATAGCATTCATGTTCTTTAAAAATAATTATTTATATATATAATTTGGCATACACAGCATAAACAGGCTGGGGATGTAGCTTATCTGGTAGACTGCCTACTTAGTGTGCCTGAACTCCTGGGTTCCATCCCATGCATACTTGTAATCTAAGCACTTGGGAGGTACAGGCAGGAGCATCAGAAGTTCATTGTCATCCTAGGCTACACAGTGAGTTCGACAGTCAAGTCCACATATTCATAATATGCAATTCAGTACCCTTGTACATATCATGTATGTGTGTACACATGACACTTACCTCAATCTACATATCCATTGTCCTTAAAAGTTTCCTTGCATCACTTTGAAATCTCTCTCTCTTGACCTTCAGCAGTCTCTTTTACACCTGTCCTAAGCCAACCAGAGTTGAATTGCTGTCATTGTTAAATTGTCTCTGCTCTAAATCCTTACATACATACAACCGTACAGTACATAATTGCTCTGAATAATTATTTTGTAAGTCATTCATGTTGCACTCCATCAGTAGTCTCTACCTTTTGACTATTCACTTGTGATAGACATTTTGATTGTTCTAGTGTGGGATATTATAAGCAAAGTTACTATGAGTATTCATATGCAAGTCTTTGCACTATCTTATGGGGATACATCTAGGACTAAAATGGCTAAGTAATCTATTACAAACATAGTTAACCTTTGAAGAAGCTACTAGCCTGATTTTCAAAGGTGGTTCCACTTTATACTCCAGCAGTATGAGTGTGGTTACTGTGTGTGATAGGCATGCCATGAGTTTAGTGTGTGGGGTTTGTATTTCCCTCGTTCTCAATGGAGCATCTTTTACCATGGCTGTTTGCCCCATGTATATCTTTTTGTGAGGATGCATCTGTTCTCATCTCTTTATTCAACTGGGTTGTATGTTTTATTAAAATGGAGCTTTGTGAGGTTTTGTTTAATATTCTAGCTACAAATAACTGTCAGATACATGCTTTACACATCTTTTTTTCCTCCACTGTGATGTGTTGTTCTTTATAAGTAGTTTTTATGGGTGATTTTTAGTCAGGGTCTCAGTATAACCTAGGCTGACTAGAACTCACTCAGTAGTTCAGGCTGGCCTTGAACTCACAGTGATCCTCCTACTCCAGCATCCCAAGTGCTAGGATTAAAGTAATAAGCCTTCATGTCCAGGGGAAGTTTTAAATTTCAGTGTCAATGTATAATATCACTTTCCTATAATTCATTCTTTTTACATCCTGAGAATCCTTAGTTTATCCTAAAGTTAACAACAGTTTCTTTCTAGCAGTTGTATAAATTTCAACATTTGCACAGGGTATATTTTTTGAGTTCTTTTTCTTTATTTTCTTTTTTTTATTTTTTTATTTTTGGCATTTAGTTCACTTTCATGTGGATACCAAATTGTTTCAGAGCTATTTCTTGAATAGACTCTTTTGTTTTAATTTGGTTTTGATCTTAGTCAAAAAAGAAAAGAGGGCTGGAGAAATTGCTTAGTGGTTAAAGCGCTTGCCTGCAAAGCCTTATGACCCATGTTCGACTCACCAAATCCCATGTAAACCAGACATACATCTGCAGTTCCTGGAGGCCCTAGCATGTCAATTCCTCTCTCTCTCTCTCTCTCTCTCTCTCTCTCTAAAAATAAAAAAGGGCCAATCTGTTGGGCTTGCCTCACAAAAAAGAAAAGGATGTCCGCTCCATTCCATCTTTGCACATGTCTACATGTCTTTCCCTTCACCATAACCACACTACCTGATTACAGTGGCTTGGTAGGAAATAAATCGTGAAATCAAACAGCAGTACTTTAGCTTTGTTCTTTTTCTAATTGTTGGACCTATTCTAGTCACTTTGCTTGTCCATTTTATAATCACCTGGCCCGTTTCAGTATTGGCATTCCTCCCTCTTCCCTCCCTCGCCCGCTGCCCCAAAGCACACTATAATTTTAAATAGGATGGTTTAGGACTGGAATTGTTTGGAAACAGTTTGGGGGGAATCAACACTTTAACAATATTGGGTCTTTCTTTCCATGAATATTATATATTTCCCTTTGTTTCGATGTGCTTTGAATGCTCACTGCTATTTTTAGTGGTACTTCAAAAGCATCTTCAAATCTCCACCTAGGTAAACAGAATCCATTAGGAGAGAATCAACACTTCACTCCATACTGCTGCAATAGAGATGCCAGGCTCAAAGCTGTTCCAGTTCTTGAAGCCTTTAGCTCTATTCTTCCCTCCTTCCCTCCCTCTATTCCATGGCCTGGTCATAAAGATTGGCTCTTCTCTACCTCGTACAGGGCTCTGTCAATGAAGTTTACCTTTGAGTTGGTGTGGCTATCAGTCTTAATCAGCCACTGTGATTTCTTAAAAGCATTGCAGAAAGTTCTTTTGTTTAATAATGTAACAGCTTTTCATGTTGTTTTCATCAATGTATGACATGTAGGCATATTCTTCAGCATTAGCAGAAACCAGGCCATTGTTATCAGAGGTCGAATCTATAATATAGAATGGTCAGGGCTGGAAAGATGGCTTAGCAGTTAAGGTTCCTGCCTGCCTGCAAAGCCAAAGGACCCAATTTCAATTCCCCAGTGCCTACATACAGCTAGATGCACAAGGTGATGCATGCATCTGGAGTTCATTTTCAGTGGATGGATATATTCTCTCTCCCTCTCTTTCTATCTGCCTCTCTATCTATCTATCTCTACCTTAAATAAATAAATAATAGAATGGCCAGCAGTGTTGTGGAAGAAGTGTAGCAGAAACAGTATGTTATGTTAAGATGGTACAATGTGAGCATTCATCTTTTATAAGCCACCGTGCTCTTTTCCCTTGAGCTCATTGGTGTTCTTATTTATCAGACCTTCTTACAGCTGCCACCTGCCATGGTGGAAGAAGGTGAAGAAGTTCAAAGTCAAGAAGCAGAATTGGAAGCAGAAGAGGAGGCCATATCTGCTCAAGCCGACATCATACCCAGTCCAACAGATTCCAGCCTCAGTCAAGAGACTCCAGCCTGTCAGCCTGACACCTCTGATGACACTGAGACCACCCCTGGTCAGACAGAAGATGCTGCTGCTCTGTGTGAGCTCACAGCCATGGCAGAAGTTACCATGGCTCAGGATGATGCTGCAGCTGCCTCAGCAGAGGCTGAGTAGTGTAGATGGAGCCTTCCTTAGTCATTTCATTTCTAGTGTAAACAAGGTTACTTTTGTATTTCATGTTCACTTGTACTATTTTGACTAGCTTCCTTGTTTTGTATATATTTTTTAAATTTGTATGTATATGAACAGTTTGTTTTGTTTGCTCAATGAGAAGAGTAAATAGCCATTCTTTTGATATTGTGATTACAGAGTTATGTAATCATGCCTCCATTAAAAGAGTTTTCTGTAGAATATGGAAGACATACTTCACGTTTTAAGTGAACATCTCTAGCAAAGAAAGGACATGATACACTGGGATTAACCCTAATGCTTCTGAACAAGTGTCCAGTTTGGGTAGCAAATTATTTTTTATGCAACACCATCAGATGCTCAAGGTCTGTCACCTGCTGTGCCTCACGTTTCTTTTTGTAAGGACATAGATAGCCACAGGGAAAGGTCCTCCATCTACCGAAGAATGTGCACTTATCTTCTCTGGAATCTCAAAATGTTCTAGACTCATCTACAGTCTGTATTTATTCTTAGGGCTCATGTCAGGCCTAGTGAATCAGAGCCTTGGGGACAGACAGGTCAGCCATGCCATCACAGCACCAGATAAGGCTAGTGACTCAGAACCAGGCCAGGTGTCATCATCCAGCTAAGCAGGAAGAAGTCAAATCGCTCTGGCCAGGGTGTGGAACCCAAGTTTACATAGTAGAGTGAGCAAAATTAACTCTTGTGTTCAGGGCAGAAGGACCTTATGCAAAAGTTTGAGTTTTGTGCCTGTACGACCAGCTACAGGTCAGATGTGCCCCAAATATGGGAAGGCAGATGTATTTAGACCTTGTTACACAAGTGTGACTATCAAGCCAGCAGCATTTGTGTATTGAAGTTTCTGAGAAATTTGGGCTCCTTGTGAGTCTAAATCCATATTTCAGTCAAGTCCTCAAGTGACTGATGCATGGTGGTTTGGGCAGCACTATGATGACTGCACTGTCCTCACGGATGAGTTTCCATGCCAGGACTAACAGGGGGTGTGACTAATGTTTTCTGACAAGTGACCTCTTCCAGTAAGGTCTCTAAGCATGGTGGCCAGAAAAGAAAAAGGAGCTGTATATGTACATGGGAGGAGGAAGTTTTTCGCTAGTTTTCTCATCTCCATTTGATGATTTAGAGTGTCTAGTGATTTGACCATGTCCAAGGAACTTAGAAGAAAGAATTGCACACTGCCATTGAAATCCTTCACAGCTTAACTTATAAGGAAATTAAACGCAGAAGTCAAATCAGTTATATTTTGAGTGACAAGTGCTTCCTCAGCTACCAGGCTCTGGTGGATGTGATTCACATACAGAGTGCCTTACTGCACCAGAGCATTGTGGAAATGTTGGGTGAGGAGAGGGTGAAGGGAGTGAAATGGCTAGGAAACCCTGCCGTATTGTCAGAGTGAGGGCCACGCCAGATCATCAGTTGTATAATTTCGTAAAAGAATCTGAAGACAGGTGTGGGGGTATGTGTATGGAGAACAGCACCCTGGGAATGACTTTCATTTTGACAATACGGTCATCAGGCTATAGGAGAGGGAAAGAAGCTTTGCTCTATTGTCATGTTTCCTGGAAAAGACTGGCTTTTTTTTTTTCCTCCACTGTAGGGGATGTGAAGTCCTGCAATGAAAGCAAACTGTTAGGCAGCTCTTCAGGTAATCACTATCTACACTGTCCATCACAGGTGACTATTTTGCTGCTTGATTTTTAACAAGTTGAAGAGCAACTTGAGGTGGACAGTGAGTAAGTCTTTGTCAAAGGGATTAAAAGATGAGTAGCACTGGTGTTTAAATTTTCAGTTATCCATTCACTGTGAAGACCAGTACGCTTTAGTTGCTACCAAATCATATCCTTTTTATATGGGGAATGGAAAAGACTTACTCTCAGAAATAGTAAGGAAACAGGATAGAAAGATTTAATCTAGGTAAAGGGGTAGAATCCGAGTGTACAATCCTATGACAGTATTTTGTTAATATTTTAAATCAAGACCATGATTGCTTCACAAATTCAGAAGCTTCCTGTTTAATTTGGGGTCACTAGACACAGGTACTGGAGCCATGTGGCTTCAGACTAGTGTTCCCTCCCATTGCTCTCCATCTCCATCCCGTCTCATGTTGGAATACTTCATAATTCTGCAATCTGTTTTTAAAAGATCAGAAGGATAAATGCCAAGAGAATGAGTGGAATGAAACAATTCAAGAATTGCAAGTTTTTCCCCACAAAATGCTCAGTTACAAGAGTTCATTACTAGAGCTGAGAATAAATAACTTCATTGATTTAGGTAAATGAATGAAAAGTTGTAAACATCAAGACTCTTGAAGTTCATGATAAAAGCTTAAAATATTTTGCTGGCTACCCAGAGAAAATATAAATAGATTGTGCACAAAAATAAAAGCGTTTTTTGTTTTATTTTTAAAATCAGGAGAAAGCATGATATTATAAAACAAACTTTGGTATTATAAAAACAAACTTTGGTCTCACCCAGATCCAGCTCAGAGTTTACCTAATTTGCTTATTGCATTGGCAGGAGTTTAGATAATTGTTATTTCTCTAAGCCCTAGTATTCCATATAGAATGATAACTGAGATTTCTGTTTGCTTTCTGGAGTACTGCATGAAAATGTCTGGTAGCCTGTGTGCTGTAAGTCTTACTTGCTGTCTCCTCACCCTCTCCCAAAGTATTGTGACAGTGTAGGCTACTGCAGTTCACCTAACATAAGCCCTCAACCGTGTCCTATCTGTAAAGCCCAGCAGACCATGAAAAGGACATGTGGGAGTTGACCTTTGAGGCTACTAGAGATAAAGTATACTGACTGGATACCTCTGCTGAAATTCACATTTTAGCAGGAGAGTGAGCAGAAGGAAATCAGTAGGTCCCATGAGTTTTCTACTGACCCCAAACCCTGTACTGCTCATGCTTCAATGATGCAGATCATTCCTACTGACCACTAACCCTGACTGCCCACCCTTCAATGATACAGATCATTCCTACTGACCACTAACCCTGACTGCCCACCCTTCAATGATGCAGATCATTCCTACTGACCACTAACCCTGACTGCCCACCCTCCAATGATGCAGACCATTCCTACTGACCCTGAACCCTGTACTGCCAAGCATCAACTACATTGCTCATTTGCTTAGCTTTGTACCTTCCTAGTAGTATTTTCTTCTTGCAGTCATGCAAATTGTGTTTTTATAGAAATATTTCAATTACGATGCAAAAAAAAAAAAAAAAAAAAAAACACTGACCCTTTTGCACAAGCCAGAAGAGTAGTTGAAGATAAGCAGTGCTTGCTTCCTGACAAATGCAAACCTTGGTAATTATGAAGCTGTCATGTTAACGGATGTTTATGAATAGTGGAAGTGGAGCGATGCTGAGCCAAGGATTACAATGAAGACATGAGACTTTTCTTCATCCATTGGTACTCTAGTACCCAAAAGGTTTGTAATTAAATGGGATGTGGAAGCTTTGGGTGGATACTCTGGTTTTCTTTCTGAGAACAAGCCATAGCTAAACTCACAGAACAAGTCTCAGAATTGAACATGTGCTAGTTTATTCACTTAGCTCCCTACCGTTTAGCTTGCACTTATTTTGGTAACAGGTAAGTTTTGCACTTAAAAAAAATGTCTGGTCCTATTATTTTTCAACATATTGTATACAAAATGCTACATAAAGTATGTTCCATGGTCAAAGATGTTTGGGAAGCAAGTATTCCGCTTTTACAGAATCACAGTGCACTGATATAGCCAATTACAGACTCTAAGAAGTCCTGCTGGAAGGAAGCATGTGTACCTTCACTTAGTCAGCATTTCTCAAGCTTCTGATGAAACTGCAGACTGTAGGTTGGTTGGTTGGTTTTCCTCATGCAGCTATTTCTTCACAATACAGCCTGGTATCCAGTATCTTTAGCAAGAACTTGAACTCTCCATTAGAAATAAACCCCAAATGCATATTTTCCTTTAGGAAAGGGGTTGAAATGATTTATACAAAGTATCCTAGTATAACTGTTAAGTGTCATGTGGCATTATTAGCAGCATCCTGGAAATGCATGTATAATAAAGTTTGGTCAATGTGCCATGACATTCCTCCATGTGAGCCTCCCAAGAAAAGGTCACTGAGCATTCCGTTTACGTTTTAATGTGAGAATCCAGAATTCCACACCGACCTTTTTCTCATTCTTTACTAGGCAGGAAGAGTTCTTTTATCTGATACAGAACAAAAATTCTTTGTTTCTTTTTCCTTAAAAAGTTTAAACTCCAGGCTGGAGAGATGGCTTAGCAGTTAAGGGGCCTGCTTGTAAAGTCTAAGGACCCAAATTCAGTTCCTCAGTACACATATAAGCCAGATACACAAAGTGGCCGTGCATCTGGAGTTTGTTTGCAGTGGCTGGAGCCTTGGCATGCGCTCTTTCTTCTTTCTTTTTCTTTCTTTCTTTCTTTCTTTCTTTCTTTCTTTCTTTCTTTCTTTCTTTTTCTTTTTTATTTCTTTCTCTTCTTTCTTTATCTTCCTTTCTCTCTATCTCTCTCTCTCTGCCTCACTCAAGTAAGTAAATAAATAAAAACTTAAACTCCAAAAAGAAAAAAGAATTACTTAGCATAGTCAGTGGGTTGGGTCAGAAATCATGAAAGAAAATTAAGGCAAATATAAAAACCGAATACAAAATTTTGTTCCATAAGAGCCTTTAAGACAGAGCACCCCAATGTTATTTTGCATCAAACATTTGGAAGTCTCTTGATTGCTCTCTGGAAATAAGTGTCTCCACAATCCTCTTTCCCTCCATCTTTGGCTTAACACTGTACACTTCTTTCATGCTGTGTCTTACGATTTGACTTCAAGAGCCTTAGCAGCAGGTTTCTACTTGGGAAATGACTGGTTCTTGCAACTGTCTTCTCATTGCTGGGAGAGAAGAACCAAAAGCAGCTGAAGGGAGGAAAGGATTTATTTTGGTTTACAGTCTGGAGGGAAATCAGATGGCAGTGGAAACCATGGCATGAGCACACGCTGATATCACCTTGCCCAGCAGGTAGAATCAGCAGCAGGAGAGTGAGCCTAACTAACACTGGCAGACTGGGAGCTAATCCAGGTCCACCCCCAGCAATCCACTCTCCAGCAGGGCTCCACATCCCAAGCTGCCTTCAGTGGGAACCACGCATTCAGAAAACATGAGTTTATGGGGACGTCTGATTCAAGCCACCACACTGGTTTCATTTAAATAGCTTGAGAGGCTGAATGTATGAACATTTTTCAAAACTGAGTTTTCTTAAGTGTGTGTTAGCCATTTGTATTTCTTCCTCTGAGAACTCCCTCTTCAGTTCTCTGCCCCATTTTTGGAATGGGTTGTTTGATTTGTCTTTTTATACTTTAGTTTTTTGAGTTCTTTGTAGATTCTAGATATTAGGCCTTTCTCAGTGGTATAGCTGGCAAGTATTTTCTCCCATCTCTAGGTAACCTATTGGCTCTGATCAAGGTATGTTTGTGCAGAAGATTTTTAGCTTTTTGGGATCCCATTGGTTGAGTGATACTTTAATTTCCTGCAACCCCACTGAGGAGGGTCTCCAGCAGAATGGGAGCATGGACGATGGAAAAGGGGAAACCAACACATGATGTATCCATACAAAATATGTTGTTAATAAAATTAAATAAATTTACTATTTTATTATAAAAATACACGGGATTGGGATGGAAAATAGTCATACCATCTTTTTTTCTTTTTCTTTCTTTCTTTCTGTTTTTTTTTTTTTTTTTTTTTTTTTTTTTGAAGTACGGTTTCACTCTAGCCCAGGCTAACCTGGAATTCACTCTGTAGTCTCAGGGTGGCCTCAAACTCATGGTGATCCTATCTCTGCTTTTTATTTCACTAATTGACTTGGTCATTTTTGTTTGGGTGATTTTTTTTTTTCCTTCCACTTTTTTTTTTTTTTTTTTTTTTTGTTTTTTTGAAGTAGGGTCTCACTTTATCCCAGGCTGACCTGGAACTCACTATGTAGTCTCAGGGTGACCTCGAACTCACAGTGATCCCCCTACCTCTGCCTCCCAAGTGTTTTTCTTCCACTTTTTCAGTTTAGTTGCTCACAAACTGAACCAAAAGTGCTGATTCTGTCACCCTTTTGCTTCTAAGAGCACCTTACAGTGCTGGTTTCATCTAGTCTCCATTGCAATTGTAGCAGAATTGCAGTATCTAGACTTGAGTATCCTAAAGGGTACATTTGATAACATGTAATTTGAAGTATGTATTTGAGAAAAAAAACTAACAAAAGGGATAGGTCATTTTGTGTAATACAATCTTCATATACAAGAAATAGCCTCATCTGAAAGCAGCATTTGTCAGTTTTTTGAGTAAGAAATACATTTCTGTGTTTCAAAATTCCAAAGGCATAAAAGCCCTCTTTAGCCCTCTTCCAGCTACATGATTGTGTTCCCCATTGACAGCCATTGCTTGTCCCTTCTTGTGTATTATTGTAGCAATGTTTTCTGCATATTAAAACAAACAGACATTTGCATCTTTTCTCATCTTTACACAAATAGTAGCATAAGATGCAGAATCATTTTGTAATATCTTTTCCACCTAAGATAACTTGAAATCTCTGTAACAATATAGTGTTCCAAATGAACAGAGAAGCCATATTTTATTTATTCATCATATATTTAACTATTTCCCAATAATAGGTGTTGACATTGTTTCAGAAAATTTTATACTAACCAACTACTATGAAGAGCAGCCTTGTATTAAAATCATTTTACTTTATGTAATCATATAAAGATACAATCCCTACAGTTAGAATGATGTAACCAAGAATAAGGTTATTTCTTTATTATCCTCCCACAACAAAGCATGGAACTAGTCATTTACCCAAAATAGACTTTCCTATACTGTGTGTTATAAAACTTGGAAAAATTTATCATTTTAAGAGAATACATGGCATTTAAATTTGAATTTCTTTTGTTAAAGAAAGGTTAAAAATTTTTCAAATACTTAAGATGATTTTTATCTTCAGCCTTTTTTCTTTTTCATGTGTGTATGGTATGTGCATATATGTTTATATATGTGCATGTGTGTGTATGGTGTGTGCATATATGTTTATATATGTGCATGTGTGTGTATGTCTGTGAGTGGAGGCTAGAGGACAACCTCAGGTGTCATTGTCAGGAACTCCATTAAGACAGGCTCTCACATTGGCCTGAAACTCACCACCTGGGCTAAAGTGGTTAGCGAGCAAGCTTTAGGGATCCTCCTGTCTCTGCCTTTCCAGCACTAGAATTACAAGCACCTACCACAACTGGGATCAAACTCAGATCCATATGCTTGCAAGGCATACACCTTACGGGCGGAGCTATCTCACCAGCCCAGTCCTTATGTTTAACCTTTATGATATTCATTTGGGTTTAGATAGATTTCTTGTGTAAACCATAGATTTTGTTGTTGCTTTGTGATCTTTTTATGAGTAATTGAGTTTAGCTCCTTGATGTTTACTGACAGATGTACTTGCATGCCTTGTTACTTACTATCTTTCTAACCATTCGTTTTGTTATTGTGGTACTGGGAATTGAACGCAGGGCCACACACATTAAAGGCAAGCATTCGGGACTGAAGAGATGGCTTAGCAGTTAAGGCACTTGACTGCAAAGACTAAGGACTCAGGTTCGACTCCCCAGTGCCCACGTGAGCCAGATGCACAAGGTGATGATACACACAAGGTCATGCATGCACACAAGGTGGCACACAGGTCTGAAGTTCATTTGCAGTGGCTAGAGGCCCTGTCGTGCCAATTCTCTCTCTCTCTCTCTTTTTCTCTCATTAAAAAAAGGCAGCATTCTACTGCTGAGCTACAGCCTTAGCCATTTAACAGCTTTTTAAAAGTCTATGCTGTGTTACATATTTGTATTGTTATATGTACATGCATATGTATTTTTTATACTTAGCACTGTGTATACTTTCCATCTTGTGGTTATCTTCACAGCCATAGCTGTGGAGAGCACCCTTACATGTTTTTTTTTTAAATATATATTTTTATTTATATTATTTTGATTTTACTTTCATAGTATTGGTTCCATTGTCCTCCTCCCTGTCCTCCCTCTTTCAAAGGGACCCTCATCAATGGGGAATGTGGGTCAAGCATTGTGAGGTTAGTCAAGAGTTCTGGGGGGTTGGCCCCAGTCTCTGTGCATAATGCCCCAACTATGACTCTAACAATCTTTCCGCCCCCTCTTCCGCAAGTTTCCCTGAGCCACATTGGGGTCATTTTAGTTCTGCTTCAGTGATGCGGTTTTGGGAGCCTCTGTGTCTCTGGATATCTGGCTTAGTTGGAGTTGGATGTTCTCTGTGTTTATCTCCTTCAGCCTTTTTCTGGTGTCATGATCGCCATGAACGCTGTATTCTTGCCCTTTCCCTGCGTTGTTCTATGGTTTCAGCTGGGGCCCTGGTGAGGTGTGGTTAGCTGATCCTTCCTTCAGGTTCGTTGTCCACCTGAAAAAAGATAAGCAAATTCTCCATCGGAGAGAAAAGTTAGTACTAGGTAGAAGGGATGACCATCTATGTTTTGGAGGGAAATTTGTATGCATTGGCTCTCTTCTAGCCCACATTTGGTGGTATCTTGATCTTGGAGAATGAGCTCATTTTTTGTACCTGGTTTTGACTTATTTCCCAGTTCCAGCAATGCGTTCCATTCCATTGAGTGGATCTATTAGCCAAATCAAGAGCAGTTGGTTACCCACCATGGCTGATTGCCACTACTGCACTTGTATGAGCATTACGTCAAGTTGTTTCCAGCTGGGTAGCTTAGACTGCAAGTTGTTTGGACAGATGTCGGTCATTATCCCCCAGTTGCTTGTGTAGCACCCTCTGGTACTAGACTAGCTAACTGTCTGGGGACTGACCCTCTTCCAGATTCTGAACATATCTCTCTGTGTTTGGTCTCACACACATATGCTATCTTCAACAGTAGGGTCTTGCCATAACCTTTGGTGGGTCACCAAGAACTCTGACAGAAGTCTGTCTTTTTTGGGAAACCTTGTAGGTGTTTCAGATCAACAGCTCATTGTGGAAGTTCACCCCATGCTGGCACTGGGAGTTATAAGTCTGCACCTAGGAAGGTGAGGGAAGAAAAAGATAATATAGAGGAGAAAGTGAGTATAGAGAGGGGAGGGAGAGAGAGAGAGAAGAGAGAGAGAAGTAGGACAAGATTAAGGTTGGCCTTCATGATGCTCTCTCCAGGTTCCTGTGGTTCTGGTGTTCCCTCTGCGGGCCTGTTGCTTCTCTATACAATATCTATTGGTTCCCTAGAATAAGTGATGAGTATCTTCCAACTTTTAAATTTACTCAACTATATTGTTTTTCAGTATATATTTTTGTATTCATGTGAAATTCATATTCTTATGTTTATGCTTGTAATTCTCTTACATGACTTGCTGACCTTAGTTCTTTAACTCACTGTGCTCAATCCATCTTCCACCTTTTTCTTTTCCTTTATGTTCATGTTTTAACGTTCCTTCCCCAGGTGCATGTGCCACTTTGTGCATCTGGCTTTACATGGGTACTGGGGAATTGATGCAGGCAGTCAGGCTTTGCAGGCAAGGGCCTTAATCACTGAGCAATCTCTCCAGCCCATAATCCTCACATTTTTTAGATTCAATGTGGGCATATATTTTTTCTTTATTACTCAACTTTGAAGAAGATTGGAGTTTTCTAGATAGTTCTCGAGAGTAATAAGAATAAAGACAAACTTTCCCTGTGGCCAGAATTCCCTGAATATAACTTGAGTGCATGTTCATTCCGTTTTGTCAAGTCCTCTAGTGCTTAGAATCAAACTGAGTGGAGGGGACTCCTCTGGTTCAACTATTGCTAACAAGAGATGTGCCGTCTGTGCCTGCTGGGCAGCCTGCATGTGCAAGAAGTGTGTGTTTGCTGGCTTTCTCATACTTGATGCCATGAGTCAGTCTCCTTGTGCATTTTGTCTCCTTATTCTTGCCCAACCCCATTCCCTGAATTCTCAGCAGTGCTTCTCTGCACTTGTGCCAGTCTCAGCTTTTGGCAGCAGCTCTACTCACCTATTTTGGACTCTACAGATGTTAGTTGTTTTCTGATTTTGCTGAAAATGACATTTGTGTTTTCATTTCCTGATTTCTCTTTAGCCATTTGGACAATTTCCAGAAGGAGGATATAATATTGACTTTGAATGATGAAACTAGATGCCAAAACAATCTCGCTTAGAAAGAATTTAGGGCTGGGAAGATGGCTCCGTGGTTAAAGGCGATTGTTTGCAAAGCCTACCAGCCTGGGTTCAATTCCCCAGTTCCCATAAAAAGCCAAACACAAAAGTGATACATGCCTCTGGCATTCGTCTGCAGAAGACCTAGCATGCCCCCCCCCCCAACTCAAGCATGTGCATGTAAGCGTGCAGAAAAGAATAATGTTTGTTAAAATGAATTTGAAAGTAAACTTTTAGGCACTTTCTATTACCTTAATAATATAGTGATTTTCAGATGCTATTGTGCATACATATCACCCCCAGCAATTGAGGCAGATATCTTATTAGGCCTTGAAGGTCTGTATTTGTGTGGAGTGGGATTGATGACTTATTCTCCATTTATTCTTTTTTTGTGATTTTGGTTTTTTTGTTTGTTTGTTTTTTGGTGCTGGGGATGAACCCAGGGCCTTATACTTGCTAGGCAAACATTCATCCACTGAGCTAAATCTCTAACCCCTCCATTTATTCTTTGATAGAATTTTTCTTTAAAGATCAGATAACTTAAACTTTGTCCTTGCCCCTTTGCAATATATACAAATATATTTAAAAGCTAAGTGGTGTTCTTGACGATTGTACAACCCAGAAATAATGTTCTCAAGCCTCTGGAGTCTTCCTTTGGGGTATAATCATAGAGAAAGGTGGTGCTCTGTCTTCTAGGTCCTATGAGAGTAGAGATAACTTCCTTGAGCACCTTGATGCTAGTTGGACATTGACCATTTTTGTCAGTGTACTACACATACAGAAAAACATACAAGCCACATGAGAATAACTCCTTTTCCAAAAAATAACATGAAGACAATCATGTAGTCATCCCCCAAATCAACAAAGAGAATGTTACCAGCTCCCCAAGAATTCCTGTTTGACTCCCTTCCTCCTAAAGGAAGCCAGTCATTTGTGTTTCTGTTATGCTTGGTTTTGCCTGGTTTTAGTCTTTATAGAAACAGAATGATACAGAAAGAACTCTACATCCCCTTTTGCAACATATTTCCCTATGTGATGCTAGGAAGGAGTCAGAAGACTCCTATTTTCTCAAAATGCATCCTTCTCCCCCACTGCGCACTCTGGTGTCTTCATCGTAAATGTCTGTATGTTTACTTTTCTTGTGCTAGCATGGTGCTATTTTAATTACAATTTTATAAGATAATTTATATATTGTTATATTTAACCTTTCTCGTGTCCTTCAAAATTATTGGTCACTCTTAGTCATTGTAGAAGTTTTAGAATTATCAAGTCCACAAAAACAAAACATCCTACTGGTTTGTATTTGGATTGCATTGAATTTGTAGATCAAAGTGAAAAAAATATGCTACTTTCCTCCCTAGAAATCTATAACCCCTATTTACTTAGGCCTTCTTTAGTCTACATCTCAATTTTCTGTAGGTTTTTTTTTTATATGAAAGTCTTGGCTATCTTTTGTTCAATTTATTCCTAAGTAGTTGGTTTGTTTATGCTATTACATTTCTAAATGTTTGTTGCTAGCATATAGAAACAGTGTATTTTTGTTTACCTGATATGTAGCATTTTTATAATGTGTGTGTGTGTAGTTTTTTATTTTTTATTTATTTATTTATTTTTTTTTTTTTGAGGTAGGGTCTCACTGTAGCCCAGGCTGACCTGGAATTCACTATGTCGTCTCAGGGTGGCTATGGTGATTTGATTCAGGTATCCCCTATAAACTTAGGTGTTCTGCAGACTAGATCCCCAGATGATGGAGATTTGAGAATTAAAGCCTCCTGGAGGCAGTGTGTTATTGGGGCATGCTTATGGGTGTTATAGCCAGCTTCCTCTTACCAGTGTTTGGCATACTTTCCTGTTGCTGCTCTCCGTCTGATGTTGGCCAAGAGGTGATGTCCACCCTCTGCTCATGCCATCGTTTTCCCCTGATATCATGGAGCTTCTTCTTGAGTCTGTAAGCCAAAATAAACCCTTTTCTTCCTGCAAACTGCTCTCGGTCCAGTGTTTTCAGCCAGCAATGCAAACCTGACCGCAACAATGGCCTTGAACTCACAGCAATCCTCCTAACCCTGCCTCCCAAGTGCTGGGATTAAAGGCCTATGTCACCACACCCTGCTCTATGTAGTGAAAATTTTAAATTTTATATTATTTATTTTAAAGAGAGAGAGGACAGAAAGAGGTAGGTACAGAGAGAAAGAATGGGCATGTCAGGGTCTTAAGCTGCTGCAAATGAACTCCACACATATTCCCCACCTTATGCATCTGGCTTACATGGGTCCTGGAGAATTGAACCTGAGTCCTTTGGCTTTGCAGGCAAGTGCTTAGCAGTTAGCTAAGCCACCTCTCCAGCCCTGTAGTAATTTTGAATTAACTTACAGTTTATGAATATTTTTATTCTCTACATTCATAATGATGTCCCCTGTGAGCAGTGAAAGTTTTACATTTTCTTCTTTAACCTTTGCACTTTTTCCTGCCTATGTTTTTATTCCATTTTTCTGCCTTTCTGACCCATTTCAAAGAGCTCTCACATAGTGTTGAAAGGAGATAGCACGAAGAATTTTCATTTCTTCCCTGTCTTCGGAGCAAAGCTTTCCACATCCCCAGTACAGTGCCTGTGGT
Organism: Orientallactaga sibirica; assembly: GCA_036365145.1. NCBI lineage: Eukaryota > Metazoa > Chordata > Mammalia > Rodentia > Dipodidae > Orientallactaga > Orientallactaga sibirica. Next base: position 35,039,761 of record JAEOAD010000006.1, on the reverse strand, counting down.
AGGTTTCTGTGGATAGTCCCTAAGGGTGCATAATTTTTAAGAGTTTCTTTTTCTGAGTTGCTGGGTTTTTTTTTTTTTGTTGTTGTTGTTAAAGATAAATGGTGAGTTCTTTTTTTAAATATTGATTTAGTTTAGTGAAGTATGGATTTATTAAAAGTGAGAGTAAAAGCACAAAATATACACATAGGGCAGGGGCAGGCTTGAGCAAACACATGGCTCAAAAGCTGAATGCTGAGTTCCAATAAATTATTTTCAGTATTCATAATGATGGTTATATGCTTTTCTGTTTTGTGTTATTAATGTGATTTGTTCCATGAATTTATATTTTTATTCATCTTTCCTTTTATTTAGAGTCATAAATTTCTTAGTAATTTCTAGTTTGTTTTTTTTGTTTTGTTTTACCAAATGCTGTGCATTATAAATGCTATGTTGTTAATGCTAGAATTCTATTATCTTCCTCAAAAAGTGCTAAAGTTTTTTTTTTCACAGCCCTTACTTGTGGAATAGATTGTTTATGCTACAATGTTTTGTAAAATATTTTATTTATTTATTTATTTGCAAACAGAAAGAGACAGAGAGAGCCTCCAGCCACTGCAAACAAATTCCAAATGCATGTGCCATTTTTGTGCATCTGGCTTTATGTGAGTACTATGGAATCAAACTTTTAGGTTTTGAAGGCAAATGCCTTAGCCACTGAGCCATCTTTCCAGCCCCTTGTGATGGTTTTTAATCTTTGTTATGTAGCTGTAGATTTCCTTTACTGTAGGGCTAGCCTATCTCTATCATTAAATTATGACCTTTCAAATAAATTTTTAAATTTGTATTGACAAAAGTAAAATATAATATCTTCAAGTTCAGTTACATTGCAAACATCCCATATCATATTTTATCAACATCAGTTCAAAATGTTTGCTAATTTCCATTATGATTTCTTTTTTATGTTTTTTCATTTTTATTGAAAATGTTTTGGGACTATTGTTAGTTGTACAACATTGAGAATTGAATAATGAATCTCTAGTATTAATATGGTTAATTTTGCCTGGAGAAATATATATAAAGTGCTCCTCTGGACTACTGGAGTTCACGTTCCAGAACAGCAGTGCAAGAATCCAGAGCCAAAAACCCTGCCTCGAATGATTTGGACAGGCAATGACTGACCCAAAAGCTGTCCTCTGACCTCCACACACACAGCGTCACCCATACTCATACATACGTGAACACACACACACAATCGGGAAAATTCTTAGTTAATTTTCTGTTGTTGCTCACTTTTAAATCATTAGATTTATGTTATGTGGATTTTTCTTCAAGCATCTCACTTTTTAAGAAGTATGTTATTTGGTTTCAAAACATTCTGCCATCTTATTAATTTCTAGCTTCATTCCACTGTGGTTAGAGGCCATTTTCTGCACAATGACAAATAATCTTTAACATTTATAATGAATTATGGTACATGTTCCCTGTGTTCATGAAGACACTGTTTTCCATAGCATACTGGTGTGTGTCAGTGTGTGTATTCATCATATTGTTCAAGCCAATGATATCTTTTATGTTGACCTGCTTGATCTGTCGGTACTGACCGTGGTAGCTCAGTGTGATCATAGATTTATAAATTTAGTTCTGCCAAAGGTTACTATATGGCTCTTGAGATTGTGTTATTGAAAGCATAGAAATATAAAACTCTCATACCTTGTGAGTAGATGGGCTTCTTTTAATATTCAGTACTCCTCTCTCTTTAATGCAGAATACACTTCTTGAAGTCTGCTTTGTCCTGCTTTATACACCTACAGGAGCTTTGTTTTCCCCACTTTCCAGTGACCTTTTCCATGCTCTTCCACTTGGAATTCTCTGTTATAAGCAACATATCTTGGAGCTTAGGATCTGGTTTTACCCTCCTTAAGCTAATCAACTGTACATTTCTGACATAAAGCATGACTCCCGGTGAACAGCAAAAGGAGTCGAGTCACTCACAGCAAGGAGCATGAACGTGCTGTCAGTGTGTCTGTGTGAGTCAGCTTCCCAAGTCCCACAGATATAATGTGGAAGGCTCTGGGGATCATGAGAAACATTGGGGAACCCCTTCAAGGTTACTTGTTTCAGAAGCAACCTGCTTCAAAAATGCCAAAGAAAGACCAGCCTTCTGTCACACACACACACACACACACACACACACACACACACACACACACACACACACGTGGGTACTAGGAAATCGAACACAGGTCAGCAGACTTTGAATACAAGTGCCTTAAAATGTCATTTTATTGTCCAATATTCATCTCTCTTTGGAAAAGTTGGCTGCTGATACTTTTGACTCATCTATCTTTTCGCACACAAAGGATTATTTTGGCATACAGACTCAAAGGGAAGAGAGTGAGCTGATCTCTTTGAAGGTGAAGCAGGCTATAGCACCCTCATTCCTATCCCTAACAACACACTTCCTCCAGCAAGGCTTAACCTCCCAAATTACCATTAGCTGGGAGTCAAGCACTGAAAACACATGAGTTACTGGGGAATGCCTGGTTCAAACCACCACTGTAACACTGAAGACAAACCTGGTAAGATAACTTCAAAGTTATTTATAGGAACTGGGGAGATGGTTCAATGGATAAAGGTGCTTGTTTGCAAAGCCTAAGAGCCCAATTCAATTCTCTAGCACCCACGTAAAGCTAGATGCCAAAATATAAAAAAAAGTGGAGCATATATCTGGTATCTGATCACAGCAGCAAGATGTACTGGAGTACACACATACATACGCATCGTATACAAATAAATAAAAATAATTTTACAAAGGTATTTGTATCAGATGCTAGGCTTGCTCTTATTTAGTCTCACTTAATCTTTTCAATTGTTTGAAATGTAGGTATTATTTCAAAACTTCCATTGTGCAGATAAGCAAACTTCTCTAAACCATAGTTGTCTAAATCACATAATTAATAAGGATAAGCTTGATTACCTGCCTAAGGTAAATGGTAAGACCCTACTGCTGAAGATGCTGGCACAGAACATAGAGAGACCTGGCCGGAATCTGGATAAGAGCCAGACCCTAGACAGTTAGCCCATCTAGTGCCAGAAAGCGCTACATGAACTGCTGGGGGAAAGTAGCAATAATTGTCAGCATCCAGAGGTCTAAGCTATTCAGAAGCAAACACCCTGATGGGAGGTACACACAACTGCAATAGTGGCACGCAGCCTTGGTGGGTAACCAATACCTTTTGATTGTCTAAAAGATCCACTCAGTGGAAAGGGATCCATATCTGGAAGTGGGACCTACGTGAAAATCCTATGGAGACAATGATTATGCTCTCCAATGTCAAGCTTCCACTAATCTTGGACTAAAAAAGGGTGTACACCCATGAGATTCTCTCTAAGCTTATAATTCTTATCCCATTTAACCTGTGCTGACTTCACTTTCCACTGGAGAATCTGTTTTCCTTGGGTTGTAAGACCCAAGGAAATAAACTACCCCTCAAATTTCAGCCCCAGCTGAAAACACAGAAGAATCGGGGAGATGCAAAAGAATGCAGTTTCCATGGTGAACCTGACAATCAGAAGCAGGGTGAAGGAGACAGACCCTGAGGCTACTCAACACCTACCAAAGCAGAGATCCAGAGGCTTCAAAGAGCCCATCCCTGAAGTAGACTTAAAACTCACTCAACATGGCTCAGGGAATTTTGCAAAAAAGGGGGTGGAAAGATTTTAAGAGCCACAAGTTTGGACATCATGCCTAGAGGCACTGCCTCTCCCCAATAACCGACTGCTGCTCCCACAATGCATAACCCACAAGTCCATGCACCCCACTGAGGTGGGCCCCCATTGAATGGGGGCAGGGATGAGGGAAAGAGTGATCCCAACACACGATGTATCCATACTAAGTATGTCCATAATTAATAAAAATAAAGGCAAGAACTGGGACTTGTACTTTTTTGAGTGTGTGTGTGTGAAACTTTGTTTAATTGTACAGTCAGTGACAGTCTAAGAGCGTGTTGTCATCTCACTTTGTTTATTGGTCCCTGATTGACATGGCTATTAGATTGAAGGCATATACAACAGACTTCTCAAATATTTCTTCTACTCCACTCTGACTCCAAAATTCATTATTCACTAAGCTGCTCCAAAATATAGCCATTTTATGACATTTATAAACCCTGGCCTAGGACCTGACTCTGAATTGGGTTGTGTTAGCCATGATGGTATTAGAAAAGTGCCTTCAGCCACAAGTGGTGGTGCACACCTTTAATCCCAGCACTTTGGATGCAGAGGTAGGAGGATTGCTGTGAGTTCAAGGCCACCCTGAGACTACATAGTTAATTCCAGGTCAGCCTAGACCAGAGTGAAACCCTACCGCAAAAAAAAAAAAAAAAAAAGAAAGAAAGAAAGAAAGAAAGAAAGAAAGAAAGAAAGAAAGAAAAGTGGCTTCATGCTATTGAGAGTGCCACATGACCCTCAGTCTGCTTTTCAGTGTGCCACATGGTGACGAACTGTATGGTCAGTATTTGGCTTCTTGCATTTATTCTATGGCTCATGATAGAATTATTCATAGCACTCTTATTTAAACTTTTAAACTATTCCTTGTAAATCCAGGGTCAAAGACATCTGTTGACAACAGAGATCTGTTGGCATTTAGTCCTAATTTTCAGTATCATATCTTTAATTTAGAATAAAATAGGCCTGTGCTCATGGTTGACCACTGCATGATTTATTACCGTCAGGGTCAGAATTCCTATAAAACTGGAAGAAAACCAAACAAGACACTAGTTCATTCTGACAGGATGCAGGCTTGGGCTGCTGGCCCCTGTCAGCCTTGCTTGTATAACTCAAAAGAAGAGAACTCACAGCAGTTGAACAGATGTCTTCCCAGAGCAGACCTGGCTGCACAGCACTCTGCCAAGTTTCCCATTAGTTATGGAGAAAAGCCATTTGAATTCTGAAATTGCATATCAGCCGGGCAATCACCATACAGAAATAGCCCCCATGAAAAGAAAGCTGTGCTATATTTGAAGCTTTAATCATGTTTATTTATAGACCTGAGCCGAGTTCTATTTGGAAATTTTCACATTATACAGTAATGTTGTGATTACTAAGATATTCTGAGGGTGAGGGGATAAGATGTTTGATCTACTTACATTTTCTGAGGAATGGAGAATTAGTCACAAAGTGTTTTTTCTGTGCATCCTTGCTGGACACCTTTCAAAGATTGCTTTAGTCAGCTTATAAGGTTATTAGGTGTTGGGAGTAGGAAGAGTAAGGAAGTGTTCTCAATTCAGCAAAGATATGTAAAAAGCTTCCTCTAGAGATTCAGTCTATGCCACCCCCTAAGCTCCTACTTCTGTGATAGCCACTGACCCTTATCTTCTAGGAAAGGCCCCAGTGATCAAGGAAATATTTGAATAACTAAAAGAAGAGTTTTCTAGGCAGAGAGGGACCACATAGGAGTCCTGACACTGGACTTGGCCCAAGGTGCTCAGGGTGAATGAAGGGGCAGGAGAATAAGTAGAGGCCAGAGAATGGCCTTTTTGTTTTGTTTTGTTTTGCATTTTGTCACTAGTCAAATGCATGCCCTTGACTTATTTTTCTGCCTCTATCCCCTGATCCAGTGCTTCCCTGAGGGCTCCCCTGAGTTATCTGTCAAAATTGTGACCTCCACTGCAATCCTCACAGGTCACCCCTCAAGGTCTTTTCCCTCCCCAGATCTGCTCTCTTCTTTGCTATTAAACTGAGCCTTTCAAATCACATATCCAGAGTGTGTCATTCTCATTAGCATGCTTAATGGCTCTCTGGTACCCAGCAAAGCATTCTGGCAAGGAGAGCCAGAAGTGCTCTATAGACTATACTGTCCCTTATCCACATCAGAGCTGAGATATGACCATGGCACAGTGTGTGTGTGTGTGTGTGTGTGTATATATATATATAGAAAAACTTTATATGAACACATCATGTGTTGGTACCATCATTTCCCTCTTCCCTGTCCCCACGCCACTGAGGGCCCTCCTTAGTGGGTTTGCTAGTATTCATCATGGAGTTGTGGGTTATGAGCTGTGGGTTATGAGCCATCAGTCATTGTGTGGGAGAAGTGCAATGCCTCTGAATATTCCTTCCCACCCTGAAGTTCTGACATTCTTTCCATCCCTTCTTCTGAAAAACCCCTGAGCCTTGGTGAGTGTGTTTTAAGTCTACTTTAGTGTTAAGCTCCATTGTGGTTTGATTCAGGTGTCCCTCATAAACTTAGGTATTCTGAATGCTAGGTCCCCAGCTGATGGCAATTGGAAATTAACACCTCCTGGAGGCAGTGTGTTATTGAGGGCAGGCTTATGGGTATTATAGCTGGTTTCCCCTTGCCAGTGTTTGCCACACTCTCCTGTTCCTGATGTTGTCCACTTAATGTTGGTCAGGAGGTGGTGTCCACCCTCTGCTCATGCCATCGTTTTCCCCTGACATCATGAAGCTTCCCCCTTGAGCCTGTAAGCCAAAATAAACCTCTTTTTCCCCCCACAACCTGCTCTTGGTTGGGTGATTTCTACCAGCAATGCAAACCTGACTGCAACAGTAATATTGGTACCGAGGAGTGGTGTCATTTGCTGTTAGATACCTGATTGTGTGGCTTTGGCCTTTTGGAGCTAATTTTCAAGAGGAATGTGGATGAATTTGAAACCTTGACCTAAGAGACACCTTGCAGTGATGTAAGTACAGCTTGATGGATTATTCTGGTCAGAGTTGCAAGAACTGAATCCAGCAAGAACTATGGACAGTGAGGTTTGGCTTATGAAGATGAAAAGGGGCTTTATCTGGACAGGGCTAGAAGCAGTTTGTGTGAGAGGCTTGCTGTTATGCCCATGTCTTGAGAACTTGTGCAGGGTTGCAGTGCATAGAAACAGACTGGTGTATACAGAGGAATATGGCACAGAAAGAAATCTTTGGGCCCAAACTGCTGCCTGTTCAGCTATAATTGTATGAGCAATTACAACCTTTGAGATTGGGGCAATACGAAGAGTGTAGACTCTTTTGAAGGGGCTTGAATGCTCAAAGAGTGTCCTGTTCTTCAAAGTCTGCTTTATTCCCCCCTGGATTAACAAGTTGTCACCCTACCTGATATTATGGAGCATAAGAAATGTAGGAAAGAGAGGGTCATTAAATTTGCAACACGGTTTGTGCTTTGGAAATGGCTGTGGCAGTGTGGAGCAGGTTTGCTGGATTGCCTGCATGGAGACCTGATGGAGCCATGAGGATGGACTGTGGGTTGCAGCGGAGACCCAGTAGAGATGTCAGGACCATGAGATGGCTGCTAAGAAAAGTTGCCGGCCCCAGATGAAGTTTCCCAGGACTGTGAGTAGCCAAGCTGGAGGGGCGGAAGTGGAACTCAAAAGACTTGTTGCTGGTTAGAATTATCAGACTTGGAGACTTGTCACTAACTAGAGTTGTTGGACTTGGAGCTACAGAGTTTAGTGTTTGCCCTGTTTAAATCATGTATTGCTTGAGTATTTCTTTGCTATGCCCAATGCCATTTTTTTGCAGTGTGAATGTTTATTCTATGCCATTATGGGTTTTGGGGGAATATTTTTTTGTTACTATGGCTCAGTTAAAAGACCTTTGAGTATGGGGATGTTTGAACATCATTAGGATTGATAAAAATATGGGGACTTTTGAAGTTGGATGAATGTATTGCAATTTACATCATGGATGTTTATCAGTTTATGAGGGCCAGGGGTGGAATGTCATGGTTTGATTCAGGTGTACTCTATAAACTTAGGTATTCTGAATGTTAGGCTCCCCAGCTGATGGCACTTGTAAATTAAAGCCTCCTGGAGGCGGTGTATTGTTGCGGGCACGCTTATGGGTGTTATAGCCAGTTTCCCCTTGCCAGTGTTTAGCACACTCTCCTGTTGCCATTGCCCAGGACTAGTGGGAGCTTCTCATTGGAATCCATAACCTTGGTCTCCATGGGATTCCGACTTGGTTACCAGTTCCAGCTATGGGTTCCTTTCCACTGAGTAGATCTCATAGCCAGAGAGCCATTGATTCCCTACCTAGGCTGTGTGCCAGTATTGCACAGGTGTGTACATCTTATCAGGCTGGTTGGTTTCATATAGCAAAGTCCCCTGCTGGCACACAGTGTTGTTGGACATCCCCCCTTCCCTTCAGCAGCTTATTTACTGCGAATTTTCAGCACTATTCCAGTTGACCATCAGGAATCTGGCTTCCTTCCAGATTCAGCCAGATCTGTCAATATTCTGCATCAGCAGCATGTGGTGTCTTCAGCAATAGGGTCTTACCTTTCTCCTGAAGTGGGTAATCAAGTGCTTTGGCAGAATCCTGTCTCATTTTGGGGACCTCGTAGGTCTCTCTAATCAACAGCTCAACATGGGTTGCAACCAACTTCTGGTACTGGGAGTTATAAGCCATGGCCAAGCATTTTAGAGTTGGACGTTATTCCATGTTCTCCAGGACCCTTTTATTACCAGACAATCCCTCCATGTTCTTATTGAGGGTTTTATCTTTTAGTCTGTTGTCCAGGAGGAAGGTTTCTATGGTACCAATTCATTTTAGATTTGGTTTTGTAGTTCTCCCTTCCCTCTATATTCTTTAATCTGAAAGATTAAAAGCTCATTTGAAGGGCATGTCAAACAAAAACTTCAATTTTCCTTTAAAAAATCAGTTCTGATACGTTGCCAAGAATGTTGAATTGAATGGTGCTGTAAAGCCCATCCATCCTCGTTTCCTAGTTCAGGACCCCTTGAGGATAAAGTTCATCTCTGCTCTGGGGCTGTGTAACTCAGCACATGGAAATATCCTCAGTCTTCAGCAAGACTGGGCAGATGGAGTGTCCTGACAGACAGGAAGCAGGCTGGATGGAGAATCTGTGAATAGAAGAAGAAGAAGCCAGGGCTGAGTCCTAGCAGAGCACTGTTAAGTACCAGCTGATGCAGCATCAAGAGCAAGAAGACGTGGAATGCAGTGCTGAGGAGGGCAAGGCAGTCTCCTCACAGTGAGGGCTGTGAATAAGGTGATGGTGACAGGGAGAACGATGGACAGCCGCAGCCACACCTCACATGTTCCCTGCTGCCTTCACACTACCAATTCAATCCATGCCCTCCAAACACAGTGGGTTTCATCTGGTTGACATGTGTCTACTTGAGCTGAAATCTTCTTCCTGGCCTTACCAATTTCTCACTCTACAAGATCAACTTCATTTCTCCCGTGATGCTCCACTCACCTCATCGCCCCACCTCTCCTTGGTCCCCTCCCAGCTTCACAGCCTCCAAGTATATATTGGGGCCAGACAGAAATTACAGGGACTCACATAGCTCTGCTCCTAGCTGAGGCAGTGAGCTTTAGCTATAGGCTTTAGTTTCCTCCTCTGAACAGTCAGGGCAGTGATAACTTCTTCAGAGGGCTGTTAGCAAGATGAAATAAGTTGACACGTAGGAATTGACTGGTCTACAGGCGGACACATCATCTTCATCTCCAGATGACAGCATTTCCACATGATGCCACGGTTAGTTGCTTATGGGTGTGCTTGTTTCCACACTGGATTAGCATAGCTCCACATTCTTAGAGTAACTTCTTTTTTAAGCAAGTTAGAAACCACAATGTGCAAGAAGAGACATATGGCTTTGTTTGCTGGTGAGAAAAGTTCCAGGAATCTTTTATTTAGCCAAAAAAAAAAAAAAAAAAAATTAGGATATCCTTGCCACATTTCATGCCCTGTCTTTGGACATAACGGGTGTACTAAGTATGTATTCATCTTTTATCTGGTAAGTGTGATTAGTAATGTCCCCAAATATTCTTTTTAAGTCCTGACATTGTCTAAATCCTCTGCTTTTTGCATGCATCATTAACAGACCAGTGCATCTAAGCACACAGAGTAGGTATACATTGGGAAAGGGAAGGCCACACACAATGATGAAAAGGATAAGGGTGATGAAGATGACGATGGCAGTAGGTGATGGTGGTGAGGATGGCAATAATGGTGGTGTTTACCACCCTTTTGTGCATCAGATACTGTGGCATGTATTTTCTACAGATGAGTACCTTGGATACAAGCGTCCCACAGCCCTGTGGTTTACACAAATGAGGAAACTGAAGTACAAAGAGCCAGGTGTGGTGGCGCACGCCTTTATCACAGCACTCAGCAGGCAGAGGTAGGAGGATCACCGTGAGTTCGAGGCCACCCTGAGACTACATAGTGAATTCCAGGTCAGCCTGGAATAGAATGAGACCCTACCTTGTAAAAAAAAAAAAAAAAATTGAAGTACAGGGGCTGGAGTGATGGCTTAGTGGTTAAGTGCTTGCCTGAGAAGCTAAGGACCCTGGTTCGAGGCTCAATTCCCCAGTACCTATGTAAGCCAGATGCACAAGGTGGTGCAGGCATCTGGAGTTCATTTGCAGTGGCTGGAGGCCCTGGTGTGCCCATTCTCTCTCTCTCTCTGCCTGTTTCTCTCTCTGTGTGTCGCTCTCAAATAAATAAATAAATAATAAAAAACTTTAAAAAAATTGAAGTACAAAGAGAGGAACATATCTGGAATTTGTTCCAGCATCTTGGAGTACAGGCCCAACACTGGGACTGGTTCACACATAGAGGTGATCCTCAGGAAGGGAGACATAGGAGGTAGTGATTGGTGTATGCAATTCTATGTCATGAGAAAACCAGCTAGTAGCTGTAGGAGAGTGAAAAGGAGCCGACTGAGATAGTAGGTGGCGGAGTCCTTCTTTGTTTGTTACTGACTTGGGTGCAGTGGGGGAGCTGGCTCACACTGACCTCGTGCATGAGTGAAAGCGCTCATCTCGCTTCTGGGGATGGATGTCCTGTGGTGGGGGGCATGACAGATCCTCACATTGGCTGCTGGGCAAGACCTGCCCTTTGTCATCCCTGGCAACTACATCACCAATGGACTTGTTAATGTAGCCCACCCCCCACCACAGCCATGGTGTAGACTTGTTAATGTAGCCCCCCAGCACAGCCATGGCGTAGACTTGTTAATGTATCCCCCACCACAGCCATGGTATAAACTTGTTAATGTAGCCCCCCACCACAACCATGCTGCGCTTGAGATGGGGCTCCTTTATAGTAAAACATGCAAAGCGTTCACTCACATGAGCTCTGAAATGTCTCCTTTTAATATTTTTCCAGAAAGGATGGAAGACTTGGCTTTGGAAAGGATGAATGACTGCCTGGTGCTGAGTCACTGCTCAGCTGCGAGTGCCTCAGGCCAAGAGGCAGGCTCAGGCAGGCATCTGCACAGTGGCTCCTCTTAAGGTGGCCTTGCTGAGTTCTGGCTGCTTAAAGACTTCTCCTATTTCTGTTCATGGCCCAGACGCTTTCCGGGTCCCCAACAGCATTCACTACATACCACCAGCATCAGCTTTTGAGCTTTTCACTACCCTCTCCAGACCTTCCCCAGAATCCCTGTCCCCTATGGCACATGTTCTCCCTCCTGAAGCCAACCTTCCTCCATTATTTTTAAAATTATTTTATGTATTTATTTATTTTAGAGAGAAAAAGAGAGGAGGGAGGAAGAGGCAGATAGAGAGAATGGGTGCACCAGGGCCTCCAGCCATTGCAATCGAACTCCAGGCCCAGGTGCTACCTTGTGCATCTGGCTTACATGGGTACTGGGGAATTGAACCTGAGTCTTTAGTGCCTTAACCACTAAGCCATGTGTCCAGCCCTCTTCCTGGATTCTTTTATTTATTTATTTTTGGAAGTAGGGTCTCACTCTAGTCCAGGCTGACCTAGCATCACCTCTCACCTTGCTCCCTTACCAAATGAAATATTTTCTTCTTCCTGTTGTAGTAAAAAAGTGTCCAGTGGTGTTTCAACGTGAGAAGCCATGAAGCACAATCAGAATCCCAGACCTTTATGTACCATTGCAGCCTTCAGTGCTATGCTGTAACTGATACTGCCAGCAACTTCAGACAAAGGCTGCAGCTAGATATTAACTAAAACATCTATCACATGACCACTGAGAGAAAATCAGTGCCCATATGGACAGAGATTCACATGTGGAGAGGGTTGTTAGAAAGCTGGGGTCACCTGCATTGTGGGGTGCCAGCTTCCCAAGAGTGTTTTCTCTCAAGATTAAGAAGCTAGCATGGCCCTACTTTCCTACACAGGGGAGGCAATTTACCCACCACATTCCCATTTTTGGAGAATATGTAGTGAGGCTGCCATGCACCTTTCTGCGTTTCTCAGGACTGGCATGAGTGGCAATGTGTATAGTCTTAGTCTCTCGCCTGTTGCTAAGCCTGAATAAAATAGCAGAATTCATATTTTACAAAGAAAAGAAATTTCTCTTAAAAATGTGCCTGGCGTGGTGGCACATGCCTTTAATCCCAGCCCTTGGGAAGCAGAGGTAGGAGGCCACCCTGAGACTACATAGTGAGTTCCAGGTCAGCCTGGGCTACCTCAAAAAAGCCAAAAGCAAAAAAAAATAGAATAATAAAATTGGGGGGGCTAGTAAGTCCAAAGCTTCTGGTAAGGACCTTCTTGCTCTGAGTTTGGGGGGCAGGAAACTCTGTAAAATCTGAGGCACAGAACTTCAGATGGAAAGGCAGTTACATACAAGCAACAGACACAAACTGGGTCTTATAAGTTGACCCACTCTTAAGATAACTCAGTAATTGTGGTAGTTTCAATCTATGTCCCCAGTAGACTCGGGTGTTAGTAAAATTGAGTTTAAAGCTTTTGTCCCTAGCAGGCATACTCTTGCTATAGGGAGGACATGTCACTGGGGTGGATCTAAATTTCAGCCCAAGGTACGCAGAGTGCTTGAGCTCTGTCTGGGGTTTCCCATATGTGCTTGCTTTTGGTGGTGGTTTTTCTCTCCTTGTAGCTTTGGTAACAGAGGCCAGCTTCTTCTGCCATTATGGAACTTTCCCTTTTGCTCCATTAATGTAATCCATCAATCCACAAATAGGTGAACCCAGTCACAAGGACAAAGCCTTCATTAATTACCTTTTAAAGTCACACTTGGGGTTGGCTGAGAATGGAACTTGATGATAAAGCACTTGCCTGGCATATGTGAGGCTCTGGGTTCGGACGTACAGAAAAGAAAAGTCATGCCTGATTCTCCTACCTCTTAGTAACTCATAATGGAAATAAAATCTTAGCACAAGTTTTTGTGAGAATATCAAAACCATCTTATTGGGCTAAAGAGATGGCTCAGCAGTTAGACACTTTCTTGTAAAGCCTGATGGCCTGAGTTCTCCAGTATCTATGTACAGCCAGACACACAAAGTGGTACATGTGTCTGGTCTTTGTTTGCAGTAGAAGGAGCCCCTGGTGAACCCATTCTGTGCCCCTCAACTCAATACATTTTTTTTTGTTTTTTTTTCTTGTTGGTTTTTGAGGTAAGGTCTTGCTGTAGCCCAGGCTGACTTGGAATTCACTATTGTCTCAGGGTGTCCTCAAACTCACAGTGATCCTCCTACCTCTGCCTCCCAAGGACTGGGATTAAAGGCATGTGCCACTACACCTGGCCAATAAACAATTGTTTTTTTTTTTTTTTTTTTTGAGAGAGACAGAGAGAGAGGGAGAGGAAGACAGATAGAGATGGGTGCGCCAGCAGCCTCTCAGCTGCTGTGAATGAAATCCAGATGTATGTGCCCCCTTGTGGTCAAGTGTGGCATTGTGCCCTTGCGTCACTTTGCATCTGGCTAAACATGGGACCTGGAGATTGGAACCGTGTTCTTAGGCGTAGGAGGCAGGTGCCTTAACAGCTAAGCCATCTCTCCAGCCCCGCCAATAAACAATTTTTTAAAAAAGGAATCATCCAGTGGTTCCCAAATCCCTACTCACCTGAGTGCTGGAATAGGCATATCAAACTCTTAAAGATGGGGAACTTATATTTGAGTGCATCTTCCAGATGGTTAAATTGTTTTCATTCACGCATTTATTAATTCTTATAGCTGGAGAGCAAAGTAAATGCTGTTTCTAAGGTATAATCACCATCAGCTTTAGAAAAGATAAAAGTCAGGTCCCTCTCTATCTTTTCAGTGTTTCCTACTGCCGGCAGATAACCCAGAGAGTTCTGGCAGAAAATCAACTAAACAGAAGTTTGTGGTGTTCTGTTGCCGATGGGAGGAGGCAGCAAAGTGTTGCTCAAAAGCTTCATCAGCTACAGAGAAATTTGATAAGGAAAATAGACATGAAAGCCTTGTCATATCTTTGTCCCAGGAAAACAGAATGAAGTGTATCTCATCCCCAGCTCCAGAGAAGAGCCAGGATGCATGTTGGAAACAGAAAGCTGAAGAAATATTCAGGCTGACAAGGAAACACCAGTGTTGGAAGTCAGTGTTTAAATTACCAGGTGCTGGAGAGAGCAGATCTTGAAACTACGAGACTTGGAGGAAAAGGCCCACAGATCCAAGACTGGAGAGTGGTAATAATCAGGACTGGATAGTGGTAATAACCATACCGATGAAGGTGATGCAATGGCTATTACTCATCTGCATGATTATCTTGATAATGAAAACTACTTAATGAATTTCAATATCCATTCATGGTAGGAAAAAAAAACTCTTAGGAAACTGGGAATTAAAAAAAAAAAAACCAAAAACCTTTAGTCTGAAAACAGATACCTATTAAAAGTTTTGTAATGAGAAGAATGTGAGACCGATGCCAGAATCTTCTCTATTCCCTTTAAAGCTCAGAGGAAGGTGGGTATGCATCTCAGAAAATTACTTCCTTATTATCATTAAATTTTTTTCAGAGTTAAGTTGCACTTTTAGGCATAATTAAATGTAGGCATAGGAACTTCCCTGCTATAGTGTGATGATAGTATATCCCTGAAATTCCTATGTTGAAACTTAATCCCTAGTGCAGTAGTATTAAGAGGTGGGGGTCTATAGGAGGTGATTAGGTCATGATGGCTGTGTCCTCAGAGCTGGGGTTAATGCTTAGAGCTTGAAATGAGTGCCCTAGCCCTTTCTGCCATGTGAGGATGCAGACAGAGGAGGCATCTATGAAGCACGGACATAGCCCTCCCCAAACACTGGTGCTACTAGTCTACCGGTGCTTTAGTCTTGGATCTCTCTACCTCCAAGAGTGTGAGAAATACATTTCTATTATTTATAAATTACCTAATCTAAGCTATTTTGTTATAGCAACATGCATGGACTGAGAACATTGCTGAAGATTCTAATTCCCAGAGTGACCAAAACACAGAAAAAGCCAAGTCTGTCTCCTCGTATTCACTTCAAGAACTCTACCTTGGGCTGGAGAGATGGTTTATCGGTTAAGATATTTGCCTGTGAAACCTAAGGACCCAGGTTCAATTCCCTAGTACCTACATAAGCCAGATGTATAAGGTGGCACATGCATCTGGAGTTTGTCCATAGTGACAAGAGGCCCTGGCACACCCATTCTCTCTCTCTCTGTCTCTCTCAAATAAATAAATGAAATATTTTAAAAAGAACTCTACCTTAACAAACCTTATTCCTTTTTTTAAAGATATTTATTATTTATGAGAGAGAGAGAGAGAGACAGAGAGAAAAAATGGGCATGCCAGGGCCTGTAGCCAGTGCAAATGAGCTGCAGACATATGTGCAACCTTGTGTGGGTACTGGGGAATTGAACCTGGGTCCGTAGGCTTCACAGCAAAATGCCTTAACCACTAATCCATCTCTCCAGCCCAACAAGTCCTATTTCTGATTGGATGTGTTGTTACCATATAACTCTTATGCACAAAGATGTTCTCCACTATGTGTAATATTTAAATATTTTTAAAAAGTATATAAACTTCTCATTAATCTTATGATTATTGATTTCATAAGTGCCAGAAAATAAGTACATTGCCTGAATTTTCTGTGATAATTGGTAGTATTTCCCATGCTGAAATTCATATGGTTTAAATAAGAAGCAAAAAGTTAATTTAGCATTCAAAATCAAATATGTAGTTCCTTACATTAGCTGAAAAAATGGGATAAAATATGATTATCTTTTTTAATTTTTAAATTTATTTGCAAGCAGAGGGAGATAGAGAAATAAACAGAGAAAATGGGCATGCCAGGACCTCAAGCTCCTGCAAACAAACTCCAAATGCATGTGCTACTTTGTGCATCTGGCTTTATGTGGGTACTTGGGGAATCAAACCAGGATCATTAGGCTTTGCAGGCAAGAACCTTAACTGCCGAGCCATCTCCAGCCCATAATTATCTTTTTTTAAAAAAATTATTTATTTATTTGAGAGAGGGGGGAGGGAGAGAGAGAGAAAGAGAGAGAGAATGTGTGTTCCAGGACCTCTAGTCACTGCAATAGAACTTCAGACATATGTGCCACCTTGTGGATCTGGCTTACATGGGTACTGGGGAATTGAACCTGGGTCCTTTGGCTTTGCAGGCAGTACCTTAACCACTAAGCCATCTCTCCAGCCACCATGATTATCTTGATAATGAAAACTACTTAATAAATTTTAATATTCATGGTAGAAAAAAAACTGGGAATTAACAAAACACTTTTAGTCTGAAAACAGATGCCTATTAAAAATTCAGAAAATTTAAAGTTACCATCATCCTTAATTATAAAATACTAAATGCCTTGTCCTTAGGATTATGAGAACATTTAAGAATGTTCATACCATTCTCACAGCAATTCCGAGTGGTACATGTGCCATTATCAAGGTTAAATGTTGTATATATTCCTGTATATTCCTTGAAACAGTCTTTTTATGATTTTTTTTTTTTTTTTTTGAGGTAGGGTCTCGCTCTCACCCAGACTGACCTGGAATTCACTATGTAGTCTCAGAGTGGCCTTGAACTCACAGTGATCCTCCTACATCTCCTGAGTGCTGGGATTAAAGGCGTGCACCATCACACCGAGCATAAATGTTGTACATATTCCTGATTACTCTGCTAAGATCTCATCTGCTTAACGAGACCTATAGGGAATAGATTAAGACCACGTTAGACACTACTGGCCATTCAGTGAACAGTGATGGGAGTGAATCTCAGAGTTTTTATGGTAGAGAAAGATTATATATATTGTAATCTTCATAATTGTTCTGATGATCTTTAGACCTGTATACCCAATTGCTTTTTTTAACTTTATCTCTGCTCATTTACAGACAGCTCATATTCAGATGATCGTAAATTTAACTCCATGTATGTGGAGCCCCTGATCACTATTTAAAAGCTGATCACTTGCCACTGACCATCCCTACTTCACAATGTTAAACTTCCCGGTCTCCAAGCTAGGCTCCAATTATTATTTTTTTTAATTTAAATTTTTATTTATTTATTACAGTCAGAGAGAGAGAGGAAGAGAGAGTGAAAATGGGTGCACCAGGGCTTCTAGCCACTGAAAACGAACTCCAGACACATGTGCCACCATGTGCATCTAGCTTATGTGGGACCTGGAGAATCAAACCTGGGACCTTAGGCTTCGCAGGCATGTGTCTTAACCACTAAGCCATCTCTCCAGCCCGGCTCCACTTCTTTATGCTACTGATATCTGTAATTCTCTTTTATACCAGGTCCAGAAAACCCACATACAGATGGCTATGAGCTGTGTGACTGACTCACAAATTTCTCTCTTGGGCCTTTAGATAGTTCCCCCACCTCTGAGAGATACTCTAACTGCCATACTCTATGACCCCATTCAGCTGGAAGTAGTTAGAGACCTGGCAATCGTCTCCTTTCCTCTAACAGCAGTCAGAGTTTCTTCTCAAGAAAAGGGGGAGTGAGGAGGGACTAGGTAGCCAGTCAGGAGAGAGAGCCCAAAGAGGGAACCACTGGCCTGCCTGCTTCAGCAGAACCAGAGTTCTGATCCAGTTTCATACAATAAGCTCTGTCTCACGCCCACCCAGGTGTGCGTCACTACCCTTCCCTGAACCCAGACCAATAAGCTCTCTGTGAGGCACAGCTGAGCCTAAGGATAAAGCCCACCAAATAAGATTATAAATAGATCTTTACCAGGTGAGCAAAGCCTCTTTTTGGCTTTTTATCTTTCCTGAACTTGCAGGTCCCTGCTCTGGTAAGTCCCCACACCTTAACTTGGCCCAGTAGGGCTGAGATGGTGCCGTCTACTTCCTACTCCCATGTAGGCTCTCCCCGCCCTGCCCCCTCATGCTTTCCACAAGGCAGGAGTTTTCTGTACTTTTCTTTTCTTCTCTTAGTCTAATAAAGTCTCTCTAAACCTTAAAAAAAGAATGTCTGCTGGGTGTGGGGGTACATGCTTTTAATCCCAGCACTTGGGAGGCAGAGGTAGGAGGATAGCCATGAGTTCAAGGTCACCCTGAGTCTACAGAGTGAATTCCAGGTCAGCAGAGTCCCTACCATGAAAAACCAAAAAGGAAAAAGAGAGAGAGAAAGAAAAGAATTTTATTTAAAATGTGTCATATCCAGAAAGCTGAAAAAAACTACTCTGCATGCAGCTCCATGGAAGAAAGTGAATTCACCAGTGAGGATAAACTACAGTGGACACTTCAAGCCTTAAATCTGGCCAGCCAGTCCAAATGAGCCAACAGGTACAATAGTGGCATGTCTGCTTTGGGGGAAACCAACTGTTCTCTAATTGGAGTAGAGGCCCACTACACAGGAGGGAATTCATGCCTGATACTGAAACCTATGATGGGGGAAGTCATGGGCCCTACAGTGTAAAGTCTGATGGTGTCTGCTTAAATGTACATATTATGCTCACCAAACTGCCCAGTAAGCACTTCTCCTCATGTCAATACCCAATATATTAATACTACTCTCACTTTTGGTTAGAAAAGCTTTTCTTTTCAGATGGTGGGGACCTTGGGATGACTCAGAAGGCACCATAGTGCTGAGAAGAAGTGACAGAGGAGTGCTCAGCACTGAAACATCTCTATCACACCTTCCAAGGCTCAGGGTCCATTGCGGAAGAGGTATCAGAAAGAATGTAAGAGCCAAAGGAAGGGTAGGACTCCTTATAATGCAATCTTACAGACACAAAATGGCCTGAATATCTGTGACCTCACAGTGCCTTACATTACCTACAGAAGACCACGATAACAAGAGAAAAAGAGATGACATCAGAACCAAAAGAGAGACTGATTGAGAGGTGGTGGGGATACGATGGACAATGGAGTTTTGAGGGGGAGTATGAGGGGGAGGGAATTACCAATGATTTATTACCTATAATTATGGAAGTTATCAATAAAAGTGTTTAAAAAATAGATTGGTGACCCTAAGGCCCACCTGGGTGCATAGCGAGATGAGTATGGAAGGCTGAAGGTTGGCGTTTATAGCACCTTTATGGTGCTGTGGCCATGGAGCATTCTCAAGAGGGCAGTCTGGCCAAGGATGGCTTTATCCCATCAGTGCTGGGCACCTGAGAGCATTGGGATGCAGTCTTCAAAAGAGGACTGCAAACATTCCAAGAATATGAAAATATAGGAGAAATGTGGCTTGACGAAGAGAGTGTGAACTGGCTATATTGGTGAATACAGAAACACAAGGATTCCCTTGGATTCTTCAGTGTTTGATATCAGAACTGGAAATGGTGTTTTCCTGGTTGAACTTGCAAAATTTGATTTCTGTAATATAACTGGAATTGATTACTGTACTGCAAAAAAGTGTGTCATATCAATCTTAGTGAGTACAATAAGGAAAGAAAAAAATAAATAAAAGACTTACCTATCAGAAAAGAGAAGTAAAGCTGTCTTTACTTGCATGTGATAGTTTATAAAGAAAATCCTGAATTGTCTACAGAGCCTATGTAAACTCGCAATTTAGCAAGTTCTTTCGGGAAAAGTTTTACATACAGAATTAAAATTTATTTCTGCATATCAGCAGTAAATAATTATGCTATCTTACTATAGTTACATTTACAACTGCATCAAAATAAAATCATGAGAATAAATGTATTCAAAGATGAGACTTCTAAACTGAAAAGTACAAATACAACGGAGAGAAATGAAGTCTTAATGTAAATTAAATGATGTACCATGCTCATTGATATATGAGTTCCCCAAGTTTATAAATGTTTATTCAGTGTAATTAAAAAAATCAATCAGAATTTTCATTTTTGAGAAATTAGCAACTAGTCTAAACCTGCATAGATATTCCCCAAATGGCCCAAACAATTTTGGAATAAAGTTGAGTATATTTACTACCTGATATTAAGTCTTTTAAAAAAACTTACAGTAATAAAAGCAATATAGTAGTGGCAAAATGATAGAACATATATTCATAGACTCTAGAATAGGTCCACATACAAAGATGCACACGAGTTTTTAGCAATGGGACCAACACAATTCAACTGATAAAGAAAAGAAGCTAGAGAGAAGGCACTTGCTTTCAAAGCCTAGCAACTCAGTTTGGACTCCCCAGTACTCACATAAAGCCATATGCACCAAGTGGTGCATACATCTGGAGTTTGTTTGCTGTGGCTAGAGGCCCTGGAGTGCCCATTATCTCCATCTTTCTTTCTTCTCTATCTCTGCTTGCAAAGAAATAAAGTATCTTTTAAAATAGAAATGTTTTTTTAACAGATAGGAAAACTGGATAAATCCATAACTCTTGATTCTTTATTTCACACCTTATAAAACTCAAAATAGAGCTGGGTGTGGTGGCACACGCCTTTAATCCCAGCACTCGGGAGGCAGAGGTAGGAGGATCACTGAGAGTTCGAGGCCACCCTGAGACTACATAGTGAATTCCAGGTCAGCCTGAGCCAGAGTGAGACCCTACCTCAAAAAACCAAAACAAAATGGATTTTAGATCTAAATATAATATTAAAGCTATAAATCATTTAAAAGAAAATTTAAGTGAACCATACTTTTAAGGTCCCTTAGAACAAAGCACAAATAGTATAAAATAGGAAAATATTTTTCATTAAATTTAAAACTTTTACTTAGAGACACTGTTCAGCCAATGAAGAATCAAGCCAAGTAGAGGAGAAATTATTGGCATTGCATATATCTAACATAGATCTTGCATTAAAATGCATAAACAATTATTTAAAATAATCCAACTTTGAAAATAGCAAAAGGCTAAAACATATTGCACAAAGGAATATAATGGTCAATTTCACACATGAAGTTCTCAGAATTATTAATTACAAAGAAAATACAATTACAATTATATATGTCATACCCAATAGAACAGTGAAGATAATCTATATATACTATAAGATAACATTGAATGTTGATAATTTTGTAGATCCATTACACTTCTAATAGATTGCTATTGACATTGTAGGTCCTTCAAAGAGCTTTGGAATGGGCTGGAAAGATGGCTTAGTGGTTAGTATGCTTACCTGCAGACCTAAAGACCCAGATTCAATTCCCCAGAACCCATGTAAGCCAGATGCACATGGTGGCACATGCATCTGGAGTTCGTTTGCAATGCCTAGAGGCCCTGGCATGCCCATTCTCCCTCTCTCTCTTTCATATAAATAAATAAAAATGCTTTTTGATAGTTTCTTTAAAAATTAAGCAGGCCGAGCGTAGTGGCGCACACCTTTAATCCCAGCACTCAGGAGGCTGAGGTAGGAGGATCGCCATGAGTTTGAAGCCACTCTGAGACTACCTAATGAATTCCAGGTCAGCCTGGGCTAGAGTGAGACCCTACTTTGAAAAAAAAAAAAAAAAAGTTAAACAGTTACCTACTTTGTTATCCAGTAAGTCTACCTGTACTCAAGAGAGATGAAATTAAAATGACTTTTGTTCAAAAACGAGCGCAGCTGAGTGTGGTGGCGCACACCTTTAATCCCAGCACTCGGGAGGCAGAGGTAGGAGGATTGCCATGTGTTCAAGACCACCCTGAGACTACATTGTGAATTCCAGGTCTGCCTGGGCTAGAGTGAGACCCTACCTCGAATAAACCAAAAAAAAAAAAAAAAAAAAAAAAAAAGCACAATACTTTTATTCACAAGTTTCTAATACTGGAAACAATCAATGAACATTCTACTTATACAATGGGATATTAATTGCCAGTAAATAAACATGAATTACTGAAACATGCACATTGTGTTTGAATTATAAAACATAATGTTGAATAAAAAAGCTCTACACAAAAGCTGCGTACATTATGATCTTATTCATACAAAGGTGAGGAAAATGATAGAATCATATGCTGAGAGAGCAGTAGTTGCTGTGGACATAGAGATTGACTGGAAAGGGCATTGAAGGTTTTGGGGCTACAGAGTTGTCCTATGTCCTTTTATATTTTTATTTAGTTACTTGTAAGCAGAGAGAGATAGAGGGAGAAAATGGGCATGCCCGGGCCTCCTGCCACTGCAAACAAACTCCAGATGCATGTGCCACTTAGAACATCTGGCTTTATGTTAGTACTGGGGAATTGAACCCAGACCATCAGGTCTTTTCAAACAAGTGCCTTTGACCACTGAGAAATCACTCCAGCCCCATCCTATGTCATGATTGAAAATGTTAGCTGCATAAGTTTATACATTTTTGAGAACTCATCAACTTACACACTTAAAAATTAGGCACATATTGGGATAGAGAGATGGCTTGGTGGTTAAGGCACATGCCTGTGAAGCCTAAGGACCCAGGTTCGATTCTCCAGGTCCCACGTAAGCCAGATGCACATGGTGGCACATGTATCTGGAATTTGTTTGCAGTGGCTAGAGGCCCTGGTGCGTTCACTCTCGATCTCGCTCTCTTCCTCTCTCTCTAATAAATAAATAAATGAAAATAAATCCTTAAAAAGAATTAGGTACATATTTATACCTTTGAAACAAAATTTCCAAAATTTTAGGTCAATATAAAAGAAACAAATATTCTTTCCAGAACAGCAGCTTCTGCACCACACACTCTTTGGGTCCTCAATTTCCCCTATGTTTCTAGCATCTATAGATTGCCTTCTCTGGAAGGAACCTCCATAAAGCTTTTATAAGCTTGTATTCTGAAAAGCCCTTACTGAAAGCTGGGAGATGGCTCAGTAGGTAAAGTGCCTGCCATACAAACACGAAGACCTGAGTTTTGGCCCCCAACACCCACGTAAAATGCCAGGCATGGCAGCAATAGCGCTTACAGTCCCAGCACTGCGGAGGCAAGACAGAGACTATCTGGGACTTTATGCCAGCTTGTCTATCAAAAGCAATGAACTCCAGCTCAGTGAGAGACCCTGTCTACAAAATAAATGATAAACAAATAAATAAAAGGTGAAAAGCGACTGAGAAAGACACTCAACATCAGCCTCTTACCTCCTCCTGCGTGTACTTTTTTCTTCAATATTTTGAGAGTAGTTTTCCCGCTAACAACGTGTGCTTTAAGACCACTGTTCAAAATCTGTTAATAAACAAGCTAGGTAAAATATCAGAGATCACCAAAGGCAGCAGCTGTCATTATGTGAGTCCCTCTCTCCATCCTATTGCTGAATATTGCTCACCAAGCAACATGCTGCCCAGGAAAGCATTGAAAAGGAAGCAGAAAACACCAACATGAAAACCAACATATCCTCTGGGAGGTTGACAGATGGCTATGTCATCTTCTATTCCTCTTCATCTTTTATCTGCTGCTGCCTTATCATTTCCTCCTGTGCTTAGGATCCATGTTTAATTTTCCTTAAAATCTTATATCTACCTAGTCAGTGTGTTGCATGTGAGAAAGTGTTGCTCCTAAATAATTAAAAGAAAATAAGGAAGACAGAAAGCATCCAGTTTTATTTGTGATGTGGTTTAAAATGTGTCTCAATGCAAGGAAAATCAGACTTAGGACTAACTGCTATTTACACTTCGCTGTCTTGTGCACATGTGATGTTTAGAAGTCCTTCATCTACTTTGGGAATTTCCTGACTGTTGTAAATTTAAACTTCCCATGATAGAATCACACTGAAATTCTCATTTTCACGTACACATTTAAAGGAGGGAAAATGGCACCCAAACTGTGATAGTTACATCACTTCTGTGAGAAGTGTGCTTCTGCTGAAGGCATGTGTTAATCAGAATGTGAGAGTGCAATGTACCGAATGCGGTGGTGGAGGTTTCCCACACAGATGATATGTAGGGGAAAATACATTGAAATATATACATATATGAATGTAGGAAAATGTCATATAGATATGCATATATAAATTTATTTATTTAGTAAGCAAATCACATTTTCACAATCTAAGATACAACTTTTCTCTATTTTAACACAGCAGAACATACATTTTACAGGTTAGCATTTTTCTATTGAATCAATAGCATTTTCCACAATTAATAACTTTCTAATTAAAGAAGTCCTGTGTTAGCTGAGAGTGGTGGTGCATGCCTTTAATCCCAGCACTTGAGAGGCCAAGGTAGGATGATTGCTATGAGTTCAAGGCCACCCTGAGACTAGAGAATTCTAAAGTCAGCCTGGGCTGGAGTGACACCCTTCCTCAGAAAAACAAAACAAAATGAAACAAAAACAACTAGAATTACTACCAAAGAAGTCCTGTGCTCATGAGTAGAGAACTGGAACTTCTGAAGAGAAGACTGGTGCACTGGTGGGAATCCTGTAGGTATTCAGATGTTTTTACCTGGAAAACAAGTAAAAAACTATTCACAAAATCAGCATTTTCTGTAATTGTATTTTCGGTATTTACTTCAAATGTGCATTTCAGATAGCCCAACACCTCCCCCCAAAACAAATTTAAGTGATATTTATTTTAAAAGGATTGATGTGGCCAACATGAAAAGGGAAATTGAGGTGTCTTTGAGTGCATCGGAGCCTTATCTCAGCCCGGGGTGGGCAATAAACAAGAGTGTCAATAACCACACAGAGCTCTCAGAGTCAGTGGTCTTCTGGACTCTTGTCTTTATGAATTTCGATGAAAGAAATCCATAGAATAGAGGATAAGGTTCAGGAAGATTTTATTATAGCTTAGAATTCTAGGAGGAAGAACTTCAAGAGAAGTTTAGCTTAAGAGAATGAATGAATTCAGAACTCTTGCCCCAGAAGGGAACAAGAGGGGATTCCTGGAAAATGGGCAATCTTGCCCTGAGACACAGGTTGGCATCTTTTATGGGAGTGGGGATACACCTTGTCAATCCAGTCAGGTTTTGGGGGCAAAGGAAATGTTCCCCAAAATCTTACACTTCCAGGAACGGCCTTCTGGGAAGAGAGTGATGATCCCTGCTGGGAAAAGGGAACTCCTCTAGTGGGGAAGAGATAAGAAAAGGCCAGACCTTTGTGACCCCTGGCAGAGTGGAAAGACCTGCATTCTCTCCTTACAAACTTAATGACGTTCCTGGCCTCTATTTTCAGGGGTAGAGGTGCCCAGTTACCCTCAACTGCCTTGAAAGTGTCAAAGAGATTGTGCTAAATGGACAAAATGTAACCATATGATGGTATTCTCAGACATAAAGATTGAATGCCTCAGAGAAACACTGAAAGATAAGTGAGGACTTGATAGAACATGTACTTATTAGCATGGCTGAGGCCCTGAGTTTAATTCCCAACACACTCACACTCACATACACACTCACACACACGCTCAAACACACGCTCACACACATACTACTCACACACTCAGTAAAGGGAAAAATGAAGAAACACATTTTAAAACAGCAAATAAATCTTCCATCTTTTGCTCACCCTCTTTTATATTTGCAAGCACATGTCTTACACTTAGGTGATATCAAAATTTATTTATGTAGTGATTATTATTTAATAAGCTATGTTTCTTTGTCAAAATAAGAGGATTATTTCAATCTTATAATGTACAATTCAATCTGCAATATTAATAACTAGCCTAGTATGGATATGCTCTGAGATATATTTCTTCACTCTAGTTGAAAGATCATTCAGCTGCTGAAATCATTAGCCATTCAATGATTTTTTTTCAGTTTTTTTGAGGTAGGGTCTCACTCTAGTCCAGGCTGACCTGGAATCACTATGTAGTCTCAGGGTGGCCTCAAACTCATGGTGATCCTCCTACCTCTGCCTCCTAAATGCTGGGATTAAAGATGTGCACCACTATGCCCAGCTTCAATGATTTTTTTTTTAATCCTAACTTCAGAAATTGATTAATGAGACAAAGGAAAATAAATGTTCATTAAATTGATATGTAGTTAATTTAAAAGCACTAAGTCAAAAATATAACTGTAGTAGAATGTAGGTGGTATCTTATTTCAATTTTCAGCATTAATTGCCCCAAATGTTACCAGAATTAGCATGTCAGAAATAAAACCATATGCTAAAGCGACTTAGCTTCAGACCACACTGTTTTATACATAAATGTGGGTGATATTTATATTTCTAAATAGTAGAAAAATGGGATGTTACATTTCTAACAAGAGCCAATTGACTATTATAAGACAGCAGGAAGAATACCTTGATCCAACCCTCTTTCCTTGTCAGTACACATGTGCATTCCCATGCTCCATCCAACTCAGTGCAATCACTTCCTCCCATATCTTCAGAACTTTCCAACAAAGAGCTAATTGCTAGATTTTTTTCCTTTCCCACTTCTACATAATCTATTTTTTGGTTTCATGGTTTTGCTTTCTTTATTTCTGAAATTTTAACACAGGAAATCAGTCGTGCAGCTGACTCTGTTTTGGAAACAATTCAATTCCTAGCAAATGGTTTGCAACCATAGTCACAACTTTTATTCAATTTGTCTCTTCCCAATTTTGTAGTCTACATTGTTATACTATTATCCTCAACCTGGTTTGTCAGTCTACAGCATGTAACACAGAAAAGGTGTTGTTCTCTTTTCCTTTATCCCTAGCCAAATGTTCTCCATTATACAGGTATCCAGGGGCCAAAAGTTTCCTTTACAGATTAAATATCTTTTATATGTTTAAAAGTTCTAGCATTCACTGGGGGGCTAAATTAGCAAGATTGCTGTGATTTAAGGCCAGCCTGGCCTACAGAGTGAGTATTTGGTTAGCTTGGGCTAGAATGAGACCTTGCTTGGAAAAAAAAAAAAAAAGATGCAGGTCTGGAGCGATGGCTTAGCAGTTAAGATGCTTGCCTGCAAAGCAAAAGGACTCAGATTTGATTCACCAGTGCCCATGTAACACTAGATATATAAGGTGGTACATACATCTGGAGTTCATTTGCAGTGTCTAGAGGCCCTTGTGGTTCCTATCCTTTCTTTCATAAATTAGTAAATAAAAATAAAATATTTTTAAAAGATGCAGTTCTATTCCTCCTAAGCATTTTTAGCATGTTCTTATTATGAATTTCATTCCTCAAGTCCATGTCGTCTAGGAATTTGTTCCAAATTCATTTAATTCATTGTTACTAGTGTGTGGAAATAAAGGTCATTCCAATAAAAAACAAACAAACAAACAAGTGGAGGGCTGGAGAGATGGCTTAGTGGTTAAGGTGCCTGCCTGCTAAGCTTAAGAATGCTCATTGGATTCTCCAGGTCCCACATTAAGCCAGATGCAAAGTGACTGCAAGGGCGCAATGCTGCACTTGCTCACAAGGGGGCGTGTGCATCTGGAGTTCTTTCACAGTGGCTGAGAGGTCACTGGCATGCCCATTCTTCTCTCTCTCTCTCTCTCAAAAAAACAGTTTATTTATACATAGCTGTCTAGAGCAAGAGTCCTCCACTGTTGCTGGTATGTAATAGGCATTCAAAGGCCAATTGGAGAGTATGCAAGCTATACAGTGGAGAAAGGAAGGCTTTAGGTGCACTCTGGTGGGAGATTGTTGGCACAGGAAGTTGGGGTTAGGCTAACTAGAAACAGGCATCTTGTCTGATTGATTTAGGGACTACTGAGAGGAAAAGGATCCTCCCACAGTCCTTGTGATCCAAGCACTAAAATGTTTGTGGGGACTCAGAAATAATCATAGGCCATTTCCATCCTCAACTCTTGACAATTAAGTGCTTCCCTCTGACTCTGTGGGGCACTTTCCTGGGTAGTGATTGGAGTGCTGTCAGAACCTTAGCTACTACTCTGCTCAGCCATTTTTTTAAAAAAATGTATTTATTATTTGAGACGGAGAGGTTGAAGGGGAGAGAGATAAAGAGAGAGAGAGGGAGAGAGAATGGGCATGTCAGGGCCTCTAGCCACTGAAAACTCCAGAGGTATGTGCTACCTGGTGAATCTGGCTTTACATAGGTTCTGGGGAATTGAACTTGGGTCCTTAGGCGTTGCCAGCAAGTGCTTATATTGCTAAGTCATCTCTCCAGCCATCAGCCATTTTAAAAAAATATTTTATTTTTATTTATTAGAGAAAGGGAGAGAGAGAGAGAGAGAGAGAGAGAGAGAGAGAGGGAGAATGAGTGTGCCAGGGCCTCTAGCCACATGTGCCATCATGTGCATCTGGCTTACATGGGACTTGGAGAATCAAACCCTTGTCCTTAGGCTTCGCAGGCATGTGCCTTAACCACTAAGCTATCTCTCCAGCCCCATCAGCCATTTTTTAAAAGCTGGCACCCCCTCTGCAATCACCGTGGCAACACAGAATTTGAACTGCCATCTTAGCAGGCCCCATTTTTTTCCCCTCCCATGTTAGCCGGCTGTCCTGACTGATCCCTGTAATTTTCATTTTATTTGAATATACTCAGCCCATCAGGGCTCACTCTCTTTACCCTTCTGCACACACATCTCCCTGAGTCTTGTCAGACCTTCTGTTCTCTGGGAGATGGGGGAAGAGGCCCTGGGGCCCTGGAGCACTATGGAGGTGAGGTTGCGGGAACCACTTGCACTGTCAGTGCTGTACCTGCTCCTGCCTCTCAGAGCCCCAGTGTTGCTTATGCTCCCCATGAACCTGTTCTTGCTTCTGCAGAGCCAGAGCTGCACTTAAACCAGAGCTTGGACCCACTCTACTCTTGTGGTCCTGAACCCTGTTTCATGAAGACCCACTTCTACTCCAGCAGGCCTGGATCTAGCTTCAACAGGACCTACCACTGCTCTGCCAGGTCCAGGTTCCCGCTTCTTCGGGACCACTCTTGTCTGATATCTGAGGCCACTAGGAGTCAAAATTGTAACTACCACTGTTGTGCTGTCTCAGGTGGCAACCCAATGCCACCAAGGGCCCAGACATCCGCACTTTCTGTTGAAGTTATATTCCCTCATAAATAAAGTTTCTTCCTTTATTTCCCTTCACTGTCTGTCCACTCCATTCTTCAGGTGGAGAGAGAAGAACCCAGAAGAACCACGGCCTCACTAGTCTCCTCTTGTTAGACCTGAGTTAGAAGCTATGTTAGATGCAATGATTTTTTTTTTGAAGTCTAGGATCTAACAGTCTGACTATAACTAATTCTTGACCATTCTGGGATGATTAGAAGAAGCTGAGGTTTGAATTCCTAAATTGGTTGATGCAAAGCTTGGGGCTCATATTTTTGACTGTCAAATATGCTCTGACTCCTGCCTGTTGATATATTCAGTCTTCCAAGAATTAGTATTTTGGATTTATAGCTGCCTCAACCAGACCTGGGAATGGCTGGTGTGATAGTTTGAATGGGTGGCCCCCACAATATTCAGGATTTTATTCAAGTTTGTAATTCAGATCTGCAGCCACATGGCTGGAGGAGGCATCACTGGGCGGATCTTAAGGCGTGTAGGTGGATTTGGAATTGTAGTCTAAAGATATGCGAAGTGCCTGAGTTCTGCCTGGAGTTCCTAAGAATGCTTGTTTGTGGTATGGCCTTTGGGTTGGCTCGTGGCTTTTCTCTCTGTCTGCTTGGACCTGTGAAAACAGACCAGCTCTTCTGCCATTATGGAACTTTCTCTAGATCTGTAATTTTCAAATAAATCCCTTCCTCCATAACTGTGCCTGGCTTGGAAGTTCGTGTCAACGACCTGAAACTGTCTACTATGGTTGGTAACTGCGTGGATTTACTGAGGCATTGGCATAAGAGTCAGGACAGGTCATGGAGGGTCCTGACGCCTCACGGCCTCTGCGTAGACAATATACAATGAAGTGCATAGGATGGAAAAGGAAACAACCCCCAAAACTTCAAGTCTATGCTTCTCAAGTGTCCTGTGTGGTCTCATAAAAATGAGCTTTCAGGGCTGGGGAGATGGACCTGGTTAAAGGCACTTGTTTGCAAAGCCTGCCAGTCGGGGTTGGATTCTGCTTAGTACACATGTAAAGACAGAGGCACAGAGTGGCACATGTGCCTGGAGTTTATTTGCAATGGGAAATGGCTCTGGTGTGCCCATTCATATTCATTCTCTCTCTCTCTCTCTGTCCCTCTTCTTCTCTCCCCACTTCCTCTTCTCCACTGGAAAGTAAATAAATAAAAATAAATCTTAAGATCCATGCGTGGTGGTGCACGCCTTTAATCCCAGCATTCAGGAGGCAGAGGTAGGAGGATTGCTGTGAGTTCGAGGCCACCCTGAGATTAAATAGTGAATTCCAGGTCAGCCTGAGCTACAGTGAGACCCTACCTCAAAAATAAACAAACAAACAAACAAACAAACAAACAAATAAATAAATTTTAAGAATGAGCCTTGGACCTAGAACACTTCCTCTTACCAAGAGCTAAGCGTCCTCACAACCTCTGCTTTCCCCTTGTGTGAAAACACGCTTGCTTGTTTCGGTTTGTAGCCGTGTGCTCTCTTAAGCCTGTGCATCATTGGGTGCCTATCCAAACCTACATTTGCTTCTGGCAGGGAGGGAACTGAGTCCTTCACTTGTTGTGTGGGAGGAGTGCATGCTGATCACTGTTCTGCAACAACTGCTGGCCAGCAGAGGCTGACTGACGCCCACTGCTGAAGCTGGTCTTGCTGTATGTCTTTATGGGAGTAAAGCATTGATCCAATCACTGCCGGTGTGTGTCTTGTCTTTCTTGGTGACCTTGAACCCTGGAGTGAGTTGACATCCTGACACTGCTGCTCCTGGAGGAGTAGGACTCTTCTGGAGGTGGGAAAAAGTGTTATGCTTGCCTGACAGTTGTCAAGGAAATCTGTCTTTAGAAGAGAGGGACTGAGCATGAGAATACTTTTATAATGTTATCGAAGAGGAGAATTTAAACTCTAGATTCTGTAATACTGCTATGCACAGAGTAGGTAAATCAGTGAATGGGAGAACTGGGAGGGCTGGAGGAAGCACAACCTAATCCAGCAATTTATGAGGAAAAGAACCAGTACCGGATCTGGGGTATAAATTTTCAAGGATCAAGACCATAATCCATGCATCAATAACAACAAGGATATGAGGTTCTAGTTAATGTTGAGCTGCTCTAAGCTCTTCATTCTTAGAAACAAAATGATCCCCAAATTAGAAAGTAAACGATTTTCACGTCAAAAAAAATTAGATGGGATTGTGACTGCCTAGCAAGAAAATATCACAAGACAGACCTCTGCCCTTAGACCACCTTCCTGAAGGAGATTCTGGAGTTGGATTTTCATGCTGTTTTTCCTTTAAGAACTCCACCTTGTCTCCTTCCCAGGTTCTCCTGTGCCTCCAGGGGCATCCCCCTTGTGGTAGAAGAAATTTAACAACAAAACCAGACCCAGGTGATACTCTAAAATACATTTTTTTATTGTAAGTGCTTTACCAGGGAGACAGCTTGACCCTGACTCTCCTCCCTATCTATGCAGCTGCACCCTGCTTGTGAGTCGTCTGGTGAGTGCAGCCATAGGCACAAACACCCCTGAACAAACAGCTTTCTCTTCTACATTTGTACTTTCTTATCACTGACTTATTACTGAGCAATTTTCGGTTTGTGCCCCCAAATCATGTAACCTTATTAACCTGTAACTCACCAATAGTATAAAGAACTCAAGGTTATGTCAGATTGCCCGCCATACCATCTATAAAAGCTCTGAGCCTTTAGAGCTCAGTACTCAGACTTTGTAAGTTATTCTCCTTAGTCCGTGTTGACATGAACACATTTTCTCATTCCCCACTCTATCTCTGGTGCCATCTCTGTGTGACTCGAGTTCCCACAACAGCTCAGTTCTTCTTTTCCCTCAAACCTCTCATCTGTGAGCCTTCCCTCTGCTTTATCTTAACTTGATCTCCTACCAAGGTGTTTTCCCAACACACCTTCCAAGGGGCATGTGTACCTTCTCTCACACTGTCCCAGGGTCCCCTTTTATTGCCTGTCACCATTACGACCCCTTCCCCTTATAAGAAAGCTCCTCCTTAGACCTATGCCTTTTAGCTTTAATATACTGTATGCACCCTCTAAGGTGGCATTTCACTAGTTAGATCATTTGATAGCTTCCAATTCCTCTTAACATAGCATCTAACATTTTTCACAAGGTCTTGTAAGGCTGTAAATGAACTGGATCATGCCAGAGTACCAACTGAAGATAAATAAATTTCTACTATGCATATCTTTGTCTCAAAATAGAGTTTATCTTTCACCTAAGTGAACATACTCCCCACCTCCAGGTCTTGCAACTCCAACTTAGACTCTTAGGTAATCCTATCATTCGTCTAACAAATATTTATCAATTATATACTTAAAAAAGATGCTGAGGTAGACTCTGGGGGTGGCACAGTAAAGGAGGTTAGTGTAGTTCTTACTCTGTGGTAGTTTGAATGAAGTGCCCCTCATAAACTCATGTGTTTTGAATGCTTCGTTTCCAGCTGAGGGCAATTTGGAAGTGAAGCTTTCTGGGGGAGGTGTGTCACTGGGGAGTGAGCCTTGATGTTTATTAACCCTCTGCTAGTGTTAGGTCATTCTCTGCTGCTGTATTCCACGTGCCGTGGCAGAGGGGATGTTCAGCCTCTTCTTGTGCCATGATTTCCCCTGCATCATGGAGCTCCCCCCTCAAGTCTGTAGGCCAAAATAAACCCTTTCGTCCAACAAGCTGCTTTAGGTCAGGTGCTTTGCCAGAGAATGTAACTGCAACAGAAAATTGATACCAAGAAATGGGGTCACTGCTGGTAGAAGCCTGATCATGTGGCTTTTGGCCATGTGGAGCTAATTTTCTGTCTGGATGGATGTGGAAGGATTTGAAACATTGGCCTAAGAGATGCTTTGAAGTGCTGAAGACAGAATATGATGGACCATTCTGGTCAGGGTTGAGAGACCTAAATGAGGAAAGAGCTGTGGACTGTGTAGGCTTGGCTTAGGATGGGAAGAAAGAGCTTTGTACAGACTGGGCTACAGTTTGTGTGAGAGGCTTACTGTATCTTCCCATTTTATAAGAACTTGTAAAGGGTTGTATTGTGTAGAAATGGACTGGTATGAGTAGATGGATATGGCTCAGAAAGAAAAACAAGTTACTTTTTTTTTTTTGTATAGTTGTAAAATTCCATTATATTGCATTGCCAAAGAAACATTAAGAACTTTGTATAGCTATATAAAAAGCAACTAATTTTTTTTAAGAATAAACATTTTAAAGTAAGCAAAAGCAAAAAAAAGAAAAAAAAAAGTTTCAGGTTGGAAACAGTGCTCATTCCATTGCAATTGTTGGGATTGCCACCATTGATATTGGGCCAACTGCTCCACATTGGGACAGCAGGAAGAATGTAGCGGGACGGCCGCTGTAGGAGTGTCCTGCTTTTCAAAGTCACCTTTGTTCTCCCCTGGTCTAACAAGTTTGTAACCCACTTGGCACTATGGTAGTATAACAAATGCAGGAAGGAAAGGATCATTAGGTTTGTAACATGGTTTGTTTTTTGAAAACGGCCACTGGTTAATGTGAAAGCAGGCTTATTGTATTCCCTTCATGAAGGCCTGATGGAGCCATGAGGATGGACTGTGATTTGTAGTGGAGACCCAGTGGAGATGTCAGGACTATGGGATGGCTTCCAAGGAGAGCTACCAGCATAGGATGGAGTTTTTCCCAGGCTAGAAGTAGCCCAGCTAGTGGGGTGGATTGGAATTCATTTCTGGTTACAGATATTGGACTTGGATCTGCATATGTCTGATGTTTGCTTGTCAGTTATTGACTTTGCATTGGTCCAGTCTCTCCTTGTTTTGCCTTCTTTTTGCAATGGAAATGTTCACTTTGTGCTATTATATGTTGGAAATATGTAATGTGTGTTTTGATTTCACAGGGCTCACAGTTAAGAGAATCTCACATGAGACTTTTGAATAGTGTTAAAGTTGGTAAGAACTATGGGGACTTTTGAAGTTGGACCAAGTACATTTTGCATTGTGAGATGATAATGAGTGCATGAGGGCCAGGGGCAGAATGTGGTGGCTTGAATGTGAATGTTGGTCCACCATAGACTCAGGCATCCTTGGTTAAGCTTCCTACTTAGTCTTCAGCAGGTAGAGCCCTGCTGGTGCAGGTGTGTCATGGGGAACAGATCTCGAGTTCAGTCATTAAAGGTGTGTTGAGAGCCAGCTTGAGCTCTGGCTGTTCATGCTTCTTGGGGTTGGCTTTTCTCTCTGTGATGTGATGTGTGATGGAGTGAGCCAGGTTCTTCCGCCATGCTGGATCTTCCCCTAGAATCTGTAAACCTGAAATAAATAAGCTTTTTCATTCCATAAGCTGCTTCTGGTTGGGTGTTTGTTCCACCAACAAGAAGGTAACTGCAACAGGCCCCTGACTTAAGGAAATAAGACTCCAGCCTAGAGATGCTCAAACTTCAGTGTCCACTAGAATCAGCCCAAGAGAGTGTCCTCAGTGCTGGACACATCCCAGAGTGTCTGCTTCAGTAGGTCTGGAGAATTTGCTTTCCTAACAAATGAAGAGGTGCAAGCGATGCTGTCATTCTTGGTACCACACTGACTGTTGCTCTTAGCAGAATGTACAACAAAATGCAGCTAATTGTTACACTGGCATAGAAAATTATATCATTTACTTAAAATACATGCTGAAAAAAGAACAGGTTTAGTCTAGAAAAAAATGATTTTTTAAGCTTTTATTAAGCTGAGTCTTAGAGATGAGCTAGAAATGGATGAATGAAAAGAAAAAAAAAAAAAAAAAAAACGAGAGAGAGTATTCTAGGCAGATGGCCTGTATGAAACTCAAGAGTGCAAGGGTTAGATGTAATTTTATAAAGGCCATGGCTGGAGGACAGATGAAGGGTGAGAACATGGTCTCACATGAACTTGGACTTCCTTTCCTAATCTACCTAACAGGTGGTGTTTGCTGCCATCACCCAGTGATTCTGAACTCAGAGTTCACATTAGAATCTCATGTGGAACATATAAAAATGCTGATGCTCAGAAATTTAGATGTACTCGAAGGAAGTGTATGCTTGATTTGGCTAACAAAAAAATCTTTCCAGGTTATTCTCCTTGGTAATGGGCTGAGACTCTAGAAAGATGATTAAACTCTGTCCTTTGAATCTTTTATGCAAAAGACTTGATTGTGAGGTGGTAAGGTCTTTTCTGTTTGTGCCCAAAGTCACGTAACCTTAGAAACTTGTAACCCATCAATAGTGCAAAGAATTCAAGATGATGTCAGACTGCCTGCCATACTGTCTATAATCCTCCCAAGCTATCAGAGCTCAGTATTCAGGCTTTATTTATTTCCCCTGAGTCCATGTTGACATGAACAAATTATCTGGTTCTCTGTTCTATCTCTGGTGGTGGCTCTGTGTGACTCAGTTTCCTATAACATCTGATTGGACTTGAGGCCTGGTACTAAAAGCTGAATCAAAAGCCTATGCCTCATAAGCCCTGAGGGAAAACTACTCCTGCTATCTGATGAAATTTATTTGGTTAGAGAAACTTTCTTTTTAGGTGGTGGTAACTACTGGAGTGACTCAAAACTAACCAAAGTGCTGAGAATAAGGGATAGTGGGGGTGTTTAGCACTGAGTGAGACATTTGTATCACACTCTAAAAGGTTCATTTTGGAAGAGATGGCAGAGGTGGTGAAAAGAATGTAAGAGCTAAAGGAAAGGGGCTAGTGGTTACAATACTGTCTTCCAGAGACAAAGTGGCCATGGTATTCATGACTTCATGGTGGCTGATGCTACCAACACAAGACCTGCATAAGAGGAGGGGAAAAATGATGACATCAAAATAGAGGAGAGACTAATTGTAAAGAAGGGATTCAGTGGAGGAAGGGTTGGGGAGAGAGAAAAGGAAGGGAGGTGGAAGGAGATTATGTATGATCATGGTAAACTGTCTATATTTTTGGAAGCTGTCAATTAAAAGGTAAAAAAATAAGCTTTTAACAAAAAAGTATAATTGGATAGCCTTTGTATATCTGTGTGGCTGTCTCTGTATCTCTGTCTCCTATATACATCTCTCTCTTTCTCTCATGCCCCCCTTGTTAAGTTAAACTGTTAGATGCATTTAACAAGCTACGTGACTGAAGGTCTCTGCTGCTGGCCCGCCACTCCCCTTAGTTTCTTTTGAAATGACCTTGAACTTTCTCATCCCTATAGCTTTACTTTTCCTGTACCTCTTATTAGGGATGCCATGCCTCCTTTTCACCCCTCTAGTCAATTTCACCCAGACCTCAAACCAGATACTGCCTCCTCCAGGAAGCCTTACTTGATTACTCAGCTTGTCATAACCCTTTGTTCTGCTCTCCATAGTCTGGACAAAGTCCTTGAAGAATTATGTCTTTTAAAAATAAATTTTTTATTTATGAGAGAGAGAGAGAGAATGAGAATGTATATGCCAGGCCTCCTGTCACTGCAAACAAACTCCAGATTCCTGTACTGGGATCTTTTTAAAGAGAATTTATTTCAGAGAGATGCATATATAGAGAGAAAGAATGGGCATCATAGGACCTCCAGCCACTGCAAATGAACTCCAGACACATGTACCACCTTGTGTATCTGGCTTATATGAGTCCTGGGGAATTGAACCTGGGTCCTTTGGCTTTGCAGGCAAGTGCCTTAACTGCTAAGCCATCTCTCAAGCCCAGTACTGAGGAATTTAACCCAGGTCATCAGGCTTTGTAAGCAAGCATCGTTAACTTTTGAGCCATCTCTCCAGCCCAAAATTGTGTCTTTATTTTTCAAATGAATATTAGGGTGTGTGACTTCTTTATCGCTGAGTTCCTGGCAGAGACACTTATGATAGTCAACAATTGCCCAAAGAAAGGCCCTGATAAAAATAATAGTAGTTTTCTCTTTCACAAATCTCTCCAGTGTCAAGTTCCCTCGTGGTTTCCCCTCTTTGGTGCCAGGCAGCTCTAAAATGAGAGATTATAACAATAACCATGGTACTTGCCAGCCAGCTCAAGCTAGGAAAAGACTGGTCAAAATATTTGTTTTTAAGTTACCATATTGCACAAACCCCAATGTATATAACCAAGGGTGTCCTGATTTCAGCCCTTTTTCTCAAAGGGAGAACTTCTTGCCTTCAGGTGTGCCGTACAGTGTTCAGACTGTATCGTATCACACGGACATAAGCAGATCTCCACAAGGAATTCTAAATATAAACGTGGTATTTATTTCCTGGCATCACACCATCTGATTTTCTTTTCATCTCTATGAAACTGGAGACATCAGCCTTGAAGACTTGCTGACACAAATGAAGAGAACTTTGGCTGCTTTTGATTTCTGTTCCCATCGATTCTCTAAATCAAATGTTAAGAATTCATGCTGGAGGTGAGATTCACATCCTACTTTCTGGTGGAGAAAAATCCATAAATTAACACAGGATAAGAGTTTGTCTATACCTATGAAAGCAGGGCAGAGTGACAAATCTGGTCCAGGTCTTTAATGAGCTCATAGTTTCTCTTCAACTAAAGTTGAACTGTTTTCCATTACATTAGCAGAGAATCACCTGAAGCCTCAGTGAGAGCTGGTGCTGCTTTTTCAGTTCCCAGTACACACATACCCACAAGAATCTAAAGATGTTTCCTCACAGAATAAGAATTCTTTCTCAGCTCATTGCCCAATTTCCAGTCCTTCAGGTATTTATCAAGACGGCCAAAGTACCAAGTTTAAAATAAGAAATAGCAAAGGCCACTGAAGTCTTAATTTTTTCCTCATCTAAATATTGCTATTAATCAAAAGACAAAACTTTCCTTCTCAAACATTAAAATAAAATTACTTAAAACCATTTCTGCAACCCTGCCTCCCTCATAGTACAGTTCACCTTCCTGGAAGCTCTTCAAACCTCCTTCCTCCCTGTTCTCGGAGTTCTGAAACTTCTTTCCATTTTGTTTCAGCTCCCTCCAGTCTCTTCTGGCATGAAAATAAAATCTTGAGCTCAAGGGCAAAAAAACAAGTCCTTTTTTCAGGTTTAAAAAATGAAAATGATACCTTATTTATAGGCTGTTGTAGAAATACACATGCTTGATCCTGGCCTTATAGAACCTAAATTTCAAAAGGGGAGAGGATAAGCACAAAGAAGGTGTCCTGGTCAGCCAACTGACCCTAACAAGGCTGTGTGCTCTGTCTACATAGGAAAAGTAATTAATGTGTGCTTGGAAGAGTCAGCTAGGGACAGCAGTGCCCTAGGAAGAAGTCAAGTTGGCATTGTGCTAGAAAGATGTTTTGGAAGGAAATACCTACAGGGACTAGAAGAAAAGAGAAATCAGAGATGCTCCTTTAGAAGATGTCCTCAGTGTATGATGGGGAGGGGACAGAGGGAGGGAAGGAGGGAGAAAAGGAGGTGTCTGTAAGATATTCAGTCATTCCACTGGGTCTGTAATTTCCCAACCCACCACTGAGATTGAGTGACTTTTATTTATCTGCTTACTGGCTATGTAGATAAATCTCCAGTGGATGAACTTCTTTGTGAGAACGAAAGAGAAAAGGATTGCAATCCAGGGACCACATGAACAGGCAGGCATGTCTGGAATAAAGGAAAGCTTGGGATTTCATTAAGCCTGAGACATCTATGCAAGTTATTTAGAAAAAAGTTCACTGACACTTACGATGCTTGTGGGGGCTTGCCACACAGGTTTGCAACGGCTGGGAATTACTGTGAAAGTTCATCTTAAGGTCATAGTTGGCACTTCCATCATTAATTGTAAAATAAAATAGTCTTCCCATCTCCAACCCTGCAGTTCCCTGGACAAAACCCAGGGCCTGAGTACATGCTAAGCAAGAGTCTACCATGAAGCAATACCTCCAGCTTTCCAAATCCCCTAAAAACAGGAAGCTATTTCATTGCTTTGGTTCTGTAAGACAGCTCCAGAACAGGCAGCTAAGGATATTCCCATCATACCTCAGCTGTGTTTTAGAGAAGGGTCAGGAATGGCTTCAGCTGCAAGGATGCCTCTGGTGTGGAGCCTGTTCAAGTCTTTTGCCTATTTTGTTGTTGTTTTTGATTTTAGTACTAGGCCTACCACTCAACCTCCTGACGGCTTCAGGAGGCAGGAACTATGGCTTCATTTCTGCGAAGGAAATGGAGGTTTGGAAGAGATTGAGCAACTTGATCTCTCACTTTGCTATGCTACAATCCCATTAAGCCTTTTTCTCTTTCTTCTTTCTTTCTTTCTTTCTTTCTTTCTTTCTTTCTTTCTTTCTTTCTTTCTCTCTCTCTCTCTCTCTCTCTCTCTCTCTCTCTTTCTTTCTTTCTTTCTTTCTTTCTTTCTTTCTTTCTTTCTTTTTTTTCGAGGTAGGGCTTCACTCACTATGTAGTCTCAGGGTGGCCTTGAACTCATGGTGATCCTCCTACCTCTGCCTCCCAAGTGCTGAGATTAAAGGCGTGCACCACCACACTGGCCCTTTTTCTTTAACTTTTTATTGACAACCTCTTTACACATTGACAAGTATATTGATCATAATCCCTTCCAACCACTGTCCCTTTCCCCCCTCCCATGAAGTCCTTCTTTCAAACTGGTTTCTTTTCTATTATGATGTCATCATTTCCCCACCTATTATCAAACCCTGGCCATCAGGCTTTGCAAGCCATCTCTCCAGCCCCTTTTCCTCCTATTATTATACAGGTCTTTTGTAGTTAGCATCCACTGCTGTGAAGTCATGAACTCCACAGTCACTTTGTATCTGGACTTTAAGACAGTATTGTAAAGCACTCCTCCCCTTCCTTTCACTTTTATATTATTTTAAAAATATATTATTTATTTACTTGAAAGAGAGACAAATAGAGAGGGAGAGAGAATGGGTGCATCAGGGTCTGTAGCTACTGCAAACTCCAGATGCATGCACCACCTTGTGCATCTGGCTTATGTGGGTATTGGGGAATTGAACCTGGGTCCTAAGGTTTTGCAGGCAAGTGCTTTAATGGCTAAGCCATCTCTCCAGTGTCCCCCACCCTTTTTGAGGTAAGGTCTCACTATAGCCCAGGCTGACCTGGATGTCACTACATAGTCTCAGACTGGCCTTGACCTCATAGTGATCCTTCTACCTCTGCCTCCCGAGTTCTGGGATTCAAGGTTCTTTTGCTTATTTCAATTTTGGTTTGTCTCCCTGTATTTCTCATTGATTTATAGGAATTATAGGAGTTATACAAGGATATAACCTGGATCTAAGCCTTTTGTCAATTACCTGTATTTCATTTTCCATCATGTCACTTATCATTTTTACCCCGTTGTAGAAGCAAAATCGTTGCTGTTTGTTTATCCTCATAATTTGTAGTTAGAGGATATTCTCTGCTTAAGAAATCATTGCTGAAGCAAGATATTATTATATGACACTCTAGAAGCTTCTTTAACTTGGTCATTATATATAATTCACTTAGAATAGATTTATGTAAAGGGTGTTAGGTGAAATTAAGGTTCATGTATTTAATAGGTTTGCCAATTGACTTAGCACTAATTGTGTGTGAGTGTATGCATATATGGTATTTTCTAGAATCTCTGTTTGTCAAATATTATACCAATACAATACTATCTTAGTTATTGTAGCTTTATAATGACTCTTAATATCTTGTCAATAACTCAACTTTTTTTTTCAGTACTCAAACTTTATTATTGTGATAGCAACAAATATACCCTACCTTTGCTTCTCTTTTTTTCTGTCAACAATAGTAAAATACTGTTACCTTCCAGAAATAAACAAGAGCTGTCACGTTTCTTTTCCTTTGTTGTTTTTTCAAGGTAGGGTCTCACTCTAGCCTAGGCTGATCTGGAATTCACTATGTAGTCTCAGGGTGGCCTGGAACTCTCAGTGATCCTCCTACCTCTGCCTCCCAAGTACTGGGATTCAAGGCACGTGCCACCACGCCCAGTGCCTGTCACTTTTCTTTGTTTTTAACATTATATTGGCTGCTCTTGGTCCTTTGATTTCTATGAAACTTTAGAATCAACATTTCCATTTACACACACACACACACACACACACACACTCACTCACAGCTGATAATTTGATGAGATTGCATATACTCTTAATTTTATTTGTGCTGAATTTCCTTCTTTATAAAGTTGAATCTTCTAACCCATAAGCAGGATATAGCTCTCCATTCATTTCTATATTCTTTTAAAAATATTTTATTTATTTTTTTTGACAGAGAGAGAGAGAAAGAGAAAAAGAGAGAGAGAATGGGCATGCCAGGGCCTCTAGCCCCTGCAAAAGAATTCTAGATGCATTGTGCCTCCTTGTGCATCTAGCTTATGAGGGTACTGGGGAATTGAACCTGGGTCTGTAGGTTTTGTAGTTAGATAGCAGATACAAGTATGAAAACCTGGTATACTATAGACGTCTTCATTGGGCTAACATTTTTTCTTCTATTTGTAGCTTACTAAGAGTTTTCATTGTAAAAGCATGTTAATTTTCTTCAAGTGTATTTTTTGGTACATATTGAAATAACATTATTATTCTTTATTGCTGAATTATGTGATTTTTTTTTTTTTTTTTTTTTTGTTTTTCGAGGTAGGGTTTTACTCTGGTCCAGGCTGACCTGGAATTAACTATGTAGTCTCAGGGTGGCCTTGAACTCACGGCAATCCTCCTACCTCTGCCTCCCGAGTGCTGGGATTAAAGGTGTGCGCCACCACGCCCAGCTGAATTATGTGAATTTTTAAAGTGTTAAGCCAACCTATATTCCTGAAATGAGCTCAACTTGTCATATTGTCTTGTTTTCTTCATTTAAAATAGCCATATTACATTTGCTAATGTTGTTTCAGAATTACTGCATCTATTTCAAGAGAGATTTGCATAGATCTGGCTTCCTGTCTTTCGATGTTCTTGTCAGGTTTTGACACCAGTACTATATTATCTTTGTAACAAGAGTTGGAGAATTTCACCCATCCCCCCCCTTATATCTTTTCCCTAAGCTTTGTGTGAATTTGTGTGAGGTTGATATTCCTTTCTTGAACATTTGGTTGGATTTACTCAAGTGAACATTAAGACTATGAGATATTTTTTTAACATTTTTTTAAAATTTATTTTTGGAGAGAAACACAGAGAGAGAGAGACAGAGAGTGAGAGGGAGACAGAGATGGGCGCGCCAGCAATCTCTCAGCTGCCGTGAAGGAAATCCAGATGTGTGCGCCCCCTTGTGGTCAAGTATGGCATTGTGCCCTTGCGTCACTTTGCATCTGGCTAAACGTGGGACCTGGAGATTGGAACCGCTGGAGATTGGAACCAGTGTTCTTAGGCTTAGGAGGCAGGCGCCTTAACCACTAAGCCATCTCTCCAGCCCAGACTATGAGATATTTTTGAGAGGGAAAATATTTGCATTATGAATTAAATTTAGTTAGTAGATATAAAATGATTCTGTTTCCATTTCTCATTCTGTTGAATTTGGTAAGTTGGGTTTTTACATAGTTTTCCCATTTTATCTGTGGTTTTTCACTCACATGAAGTTGATTATGATACATTAAATATCCATAGGAAGTGAAGACTCTTTTCTGATCTGATATTAACAATTCCCGCTCCATCTGACAAAGTGTATGTATGTAACCCAGGCTAGCTTTGAGTTCTTGATCCTCTGACTTCACTCTCTTCAGGGTTGAGGTTACAGATATGCACCATCTCAAGCAGCCTTCCTTTTCTTAATCACTCTTACCATGAGTTTATTCATTTTAATAGCTTCTGAAA
Organism: Orientallactaga sibirica; assembly: GCA_036365145.1. Taxonomy (NCBI): domain Eukaryota; kingdom Metazoa; phylum Chordata; class Mammalia; order Rodentia; family Dipodidae; genus Orientallactaga; species Orientallactaga sibirica. The sequence goes on along the minus strand of JAEOAD010000006.1, from coordinate 34,997,127 downwards.
GAACAATCATTTGACTTTTTATGCTTCTATTCTTTTTATTCCTATTTTTTTTTTTTTTTATCTTTTGCAGTGCTAGTGGTAGAAACCCAGACTCATGCACGGTAGGCAAGCTCAACCACTGAACAACACACCAGTCTACTTCCCACCACTTCATTAATTTCCACTTTTCTCTTTATTGTTTCTTTCCTTTAACTTTTTTGTTTCTGATTATTTTTTTATTTTCTAACTTACTGAGAAAGGTGTTTAGATTATTGACATGTCACTTTAATTTTTAATATATGTTTAAAGTTTTAGCAATGTCCTTTAGGTTTTCAGATGCTAAATTTCTATCATTCAGTTTGAAATATCTTATTTCCACTGAAATCTCACCCATGTGCCATGGGTTACAGACCAAACATCTGAGAATGTTCCGATTATTTTTATCTTTTAAATACTTTTATTTATTTACAAGCAAAGAGAGATAGAGGAAATGGGTCCACCAGGGACTCCAGGTGCTGCAAATGAACTCCAGATGCATGCACCACTTTGTACACCTGGGTTTATGTGGGTACTAGGGAACTGAACTCAGGTCGTTAGAATTTGCAGGCAGGCACTGTAAGTACTTGAGCCATCTCTCCAGCTCTCTGATTATCTTTTATTGTTAAAAAATATTTCACAGAAGCTGGGTGTGGTGACACACACCTTTAATTCCAGCACTCAGGAGGCAGAGGTAGGAGGATCACCTTGAGTTCAAGGCCACCTTGAGACTCCATAGTGAATTCCAGGTCACCCTGGACTGGAGTGAGACCCTACCTCAAAAAACAAAACAAAACACAAAACAAAACAAAAAACTCAATACTAAGTATGGTGGTGTACGCCTTTAATCCCAGCACTTGGGAGACAGAAGTAAGAGGGTCGAGGTAAGAGGGTCTCTGTGAGTTTGAGGCCACCTGAGACTACATAGTGAATTCCAGGCCTAGGGCAAAGCAAGACCATACCTTGAAAAAAAATTCCAAAACCTTTTAATGCTTTCAAATGTATTGATACATGCCCAATATATTCTTCTAATATTCCAAAGACATCTAATGAATGTGTATTTTCTTCAATATGTATTCATTCTATATAATCCTCAGGTCAAGTCTGAATATTTGACATTTTTGTGATTCAAATCTACATCCTCACTTAAAAATATCTGCTTCTTGTGTGTGAGTTTAAAGATTTCTTCTTTAGTTTTATTGGCTATTCTGGCCATTTTTAAAGTATTTGATTGGATGAATCCAAATTTACTTTCCTATTTTTCAGGGACATGGCACTTTTATCAACACAAAATGTTACTCTTAAATTCTGCCTGTGCCACCTATCTTAATATACGTAGTCTGATTTTCTAATAATCGTGTCTGCTTTTCTTGGCTCACATTGGCATAACTGGCATGTTTTGGATTTGGAATGCCTCTCAAAGGCCTATATGTTGAAGGCTTGGTCCCCAGGGTGGGTCTATAGGGAGGTGGTGGAAGATTTAAGAAGTAGAGTCTGAAGGAAGGAAATGAGATCACTGAGCATATGCTATTAAGGGGGAGACCCTGACCACTTCTCCTCTGTGCCTCTAGCTGTCATGAGGTGAATCAGCTTCGTCCACTGTGTATGCTTCATCATAGCACTGTGCACTCCAGTCATGATGTACGCTCCATCACAGCACTGTGCACTCCAGTCATGATGTACGCTTCATCACAGCACTGTGCACTCCAGTCATGATGTACGCTCCATCACAGCACTGTGCACTCCAGTCATGATGTACGCTCCATCACAGCACTGCGCACTCCAGTCATGATGTACGCTTCATCACAGCACTGCGCACTCCAGTCATGACGTACGCTCCATCACAGCACTGCGCACTCCAGTCATGACGTACGCTCCATCACAGCACTGCGCACTCCAGTCATGACGACTCCATCACAGCACCACTCCAGTCATGACGCACGCCCATCACAGCACTGCGCACTCCAGTCATGACGTCGCTCCATCACAGCACTGTGCACTCCAGTCACAGCACTGCGCACCAGTCATGATGTACGCTCCATCACAGCACTGCACTCCAGTCACGTGCGCTGTCATGATGTCATGACGTTCATCACAGCACTGCGCACTCCAGTCATGACGTGGTCCATCACAGCACTGCGCTTCAGTCACAGCACTTGTCATACGTCCACAGCACTGTCATGAGTCATGACGTACGCTCCATCACAGCACTGCGCACTGTCACGCACTCTTCACAGCACTGCGCACTCCAGTCATGACGCCATCACAGCACTGCGCACTCCAGTCATTGCTCCATCACAGCACTGCGCACTCCAGTCATGACGCTCCCATCACAGCACTGTACACTCTTGTCATGGCGCACGCTCCATCACAGCACTGTATACTCCAGTCATGATGTACACTTCATCACAGCACTGTACTCCAGTCAAGATGTATGCTCCATCACATCACTGCACTCCAGTCATGATGTCCACTTCATCACAGCACTGTACACTCCAGTCAAGATGTATGCTCCATCACAGCACTGTATACTCCAGTCATGATGTCCACTTCATCACAGCACTGTACACTCCAGTCATGATGTACGCTCCATCACAGCACTGCACTCCTGTCATGATGTCCATTTCATCACAGCACTGCGCACTCCAGTCATGATGTCCACTTCATCACAGCACTGTGCACTCCAGTCATGATGTACGCTTCATCACAGCACTGTACATTCCAGTCATGATGTATGCTCCATCACAGCATTGTATACTCCTGTCATGATGTACACTTCATCACAGCAGTGTACACTCCAGTCAAGATGTATGCTCCATCACAGCACTGTGCACTCCTGTCATGATGTCCACTTCATCACAGCACTGTACACTCTTGTCATGGCATATGCTTCATCACAGCACTGTATACTCCTGTCATGATGTACGCTCCATCACAGCACTGTACACTCTTGTCATGGCATACGCTCCATCACAGCACTGTATACTCCTGTCATGATGTACACTTCATCACAGCAGTGTACACTCCAGTCAAGATGTATGCTCCATCACATCACTGTATACTCCTGTCATGATGTCCACTTCATCACAGCACTGTATACTCCTGTCATGATGTACACTTCATCACAGCAGTGTACACTCCAGTCAAGATGTATGCTCCATCACATCACTGTATACTCCTGTCGTGATGTCCACTTCATCACAGCACTGTACACTCTTGTCATGGCATATGCTTCATCACAGCACTGTATACTCCTGTCATGATGTCCACTTCATCACAGCACTGTACACTCTTGTCATGGCATACACTTCATCACAGCACTGTATACTCCTGTCATGATGTCCACTTCATCACAGCACTGTACACTCTTGTCATGGCATACACTTCATCACAGCACTGTATACTCCTGTCATGATGTACACTTCATCACAGCTGTGTACACTCCTGTCATGATGTACGCTCCATCACAGCACTGTGCTCTCCTGCTTCACTACAGCATAAGGCCAACTGGCTATAGACTGAAATCTCTGAAACCATGATCCAAAAAATACCTTTTTAACCTTTATTTGTTTATTTTTGTTGTTTTTCACAGCTATAGAAAACTAACACCAGGATATACTCATTTATACTTTATTATTTTTACCTTTTTGAATCTTTATGTTTTAAGTTTATCTTTGATAAGCATTTTACTCAAGTATGACAACCTTTTCCTTTAATTAAAATATGAATCCTGGACTGGGGAGATGGCTTAGCAATTAAGGCACTTGCCTGCAAAGCCAAAGAACACCAGTTCAAATCCCTGGACTCAAGTAAGCCAGATGCACAAGGTGGTGAATGCATCTGAGTTCATTTGCAGTGGCTGGAGGGGCCTGGCCTACCCATTTTCTTTCTCTGTATCTTCCTCTTTCCCTCTCTCTCAATAAATAAATAAATAATAAATAAATAAATAAATAACAATGATTAAAATATTAATCCATTTATGATAATGTAGTTTTCATTATACAATAATCTCTAATCTCAAAACCCAAATCCCAAGGCTGGAGAGAGCTTAGCGGTTAAGGCATTTGCCTGCAAAGCCAAAGGATCCCAGTTTGATTCTCCAGGACCCACGTAAGCCAGATGCACAAGGGGGTACATGCATCTGGAGTTTGTTTGCAGTGGCTGGAGGTCTTAGCATGCTCATTCTCTCTCTGTCTGTCTCTTTCTTTCTATCAAATAAATAAAAAATTAAAAAAAAAACCCAAATCCCAATCAACCACACTCTCAAATCAAAAAAATTTTTGGAAGCTGGGCATGGTAGCGCACGCCTTTAATCCCAGCACTTGGGAGGCAGAGGTAGGAGGATCACTGAGAGTTCAAGGCTACCCTGAGACTACATAATGAATTCCAGGTCAGCCTGAGCCAGAGTGAGACCTTACCTTGAAAAACCAAAAAAAAAAAAAAAAAAAAAAACCAATTTTTGTGTATGGGTGTATGATATACATGCCTGTATGTATGTGTGGGGGGTGCTTATGCATGTGTATTCATGTGTATATGAGTCCTAGAGTTCAAGCTATATGTCTTCCTCATTCACTCCACCTTAGTTTTTTTTTTTTTTTTTTTTTTTTTTTTTTTGAAATAAGGTCTCCCACTGAACCTAGCTCACTAGTTCATCTAGACTATCTAACCAGCAAGCCTTAAGAATCTTCCTGTCTGTCTCCTCAGCACTAGGAATACAGATGTATACCAGCATGTTTGCCTTCTTTTTATGAGACAGAGAGAGAGAGAGCACAAGAAAGAAAGAGACAGAGAAAGAATTGGCATGCCAGGGCTTCCAGGAACTTCAATCAAACTCCAGATGCTTGTGCCACCTTGTGTGCATGTGCAACCATTGCACTTGCATCACCTCGTGTGTCTGGCTTACGTGGGACCTGGGGAACCAAACATGGACTCTTAGGCTGTGCAGGCAAGCGCCTAACTGCTAATCCAGCTCTCCGGCCCCATGCCTGCCTTTTATGTGGGCACCAGAGATCCAAACTCAGGTCCTCTTGCTTTCCAGGGAATCACTTTACCAAAAGAATTATCTCCCCAGCCTTAAATGATAACTATTTTGAGCATTACTATTTAACTTAGAACAAGGAATGCTCAACTGGTAAAGACTATGCAAGTTTTTCAAAATCCACAATAAATTCAAAATCTAAAGTACTTTTGTCCCAAGCATGTTTTACATAATATTTAGCCTGCATTAAATTTATTTTTACCATTTATTTAATCTTTATATGCTCAACCTCTTTTAAATTACTATTTACTTTCCAATAGATAATGCAAATATGACTATTTATTTATTGAGTTGTTCACTGATTGGTAGATGATGGAGTATCTAAATGTTATCCAAGCTGATGCTTTATTTACCATCCTGTTTTCTTTGCCTTTCCATTTGCTGGGAGTAAAAGGTGGGTACCGCCATTCCCTCCTCTGAGAGGCAGTTTTATCACTTCCATTTTCCTTCTTTTAGCTCTTTTCAAGTTGTGTGTTATTTCACTACTCTTTCACTGGTTAGACTATATAATACAATTTTTATTCTTGGCGTGTCATATACTGATAAGAGCTCCTTCCTCACCCAGCCTGTTCCCACTTGACTAGGCTTATCTGCTAAGGGCTGTTATCTTGCCTTTGACTTTCACTATTCTGCTCAGAATCTGGGTTTCATTTTTACTGCTTTCTATTTGGTGGTCATATGTCCTTTTCTTTGGCTGCTTGTAAGATTTTCTGTTGTTTTTTTTTCCCCCTCTCATTTTCAGCAGTTTTCTACAGTGTATCTTGTCTGGTTTTCTTTGCATTTACTCAGTGTTTTAATTACTTTCCAATTGCTGGACAAACACCACACCATAAGGTAGCAGGACAGTTATTTATTTTGGCTTACAAACTGGAGGGGAAGCTCCATGATAGCAGGAAAGAAGGTGGTAATGGCAGAGGCTGGACATCACCTTCTGGTCAACATCAGGTTGCCAACAGCAACAAGAGAGTGTGCCAGACACTGGCAAGGGGAAGCTGGCCATAAGCCTGCCCACAATAACACACCTCTAGCAAGATTCCAGTTCCCAAATTGCCATCAGCTAGAGATTAAGCATTCAGAACACATAAGTTTATGAGGGACCATGGTAGAATGTGAACCATGAGATTGAGTGTATTTCTTTGCTTTGGGGTAAGTTTTGGCCATTATTTATTTGAATTTCACTTTTTCTGTGTTATTTTCCTCCTGTCATTTTGGAGCTCTGATTACTGTAGGGAAGCTTTTCATCACGCTCTGGGTTGTGGTTCTTTATTGGGTATTTCCCAGACTCTTGTTCTCTCAGCTTTATCTGGACACAGTCTAAGAAACTTTAAAAGGCAATTATTTTATTTTGTTATTTTTTATTTATTTATGAATTTACATGTATAGGAGGCGGGATACCAGGGCCTGTTGCCAATGAAAGAGTGGTTGGTGAATTGAGTCTTAGCCAGCAGGTTTTGCAAGCTAGTGCCTTTAACCACTGAGACATCTTACTAGCCCCTATTCTACTATGCTTAAAGCTCACTAGTCCTTTCTCCATCTCTGCCCATATTCAATTATTGAGTTATTAATTTATATTTTATCTTTTTTGTTTGTTTGTTTGAGTTTTCAAGGTAGGGTCTCACTCTACAACAGACTGACCTAGAATTCACCACGTAGTCTCAGGCTGGCCTTGAACTCTCAGTGATCCTCCTACCTCTGTCTCCAGAATTCTGGAATTAAAGGCATGTACCACTTGCCCCGGCCCTGTACTTTTTTTTTTTTTTTTGAGGTACAGTCCACGCTGATATGGAATCCACTTTGCAGTCCCAGGCTGTCCTTGAAATCACAGCAATCCTCCTACCTCTGCTTTTTGAGTGCTGAGATTAAAGATTTGTGCCACCATGCCTGGATTCTATTGCATTTTTACCTTTAAATTTTCATGACATTCTTTTTAAGTGAGTGTAATTCTGTGATGAAATTCCCTATTCTAAAACTTGCACCGCTTACAAAAGCCCAATTTCAGTTTCTGGAACTTCTGATGCTCTCTTTCCATTATTTATTTTTCTTGTGTGTTTTTAATCAGTTATTTGACCTTGCCAAGTGCTATTTTATTCTATTCCAGACAGGTATGAAAAACTATAGGATACTTTAAAGCTCTGCAAGACCCATGTCTCTTCTTTCTGTCTCTATCACTCCTTTCCTGCCTCTCTTACTCCGTCCCTCCTCTATTCCTTAGAAATTTGCAAGTGTCTCGAGAGAAAAAACAGCAAGTAGAGTATTGGGCTCAACTACTTCCTTTCTTTCTGATATATATAGGGATAGACAGATAGATAGATAGGTGATAAACATATACAGAGAGATAATAATTTTTCCATCCCATCAAAGAAAATTTAAAATGCTTTAAAAACCTTTTAAATGTTTTTAATAGCTGGAAACTTTTTCTAGTTGTTGTCATTATTAATATGCTAGTCCATCATAGCTAGACTAGAAGCTGATGTGTTGTTTAGCTATTTTCTCCTAATTCAATCACTCCCTCCTGGAGAAAAGAGAAAGGTTCACACTGCTCTAGAAATAGACAAAACTTACAAGACTCACAAGGCCCCATCCCAGGATTAGAATGCACTAAAGCATTACAGCTACAAAGAGACTCTGGTGATAGCTGACTGCACGCTGTACAGGAAGCTCCATGCATGTGTCTTCCATGAGTTGTCACTCATGTTGGGGTGGGCTTTTAGGTGATGACAGCTGCTATTACATCACCTTTGCACTTGTAAGCAGCCCTCACCCATGCTGCTGTAAGTAACTGGTTCACCAAGCTGGACCTGAATGGAATTGTTTCTTTGGTTGGTCACTGGGCCGTCTGGGCTGAGTAGACATTTGTTCGTGTCTCCCCAGGGAAAGTCATACACCATCATTCCACCCACATTTAAGTGCTCACTGACAATACTACATCAGGAAACTTCCTCAAATCACTATGAAACTTTGTTGTTTGAATAACATTTATATTAAAAAAGTTGTAATTGCATGCTAGAGAGATAGCTCAGTGGTTAAAGGAACTTGCTTGCAAGGTCCGATGGCCCATATTGTATTCCCCAGGACTCATGTAAAGCCAGATACACAAAGTGGCACATGTATCTAGAGTTCATTTGCAGTGAAAGGAGGTCTCGCTCTTTCTCTCTCTTTTTATCTGCACTTTGAAATAAATAAAATATTTTTAAAAATTAAAAATATAAAAATATTTTAGATTTTGGGGAAATACAAGGAGATTTTATATATAATTTAATTTTTTTCTAATATGAAATGGCTTACTTTGTCACTGTAGGGTTTTAAAAAATTAATTAATTAATTAATCTGAAAGAGACAGAAAGAGATGGATGTGCCGGGGACTCCAGTCACTGAGAACGAACACCAGACAGAAACGTCACCTTGTGCATTTGACTTATGTGGGTATTGGGGAATCAAACCTGGGTCCTTAGGCTTTGCAGGCAAATGCCTTAGCCACTAAGCAATCTCTGCAGTCCTCACTGTATGATTTTTAACCATGGACCATAATGGTTTGCATTTGAAGCCAGATATCTCATGTCTGTTAACATACTTACAATAGCTTAAGTGGTAGGATTGTCTCAAACTGTAGATCATTTAGTTACTAAAAATAGTATATCATAAATTCATAAAAAAATTAACACACCAAGAGGGCCACTAGCCCAGCCTAAAGAATAAGAGAACAGCAATTACAAAATATACTCAATTTATATGCCTGTGACTAAGACCACAACTGATGTTCTGGAACCCTGCCCCCACCTCCAAGAGACTGTGTTTCTGTGGCTGAGGTAAGGAGTGACAAATGGTTGCACTATAGACAACTGAAGGGACACTTTAAGAAATACTGGTTTATAGAGTTGATCAGATTTAGTCCTAATAATACACAAAGTTTACTGTGTCATAGTTTCATTTCATAAAAATAAGAAACTTAAAAAAAGAAACTTGTCTGAATTTTAAAAAATTCCCTGTGCATTTTATTCCTAACCTGATTACTATCATAGTAGCTAATATTTATTCACTACTGTAGAGTCATAGTTAAGTGTATGGGTTTTGGAGGCTAATTGACTGGGTCCAAATGCTAAACCTGTCCAAACTAGTTATGATTTGGGGCAAGTAACGTCTCTGAACCCCAGATTCCTCATCTGTAAAACAGGAAAAATAATACAGCTGAGTCAAGGACAAATTGTCATAATGTATTATCAGGATTAAACACACTTGTAATATAAACATTGCTACAACCTTATAAATAGATACCACAAATTTTCTTCTTTCACTTGAGGAGAAATTTAAGTTTAGCAAACTTAAGTAAACTAGTCAAGATGGTATAGTTGCTATGTGGCAGGCACAGAGAGGCTTGGGCATTTGGGGATCTGCTCATTGGGTTTCACCTTTCCCTGTACAGATGTTCCCACAAATGTTAGAGGGAGCACAAATGTTATCTCAATAAACACCTACCTGAGAGAACATCCATCATCTGTTCAACATCTTCTGAGAGCTTTTTAGAAATGTAAATGATCAATTTCTACTCCAGACCCCACTGAATCAAAATTCCACCACTTCTCAGACTCTCTGGGTGATGCTGATGCAAGTTTAAAGTCAAGAAGCACATGGTACATCTGGCAGGGGGCACACACCTGTGAACCCAGCACTGGACAAGCCAGTGAAACAGACCAGCTGGGGCTAGCTACGTGAACAAAAGAAAACAACAAAAAAGCACAGGTTTCAACCTAAGGACGGTTCTCAACCGTGGATAAATATTAGATGTACATAGGAGCTTTGAAAAATCTCAAATGCTCATGTACACCCAGGTCAATTAAATCAGAATTTATGGGGGGAAGGCTTAAGAATCAGCTCCCCAGGAGATTTCGATGTGTGTGAGAGTGGAGACAACTCTGGTCCACAAGTATTTCCTGGAAATTCCTTGCTATGAAATAATTGCATTGGTCCCTTCACTGTTGCCTCCAACATTTCTCTCTGTCTTTCCCTGTCCCTCACTTCCTCTCTCTCAGAGTTGAACTTTTCTTTATTTTTTTTTTTTTTTGAGGCAAGCCCAACAGACTGGTATACATATGAGCAAGAGAGCAAAAGACAGACAGACAGAGAGAGAGAGAGAGAGAGAGAGAGAGAGAGTTGGCACTCCAATTCCTCCAGCCACGGCAATAGAACTCCAGATGCGTGCACTATCTTGTGCACATGTACGACCCTGCGTGCTTGCATCACCTGTGTATCTGGCTTATGTGGGACCCTGGAGAGTCTAACATGGGTCTTGGTCTTCACAGGCAAAACCCTTAACTACTAAGCCATCTCTCCAGTCCCTCTTTATTATTTTAATAATTTTATTTATTTATTTATTGGAGAGAGAGAGAATGGACACACCAAGGCCTCTGGCTATTGCAAACAAACTCCAGATGCATGTGCCACCTTGTGCATCTGGATTACGTGGGTACTGAGGAATTGAACCTGGGTCCTTAGGCTTTGCAGGCAAGTGCCTTAACTGCTAAGCCATCTTGCCAGACGAGTATTTTTAACTGGCATGTATTCACTATACATGGTACTTGGTTTCATAAGGAAAGTTCCCACCTCTTCCACATCTCCAGGTGTCCTAGGGATATTGTATGGATGCTAATCCTTAAGCTGAAGTGTGACTACCTAGTCTGGTCTCCACTACCATGTCCTGTCACTCTGGCCATCCTTGCCACACTGTTTATCACTTGCTCCAGGCTGCCAGCATATGGTCCTCACAGATGCCTTCTCCTGGTGCTGAGTTTCAGACTAACATCTGTCACAGCTCAGCTACATCTGGATCAGAACAGGAAACTAGCTCCCCATCTTCAGCTTTGTATAATTTCATTCAGTGCTCCCAGTGGAGGCCTTCAGATGTCAACAATTCCATGGGAAAGTTTTCATCATTAATTAAACAACCATTCATTTCAATGTGTTCATCTGCTCCAGTGGTAGCTTGGTTGGAATATTTTAATTTTTTTTATTTTTTATTTTTATTTAGTTACTTGAGAGAAAGAAGCAGAAAGGGAGGGAGAGGAGGGAAGAGGTAGGAAGAGAGAGAGAGAGACAGAGAGAGAGAATGGGCACACCAGGTCCTTCGGCCACTGCAAATGAACTCCAGATGCATGTACCACTTTGTGCATCTGGCTAATGTGGGTCCTGGGGAATTGAACCTGGTTCCTTTGGCTTTGCAGGCCAAAGTGCCTTAACTGCTAAGCTATCCTTCAAGCCCTGGAATGTTTTAAATGGCTATCATTCTATTAAACAGAAGCATTCTCTGCTAGCCTTTAGCTTCTGATGGGTGTGGAGTTCATTGTTCCCATTCCATCTGAAGTGGGTGTAAATTCTCCATCTGAGGTTCTTCTGCCACTGTGAGTATTCTACTGTCACTGGCACCTGATTCATCAATAGGCCATGTTCATTGGACTCTCCAGCCTCACTGGCACCCAGTGGTCCATGCTAGTATATTCTTAGGCCAGCTATAAATATAGAGAGTACGATGTATTAAGCACAACTATTGAAATTTCATAACCCTGGTCACCTAAACATAAAAATAAATCCATCCAAAATCAAACTGATTAGATAAACTAAAATAGAGGTTTTTTTTTACATACTTGATTTTTAGTTTAACAAATAGAACAATTTATTCATCCAGAATTTATTCTGTGACAAAAGTTAAATAAAAATCTGCTAGTAAATTTATGTTTGTTTTTTTTTTTAAGGCATGTGCCACCACAACCAGCTTGGTGGCACACACTTTTTTTTTTAAAGGTATTTATGTATTTATTTATTTATTTATTTATTTATTTATTTATTTATTTATTTATTTATTTATTTCTTAGAGACAGAGAGAGGGGGAGAGAGAGAAAGAATGAGTGAGAGAGAGAGAGAGAAGGAGGGAGAGAGAGAGAGAGAATGGGTGAGCCAGGGCCTCTAGCCACTGCATACAAACTCCAGAAGCATGTGCATCTGTCTTACATAGGACCTGGAGAATCAAACCGGGGTCCTTAGGCTTTGTAGACATGCACCTTAACTGCTAAGCCATCTCTCCAGCCCAAATTAATAAATTTCTACATCAAGGTCTTTCTATGACCTCTTCTTGCTTTGTTTTGTTTTTCACTTACAGACTGGGTACCTAAACTTTTGTTCTGTATTACACAGTAATAGAGGGAGTAAATTCAGAAGAATAGAAAAGAATACATTAATTTTCACTTAAAATAAGAATGTTTTAGGGCTGGAGAGATGGCTTAGCAGTTAAGGCATTTGCCTGCAAAACCAAAGGATCCAAGTACGATTCTCCAGGACCCACGTAGCCAGATGCACAAGGGGGCACATGCATCTGGAGTTTGTTCACAGTGGATAGAGGCCCTGGTGTGCCCATTTTCCCTCTGTCTGCCTCTCTTCTCTTTCTGCTTGCAAATAAAGAAATAAAAATTTTAAAAAAAGAATGTTTTAGCACTCAGAGGTAGCAGGATCACCGAGAGTTCGAGAGACTACATAGTGAATTCCAGGTCAGCCTGGACCAGAGTGAGTTCAAAACCAAAAATAAAAAAATAAAATAAAAAATTAAAAAAAAATGTTTTAGCTCAGGATTTAGCAGGCAGAGGTAGGAGTGCCATGAGTTCAAGACCACTCTGAGACTGAGACCCAGGTCATCATGGGAAGAGACCCTAAAAAAAAGAAAAAAAAAAAAAAAAAAAAAGTTTTAAATTAAGCAAAGCCAGGTAAGAATAAGGAAGACCTTGAGTTAGGCTGAGTGAGGAATCAAGCAAGGGTTAGATTTTTTTTTTTTAGGTTATATTTTCCTTTATTTTTTCATATTTATAATTGAGATCTTTAGTATATGAACATAATCTTTATATTTTTAGCATAAAATGATTATAGATTCATATGAGGTTGTAGAAAGTAATCCAAAGATCCTCTTTCATCCAGCTTTTCTTGGTTTTAAAATCTTGTAAAAATTTACTATCATATCACATTAGGAAACTGACATAATCTATCAACAGTATTCAGAACTCACAGATGTTACATGCACTCATTTGTGTCTGTGTGTTTATTTAGTGCTGTGCAGTTTTCACACATATGTATATTCATATGCTCACTAAAATATAGCTCATTTCTAAGACATGGATCCCTCACAACACAATTTTCCATCTTTTTCACCTCCTTGAGCCCTGGCAGCCACTAAGCAGTTTTCCATCCCTATAATTTTGTTATTTCCTGAATATTATACAAATAAAGCCCCATAGTATGTTGCCTTAAATAATTATTTTATGATTGGCTTTATATGACAATATACATATATAATTTATCTCAGCCTACTGATAACACCATTTCCCCACATCCATTGGAATATAAAAACCACTTCCATGTAGGGTCCTTTACCTTCTATGGTTTCTTTCTTTCTTTCTTTCTTTCTTTCTTTCTTTCTTTCTTTCTTTCTTTTCCTTTCTTTCTTTTTCTTTTCTTTCTTTTCTTTTCTTTTTTTTTTTTTTTTTTAGGTAGAGACTCACTCTAGCCCAAGCTGACCTGTAATTCACTATGTATTCTCAGGTTGGCCTGGAATTCACTGTGATCCTCCTACCTCTGCCTCTGAAGTACTGGAACTAAAGGTGTGTGCCACCATACCCAGTGTATGATTGTCTCCAGTACTTCCTCTGCCAAGAGTAAGGCCACATCAGATGTACTATACTTTCAGAAGGTCAGTGCTTCTGATGTCACATTTTTGTTTAGTGAACTTCCCCTAGTCATTCTTTCAAGAAGGTCTCACTCTAGTCCAGGCTGACCTGGAATTCACTATGTAGTCTCAGGGTGGCTTCAAACTAATAGTGATCCACCTACCTCTGCTTCCCAGTGCTGGGATTAAAGGCATGCACCACCATGCCTGGGGCTAGGTGAAGTTTTCTTAGCTTTTCTAGGATATCTTTATTTCTTCCTCATTTTGAAAATTATTTTTGCCATACACTTAATGTGTACAACCACTATGGAAATCAATATGCAAATTCTTGAAACTGATCACTATAGAACTACCAACAGACCCAGTTATTCCCTTACTGAGCATTTACCCTAAATGCTCCATGCTGTACTACTCAGATATTTGCTCAAACATGTTTATAGCTGCTCAATTCATAATAGCTAAGAACTGGAATCAACCCAAGTGTCCATTATTAGACAAATGGATACAATGACATTTGTAGGAAAATGGATGGACTTAGAAACGATAATCCTCAGCAAACACACACAATCATGGAAGACAAACACGGCATGTTCTCACTCGTCTGCTGTTCCTCACCTGGGTCAGTTTGAGTTGCTGACTTGTTCCATCTTGAAGAAAGATACCAGGTAGAGGTTCAGTTTGCTGCTGGGCCCTCCTGGCACCATCCTGGTTGGAGAACTGGAACATTGCTGCTGTTCCGCATCCCTTCACTCCCACCCACTTTCTCTCCTTATTCTCAATAGGAAATGAAGATCAGCCCTACCATAACAGGGCTCAGGCAGGGACGTTGGAGCATGATCGCCTATTGCCACTGCACAGGGGATGGGAGGAATATCAACTCCCCATCCCATCTCACTGAAACTATGAAGGGGACACAATTTTCCCTTTTGCATTTGTCAACATAGTGCTGATAAGGGAATTTGGGTGTTCCTTGCCAATACATCAATATATGCCAATGCACCAATAAATTTGAGGTATCCCCAGATTCTTATCTTATGAATTCAAACAATTGAAATCCATAGACAAGAAGATAAGGTTTAGAGAGACATTATTAGATTAAGAGAAGAAAACAGAGAAAGCTCCAGGCATGTGGAAGGCAGGAGGGGGTAAAGCCCACCCTGTGATCCAAATTAATGTCATTTATAGGTTCTGAGTGGGGGATGAGTAACCAGCCATGAAGCCAAGGTTTGGGGCTGAACTTAACCAACCACAAATCTAGGATCAGAGTTAAACTTTCCAGGAATTTAAAGTGTAGGAAAGGGGAACTTCTTCCCAGGGATGGCCTGAGGTTGTCAATGGAGATCTAGGGAACTCCCTTAGGCAAGAAATAAGGAGAATACAGATCCTTCTCTGACTTCTAGCAAAGTGGAGACTACAAGGACAGGCTCAAGGACATTTCTGCTTTTTTACTTTTGGGGGGAACCCAGTTACCCTAAAGTGCCTCAGTGCCACCTGAGGCCACCTATGCTTTTATTGGTTATTTGACTATGCAAGGAGACTTCCCTTAGAGCTGATTTGTCTGTGTTGCAGGCAGGTCTAGGCCAGAGGCTTCTGTAGTGCCCCTCTACGGTATACAAGAAGCTACAAAGACACCCTAGCACCCACTGCCATGTTGTTTTCCAAGGTCCAAGATGCCTAGACCATCCACTCTCTTCCTTCTTCCCTATGACTGTTAGCTATGCCCGCCATTGTGAAAGGAGGACCTGGGAGAGATAGGATGCTTCCATCATGGCCAGACCGGATGTTTGGTCTAACCAGCCAAGAAGGCAAGTTTTGGAGCTGAGCTTAACCAACCAGTGTACTCTTGGCCTTACAAAGAAGAAGACTGATAACATGTATTCACTATCACTATCAACAATTAATTCATATAAACAGATTTTCAGGATGCTTATCATTTCAGCTTGGCTTAAGAATCTACTTCTGTCATGCATATTATGGCATGCACTTTGTAAAATAGAATATTCCAGAAGTAACTTCTGGAGTATGACTGAAGATGAACAGATCATCTGTGCAGCTCTGTGTGGGAGGATCTGGATGAGCTTGATTCTCTGAATGATGTAGTTTTCAATTAACCAGAAGCACAAACCTCATGCAATTGGCTAAAAGAGATTTCTTTTTATAGTTTTATTTTGTTTTATTTTATTTATTTAAGAGAGAGAGGAAGATAACAGAGAGAATGGCATTGCTGGGGCCTCTAGTTATTGAAAACAAACCCTAGAGGCATGACACCTCGTCCATCTGGCTTACATGGGTACTGGAGAATCAAACCTGGGTCCTTAGACTTCTCAGGCAAACACCTTAACTGCTGAGCCATCTTTCCAACCCCTAAAAGGGATTATCGCACATGAAGAACTGGAGCAGAGCTAGATGGTAGACCAAATATGAGACAGTTTTAAAAATAGCTGAACTGGTAAAACAGCCTCTGCAACACTTGGAGTTGCAATATCTTTCTTCAAGTACATAGAGGTTATTATGCAGATGCTCCGCTGGGTAAACAAGACAAAAATATGCTTGACTTTCAGCAAGAGGAGACTAAGACAGCTTTTCTCTTCAATTCATAAAGTAAACACTTGCTTCTAGAAATAATTTAAGTAGTATATAAGGGCTTGAGGAGGTGGCTCAGTTGGCAAAGTGTTTGCAGCACAAGCATGAGGACCTGAGTTTGAATCCCCCGCATCTATGTAAAAGATGGGTATTCTGGCATATTCCTTTAATCCCTGAATAGGAGGATTCATAGGGCTTTCTGACTGGCTGGTGTGGCCAAATCACTGAGCTCCAGGACCAGTGAGAAACCCTGTCTCAAAAAATGTAGAGAGGTGGCTGGAGAGATGGCTTAGCAGTTAAGGTGATTTCCTACAAAGCCTACGGACCCAGGTTCCACTCTCCAGGTCCCACATAAGCCACATATACATACAAGGTGATGCAAACGCATGTCTGGAGTTCTATTGTAGTGGCTGGAGGCCCTGACACACCAATTCTCTCTCTCTCTCATAAAAAATAATTGCAAAAAAGTAGACAGAAATTGAGGGAGGCATCTGATGTTGACCTCTGGCCTCCACATACATGCATACACATGTGAGCAGACACATACATGCATATCACATAAATACACATTGCATATATGTATAAAATGGAAAATGTTTTAATTCCTTCCTTCCTTGTCCTTCACTGCTATCCTTACTGCTATGGTTTGGGGTGTTTGATTGGATATTAGAACATCTGTCAGCAGTCAAAGTTTCTATGCAGAGGGGCCATCAAAATCTCCCTGGAAAATTTCAGCTGCAGCAAATGATTCAGGGTAAGTGAAAAAGGATTCTGTATTACACCTATACTAGCATTTAACTTATAAAGAATAAAAATGAAGCTACCCTTGAAAAAACACGCATGGAACTGAGTGGGTAAAGTGCTTGCCTCACAGTCATGATGAACTAAGTTTGGATCCCCAGTATGTGTGAAAAAGCTGGGCACTATGGCACTTGTCCAGCACTAGGGAGACAGAGGCAAGAGGATCCTTGGCTAGTGTAGCTGAAACAGTGAGATCTAGATTCGGGAAGAAACCTTGTCTCAAAAAATGAGGTGGAGAGCTGGGCATGGTGGTGCACACCTTTAATCCCAGCGCTTGAGAGGCAGAGGTAGGAGGATCACCATGAGTTTGAGGTCACCCTGAAACTACATAATGAATTCCAGGTCATTCCTAGGCTAGAGCAGGACCCTACCTTGAAAAACCAAAATAAGTAAATAATTAAATAAGATGGAAAGTGACTGAAGATGGCACTTGGCATCACACACATATTCCTATACACATATGAACATGCATCACATAAATGTACATACATACATGTATTAGCATTCACACACACCTGTACACATATCAACACACATGTATACCTGTACATATGCATACCACACAGACACAAAAGAATTTAAAAGCCACATGTGTACACACACACACACACACACAATTGATTATTTTATTTGAAAAGGCCACTTTGGTGGCGTTTTCAGTAGTGTGCTTGTGTTGAACTTTACGTAGAACCTGAATGTCATCTTCTTACAAGTACAACATGTAAAATGCACTGGGGGGTTGGTAATTAGATGCTGAAAGAAAAATTCTAAGATAAACTAATGTGGTTTTGTTCATAAAACATGATTATGATAGAAAATGACTTTCATGGAAGCATAATATGGTAAAGTAATTTTCTTCTCCCAGGGTTTTAATTTGAAGCCTCTGGCTTTTAGCAGTCCTGTCCTGTTCTCTAACTTAGTTGCAAAACTACGTCAAATTATCCTGATTAGAGGTGCATGGAATCTATTACTCGGCTGTCATAGGCACAGCTCAAATTGCATCCACTATGAAGCCTTACCAAAGTTCTTCAGTGAAAACGACTGCCTTCCCTTTTCTAGTCCCCTAGCCTTGTTTACCTCTTTCTTTTATACTGGGTGTCACAAGTCTTTCTGGTGGATGGCATGTTGAATACTAATACAGTGAAAATATTTTCTTGCTTTTCAAACACTGTCTCATTTATTCTACCATTGCCTTTGCAGCTAGTGGAATACTGTGCCTAGAAAAGGCATTTGAAGGGATCCATTGCATGAAGAGAGTGAATAGACCACAACTCAAATTCCAGGTGTACCATTCAGCTACAAGATTGGAGTTTTTCCTTTTATTCATATTTACATTATTCATATTTACATTTTCTTGATAAGTATCAGCATTTTGATTCTACTTAGAATATTGTTTTCAAGCCAAAAAGTTTTTTCTTCAGAAATACTTACCTACATTATCTGCAAAATCAGAGACTTGGGACACATTTGAATTTCAAGTGAACTTTGAATCTCCTAGAGAAATTATTTAACATCTTTGCTCAATATCAGTCACTAAGAAGTAGATGTCATGCTGGGAAAGATGATTCAGTGGATAAAACACTCATGTGCTGGTATGAGAACCAGTGTTTGGACTCCCTAGAATCCATGTAGAACCAGATGTAATAGTGCTCCCATAGTGAGATGGGAGGTGAAGACAGGGATCCCAGGAAGCTTGCAGGCTATCTAGCTGAGCATATAGACTGGCAAATAAGAGACCTGTCTCAGAAAATGTGGAAGGCAAGGACTGACATGTGGAGCTTGTCTGCTGACCTCCACATGTATACCACGGCACAGGTACACACGGGCACTTACACATACAAATACACATGCACATACACAAGGTTAAATGTTTTTTAAAGGACTGATTTTTTCCATGTTGATGCTGAAAAATTAAAACAATGCTCCAAGAGACCAGGCAGGTAACAGATACATTGCTGTAAATGACACATGCTCTGACAATGAGGTATTATGTTTTCCTGACATGCCACATTTCTTTGTAAGTTATATTTGCTTCACAGACTCAGGCTGGTGATTATGATATATTATCTGGACCTTCTACATACACAAGTATCCAAGAAAAGAAACAACATCTGTTCATTCTTAGCCTCTGCCCAATGTCAGTCTTAATGTTTTCTGAACCTCTTCCATGTGTCTCTGGCTAAATCAGAGGTTCTGTGGTGTGTTTGAGTTTTCCCTGTCACCTCGTGGTGGAATGTAATAAAAACAATCTCTCATTCACACCTGATGCAGATTCTCATGACTGTTCTAGGATAGAAGGTAGGCAAACTTAACATTTAACTTTTCACATTTGTTAGAATAAAGATCTGAAAGGCCAAAGAAGAGTTTGATTTCATAAAGACAGAACAATAGAACAACATTTTAGGGTTTAAGATTTAGGCCTTATGTGTGGACACTTCTAGGAGGTACCAGAACACAGGAGCTGATGTAATGAATAAGGATTTCCATGTCAAAGCTTTGTTTTGCTTTGCCCATGGCATTTTTTTTTTTCCTGAGGTAGGATCTCACTCTAGTCCAGGCTGACTTGGAATTGACTATGCAGTCAGTGATTCTCCTACCCCAGCCTCCAAAGTTCTGGGATTAAAGGCATGTACCACCATGCCCATCCCCCATAAAAATTTTAGGGGTTCATAATTCCTGACTGAAATATCACGATCACAGTTAACCTGAGGTTTCTGTCAGATGTAAAAGCAAAGGTTAACCCTGTCTGTGCTTCAGTTAGAGAATTTTCCAATTTGTTCTGTTTTGTATGAGTTTGCTTTGTTTTGATTTAGGGTCTCCTCAAGTAGTTCAGCCTGTTCTTGAGCTCTTGATCCTTCTGCCTCAGACTTCCGAGTGGTGGATCACAGATATTCACCACTGTCCTGGATAGAATTTTCAGTTTGCTGTTCAGAGAGAAATGGGTAGGAAGGGTCGATGGGATGTAGGACACAGCTCCAAACCATCTCCTTCTTTTCATTCCCAGCCAGGAACTGGGGTCAGCAACTTGGAGAAGAGATTCTTATGTGGACATCTGGGATGATCATTTATTTCAGTCTAAGAGACTGGATTCAGAGCTCCTGTCTAAGCAGTCTCAGGAGTAGGGCTCTGGACTCTGCTGCCACTGGACAGGGAACACAGAAAGGTGATGCAGTTGGTGGAGAGATGAGGCCTATGCAAATCCAGTCATGGATCTTTTTTAATCCCACATCATGGTTTGACTACTGATTCTTTTCTTAGTCCTTAAAGATTGGCTCTTCTCAGATACCATAAGCCTCAGGCCTCCTTTCTTTTAAAATATGGGGGCAAGAATTCACATTCAAGTCATGGGGAGGGTAGGCTTTTTAGTTATTCTTAGTTTGGAAACATGGTCTCTGTTGTTTCTTTTCTTAGACTAACACACAGCATTGGCTGTAGGAGAAGCCTTCATTATTATCACTGTTTTAATTTCTGAAATTAAAGTAGAGATTGAACTGGACATTATGGTGTGTGTACCTATAAACCCATCACTCAGAAAGCTTAGGCAGAGAGCATCATACATTTGAGGCCAGCCTCGGTTACATAGTGAGAGATTACCTCTACATAAGTACACAGTGATGTAAGTAAAGACCATGAAGATAAGATGGACTAGCGATTTGCAGTCCTAACCAAAGGGAGATTGGAAGTCTAAATCACAAAGTAGCTGTAAAGATTCTTCCTGTTTTCAGCTTTCCCACATGAAGACAAAACCTTTAGTAATGTATATGTGTGGCTGAGTTCTGTTTGTGATAGGTCACTGCTTTTGGCTACAGTTTTGAAAGATCTCACCAGCTGAGTTGGATAGTATACCCCATCCTCTAAAATATATAAGAGATATGTGGGTGGTACAATCCCAAGGGCAGACCTTCCTACCACTTTGGTATTTTTTGCTTCCAGCTGTTGGCTAGAGATAATTTAGATTTCAATGGCAGGATGAAACAATGTGAATTCTTGGCATTGCACATTTCTCTTTGAAGAACAAGTGGACATTCTTGCAGACTGCCAGAATAGGAGGCTATCTTTCCTCAGCCCAGTGGTTATAAGTAGATATGAAAGCCAAGGCCTTATAAATTTTATGTCACATTTAGTTTTATTCTAGGGAAGTTATAAAACAGAGCTTTATACATTTCCCAGATGTGTCATTTTCTTTGGCCTTTTCTTTTTAGATGTTTTCTAATTAACTACAATAAGTACATTTTATTTTTATAATGGGATAGTGTTAGATCAGTTTGTCAGTTTTATACTTACCATGTTAGGAGGAAATTTAAACATGCATGAAAATGTCACAATGAAACCCATTTTTTTTTTGTACAATTGATATATTCCAGTAAGAATACCAAAGCCAGGCATGGTGGTACATGCCTTTAATCCCAGCACTTGGGAGGCAGAGGTAGGAGGATCGCTGTGAGTTTGAAGCTAGCCAGAGACTACATAGTGAATTCCAGGTCAGCCTGGCTTAGAGTAAGACCCCAGTTCAAAGAAAAAAAAAAAAGGCTGAAGAGATGGCTTAGCAGTTAAGGAACATTCCTGTGAAGCCTAAGGACCCCGGTTCGATTTTCCAAGTCCCACGTTAGCCAGATACACATGGTGGTGCATGCGTCTGGAGTTCGTTTGCAGTGACTAGAGGCCCTGACATGCCAATTCTCACTCTCTCTCTCCTCCTCTCTCTGACTCTAATAAATAAATAAATTAATTAAAAATAAAATATTAAAAAAATAAAACAAAACAAAGCAAAAAGATTGATAACGAGAAGGAAATAAAGATATACTACATTGCAATTAGCTTTTTCATTAAGCAATATATGATTTCATGGGGATGGAAACAAACCACAGAAATATGAAAATCATTGTGGATTCATGGCTACTTGTGATCAGCCCATTTTCAAATATTCTCTCCATTGTTCTTTTAAAATCATTCATACATTTCCCGTCTGTTTTTTCCTTTGTTTTGTCCCACAGAAGATGTATGATAGCTTTGAAAGATGGACAAAACACTAAAGTTAAAAGTAAAAGAAAAAGTCACAAATAGAGATGCATATGTAAAATCGACCAGAATTTCCCAGAATCATGTTAACAGTTGGGCTACATATGTGGTTTTCAAGGACTACAGGAGAAAAGCAAACAAGTTTGTTCCAGTGCTATTATTCCTGGTACTAGAGTGAGGCAGGAAATTCTTCCAAGTTACATGAAGACAACCACCATGACAATGTTCTTACATCATATAGTCAAAGATCTGTTTATTACCCAGACCCTCAATATAAAATAGTGGCGTCATGTCAAAAAGCCTGTGAAATAAGTGGAAGCCCACTCAGCTTTGTCTACATGTTAACCCAGCTGACCGCAGATGCACAGAAAGTCTTAGGAGTGCTTCAGAAGTACTCAGTAAACGTCTAGGATTAGTTGTGCCGGTAGCACTATTTTGGGGTCAGGTTGTGTGTCTGATCTTTGTGACAGGCGAACAGAAGAGCTGTACATCATGCAGGTGCAGGTGGGCGGAAACATCTCGCAGCTCCAGCCTCCTATACCCGCCCTGGAGCAAAGTTCAAGTTATACGCTGCCATGTATGGACTCTCCAGGAAGAACAGGTTTGCTCCAGGTAATACCAGAAAAACTGGACTTCCATATATAGACTCTGCCAGTAGGGAGCAAGCCAAACCTGAGCTAAAAGGAATATCTTCCAAGTAGGAACCTACAAGGATTAGCGTTTCATTCTTGAAGGACAAACTCCTTTTAAGGAATTTTAAACAGGCAATCTTCCAGAAATCCTGTCTGCCTTCCTTGCCTTCTATCAAGAGAGTGAACATGCAGCCCTTAGACAAAGAAGCCCATGTAACTTCAGGACGGGGAAGCAACTTCCTTGCCCTCCCCCTTCCGCCCAGCCTTGCCTTCCTTTTTGAATCTTTTAAAATGGCTTGTTAACAGTTGGTCTTATCATGTCAGAAGGTAGTGACTACTGGAATTTGCCAAGAACAGAATCCATCTGGGGTCAAAATGCCCTACCCTCTGGGGTTAATCTCCTTGGTGGCTGTCTGGAAAGCATGGGGCAGCGTGAGGCAAAAGTCAGCCACGCCTCGGGAGTGGGTGCTGAGCATCAGGATGTGTGGGCACCCGCATCCCTCCCTCTCAGTCACGTCATTTTCTTCATTTAATGAAACTGAGCTCTAGCCAGAGGGTGAACAAGTGTGCGCGGGGAGAAAAAAACAAAGACGTGTTTAGGAAGGCTGGCTACCCAAGCCCCAGTGCGAGAGAGAGCCTTGCACAGGCACATGGAATGCAGGAGGGGCAGGAAAGGATGGGGAGGGCTCGCGGGGAGGAATTAAGTATGGCTTGGTCCGGTTCTGGCTTCTCTGTAAATACTGCCGACACCTCCAAATGGAGGAACAGCTGAGATAAGTGACTGCTAATCCCCCAGTGCCGGGGAGGAGGCTGGGCTACTCTATCTAGATCCCAGCAGATGGTGGATGAAACGGGCTTCCCCCAGGCAAGGGCAGCGGGGACTGTCCCACCTTCTGTTCCTTCGGCTTGCCCTGCACGTCTCCCTCACGGCCTGGCGGGTCTGTGTGGGGAAGGTCCGAGCCCTAGGGACCCGCCTGGCTTTGCTGTCCCACTGAGACGCTCAAGGTCAGCCAAGCTGGAGCCTGGCCCACACCAGCTTGGACTGCAGCCAGCTGAGCTCTGGGCGCTGGAGAACAACGGGGCAGTGTGGAAAGCAGAAGCTCACCTGGGTAAAAGGAGTGGGTTGCTTTCGAAAGGCAGATTCACCCTCCAGGGCAGAACCCCACTGTATGAGCGTCTATTAGGCAGCCCAAGTGCAGGCCATCCTCTCTGAGAATCCGCAGTCTAAAGAGGCAGAAGGGCACGGAGTGGTTAGAAATAGATGTCAAGATGCAGTTCTAACTCTACCGTTTGCTCATCTGTGTGAGCTCAAACAAAATAGTCTCAATGGTGGTTCTGGGCTTCTCAGGACGTAAACCAGTCTCTTTGAAACTGCAGGGCACAGCTTTGAAAATTGGTTTATGTACAATTAAGACTAAAAAATAAAATGAAATTAAAGGCTTGATTGCATAATAGTGTGGATGTACTTAACACTACTGAACTGTGTACTCCGTGCGGTTTTCGAACGAACTATATATATCTCTGCAAATTTGTGTTAAGTAAAAATTAGTCATAGAATATTAGATTGACTTACACTTAAAATATATAGAATACAGTACAGTGTTTTTAAAATGTGAAAATTGAACAATAGTACTAGGATAAGTTTTGAATATAATAAAAATTTAAGGACAAAGCTCCAAAACTACAGGAAAGAAAATCAAAAAGACAAATGGTTAACATTAAACAAAAAAGTATTTTCACAGCAAATGAAGCCTTTAACAGCAAGGAGATAGCCTACAAGATGGAGCAAAGATTTGCAAAATACATTCTGCAAGGCATTAATAGTCATAATGTAAAAGGAACTGGAAGAACTCAATAATATAAATAAATAAAAACAAAACTAATACTAAAAAATGGTGATAGATGGAAAGAGACATTTCTCAGAAGACACACCAATGGCCAAAATGCTTAACTGCCACTAATCAGTACAAATTAAACCCACAATAAGCTATTTCTTTACTATATTAGAATGGGCAGGTAACAAAAAGCCAAACATAAGTATTGGCAAAGATGTGGAGAAAAGGGAACAATTAATTACATGCTCCTGGGTAGACTGTAATTATGCAGCCATTATGGAAACAAAATGGAGATTCCTCAGAAATTTGAAAATAGAACTATCCGTGTGTGTGTGGGGGATCTAACTCCCCAAAAAAATGAAATCACTTGGGAGGCAGAGGTAGGAGGATCACCGTGAGTTTGAGGCCACCCTGAGACTACATAGTTAATTCCAGGTCAGCCTGGGCCAGAGTGAGACCCTACCTTGAAAAAACCAAAAAACAAAACAAAAATGAAATCACTATGTCAAAGAGTCATTTGCAATCTGATGTTTATTACAGCTGTAACCAAATTATCCAAGAAATAGAAATAACCAAAGTTTCCATCAGCTGTTGAATAAAGAAAATGTGATATATATATATGCATATATATGTATACATATTTATACATATATAAGGAAAAGTTATATACATATATAAAGCAGAGTTCAGTCAGAATAAAATTGTCTCCCTTAGAACAACACAGACAGAACAGGAGATCATTATGTTAAGTGAGGTAAACCAGATGCAGAAAAACAAGTCCTACATGTTCTCACTCACATGTGGAATCTGAAAAGTTGATCTCATAGAAGTTGAGAGCAAATGGTCTCTGGCAGAGGCTGGAGAGAGTACAGTCAGGGAGGGAGGAGTGGGGGAGGTTGCTTAGTGACCATGAAGTTACGGTTGGATAGCAGTAAGAGGTTCTAGTATGGTGTTGTACATAAGATGACTGAAAACGATATGCTGTAGGGCTGGAAAAGATTGCCTAGCGGTTAGGTGCTTGTCTGCAAAGCCAAAGGACCTCGGTTCAATTCCCCAGGACCCACATCAGCCAGATGCACAAGGAGGCACATGCATCTGGAGTTCTTTTGCAGTGGCTGGAGGCCCTGGCATGTCCATTTTTTTTCTCTCTCTCTCACAGTCTCTCTACTTCTCTGTCAAATAAACAAATAAAATATATCTTAAAAATAATGTACTGTACAGGTTTTAAAAGATAGGAAAAGGATTTGAGTGTTTTCACTATAACCCTTTAAGAAAAAAGTAGTCTTTTGTTTTTACTATATACATCATAAATGATGAAAATCAACTTTGTTTTAAATGTTTAAAATGAATTTATGGGGGCTGGAGAGATTGCTTAGTGGCTAAAGGTGCTGGCTTATGAAGCCTGACAGGCTGACAGCCTGGATTCAATTCCCCAGGACCCACTAAAGCCAGATGAACGAATGGTGCATGTGTCTGGAGCTCGTTTGCAGTGTCAGGAGGCTCTGGTGCATCTATACTCACTCTCTGTCTGCTTTTATCTCTCAAATAAATAAATAAATACATTAATTAAGAAATTTAAGGGCTGGAGAGATGGCTCAGTGGTTAAGGTGCTTGCCCAAAAAGCCTAAGGACCTGGGTTCAATTCCCCAGTACCCAAGTAAAGCCAGATACACAAGGTTGCACACACATCTGGAGTTTGTCTGCAGTGGCTAGAGGCCCTGGCCTGCCCATTCATCCTTTCTCTCTTCTCTTTCTCTCTCTTTCTCTCTAATAAATAAAATAAAACTGAATTGATAGAACACAAACTATAGGTTTTTTTTTTTAAATATTATTATTCGAGGTAGGATCTCCCTCTATCCCAAGCTGGCTCAGGTTGGCCTTGACTTATGGTAATCCTCCTACCTTTGCCTTTCCGAGAGCTGGTATTAATGGATGTGCCACCATGCCTGGCTGTAAAAGCATATTTTAAGATGGCTTAAGGGTGAATATTGTCTCACAAAACTGGTCCTCCACTGAATTACTCATTCTGCACAGGACTCACAGTCCTGGGATATGTGAGCCCTAGAAGTATTACCAAGTATCAGGTTGAATATAATGTTCAGTTCCAGGGCCCTCTGCGCATATGCAAGGAACTTGGGACTCTCATTAGCACTGCCAAGCAGAAACTCTCACGTGTTCATGGCCTTCAGTTCTACCCTACTTTAAAAACAAGTAAGCCAGGTGTGGTGGTCCACTCTGTCATGCCAGTGCTTTCAAAGTACAGGTCCTCCTCTGCTACACAACCAGTTAAAGAGGCTAACCTGAACTACATGGCATCTGGCTTGAAAATATTTTTTAAAAAGCAAAATGATGTCTTTCTATCCCTAAACCTGTTCTTAGACTTCCCTTTCCTGAAGATCTAATGATACCACCTTTCTCTTCGCAGTGTGTGCTCTAACTGGCTCTGACTTTTCTGTAATTATCCTTGAGGGGTGCCCACTGTGGGGTATGCAATCACTCAATCTTGTCTCAAAATCAATGGAACATTGTGACATGAAAGAATAAATGAAAGGGATCCAATTCTTCCAAAGAAAAAGCAACTCCTGCCTGCAAAAGTCTCACTATTGAATTGCAGTAGGCTAAGTCACTTGGTATCCTTTCCAGGATTTAGATCATTTGTCTCTTATTATTGAATACTCACTACCCCTGAAAGAAAATAGTTATTGTACCCCCTTTTTTGGGCAGTGAGGGCAGAGTATCGGAGTTTAGGAAAATTGCCTGAGACCAAATGTATAGACAGAGACAGGGTTTAAAGCCTAGACTTCTTTGGAAACCCAAGGGACCTGACACCCATGCCGTCCCTCCCTGTCTTTACTTCTGCATCTCCCAGAGCCAAGACAACACTGTTCCTTGCTTCCAGCCCATGGTCATTCTCACTGGAAAGTGTCTGTGGTGCTACAGGACAGACACCAGCCAGGCCTCTCTTTTGGCTCTATGGCCCAGCGCTTTGCATTTTCTTCTCCAGACCATCCCAAACATGGTTGGGAAGCTCTGATGGGAGGACGCAGCATTCCCCAGGGCCAGCAAGTATCTAATCGGCAGTCCTCTTCAGCATGTCAATCTAAGCCCACTCTACACAGAGATGCTGCTGCCCAGTTTTCTATTTTTAACTAGTGTGAACTGAAAGAAAAGCACAGGCATTAAAAAGCCAGAGCCCTAGTCAAGTACCAAAGATACAGGGCACCCCGGGACAAACTAGTGACCTGTGTCCTCTTCTGTCTCCTTGTTCCCTACTAGCTTCGAGCCATCTTTCTTTTTTTATTTCTTAAAAGTGCCAAGGTATTTCAAAACCCGTTGACCACGAAGAAGACGATATCAGCTATTTGTGGGAGTACTTCTCACACTTTCTGCACATGCTCATCAAGCAGGGACCTTGCTGGGAAGCATGTTGATTTGGTGGTCATTGAAGCAGGGTCTGAACCTTTGCCTTTCTCACTCCTGCCTGGGGTAGGAAGGAGCTGCTTGTCCCCAGCCTGCACGCTAAGGAGTGAGGATGGATGAAACCTCACGGTTTGAGCTACTACTGCCTTCTCCACCAACTTTTCCAGTCTTGTCTTCACCCTTGTTGTACTCAGCCTAAAAGTCTGCCAGCAAGTGGCCAGGCTACCTGTGACCTTTGTGCCTTCATTCACTTTGCTAGCAGAGGACCCCTTTCTGTCCTCAAAACGGAAGTAAAAAAAAATACTGTGCAGCATGGATGGGGGCTACTTGTCATCTAGGTTGGATTTAGGGGGAATCCTCTCAGACTCTGCTTTGCCAGCCCCTGCTCCAGGCATGGGTTAGCTCCAAGGCTAGTGAATCTTGGCTTTCCCACATAGACGAGCATAGTCCCAGCCCAGGCTAGACAAGACTGGCGTCGCCTTCACAGCTACTCCACTGCACTGCTGCAATGCCTCCCAGGACAATGGGAAGTTGCTGTCCTGTCCCAGCTGTCAGGACCCCTTCGCTGAGGGCAGGACGCCAAAGCCTCTCGCTTGTGAATGGCTTATTGTCCCCCAGGCAAGTGAGGCTGCTGAGGAACAAACTCATAGCACACCAAGGGAGCTCCCCCACCCCGGGAAGAAGGAAGGGGCGATGGATCACTGAGTGTTCCCCTGACCCCTACTCTCCCCTGCCTGCCCCTCCCTAGCTCCCTATTTGGCCATTCCTCTGGCTACCCCCTCCCCTTCCTTACATGGTCTTGGAGCCCCCCGCTGGTCCTTTCCCCTGCCCTTGGCTCCATGAATGGCCTCAGCGGTCCTAGATGGTGCTAAGGCGACCAAATAAGGCAAGGTGGCAGACGGGGGGGCCCCCACCCCTGCCCCCGGCTGCTCCAACTGACCCCGTCCATCAGCGCGCTATAAAGCCGGGCTCCAGCGTGGGCTGCCCAGCGCCTGCCCGCCGCCTCCTGCGCCCAGCCCAGCCCAGCGGAGCCCAGACACCCGCGGAAGGTGAGTCCCCGCTCCTGACGCGCTTAGCCAAGGCCCTGCGCTCCCGACCCATGGCCTTTTAAAATTACTATTATTATTTTAATAACCAAACTTTTAGTGTGGTTCTAACTTTTTCCCCCTTGGGTTTCGGACCTCTGCAGGTGAGGAATGCCTGGAATGGAGTCCTGCATACTGCTGCTCCCCTCATCCCACTCCTAGGGCGTTTGGAGTCCTAGTCTCCTAACTTTTCCTTCCTCCCAGAACAAGGCGTGGAATTTGTGAAAAGGCGAAGAATTGAAAGGGCTGGGGAGGGTTAATAAAGAAGTCTGGTGCCCTGGGTCTTTAGGACGGTCCCTTCTTGCACCTGGGAAGGAGGTGGGCCTGGTAGCCCGGGAGCCTGGGTGGTCTAGTTTTCCACACCCTTCCCCCAGGCTGCTTCCAGCTCTGCAGATTTCAGGAGCAGGGAGAGGGGAGATGGAAGGCGCCTCCCTCCTCTCCGCATCCCCAAATCTCACTTTCCTCTATCCACCGCCTTCTCCCTGCACAAAGAAGGCCAGATCCACATGTATTGTCATTCACTTCCTTCTCAACCCGCAGACCCCGCAAAAGCTGTGCCAAGATGTGTGACGACGAGGAGACGACCGCTTTGGTGTGTGACAATGGCTCTGGGCTGGTGAAAGCCGGCTTTGCGGGCGATGACGCTCCCAGGGCTGTCTTCCCTTCCATCGTGGGCCGCCCACGCCACCAGGTATAGTTCCTGCCCACCCCTCCCCCATCCACCTTCTGATACTCAGAGCAAGCCTCAACCCCACTGGACCCTTTCCGGTCGCCTCTTCAGTCCAGTAATCTAAGGAATTGCTCTCCCGACCCAACTGTTTCATGAACTCTTCGGGGCATTTAAGAAAAAAAAAAAAAAAAAGTTTAGTTTCAAACCCAAGTTCCCAAAAAGCAAGCAATACCCCTGCCAACCGCGCAAGTAGCAAGAAATGTACACTTTCCTCAGTCTGCTCCGTGGCACACCGGTGGACGGTCCACCTTGCCTCCTGTGCAAGGCCGCCAGTGTCTCTTACTGGGACCTTCTGGGTTTTCAGCTGCCGCACTGTCTCTGCTTCACAGGTACTTTATTTTCTTCTGTCTCCCCTTTTTGGTGCGGCTCAAAATTTTAAATAATGTTAACTACTAGTCAGAGCCATTAGGACCCCATCCGTCCACATTCCTTCCTCTTGTTCACAGCCAGTTTACTGCGCTCCCAAAAGCTGTAACTTATCTTCCTAGCTGTTGCATTTTTAGAAGTCAGAGGTGTCAGAGGCAGTAAGTGTCATGGTGATAGTAACGTGCCACCTTGTTTATTTAAAGAAATGCCATGCTCTCTGGGTTTGTCACATCCCTTGCCAAACAGGCTGCCAGGGAGCAGAGCCCAGAGTCCACAGGGCCAGTGAATAGAAGCCATGCACCAGTATAGAGCGGAATGGTGTGAACTTTTATCAGAGTGATAGTTGTATATCAGCTTATCTTTTTACGCTCACTTGATGGGTGTCAAAATCTTAAGGAAAAGACAATCTTTCACTAATCCAGTCATTCCAAAAGATAGTTGTCTATTTTCCATTTGACAAGGGTAGTGCATTTAATAAGTTAAGGAAGACATGTGGCATTTTGAACAGGAGACAAGGCTCTTCTTCAGTGAATACCTTTATTCCTCCCCCCCCCCCCAAGTGGAAACTACAGGCCTGAGCCACCATGCCCAGCTTTTAAAACCTATTTTCATTATTCCTGGCAATTTAGAGACATTTCTTTACTCAGGATATTAGATGTAAGTTGACAAGCCAGAGACTATATTCCTGATGTGGTTCAATCATTATCCTATGTTTTTCTCCTTATAGGGAGTCATGGTGGGCATGGGGCAAAAGGATTCCTATGTAGGTGATGAAGCCCAGAGCAAGCGAGGTATCCTGACTCTGAAGTACCCCATCG
The DNA here is from genome assembly GCA_036365145.1 of Orientallactaga sibirica. NCBI lineage: Eukaryota > Metazoa > Chordata > Mammalia > Rodentia > Dipodidae > Orientallactaga > Orientallactaga sibirica. The sequence continues at coordinate 34,966,087 of JAEOAD010000006.1, read as the reverse complement.
AGCACGGCATCATCACCAACTGGGATGACATGGAGAAGATCTGGCACCACACTTTCTACAATGAGCTCCGTGTGGCCCCCGAGAACACCCAACCTTGCTCACTGAAGCCCCCCTGAATCCCAAGGCCAATCGCGAGAAGATGACCCAGATCATGTTTGAGACCTTCAATGTCCCTGCCATGTATGTGGCCATCCAAGCAGTGCTGTCCCTCTATGCATCTGGCCGTACCACAGGTATGTGTGCACTGGGGGGACAGTCACTAATTCCCTGATCATGCTGTGAATCTGAAGTTTTGCCAGGCAAAGGGATGGTCCTCTCCCTTGCCCTCTTTAGCAAGGTATCTGTTAACAGAAAGAGGTAGCAATAACTCCCTGAGGTTAGTTTCAGAGCACATTTATTACTAGAGAAGGTAGCTTGTGCAATTAAATCTTTCTTTTAGTAAGGAATGTGATCTCACATACTAAGGCTGGGCACCACATCACAGTCCCTGGGCAAACAAATGCAAGAAGAATACACATTCCCTAGGGGTCTGAATTAAAAAAAAAAAAAAAAAAAACTAGTATAAGTTAGAGAAACATGTCTGAGCCGGGCTTGATTGTGCATGCCTTTAATCCCAGCACTCCAGAGGCAGAGGTTGGAGTGGCTGTGAGTTCAAGGTCATCCTGAGACTACATAGTGAATTCCAGGTCAGCCTGGGCTAGAGCGAGACCCTACCTCAAAAATACAAAACAAAACAAAAAGACACATGCCTGGGTGTTTATATAATGTGCTAATGGTTGATAAGATGGATGGCTGTTCAGGATTTGATAGCATGAGCTTCTCTTGCCTTCAGCATTAATATCCACTCATTATGGCCATTTTCATTCTATGCATGTAAAGGATGTAAATTTTATTTGGACAATGCCCAATCTTGTATCTCTTAGTCAAGACTGGAAGCCACGTTTACCATGGCTGAAGCTGTGGTCCTTCGGGCTTTACCCCATTCTCCTCTGTTTCCTCTGACAGGCATTGTTCTGGACTCCGGGGATGGTGTGACTCACAACGTGCCCATCTATGAGGGCTATGCTCTGCCCCATGCCATCATGCGCCTGGATCTGGCTGGTCGGGATCTCACTGACTACCTCATGAAGATCCTCACTGAGCGTGGCTACTCCTTTGTCACCACTGGTGAGTGATGTGTGTGTGCCTTTTCCCTCCTTCAGCTATTCACCTATTTCCCTGCTATTGACTTGTTTCTTCAGCACTTGACTATAATGCTATTTATGTCTGTAGCTGAACGTGAAATTGTTCGTGACATTAAAGAGAAACTGTGTTACGTTGCCTTGGATTTTGAGAATGAGATGGCCACAGCTGCCTCTTCCTCCTCTCTGGAGAAGAGCTATGAACTGCCTGATGGACAGGTCATCACTATTGGCAATGAGCGCTTCCGCTGCCCAGAGACCCTCTTCCAGCCCTCGTTCATTGGTAAGTGGCAGGTTCTGTTACTAAGGCTTCTGTTTCTTGGAACTCTTGGGGGCTCCTAGAATAAAATCTATTATAAGTAGTGGGATGAAGAAACCCTTAAGTTATGTCAAAGCTAGGAGCCGTACCTGGCTCAGCCTTATGTCCCAATGACTCATTAAAGAGAACGTCTCTTCTGTACTAGTAATAGTGATCAAGGATGGCACACTGAGTTCAACTCACAGTAGAGTATGACTGAACAGTGACTGAAGATCACATATCTGCAGCGAAGGGACAATTACACAGGAGCTAATTTATTCCAATAAGTTCCATTATCAAGGAGTTGGGCTTTCCTTTGAGGCACTCACCATTAAATGCCCTACTCATGGTGCTAGCTGGATACTTGAATATCACTACATGTCTTTCCTAAGCTAAGCAGCAATTACCAAGAGGAAGCTTGGGTCTGATTTTGGCCCATAAATAAAACACATAAACTGAGCATATTGACTCACACCTATAATCCCAGCACTTGGGAGGCTGATGTAGAATGGACTGCCTTGAGTTCATGAACAGCCTAGGCCACAGAGTGAGAACTGTTTCAAAGCACAACAAAGCAAATGATTATTAATTAAATTTAGCTTAAATGTGTGTCATAGCCTTCTTATAGTACATCTCCACAAACTTGTTGGTTGCATGAAGTGTTCATTCCAAGTAGATGCTGAACACAGTTGTTTGTTTCTTGGAAGTCTATGGTGGATTATCTGTCAGCACTTTTTAAGAGACACCTGTTCTTAGCAGTGCATGGTATTGGGGAACATATGTTTCAGAGACAAATGGTAGCAGCTTACCAACACAGAGCAGTTCTGTTCTTTTCCCTCTACCCTAGCCTGAATGTACTATGATTTAAAAACAAATGTTTCTAGGTATGGAATCTGCTGGCATTCATGAAACTACTTACAACAGCATCATGAAGTGTGACATTGATATCCGCAAGGACCTGTATGCCAACAATGTCTTATCCGGAGGCACTACCATGTACCCTGGTATTGCTGATCGTATGCAGAAAGAAATCACTGCACTGGCTCCTAGCACCATGAAGATTAAGGTACATAACCTGTGTGGATGGGAGGGCCAAGGCAGGTTTTAGGATTCTTAGTCAAACTTCATTCTCTTTAATTTTAGCTTCTATGTCTTCTGATTTTACCATTTTGCCCTAGCATGATTTCTGATTTTTTTTTCTAGCACTTTCCCAAACATAGGAAACTGGAAGTGTTTTGAAGTAGTGAGCAAAAATGAGAGAGAGAGAGATATTAAATCTATGAACACATTTTAAAAGCTTCTCCATTTTGGGCTACTCTTTACCATACATTTTCATGTTTTGCCAACTATTCTGTAGAACAGAATAGTTGGAAAATGATGAAATAAAGGAATGTATATAAAACATGATTTGCCATCTCAGTTTGGGGTATAAAGTCTCCCATGTTTTATAGTGAAGCCCAACAGGTTGCATGTTACATTGCTTGGAAATTCAGAATTCACTGTTCTCTTTTTGCAGATTATTGCTCCTCCTGAGCGTAAATACTCTGTCTGGATTGGGGGTTCCATCCTGGCCTCTCTGTCCACCTTCCAACAAATGTGGATTAGCAAGCAAGAGTATGATGAGGCAGGCCCCTCCATTGTCCATCGCAAATGCTTCTAAGGTGCCTTCTCTCTTAGCCTGTCCTGCGTTCAGGATGGCGGTTATGATGCTTCTTGGAATCATACAAACCACTCTCCCTCGTCTCTCATCAATCATTGTACAGTTTGTTTACACACGTGCAGTTTGTTTGTGCTTTGAATATTTATTGCTTTATAAATAAACCAGACCGGGACTTGCAACCAACAAAAGCTTCTCATTTCTTTTTGGGATAGGCATGGGATGAGGAAGGAATCTGTGTTGGTACCCTGTGCATCATAATATTATTGCAATAAAAGTTCATCAGATATATTCAGTTGAGAATTATAATCTGAAATTTTGACTAGATAGAATTATGAATGTGCTTTGTATCAAATGAGCAAAGTAGATTAGGCTTAGTTCCATGGAAGTGAGACATGAAATGGCTGACACAGTGCTCTAAAATTAATTGCTGGGGCTGGAAAGATGGCTTAGCAGTTAAGGCACTTGCCTGCAAAGCCAAAGTACTCAGGTTCGACTCCCCAGGACCCATGTAAGCCAGATGCACAAGTGGGCGCACGCATCTGGAGTTCGTTTGCAGTGGCTGGAAGCCCTGGCTCACCCATTCTCTCTCTCTCCACCCACCTATTTCTGTATCTCTCTCTCAAATAAATAAAAATAAAATAAAACTAATTGCTCTGCATGATGCTGAAAATTATTTTAGCATCTATTCAGCTTTTATATAACTTTGTATAAAATACACATATTGGTAATAGGAAGGTCAAAGGTTATAATTACATGATCTTTTCATTTCTTTGTACTCCCCAGTTTTCCGTTTAAAGGCTATTCATGAAATGAGACCAGCTCACAAGCCTAGACATAACTCCATAGTCTCCAGTTCTTAAACAGTGGGTTGTGTGAGGGTTGGAAAAATTTAGTTTTTGAATTCACAATGACCAAAACTTCACTGAAAATCAAGTGTGTTTGTGTCAGTGCTCACCCATCCTATATCACACAACATCAGTGTGGCCTTGGTCCTGAATGTATAATGTGCCCGCCCTAAGCATTGTGTATGCCCACATGCCATGCTGTGCCAAAGGATGCCCAAAACACCTCTGCTCAAATTCTATACTGTTATATGAATGCAATGCCCTTGCTGTGTATACAAAGTTTCCTCTTATAAAAACAAAATGGTTTAACTACCAAAAATTTGGAACTAGCACAGGATTTTCAATAATTCCTAAAATATACTTTTGCCATTTTTGTACTGCACATTTTTGTGAAATGGCATTCTCAGAACTGATTATAAAATTAAAATATTGGACTGGAGACATTGCTTAGTGGTTAAGGTGCTTGCCTGCAAAACCAAAGGACCCAGGTTTGATTCCCAGGACCCACATAAGGCAGATGCACAAGGACACACATGTGTCCAGAGTTCCTTTGCAGAGGCTGAAGGCCCTGGCCTGCCCATTCTCTTTCTATCTGCTGCTTTCTCTCCCCTGCCCCTCTGTCCAAGAAATAATATAAGTGAAAATATTTTCTTTGAAAAATGTTGCAGGTGCTCTGTGTTCTATAGTATCAAAAATTAAGTTGATTTAATTCTTTATGTTAGAATACATAAAAATTTCCATCTCATTTGTATGAAAATTTGCTTTCATCTTTTATAAGTGGCAAAATTATATGTTTAACAAAGAATTATTTTAAAATAAATTTCATTATGATTATCAGTAATCTTTAAATTTGTATTCCTATTTTACATGTTACTATACTAAGAGTCACACAAACAAACAAACAAACAAACAAACAAACAAAAAATCCTTCTAGACATACAGGGGTCACAAGTGAAAGAAGTTAAAGAGGCCCTGTCCCAAGCACATCATCCCTGAGCATGCTCCATAAGCATGAGAAAGAAGCTAGGTTCTTGTGCCCCTCAGTGACTCACTGTTGGTGCAAAGTTTTTAGCCTCTTTATTTCTGTCAGGGTGGGATGCTGGGTTGAGTGAAGGCATGAGTGAAGTCCAGGGGGACGAGAGGATGGGGAACTGTACCATTCCCTTTATTCCATGCTGGACTCTACAAAGAGTATCAGAAGGGTAGGATGTGCTTGGTCCTTGAGGGGCTCCTTCAATGTAAATCCCAGGTCTGGGGTCTTCAAGCACACAGATTCCTGTTTGGGTCTCAAACACTAAATAAGATTTAGATAAGAAAAACAGGAAGGAAACCCCACCTGGAGGGATGGGGAAGAAGCCAAGAGACCTGACATAGGGCAGCCTGAAGGGAGCTGGAAAGTCTTAAGAAATTTAATTGATGGTAGTAGCTTTAAAATTCTTCATTTTCAGATTAATTGTGCATGAACTGTTGGAGCTCATGAGATATTTGATGGGCTTAATTAAATTTTGTCTCTTGATGAAAGAATAAAGACAGAGAAATTAAGCACCTGGCATGATGTAATGCAGCTCATTTGTGGAAGATATACTCAAGACAGGAAGCCAGATCTGACATCTACTTGGATAGTGCTCCTAAAAGCATCTTTTCTGGGCTGGAGAGATGGCTTAGCGGTTAAGGCGCCTGCCTCCTAAGCCTAAGAATGCTGGTTCCAATCTCCAGCAGCTCCAATCTCCAGGTTCCACGTTTAGCCAGATGCAAAGTGATGCAAGGGCGTAATGCCGCACTTGACCACAAGAGGGCACATGCATCTGGATTTCGTTAGCAGCAGTTGAGAGGCTGCTGGCGCACCCATCTCTGTCTTCCTCTCCCTCTCTCTCTGTCTCTCTCTGTGTCTTTCTCTAAAAAAATTTTTTTAAAATAAAAATAAAAATAAATAAAAGCATCTAACTTTGGTCAAAGTTTATCAAGGTAACCACATTCTATCATTCTGTGCACTTTTGGAAGTCTGGGTTAAAAATGTGGGTTACTCTGGGCTCAGCAGACATCTTGAGTTAACTGCTACTGCCATTACCATTCAAGGTCACATCATGACTTTATGTTCATTCATTTTGAAAGTATCTCTTGATCTCTGACTCTGGACTAAGTTCAGCAGTAGGGTTATGGAAAGTTGGATCAGAGCACGTTTTCTGTGCTTAAGGAGCTCAGAGTTCTATATTTAGCATATACCAAATGGAAGGTCTTTTCTGCAATAACTACATAGAAAGTTGATTTTGTAGCATTAAGTAAGGTATAAGCATGATTCGTGGTAGATTCCTCACCCCCCCCCCCAGCAGTAACTCATAGCACATAGCTTCTTTTAAAAGCTAAGGTATCAACCAAGGAGACGTATTTGGGGCACACATACAGATGTGAAATGCAGAATGTCTCTTTCTTCTCATCTCTCTTTGAGTGCATGCATATTATGAATTTTATTTTCTAAATATAGTATTCATAGGTTTTATGTAGCTAAGTGACTGGGATATTACCTGTGATCCTTTCCATTTATTAGTGGAAGTAGAATGAACACTATTTTTTCTACTTAAAAATGAGAGGCTTTAAGAATTATCTCTTATGATGACATCAAAATAAAGGAGAGACTAATGGAGAGAGGGAGGGGATATGATGGAGAGAGGATTTGTGAAGGGGAAGTTGGGGGAGGAGAGGGAATTATTGTGGTTTATTGTCTGTAAGTATAGAAGTTGTCAATAAAAGAATGCCAAAATATCAATGATAGGCTAAAAAAAAGAATTATCTTTTAATATTTGTATCAGAGGTGGTAAGTACATGGGTTCATGTTGCATTCTTAGCTTTCTCATCTCTGTTTGAAAAGTAGTTGTAAGGAGTTGAGGCAGATGAAACTTCTAAAATTGTTCTAAGAGTACTGAGGTAGTCATGGCTTTCAAAGGCCCCCTTCTTTTGTGCAAAATAATTGATGTCTAAGTGAACTGGTCTTCATTAAAATGTTAACTACAAAACCTGTATTTGTTTATATTTCTTCTCAGTTTATAATGAAAGAAGCACTTTGATATTTTGAACAATAATTGCTATGATATTTTACTATACTTTAAAAAAAAAATCTAAGCTGCTTTTTTTTTTTTCTGAATTTTCAGTGTAGGAAGCACTTGCCACACTACTGTGGATCTTCTCTTAAGTTGAAGGCAATTTATTAAAAAATGTTTAAAGTTCATAGTAAAGGGTAACCACATTTCCTTTTGTAGCCATTACCCAGGGTATCAATTGCATTGTGTTATAATAACTGGTTTGATTTTAATATATAAAAGGGAACTTCATCATGAAATATGGTATAAGGATCCCAGTTTTTAAATATCATTTATTTATTTATTTGACAGAGAAAGAGGGAGAGAGAGAGAGAGTGGTCCGGGCCTCCAGCCACTGTAAACGAACTCCAGACGTGTACATACCCTTGTGCATCTGGCTAACGTGGGTCCTGGGGAATCGAACTTGGGTCCTTTGGCTTTGCAGGGAAACACCTTAACTGCTAAGCCATCCCTCCAGTATGGATCCCATTTTTTCAAAAGAAAATCATGGGTTGTTGGGGATGAAGGATTCAGCAAGAAGAACTTGATGAGAGTTTACTCCAAATATAAATCTTTTGTTTTTATTTATTTGAGAGAGAGATAATGGGCCTCCAGCCATTGCAAACAAACTCCAAACACGTGCGTCCCCTTGTTTGTATGTGTGACATTGCATGCTTGTGAACAGTCACCTCTAATTCATGCAAAAGGAAGTGCTTGGCATTGTCATGCTGTAGATGGAGAAGCAGAGGTGCTGAGTCCGTTGCACACAGTTACTCCAGCTGCTTCTACATGCATGCATTTCTGGTGAGGTGGTGTATGCTTCTCCCCTTAGCCAAAGTTCCAAATCTCACTCTCAACTATCTAGGACACATGAGAATTAACCTACTCATGTAGATTATAGGGCCCCAGCCCTCATTAACCTTAATATTGAAAGAAATTCAGCTTTTGCAGTGGGAGAAGTAGAAATGCCCTTATACTCAGCAAAAATAGTAAGATTTTATGTGCAGAGGAAATGGGCTGTTCACGAAGCAGTCCATTCAAGGTCCATATGTATAAAATGTCCCTGTATTTGTGGGCCTCTTTATAAAGTATTTAAAAAATATATCCCTAAGATTATTTTCTAGTAACCAGGGTGCTTTTCTATCTTTCCTTAATGGCCATTAAGTTAATGATTTGGTAATGAAGGTCTCACCTTCTTCCTAATTCAGTTATCAGTAAATTTTGTTGAAGGACTAAACAACTGACAGTTCATTTTTAAACACACCAAATCCATATTTTCCTAGAGTTCTTTTCCAGACGCCAGATTATGTATGTACTCTGTTTACCTCATTAGACTTTTGTTGTAATGGGATTGAAGTATAGAGCAAATCTCAGAATGTGCTTGTCCCTCCTCTTTGGTAGATGAATCTTTTGTTTATGACACTGGACTTGGGGGCAATGTCACCATAAGGGAAAGAGATGAAAATAAAGAGCAAGAGAGAAAAGTATATAAATTCACAACCTGGATAAGTTTCCCAAAGAAAGACTTCTGTAATAACTCCCACATATTGTCTGAATGAATGTTCAGACATCTCTTCAGATCTAGTTCCATGAGGACTTGTCCCTGAAGCCCCTCCAATCCTCTTACACTGTGTCAGAAGTAATCTAAAATTGCACGTCTGCCCCTTGCAAGGCTTTCTGCTACTTGAGACTTTCCTGTGGTCCATAGGACCTCAATGATCTTCCGCTTAAGTCCCATCTCTCATCTTCTCCAGCACACTGCCTTCTTATATAAACCACTCACCTCACCAGAATTGTTTATGCTGATCTCTGCATCTCCTCTCTTTCCATACTCTTGTACTCTTCATATCACACAGTATTAATTTACGTTTTTGAATGATTATTAACATCAGACTTTCAGACTTTCCTTCAGACTGAGTTCCATGAGGACAGTAACTTGGTCTGTTTTCTCTACATTGTATTATCTATAGCATATAACACAGAACTTAACTTTAACAGTACATGTTAATTAAAAAAAAAAACCAACTACAATGGCTGTTTTTCTGCACTCCTCCTTTCCTTCACTGTTGTAAAATTGACAACTGTTCTTCAAATCTGTGGTTTTGTAGTTTTCACTCAGTCTATTGAGTGTCCATATGTCTTTTATTAAGTACCCATGTATAAAACACAGCACTCTGTTCTTGCATTGAACATTTATACAGAGTCATATTCTACTTATCATCTGGGTTTTGCTGTTTTGTTGTATAGTTTTAGAGATTATTCTCATTGATTCATGTATATTGATTTAATTTATATTGCTTACTAAGTTATATGTCATCATTGATAAATCATAATACCCTGATACTTTCATCATAATATTTTGCATCTTTTATGTAGTATGATTTTTATGATGGGCGAGATCAAACCCAGGCCTTGTGTATGAACTCTACAGGCACAGCCCATTCTTTGTGTATGTGTGATTTTGACATAGGCTCTCACTAAAAAGGCAAGGATGGCCTTAAACTCTAGATCCTGTCTTAGTCTCCAGAGTTCTGGGATTACAGATATGTTTTACAACACCCAGATGTAGTATACTTTTTGGCATTTTTTGTTCTTTTTTTACTTTTAAGGACATAATATTTTTGTCATCTTCTGCTCCCTCCAAAGTCATATTCCGTTATGAATGCTATGAAAACTTGGTCCTCAATGCAATGTTCTGAGGTGAGGATTTGTGGGAGAGACTGAATTATGAGGATTCTAACCTAATCAATAGATTGATCTGTTGATTGGTTCATAATTTGATAATATTAATAGAAGTTCGTGAAAATTAGGAGGTGGGACATAGTTGGAGGATAACTGTGGGTATGGTCTGGAAGAGTGTGCCTTAGTCCTGGTTCCCTCCTTGTCTCTGTTTTCCTGGCTGTCATGGCATGAGCAGCTATGTCCTCCCATGAAGACTCTGTCTTGACACAAGCCCAAAACTAATAGATCCAGCTGGCCATGGACTGAAGCCCTTGAAACTGAGCCGAAATAAAATCACTTCTAAACCATTCTTTCAGCAAGGTGCCACCTTATAAAGAATGCACAACATTCCCACACAGTGCCACCATCTGGAAAACAAATGTTTAAGCACATGAGCATGTGGAGGACATTTCACATTCAAACCACAATATTCTGCCTCTGGCCCCATGTGGTCATGGGATCTCATGATGGAAAATGTATCCATTCCATCCTCAAACACTTTTCAAAAGTTCCCGCAAGCCAGATATAGTGGCACAGCCTTTAATCCCAGTACTCAGGAGGAAGTAATAGGAAGATCACTGTGAGTTCAAGACCAGCCTTAGTAGAGACTGAGTTCCAACCTGGGCTAGAGTGAGAACCTATCTCAAAAAACCAAACCAGCCAGGCATGGTGGCACATGCCTTTAATGCCAAAATGAACTCTGCCTTCTATGAAGTGCTTTTTTCAAGTATTTTGTCACAGCAATGAAGAAGTAACTAGTACAGGAATTTGATACTTAAGAAGTGGGACCAAGCCAGGCATTATGGCCCACACCTTTGATCTCGGTACTTGGGAGGCAGAGGTAGGAGGATTGCCGTGAGTTCAAGGCCACCCTGAGACTACAGAGAGTAAATTCCAGGTCAGCCTGAGCTAGAATGAGAGCCTACCTCGAAAAACTAAAGAAAAAAAAAAAGTTTCATCAATGTTCAACAGTTTAAAGTCTCTTCTAAGACTCAAAGCAATTGGTTAACTGAGAACCAGTATAAAATTAATAACCAAGGTACATACAATATGCACAGAGTAAACACTACTATTCTAAAAGGGAGGGTTTGGCACACAGCAAGGAAATATTAAACCAAAGAAAGATGATGCCCATCAACTTGGACTTGTAGTGGAATCCTCTGGGCTTCAAAAGGCTTATACGTAGCCCTGCGCCTCCAGTACTGCTGCCTGCAGCACACATAGCCTCTTCCTAGCTCTGGCTCTGAGTCTGCAGCCGTCCTCAGCCAAATGCCCCAGAAGTCTGGCATCTCTAATGTCCTGAGGTCTCCATTACAATTTGGGCTTCACCTTCCCAGCTTCACACAGTGGCTCCTTAGGGCCTCCTCGCAAAGACTGTGACCCTGCCACACACTGCCTGGCTCAGTAGCTCGTGGAGAAAAAAACTCTGTGACCCTTCCACCTTACGTGTTTCAAGCCTGAGGAAACAGTACCACGTGGACAATGTTGTCAAGTTCTCCTGCCAGCCAAGGATGGTGTCTGGCCCTCTTGAACTACAGTTCCATGGGTCTGTTGACCTCTGTGTGCCCTTCAGGCTGACCTTAGGGAAACGGATCCATAGCTGGCTGTTTTAGAGCAGGGACTTTCTAGCTCATAGTTATAAACTCATCCACATTATTCCCACAAACCACTTCCAAAGGCCTAAGGATCATTTGATCAGGTAGGTTTATCATAGCAATGGTCCCACTTCTTTTTTTTTTTTTTTTTTTTTTTTCAAGGTAGGATCTCACTCTAGCTCAGGCTGACCTGTAATTCACTCTCTGTAGTCTCAGGGTGGCCTTGAACTCACGGCGATCCTCCTACCTCTGCCTCCCGAGTGCTGGGATTAAAGGCGTGCGCCACCATGCCCTGCTTGGTCCCACTTCTTAAGTATCAAATTCCTGTACTAGTTACTTCTTCATTGCTGTGACAAAATACTTGAAAACAGCACTTCATAGAAGGCAGAGTTCATTTTGGCAGTTTGATGGTATGCAGTCTATCATAGTGGAGAGAGCAAAGCTTCAGGGCCAGCTGGTTACATTTTATCCACAGCTTAGGAGTGAACAAGAATTCAGGGGGCTGTAAAGATGGCTTAATGGTTGAGGCACTTGCCTGCAAAGCAAAGGACCCACATAAGCCAGATGCATAGGGTGGTGCATGCATCTGGAGTTTGTTTACAGTGGCTGGAGGCCCTGGCATGCCAATTCTTTCTCTCTCTCTAAAATGAATAAATAAAAACTTAAAAAAAAATTAGAGCCTGCCCACACCACCTGCCCATGGAGCATTTCTTCCAGCAAGGATCCACTTCCTAAGGGCTCTACAACTTTCACAATAGTGCCAGTGGCTAGGACTGAAAGTTTGAACAAATGAGCATTAGGAGGATACTTCACATTCAAACCCCCATTTTCAAAAAGTTGTTCATCTCGGGTATTTTGTTATAGCAACAAAAAGATGACTAACATATGTACTAAGTCCTAATGCCGTATGTCATAATGGTTGGGCATGTGTTCTTTGCAATGCATTTGTAATCAGATGAAGGTTGTCCATTCTTATGAAATTAGTGTTCTTATAAGAGGAGGCAGGATCTCTCTCTTTCCTTTCCTCTTCACCACTGGAGAACATAGCTATGAGAATGTATCTGACTTTAACCTAGGAAAAGAGAAAGGAAGTGATTCTTTACTAGAAACTGGTCTTATAGGCAACTTGGTCTTTAACTTTCCAGCCTCTGTGACTGTGAGAAATAAATACCTGCTGATTAAGCCATCCAGACTCCCTGCCTGCTAAGGGAGCAAAAGTCCTGAGTTCAGTCAAATTCATGTTTTGTGTATTGTCCTTCCTTTGCTTTCTTCTCTACTAGCCTAAAAGTTGATTCCATTCTTTTATTGCCTGTCCTTAATCACCTAATACATTGTTTACTGACACAATCTAAAGTTAACTGCTATGTCTGTCTGTGGTTTTATTCTACTCTACTCACATTGTATATGGACGGTAGATACTTTGTAAAATCAAGAAAGCTTTCTTCCAGGATTCCCACTCACATCCCACTCAGGATTTAATTGCTTGCTTTCTTTCTTTGTACCTTTCTTGGTAATATTTTCAGCTAAGATCTTTGAGAAGGGAATCCTTTCATTCTTTGGAATAGCAGCAGCAACAACAAAGTAAAATCCACCCCATATTTTGCCTGCCTTCTTGAATATGGGCAGGTCTATAAAGTCATTGAGGTGTACAAGACAGTACTTATATCTGTATGATGATACCACCAGTTTTGTTTATTTACATGCATCTTCCCATTTATATGCTGAATATTAATTGTGTATACTTATAAAGTTAAATAATAAAACATGATAGGAAATGAAATACTTTGATCACTGGCCTACCACTGTAGTATCAAATATTCTTGTATTCTGATCATGTTGCTGTGAGGTTTTCTCCAAGAGAACCATTGAAGATGATGCTGTTGCCATGGCACCACACAAGTAGTGGATTTAGTTCAAATGGAAGAGTCACACCAGTATGGTGTGCTCTGAGATGCATTAACTTGCACAACTTCAATGCAAATTTGCTTTTAATCTTGTTCCCTCCATGCCAGGGGTGGGAAGTATTGTCTGCCTATGTGTAAGGCATAGAGCAGGAGTGTGAGGGAACCATAGCCAGCACCCACCGTATCTGGGAAGAACAACTGTGTACTCTCTGCATACCATGTAGGTTTTTCAAAATGTGAGTGTGACTGTAGTGGCCTTGTGAGCAGCACTTGCAGATGGACGGAAATCCAGAGTGAGGCCAATGTCTCCTCCAGAATCACCAGCTTTCAAAGGGCCATGATGAAAAGCAGACATGTAAGGAGACCTCAACAGCCAGTGACATGGAGCTGATGTCACTGTTCCAGAGCTCACAACCAGTGACATGGAGCTGATGTCACTGTTCCAGAGCTCACAGCCAGTGACATGGAGCTGGTGTCATTGTTCCAGAGCTCACAGCCACGGACATGGAGCGGGTGTCACTGTTCCAGAGCTCACAGCCAGTGACGTGGAGCTGGTGTCACTGTTCCAGAGCTCACAGCCAGTGACGTGGAGCTGGTGTCACTGTTCCAGAGCTCACAGCCACTGACATGGAGCTGGTATCTCTATTCCAGAGCTCACAGCCAGTGACATGGAGCTGGTGTCATTGTTCCAGAGCTCACAGCCACTGACATGGAGCTGTTGTCACTGTTCCAGAGCTCACAGCCAGTGATGTGGAGCTGGTGTCACTGTTCCAGAGCTCACAGCCACTGACATGGAGCTGTTGTCACTGTTCCAGAGCTCACAGCCAGTGACATGGAGCTGGTGTCACTGTTCCAGAGCTCACAGCCAGTGACGTGGAGCTGGTGTCACTGTTCCAGAACTCACAGCCAGTGACATGGAGCTGGTGTCACTGTTCCAGAGCTCACAGCCACTGACATGGAGCTGTTGTCACTGTTCCAGAGCTCACAGCCAGTGACATGGAGCTGGTGTCATTGTTCCAGAGCTCACAGCCACGGACATGGAGCGGGTGTCACTGTTCCAGAGCTCACAGCCACTGACATGGAGCTGGTGTCACTGTTCCAGAGCTCACAGCCAGTGACATGGAGCTGGTATCTCTATTCCAGAGCTCACAGCCAGTGACATGGAGCTGGTGTCATTGTTCCAGAGCTCACAGCCACTGACATGGAGCTGTTGTCACTGTTCCAGAGCTCACAGCCAGTGACGTGGAGCTGGTGTCACTGTTCCAGAGCTCACAGCCACGGACATGGAGCGGGTGTCACTGTTCCAGAGCTCACAGCCAGTGACGTGGAGCTGGTGTCACTGTTCCAGAGCTCACAGCCACGGACATGGAGCTGTTGTCACTGTTCCAGAGCTCACAGCCAGTGACATGGAGCTGGTGTCATTGTTCCAGAGCTCACAGCCACGGACATGGAGCGGGTGTCACTGTTCCAGAGCTCACAGCCAGTGACGTGGAGCTGGTGTCACTGTTCCAGAGCTCACAGCCAGTGACATGGAGCTGTTGTCACTGTTCCAGAGCTCACAGCCACTGACGTGGAGCTGTTGTCACTGTTCCAGAGCTCACAGCCAGTGACGTGGAGCTGGTGTCACTGTTCCAGAACTCACAGCCAGTGACATGGAGCTGGTGTCACTGTTCCAGAGCTCACAGCCAGTGACATGGAGCTGTTGTCACTGTTCCAGAGCTCACAGCCAGTGACGTGGAGCTGGTGTCACTGTTCCAGAACTCACAGCCAGTGACATGGAGCTGGTGTCACTGTTCCAGAGCTCACAGCCAGTGACATGGAGCTGGTGTCACTGTTCCAGAGCTCACAGCCAGTGACGTGGAGCTGGTGTCACTATTCCAGAGCTCACAGCCAGTGACATGGAGCTGGTATCTCTGTTCCAGAGCTCACAGCCAGTGACGTGGAGCTGGTGTCACTGTTCTAGAGCTCACAGCCAGTGACGTGGAGCTGGTGTCACTGTTCCAGAGCTCACAGCCACTGACATGGAGCTGTTGTCACTGTTCCAGAACTCACAGCCAGTGACATGGAGCTGGTGTCACTGTTCCAGAGCTCACAGCCAGTGACATGGAGCTGGTGTCACTGTTCCAGAGCTCACAGCCAGTGACGTGGAGCTGACATCACAGTTCCAGAGCTCACAGCCAGTGACATGGAATTATGTCATTGTTACAGCTGTTGACAACTGGTCAGCAGGAGAAATCTGGCTCTGTTCACACAGAACATCTTTGAGCCTGCTAGTCCACAATGCTATTTTATTTTTAGCACATTTTGTTTGGATTCTTGTTTCCTTTGAAATTTAGCTTTAAATTTCTTGTGCTTCTATTCTACCAAATCCTACAGATAGCATGCAGTCCAGATTAGTTTTTGCTTGTGTTTGTAGTCTGTATATTTTTCTTTCTTTTTTTTCTTTCTTTTTTCTTTCCTAGTCAAGTACATGTCTTTAAGAGAAAAAAATCCAAATAATCAAATTGCTCAATATCAGACCCACCTAATAACACATGAATATGGGCAGGAGAGATACAGCAGCATGTAGACATTTTATTGCCCTTGTGGCAAATATTCCATATAGACGCATTGTTTTCCTTTGATAATGGATTCATCGAATTCATGATTCCTTACTGGAGAATACCAGCAAGGAAGAATAAAATTTTAGGACCTCCATATAACATAGGAGAGAACCCATGTATTAGAAACCTTATCATTGCAATAGCAAAACAATTTTCCCACCACTCCCACAAAGCTTTTTTTTTTTTATTTTACAGAGACACACACACACACACACACACACACAGAGAGAGAGAGAGAGAGAGAGAGAGACAGAGAGAGAGAGAGAGAGAATTGGAGTGCCATGGCCTCAGCCACTGAAATAGAACTCCAGATGCTTTTGCCACCTATTGGGCATGTGCAACCTTATACTTGCCTCACCTTTGTGCATCTGGCTTAAGTGGAATCTAGAGAGTCGAACATGGGTCCTTAGGCTTTGAAGGCAAGTGCCTTAACTGCTAAGCAATCTCTCCAGCCCAGCAACTTTTTAAAATTTAAGCAAGAGAGCAAGACTGAGAGAGAGAGAGAGAGAGAGAGAGAGAGAGAGAGAGAGAGAGAGAAAGAGATTGAATAAGCACACCAGGGCATCCAGCCACTTCAGTTGAACTCCAGATGCAGGTGCCCCCTTGTGCACATGTGCAACATTGTGTACTTGCCTCTAGCATACATAGGACATGGAGAGTAGAACATGAGTTCTTAGGCTTCACAAGGAAGTGCCTTAATCACTAAGCCATCTCTACAGCCCTTTCTTTAAAATTTAAGTGAGAGAGCAAGAGAGAGAGAGAGAGAGAGAGAGAGAGAGAGAGAGAGAGAGAAACAGCATATTTTATTATTAAGTAGAAACTTTGTATGAACTTATCATGTGTAGGTACCATCATTTCCTTCTTCTCTGCCCCCACTCCACTGAGTGACCTCCTCAATGGGTTTGCTGATATTCTCCATGGGATTGTGGGTTCTGAGTTGTGAGAGCAGCAGTCAGTTACTGGGGATGGGAGACAATGTCTCTGCACAAAGCAATTTTTGTTTTATTTTGTTTTGTTTTTCAAGGTAGGGTCTCAGTCTAGACCAGGCTGACTTGGAATTCACTCTGTATTCTCAGGGTGGCCTTGAACTCACAGCGATCCCCTACCTCTGCCTCCTGAGTGCTGGGATTAAAGGCGTGCACCACCACTCTTGGCTCACAAAGCAATTTTTAAGAAGACATAAGTCAGTGGGGGGAGGGAGGGAAATAACATGGGATATTGTCTACAATTAAAGAAGTTGTCAATAAAAAATGCAAAAAATAAAAATAAATAAAAAAGAAGACATAAATCTATGAGACCCGAGAGAATAGAAAGCTGAAAAGCAAAGGATAAGTGATTATGACTGAGAAGTCAGCTGCAGAGATTTCTGAACAGCAAAGTTTTATAGAGAGAAACTCACCATTGCTAACAGTTCAGGACTGAGGATTAATAGGAGGAAAAAAGTACTGAAGGATGACTGGCTGAAAGTTGATTGGTTAAGAAAATATTAAAGAGTTCAAGACCACCCTGAGACTACATAGTTAATTCCAGGTCAGCCTGGACTAGAGTGAAACCCTACCTCGAAAAAACCATAAAAAAAAAAAAAAAAAAAAAAAAAAGAAAATATTAAAGATCCATATCCACTTTCCCACTCCAAACAGCAAAGCAACTGTCTTTGCCCTACTTCCTCACATGCATGTAGAAAACATGACCTTGACTCTACAGAAGGTCTGACTGGGAGGACCGCAGTCATAGTCAAGAGAGGCTGCTTATATTATCACGAGGGTGATTACAAATCCTTTCCAGCCAGGCTTGGCAGAACATGGTTTTCATGCCTTTAATCTTAGCACTTGCAAGGCAGAGGTAGGAGGATTACTGTGAGTTTGAGGCCAGCCTGAGACTATATAGTGAATTCCAGGTCAGCCTGGGCTAGAGCAAGACCCTACCTCAAAAAAAAAAAAAAAAAAACCTAGTAGAGAGACAGAAAAGAAATAGATAAGCAAACACAAAATTTAAAGCATGTTTCACACGAAGTTCCAGAATAGACAGAACTAATATGCAGTATGAATTTCAAGTCAGCCTGGACTAAGGAGAAACCCTACCTCAAAATAACAAAAATAAGACACAACAAAACAGACCTTCCATACTTTTGAGATCACTAGTTGTAACCTCTACCCTCAGCTCCTAGAATGTTAGAAGTACAATTGCAGAAGACGCCCACCATCAACCTCTGGGCTTCAGACACAAGTGCACACACATCTGCACACATGTGTACCCACACACATGTGAACACAGACACATATGCATGTATAAAGGCATTGCCTTAGCCTCATGCACATAGTTAATTCTTTCCAAAATTAGTGTTCACTTATATCCCTGAGTCCTGAGGTTAGCAGTCCCCAATCTTTGTGTTACTCTAATTTCATCATTTATATTTTAGAAGTTTGAAGTTTTATAATCTGATCTTATTATTTCTGATCACCTAAACAATTTCAAACTTGTGGTACAGTGCTTGATAACACTATTTAGTTCTCCTGAGAGAGGGAAAATGCAGTGCAAACAATTCTTAGAAACTAAACATGTGCCCATAGAAAGTTGAAAAATGCAACAGAAGGAATAAAAAAAAAAAATTGAAGAAAGCTCCCAGAAAGTAAGCAAAGAGATAGAGAACTAAAAAGGAAATGCAAAAATTAGAGTGTTAGATCAGGAAAGCCAAAATCTAAAGTGACAAATTCTATGGGGAAGTGACAGAAAAATGGAAGCGATAGTAGAAAAAAAAGCATTGAAATAATTTCCAGAACCTTTCCCAGAATGGAGATGTATGTATGAGTAGTTTTTTTTAAGTGAACGAGCCATTTGAGTATGTAGCTTAGTAGACAAAGCAAAGATCCATGCCAAGGCAAATTACTGTGAATGTTTTAGCATAGAAGGGTCAAAGAGAAGATGATCAGGAAAGCTTTTGAGAAAAAATTTGTAGCTAAGCCTGGTAGCACAGACCTGTAATCCCAGTTCTGAGGGGGATCAGGCAAGAGGGTAGAAATCTTAAGCTCTCTGTACTACAAAGTGCATTCATTCCCAACCTAAGCAACTCTGAGTCCCTGTCTCCAAGAAGCAAAAGGTTGAGTAATGAAAGAGAAGTCATACTGCATTTGCCTAGCATGGATAAGGATCTTGGTTCAATCTCTGATACTACAAAAGGAAAAATTGCACGTACAATTTAAAGAAGCAAGATGCCTTTAAACTTCTCAGATGGAGCACTAGAAGCTGGAAGACAATGAAGAATGCCTTAAATTTCTTTTAAAAATGACTATGTAACAGTGACTTTATAGGTGTAAGATGTCTTTAAATTTTCTTCTCATGGACTCATTGTCAGAAAGCTCTTAGAGGAAGTGTTCGCATAAACAAGAGCCAAACAACTCCACACAGGAAAGAAGGAAAGAGAATTTAGGAATTATGGTAAAATTATATCCCAACATACTTTTTGTTCACATCTCCAATCAAGCTAGATTGTGACAAGTAGTTTTGTATGAAAATGTGATCAATAGAATACAATGTATTCAAACATTTGAATATTTGAATATTTTGAGAAGTGACTAAGACTGCAGAAGAGAATTTAGAATTTACATCTTTAGAAAGTCAAGCATATAAACAAATCATCATTTTCATACTAGGGAGAATTGAACTTTAGGAAGAAATAAAAGAAATTATGCTATAGTATATGTCTAAGTTGTGAATGTGGATATATTTGCCTATATAGCCATTACAATATAAACTAAATCTGTTCAGCAAAAAGTATACTATAAATACTTTAGGAGGATGGTTGAACAAGAAGGGTGAAGCTTATAGTGGAGAAGGCTGATGGAGATGAACTCAGAACTCTCCTCCTCTTTCGGGAATTTGGATTATGGGGAGTTCTTGATAAGCAGTGGGGACATGCCATCTTGAGAGATATATGCATGTGTTCATTTTGAGGTTTCATCCAGTTGGTCCAAATAAACATTGGTTTAAACATTAGATTTGGGTTGTAGTTTTGAACTTAGCTACTTCCTGTTTACTGTGTAGTATGCCATGCAATGCTCCCGGCACCCCAGCAATACAACTGGCTTTCTAATAGTGGAGGAAATTGGTGCTCAAACCAAGACAAAAAAATCAACAATCTAACTTCAGATATAACTGTACAGAAAGATTTAGGCTCAAATCTTTCCAGAATGATATTCTAAGGCTGCTAACCTTGTGAAACCACGTGACAAATGGAATGCCTGGTCCACATCAGAGCCTTGTGAAGCTTCACTCTACGAACATTTGGGTGCCTAGTGCATGCCAGAAACCATACAGGTACTAAAGTGTAGAACAAGGGAAAAGAAAACAATTCCTACACTGGAAAAGCATAAAGTGTGTTGGTGGTAACAACTGTTATTCAGCATGGAAAGTCATATGCTAGGAGCACCAAACACAACAGAACAGTGGCTGACTAAGGGAAGGGAACAGGGTAGGTGTCCCCACAGGTGTACCAGTGCTGAGTCTGAAGGAGTTGGCAGTGTGAGGAGGCAGCTGCAGGACAATTTGCAGGCACAGGGCCCCAATCCTGTGCCTGAGTAGTGAGCACCATGGTAAAACTGGGGAATTGCCACTAGTTCAGTCTAGCTGGTGCTTAGCATGTACGGAACCAGAAGAGGTAGAATGGAAGAGATAAACAAGAGGTAGCTTACTGAAGGATTCATGGTAAAGAGTTTGGATTTTAAATTTTTATATTGTTATGGAACTATAGATAGGACAGACAGGACAGGACTTGTAGGATAGGAAGTTCATTGCAGCATGAAAGATGCATTGGGAAAGAGTAAGACTAGAAACAGGGAGGTCAGGGAACTGAATTATTCAGGGTCAAATAATAAGTGGTCTGAGTAGGTAATGATAGAGATGAAGAAAGGCATATGGATTTAATGGCAATAAAGAAGGTCTTAGCCCCCAATGATGCCTTTCTGCTAAGATGTCTACCCAAATTCCCCTCACAAGGCCTGATCTGCACTTGTGAAAGGAGAGGCCTATGTGGCGCCCCTCTGTGTCTGTTGTGTGCATCTTTGATGCCATAGACTCCCTTGCAGTTATAGCAAGAGAGACACTTCAAATGTTTGGCCCTGTAGACTCAGTCATCCTCTTCTTCTTCTTCTTTTCTTCAAGGTAGGTCTTATTTTAGCCCAGGCTGACTAGAATTTACTATGTAGTCTCAGGGTGGCCTCAAACTCATAGGGATCCTCCTATCCTGGCCTTCTGAGTGCTGGGATTAAAGGTGTGAACCACCATGTCCACTAGACTCAGTAATTTTTTTATATTTTATTTTATTCTTATTTATTTATTTGAGAGAGAGACAGATATACAGAAATAGGCATGGAGACAGAGAGAGAGAGAGAGAGAGAGAGAGAGAGAGAGAATGAGTGTGCCAGGGCCTCCAGCCACTGCAAACAAACTCCAGATGCATGTGCCTCCTTATGCATCTGGCTTACGTGGGTACTAGGGAATCGAGCCTCAAACCAGGGTCCTTAAGCTTCACAGGCAAGTGCTTAACCACTAAGCCATCTCTCCAGTCCTAGACTCAGTCATTTTTAATTTAACTTCCTACTTGAGAACCTAGAGGGCAGATTCCTGCTAGAAGGGGAGTTTCACTGCAGTGGGTGGATCTGAGTGCAGCCCCCTAGAAGGTGTGTTCAGAGCAGCTTGAGCTGTGGTGGTTCGCGCTGGCTGCTTTTGGTGTCTGCTGTCTGTTTGATGGTTTCTCTCTGTGTGGATCTAGGAAGGGGAGCCAGCTTCTTCTGCCATTGATGGAACTTCCCCTGGATCTGTAAACCTGAAATAAATTCCTTCCTCCCATAAACTGTGTCTGATTGGATGTTCTTCTCAGTAACAAGGAGCTAACTGCAACAGTCAGGAGGGAGGATTGAAGACAATGAATCAGAGAGAGAAAAAAAGGCGAGTATGGGTATTCTCAGCAGATGAAAGAGCACATGTAAAACCATGGAAATATGGGCAGGAATAGTACTTTGGGGTTTCAAGCTGCACAAAGCTGTGTATGGATGGAGAGGAGGAAGTGTATGCAGTGGGACAGGTCATCAGGCTGGAAAGGCAGGCATGGGTTAGATTTTGAGGAACTCCCATATGTGCTTGGAGGGTTCAACTTACGCGTAAGATTACAAGGATGGATGAAGAACTGCAGATAGCTTGGTCAGAAAACGTTACAGAAATACCATTCTGGCCGGGCGTGGTGGCGCATGCCTTTAATCCCAGCACTCGGGAGGCAGAGGTAGGAGGATCGCCGAGAGTTCAAGGCCACCCTGAGACTACATAGTTAATTCCAGGTCAGCCTGGACCAGAGTGAGACCCTACCTCGAAAAACCAAAAAATAAAAATAAAAAAAATAAAAAAGAAATACCATTCTGTCAAGTATGAAAATGAGTTTAGAAAGTAATTAGGGAAACTTTTTTTCGAGGGTCAAATAAGGTCTGAAAGAAGGAATAAGAAAAATGGCCAGGGAGTGCTTTTAGACAAAAGTGAAAAACAAGTTGTGGTGGTTTGATTCAGGTGTCCACCATAAACTTATAAGTTCTGAATGCTAGGTTCCCAGTTGGTGGCAAGTTGGCCATTACAGCCTCCTATAGGCAGTAATTGTTGGGGGCAGGCTATGAGTGTTACAGCCAGCTTCTCCTTGCCAGTGTTAGAAACACTTTCCTGCTGCTGCTGTTGTCCACCTGAGGTTGGCCAGGAGCTGTTCATTCCATTGTTTTCCCTTGCCATCATGCAGTTTCCCCCTCATGTCTGTAAACCAAAATAAAGTCTTTCCTCCCACAAGCTGCTCTTGGTTGAGTGTCTTCTGCAAGCTCTTTGAAGCTAACTAAAACAGTTAAAACTGGTACTGAGAAGTGGGGTCATCTCTCCTACAAACCTGATAATGTGGCTTTGGTCATTTGGAACTGATTTCAGGGAGGACTGTGGAAGGATTTGAAACCTAAGAGATGCTTTGCAGTGCTCTAAGTACAGCTTGATGGACTATTCTGGTTAGAGTTGAAAGATGTGAGTGCAGTAAGAATTGTGGAATGCAAAGTTTGGTTTATAAAAGGGAGAAAGCACCTTGCTGGGACTGGACTAGAAATGGTTTGTGTGAGAGGCTTGCTGTTATGCCTGTGTCCTGAGACCTTGTGCAGGGTTGAATTGCATAGAAACAGACTGATATGAGCAGAGGGATATGTCACAGAAAAAAAAAAAATGAAATCTGTGGGCTGAAACTGCTGTCCTTTCAGCCACAATTGTTTGAGAGATTATAGCCATTGAGAATGGGCCAGCTGATCTGCATTGGAACAACAGGAAAAATGCAGACTCCTTTGAAGGGGCCTGAATGCTGAAGTAGTGTCCTGTTCTTCAAAGCCTCCTTTATTCCTCCCTGGAATAACAAATTGGTAATCCACCTGGTACTATAGGGTATAACAAATGCAGGAAAGAGAGGGTCATTGAATTTGCAACACAGTTTTGTATTTTGGAAATTACCATGGTCAACAAGCAGGCTTGTTAAATTACCTGGGTAGAGGCCTGATGGAGCCCTGAGGATGAACCGTAGATTGCAGTGGAGATGAAATGGAGATGCCAGGACTACAGGATGGCTGCCAAGGAGAGCTGCTTGCACCAGATGAAGTTTTCTGAGACTCTAAGTAGCCTAGCTGGAGGGGCAGAATTGGAACTCCAGAGATTCGTCACTGGTTAGAATTATAAGACTTTAAGACTTTTCACTGGCTACGGTTGTTGGACTTGGAGCTTCAGAGTTTGATGTTTTCCATGTTTGTGTTAAATCTTGTATTGGTATGTCCAACACTGTCTTTTGCAGTGTGAATGTTTATTCTGTGCCCTTATTATTATTATTATTATTATTATTATTATTATTATTATTTTGGTATTACAGTTCATTTAAAGGACCTTGGACTATGTAGATGTTTGAACTGGGATTATAAAAACTATAGGGGCTTTTTAAAGTTGGTCTGGATACATTGCACTTTATATCATGGATGGTTATCAGTTGATGGAAACCAGGGATGGAATGTGGTGGTTTGATTTAGGTGTTCCCCATAAACTTATGTGTTCTGAATGCTAGGTCCCCAGCTAGTGGCAATTTGGAATTTCCTAGAAGCAGTGTATTTTGGGGGGTGGGCTTATGGTTGTTATAGCCAGATTCCCCTTGCTAGTATTTGGCATACTCTCCTGTTGCTGTTGTCCACCTGAAGTTGGTGAGGAGGTGATGTCCACCCTCTGCTCATGCCATCGTTTTCCCCTGCCATCATGGAGGTTCCCCTTGAGTCTGTAAGCCAAAATAAACCCTTTCCTCTCACAAGCTGCTCTTGTTCAGGTGTCTTCTGCCCAAGTCATCATGGCTTGATGTGTGGGTGAAAAAATAGGAGTAAACTTCTGAGCTTTTTGTCTGAGGAAACAGGTTATGTATTTGTGCAATCAGGCTAACCTAAAAGTAAACTAAATAAGGACAGGAAAGATCAGTCAGGCTGTCATAGAGAACACCTTACTCATTTCTCTGGGATTTTTGAAGAACTTTTCAATGAAGGAAAGATACATGGGCAGGTTTAAAGGAAGCAACAAGGGATGCTGAGATATCCAAGGTGTAACATTGTTGGGAATATTTTCCTGCCTGCAGGTTTGAAGGGGAAAGAAAAAGAGATAGGATTACCACAATGCTGTGAGGTCTGAGCACAGAAGACACAAGTTCCAAAGGATTTCCTAAAAGTGTCACAAAGTGGAGCAGGTAAATGCCTAACCTCATGCTCCCTCCATCCTCCTGTCCTCTGTGTTTTCATACCTGAATATAATCTTGAAGGAACTCCCTATAAAGGTAAGCCTCCCTGGATGTATCACAGAGTGCAGAATGGGAAAAAAAATGGACAAGAAAATTAAAGAGAACCTGAAAATAAAGGATCTTGTTCTCCTTTTTACTTCTACATATCTATGGAGCACCCTTCCTGAGCTTGCAGAGAGTTCCCAGCTACAAACAGAACTTCAGGCATCTTTGTCAAGTTTAGTGATGGCCTGTCCTTCCTGTACAAGGTGTTTTAGGAGGATTAGATATGAGAGTGGTTCTTTAAAAGTGCTCTGGGTTCATTCCATTTTTCCTCTGAGAAGGTGCTGTAGTTGCTGTAGTTTACACATTTCACTGGGAGTCTAAGAGCTCATAGATTCCTTCAATAGGTGGTAAGGTGTGTGAAGAATATGGAAGAGGGAACAAACCATCAAACCATCAAACCATCTCTGATTTCTTTTTGTTTTGTTTTGGTTTTTAGAGGTAGGGTCTCGTTCTGGCCTAGGCTGACCTGGAATTCATTATGTAGTCTCAGGGTAGCCTCAAACTCATATCAATCCTCTGCCTTTGGAGTGGGATTAAAGGGGTATGCCAACATGCCCAGCTTGATTTTTTCTTTTTAAGGTGAGGGTTTTCTAGGCTGGTCTTGACCTTGAGATTATCCTGAGCACTGGGATTAAAGACATTAGCCCACAGGCCTGGTTCAACCCTGTCTTAGCAT
The DNA here is from genome assembly GCA_036365145.1 of Orientallactaga sibirica. NCBI lineage: Eukaryota > Metazoa > Chordata > Mammalia > Rodentia > Dipodidae > Orientallactaga > Orientallactaga sibirica. The sequence goes on along the minus strand of JAEOAD010000006.1, from coordinate 34,940,664 downwards.
ATAATAGCCCTTTACATTTCTGTCATATCAAACACACACATACACCCTTTTTGCCTTAAGTAATTTACTTTTGCTATGCACATTTTTTTTTTTTCAAGGTAGGGTCTCACTCTAGCTCAGGCTGACCTGGAATTCATTATGTAGTCTCAGGGTGGCCTCGAACTCACAGTGATCCTCCTACATCTGCCTCCCAAGTGCTGGGATTAAAGGCATGCACCACCACACCTGGCTGTTATGCACATTTAAAAAAATGTATTTCTATATTTTAAAAAATATTTTTTCCAAGCAAAGAGAGATAGAAGAGAGACAGACAGAGGAAATGGTGTAACAGGGCCTCCAGCCACTGCAAACAGACTCCAGATGCATGCACCACTTTGTGCATCTGGCTTTATTTGGGTACTAGGGAGTTGAACTGGGGTCTTTAGGCTTTGCAGGCAAGTGACTTAACTGCTAAGCCATTTCTCCAGCCCTTATTATGTACATTTAAATAACAGTTTTAAAGATTATGCTAATATGCAAATATACACTATTTAAAATAATCTTTTAAGATATACTCTCATAAAAGAAATTATTTACATGTATGAAATTGTTAATAAAAAGGAAAAGAAGGCTGAAGGGATGGCTTAGCGGTTAAGGCATTTGCCTGCAAAGCCAAAGGACCCAGGTTCAATTCCCCAGGACCAGGTTCTCTGATCTCTTTAGAAACCCTGTATTAACCAGTATGCACAGGGGGGTGCATGCATCTGGAGTTTGTTTGCAATAGTTAGAGGCCCTGGTGCACCCATTCTCTCTCTCTCTCTCTCCCTCTTTCTCTGTCAAATAAATAAATGAAAATAAAATCTTTTTTTTTTTTTTTTTTTAAAAAGACATACTCTCAGGGTTGGGAAGTAGCTCAGTGGTAGAAGACTTACCTAGATCATGATTCCAAACCAAATAATTCATGTATTTTAGACAAATGTCAGGAATGAAATAATTTTGTCCATGGTGAAAAAAGTGCTCTGAAAATGCTAATACAGTAAGATATGAAACAGATATAAAATTCTAGCTTTGTTGATACTGTTATAGCAATGGTATTGCTGAAAACAGTGTGTGGGGGGGAGGGGAGTGTATTCACACATGCATACATGCAGTGCTGGGATGGGATCAAGAACCTGTGCTTACTAGGCAGTCTATACTGAGCTATATTCCAACCCAAGAAATACACTTTGAATGAAGGGCAAATCTATCGAGAACAGCATAACATCATTTCATCAGAAAACTTGGTTGCTGAGGAGATGGTTCTGTCAGTGAAGTGCTTCTCATGCAAACATGAGGAGCTGAATTTGCGCTTTCGGCACCTACGTAAATTAAAGTGTTTGGGAGGTAGGTGGAGGCAGGGGATCTGCAGAGCAAGCTGGTTGGCCAGTTGAGTTCAAGTGAGAGACACCCATCTCAACAAATAGGTTGGAGCACCATCAAAGAAGACACTATACTAACTCGTGGCCTCCTCAGGCATGTGCACGCTACAGCCTACTGCCACTGCACAGCGTATTTCAGGAACTTGCACACTGCTTTTTGAAAATATTTATATCCTCGGTAGTGGCAAACCCACTTTTTAAAATTTTTATTTTTTATTTTTTATTTTTGGAGAGAGACACAGACAGACAGAGAGAGAGGGACAGGGAGACAGAGAGAGATGGGCATGCCAGCAGTCTCTCAGCTGCTATGAACGAAATCCAGATGTGTGTGCCCCCTTGTGGGCAAGTGCAGCATTGCACCCTTGCGTCACTTTGCATCTGGCTAAACATGGGACCTGGAGATTGGAACCGGGTTCTTAGGCTTAGCAGGCAGGCGCCTTAACCGCTAAGCCATCTCTCCAGCCCACAAACCCACTTTTTAAAGGGGAACTTGATTTTGTAGATAGCTAGAGGTCATTGGATATTAATGGACAGCATAAGGAATCAAGTCAGAGAAGCAGAGGGAAGTTGGTATCCCAGCTCACAGCTGCCAGCTACATGATGCAGGTGCAAGTCCTATTTTTCTTCTCAATTTAACCTTAGACTCAGTGAAATATGGATTTTCAGAATCTCTTAATGAAAATATATTGGGTAATCAAGCTGCTTCTACCACTTGTAATAAAAATCTGGGTGTGTAGCCGGGAGAGGTGGTATACACCTTTAATCCCAGCACTCAGGAGGCAGAGGTAGGAGGATCGCTATGAGCTCAAAGTACACTCTGAGACTACATAGTGAATTCCAGGTCAGTTTGGGCTAGAGTGAGACCCTACCTCAAAAAACCAAAAATAGGAAAAAAAAGAAAAGGAAAAAGAAAAACACCCGGGAATTCTAGGTGTGATTTTCAGGTAGTGAGGATTTTCTTACCTACTAGCTAGGGACTCTGAAGACAATCTCAAAATAAGGGTCTAAGAAATAATTTGTTACAGAACCTCATTTAGAGCAAATTTATTTATTTATTTATTTATTTATTTATTTTTCCTAGGCAGGGCCTCACTCTAGCCAAAGCTGACTTGGAACTCACTGTGTAGCCTCAGGTTGGTCTTGAACTCATGGCGATCCTCCTACCTCAGCCATCTGGGTGCTGAGATTAAAGGTCATCATGCCTGACTTTATATTTTTTTGAAGAGACAATTATCTTTTTTTGTTTGATTATTTGTTTTGTTTTTCTCAAGGTAGGGTCTCACTCTAGCCCAGACTGACGTGGAATTCACTCTGTATTCTCAGGGTGGCCCCAAACTCAGGGAGATCCTCCTACCTCTGCCTCCCAAGTGCTGGGATTAAAGGCGTGTGCCACCATGCCTGACTCAACAATTGTAATTTTTGTTTATTAATAGCACTGTTTGTCTTCTTAGTCCTATTGATAGTTGAACCCCTTAACACTATTTGCTAGTTGCACCATCTTTAAATAATGGTGTTTTTTTTTTTTTTTTTGTCATCTAGTCTGGAGATATTTCTGAATATGAATACCTCAACATTTCTTCCTGGGAAGAACTCCATGCCATACCTAGCCTTCACTCTTGAATTCACAATGATCCTCCTACCTCTGCCTCCCAAATGCTAGGATTAAAGGCATGTGCCACCACACCTGGCTGCTATGCACATTTTTAAAAATATATTTTTCTTTATTGCCAAGCAAAGAGAGATAGAAGAGAGACGGAAAGAGGGAATGGTGTAACATTGCTGAACTAGAATGGAAGAGAAGTTGGGCTTTTACTTGAGAGATGGAGGGGAAGAGAGAGAGAGAGCAAAGACAGAGGATATGACCTTCCTCTTTGGGAGGACTAATGTGATGGTTCAGCGCTGTAGTCAACTTGATCAGATTAGGAATCAAGTAAGAGACATGCCTCTTGGGTGGGTCTGTGAGGGCATTTCCAGGTAGAATTGATGGAGGGAGGTCCGTCTGGTGGAGGAATATATACAAGGAAGCTCCAGGAGAACAGAGGGCCTTTGTTTGGCTGCCCATACTACTCTCTGGTATGTGTAGCTATTTACCCAATTGATGCTATCATTTGTGGACATTGTACCTCACTTCCAATGTGAATGGAAGACCCCCAGCTCTCCAAGTACATGCCGTACCCCACCCCCAGCCCCACCATGGCCTTCAGTGCCAGATTGGGACTGCTGAAGCATACATCCTCATGGACTGAACAGATACTATGTTCTGCGACTCTCTAGCCTGCAGTCAGCTATTGTTGGACTTCCCAGCCTGCATCTTGTAAGCTAATCTAATGAATACCATTTATAACACATATTCATTCTGTCGATCTGTTCCTATAGAGAACCCCTGACAGTTATTCTTCCCATTTCTTTGAAACTGTCAATTTCAGGGGACTACCAAGCACAATTTGCTTACTGTAGCTAGAGATGACCATGTTTAAATGAGGTATAGCAATTATTAATTAACACTTAAGATTTAACTCATCACAGACTTATGCTGCTCATCATAATTGGGGCCTGTTTTGTATGGAACTAAAGACCATTACACATTTGGGATATTTCCACTTACCTGGCAGCAGATGATTGATCTAGAAGTGTTTCTTTGTTATTGACACTATTTGGAAGGAAGATAGTAAGGAACTGAGAATGTTATTTGGGTCTAACCAGTCAGGATCAGCAGCATCAGTATCATACTGACGTCCTTGACTCCATCCTTGCCAGCCCTCAATCAAATCTCACTTGGATGTAAATAGATTACCACATTGCACTTTAAAAACAAATAAAACTAATCACATCACTCCTCTCCAACATGCCTTCAAGTGCTGCTCATGACTCAAGAAAAATGCCAATGTTTTTACTCTAGAATCCCCAGCTCCACTTGAACCAATCATGCCTTGTCTAAAACCTCTCCTTGCTTTGCTAAGGTATAGAGACCACGAAGTTCCTTCAGTGTGCTGCTGTCTTGTCTACTTAGGCCACTCCTGTTCTTTCTCCAGCTAGGAATGCTCCTCTTCCACACTTTTCACTTGCTTTACACTACCTTTAAATCGCAGCTCCAGAATGTCTTTTACCTTCAGACCCTTCCCCATACAATAGGTCAGCCTCTCCCTGATCCATTGTATATCCTGAGCTACATATCTCAGAGCTCTCCCTTAAAGAGGTAGCATATATTTTAACATTTACTCTCTAATATTTAAAATTATTTGATTAATTAGTATATGTCATTCTTACCAAATTTTAAGTTCTAGGAAGTCCAGAACCATGCTGCCTTGTGTATTATTATTATATCCTCCTGATACCCAGTAGGCAATGAGTAAGTCTTCATTGAACAAATGAATGAACAAGAAGGTCATGAAGGTATTAGAGGGTTGGGAGAATGTGGTTGTAGTAATGTATAAGGACACACAATAGACATTCATGGACATCTATTGATTTTTAAAAATCCACTCTAGGAAAGCAGATGGGCAGGAAAGGATGTGCGTGGAATGAATACCATGCTATTTATCCATTCATTAATCCTTCATTTTTGTTCATTTTTTATCACAATATGAAAAAAAAACCTCCTTTCTTTTCTCTCTCCTATCCACCCCTCTTTTTTCTTTGCTTTTCTTTCCTCTTTTTCTTCTTATTTCTTGTAGAAAGAGAAATATATTGGTTGCACAAACAATAACAAAATGGCTATGGTAAATGTTTGATTAAGAAGTAAGTGTCTTGCCCTATAAGCTTCCCTATCCCACCAAGCAATGATGTAGTAATATAATCCAGGCATATGGATCTCTCATGATTAACCTGCTGTAGAAACAAAGATTAGAAAAATTAGAGGAAAGAGTAATTAGCTCAATTGTTAGGTGATCCCTATTGTATATAATTGTGATCATTAATATAAACCATGTAATGGTTAACTGACTAGCAAGTGTCTGAAATAAGAAATTCCATGCTTGGAGTCTATCCTAGGAATATAAACATGAAAATTAAAATTTTATTCTCAGCAATAACATATTTGATTTATATTCTTACCTTTATGGAAGACAATTCCACCTGTGCACAAAACAGAGTAACTTAATTACTGCCATCCTGATGGAAACAGTGATACTGAAGAAAAATTATATGGACTGTTCTTGTTTTTTGAATAAAAGATGTAATCGGATACAATCATTTCATTAATACACACATGGCCCTGTAATGGAAATATAGAGGACCAGATGGCCAGGAGTGGACTGAGATGAAATGAGATGGGTGTTTGCAGTTTAGCAACTAACTACTTAGCCGGTGTGGATTATATTAAGCACTTACAGAACCACATGAACACATTTTCAGAATGAAATTCTGGCTTTGTGTCCAGAAGCACCATTCCTATCATTAGGACAAAGCCTGCTTTACTACAGCAATACAAAGTTCTTGTTTTTCCCTAGTTAATAGTGTACATTATTGCACTAGCACTCAAATTGTACTGAAGAATTTTAAATTTATTTTAAAAAATAAAAATGCATAGGGTTTACTTCTACAAGGCTGTTTTAATTGGTGTGGGGCTATAGTTTAGGCTTTGGGAGCTTTCAAAATTCTCCAGTGATCTTAAGATGGAATAAAATTTAAGAATCATTGCATTTGTGTAATTTCTATGTTTTCATAAGTTGCACTCCCTTATAGATCAATAAAATAAGCAAGCACATTTGAGGTATCATTCAGGAAAGCTTAGAAGATCCCTTGCTCCCAAATAACAATTTACTTTTAAAGCATGGCATTTAGCAAACTGCCTCAAAATTTTAATTTCTTTGGATGAAGCCTTTGCAACTTAAATGAGGATAATTCCTTTGGGATAATACATTAAGTGGTTATCAGTTATTAACACCCTGATGTGAGCTCCTTTATCGGATTACTTTCCTTTGAGGTGATGGAATAAGGGACAGGAGTGAGTAAAACACAATGGTAAGGGTGCTCAAAGGTCAATAAGATGTGGCTTCAAGGCAAGATCTAGGTATGGGAGACTAGTCCAAGAACAGTCTATAATCAAGATGGAGAGATGAGTATATAACAAAAGATAAATTTGGTGTGAGTCCTAGAGGTCAGAGTCCACTGAGCTAGATCAAGTGGGCATGATGGAATCCATGCTATTGACAAACCATGAGTTGTGCATGTAGTGAGCAATGCACGGACAGTAGCCCTTTGCAGTCTTACCAGTTGCAGAAGCAAGAGGCTGTCTGCATGAGACTTCTGTGCTGGTGCCCAAGAGTGAGCAGAAGGCAGGCAGGTACACAAGAACTGCCCAAACACAAAAAAGCCTCTGGACTGCAACACTGGCATCTTTGAAATCTTAACAAAACCTGACAGGAAGTGAAGATGCTAAGCAGAAGGCAGAATTCGCCTGAGGTTTGAGCATCAGTTCCAGGAGCAGAGGAGCTAACCCAGTGTGAGCATAAGCTTGCCATGTGAGCATAAGACTGCTCTCAGAGTCCCAGCACCTAAGTAAAAGCTGGACAACAGTGCCACACACCTCGAATCCCAGTGCTGGGGAGGCAGAGACAGGAGAATCACTGAGACTTGTTGTCTAGCTAGACTAGCTGAATTTGTGAGTCCAGTTCTAGGTGAGAGACTGTGTCTTTAAAAAAGAATGATTGAGGAAGACTCCTAATATTGTCCTCTGGCTTCCACATGCATGCATGTATGCCTGCACACACACATATACCCACATACATTCAAATACACATGCAAACATACATGCATAACACACACACAGAAAAAAATGTTCCAGATCTTAGTGATTTTGTTATTTAAAAAAAATTGTGTGTGTGTGTGTGTGTGTACATGCACACATATGTCAGGGCCTCTTGTCACTGCAAACAAATTGGCTATACATGGGTGACTAGAGAATTGAACCCAGGCTAGCAGGCTTTGCAAGCAAGCACCATTAACTACTGTGCCACTTCCCTAGCCCCAACCCATACCGATTTTGTATTATATAATCCTGCCTATTGATATGAAGCACCAGGAAGAATTGAACTTTTTGCTCTAACTCTCAGCTGCACACTCAAATGTAAAAGAAGTACACGAAGAGCAACTGAACTATAGGCTCCCAGTTTAACAATTTGTCCAGGGCAGGTCCTGCCCACACATATTCCTCCTGTAATTTCCTCATCTCCTTTATACAGACTGGAAACACACTCAGTAGGAAGCCTAGTTATATCCTGCCTGGCTGATGCTCTGGCTGGACAGCAACAAAGAGGCGTGTGCCCAGACCCCAGCCAGGCTCTTCTGAATTCTAGTTGAATAACTTCTGAATAGCACTGACTTAAAAGAAATCTCTCCCTGCAGGTCTAATGAGCCTCCCTGGGAAGCTCCTGATGTGAATGGGAATCACGACTTGACATAAATGGGAAAGATTATGTGTCAGCAGGGCTGATTTGATTCTTAATGGAGTGTTAATTTATTTGCTGTGATTTCACACATCTGCTTTGGCCACAATGCCATATTACGTTAATCCCTAAGATATTACAGCACAAAGGTATATTCTCTATGTACAAAGTGAGTGAGGAATGGGGAATCTGTACATGTGATTTTTTTTAAAGGAATATGCAGTTTATCCAAAGGACTAAGAGGCAGAAGATAGCAGATTTGTCTATCATTTGGATACACAGTGTCTTGGGGCTAAAACACAATTTGGAATTTAGGACCATTAGATTACAGTCCTGAAGGGAACAAGCTCTGGAGAGTCCTAGATCATAAGCCATCCACCATTTTTAGGACTATTTATGATTGGCAGGTTGTACAACTGTATTTCCTTTTGAAATATTATTCTATAAAGTTTGTCTAAAATGCAAAAACAAGCACTTCCCTAAACATTTGAACTGAGACTTAAACATTGGGAATGAGAAACAAGGAGGAGGTGATTTCCTTTCCAATTTAGGTTTTTTTAAGTCTCAGAAGACAGGTTGAGTTTGTCCCTTCAGGAGACAGTTTGATGGTTTTGATAGGAAACAGCTGAGATAGGCCACTGGGGGAGATAAAGCCCAGCTAATGCTAGCTATTTGTGAATGAAATGTGGAAGACTTTAACACAGAGACCAATCCCAAAGAGAATAGAATCTCTTTCCTTCCACACATACCCCAGGAGATGGAAGATTCCAATATCCCTAGGCTGAGATCAGCTTTCCAAGGCTGTCTCCCTGCTGCTGCAGCCTGAGCTTTGATGCTCTGTAGCATTCCCCATGTTCGTTCATTTGGCAGATGTTGGGAGGGAGATGAGGGAGAGAAGAATGAAACAGAGGGCAGTAAACAATGCTGCAAGGCTTTCTACTGAGGAGACCTGGCTGCCTCAGCGTGTAGAGAATTTCTCACAGCCAGAGGAGACCCTATCTCCTCTCTGGCTTAAATGTAGCATATCGTCATAGGGGAGAACTGAGATCACCTTCACTTAGGGAACAGGATGTTCTCTCAGGTCAAGAGAACTAGGTGGTCAGAGTAGCTCTGTTATTCCATCAGCAAATGCCTGATTTCCACAATGCTGAAGATGCGATGGAAAGCATCGTGAGGTGAGCACGGCATCTCTTCCCTCAAGAATTTATGGGCAGAGCCAATAAATTGGAGGTCTTTCTTACAACATACCTAATGTTTCTAGGCAGTTTCACTTACCAAGTATTTGAAGTTGCAATGTTAAAAGGTTCACCTTGGCATCTATGGTTAAGAAAAGAATGAAGTTTTAAGCACACATAGAGATAAGAACAAGCCAGACACACCTACACAGTAAAAGAAATCATTGTTAGTAATATATGCTTAAATTGGAGTATTCAAACTGTCAGGAGGATCAGAAGTCCAAGGTCATCCTCCTTTATATAATGAGTTCCAGACTAGCCCAGGATACATGACTTTGCAGTTTTCCCTGCTTGGTTAATGGAAGTTGTTATTTGTTAAGACATGGATCTGCAAAGCTTTAATCAAAGAATTGTTTCCTTTTGATGCCTGCAGGTCCCTATATCCCCAGGATCCAAAACACTTCAACTCTCTTTTCTTTCCTCAAATGTCACATTCTTCATCATTTTAAACTACCCAAGTCTTCTTCTCAAGGACTCTTAATATCATGTCCTTTGCTTTTTGTACACCAAAGACACTGGGAAAAACCCTCCGAGGTAGGAACTATGTCCTCTGCTCTCCAAGAACTTATGGTCCAGTAAAATCGAGGTCAGGTAGAGTGACCATCATTCTTACAACAAATACCAAGCTCCCATTAAGTTTTACTTACCAAGCCATCTCAACCCTGGGCTTGGTTTAATATCTATGAAGAAATGAGATGGGAATTCTGGATTTCTAGGAAATGCTATCAGAGCAAAAGACAAGAAGTTGTTAATAACTCAGAAATTACTTCACTTCCAAAGATTTTCATCTGGCACATTTGACATGGGGACTGTTTAATTTTTACTAAACACACACAGATGGCCTAATGTACACTAAAGTTAATTCTATGAGTTTTATTGTTTTTAATCTGAAAGGATTGCTTTCATTTGTGAAATGAACTTTAAATAAGAGCTAATGGAAAGAACTTGCCAATTGACTTAAGTGGGCATCTGCAATCAGAGGGGAATTGAAACAGTCAGAATCTAATAAGATGAAATAATGCCACAAGGAAACTCAGAGATGCCCAGCCATACACAGAACATCTCATATTTAATGCTGTTTAATTAGGAGAAATTATTAATCGAAAATAGAGTAGATTGGGCTCAAACATAGAAGGGAAACAGTATGCATAAAACATTTACAGATGAGTAAAAAATAAAATAGTAAATCGTTATTTTCTGCTTTTGGCAGTCCCAGTTTTGGAGCAAGATCTGAATTTGATTTTTAGATGTCATTTCTATACCTCTTGCACATTTTTCTTGATAGGCTTTTAGTCTTTTAAAATACAAAAAGCTTTGAATTTTAATATAATCAAGTTTAAAATTGCTGAATATTTCAATTTTTGTCCCACAACAACCTATAAGCTTAGATTATAACACAGGAATTAGGTTTGGGGTTTTAAAATGTTTATTGCAGTATAATTGATAACTAGATTTTAAATAAAATAGTTTTCAAAGTGTGATGGTGAGAATATGTTTTTGTAACCTTCAACACAAACTATTTAGTCCGACCTATATTAAAATCTATATATAGGCGTTTTGTGAGTTTATGTGCCAGTGTTATATACATGTGTTCATATACTGAATCCATAATGGCATATTGAATGTATCTCAAAATAATAAACTGATTGATAATTCAGTCATAACCTAGTGCTTAAAATTGCACTGTAAAAACATTTAAAGTATATTTCCTGCAAAATTGTCTTTAGGGTCCCTGTAAGGATTTGGAAAGGCCTAACGACAGAATATGATTTTGAGTTGTGCAGCTTATTTGGGGCACTTAAAAAGACATAAAACAGACACGTTTTGATACTTTTTCATTCTCTTTGTCTAAATATCCTTTACTCCAAAAGTGTTTGCCAGAGAAGGAGGACATATAATGGCCCTCAGGAACAAGAAGAGAGGCTGTGAAAACAGGCCAGATTTGAGATGTGGGATCACTATTCCATCTGTTAACCAACTGAGAATAAGAGTTTCATTTATTTGTGCTCCTCTGTGCAGGGAGGGTGGAATCAGCCCCGCTCTCACTCTAATGCCTCCTTTACACCCCACACCTTTCTTCATTTGTAGCAGACTCTCCCTTTTCCCCCTTCCTCCGCCGAAAAGCTGCTTCCTTGAGCTAAAAGTGACCCCCCCACACACAAAGCCTTTAACCACAGCACTTGGGAGGCAGAGGGAGGAGGCCACCCTTAGACTACACGGTGAATTCCAGGTCAGTCTGGGCTAGTGTCAGACCCTAGGTCTAAAAACCAAAAGAAAAAACAAAGTATCCACCCTAGGAGTGTCCTGGGTTCAGTGACCCATTCTCGTAGTGTCTGTTAGCATTCATGCAGAAGTGCACTGTGCTCCCTGGACTCCAGTCTACACCCTTCACCCCTTTCCCAGCCCCAAAGTCACCAGGTCCCAACCAACCGAGTGTTTGAAAGCACATCCGGATGTGGCTTATGTAATAGGTGCGATGATCCCTCTAAGTAACTAAAGCTGCATGATATACCAAGACCAGTTCATAACCCTCCATAGTTGTAATTTTAAAAGGATGACGACCCATTGTGCTTTTGGTCCATTTCTATGAAAGATTCCCAATTTGAGTGTGTCCTGAAACTGACCCTGAACTAATTAGCATCCTCCTGAGGTTGTTTCGATGTTCCAGCGACCAACTAAGTTGCTCTAGAAGGAACTGACACAAATGTAAATTTGAAAATTGAATTCAGAATCTGTTCTTTATGGTGGTGGGGAGCAAAAGCTAGGTAAGAAAGCGGAGGTGGATGAGACTAAGACTAGGTCTCCTTAAATTGCGACTTGACCTTGCTGACCTAGGGAGGGACACCCCCTTCTCTCAGTGGTAAAGTGCAAATAAAAGTACAGCATCTGAGGGTTGTGCTCAGGAAAGTGACACCTTTGAGCACGGCCACCGCACTGGCTCCCCGCTGGCACCAGTTGGACGTACACTTTGTACCCAGACCTTTATGCTCTGAGGTAGCTCATCCAGCCTTCCCCTTACACCGATTCTCATTAGATTTTCCTTATATCCCAGCATAGCATCCATCCACCTGAGGGAGGCTCGGACCCTCCGTGGCACACGCTTCTTAGCTGTCCTCTCCTGGGGAAGATGTGAAACCTCCCTCCCCCATCTCGATAAGGAGCGGGAAGGCGAGGGACACGGCAGAGAGTAGATAGACCAGCTACCTCCTCACCTCCTCCCCACTCACCCGGGCAGACTGCTCCTCCTGCGGGAGACTGGCGGCCAGGTGAGGTTACCTGGGCGCCCCACAAGCCCCAAGGGACTCTGCAGTGCTCCCTTTCCAGCGCGGCCCAGGATTCCGGTCACGGCCCCCCACGCCCCCCAGCCTGCCCCGCGCGCCCGCGGCCCCTCGGGCTCCCGGCGCAGCGACAGCCGCCCGCCGCGCTGGCTCCCCTCCGCCGACCCGGCGTGACGCAGGCGGAGACTACTTAAGCGCGGATTAGAGGCGGCGGCCACGGATTTCCCCAGCCCCGCAGCCCGCTGCCTCTGCGCACTGCGCTGCGCTGCGCCCCGGCCGGCCGCGCCCGCTGCAGCGCCAGAGCCCCGGCTCCCCGGGAAGTGACCCGAGCGGGGGGCCACGGCCAGGACACCCTTAAAGACCCTCGAGCGGGCCGAGGGCGGCGCGCAGAGCCCGCGCTCCTTCCCTCCCTCTCTCCATCTATCCATCTCTCCCTCCCTCCCGCGGCTGGAGCGCGCGGACCTGCACGCCGCCAGCCGAGCCCCGCCCCTCGCTCGGGCAACTGCAGGATCCACAGCTGACACCCCCTCTCCCCCGGACGGTCCGAGGTTCGTGCCTGCTCTCTTGCATCGCGTCAGCGACCCCATCGGTCGGTCCACACGCGTGGATTTCTTCCCCCCATTCCCTTCTTTTAAGTCAAATAAAAGGGGGAGGGGGCTCTGGTGGATTTTTAAACATTTTGTTTGCTTCTTTAATTGGGGGCAATTGGCTCCCAGTTGGGTGGCGCGGCCCGGGGAGGGGCCAGGAGCAGGAACGTGCCCAGTACTGCCCAGTCTTTGTCTGCTGCCTCCGGATGCACAGCGATGGGGGAATGGACCATCTTGGAGAGGCTGCTGGAAGCCGCGGTGCAGCAGCACTCCACTATGATCGGGAGGTAAGGGCGCCAAGCCAGCCTTCGGCGGGCCGTCGGGCAGCCCCCCCCTCCAGGGATTACCTTCTCCCTTCCCTAGAGACCCCTTAGATCCCCCCAGCCCATCCTCTGCCTCCTCCCCATCTTATGTCCATGCGCCTGTGTTGCCAGTGTTGAGGGATTACCCAGTGCCCAGTGACGCCCCCTCCTCCAGCTCCCCCACATCTATGAAGCACCACGGGTGGCGGGGGGAGGTTTCCACTCTGCCCTTTTCATCAGAAAATGAGTTGCTGGCTCAGTCCTGGTCCCCCACTCTCCAGAGTCAGCACCAATCTCCATCCGGTTCTTTAAATAGAATCTACAAGGAAGGCAAAATGTATTTGGACAGAGAAGGGCAAGTGGGGAGATGGACTTGCTCGTAGCAGCAGATGCATCATTTTTCAGCAAATATTGTTTAAGCTAAACTGATTTACCTGGTCAAATTGGTGGTGTCAGGGATCCACACAAACTGTTGTCATTTTTGTGGGTCTATATCTATGTCATTATCTGCAGCTATGTGCCCATATGTATATGAATTTGTATCCAGAGACATCTTCTAAATAATTCATCTCTATAATTATGTTGAGACTAGGATTACTAGTGTAGCTGTACACATGCCCTGGGTGTAAACCTTGAGGCAAGCACAGCCAGTACAGGATTCTGTATGCATTTGCCTGAGTAAAAGGGTGTTTAGAATCTCTATACATTCTGGATAGAGAGATACAATCTATATATTGCAGACAATTGGACCTGGATTGACCAGCGTATGGAAATATGTACTTGAGATTTTTTTTATAGGATGAAGTGTTCCCAGCTTAAAAACAGCAAGGCAGAAAAAGGAGTAGCAAAATTGCTTCTCAGCTTCCCAATTCAGTACCATGTAGGGGTGGACAGCTCCCCACCAAAGGAAAGGAAAGAAGAGAGGGCTCCTGTGAGTGACTTAGCCTATGAGAACCTCTCTCTCCCTGCCTCTTCCTCTGCTCAGGATCCTGTTGACTGTGGTGGTGATCTTCCGGATCCTCATTGTGGCCATTGTGGGGGAGACGGTGTACGATGATGAGCAGACCATGTTTGTGTGCAACACCCTGCAGCCGGGCTGTAACCAGGCCTGCTATGACCGCGCCTTCCCCATCTCCCATATACGATACTGGGTCTTCCAGATCATAATGGTGTGCACCCCCAGCCTGTGCTTCATCACCTACTCAGTGCACCAGTCTGCCAAGCAGCGGGAACGTCGATACTCTACTGTCTTCCTAGCCCTGGACAGGGATCCCTCGGAGTCTATAGGAGGCCCTGGAGGAACTGGGGGTGGGGGCAGTGGTGGGGGTAAACGAGAAGATAAGAAGTTGCAAAATGCCATTGTCAATGGGGTGCTGCAGAATACAGAAAACACCAGCAAGGAGACGGAGCCAGATTGCTTAGAGGTTAAGGAACTGACACCACACCCATCAGGGCTGCGCACCGCAGCAAGATCCAAGCTCCGAAGACAGGAAGGCATCTCTCGCTTCTACATTATACAAGTGGTGTTCCGGAATGCCCTGGAGATTGGGTTTCTGGTGGGCCAATACTTTCTCTATGGCTTCAGTGTCCCTGGGTTGTATGAGTGTAACCGCTACCCTTGCATCAAGGAGGTGGAGTGTTACGTGTCCCGGCCCACGGAGAAGACCGTCTTTCTAGTGTTCATGTTTGCTGTGAGTGGCATCTGTGTGGTGCTCAACCTGGCTGAACTTAACCATCTGGGATGGCGCAAAATCAAACTGGCAGTTCGAGGGGCTCAGGCCAAGAGGAAGTCAGTCTATGAGATACGAAACAAAGACCTGCCCCGGGTCAGTGTTCCCAATTTTGGCAGGACTCAGTCCAGCGACTCTGCCTATGTGTGAGAAAGAGGCAGGTCTTAGAAAAGCATGCTATGTGGCAAGTCACCCCAAGGCAGAGGACTGCTTTCAGGGTGATAGCTGTGCTCTCATGTATGTGGCTCTCATCACGAAGACACAGAATACAGATGGCTAAAAGAAGACCTTACATCAACAGAAGAGAAGAAAAATAAAACAAAATTGTTATCACATATTGCACCACTGGTTCCATAGAAACAAGTGGGCAGTGATGAGATGAACGGGTTGGACTTCCCTGGGCCTTTTTCTTCTCTGGCCTTTCTTGACCCTGACAACGGAGGACTTGTGTAGCTACAAAATAGGACAAGACTGTTGAGCTCTGTGTTGTGGTGAATGGTGTGAGACAAGTATTCATTTATATAAATCTTATGACTTATCTCCACATCTTCATCCTGGGATGCAGGACAAACATCCTTGAGGATCCTTTATATCTCCTTCCCATCAGCATGCCTCTTTTCCTCAAACCCAGGATAGCATGCCAGCTTTTTTTTTTTTTTTTTTTTTTCTGAATCTGGCCTTATATTAGACCTAACATGGTTTATCTGCAAGCTAGAGGGAATTACATGGGGTGCTTTTGGAAACTGGCCAGGGCAGAGGTTTGCATTAGAGCCCCATCTGACTGGCTCTTAAACATTATGAAAACCTTAGGAATGTCTCAATATTTCCAATTTTTTAACTAAAATGCACTGGTGCTGTTTATTAGGGGTGGGGGATGGGTGGGTGGGAGGGAATTGTAATATGCAACTACAACACTTCCGTGAAATGGTTGTTGCACTGTTGGGCATGTGTTTATGAGCTTGGGGATATTTCTGCCTTCTAGCTTGTGGACTGTGGATAGTGTTAAAAAGTTTTTGTTAATATAGAGGGTGTTCACTCAAGCCACAGCATTTCTAACTGGTGTTACTCATTTTCTTACCAAGTTTTGTTTTGCAGCACAGCTGCACCCTATTTTGCCATGGTTTGAATTTACCTGTGTGCTCACACCAGATACCTTAATCAGCCCATGTCCACCCCAATGTATTATTTCATCAGTTATTTTTGAAGCACACACATGCACACAATCACTGGCTTTAAAAACCTGGAAGGAAACACTACTGGATAATATGTGGTTGTGGATGTTTATTTGAGACATACACCAAAGGTTCAAACTGATTGCTTTGGACTGTGAAATTGTTTCCTCTCTTTGCTCTTTATCTATTTAAGTGCCATACTACACCTTTCACATCCACTGTGTATTTAGCTCAAGCATTGGCCAGGAGTAATATTTCAATAATATGCTTTTATGGAAGCCCTCTCTCTCCTTTTAATTTTGACTTGGATATGGACATTGTGTGATCTACAACTGAGGATTTGTTGAAAATAAAGTTCTTGCCTTTTTTGTTTTGTAAAATGGGAAGTCTGCATTTTTCTCGCTTGATTGGATTTCTATTTACTTAAACGTTCAAAAATGTGGCAGTGGCAGGACATTGGGCTCAGGAAGTGAACAATGGATGAAAAATATTTGAGGTGAACAAAAAATACAATCAGCAGGTGACGAAAAGCTGGCACATTTCATGAATGTTAGAAGTAAATAGGGACACATTTAAATAGTGTCGGTTGATTCCTTTCTAATGTTACCTCAAAGTTTCTCTGCTTGTCTGTGTATTTCCTGTCATATAGATGCCAATGCTGTTTCATAGTATCTCTTTCTAGGAGAGTCTTTTCTCCTTCCCACTGTCTTTCTCTTGCCATGGAATGTCGCATGCGGCAGGAATACCATTCTACCCCTGTACACTTCAGAGTCTAATGTTTTAATAGGAAGTTAACCTAAAATTAACAAAAGTCCTCTACACCAGCACCATCAAGTGAATTTTTGCAGTAAGAAATTATTATTATTATTATTATTAATTTTTTTTTTTTGAGGTAGGATCTTGTTCTAGTCCAGACTGACCTGGAATCCACTATGTAGTCTCAGGCTGACCTCAAACTCACAGTGATCCTCCTACCTCTGCCTCCTGAGTGCTGGGATTAAAGATGTGCACCACCACACCGGGCAAGAAATTCTTCCTGTCCTTACTGTTTAATATGGTCATGACTAGCCACATATATTACTGAGCTCTTAAGATGTGGCTAGTGAAACTGAATGACATAATTTCTGATGTGATTTAATTTGATTAAATAGTATGTTTAGTTTCTACTGTATCACACAGCACAATTCTTCACTACAAGGTCACTTCCCTGTGTCTTCATCTTTTTGCTTATATTTCATAAAACCTTCCTAGTCATACTAGGCTACTACCATTTTTCAGTTTTCTTATATGAGGTCCTATTAATTCTGGAGACTGATGTCCTTTCGGTTCTTTCATGTTACTCACCTTCTAATATCAATAAGTACTTGGTTTGAGCATTGGGAAACACCATAAAATTTCTTGGGTCTTTTTTTGGGGGGGGGAATGGCTGTTTTCCAACACAAAGTTGCACCTTTTAACTATGGTAACAGATGCTAATTTTAGAATGAAAATGTGTCTGTTTCAATCTATAGGTTTCCATCTGCAGTATAAATAAGCAATTGAAGATGGTATCCTTGAGTAAAGAAACAGATTCTCCTTTGCCTTGTGTTTGGTAAGCTAAAAATGTTTCGAGACACCTCCCAGAGCTGGAGGAAGAGTGTCACTTGAGAGCTCTTAGCATATGTTTGGGTGTGAAAGAAGCAGGAATCTGTGTTGAAAACAAGGTCTGTTGTATTTACGCCTTCATGAAGGATTACAGAAGAGTAATGTTTCCTGGTAGAAACTCACCCCATAACACAGTCATCATATTTCAGCTGTTTGACGTTTCTAAACATCCACAAATGGCATGATTATTAAGTCACTTATCAGTCACGGAGGATGAAGCACACCTCTCAGCATATAGTCATCCCTCAGGATGTCTTGTTTTCTATCTAATGAAGAAAACATGCAGATGATGGGATCATTCACATACTTATGGGATTGATGTGACCTTAATCTGTATTTTGCAAGAGAGTAACACTGATGCATTCTTTTAAATTTAAGAGCTTTCTGGTAAACTGCAGGCCAGTTTGGTCTGTATATAAATGCGTGTTGTGGGACCTCCTGGTGCAACAGTAGCGTGTCTGACTCTGTAAGTCTCTCTCTCTCTCTCTCTCTCTCTCTCTCTCTATTTGTGATTGTATATTAATGGAGTGGTGGATGGTAGTACATGAATCAGGTTTAAAAGTCTGGAGAGGGGCTGGAGAGTGGGCTTAGCGGTTAAGGTGTTTGCCTGCAAAGACAAAGGACCTTGGTTCGATTCCCCAGACCCCACGTAAGCCAGATGCACAAGGGGGCGCATGCATCTGGAGTTCATTTGCAGTGGCTGGAAGTCCTGGCACACCCATTCTTTCTCTAGCTCTCTCTCTCTCTGCGTCTTTCTCTCAAATAAATAAACAAAAATTAAAATAAGCCGGGCGGGGTGGCGCACACCTTTAATCCCAGCACTCGGGAGGCAAAGGTAGGAGGATCGCCATGAGTTCGAGGCCACCCCGAGACTACATAGCTAATTCCAGGTCAGCCTGGACCAGAGTGAGACCCTACCTCAAAAAAACAAAACAAAACAAAAATCTGGAGAATTTCTTAGAGGGACTGAGCTACTTAGCCTGAGGAAAGAAAAACAGAAAGAGAAGTATTTGTAAGTCCTCAAAAGATTTTTTATTTTCATTTTTGGTTTTGTTGAGGTAAGGTCTCACTCTAGCCCAGGTTGTCCTGAAAATCATTCCGTAGTCCCAGGCTGGCCTTGAACTCAAAGTGATGGTCCTGCCTCTGCCTCTTGAATGCTGGGATTAAATGCATGCATCACCACTAGACAAGAGCTTTAATTTATGATCACTGGGTTGGGAGAAATGACTTGATTTGAAATCGAGTACAGGGCAGTTAGAAAATTGCTAAAGAGAACAGTGGGTTTCTTGGAAAATTAAAATAGCATTCATCTTGAAGGACTGGAATACTTAGGAAATAATATCTGGATTCACTTGGCTTTATGTTTGTTAAGTACACTAGTTTGCTAGTGCTGTCATAACAACATGCAACAGAGTGGCTTAAACAACAGGAATCATTTTCTCATGGATCTGGAAGCTGAAGTCCAGGATCAAGGTGTTGGCAGGATGGTCCCTTCTGAGGCCTCACTTCTTGGTTTGTGGATGGCTGCCATCTCACAGGGTCCTCACATGCTCTTTTCTTTGTAGATGTCTGTTCGTGATATAACTATGTACGTACAAATTTTCTCTTCTTATGACGACAGTGTCAGATTCTATTAAGGTTTCATTTTTAATTTAACTTTTAACTTTTATTGGGAGGAAGGGTCGAAACAAGATTTCATTCTATAACCCACACTGGACTTGAACTTGCTTATATCGGTCTTCTGTCTTTGCATCCAACATGCTGAATTATAGGCATGAGCCACTGTGCCTGGCTATAATCACCTCATTTTAAATTAATCACTTGGTAAAAGGCTTCGTCTCTAAATGCAGCCCCGTGTTGACATACTGTGTGTAAGGGCTTCTACTTATGAATACTTACCTTTACATCTTTAGGTACTCTTATGGTTAGAAAGAATATATAATTTATTGTACAAAAGGAGATACTTTTGAGAATAAAAGACGTAGAGTAGGTGACTGAATGAAACATCAGAACAATGGACATACATTGGATTTATATAAGTTGTGTAAATCCCTTACTGGAGAAAAAAAAAAAAAAAAAAAAAAAAAAAAAAACCCAGCAACTGAGTTCCTGCTGCAGGGCCTGGGACACCAGGTACAAAGATAATGTCATCTAAGTTTTAGCTCTTGAGAAAGTCTATGATGAAAGCAAATTCTGAAACAGAAAGACCAGAAATTATGTCAACCGTAGTGGGAAATAGTACTAAAACATGATGCCTTTGACTTACTCCAGCCCACCTGTACTGGGATGTCTGGTGCAGGCTAGGCCTCAAGGCCTATGGTTTTTCTATTCCTAGGGATGAGAACAAGTGAATCAGAAACATTAGCATAAGATCACAAGAATCAGGAATTTGGAGAAGATAATATGGGAGGGAGATGCACTTCTCAGAACAGAGTTAACCTCATTTCAAATGTATCTGAGGTAAATGATCAGAAGCTATAGATGGACAAATAATGGAACATTTTGGGAGCCTTAGAAGGGGGAGCAGTGGCCAAGCTGTGATTTCCATGATGGCCTGGGTTCTAGCCTACCGTGGACAGAGGAGGGAAGAGGAGCCCGGGGTGGAGACTGAAGAGAGACAGCTAGCACAGGAGTATGGTGAATAAAGTCAAAAGAGATAGAATCCCAAGGGAAAAGATCTGTTGCTCACATTAAATTTTATAAGCATTTAAATAGTTATCTATTTAATCCATTTAATAGTTATCTATTTCACTCTTATTTCTTAGCTAAGTTGGAGCTAGGTAAAACTCACAACATCCACTAGATTTGGTGAGTGAAGAAGCAGAACCTGAACACAGACTACCCTAGATTATCCAACATCTCAGTACATTGGGTGGAAATATGAAATAAAAGCCAATGTGCTGAGTCAGTCAGGTGATGCACATCACATTAGCAGACTGATATGCTCCAGGTAGACTGGGTATTAGCTAACCCGACCTGGTTGGGCCAAGCACAAATGAGTAGCTGTGGCTTAAATATTCACAGTGGCCTTTCAGCTTTGGGCCTTTAAGGACAAAGCTCCTGAGAAGACACTGATGCAATACTAAATATTACTACATTAAGTTTCTGCTGTTGACTGGAACTACTCATGGCCCAGGAAGTGGTCCAAGTTTCTGGGTCTGTGGTAAATGGAGTGCAGAGAAGGGACCAGTTCTTCTCCTTGACTCTAATGACTAGCATCCTCATAATAATGTGCTTAATTTAACAAAGGACCTGTCATCTATGAATATGTCCCCAAATCCCTCACTTCTAACTCTTCTCTTGAAAGGTCCAAGTCTCTGAAAATATTCAGCAATAGAAAGTCATTTGATTCCATTCAGAAGTGCTTTGAACACCAATGTAGTGAAAGAGCTTGGATGAGTGTGACAGGAAATACAGAAGCAGGTGGCATGCTATCCTCCTATACCCACAGGGTCTACAGTGAGCCTGAGGGTGGTATACAGCCTCATGCAGCAGAAGGCAATTTAGGATTTTCAAGGCTCAAAGCCATGTGAGTTCTAAGGAGGAAGATACTACATCTGCTATGTGCATGTGTAAGGTTAGGCAATGAGGTGGTATAAATCTTTCATCAATAGGGAACACAGGGTTGGAAAGATTGCTCAATAGCATTTTTCTGTGCAAGCCTGAGGTCCTGAGGAGTCCTGACAAGACTGCTCTAGTTCAATTTCCAGGACCCACATAAACTGCTAGGTGTGGCCATGCACGTCTGTAACCCCAGTCCTGTAGTGGCACAGAGATCCAGGAACCGTAGGAGCTCACCTCCATCCCCCATACACACACACACCAACAAGTTCTAGGATCAGTAAGAGACTCTGGCTCACATAAAAATGGGTGGAAGAGGGCTGGAAGGATGGCTTAGTGGTTAAGGCATTTGCCTGCAAAGCCAAAGGACCCAGGTTCGATTCCCCAGGACCCATGTTAGCCAGATGCACAAGGGGTGCATGCGTCTGGAGTCCATTTACAGTGGCTGGAGGCCCTGGTATGCCCATTCTTTCTCTTTCTTTCTCTCTCTCTCCCTCCTTCTCTGCCAAATAAATAAGTAAAAATAAAATATTTTTTAAAATGGATGGAAGAGTGATAGAGAAAGACACCCGACATTCTGCTTCATCCACCACAGGAGAAAGCTCACTGCCACAGGCAAGTGCATGGGGCACATATACGTGCATACTCTACACACACCACATCTACACACAATCTACACTCCCACTTACATACCACATTACACATAGAAAGAAAAAAATAAGGCACAGAAAAACCACCAAGAACTAAGTTTTGCTTTACATTTTTTTGTTTGTTTTTTTGCTTTACTTTTTGATCTTATTTTATTATTTATCTATTGACAATTTCATATATGTGTATGATGTATTTTGATTATGGTAATCCTTGAGTTACCTTCTTGTATGCTTATTTTGCTCTCAATGAGCTCCTTCTAACTAATCTCTTTTACTTTTATGTTTGGGGGGGGTGCAAGAAGTCCTGGTATTCATCACTCAGAGCAGTAGGCATTCGCACTGGAGATCAGTGCTATCTGCAATCTCTAGGGAAAGGACCTGTGCTATCCCATCACAGTGCAGCGGGCAACTGCTGGGTATCTGGACCTTCCCTTATGGACCACCACTGACTGACCTGCTCTGCACAGGGGCTGGGTGCCAGTGTCGGCTTCTGATCACATCCGCAGAAGCTGTAGGTTTCTAGAAGGTGTGTGCTAGTTTTGATTTTCTAAGTATGACGAGTCTGGATGTTAGTCAAGGACTTCTGCAGGGATGGGGGTGTCTAAGAACCTGGTATCTATTCGGAGCACAGCAGCTTAACTCTGACTTCCAGCTCAAAGACTGTGGGGAGAAACGAGGCAAAACAATGTGAGCTGTGGTGGAAGGAGCTGGAACTGGTGATGCCAGGCCCGGGAAGGAGGTTAGAGACACATTAACTTATTTCACAGAGCTGGAAATCTATAGTATTTAAGAACAGTGATACTCTCAGGCAGATTGGGATAGAAAATCTTCACCAAAAAGACAGTTTTAGAAGGGTTTCTTCAAAGAAGACAGGAGTTATAGATTCAATAAACATCACTTCCAGATGAGAGGCGTGGAGTGACTGTAGAGAACTGGGAGATTGTATGTTACCTGGAGTACACAGGTAAGTTTGGGAAGTGAGTGGACAATGCCACACATCATGCTGAGGAAGCCATGCTAAATTGAGCAGACAATGTGAGAAGTCACTTTTCAACAAAGCCTCCCACTGCTGTTGTTTTGAGTTTTGCCAGGTCCCCAGGCATCAGCCACACTGCCCTGTCTGATCACGTAGAGGCTCACTGCACCCATCGCATGATCAGCTTTGATTTGGAAAACACATTTCAATCTCCACAGCGAGGGATTGGAGCAAATATCCAAAGTGATGGTTGGGGATTTGGCAGCATGGCCCCATTAACATTAGTGGAGTTAGTCAGCTAAATCCTAGACCCACAGCAGAAGCCTGATGTTTATTCACCATGGTGACCTTTTTGCTGTAAATTGATACAATATTTCAGAATCACTTAGTACCGATTAAGCTCTCTAGAATCTATGCTCCTAAAAGGAAAATCTTTCAGAAAATTGCCACTGTATTTGTATTTGTGGGCAACTATGGCCAGTAGGAACATATGGGCACCTAAATATAGAATCAGTGAGTTTTTATACCTTTGAGACATTGAATCCAGGGAGATTTTTCTGTTGTACCTGCTTCAAGATGGAGAACAATTTTTTTTTTTTTTTTTTTTTTTTGCAGATAACTGCTTACCCAAATAAATTTCCCCCCCTTGCACAATTTTATATTTTCTTCCCTTCATATTTTTTTTTTTTTTTTTTTCGAGGTAGGGTCTCACTCTAGTCCAGGCTGACCTGGAATTCACTATGTATTCTCAGGGTGGCCTCAAACTCATGGTGATTCTCCTATCTCTGCCTCCCAAGTGCTGGGATTAAAGTTGTGCACCACCACACCTGGCCCTTCATATTTTTTTAACTCTGTCAATGACATTAAAAGAAATTTCTGTTGGCTTTTTATGTGACATTGAATGGCTTAATATAGTCAGGATTTCAGTGGTAGCAAACAGTGTTATATATTTCCTGCACTACAGGTACAATGCTTCACCTAAATGGCCTTTCTTGATCCTTACCTTCAGCCCTAAAAGGAGAGTTCTTGGAATTATTAATCCATTTCCAGATGAGTGAAGGAAAATTTCTAGATAGTGTGTCCACCCTCCAGGTCATAAAGCTACTACATGGCCATAGGTAGATTCAAGCTCATGCGATGTGATGTTGAAGCCAAGTTCTAATACTTCTTACCCTGCTTTCAATATGGGTATGAGACAACAATGTCTGGGAAGGCTGGCATGTTGTTTTGCCAACACTTTCCCATCACATCTTTATTGGAACCTCCTTTTTTTTTTTTTTTTTCTTTGAGGTAGGGTCTTACTCTAGCTCAGGCTGACCTGGAATTCGCTATGTATTCTCAGGGTGGCCTCGAACTCATGGCAGTCCTCCTACCTCTGCCTCCCAAGTGCTGGGATTAAAGGCGTGCACCACTACGCCTGGCTAGAACCTCCTTTTTTTATTCCTCTCTCCATGAAAAATTCTTTATTTGTGTGTCTTACTACATCACGAGATGGTGAGGTTTTCCAAGGCTGTCATCTTTCTGTACATAGTTTCTGACATATAGCAAGACCTCATCAATGGTTGTTGATTAAATAACTAACAGTACAGAACCACAGAACTTTAAAAGTAGACAAGAAAGGTAATGGCATTCATCCTTTCACTTAACAGATTCAACTAGGCTCTAGAGAATAAGCTTGAATAAACAATTCCAGGATTGCTGGGCGTGGTGGCACATGCCTTTAGTTCCAGCATTTGGGAGGCAGAGGTAGGAGGATTTCCATGAGTTTGAGGCCACCCTGAGACTACATAATGAATTTCAGGTCAGCCTGAGCTAGAGTGAGACCCTACCTCCAAACAAACAAACAAAAAGAATCCCAGGATAGGTGGAAGTTGAGGGCGGGTGGGATTAAGAGGATGAGTTTCTCAGGTTCACAAGAAAGGTTCTCCTGGGATGGACAAAGGTTGAAGAAGTCCAGATTACTCTAAGTATAGATCATGAGATTTATTAGTGTGCAGAAGAGGGGTCTTGTCTGGGGTAGTCTCATGGCCCATCAGCTCTGTGGTACTATGCTTTTAGTCCATATCAGAAAAAAATTTAAGGGCAATGACCTATGTTATTGACCCCAAGTTAAACATGCATTTTGACTACTGTATGTATGCCACTCTAACTGGAACACTTTAGGCATCTGTACCCCGGAATACCATATGAAAGCATGTTTATTTATTTCTTCTACAATCTCTGGTCAGGACAATGGTCCTATATGGATCCCAGCTACTTCTAGTACTCTGGATCTCACCTGTCCTGATTGAAGATTCTCTGCAGTCATCTCTCCACCTCTTCTTCCTCTTTCCTTCCTTTCCTCCTTCCCTTCCTCCCTCCCTCTTCATGACTGCATTGCATGCATTGTACTTATTAGTAAATGTTTAAAACTTTATTTCTTCCCGTATTTTCCATCACCAGGTCTAAGGCATGTTCAACTGATTCATTTATTCCTCTAGTTCTTGTTTACTGAATATAGCACCTGTACTTTTTCAGTGCTGAGTTAACACTGAGGGTACAGTTGTGATTTGGATCTAACCTTTGAAGATTATAGTCTGGTCCTGCCTCTGGTCCCGTGGTCTCTGCTTCCTGATCAGTCAAGAGAACTTCCACCCCACTTTCCTGCTGCTATGGTCTCCATCATGCCTTCCTCAACATGATGTTCTGAAACTGTGAGCCAAAAATAACCTTCCTCCCTTAATTTGCTTCTGTCAAGTATTGTGTCCCAGACTCAAAAAGTAATCAACATAGGAAGCTGGGAGTGGTAGCGCACACCTTTAATCCCAGCACTTGGGAGGCAGAAGTAAGAGGATTGCTGTGAGTTCAAGGCCACTCTGAGAATACAGAGTGAACTCCAGGTCAGCCTGGGCTATGGCGAGACCTTACCTCAAAAAAAAAAAAAAAAAAAAAAAAAAAAATAATCAACATAGGGGCTCTTGCTCTCTGATCACTTAGGAACTTCCAGCTGTGGGTGAGTTTTTCCCTCTGCTGGGCCCAGCCAAGAGGGGCTCGGCCTAGGCCTTACTCTCCTCGTGAGTTCTTTATCTTCTCCAGCTCCCCACATAGCAGGAGCTCCTTGAACTTTCTTTCTTGTTTCCATGCTTTTTTTCCCCAGATCTGTCTGGTCACATGGAATACTGAGCTACATGTGGCCCCACATGGTCTTTGGGGCTCTACATGGTGTACTTCTGTTCTCCTCATTTTATTTCCCCTTACCTCCCAGCCTTCCCCTTTCCACACCCCTTTGTAAAATCTGAATAAAATGTGGTATTAAAAAAATCATTCTCTTGAATCTGAAATTGCCAATTCTTTGATTAGTTTGCAGATATGAACTCAGGGTTTGGAGTTCCAGGAAGCACCTCAGAACCCCAGTTTCTTGTTACATAATGGAGGTCCCACGGAGATATCCTGAGCATGATTTTTATAAAAATAGCCACATTTTTATTTGTTTTCCCCACTTCTATGAGCTACTGGTACGCTCCAGCTGCTGCTCCCATCAGTTCCACGGGTGCTCCAGATCCTTTAAATTTTACTCATTTCTTGTAGCCTCACACTGAGGAAGATAGAAACTGAGTGGTTTGCATTTTGCGTGCTCTTTCTCTCTCTCTCTCTCTCTCTCTCTCTCTCTCTCTCTCTCTCTCTCTCTTTCAATCTCTCTCCTAACTCTGCAATGGCTTCTTGGCCTGGCCTGCTCCACCCTGCTGGGATCAGAGCCCTATTGAAATGTGCTATCGCCTGAGGCCAAACTGGTACAGGTGTGGCTCTTTAGTAAAGGTGACACCTTTTCCAGGGATCCCAAGGCCAAACCCCTCCAGAGTTTGTGAACTGATTCTGCTGAGCTGAGGGAGGAGGGACCTCATGGCCACATGGAGGCCCCAAACCAAAGACCACTGACCTGAATGTCTTCTAGGTTTTTTTTTTTTTTTTTTTTTTTTTTCCATTACAAGCCACTGTGCCACAAGACCCATAGCTGCCTGGTTTGATTCCCCAGCACCCACGTAAGCCAGGTGCACGTGATGGCACATGTGTCTGAAGTTCATTTGCACCAACTAGAAACCCTGGCATGCTCTCTTTCATCTGTCTCTCTTTCTCTCTCTAATATCAACAAAGGGTAGGATCCATATATTTATATATTGGTTTTTCGAGGTAGGGTCTCACTCTAGCTCAGGCTGACCTGGAATTCACTAGTTTCAGGGTGGCTTTGAACTCACAGCAATCCTCATACCTCTGCCTCCTGAGTGCTGGGATTAAAGGTGTGTGCCATCACACCCAGCATGATCCCTATATTTAAGGTAATAAAGCCAAAAGTTACCTTTAAAATATTACTCTTTAGTCCCTAGACCATTCTGAAACATTTACAAATGGGGGTCACCCATATTCCAGGCTCCCACAGTGCAGAGAAGGAAAGTGGTCCCAGGAAACCTCTTTACTCAGAAGGGCATATAGGCTGTCAAGACAGGAGTAAATGCGGAATTCTTCACACTTGGGCCTGTCTTGCCAGTAGCACTGCTTATATGCCGTGATGTAAGACACATGCAGGGCTGGAGGAATGCTGCAGCTACTTGGGCTTGGCAGCAGTCCAGAGGATGGCCACAAGAATCCTGACCTGGATCTTCTTTGCTTCCAGAGGCACATAGACTGCATATGTGTCCCCATTTTATTGGGGAAGAAACAAAGAAATTTTTGTGAGGACTCAACTCCTGTAGAACCCTAATTTCCTCTCCCAAATCTGGCTGGAGGGATGGCCCCCCTTCTTCGAGAAGATGTGAGCAAGGATTGGGCATAACGTGTCTCTAGACTCTTCACTTTCCTCCACTTTGTTTCAGATGGGACAACTGGCCTCCAAGACAGCCCCAAAGTCTCTGCTAGCCTGTCTTCTTAAAAACTGGGCTCATTTAGATCATACAGAGAGAGCAGGAATTGTCCATTACTTCTCTCCAGAGACTTAAAGAGACGATTAGAAAACATCCTAATGTAACTCCAGACACCACGGAGGAGGAAATTCTTCTTATAAATTTTTAACTAAGACTCTCAAGATAAAGGTTCAAATTAGGTTCCTCTATTCATCAAGGTTTTAACTATTGGAGAAACTGAGTCTTAAGATAAAGGTTCACATATAACTGTTTAATTTCCAAAGATGAACTTACTCTTCCTAATGACATTGTGACTTTAAGGATAGCTTCTGTTTTATTTATTGCTATCAAGATTAAGCTAAAAAAATTCATTGTCAAATGGTGTTTTCTCTTCAAAATAGATTTGTCAAGGGTTGTATTAGAGCTTAGCTGTTTTGGGTCAACAATGACCAGATTCTGCTCTCTTATGTGTCTCATTTCTGGCATCTCAAGTCCAGTGCTTATAAACAAAATTAACTCTTAAGACATATTCCCTACTTTAGGGTACCAACACAGGTATCTGGACTAATCAAAGATGTTTTCAAACATAAGTGCTAAGACTTTATACTGTCTTACTTGTCCTTTTCTGACAATTTTTAGGTTAAATTAATTGGTTTAGATTTGTATTGTTTTCAAGACTGGTAACAGGTTCTGCCTATATTTATAACTATTAGATATTTGTTTAAAGGGTAAGATTGAGCCTACTTTCTATACCTCAGATATGGCCTATGCTGCCACAGGACAACCAAATTTTAAAAGGTTGGACAAAATGACTTTAAGCTCTTGTGCCATTCTTTAACTGAATCTATTTCAGTAATCAAATGTGCTCTATATGTACATACATCCAAGTTGGTGTAACTTTCTTTCTAAGTGTATTAATAACCTATGTAGAAGCCAAAGCCAACTGGAATCATTGGAGCTAAAAAGGTCAATATTTTGGTCCCTGCTCCCAGGTCATGAGGCCACTGGAGATTATGGGTCACTTCTACACTGACCCCCTCTTAAGTCACCTGTCTTCCTGATCAGGGAGGATATGGAGACCCAAAAACAAACAAAAAATGGTGTTCAATCTGAAACAGGAGAGTCACAACTGAGAAGCAATCAATCAGTCCTCCTGGCTTCCCAAAGAAGGGAGAACTACTTGGCCAGCACAGTCTGACTCATTCTAACAGACAGAAAACACCAGTATTGGAGAGGCTATTGGCTACATCTGGGTCCCTAAAATCTCCTTTGGAGAGCCATTAGTGACTTCCAAAATTAATCCTTGATTAAATTTTGGCTATGTGCTTGGACTTAAACACTCAGAGAGAAATGTATAACCAAAGATAAAGGGATACTCAAATGTATGAATGGTATATTAAGTAATACAACAAGAGCTTTCCAAGAGGGAAAACAAACAAGGCCTTAAGCCATGTTGTCCCCATCTCTAATAGTTCTAATTCTATAATAAAGAAAACAACCATAGATGTCAAAGGGGTTATTTTCAAATCTAGAAAATGTATATGGATGACTTTGACCAAGGGTCGCTTAATTCAGAAGACTTCCTTTTACTGGAAACAATGGTAAATCTCTTCTAACTTGTGCCAGGACTTCCTTAAATAAGTCCTGAAACCAAAAATGTATTTGTACATCCTTTAATGTCATCCAATGGCCCTATGGTACCAACCTTTGGCCCTGGGTACACCCAGGACAAATTTAAAAAGGTACACTATGGAAGGCTATTATACAAAATATGGTATGCTCACTATTATCAAAGTTAAATGTTGTATATATATTTCTGATAACTCTGCTAATATCTCATCTGTTTTACAAGCCATAAGAGAACAGATTCAGGCCATGTCAGATGCTATTGTGCCATTCAATGAACAGTTCTGGAAGAAAATCTTAGCCACCACATGCTCAGATGGTCCTGAGACAATCCAATTCCATCTACCTGGGTTTTCTCGAATGCTCCCCAAGGCCTACAAGCCCACAAGAAGAAAACCCTGAGGATGACCAGTTTGTTGTGTGATCACTTCTCACTAACTCCTTACTTTTATTGTTTCTCCCAAGCATTCTTTTCTAAGACTTTCTTCCTACACTCCATACATACACTTTCAGGGTCCTTTAGAGTAGTTCCCTGTTCTGGGAGAGACTCTAGCTGCCACAAACAACTTCATGCCCCATCCAGCAGGAAATAGTTCACGATCTGATATCATCACCCCTTGGTCTCTAAAAGCAGTTAGAGTGTTTTCTCATGAGCGAGGCAAATGAGAGGGGTAGATTTAGGGTGACTGAACCCCTGAAGGGGAAAAGCACAGGAAAGTTTGCACTTGCTAGATCTGACTTCTTATCTCTTGCCTAGTGCCCTGAGACCTAGCCCCACAAACAGTCAGGGGGGGAGCTGGGCCAAAAGATGTAAACATTGTGGTTGGGAATAAAATGTGGTATTTTAAAAATAAAGAAAGTAATCAAATAGGGCTGGAGAGACTGTTCAGTGGTTAAAGATGCTTTTTTTAAACAAAAAATTATTTATTTTTGAAGAGAGACACAGAGAGAGACAGACAGAGAGGGAGAGGGAGACAGATAGAGATGGGTGGGCCAGCAGTCTCTCAGCTGATGTGAACAAAATCCAGATGTGTGTGCCCCCTTGTGGGCAAGTGCAGCATTGCGCCCTTGTGTCACTTTGCATCTGGCTAAACGTGGGACCTAGAGATTGGAACCGGGTTCTTAGGCTTAGGAGGCAGGTGCTTTAACTGCTAAGCCATCTCTCCAGCCCAAAGGTGCTTGTTTTTAAAGCCTGATGGCCTGGGTTTGATTCCCTAATACCCTTGTAAAGCCAGATGCACAAAGTGGCACATGCATCTTGAGTTTGTTTGCAGTGGCAAGAAGCTCTAGTGCACCCACACTCTGTTTCTCTCTCTCTCCAATAAATAAATACAAATAAAAATTAAAACTTAATATAGTTACAGAAAATATGCATGAACGCTGGGGAAATGGCTTAGCAATTAAGGTGTTTGCCTGCGAAGCCTAAGGAGTCTGGTTCGATTCCCCAGGACCCATGTAAGCCAGATGCACAAGGGGCACATGCATCTGGAGTTCATTTGCAGTGGCTGGAGGCCCTAGCATGCCCATTCTCTTTCTCTCTGCCTCTTCCTCTCTCTCTCTCTCTCAAATAAATAAAAATAAATAAAACATTTTTTTAAAAAAGAAAATATGCATGAGAAACTCAAAGTCAACAGCTTGGAACTGGCCTGTCATTGGCACACTTTCTACAGTATTTGGCTTCTTGGTTCAGCAAATGCTAAGGTTTAGGTTGGTAAGAGAAGAATGTAGAAATGCTGAGAAAGAAGTGTATATATGCTTGCAAAGAGGCCACAAGGAAATGTTGCATGCTTGTCTTCAGAGAAGGATTGTGTCCAGTCTTTTGGGAACAATGAATACTGTCGGAAGAGTACTCTCGCCTGGACTGCAACCAAGTGGACCCGGAAATGAGTATTCTGGAAAAACAGCCGGCTCTCAATTCTGACTGCCTTAGCTAGTTTATGGATTTCAGAGAAGAGACAGAAAATTAAAATTACTGCTTTTTTTTTTCTGAAAATGTAACATTTATTTCTCGCTAATTACAAAACTAACAAGTACACAACAAAAGACAGGCACAAACTAGCAATAGTTCTTTCTGAGTGACAGAATTATTTCATTGTGTTTTTCTCTGCCCTGAGTATGGGTACACATAGAACCATAGATGGGATTCAAATCCAGGATTTGAGTCACAATGTGCATATGATTTCATAGCCTTTTCCCACTTGGAGATAAAAAGCTGAAAAGTTTCATATTAGCAAATACCTCCACAAAAAATGCGTTTGATTAAAGTGCATGATGGTATCATAAATTACTTGAGCAATTCCCTAGTTTTGGTTATTTGAATTATTACTAGTCAGTAATATACTCATAGTGGAATAAAAATGTACATCCTTATCAGATTGCTTATTTTATAAAAATTTATTTATTTGTGTGTGTGTGTGTGTGTGTGAGAGAGAGAGAGAGAGAGAGAGGGGGGGGAGAGAGAAAGAGAGAGAGAGAGAGAAATAGAGAATGATCTAATAAGTATGGGCATGCCAGGGCCTCTTGCCACTGCAAACTCCAGATGCATAAACCTCTGACATTTTACACTAGTACTGAGCAATCAAACCCAGGCTGACAGGTTTTGCTAGGAAGCACCTTTAACCACTGAGCCATCCCGCCAGCCCCTCAGATTGCTTCTTTAGGATAGCTAGATTATAGAGCATGGCCATTTTATCATTTTTCAACACATTTTGTAAGATCTTCAAAAACCCCCATGTAGTGTTTACAGTAACCAAAATGTCCAATAAAGAGATAAATTTTGTGATCCTGGCATAACTAGCTCATCAGATAAGAAGACATTTGTATTCTCTTTATCTTTGCTTTTGGGAAAATTACTTTTTAGATCTCTTTAAAATAATCAGTAAATATCATGAGTTCCTGTGTGTGTATATACAAATGTGCTTATGTGTGTGAGTGATCAGAGCCAACTTTCTAAATACAAGTGGTCAGTACAGAGGATTTGGTGCCTAGCACTCCAGAGTTTGAGACGAGCGTGTTGCAGAGATTGAGGATATGGATGCACAATGAGGCTAAGAATGGTTCTGGAGTGTCTGTCAAATAGAGGCACGGTTTGAATGAGAAAGCACACAGTTACATTCACACTAGTTCAATTCAATGAATGCAGGTCATATAATGGGTGAAGAGCTATCCTTGGTTAAACAATCATCTCAATGGAACCACACTGAGGAACGGAAGTTCAGCTGGTCAGTTGTAGGGAGGAGGCGAAGACCCTCTGTATGTTGCAGTGGTGACACGTCTGAGTCACAAAGGTTTTGATGCTTCCAATCTATGTTGAGCTGGAACCAAAAAGCAAGTAGCTAGAGATTTCATGAGAGAACAAATGTAAATAATCACACAGGTGCCTTTCCACACCATATATTATGTCCGAGGATGACAGTAGGGCTAGAAGGATGCCCATGATAGCCAATCCTTACTAAGAGGAGCCAATATTTCTAAAGGAAAAGGAAACCTTTTTTTTTTTTTTTTTTTTTTTTTTTTTTTTTTTGCCAAATGTGTCTGAAATTTATTTAAGTGATAAAAATAGCAGGTTCCTTCTCTCTGTTGGGTGCTAATGAACTCTGGAGGCATTTAGTCCTCACTTTGACATATTTGTTTTCTTTACCACACCTCTCTCTGGCACTCCTGGGGTCCCAGGGTGTTGAAATGAGGGTGATGGGTACTTAAAACGACTTTCCTAGGTGAGATAATACAATGATGTAATGATTTCTTTTTTAAGAAGGGAGGCTGGCAATGAAAAGAAATTATAATGCCTTAGGAAAAGTCGAAGGTGAACTCTAATTTCATTTGTTTCCTACTTTGTGGAGATAAATGACAGCCAGCTAGGGAGTGGTAAGCTTAGAGTCAAACTGCCCTATAAAAATAAGTAATGTCTCAGAATCATCTCCCTCTGATTAAATGTTGATGAATTCGTTCTGTACTTATTTGCTAAGCCCATCTGTGGGACAGTTACTGAATTATCTTCTTGGCTCTTCACTTTCTAGTTATGTGATCTGAGCAGTCATTGAACTTTGTTCAGTTTGGTTTCTACATTTATAAAATGGAAACAATAAAATCAACTATTTCCTTAGGTGGTTGAAAGTTTTAATCTGATTGTGTTTTGGGAGTCCCAGTGATTTTCTGATTTCTGCTCCCAAATGACCAAGGTTACAGGCATGTGTGGCCACACCCAGCTGCTTATGTGGGTCCTGTAGAATCAAACTCAGGTACTCTCAGGCTTGCCAGTTTGTGGTAAGTGCTCTCACCTTCTGAGCCATCTCCCTAGCCTAATTATGTTTTTAGAAAAACTATTCACAATGCCTGAGACATACTAAGTGCTCATTACATCTTCTTTCTCCATTGCAATGTAATCTATTCATGACAAACTAAATAGTTATATGTGGATATTGGCATATTGAGCTTATCAAAGGCAATGATGCAAAAGAATATGAAAAAAAAAGGACATACAAAAAGAAGTTTGAGCAAGGAGTCGACTTATTCTCATCACACAGTTCACATGTTCACAGGGACATGACTCTGACAGTCAGCTGCATAACAAGAGTGTGCAATGTGCAGGGAGTACACAATGAAATCTGGCTTATCAGCAGATGGAGCCCAGCAACTAGCATGCCAGACCCCTTCCTAGAGGAAGAGTAGTTAGGACAGACCTATGGAGGAGTTGGAAATCTCTTTTTATTTATTTGGAATTTGGCTGTGTTCTAAGATCTAAATAAATCATGTCCATTTGCATAAACCCTGTAGGATAAATAGGATAGACAAAACTGCATCTCACAAAGGTAAAATGAGGTGAGTCTGCAATCAGCTATTCTTCAGTGTCAAACATCCAGGGGCAAAGAGTGGCTCCAAATCGAAGTCGGCTGTGAATCCACATCTCTAGCTACAAAAAGGTTGAGCTATTCCTAAACTAGATGTACACTGAGGGCTTGGCTGGCTCAAGGTCCTTAAGAAGTAGTCCTGTGGGCTGGAGAGATGGCTTAGCGGTTAAGGCGCCTGCCTGCTAAGCCTAAGAACCCGGTTCCAATCTCCAGATCCCACATTTAGCCAGATGCAAAGTGACGCAAGGGTGCAATGCCGCACTTGACCACAAGGGGTGCACACATCTGGATTTCATTCACAGCAGCTGAGAAACTGCTGGTGCGCCCATCTCTATCTGTCTCCCTCTCTGTCTCTCTCTCTCTGTGTCTCTCTCCAAAAAAAAAAAAAAAAAAAAAGAAAGAAAAAGAAATAGTCCTGTGTATCTAATAGTAAAGCTCTTTCTCAGTTTTGTCTTCTCCCAGAGCTCTAAAATGAGTTTTGTGAACCTAAGAGGTGGAAAGACAGAGATAAGAGTTCAAGTCATGAGTTACAGAGGGGAGACTATCACAGAGTTGAACTTTGTTCTCCCTTTGACTGCCCTAAAATGCTCTAACAGAAGTTGAAGGGCATAGATCATGGAGGTGACAAATATCTGTGAAGGTAGAGGTTATGCTGGCTATTGTGAGAGATGACTAGTGTTACTGGAGAGAAAATCTTTGAAGGAAATACTCTCCAAATGCTTGAGAAATTCCAAAATGTCTCAGCCATTTTCAGATTTGTTCTCAAATAATTGTAGTATAGGCCAAATTTCTCATAGTCTTCACTTCCTCCTTTCCTTTTTCCTTCCCAATCTTCCTTCCTTCCTTCCTTCCTTCCTTCCTTCCTTCCTTCCTTCCTTCCTTCCTTCCTTCCTTCGTTCCTTCCTTTCTCCCTCCTTCCCTCCCTCCCTTCCTTCCTTCCATAATTTTGTGGGATTTCTTTTTCTTTTTTAAATATTTATTTATTTATTTATGACACACAGAGAGGGAGAGAGCGAAAATGGGTGCACCAAGGCCTCTATCCACTGCAATGAACTCCAGAAGCATGAGCTGCCTTGTGCATCTGGCTTACGTGGGACCTGGAAAATCAAACTGGGGTCCTTGGGCTTCGCAGGCATGTGCCTTAACTGCCAAGCCATCTCTCCAGCCCATTTTGTGGGATTTCTAACTATCTTTTCTCTTAGAAGACAAAGAAAACTAGCTCTTTGTAAATTATCAAGGCTGAAGTTTTTATATTATTACCTCTTTAAACAAACAACGTAGAAAAGGAAACCATAGTAAATGATAAATGTGAAATCCTTGACTCACCTTCCTTCCCTGCCACCCCCCAATGTGTGTCGGTGTAGACTCTCTTCAGCAGGGTCTTTACAATTTACTCCAACAGTACCACAGAGGATATCCTGATTTGTGAACCTCTTCATCTCTCGGATAGATTCATGGGCTCTTGGGATTCACAGGTTTCATACAGCCCAGCCTCCTGTACCCACACATTTTTCTGTGCAACTCCTTTCAGAGTGGCTGCCCACATCAGTGGATGAGGACCAGATGATTCCTTTGAGAAAAGCCCTTCTGCAGCTGCTGTCGCTGCTTGTAAGCTCTTCCTTAGGGCTTCCAAAGGCCAATATAAAAGGGGGCTTTGTTCTCTGGATTTCTGCTCTTTGGACCTACCCACAGGCTTCCCTGCTGAGGTGGAGTTAATGGCCACATTCTTTTCTCCAGAGAAAATCAATACTACTGTCTGTGATGCTTGATACAATGTGGCCAGTAAGAAGGGAAAAAAAAATCTTGAAGTGGGAGGTTTTGAACTAGAAAGACAGAGTGTATAGACAGTGCTCCTGGATGTCAGAGGACACACACACACACACACACACACACACACACACTGACATCTATGGTTCTAAATCTGTCAGAAATAAAGATTTTATTCTGAACGGATAGAAATAATGAACATAATACAAGTAGTAAGAACTTTATTTACTCCCATGCACAGGCGATGATGGTTGTACTTAGTTCTTATTTGAAAAAAATGGGCAAATTTTATGTTAATTCAGGTTTTAAAAACCCCACAAATTCCATATGTTTCTTTTTTTTTTTTTTCTTTCCTCCTGTTTTGGTTGCTAGGCACAGGGAATTCATGAGGTGCTTGCTAAGTATGTTTGACACATTTTTGCATGTGAATTATAAATATTGGTGTATTCTTTTCAGGAGTCACTGTCATTCAGAAATAGATCCTAAATGAAGCCTTTCTCCTCAGGCAAAAGACCCAGCTTTCACTGTGATGGGGTGGGGTGGGGTGGGTCTTCTGTCTGATGGGAAGGATAGTGGGATGACAGTCGATCACTCTTTGGCATTTTGCAGTTGGCAGGATGCCTCCTGCTTCCCATTCACAATTTCATTTGATTTTCACAACTCCCCGTGAGGTAGGTATTAGGGCTGACAGCTGTCTCCTTCCCAAGAATAAGGTTGCATGCACCACAAAGCTGTGGAGTGTGAGTCCAGAAACCCTTGGGGATGGGATCTGCTGAGAGCGGTAGCTCATCTCGGCAGCTCTGGGACTGTTCTTCAGTGTGAGACCCTGTGCAGCTGTACCACTTTGCTAGACCCAGCCTTTCATTTCTTATCTTTGTTTCCTCAGCCCTGAGTCAGTGGTGCTTATATAAATGTCTTTCTGGACACAGAGAGGGGGGTGCAGAGAGAGATGGGGGAACAGCAGCTGTCAGCAGAGTGTCAGGCTGGGGACCTGCCATCTCAGAGCCTGACAAAGCTCTGGTCAGCTCTAACAGTGTCCTGAGTGCAGCTTTTATCACGGATCATGGAACTGTCCCCAGGCTTGAGAGTGCTCTATGCCCTTAAAGAGAATGGGGAGAGAGGATCCTTTGGCGGTTACCAAGGTAGAACCTTTGAATGATTAACCAGAGGCAGTGAAGATGAGAGCAGGTCAAAACAAATGAATCAGGACGCTAAGGTGTCTGAAGGTGTATCTCAGAAGCCCACATCTGAGCATTAGTTTTACCTGGTTATCACAAGCATGTTCTATGTTTGGGGAGGGGTGTGTTTTACACTTCATTATAGTTCAAGGAGCCTCCAATAATTTGCATTTTCCAGTGGAGGTGAGAACAGTTTCTCTACTTTCTCTTCTTTCTCTGTTCCCTCCTTTCTTCCCTCCTTCTCTTCCTCTTCTCCTTACCTCTCTCTGATGGTTCTCCTAACATGAATCTTGGCAGCCACGCCCCTGTGCGATCAAGATCTCTTTTCCTGCAATTCTCTATGGCAAGGCTTTATGCATACTACAAAACCCACTCCAGTGTGGGAAATGCCAGTGGTGATTTCCTTCCTTCTGGGAGTCCACTGCCTAAATGATCATTGGGAAATAAGAATAGGGAATATGGATAATGGTTGAAGCTGGTTGTTATATACATGGGGAAATTTGTTTTACTATTGTACTTTGTGTCTATAAAAATATCAGCAGGGCTGGAGAGATGGCTTAGCGGTTAAGGCACTTGCCTGCAAAGCCAAATGGTCCCGGTTCGACTCTCCAGGACCCACATAAGCCAGATGCACAAGAGGGGAGCGAGGGGAGCATGCATCTGGAGTTCATTTGCAATGGCTGGAGGCCCTGGCATGCCCATTCTCTCTCTCTGTGTGTCTCTTAAATAAATAAATAATGTTTGTAAAAAATCAGCAAAAGTTGTTACAAGGCAAAGCATCAAAGTGGCTAAACTTGTTGAATCACATATTGAAGGTCCCCACACACTCTGAGCATGGATTTCAAATCACAGCTAACGGTAATTCTGCAGAGCACATAACTTTCCTGAGAATTACTAATTGGTAAAATTAGAGGGCTGGAGAGATGGCTTAACTGTTAAGGTGCCTGCCTCCTAAGCCTAAGAACACTGGTTCCAATCTCCAGCCGTTCCAATCTCCAGCAGTTCCAATCTCCAGGTCCCATGTTTAGCAAGATGCAGTGATGCAAGGGGGCAATGCCGCACTTGACCACAAGGGGGCGCACACATCTGGATTTCGTTCACAGCAGCTGAGAGACTGCTGGCAGGCCCATCTCTCTCTGTCTTCCTCTCCCTCTCTGTGTCTCTCTCCAAAAATAAATAAAAATAATAAAATAATTAAAATTAGAGAAACAGTGGCCTACTTCATTAGATCTTTGTCAGCACTAGCTCAGAAAACAGTTGTTTCTTAACAAGTGATTAAAAATCCATCTGTAGAACTTGTTTTTGCTTGTTTTTCAAGGTAGGGTCTGACTCTAGCCCAAGATGACCTGGAATTCACTGTAGTCTTAAGGTGGCCTTCAACTCATGGCAATCCTCCTACTTCTGCCTCTTGAGTGCTGGGATTAAAGGCAGGTACCACCATTCCCTGCTCATCTGTAGAATTTTTAAAATGACAATGCAGTATAAAAATATAAAGTTGCTCAACTGACTCTCAAGAAAGAACTAAAATTAGAGACTCCAAGAGTATGAAGACTACCTAGTTTTCTGTACCTCTGGGCATGGAGATTCCTCTCTCAGCTGCAAACCCATTTTCTCTGTGTGTCTGTCTGCATAGATGAAAACTCAGCTTGCCAACAGCAATTCCCTGTTTTACATGTTCTCAGTTCAACAGAATCATCAGTCTGAGTTTGGATCTCCTCTCTGGATTCCAAGTTTCCTGAGGGGAGATCTTTTCTCCAATTTGAGTATGAGGTATTTTCTCACACCCAACAGAGAAAGCTAGAAATGGCCCCATACAGCTGGAACAGGCAAGGAGATGGTCTCAGAAGAAGGGAGAGTTGTCTCCAGAGCTGGTTTGCATGGGGCCAGGGTGGCAAAAGACAGACAACATTAATAGTCAAAATATAAAATGTTTGGGACATAGTAGTTACTGGATAAGTATTGGCTCCTATTCCTTTTGTGTTGACCCGCCTCATTTGTTTAGAGCAATGTTTTAGGATACCCCATCTATCAGGAAAGGAAGAACTAGAATTCTAACTAGTAATTCATTCTCTCTTTCCAGGGTGCCTACTATCGGCCAGACAAAGTGGATAGGCAATGTGAAAGGAGACCCAAATCTTAGTTCTCTTGTTTCTTGTGATAGCATAGCACAATAGCAAAAATGAAAACCCAGGTGGCAAAGAACCATAGAGGAAAATCACACAGGGAGGTAAAGCTAGGAAGCACTAGATTGTGATTTAACCATTTGCAAAACAGCCCACAGAGAGTGAGAGTGCTGCCTGTTCTTCCTTGGGAAAAGAGTATTCTACATAGAGGGGACAAATGACAGCCCTGAGCAAGAAGAAAACTGATGCGTAGTAAGAGATGTATGCAACTGATGACCTTCTCCCTCTTCTTTACAAGTTTCCTACTTGAGAAAGAGAAGCAGAGGTGTGGTAAGATGCTAATGCTGGTGGCCAGAACATCTGCTACATCTATCTTCACTGTTTAAGTAAATCATTCTAAATAAGAGGCGGCTGTGGTAAGCCAGGGTTTCATACCATAAGCATCATAGAAAATAGGAGACTGGTTTGAGAATGGGCACATGGATTTACTAGGGCAGCTCTCAGGTTTTGATCTTTCTTAAGAAATGGAGATAGTTGTACAGTGCTGGAGGAAAGCCTATAGTTTCATGAAGAGTGAATGTCCTTTGGCACACAGATGGGCTGCTAATGGAAGAAAACACAGGGAAGAATTAGTGGTAAGAAAGAAATCTAGTAACCACTTTTAAAATGCCAGTATAATAACTATCCAGTGCATTTAGTCCTGCATATTAATCAGGAGGTGGTCACTGCAGTACTAGGAGAGAAAGAAAAATCCGTGCTATGTGATGATAGTTCCATACCCTTTTCTCTAAAAACCAGACAAGCGTTTTTTTTTTTTTTTTTTTTTTTTTTTTTTTGAGGTGAGCCCAAGAAACTGCCCTTTTTTAAATCTAAGAGTTGGGGGTAGGGAGAGGGAGACAGAGAGAATTGGCACGTCAGGCCCTCCAGCCACTGCAATTAAACTCCAGTTGTGCGTGCCCCCTTGTGCACACGTGCAACCTTGCATACTTGCATCACCGTACATTTGGCTTATGTGGCACCTGGAGAGTCAAACATGAGTTCTTAGGTTTTGCAGGCAAGCGCCTTAACCACTAAGCAATGTCTCCAGCCCCAGACATGCATTTTGAAGGTGAGCATTAGCTAATTAAAGGCCAGGCGGAAATGAATAAGTAGGTCCAGACTGCATGTAAGAGAATTCCTTTCCCATTCCCGGGAAATCACTGCCAACTAACAGCCCACACTAACATTTTATTTTCCTGGAGCTCTGATTTGTTTAGTCTGTGAGTAGTAGCTCACGAAAAATGCGGCTTGCTTCTGGCCATCAGAAAACCTCCATCCAAGATAGAACATGTGGCCTTGTGGTAAAGGAGCCCAGAAGTTAAGCACCTGTCAAACATCTGCGTAGAATGAAAGAGGGCAGTATAATTTAGACAGGGGAAATAAATTACAAAGGAGAAACACAGCAAATCCAATCCTCCTACAGCAGGTGGTCCAGGAGAAGTGAGGGGGTAGTATAAGCCTCTTAACTGACCCAGATTCATGGGGTAATATTCTCCCTCTTCTAATAGCTGATTCTGGTAATCAGAAGAAGGGACATCTTTCTGTAGTTGGGAATGATGACATGTCAGAGAAAAACAGGTAATTTATATTCATGGGACAACATATATACACAAAATACTGGTTGTACTGAGGAATGGAGTGTGGAAGGGCAGAGGACATTAGGCATTGCTTTCATGTCTATCACTTGGAACATTGACCCAGTATGTGAATTTGTTTCTTTAATTATGTACAGACCATTTATTTATCTTGAGTGTCTTTGATACCAAGAAAAGGATTTGAATATAAAATATACTACATCACAGGTCAGACCATTGTGGATCCATTTACCTACTCCTGTCATCTATAATCCATTATTCACTCATTTATTTATCTCCCATCCTTCAAAACATATGGCACAAAAGTCAAAGATAATATATTCCTTACCTCAAGAGATTCCCCACCTGAGTCACTTTCTTTAGAGGTAAGCGTCAGCACCTGGGTCTCTGTTCAGGAGCACCATACGTACTATTGTCACTTAACTAAATAATAAGAGCAGGCACCATAATCAGTGTGGTGCCTTTATTTTTTTTTCCTCAAGGGCTATCCAGTATCCCACTGCATGTCTGCTACATAATGTATTTAACTTTCCTAATGAGGGATATTTTGGTTGTTTCCAAGCTTTTATCACTGCAAACAAAACTGTGCTTCATGATGTAAGCATTATGTAAAGACAGCCAATTTAGAAACTGCTCAATTTACTGATAGATAATGCTTTATTTACAATTGAACTGAAAATGTAGAGTGACAGTTTTGTGACTCAGCCTGATGTGATGGGGAGTAACAAAGTGCTATATTTTTCTACCATCAATTACCATGAAGTAAATGAACAGTGTCAGTAGGGAAAAAGTAAAATGTTCTTGACTTAAATTTTTTTGATCCTTTATTCACCTGAACAGAACAAGAACAGAGTGGGTAAGAGCTTCTTCTGCTTAGATTTAGAGAACACGTTCCAGGATATTTAGCTTAAATGTAGGCACCAGTAAGGTATGGAAAGGTATATACATTTTGCCACATTATGTTATTTCAATTTGGCTATGCTAGTGACTACAGGGTTCAGAGAGCTGGTGAAAAGAAAAGTGTGAGCCTCAGCAGGTAGGAGCAAAACAGCGCTGCACCTCTTGGAGGGTTGTGTGGGCATTATGTGATGGACAAAGAGAGGCCGGCCACATTCCAGCCAGGGTTTGTGCACCTTAGCACTGCTCCTGAATTCTTTTCCCACTGTGGCCCCGTTGATCAACATGGCACCAGACATTGCACAATGCTAAGCTGTGGATCACAAAGGTGCTCCTTAGACTTCCCGTGAGCCCCCACCTTTACAGCTCATTCTGTCACTTGGATGTGCTTGGGAACTCCTATTTCCTCACAACATCCGTTATGTCCTCCGTGTCAGTGCTATAATTAGACATTATGGTGACACTGGTTCTAGCTTCCTTACCTTGCCTGCCTCCCCCAATTTTCCTTACTATTCCTTTATCCCCCTATACCACCTTGACTCTGAATTCCTGCCTGATCCTATTCATGAAAGACTGACAAGGCACCACACGGCATACCCTTCCTGAAGAACCATGTCCACTTCTGGACTCTGGGCTGGGACAGGGTAGCAGGGAATGAGAGTGACCTCCTATCTGCTTATAATGAGGCAAGAAGAAAGGAACAGTTTCATTTGGCACCTAGGAGATTCAGATTAAACTTCCAGGGGATCTATTTTGAAGTCTTCTGAAAACACTTAAGTTCTCCACATGAAATCCCTTTCTTGTGGTCCCATTACAATTTCAAGGGATGGGAAACATGGTCGCTCAAGTCATTTCCAACATTAATATTATACCACAGCTTCAAGACACATGAGAACATGCCACATTTTATCAGTTCACTGACTCCATTCTGACCAGGAGGTGTTTGTGGAAGGATAGGGTTGAGCTCTAGTTTGTCATCCAAAAGTGAAGTTTGTGTACCCTCTAACAGCCTGTCCTCAGATCCATCAACCTCCTTTCCTTCCCTTTATACTTGAGGACATTGGTCCTTATTTGAGACAGAGAGAGAGAGAGAGAGAGAGAGAGAGAGAGAGAGAGGCAGACACACACAGAGAGAGGCAGACAGAGAGAGAGAGTGAGTGAATGGGTGTGCCGAAGCCTCTAGCCACTGCAAACAAACTCCACATGCATGTACCACCTTGTACATCTTTTTTATGTAGGTACTGGGGAATTGAACCTGGGTCCTTAGGCTTCAAAGGCAGGTGCCTTAACCACTAAGCCAGCTCTCCAGCCCAACCATTGGTTCTTATTTTACTGTAGCTGTTTAGAGAGCAACTTTACTTCCTTAGAAGCTATTGCTTGTCAAAAATCAATGCCCTGAAGTTAAGGATGGCTTCCGCTTCCCTCAGTTCTGGGGATTGAACCTAGAGCTTTACACATGCTTAGGCAAGTGCTCTAACACTCAGCTGCATGCCCCACCCTACTTTTTTAAGGTTTTATTTTGAGATAGGGTCTTACTAAGCTGCCTAGGCTATCCTTAAATGTACTATGTAGCCCAGGAAAGCATTGAACTTGTGCTCCTCCTGTCTCATTCTCCTGAGTTGTTGGGATTATAGGCCTGTATTAATATGCCTGGCTTAGATGTTTTCTTTATGATTTTGCTGGGATAAATACTTGGACTTAACTTGGCTATTGGCCTCTCTCAGTGTTATTTTTCCTTTGTGTGAGATCTATTGAATTACCAATTGTCTTTTTAAATTATGGTAATAAAATATATGTAACACCAAATTATCATTTTCACCATTTTA
Organism: Orientallactaga sibirica; assembly: GCA_036365145.1. Lineage (NCBI taxonomy): Eukaryota > Metazoa > Chordata > Mammalia > Rodentia > Dipodidae > Orientallactaga > Orientallactaga sibirica. The sequence continues at coordinate 34,896,971 of JAEOAD010000006.1, read as the reverse complement.
AATGTACTTGTTGAAAGCATTGTTTCATTTACAATATTGTGTGATCATCACTGATGTCCAGTTCCAAACATTTTCATCACCAATGTGTTCTCTCCATTCCTCCCTCACCTTAATCCCTAGTAATGTCAAATCTTACTTTGTCTCTATGATGGTGCCTATTCTAGATACTTCACATTAGTGATAGTACACAGTATTTGTCCCTTTGTGTCTGGCTCATTCACTTAGTAGGGTACTTTGAGGTGGCTGTTTTTAAGACCCCAGGCTCCTTTGGCTCTGGTTGACTGTAGTGTTTCTCTTCCCCATGATTTTGAAAATCTCTTTATGGCTTCATTTTGAATTTTTCTTCTGTTTTACACTGTTACTCTTGAAAGAGCAAATGAATCCAGAACAATAGGACTTTATTCAGAAGATTTTAAAAAACCCATAAATTCATGATGTAAAAAGAAACTTGTGGGCTGGAGAGATAGTTTAGCAGTTAAGGCATTTGCAGGCAAAGCTAAAGGACCCAAGTTCAATTCCCCAGTACCCATGTAATGTTAGATGCACAAAGTGGTGTACATATCTGGAGTTCATTTGTAGTGGCTAGAGGCCTTGGCGTGTCCATTCTCTCTATCTCTTTCACTCCCTCTACCTTTCTCTCTTTCAAATAAGTAAATAAAATAAACTCTTGTTACATAATTTTTCACAAAAGCTTAGAGATAGAAACAATGCAAGACTCCATCAGAAGTTGAATTTATACACAAAATGTGGTGCATGTGCACAACGGCATGGTCCTTAGCAACAAAAAGGAACAAGATTAAATAATTAAATGAAATGAAATTTTGGTACATGCAACAACATGGATGAACTTTGTAATCATTATATTCAGTGAAATAAACCAATCTCAGAAATGATGATACATGATTTCATTTATATATCTATAGTAGGCCACTTAAAAAAGATCAGAAGTAGATTCGAAGTTACCAGGTCCTAGAAGGGAAGGAAGGAGAAGGGGATGGTGAAGGTTTTGGGAACAGATAATGAGGATAGTTATGTGATATTGTAAGGAGCATTCACTGCCACTGGATTGTACATTTCAAAATGGTTAAGATAATAAATATATATTATATGTATACATACATATGTGTGTATATAAAGTACATGTGTATATACAGAGAGAAAGAATAAAATTTTTTTTTCAAAAGTAAAAATTCTTAGCATAGAATAGAGAAAATATCTTTAGTCTAATAGAGTATCTATACAGTGAAAATTTTAGAATATTATCCTAAGTGGGACAAGAAGCCCCAGTCTTATTTATTTATCGATTATACACTTTCCTCTATGAACGAATTGTGTGTTGGTCCTATGACCCTTGTGTTATCTTCCTGTATCTTGTCTTCCTTACCCCTATTCCACTAAGGACCTGCCTCAGTTGGTTACTGATGTTCACCATGGGGTTATGACTGCATTAGTTAACCTGGGAGATGGGCAAAGCCTTGGGATACTCTTTCCCACCCTGTGCTCTTACAATCTTTCTACACCCTCTTTCCTACCCTGAACCTTGGCAGATGTGTTATAAATCTACTTTAGTTTTGAGCTCTCTGCATCCTTCTGATTTCTGCTTTGATGAATTATGGGTGTCCTCAGTATCTATCGGCACCTCCTTGGATCAGGTTGTCAGGATAGCAGCGAGAACAGCACTCATGGTTAAATCACCTCTTCCTCTGTGATCTCCTGGGCTTTGGGAGATGTGTGAGAAGTGGCTTGTCTCATGCTAGGCAGTCAGCTATCTTTTCTTGAGGTACTGATGGATCTTGGTTCTTCCCAGTTTTTGCTGCTATCTATTAGAAACAAAATCAAACAAAGAAATAAGAAACCCAGATTTTCCAACCAAGAGTGAGAGCAGTTTGGATTAAAGAGGCCTCAAACTGACAGGGATCCTCTTACTTCTCTACCTCCTGCAAGCTAGGATTAAAGGCATGAACTACCACATTCTGCTGGAGAGATTTTTTGATGGGCATGATCATTCTTCTTGGCCAAAGACTAGTGGTAGTGTTGTTTTCTGGAGTCTGTGACCATCATATCCCTACGATGCTAACGTGATCCGAGTTCTTTCCCACTGAGTAGATCGCCTGTCCAATCAGAGTCATTGATTGCCACCATAGGCTGTGTGCTACTATTACACTGGTATATTCATCTTTTCTGACAGGTTAATTGTGTAGCTTGCAGAATCTCATGCTTGTTCATTGCTGTTGGCCATTATCCCCCCAGCAGCTCACAAAGCACTTTCTAGCACGATAAGGACTAGCCAGCAGGGAGCTGGTTTCCTTCTAAGTTCCAGCATAGTCTCTTAATGTCCTGTGTCCGAAGCCTGTGGTGTCTTCAGCAATAGGGTCTTACCAATTAGCTCTGGTGAGTAACAAAGTGTGTAGGCAATAACATATTGTTTTGGGGACCTCACAGGTCTCCCCAACTAACATCTCACTGTGGGGTGTAACCCAGTTCTGGTGCTGGGAATTATAAGCCAACAGCTATGGTTTTAGGATTATGCTTTCTCTACTCTAGAGCCCTTCTATCCAGTCAACCCCCCTCCCTCTTATTATTGGTTATGTCTTTTACTTTGCTATCCAGGAGGAAGGTGTCTATGTTATTGATTGATGTCATTAGTTTTGTGTAACCCCCTCACCCTTTCTCCCCTCCTCCCTCCATGACCCTTCCACACTGTGTCTGTCCTTCAAGTTACCTGTCAGATAACCTTTTCTCTCTTCCTTCCCTATTTCCACTTTCTCCTTGTTTTATTCTAGTTCCCTGACAATTCTCCTGATGCTTACTGCCACTTACACGGAACCCAAGCTCTTCCAAATTAGGGACTTCATATAAGGAAGAACATACAGCATTTGTCTTTCTGTGCTTGTGTAAATTTACTAAGTATGAGTTTTTTTCAAGTCCATCCATTTTCCTGATGTTTTAAGAATATAAAACAATAAAAGATAAATGCAACAACACAAAGTTATTCTTTTCAAAAGTTTAATGTTCTTTTTTATTGGTGTACATTCCTGGCACATGGTATGGTATTTCATAAGCACTTTTTCATTCAAGTATATTGAGCCTATTCTCCACTCTCCTCTTTCTCATTCCTTCACTTCCATTAGTTTCCTTTGTTCTTCTAGACAGTTTCATTTCTACTTTCATGTCATATATGCATATGTGATTTGATGTATACAAAACCTAGTATTCACAAGTAAAGAAAACATGCAATATTTATCTTTCTGAGACTGAATTTAAAGAACCTCAACATTATTAAAAAAATAAATCCCATTCAGATGAACTATCAATGAGGTATTTCTATCTTTCCATCAAACATCATAGAGATATTGATATAAATGTTATTTTAAGGCTGTCAGGCCTCTGACTATTTCACAATGATCTCACATATTTAAACACATCTTCTTCTTCAATACATGAGAAAAATAACATGTCCATGAATCGTTAATACATGATTGATCCTTTTTGACATTTCTCTTCAGTGTTTAGAGGATGGTTGGATTTGCTTGTGGCTGCATTAATAATAACTTATCTCTTTCTCTTTCATTCCTAAAGGGAAATGTCATAACGAGAACTTGCCATTCAATAAAACATGTACATTACAGGAATTTTATTTCTGAGAAACAAAAGATACTGACCTCAGAGTCAGAATGAATTTATACTGAGCAAAGAAAAAGTGAGACTTAAGGGCTGGAGATATGGCTTAGCAGTTAAGACACTTGCCGGCAAAGCCTAAGGACCTATGTTTGACTCTCCAGGTCCCACTTAAGCCAGATGCACACGGTGACACAAATGCACAAGGTTGCATATGCACACATGGTGGCACAGTCGTCTGGATTTTGATTGCGGTGGCTGGAGGCCCTGGCATACTAATTCTCTCTCTCAAAAAATACAAGTAAATAAATAAAAAGAACAAGTGAGACATAAATATAGAGCCTTGTTTATGTATTTTAACATTTGCTATTATTTTCTGAAGTGAGACAATAGCAACAGGAAAGTAGTTCTACCCACCATGTAAGTAAAATTGTCTGCTTCACAAATATCAATACTGTAACTATAGAATTCATAGCTTTGCTCATTTAATCATTTGTTTCTCTGTCTAGTCAATAAAAGCTACACAAGGTACTGTCTGCTTTGTCCTACATGGTAGGTACTGCCCACATGGGACTTTGTAATGCAAATTAAGTCCAATTAAAATTATAAAGACCCTCAGTTTCTGTTTTGTGCTGCTTCAAGTACTCAGTCATACTATACAACTACTTGCTACCATATGGATCAATGCAGGTGATCCGTTTCTTTATTGCACAAAGATCTATTAGATAGCACAGGTATGAGATATAAAAGAGCCCACCAGAACTGAAAGATAAGAACCGATGTTGAGGACAATGCATTAGTTTGGTGCAGGACATAGAGGAACCCAGTTTGAATTGAGGTGGAAGCTTCCTTCCTGCTAGCTCATTTTTCACAGTGCTGGCAAGTGCTATATAGGCTGCTAGAAGGTACTAAACAGGCTGCTGGCAGAGAAAAGTCACCAACAATATCACCCAGTGGAAAATCCTTCTTCTGGTGCAATAGTAGCATGTCTGTTATTGGGGGCTACCAACAGCTCTACGATTGGATGTGAGGCCTGCTCTGTGGGAGAGAATTCATGCCTGGTACCGAAAACCAGGTCAGAAACTCATGGCTGAGGAGAATGTAGTCCCTCGGGTAGAATCTCTATTGCTGTATTATTAAACAGAGATATTATCAAACTGTCTCCCAAATATTTTTCATTATATCCACAGATCAGATCTGTTCTCATCCCTCATCAGAGAAGGGGTGTGTGTGTGCATGTGTTCATGTGCATGTGTGTGTTAACTTTTATTTGACAGTGGGACATGGACAATGGACAATGTAGAGAGTCATAACTGGCCAAGTGCTGCAAATAAATGAATGATGGGTGCTTGGTTACACAAGACATATAGAGCATCTCCTCCAGGCCTCAGGGAATATTGTGGAAGAAGGGACAGAAAGAACGGCCGAGGGACAAGAAGTGCTGTGGAACTCTTGCTCAGGCTTGACCAGGCCCTTACATTCATGAACTCACAGTAACAGTGGATTACCTGCAGAAGACCTGGACTTGAGGAGGCCAGTCACAATTCTGTTCTGGATAGGGGAGGAGTATGAGAGGCCACTTCCCTCCCTAATGAGCTAATGACAGTTAATGGCTGCTGGGGGATGGGGAGTAATTTTGTTCTGTGGTACTGTGTGACTGGTAAGTGATGAGAAGGCTTGTAGTGAGACTGAGGGCCATAGGGAAGGATAATGTGGAGTATGCATGAGCAAAATGCAACATTTAAGTGTTGTAATTTCCTTCAAATTGCAACATTTCTTTCTAGTGGGGAGGAAACTCAGAAGGCTCAGGAAGTCAACAAGTCTTGGAAGAGGTTGCACGACCCCATTCTAAGGCAATATAAAGGGGAAACAACTGCTTGGGGGTGAGACTGTAGGAGTGAGCTGTCTGCAATTCATGTAGTGAGCTCCAGACTGTCAGACAAGCTGAGCTGTCTGCAGGTTGTGCGGTGTGGTCCACAGCTGCAGCTTCCATGAGTTGTTACCTATACTGGGCTTTTGGGTGTTGCAGCTGCTTTTGAGTCATCGATGCTCTGTAAGGAAGCCCTCACACTGAGGCTGAAGGAAAAGAATCCAAAGAGGTAATCTTGCCACAGGGAGCCCCATCCAAGTGGCTATGGGGAGGTCATCACCCAGGATGGCGTGAGACTTCTCTGCGATGCAGTTGCCTCTGAGTCACCCATACTCCTGAAAGCAGCCCCTCAGGCTTCTCTGTAAGTAACCCCAATAAACGTGTGTTTCCTATGACAATAAGTGTGAAACTGTTTTTAAAAATCCACTCAAAAAAGATTATAAGAAGAAAAACCACTGGAACTTGTTTTTCTAGTTAGCAAGCTGCATGTTTATGTACAAAGTATGAGTAGTTCCTATGTGCTTCTATAATACATGGTAAGCAGTAAAATAATACTAGCTGCCCTTTGGGAGACACGTATGATGTGACGCATACTTACATGTTGCAGAACAATAATAACATATGAGTGTCTGAATTTTCCCTGTTCCCATCTTTCTCACTATTTGGTGTTTGCTAGATCTGACTGGATTTTATGCAAGTTTGCAAGAAGAGGAAGACAGAACTGGAGAAGGGAGAACAAAAAGGGTGGAAAGGGGGCAAAAAGGCAAGATTTACTATCTAGGGCTAAGAGAGGAGTTATTAGGTAGGCATAAAAAGATTGTTCTGAGGGCTAGAGAGATGGCTTAGCGGGTAAGGTGCCTGCCTGCCAAACCCAAGAACGCCTGTTCGATTCTCCAGGTCCCACGTTTATCCAGACTCAAAAAATGACGCAAGGGCACAATGCCTCACTTGTCCACAAGGGGGCGCACGCGCCTGTAATTTGTTCACAGTGGCTGAGAGGCTGCTGGCACGCCCATTCTCTCTCTCTCTCTCTGTCTTTTCCTGTCTGTCTCTGTTTCTCTCTCTGTCTCTCTCAAATAAAAAAAAAAATAAAACATTGTTCTGAGAAGTTATGGGCATAACAGAATCACATGGGAAAAGAGAATATAGTTAAGGGTTGGTTGGACTATGTATTTTATTTATGTATGGTGAAATGTGAAGTCAACATTTTCTTATTGAACTAGTTCTTTGACCATCATATGATTCTGAAATAGGAGTCCTAAAAAATAACGTTATGCTATCATTAGTCTTATTCATGTAAAAATAAAACTTCTTTTCTACTTCTTTGCAAAGTAGGACACTCTTTAAGATTTTGTCCAATAGCTCATTTCCTACCCCAGCACTTGACAACCACCATTCTAGTCTCTGCTTCTCTGAGTCTGTTTATTTTAACACTGTGCAGCTTAAAAGTTAGGGTCTGGGGGGCTGGAGAAATGGCTTAGTGGTTAAGGTGTTTGCCTGCGAAGCCAAAGGACCCCGGTTTGATTCTCTAGGACCCATGTAAGCCAGATGTACGAGGGGCACATGCATCTGGAGTTCATTTGCAGTGACTAGAGGCCTATTCTGTCTGTCTGCCTCTCTCTCTCTCTCTCTCTCTCTCTGCTTGCAAATAAATAAATAAATAAATAAAAATTTTAAAAATTCTTAAGAACAAAAAGGTTAGCGAATGGAGCCCAGATATATAAGCTATTAGTCCAAAGTCAGATTTGAACTTGAGGTATATGTGACTTCAGTGTTCCTGCTTTTACTTTTTTGACTTCAGTTGTCAAACAAGAAGAGTCAAATATGTAATAAAGTGCCAAGAAAACCCAATAAAAAGTAACATAGGCTGTGAACCCTAAAGACACAGATTATAGTGCACTAGAATAACTATTTTATGCTTCATGAGGAAGGTGAATGATAAGCTGACCTAGTGAGATGGGGAAACCAGAGAGGTTTGAACAACAGCCAGGGTTTTGGCTTACTGCTCGATGCTCATAGTTTTATGACATTCTAGAAGCTCACCAAATTAGAGAGGTAGAAACACACACACACACACACACACACACACACAAATTGCATCATATTGCATTGCTATTGGAAGATATTTACAGATAGTGCTTAAGCTAATGCTTAAATTTCAGCCTAGTTTCACTTTGCTCAGTCTTCCCTGGCAGTCATTCTTGGGAGAGATCGTAAGTAGTACAATTGGCTCCTAGTCTGCTTTCCATGAAACCCTATGGTGTGTGCTGGTTGATTGCATATATCATCTTTACTGGACCCCAGAGCATCCAGGGAGCTGATCAGACATTTGTTTGCATGTGTCTGTGGAGGGCTTCTGGATGAGAATAACATTTACATCAGTGGACAACATAAAACAAATTGCCTTCCTCTATCTGCATGTTCTCTCACTCTGACAAAATATCTGAGGAAAACAAGCTAAAATAAGAGAATGTTTATTTTGGCTCATGGCTCAGAGGTTTTAGTCTATGGTATTTGGATCAGTTGCTGTGGGCTGGGGCAAAACAATATTTTTTTAAAGATTTTAGTTTTACTTATTTATTAGAAACAGAGAGAGGGAAAGAGAGAGAGGGAGAGTGAGAATGGGCATGCCAGGACTTCTAGTCACTGCAAATGAACTCCAGATGCATGTGCCCCGTTGTGCATCTGGCTTACGTGGGGCCTGGAGAGTTGAACCAGGATCTTTTGGCTTCACAGGCATGCACCTTAATGGTTAAGCCATCTCTCCAGCCCCAAAACAATATGCTTTGATAGAAGTGTGGGCAAAGGAAATTTGTTCATCTCGTGGTGGCCAGGAAGCAAAATGACAGAGGGAATGTTCAGGGTCCCAATATCATCTTCAAAGTCAAACCCAATCCCCAAAGCCTATCTTCCTTCACTAAGTTCCACTTCCCAAAGACTTTGCCACCTCATAATATAGCACAGTATCCTTTGAAAGAGACTGTGGACCCAACACACAGCATCATCCAGTCATTATAAGGCTGAATAGAATATATGTAGAGGAACTCAGAATTTCTTTGCTTAGTTTTAAATTTTTTTATTGACAACATACCCATAATCATAATCGTAATCCCCTCTCACCACATTCCCTTTTCCTGCTCTCAACTCCCCCCCCCACCCCCTACAGTAAATCCCTTCTTCTGTTCAATTAGTCTCTCTTCTATTTTGGTATCATCATTTTTCCCTCCTGTTATGCAGGTCTTGTGTACATAGCCTCAGCTACTGTGAGGTCATGAATATCAAGGCTACATTTTGTTTGGAAGACAGTATTGTAAGCACTCCTGCTCTTCCTTTGGTTCTTATATCAGGCACCTGTGGAACAATGGTCAGAGTCTTGGATGGTGATAGAGATGTCTCACTTAGTGCTGAACATTCCACTGGCACTTCTCAGCACTTTAGTGAGTTTTGAGTCACCCCAGTGGTCACTGCCATCTGAAAAGAGAAGCTTCTCTAACCAAAAATGAGAGTAGCATTAATATATGGGCATAAACACAAGTACTTAGAGAGTAGTTTGCTGGGCACAATATATCCATTTAGCTAGACAACAGTAGCTGTTTCCTCCCTAGGGCTTATGACCTCCCAAGCCATAGGCTTTTGATTAGGTTTATGTACCAGGCAGGAATTTCCTCCTGTGGAGTGGTACCTCTAACTCAATCACAGAGCAGCTGGTTTCAGCTCTGCCTATTTTCAGGCTAAGACATTGTCATCTCCTTTCACTTTCTGCCTCTCCTTTTTCTCAAGCCCTCAGACAGGGGCTGGAACAACAGCATTGGCTCCTTTGAGTCTACAGCTTGCTAATGGCAGAAACGGAGACTTCTCGGTTTCCATGACAGAAGCCAATTTCTTATAATAAATGTGTTTGTGTGCGTATGTGGTGTGTGTGTGTGTGTGTGTGTGTGTGTGTGTCCATCCTGTCAGTCCTGTTTCTCTGGAGAAGCCTAACTAACATGAGTTTTATGGATTGATCATGACCAAACATAAATCTTGAACTCTCTCTTGACTGCATATCCCTGTAGCTGCCCAGGGTGTGAATCCAGATCAAGGGATCCCCAGACACAGGAGGTACTGTTCCTCTCCTGCTTTGTACAGAGTTAGGACTGTCTTTCAGGAAGTTCCAAGTTCTTCTAGGCCCCAACTCTTTCTTATTTTAGGCCTTTGCTGTTCAAGATATGGTCCTCAAACCAGCCACATGGCATGCAGTATTTTAGGCATCACCAAGTGATTGAAACTACATTATAAGGTCCCCAGGTGAGGTATATACATTTAAAAAATTGTGAGTCACTGACCCATACTACCATTAAATGGATCGCCCTGAAATAAATGCCCTGACACTAGCCATACAATGTGCAGAGGGCTGCTATACTCTGCTCTGTCTTTCCTCTTCTAGGAAATGGGACCATCATCTCCTTACCATAAAGCATGCTGCTGAACTGGTAGTTATGAAGTCAAATTACATATAATATACTTACTGTAAATGTGCTCTCAGAGAGAGGAACACTGAGAAAGAGGACCCACCCAGTTGTCTATGCAGTTGGCCAGACAACTGGTTGATGGGGAGCATGGTGTGTGGAAGAAAGGAGATATCTTGGAATGGCAGAGCTCAGCACTCAGTTATGTACTCAATGCGCAACAGCTGAATGGATAAGCCATTCGTGTGACAGCCATATTTCTCGAGGTTCTTGTTTCTACTTGATTTGGCTTGGCTCTCTTGTACCTCCTGTGTCTGGGGATCCCTTTCTTTTATGGCTTAAGGACAGGTACTGGCAGCTGGGATTGAGGAATATCTTAAGTATTCTGACAATTTCAATAGCACATATCAAAAGACTGATTGGTCCAAACTAAAAATCTCCTGGGTTCAAGTTGCTTTTTGTCACATCATTATTACTTGATTCTCTTGGCACTGAGAATAGGCACTCTGAGGAAGCTAAGTCAAGAGATAATTCTTGCACTCACATAGTCTCTCACCCTTGTCACCTCCAATGAGCATGGCCCTTGCCCCATGCTCTGATAGCGACACCGTAGCATGGTAGTATGTAGCAATGAAATGTAAGAAAGTAAAAAATCTATAAACATGTTCATGTACTCATGGCATGAAAGCAGATGGGGGGCTGTTTAGTGACAAGGGTAAAGGAGAGCAATAGAGGGCGTGACAAAGTAAATGATAAACACGTGTAAACTATAATAACTCATGACCCATTATTTTGTATGCTAATTAAAAATAATACAAAAGGGCATAGGTTTTGGAGTTAGTTAATTTTTGCCTAAATCTCACTTTTGTTGCATTTAAGTTTTGAATAACGATAAGTTCCTTTTTTCTTTTTTAATTATTTGTTTTCAAGCAGAGAGAGAGAGAAAAGAAGAGAGAATGGGCATGACAGGGCTTCCAGCCACTGTAAATGAATTCCAGATGCATGTGCTACTTTGCGCATATGGCTTTACAGAGGTACAGGGAAATCAAACCTCGGTCCTTAGGCTTTGCAGGCACTCATCTTAACCACTGAGTCATCTTTCCAACCTCTTTTTTCTTTTTTTCAAACATTTTGACAATTTGTGTGCACTCGTGTGTGCATGGGTATGCCAGGGCTACAATCAAACACCACATGCTTGTGTCACTTTATGTCTGGCTTACCTGGTGGCTGGGATATTGAACTCAAGCCAGCAGGCTTTGCAAGTAAATGCCTTTAACCACTGAGTAATTGTCCCACACCCCAAGCCCTTGACTTTAATGTCAGTGTTCTTTTGTGTAGAATGAGGGAAGAGAGAGAACCTTTCTCACTCAGATATTATGAAGACTAACTACACTGTACACAGCTTTGCATGTGGAGTGTTGTAAGTGGGGTGATTATGACCACTGTTATTTTCATACTGCACATTATGCACACTAGCAACTATGACCATAGAGGGTGAACCTGGGGCTCCCCCATGAACTACAGCTTAATTTAGCTTACCTAGCCCTAGTGTTCTGTGTAAACATCTTCATGTTGAGCAAACTAAGCCAGATTCAGAAAGACAAAAATTGCATGTTCACGCTCTAGTTTTCTCATGAAATATATATATGAAATCGGGGTGAATACAAGCAAAGTACAATAATACACATGTCTAAAAATCATAACAAACCTCATTATTTTGTATGTTAATTTAAAAATTAATAAAGCAAATACATTTAAACACTTGAAGAACACAAGTTTTTCTGAAGAAAAAAGTACAACCTGGAGGTTGTGAGTGATTCTTGTGAATCTGAGAGAGTTCAGCAATGAAATTCAAGCCCTGATACAAAAGGACTTAGCACTATGCATATATTTGTTTAAAGACAGTTGTTAGCAAGGTTTATTTTTTTCCATTGTTATAATATGTAAGCCATGCTCTACTTCCATCCAACCAAGTGCTAAATCGCATTTATTGTCCCTAGCCTGTCAAGTTTCCTTATGACAGCTCCAGTACAGCCTTTCCTGGAATGTGAGAGCTAGAAGGCAAAGAGTTTAAATCCCCTGATGCCAGGTTATTCTTGGCAATAACACACCTTGGCCCAGATGGAATCATGGGACTCTGTTCTCTTTATTTTAAGGCTGAAACCAAAAGAGATATGTTCTGTGTGGAGTCACATAGGCACGGAAATCTCACTTGGGCACACCTAAGGATTGCCCTGTTGAAAATGAAGGGGAGAGTAGAATCAATGTGCTTTCCAAATGAGTTCCTCCAAATAATAGAATCCTTCCATCCCCAAACAAAGTATCCCAGTACATAAAACGGACAGCAGTCTTTGCTTAGGTGGGTAAGTTGGCCTCTGTGCAGAAAAGACTTGGAATGTCTCCTTTTCTGGATACTCGCTGCCTTGAGTACTCACTTCCTAACTCGCACACCACACTGTTTCTTGCTACTATGGTACACATGGAAACTCGGGCCTGATTCCTTCAAACACTGTTTTAAAACCATTGCATGCCATTATTTGTAAGGTGCACTCAGCTCCTGTGTTCCATACTTACCCATCTCTGTGGTAGAAATGGAGAGTTTCTGTCTAAGAACAAGAGGGACAGACAATGAGAGAAGGGCAAGACTCAGAGCCTGGGGTTGACACAGAATGGTGCATGCTCTGAGGTGAGTGGAGGGAATAAGAAACAGACTTTGGGGCTGGAGAGATGGTTTAGTGATTAAGGCGCTTGCCTAAAAAGCCTAAGGACTCAGGTTCGATTCCCCAGTACCCATATAAGCCAGATGCATAAGGTGGTGCATGCGTTTGGAGTTTATTTGCAGTGGCTAGAGGCCCTGGTGCACCCATTCTCTGTGTGTGTGTCTCAAATAAATAAATAAATAAATAAATAAATAAATAAATAAATAAATAAAAAAATATTTTAAAAAGAAACAGCTTGGGTGCCTCTGAAAGAGCAGATGAGTTTCATGGGATTGTTTCTGAGTTGGGTCATGAACAACTGCCTTTAACTTACCAGAAGCAGTGTTTAATCACCATGATTGCTAATGTACTTTGAAAGCACCAAATACTCTTCTCTATCCAGCTGCCAAGACATTTACCTGGAGTGTTTTGTTTCCAGAGTGGGACAGGGAAGGAGTTATGGGGGTTCTGGGCAGAGGAGAGACTTAGTGGGGAAGAGCCAATGTTTCTATTTATAGAAGTTTCAGTAACACCCACAAGCTCTAGGTCATTTACATTGATAAAATGTGTGTCTACACCATTTTAGACATTTTTAAGACTCCTTATCCTGGGATCTTTAAGCTTTCCTCAATAGATGGACCTTCTGTGGGTGCTAAGGGGTCTGTGTCACCACCCTGTGAGCTGCGGCTGCCTTGCCTGCGTGGTGCGGGCACCAAGCATCTGTTTCTGCTGCCTGCCCGAAATAGAAAGTCTCATTGTGATGGATTAATCCTTTGGCTGCGATCCTGCCCGGGTCACCAGCTCAGCCTGCACATAGTGAGAGGAGGGAAGGGGAACTAGGGGCACTTAACTCATTCAGCACATTGTCTCTTCTCTGCTATGTAAGTGCAGGGCCAGCTCAGCTGCTCAGTCCTTATGTGAAAACTGACATGGAACTGGCAGGTGGCTGGGCGGGCCTCCAACAAGGAGATTGTTGGCTTCCTTTTTCACAGGCTCCGGGACTCCTGGGGGTAAAGAATCAAAGAAAGGACTATCTTTCTCTCTTTCTCTCTCTCTCTCCTGAAATGAAATTTATTTCTCTGACTTTACGTCTATGGTTTTCAATTTCCCCATCTGCCAAATAGAACATTTTTACTTACTTTATAGAGCTATTATTATGATTAAATATATTTAAAAGTGTTTAAAACTTCACAAAAGGACAAATATTGTGTTTATACGTGGCACCAAGAGAAGTAATGTACATGAAGGGAAATGGCAGCATGGTGGTTGGGGGATGGGTGGATAAGGAAGGAGTTACTAGAACTTCAGGGTTGGTGGTGGTGATGCTTGTACAACAATATGAACATACGTAATGCCTCTGAAGTGTAAACTTCAACATGGTTCAGATGGGAATTCTTATGCTATGCACATTTAACCACAGTAACACATGTACAGGTGCACACTGTGCCAGGTGTATAATAGGTGCAATGCAAATATTGGTAATTGATATTCTGTTTTCTTATGACACATATTTCCTACTTTATTTTTTAAAGCTGTTTTTTTAAAAATACATTTTATTTATTTATTTACTTATTTAGAGAGAGAGCGAGAGAGAGAGAGAGAGGCAGATAGGGAGAAAATAGGCATGCCAGGGCCTCTAGCTACAGCAAACGAATTCCAGCTGTGTGCGCCACCTTGTGCATCTGGCTTATGTGGGCACTAGGGAATCGAACCTCGGTCCTTAGGCTTTGGAGGAAGTGACCTAACTGCTAAGCCATCTCTTCAGCCCTTCTACTTTATTTTATAAGTACTTGTGTACATATTTCTTCTAAGTAAAGTGTTTCTTGTTCATATGTAAGTGCTCTCATACCTCACTCAACTTAATACTTGTTCATAGGCAACTCTAATTTACCTACCAAAAACAACAAAAGAAGTTGTACAAAAAGACAGAATACTCTGAACTAAAGTTAGCCACTTTTCAACTTTTCACCTCCTGGCTTTCAGAGCTGTTTTTTTTTTTTTTTTTTTTTTTTTTTTTTTTTGTAGGGTCTCACTCTAGTCCAGACTAACCTGGAATTCACTATGTAGACTCAGGGTGACCTTGAACTCACAGTGATCTTCCTACCTCTGCCTCCCAGGTGCTGGGATTAAAGGCGTGTGCCACCACGCCTGGCTGAGATGGTGTTCTTTTTTTGTAGGTAATCCTGAAAAACATGTGAGGAAAGATACTTGGATAACTTCAACAGAAAGATGGTTATCCCTGGCTCCACAATTTCCTTCTGTTTTTAAATTTTCACTGATTTATGAGGGGGAGAGAGAGAGAGAGAATCGGTTGTACCAGGTCCTACTGCCACTGCAAATGAACTCCAGATGCTGCACCACTTTGTGCACCTGGCTTACATGGGTACTGAGGAATCGAACCCAGGCTGTTGGGCTTTGCATGAAAGCACGTTTATCTACTGAGCCATCTCTCTAGCTCCCATAATGTCCTTCTTGATGGATGGTGCCAAAGCTTAGGAATAATCAAGATTAACCTGTTAGAGCTGCTCAGAGACCCATTTCAGGCTCATCCTGTGTTTGAAGGGCTGTTTGGAGACAAGGTTAGAGCAGGAGCTACTCTTAGGGCTTGGACCAATTCTAAAGTTGCCTGCAAGTTCCATTCAATACTATGGATGCCAGGTTCCTATGACTGGCCCCAAAGTAGCCCAACTTTGAGGAGGAAACAAGGAGTTGTGAACCCTACTACTCACTATAATGTTTGTCCTTTTTTTTTTTTTTTTTTTTGGTTTTTTGTTTTGAGGTAGGGTCTCACTCTGGCCCAGGCTGACCTGGAATTAATTATGTAGTCTCAGGGTGGCCTTAAACTCACATCAATCCTCCTACCTCTGCCTCTCGAGTGCTGAGATCAAAGGCATGTGCCACCACTCCCAGCATGTTTGTCGTTTTTAACAGGACCCCTCTCTCATGTCCTTACCATCCTATATCACCTGAGAAAAACTGAGCAAGAAGAATAAACCAGTTTGGTCTTTCTTTCTTTCTCCTTTCTTTCTTCATCTCTTTTTCTGTTTTTCTTCCTCCTTTCTCCCCCCTTCCCTCCCTCCCTCTCTCTCTTCGTTCCTTTTGCCCATTTGTTTGAGATAAAATCTTGCTATGCAGTCTTAGGTAGCCTTGGCTGGCTTGGTACCTATAATGTAGCCCAGGTTGGCCTTGAATTCACACCAATGATGCCCTTGCCCCAGCCTCCCAAGGGCTGGAGTTACAGGTGTGATACTCAGCTGTCATTTTCAATAAGTGTTCTAAATTTAAGTGTTGTGTTAATTCACAATGAAAAATGCTGTAAGAATCAACTGAAAGAATTCTTTGGAAAGGTCCAGTAGTGAGTGACTGCAGCTTGTACGTAAGGGGGAAAGCCACAAGGAGCAGCTGGGGATTGAGTGCACCTAAACTCGAGTCTCACACACTAAGCATTAGGCTATTTTTGTGTGGAATATTTTTTCACAAGCCCATGGGGGTGTGAAGCTTCATCAGAAAGCACCAGTTCACCTTGAGGGAGAGTAAACTTAATTCTCAGAGACCTTAAACAACCTTGGCCTTGTCTCAGGAGGCTGGGGAAAGCAGAATGAGTGACACTGAGCACAGAAATGAAAAGCAACAGGCAGGTGGCTGACATGGTGGCTGAAAAGGGCAGTGGGGAGAAGATGAGCCAAAGGCTGGGCGACAATGATAGCATCCAGGGTCACTAGTGGAAAAGGGGCACGAAATGCATGTTCTGGCTCTGGCCTTCAACTTCCCACTGATTTTAGTTTTTTTTTTTTTTTTTTTTTTTTTTTTTTTTTTTTTTTTTTTTTTTTTTGCTACAAACTGACCTCATATGACCACACACTTTGATCTGCTATGGTGACATTTGTCCACATTCCCAGTTAGCTATAGATTACAGATGAGTCACCATGTATAAAAGTTGTACCCTTTGAGCCACCTTGGGAAGGCTCCTTCTGCTGAGTAGGCTCAAATGAAGCAGATGACAACTCAATTCCTGTCAGCCAAAGGCTCCCTGTTGAAGACTCTGCATGGGTCTGCTGTAGGATCAAGGTCAGAGACAAATGGAAGAGCTCAGTATGCCACCCTGATTTGAGAAACTGACTTTAGCTCTCTTGGATAGGACTGAATATAACATACTACCTTCAGGGGTTTCTGAATTCACTGAAGTTCTCAGGATTATCTACACACACACACACACACACACACACACACACACACACACACACCTGTCTCTCTACACAGCACCTGGGACCAGCTTTCAAAGCCAGGCCTGGGCCCATTGGGGACTTGTTCCAGAGGAGGATGAAATTGCCTGCTAGAAATAGCAAGCTGTTGCTTTCAGCAATAGGGGCAGAAGAACAAGGTTCATGGACACTTTGAAAGCAGCTAGAAATATGAAACAAAAAGTAAGTCAAATAAAGGTATTAGATAGTCAAACTTACATGAGGAAGGGAAGAAGGATTATTGCCCAGAGAATTAAGAAGCAATTGTTTCTGTCCAACTCCGATACTGGAGACCTTAAATAAATTATCTAACCTTCCTGGTTTCCATTTCTTTAAGCATAAATCAGGAGCTATAATTATAACCAGCCACCCAGCCACACAGAATATAATTGGGGAAAGAAAGAGAGAAGAAGAGTATTTTTTTTTTGTCCATGTACAAAGGATAAAATGCTAAAGATCACAATTAAGCATTCATAGTGATATTTGGATCAGCACATTGAAATGTCCTTTCTATCCACCTTCAGGATAAATGCTGTCATGAATTAAAGCTCAGACACTCCTATCTTCAACTATGAGTACTCTAGAGACACTGCTTGTCACAGTGAAAATAGTATAATTAAACAGAACAGAACCTTGCACACCCAGCCCCAAATAATCAGGTAAATCTTTTATGATGCACTCTGTGGGAAGTATGCTCAGTTGTCATTTCTGTGCCTATGCTTTGGGTTCTTGCTCACTAAGATTTTGTTTTAAATATTTTATTTATTTATTTCAGAGAGAGAGAGAGAGAGGCAAATAGAGAGAGAAAGAAAGACACAGAGAGAGTGTGTGGGGACACCAGTGTGTCCAGCCACTGCAAACAAACTTCAGATGCATGTGCCACCTTGTGCATCTGGCTTACATGGGTCCTAGGGAATACAACCTGGATCATTAAGCTTCACAAGCAAGTGCCTTAACCACTAAGCCATCTTTCAAGCTCCTATCAGTTCAGATTTCTAGAGGCATCCCTATCCTCAGATTTTCATAACCCTAATCTCCACAAAAAATTAAAACATTTCATCACTTTATTGATTTACATTTAAGTAAGGAATAACCACTTTGAAATTTAGGCCAGAAAGTATTTGGTTATTCTGTACTTAACCATGGGCAAACATATTGTTTATTTCTGAGCCTACTCCATTGGATTTTGAATTACAAAGTAGCTTTCATTCATTTCAAAAATTTGAGGTCTCCCTTTTCTTTTTTCTTTTCTTTTCTTTTTCTTTCTTTTTTTCTTTTTTCTTTTTTGGTTTTTCAAGGTAGGGTCTCACTGTAGCTCAGGCTGAACTGGAATTCACTATGTAGTCTCAGGGTGGCCTCAAACTCTCAGCTAATCCTCCTACCTCAGCCTCCCGAGTGCTGGGATTAAAGGCGTGCACCACCACGCCCAGCCGAGGTCTCCTTTTTTAAAACACTGAATTTATTACTTGACAATCTTATACATGTCTAGAATGTATTTTTTAACTTTTTCTTTATTAGTTATGTACATACTCAGTGGGTAAACTGCACATGCTGGTACCACCCTTACCCTCATCCCTATCCTCCTCCCCCGAAGGGACCCTCCTCATTGAGGATGCCAGATATCCCCATGGGGATTGTGGGTCATGCATTGTGGGGGTAGCCATCAGTTATAGGGAAGTGGCAATGTTTCTGTGCATAATGTCCCAACTTATGGCTCTAACAATCTTTCTGCCCCCTCTTCCTCGAATTTCCCTGAGCCATGTTGGGTTCGTTTTAGGTCTACTTCAGTGACGAGGTCTTGGGAGCCTCTGTGTCTCTGGATATCTGATTTGGTAGGAGTTGAGTGTTCTCTGTGTCTATCTCCTTCACTCTTGTGCTGATACCAGGTTCACCAAGACAGCAGCACTCTTGCTTATTTCTCCAATTACTCTATGGTTTCAGCTGGGGCCCTGGTGAGGTGTGATGGGCTGATTCTCTCCTCAGGTTCTGTGTCCCTCTGAAAAAGAGAAGCAGATTCTCCAATGAAAAGTCAAGTCAGCACCACATGAATGGGATAACCATTATTATTTTAGAGAGAATTTAATAGACTTAGGACCTCTTATAGTCCAAGATTGGTGGGAGCTTGATATTGGAGAGTGAACTTGTTATTTGGACATGATTCTAATTTATTTCCCAGTTCCAACTATTGGTTCCATTCCACTGAGTGAATCTGTTAGCCAATCCAAGAGCAGTTTGTTACCCACCATGGCTGTGTGCCACTATTTCACTTGTGTGAGCATCACGTCAGGTTGTTTGATGATGAGTAACTTAGACCATGAGTTGCTTGGACAGATGTTGGTCATTCCCCCCCTCCCCCCAGTAGTTCATGTAGCACCTTCTGGCACTAGACAAGCTAACTGTCTGGGGACTGACTCTCTTCCAGATTCCAGCCATGTCACTCCATGTTCTGTACTGACAGCATATGGTGTCTTCAGCAGTAGCATCTTACCATTAACTTTTGGTGGGTAATCAAGTGTGCTCTGACAAAAGTCTATCTTCTTTTGGGAATCCTTGTAGATCTCACTGATCAACAGCTCATTGTGGATATTAACCACATGCTGATACTGGGCATTATAGGCCAACACCAAGGGAAAAGAAGGAAGAAAAAGACAGATATATAAGAGAGAGAGAGAGAGAGAGAGAGAGAGAGAGAGAAAGGAGAAAATTAAGGCTAGTCTTCATCATACCCTCTCCAGGGCCCTTTGATTCAGGTGTTCCCTATAAGGACCTGATGAAGGTTCAACCTTTTAGACAATTCAGGATATAGGAGTTTATGGTACCAGTTCCATTTGGGTCCACTTTTGTGTCCTCCCCCTTACCCTCCCCTTCAGCCCCACCCTCCATGTTGTCTGGTCCTCAAGATGCCTATTAGGTAAGTCAGTATCTCAGGATGATCCAGGTTAGGAGTCACAGATGAGTGAAACCATGCAATGATTGTCTTTCTGTGATTGGGTGAGTTTGCTGAGAATGATCTGTTCCAAGTTTGGCCATTTTTCTACAAATTTCATTGTGTCATTTTTTTCTTACTGCTGTGTAGAATTCCATCATGCATCATCCTTTTGTCTAAAGATGGACATCTGGGATGATTCCAGTTCCTAGCTATTATGAATTGAGCAGCTATAAACATGATTAAACAAACATCTCTGAATTGAGGCATGGAGCTTTTAGGGTAATGCCCAGTAAGGGAATAACTGGGTCTGTTGGTTACTCTATATTTTGATCATATTCACCCTCATTACCTTTAAAATTTTTTTTTAATTTATTTTTATTTATATTATTTTAATTTTACATTCATAGTGGTGACTTGATTATCCTCCTCCCTGTCCTCCCTCTTCCATAGGGACTCTCATCAATGGGGAATGTGGGTCACGCATTGTGGGCGTAGTCAAGAGTTATGGGGGATAGGCCAAGTCTCTGTGCATAATGCTCCAACTTGTGGCTCTAACATTCTTTCCGCCCCCTCTTCTGCAAATTTCCCTGAGCCACATTGGGGTCATTTTAGCTCTACTTCAGTGATGAGGTTTTGGGAGCCTCTGTGTCTCTGGATAACTGGCTTAGTAGGAGTTAGATGTTCTCTGTGTTTATCTCCTTCAGACTTTTTCTGGTGTCGTGATCCCCAAGAACCCTGAACTCTTGCCCTTCCCCCACATTACCCTATGGTTTCAGCTAGAGCCTTGGTGAGATGTGATTGGCTGATCCTCCCTTCAGGTTCATTGTCTATCTGAAAAAGATAAGCAAATTCTCCAATGGAGAGAGAAGTTAGTATTAGATATATGGGATGGCCATAGATATCTTGGAGGGAATTTTATATGGGTAGGCCCTCTTGTAGCCCACATTTGGTGGTATCTTGATTGGAGACTGTGCTCATTTTTTTGTACATGGTTTTGACTTATTTCCCAGTTCCAGCAATGAGTCCCATTCCACTGAGTGGATCAGTTAGCCAAATCAAGAGCTGTTGATGACCCACCAAAGGTTAATGGTAAGACCCTACTGTCGAAGACAGCATACACATGTGAGACCAAACATGGAGAGACCTGGTCGGAATCTGGAAGAGGGTCAGTCCCCAGACAGTTAGCTAGTCTAGTGCCAGAGGGTGCTACATGAGCAACTGGGGGAAAATGGCTGACATCAGTCCAAACAACTTCCAGTCTAAGATACCCAGCAGGAAACAATCTGAGGTAATGCTCAAATAAGTGCAGTAGTGGCACCCTCATTACCTTTTCTCATCTCCTTCCCTTTCTGCTGAACCCAGTATTCTTCCCAACCAGTTCCACTTCTCTTTCTTTCTCTCTCGTGTGTACATGTGTGCGTGCGTGTGTGTGTGTGTGTGTGTGTGTCTCGCTGAGTGAAACCTGTGTGGCTTGAATAAGCATGTGTGTGTGGGGGGGTGGCTATTCACCAGAGCATGGGAAACTTACCAGTGATTATATCACTGACCAGTGAGTATATCACGGAAATTTTCACCCCCCTGCAAACGTTAACTATCAATACCTCCTCAAGGAGGGGTAGAAACTCCTGAACCCCTCCCCCATATATGAAGACATATTTGAGGAGCCCAGTCCTGTGTAGGGCTTGCTCAGGTAACCAGGGCTACTGAGTGCTCATGAATGCAATGGCCAGTGTCAGGTCTAGGAGGCAGTGTTGAATGACTTACATATTTGGATCTTTACGGGAATGGGATGAGGGTTCCTTTAATGTAAAAATGTCATCTGTGTTTAACACCCAGTGTGTTTATACAGAGACCTAGTTATTTGTTTTAATCACTTGCAGAAATAATAATTTGATATATTTCTGGCTTACTTGGAATCCGTGTTTTAAAATTTAACTGCTGAATTCTTTGAAAAGAAATGAATTAATTTTTCCTTAGCTAATGTAGTTAGTCTCACTGAGTTCAACATTCTGCATGTATATGCTATTATTTTTTTTTGCAGCATTTCCATATCTGTTCTAACAAGGTGACCTGAAATAATAAGCTTTTGACATTTACCTCCTCCTCTGAAGAGAAACTTAATTATTCCCCAATGCCAGCCTTTCTTGTCAGGAGAGTCCCAGAGTCCAGAAGCAAGGACATTTTAGCTTTTACAGATTAGCAGAGTTGAGTAATTTATATGTGTAACTTTAAAATAGCTGAGGTGTCAAACAAGGGTAATTTTTCACATAAGGCATTTCTATGGTGAAGAGTCTGATAAACTACATAGCACTTAGCTTATTTATTTATAGCAAGTTAACTATTGCCAAGCTTAGTACCTGTTCAGTTCAGAGGCTGTTGGAAAGCCAGCTTCTCAGTTCTCAGAAGGAACAATTCACAAACATGTTTGTGCTTTTGTATATCTCATCCCTCCCCTAACGCAAACACCATCTAAATACCTAATACCTTCTTCAAATTTGCTTCTTATCTTCTAAGAATGACTTAGAGATATTTAAACAATTGTCAGAATCATTACCTGAAACCTTGATGTGAAAACAAGGTTTTGTGCTTGCTGGGCAGAAAGATGTTCTTTTTTTTAAATTAAAAAAGTTATTTTTATTTATTTATGGATTTGACAGAGAGAGGTACAGAGACAGAGAGAGAGAGAGAGAGAGAGAGAGAGAGAGAGAAGAGAGAGAGAGAATGGGTGTGCCAGGGCCTCCAGCCACTGCAAATGAACTCAAGACACGTGGGCCCCCTTGTGCATCTGGGTAATGTGGGTCCTGGGGAATTGAACCTGGGTCTTTTGCCTTTGCAGGCAAATGCCTTAACTGATAAGCCATCCCTCCAGCCCTTTTAATTTTTTTATTGACAACTTCTATACTTACAGACAATAAACCATGATAATTTCCTCCTCTCTCCCATTTTCCCCTTCACAACTCCACTCTGCATCATATCCCCTGGCTCTCCCCATTAGTCTTTCTTTGATTTTTATTCATGGTCTTTTTCTCATAGGAAATAATAGTATGAGGGTCTTGTATTGTATTGCTAGGCATTGCAAGGTCATGGATATCGAGGCCAATTTCTGTCTGGACAGCTGCATTGTAAGGAGTGGAACCCTTCCTTTGGCTCTTATATTCATTCTGCTACCTCTCCTGCAATGGACCCTGAGCCTTGGAGAGTGTGGTAGAGATGTTCAGAGCTGAGCACTCTTCCGTCACTTCTCAGCACTATGTTGCCTTTTGGTTCATCCCAGTGGTCATCGCCATCTGAAAAGAGAAGCTTCTCTAACCAAAAGTGGGAATAGAATTAATATATGAATATCAGCATTAAGTGTAGTGTTTTCAGGGCAGTTTGGTAACAATATTATATGCATTTAGCCAGACAAGAGCAGGCTATATACCCCTAAAGCACACGATGTCCCCTGCCATAGTCTTTTGATCAGGTTTTCAGTAGCAGTCATGTGTTTCCTCCCATAGAACAGGTCTTCAGTCCAGTCAGAGAGCAGTTGGTTTTCCCTACAGCAGACATGCCGCTATTGCACCCATTCAGTCATTTGGCCTGTCTGGCCAAACTTGAGGCTTCCAGTGTCTACTGTTTTCACTGCTGAGGACTTCTGTCTCCCACAGGGCTGCACACAGTGCAGCTTTTCCAGCTTTCTGTCGGATGGTCTACAGGGAGAAGGTTTTTAGCTCAGCACCAGCTTGATTTCTTAGTGTTCTTGCTGCCCAGGCATGTGAAGTCTTCAGTAATAGGGTCTTACCATTTGTTACTCATGGAAAACCAAGGGCCTTGACAAAAGCCTGTAATGTTTTGGAGGTAGCAGGGACCTCCCTGGCCAACAACTCACTGGTAAGTATCCCGTCCCTGTCACTGAAAAATTTTTAGTAGCAATCTATGGCTTCTGCATGTGCCATTATCCAAAGAAGTAGGCTTTCATATGTCTTATTCAGAATGTCTTGAATTTTGATTGACCCTCCCCCCACCCTTCTCTTACTCAGTCTCTTCCCCTGGTCTCACTTAGGCCATTCCACACCCTGTGATTTACTCTTCTACTTATAATCCCAGAACTGGGATTATAATTATTTGCCACCACCTCTAGTGTTTTTATGCAGGTTCTGGGGATCAAACTCAGGTCCTCACACTTGTCAGGCAAGCACTTTTCCAACTGAGACATTTCCCAGAAACCTTCCAAAACATTTAAAAAATATTTTCCTTATGTATTTGAAAGAGAGAATGAGAGAGAGAGAATCGCCATGCCAGAGCTTCTAGCCATTGCAAGTGAACTCCAGACACGTGTGCCACCCTGTACATCTAGCTTTATGTGGGTACTGGGGAACTAAACTCGGGTCTGTAGGCTTTGCAAGCAAACACCTTAACTGCTGAGCCATCTCTTTAGCTCCCAAAACATTTTAAAGATGTGGGTTTTTTTTTTTTTTTGATAAATATGGTATATGCTCTTAGTAACTTACTACCTAATGAATCTTTACAAATTTGACAGAGCTGCTCAGTGGACCTCTTTTGCTACATTTAAAATTCTTTCCTAACACAGTTCTTCTTCAGGAACCCCACGTGGTTCCACACATCACATGGTGGCCTCTGCTCTAGATGTACTGGTTAAGCCCTATCAGCACAGGGGAGACTTCATGTGAGTCCACTTCCCCCATGATCTGCATGAGAAAGCAGCTAACACATCTAGGATTGCAGGTTCCTGCCTGGGCAAGAGCCAGATTTTGGTCTGAAAGAAGAGGACAGTGCAGCCACCAGGCAGGATTGAAGGTCAGGAAGCACCACGTTCTTTCCAGTCTCTGAGCAGTCCTGGCAGCTGGACAGGGCAGAGATAGCTGGAGGCAGCGAGGACACGTCTGTGCGGCTCTGAGTGCCTTGAGTCATGGCGGCAGGCAGTGGTTAGGAAACATGCCTTTCCTACCAGTTACAAAGAGCACAGTCCCCTGCGTGGTCACCGTGCTTATCTCACTTCACACTTAGTGAACGCAGGGGGAGGGGCAAGGAGATGGAAAAAAGTTCAAGCTACAATTGACGTATGGTGCTGATCATATTTTATGTACTGTGGGTCTGGAAAAGTGAGGGGCAGTCCTCAGTCCACCCACCGAGCACTTTAGTACACACCGTGTCCTTTTCCACCTCCTCTGTGGTTCAACTCAAACTTTCCTGCAGGTGTCCTTGTAATGTGGGATATATCTGCTGGCTTGACTCTGTTTATTTAACCCGGTTTTCCTTCACTTTCCTTCCCACATAGTCAGTATTTCTGTAGAATCATTGAAATGGCAGAATTTGGAGAGCATTTGTTGCTGCTGTGCTGTCTCGGTGAAAACCATTTTTATGGGGTCCCACCTAACAGAGTTCATGGAGTTAAAATTCGGGTTTGCCCTCTGTCCTCCTGGATGATTTGGGAAAAACCTCTTCTACTTGCTCTCAATTGTTTCCCCATGTCTGACATGAGCGAGCAATTTCCTCTCTTGGGAATGCTTTCAGGCAGAGAGAAAAGGAAGCGAAATGTTCTGAGTGGCAGGAAGTCCTCCAGAAGATGACAAGGGTTTCCATGGTAATTCACTTCCCCATGCCTTCTCCTTGGTCCACAGCTTCAATTTCACCTATGTAGGATTTTAAAAGGCAGGCAGGGTCAAGCAACCTAGACTTGGGTGTGGTGTGAAAGTGCTCTTGTACTGTACAGCTTTACTACCAGTCATCTCCTTCATGTGAATTACTTCATCATTGATGTCCAATGGCAGAGAGGAAATGTTCAATAAACCTTGCTACATAATTGGCCACCTGACAGATGAAACAAAACCCCTTTCTTGGACTTCAAGTGTAGTGTCAGTGCACAATAGATACTCAATAAATGTTTGCTTGATGGAGTACAGATATATTCTTGTAATAGCATTTAGATCATGCTATCACCTGTGTTGTCACTGTGTTGTCCTTGACAGAGTTCTGACATTCAGGGCAACTCACTAAGCACTATGATAGTACAGAGAAGGAAGTAGTTGTTGAGTCCAGTTGACAAGTGGATCCAGTCTTGACTAAGCTTGACTTAGATTTACTTAGCCACAACTAGCCCTTCTCTTCCTTATTGTATGGCATCAGCAGGAGTGAAGGCTGAAGCTCCATTGACCATTCACATGCTTAACCTGAGTGAGAGCAGAGATTGCTGTGTTTTGGTCTTTTTTTTTTTTTTTTTTTTTTTCAACGTAGGGTCTCACTCTATCCCAGGCTAACCTGAAATTCACTATGTAGTCTCAGGGCAGCCTGGAACTTACAGCGATCCTCCTACCTCTGCTTCCCAAGTGCTGGGATTAAAGGTGTGCGCCACCACGCCTAGCTTTTGGTCATATTTGGGTTTCATGTGCAACTTGTCATTGTGTATATTAGAAAATTGTGTGAACAAAGTCCTTTCACGTGGAATATCTTGTGCCTGGGTGGGGCTGCAAGTACAGCCAATGGTGCATCGTATTTTACTTGACTAAAATTACTTGTATGGAAATTAGCATTAACTGGGTAGTAATTCTGGTTAATAAATAAATTTACCAGCCTGGTATCTGTTATGGGTGATAAGAAATCATAGAAACAGGCATTAAAGTGAATAGGAGAATAAACACATTAATGAGCTCATAGGCCAGTGGAATAAGCTCAACCAGAACATATCCAAATGCAAGAATGAATTAGAAGAGACAATAAAAAGATCGAATGAAAAAATGGAAATGGGGACTTCTGGGTAAGATGATGGCATAGGAGCCACTCCAAAGCAGTCTAGGGAGGGAAATAATCAGAAAACCAGCAAAATATACTCTTCTACCTAAAACAAAAGGTTATAAGTTATTATAAACCACAGCAGAGAAGCAGGAGAGACTAATATCTTCCAGAAAGGAGGAAACCAGCCAGAATCCCGCTGAGGTGCCAGTGGCGCTGTTCTGCACACCTGCCCACCAACCCGGCTGGTGTAGAACTGCAGAAGCAGAAACCAGGTGGGGGGATTTTTCACTCACTCCAGACTCCTCACAAAGTCAAGAAACCTGAAGGGGAAGACAGCAGGGACCAGCTGAGCAGTGGCTGAATGAGAATACAAATGGGACAAGCTGAGCAGCTCCAGTACAACTCCAGGCATCTTGCACTGTCTCCCATCCCCCAACTGCCAGTGCTGTGAAAGAGAAAAGTCAGGAAAAGTCATTCAGCACCCCCAGCCGCAGGGCATCTGGCACAACCAATTGGAACACCAGATCCACAGCACAACACAGGGGGATTGAGGTGGGCACCGAGAATTGGTGAGATTGGAAGCCAGCCCCAAAGGTAACAGGGCAGGTACATAGGCCTGCACTGGAAATGCTAATCTCTCTTTCTATGTCAAGGCAGGTTATGAGTTATATATTCTTGGTTGCCTTTGCCATTCTCAAATAAACTGTATTTCAGGGTTGACTATTGTTGCCTTTGACATTTCCTGATTCACAGGGCCTTTGTCTTTTTCTTCTGTCATTATTGGGGGCAGGGTCTGACTCAGCCCCAGGCCGACCTGGAACCCATTTCTGACCAGAAATCTCAACTCCCCCAGTTGACAGAATTGAGGGTGTGGGGCCACAGACACTCTTAGAAACTATGGCTGTATTAGATTATCTGTTTGTTGTAATCCCTACTCTTGCATAAGTACTCTGTGCAGGTTTGGATTGAATGTGTATATTGCTCAGTTGAATTTAAATTTTGCTAGCAAATGGCTCCACCCAGTCTACTAAAATACTTCACTAGTGGGCCAACTCAACTCCTAGGGCCACTTCTGCTATTTTCTTGGAGTATAAGAACTGCACTTGGTACCTTAAACTCCTACACAGAAGATATATAAAGTGAGATTTACACAACCAAGAAAACCCAAGCACCAAATTAACTCAAAGTGCAAAAATAACTACATTATAATACAAGAACCATGGAAAAATCAATACAATATAGTCTCACCAAAAAATTATGAATACATCAGAAATGACTTCTAGTGAGACTGTTTTAGATGAAATGCCTGACAATGATCTAAAAAAAAAAATGATTTTATCTATACTCTAAGAAATCAAAGAAAACCAAGGAATCAAAGAAGAAAGCAGACTCCTGAAGGAGAACATAGGAACCCAACCAATGAAATAAGGAGGTCCATACAAAACATGAGTAAGGGAATAGAAATACTGAAAAAATACCAATCAGAAACACTAGAAATGAAAAACAGAGTAATACAAATAGAAAACTCTGTAGAAAGTCTCACCAGTAGAATAGATCAAAGAGAGGACAGAATATCTAAACTAGAAGACCAGGTGACAGATTTAATACAGTCCAACAGAGAGAAAGACAAACTAATAGGAAGGCATGAATGGGAATTTGAAGATATCTGGGACACTATGAGGAGATCAAACAAGAATTCAGGGCATAGTAGAAGGAGAACAATTTTACTCCAAAGGCATAATAGGTATTTCCAACAAAAATCATAGAAGAAAGCTTCCCCCAAGTAGGGAAAGTGATGCCAAGGCAGATACAGTAAGTCTTTTGAATGCCATACAGACAAAATCAGGAAAGAACCTCTCACTGTCATATTATAAGTAAACTATAAAACACACAAACCAAAGAAAATATATTGAAAGCAGTTAGAGAGAAAAATCAAATCACAAAGCAAGTCCATTAGGATAACAGTAGATTACTCAACCCAAACTGGAAAAGCAAGGAGTGCTTGGAATGATGTATTTCAAGTTCTAAAAGATAACAGCTGTCAACCAAGATTATTATATCCTGCAAAGCTATCCATCCAAATAGATGGAGAAATAAAGACAGTCCACAACACAAACAGGCTAAACACTAAAGCAGCTCTGCAGAAAATACTTGAAAAGATCCTCCATGCAGAAGAGAAAGAAAAACATACACATAAATAACCAGGAAAAAATAAACCATGCTCAAATAATAGTTAATACAAGACAGTAAAGGAAAAAACCAGAACTACAAAATAAGATGGTAAGAATGAGTACACACCTTTCAGTAATAACTCCTAATATCAATGGCCTCAATGCCCCAACCAAAAGACACAGGTTTGCAGACTGGGTTAAAAAGCAAGATCCTTCTATTTGTTGCCTTAGAAAAAGCCACCTTTCAATAAAAGATGGATATTAGGGTGAAAGGGTGGAAAACGGTATTTCAAGAAAATGGGCGTAGAAAACAAGCAAGTGTCATTATTCTAATTATCTGACAGGGTAGACTTCAAATCAACATTAGTTAGGATATATAAAGAAGGTCACTTTATGTTGATTAAAGGAACATTCCAACATGAGGTCATTCCAATCCTAAACATATATGCACCTAACATAGGGGCTCCCAATTTCATCAAACAAACACTATTAGACGTTAGGTCAGAGACAACACCAAACACAGTTGTAGTGGGTGACTTCAACACCCCACTCTCATTAATTGACAGGTCACCCCCTGAAAAAAAACAAAGAGGCATCAGGATTAAATGATGCCATAGAACAAATGATCCTAATAGATATCAACAGAACATTTGACTCAAATGCTTCAGAATACACAATCTTTTCAGCAGCACATGGAACATTCTCTAAAATAGGCCATATATTAGGACACAAAGCAAACCTTAACAAATAGAGTAAACTGAAATAATTCCTTGTGCTCTACCTGATCACAATGGGAATAAACTGCAAATCAGCAGCAAGAAAAGCTATAGAGCATACACAAAATCATGGAAACTAAATAATACACTATGAAATGATGAATGGGTCCATGAAGAAATCAAGAAGGAAATCAAAAAAATCCTAGAATCAAATGATAATAAGAACACAACATATCAAAATGTTTGGGATACAATGAGTACAGTCCTAAGAGAGAAATTTATAGCTTTAAGTGTCTATATTAAGAAATTAGAAAGGTTGCAAGTAAACAACTTAATGTATCACCTTAAGACCTTGGAAAAAGAAGAACAAGGCAAACCAAAGATTGTTGGGCCCTGCCCGGTGTGAAGCCTAGTGGTTAGCCCAGCCAGTCTTGGCCTACTCCTGGTGAGGCCTAGTCGAGCTTCCAGAGCCTGAGTAGAGTTTCACGACCTGTCCTTGAAGTGACTCAGCACCTAAGCTGAAACTGCCTCCACCCAGCTGCTGTTGACGTGGTGAAATACTATTGGCCCTTATACCTTTCTCTCATCCCCTCTTCCCGCCCCCTTCCTCAAAATATATAAATACCTCCCCATGACAATAAACGGAGAGATTCCCGCCTTAGACAGTCTCCGCGGCTCAATGTGGTTTTTCTCCCCGGTGTTTTTGGGGGGGAGGGGTTTGAGTCGCTGACACCCGCCTTCTCGCTCAGCCTCGAGAGAAGCGGCTGGCCCGGTTCTCTCTCTCTTCCGCTCTACCTGCCGGTGGTGGAGGGAAAAAACCCCAACAACTGGCGCCCAAACGTGGGGCGCAACAAAAGATCAGTAGACAGGAAGAAATAATAAAGATTAGGTAGAAATTAATGACATAGAAACAAAAAAGTACAAAGAATCAATGAAATAAAGAGTTGGTTCTTTGAAAGGATAAACAAGTTTGATATACCCTTAGCAATCTGACCAAAAGAGACAGAAGTTAATAAAATTAGAGATGAAAAAGGCACCATTATAGCAGATAACAAAGAACTTCCGAAAATCACAAGGGCAAACTTTAAGAACATATGCTCCACTAAGTTTGAAAATCTGAAAGAAATGGATGATTTCCCTGATTTATATGATCCACCATAATTAAATCACAATGAGATTAATCACTTAAATAGACCTATAACAAGCATGGAGATATAAGTGGCTATAAAAAAATCTGCCAACTAAAAAAAGTCCAGGACAAGATGGATTCACTGATGAGTTTTTTCAGATCTCCATGGCAGAACCAATACCACTGGTTCTCAAACTTTTCCATAAAGTAGAAAAGGAAGGAACTCTTCCAAACTCCTTCTCCGAAGACCAGACAAAGACAGAACAAAAAAAGAAAGTTGCAGACTCTATACATAAAGGACCCTAAAGACTCTACCAGCAAACTGTCACAGCTGATAAACACTTTTAGCAACACACAGAAATCAGTACTTTCCCTATGTACTAATAACAAACATTCTGATAATGAAATCAGGGAATCATTTCCATTCACAATTGCCTCAAAAAGAAAAAAAAAGTACCGTGGAATAAACCTAA
This sequence comes from Orientallactaga sibirica, assembly GCA_036365145.1. Lineage (NCBI taxonomy): Eukaryota > Metazoa > Chordata > Mammalia > Rodentia > Dipodidae > Orientallactaga > Orientallactaga sibirica. The sequence goes on along the minus strand of JAEOAD010000006.1, from coordinate 34,865,945 downwards.
CCAAGGAAGCGAAGGATCTCTACAATGAGAACTTTAAAACACTCAAGACAGAAATTGCAGAAGACAGTTTTGGGAAAGGGTGTACCCAAAAGCCTTAGGTTGTTACTAGAAAATTTTCAGTGCCTGGAATGAGATAGTTTCCACTGAGTTGTCGGCCAGGGAGGTCTCTGATGCCCCCAGAACATTACAGGCCATTGCTAAGACTCTTGGTTTACCACCAGGAATAGATGGTAAGACCCTATTGCTGAAGACTCAGCATGGTTGGGCTAAAGATCACTGAGAAATCTTGCTTGAGCTGAAAACCTCTTCCTGGAAAAAAACTATGCTGCATGCAGCTCCATGGGAGAGAGAGAAGTCACCAGTGGAGATAAACAATAGTAGACACTGCAAGCCTTAAGATAGGGCCAGCCAGGCCAAATGAGCTAATGGGTGCAATAGTGGCATGTCTGTTTGGGGGAAAACCAGCTGCTCTCTAATTGGACTAGAGGCCCACTCCACAAGAGACAATAGATGCTTGATACTGAAAATGTATGAAGAAGGAAGTTATGAGCCCTAGGGTTGTAACACCTGCTGGTGTCTGGCTAAATGCATATATTTTTCTCACCAAACTGCCCAGTAAGCACTATTCTTAATGTTTATGCCCACATATTAACACTACTCTCACTTTTGGTTAGAGAAGTTTCTCTTTTCAGATGGTGGTGACCTCTGGGATGACTCAAACTGCACCATAGTTCTAAGAAGAAGTGAAACATCTCTATCACACCTTCCAAGGGTCAGGCTCCATTGCAGAAGAGGAGGCAGAAAGAATGTAAGAGCCAAAGGAAGGGTAGAGCTCCTTACAATGCACTCTCCCCCACACAAAGTGGCCTGTATATACATGACGTCACAATGCCTGGCACTACCTACACAAGACCATTGTAATAGAGGAAAAGATTATTACATCAAAATAAAAGAGACTGATTTAGAGGTGAGAGGATGTAATGGAGAGTAGAGTTGTGAAGGGCAAAGTGAGGAGGGAGGGAATTATCGTGTTTTATTATTTACAATTGTGTATGTTGTCAATAATAAAAAATAAATAATATAAATAAATCAAAAATAAGAAATGGCAATGGAATTCAAGCAAGAGATGGAAATGCTGAAGAAAAACATAATAATAAACAGAAATGCAATAACCCTCTTAAAAGGGCTCCAAAGAAAGCCTCACCAACTAAGTAGACCATATGGAGGACAGAATTTCAGATCTCAAGGACAAGACAAAAAATAACATTGTCAAGTTCAAAAAAATGTGTGAGCAGAACATGAGGGAACTTTGAAACACCTTAAAAAAAAAAAACAAATATTTGGATCATAGGCATACAGAAAGGTGAAGAAATAAAGACCAAGGGCATAGAGGATATCTTCAGCAAAATTATTGAAGAAAAATTCCCCAATCTTACAAAAGAAAAACCAGTACAGGTACAGGAGGGGCACAATACAGCAAATAGATAGGACTAGAGATGAGAAACCCCATGACACAGAATAATCCAAACACTAAACACAGAACACAAAGAGAGAATACGAAAAGCTATTCAAGAAAAACAGCATGTAACATATGTAGATAAGCCCATTTGAATTATTTCAGATTTTTCAATGGAATATCTTAAAGCAAGAAGAGCTTGGAATAGTATTTCAAAAGCTAAAAGACCATGGCTGCTAACCCAATATCCATCAGAATTATCCCTCATAATAGAAAGTGAAAAATAAACCTTTCACAATATAAACCAGCTTTATGATTACATGGCCACCAAGCCAGCCCTGCCAAGAATACTATATGGAATACTTCACACTCAGAAGATGAACTAATATGCACATGAGGAGATAAAAGGAAACAATCAAGGGGCTGGAGAGATGGCTTAGTGGTTAAGGCACTTGCCTGCAATGTCTGAGGATCCAGGTTCAATTCCCCAGTATGCACATAAGGCAGATGCACAAGGTGGTACATGTGTCTGGAGTTCATTTGCAGTGACTAGAGGCCTGGGCACACCCATTCTCTCTTTCTCTATCTGCCTCTTTCACTCTCTCTGTTAAATAAATAAATGAACATAAAAAAAGAAGCAATCAAAATTAGAATGGTTTATGTTCATACAAAGACCATGAAAACACCAAACTCCACAAAACCTTATTACGACAAGGATTAAGTCCCACCTCACAATTATAACTCTGAACATTAATGGACTCAACTCCCCAATTAAAAGACACAGGTTAGCAGGCTGGATCCATCCATTTGCTGTCTACAAGAAACCGACCTTACAATTAAAGATATACAACAACTTAGGGGGAAAAGATGAAAAAAGATCCCAAACAAATGGTAACAAGAAACAAGCAGGAGTGGCTGTACTGATTTCTGACAAAATAGACTTGAAAACAAAAGTAATCAAACAAGATAAAGAAGGCCACTTCATACTCATGGAAGCAATAATTCAACATGAAGATATTATAATCATAAACTTATATGCACCAAACATAGGACCACCTAATTTTATAATGCAAAATTTACTAGACAATAAAGCAGATATAAATCCCAATACAACAATAGTAGGAGACTTTAATACCTCGCTATTGTCAGTAGGCAGATCTTCCAAGCAGAAAATAAAGAAAGAATCAATGGTGCTAAGTGACACCATAGATCAAATGGATTTAATGGATATCTACAGAACATTCCATCCTCATTCTACTGAATACATATTCTTCTCTGCTACTCATGTCTCCACAAATTCAGGAAAATTGAAATAATTTCCTGCATTATATATGACCACGATGCATTAAAACTATAAAAAAACAACAATGGTAGCAACAAAAAACACAGTAACTCCTGGAGACTGAACAAGTCACTACTAAACAATGAGTGGTTTGTTGAGGAAATCAGGAAGGACATCCATACATTTATTGAATTGAATGACAATTAAAACACAATATATCAAAACTTATGGGACATATGATGTCAGTTCTAAGAAGGAAATTTATAGCACTAAATGCCTACATTTCAAAAACAGATCTCAAATAAATAACTGAAATGCTTGTCTGAAGACATTGGAAAGACAAGAATTGTTCAAGTCCAAAAATACCAGATGGAAAGAAATGATCAAACTCAAAGCAGAAATCAACAAATTGAAAATAAAACAGTTTAAAAATTAATGATATAAAGAGCTGGTTTTCTTAAAAATAAACAATATTGATAAACCACTGGCCTAATTGATCAAAATAAAAAAAGAAGACTCAAATCAACAAGATTAGAAATGAAAATGGAGACGTCACAATTAATACCAGTGAAATTGGAAGAATCACTGGGCATATTTCAAAAAATCTGTATTCCACAAATTTTGAAAACCTGGAACAAATGGGTAAATTCCTTGACACATATCACCTTCCAAAACTAAATCCAGAATAGATAGAGTTCCTAAACAAACCTATTGCTTCTAATGAAATTGAAAAAGTAATAAAAAAAAATCTCCCAAAAATGACTATTCACAATAGGAACTAGAATCAGCCCAGATGCCCATCAACTGATGGAGAACGAAGACATTTTACACACATGGACAGTGGAATTCTACTCAGAGAGAAGGAAAAATGAAATAATGAAATTTGCAGGAAAATGTAGTTGGAAAAAAAAATCATTCTAGAGAGGTCACTAGACACAGAAAGACAAACCCTGACTGTCCTCTCTCATCTGAAGTTTCAAATGCTATCATGGAGATGGGTGTAAATGGTAGTAAGCACCAGGAATATAGACATAAAACTAGAATGAGACCAAGAGAGAACAGAAATAGGGAGAGTAGAGAGGAGGACAGGTTAGAGGAGGGACACATTATTGGGAGTGTGAGGAGCTTGGAGGAGTAGAGTGTAGGGAGGATGAGGAGAGAATTACACAAAAGTTAAGACAACATGAATCAGTTCCATAGAAACCCTCTCCTGGCTAGCATACTACAAGATATAACTACCAATAAAGACAGAGAGAAGATAGCCTGGGCAGAGGGTAGAAAAAGCTTCACCTTAAAATCATGGATCCTGGTTGGTAAATTTGAAACCCAGAATTGGGTTGCCCTCCACCATAAGCTGTTGTCCAGGGAGACTAATGAGGTCCCCAAAATAATGTAGGCTATTGCCAAATCACTTAATTACCTGCCAGAGCTAAAAGATATGACCCTATTGCTGAAGGCTGCAGTCAGAGGACATCAGAATACCATGCTGGAAAGGACAGGGAAACTAGGTCCCTCCTGGCTAGCCCTCATAGTTCTGGAGAGCCTGAACAGAACTGTTGGAGAACAAAGATTACCAACAGTATGAATAAGCAGGGGACCCTGAAGACTATGAAATCAACCAGCCAGACAACAAGTACACGCTTATGGGATAATGGCACACAGCTTCTGCAGGTAACCAACTGTTCTCTGACTGGACTTGAGGCCCACTCAAGGGAGGAGAACTCATATCTGGTACTGGAAACCAAATGAGAATATCAGGGTCAAGAAAGAAGCCCCTACTGTGCTTAGGAGAAGAGTGGCTTGCACACACACACACACACACACACACACACACACACTCAAATAATTTTGCATACCCAAGCTGTGGAGAATCTGCTTTATTTTACAGATGGCAGAGAAGACAGAGGAGGACAAAGATCCATCCATAAGACAAGGAGATAGCCAACTCCCACCAAGATACATCTCACTTCAACCACATCTGCCAGGGCCCAGGAGAAATTACACAGAAAGCTGCAATAGGAGTACTGCTCTTACTGCTAACCTGACAACCAGCGCCTGAGTGATATTAACAGACACACTTACCACTCACATTCCACCAAAGCAGAAATACAGAGGCTAGAGAACTTAACAATAATTGGACCACCAACAGGCATGCCATGAAGGATTGTAAGAGCTACAGAGTGGATAGGAATATCCTGAAGCACCACCTCCTTGCCATCCCACAGAGACTGACAAAGGCCTTCATGACCCCCCAGCAAATACCATAACTCAACTGAAGAGGGCTCAGAGTAATGGGAGCAAGGCCAAGGGGATAAAAGAGTATAATCTGTATATATATATATTTTTTTTAAAGTGAAAAAGTGACATTGAAATTGTGATCAAAGGCTATTAGGGCTGAATTTAAAAGAAGTGATATGAACCTGAATGTGATTATTTCTGAAAAGCTTAAGAATTTGAAAGCTGGAGAGGTGGCTTAATGGTTAAGGCTCTTGCCTGCAAAGTCTAAGGACCCAGGTTCGATTCCCCATCGCCCATGTACACCAGATGCACAAAGTGGCACATGTGTCTGGAGTTTGTTTGCAGTGTCTGGAGGCCTTGGTATCTCTCTTTCTATCTGTCTCTCTCTCTCTCTAAAAATAAGTAAATAAATAAAATTTAGAAAAAGAATTTGAGTTTTAACCAGTAGACTACTGGTATAATACTTTATAAGCCTCTTAAGGAGGTTCTACAATGGCTCTGCCTCTAGCCAGTAAGTATGCACAGCTTGCCTACGTATCTGAGTTTGGATGAGTGTACAGATTGCAAATGTATTACATGAATAATGAAGATCCAATTATTTAAACAATAGTTGATTTCACAAAGCCCCTCCCATCCCTCTCTTCCATCTGCTAAATGAGCTTGGGGCATTGCATGGTTCGGCATTTAGAACACTCCAGTCAGCTGAGGAGAAAGTGACCTTCCCCTGGGATGAAAACCATCTACGGTGACCTAATAAGGACATCCCTGAAGACCCGAGAGTCAAGAACCAGTTCTTTCTGGGCTCTGGTCTTCTAGTGATATCGTTAGACCAGCTTGGCGCTCCTGTTCCTCTACATGCCTTTATACATGGTGGCCATGAATAATGGAATCAAATCTACTTTTAAATGTACTGGTAAAATAAAGAGGGTAATTTTGTAAAGTACAGTTGAAAATCAGACTCATTAGTTCTGTCACACATCCTATGTTGAACTTGAACTCACTTTGCTTGTCTGTGAGCGTACACATAAGTTCCTCTCCCGGTGCATCACAGCCCTCTTCATTTCTTTCCATTACCCCAAGCACCACTGAGTTCTCACCTTAGGTCGAGGTGCTTTGAGAAGCTTCCATGCCTCCCTCCCTGCCTCTAGCCCCTGTTTCCTCTGAAGCTAGTCAGGTTGACTCCCCTAATAGTAGGGGTTTTTGTTTGCTTGTTTATTTGTTTGTTTTTTAAGAGAATGGAAAAGATGTAGGCAACATAGTCTTGGGTAGCAGAATGTTCTGGAAACACCTGTCCCTAGTCCAACTCTGTGTCCCAAATAAGACTGCAAGGACTCATTTCCGGAACTTAATAACTCCCTGTTCAATGTCTGGTTTGTAGTTGAAAAACTAAGGGTCATGTGTATGTCAATGCTCACCTCTATAAGGTGCCTACCTGGCTGGCCTGTTTTGTTCTTTGCCTGTCCCCCCACAAAATGGTCCCTTAGCCTAGCTCTAAAGGAAATGTAAATATCTTGCTTTTCAAGGGAAGCTAGTATGGTTATTCAGAAAATATCATGACTGGAGTAGAATGTCTCTTCCTGATGAGGTGCCTACTTCAGTTTTTCAGATGATTCATGTGCTGGGGGCTGGTGTGACCCCAGGGAACCAGTGCCCATGTGCAAGGCTGTTAGGTGAGGCACTGCCTGGCACTAGTTTGAATGTCTGAGTCAATGCTGTCACTTTCCTTATTGGGAACTGTGATAAAACAAAAGGAATGTTGCTCTCATGGTCACCCTAAGCATTTCTTAGAAGTGGGTAAGAATTCCAGAGTCAAAATGCTCAAAGTCTGGTAGCACATGTTTGAAAAGAAGGACTGAGATTCAGGAATCACAAAGATGTTGAATTATTCTTGTTGGCATAATTATCTTTTATTATTTTGAAAATAATACTTAAAAAATTTCAAAGTAAAGTGCTGAGAAGAAAGAATAATTGTAACTTATTTAACGAGCATGTTTTAATGGGAAGGGTAGGTAGGGAGAATCCTCCTGTCAAAATTAAAACCTGTTGATTGTAAACCTAGGATAATTTTACCTTTTCTTTAGTGAATTTTCACTTCACTGTTAGTGTGACTCAAGAAAGAACTTGTGATGTGCATCAGAAAAAGAGGCTGCTCATGACAAGCTTATGGCAATCATGCATAGCTCTAGATAAGCACTTAGGTGTTTCTTTGGCATCATTAAGGTCTAATACATCTGACATTCTTTATCAGGGATCGTTATGTCACTTCTGTGGGTAGAACTAGTATTCATAGTTAGCACCGTAGCATTTCTTCAGTGATGTAGATTTGTAGTGTAGAAAGCTAATCCAAAAATGAATTGAATAAGGAATTAACATATGTTCTTTATCCTTTTGGATTAACTTTCCTTTCCACTGGATTCCCAAGGCAGACTACTAGAATAACTAAGTGCAGGTCTAAGTCAGGGTATGAGATCCCAAGAAGACACTACATAAGCCTGTGCCAAGGTAGACGGATATCGCATCAGATTGTGGAACACTGTTAATGAATTGTGGAGAGCGTGACGAGCAAATATTTTGTGTTTGTATGAATTAGTAAAATATTTAAATTTTGGTTACTCTGCTCTTTACTTACAAGGGAACTGTGCACAGATGGGTCCTTCATTACTACCATATGAACGCAATGTCAAAGATAATGGGGATCATATCATACAGTGCATATTCACCTACAAGATAGAAATAGAAAAGTTGACATATCTCAGAGTTGTCTCATTGTTTCATAGTCATTTTTTTTTTTTTTTTTTTTTTTTTTTTGGTTTTTCGAAGTAGGATCTCACTCTAGCTCAGGCTGATCTGGAATTCACTATGTAGTCTCAGGGTGGCCTCAAACTCATGGTGATCCTCCTACCTCTGCCTCCCAAATGCTGGGATTAAAGGCGTGCGCCACCACACCTGGCCACAGTCATATCTTTTAGAGTCACTGTTTTTTAATGCCAGAAATGTTCTGCAAAGTTCAAAATAGTCACTCATGTCTTTGGAGAGACACATTCTAGTGATGGTGAATCCTTAGACAAATTAAATAGGTCTGAGTGACTCTTAGCTGTAGGGACTGGGCTGTCTGGATCAGGGTAATTCTTCAAAGCTCCACCTTTGTTGTGGGAACTCACAATCAGTGCACCTGCCCAAGGGAATTAGAGCCTCTCAAGGACTATTATCTCCTTATCTACAAAAGGAAAACGAGAAGATGTCTCCAGAGTGAGACTGGTTCTTTTCAGAGCATAAAATAAGCAGAGTGCTGGGTTTCATGGAAACCAGGTTTTCAAAATGAAGCTTTTCACTCACATCCATCCATCTCTTACTATTTGCTAAGGAGCCGTCCTCTCCTAGGTCATAGACTTGGTGCTATTATCTATGTCTACATTGAAGTCCAGTTTCATGGTATCTCACAATACCACTCATAGAATATAGACTTCTTGCTTGGCCTCTGCTAACTTTTCTCTGTGTGTTTCCCACATCTAAGGTGAAGCTATTCTTTGTCTCCCTCTCTCAAGGATGTTGTCAGGTGGAGAGAGAATCAAGTGGGGAATGAGGCTATGACAGAAGGTTGTGTGAGATCCAGAGGAATGACATTTTGGTTAGGAAATATTGGCCATGGCTTTAATCCTTTCTATACAGCCTCTTCTAAGGCAGGAAAGCGTCCTGGACTTCAGCACAGTGCAAAATGGTTCTTGTGTTACATAAACTACACTGCTGGAATATTAACACGATGTCATCTTCCTCATCAAGAGATCCACAGTGTCTACCAGGTGTTTAATAAATACTTGTTGAGTTACTTATCAGTTAAATGATTAAAAATATCACTTTTTGGACTTTCAGTTCAGTTCCTGTAATGCAGTGGAGAAGTGGACACTGAATGGATGATGTTATGCTATTCCATTTTAACTCACCAGACATACAGAATACAGATTCTGCTACCCACTATGCTGGCATTTAATTGTCCTTAAGATAAGCAGGGGATGGTACTCAAAGCTGCCTACACTAGCATCCTATTAGCAATGAGAACTCAGATATCTGTGCAAGACAGTGACAAATAATGGGATTCTGGGGCTTCATGTAGGAATAACGAAAGGCACGGTTATTGGTCTTTTTCTTACTGCCTCTTTGGTTTTTGAGGCCTGGGTTTTTCAATGAGGAGCTCTACTGGAAAGCAATTAAATAGGAGACAACTGGCTAGACTCAATCTCAGATGTTGAACTCTGCTAAGGTTCTGCTTTATAATGACCACATTCATATGATGACAAAGAATCTCCCTTACATAAAGAACTCATGACTGAATAAATGAGCTAATTATTGAATAACCAGAACAATTAGGGGAGAGAGATGGAAAAGCCTGACGCCTAGTGGTCACCGAGGGGCACCTGCCACTAGCCATGCAGGATTCTTAGGAGGAAAATGTTTAAAGAGCTCTGCTGAATCTTAAGTCTATGTGACAGTTTCCTTCACATTGTTGGGACCTACTCGAGATCAGAAGCAGCTTATGGGAGGAAAGGGTTTATTTCAGGTTTACAGATGCCAGGGGCAGCATCATCATGCTGGGAGAAGCTGGCTCACTTAAGCATACATCCATCACAAAGAGAGAACTGCCAGTACCAGTAAGCATGAATAGCCAGAGCCCAAGCTGCTCTCAATACACCTAGTAGGGCTGAACTCAAGATCTATCCCTAGTGACAAACCCCTTCCCCAACAGGGCTCTGCCTGCTGGAGACTTAAGTGGCAATCTTAATCTTAATCAAAAATACCTCAGACTATGGGGAGGGGCATACATTTACATTCAAACCACCACAGTTGGCAATCATTTCCAACTAAAGCAAAATGACTTTGTCCTAAAACACCAGGCCCGAGATTCTGCTTCCACCTTGATTGCTTTCTATATGGTAGAGTTTTAGAATTTGTGATGGAAAGGACTCCTTGTTTGCTTCAGACACCCAGACTAAGGGTGCTCTTTCTTCGCTTGACTACAGCCCAGCAGAGCTTTGGGCCCTGGTCAGCACTCAACAGTAATGTCCACCAATCACAAGTGGGGTTTTCTGATCGATGCTCTCTTGCTGTTAGATGAAAGTGATAGAAGAGTAGAGAACACTGATCTGATGAAGGAGGGGTGTTTGTTTGCGAACATGACAACCCAAAGAGGTTGATGAAAGAGACCATGACTATGAAAATGAAACAAGAGGTTGGACTTGTGTCTGGCTCCCAGTAGAGACCACGTCACCGAAACAGAATGACCTCAGTGGTGTACACTGAGAGTGTTGCAGACCAGTAAACTCTACCTAGAAAGAGCTGCATTAGAGAGAAGCAATCTTTAACTTATGAACTGCTCCTCTATATTGAACCTTTCCCCTTTCCTGTGTGAATTCTGCAAGCTCTGTGATACGTCCACTTAGAGACAGAGACACTCACATGCAATTTGTGTGGGTGTGTGTAGTATGTATATTGTGTGTGTTGATTGCATATGTATGTGCTGATAAGGCACCCAGTTCACTGACTTGTAGCAGCTGAAGGAGAACATGGGTATCCCCCTCCACTATGCCCCACCTGTTTTTCCTTGTAATAGAGCCTTATACTATACTCAGAGCTTGTGGTTAGTGAGCCCCGATGATTCTGGTCCTGGTTCCCCACAGGACTAGACTTAAAGACATGCGTGGCCATGCTCAACTATTTACATAGGTTCAAGAGAATCAAATTTGGGTGGTCTAAAGGCCCCTAAAGCCTTCATACTTGCACCGGAAACACACTTAAGCAACTGAGACATCTCTCCCGCTTTTGGTTTGCATTTGAAGCCTTTCCTCAGCTGCTAAAAGTAACCTAATAAGCAGAATCTCAGGTTGTAAGTTTTTCCTCTCATAACTTTTCTTCCCCCTTTCCCTTCCTTCCTTCTGTTTTTCTTCTTTTCTGCCTTTCTTTCTTTTTTGTCTTTTTCTTCCTTTCTTCCTTCCCTGCCTCCTTCTTTCCTTCCTTTCTTCCTTCCTTCCCTCCCTCCCTCCTTTCTCTTTTTCTTCTTTCTGTCTTAGTTCCTTCTTGTTTTGTTCTTTGTTTCAACATGAAGACAAGATCTAATCACCAAATACGATCATTAAAGAGAACCAAATTCTGTGAGTATTTGTAGAATTTTAGAACATAATCTCCAAGTTAAACATTAGTTGTTAATGAATTGGTAAGGATAAAGATGAACCCAGGGTAACCTGCCAAATACTTTTCATCACTATCTATTTTAACACTTTTAAAAATCTGATACAAGCTGAAAAAACATTTTGAAAGTGAGGAAATCAATATTGATATAATTTATCTTAACTTCCCAAGTAATACTGGTTCTTTTCACCCAGTTATACTCTTACGGATTTCTCTAGAGAGGAACCAATGTTGCTACTTATTCTTGAATCTTTTGACTGAAAACTACTACTTACTGATCTACATCAGTCTTAAATTTGCATTGGGACTCATTTTTCAGTAGTAACAATCTGTGATGATCATTTTTGTTGGAAAAGATTATAAACAATTGCATTGCATAGCAATGAGCTTGCTTTCCAAAGTAAGACTGCAGATTCCAACGCTTATTGCTTGTCCAGATTTGTGTGAACTACTTTCCTATGATTTTCATTTGCTCATCTGCAAACGGAGCTCTGACTACATAGAATTGTTAAAGGGAGTAAAGGAGTTACTCATTTAATGTGCCAAGCAGAGTTTAACATTCAGTGAACGCCATAAACAGTAGTGAGAAGTATTCATATCAGTACTGTGTCCTAATGCTGAGGATTTTGCATGCATTATTTTAATGAACCTTTGCAATAAGTCTTCTTAGGTGAGGTAATGCTCAAGAACTTAAGTAGCCAGGTGAAGAGAAGAGAGTTCACTAGTGGAAGCCTGGAATTACAATGGACATTTGACTCCCATGCTGCATTTTGCCTTCCCAACATTGTTCACCTGACCAAGACAATATAAAAATCTCATGGAGTAGGGTGGACTGCCCACATTACTCCAATGTTCTAACAGGGGTATTTGAGGTCTAGAGTATTTTCAGCCAAGAAAACACCAGCTTCTGAAGTGGTGGTGATGTGGAAATGCCTGTGTAAGTCAGAAGACTATCAATTCAAGAGCCAGAAGCCAGTGTGGTGACTGAGCAAACGGAAATGTCCAAGGATAGATCTCTCCTACCTTAGATGGTGTCAGTCCAAGCTCCCAGATGACACCATCAGGAGTTTATGAGCTCTCTTTCCTTCTTTCTTGCTTTCTTAGTGGCAATGTGGCCACCAGGGTCTCTGATATTATATATCAGCAGTTGTGTCAAGAACGGAAAAAGAGCTTGCCACTTTCATCTGTTCCAGCAAACATCTTGGACAACATCACCTGGAGTTACCTGGAATTATACACATTGTCCTAAACCAAATATAGTGGCCAGGATGATGAAATCATCTGATAGAGAGGCTTGGCTTGAATGATAGCTCTTCACTTCGCCAGCGTGAAGCTGAGGCATATGGAACAAAGTGCAGGTGAAGGCTCTCCATGGAAGCCTATAACTCAGAAAACAAAAGCACAGGTAAGTAAATCTCTGATCCAAAGGTCACACAGGCAGAAGATGACTGATCCAGGATTTAATTCAGACAAATCAACCCCTAAGCCACCCTTGTCATGAGCACTAAACTTTATTGCCATTTGCCTGTCAAATGATGAGGGCGGACATGATAATGGCTAAGGGCCTTCTGTTGCCACTGTTGCCACCTCTGTTCTTTAGTAGAACAGTGGATGAGTATTCACAATAGCAGGGGAATGGAATCATCTAGATGTCCAGCAACTTATGAACGTTTAGTGAAAACTTCATATATATGTAAAATGAAATTTTATTCAGTGATAGAGAAAAATTAAATTGTGAAATTTATAAGATGGGGGTTCTGGGAATAATCATATTAAGTGAGGTATTTCAAAGAGAGGCTAGCATTTTTCTCTCAAACTCTGATCCATCTAAACTCTAATTCAGCCACCCCAACAGAGAATATTCTGTTTCCATGGCTTCCCTGGGCACAAGAATAATCTTGCTGGCGAAGAAAGGTGATCAAGCTTTTGGGCTCCATAAAATCACATGTCATGTTGAGACTGTGCTCAGATCTTTGGGAAGTTTTGCCTTTTTAGTCAGACCACTGGCATTTATTATTTTTTCTTTTCGTTTTCTTTTTTCTTTTTCTTTTTTTTTTTTTTTTTTAACCACAAAGCACCACATGCATTATGCTGTCATCAGAGCTGTCCTCAGGGATAATTGCAACATGCCAGCAGTGATACCACCCAGGCCTGGTTCCCATGGCCTACTTCTGAGAGGAACAGCATGGTTTTACAATTATCATCACTTGGACTGACAGGGAGAAGGAGTGAGGGGAAGAGCAGCGGGAGGAGAAATCTGTTCGGTCTGGATGGAGAGATGCCTTGGATGCCACACTGCCAAGCCAGGGTTCCTGTGACATCATGCCTACTCTCATGCTGTCAGCAAAACTCCCTGAGGACAGCAGCTGCCATCGCCTGCAAATGAGCGCTTCTGTTCAATCCACTGGAGTAAGTGCTCCTCCTTCCCACGAGGCTGCACAAAGCCTGCCAGCTTCTAGAGCTGCCCTTTCACCTACAAGACCAAGTCAAGGCTGAGTCCATGAGAGTGAAGATGATGGACAGCATGTTTTGATGACAGTTATAGGACTATAAGTGAGGTACAGCCTATCGTGCAGTTCCAGACTTGCCCTAGTCCCTAAAAATTCCAATGAAATGTGACTAAATTCATTTTATTTTATCTAAAAAGAAAAGGACATAATAACTTAATTAGGAGACACATGGAAAGGCTAACTAGTGTCCTTCCTGTCTTCTGATGTCTGCCATCCTGTTGTAGGACTGGCTCTCCACAGCGATGTAGGAGAGAGGCTCAGCTCTGGGTTCAGAACCCTCTAGCCAGTTTCTCTCAAGTTGCAAGTTCTTATCCATGCTTAGCAGATAGTAGAAAAACATGGACACAGAGGAGGGTAAATTATGAAAGATTTATTAAGGGCACGTTGAAGTAGGAGGAAGGAGGCATGAAAGCTCCCAAGTGAAGAGGCATTCCTCCCTTCCCAGCTCTGGGAGGTGGGGAGTAAACTGGGAAAAATGCCTTGGAGTCGTGGCTCAGCTCCATTTAAATAAAGTAGACACCCTGTTGGGATGAGTCCCATTGTGAAGTCCAAGTATATATGAAAGATCTTGATTGGCTATTGGGCCCAGGAAGAATGCTGCCTCAGAAAAGGCCTGTCCATGGGTGCTAAACTCAGAAAAAGTTCATGAAGAATCAGAAATCTGCTCTTTATCAGCCTCTTGGATGAGGCTAAATCAGACTCCAGTTCCAGTCCCTCCAGGACAGGGTGGCACCTGTATTTTTCTGGGTCAGATTATAGCTTACTGCTTGCTTGCAAAAAAAAAAAAAAAAAAAGGAACCTTGCTTATCACCTAACCTTAATCCTTATCACTATTTATCCTACTCCAAAACATTTAGAAGGTGGAACTATCCTACAGAGCTAGAAGCTGATTTCACAACTTCATTCTTTGGGTGACCTGGCCTATCAACAGGCCTTGCATTAGCAAGTAAGGAAAAACATTTTTTTTTTCTCTAAGCTTCATAGTTCTTATCTGGGTCTTCTAGTAACTAAAGACAGGTTAACAAGATAAAAACAAATTGAAGCTTAACAGTCTGTGTACGTCTGGTATATACTGGAGATATGCAGGGGAATCTCCAAGTCTAAACCTGAAAGAAGTGCCTTTGACATCAGATTTAAATATTCATCTCTGCTGAAACCAAGAAGGAAAGAGGTAGGGATGTTGAGAACGGGGGTAGAAAGCAAAGGGAAGGTTTATTTTAAAACTTAACTTAGCGCCCTCTCCATTGGTGAGTCTCTAAGGATTTAGTAAACCCTCTTTCCCGGGAGAGAGAGGGAAATACCCTTACAAGGGAGATTTCCTTTATGGATGGAAATTTCTCTTACAAAACAAAGTAACTCTCCTGTTTACAGAGCTTCTGAGCCTGCAGTTTCTTAGCAATAATCAACTTAAGAGCTAGAGAGATGGCTCTGTGGTTAAGGTCACTTGCTTGCAAGGCCTGATGGCCTGGGTTTGATTCCTAAGCATGCATGTAAAGCCCAATGCACATGTATCTGGAGTATCTTTGCACTGGTGGAAAGGCCTTGACATGCCCATATCTATCTATCTATCTATCTATCTATCTATCTATCTATCCATCCATCCTCTATGTGTCTATGTATCTATGTATTTATGTATCTATGTATCTATGTGTCTATCTATCTATCTATCTATCTATCTATCTATCTATCTATCTATCTATCTATCTAGCTTATATATCTGTCACCTATCATCTATCACCTATCTATCATCTATCTATCTATCTATCTATCTATCTATCTATCTATCTATCTATCTATCATTTACCCACTATCTACCATCTGTCTCTGTGTTGCTGACTCTATCTTTGCTTGCAAATAAATAATAAATAAAATATTTTAGAAATAATAAACTCAAATAATCCTTATGTTACCATATTTTGGGTGGCATACTCTCTTGTCCTACAGCCATGGAATGGCAAGTCATAAACTCCATCATTAAGATACAAGTTGGCCTATGAAGGCAGCATTATGGTCCTGCTGTTATAAGTCCAGTTATGTCTTATTGTCTCTGATGGTTATTCTTCAGTTACCCTTTGCATAATTAAATCTGTCTTTCTTTGGTTTTCCCTCCTTTGTTCCCACAATATTTCTGTCTTCACACATTTCTGTCTCCTTCCCTGCATGCCCTCTTCATGCTTATTCTGACTTTTGGTTAGTGAGAAGCCGTGTTCCCTGAGGCCTGATAAGGAAGAGTGACCTGCTTGGCAGAGGTCTACCTTCTCCCTGTGGCATGCTCAGAGCGCACTGCAACCCTGCCCAGCACCGTGAGAATACGGCAGAGGATATCGCGTGGTTTCTGGTGACGGCTATGAAATGAATACATTATAACTGCATCTTATTAGCAACCTTTGGAACATCTAGCAACCCACATCCTTGTGGATCTGAGAGATGAAGGTTACAGAGAAAATGAGAACTGTGAGAGGGAGAGAAGTGCCTCACCTTCCAGTGTCTAGGCTGTGCATCTAGGCTGTGGGGGAGGCTGCTGTTTGACTCTGACTGGAAGCGTTCATTTTCTGAAAATTGCCAACAAAAGAAAAAAGTTTCAATCTCATTAGAGAAGACCTCTGATTTCTCTCCCCAAGGAAACTATGCTCCTCTCTCTTCCCCAGCTCTGTCTGCTTTTCAAGGCACACGATAACCCTGCTCAGTCTGACCACCTATCCACATTTCTCATGTTTCTCTAGGGCTCTCCTTTTCCTCTGACAGATTTACTCACTCACGGCAGCATAAGCTCTTTGTTCTTAGCATTCTTCATTAACGTGCTACTGAACACTGCTCCTGCTTGACTCCTGTCTACCAATTCAACTTCTAGGCCCCTTCCTTTCAGGTTTCTTTTGGGATTATAAATTCTCAAAATCAGAAGAAATCTTTAAGGTCATTCCATCACACACCTACCTTGTAGAAGCTATTTCATAAATATTAATCAATTAATTAGTTAACTGTTTCTCTGAGAAACTCTAGCAAGAATTATATTTTTGATCATGCTCATTGAAAACATATTTATGAGTCAAAACTAGAGGCTAAATAGACTCTCATGAACAACTTTCCCTGAAAAATGTCACTTTCTCTTTTTCAAGATTATAAAAAGCTGTTTGATGACTGCTGTTATAATATACTTTAATTATGAATGCACATTACAATTGCTTCAAACAGTAAGAATATTGAGGGTGCCCTGACTTAATAAGCCTTACAGTAATAATTTAAATATTTCTGGTAAAATAACTCTCAGTCAAGGGTCTTCACTACTGATAACTCTCTGTCGTAAATGATCAGAGAGGATATATAAGGAGCAATGCCTAATGAGGATATATGTGTGTGTGGTGGTTTGAATTAGGTGTCCCCCTAAACTCATGTGTTCTGGATGCTTGATCTCTACCCAATGGCAATTGGGGAATTGTATCCTTACTGGAGGTGTGTCATTGGGGCAGACTGTGGGTGTAACAAACAGTTCCCCCTTGCCAGTGTTTGGCATACTTTCCTGTTGCTGTTTTCTACCTAATGCTGTTTACGAGGTGATGTCCAGCCTCTACCCATGCCATACTTTTCCCTGCCATCATGGAGCTTCCTCTTGAGTCTGTAAGCCAAAATAAACCTTTTTTTCCCCACAAGCTGCTTTTAGTGAAGTGCTTTCTGCCAGCAAGGCAAAGCTGACTGCAAGAGTGTATTAGTCATACCTTTCACTGCTGTCACATACAGACAATCCAGATAAACAGTTTGAAGGAAGAAAGATTAATTTTGGCTCATGGTTTCAGAAAGCTGTACCCCATAGTCATCGGGTCCACTGTGTCCAGGCTCATGTCAAGGCAGAAGCATTGTGGTTGGAACAAAAGCTGCTCACCTCATGGCAGCTGAGAAGCAAAGCTCTGGGAGGCACAGGAAGGAGGTACCCTCATTGACTCACTTCCCACAATTCAGCTACATATCCCAGTAATGTCATCATATTATGAATCTATCGAGGGATTATTCTATTGATTGAGTAGAGCCTTCAGCATCCATCAACTTCCTCAAAGTTCATCATCTGCCAACTAAATACCATAAGCCCTCTGAGGATATTTCTGCAGTTAGACTTCCTAGGTTCAAGTCCTGCCTCTGCCCCATAACAAGGGACAAATCACTGGGCATCAGTTTTCTCATGTACAAAACAAGGCAAAAAGATTCCAAAGAAGTGTTTTTAGAGTGATGTGAGTGGCTTAATGAATCTTTAAGCGTTGTGCCTGTCATGTGGTAACTTTTCATTAACAGTGAGATTTTACAGAAGCATTTTAAGGAAAAGAGACAATAATCAGTAAAAGAACAGTAGTTTGCTGCTCCACTTGTTGTGGGTCACATTCCAACAGTAAGTTGGACATGTCAGAAATGTGTTTAATATACCTAGTCTACTGAATATCATAGCATAGCCTAGTCTATCTTAACCAGGCCGAGAGCACTTATACAAGACTATAATTGTGAAAATCCTCTAACACAAAGCTTATTTTATTAATACAGTATTAATTATCTCATAAAATTTATTGAATAGTATTCCCAAGTGAAAAACAGAATGGCTGTGTGGTACTCTCCATTCACATAAGGTTAAAATGTGCACTGAATATACATAGCTTCCAAGTAAGGTAAAAATGAAGATTGTACCTTTTCCTGTCAACAGGGTAGGGAGTGAGTATCAGAAGGCCATGTATTTTTCCAGGAAAAGGTGATAAGGATGAACAGATTTTGTTGGTCACGGTACATGAGGTCATATAAAGGGGCATAATGCAGGTGCACATGAGGGACTTCAGTATGGATGGTGTGGTTCAGGATTAATAAAATGCAGGAGCAGATACCATGGAGGCTGGGGCTACAGGTGAACGCATACACTAGGGATAGAAATCCTATAGGTGAGTAAGGAAAAGGAAATAGTCCAAATCTTGGGTATGGGAATATAGTGGAAAGAAACCAACTTATTAGTCCTTTTGTATGTGTATGTGTATGTGTGGTATGTTGGTGGGGGTTCATACATGTGCGCCATCATTCAAAAGCAGGTGTCTCCCTCTATGGCTGTCTACTTTATTTATTGAGACAGATTCTCTCACTGATCCCAGAGCTCACTGACAGAGCCAGTCGAGCCAGCCCAGGGATTCCTTTTTTCCATCTGCCAAGTGCTGAGATTAACTACACCTGGCATTTGTGTGGCTTCTGGGGGATCTGAACTCAGGTCCTCACACTTGTGTGGCAAGTGCTTTACCACAGAGCTATCCCTTCAGCTCCCAAACTTACTGTTACCAAGTAATAGCCAAAGCACCAGAGGTCATCTTCTCGGTGACCATAGAACTGGCCCAGAGTGAAAGCAGATAGGGCAAAGGGATGTGAGCTGGAGGGAGAAGAATATGGTTGGGATTTTGGGACAGTCTTATGAGTGCAGGTTTAATATTCAAAAAATTGCACCTTGGCCAGAGTAGGAGTGTCCAGAAGGGAGGGCTAGTGTAGGTACAGTTTGACCACCTGCATTATAGGCTATGTCCCTCCTGGAACATGCCCTGTGCATGTCTAGATGTGAAGCAAGGCACATATGTCTGAACCTTTCCTCAGTTACCCACATACTGAAGTTACTGAGATCTAGGAGTTGAGCCTTGCCTTTAAGCAAAGACTGAGGTGCTATTATTCTGTCCAGAATATTCCTTGGGAAACCAGGAGATTTATGGGTGTCACTGTTGGCTCCTTGAAGATAGCTCACTGGTTTGGTGAGAGATTATAAGTAAAAATAGAAGTTCTAGTGTAGCCTGCTGGGCAAATGACTTATTCATGAGTTCTAAATTATTGAGGTCATTAAAAAGTGTGCTATTTTCAACCTTTGAGAGAGGAAAGAATAAGGTGAACTGGTCTTTAGGGAAGGTTCTGTCTTCATAGGGCAGAAGGTAGATAGTGTCAAATTGGCTTGGAAAGGATGGACATGCACTTAGTGGTGACCTTAAAATGCCTTCGGTCTATAGACAAGTCCATTTCAGTTGCCACCAGTCAGCTATGAAGACAGTTCTTATGGTAGTTTGAATGACCCTCAAGATCCATGTTGAATTTAACTTATACCATATCAAGAAGTAGCACCTTGATGAGGTGATTAGATCACAAAAGTTCTGAACTCATGAATGGAATAATGTTGCTATCTTGGAAGTGGATTTATAAATCTGATCTCTCTCCATCCATCTCTTGTTCTCTTTACACTTTTTAAATATCTTCTGCAATATTATGATGCAGAAAGAAGGGCCTCACTATAGCTGGTTATTTGGGGCACATCTGTAATCCCAACACTTGGGAGGCTGAGGGAGGAGGTTCAAAAGTTCAAGGCCAGCCTTGGTTACATATATAGACACTGTCTTAAAACTTCTAATAAATAAGTAAGTAAGTAAGTAAATAAATAAATAGTTATTTACTCAATGCAGCCTCTGGAACTGTCAGAAATAAATTTATTTTATTTATAAATTACCCAGTCTGTAGTGTTCTTTTAACAACAGAATGGATTAAGACATCCTTTGGAGAGCTGGCTAACACTGTAGTCAGGAACTTCTCTAGTGTGATTTTTCAGTGTGATAGGAATCTCACAAAATGTTGCCCCTATTTTTGTCTTTTCTTCAGATTTTATAGATTTGCTTCTATTTATCAGCTGCTATTTTCATTTTTGGTGACCAGCTTTGCAAGAAAACGAGTCAGGCTGGAGAGATGGCTCAGCAGTTAAGGCACTGGTCTGCAAATCCTAAGGACGCAGGTTAAAGCCAGATGCACATAGTGGCTCATGTCTGGAGTTTTCTGGCATTAGCTAGAGGCCTTGGCATGCCCATTCTCTCTCTCACTCTCTCTTTTATTTAAAAAAAAAAAGAAAGAAAGAAAATGGGACAGAAGAAATGGATCAGTGGTCAAGGCACTTGCCAGCAAAGCCTAACAACTTTAGTTTGATTCCCCAGTACCCACATAAAGCCAGATGCACCAGGTGACACATGTGTCTGTAGTTCATTTGCAGCGGCTAGAGGTGCTGGTGTGCCCATTCTCTCACTGTGGCCTTCTTTCTCTCTCTCAAATAAAAAATAAAACATTTTAAAAAATGAGGTGAGGGGCTGGAGAGATGGTTCAGCAGTTAAGGTGCTTGTCTGTGAAGCCTAAGGACCCAGGTTCAATTCTCCAGGTTCTAAGTAAGCCAGATGCACAAGTGGTTCAAGTGTCTGGAGTTCGTTTGCACTGTCTAGAGGCTCTGGCATGCCCATTCTCTCCCTCTCTCATCTCAAATAAAAATAAGAACAATAAAATGAATCAATAATTTACTGCATGCAAAAAAGTGGTACACAATATTGCTTGGGTGTGAGAATGGGGAGAGTAGGGATACAGTGGGTAAAGGGTCCTGGGATGTGAGAACACAGAATGAGGACTCTGAGAATGGAGGGAGAAACTTACAAAGGCAAAATTATAGTTAAGTATATATTTCACCAAATGGGCTAGCAAAATGAACAGTTACTTCACAAAATAAGAAAAAAAATTGCTAATAAGTACTTAAAAATGGTCAACATCCCTAGCCATCAAGGAAATGCAAAGTCAAACCACTCAGATACCACCTTACCCCAGTCAGAAATGTCATGGTTAGGAAATGTGACGAATGCTGGTGAGGATGCAGGGAAAGAGGAACTCTTATTCACTGCTGGTCAGGGTGCAAACAAGTGCAGCCGTCATGGAAAGCAGGATGGGGGTTTCTTAAAAAATTAAAACTAGTACTCCCCTCCCAGCCAGTTATACTACTCTTGGGAGTGTACCCTAAGGACGCCACACTGCACTATAGAGATACTGGCACATCACATTCATCTACTGATGAATGGATAATGAAAATGTGGTATGCATACACAATGGAATTCTTTCCAGCATTATGAAAAATGAAATAATGAAATTTGCAGAAAAAAATGGATGAACCTGGAAATAATTATGTTAAGTGAAGTAATCAAAGCTCAGAAAGGCCAAAACTGCATACTTACTCTGATATGTATATCCTAGTTTGTAATATTTATAAAACACAAACATGTATATGTATATGTAATGCATATGTATATGTATAGAACTCAATTGTTAAGTACAGAGCCAAGATTCAAACCCAAATGTGAGTAAAACCTATAAAGATAGAATAATAGCACAAAGATAAAGATATATTTAGGATGAGGGAAGGGCAGAAGGACACATGTGACATGTAAATAGAGGGGAAGGTTATTGGGGGAAAGGAGAGGGAAACGTGGAAAAGCAGGTAAAATTAAAATCAGCTAAAACAAATTGCTTTGGAAAATGCCAAAATGAAAAAGACCTAAATCTCTTTATGTTGTTCTTGATAAAACCTAGAAAATTTTGTCTTCTGTACATTCTGGTTACTTTAAAGTGACTTATCCAGATTGGACCAATAAGTGTTTGTAGATTGCTTGTGATTGGTTTTCCATGTGCCTGGATCTGATGGTTCTTCTATTTAATATTATGATCCCTCTTCCTTGGTTCCCTAATCCAATTAGTGTACTTCGTGACTTCCTAATGTCTCAGTGTTGTGCTTAAAATTAGGAGAAAAACCAATTTGCAAGATAGAGCTACTTACAAAGAAGCTCCCTTGAGATAAGCCTTGATCTCTGATACCCCAGACTTGAGCAGTCACCCATTTTGAAAATGCAATCAGAGGCTGGTGGCCCAGAAGAGTAAGGAGCCATACCATGTCTCCAGGAAGAATGGAGGCAGCTCCCTCCCACAGCTGGGGACAGCATCCTGGGACCAACAACGCAGCACTGGTAAACAGCAGTATCTTTCCTTTTTTTTTTTTTTTTCAAGGTAGTATCTTTGATATTTGGTACTTCATTCCTGCGGGGCTTTGTGGTACATCCTCTTAACAAAAGTCCAGTTCTGCTTAAATTAATAAGGGTTAGTGCCATTTCACATTCTGACTTTTTATACTAGACACACATATGTTGTATGTACCAACACTTTATAACTGACACTTTTTATTTTATTTTATTTTATTTTATTTTTTGGTTTTTCAAGGTAGGATCTCACTCTAGCCCAGGCTGACCTGGAACTCATTACATAGTCTCAGGATGGCCTTGAACTCACGGCAATCCTCCTACCTCTGCCTCTCAACTGCTGGGTTTAAAGGTGTGCGCCTCCATGCCCAGCTTTTGATACTTGTTAATATCGATCAATTGAACTCAGACTCTAAGTCTCTGGTGTGGGAACTGAAGTATTATACCCACTGAATAAATAAAGAAGCCAAAGTACAGAGAAGATACTTCAATTTGCCTTAGATAACTCAATGGTTATGTACAGAGCTGGGATTCAAATCCAGGTTGTCCATGCCTTTGCTCCCCGGAAGCCATTCCCCATAGTCTTTCCCTCCACACAGTGCTTCTCTGTGCCTTCATGTTTGGGCATTACTGGCCTGTCGTGAACCTGTTTTTCAGGCCTGGTTACTTTGCCAATTTACAAAATTTAATGAGTTATTAAAAAGAAGGGTAGGTGTTTTCTCCTGAGACCCAACTATATGCAGGGCAGTTGTGAGAAGCCATTTCCTGCAGTGTTGGCCTTAACTCAGAAGTTGTGACACTGCCTGGTGCCTGCTGCCACAAGGAGGAAGCTCAGCTCTGCTGTCAGCTGGGGAGCAGCGGGATCCAAAGCAGCACTGACAGGAGTCCAAGTCAGTCTGCGAGACGCTTTCCTGTGTGCCGCAGCCTATGGTGACGTTTTGACTAAACCCACATCATTCTATGCAGAAGAGTAAGAAATTCATGGTAAACATCAGTGCTGGGACCAATGCTCTTTATGGTTCTGCTTCTTGCTGTGTTCTTTTCTTCTTCCAATCCCTGTGTTCATATTGCTTTGCTCACTTTCTGGATCAGAGAACACACTGGCATGGAAGAGCTCATCCTCTCCTAGGCATGCGGCCAGCAAGAATAGCTGTGACCCTGAAGACCTGGCGGTGATTTGTTGCCATTTGTTTCTTCTGGATCTGTCAAAGCTCCGCAACAACTCAATTCCTCCTGCTGGCTGTCGCCCGTGTCCGTCATCTCTGCTGAAGGGATGACAGTAGACTGCTCGCATTTCTCTTTATAGACTTACAGGTTTGCTGGGTGGTTCCAGTATGTGAAAACACCTTTCCGGAGTGAGGACTTCTCAGATCCAGGGGTCCCTTAGTGATGCTCTACTACCCATGCCTCAAGCCTGAAAATAGTGTCTGGGCTAGGACTGAAGCAGGAGAAAAGTGGTTATATGCACACCTTCATTGGAGGCTCGGGTGAAGTGAAAGCATTAGGTAGTGAGAGTAGGAAGGCATTAAGACTGCACCTAGGAACTATGGAGTGTCGCTCTTGGCTGAAAAATAAAGTACAAGTACTGACCATTTAGAAATAAGTGAAAAAAATGAGTCTGGGGAGACGGGTTAGTGGGCAAAGTCATTAGTTTCTAAAGCCTGCTGGCTTGTGTTCAATTCCCTAGCACTTCCATAAAGCCAGATGCAAAATGTGTCACAGGAATTTGGCATTCATGTTCAGTGGAAAAAGACTGGTGTGTGTGTGTGCACATAAACAATAATTTTTTAAAATTAAAAGAAAAGATGGGGAAAAATGTAGGAGCACTAAGGCAGGTGCTGCCAATTACAGATCGTGCTGTGATACCTCCAGCTTGAGTAGCTGGCTATGATCTCCATAACCCTGACAGGAGGTGCTATTGCCCGTACCTGGAGCTCAGTATCCTGCTGTCAGGGCATGAGGATGACCCTGCACTCTAAGATGCAGCTGCTGTGCAAGAGCTCAGCCCAAGCCATTGTAAGTACAGTGGCTAAGGCTTACAGCACCTCTGGGCTGCAGCCCCAGCATCAGATCATTCCTGGGTGAATGGCCCAGTGCAGGTACAGGGCAGGTACATTAAGTGCATCCGCCCTCCTGGGCTGCAACACAAGACATCTGGGAATTGGGGAAGCAGAGGAAAGGACATCCTGTTTCCTGACTCACCCGAGTTAAGAACTGGCTTCCCCTGTCCCAAGGATACATGTGAGAAGGTGGAGGAGGATAGGAGAAAGCTAGCTTTTTAAAGGCAGTTTCAGTAAGAGTTTGAGGGCCAAAGAGAACCAGGAGATACCACCCCACCTGCCAACTTGCACTGGCACAAGGATGGAACGCTTGGCAGAGATGGAAGCTTGTGGAAGGAAAGGGTTTATTTTGGTTTGCAGACTCGAGGGGAAGCTCCATGGTGTCAGGGGAAAATGATGGCATGAGCAGAGGATGAACATCACCTCCTGGTCAATATCAGGTGGACAACAGCAGCAGGAGAGTATGCCAAATACTAGCAAGGGAAAGCTGGCTATAACATGCATAAGCCTGCCCCCAAAAATACACTGCCTCTAGGAAATTTCAGTTCCCAAATTGCCATGAGCTGGGGACCTAAGCATTCAGAACACATAAGTTTATGGGGGAACACCTGAATCAACTCACCACATCTCCCAAGGAGTGAATGTTTCACTTGCTAGTTAACACTGGTCAAAGTCTGCCCTTCAATAGTTGTTTCTCATTCCTACAGTCTTGGCCTTTTAAGTGTTAGCTCTTCCAGACCTCTTGACCTACGCTTTATTCTCCCTTTACGAGGTAATATTTCAATTTAGAGGAAGCTGCTACACAATATCTTGGTATTGTTATGAGAGTGGCAAATCTTTATTTCCCCACAGGCTCAGGCAGTCTTGATTAAGATTAAACTTCATTCTTAAGTCTCCAACAGGCAGAGTCTTGCTGGAGGAATGTCTTAATGGGAATGGTTTTGAGTCCAGCCCACTAGGTGTGTAGAGAGCCAGTTTGGAGGTCTAGCCGTTTGTGCTTGCTGGTGTTGGGTTGCCTCTCTCTCTCTCCCCTTTGGAAGCTGAAGTGATCTAGCTTCTTCCATCATGACGATGTCCTCTGAAATCAGTAAGCCTGAAATAAACCCTTTCCTTCCATAAGCTGCTTCTGTAAGATAATTGTCCCAGCAACAAGAAGGTAACTGCAACAGGAACAGCTGCCATGGAGAGCTACTGGCCTGGGATGAAGTTTTCCCCAGGATGCTCAGTCTAGTTGGAGGGATGGAATTAAAATTTTTTTTTAGCTCTGATCATGGATGTTGGATTTGGAACTATAGATATTTCATGTTAACTGCTGGTTATTGATTTTGCATTGGTCCAATCTCTCCTTGTTATGCCTTTTTGCAATGGAAATGTTTACTTTCTGCCATGATATGTTGGAAGTATGAAACCTGTGTTCTGATTTCATAGGGCCCACAGTTAAGAGAAAGTCTTAAATCTCAGATGAGACTGGACTTTTGAATGTATAAGAGTTGTTAAAGACTATGGGGACCTTTGAAGTTGGACTGTGTATATTTTGCTCATGAGTCATTGGGGCCCAGGGGTGGAATAATGTGGGTTGAATGCAAATGTATGCCCCTCGTAGACCTGGGTGTTTTTGATTAGGGTTAGGCTTTCTACTTAAGTCTCCAGCAGGCAAAACTATGCTGGAGGAGGTGTGTCACTGGGGGTAGATTTTAAGTGCAGCCCTACTAGGTGTGTTTTATAGCCAGTTGGTGCTTTGACTGTTCATGCTTGCTGGCATTGGCCTCTCTGCCTCTCCCCCCTCTCTCCAGAGAGAGAATAAATAAATAATAAATAAGAAAATAAAAATAAAGTATTTTTAAAAAGTAAGAAAAGGATGGAGATGTAGCTCAATGGTGCAGTGCTTGCCTAGACTGCATGGGGGCCTAGCTTCAATTATTAGTGCTAAAAACACCAAGGCCTTGTTGATTCCACACCACCTTCAGGTAGTGAGCTTTCCCTCCTTTCTGCTTACAGAGGAGCTGAGAGAACTTCCATTTCCCCTTCACCTTCACTAGTGTGCCTCCTGCGATCACTACTCAAAAACATTCTTGTTACAAAAATAGCAAGTAAGGTTTGTGTAACTAAATGTGACTGCGGCTTTCAAGTCTCACCTTCAACATTTTAGCAGCTGTTCCAATGTATTCATTCCCTTTTTCTTGGAAGACTCTGATCTTGACTTCCCTGATCAGTCACCTACTCTCCCAGCTTTGCCTCTTGTCTCCTTCAGCCTGTAACTAGACACTTGTCAGTTCACACACCGATATCCTCTTTTTAGCTATGAAAGCTTTATTTTATTTTTATTAGTATATATTCACTGTACAAAATAATTGATTTTGTTATTATATTTTCATGCATGTGTATACTTTGATCATGTTTTACCTCCTCCATTATCAACCTTAAACTGGTATTTACTTGTTGGAAGATGTTTTTTCCTTACATCAAAAACAGTGACATAGATCTACAATGTCAGCTGCTCAGGAGACTTGAGCTCGAGGAACACTTGAGTTCAGGAATTTAAGATCAGCCTAGGCAACATAGAAAATCCATGTATGAATGAAGATACACTCACACACACACACACACACACACACTGAAGGAACAAAATAATGAAGGAAAGAAGAAAAGAAAGAATGAAAGAGTTGCCAAAGAAACTTCCCTTAGTATTTACCACAAAATAGTAACTGCGCTCACATGGTTGCTCCATAAGCATGTTCTCTTGATTCTCCCTGCAATATACACTTCAATGTATTGATTTCTGCTCCTGTCACTTTATCTGTTCTACAACCAATCTGGCCAAGCCACCATCACATATCACTCCTACTCTGTAGAAATTGCCTTATAGGTCTCCTTTTTCTCCATTTAACCTCTGATTTATTTCCCATGTGGAAATGATAGAAATGTTTCTAAAACATAAATAAAATTATGTTAACTCCTGTTTAAAAATAGGAAATATTTCCCATCAAGCTCAAACTAGAATTCATAGTCCCAAGCATGACTTATAAGGTCCTGTGTGATCCATCCATGCCCTCCTCCAGCCTCCTCATCTCCTTCTATTCTCCTTCTCACTTACCCTCTACTCTCCTGCTGCAAGGCCCTTCTTTTAGTGTCTTGCAGATCATGTTACTTCCTCCCTCAGATTCTCTGTATATACTCTTCCCACCTCTGGGATTGCCCCCCTTCCTCTTTATTCAGATAATTCATGCTCTCTACCCTTTTGGTGACAGTGTAAATATTAATTCTTTATAGCAATCTCCCTTGAGCCACCCACTGTCATTTCATCACTCTAAATTAAACTATCTTGGGCACCTGGGGTGATGGCTCAATGGATAAAGCACTTGCTGGGCAAGCATGAGGACAGGAATTTGGATTCCAGCACCCACATAAATACCACAGGAGCTTAGTGGTCCACCTCTCATCCCAATGCTCCAGAGACTGAGACAGGGGATCCCTGGGACAAGCTGCCTGGCTAGACTAGCTGAAATGCTGAGCCCTGGCTTCAAATAAGAGACTGCCTCAGTACATAAAGTGGAAAGAGGTCAAGAAACACACCTTATTTCAACCTCTGGCCTCCACAGGCACACACATGCACATGCACTCACATACATGTGAACATGCATACACATGCAAAATATATCTTCTTTCATATATTCTTAGCATCCTACGTTTTCTTCATAATGAGTATTATAATTAAATAATTATCTTTATGTTCATTTGTTTGCTTAGAATCTGTTTTCCCACTTAATTTCAAGTGCCATGAGATTATTATCTATATCATTACTGGAAGTGTTAGGAAATGTTCAATGATTTTTAACTGAATAAGGAATAGGTTGTGTAGGTATTTCAATTTTATGCTAAAGATGGACGAATTTTATCTCTTTCCACCTGAAGCTTGCTGACTAATATACTTCACACATTATGTACATAACGGGTCAAACACTTGTCATTGGTGTCTACCAGAGTGTGCTTGCACAGACCTGGACTAGCTTGTGCAAGGAAATCCTGGGCAAGGCTTCTAATTACATATACAGTGACATCACTTGGTAGCAGATACTATGAGCCAAGACTTTTCATTTGGAGAGCCATTTCACCACCATTCCACTTGAGTCTATTGTATATCAACATTATGTTAGGTATAATGGAGCCAACACAAAAAGTAAGGCATACCCTCTGCCTGCCAGAAGTCTCCAGTCTTGATTAGACAATATGGCATCAGGAATCAAGGAGAATAATGCTATTACTGCACTGGGAGTGCATCAGTGGTCAGAAAAGGACGTGCTCAATGTAAGCTGACACTCAGAGGGTGGGACCAATGCTGCCTGCTGGATGGAGAGGACTCTGAAGCTGAAAAAAATGCAGAGGGAAATATTTATGGAGAAACATGAAAGATTCAGGTCTTTGCATGAATTGAAGTCAATGTAGTTTGAATGGAAGTAAAGGAAGAGGAGGGAAAGGGGAAGGAAGAGAAAGAGGAGGGAAATATCAGTTGCGATCTTTTGAAAAAAATTATAACATAATTTTGGTAAATTGAATCATTTTTTCTCAAAGTGAAGAACATGGACCCTTTCAAATTCTCAAAGGCAATTTTTAAAAATTGTTTACTTATTTATTAGACACAGAGAAAGGGGGAGAGAGAGTGAGAATGGGCGTGCCAGGGCCTCTAGCCACTGCAAACAAACTCCAGATGCATGCACCACCATGTACATCTGGCTTATGTGGGACCTGGAGAATCCAACCAGGGTCCTTAGGCTTTGCAGGCATACGCCTTAACTGCCAAGCCATCTCTCCAGCCCAAAGGTAAATATTTTTAAGGCAACTTTAAATAACATTTTATTGAAATTTTTCATACATGAACTAATGTAATCCCCTCCTAAGTTACCTCTTTTGTATCCCATTCCCCTCCACTGAACCCTTTCTTTCTAACTAGTTCCTCTTCAATTTTGATGTTTTCTTTTTTTTTTTTTTTTTATCCTCGTCCATCATCCATGTGGAATGTTCTTGGGCTCAACATTGTGAAGCTTTTGTGGAGGTAATGACTGCCAGCCAGTGTGAGATCATGAAAGCAACAGACACTCATGTGCATAGGATAGTCTGCCAGAGTACTCCCTCTCGTTCTATGGCTCTTATATTCTTTCCACTTCCTCTTCTGGAATGTTCCCTGAGCCTTGGGTGGCATGATGGAGATGTCTCATTAAGAGCTGAGCATTCAACAGTCACTTTTTTTTTCAACATTTAGATGAGTGTTGAGTATCCACTGCTGTCTTCAAAAGAAAGCTTCTCTAGCCAAGAGTGAGAATAGCACTCATATATGAGCATGAACATAATGTAAATATTTAGAGGACAATGAGCATAACATACCCAGTCATTCAAACAATAGTTGTAGCGTTCCCATAGGGTACATGACCTACTTAGACATAGACTTTAGCTAGGTTTTCAGTACCAGGCATGAATTTCCTCCCATGGAGCAAACCTCAGATCCATTCAAGAGAGAAGCTGGTTGCCCTCCATAGTAATCATGCCACTGTTGCATAGTAGATAGCTCTTATCTAATGAGTCAGTTGTATAGCATACAGACTGGATCCATTTTTTGTAGGGGGTAGAGGGTAAGACTGTTGATGAATTTTCTCACCTAGCAGTCTAATTAGCACTAGCACTATGGCGGCTAACAGGAGAAAGCTTCCAGCTCAGTTCCTGTTTGATTAGTCAGTGTTCTGCAACCAACCAATGTAGTGTTTTCAGCAATAGAGTAAGATGATTTATTTAAAGAATAAATAACCTTGCTGGGTTTTTTGGATTAAGTCTCCCTTGAATAATTTTCTTTCTCTCTCTCTCTCTCTCTCTCTCTCTTTTATTTTCTTTTTTGGTTTTTCAAGGTAGGGTTTCACTCTAGTCCAGGTTGACCTGGAATTCACTATGTAGTCTCAGGGTAGCCTCGAACTCACAGCAATCCTCCTACCTCTGCCTCCCAAGTGCTAGTATTAAAGGCACGCGCCACCACACCCGGCAATAATTTTCTTAAATCCATGCTCATATACCACATTTACCCAGTCAGGCATCTACCCTGCAAGTGCTTTCTGTTGATGCAAGACGTCCCTTATAATTACCCTTCCATTTCTTATCTGTGAAAAAGATGGCCCAGCTTGGTCATCTCCAGAAAAAGTATGTGGTTCCAAAGAGTGTTAGACAAGTAAGCTATATCTCTAAAATAGAAAAGGTAAGAGGAATACCATTCTGAGATGTTGTTTGTGTGATCAAAGGTCTTTCATTGGGCTCTAAACAGATGAAGTGCAATATCTTTTGCTACAAAGTCATGGCAGCTCTCTTTCAGTGAAAGAAGAGATTTAACTTCTGAGGATGGCAGGAGATCTCAAGGGTTTTCCTCTTGAGCACCATTAGGTAAACCCAGTGACCACTTGGCAGGGAAATAAGGTCACTATTTTTAAATCAACAGAAAAAGAGCATCAAGATAGAAACATGATTTATCCTGTGGCCAAGTGCATGAAATTGACTGGAGAGACTAATCGAATCAGACTTGATAAAGCTGATGCTGTGTTTCTCTCTCCTGTGCCTAGAAGCCTTGTCAGAGCTGGTCCACCATCCACCCTGATTTAGGGCAAGGCTGGCTCCTTTGCTTCTTCTGAAGAGCAATCCAACTGCATTCATTTCAAATTTTGGTAGCACTTACTATTTTTAAAAATCATGATTAAATATAATACAAGGATTTGTTGACACTAGTAATGTCAAAAGGCGGGTATGTATTAAAGGGCAGGCTCTCAGGTATCCAAAGAATGCCCAGGTAAGGCTTATTTGGTATTATCATAGCCATCTCTCCCTCCCTGCCTCTCCCATACCCCTCAAGGCAAGTGCAGCTACTGCCAGGTTGACTGTTCAGCCCTCTCATCTCAAACAACCCTGGAGCTGCAGGACAGCAGGAGGCCAGCCTGACCTCCCTTTTTCTGTTCTGCACAGCCCAGTTGGAATGGCACTGCTGCAGGCAGCCATGACCACTGAGGTATTCTGTGTCCAGAGTTACCAGCTTGGTGGGCTGGAGCCAAGGGCGAATGAGGGTCAGGCTTGGGGTGATCTAGAGGACAGCAAGGCACTTGTTTTCACCTGAACTTTATATGCTTTCAGTAGGAACATGAACGCAGTGAGACCTGGTGCTGAGAATGGCACTGAATATTTAATGTGTATCTGCACTGAGGGTAGAAAGGAGAGTGAGGTGGGCCAAGGGAATAGACACAGTTTTTGCATTTGAAGAGTTCACATTTTAATGAGGTTTTATATAAACAAATACACTCAATGAAGCAAGATCTGTGACCATGCACAGGTTGCTGAGGGAGTATACAAGGAGCTTTCAGGTAAGCTATGTTGTGAAGGATGCAGAGAGTCAGATAAAGCAAGTTAGAAAGAGAGTGCCAGGTGGAGCCAACAGTCAAAACCACAACAGCAGGCATGACTGGAGAATCACTGGCAGATTGGGGTAAGAATGTGTTGTAGTCAGTTCCATGATGCTGGAATGAACATCCAAATCAGATGTGGTTTATGGGAGGAAGGGGTTTATTTCAATCTTAGAGATCCAGGGGAAGTTCCATCAAATGGTGGAAGAAGCTGGCTCCCATTCATAAATCCAAGCCAAGAGACACCAGCAAACAGCCAGTACCACAAGCACGCACAGCCAGAGCTCAAAAACTCCATGCATTGTAAGGAGTATTACCCTTCCTTTGACCTCTCAGTGCCTAGCAATACCTTCGCAAGACCCTCATCATAGAAGAAAAAGATGATGACATCAAAGTAAAAGAGAGACTAATGGAGAGAGGGAGGGGATACGATGGAGATTGGAGTTCTAAAGGGGAATGGGGGGATGGGAGGGAAATATCATGCATTTTTTTTATGTAAGTATAGAAGTTGTCAATAAAAAAAGTTATAAACAAACAAACAAAAAAAAACCTCTGTGCATACCTTTAGGCTGGAATTCAGATCCACCCCCAGGGTCATGTATCCCTGTAGCAGGAGTCTGCCTACTAGTGGCTGAAGCTCCAAACTCAGTTTTAATAAAACACTTGAGTCTATGGGGGGGCATGCATTCAAACTACCACAGAATGAATCCAAGTAGAAGCCAGGGCTGGGAGATGCATGTCTGGAGAGGGAAACAGCAGCCAGCTGTTAAAGGGACTTGAATACATTGGCATGGAAACTGAGCTCACTCTGTATAATTTGGGAGTCCTGAAGGAATTTAAGTAGAGAAATAATATGGGAAAATTGTATAGATAGATCTTTCTGGTGCAGGGAGAGAGTGAATCTAAGGAGAGTGAGACTTAAAGGCAATATAAAAGATTAGGCTTAGGCAAAGATATTGATGTTTCTGGGCAGTGTCATAAGTAAAGAAGAGAATGGGTCAATCAGAGAATTACTTATGGGATAAGGTTAGAAGAATCATAAATCGATGATGGACAGAACATAGATGATGGAAAGCAACACTCTTGCTCATTTCCCCAATTATTCTCTGGCTTAAGCTGGAGCCCTGGTGAGGTGCGATGGGCTGACTCTCTCCTCAGATTCTGCATCCATCTGAAAAAGAGAAGCAAATTCTCCAACACAGAGTGAAGTCAGTGGAAGATGCATGGATAACTGTTATTATTTTACCTGGAACCAGGAAACAAGTCAGAACCATATCCAAAAATGAGCTTGCTTTCCAATATCAAGCTCCCACCAATAGTGGGTTACAAGAATACAAGAGGACCTACACCTATTAAATTCTCTCTAAAATAATAACAGTTTTTTTAATAACAGTTATCCATGTATCCTGCACTGACCGTCCCCCAATTTTTATGTCCACATGTACCTATTCATTATTTCCAATTAAAATTCATGTTAATGTAAGTTAAATTTCTTTTGGAAGATACAAGGTAGTTTATATGTATAAATTATACATATTAGTGATGTGCCATATGATATATGATGTTTCTGTAAATGCATACACTGTAGAATTTAAATCTATTTAAATATATCCATTTATCCAAATACTTATTATTTATTTATGGTAAAAAAATTCAAAATAATTTCTACTAGCTTTTTGAAATGTATAGTACATTATAATTATCAAGTCCCCTAGAATATTTTTTACTCCTAACTATATCTTGGTACATATGATCAACATTTTCCCAATCCTTGCCCCTCTATTTTTGTTCATTCATCAATTGATGGGCATTTTAATTATTTGTAGTTATTAGCTATTATGAATAGTGCTGTAATAAACATGGGTAGTGCAGATGCTTATTTCACATACCAATTTCATATCCCGTAGATCTATACCCAATACTAGGATGGGTGGGTCATGTCAGAGTTCTACTGTAAAGTTTTTTTGAGGAATGTCCATAGTTTCTGTAATCTAGTCTTCAAAGACTAGTCTAAATTTCATCTTTAGCTGATTTTGTTGGTTCCTCACCCAAGGATTATTCAAACTTTCTTCTTTCTTCACAGAGCCTCAGCGATCTTTAATTTACAGGTGGCCTCATACTTCACACGAGACAGCACTTTTATGAACCTTGACTGTCTTGTCTGATATTGATGACTGCTTCATTTCTTGTGCTAAGGAATTATGCAGAAAGACATTAAAGGCTGGAAAAATACTCTTACTTGACTCCAGATACTCTGGAAACACATACAAAAATTCCTTCAGGCCAAGTATAGTGGCACACACCTGCGATTCCCGCACTCAGGAAGCTGAGTAGGAGGACTGCAGTGAGTTTGAGGCTATCCTAGTCCATGAAGCGCTGAGAGTTAGGCACTCACCAGATAGGCAAGAGTGCTGGAGTGTGCAATCTCCAGTGAACGGGGCTCCACTTTGGCTTTTGATAAAGACACTCACTGTCTGGCAGCCTATGGTGCTCTGCTGATTTGTGTTTGGGGACCATGTTCTTTATCAAGCAGCCTTCCCTCCCTGTTCCACCACTGGGACCTCATGTTTCCCTGTGCACGGGCAACAGGAGAGAGGTCTCCCCACACTGTCAAAGCACAGTCCTTGCTGTCAATGAGATGCTGTGGAAGTTCCAACTCCTCAAAAAAAAAAAAAAAAAACCTAACAAACTCTTCAACCAAATTAAAAAAAAAAAAAAACTTTTAACACCAGAAGTTTCTTTTATGAAGAATATTTAACCTACTTTTTTTCCTCTCTCAGGTTTGCTTTTTTTCTTGCCCATCTGTCTCATTTTTGTGTCATAACCAAACTTATATTTGCATCTATTTCCTTTTTATTTTACCCCTCCATTCCTTCCCCATGTATATTCCGATGAATGCTCTTCTAGCCAAGAATGCTTATTTTGGTTTGTAAATCTTTTGGCAATACCTTGTTCCTTGAGAGAATGTTCATGTTTTTCTTTTCTTTCTTTTTCTTGGAAGTGGTATTATATGCTTATGGTATAGAGCCCAAAGGTCTACACTTTATGGTTTTCAGACAATGTCTTTTATTGAACCTGGAGCTCACCAAGCTGATTAGACTAGCTACCCAGGAAACCCTAGGGATCCTCTTGTTTCCGCCTCCCCAGCCCTGGGATTGCAGGTACATGCCATTTTGCCTGGTATTTACATGGAAATGGGGATGCAAACTTGCGTCCTGGTATTTCCATCATAAGCCCTCACTCTCATGGATCAGGGTATTGATTCTAGTCCTTTCCCCTTGCCCAAGTTGTGATTAAAGTTTTGCTCCAAAACTCTTGTCTAAGTACAAATGTTTCTAAGCCTTCAGAATTTAACTTCACTTTCTCTGTCAGATGTTCCTGTGGGTAGATGTTTCTTCCTAATTCACTGTACAACTCATAAGGGTAGATGGAAAGGGCAGATTTATAAATATATGTATGCCACCAGCTTTCCTGTGCTCTTGTTGTTGATAGGCTTAGAGGTAAGTGAAGGACTGAGCCCACCTCTTGGTTCCCTGGAAGATAAGCGGAAAAGCCACTTCCTCCTGACCAGAAAAATCAAGTCTAATGGTGCAGCCTGTTAAATCACTCACCTGGTCAAGAAACCACCCCTCACATGCTAAAGAAGTGGGAGGAGTAGTTATCCCTTAACGAGATAATATACTAATCCCAAACTCTGGAGTAGTTCCTCACATTCTCACAATTTTCTGAGTTCTAACTTAAAAGGCCTAACTCTCTTCTTCTTTCTTTCTCTTCCTTGGATGCTGGCCAAAGCATGCTTACTCTGACACTTTGGGGCTTTTATACCTTTACCTAGCCTCAAGTATCTGATCTAGCATTTTTGTTTGTTTGTTTGAGAGAGAGAGAGAGAAGAGAGAATGCGTGTGCCAGAGGCTGCCCCCCCACTGTGAATGAACTCCAGACACATGGGTCCCCTTGTGGGCAAGTGCAGCACTGCACGTTTGTGTCGCTTTGCGTCTGGCTAAACGTGGGACCTGGAGATCAAACAAGTGTTCTTAAGCTTGGCAGGCAGGCACCTTAACCACTAAGCCATCTCTCC
This sequence comes from Orientallactaga sibirica, assembly GCA_036365145.1. Lineage (NCBI taxonomy): Eukaryota > Metazoa > Chordata > Mammalia > Rodentia > Dipodidae > Orientallactaga > Orientallactaga sibirica. Next base: position 34,829,904 of record JAEOAD010000006.1, on the reverse strand, counting down.
AACCCTGACCCAGCATTATTATCTTTTTGGGGGAACCCCTCCCACTCTCTCAGGGTCTTTTCCTACAGTTCTTTCAATGAAATCTACCTTTGCCCTCCTCACCTCTTGTATTCAATTCTTAATTTCTCTTGGGTGTGTGACATGAACCCAAGAGCCATTGACTTGCAGAGGCCCTGTTGACCACTGAGTTGTTAGGCACCTTAGCCATTTAAGCCCATCTGGGTGGAGAAAGGCCCCTTTGCTCTCAAAATCTGAAGCTCTCTTCTCCCTCTCTCCTGCTAGGACTACAGAAGGGGGATATACAAGCTTTCTTTGCCTGAAGTGGAATAGATTTAGTGATAGGGCCCCAGAAACTTTTAGAGAGAAGACTAATCAGAGAGGTTGAGGCAATTGACAGACAAAAGAAATTGGTGAGAATAGATGATTCAAAGCAGTGGCAGTGGGCTTGGTGTGCAAAAGTCTCCAGAATGCCTGTCTGTATGATGTAGTTAAGAACAAGAATGGCTTTTCAGAATCCCTGTGAATAAACTGCCAGTAGTGCAGCTCAAATAAACACTGAGAAGACACCAGTTCTACTCACAGGGAATATTTGTACCAGGCCTAATGAGAGCTAAAAGCATGCCCAAACATCCAGAATCCTTATGTGCCTGTAATACTCACATCCTCTACTTTTAACAAGGAAGCTTATCTGAAATGTGTAATGTGCATTCAGGAGTTCATACTGAGTGCTGAGGCTTAAACCCAGGACCTCATGCACCCTGTTACTGAGTCATATCCCCAGCTCTGGAAATACTAATATAAAGTTATCATAACTGAAGAGGTATGAAAATACCATGTCTTTCTTTTTAATGTTTGATTTAAAGTAGAGCACACACACACACACACACACACGGGCGTGAGAACAAGTGCTTACAATTATTTACTGATAAGGTGAAGGTCAGAATTGTTTAAATATCACTCATGCATAGTATAGCACTAACTGCAGATATGGTCTCCATTGTAAATTCAAGGACTTCCTAGATTGTACTCTGGGGGAAAAAAGTGTAGTTAGGCATGGCGGCACACACCTTTAATCCCACTTGGGAAACAGAGGTAGGAGGCTCATTGTGTGTTTGAAGCCACCCTGAGAATACATAATGAATTCCAGATCAGCCTGGGCTAGAGGAGACCTTGACCTCGAAAAACTGAAAAACAAATGAGAATACTAGAAAGTTAAGTTGGGAGTATAAACTAGTACAGCAGTTACGAAAAGCTGCTTTATCCAATTGTTTGGGACAGTTTCTTGCACATTGTAGATACTAAAAAAATGATTGAGTGTGTGAATATAATAGCCATTTCTCTCTAAGAAGCAATTTCCAGAACATTCTGACTTAAAGAGTTGCTAGCAATTTTCTGCCTTTGGGTCTCATAGCAGGATGGTTAACAGATAAAGTGGTCAAGGTGGGAACTCTTCTTTGACATACGTCCAAGCTCCATTGATCTGGATACACTGCTTTCTGGCTGCTCAGAAGGGATGGAAGATTCCTCACCCCCACCACTTGCAAGTTCAGCATGCTGTTCGTCCATGTCTCTCACTTGTTCCCTGCTTCACTCATACCCCAGGATTTTGTGCCACATATCATTTTCAGAGACAAAGACATGCCACAACTGACTGTGATCAGACACAACTTTCATTACATATTATAACTAATGAAGCAACACGTTAGCAGGAGAACTTGTAGTGTAGCCACCGCAGGCTCCACGTCAGTGCTGCAGTTAACTTCGAGTTGCTGGCACAAAGCACTTGACAAAAAACAGCTTGTGGAAGGAAAGTGTTTATAGACGCAAGGGGACGCTCCATGATGGCAGGGGAAAACGTGCATGAGCAAAGACTGGGCATCACCTCTGCCACAGCAGGTGACAAACAGTGGTAGGAGGGTTAGCCAAACACTGGCAAGGGGAAGCTGGCTCAACTACCACCACAGTCAGTGTGTGTGGGATCCAGGGCAGAGGCATCTTTGAATGGGAGAGTTTGGAGCATCCTCAGATCACTTTACCTACACAGCTCCTTTTCTGTCAGCCATGACCTGCAATGAGCAGACCACTCACTTCTGATTGCTTCTGAGTTTCCAGGAAATACGGAGTCACATAGAAATAATTAGTAGGCATCACATGGGTGCTGCTTCCCCTCCAGTGAGTCTGAGTGAAGGGTTCAATTCTGAGAGGCAGACTTTTCGCGCTGTGATTATCGGTGTGAGTAGAGGTAGGGAAAGAGCTATAACTGTTTCCTTCTGCTCCAGTTGGTACTGAGTGTTGCAAACACTAACTAGGCCTGATCATGGTACTCCCCAGCTTGAATCTAATGGGTAAGGCATTTGAAAGCTTCAAGTGCCTGAACACTGATGGCTTGCTTTCTTTCTTTCTTTCTTTCTTTCTTTCTTTCTTTCTTTCTTTCTTTCTTTCTTTCTTTCTTTTTTTTGGCACATGCTTGGTTTCTATATAAAGCAACAGATGTTTTGTTTTTGTCTCTTTCCTCTCTGTTCATGTCTCCTAACTAGGTGATATTAACCAACTGTGACAGGTTTCAGGTTTTTATTTATAGCAGTGGAGAACTGCTTTTTTGAATTTGCAGAGTTCTGGGCCTCTGAGGCTGAGTCATTGTGTAGACTCAGCCTAAAATCCTAAAGAGCAGGAGTGCAGGAAGCATGAGGGTTCTAGAAGTTAGGTGCCAGATTCAGAGACGGGTACAGAACTTGAGGAAACAGATGAAACTTCACCTTTTTCACTAATGCAAACACATACTGGCTTAGATGGGGCTTATAATTAATGAAATCTTTACATCATTATAGTAGAAGGACTTTTATCTAATGCCAATAAAATCATTTACCAGAGTAAAAAAAAAAAAAATTCAAGTAGAGAGTCAAAACGATGACTACCTTAATCATTTATTTTATTTTTTATTTTTTTATTTTTTGGTGTTTTGAGGTAGAGTCTCCCTCTAGCCCAGGCTGACCTGGAATTCACTCTGTATTCTCAGGGTGGCCTTGAACTCTCAGCAATCCTCCTACTTCTGCCTCCCAAGTGCTGGGATTAAAGGCGTGCACCACCACGCCCAGCTCAAACATTTATTTTAGCTATCATTTGTCTGTCTGTCCATCATGCCATCAATATAGTTTCATTTTTTTTGGTGTTTACCCAAGAGAAATGAAAGAAGACCTTAATCAAGTGCTTTCACATGAATGTTCACAGTAGCTTTATGTGTAATAGTAAAAACTAGAAACAACCCAAAAAGCTATAGCATATAAAACTTTGGGGTGTGCACACATATAACACTACCCATAATTAAAGAACACATTTTTGGATGTCAAAATAAATATTTCAAGGGAAAAACTATCATAAGAATACATATGTATGACTTGATTTATATAAAGCTTGAGGAAATGTAAATTCAATATTTAATTTTGCTTAGAGAGACAAAATGACACTGTGTTTGCAATCTTGTTATTTGTTAGTTTAGAGAAATGCAACTGATGCTTTTGTACTATATATTCCTGCAACTATGGGGGGTAGGAAGTTTTTGGAGATTCCTTAAGGTCTGCTATTGAGATAATAAAATGCTTTTTATGTAAAGATTATTTCTTTCAATTTGCTATACTTTTTATTTGTTTTTCTTGCCTGATTCAGTTTCAAGAATTTCTAGCAATATTTTGAATAAGATGGATCTTAAAAGGAAAACATTTTTTTTCACCACAGTGATATTACTTAATAGTTATTTATTAAGTTGCAGTTGGGTTCCCTGTGCCAGTCTGTGTGCTGGTGGGCATGGTGGTATGGAGTGAGTAGACCAGACCCCTGTTTCCTGGCTCCTCCCAGTGCCCTGATCCTTGTAGGTCTTATTGTGCCTTGCTTGGGGAGGCCTGGTCCCTGTGTGAGCTGTGGAATCAGGCCTTTTGCTCTGGTATCCTGACAGGCCACTGGGTACCAACATCCCTGTTCACCTGAGTCAGAGGATGCATGGGCCAAAGGACAAAAATTTGCTTCCTCCTCAATAAAATAAACAGTCTCCCTAAAATGGGTAGACAACAATGCAAAAAAGTCAACTAAACTTAAAAAGCAGAGATCTCCACCAAGGATGCCTAGTCCTACAATGGAAGCCTCTAATGAAAGCATAGAGAAATCAACAGAAATTCATTCCCAAAATGAAAACACAACAACCAATGAGACCCTGATCAAAAAAAAAAAATGCTGAACTAGAAGCAAACCATCAATCATATCAATGAATGAACAGAATCATCGCCTAGACTGTTCAGCTTTTGACAGTAGGCTTAACTTGATTGAAGAAAACCTTAGAACTCTCCAAAGAGATATGAATAAATTAAAGGTGAGTCAAGAAATGGAAGATCTCAACAAATGGTTGATTAAGCTTGATGAAGACTTGATCAAAAGCAAGAATGAATTTCAGGAAGCATCAAGAAAATCAGAATTTGAATTGAAATCATACATCAAAAAAGATATGGACATGATGAAAAATAACATAGCAAAAAACAAAAATCAAGTAGAAATTATAAAAACCTCTCTAGTACCCCTCGCCAACAGAGTTATTAATGTGGAAGACAGCACCTCTGACCTGGGAGACAAGGCAGAAGAAATTGATAGGGAAGCCAAAAACTTGGCTAAGTTCAAAAAATCAGGTAAACAGTATAGGAGGGAACTCGGAAATACCCTAATACAACCAAACATCCAGATCATGGGTATACCAGAAGGAGAGGAAATCCAGGCCAGAGACATAGAGAACATATCCAACAAAATTATTGAAGAACAATTTCCAAATCTCTCAAAAGAGAGGTCCATCCAGATGCCAGAAGCTCACAGGACACCAAACAGACAGGACCAAAGAAGAAACTGTCCAAGACACATCATAGCTAAAACTCTTAAGAACAAAAACAAAGAGAGAGTGTTAAAAACAGCAAGAAAGAAACAACTCACAACATATAAAGGCAATCCTATCAGAATTACATCAGATGCCTCAAATGGAAACCCTGGAAGCCATAAGGGCCTGGAAGGGAACACTTCAAAGTCTAAAAAATCTATGGCTTCCAGCCCAAGCTACCCTTCCCAGCAAAAATATCCCTCATAAGAGGTAGTGAAAGAAAAACTTTCCATGAAAAAAAGTCAACTCTATGATTATATGTACACAAAGCCAAACCTACAGAGAATACTTGAGGGAATACTTCACAAAGAACAGTCAACCAATCTCAAGAGCCAACAAGATGAAGATCACAATAAGCAAAATAGTACAAAACACAAGAAAGCACCAAACCCCATAATACACCTCATCATGGCAGGCATTAATTCAAACCTCACTATAATAACCTTAAATATTCATGGTCTTAATTCACCCATTAAAAGACACAGGTTATCAGAGTGGATCAAAAAACTGGACCCTTCTATCTGCTGTCTTCAGGAAACCCACCTCACCACTAAAGTTAGATACTTCCTTAGGATGAAAGGTTGGAAAATGATATTCCAAGCAAATGGAAATTAAAAAAAAAAACAGCAGGTGTTGCTATATTAATATCTGATAAAAATAGACTTCAAACCAAAAGTAATCAAGAAGGATAAAGAAGGTCACTTCTTACTCATTAAGGGAATGATCCAACATGAGCACATCACAATCATAAATATATATGCACCAAACATAGGTGCACCACAGTTTATAAAACAAAATCTATTTGACAATAAAACAGAAACAAACACCAACACCATCATAGTCAGAGACTTCAATACTCCACTATAATCAATAAATAGATCATCCAAGCAGAAAATCATCAGGAAATAATAGAGCTCAACAACATCATAGATCAACTAGACTTAATGGATATCTACAGAACTTTCCATCCCAACTCCACAGAATACACATTCTTCTCAGCAGCCCATGAACATATTCCAAAATTGACCATATATTAGGCCATAAAGCATGCCTTCATAAAGTCAGAAAAATTAAAGTAACTTCCTACATCATGTCAGATCACAAGGCTTTAAAGGCAGAAATTAACAGTAAGTGACACATCAAGAACTCCACCAGCTCCTGGAGACTAAACAACACACTTTTAAACAATGAATGGATCATGGAAGAAATCCAAAAAAGAAATTGTAAAATTCCTAGAATTGAATGATAATGAAAACACAACCTACCAAAACTTATGGGACACAATGAAGGCAGTCCTAAGGGGAAAATACACAGCCGTAAATGCCTTCATTAGAAAGACAGAGATATCCCAAATTAATAACCTGACTGTCTACTTAAAGGCACTGGAAAAACAAGAAGAATCAAATCCAAAGAGCTTTGTATGGAAAGAAATAATCAAGATTAGAGCAGAAATTAATGAATCGGAAACAAACAAACAAACAAAATTAAAAAATGATGAAACAACAATGGAACAAACAGGTGGTTCTTTGAAAAAATAAACAAGGGCCAGACATGGTGGCTCATGCCTTTAATCCCAGCACTTGGAAGGCAGAGGTAGGAGGATCGCCAAGCGTTCAAGGCCACCCTGAGACTACATAGTGAATTCCAGGTCAGCCTGAGCTAGAGTGAGACCCTACCTCAGAAAACTGAAAAAAAGGGAAAAGAAAAAATTGACCAAAGATTAACAAACCCTTGGCCAATCTGATCAAGCAAAAAAAAGACAAGTCTCAAATTAACAAAATCAGAAATGAAAAAGGAGAGATCATAACAGACATCAATGAAATTGGAAGAATCATCAGGGCATACTTCAAAAACCTCTACTTCACAAAATTGAATAACCCAGAAGAAATGGATGAATTCCTGGATACATACCACCTACAAAAACTAAACTCAGAGCAGATTAATCTCCTAAACAAACCTATCACATCCATGGAGACTGAAAATGTAATCAAAAACCTCCCCAAAAAGAAAAGTTCAAGACTGGATGGCTTTTCAGCTGAATTCTATCAAATCTTCATTGAAGAACTGAAACTAATTTTTCTTAAACTATTTCACATAATTGGAGACCAGGGAATCCTCCCTGACTCCTTTTATGAAGCTAGCATCACCCTAATACCCAAACCAGACAGAGATGCAACAAGGAAAGAAAAGTATAGGCCTATATCCCTAATGAACTTAGATGCAAATATCCTGAACAAAACCCTTGCAAACCAAATTCAACAACATATCAAAAGCATTATCTACCTTGATCAAGTAGGCTTCATCCCAGGAATGCAGGGATGGTTTAACATATGGAAATTGCTCAACATAATCCACCACATAAATAAACTTAACCATAAGAACCACATGATCATCTCAATTGATGCAGAGAAAGCCTTTGACAAAATACAACACCACTTCATGAAAAACACTGGAAAGAACAGGCATGGGGGATTTATGTCTCAGCATAATAAAGGCTATATATAAAGCTGCTAAAGCCCAAATAATACTTAATGGGGAAAAACTCAAGAAGTTCCCACTGAGATCTGGAACAAGACAGGGGTGCCCACTTTCACCATTGCTCTTCAACATAGTACTAGGAGTACTAGCCCAAGCAGTAAGACAGGAGAGAGAAACAAAAGGGATTCAAATTGAAAAGTAAGAAGTAAAGTTAGCTCTATTTGCAGATGACATGATCCTATATATAAGTGACCCAAAAGTCTCTACCGCGAAACTTCTAAAGATGATAAATTCCTTTAGGAAAGTGGAAGGACACAAAATCAATGCATAAAAATCAGTAGCTTTACTAGATGCAAAGTGAGGTTGTTCCATTTTCAATAGCAACAAAAAAAATTAAATACCTTGGAATAACCCTAACCAAGGATGTGAAAGACCTACATAATAAAAACTTTAAAAAACTCAAGAAAGAAATCAAGGAGGATTTGAGAAGATGGAAAGATCTCCCATGCTCCTGGATAGGTAAAATTAATATTGTGAAAATGGCAATTCTACCAAAAGCAATATACAGATTTAAAACAATACCAATAAAAATACCAGCATCATTCTTCCCAGAGATTGAAAAAATGATCTCAAAACTCATATGGAATGGCAGAAGGCCTCAGATATCCAAACATATCCTCAGCAAAAAAAAAAAAAAAAAAAAAAAAAAAAAAAAAACCTCTGGCAGTATCACCATACCCAATCTAAAGCTATATTACAAAGCCATACTGACAAAGATGCCATGGTACTGGAATAAAACCAGAAACTCGAACTAATGGAACAGAATTGAATACCTAGACCTTAGGTCAAGTAACTATTAAGTTGAAGTTTATTCTAGCTATATTTTTCTGAGAAGCTTTTGGATGTTGAATTTTCCAATTATACAATTGGTCAACTATACAATTATACAATTACATAGTTTTTACTTCTTTTAATTTTTTTCTATTTTATTTATTTATTTGAGAGAGAGAGAGAGAGAAGAGGAAGAGGAAGAGGCAGATAGAAAGAAAGAGAGAATGGGCACACCAGGGCCTTTAGCCACTGCAAATGAACTCCAGATGCATACGTCCCCTTGTGCATCTGGCTTATGTGGGTCCTGGGGATTCAAACCAGGGTCCTTAGGCTTCATAGGCAAATGCCTTAACCATTAATCCATTTCCTCAGCCAACTTTTGTGGGTCCCTGGTTCCTTAAGGGGCTATTGGTCACCAGCTCCCAGGAGGCATCCAGGAAACTGTGGAGCAGGGTCTTGAACGGCCGTGAGTGTGATGGGAAGAAACCCGCAGGGGAACAGCTCTTGTTTATTCAACAAGGAACTGGGTTTTTATAAGCAGTTGAGAGAGAGAGAGAAGGGGGGGGGTAGAGGGTCCCAAGGGGATTGATCCATTCAAAGGTTGTTTGCCAATGCCTTGTTGGCATATAGGGACATTCATTCCAGTGTGTAGGGAGAGGGTCAGGTGATCTACGTAGTGTCAGGAAGAGGTATAATGTATGAGTAATAGGTTGCTAGGGCTGTGTAAAGGCTGTTGGCTGATACTGTATAAGGAGTTTCTAAGGTAACTGGCCAAAGGTCACAGGGCTATGAGTGAAGCCTAAGTCATATCAGGATGGCCAGGCACCCTGGGCTGGAAGGAGGGAGCGGCCCTCCACTTGCCAGACTTGGGTCCAGGTTCACTGCAACCCCCAGGAGTGGAGAGGAGCCTTACTCCTGCCAGTTCCAGAATCCAAGATTTGCCTGGGGTCCAGGCTGCTGTGACCTCCTGGGGCCCTAGTCATGTCTGATAATTTAGGCCTGCTTTAACCTGGGACCCTGCCTGTGTCTGTCAAACTTTTTACTTCTTTATCTGGTTACTATAAAGATTTGTAGGCATTAGGGGGATAGCTCAGTTATTAAATTGCTTGCCTCACAAGCATAAAGATCTGAGTTCAAGTCCCTGGTAAAAAGTGCTGGGTGAGTTGGTGATGGATAGATAGGTAGAGGCAGGATGTTACCTTGATTGGGTTTGCTGACCAGCCCGTCTAACCCTAATTGGTGAGCTCCAGGCCAATGACAGACCTCTGAAAGGAAATATGCAGTGTTCTTGAACATGACACCCAAGGTTGTCTTCTGATCTCCATAGACACACGCACACCCATGCATCCACATGCAAATACCCATACACACACATACATACATATGCATGAAAAAGAATGACACAGAATTTTTATTTTGGTTTTACATATTAAATATAGATTACATAAAATTTACCATTAATTCACATTGACTGATTTTGGGGGAGGGGCATGGGTATTGATTCAGCTTTATATACCTGGAATAAATCTCACTTGATCATGAACTGTAACTCTTTTTGTCTATTGCTAAGTATAGCTTACAAACATTTTTGAGGATTTTTTGGTGTTTAAGTTTGTGAAAGGCATCAGTCTCAATGGTTTTGGTTTCTTTTTGCCATCTGAGTAATCCTGACATCATAAATGAGTTAATTCATCCTTTATTTTCTGGGAGAGGGTGTGTTACAGTCAGGTTTGCATTGCTGGCATAAATCACCCAACCAAGAGCAGCTTTGGGGGAAAAAGAGTTTCTTTTGGCTTACAGACTCAAGGGGGAAGCTCCATGGTGGCAGGGAAAATGATGACATGAGCAGAGGGTGGACATCACTGCCTGGCCCACATAAGGTGGACAACAGGAACAGGAGAGTGTGACAAACACTGGCAAGGGGACACTGGCTATAACACCCATAAATCCACCCCCAATAATACATTGCCTCCAGGAGGCGTTAATTCCTAAATCTCCAACAGCTGGGAACCTAGAATTAAGAACACCTAAGTTTATGGGAAACACCTAAATCAAACCACCACAGGGTGTAAAATTGGTGTTAATTAATGAAGTCTCATATTGTTCAGAAATAACTAGGCCTTGGTGAACCTAGTGCTCACACTTTGGCAGCTTTCCATGGGCTCAATAACCAAGGCAGATCTAGGTCACCACCTAGCTGCACACTGCACATTTGTATGGCATGTTCTTTCTGCAGGGAAGATCACAGTGACATCTTTCCATGGTTACATCCAGGTCCACTTAAAAATTACTTTACTAAGGCTGGAGAAATGGCTTAGCAGATAATGCATTTGTCTGAGAAGCCAAAGGACCCAGGTTCAATTCCCCAGGACCCACATAAGTCAGATGCACAAGAGGACATGCATCTGGAGTTCATTTGCAGTGGCTAGAGGCCCTGGCATGCCCATTCTCTCTCTGTCTCTCTTCTCTCTCTCTGCTTGCAAATAAATAAATAAAACTTAAAAATTACTCTTTTCTTTCTTTGTTGCATCTATTTCTTTCTTTCTTTCTTTTTTTTGGTTTTTCGAGGTAGGCTCTCACTCTGGCCCAGGCTGACCTGGAATTCACTATGTAGTCTCAGGGTGGCCTCGAACTCTCAGCGATCCTCCTACCTCTGCTTCCCGAGTGCTGGGATTAAAGGTGTGTGCCACCACGCCTGGCTATTTCTTTTTCTAAAACATTTTTATTGACACTTTTCATGTGCCCAATTCTCTCCTGTTACCTTCTCTTAGCCTCCTCCCTTAGCCTCCTTCCACTAAACCGCTTCTTCTTTCCAGCTAATCCCTTTCCCCCTCTTTCACCATCTATGGTGAAATGCTGATGAGGCAAATATTGTGTAGATCTTGTGTAGAAAACCACAGTCTCCGTAAGGTCATGAATACAAGAGTCTCTTCATGTGTGGAAGACAGAATTTCACAACACTCCTCGACATCCTTCTACCCCCTCTTCTGCAATGTTCACTGAGCCATGGAGAGCATGATAGAGATGTCTCATTTAGCACTGAGCTCTCAACTGTTACTTATGCTCAGTAATTTGATGAGTTTAGAGTCTCCCTACTAGTCACCACCAATGGCAAAAAAAAAAAAATAATAAATAAATAAAAAATAAAAAGCCTGGTGTGCTGCATGCCTTTAATCCCAGCACCCTCTAGAGGCAGAGGTAGGAGGATCACTGTGAGTTCAAGGCCATCCTAAGACTACATATCAAACTGCAGGTCAGCTTGGGCTAGAGAAAGACCCTATCTCAAAAACAAAAGAGAAGGGCTGGAGAGATGATTTAGTGGTTAAGGCACCGGCCTGCTAAGCCCAAGAACCAGGTTCCAATCTCCAGGTCCCACGTTTAGCCAGATGCAAAGTGACGCAAGGGCGCAATGCCACACTTGCCCACAAGGGAGCGCACACATCTGGATTTCCTTCTCAGCAGCTGAGACTGCTAGCACGCTCATTCTCTGTCTCCTTCTCTCTCTCTCTCTCTCTCTGTCTTTCTCTGTGTCTCTCTCCAAAAAATAAATAAAATAATTTAAAAATATTAAAAAAAAGAAAAAAAATGGAAGATGGGTGTGGTGGCACATGCCTTTAATCCAAGCACTTAGGAGGAAGAGATAGGAGGATCACCATGAGTTCGAGGTCATCCTAAGACTACATAGTGAATTCCAGGTCAGCCTGGGCTAGAGTGAGACCCTACCTCGAAAAACCAAACTAAAACCAAAACCAAAACAAACAAACAAACAAAAACTAAACTAACTTCAATGAAAGGTGAGAGCAGAACTAATCTATAGGCTTAAACATAAATCTAAATATTTGTAGGGTACTTTGATGGGCATAACATATCAATTTAGCCAAACAGCAGTTGTAGGCTTGTGACTAGGTTTTAAGTACCAGACTTGAATGCCATCCAATAGAGTGGGCCTAAAATCCAATCAGAGAGCAGTTAATTACCCCGTAACAGTGACACAACTATTACACCAATGGGCACATCTTGCCTGGATGTTAAATTGTATAGCTTGCAGGATACACTGCTAGGTAAGACCATTGATGACTTTCCTCCCCCAGTAGCCTGCTTAGCACTTTCTGGCACTGTGACAGCTAGCTAGCAGGGAGGATGCTTCCAGCTCAATTCCAAGTTGATTCCTCAATGTGCTGCAACAAAAGTATGTAATGTCTTCAGCAATAAGATCCTATCATCTAGTTCTGATGGGCAACCAAGAGCATTGGCAATAGCTTGTATTATTTGGGGGCCTTCCATGTTTCCCTGTTACTTTTATTTCTTGACAACAATCTCATAGTTGTCTCCCTCATGTGATGGTCAACCATTTTTTGGCATTTTTTTATTGACAACTTCATAACTATAGACAATAAACCATAATAATTCCCTCCTCTCCTCAACTTTCCCCTTCACAAATCCACCCTCCATCTTATCCCCTCCTCTTCTAAATTAATCTCTCTTTTATTTTGTTGTCATCATCATTTTTTTCCTATTATGAAGGTCATGGGAAGGTAGCTAGGCACTGGGAGGTCATAGATATCAAGGCCAATTTTTGTCTGAATGATTGCATTGTAAGCAGTCCTACCCTTCCTTTGGCTCTTATGTTCTTTCTGTCACCTCTTCTGCAATGTACTTTGAGCCTTGGAAGGTATGACAGAGATGTTTCAGAGCTGAATATACCTTTATCATTTTTCTCAGCACTATGGTGCCTTTTGGGTCATCCCAGTAGTCACCACTATCTGAAAAGAGAAGCTTCTTTAACCAAAAGTGAGAAAGGGGGAGAAAGAGGCAAGTAGAAAGAGAATGGGCATGGCAGGCCCTCCAGCTGCTGCAAATAAACTTCAGACACATGTGCTACCTTGTGCATCTGGCTTACATGGGTAACTGTTAGGTCCATGTGTTCCATGACATCACTTAATCTAGATGTCTCTCTGTTTATTTTTGCTGGGATGACATATCAGTTGATGAGAGTGGGGTATTAAAGTCACCAACTACAATTGTGCTCGGTATTATCTGTGACCTTAAGTCTAATAGTGTTTGATGAAATTGGGAGCCCCCCTGTTAGGTACATATATGTTTAGAATTTTAATGTCTTCCTGTTGAATTGTTCCTTTCAACAATTATTTTAATAGCCAACAAACTAAATGTCCCTGCATGCATTAGTTACTATCTCATTGCCTGGTCTGAGCAATTTAAGGAAGGAATGATTTCTTTCAGTTTATAGCTTGAGGTTACAGTCCATCATGGCAGGAAACCTAGATGCAGGAGCTTACAGCAGTTGGCTGCATTCACTCTACAATAAGGAAGCAGGGAGTGATGGATGCTCATGCTCAGCCAGCTCTCTTTATATACAGTCCAGGATTGGTGCCGTCTATGGTTAAGAAGAGTTGTCTGACCCCCACAATTAAACTAACCAAGATAATCCTTCACAGGAATCCCCAGAGGTAGTTTTTTAGGTGATTCTAGGTTCTATCAAGTGAACAAGCAATGTAAACCATTACATTAAATAAGCTTTTGATGAAACTACCTAGCATTATACAGGCAATTCTCATCTAATAAGCTATTGATCTTAACAATGGTTACTGATATTTTTCTCCTGAGTTGAAACTAAGATACCACTGCCATGTTGTTGGTTACAGGCACTACAGATGGTGTGTTTGCTTCTTGTATTGAGAATTAACATTCTTTGTCTCATATTAATCCTGAGAATCAACAGGGTATCATTATTTCTATATTGCTGCTAAGGAAATGGAAGCTGGTAAAGCTATAGTCTGAAACGAGACTTCTTGCCACTTAATCAGTTACTGTGCAAGAGAAGCTGGGTTCAGCCTGCGAGCAGCTTTGTAAAGTTGTCCCGAGGATGCACATCTTAGAAGAGCAGGGAGCTAGTCAGGTGTGGTGGCGGTGACACACACCTTTACACTCAGCACTGAGGAGGCAGAGGCAGGAGGATCACTGTAAGTCTGAGGCCAGTCTGGGGCTACAGAGTGAGTTCCAGGTCATCCTGGGCTAGAGTGAGACCCTACCTTAAAACAAACAACAAACAAACAACAAACAAACAACAAACAAACAAGAGCAGGGAGTCAGTCAGTTTAGCTTCCATGGAGCAATGTGTCCTCATCACCAGGCCATACTCTTCTTGAGGGATTCCTCTGTGCTCAGGCTCTGCTGTCTGACAGGGTCACCTCTAGGGACATCTCCATTATTACAACTGTATCTCTGTTTACCAGAAGGGAGGTGGCCCTAGTCTTCCTGATAGAACTGAAGTGCAAAAGGCTTCACAATTTCCTAAAACAATACCACCAGCTAGGCACAACATGTTCAAATGCATAAACCTGGGGGAACATTTCACATTTAAACCACATCTATATCCTCCCCATTCGCAGTCAGCCTGTGGATTAGCAGCACTGGCTTTACTGAGGACTCCCATCTTAATGATCTTATGCAACACCTTAGACTTCATAGGAAGTTTTATGCACATTGAAGTGTGATCTATTTTGACTTCCCAAGCTTAGCACACTAAAATCACTGAGAAACCTTAAAACACACTGATGTTTGGAAGCCACTTATGGAAATTCGGACTCAATCAATACGGAGAGCTGCTTGGTATTGGGACTTGTACAGGCTTCTCACATGCTCTCCAATTAAGCCAAATTTGAGAACCACAGGCTCTGAATGAAATACTTTCACATTTTCTTAGCTTTTCAATCCATCACAATATGGCTCCACTATCAGCAGAAAGGCCTCTTATTGAACACACAAGCTGTGCTGATTACTTTTCTGTCACCTAGGCTAGGTCACAGTACCCTCACACTTGGAAACACATTCTAAATGTTTTCATGTTGGCACTTTTTACATGAACGTATCATTTAAATCAGCAAGTAGGCCTTGATTTAAGTAGACTATTCTTCATAAGGTGAATGGGCCTTACTAAATCAATTGAAGGTTTTAATGTTAACAGACTGGTGTCTCTTGAAGAGGAGGAGTCAATGGGATTCCAGACTGCCTCCTTGCTCCAACCATCTTGGACTTGTCAACTTTAACCATGAGCCAAATTCCTTAAAATAAATCTCCCTCTACCCCCTACACACACACACACACACACACACACACACACACACACCCCTTTTCTTTCTATTTCTTTGGAGACCCCTAACTAATATACTGACAAGGTGAATACTGCCAAAACCAGTGATTAAATTTCCTAGCTCCCATCTTACTTAAACTCTCAGCACCTTCCTTCTTGAAAATATCTTCACATTACCTTCCCATAGTATGCTTTTCTTGATTTCCATTCATTCTATTAGCCGGTCTTCAACTTCCTTCCTAGACTTCAAACTGTGACGTGAAGTTTCTAACAACTTTGTCAGTCTAGGTGCTTTGGTGTTTCCCCGGGTCATCTCAGGTAGTCTCTCAGGGGCTCATGATGCTCATTCTTCACCACAACCTAAGCCTCCACTGTACATCAGTGCGTGCAGATAGTCTGCGCACTCACTTTCTTGTCTGTTTTCTGGACATCTTAAGGTAGGTAGGTCCACACCTATAATGAAACTCTTGATTTTTATCATCCTCTCCTGATTTCCAATGTTCTCCCTCAGCCTCCTTTACCCAGTTGATCAAGGCAGAATCCCAGGAGTCATCATCATCCTCTAGCACACATCCAGACCGACAGCACTTCTGATCCCTCCTACTTAAGAGTGGACAAAAATCTCTCCACTGCTTTTGATCTGCACGTCTCCTAATCAAAACTCCACTTGGGTCTCTAGCACCACCTAGTGCCTTCCTGTGTGCTTCAGGAAACACCATCTGGGTGAAGTTCCTTACCTCCTCCCTCCTGTGTGGTTGATTTTGTTAGCAGCATAGATCCTGACGTGCATTATTAAGATTTTTGTTTATTTGGTTGTCTGCCCTGATAGTTTCCCTGTGTGTGTGTTCTTTGAGGGCATGAGAACTATTTTATATCTTTGTTCTTAACATCAAACATTGGTCCCATCTTTTCCCTCCTCCCTGAACACATTTCATGGAGGGTCCTCCTCAGTGGGGTTGCTGGTATTCCCATGGGGTTGTGGGTTATGCATTGTTAAGTATAGCAGTCAGTTTTTTTAGGGGAAGAGGGAATGCCTCTGGGCTCAACCTGTAGCTCTTACAATCTTTTTGTCCCCTCTTCTGCAAAATTCCCTGAGCCATGGTGGGTATGTTTTAAGTCTACTTCAGTGATGAACTCTTAGGAGCCTCTGGATCTCTGCTTTGGTAGGTGTTGAGTATCCTCAGGGTCTGACTCCTTCAAGCCGGTGCTGATTGTCAGGTTCACCATGAAAGCAGCACTCTTGCTCATCTCCACAACTCCTCTATGGTTTCACTTGGGCCTTGGCTGAAGTGTGAGAGATGATTTATCTCCATGGGTCTTGCTACATTCTGAAAAAGAAAAACAGATTCTGCAGTGGCGAATGAAGTCAGCATAGGCTAAACTGGGATAAGCATTGTTAATTTAGAGAGATTTTGATGGATGTAGGCCCACTTTTAGCAAAAGACTAGAGGGAGCTTGTTGTTGGAGACCTTAATCTTGGTCTTCATAAGATTCTGAACTGGTTCCCAATTTTAGCTATGGGTTTCTTTCCACTGAGTAGATCTCTTAGCCAATCAGAAGGCTATTGCTTACCCACCAAGGCTGTGTGCCACCATTGCACTGGTGTGTGCATCTTGTCAGGCTGGTTGCTTCTGAGTAGCCTAGATCCCTGCCGGCTCACGCCATTGTTCACCACTTTCCCCCCAGTAGCCCATGTAGCTCTTTCTAGCACTAGACAGGCTAACTGGAGACAGTTAGCATGTCAGCAGCATGTTGTGCCTTCAGCAATAGGGTCTTACCTTTTATCTAAGGTGGGTAATCAAGTGCTTTGACAGAAACATGTCTTGTTTTGGGGACCTCATCGGTCTCTCTGATCAACAGCTCAATGTGGGTAGCAACCAATTTCTGGTTCTGAGAGTTACAGGCCAGAGGCAAATGTTTTAACGTTAGGCTTCATCTCGCCTTCTCCAGGGCCCTTCTTTCCAGACGCTCCCCCCATAGTCTTGTTGAAGGTTAAATCTTTTAGTTGACTTTCAAGGAGAAAGGTTTCTATGGTACCAATTTATTTTGGGTTTAATTTTGTGTTTATGTCCCCCGCAACCCCACTTTTACCTCTCCAAACCCTTTGAGGTAGTCTGAATGGATATATTCAGGAGTTTATTAAAGAGTGTAATTTAGATCTGCAGCCTCTTGCTGGAGAAAGTTTCACTGTGTGTGGATGCTAGGGTCCAGCTCTAAGAGGGATCTGAATTCCAACCTAAGATATGCAAAGTGCTTCAGTTCTGCCTGGGTACCTGAGTGTGTTTGCTCATGGTATTGGTGGTGGTTTTCCTGTTTCGACCCGTGGAAGTGGGCCAGCTTCTGCTATTATGGAACTTCCCCTGGATCTGCAATTTTCAATAAATTCATTCCTCCATAACTGTGTTTGGTCTGGAGGTTCATCCCAGTGATGTGTGGCCGTCTACTACACCCTTCCATCCCTATTGTCTGGGCCTCGAATTGCCTGTGAGGGATGCCAGCAACTGAAGCTCCATGATTCTCTTCAGAGATATTTGCTCAACCATGTTTACAGTGACTTCTTTTCTATACCTTGGGAAAAATTCAAAAAGAATTTCATCTTTCAGCCCTCTTTATCTGGGACATAACAACAATGGTGACCACTCCCATGGACAAGAACATTTTTGAAACTTCTATTTTATATCTTACTCCTATTTAAATTTATCTAGGAGGATAATCTCTGCTGTTTCTATGTGGTTACTACAGTGTCCCTACTCTCGAGACAGACATAGTCATGCCTCTTTTAACAACAGGGATACATGTTGAGAAATCCATTATCAGGCAAGTTTTCCACTGCACAAATACCATAAAGTGTGCTTACATAAACATACATGCTATAGCCTACTAATTATGGTGTATGTATGTATGTATGTATGTATGTATGTATGTATGTGTGTGTATGTATATGTATGTGTGTGTGTGTGTGTGTGTATATATATATATATATTGTTCTTGCATCCATAATGATCCAGTCAAACAAACAATAAATATGAGATTATATCATGCAATGGAGGAAATGATACAATCAAGAGATCCAGTAAACATAAGGATCTAAAGTTTATGCTGGCATAGTATGGCATATTGTTTTTATTTACATTAAAAAGTTTTGAAGTAGGGGTAGACCCTAACAAAATGTATAGGGTAGTCAATGCAGAGCCCAACAACACAGTCATTGTCAAGTACACTATGCAATATATAATTGTGCATGCTATATTACTATAATTTATGGCAGAAATAGGTCCAATACTGTCAGTTTTCTACAAGTGAATGTCTATCACTATGGATCTCTGAAAATAAACTTTTTCAAAGACAATAAAAGGGAAAAGTAGCTCAGATACTTGAGATAAAAAAACATACTAAATTCTTGTCGCTAAATTCAAAGTCTCACCATGTTTAATAGAATACAAATTGCTTATGGAGGAGTATGCTCCTACACAGAGACTAGAAATTATTGGAAAATGCTAATGGATTCTTCCTGAGTGTTTGCTATGTTGAAACACTTCTAGACCCTTTCAAAAACCATTTCATGTTCCTTAAATAAGCTAGTGTCAAGTATCAAAATTATAAAACATTCTTTAAAAATAAATTCGGGCTGGAGAGATTGCTTAGTGGTTAAGGCACATGTCTGAGAAGCCTAAGGGCCCAGGTTCGATTCTCCAGGTCCCACGTTAGCCAGATGCACATGGTGGCACATGCATCTGGAATTCGTTCATAGTGACTAGAGGTCCTGGTGTGCCCATTTTCTCTTTCTCTCCCTCCCTCTCTCTGTCTTAAATAAATAAATAAATAAAACATTCTTTAAAAAATCAAAATTAGGGCTGGAGAGATGGCCTAGTGGTTAAGGCACCTGCCTCCTAAGCCTAAGAACACTGGTTTCAAACTCCAGCGGTTCCAATCTCCAGGTCCCACATTTAGCCAGACGCAAAATGATGCAAGGGCGCAATGCCACACTTGACCACAAGGGGGTGCACGCATCTGGATTTTGTTCACAGCAGCTGAGAGACTGCTGGCACACCCATCTCTATCTGTCTTCCTCTCCCTCTCTCTCTGTCTCTCTCTCTGTATCTCTCCAAAAAAAAAATAAATCAAAATTATAGCTGAGTGTGGTAACATATGCCTGTACTCTTTTGCACTTGAAGTGGACACAGGAGAATCACAAGTGCAAGGTCAGCCTGAGCTACACAGTGAAATTACATGTGTGTGTACATATCAATTGATATAAATACATATTAATATATATCAATATATCAATTTAAAAATTTTAACTGGCTTCATTTAGTTTCTAGAGTCAGGCTATTTTATTTGATGAAATAGTGTTTTAATGAGCCAAGCACAAAGGGTTGACAGAAAAGAAAAAGAAACCATAAAAAGACTTGAACAAAGCAGAAACAAAAAAACGTAGGAGTGGTGTTGCAGTCAGGTTCACATTGCTGGCAGAAATCACCCAACCAAGAGCAGCTTGTGGGGAAAAAGAGGTTTATTTTGGCTTACAGGCTCAAGGGGGAAGCTCCATGATGGCAGGAAAAATGATGGCATGAGCAGAGGGTGGACATCACCCCCTGGCCAACATAAGGTGGACAAAGCAACAGGAGAGTGTACCAAACACTAGCAAGGGGAAGCTGGCTATAACACCCATAAGCCTGCCCCCCAAAATACACTGCCTCTAGGAGGCTTTAATTTCCAATTGCCATCAGCTGGGGAGATTAGCATTCAGAACACTTAAGTTTATGGGGGCACCTGAACCAAACCATCACAAGTAGAGAAATGGCTTAGCAGTTTCGGCACTTGCCTGTGAAGTCTAAGAACTCATGTTTGAATCTCCAGGTCCCACTTAACACAGTGCACAGTGACACAAGCATGTAAGGTTGCACATGCACACAAGGAGATACACACATCTGGAATTCATTTCTAGTGGCTATAGGCCCTGGTGCACCCATTCTCTCTCTCTCAAATAAAATAAATGCAAAAATGTAATCAGTCATTTCAAAGTTACTTACTTTATAAGGCTAAAACAGGAAGGAGAACAATTGAAAAGCTGATTAACCTCAGGTTTTTTTTTCCTGGTCACTTCTTTGTGTAAGGGTTATAGCTTGAAAAAGCTTATTATAAGGCCATGTGAAACTGGATTCTTTGAGAAATTTGCTTGTTATCTCACTACTCTTGATGTCTCAGAAAAACAGATGGACAGTTCCAGCTTGGTGAAGTGGAATTTTAGAGTGAATGATTCTATTATTTTTTAATTTTTTAAATTTATTTTTGGAGAGAGACACAGAGAGAGACAGAGAGAGAGGGAGAGGGAGACAGATAGAGAATGGGCGCGCCAGCAGTCTCTCAGCTGCTGTGAACGAAATCCAGATGCGTGCGCCCCCTTGTGGTCAAGTGCGGCATTGCGCCCTTGCTTCACTTTGCATCTGGCTAAACATGGGACCTGGAGATTGGAACCGCTGGAGATTGGAACCAGAGTTCTTAGACTTAGGAGGCAGGCGCCTTAACCGCTATGCCATCTCTCCAGCCCTATTTTTATTTTTATACTGGTGTGTTGGGGGTCCAGTACAGGAATTAGATCTTCCTATATGTTTATTTAGCAGTAAGAGGAAGGCGTTATGTGTTTAAAGATGGAGACTCACTGATGTTGAGTACCATGACCTACACTGACAGCTGAATTAGAGCAGAGAAGTCATCACACAGGTGATAGTTTCCTTGCACCCCTATACCAAGGGAAGTTTTTAATGTCTCGAACATGAAAATTGTTACCTTCAAGTTCACAAACCTCCACAGTCAGAATTCTCTCTTCTGTATCATTTTGCCCAGTAGCTGTGGTGGTGGTGTCAGAGATGACTCAGCAAATTGAACCGAAGGTTCTCTGTCATTATCTCACTGTGCGATCTGGGGAAAGTCAGCTAGCTATTTCCATGTACTTCTCTTTTGAAGGAAGGAGGAAACATCAGCTCGACACAGACCACCAAATTGTTTGAAAATAGTTTGAAAAAAATATGTAAAACACCTGTTAAAATATAAAACACAGTGAGTTTTTATCTTTTCTTATTATTGGAGTTCAAAGTGAAACTGGAAATGGGATAGCTACTTACTATAGAAAACATTAAAAAGAGAGAGAGAGAGAGAGAGGGAGCCGGGTGTGGTGGCACGCGCCTTTAATCCCAGCACTCAGAAGGCAGAGGTAGGAGGATCACTGTGAGTTCAAGGCCACCCTAAGACTACATAGTGAATTCCAAGTCAGACTGGGCCAGAGTGAGACCTTATCTTGAAGAGAGAGAGAGAGAGAGAGAGAGGTTTTAGGGCTGGAGAGATGGCTAGGCACTTGCTTGTGAAGCCTAAGGACCCTGGTTCAAGGCTCGATTCCCCAGTAAGCCAGATGCCCAATGTGGTGCATGCATCTGGAGTTCATTTGCAGTGGCTGGAGGCCCCAGTGTGCCCATTCTCTCTCTCTCTGCCCTTTTCTCTCTCTGTCTGTCGCTCTCAAATAAATAAATAAAAATAAACAACAAAATTTTTTTTAAAGAGGGGTTAATTTTTTTTTTTTTAATTCAATAGCCAGCAACTTCTGAGACAGAGAGTATATGAAAACAGAAGTCCCTGTAGGAATGCTGACAATGACTCAGAACTTTTCAACCCACATTATAGATGAAAAAGTGAAGTGGATGCTTTTGTATGTAGGTCTTTGGGGACTAATTCATAGTGCTCTCCACTCTGGTCTAATCATCTCTCTGTGGAACTCCTTCAGACAGGACAAGCTGAGCCAATTGCAATTGCAATGGAACCCTGATTCTCACACCGTATGGCAGGGTTGTGCATGTGGTCCTCAAGTACTTAGCAAGGTGTGTGTCCTGCTAAGATGGAGAACTTGAATAAGCAGCACATTAGTCCAGGCTTGGAAATCAAAGGCTCCCAGCCTTCCAAGGTGTTCAGCACTTTCACGCAGCACAGTCCACACTTTGGTGGGATTTATTCTTAGACCCCATTGATCACACTCAAGGTAAATATCAAAGGAAATCATTTGAAGTGTTTGTTTATACATATGCACATTATTGCTTACATTACAGTAAAAAACATAAATTCAAACTTTTTTTTCAGTACTTTTGAATTCAAGTAAAATAAGCTGTGAAGAAAAAAAAAAGCACAGTTCTGCTACCAGCTAATAATAATGCAACTTCATGAGTTAGGAAATCAGTGTTTAGAGTGGGGAGTGCTAGCACACACCTGTAATCTCAACACTTGGGAGGTACAGACAAGAGAATCAGGAGTTCAAAACAACCCTCAGTTATGTGGCAAGTTCAAGGCTAGCTGGAACTACGTGAAAACCTACCTCAAAAAAAAAAAAAAATCCATTTTAGGCAGGCAAAATGTCAACTGAATAAAGGCAACCCTTAGATCAGTTAGAAAAAAAAGTGTCTCTTCTTGTGGGCTGCTAGTTTTTGAGCAGGTCCAAGGGCAGGGGAGGATGTGGCCCCACTCCATCCTTCCTTCTCTCCCTCTTTATCTTCTGGTAGGGTCCCAAACTGCACTCTATATCTCTGTATAGAATAAGGTCTATTCAGAAGATTAAGAATGGAAGGTATGCCTGGTGTGGTGGTACATACCAGAAATCCCATCGTGCAAGGGGCTAAGCAGGAGGAGTGTTTGAGTTCAGGAGAGACAAAGAGAGAAGAGAAAGAAGAAAAGGAAAGGAAAGGAAAGAGAAAGGAAGGAAAGGGAAAGGAAGGGAAGGGAAGAGAAAACAGAGAAGAGAAGAGAAAAGGAGGGCCTAAGTAGCTTTATATTCCATCCTATCAGGACCTACATGACCAGCACAATCTCAAAAGGCAGATATAATAAATGACAAAATAATTATAGTAATAATGGTGTACTCTGAAGGGGGGACAGGTATGAAATTGAGACAGAAACTTAGAAGTCCAGTAAATTTCATTAAGTCAAAGGACTTGGCTGGTGGCCATCTAGCTTCAGGGCCCTGCGAGAGCACTACTTGTCCAGAGTGGGTCCTGCCACAATCCTTCACCTCCCTCCTCCCATGTTTGTAATAACATGTATGTAATAACACATACCTTACACCTAGGCAGAGCTTTGATTGTGCCAAGTATTGTAAGTAGACACAACGACTCCAGGAAGCCACCATTCCACTGTACAAGTAAGGAAAGTGACCCATTGAAAGGTAGAGTAAATAGGCCCAGACTGTAGCTGATGGTTGATGGAGCCAGCTTAGTACCATTGCACTGTGTAGCTGATCTGTCTTACTCCACAGTAATGCCACTCCTTAAAGATCTGGGAATCTGATGAGAAAATCCAGCGATAGGTCAAGTAAAATAAGAAATATCTTTTCAGGGCATTCTTCTGAGGTGAGAACACCAGGAACTCATCACTATCTGGGTGAATGTGAACAAACCACTCCTGTTCTCTTGATGCCAATTTGTCTATCTACTGAAGGGAGGCACTGAATGACAGTCACTTCCAGCTCAGTAATGCTGTGATTCTAATTCACATGCAGATAGAATGCAGACAGCTTCTAGTACCTTATGGATCTACATACTGCATCTACCTCCTCATAGCCACAAGACTTCTCTAATCCTCACTGAACTCATTGACAAAATGGAAATAATGATGCCTACTCCTTGAGAGGGTGAAATAAGAGAATAAACGAAAAAGCCTTCAGTGTGTGATTTACCTTCAAACATATTATTAGCACACAGTCAATGCTCAAGAAGTGTTCCTGAATCATCATGATCCTTACCACTATGCATGTAGGTGCTGTCTGTCAAGAAGCTGCAGTATTAAAGACCTATAGGCGACATAAAGAGTTTGAATTTTCAGAGCTGAACAACTTAGAGGCAGCCTTACTAGCTGTCAAAAAGAATTGTATTTTTACTTCACCTGCTCTTTTACAACTGACATTTTGGAGACTTCAGGTGAAGTGATCCTCCAAACCCAACTCCCTTCAAGTTACCGCCATATATACCTGCAACAGTCTTTGAGAGAGGAAAGATTTTGTTAATATTTCTAGGAAAGTCCCTGACCAGGCTCT
The DNA here is from genome assembly GCA_036365145.1 of Orientallactaga sibirica. Taxonomy (NCBI): domain Eukaryota; kingdom Metazoa; phylum Chordata; class Mammalia; order Rodentia; family Dipodidae; genus Orientallactaga; species Orientallactaga sibirica. Next base: position 34,805,505 of record JAEOAD010000006.1, on the reverse strand, counting down.
TATTCCTCAAACCCCAAACAATGACGTGCAACTCTTCAGCAATGAGTTTAATCTTTAAGGAAGGCCTTCTGTTCCACTTTGTGAGAAATTCCTCTGTGCTTTTTGTTATTGTATCTGTTTCATGTTATCTATCACTTAAGGGCAGTGTGTGATTGTAGTGAAGGCCCTGAAATGGAATTTGAGTCAGAAGAGTCAAGTTCTAATCACAGGTGTGCAGTAAGTATCTCTATGACCTTTGGTAAGTCATTTTCCCTTTCTGCGTCCACATCTCATCAGTGAAATGTGGGCCCAGAATTACACAGTCCCTATGACCCCCCCTTAAATCTACCTTGTGCCAGACTCCTAATCAGGTGAAATGGTTTTTCTAATTACAGGATGTCGTCCTTCACTCTTTGCTCCACAGCAGGGTGTGCTTAACTTTCTCAATCTATATCCAAAATGAGGGGGCACGCCGGGCGTGGTGGCACACGCCTTTAATCCCAGCACTCGGGAGGCAGAGGTAGGAGGATCGCTGAGAGTTCAAGGCCACCCTGAGACTACATAGTTAATTCCAGGTCAGCCTGGACCAGAGTGAGACCCTACCAAAAAAAAAAAAAAAATGAGGGGGCTCCAGCTTCGCTTCCAGGGACCTGTTCATATAGGAACTAAAGCTGACTAATGAAAGGGGTCTACTGCTGCTACAATCAGGACCAAGAGGTCAAGGTCATTAGGAAATGGACTTCTGGCCTTGGAGAGTTTATAGTGATAGAATTTGAAAACACAAAACTGCTGAAGACATTTTAAAAAATACCTCAGCAAGTATCTCAAGTATGTTGAAGTTGCCATAGCAACTCACATCAGGGTCCATAATGTCAGTAGGAAGCAAGCTTCTGAGAATGTCAGGCTCCTGATTCTCCAGCCAGGTGACTGCTTCAGGAGGCCGAGAAGCAGCTGTCAGTGCAGTCAGAGCAAAGGTTTCCCTGGCTTCACTGTCCACCCACTCCACCTCCTCCTGAGTTGGAAGTATTTTGTGGCTGGACTGTCCATGACCAGGCGTACCCTCCAGCAAGGAAGAAGGACTGTTCCATTCTTATTCTGACTCATACCAAATGTGGAGGTGTTCAGAAATCTGTGTGGACACATTCCCTTTAATCTTAGGGATGCCTTCAACCTTGGAGAAGAGGCAGTCTGCACAGCATCATAGGGAGTACTCAGCAAGAAGTGACCTGGGTGAACACATTGAAAACAAATCTACCACAGCTATCCTTTAACTTAGATGAAGATTCAACATGTAATGAACACTTACCATGAGCCAAATCTTTCTACATGTTGTTCCCTTTTGTGCTCTAAGTTTGTTTTGATTTCATTCCTACAAAAGAAACGGTGGAGTGGGGAAGAGAGTTCAGTTGCTAAAGTGCCTACCATGCAAGCATAAGGCCCTGAGGTCAATTGCCAGTAGCACTTAAATGTCGGGTGTGGTGTGGTGTGCCAGGAATACCAGCACTGGGGAGATGGGAGGATCTCTAAGGCTCCTTAGCTGGCCACTCTATCCTAATTGGTGAGATCCAGGCCAATGAGAGACTCTGTCTCAAAGGAAGTAGATGGTGTTCTTCAGATTGACACTCAAGGTTAGCCTTCTGACCTCCATGGCACACACATGTAACTGCTCACATACAAACACACACACACGTATACACATATTTACACATATAAAATGGGATTTTAAGATGAGTTCCCTCCTACAACTACCTTTGTGAGCTCATGTTTAATGTTTCCAATGTCTGCTTTGAGTGAAACAGTAATAAATTATAGACTTTTGCAAGAAGCAAGAAAGATTGTAGATATAAATTCAGTCCTCAAAACAACTTGGAATCTACTGAGTAACCAAAAAGTGACTGAGTAATATGAGGCCAGGCTATATAAATTGTGAGCATTGATCTACAAATTAGGATTTTGGGAATACCAAACCATTTTTAAAGTGTTTTTTTTTTTCTTTCCATTTTAATCCTGATGTAGTGACACAGGCCTGTACATATAGCAGCTCCTGTAATGAAGCAGAAGGCTTCCAAGTCCACCCCGGGCTATATAAGCGAGACTGTCTCAATAAAACAAAACAAACAACACCACAGACATTTGTTTTGTTGTTGTTGTTGGGTTTTTGTGATTGATTTTGACATAGGGTCTTGCTATGTAGCTTTGGTTGGCCTGGAACTCACTATAGCCCAGGTTGGTCTGGAATTCTCAGCAATCCTCCTGCCTCACCTTCCCAAGTGCTAGGATTGCTGGCATGCACCACCTCCCCAGGCTGGCTTTCTTTCTTTCTTTTTTCTTCTTTCTTTCTTTTATTTTTTAAAATTTAATTTAATTTAATTTTTTTGCTTTTCATGGCAATCCTCCTACTTCTGCCTCCCAAGTGCTGGGATCAAAGGCATGCGCTGCCATGCCCAGCTCTTAACATTTTTGTTGTTGTTGTTTTTTGGTTTCTTTTAAGTAACACATGTACATTATACAGCTCCTAATAAGAACAAAGCTATATTCAATGCAAAGGCTATTTCTATTTTCTCAGCCTTCCAGTTCCTGTCCCCAGATGTAATTACATTTTAAAGTCTCTTTATTGCCTTCCAGACTATTCTGTGCATTTATGTATATCTTTGTGTTTTCTTTTCTCCTTGATTTACTAACCTTAAAAACATATCTTCGGGGCTAGAGAGATGGAAGAGTAGTTAAGGCACTTGCCTGAAAACCTAACAACCAGGGTTCAATTCCCCAGTACCCACATAAAGGCAGATGCACAAAATGGTGCGTGCATCTGGAGTTCATTTGCAATGGCTAGAGGCCCAAGTGCACCCATTCTCATTTATTCTCTCTCCTTGCAAATAAATAAATAAAAACATTGTAATTATATATAATCTTTGGTGGCTGGGGGATAGCTCAGTAGGTAAGAGAACTTGCTGTGCAAACATGAGGACTTGAGTTAAAAAGCTGAATGGGGCCGCACATCCTCATATTCCCAGTGCTGGGGTTTGGAGACAGAGACAGGAAGATTGCTGGGGTTTGCTGGTCAACTAGTCATGAGCTCCAGGTTCAGTGGGAGAATCCACATCTCAAGGAAATAGGCTTTGACCTACTGAAGTCATCTGGCATGCACATGTGCGCACAAGGGCATGCACATCTCTACACACACATGCACACAGCACACACAGCAACAATAAAAATTAAAAAATATACATCTTGGGAAAATTTCCTTAGCTGTCTTATAGATGCCTTATTTATTTATTTATTTATTTATTTATTTATTTATTTATTTATTTATTTCATTCTTTTTGAAGTCATAATGGACAAAGGATAGCCATGGTCAAATTGGTCCCTATTTTAGGTAATAAACATTTTTATTATAACACTTTCACACCTTTTCTTGTTCACACTGTATGTAAATGCTTTTGTACTACAGAGCTGAGTAACTATGAGAGACGCTGTGGGGTGGAACAATGGAAAATTTAAGTTTCTGAGAAAGAAGGCCTGAGGCTGTTATGGCAACCCCCTTCCTGCCCAAGGACACGAAGCCAGCCAGTCTCGCTTGCTGAAGATAAGAACTAGAGTACTTGGTTTTGGAATTTCTCCTTTGCACTCCCCCTCCCCATCTCCGTGTGCAAACTGCAGCTGCTAACTGCCATGTATCTGCTTCTGAAATGCCTGCCTGCCTGGTTGCTTGGTTCCGCTTATCACTGAAATTATAAATTGGAAGGACACACACTGCTGGGGACCAGAGACTTTCAGGAGCTATCCTGACTCCAGACTGCGTGTGAATAAATCTCCTCTTTCTTACCCAATTTGATCCCAGCGGGATCTCCTCATTAAGACCCCTGTTGGCTGGCGGCTGCTGCTCGAGGACTCTGCAACGCTGGTCCCTGGAACCAGAAGTGTGGATCTATGATGGTATTCCGGAGTCCCTTCCCAGGCAGCACAGGAATACTGCGACGTCTTGGACGGGAGCGTTGCTTCCGGTGGAAGATGATGAGATCAGGGCAGACATCTGGACAAGGTAAGGGCCCCTGAGGTAACTATAATTGGGAGCCAGTGTGGGCTTGATTGCCCCACAGTAGACTGCATCTGAAGCCTTGAAGCTGTACCAAGGTGGCACTGGTCTCCGTAAGGGCTAGGATACCTCTGAGGCAGCTTGCCAATACTCTAGTCCCTTATGTGCCACTCTCGGGGATTTCAACACATTCTCTAGTCCTTCAGATGTTTTCAGGGTATCTCCATATTTCTGTAGTAGACCCCACTCATCAAGCTTACAGGCCACTCCATACTACATACGGGAAGACAGCCAGCCTGGGATTCCTCCTGCAGACACTCTTCCTCTTAAAGCTGCAGCCTTAGTTACATGTCTAACTACCTGTAGCAAAACCTATGCAATCACTGCCACCCCCAGAAGGCATATCACCACACACCACATTGGGAAGAATGGCCATCTTGTCGTTTCCCCTGTGGATGCTCCATCCTCAGCCGAGTTGCATGCCTTGCTACCTGCATGTCCTGCTATACAGGACCTTGCAGTCACTCTTTCCAAACTCATCTTTGCTTCTGCCATGCTACATATTCAGGCATCAAGTGTCACGGGAAACTTTCCCTGGGGTGATGCAGACACCACTGCTGGGGTTGATGTATTGATGCTTGTGTCAACCTCGCATGGGTGGTTGTATCTGAATAAGTATTTAGGAATAATAAAGTTAAGCAAAACTGTCATGTGCATTTCATACAAGTATTTGTTACCCTGGTGTCAACCACATCAGCAATGTCAAAGAAGCCAGAAGACCCACTGTAATGATCAAGTAAAGAGATGGGATGAACACTAGTGTTTCAGAGGAGCAAACAGTGATTGTTTGAACCGTACATGTAGAATGGAAGCATATGGTTGGAAATTCCATATTTCTACTAAGATAAATCTGCTGATGTGAAAGGGTTGAGGAAGCCACCACGAGCAACTCATTCCTATTGAGGTCACTGTGTCCTGATTGTGGACTCACTCCTCTTTGCCTCTCTTCTGGTACTCATTTCCTTTAAAAAGTGACACCAGAGCCTAGGAGAAAATACATGGCTTCTAAGGCAGCTACTTTTGGGGACATCTGTGTAGATTATTCAGAGACCTGGTTGGACTTGTGGGGAAAGATTTACTTGACTCTGTCTCTGTTAGCACAAACACTTGTTGGCAAAGTGGCTACGGGTTCTCTGACCCTTGAACACCATTTGAATTTATCTTTAGGAGGATGAAATCTGAAACCCTATGAGGATGAATGGAACCTATAAACTTTGGGAAGAAAGTCAACTCTAGGAGATCAAAGAGAATTTAGACCATTCTATTGGGAGTGAAAGATAGAACCAAGACTTGCAGTCAGGTTCTCATTACTGGCAGAAATCACCTGACCAAGAGCAGATTGTGGGAAAAAAAAAAAAAAAGGTTTATTTTGGCCTACATACTCGAGGGAAAGCTCCTTGAAGGCAGGGGAAAATGATGGCATGAGCAGAAGGTGGACATCACCCCCTCGCCAACATCAGGTGGACAACAGCAGGAGAGTGTGCCAAACACTGGCAAGGGGACACTGGCTATAAAACCCATAAGCCCGCCCCCAACAATACACTGCCTCCAAGAAGCATTAATTTCCAAATCTCCATCAGCTTGGAACCTAGCATTCAGAACAGCTAAGTTTATGGGGGACACTTGAATCAAACCACCACAAAGACTAATGCAGCAATTAAGTTCTCATTGTTGGGTCAAAACACCCGACCAGAACTACCTCATGGAAGGAAATGTTTATGTCAGTTCTATAGTTTCAATGAAAAATTTCATCACCGAAGGGAAAGCATGGTGTGAGTAGGAAGCTGGTTCACATTGTCGCATAGCAGTAGCATGGAGGAAGCAGCAAAAGTGAGCTAGCTAGCACTGGGAAGCTGGGCTGATTACGAAATCCCAATGCCTTCTCCCAGTGACATGCCTCCTCCAAAAAGGCTCCACTTCTCAGAGATCCTACAACTTTCCCTAATTTTCACCCACTGGGACCAAAGATTCAAAATAATTGAGCCAATGAGAGCAATTAATTCAGTCACGACTGGGAACAATTCCAATCTGTGCTTTGACCTACGGGCTCCTTGCTACATGTCAGCTATGTGGTAGAGTTGAGTGTGGGCAGAGGCAAAAGAGAACTTGGATGCCTGTCAAAGGATTTACAGCCAAATGGAGGGACACAGATAGACCTGCAATTCCCAAATTCTGCATACCTTTCTCAAGTTTTTGTCTAAAACAGCCGTGGTTGATAGTGTGAACTAAAAGCTCAAAATCTCGTTCACAGCTTCAAGGCTAAGTCATGTGACACTTTTGGATAATGCCATATCTCTGAAAAGCTAGGGTTTGGCAGATGCTGTGTTAAAAATCAGATACTTCACCAACACACAAATTGGATCAGGAACTGGGCATAGACAGCACTGTTCAAACTGATTCTAAGAAGCTGTATGTTAGATCTCGCTCTTTCGTGAGTAATTGTGGTCATTCAAAAGAATGAAGCTAGACAGTTTATTTTATTTTATTTTATTTTATTTTATTTTATTTTATTTTATTTTATTTTATTTTATTTTATTTTATGTGTATTAGCTTTGCAAAAACTCCCTGCTAAGTTGTTAGGTTAGAAATATTTATAAAGTTATCTGGACCTAGCTTACTCATAAATGGAACTGTTAGCTATTTTCTTTTGGCATGTGTGCACTTTGGAAACCTTAATGACACACTAAGATACTGGGCATTAAAAAAAAAGTCTGGAGACTTCTGAGATGAGCACTTAGCAGCACTTAGCAACATTATGACCTTGAAAAAGTTAACACTCAAACCTCAGCCTCTGGTAGTAAGTGTGACTACCTCAGGGACCACTGTGAAGGTTAAGTGAGATAATGCAAGTGATAAATTTAGTACAGGATATGGCTCATACTGAGCACTTGATAAGCACTGACCAGTATAAATCTATAGAGCCCTGGATACTCTATGAAAATTAATATTTAACCTTAACATTTCAGCTTCAAGTTAACTTTTAAGCCTGTAGCTTTTCATGTCAAGTGTTGTTGCCATGGCACCTGCTGCACTGTATGGTGCCAGCCAGGTCATTCTGTAGTCAGGAAACTCAGTTCCTCCCAGATTTGTCATGGAGGCATTTGGATAACTTCATCGACAGTCTTTCACTAATGTATCCTTTCATTTGTTTGTCTGAAAACATGGCCACATGCATGCTAAGCACAGGCTTTACCACTGAGCTGCTCTTTAAGCCCCAAAGCTTTCCTCCCAGCATTAGTTCAGAGATTGATTATTTTGTTTGGCTGAAACAGGGGAAGAAAGGGGCTAGAGAGATAGCTTAGCAGTTAAGGCATTTGCCTATGAAGGCTAAGGACCCAAGTTTAATTCCCTAGTGCCCATATAAGCCAGATGCACAAGGTGGTGTATGCATCTGGAGTTCATTTGCAGTGGGGCAGGAGGCCCTGGTGTGCACTCTCTCTCTTTATCTCAAATAGATAATTAAACAAATAAAAAAGAGAAAGAAAGAGAGAAATGTTAGTAATCTAGTGATATGTTTAAAAAATAAATTTAAACCAAATTGCATGGATTTCTTAAGTTTCTGAAATATTTATATGTCAAAAGTTCCTTTGGCTTTCAGATTTTATTTAAAATCATACGGTGGGATTGTTACTTACATTCTTTAAAAAAAAAAACAACTACTCTTAAAGCTGAGATCTCTCTCTCCAGACATACATTTATGAAATGTATGATTATGATATGATTCACGACTTTTATTTTGGTGGCTACTCTAATTCCAAAGCATCTTTAAGATGGCTATTTATATCTTTGGCCTTCCTGGTCTTTAGGCAAAACTAGTAAGTTTTTTTGTTGTTGTCAATATCAGCTTACTAGTTTTTAAAATTAAAATTTGTTAACTTTAGGAACTAGATGAGAGAACGCTAATAGTTGCAACTGTTTGTATCAGTGCTTTTCAAGTGAGCGGGAGAGATTTCTAAGCTTCAGGGATACTCGGCAATGGCTGGAGACATTTTTGGCTGTTACAATATGAAGCACAACACAAGGATTCTGGTTGTCTCTGCGAGTCCACAGCTCCAGGAGTGGAGTCATAGATTGCTGAAAGACTGAAGAAAACACTCTGATGTCACCTGCAAGATAGGTTTGATGGACTGGGCAAATGGCTTAGTGGTTAAAGTTGCTTGCTTGCAAGGCCTGATGACCCAGGCTTAATTCTGCAGTACCCAAGTAAAGCCATATGCACAAAGTGCAGTAGCAGGAGACCCATTCATATTCTCTCCCTCTCTCTTTCTCTCATTATCCCTCTCCTTGCAAATGAAAAATAAAATGTTTTTTTTTTAAAAAAAAAAAAGAAAAGAAAAAAAGCAGAAAAAGTTCTGAGCAGTGTCTGCCTCTGTGGGTCCTCGCTGTTCCAGGGGGGTCTTTGGCCACCGGCATCCATGGTGCAGGAAGAGTTGGGGGGAAGCAGGGTCCTGGAGCAGCTGAGTGTAATGACGGGCAATGAACACCCGGGAGGCAGTCTGAAGGATAGCACACTCTCGTTTATTCAACAGGGGTGTGTGTTTATAAACACCTGAGAAAGGTTGAGAGGGCACATACAGACTATATGGCAATTGGATACATAGTTTATGGGTTGCTATCTAATTGGCTGAAAGGCAGAAGTGTAAGGGAGATAGTGGCGGGAAAAGCTTTGTGACTTCAGAGTTGGGAGAGGGGAGCTGTAAGGGAGATAACAGAAGTGGCGGGAAAAGCTATGTAACTTCAGCCACATAAGGGTCTCTTGGGCAGCTAGCCACGAGGTCAGGAACTGTGGTGGGTCAAAGCCTGACTTATGGAATGGTCAGATGCTTTTGGGATCAAAAGGGGAGAGGGCCTCGCCAGTTCTGCCTACTCTGGGTGATGACAGGACACACTAACTTTGGTCCCCGGCCATGTCCACCAGCTCAGGCCAGCTTCCTCACAGTCCCAGCCCTTTTTTAGCAATGCCTAACATGCCTCCACATCATTGCTTAGGTGCAGTAGCAAGAGACACCTCCATCCTTCAAGGTACCTCACAATTGACACATCTTTTTGACAGTCTCACTCTGGTGGCCAGTGGGGTCACTTGTCTTCTTCACAGTGCTTCATTTTTAAATTAAAAAACTATTTATCTATTTATTGTTTGTGTGTAGGCATGTCAGGGCCCCTTGCCACTGCAAATGAATGGATGCATGAATCACTTTTTGTATCTGGCTTTATTTGGATGCTGGGTATCAAATCCCAGGCCAGCAGGCTTTGCAAACAAGTACTTTTTACAGCTGAGCCATCTCCCCTGATCCCTCTTTTATTATTTAAAATATTTTTATTTATTGACTTGTGTGTGTCACAGTGCTTCTTTACCATACCTGATGAACCTGACAAAGGGATTTTAAGCTGTGGACTGCATAAGCAATAGCTTCATCTGCTTGGTTTGCTTTGTATGACCAGCATTTGAAGGAATAGCTGACATAGCCTGCAGGCATGAGATAGGGTCTCTTGAAGATAGTATTGCTGAGCCCCAACACCCAGTGTGCAAGAGAGGAATTCAGTGGCCCTGTAAGTAGCCCTCTCCAAACACTCTGATCATGGTCTCCTCTCAAAAATCCCTTTGACTTGGCAAGAGCTTTGGAAACGGAAAGGAACACTTCAGTGTCATGGTTCTTGCTGCTACTATCACACACTGACATCTAGAGCATCCAAGCCCGGGATGGTATACAGCACAGCCCTTCAGCTCAGCAATAAATGATCTCGACCAAAGTGCTAAGTACTAAGGTTCAGAAACTTAGTCAAAATATTGTTTCTTTCCTTCAGTGAATCATTCTTTAAAAAGAAAAAAAGGGGCTGGAGAGATGGCTTAGCAGTTAAGGCGCCTGCCTGCTGAGCCTAAACGCTGGTTCCAATCTCCAGGTCCCACCTTTAGCCAGATGCAAAGTGACGCAAGGGCGCAAGGCCGCACTTGCCCACAAGGGGGCGCACACATCTGGATTTCGTTCACAGCAGCTGAGAGACTGCTGGCGCGCCCATCTCTGTCTTCCTCTCCCTCGCTGTTTCTCTCTGTGTCTCTCTCCAAAAATAATAAATAAAATAATAAAAAAATTAAAAAAAATAAAAACAGCCTGGAGAGATAGTTCAGCAGTAAAGGCACTTGTCTACAAAGCCTAAGGACCCAGGTTCAATTCCCCACTTCCCACATAAGCCAGATGCACAAGGTAGCACATGCATTTGGAGTTCATTTGCAGTGGCCAGAGGCCCTGCTCTATCTGCCTCTTTCTCTCTGTCTTCTACCTCTCAAATAAATAAATAAAATACATTAAAAATCCGTTCTTCTGCTAGCTCCTCTGCTAACCTAAAGGGTTGCTGTGAATATTGGTTTTTGATATTAATAATTAACAACTGCAGAAAATACCATGTTTTTTTTCTCCAAATCATTTTTTTTTCAAGGTAGGGTCTTGCTCTAGCTCAGGCTGACCTGGAATTCACTCTGTAGTCTCAGGGTGGCCTCAGACTCATGCTGATCCTCCTACCTCTGCCACCCGAGTGCTGGGATTAAAGGTGTGTGCCACCATGCCTGCCGGTCCTTACATTTTTGCACGTTAAAATCACTTGAGAGGAATTTCAAATTATGCCAAAGATTGGACTCTGTTCTTGGACCAATTACTCCAAGTCACTAGGACTGGGATCTGATCACAGTATTTGCTAAGTGTGATTCCAATGTGTAGCCCGAATCAAGGATCGTATGTAAATAGAGAAGTTATTTTCTATTAATTCTGTACAATGAGAGTGAAAGTGGAAGGTTTTGATATTTCTCTGAAGGTGGGAATATTTTTTTCTACCCTCAAACAGGGATCATATTGATGACCTCCATTGAGTTACTTGGGATTTTTCACTCTGTGGCATGATTGCTGGAAAAATTGTTTTTGTGGCTTGCCAGTTCATGACAAAAATTTTAATGCAACTATAATTTCTCAACAGTTATCTTAATGTTTGTCACAAAAAATAAAATTGTTTATCTCTGCTCCCATAACCCAAAGCTTGACTTTTCCCTGTACTGGAGTCGAAAGAGGATGTAAATGTTTCCACCATGGATGTCTTCTGGGCCAGTTAAAGCTTGATGCCTCTGAGCATCTCGAGAGACCACAGAAGGTTTTCCAGCTCTTCCTGTCTCTGTCCCTTTCACCTCAACTCCCAATGCCCCTAGCAAATATCGGTCAAACAGATGGTTTGGGTGTGATGCCCAGGAGGTTGACAGATGTGAATTCTGATGTAACAAGAAGAGGACAGAACTTTCTGTCACTGTACTAACCAAGCACACAGTCTGCCTGGGTCCCTGGCAAACAAATGCTGCCTTTAACGAAGCCAAGTCAGGGTCAAAAGTTTCTTCCACAGAGTGAGAGAAGTCAATAGGAAATAACTGATCTCACTAGCACAGGAAATTAAAGATTTTCAGTAGACAGAGTCAAATATTGGCATAAGACTAAGGTTGCAAAACAAAATGGAAGGCTTAGCACTCAACCTTGATGTTCAACTGAAGGTCCCAGGGCTTTAGAGAAAACTATTTCTTTTGTTTGTGTCTCTCCCTCTCTGCTTGCTCCCTCAGTCCCTCCTCCCCACCCTTCCTCTATAATACTCACTTAATTAACATCAAAATCGGGTTTAGGTATACATACAGGCCCACAAGCCTGTTCAATTTTTTTCTCTTTCTTTTCTTTTTTTAAAATTTTATTTATAGCTGGGTGTGGTGGTGCACGCCTTTAATTCCAGCACTCGGGAGGCAGAGGTAGGAGGATCACCGTGAGTTTGAGGCCACCCTGAGACTACATAGTTAATTCCAGGTCAGCCTGGACCAGAGTGAGACCCTACCTTGCAAAACACCAAAAAAAAAAAAAAAATTATTTATTTACTTGCAAGCAGAAAGAGAGAGAGAGAGAGCAGAAAGGCAGACAGAGAGAGAATGGACATGCCAGGGCCACTGCAAACAAACTCCAGATGCATGTGCTCCTTGTGCATCTGACTTATGTGGGTTCTGGAGAATCAAACTGGATCCTTTGGCTTTGCAGGCAAATGCCATAACCGCTAAGCCATTTCTCCAGCCCCCCAAATTTTTCTTTTAATTGGCACCTTCTCTGCTATGATGCACTTCATCTAGGCAATAGGTTTAATGCCATTTTGTCTTCTAAGTAATGATTTACCATCAGTGACCAGGGTTGTCTGTGTGTTCACATTAAAACCTTATTCTGGAGTGATGGTTCAGTCAGTAACGTGCTTGCTGCACAAGCATGAGGACCTGAGTTTAGGTCCTCCACATGCACAGAAACCAGCACTCAGAAGGCAGAGACGGGCAGAGGCTCAGAACAGGCTGGCTAGTAAGACTGTCTGAATCAGTGAGAGACCCTGTCTTAATAAATAATGTGAACGTCTGTTGGGCATTGCTAAACACGAGCTGGGACTAGTGAGGACCGACAAACATCAACCTCTGGCCATCTTACACATACACACACATGAACACATCCACACACACACATGTGCCCATGTACACTTGTGTGTGAATGCACACACACACACACAGCTGTGAAAGGCAAGTGTTATGGAGTTCTGTTCTGAAGCTGATGATGGTTTGATGAGAGAACATGATGCACGAAACATGGCACTTCAGTTTAACAGATGCCATCTGCATCTATCCCACCCAGACACAACAAGCCCTTAGCCATGATCGACCCAAAGTAGAGAGGATCTACATTCAGTGAGATATTTGATAGCTACTATTAATAAATAGCACATTATAAGTTCTACTTAAGAAAATAGGCCTTCTCAACTTATATCTTTCTTTATTAGCATGTAAAAATTAGGTTCCATTACTGTGTTTTTCAAAAAAAATATTTTTATTCCCCTTGTTATTTTAAAAATAAACTCAGAGCTGTGCGTGGTGGTGCATGCCTTTAATCCCAGCACTTGGGAAGCAGAGGTAGGAGGATAGCCGTGAGTTCAAGGCCACCCTGAGACTATGTAGTGAATTCCAGGCCAGCCTGGGCTAGAGTGAGACTCTACCTCAAAAAAAAAAAAATAAATAAATAAAAAATAAACTCAATTTAGAAGTCTACTAGATATTATTGTCTCTAGCATTAATCTCAAAAATTACCATTTTGCTTATGCAAATCATTTTAATTTATTTATTACAATGTTGAAGACCAAACCCAGGATCTATGGCATGTCAGGCCCTACCCTCCAAGTTCCTTAATTAGTACTTACAAATAAGTTTCATTAGTTTTATATTCTGGTTGTACTTACTGTATAATTTATTTCATTTTATTTATTTATTTATTTATTTATTTATTTATTTATTTATTTATTTTGGTTTTTCGAGGTAGGGTCTCATTCTAGTCCAGGCTGACCTGGAATTCACTCTGTAGTCTCCGGGAGGCCTCGAACTTACTGCGATCATCCAACCTCTGCCTCCCGAGTGCTGGGATGAAAGGTGTGTGCTACCACGCCCGGCTTCATTTTATTTATTTTTAAAGACATATTTTATTTATTTGCAAGGAGAGAGAGAAAAAGAAAGGGAAAGAGAGAGAGAGGTGGGGGTAGAGAATGGGCATGCCAGGGCCATCAGGCTTTGCAAGCAAGTGCCTTAACTACTGAACCATATCTCCTTAACTATGGAACCATATCTACAGCCCTCATTTTATTTTATTTTATTTTATTTTATTTTATTTTATTTTATTTTATTTTATTTTATTTTATTTTATTTTATTTTAAATATATTTATTTATTTGAGAGAAAGAGGGAGAGAGAGAGAGAGAATGGGCATGCCAGGGCCTCCAGCCACTGCAAATGAACTCCAGATGCATGTGCCACCTTGTGCATCTGGCTTATGTGGATCCTGGGGAATTGAACCGAGGTCCTTTGGCTTTGCAGGCAAGTGCCTTAACAACTAAGCCAACTCTCCAGCCCCCTCATTTTATTTTTACATAAGCATCACCAGTAGATCTATATTGAAGTCTGGCAGAACCAACATTGCTTACAACTTCACTCTACCAAGGGTAGAAAAGTGGATGTACACTACTTCTTGCCTGGGCCAGAAGGTTACTGGCCACATTTCCTCTCCAGTATCCCTAGGTAGGCCTACTGCATATGTGTTCAGTAGTAACTAGAAGGAATAAAGAAAGTAAAGAATGGAAATTTAATGTTAAAATCTGAAAATAACATTTAAAATAGAAAGGTATACATAGGGACTCAAGAGATGGCTCGGCGGTTAAAGGTGCTTGCTTGCAGAGCCTGATGGCCTGGGTTCAATTCCCCAGTACCTAGGCAAAGCAAGATGCACAAAGTGGCACATGCATCTGGAATTCCTTTGCAGTGGAAAGAGGCACTAGCACACCCGTCTCTCTCTTTGTTGCTTTCTGTTCCTTTCTCTCTCTGCTTGCAAAACAAATGAATAAAAATGTGAAACGAGAACATTAATAATACATTTTCTCCTGGCATCATTTCAAAATTAATGCTCATATTCTTTTATCTAAAGTGTACTATAGCTAGTTTCATTTCATGATCTCTGCAAAGTCCTTCTATTTAATATTTTAGACATCCTCAGTTTCACAGATGTTCTCAAACATGTCTGGTTGTGTGTCAGATGTCCTTTATCTCCCCGCCCCCCGCCCACACCTCCTGCTAACTCTAACAACCAGTCCTGCTGTTAGCTCCACTTGCTGGACATTCCTATTCCTCCTCTGGCTGTTGGGTTCCAAATAGTGAGGTTCAAGAGAGCTTCCCTCTTTCTTATGTAGCAGAGAAGCAAATTGCAGCAGTCTTGTGTTTTGGAGTCTTACAGAATTTCTATTTGAATGGGGGAGGGACTCAGTTTTCACATACAATATTCTTTCTATAGGGTCAAGAAGTAAAATTACTGGGTCAAAGGCAGAAAAGATTTTATGGAGCCAAGTCTATGTGAAGGCTATATAAAAGTTTCATTCTAGAAATGTAAAAGTACCATTATATCAAAGCTTGAGTATTCCAGTTTTACAAACCAGCTGATATTTAACATTTTAAAACAAACAGTTTTAGTTTATCTCATCATTTTAATGATGTTTTTCTATTCACATTTACTAAAAAAGTAATAATAAGTTCAAGATCATGGAAAATTGATAATAAAAGCTGGGCATGGTGGTACACTTCTATAATCCTAGCACTCAGGAGGCTGAGGCAGGAAGCTCATGAGTTCTAGGTCAGCCTGGGCTCCAGAGAGCAGTTTTTCTGCCCCAAACTGAAAACCCTGATAGTAACAACAATGATTCTTGTCAGAGAAATGTAATTTGTACTTTGCAGGATGCAAGGGATTACTGCTTTGCAGGTACTAAATTATTCTGCATAAGCAAATCCACTTCAGCTTTCTTGGACTGAATTCAGTGCAGGTTGCATTCTCCTACAAGCCAATCATTGCATCTTCCTTGCTTCTTTTTAATTAATCAGGTAAATAAAATCTTTAACAAATGTTCATTTTCTATCTGATTCATGCATTATCTCTGAAAGCATCCTTTGATACAGGCTTCCTTTCATGCTTTTCCTGAAGGCTGACCCAGGTTACTTTGCTCTCTGTCATCTCACTTGACAAAACTAAGCTCAACCCACCAAAGTCATGCCTGCAACCGACAGCATTGCTTTGCATTTTGCAGATCAGCTCAAGTTGATTTCCCACTAGGGAAAAGAAATACAGGCTTGTTGTTCTCATCAAAGTGAAGGCTATTACTCAGACAAACGCGGGAAGCTGTTGATACTTAGGACACACTCTTCTATTTGTGCAACTTACAGCCTCAAATTCAGCCCCATGAGGGCTTGGTCTGAGGCTGGTGTGAAGAGAAGAGGACTCCCAACCATATGATCCGATGTGGTGGTGTCAGTCTGCAGAGAATTAGAAGACGGATTATTGTGGATTTGTTTTCCTTTAGGAATTAGGGCTGGCACTGGCTTAGTACAGCCGGGGTATTAACTGAAATGCTTTCTATCTTAGCAGCCACATCCCTTTTAGCCTTGGTGACTTTGGAGTGACTTCCAAAGCAATCTCATCAGAATGAGTCAGCAGATTAAGGGTAACTTCATGTCAGAACTGCAGGCTACCAGAACTGCAGGCTACCAGAGCTGAGGCACATTGTGATGGTTCTCTGGGGCCAAAAAGTAAAGCTGGGCATATGGGAGGGGGTAGGCTGTGGGACATGGTGAGCGATCTCTTCATCAGGTTTCCTTTTGTGAACTCACAGAAAGAAGATTCGAAGCTGCAGAAAATATCAGGGCAAGCTGGAAGTGCAGCCACCATGATTGTTAACAAGTGCTTTGCTGGAGGGGTTTCAGGCTCACCAAGTCTGCTGCGGAAGCCCTTCTTCTGTGCCTGTTCAGAGAATTGACTAGGTTTAATCAGCATGAATTTGGACATACACCCTGAGGAGGGCTCCCGTTTGAAAGCTTTCCCATCCATCTGTGAAGTCACTTAACCTTGGGACCCTCAGTTACTTCTGTGAAGCAAGGTTGGGAAAACACATCCCAGGCTTGCTGTAAGGATTGCACACTAGCTTTTGTTTTCACTTCTTTCTATATCTAGGGACCTAGGTGGAAACATCTCCTACTCTGCTTATTGGAGTTGAGTTAGTTACAGAGAAAAAATGTTTCTGCTGACCCTCTCCTTGTGCCCTCATCTAAAAAAAAAAAAAAAAAAAAAAAAAAAAAAAAAAGACTTTTTAAAAGGTTTATGCACTGGAGTAGGAGACATGTGATTTTCAGAAATAGAGATACAATACATTGACGAGGCAGGACTGAAACTATGTTTACTTCAATACAGTTGTAGCCTATCATGTTTCTGTTTTATGCCTACCCCCAAACCCATCATTGTGAAATCACATATTTAACTATAGAATTATTCCCTTTCAAAAATTCCTTAGAATGATAATACTTTTCTGCTTGCAAATACTAACTTCATATAAATTTCTTTCTCTTTTAAAAATATTTTTATCAGGCTAGAGAGATGGCTCAGTGGTTAAGGCACTTTCCTACAAACCCTAACAACCTAAGTTTAACTCCCCAGTACCCAGGTAAAAGCAGCCACACAAAGTGGCACATCCATCTGGAGTTTGTTTGCAGTAACCAGAGGCCCTGGTATTCCCATTCTCTGCCTGTCTATCTGTCTCTATTCTCTCTGCATGCAAATAAAACAATTTTTAAAATTAAAAAAGTATTTTTAGCATACAAAATTCATTTTTATGGTGTTTTTATTTTTTTAAATTAAAATTTTTCTTTAGTTATTGGTTTATATATGAGATATACAAAGAGAGAGAAAAATAGAGATAAAGAATGGGTGTACCAGAGCCTCTTGTCAGTGCAAACTAAGTCCAGATGCATGTGCCACCTTGTGCATCTGGCTTTACGTGGATATAGAAGAACTGATCATTTAAAAATATTTTTTAATTAATTTTTTTTAGTTTTCAATTTAAAATTAATTTTTTTTTACTTTAAATTAAATTCTTCATTTAGTTAATATATGGAGAGAATGGAGAGAGAGAGAGAGAGAAAGAGAAAGAGAGATAAAGAATGGGTGTGACAGAGCTTCTTATCACTACAAACTAAGTCCAGATGCATGTGCTACCTTGTGCATCTGGCTTTACGT
Organism: Orientallactaga sibirica; assembly: GCA_036365145.1. Lineage (NCBI taxonomy): Eukaryota > Metazoa > Chordata > Mammalia > Rodentia > Dipodidae > Orientallactaga > Orientallactaga sibirica. The sequence goes on along the minus strand of JAEOAD010000006.1, from coordinate 34,787,794 downwards.
GGATATAAAAGAATTGATCCTGGGCCAGCATGCTTTGCAAACAAGCACCTTTAACCACTGAGGCATCTTCTCAGCCCCACCCCTTTTTAATTTTTTAAAATTTCTTCTTTGACTATTTCATACATACATATAATAATTGGTCATAGAGATCCAGACTGTCCATTATTTACCCTCTCTTATCCTCTTCCCAGCCCTTCTGAGCTGTCTCCTCCCACATACTAGTAGATGCATCATGGGAGAGAATGACCCCTCCCTCAGTAACTCGTGACTCCCAGTCGCTCCTTAGGGAAGGATGGGGGCTCAAAGCCCTTCCCCTACTCATGATGGAATGGTGAGTATGCAGGTCATTTGCAGGTAACCATGGTTGCTATGAGTTCATGAGGGCAATCACCATTTTGTGTCCAGGTGAGAGTGCCATAGCCTTCCTCCCCACACACCAACTCTTAACATTCTTTCCATTCCCACTTCTTTGATGTTCTCTGAGCCTTGTTGAAGGGTTATATAGCTGTCCCATATAAGGCTGAATACTCAGCAGTCACTTACTTTTGGCACTTTGACCAGTTCTGAGATTCTGCATTAATTGCAGTCAACTTTTTCTTCCATCAATAATCTGTGAGCATAAACAAAATATTTAGAAGGCAGTTTAACGTCACATCTGTTTAGCAAAACATCAGTATTAGATTCCCTCCTAGGGCTTATGACCATCGCAGCCTTGGGCTTTTGACCTGGATATTAGTGTCAGGTATGATTTCCCTCTTGTAGAGCAGGTCTCAAATCCAGTCAGAAAGCAGCTATTTACATTCATAGTTATCATGCCACTATTGTACCCATGGGCGCTCGTTCCTCTCTGGGGATCTTCTGTCTAGTTATAGTCTACACCCATTCCCATACCCCTTTACTTACAGATATGCAAACATTGAAGGTTATGATCCACAGTCCATATAAATTTCTTTACGTATGCTTTATTTTTTGTTGGGGTGTGTGTTACTTCTACTCATTTCTCAGAGCAGAAAACTGAAACAAAGGCTCTTTAATAACCCACTCGGTGTCACAGAAGTGGAAAGTGGCAGAGGCAGAATTTAACCTGGTCTGAGCCAATCTTCTATCCTATACCATACAGCAATGCACCACCTCTAATAAAGTCATGTCATGCTGTCCCAAGTTCCGCCTTCTTTTTTTGACAAAGGAAATCTAATTAGCTTTCCCCCTTAGGTTGTACAAATTGTTACTAATAGTACTTACTGTCCTCTGGATCTTAAGATAAAGAACTCACAACTATTTGGACTACTACGTTGAGAATAAACATAGATGCACATGTATATATGCAGATAGATCTAGAGATATTCAGATACATATAGATACATAAATTTGAAATTTCAAATAAGCAGAAGAGAGATACCAACCCTGTATTAGTCACTTTATTCGTTTCTGTATCTAAGGCAACTTAAAGATGAGTTTATTTTACTTAGTTTCAGGTCACAGCCCACCATGTTAGAAAAGGTGCAGGGGGGCAGATGCAGCTGTCGCTATGGAAATCGGATCGCGGGGCAGCTGGTCACGCTGCATCCAATCCACAGCGAGAAAGAAGAGAGCGCCGCCTGGCGGGAGAGAGTGGGAGTGGCCGCAGAGAGGCCCGCCGCGTTCTGGGGGCGCAGGCCAGGCCCGCAGCTGCCCGCAGTACCCCAGGGCGCGACGGCCACGGCTGCTGGGGCGGGTCTGTACCCAGGTCCCCCCAACGACCCTCACTCCTGCAGCCACTCGCGACAAGCTGGCGCGTGGGCCTGGGTGGGAACGGGCTGTGAGGGCCCGGGCAGCGGTGGGCGCAGGGGTGGAGGCAGGGGCGCCCCAGACGGGATGCTGCACAGTTCCATTGAGCTACACTAGGGTGACAGGGACCTGCACGTGCTGCCCACCCTGCCCTGGTCACGGACCTGCGGAAACATGCCAAAGGCCAGGACCACTTGGACCTAGTGGAAGCAGATTCTTTGATCTGCACAGTCCCTCTACTGTGCCCAAGTGAAAAGTGGGATTTGCTTATATTTTGCCCTTTCAATTACACATTATCAAGTATCAGGACTGCGTCACGACCCACATTTTGAGAGACTGAAGCATCTTAACTTCCAGCCATCACCTTGGTGTCACTGCATTCTATGTGAGGGAGGTGTCTTGGCACCAAGTGGATGTGTCTTTCGGGAGTAGTTCTGAGGGGGTTGTTTTAGTGCCCATGTAAATAAATGAAGGTAACTACCATAGAGATTCATAATTTACTGTTGATAGCATTCTCAAGAATCATTTCTATATTCTGATTTTTACAACGGGAGTCTGTTGTCTTATGTGGTCTTACTGCACAGTACCCCACCCCCCAAGTGTTGGGATTAGAGGCGTGAGACACCATGTCTGGCTTACTGATACACCTGCGATGGTGAGAACATTGAGGTATACTTAAATAAAAAGAAGGCGTTGATGGCTGCCAACACTGTGCAAGGTGTTTTCTATGCATTATCCCATTAATCTTTATAATAAACCTACAACGTAGATTTTATATTTTCCCAATTTTCTAGATGAGGAAACCAAGGCTTTAGGAAATGAATCACTTATACATGCTATGACATTAAAGAGAGGTAGAATTTGAACTTAAAATAGCCTGTTTTCCATGTATAGACTTTTCTATTGTTTGACACTTCCTCAAAACCAGTAGCTCAGATATAACTTAAAAGCTACAACTAGCCAGGTGTGGTGGCACAAGCCTTTAATCCCAGCACTTGGAAGGTAGAGGTAGGAGGATCATCGTGAGTTCATGGCCACCCTAAATGAATAATGAATTCCAGGCCAGGCTGGGCTAGAATGAGACCTTACCTCGAAAAACCAAAAAAAAAAGGAGCTACAGCCTATAATAATATAACATAGTGTTACATCATCAAGTAAATTTAGATTCTGCATGCTTTATTTAGCATAGTCTATAACCAATATGCTTGTAATTTTCTATTTTTATATTTAAAAAAATATTTTATTAATTTGTAAGGAGAGAGAGAGAAAGTGTACACGCCAGGGTCTTTAGCCACTGTGAACAAACTCCAGATGTATGCGCCACTTTGTGCATCTGGCTTTACGTGGTTACTGTGGAATTGAACCCTGTTTGTTGGGCTTTGTAGGCAAGTGCCTTAACCTTTGAGCCATCTCTTCAGCCTGATTTGCTGTTTTTTAAACGAGGGGGAGAGCCATGATTTGAGTACGTCCTCTGAAGCATGTGTTGGAAATGCAATACCTGATGCAATAGTGTTGAGGGACTAATGCGAAGTGATTTAGGCCAGGAGGGCTCTGCCCAGGTGAATGTGTTAGTTCTTTTCACTCTGTGACCTTTCTTTCAGCCTTTTGCATGAGATGACACAAGGAGAAGACTGTCACCAGATGCTAGTTTCTCAAGCTGGACTTCGGGCCTTTAGAACCATGAGCCGCTGAATCAATGTTCCCTCAAAAATACCATCTGTGGTATACAAAACGAATTAGGCAAGGGAGAATCATGTTCATTTTCCTCTTCTACTGTGTGTGTGTGTGTGTGTGTGTGTGTGTGTGTGTGTGTGTGTGTGTGTGAACTTGCAGTACCTTTATTGCTCGTCCTCATGTTTCCTAGATGGGGGTCTCTCTCCCTCAACCCAGAGGTGCTGTTCATGGTCAGCAAGCCGCAGAGACTCTCCAGTCACGGTACATGGTACATGCTCATGCCCAGCTTTTTACATAGGATCTAGAGAATTGAGCTCAGGTAGTCTCAGGTCCTACAGGCCTTTATGCTTAAGCACTAAGTGATCTTAATTGGTGAGCCAGCTCCCCAGGCCTCTTTTTCTATTTTCAAGGTCTGAAAACAATAGGATACTCTCTGAGACTCTTTTTTTTTTTTTTTTTTTTTTTTTTTGCACTGATTTTTCTTTTGTTCTTCTCTCCCCATTTCTTTCCTCAAGATAAAACTGTTCACCTGCAATGATTCTATTCTCTGCATGGAAAACACTGGAAGATCGTAGGTACTTTCCTTGTACCTGGCCTTCAAGATTTGGGGAGAAAATAAGGATTTTAATAAGCCTGGGGATTTTCTTTTCTAATACCAGAGATTTCGTTGCTGCAATAATCATACTTCTCTGAAATTTTCATTTCAAGAATCCTGTCTATTCTTGTCACTATGGTCTCCCACTGCATCCACATCTCTTTGCTCTCGGGTTTCTTGGTGAAAGCACAAGTACAGGGGATCAGCTGACCTAATGCAGTTTTACCGTAAGTAGACTTCTCAAACCTGGGAGCCTGTTTCTTCAGTGAACAGCCTGCGTAGGTGTGGGAGCAACTGCCATCCCAGGGGTGAATTCACTTCCTGGTCCTTCCTTCCATGATTCTCTTGAACATCAATTAAGGCAACCCCATCCCAGCAAGGCGCCAAGGGCATAGAATCACAGGCATGCTGTGGCTTCTCTAACTTGCACTCAAGCTGTGCTTCCATCCTGGCATCTCCCAATTGAATGGACTGGCACCTGGCAGTGGAGGTAACTGAAAGCTTTCGTTATCTTTGTCATGCTTAGAACATCCCCAGTCCAGAAGGTGATTTTATCTTCCAGCTGTGTCATGAATGAAGTGAGCAGAGCCTCTATTTCTGCCTCAGAGGAATGGAGTAAGCAGAAGCTCCTGTTAATGGGCAAACAAGTAGGATCTTGGTGCTTCCATCATGAGTCCTGGCTCAGCTCCGGGAAGCAATCCAAGTTCTTTCTTAGGTTGGTGAGGAGACCTTAACTACCTAATATGTGACAGCAGTCTCTCTCTCCCAGTGTTTAGAAGGCTGAAGGACGCTGTGCCTCTAATAGGAACAGTGAGGACCAGGCATTAAAATTACAGAAGTGGGGCTTTTCAACTTTGCCTAATAAAGAGCTCTGAAAATCCACCACAGTTGAAGACCTGGCAGGCAGTGTTTGCAGAAAAGGGATACCTATGTGATTGTTTCTAATTCTAATCTTCTAAAAGCCAGTGAAGACTGAGCTCTTTTGAGAAGAATTTTTTATACCAAAGGATCAGAAGTCAAAGAAAAAAAAAATGTGCACTTTTCAATGTCTCAGTGTACTGCTATGGAAACGGAATAAACCCAGTGAAGTTCGTGTAGCCATGGATGGGAGATATAGGGAGATAATTTTCTGCTGGAGACACACACAAAATTTCCCCAATCTACTTGTTTCTGCTCTTTCTGGCTTGTGTGATAACGGCCTTGAATTACACTGCATAATATGTAACCTGACTCCTCCAAAAGGATCTGTCTGCTTCAAATAAATCCCATTCCTCCCACAAAACTGTATTTGGTTTGAAGGTTCATCCAAGCAATGTGAAGTTGACTGCTGTAGCCACCATGCTCAGCACCTCCACAAATTTTAAAAGATGTCTTTGCTGAATCTAATAATATTGGTTGGAAGTTAATTTCTTCTAGGACTGCCTAAAATATATTCTTCCAAAATTTCCTGGATTACAGTAGTTCTGCTAAGAGCTTTAATATTTTTCTGATGCATTTATCTTTTAATTTTTTTCTCTTGATACTTTATTCTATAGTTTTAATATTTTAATGGTGATATGTCTTAGAGAGGCTCTTTTCTGATCACGTATACTTGATGTTCTAAATTCCTCATATTTATTTATGTCTTTCTCTAACATGAGAAATGTGATAACTTCATTGGATAGATTTTTACACACTTAATTTTTATCTCAGCTTCTTCTACCCCGTGGGCCCATAGATTTTGTATCTTTATCAGAAATAATGATCATGATCACACTTGACTCTTTTCTTTTCTTTCTTTGCTTTTCTTTTCTTTTTATTTTATTTTTTTTTAGGTAAGGTCTTGTTCTAGCCCTGGCTGACCTAGAATTCACTATGTAGTCTCATGGTGGCCTTGAACTCCTAGCAGTCCTCCTACCTCTGTCTCTCAAGTGCTAGGATTAAAGGTGTGTGCCACCATACTTGACAACTTCCTTTCTTTCTTCTTATTTTAATGTCACTGTGCTTTTTTTCTTTTTTCCGTTATTGACAACTTCTATACTTACAGACAATAAATCATATTTCCCTCCCTTCCCCCCATTCCCCTTCAGAACTCCACTCTCCATCATATCCCCTTCCTCTCCCGATTAGTCTCTCTTTTAATTTGATGTCATCATCTTTTTCTCCTATTATGAGGGTCTTGTGAAGGTATTGCTAGGCACTGCGAGGTCATGGATATCGAGGCCAATTTCTGTTTGGACAGTTGCATTGTAAGGAGTTGTACCCTTCCTTTGGCTCTTACATTCTTTCTGCCACCTCTTCCACAATGGACCTTGAGCTTTGGAGGGTGTGATAGAGATGTTTCAGTGCTGGACACTCCTCTTCTTCTCAGCACTATGTTGCCTGTTGGGTCATCCCAGTGGTCATCACCATCTGAAAAGAGAAGCTTCTCTAACCAGAGTGAGAGTAGTATTAATATATGAATATGAACATTATGTGTAGTGCTTTCAGGGCAGTTTGGTGGAAATAATACATACATTTATCCAGACAAGAGCAGGCTTTATACCCCTAAGGCTCATGACCTCCCCTGCCATAGGCTTTTATTAGGTTTTTTAGTACCAGGCATGCATTCCCCACAGAGAGCAGGCCTTCAGTCCAATCAGAGAGCAGTTGGTTTCCCCCAGAGCAGACATACCACTATTGCACCCGTTTCATCATTTGGCCTGTTTGGCCAAACTTGAGGTTTCCAGTGTCCACTGTATTCACTGTTGATTACTTCTGCCTCCCATAGGGCTGCATGCAGTGCAGCTTTTTCCAGCTTTTAGTAGGCTGGTCTACAGGGAGAAGGTTTTCATCTCAGCACCTGCTCTATTTCTCAGTGACCTTGCCACTCAGGCAAGTGAAGTCTTTAGCAATAGGGTTTTACCATCGTTTCTCAAGGGAAACCAAGGGCCTTGGCAATAGCCTGTAATGTTGGAGGCAATAGGGATCTCCCTGGCCAAAAACTCACTGGAAAGTATCCCATCCCTGGCACTGAAAATTTTCTAGTAGCAATCTATGGCTTCTGGATGTGCCATTATTCAAAAAAGTAGGTTTACAAAAGTCTTATTCAGAATAACTAGAATTTTGATTGGTCCTCCCGCCCACCCTTCTGTTATACATTCTCTTGCACTGGCCTCACTTAGGCCTTTCCCCTGCCTGCAATCTGTTCTTCTACTTACATATATACAATACCATCTCCTTAAGTCCTTCCTCCTCCCCTCTCCCTTATAGACTTTTTCTAGCTTACTGGCCTCTTCTACCGATTTTTGGTTCCAGCTCACAAACAAATCTATACATTTATAACTAGGAGCCATATATGAGAGAGAACATGTGACATTTGGCTTTCTGAGCCTGGGTTACCTCACTTAGTATAATCCTTTCCAGATCCATCCATTTCCCTGCAAATTTCATAATTTCATTTTTCTTTACTGCTGAATAGAACTCCATTGTGTAAATGTACCACATCTTTATTATCCACTCATCTGTGGAGGGACATCTAGGCTGCTTCCATTTTGTACATATTGTGAATAGAGCAGCAATAAACATGGTTGTGCAACTATCTCTAAGGTAGTGAGAAGAGTCCTTCGGATATATGCCTAGGAGTGTTATAGCTGGATCATCTGGTAAATCTATTTTTAGCTGTCTCAAGAGCCTCCATACTGATTTCCACAATGGCTTGACCAGATTACATTCCCACCAACAGTGTAGAGGGGTTTCTCTTTTTCTGCATCCTTGCCAAGATTTATTGTCATTTGTTTTCTTGATGGTAGACATTCTGACAGGATTGAGATGGAATCTCAAAGTAGTTTTAATTTGCATTTCCCTGATGGCTCATGATATAGAACACTTTTTTAGATGTTTATATGATATCTGTATTTCTTCTGGTGAGAACTCTCTATTTATTTCCATAGCCCATTATTATTTGGGTTGTTTGATTTCTTATTCTGTTTTTTGAGTTCTTTGTATATTATGGATATTAATCCTATATCAGACGTATAGCTGACAAAGATTTTCTCCCATTCTGTAGGTTGCTCCTTTGCTCTATTCACAGTGTTCTTTGCTGTATAAAAGCTTTGTAATTTCATGAGATCCCAGTGGTTGATTAGTGGTTTTATTTCCTGAGCACTTGGGGTTATATTCAGAAAGTCATTGCCTATGCCAATATGTTGACGGGTTTCCCCTACCTTTTCCTCTAGCAATTTCAGAGTTTCAGGTCTGATATTAACGTCCCTGATCCATGTGGACTTGATTCTTGTGCACGGAGAGAGACAAGGATCTATTTTCATCCTTCTACATATAGATATCCAGTTTTCCTAGCAACATTTGTTGACGAGGCTATCTTTTCTCCAATGAATACTTTTGGCATTTTGTCAAAAATCAGATGGTTGTAGCTGCCTGGATTAACATCTGGATCTTCTATTCTGTTCCATTGATCTACATGTCTGTCTTTGTGCCAGTAACATGCTGTTTTTGTTACTATGACTTTGGAATATAACTTAAAATTGGGTATGGTGACAGCACCAGCCTGATTTTTGTTGCTCAAAATTGTTTGGCTATTCGAGTATTTTTGTGCTTCCAAATGAATTTTAGGATTTTTTTTCTATTTCTGTGAAGAATGCTATTGGGATTTTAATGGGGATTGCATTAAATGTGTAGATTGCTTTTGGTAAGATTGACATTTTCACAATATTGATTCTGGGGAATGAAACCTGGATCATTAGGCTTTGCAGGCAAGTGCCTTAATAGTTAAGTCACCTCCACTGACCTGAAACTCCCAGTACCAGCATGTGGTTAACATTCACAATGAGCTGTTGATCAGTGAGACCTACAAGGTTTCCCCAAAGAAGACAGATTTCTGTCAGAGCACTTGATGACCCACCAAAGGTCAATGGTAAGACACTATTGCTGAAGATACCATATGCTGTTGAGACGGAACATGGAGTGACGTGGCTAGAATCTGGAAGAGAGTCAGTCCCCAGAGAGTTAGCTTGTCTAGTGCCCAGAAGGTGCTACATGAGTAACTGTGGGGAAATGAACAACATCTGTCTAAGCAACTGATGGTCTAAGCTACTCAGCAGCAATCAACCTGACATGATGCTCACACAAGTGCAATAGTGGCACACAGCCATGGTAGTTTACCAACTGCTCTTGATTTGGCTAATGGATCCACTCAGTGGAATGGAACCCATACCTGGAAATGGGAAACAAGTCAGAATCGTATCCAAAAACGAGTCCGCTCTCCAATATAAGCTCCCACCAACAGTGGGATACAAGAGGGCCTGCACCTCTAAAATAATAATGGTTATCCATGTATTGTGCACTGACCTCACGCTCTGCTAGAAAACCTGCTTCTCTTTTTCAGATGGATGCAGAACCTGAGAAGAGAATCAGCCCATCACGCCTCACCAGGGTACCAGCTGAAGCCATAGAGTTATTGGGGAAATGAGCAAGAGTGCTGCTTTCCCGGTGAACCCAGTATCAGCACAAGGGTGAAGGAGATAGACACAGAGAACACTCAACTCTTAACAAATCAGATATCTGGAGACACAGAGACTTCCATGACTTCATCACTGAAGTAGATCTAAAATGAACTCAACATGGCTCAGGGAAATTCACGATAGAGGGGGTGGAAAGATTGTTAGAGCCATAAGTTGGGTCAGTATGCACAGAGACATTGCCTCACCCCCATAACTGCTGGCTACCTCCACAATGCAAGACCCACAATCCCCATGGGGGGAGGACAGGGAGAAGGCTACTGATGGGTAACATCATGGCTGTATACACACTATATACATAACTAATAAAAAATAGTTAAGCCACCTCTTCAGCTCCTTTTTATTTCTTTTTTTCTTTTTTTTTTGTGTGTGTACATGTGCACACCAGGGGCTTCCAACTGCAAAAGAATGCCAAACTCCTGTGACACATTTGGCACTTGGCTGTATGAGAGAACAAGGGAATTGAACTCAGGCCAGCAGGTTTTGTAAACAAATGACTTTACCCACTAACCCATCTCCCCAGCCCCATTTTTTACTTATTTCTAAATGGCCAGTATTTGTACTTTATTTTTCAGCCAAGAGGGACACTCCATAGTTCCTAGGTGCAGTCTTAATGCCTTCCTACTCTCACTACCTAATGCTTTCACTTCACCCGAGCCTCCAATGAAGGTGTGCATATAACCACTTTTCTCCTGCTTCAGTCCTAGCCCAGACACTATTTTCAGGCTTGAGGCATGGGTAGTAGAGCATCACTAAGGGACCCCTGGATCTGAGAAGTCCTCACTCCGGAAAGGTGTTTTCACATACTGGAACCACCCAGCAAACCTGTAAGTCTATAAAGAGAAATGCGAGCAGTCTACTGTCATCCCTTCAGCGGAGATGACGGACACGGGCGACAGCCAGCAGGAGGAATTGAGTTGTTGCAGAGCTTTGACAGATCCAGAAGAAACAAATGGCAACAAATCACCGCCAGGTCTTCAGGGTCACAGCTATTCTTGCTGGCTGCATGCCTAGGAGAGGATGAGCTCTTCCATGCCAGTGTGTTCTCTGATCCAGAAGGTGAGCAAAGCAATATGAACACAGGGATTGGAAACAGAAAAGAACACAGCAAGAAGCAGAACCATAAAGACCATTGGTCCCAGCACTGATGCTTACCATGAATTTCTTACTCTTCTGCATAGAATGACGTGGGTTTAGTCAAAACGTCACCATAGGCTGCGGCACACAGGAAAGCATCTCGCAGACTGACTTGGACTCCTGTCAGTGCTGGTTTGGATCCCGCTGCTCCCCAGCTGACAGCAGAGCTGAGCTTCCTCCTTGTGGCAGCAGGCACCAGGCAGTCTCACAACTTCTGAGTTAAGGCTAACACTGCGGGAAATGGCTTCTCACAACTGTACCCAGGAGGAATGTACTCTCACAACTGGGTCTCCGGAGGAAACACCTACCCTTTTTTTTAATGACTCACTAAATTTTGTAAATTGGCAAAGTAACCAGGCCTGAAAAACAGTGGAGCACTGCGTGGAGGAAAAGACTATGGGACATGATGCCTGGGGAGAAGAAGACTATGGACAGCCTGGATTTGAATCACAGCTCTGTACGTAACCATTGAAGTATCTTCTCCATACTTTGGCTCCTTCATTCAGTTCCCACACCAGAGACTTGGAGTCTGAGTTAAATTCATTGATATTAATAAATTTCAGTTATAAAGTGTTGACATATACAAACATATGTGTGTTGCATATAAAGAGCCAGAATTTGAAATGGCACTTAATAGAAACTAACCCTTGTTTATTTAGGCAGAACTGGACTTTGCCAAGAGGATGTTTGCTAGCACACAGAGCTAGGAGGAGTAGATGGTCAGGCCACAGTGCTGATAGCACAAAGTAATGGTAAGTGGCTATATCTCACAATACTTTTCTTCAAATTTTAAGCAAGACATTGAGACACTAGGAAGTCAGAAAGTACACTAATTGGACATAGAGAACCAAGGAAGATGGATCAGACAGGCCAAGTTTTTTCAGACACTACCTTCCTCTGCAGGATGCTATAGTCTAATAATTTTGTATTGAGAACCAAGGAAGATGGATCATAATATTAAATGGAAGACAATCAGATCTATACACAATGTTTTACTCATTGTCTTTTTCTCCTACCTTCCTCTGCAGGATGCTATAGTCTAATAAATTTGTATTGGTTGAGAGGAGAAAAGAAGTATAAAAAATTACATGTATGAATTAATATTTATTGAGCATATTCACTGAGTGAGAAAATAAGTGTGTTAGATATGTCCCAATACTTTGAAGACTAGAGCATCTTATAATTAATCCTTTAATTTTTCATATAAAGTTATAACTTTTATTAATATATGCAATTTAATCCCAAAATAAGATTGGTATAAACCATGTAAAAGCAATTTAGAAAATAAGTGGTTAGATGTGGAAAGGAAGAGCTAGAGTATTTTAAACAAAAAATTTAAATGGAGCCAGAGTGGTAAATCACTCCTAGCACAGGAGGAGGGTCTCTTAGGTCAGCTGACCATGAGTTCAAGTCCACTCTTGAAACAAACAAACAAAAAATCTATTAGCTAATTAAATGAATCAATACCATTAATTGAAAAAATTTTAAATTAAATCAATTAATTGATTAATTGATTTTGGTTTTCCATGGTAGGGTCTCACTCTAGCCCAGGCTGACCTGGACTTCACTATGTAATCTCAGGGTGGTCTTGAACTCATGGTGATCCCCCTACTTCTGCCTGCCAAGTGCTGGGATTAAAGGCATGTGCCACCATGCCTGGCTTAAATAGAAATTTTCACCAGAAAAGGTAATATTGTATATGTTGTGCATACTGCTGACCCTTACTGATAGACAAATAAAGGAAGCTGGGGGAACCCAAACAACACGTGGTTGGTTTTAGCCCAACAGTACAATGTGGTTGTTTGCACTGTTGTCTGGACAAGTCGGCCCAGACTTCTGGTGCTGAGTCGTTGTGCAGTACCAAGAACCTTAGGACAGGTGCCCAGGAAGAATCTGTTGAAAGAGTGGATAAAAGAAACATGTGACTACAGTTCAGAAATAATGACCGGTTTAAGTTAAAACTCTGATCACCAGAAGTTAAGGATTAGTAAGCACATGTGACTGTATTTCTTTGAATGTTTTTCCTAAGGTTTGAGAATTTGTCATGTTTATTTAAAGAAAATATTACAACTACAGATGCTCCTCAACTTGGTATCATTCAATTTGTGATTTTCTGACTTTAAGATGATATGAAAAAATACATTTCCTAAGATTCTGACTTTTGATGTTGGCAGCAGCAAGCATCAATTCCTGGACAATCATGCAAACACAGTGAAGCACAGATAACACCATGTCCTGTACTGCTAAGCTGTGGTGTTCTATTGCTTTGGTGTGCTGAATGCATTTCCTACTGAGGATACTTTCATGTTATAACAGATTTATCATCATGCATTCCTGTAAGCCTGGAAGCATCGGCATTGAGCAGAACATGGCAGGTAGTCTTTCCATGGTTAGGAAACGTGATGAGGTGATGAGGTTAAGACTTCATAACCAAGGCATAATCACTTCTGTTAATGAGGATTTGATTGCTTACCTCAATTATAGTCATAAGTTATAATCAGGAAGGCTAAACTTATAGTGGTAAAACTGCAAAATATCCTACTGTCACATTATAAATGAATTGCAATTCCATAATAGATTAGACACCAACAAAACACCCAACATTGACAATGACAAGGCTGTCACCATCAATGACTCAGAATCCTTTCACCCTTCAGAATCCTACAGTATGCTGCAGTTATTAATGAATTGCTGGATATCTGACCATTGGAACTTTCTGGTTATTTACATATAACAACATTATTAACATAAATCAAAATATATTACGAGGTAGCATTTAGATATCAGGTATATCTTTCTTATTTCCATCCTTGATGTTTCTATCGTTGATGGTCTTTGTACTTTTATTACACTGCTATAATGTAATGTTATTTGAATATTTTTTAGTTATGTTATCAGAAGTTTTCAAGCCCTTTCATATGCTGGCACACATAGGACCTGACCATACATGAACAGCACCCTGGGAAAATGAAGGAGACTGAAGATTGAAAGAGATCGCTCTACTAGCCAGAGCTCTTCTCTGCTCCTCTGTAACCCGTCTGGGACATATGGGTAGGTCAAGACTGGAAATGCCTGTTAGGCTGCACCTCGCTTATATAGCTGCCATCAAAACATGCTGTCCATCATCTTCACTCTCATGAACTCAGCCTTGGCTTGGTCTTGTAGGTTAAAGGGCAGCTCTAGAAGCTGACATGCCATGTACAGCCTCTTGGGAAGGAAGAGCACTTACTCCAGTGGATTGAACAGAAACAATCATTTGCAGGCAATGGCAGCTGCTGTCCTCAGGGAGTTTTGCTGACAGCATGAGAGTAGGCATGATGTCACAGGAACCCTGGCTTGGCAGTGTGGCATCCAAGGCATCTCTTCATCCAGACCGAACAGATTTCTCCTCCCGCTGCTCTTCCCCTCACTCCTTCTCCCTGTCAGTCCAAGTGATGATAATTGTAAAACCATGCCATTCCTCTCAGAAGTAGGCCATGGGAACCAGGCCTGGGTGGTATCACTGCTGGCATGTTGCAATTATCCCTGAGGACAGCTCTGATGACAGCGTAATGCATGTGGTGCTTTGTGCTAAAAAGGTCAATGTCAGGGGCCTAACTGAATAAGCAAAAGTCCCAAAGATCTGAGCACAGTCTCAACATGACAAGTGATCTTTTGGAGCCCAAAAGCTTGATCACTTTTCTTCACCAGCTAGATTATTCCTGAACAACAGCATATTGACACAGGGAAGGCATGAAAACAGAATATTCTCTGTTCAGGAATTGTCAGCTTTTAACAGAGTGGCAAGGAGATACTTTATGGGGTGGCTGAATTAGAATTTAGATTGATCAGAACTTTAGAGGAAAATGCTAGCCTCAGAATGGGACTTTTTATTTTTGATTTTGTATTTCAAGATATGGTCTCACTCTAGCCTAGGCTGACCTGGAATTCACTATGTAGTCTCAGGCTGGCCTGGAATGCATAGTGATCCTCCTACCTCAGCCTCCCAAATGCTGGCATTAAAGGCATGACCACCATGCCTGGCTCAGAATAGGACTTTAAGGAAGTCTCATCAGGCATGGTGGCACATGTCTTTAATCCCAGCACTTAGGAGGCTGGGCTAGGAGAATCACCATGAGTTTGAAGCCAGTTCTACAGAGTAAGTGCCAAGTCAGATCAGCCTAGGCTAGCATGAGACCTAGTTTTAAAAAGAAAGAGAAAGAAGGAAGGAAGGGAGGAAGGAAGGAAGGAAGGAAGGAAGGAAGGAAGGAAGGAAGGAAGGAAGGAAGGAAGGAAGGAGGGAGAAAAAAAAACCAAAGGAATGAACTGAATCTCAATTGTACCTGAGTAACTTCTGGAATTTTTGTTAACTTTTCTGATGCTTACCATAAAAAAAGTAAAAATGAAAATGAAATTACTCAAGTATAATACTAACTTCATGAAGCATTACAATTACAAGACTAAACAAACCATAAATAAAATGTTTGGGGCATTATATGGTGTCAAGCGTAGTTGTTGATATTGCTGTATTAATAATTATTACCATACTTAACATGCAGTGTTTTCAGAAGGGAACCCTTAGAAGAAAATTATTCATATACTTGCTAAATCCTATATGTGCTCTATATATTATATAATAATTTATTCTTATAAAATTGTTATTGTTGACCAAATTTCATGGCTATCATATAGATCACTGGAATGATGACATCAATTATAACCTTCTCAAAAATTTTAGTGTGTCATGTTTGTGAGAAAGTTGAACAGATAATCACAAAAAGATGGTTTAGAACATATAATTCTCCACCATAGTCATTTGTAAGTTTAAATATTTTTTTCTGAACATCAAGAAGTTTAGTTATTCTCTTAGAAAAGTTTAAAAAGATGATTATATGATGTTTAATATTGACATTTTTTACAGTTTAGCATTTAATTTCTTTTTTTCCCCTTTTTAAATTTAATTTTTTTATTGACATCTTCCATAATTGTAGACAATAACCCATGGTAATTCCCTTCCTCCTCCCACCCCAAATTTTCCCCTTTGGAATCCACTCTCCATCACATCCTCTCTCCCTCTCAATCAGTCTCTTTTATTTTGATGTTATCATCTTTTCCTCCTATTATGATGGTCTTGTGTAGGTAGTGCCAGGCACTGTGAGGTCATAGATATACTGCCATTTTGTGTCTGGAAGAGTGCATTGTAAGCAGTCCTACCCTTCCTGTGGCCCTTACATTCTTTCTGCCACCTCTCCCCCAATGGACACTGAGCCTTGGAAGATATGATAGAGATATTTCGGTGCTGAGCACTCCTCTGTCACTTCTTCAGCACCATGGTGCCTTTTGAGTCACCGCCATCTGAAAAATGAAGCTTCTCTAACCAAAAGTGAGAATAGCATTAATATATGGGTATGAACATGAAGATAGGTACTTACTGGGCAGTTTGGTGAGCATAGTATACATATATTTAGCGAGACACCAGCAGATGTTAGAACCATAGGGCTCATTACTAACCCTGTTGTAGGTTTTCAGTATCAGGGATATATTCTCTCCCATGGAGCAGGCCTCCAGTCCAATTAGAGAGCAGTTGGTTTCCCCCACAACAAACATGCCACTATTGCTCCTGTTGGTTCATTTGGCCTGGCTGGCCAAATTTAAGGCTTGCAGTGTCCACTGTTGAGTATCTCCACTGGTGATTTCTCTCTCTCACATTGAACTGCATGCAACATAGCTTTTTCCAGCTTTCTGTCAGCTGGTCTACATGGAGGAGGTTTTTAGCTTAGCTCCAGCAGGATTTCTCAGTGACCTTGCAGCCCAAATATGTGGGGTCTTCAGCAATAGGGTCTTACCATTTATTCCTGGTGGAAAAACCAAGAGCCTTAGCAATAGCCTGTAATGTTTTGGGGATATCAGGGATCTCCCTGGCCCACAACTCACTGGAAGGTATCCCATGCCTGGCACTGAAATTTTCTAGTAACAATCTATGGCTTCTGAATGTTCCTTGTCCAAAAAGTAGGTTTTCATATGACTTATTTATATACTCTTGGATTTTGATTAGCTCTCCCTCTACTTTTCCTTTACTCAATCTTTTCCCATGACCAGCATTTATAGTCATTTGTTTTCATGATGGTAGACAATCTGACAGGAGTGAGATGGAATCTCAATGTAGTTTTAATCTGCATTTCCCTGATGGATCGGCATGTGGAACATTTTTTTAGATGTTTATATGTCATCTGAATTTCTTCTTTTGAGAACTCTCTATTTAGCTCCATAGCCCATTTTAAAATTGGATTGTTTGATTTCTTATTATTTAGGTTTTTAGTTCTTTGTATACCCTCGATATTAATCCTCTGTCAGATGTATAGGTGGCAAAGATTTTCTACCATTCTGTATGCTGCCTCTTTGCTCTATTCACAGTGTCCTTTGCTGTACAAAAGCTTTATAATTTCATGAGGTCCCAGTGGTTGATCTTTGGTTTTTATTTCCTGAGAAATTGGGGTTATATTCAGAATGTCTTTCATAAGACCAATATTTTGAAGGGTTTCCCCAACTTTCTCCTCTAGCCATTTCAGAGTTTCAGGTCTGATATTAAGTTCTTTGACCCATTTGGACTTAATCCTTGTTCATGGAGAAAGATAAGGATCTATTTTCACTCTTCTACAGATACATATCCAGTTTTCCCAGCTCCACTTGCTGAAGAGGCTGACTTTTCTTCAATGAGTAGTTTTGGCATTTTTGTCAAAGATCAGGTGGCTATAGCTACCCAGACTTACATCTGGGTCCTCTATTCTGTTCCATTAATCTACATGTCTGTTTGTGACAGTACCATGCTTTTTTTGTTCCTATGGTTCTATAATATAAGTTAAAATCATGTATGGTGTTACCACCAGCCTTATTTTTATTGCTCAAAATTGTTTTAGATATTTGACGGATTTTTTTTTTTTTGTGCTTCCAAATGAGGTTTTGTATTGCTTTTTCTATTTCTGTGAAGAATGCCATTGGAATTTTGATGGGAATTGCATCAAATGTGTAGATTACTTTTGGTAAGATTGCCATTTTCACAATATTGACTCTTCCAGTCCAAGAACAAGGAATGTCTTTCCATTTCCTAGTGTCTCCTCCAGTTTCTTGCTTGAGTGTTTTAAAGTTTTCATTGTAGAGCTGCTTCATTTCCTTGGTTAGGTTTAAATTTTAAAAAATTGTAGGAACATATACTCCACTAAGTTTGAAAATCTGAAAGAAATAGATGACTTCCTTGCTTTATGTGACTTACCAAAATTAAATCAAGATGAGATTAACCACTTAAATAGACCTGTAACAAGTATGGATATCCAAGCATTTATCAAAAAATCTCCCAACTAAAAAAGTCCAGGCCCAGATGGATTCACTGGTGACTTTTACCAGACCTTCATGGAAGAACTAACACCAATGTTTCTCAAACTTTCCCATAAAATAGAAAAGGAAAGTATTCTACCAAACTCCTTCTATGAAGCCAATATCACCCTGATACCAAAACCAGACAAAGATAGAACAAAAAAAAAAAAAAAAAAAAAGAAAGAAAAGAAAATTACAGACCAATCTCCCTCATGAACATAGTTGTAAAATTATGAACAAAATATTGGCAAACACAATACAAGAATATTTCAGAAAGATCATTCACCCTGGCCAAGTATGCTTTATCCCAGAGATGCAGGGATGGATCAACATACACAAATAGATATATGTAATACACTATATAAATGTACTGAAGGACAAAAAAAAAATCACATGATCATCTCATTAGATGCAGAAAAAGCATTTGACAAAATCCAACATCACTTAATGATAAAAGTCCTACAGAGACTGGGAATAGAAGGAACATATTGCAACATAATAAAGGTTATTTATGACAAACCAATAGCCATCATACTACTAAATGGAGAAAAACTTGAAGCTTTTCTCTAAAATCAGGTATAAGACAAAGGTGTCCACTGTCCCACTTTTATTTAATATAGGACTGGAAGTCTTAGCCATAGAAATAAGGCAAGAGGACACACATAAAGGGATACAAATTGGAAAGGAAGAGATCAAGTTATCATCATTTGCAGATGATATGATTGTATACATAAAGGACCCAAAAGAGTCTGCCAGCAAACTTTTAGAGCTTATAAACACCTATAGCCATGTAGGAGGATACAAAATAAACACACAGAAATAAGTAGCCTTCCTATATGCTAACAACAAACATATAGAAGATGAAATCAGAGAATCACTTCCATTCACAATTGCATCAAAAAAAAAAGTAAAGTACCTTGGAATATTGACATTTTTATACCAAAGTCTATTGCCTAACTTTTAATATTGGTGATCCATCTAAAGCAAGTTAACTTTTCATATTACATGGCTGTTTTTATTTATTTAATCATGAATAGCCAATCTCCAAAGACTTTGACTCACTCAATATTGAGCATTAAGTAGCTGTTTTTCACTGTTGGTGAGTTATTAATTCATAGATGCTCTTACCAAAGGCCTCTGCTGTCAAAGCACAGTTCCAGAAGTAGATGTGGAAGACAAGCAGCTTAGAGAAGGAGAATATTTAAGTCAGCTTTAATGTTTGCTCAAAAGTTCCACTGTTAACCTTTCCTTAACTAGCTGTATTTCTGCAACAGAACTCATGGTAAGGAAACACCTTGTTGTACTGGCTATGGTAGTTAGCAGGCTGAAATCGCACAGAACAGCATGCTCCTGCTACAGAGCTGTGACAGAGCATCCTGTCTGCATAAGAACACATGCCACCAACAGAACAGACCAGCATTTGTAAAATGGAGCTTTCAAGGGTTTCCATTCTATCATGAATAGGTTTCTTTCTCTCCTTCTCTCCTTTGTATCTTTTTAAAAATTTTGTTAAAATTAGCATGCTGGGCTGGAGACATGGCTTAGCTGTTAAGGAGTTTTCCTGCAAAGCCAAAGGATCCTGGTTCGATTCTCCAGGACCCACTTAAGGCAGATGCACAAGGGGGAGCATGTATGTGGAGTTTGTTTGCAGTGGCTGGAGACCCTGGCACACCCATTCTCTTTCTTTCTCTCTCTCTCTGCCTCTTTCTCTCAAATAAATAATATACATGGGAAGAGAATGCATAAAAGAAGGTCAGGGGGAGGGTCAATCTAAATTCAAGATAGTGTGAATAAGACTTGTGTAAACCTACTTTTTTGAATAATGGCACATCTAGAAACTGTAGACTGTTACTAGAAAATTTTCAGTGCCTGGGATGGGATACCTTCCAGTGAGTTGTTGGCCAAGGAGGTCCTGGTAGCCTCCAAAACATTAAAGGCTTTTGCCAAAGCCCTTGGTTTCCCTTGAGAAACAGATAGTAAAACCCTATTGCTGAAGACATCTCTTGCCTGAGAGGCAATGTCACTGAGAAAGCAAGCTGGGGCTGAGCAGAAGACCTTCTCCCTGTAGACCAGCCAACTGAAAGCTGGAAAAAGCTGCACTGCATGCAGCCGTATGGGAGACAGAAGTCATCAGCAGTGAAAACAGTGGACACTGAATATTCAAGTTTGGCCATATAGGCCAAATGACTGGGTGGGTACAATAGTGGCATGTCTGCTCTTGGGGTAACCAATTGCTCCATTATTGGACCGAAGGCCCTCTCTATGGGAGGGAATAAATACCTGGTACTGAAAAATCCTAAGCAAAAGTCTATGGCAGGTGAGGTCATGAGCCTTAGGGGTATAAAGCCTGCTCTTGTCTGACTAAATGTATATATTATTCCCACCAAGCTGCCCTGAAAGCACTACACTTAATGTTCATATTCACATATTAATGCTACTCTCACTTCTGGTTAGAGAAGCTTCTCTTTTCAGATGGTGATGACCACTGGGATGACCCAAAAGGCAACATAGTGCTGAGAAGAAGGGATGGAGGAGTGCCCAGCACTGAAACACCTCTGTCACACCCTCCAAGGCTCAGGGACCATTGTGGAAGAGGGGGTGGATAGAATGGAAGAACCAAAGGGAGGGTATGACTTCTTACAATGCAACTGTCCAGACAGAAATTGGCCTTGATATCCATGACCTTGCAGTGCCTATCAATACCTTTGCAAGACCCTCAAAAATAGAAGAAAAAGATGATGACATCAAGTTAAAAGAGAGACTAATGGAGACAGGGAGGGGATATGATGGAGATTGGAGTTCTAAAGTGGAATGGGGGGAAGGGAGGGAAATATCATGTGTTTTTTTGTATGTAAGTATAGAAGTTGTCAATAAAAAATAATTTAAAAAATTAAAATAAATAAAATAAGAAAAATATATTTAAAAATTAGCATGCAAAGCAACAGTATTCTTTTTTAATATTTATATTTATTTATTTATTTATTTGAGAGAGAGAGAGATACAGAAATAGAGAGAGAGAGAGAGAGAGAGAGAGAGAGAATGGGCACACCAGAGCTTCCAGCCACTGCAAACAAACTCCAGATGCATGTGCCCCCTTGTGTATCTGGCCTATGTGGGTCCTGGAGAATAGAGCCTTGAACTGGGGTCCTTAGGCTTCACAGGCAAGCATTAACCACTAAGCCATCTCTCCAGCCCAGCAACAGTATTCTTTATGGCATTTTTTATAATACTTTGTTTGGTTGATCTTCTTCCCCTCCACATCTTCTCTTCCCCCACTTCCCTGCTTGAACCTTTATGCCCCTAATTGTCCCTTTTCTTCTTTTATGTCTCATGTATTTTATTATGATCCCTACTCACCTTCTTTAAAATCCTTTTTCCCTTCTCATGGCCTCCTTTCTAGCTTTGTGACTGTGGTGGTTTGAATCAAATGTCCCCCATAAACTCATGTGTTTTGGAATTTTTTTCCCCAGCTGATGGCACTTTGGGAGCTTGATCCTTGGTGGAGGAGGTGTGTTGCTGGGGGCAGACTTTGGGGTGTTATAGTGAGCTCCCCCTTGCCAGAGTATGACTCACTCCCCTGCTGCTTTCTACAGTTCCCAGGAAGGAAAGTGACAGCATTGACTCAGATGTTCAAACTAGTGCCAGGCAGTGCCTCATCTAACAGCCTTGTATGTGGGCACTGGTTCTCTGGGGTCACATCAGCTCCCAGCACATGAATCATCTGAAAAATTGAGTTATGCACCTCAGCTCATAAAGAGATATTTCACTCCCATTATGATATTTCTGAATAACCACACTAGCTTTCTTTGACACTTCTTTTACATTTCCCTTAGAGCTAGGTTAAGGGACCATTTTGTGGATACAAGAAAAAAAAGCAGACAGTTCAGTTAGGTACCTTGTAGAGGTGAGCATTGACATACACATAACCCTTAGTTTACAAGCCATATGTTGAACAGGGAATTATGAAGTTCTGGAAATAGGTCCTTACATTCTTATTTGGGACACAGAGTTGTACTAGGGACAGGAATTTCCAGGAAATTGTCCTACCCAAGATTCTATGTTGACTACATCTTTCCCTACCTGCTAAAATAAATGCTCTAGTGTAATGCCCAGTTCTCAGTGCCCCCAGTGACCACCAAGGATGACCAGACACGTATGCAAAAGCAGAGAGCTTTATTTCATGCTTAAGCTTGGGCTCTGACTTCAGCAATGCAGCGGATCCGTGCAAGAGCCTTGAGAAGCCGGAGAGCAGGCTTTTTATTGTGGTTTTTGCAAGCTTAGGGGGTTTTCAGGTGGGCATACATTTGATTGGTTAACATTTGCATCAGTCTGAGATGTTTGCTTGTTATTGGTGGGCCTTATTGTGACACCCGACCCCTGACCACAATAATGCTGACCCAAGTTTTTAGGGGCTTCCCAAGTTGTCTCTGATTGGCTCTGTCTAGGGGCTTTTGGTCTTGGTATTCTAGGGTGTTTCCAAGTCAGCTCTAATTGGCTTCTGCCTAGGGGCTTTTGGCTTATTATAGCAACCTTATGGTTTTTCCAGTAACTGCTTGTTCTACTTTAGATTCTGGGAACCTGACACTGAGGCCTACAGAGTGGCTGAGGCCTGTCATGGTGTCACTCTAGCTTTTGGGTCTTTCACTAGTATATGAGATCTATAAATTCCCTAGCTATGTGTGACATCACCTTAATTGTCTTATATGTTTATTGAGAGTTCCCCAGGTATTCAGGAATGTGTATTCAGCAGACTTTTACTTTGATTTTTCCAGTGCTGGAAATTGAACTTAGGACCTTATACATACTAGGCAAGGGCTCTACCATGCTTCCCTGCACTGTGGGGTATAGATGGGATATTCATGCATAGGAATCAAGAAAGGCAATTTGGAAATTTGATGGGAAGAACCTCAAATGTTAGGGATCGAGTTTGGGATTGAATCCATGTGCATTGGGGTTTATCAACAATTCTTCAGGAGTGAACTGTGCTGAAAGGAGTGTCAGCAAGCTGGAGAGAGCTGACATATGGGAGTCAGCCTGGCTGGCTTTAGAGAAAAGTGTGGCTAAAGGCAGGGAGCTTGGTATGCAGGCTTCTCAAAACACCTCGACCTATGGTGAGAACTCAGTGGCACCTGAGGTAATGGAAACAAATGAAGAGGGCTGTGATCCACCCGGAGAGGAACTCCTGCACCCGCAGACACTTGTGTGTACGCTCACAGAAGAGCAAAGTGAGTTCAAGTTCAACATAGGATGTGTGACAGAACTAACGAGTCTGATATTCAGCTGTACTTTACAAAATTCATTTTACCGGTACATATAAAAAGTAGATTTGATTCCATTATTAATGGCCACCATGTGTAAAGGCATGTAGAGGAACAGGAGCGCCAAGCTGGTCTACCGATATCACTAGAACACCAGAGCCCAGAAGAGAACTGGTTCCTGACTCTCGGGTCTTCAGGGATGTCCTTATTAGGTCACAGTAGAAGGTTTTCATCCCAGGGGAAGGTCACTTTCTCCTCAGCTGACTGGAGTGTTCTAAATGCCGAACCATGCAATGCCCCAAGCTCATTTAGCAGATGGAAGAGAGGGATGGGAGGGGTTTTGTGAAATCGACTATTGTTTAAATAATTGGATCTTCATTATTCATGTAATACATTTGCAATCTGTACACTCATCCAAACTCAGATATGCAGGAGAGCTGTGCTCATCTTCCTGGATAGCAGCAGAGACTTTGTGTAGCCTCCTTAAAAGGCTCATACAATATCATGCCAATAGACTACTGGTTAAAACTCAAATTCTTAAGATTTTCAGAAATCATCACATTCAAGTTCATATCACTTTATGTGAATCAAGCCCTAACTTCCCATTGCCTTTGGTCACAATTTCAATGTCATTTTTTAAATTATTTACTTATTTTCAAACACACACACACACACGCACACGCAAACACACACACACACAAGGGCCTCTGGTCACTGAAAACCAATGCTGGCTTATGGGGGTGGTTTGGGAATTGAACCCAGGTGAGAAGGCTTTGCAAGCAAATGCCTTGAACCACTGAGAAATCTTCCCATTGTCCTTAGTTACTTTTCTTGCTTCTTTGTGTGTACGCCTCTCTCTCTCTCTCTCTCTCTGTGTGTGTGTGAATGTGTGTGCATATAAGTGTGGAGGCCATTGGGTATCTTTCTCAATTGGTATCCAACTCTTTTTTTGAGATAGGGTCTCTCTCTGACCTTGGAGCTTATCTATTCAACGAGACTAACTGGCCAGCAAGCCCTAGAGATCTTCTTGTCTGCCTTTCTGGTGCTGAGATTTCAGGTGTGCATCTCCACCCCTGGATTTTACATGGGTGCTGTGCAGCCAAACTCTGGTCTTCATGCCTGCATGGCAAACACTTTACTCATTAAGCTATCTCTCTAGTCCCCTTTCCTCATTTCTTGATAAACTTTCTCAACTTGGAGTCTCTCCTATTCACTTCAATTCTTATTTCTACGGTTAATTATCACCCATAACAGATACCAGGCTGGCGAGTTTATTAACCAGAATTACTACCCCCTTAATGCTAATTTCTGTACAAGTAATTTTTGTCAAGTAAAATAGGATTCACCATTGGCTGTACTTTCAGCCCCACACAGACACAGGATATTCCATGTGAAAGGACTTTCTTCTCACAATTTTGTAATATACATAATGACAAGTTGCACATGAAACCAAAATATGATCAAAAGATGGAGCAATCTCTGCTCTCACTCAGGGTAAGCATGTGAATTGTCAATGGAGCTTCAGCCTTCACCCCTGCTGATGCCATACATCCTGGATCTGTACAGCAGATAAAATTCACTTCCTCACTGCACAACCTGGGGATGGACTTAGAAACAAATGAAAATGTGGATCTGAGTTTTCTGCATCAATAATGAAGGGTAGGGCTGAATAAAGCCATGTCAAGCTGTTGCAGTCAGGTTCGCATTGCTGGCAGAAATCACCCTACCGAGAGCAGCTTTTGGGGGAAATAAAAGGTTTATTATGGCTTGCAGACTAGAGGGGAAACTCCATGATGGCAAGGGAAAATGGTGGCATGAGCAGAGAGAGGGTGGACATCACCCCCTGGCCAACATAAGGCAGACAATAGCAACAGGAGAGTGTGCCAAACACTGGCAAGGGGGTACTGGCTACAAGACCCATAAGCCCGCCCCCAACAATACACTGCCTCCAAGAGGCGTTAGTTCCCAAATCTCCATCAGCTGGGAACCTAGCATTCAGAACACCTAAGTGTATGGGGGATGCCTGAATCAAACCACTATACAAGCTTATTCAAGACTGGACCCAGTTGTTGATTGGAATCAACAACTGTTTCCTTTTCTGTACCATCATGGTGTATATGGTGCCCAGTGGGTGGCCCTGAATGCTAGAACTCACTCAACTTAAGGACAGCACAGTGTCAACACAGATGATAGCATGATCTAAATACTATTACAAGAATATATCTGTACTAATATATCTGTACTTCATCAAGCAAACATTTATTGAGTATCTATTGTGCACTGACACTACACTTGAAGTCCAAGAAAGGGGTTTGTTTCAACTGTCAGGTGGCCAATTATGTAGGAAGGTTTATTGAACACTTCCTCTCTGCCAGATATTTGGACATCAATGATGAAGTAATTCACATGAAAGAGATGACTGGTAGTAAAGCTGTACAGTACAAAAGCACTTTCACACCACACCCAAGTCTAGGTTGCTTGACCCTGCCTGCCTTTTAAAATCCTACATAGGTGAAAGTGAAGCTGTGGACCAAGGAGAAGGCATGGGGAAGTGAATTACCATGGAAACCCTTGTCATCTTCTGGAGGACTTCCTGCCACTCAGAACATTTCGCTTCCTTTTCTCTCTGCCTGAAAGCATTCCCAAGAGAGGAAATTGCTTGCTCATGTCAGACATGGGGGAAACAATTGAGAGCAAGTAGAAGAGGTTTTTCCCAAATCATCCAGGAGGACAGAGGGCAAACCCGAATTTTGACTCCATGAACTCTGTTAGGTGGGACCCCATAAAAATGGTTTTCACTGAGACAGCACAGCAGCAACAAATGTTCTCCAAATTCTGCCATTTCAATGATTCTACAGAAATACTGACAATGTGGGAAGGAAAGTGAAGGAAAACCAGGTTAAATAAACAGAGTCAAGCCAGCAGATATATCCCACGTTACAAGCACACCTGCAGGAAAGTTTGAGCTCAACCACAGAGGAGGTGGAAAAGGACACGGTGTGTACTAAAGTGCTCAGTGGGTGGACTGAGGACTGCCCCTC
Source organism: Orientallactaga sibirica (assembly GCA_036365145.1). NCBI lineage: Eukaryota > Metazoa > Chordata > Mammalia > Rodentia > Dipodidae > Orientallactaga > Orientallactaga sibirica. The sequence goes on along the minus strand of JAEOAD010000006.1, from coordinate 34,761,477 downwards.
ACTTTTCAGACCCACAGTACATAAAATATGATCAGCACCATACGTCAATTGTAGCTTGAACTTTTTTCCATCTCCTTGGCCCTCCCCCTGCGTTCACTAAGTGTGAAGTGAGATAAGCACGGTGACCACGCAGGGGACTGTGCTCTTTGTAACTGGTAGGAAAGGCATGTTTCCTAACCACTGCCTGCCGCCATGACTCAAGGCACTCAGAGCCGCACAGACGTGTCCTCGCTGCCTCCAGCTATCTCTGCCCTGTCCAGCTGCCAGGACTGCTCAGAGACTGGAAAGAACGTGGTGCTTCCTGACCTTCAATCCTGCCTGGTGGCTGCACTGTCCTCTTCTTTCAGACCAAAATCTGGCTCTTGCCCAGGCAGGAACCTGCAGTCCTAGTTGTGTTGGCTGCTTTCTCATGCAGATCATGGGGGAAGTGGACTTACACAAATGTCCCCTGTGATGATGGGGCTGAGCAGAGGCCGCCATGTGATGGGTGGAACCACTTTACAGTTCCTGAAGAAGAACTGTGTTAGGAAAGAGTTTAAAGTACAGCAAAAGAGGTCCACAGAGCAGCTCTGTCAACTTTGTAAAGGTTCATTAGTAAGTTTCTATGAGCATATACAATATTTACATGTTTTTTTAAAAATGTTTTAGAAGGATTCTGGGAAAAGGAGCAGTTGGAAAAGTGCAAGCATTAGGACCTGAGGTTGATTCCCCAGAACCCGCATAAAATATACTAGGCGTAGGGCTGGAGAAATGGCTTAGCTGTTAAGGCATTTGCCTGCGAAGCCAAAGGATCCCGGTTCGATTCTCCAGGACCCACGTAAGCCAGATGCACAAGGGGCACATGCATCTGGAGTTCGTTTGCAGTGGCTAGAAGCCCTGGCATGCCCATTCTCTCTCTGTCTGCTTCTCTTCTCTCTCTCTCTCTGCAAATAAATAAATAAAAAATAAAAAAAAATACTAGGCGTAGTGGTATATGATTGTAATCCTGGTTCTGGAGGGGCAGAGATAGAGGTATTCTTGGGGTTTGCTGGACATCCAGTCTAGTCTAACTGATGAGCTCCAGAGCAATGAGAGGCCTTGTCTCTTAAAAGATGGATGATGTTCCTGAGAAATGACACCTGAGGTTGTTCACTGGTCTCCATTCACACATGCACATTCACTCACATGCATGTACATACACTTGTATCCACATACATACTTGTGATTGCATACCTATACACACACATCAAAATATTTTAAAGTATAGGAACAGCTTTGGGAATCACATCAAGTCATAGATTGACAATCTTAAATCATTTCCTCTAACTCCAGGTAAAATGGCAGTCGAGGATGAAGCCAGCAGCTCACTCGTGCTGCTTGAAGCAGGGGCACATTCAATAGTGCATCCTCTTTGGTACGCCCACCTGGGAGGAGTTGATAATGATGAGCTGACGGCCTTTCCCTGGAGGAAGGCGCGATAACTGCTGAACTTTGCAGATCTCACAAATCTATAGCCTTAAAGACATAAACCACCTCAGGAAAAATAGCAGCTTTAAAGATGCAATTAAAATACCACTTTTTGTGTATGTCTATGCCTATTTGTGTGTGGGGGGGTGCATGCATGTGTAGGTGCACATGCACTTGTGGAGGCCAGAGGACAACCTCAGGTGTCATCCTCAGGAACGCCATCCACCTCTTTTGAGACAGGGTCTCGCATTGGCCTGGAGCCCACCAGTTAGGTTAGATTGGCTGTCTGCAAACTCCAGGGATCTGTCTGCCTCCTCCTTCCCAGCTCTGGAATTATAGACACATGTCATCATGCATGATATTTATGTGAACACTGGGGATAGAACCTACAAGGCAAGCATTTGACTGACAGAACTATCTCCCAGCCTAAAATACCACATTTTAAATCAAAGCAAAACTATTAGTCCGTGACAATTACTATTCTATAATGTTGAGTTAAAAATAAGTAATTGTGGAATTATTTATTAACTTATTTCTGTTTTTATTGGGTGGGGGGGAGGATCTCACTATGTTCCTCAGGCTGGTCTTGAACTCATGACTATTGCATATCAGTCTATTGAAATTAATGCAGAAAGTTATTTGCAAGTATTTATTCATTCACACTTCCAAGAGGATACTGGGCATAAAACTGGGCTTTCCAAAAGATGGATGATGAAGGTTACTGAATGCAGGACCAACCAAAGCTTCCCCCCAAAGGTGCTAATTGAATATATCCAGGTACAATCATAAAATTGAGCCTCCGCAGCCACAAAAGGATGTTATTAACTATTTATGAGTCATCCTTCACTCAACCATTATGGGATTCATGCCAAGGACACTGATAAACTGTCAATCTTGAGCGGTTCAGTTACTGAAGCACTGACTGATCTTTGACCATTTCCTTGATCATTCCTGGGACTGCCCACCTTGCCCAATCTAAAGTATCTCACCACTCAGTATATATCTTTATTTGATTTTCCAGTGCAGCAGATTCTCTTCTGTATTTACTATTTTCCCATCTATCCCCCTGACAGCTCCAGAGAACAGGAAGTTTGTCTATTTTGTTCACTGCTGTATTCTTACAGCTTAAAACAATGCTCACGCAGGCCTATAATCCCAGCATTTGGGACACTGAGAAAGTTTGTAAGTTTGAGAACAGCCTGGGTTTGAAGCCAACCTGGTCTAAATAACATGACTGTGGCTCAAACAAACAAACAAAAATGCTTGCGAGCTGAGGATTTAGCTCAGCTGGTTGAGTGCTTGTCTAACATGGGGCTCCATCCCCAGCATGAAATGGGAGTTTTACTACATGCCTGTAATCCCAGCACTCAGACGGTAGAGGCAAGAAAATCAGAAGTTCAAGGACATCTTTGTCTATGTAGTCAATTCAGGTCAGTCCAGGTTACATGAGATCCTGACTAAAAAATAAAATCAATGATAAAGCTTGTTAGAGAGTAGATGCTCAAGAGTGTTTTTCAAATGAAAGGAGGAAAATGAAAGGGCTAGGAAGACGATTCAGCAGGTAAGAGTGCCTATTATGCAAGATGAGGATCTAAGTTTGAGTGCCAGCACCCACATAAAAAGCTAGGCTGACTGCATACACGTGTAACCCCAGTATTTTTGGGGACAGAGAGAAGAGGGTCACTGGGGCTTTCTTTGGCCAGTAATTCTAACCAAAATCAGAGTCTATCTGTGGTAGTTTGGATGTGATAGTGTAAAAGTGTGGCCCCATAGACTCAGATGTCTTATTAAAATTAAGCTTGTAACTTGGGTCTCCAGCCACCTCTTAGAGCTGTGAATTAACTCCAGATGTGTGTGCCACTTTGCATGTGGTTATGCATGTGTAGGTACTGGAGGATCGAACCCAGGGCATTAGGCTTTGGAAGCAAATGTCTTCAACCACTAAGCCATCTCTCCAGCTCTGATTTAAAAAAAATATTTTCTATATTTATTTGAACTTGTTTATTTGTATTTATTTGAATTTATTGAATTTATTTGTACTTGTGTACATGCACATGTGCTGGGGCCTCTTGCAGCTGCAAACAAACACCAGTTGCTTGTGGCACTTTTTGCATCTGGGTTTATGTAATTACCAGGGAATTGAACCTGTGCCAGCAGACTTCACACACATCTTTAACCGCACTGAGCAATCTCCTCAGCCCTGTTTTTATGTTTTTTTTCATGGATAAGACTTCATGAAGCCCAGATTGACAACTAATTTACTCTTTCACCCGGGCTGGCTTTGAATTCCTAGATCTGCATGCTGCTCTCTGCCTTCCAAGTGCAAGGCTTATAGGTATGTGCCACCATGCCCAACAGAAGTCAGAATTAAAAAAAAAAAAAAACACAAAACTTTATTTATTACTTGCAAGCAGAGGGAGAGAGAGAGAGGGAGGCAGGGAGGGAGAGAGAGAGAATGGGTGCACCAGTGCCTCCAACCACTGCAAATGAACTTCAGATGCATGGACCACTTTATACATCTGGCTGTATGTGGGTACTAGGGAATCAAACCCAGGTAGTTGGGTTTTGCAGGCAGGTACCTTAACTGCTGAGCCATTCATTCAGCTCAGAAGTCAGAAATTTGATCAAACTATCACACAGGCCAATGTTACTCCTTTCTTACTTCTTTCCTTCCTTCTTCCCTTCCTCCCTCCATTCAACCCCTCTCCCCCCTCTTTTGTGCTAGGTATTAGACCTAGGACTTAGTGCATGCTCTACCACTGAGTTATATCACCAGCCCTCTTGTGTGTGTGTGTTTAAATTTTGAAATGTGTGTGAACTCAACTCTATAGTTTTAGGCAAGACTTGAACTTGTGATCCTCCTGCCTTAGTTTCCCATGTAGCTGCAGTTATAGGGCTGACAGCACAAGTAAATCTTTTAAAAAAATAAAATAAAATGTAGCCAAGTACAGTGGCATACATCTGTAATTCCAGCACTTGGGGAGACTGAGAAGGAGGATTGTTGCAAGTCCCAGAGCAGCCTGGGCTACAGAGTAAGAACCAGTCTCAGAACAAACAGGTTAGGTGTGGGGGCTCACCCCTGGAATCCTAGCATTCAGGAGGCTGAAGTAGGAGGACAAAAACCTGGGCTATAGAGTGAGTTCCAGATCGGCAGCCTGGGCTATAGTAAGAATCTGCCTCAAAAAATTATTACCTGATTTTTTTGTTTAAAATATTTTATTTTTATTTTTATTTTTATTTTTTGAGAGAGAGAGAGAGAGAATAGGCATTCCAGGGCCTCTAGCCACTGCAAACCTATATGAGTGTGGTTTACGTGGGTTCTGGGGAGTCAAATCTAGGTTCTTAGGCTTCACAGGCACTCAACTGCTAAGCCCTCTCTCCAGCCCCTGGTTCTCCAAAGAGTAGAAAAGTTGCTAGGGAGATAACTCAGCAGTCATCTTGCTTGCAAAAGGCAAGCTTGCTTACAAAAGGCACTTGCTTGCAAAAATGTTTACCTTTGTAAATTGCTCAGATATTTATTATAGTAACAGAGAACTTCCTTCCAAAGTTGGAAGAGAAAATCTTGGGCATGCCTACGAGTCACACCTGGAGATCACCTAAGGAATTGCTGCTATCCTGTGCATGCCAGACAGGACACTGACCATCTAACCAATACAGCAACACAGACAGTTCTTTCTTTAAAAATGCCCAAAGCATGCCAAGCTGAAGAACAGATTCTGCCCCATGGACTCCTTATCTTGTTGCTATTCAGCCATCCAGCTCTTTTTCACAAAGTATATGAGGTATACTCACATATTCAGAAAAAAAAAAAAAAATCAGACTTCCCAGATTAGGTAAACCACTCAGAACGGGTACAAAAGAGGAAAGGGGGGAGTATGTTTACCAATGTAGCTCTTGTGAAACTTGTCAGGGCGTCCAACTCTGCCCACTTCCTATCCGACAAAGAGGGTGAGAAGCAAGCAAACTCAGGTGGAGTAGAGGTCAGTATGTAAGAGACAGGTGGCCTCAAAGCCAGAGAGCTGACCACAAAGTGGAGGACTAGAGCAGCAGTAGCCTCTCTGTCCTGTGAGGACTCTCAGATGTTCAATCTGCATGGCAGATTCTTTTTTATTTTATTTTTATTTTATTTTATTTTATTTTATTTTATTTTATTTTATTTTATTTTATTTTATTTTATTTTATTTACAAGAAAGAGAATGGACACACCAGGGCCTCTAGCCAATGCAACAGAACTCCAGATGTATGTGCTGCCTTGTGCATCTGGCTTACATGGGTACTGGGGAATCAAACCTGGGTCCTTAGGGTCCACAGACAAGCACCTTAATGACTAAGCCATCTGTCCATTCCCTGCATGGTAGATTCTTAATCCTAGAACACTTGAAGTTTGAAAAAGTGATGAGTTGAGTGGCAGGGTTCCAAAAGTCTCTTTTAAGAGAGGAGGGTTGAATAACAACAGCTATTTCCCCAAATGGTCAGCCTCTGCTATGGAAACAGGTCCAAGGGAAGTCCTAGAACCTTCTCTGGCCACAAGCTCTTGCCCTTGGCCCAAAACTCATCGGTGTAGAGTAATGCTACTCAGAATAAAAGTTATGTTTTTTTAGCAGCCAAGACAGAGAGGGCATCACTGAACTGGAAGCAGATGCCAAGGTGACACTAGGCCTGGAATAAATCTTCCCCAGGGTGGAGAAAATTTGGCTACAAGATGTTTGTATATCTAGCCATCCCATCTATCTAGTACTAACTTCTTTCTCCGTTGGAGAATTTGCTTATCTTTTTCAGATGGACAATGAACCTGAAGGGAGGATCAGCCAATTACACCTCACCTGGGCCCCAGCTGAAACCATAGAGTAATGCAGGGGAAGGGCAAGAGTACAGCATTCATGGTGATCATGACACCAGAAAAAGGCTGAAGGAGATAAACACAGAGAACATCCAACTCCAACTAAGCCAGATATCCAGAGACACAGAGGCTCCCAAAACCTCATCACTGAAGTAGAACTAAAATGACCCCAATGTGGCTCAGGGAAATTCGTGGAAGAGGGGGTGGAAAGAATGTTAGAACCACAAGTTGGGTCATTATGCACAAAGTCTTGGCCTATCCCCCATAACTCTTGACTACCTCCACAATGATGACCCACATTCCCCATTGATGAGGGTCTCTTTAGAAGAGGGAGGACATGGAGGAGGATAATGGAGTCACCATTATGAATGTAAAATAATATAAATAAATAAATAAAAAAGAAAAAAAAAGATGTTTAAAACAAGCCCTCCTTCTCTCCTGAGCAAAGGGCACATGACAAATTTAAATCGCTAGGTGGCACTGTGGATTCCTCAACCTTGAAGCTGCCCAGTCAGCTCTAAGGAAGTGGGACACATCATAGCATCTTCTCTTGCACACTGCTTCCTGTCCCCAGCCACAGCTGTCCTGTGAGGGATCTGTGTACCAGCATCTGTGCTCCTTTCAAAAGAAATGAAATGCTACAGATTGCCCATCGTGCTCTTGGTTTTGGTTTGGTTTTGGCTTTTTTCAGATAAGAGTCTCACCATATAGCACAGGCTGGCCACCAACTCACAGCCATCCTCCTGCCTCAGCTTCCTATGAGCTGAAATTTGAGGCACTCACTACCATGCTGGATGCTGAGAGGCTCTTGTGAAGCCTACTTGTCAGAAGGTACTGAATGGGGCTAGACAAATGATTGTACTCTCAAATGACAAAGTTCTTTGGGAGAGGTAAATTAGGACAGTAAATATAACTGAAAACTCAAGTGTGAGAACTCCCTGCTCCAATCTAAGGCTTCAGTGTAAGGGCTGTTGTTCAGAAACAAGACAAAAGGGCTGGAGAGATGACTTAGTGGTTAAGGTGCTTCCCTGAAAAGCCTGAGGACTCATGTTTTACTCTCCAGGTCCCACGTAAGCCAGATGCATGAAGTGACACCAGCACACAAGGTTGCACATGTGCACAAGGTGGCGCTTGCATCTGGAGTTTGGTTGCAGTGGCTGGAGGCCCTGGAGAACTAATTTTCTGTCTTACTCTCACTCTTGCTCTCTCATAAAAAAAATATTTTTAAAAGCAAAACAAAAATCAAAAATAAACCATAGGGTTTGAGGCTGTATCTCAGTTGGTAGTGTGCTTTCTGGGTTTGAATTGCATTACTACATGAACTAGGTGGGTGGCACATGCCTATAATTCCAGCCCTTGGGCTGTGGAGGCCAAGGATCAGGAGTTCAGCAAGTTTGAGGCCAACCTGAACTACATAAAACTCTATACGGGGGAAAAATTCATTAAGTTCTAATGCTCCCAAATGAAGCTCAAACTCCACCACAGTGAGGCCACTACCATCTCGTGCTAGCTCAGCAGGCCCCATTCAATTCTTTCCCAACCTCCGAGTGTGTGGGGTATGTATGAGGGTCTATTGTTCTAGGAATGTGAGTAAGGATGTATATGTTTATGTATGTAGCTATAACAGCATATTCAGATTGATTTTATGTGCTTGCTCAGGAGTCCAGTATAGTGCTCCAGGAGATTACCACAAACATAATGGTATATAAATTGGTGTGTGAACATGTAGGGGTTCCCAACTGTATGCACACCTGTGAGTGTGTATAAATGAGTTGTGTGTGAGAGAATGTATGAGTACATACATATGAGTGTTCACCTGTGGTGTATGAGTGTGTGCATATGAGCATATGCATGCAAGTATGTGTAAGCAGTATAAAAGTGTATGTGAGCTTTATGTATATGAATGTGTGTGTCCTGTGTTTGTGTGCTCTAAATTACATGCTATGGGGGGGGGAGTTCTCCAAGGGAAAGGAGAATTTTGGGGGCTTCAAACAATTCTTGGCTCAGACATAGCCAATTTGAGAGAATATTTCAAAAGAGACTTGCTTGTGTTTATCATGGAAACTTCCTGCTTCACAGAGGCCAAAGAGAATTCTAGGGTTACAGCTTGGCAAACATCTCCCAGAGGCACAGAAAGTCAGGTTGTTACTGAGATGTATTGTATATATATAAATCGAAGAACAGATTACAGGGAGTAGAATGGCCTGAGGCCAGGGGAAAAGATTAAGAGAAGCATGGGGGAAGGGTCAATCAAAATTCAAGATATTCTGAATAAGACATTTGAAAGCTTACTTCTTTGAATAATGGCAAACCCAGAAGCCACAGATTGCTACTACAAAATTTTCAGGATAAAAGCTGGAGAAAGCTGTACTTCATGCAGCCCTTTGGGAGACAGAAGTCATCAGCGGTGAAAACAGTGGATACGGGAAGCCTCAAGTTTGTCCAGACAGGCCAAATGATCAAACGGGTGCAATACTGACATGTCTGCTCTGGGGGAAACCAACTGCTCTTTAATTGGACTGGAGGCCCACTCTATGGGAGGGAATACATGCCTGGTACTGAAAACGTAATCAAAAAGCTATGGTAGGGGAGGTCATGAGCCTCAGGGGTATAAAGCCTGCTCTTGTCTGGCTAAATGCATATATTATGCTCATTAAAATGCCCTGAAAGCACTACACTTAATGTTGATATTCATATATTAATGCTACACTTACTTTCGGTTAGAGAAGCTTCCCTTTTCAGATGGCAGTGACCACTGGGATGACCCAAAAGGCAACACAGTGCTGAGAAGAAGTGACAGAGGAGTGCTCAGCATAGAAACATCTCTATCACACCCTCCAAGGCTCAAGGTTCATTGCAGAAGAGGTGGCAGAAAGAATGTAAGAGCCAAAGGAAGAGTACCACTCCTTAAAATGCAGCTGCCCAGAAAGAAACTGGGCTTGATATCCATGACCTCGCAGTGCCTAAAAATATCTTCACAAGACCCTCATAATAGGAGAAAAAAACAATGTCATCAAAATAAAAGAGAGACTAACAGAGAGAGGGAGGGGATGTGAGGGAGAGCATACTTGTTAAGGGGAAAGTGGGGGAGGGGAGGGAAATATCATGGTTTACTGTCTGTAAGTATAGAAGTTGTCAATTCAAAAAAAAACTTCAGGAGCTGGATAGATAGCTTAGTGGTTAAGGTTTTTGCCTGAAAAGCCAAAGGATCCCAGTTAGTATTTAAAAAATTAGGAGTGTGCTGGGCATGGTGGCATGTGGGAGGCAGAGGTAAGAGGATCACCGTGAGTTTGAAAACACCCTAAGACTACATAGTGAATTCCAGGTCAGCCTGGGCTACAAGCAAGACCCTACCTCAAAAATAAACAAAAATTAGGAGAGTACAAAATGATTTTTTTCTTGAGGTAGGGTCTTGCTCTGGCCCAGGCTGACCTGGAATTCACTCTGTAGTCTCAGGGTGGCCTCAAACTCATAGTCATCCTCCTACCTCTGCCTCCGTGAGTGCTGGGATTAAAGGCGGGCACCACTATGCCAGGCTTAGTTGTTAAGTTTTTATGATGTTTAATACCTGCTTTCAAACCCAACCCTTATTTTGATGGTACTTTGCAAATTCTGTGATGTATCAAAATGATCACACCCTCAGCGCTTCATAGTCACACCATTGCCATGCTGAGAAATTGTCATATACTTTGACAATATTATTCATAGGGAATGATCCTTTGTGCATAGGGAATTGTTGATTATTTATGTATCCATTGATACTTATATTTTAATTGTTCCCATTCACTGCAAACTCACATTAAAATGAAATAGCAGGGGCTGGAGAGATTGCTAAATGGTTAAGGCATTTGCTTGCAAAGCGTAATGACCAGAGTTTCATTCCTCAGTGCCCATATAAAGCCATGTGCACAAGGTAGCACATGTGTCTGGAGTTCATTTGCAGTGGCTGGAGTCCCTAGTGTGCCCATTCTCTCCCTATTTCTCTCTCTCTGCTTGCAAATAATTATAACATTGGATTAAAAATAAAAAGGTAGGTAGGTAGACATCTCCTCCCCAAGGTTGCATTGGTAATCACCCAACATGGTTGCAGAATGCGTGCACAGGTGACAGGGTGAAAAAGGGCCAGAAGGTGGGAGAGCCTATTCTCATGGTGGTGGCCACACAGTCACCATCCCTGACCTGGTACTCACATTGTACACTGAACGCACCATTCCTGACATGCTTGGTCTCGACAATGATCTTCTGGCAGTCCCCATTCAAGCTACATAGTAAACAAACCAAACTTTCCTGATTATTTTCTACCAGTCCCCGTGGCTTGTAGAACAAATTCCTCCTCCTCTTCCTCTTCTTCTTACTCCTCTTCTATCTCCTTTTCCACCTTCTCCATCTGTTCCTCCTCCACCTCCTTTCCAATCTCCTCCTCCTCCTTCTCCTCTTCCATATCCTAGTGGGGATAAGGGAGAACTTTCAGATAAACATAGGTGCATGCGAAGGACAAAAAGACATGCCCAAACCATCCCCAGCCCACCACTCACCCCCAATGTCTTTCTGTGAATTGCCTAGTCCAGCATGTGGGTTGAGAAGATCAAAACCATAAAAAGTAAATTGCAAACTCCAGATGTGTGGAGGAAGATGAAGAGGGAAGGCATGGGTAGAGCAGGGGGTGAAACCTTGTGCCCATTGTGTCTCATGAGATTAACCTCTGGGACCAGAGCTTGGGCTCCAGCCCACTCACTGCACCGTGCACACACATAAAGCATGAGCAGATATCTGTATCCCAGGAGCTTATGTTCTCACTGACAGTGCAAGGCGCACAGCACCTACATGGACTCTTGCACCTTCAGGGTCCAGAACAGGAGTCCTGGAGATAGGGAGTGGGTAGGTCTTACCCCAATGCATACCAGGGAACTTCCATCCCCAACCCAGACCCACAGGGCCCAATACTATCTCATTGTGGGGTATCAGCCAGGGTTGGTGCCTCCTCTGCCCCAGGTAGAGAAAAGAGCAATCTGCCCTCACCTTCTTGAGGGGTCTAGCAGGAATGCAAGCAGGCTAAGGAAGTCCTAGTAAGGCACGGACTTGGGGTCATAGGGCTATCCTCAAGTGTTCCTCCTGCCTCATTCACAGTGAGAAGAGCAGCTTAGGGGAAAAGGCAACTTCTAGTCCTGACTCTATGTGAATACAAGGACCTGGCTCCATTTGCAAGGGAGCCTAATCCAGATTCTGCAGGTTTTAAAAACGTCCCTGTCTATACTTGGACATTATTGCTTTTCTGGCCCCCGTGGGGTGGTGCCAGATAGTGCGCTTTCTGCCTGGCTCCTGGAACCCAGGTGATGGGACACAGAAGGCAGCTAAAGTGCTATCCACTGGGGGCCTCCCAGGCTCAGCTTCAATGGCTTCAGGAGCTGTATACATGGCACCCTGCCCATAAATCCAGGTGACCCCTTGCCTGCACACTTCACCCTCAGAATGGGGGTGGGTGGGTAGGACTGGCGATAATTAAAATCCTGAATCTCCATTCTCTCAAGAGCCTATCCTTGGATAGAAGGTGGACAGGCCCTCAGGGCTAGTCAGGGCTTAGATGGAGGTGGAGGCTAGAGACAGGATTGCTGGGCTCTTTGAATGTGTTCATGCAAGGACAGAAGGAGAAACTGAAAATGGATAGGAAGAAAGGTAAAGGAACACAAGGAAAAAAGTTAAAGCTATTTTCAAAAAGCTACCCAAGCAGTGGATGGTAGCCATGCACATGTCTCGTGGCAGGTGATGGCTGCTCAATGGCAGATACTGGCTAAGTAGGAGAGCTGGGAAAAGTGTGTCAGCTGGACTAACCCCAACAAAATCAGGTTGTCATAGCGGCACAGGGAGTGACTGTGATGGATTGGGCAGTGAGCTTATCAAGGAGCTCATAAGGGAGAACTTTCAGATAAACATAGGCACTTAAGAAGGACAAAAAGACATGCCCAAACTGGAACTTGTGTCCGCCTCACAAATGACTGGAGGTTTGAAGGAGCTTTTTCCATAACACTGTTTGTCAGTTGATGTGGGTTTGATTAGAACTCTATAACTCTCTCTGTAAGAGAAAATACTCAGCATATGTTTTACTCACTCAGCAACAACTCCATAAACTAGCAGATGGGGATTTACTAAGCACTAATGAAGTATAAATTTGAGATACCTCTCTGACATGGCCCTTCCCAAGATCCTAAAATTGCACCATGGAAATGTGCTCTCAATACTCCTGCATTTTCAGATACAGATCAGCTCTTTCCCTGCATCAAGTGAACTACTGCATATATTCTTTCCCTTTGCTAAGAATCTACTTTAAAACTGGGTCTTCTCTCTACTACATAAAACTCATCTGTATTAGCTAATGTCCTTGTGGCTGTGACATAAAGTCTGACAAGAAGCAGCTTAGTGGAGGAAAGGCTTATTTTGGCTTATTGTTTTTGGTGCTGGAGTCACCTGGTCACATTGCATCCACAGTCAGGAAGCAGAGAAGGGTGAATGTTGGTTCTCATCGTGCTTTCTCCTCTTTATTCAGTCTGGGAACCCAGCCCATGGCGTCGGAGCACCCAGTTAGGGTGGGTCTTTAGACCTCAATTAACCTAATCTAGAAATTTCCTTGTGGATGTGCACAGAGGCTTCTCTTCAGGGTGACTAGGTCATTGTAGAACCTATCACAATGATAATCAATTGACCATCATACCATCTCTTTGTATAACTTCTTTGAAAGTTCCAACAGGAAAAATAAAAGAGCTATATATATTTTTAATTAATTAATTAATTAATTTTTTAGAGAGAAACACACACAGAGAGAGAGAGACAGAGAGAGAGGGAGAGGGAGATAGATAGAGATGGGCGCCAGCAGTCTCTCAGCTGCTGTGAACAAAATCCAGATGCGTGCGCCCCCTTGTGGTCAAGTGTAGCATTGCACCCTTGCGTCACTTTGCATCTCGCTAAACGTGGGACCTGGAGATTGGAACCGGGTTCTTAGGCTTAGCAGGCAGGTGCCTTAACTGCTAAGCCATCTCTCTAGCCCTAAAAGAGTTATATTTGAGGGACCGAGGATGTGAAAGAACCCTTTTGGAATATCCTTTATCCCATTAAAGGCAAAGTCTTCCAGTGGTGACACTGCCATCAATAACTTATCTATGGAACCCATACTTGGAAATGGGAAACAAGTCAGAACCATATTCAAAAATGAGACCGCTCTCCAATATCAAGCTCCCACCCAATAGTGGGATACAAGAGGGCCTACGCCTATTAAATTCTCTCTAAAATAATAATGGTTATCCATGTTTCTTGCACTGACCTCACTCTCTGTTAGAGAATCTGCTTCCCTCTTTCTGATGGACGCAGATCCTGAGGAGAGAATCAGCCCATCGCACCTCAACAGGGCACCAGCTGAAGCCATAGAATTATAGGGGAAATGAGCAAGAGTGCTGCTTTATCAGTGAACCTGGTACCAGCACAAGGACGAAGCAGATAGATACAAAGAACACTCAACCCCTACCAAATCAGGTATCTAGAGACCCAGAGACTCACAAAACTTCATCACTGAAATAGACCTAAAATGAACCCAACATGGCTCAGGGAAATTTGCAGAAGAGGGGCGGAAAAATTGTTAGAGCCATGAGTTGGGTCATTATACACAGAGTCATTATCTCTCCCGCATAACTGATGACTAGCCACATGAGGCAAGACCCACATTACCCATGGGGGGAGGACAGGGAGAAGGCTAACAATGGTACCATCTTGGCTGTATATATACTATATACATAACTAATAAAATATATTTTAAAAAATACTTTGTCTAAAGAAAGGAGACCAAGAAGGATCACTAGGTTGATAAAGGAAAAGTCATAGAAAAATATCAAAACCAATCATACCTTCAATTCATCTTTTCTGCTAGGTCATTGTTTTACCCTGGAAGCACATTTTTATCCCTCTCCTTCTTGTGTGAATTGGTACATAGACGCCAATCTCCCATCCAAGTGCTAACCTGATTGCTGCTTAGCTTCCTTGTCAGACAAGACCAGGTGCATTCAGAGTGCACGGCTGTAGATGTAAGCAGATCTCAAAGCACTTTCCAGATGCTCCTGCTTGCATGTGCACATAAACCTTGCCTTTCTCCTGTTATTGTGTTGTCAATTAATTTACAGGCCTGTGAATTGCAAGCCCCCCATTTGGGAGAGAAATACCTTTTTTTTTTTATAAACCAACATTGTCTACTTTTAAATATTAAATCATTTCACAAATGGTATAATTTTTTTTTCAGACAGGCTTTAACTATTTTTTAAAGAGGTTAAACAGCAAGAAAAAGATGTTCTATGTCTCAGCTATATTCTATTATTAGCATTTTCCATTTCTTTGGCAATATGCTTTTAGGGAAAATTTCCTTTAAAATTTCATGTGTAGTAAGTCTACTGTCAGTGTTTTTTCCCACTTTTTATTTGCTGGGTATTTTTTCCCTTTTTATTTTCTGACGACATTTTCACTGAATAGAAAAATTTAGGTTAATAAGGCATGTTTTTGTTTATTTTCTTTATACATTTTAGTACCTTCTCCATCATGTCTAGATTTCACAGATTCTGGGTCTGCACCTGCAGGCCCTCACGCTGAGAGCTAGCATGCTGTTAACAGGTTCTGAACTCCAAATGGCTGCATCTGGATCTCTGTGAGGTGGGCTATGGCCAGCAGGGTTCCAGGGCTACACATGGGCATGAAGGACAGGGAGACTCATGAAAACGAATGGGATTATCACCGGGAAGGCAGCCAGATAGATCCATGAACATTCCTGCATTTTCTGAAGTTTTCTCTCAATAGGAAGAAGACCTCAAAGGAGATATTTCAGTAACTGCAAAACACAGTGGACTTTGGCCAAAATAATTCATGAAAGAGGTTTTGGGAGGAGAACTACTGTGGGGAAGTTGTGCTGTCTTTAGTTTGTGGAACAGCAGTGTTAAAGTTCCGTCTTCCTTGGGACAGGGGCGTTGGACAGTCATTGGCTATGCAGTGCACCTGCCCAGCTTAACCAGACTTAAGACCTACCACTTTGCAAGAGCACAGGTCAACTGTGTTCTGAGGAATCACAAGTTGGTCTTCCACCTGACATTTGACAGGCAGGGCCTTGTATTTGCACAGTAAGCGCCATTAGCCGCGGGACTCATCACCGGTTTCTGAGGCACGTGCCCACACAGGCGCGCACTTGCGTTTGGCAACCCAAGTGTGCGTGAGGCTCTTAACTGTCCTAGCGGTTGTCAGATGCTCAACCACTGCGCTCGCTGT
This sequence comes from Orientallactaga sibirica, assembly GCA_036365145.1. Taxonomy (NCBI): domain Eukaryota; kingdom Metazoa; phylum Chordata; class Mammalia; order Rodentia; family Dipodidae; genus Orientallactaga; species Orientallactaga sibirica. The sequence continues at coordinate 34,745,903 of JAEOAD010000006.1, read as the reverse complement.
ACCTGGCGAGTTTCTGGTTAGAATGAGGAGACCAGGCCTGTGATGCCAGTAGCCTTCACCATGAGGAAGTTATCTAAACTACTAAGCAATAGAAGGACACCTAAGGGCTTCATCGAAGAAGCTAACTTCCTTGACAGGTTAAGTGAAGTGAAAAAGAGGAATTCCCTAAGAAGCCACCGATACACAGCTGATGACAAATACTTTGAAGCCATAAAATTGGGAAATGCAGAAAAAGTGCAGAAACACATCTATTATGGGTATCACGATGTCAATTACAAAGATTGGAAGCAAAGGTAATTGGATCTAAGATTAAGCGGCCCAAGAGTAAAGGGCCAGGCAGGAAGGTGGGCCAATATGGTCAAAGTGCTACTTTCCCCGTCTTGCCTGAAGAGGAGGAGAGGAGGGGTATATGGAGGAGGGGAGGGCCTGACTGCTTTCAACCTGCAAGATCCTTAGCACCTGCTTGAGACCAGCACACCTGGGAAGGATCTTTGGACTTTTTGAACAACAAACACAGGTGTTTTAACTGCTTTCCAATGCCACAAGCACACATAGCGTTCTATTTTAATTTTAATTTCACTTTATTTATTTTAGAGAGAGAGAAAATGAGAATGGGCACACCAGGGCTTCCTCTCAAATGAGCACCAGACACATGCACCACCTTGTGCATCTGGCTTATGTGGGTCCTGGGGAATTGAACTTGCATCTTTCGGCTTTGCAGTCATCACCTTAACCATTTAGCCATCTCCCAACCCCTTCTTTTTAATTAAAAAGATTATTTAAGAGAGAGACACTATGAGTGCACCATGGCCTCTTGTTCCCGAACTTCAGAGCATTTGTACATCTGGCTTTATGTGGGTAGTGGGGTATCAAACCTGGGCCAGCAGACTTTGAAAGCAAGCACCTTTATAACAACTGATAATCTTCCCAGCTCTGCTCCCTCTGCCCCCTCCCTTCTCTTCTTACCCCCACCCCCAGGAACTTCACACTACTTTAGTTAGGATCACTTGCAATTCCTAGCAGATTCTCACACACATGTGTCACTTTTATTAAGTGCCCATTTTCACCACCAGGTAGATCTTCACACCCTGGGTGCTCTGTAGGAGTTTTGAATTCAGTTGCTTCCACACTTTCCAAATCCCTAAACTCACCTAGTCTTTTGATATTTTTGGAGAGACTACCATCTGTGTCCTGTGATAAAAGCTTCCTGTGCTGAACTGCCCATTCTCAGTGCTGTAGTACCCTTTGTGCTGTTATCCATTCATGTCTCTGTTCTCTGTCACCCTCGGATCCCAGCATATCTCAGGCACACTGTCAAGCCAGCAATGACTCTCAATCATTGCCAGTGCTAGGACAGGCAGGGCCTAATGGACTCTGAAGTTACCAGCACACTTCTGGCTCTGCCTAAGTGTTCCTGGTTTTGTTATTTAGAAAAGTGTAGTTTTAGGCCTGGGAAGATAGCTCAGTGGTGAAAGGTGCTTTCTTGCAAAGCCTGCCAGTCAGGGTTCAGTTCTCCAGTTACCCACATAAAACTGGCAAGCATTGAATTGGAGTGACAAAAGACTCTGGTGTACCCATCCTGCCCCCACACATGCAAATAAATAAATAAATAATTTTAAAAAGAAATTTGTAGTTTGTTTATAGTAGCTGGGCTTCCTCAGTGTCTTTTTGTTTCTTAGCATTATTGATTTAAAAGGTACTTTGGGCCTGGAGAGATGGTGTAGCAGTAAAGGCACTTGCCAGCAAAGTCAAAGGACCCAGGTTCAATTCCCCAGGACCCACTTAAAGCCAGATACACAAGGTAGAACATACATCTGGAATTCATCTGCAGTGACTAGAGGTCCTGACATGCCTCATTCTCTCTCTCTCTCCTATCTGCCTCTTTCTCAAATAAAGAAATCAAATTAAATAAATCTTTAAAAAAAGAAATATTTTAAAAAGTACTTTGTCTTAATTGTGTACATTGGCATTTGAGAGAGGGAGAATGGGGTACTGAGAGAGAATGGGTACACCAGGGCCTCCTGCAAATGAACTCCAGATACGTGTGTCACCCTGTACACCTGGATTTTATGTGGGTACTGCAGAATCAAATCCAGGCTGTCAAGTTTTACAAGCAAAAGCCTTTAATTTCTGAGCCATCACTTCAGCTCCAAGTCTAGGTTTTTGATCTAGCATACAGCTACTTTTGATAATAGTCCCAAGTGTACTTCTGCTTTTTCATTTCTTTACTTTTCATTTGTACAAGTAGCAGCACACAAAAGTTCTCATAAAAGTTTATAATTAGTCATGCATGCTTTGGGAGAAGCACAGTTATGACTCTTGCGCAGATACTTTCTCACTTTCATCAATTTTCTTGTGTGTATGAATATTTTGTGCCAACTTTAGCCTCTTTGGAAGTTAAAGTAATTGCTATTTGTGTTTGTGCTTTCAGGTTTCATTATGTACATATTATGTATGTTTTATGACATCTAGATTTATTTGAATGTGCAAACAATTACTGATTAATCTCTTAAAATAAATTTTATGCCTATAATAGTAAAATATAGCAGATATATGAGTATTACTATTTTTCAAATATTTTGGTTTATTTATTTGAGAGATTGACAATGAGAAGGAGAGGAAGGAAGAAAAATTGTGCACTAGGGCCTCCTGCCACTGCATAGAAAATTCAGACACATGTGCCATTTTGTGCCTCTGATTTTACATGGAGAATAGAGAATAGGAGAATTGAACACAGGCAAGTAGGCTTTATAAGAAAATGCCTTTATAATTTCTGAGCCATCTCTCCAGTTTATAGTTATTACTCTTGTAGGGGTATTGATTTACTTTGTAAAAGTTTTCTATGAAATTTTCTAACCTGCAAATACCAATTTTATCCATGTTTTCATTTCATTTATTCACCAAACATAATCTGAATACCTACTGTGTAAACATTCTACTATCCTTAAAATCTTCATGCTTCATGCTTTTTTCCCCATCTTAGCAAACTTAGGGATTATAAAAGGAACATTTTAGACTCCTTGAAATGAATAATATTTAAAATAGCTAGGGCTGGCAGGATGGCTCAATGGCTGAAGGCAATTCCTTACAAATGCCTGAAGGCCTTGGTTCAATTCCTCAGAACCAACATAAAGCCAGATACACAAGATGGCGTATGTATCTGTAGTTCATTTACAGTAGCAAAGACCTTGTCATGCCCCCCTCCGTACACCCTCTCAAATAAAATAAAAATATTAAAATATAAAACATCTGCTTTATAGGTATAGTCACCTTATCTCACTCCAAATGTTGTTAAGTAGTAGTCATAAGCATTAGAATATCTAATAAATGTTGGGCATAGATTCCTCTTGAAGCATCAGAATGATGTCCTGTGTGATAACTGTTCTTTGTAATCCCTACTTTATGGGTGAGGAAATTGAGGTTTAAAAGGTCCAAGAGATATTTAACAGGAAGCAGTCTTAGTAGGATTAAACCCAAAGTTATTTAAATCAAAGGCTCTTCAAATAAGCTGTGCACAAAATCTCAACCCAATAGACTACCTTCTTATTAATGTAGAAAGTAATAAGAGCCAATAAATACTATTCCTTAAAAAGGAAATTAAGCATTTGTTTATAAGGTAACAAAATCATATTTAATGTTTCCAATTGCATGAAAAATTATGGATTTTAGATAGTCTTCCATAATTTCATAAATGTCCCTCTCATCTACACAGGACTCTTCTTCATTTCACATGTGCCTATGACCAACTAGAAATATTGGACATCCTCTTGAAGAACAATTGTGATATTGATGCCTATGATAAGAATTTCACAACAGCTCTGAGTGTGGTATACTGCAGCCATCCATTTCAGCATGACATAGATTTTGTTTAAATACAATAATAAAATGAAATTTGCCCTACTTCTATTTAACTAATTTGAGACAGCTATGGGGATGTATATCTTGAATTACTTTAATTGACTATCTGTTTCTTGGTATAATACTCACAGGCTGTACAGTGTGGGCACATTCAATGTGCAGCTCTTCTTCTAGAACATGGTGCTAATCTACACCTTATGGACCAATCTGGCAACAACCCTCTACACTATGCAGTCTGTGATGGGCAGCAAAAGGTGGTAGAACTTCTGCTTCAATACCATGCTGATATTGAAGAAAAAACTGCCAAGGTATATATAGTTCTCCCACCTCAAATTACAAAATACCTGAAATACCCATGCTTTTAACAATGGAAGAGATAAAAATCAATGTTTTTATATTTAGAAACCCAAATATACCATAAATTAAAATATTTTTGAAATAACTTAATTGTTGAAAATGTGGCTTCAATTATTCTTATGTTGAAAGAAATATTATACTGTTTGACTTTATGTTGCAGTATATGTGAATGTACTGAACTTACTAAAGGTAAAAAATTTCTCTTCATGTACCAAACTTTTTTCGGGTAAAGCAACACACAGAGAAAGCAAAACTTTTCTTTGAAATTAATCTATTTTGGGATAAAAACTAAAACCATTTCCTCTAAAATAAAAAATAAGACCAGGATATCCACTCTTTACCATTTATATTCAATGTCATTCTTGAAGTACTAGCTAGAAGTATTAGACAAAAAAAAGTAAAAGGAATAAAATAGGTAATGAATAACTCAAAATATCCCTATTTTCAGATGGCATGATTCTGTAATTTAAAACACCCAATAGAATCTACATAAAAATTCCGAGAGTTGATAAATAACTTCAGTAAAGTTGCTGGATATAAAATCAACACATAAAAGTCAGTAGCCTGTATATACATCAACGATGAACTCATAGAAAAAGAAATCTAAGAAAACATCCCATTCACAGTATTACCAAAAAGTTTAGATACCTAGGAATGAACCTACCTAAAAAGGTGAAATATCTCTACAATGAAAGTTTCAAGGCACTAAACAAAGACATCAAAAAAGATACCACATAATGGAAAGACTACCTACGCTCCTGGATTGGCAGAATCAAGACTGTGATAGTGGCCAGCCTATCAAAAGTAATCATCAGATTCTTTTTTTTTTTTTTTAACAAATGTAAAGATTTGTTTTATTTTTACTGGGGGAAGGAAGAAGATAAATAGAGCTGTTTTCCAATTTGCTCTCCACCATATACACACCTACTCACACACACACACATATACATACACACATACACCAAGAACACCCCTCCCACCCCAAACAGTAACAAAAATGAATCAGAAACCAAAATACCCTCAAGCTGTACCACCACTTCATATTTTGACTAAAAGTAAAGGCCCTGGGAGGAAGTGCAAAATGCAAAATTAAATGACCAAGAAAATGCTGAACAAACAGCGTTATTAATATACAAAATATTTATATTACTGAACTAGTAACAGTTGATGTTCTCTGTGTCTGTAAAACTTTGGGACCACATAGCTGATCATTAAATCTAGTCTGTGCCAGCTTCCAAGACAACAGAAAAGATTTTAGTTAGCTTCATTCTTCGATGCCTCATCAAAATTTTCTACAAGATCTGGAACGTCATCATCCTCTTCATCAATGTCTTCTGGTTTTGGAGCTTTGCTATCCAACACTTGCCGTGGGAACTGTTCAGCTAACTTTCTAAGGCTTGTTAAGCTGTCAGCCCCACACTGACTTAATATTCCAGGAAGCATTTCTGTAATGGGTTTGGCTTCTGCGTGACCAGTAATTGCAAAGGTATTAGCGGACAGGGAAGCTTGGACTTTGGGCTTGTTGAAATGAATAACTGTTCCATCATCTTTAATCATGTTCACCTCTTCAATACCAGCTATGTTATTTACGGCCAGCTTTTTTAGAGAACTCTGGAGCTTTTTGTCATCTGCTGTTGCTGTTCTATGTACCACCTTCTTCTTCCTGCGAGCTGTACCCTTGCCCCCTATCCGGACCTGAGCCTGAAGTTTGGCTAACTTCTCTTGATTCAATGCTGTTGGTAAATCTGAAGCAGGGGAAAAGTGGGGGGGAAGAAATCCTCCAACACCCACACTCGGCAAGAGCAAGATGGCTGCCTCCGCTGAAACAGAGAAAGAATCATCAGATTCTTGACAATTCTCATCAAAATTCCACTGATGTTCCTCACACAGCTCAGAAAATCAATTCAGGAATGTGCATGGAACCACAAAACCCCACAAATATCCAAAGTAATCCTAATGAAAAACAACAACAACAAAAGAAAGACAGCGAGAAGGATCACAATACCCAATCTCAAATTATACTATGGGGCAATGGTAATAAACACAGCATGGTACTACCACAAACACAGACACATAGACAAATGGAAAAGAATAGAAAATCCAGAAATAAAGCCATAGTGCTTTGGTTTCCTAATCTTTGACAAATGGGAGATATATATATATATATATATATATATATATATATATATATATATATATATATATATATATATATATATATATATATCTCCAAAGGGGTGTGGGGGGGAAGACAGCTTATTTAAGAAATGGTGCTAGTAAACTGGATCTCCACCGATGAAGACCTCTTTCCCTGTACACATGCCCAGTCAAAATATATCAAGGACCTCAACTTAAAATCAGAAACACAGAAAGTGCTAGAGGAAAAAGTAGTGAATACATTCCAGGATACTGGCATAAGCAAAACCTTTCTGAACAGGACTTCAGTAGAACAGGAGTTAGCACCAAGAATCAGCAGTTGGGGCTACATGAAATTTAAAGTTTCTGCACAACATCACCAAAGCAAACAGGCAGTCTAAAGATTAGGAGAAAATTTTTGTCACTTATACTTCAGACAGATGGCTAATGATCAAAGCTTACAAAGGACTATAAAAGTTAACCCCCCAATATCAAATTACCAATCATGAAATGAGCTAATGATCTGAGCAGACAGTCCACAAAAGAAGAAACACAAATGGCCAACAAGTACTTAAGAAGCTGCTCAATTTCTACTCATTAGGGAAATTCAAATTAAATAAATTTGAGGTACCATTTTACCCCCATTAGACTGGCTATCATCAAGAAAACAGACAACAAATGCTGATGAGGATGTGGAGAAAGAGGAGCCCTCATTCATTGTTGGTGGGAGTGCAAACTAGTATAGCCCTTATGTAAATCAGTAGCAAGATGTTTTGAAAAGATAGAAATAAATATCTGTGGTGATTTGAGTCAGCTGTCCCCCATTAATTGACCCATGTGTTCTAAATTTGTAATCCCCAGCTGATGGCAATTTGGAAATCTTGTTGGAATCTTGTTGGAATCTTGTTGGAAGGGTGTTGTTGGGGGTGGCCTGAAGTGTGTTACAGCCATCTTTCCCTTGTCAGTGTTTGGCACACTCTCCTGTGGCAGTTGTCCATATGATGTTGGCCAGGAGGTGATGTTCAGCCTCTGCTCATGCTACTGTTATCCCTGCCATCATGAAGCTTCCCATTGAGTCTGTGAGCCAAAATAAACAACTTTCCTCCCATCACTTGCTTTCGATTGGGTGCTTTCTGCCTGAAACTTGAGGCAAACTGCAACCGTAAATTGGTACCAGGAGAGGGGTTATTACTGTTAGAAACCTGACTGTGTGGCTTTGGTCATTTGGATCTGATTTGCAGGAGAATATGAAAGGATATAAAATCTTGGCCTAAGAGATGCTTTGCAAAGCTGTAAGTATACCTTGATGTATTCTGGTCAGAGTTGAAAGACCTCAATGCAGTAAGAACTATAAACTGTGAGGTTTGGCTTATGAGGGGAAGAAAGAACTTTGTTGTGACTGGTCTAGAAGCAGTTTGTATGAGACGCTTGCTGTATTCTGTCTGCCTGTGTCCTGAGAACTTATGCAGGGTTGTGTTGTGTAGAAATGGAGTGGTGTGAGCACAAGGATAATGGCACATAAAGGAATTAAACCTTTGATCCAAACCTGCAGCCCACTCAGCTGTAATTGTTTGAGATCTTACAATTATTGAGCCAGCTGATCTGCATTGGGACAGCAAGAAAATGTGGACTCTTTTGAAAGTAAGGGGCCGGAATGCTGAAGGAGTGTCCTACTCTTCAAAGTCAGCTTTATTCCCCACCCTACCCCCTATAACAAATTGGTAGCCCATCTAGTACTATGCCACCTTGTGTATCTGGCTTACATGGGTCCTGGGGAATAGAACTGAGGTCCTTTGGCTTTTCAGGCAAGTGCCTTAACCACTAAGCCATCTCTCCAGCCCAAGAGTTTATTTTTCTGAAAAACAAATGAGTTTTTGGTGTATTGAAATAGTACTTCTCAATTTTGGTGGTGGATTCTTAGGTTGAGATATACTGAGCTACAGACATACCTAGAGGAGCACCCTGAAGCACCTAGAAGGACAGTGCCTGACTTGGCGACTATTATGTGGAAAGCCAGAGGACAGATCAAGGAACTTATTGGCATATACTTCTGTTTCTGGAAGAGACAACCACTTAGGTCTCCCATGATTTTCTGGAAGGGGGAATCTATTTAATTTGCATTTTTGCATATAGAAATGGAGTTGCCTTCAAGTTTTTAGTTCTATATCCAGGGAAATAAGAGTTTTCAGTGACCGTGTCCTTCCTCCTTTTAATAAAATAACCAAATGATAAGAGAAATTAGCCATGTGGGTGAGAGATGACACTGAAACTGTGCTGTGTGTTTCTCCAGTTCTCATCATGACCCCAGGAGGAAAGTGAAAATCTATGATACAGGAAGCCCCACAGAGTTTTTATTAAGTAAATATAGTTATACATTGCTATGAACATTTAAAAAATACTTTTCTAGTGATTTTAAAACAATTCCTGGATTAAAAAAAAAAAAAAAAAACAACAACATGAGGGCTGGAAGGTTGGATTAGTGGTTAAGGCATTTACCTGCAAAGCCAAAGGATCCAGGTTCATTTTTCCAGTACCCACATAAAGCTAGATGCACAAGGTGGGGCATGTGTCTGGAGCTAGTTTCCAATGGCTAGAGGCCTTGGGACACACTCTCTTTCTCCTTCCTTACTGCTCTCTCTCTGTCATAAGTAAATAAATAAATAAATAAATAAATAAATAAATAAATAAATAAATAAATTTAAAATATTAAATAAAAGCACAGAATACATTGATTTCCAGATTTCAAAACCCTAAGATAATCTGTAGAAGGGCTGGAATTCAGTTACCTACTGTTTCCTTCCAATATGATCATGAAGAATCAAACTCACTCCCTGCCCTCAAGAAGCTTATTTATAGACGAGAGCAGTCACATGACTCCAAAGAGTAAGTGCTGAATTAGAAGCAACATGGATGTGAAATGAGTCTGGGGGGGGCAGGTGTCAGTGTGACAACTCTAGGCAGAGGAGGGACATTTCAAATATAAGAAGAGCACTTGTGAAAAGGATGAAAAGTTGAGAAGGAGGACACTGTTTTGTACTCTCCGTGTTATTGTGTTTACATTAATAACATTTAAATTTTTTGCAGCATGGCTTAACACCACTTTTGCTGGCTCTAAGAGAAAAAAGAGTAGATATGGCACAATTTTTAATAACTAAAGGAGCAAATATATTTGCTGTTGATAATCAGAAAAGGTATAGTCATTTGATTTTTTTTAAAAAAACTATTGTATTCTGGAGTGGTAATAGTACTCAAATCAGAATCATTAATTTTTATGGACAAGAGGATATGGTGATCTATACCAGCAAAAACCATCAGGTTGTGTCAGGAAAGAAAAGCAATTACTTGAAGTGAGCAACACAAAGAATCATACACAATAGGGTCCATGTCCCTGTATGAACTGACACATATTCATCATCTGTGTTGTGACTGTTGATCCTGTGATTTCACACTAGCTCATGGGTTTTATTATTGTTTTATCTGTTTTGAAAAAATAGGGGCAGTTAGTCAATATATTTATTTCTAATGAAACCCTTAAACATTTTACAGCATTTCCACCCTCTCATATACATTTCCTTTTGAAATGCTATATTATGTATACATAAATGAGATAGCTCAGTTGGAAAAGTGGCGGCCTCACAAGTGTGAGGACCTCAGTTTGATTCCAGAACCCACCCACATAAAATGCCTAGAATAGCAATGTATTTCCATAATCCCAGGGCTGGGAAGGTTGACATAGGAGGATCCCTAGGGCTCACTGGACAGCCAGTCTAGCCTAATTGTTGACTTGTATGCCAACCACAGACTGTCTCACAGGAGCTGTATGGCATTTCTGAGGAAAACACCTGAGGCTGTGCTCTGACACTCATACACAAATATACATACACACACACACACACACACACACACACACACACACACACACACACATATGCATTTATAAAAGTATAAGAGTTGAAAATCATAATCTTTAAGATAACTATATCTTTGCACATGTATCTGTAATTTGGTGTATATGTGTAGTATATAAGGTGTACACATGAGTATGTGCCCATGTGATAATTCTCCACAGTCAGGCATAATATTACAATGCTATAATATAGCAAGTAGCAGTTACCTATTTTATTTTATTCAAATGCTTAATAGTGCAGCCATCTCTCTGTCCCTTCAGAAACAGCTTAATGTATGCTGTACGGTGTGACTCAGAATATATTGTCAAGCTACTTCTTCACAAAGGAATTGACATCTACTGTCAAGATGAATTTGGATGGACTGCACTGCGCTATGCCATTGAAGGCCAATGTAATGTGTAAGTTTCTACATTAAAATTCTGATAAACATTAAACTGTACTTTGAAACAATTATATTTCACATTGCACAGAAAGTTATATTTAGGTAGTTTTGGGATAGAAGTAGATAGTACATGTTGTCAGGCAATAACCAAGAGAAATGGGCACTATAGCAGTTGCAGTGTTTGAGTGATTTTTTAACCCAGAACTTGTTTTGTCAATGTCATAGATTGAACCTGGTACCTTATATGTGCCAGGCACTGAATGACAACTTCAGCTCAAGAGGTTTAAGACCTTGCATCCCAGAATTTTCCACTTTATTTCAAATATATCTCCTTCAAATGGGGTACATGTAAATCAATTCCCCCCAAACTAAAGAGTTTCTTAAGTTGCAGAAAGCCAATCTTTCAAAACCTGGATGGAGCAGAGGGAAGAGTACACTTGAGTCATGGTTTTGTTTCTATCAGTTCTGCTGCTGCAATGTTACCATTAAAATTTTTCTTTACTCCAGTAATAATGAATGTTTACAACCATGTGCCTTCACTGTGTCATATCTTTTTTAATAAATATATATATTTTATTTATATTACTGTGTCATATCTTTGAGACTTTATGGTAATGCACATCCAGACTTACAAGTTGCAACATTTGAAGTACACATGTACATGTTTTTAACCTCGGTTATTATTGTCATAGTGGCCACACCTTGGGTACTGGGCTGTCTAGCTTCTGACACACATAGCCATCTACCCAACCCACCTATTCAAAGATATTGAGCCTAATTGTTAATCTAGGTCTTCATGGTAAATTAACTTTGAGGAACTTGTATTTTCTGCCAGAAAATATGATTTAAAATCATTGTTAACTATCATAAAATTCCTCTATTCACTAATTGTAGGCCTGTACTCAAAGGCCTGCTTTTATTCTGTGTAGCACCCTTCCCTAAGTTCTGGGAGGCCCTGTGTGGGAGCCAACTTCTGATTGGCCACCAACTGAATTTTTCCATAGTGGTAAACATTTCCCAAGCTACATGAGACTATACATCTAATTTTCAGCATGTTTTTGAATTCTCCCATAAGGAACCTAGTAAGCATATTTTTCTGATATAAAGTTGAATATTTGGATATAAGAGAATGAAGCCACATCATGTCTCATTAAAATCTATTTATAAAACAGGGTTTCCTCTTTTGTGTCATTTAGAAATAAACATGATGATTCAGAATTATTCTCACAAAAACCTTTTGATCAGGAAGAAGAAACTAGAAGTATCATCCAGGTCTTGGAAATTTTTAGTTTTCTGTCCTTGGTGTGATTGATGAATTCATTAACAGTAGGCAAACCTTCTACTTAAATAAAGTTGATCACATATTTGGTCTCAAATTGTTAAATAACTAATGTTATTTGAATTATAAGACACAGAATTAGGTCAGTTAATAACCCAAATTAGGGATCATCATTTCTTGAATAGCTGTGATATTCGAATAGACCCTGCAAGGAACTGAACTTTGGGTTCTGTTGAGGATTCCAAATTAATTTAGTATTAAGGAACAAATTATTTTTACTTTTTTATTATTTCATGGTGCATGCTTTTATATCATATCATTGAATCTTCATAGCTACCTTGTGAATCCACGTGTGAAAATTCTCATTTTTTAAACTAACATGTTGAGTCTATAGGAAAAAATATGTTCAGGAATAAACAGCTGAGACTGGGGATATATCTTAGTGGGTAAAGGTGCTTGCTTGCAAAGCATGCTGGTACAGGGTTTGGTTCCTCAGTACTCATGCAAAGCCAGATGTACAAAGTGGAGCAGGCATCTGGAGTTCATTTTCAGTGGCAAGTGACCCATTTTCTCTTTTTTCTTTCACTCTCACTCTCACTCTCTCTGTTCTTGAAAAAAAAATGTTTTTTAAACTTGGAACAAAAGAACAAATGGCTGTTTGTTACAGAGCTAGGATGTCTTCTGAGATCAAGATACTCCAGTATGTCATTTTAATCTGTTTATTTACTGTGCTGTATTGCACCACTTATTTAGTACCTTACACTGCAATTTTTCTCCTTCTAGTACAAGCTTTATAAAAATTTTAGAGTGCTCAAATTTCAGATTTATAGCAAAGGTTCTGGTAGTGGTTATGATATTATCTGCAATATTAATAAAAATTTAATAGAAAATGTTTTTCATATCAACATTTCTTTATCACCTTTTTGTGCATGGCAGTAGAGAGATGCTTTCAGAATATGCTAAAACTAATTGTGAGCCTGTTGAAGATGGAAGTACAGGTAAGACTTGTATTGAATTCAAGTCCTAGCCTACATTTAAAAAAATGTCAAATTAAGAAAGTTTTGAGTTAGGGAGTCAGCTCCACAGTTAAAAGTGCTTGCTTGTAATGCTTGCCATCCTGAGTTTAATTCCTCAGCACACATGTAAAACCAGATGCAAATGTGACATGTTAATCTAGAGTTCTTTTTCAGTGACAAGAGACCCTCATATCTTGCCCTCCCCACACACATACAAATAAACAAATACAATTACAAAGAAAGTTTTGATTCCAAAAAAGTTTTTTAAAAGAAATATAAATTGCCATTTTAAAAAATTCTTTTCTAAGAGTTTAGAGAAAAGATTTTTCCCACTAATAATGGCATAAAATATAACTGAAATATTATAAATAGTTAGATGTGAATTTTGGCCATTAAAATCCTGCATATATTTGTACATGTAAATGACCTTCAAGATAGTATATTGTATGTTTCATCAATAAACACATTATAGCAAATCACACTTATTATGAAATAGACTTTCTGTTAATTCTACAAGGGAATATTTATTTATTTGGTGAATACTGTTACACTATTTTCTATGTGTTTAAATTCATTTTGCAAATATTGCAGTGTAGGCATGAGCACTCATGTTCCATTCTTGAGGACATAAGTTTTAAACTGCAATCTAAGGGCCTGCCCCTGGCTATCATCATAGTAATAGCAAGATCCCTGAATAACTCTGCCTGTTCTCATATAACACAGACTGGCTTCCAACTCACAATGTTGATGATACTGGCATTGAACTTCGGCTTCTCTCTCCTTGACGTCCCAGGGGTTGGGATTACAGCCATGTGCTCTATGATCAGTAGCTTTATTAAAATTAATGTTTTGTGGAAGTAGAGATAAAACACAGGGCCTTTTAAGCATCCATTGGGGGCACTTCCAGCCCTTTTGTTTTAATCAGCATGGGGAAATGATTGCCAGTCTTTACATGCGAAAAAAAGGTCTATTTTATAGCACTTTGTCAACTAATGTTAGAGACCAATGGACATGACATCATGCTATCCATCTGGACAACTCTACTGTGTTCAGTACGCATGGCCTGACGATCCTGAGAAGAAGCACTTTAAAAAGGATATGTTGAGTGGTCTCCCTGGCAACTTGAAGCCACCTCAGCTGTTCATTTTATACGTGTATAATGTGTTCATTTGCATATGGGTGCATGCATGTGCTAGTGCACAGGCACATCTGTGAATGTGCTTGTAGAGGTCAGAGGTTGATGCCCTGTGTCTCCTCAATTTCTCTTTACCTTATTGTTTGAGACTGGGTGCTTTACTGAACCCAAAGCTTACTGCTTGAGCTAGAATAGCTGGCTAGCAAGCTCAGGGAATCTCCTATCTCTGCCTTAGCAGTGTTGGTATTGCAGGCATTTGCCACCCTGACCACTCCCAGGATTTTTAAAAAGATACTGGAGATCTGAACTCAGGTCTTCATGCTTGGAACCGAGTCATCTTTCCAGTCCCTCACCTGTGTTTTTTTTTTTTTTTTTTAAACTGTTCTCCTTAGGCACTGTTCTGAGCAGATTAATGTCTTAAAGGATTGGTCTTTTAGTGGTTTCATTAGAGGAACAATTTCAAGTATGTTTCAGCCTCATTTTCCCACAGATCAAAATGAGAAAACAGTTCCCACTTAGAGAGTTTATTAGCATCTTTTTTTTTTCTCAGAGGAAGATTAGCTGATGTGAGCTGCACATTAACATCTCTTGAGCTCTTGTTTACTGGTAGCTGGAAAATCTCTGCAAGATCCCTTGTCCTTATACTGATCTGTATTTATTTTCACCATGCTACAATACAGCAGTGTCCATATAGCAAGCTCCTTGTGATAGGTTATTTCACCTTAAACTGAAAAGTTTGAATGAATATTTTGAGAAACTTGTGTAATAACAAAATATATATTCTCCTTTGTAATTGTTCTTTTATTTTTTTATTTTTATTTTTGGTTTTGCAAGGAAGGGTCTCACTCTGGTCCAGGCTGACCTGGAATTAACTATGTAGTCTCAGGGTGGCCTCGAACTCTCGGCGATCCTCCTACCTCTGCCTCCTGAGTGCTGGGATTAAAGGCGTGCGCCACCATGCCCGGCTTGTAATTGTTCTTAATGCAAGTATTCAAGATATAGCATACTGTTTGCCTGGCACTGACAACTTATATTATGATACCACCATTATAGGCTAGTCTGATAGTTCTCAGTTAAGACTATCATATCTTGCTTTTAGGTATCCAGTTTCATAAATGTTATCAACTTCCTTGTGTCAATGAAGGCAAACAAGAATGCTGTTCACTCAGTCTGCAGAATAATTATCACTCACCATCACATATATGCTTCAAAATCAAATACTTTTAATCTTCAATTTTTTAATATTTTATTTTTATTTATTTAAGAGGAAGGGAGAGAATGGGTATACCAGGGCCTGTAGGTGCTGCAAACAAATTCCAGACTCATGCACCACGTTGTGTATCTAGCTTTACATGGGTGCTGGGGAATCAAACCTTGGTCATTTGGCTTTGTAGGAAAGTGCCTTAACCACTAAACAATCTCTCTATCACAGTATTTTATATTTTCGTATTATCTAAAATCAATTTCACCTTGTTCTTTAATAGAACGCATATATTTTGAAGAAGAATCTGTACACAGGTAAGATTTTATATATTTCAAAAAATCATCAGTTACCTAAGTGAGGAACTTTACATAAGGAACAAACGTGGTGTCAGGGAAGATAGCAAGAAAGGGGACCCAATTTTGGATTTCTAATGCCCATGTGGAATTTAAGTCCTGGTGGCATGTGCCTGTAACCCCAGCACTGGGAGACATGGATGGTGCAGTCCTTAGGGCAGGCTGGCTAGCTTGTCTGGCCAAACTGATATACTGTGGATACAGTGAGGGACCTTTTTTAAAAAAAAATAAAAAAGTT
Source organism: Orientallactaga sibirica (assembly GCA_036365145.1). NCBI lineage: Eukaryota > Metazoa > Chordata > Mammalia > Rodentia > Dipodidae > Orientallactaga > Orientallactaga sibirica. The sequence goes on along the minus strand of JAEOAD010000006.1, from coordinate 34,730,037 downwards.
GAGAGCAATAAAGATCCCTAAAATTAACCTTGGCCTCTAAACTCTCATGTCACAACAACATGCACATTTGGCCAAAACACATGGGGACATTCATTCAGCCACACAAACTGACATTCACTCATACTGCACATCCATTCACAAAAACAAAAAATATTGTTTCAATATTTAACTATGAGACAGACACAATATTATGGTTAACATTCGTTACTATAACAATTAGACAGATATTTAAAGTCTCTTCTATTATAATTTTGTAGTCCCAATAGTCTTCACCTGAAATGCATTAACTGTGGTCATAGGACAGATGAAAAATTCTAGGTTGAGAATGATGTTCCCAGAAATGGGGAACAAAGCTCTTCAGCTCCTCGGTCTCTGCCACTTTTAAGTGAGGTGCTCCCATTCCAGAGGCATCCTCAGGCCAAAGCGGATTGAGAAGGGTTTCCCTTTTTTCTTTTGGGAAGCACAAACATAGTTGTTCTTTGGATTTTGTATAATTACCTTAGCAACACTGTAAATGTTTTTTTGTGGGGGGTATTAAACTTGCCGTTTAAGGGTGAACAAACATAATAGTTTCTTTAATTTTTAAAAATTTATTTGAGAGAGAGTGAGCGAGCATGGGTCTATCATGGCTCCTGTCCCTGCAAAGGAGCTGCAAACACATGTCCACTTGTGTGTCTGCTTTTATGTCACTACTGCAATATCAAACCCAGTCCACCTGACTTTGCAAGCAAGTGCCTCTAACCCCTGAGCTATCTCTTGAGCCTAAGAGTTTCTTTTTAATTATTGTTTTTTAAGGTTAAAACCATGACTGTGTTTTTAAAGTTTACTTCTACATTTTGGCCTTTGAAGCAGGGAGAGTCAATGGAGAGGGGACAGTACATCTGTTTCCTTGTTTGGTTGTCAAGTTCATCAGTTAAGGTAGCACAAGTTATACCAGCCATTGATGGGACTCAGTACTGCATTCAGTTAAGGAAAATCACTCAGCCCCTGTTAACTGGTTTGCTGTAAGTACTGTTAGGGGACAGTTTGTCTCTATTGAACATTTCACAGGTTGGAAGAGGCAGGGGCAAAGAGATACAGGAAGCTTTTGTCAAATTACAAGTCAGATTATATTTATATCAATAATGAAACATCATTTAATCTGCAGACAATTGAAACTTCCCCTGAGGTTTGTTATTTGTAAGTGTCAGCCTCACTTATTTTAATTGTGTATTTTGCTTTTTAGTTTTTCCCAGAATTCTATTCTTGGAACTTTCTTGGATGCATATGATGCAGATGAGTGTAATTCTGATACTGAGGTAAAATGCTTTCTTGTGAAATTAATCTTCCTGCTGTGAAACTTGTTTAGTAGTATTTACTCTAAAAATTTCCTATGGCTCTACCTGTCATCATTGTGACGGGCAAGTTGGTTAGAGGAAATGATTTATAGCATTGATTAGTTAAGTATTTTTAAAATTTGTTAATTAACATCAGACTATTAATGGGAATATGGGATTAAATACATAGTTTAAGAAAAAAATTACACAAGGCATGGGATTCCTATAACAAGAAATTTGAAATTTGGTCAATAATAATTTGGGTAAATGTAACTTACTATACCTTTAAGCTACAACGAGATGACTTTAGTGATCTCATATGATGTAAATCTTTAATGGATGCAATTAGTGATTGGACAAATCAAGCAACTTTCCTGGTGTTATTAGCTTCACAAATACACAGAACAGCCTATCTAGTTTTTTTTTTTTCTAGGACACTTTTGATGATACTATTACATAGACTTTATTTATTTTATTTATTTATTTTATTTGAGAGAGAGACACAGAGACAGAGACAAAGGGAGAGGAAGACAGATAGAGAATGGGTGTGCCAGCAGCCTCTCAGCTGCTGCAAACGAAATCCAGATGTGTGCGCCTCCTTGTGGTCAAGTGTGGCATTGCACCCTTGTATCTGGCTAAACGTGGGACCTGGAGATTGGAACTGGTGTTCTTAGGCTTAGGAGGCAGGTGCCTTAACTGCTAAGCCATCTCTCCAGCCCTACATAGACTTTAGAGAGATTTTCTTATATTTGTGTCATTAGTTCTATATTTAGACCAAAATGCTATTAGCAACAGTAGAGGAGAGTACTCTGTGGAATGGAAGCACAAGAGAGGGAACATAGGAGTATGATCCAATGGGAATCTCACCAGTTTGCAATATGTTCAAATAATAAAGTTCTCAAAATAGTGGAAAAACATTAAAAAAGAAAAACAATTGAATCAGAAGTCATTAGAGCTACTTTTAAGTATGTGTGTGTGTGTGTGTGTGTGTGTAGGCACCTTCATTTGTGTGAGTGCAGGCACATGTATGTCAAGGCCTGTGTGTGGACGTTAGAGGATAACTTTTGGAGTGATGGTCACCTTTCCACCTCATGTGAGGAAGGGCTTCTCACTTGAGATCTTGGCTGCAGCTGTCTTTGTTAGGCTATTCAGGAACTTCCTGGGAATTTTCTTGTCTCGGTCTCCCTTTGATCTGCAGTGTGCTGTGATTACAGAGCCCACCATGGCTTCTGGCTTTCTCAGTGATGTCTGGGTGTTGAAATTGGGTATACTAGCTTGAGAAGCAAGCTCTTTATCAAGTGTGACACCTTAATATTACTTTGTGTGTATGCATATGTGAGTATGCATGAGTTGCCTGAGAACAACCTTGGGTGTCCTCCTCAGAATGATGTCCTCCAAAGCACTTGAACAAATGAGCTCTCTCCTCTGCCCCACTACAGGTGGTTTACAGAAATAAAATGCTTTAGCCATCCCTTGTTTGCCCAAGTGAAACATCCTTTTAAATGCTCTGTTTACATTTCATAAATTGTACTGCAAAATTTCTTTTCTGGCCATGTATCCTATTTTAGTACTAAAACAATATCAACCATCAGAAGTATTTAAATGTCTGACAGCTTATAGTAACAAGTTTCATTATGAGAATTTGTTTATATAATCTTACTATTCAAAAGTCATCTTGTCTTTTATATGTGAAATATAGGTGTTATATCCTCTTATGAAATATGCATATAAGTAAATATCTTGTCTGAGAATTTGCTTGCTGCAGGCTTATATGCTCAGTTTACAGAGTGAGTAGCCAAATGGAGAATATTGGCTTGACTGGAGAGTGTGTATAATGTTTGGTTATGAAATATGGTGAATTTTAAACATAATCTCCTTAACTTTATTGGCAATGGCTCTTAAAATAGAAAATTCACACATCTTTTAAAAATTGTTAAGATAATGTTATATGTCTGATGGTTTATTTTATAGATTATCTATGAGAGTGTTTCCGTTGAGGATGCTGGTAGTTTATCTGAGATTGAAGAAGAACAAGACAGAAATAAATTAAAAGAAAAAGTGGAAGGTTAGAAACATGTTTATAGATATCATTTATAGATGTCTTGTTTACAATATGAAACCCAATGTGCAAGGGATTACCCTTTTAATGGAAATTTATGAAGGAAAGAAGTGTGATGCCAAAATGTTGTATATCATGACAGCCTTCAACTAGAGGCAAAATTGAGTGTCCCTAAAGCAGCTGAGTTATCAGTTCCATGTCAAAATATTGTTAAATGCAAGGCCTACAAGTAAATGAGAAAAAAAAGGGTTGAGAACTAGAAATAATAAATAAGAAAGGCAGGGAGAAAGAGAGTAAATAAATGAAGGTACATATTGTGGAGGGATGGAAAATAATGTAGCTTTTTAGAAAAAGGATGGACAATGTATTAGAAATGTGAGAAGCTGGGCTGGAGAGATGACTAGTGGTTAAGGGTCTTGCCTGCAAAGGCTAACAACCGGGTTTAATTCCTCAGTACCATGTAAAGCCAGATGCACAAAGTGGAGTATGCATCTGGAGTTAATTTGCAGTAGCTGGAGATCCTAACATGTACATTTCTCTCTCTCCTCTCTCTCTCTCTCTCTCCCCCTTTCCCTCTCCTTGAAAATAAATAAAATATTTTTTAAAAATGAAAAACAAAGAAATGTGAGAAACAAAGAAATGTGATCATCAAGTAATGAAACTTTGGAAAATGTGGAAGATGGGGATATGGAAAGCTAGAAAGTCATTCCTAGACATGATAGAGAAAAAGCACAGGCTAGACCCCAAAGATTCCAAATAAACAGATGTGAAAGTAGATTTCCCAAAGATTGGGGCTCTGAAATCTATAGACACGTGGGGAAAGTGTGGATAGATAAGTGATTTTTGAACTCTGTGCTTGTGGTATATTCTCACATAATAACAATGCCTCCACCACCATCAGAGTGAATAAATCATACTTCTTTTTAGAGTACAGAGAAAAAGATCTTGGCTCATCAGTCATGACAAATGACCAAGAGAAAGAAAATATTTACTTTACTTCTGAGCATAGTTACAGAAAGGATGGTTAGGCATTAGTGAAAGAGAAAGAATCCTAATTGCAGACTGGGGAGATGGCTCAGCAGTGAATGGTGCTGGCTGGCAAAGCCAGCCATCCTGGCTCAATTCCAGAACACCCATGTCAAATGAGATGCACGAAGTGGCCCATGCTTCTGAAGTTTATTTGCAGTCCTGGCATGCCTATTCTGTAACTCTCTCCCTTTCTCTCTTTTTCTCTATCTTAATAAGTAAATAATTTGAAAATAATACTAATTGTAAGACTTTATTGCTCACGGGGAATTCCTCATGGGAATTAACCATGAAATGCATGCAAAATGGGAAATATGAAAAACACAGATTACCTTTAAAAAGACAATGGAAAGAGGGAATTTTAATGAAAAATGTCAGAAAAGGAATTGGGGTATGAAGAAACTCAGTTTAGATGACTTCAGTGAGCCAAAAAAAAAAAAAAAAAAAGAACATTGCTGCTCCTGGAATTGGTGGAAGTTAGATGGATTGTGAGAACAGAATCTGAAGCCATTCATTTCTGCAGTCCTTAAAGATGAGATATCAAAGATGTATGCTTAATCAGTACTCCTTACTAATGAAAGGTTAAGTTTCTTTTTTAAAAAAGAATTTTAGCACTAATAAGAGGACAGTGAGAATTATTGTTTCCAAAATTAGTCTATGTTGACATATTGTGTTACCTTTGAGAGGAATTTTATCAAACAGATATATTATGAATTAGATATCTAATAAAGCAAGCTAATGTATAATTTTAAGCAAAACAAGCCAGTGAAAAGGCGATAGCACAGATATTCCCCATATGTACAATATATATGTGTATAGACATGAAAGTAGAAGAGCTACTTCAGGAGAATGGGGAGGAAAGAAACCATTACAAGGGGCAAGGCAGAATTACATCATTTAATTCAGGACAAATGAACAAATGTTAATAACTCAGATGTCATGGATTCCAGGTCAGCCTGAGCTAGAGTGAGACCCTACCTTGTGAAAAAACACTTGATGGCAAACATTTTGCTGACTGAACCATCTATCGTACTAGACCCCATCTTAAATTTTTATAAGTAGATGATTAGTGTGGTTTTTATATGAAAATTACCTCTTTCTATTCTGTTTTTTAGAACATGAGACACTTCCTGTTATGAAGGTAATTACTTCACATTTTAGTCTTCATTTATTAACTATGAATTGTGTGTCATAGAAGACAATATTAACTGTACGTCTTTAAAACCCATCTAGTCTGTCTTTGAGGAGAAAGAATCGGTGCCAAATGAAGCAGAAGGTGGATCAGAAACACAAGAATTCATATTTGGTAACTTTTGTTTTACAAACCATATAGAATTAAAGCACTGTAAACTGTGTGAAATGCTTACTGACTCTCTACGCCCACCCTGCTTCTCCTAGTGAATGTAGGATGTCCATGGTAGGACTTGAAGGCAAGAATGCAAACACCATCATTAACATCTGCTTACTGTTGCTGGGATGGTGGCACACACCTTCAATCCTAGCACTCGGGAGGCAGAAGTAGGAGGATCACCATGAGTTCAAGGCCACGTGAGATTACATAGTGAATCCCAGGTCAGCCTGAGCTAGAGTGAGACCCTACCTCAAAAAACCAAATATATATATATATATATATTACTATAATAACTATATAATAAAAGTTTATTACATGTAATGGTTTTTCCACTTTTGTTTCAGTATCTCAGACTTCCTAGTATGGAATCCTTGAGAGTTTTCAGAGTTTCACTTTGATATCTATGAGATTTGTGTTCTTTTTTTTTTTTTTTTTTTTTTTTTTTGGTAGGGTTTTGCTCTAGTCCAGGCTGACCTGCAATTCACTATGTAGTCTCAGGGTGGCCTCAAACTCATGGCAATCCTCCTACCTCTGCCTCCTGAGTGCTGGGATTAAAGGCATGTGCCACCACGCCCAGCTCTGTTCGTATTTGAAAGTTCTCATGGTCTGGACACCATTTGGCACATCTGTTATCCTAAATGCCAGGAAGAAATAGGGTAGAGATTCTCTGTGCTCATAATTTCTTGGATAAGCACTCTATGAAGCCATATATTGTTTCCTATAATTGAAGAACATCAATTTTATTTCAACTAGGTTATCCAGTATATTTGTTTTGATTTAAGGAATACTCAAAGTTTTATGTTAGTTTATTGGCTCATGTTTTCAGTCATATATGTATTCTCTAAGAATAAATCATAAGATACAATGTGATTTAATTTACATTGTTTTAACCAAAGATATTTGTCTATTAAACTACTTTAAATAATTTTTCTTTGCTTTTGAAAAATATTTTGTTATTTTTTATTTGCAAGAAGAGAGAAAGAAAGGGAGAGGGAGGGAGAGAATAGGTGCATAAAGGCCTTTTATCACTGTAAATAAACTCCAGATGCATGCCCCACTCACTTTGTGCATGTGGCTTTATGTAGGTACTGAGGAATCAAACACAGGCCATCAGGTTTTGCAAGCAAGTATATTTTACTGCTGAGCCATCTCTCCAGCTCCTCTTCCTTTTTTCTGCATTTTTAAAAAATGTGATGGAACCATAAAACTCAAACTCCTTATTATATGCTAAGCACATATTACTACTCAGATATTTCCCATTCCTGCTCTTAATTATTCATGCTTTTATTACAAATGAAAATTAGATCATTTAAAAGTAAAGAAATAATTGAGTTCTCTCAATACTATAAATGTGAATGGAAATATCCACAAAATTAATGCAATCAACCAAGTAACTAAAGTTTCTTTCATAACCACATTGCTATCATAGTCAAAAACAGAATATATGTATGTTCAGCATTTTCATTTTTTGATGTTTTAAAATTATTTTGATAGTACACTGTCATGATTTTATTTATTTTTATAATATTTTATTTACTTATTTGACACAAAGAGAGAGGGAGAATTGACACCCCTGGGTCCCTTGCTGCTGCAAACTAACTCCAGACACATGTGCTGCTTTGTGCATCTGGATTTACATGGGTACTGAGAATCAAACCCAGACCTATAGTCTTTGCATGCAAGGGTCTGTAAATGCTGAGCCATCTCCCCAGCTCATAAATCATGGGTTTAATCATAGCATTTGAATACATACATACTGAACATGCTCACATGTATCTATCATGAAACTATCACTTATCTGTCCTCCTGGTACATTTCCCCTCTACCCACTATAGTCTGTCTTCTATTTTTAGGGCTTTGTACATGTATACATCTGAACTTGACATACAAGGGAAGTATGTACTATTGGATTTTACCAATCATACATATTTAGCTTAAAATATACATTAGATACTTTTATACGTATCTGAATTTTATATAAGATATTTGCTTGGTAAAAATTCTTCAAACAGTAATACATTATACCAATCAAGTCTAATTTGGTAAACAATTAACATTACAGAATTCATATGATGGACTGGAAGGATGGCTTAGCAGTTAAGGCACTTGCTTACAAAGCCAAAGGACCTGAGTTCAATTCCCCAGGCCCCACATAAACCAGATGCACAAGGTAGTGCATGCATCTGGAGTTTGTTTGCAGCCACAGGAGTCCTTGACACACTCATCCTCTCTATCTGCCTCTTTCTCTGTCTCTCAAATAAATAAAAATAAAACAATAAAACAAAAACAAAGAATTCATGTTATTAGTGCCAAGATTTATATTTTTAGCAAGTATTCCATTGGCTTTTCTCAGTGTACTTTCCATCAGTATGTTTCTTTCACGTTTTTGTCTAGACCAAAGAAAATCTAGTAAACACCCAAAACTTAAAGTATTGATTTTGTATGCTAAGAATGAAAAATTTCCATCTTAACTCATTTTTACATATGTATGCACTTGTGAGAATGTATGCACATGCATAAGCATCCTTAAGGTTGATGTTGGGTCACTTCCTCAGTCACTTCTCATCTGAATTCTGAGACAGGGATATATATATATAGTCTTAAAGGGACATATATATCCTTTCACCCTTGGTCCCCATATCCCTGAGGGTTCTTCTAAGTAGGGTGGGATAATTAGGGCCTCTTGAGACAGGGTTTTTGATTGACTCTAGAGCTCACTGTTGTCGCTAGACTGGCTAGCCAGCAAACCCCTAGTATCCTCCTCCTTCAAAGTCCCCAGTCTTGGGATTACAAGTTTAAACCATTCCACCTGGGTTCTGGGGATCTGAACACAGGCCTAAATGCTTGATGGCAGCCTTTTGCTGACTAAAACATGAATTTCACTAAAAATTCAAATTTTTGAATATCAATGATGAATAATGTATTAACATTGAAATTATTATATTCCCCTTTTTCATTTTAGAATCGAAGGAAGATACTAGCATGAAGGTAATAACTTTTATATTTTTATCTTGAATGGTTGAATATGCATTTTTTTACATACACAACATTTAACTACCCTGCTTTAAAACCCACTTAGTCTGCCATTGAGGAAAAAGCTTCTATTCCAAATGAAGAAATAGAAATTACATGGGTACAACCATTCATACAAGGTAAATTTTGTTATATAAATCACATGCAATAGAAGTAATTCGAAGTGTTTGAAATACTTGCTGTCTTCCCCCAACTATTCTGCTTCCCACACCCAAAATAAGCGAGTTTAAAACACAATATTGATTTCAAGGATGTAATGTTACACTTAGTGTTTCTACTTTTATGTATCAGTGCCCCAAGCTTCCCTGTGTAGAATCCCTTTATTCGAGTTTGAATGGAGTTTAGGTATGATATTCCTGAGAATCTTCCTCAGACTATAAAGTGCTTTGGAGAGATCAGATATCTAATGCTGTGAAATACCACATAACAGCAAGATCGAGCTAGGGATTCTTTGTCCTCAGAACTGCAGGACTAGGCTATTACAATGCAAAACATTGTCTCTAAAAGTGAAGAAAATCAAATTTATGTCAGATAGGCTAGCCATTCTATTTTATCTTATCCTAAATTGTGTTTTATTTCATATCAGTTAATTCATTCATATTTGTCACTTGTATACCATATGTATGATAATAAGTCATAGTAAAAATATTGTGCAATTTACATTGTTTCAAATCCAAACCTAATTGTTTCTAAATGTCTTGTTTGACAAAAATCACTTTTTTTTTCATTTTTCTTTCTTCATTTCATTCTGTTTCAAATGAAGATGAAGTGTCAGAGACAGAAAAATACATAGCAGGTAACTTTTGTCTTACAAATTATTTTGATAAGAAATGTTTAATGTGTTTGTAATACTTGCTTTTAATTGTATTATCCCTCCGTGGAAAGTTTCTGGTAAGACTGGCAATAAGTCCTGCCCATATCATTGTTGGCATCTATTTTATAAGAAAGCTATTTCCAAGTATCCAATAAGAATTTCAAACATGTCATGCTCAATTTAGGTGTTTTAACTTTAGAGTTTCAGAACCCCAAACTTCTCAGGGTAGATTCCCAATACTTGAGGGCTTACTGAACTTAACTGTGGTGCTTATGAAACTTCTCCTCAGTTTATAAAGGGCCTTTTGGAGATCTGGGTGCTGTGCTGCATATCTGTAATGCCACTACTAGGCAGACTGTCTAGAGATTCCTTTTGTTCAGAAGTTCTGGACTAGACTCTAAAGAGTAACATCTTGATCTTAAAATTGAAGCAAACTAATTTCATTTCTACTATGTCTTCCAGTCTATTTTTTATATGAATCTAAACTGTGTTCTGTTATTTTCACATTATTTAATTATTATTTAACAATTATGTAATTTATTTGTAAGAATAAATCCTAAAATACATTGTTATATACTTGACATTGTTTCAAATCCAAAGTCGCTTAACTATAATAGTGCCTTGTAGGAACTTACTTTATTCTTTACATATTTTTCCTGTGGTGGTGCAAGGAAACCCAAGCTTCTCACATGCTAAGTCTAGTACTCATGTCTTTCCACCATTCTTGCTTGTTCACATCCTATTTGTTCATGATCCAATTACAAATGAGATTAAGGGAAGTCACATCTAAATAAAATTAAGTTCTCTGAACATGGGAATGTGAAAGGAAATATACACAGACTTAATGTAAGCAACTAAAATAGTTTGACTAGTTTCATCACCAGTTCGTTCCCAATGGTCAGGGATCAATCAGAGTATGTACTTGGAGGGCCTTGTGTAGTAAATACTGTCATTTAGTAAAATTTCACTGCATGTGGGTCATGATAAAATAACTATTTTTCATATCTTATCTCATGTTTAAGTGATTTGTACTTTGCATTGTTGCCCAGTACTAACTTATATGCCTCTGTTTATTCACATTTGCTTCACATCCATTGTAGACCACATGTAGAACTATGTCTTTCCAATACAAATATGAAATGTACCATTGTTTAAGACATCCGTGTGCAAGTTTCTCAAAGTTACACATAAATCTTGATAACCTCTACTACCTAATTTCTCAGCTTTATCTTCTCTTCTGTACCTCCTTTTCTATGTGCTACAAAACTGGTGGCATGCCCGAGTCCTCCTAAATTTAAATGTTTCTGGGCTGGAGTGATAGCACAGGGTTGTAATAAAAGGCTTATTTTGAAAAGTCTCAGAACAGTTTAAAAACCCAGACTCCATGTAAAAAGCTGGAAGCCATGGCAGGCATCTGTAGTCCCAGCATTCGCATTATGACACTGGAAAGCCAAAACAGGGGAATTTCCAGGAATCTGACATGGGGAAAGCATTATAGCAAACAACAGAGACACTGCTTCAGAGAAGGTCAAAGGTGCACACCATCCTGGGAAAGTTGGCCTCTGATGTGCACAAGCCTGTGACAGCACTAACTTGTGCACAAACATTACCACCCCCCACACATACATCGCACACATACATGTACACATATATGCACTGAAAACTAAAAAAGAAAAGTCTCTAGACAAAACCTAACAGCATTAAATACTTGTTTAATTCTCTTGCTTTTCTCACTCATGCTCACCATTTTCACTTGTATCATTAGTCATACATACTGTAAGAAAACTTATGCAGTAATTCTTAAGTAAATGCTTATGCAGGAAAAGAGAACCATCATCAAGAAAGAATTAACATAAAATACTTTAAAATAGTTTATGAAAATGAAATTTTTGATTGGGGACAAAACTTTTCATATGTGAGAAACATGGTGATAACAGATAAATAACAGATAACAGATTTTCAGTTATTTTCAGGAAAAAATGGTCAATAGGTTGTTCAAAGTTTAACATGATAAGTATACAATGTATATTACTTCTTTGGTGTGGTCCTTGAAATTTATGTTTCTGGAATTTTCTTTTCATTTATGTTGAGTGGATGAATTTTGGTTGAAACTTTGAGAGGGTTGTAAGTCTTCAGCGTGGTATCCTTTATTGCCTGTCTATTGAAACTTTACAAATGTCTTTAGGAAACAAACATAAGCCCAATGTTATGCTTATGTTAATCTGTGACTGGAAAGAGGGTATATATTGGTAGTAATTTTAAGCACTTGCATTCATCACCATGAAAACGTTTTAATAACAGGTATTTATTGCTCCTACAATGCATAACCCACAACCCCGATGGGAATACCTGCAACCTCACTGAGGAGGGCCACTGGTGGAATGGGGGCAGGGCCAAGGGAAAGAATGGTACCAACACATGATGCATCCATACTAAGTATGTCTATAATAAAAAAAAACAGGTATTTATAATTTAACCAAATAATGTATTTTTCAACAGAGTCTGATTTAGAAATTGAATCACTGGAAGAAAATATGTCTGATGACAGTGGCAAAAAGCAGGTATTGGTCTGAATATATTTAAATTTCAGTTTTTTTCTATAAATTTTTCTTTTGTTTAATAACCTGGCATGGACCTTATGAAATTACATTTTAGATTACTTTGTGAAAGTAATAGATCCTAACTTTGTACTTACTGCTTAATCATCTTAAACAGGTGTAAAAGTTAGAATATCCTTATAATATAGATAAATTTTTATATTAGATTTGTGTCCAAAATTGTCCAAATACTGTTTAAGTTTTTGTGTGCATCTCCTTCCTAGTCAATAAAAATATAAGATCAAATTTCTACCTCCCTAGTAAGTACCTGCAATTATGAAAAAGGCAACAGCTGATTTGATTAATGTTATAGGATTACATTTCCCAGGGACTCCCAATTGTGGTTGCACACTTTTGAGTTAGAAATGTCAGTGATAAAAAGTGATTATTTCCTATCATCTCTAGACAAATTCTTTGTATTCATGGTGGGAAAAGAAATTTGTATAATCAGGCCAATGCTTTTTAGAAGGTCTCCTTGCACAATAGGTCTTTTGGTGTTGAGGACATAAAATACATCTAATTGCCAATTCATATTGTCAACTGGAATGGATTTGGAATGACCCAGCAAACACAGCTTTGTACTAGCTGTGAAGGTGTTTTCAGGGGGGGCTCACTGTGAAGGAGAACGACAGAGGACTTCAGTAGCACCTCTCCAGGAGCTGTTGTCTCAGACTCAAGTCAGAAGTGCAAAGCTTAGAAAGTGAATAATCTCCCATGTTCCACTGAGAAAAGAAACACAGACAATGACATTCCAACTTTTCACCTGTTTGAAACAAAGCAGCAAAGACAACCAAAATAGTTACCTATTCTCTTCAGTGGACATTATACTACATTAGGACTGGAATTACTATAGACAATTCAAATAGATGGATAATACAGTATAGGTTTCTGTTAATAGGAAAATTGTAATAGTAATATTCTATAGGAATATCTCTCTGTGGCCCACATGCCTTCCCTGTCTCCCAGAGAACATCCCCCCTGCATATGTCTGTAGCCCACACACCTTCCATATCTCTCTGAGGCCTCCCACCACAGTGTCTGTTGGTGTCTCACATACCTTTTCTGTCTTCTGGAGCAACCCCCCACTGTATATGTCAGTGTCCCATGAACCTTGTCTGTCTCCCAGAGCACACCCCAGCTCCCCAACCATACACTGAAAATTGATGAAACTAAGAGCTGGTTCTTTGAAAAAATACACAAGATTGATATACCCCTGGCCAATTTGATCAAGCAAAAAAAACAGATAAGTCTTGGGCTGGAGAGATAGCTTAGCAATTAAGGTGCCTGCCTACTAAGCCTAAGAACACCCTTTTGATTCTCCAGGTCCCATGTTTAGCCAGAAGCAAAGTGACACAAAGGTGCAATGCTGCACTTTCTCACAAGGGGGTAGACACATCTGGAGTACATTCACAGAGGCTGAGAGGCCACTGGCACACCCATTCTTTCTCTCTCCCTCTCTCTCTCTCTGACTCTCTCCAAAAAAAAAAAAAGAGTCAAGTCTTAAATTAACAAAATAAGAAATGAAAAAGGAGAGGTCATAACAGACATCAATGAAATTGGAAGAACCATCAGGACATACTTCCAAAACCTCTACTCCACAAAATTGGATTATCTGGAAGAAATGAATGAATTCCTAGCCACAAACCAACTACCAAAACTAAACTCAGAGCAGATTAATCTCCTGAGCAAACCCATCACATCCACTGAGATTGAAAGGTAATCAAAAATCTCCCTAAAAAGAAAAGTCCAGGACCAGATGGCTTCTTGGCCAAATTTTATCAAACTATTGAAGAACTGAAACCAATTTTTCTCAAACTGTTTTACATAATCAGAGAACAAGGAATTCTCCCCATCTCTTTTTATGAAGTTAGCATTGCCCTAATACCAAAGCCAGACAGAGATACAAGAAGAAAATAAAATTATAGGCCTATACCCCTGATGAACATACATGCAAAGATTTTAAACAAAATCCTTGCAAACCAAATTCAACAACATATCAAAAGCATTATCCACCTTGATCAAGTAGGCTTTATCCCAGGGATGCAGGATGGTTCAACATATGGAAACTGGTCAACATAATATACCACATAAATATACTTAATCAGAAGAACCACATTCTCATTTCAACAGATGCAGAGAAGACCTTTGACAAAATACAACATAATTTCATGATCAGAACAGTGGGGAGAGTAGGCATGGAGGGTTTATATCTCAATATAATAAAGGCTATACATAAAGAACTTAAAGCCCAAATAATACTTAATGGGGAAAGAATTAGGAAGTTCCCATTGAGATCAGGAACAAGACAGGGGTGCCCACTCTGTCCACTGCTCATGAAAAGAGTACTAGACATTCCAGCCCAAGCAATAAGACAGGAGAAAGAAATAAACGGGATACAAACTGGAAAGGAAGAAGTCAAGTTAGCCCTATCTACAGAAGAGAGGAACCTATACATAAGTGACCTGAAAGTCCTCCATCACAAAACTTCTAAAGGAGATTAATTCCTTCAGTAAAGTGGCAGTATACAAAATCAGCACACAAAAATCAGTGGCCTTTCAATATGCAAATGACAAATACATAGAGAAAGAAACCAGCAAGGTTGTCCCATTTTCAATAGCCACAAAAAAATTAAATACCTAACCAAGGATGTGAATGACCTATGTAATGAACAAATAAAAACACTCAAGAAAGAAATTGAGAGAAGCCCAGATATGTGGTGAGAAAGCAGTTAGATGTTTATGCTGCTAATTATTAATAGTGATTTTAACAGAACATATATATATATATATATATATCTGAATGTTTTCCACAGCAAGCTGTTTGTGATTTAGCTGGGGCAGAATCTGAAACAGGACATCTTAATATAAATGAACAAACAAAAGGTAAGAATGACATTTTTGCCAGGCCTAGTGGCACATACCTTTAATCCCAGCACTTGGGAGGCAGAGGTAGGAGGATCACAGTGAGTTCAAGGCCACCCTGAGACTCCATAGTGAATTCCAGGTCAGCCTGGACCAGAGTGAGCCTGGACCAGAGTGAAACCCTACCTTAAAAAAAAAAAAAAATGACATTTTCAAAAGAGTCATGTGATGGGATATTTATGTAAAATGCAGGACTGACTCCTGAAGGGTACACTAAGAAGCATGGAAGGTAAGTGAATGTAAGTTGAATATTGTATCAAACATCAACAACACCTTAACTTGACAGTGTGACTAAAGAATCTGAATTAAGTGCAACATTATAAAGAATTTCACATTGCACAATGCTGGTATATAAGAAAAAGTAGAAAAGAAAAATGATGATAATGAAGGAAAGTGTGAAGCACATGCATTAAATGAATGGAGATGAGGCAGATATTCATGGAAGGATAAAACACAACATAGCATTATTAAGGTTGGATAAACCTAAGCTGAGAATAGAGTGTCTAAACTTATCTATGAAGCAGAACAACATATGCCTCCAGATCACATCTTTATTGCTGCAGGAAGGCAATAAGTACCACATCATACGAAGCTATGCTTTATGTACAAAGATGAGATAATTCACTCAGCATGTGGTAGGGAACCTTAAACATCAGCACAGTGCTGAGATTAAATAGGTGAGAATGACTGCTTATCTAGGAAAAGAGGGTCGTTGTTAGAGAGGACTGAAATATTAAACTGATTCTGAGGTTAAGGATGGAATCTGGAGAGAACAGTAGAGGAATCAATCAGTTGTAAGGAACAGAGTCTTCACACAATGATGTTAAAAATAGAGGAATTGTAGGTAGAAAATAGTTGATATTTCCAGGCTGAGTGTGGTGGCACACGTCTTTAATCCCAGCACTTGGGAGACAAAGGTCGGAGGATCACCAAGAGTTCAAGGCCACCCTGAGACTACATAGTGAATTCCAGGTCAGCCTGGGCTAGAGTGAGACCCTACCTCAAAAAACAAAAAAAAAAAGTTGATATTTCCAATGTTACTGTTATGGTGTAGAGTATGTTTGTGCTTTTCTTTGAGGACATGTATATTTCAGATTCAATTCTGACATTGTATTCCTTTATGATTAGTGGATGGATGTGTACTTGAAACATTTATTTGTGTGTGAGCCTTTATCATGGCATGTGAGTGACATACAGAAGTTGTTGGTAGTTACACATACTTACTAAGTTAAAGTAAAGCAAAGACTAATCTTAAAAGAACTAAAATGAGCAATTAAACATCCACTTTTTTCATTTACATATTACACTATTTGCATCTGTTTTTCTTTGTTTACAAGGATTATAGTTTAAACAACATTATTATGAGTTTATTTTGTTGCTAATTTTATGTCTTTGTCAGATGAACTGCCTGGAAAACTGACATTGGAGGAAGAGCAAAACAGGCTTGGAGGCAGTGAACATGTACAAGAGGTACGAAAGTATTCACATTTGCACTTCTAAAGACCATCTTCAGGGTGAAATGATGCAAGATCAGCCACTGCTTTGGAGAATCATTAGGTCATAATTTAATATTTAACATCAACATCCTTTTATGCAGCTATGTAATGCACAATAGTTTTGTAATTAACAGTACCATCAGCTAAAACATATGCTTGGATTTAATTCAATTAAATATTTTTGTCTTACATTCCTATCATCTTACATGTTAAAAAGACAGATTGAATGTGAAACTTATGACGAAGCATTTTCTCCTCTTACTTTGATGCATGTTGAAGGATTATTGTTTCCAGTGGATGTGAATTTGTGTCCACCTATTCCCAGTGAACTAAGCATTTCATTTCTTCACTAGACTCTCTGGCTGTCTGTGTTATCTCTGATGTCATAGACAGCAATGATGTACAATCAACATCAATACCTATAAATGGGATTATTCATAATGTGACTTTTTTGTAATTCTCCAACAATTAAATTTCAAACTTGTGTTAATTTACAATGAAGGGTCATCTTATATCTAGTAAAAGTTATATCGTGATTTTGTTTGACATTAATATAACCAATCAGAAATGGACATAGCACAGAAAGTGTACACAAATGCATGTTAGTATATGAATCCCTAATCAATCAAAACCATTAAAGCCAGATGCTAGTGTATTGTCACAGTCTGTACTTGAGACCACAGGAAAGAGATTACAGTACTGACCTTGAGTAGTTTGCTATGATTCTCTATCAAGTATGTGCTATGCTTTTAAACACTGAGCAGGGCAGGTGAGGTGATGTGACAGTGTGTACAAGTAAAATAGGAAGTAATAAAGCGATTGTTCAAGAAAACATCCACAAGTTGGAGTATATTGAAAGTGTGAATATACACACATGTATTTGTGGTGGTGGTGAGAGTGAAAATGTGTAATCAAGATAATATATTTCAGGAGGAGGAAGAGGTGCCTTGGCTCCAGAGATCACGGGTTCTTTCTCTCCACACAGTAAAGGATCAGAGTGCAGGAGTTACAGTAAGCAAGTACATTTTATTCAGGCAACAGTGAAACTAAGAAGAAGCTCCTTTCAGAATGGACAGGTGACCCTGAACAGGACAGTCCATGATTTCCTTCTGACAAAGATTTTTATGTAGGATCAGAGCCACTTGTCAATCTATATCATACACACACACACACACACACACACACACACACACACATATACATGTTCTCAGCTGTCCATGAATTGTTTTTAATAGTGGGTAGGATGCCCTTCTTCTATCCATGAGCATGGAATTGGGCTTATGGTTGGATCCCCAACTTGTGTTATGAGCACAGGAACACATATTCAACTAAGGGCTTTGGCTATGAACCATGAGGGAAGGAGAACATCTCACAGACACCTTTTCTCTTCAGTATCCTTGGATGTGGGCTATTAGGGAGGGGTTGCAGCTTCTCGCTGGGGAATTCTAGGACCAAGAAAGGTTAAGGGTCATTGTGATTGTGATCTATCCGTGACTTAAATTCTCCCTAGCTGTCTATAACCTTTCTAACCATCCCTCAGTAATAATCTGAGACATACCTTACACATTTCTTTGTCATCTATGTCACTGTCTTTCTTCATGTATAAACATTTCACCTCAAATGTCTAGGTCTTCAGTCTCAAATGGAGTAGTCACTTGAAAGTTTTGTTTATTCTCAACATCATTTGTTTTTACACATCTGTATATAGTTCTTGTTTCAACCCTTAAACATTTTGGGGATTGAAACTGTTCTAATTTATTAATTAAACCTGGTGTGTAGAAAATTGATGTGTAAGAATGTTTAAATCATGTCTGCAAAAATCCTTATGGTTTTCTGTTTTATATAAATGCTGACATTCTTTAAAACTTCAAAGTTTGTTTTTCTTTTATTTTCAAATTAATTTTTAAAAATACTTTTATTTTATCTATTTAGTAGAGAAAGAGGTAGAAATAGAGGGGGAGAGAGAGAATGGGCATGCCAGGACCTCCAGCCACTACAAATGAACTCCACACTCATGGGCCATCTTGTGCATCTGACTTACATAGGTCCTAGGGAATCAAACCTGGGTCCTTAGGCTTCACAAGCAAATGCCTTAACTGCTAAGCCATCTCTCCAGCCTTTCAAGATAATTGAGAAAATTCCTAATTAATTTTAGATAGCAAATTTTAAAAGTGTTGGAAAATTAATCACATCATATTTATGGAACTTATTACTGATATTATTTTTATAGGATATTTTTAAAAGACCACAACCACTGAAGATTGGATTTGTACCCATGGATAAAAATAAAAGAATAAATATTAAGGACTATATGAAGGGTAAGATCTTTATTTAATAACAAAGCCATCTGACAGAGTGCTTACTTACAACTGAAGGAGTGAAATATTCTCCTATCTAAAGAAAATTACCTACTTATAAGATATTAAATGTAAGTATTTTTATATAATCAAGTTTCAAACACTTGATAAACTGAGAATCACTGGGGAGGTGAAAGTGTGATGACATCATCTGGGATTTTCCACTCAAATAACTCCAAATGAATCAACCACCCTAGCTGAGGAGATTGCTCAATGGCTGAGTATGTTACCTATGGGAAAGGGGAAAAAGTAGGGCCAAGAGCACAAGAGTTCAAACTTCTAGAAACTCATAAACACCTGGCATTGCAAGTTAACCCAGTCTGGCAAAGGAACAGAGACTCAAGAATTGTTTGAGCCCTGCAAGCCTTGGAATCAGTAAAGTGATTCTGCTCAAAACCAACACCTAGAGAAAGAGCAATGGAGAGGGACTCCCCTGTGTTTTTGCTTTATCGGCAATCCCACTTCCCCCACCCCACAGCCATGCATATGTATACCCCACACAGACACACCCAAACAAGTAAAAGAGACTTTAAAATGAGATTAAAAATATTGGACCTGTTAGAGGAAAAAGTGTACAAAAACGCAACAAGATATGGGAATGTTTAAGAACTTTCTGAATAGGAATAGAGTGTCCCAGGAAGTATGGTCAGCAAATGAAACTCCATGATATTAGGAAGTTTCTGTGCAGTGGCTGGTGCAGTGATGCAAAGAGGGCTCAACAATTAAAAGCCCTTGCTTGTAAAGACTGGCAGCCAGGATTTGATTATCGAGTACCTAGGTAAAGCCAGCCACACAGTGGTACACATGTGTGGGGTTGCTGACAGTGGCAGGAGGCCCTGGCATAATCATGCTCAGTCTCTTACTCTCTCCCAGATAAATAAATGCATAAACACATAATAAATAAATAGATAAGTAGATATGTTTTAAAAATAAAATGTTTCTGTACAGCAAAGGAAACAGCTAACCAAGTAAGGTTATAGCCTAAGGAATGATAGGAAAATCCTTGCCAGTTTTACATCTCAAAGGATTGATATATCTAAAACATAGGAAGAACTTAACAACACTAAGTAACCCCAAAACACATCATCTAATCAATAAACAGACTAAAGAACTTAATACAACATTCTCAAAAGAAGTAAAAATAAATAATAAATATTTTTAAAATTGTTCAACATCACTAGCTATCAAGGAAATACAAACAAAAGCTACTTTGATATTCCATATATTACCCCATCAGAATGGTTTTTATTTAAAAAAAAAAAAAAAATAGTGTCATGGGGCGTTAGGAAAGAGGAATGGTTATTCATTGTTGGTGGAATTATATGCTTGTACAGCCAGTATGGAAATCAGGGTGGAGGTTCCTGAAAAATAGAATTACCATATGACTCAGTGATTCTAACTCCTGGCATATAACCCAAGGACTTTCCCCTTGCCACAGAAAAACTTGTTCATCCATTATCATTGCTGTACTTTTCACAATAGTAAGAAAGTGGAAGCAAATGAAATTAGATAATGTGTCATCAACTAAGGAATTGCCAATAAAAATGAGGAGCATGTGGATAATAAAGTGATCCTTGATCATAAATAAAGTAAAATCATGAAAATTGCTATAAAATGTATTGAACTGGAAAATATATTGTGAGTTAACTCGGGTACAGAAAGACAAACACCATGTGTTTTCCGTCATATGCAGATCCTTGCATAGAACACAAACTTATTTAGAACATGTGTGTGTGTTTACATCAGTGTTTGTTATTGTGGAAGTGAAAGGGTATATTCAATAAAACTATGAAGGAAGCCCATGAAAGGAGAAAAATGGAGGTTTCAAGGGAAAACAGGGAAGAAATAGAGCAGGGAAGGTGGCATATATCAATGGATTTGAAAGTAAAAGTGGAAATTCTAGGGAAGGAATGGTAAGGCAAGGCAAAGGGGTAGCAAGATGGAGGAGCAAAGGCCTAATGTAAATGAAGTATGATTATTAATAAGAAATAAAATGCACACAAAGAAAAATTAAGTAGACACTATTCATTGTTATAAGACATTCAATGGCACAAAGTTTTTATTCAAGTTTCACAAACCTATTAAAATGAGAATGCTGCTGAGGAGGTGGAAGTATGAATGATATCATCAGGGATTTTTCCTGTAAATGAAAGTTACAGAATAAGGAAGAATAGAGGACAGCAGGGAACTGAAAATTAAGAAAATATGAGTGTGTATTACATTAAGGAAAAGGGAGAAGGTATATATAGAGGAGTTTGTAAAAATAAACGGTTTATTTAGCAAAGGAGATAAATAGTATTAAGTAGGTGAGAAAATTTTAAATTGAGATAATAGTACAAAAACATGTCTAAGAGTTAGAAGTACATGCCTGGATCCATGCTTCCTTCTTTCTCCATTCAGGGAAGCCATTCAGAATGGAAGCACCAAGTGCACAGAGCTTCCTTTTATTTATAGTCTGCACAAATTCTTAGGACACAGGCATAACAACAGGCCTCCCACACAAACTGCTTATAGCCCAGTCCGAGCAAAGATCCCTCTTGCCCACATAAGCTGCACCTCACAGTCCTTGGTTCTTACTGCATTCAGGTCTTTCAACTCTGACCAGAACAGTCCATCAAGCTGTACTCACAGCACTTCACTTACAGCACTTCAAGGCATCTCTTAGGCCATGATTTCAAATTTGTCCATATCCTCCTGCAAAGCAGTTCCCAAAGGCCAAAGCCACAGAGTCAGGTTACTGGCAGCAACAATCCCACTCCTCCGGTACCAACTTTACTGTTGCAGTCAGGTTCACATTGCTGGCAGAAAACTCCTGAGCAAGAATAGCTTGTGGGGAAAAAAAAGTGCTTATTTTGGCTTACAGACTTAAGAAGAAGCTCCATTATGGCAGGGGAAAATGATGGCATGAGCAAGGGGTGGACATCACCTCCTGGCCAACACCAGATGGACAACAGCAACAGGACAGTGTGCCAAACACTGGCAAGAGGATGCTGGCTATAACACCCATAAGCCTGCTACCAACAGTACACTGCCTCCTGGAGGTTTTAATTCCCAAGTTGCCATCAGCTGGGGAACTAGCATTCAAAACACCTAAGTTTATGGAGGACACCTGAATCAAACTGCCACACATGTCTATGTGTGTTTTGAACTTAAACTCACTTTATAAATTCCATGTTTCTATGCTGCTGTGGTTTTATTTTTTTTCTAATGATTTTCTATAATCTTTCTTTTCTAACAAAAAGACATATTACATATATTAGAATTCCTTCAGGCACCAATTTACCCATGTATAATCAGCTAGCAAAAGATTTTCTATATTAATTCTGTAAGAAATAATGGTTGACTTTTCCATCTTGATACATACTTGATTGTTTCCTTACATTTTAGACACCCCTGATACAGATTTTCATTGGAAGGTAAGAACCTCTACTGATTCTTGATTTATGCCCATTATAAAATATGACAAATACAAAAGTTATTTAAAAAATCTTGTTTCTAAACTCACACAGGAAACCACTGCAAAGAAAGATTCTGCTTCCAGAGAAGCATCAGCTGTGCAGGAATCAAAACGAACCTACACAGGTATATTTCCTGATAGCAGTTCCTCTTGCTCCGCTATTTCTAAATAAGTAAAAGGCTTAGTGTTGTCCTTAACACAATTTTTCTGATTTCCTGGCACAAACTGGAATAAAACAACAAAAATATCATTAGGCATAATGTATCAAGCAAGCGTAAAGAAATGTGTTGAAAGATAGTAAACCAAACCAAAACTTTTTGTGTCAGTTTTTTAGTATTTCCATTTTTGGAACACAAAATATTTTTATGTATTACCAGCAATTAATTATCAAAGTGCATAATTATGGCAAATTTTAATTTGCCTACTGTAGGGCTGGAAAGATGGCTTAGCAGTTAAGGTACTTGCCTATGAAGCCCAAGGACCCAGGTTCAATTCCCCAGAACCCACATAAGCTAGATGCACAAGGTGGCACATATATCTGGAGTTCGTTTGCAGTGGCTAGAGGCCCTGATGAATCCATTCTCACCTTCTCTATCTCTCTCTCCCTCCCTCTTTCCCTCTCAAATTAATTAATTAATTAATTTTTTTAAAAAAAGTCTACTGTGGTCTTGTTTCTTGGCATACCTGGCATTGTCCCCTAGTACATGGTAGGTGCATGCCAGATTGCCTGCAAGAACAAGCCTATGATTTGCTGCTGAGTTATATAAATTACCTGTTTTTAATAACAAAAAGAATATTGATTAATTTAACTAAGGCTTTCAGTCTTCTTTTGTTGAGTTGTAACATATATTTTATTTTACTCAGTGCACTAAATCATAGTTTTTAGTCAACAAAAGAAACCTTTTAATTAAATATGAATGTTTTTTCCTGATTTGTCCTAAATTGTTATAAAACAAAATGCCCCTTATCTCTTATAATAGTTACTGTAAGTTCTATATCCAACCAAATGTGCCTCAAATTAGAAAATTTTTTAACATTTTTCCATTTTGCTTTTATCAACCTTCTCATTTCAATATTTTTTTTTATGGTTGGAGTATTTCTGAAAACATTCCCTGATTCCAGGATTGCATCAGCCACCATGTTAGATCTATCCTTTTTTCCTATACCCACTCTCATCAACTCTCCTCTTCATG
This sequence comes from Orientallactaga sibirica, assembly GCA_036365145.1. Classification (NCBI taxonomy): domain Eukaryota; kingdom Metazoa; phylum Chordata; class Mammalia; order Rodentia; family Dipodidae; genus Orientallactaga; species Orientallactaga sibirica. The sequence goes on along the minus strand of JAEOAD010000006.1, from coordinate 34,706,417 downwards.
TTAAGAATGACATGTCTCTGGTACATAAACAGAAATGATCATAACTCCCTGATCATCAGTAATCAATCATCTCAAACTTATAATTGCATCATGGGATGTTAAATTGCCTATAATGTACCTTTTTTTTTTTTTATCCTATCTGTGCCATTTTCTAAGTTCCATTAAGCACCTGGAGTATTCTTCTAAACCATCACTATATTTATAGTAAGAGATACTCTGCCTCTCTTGCTTCTGCTTTTTCTTACCATGTAGATGGCTACTTCAGTCTTACCCATTCAGTATTCAATCACACATGACACCTGTAAGGCCATCTATGATGTATTTCTGCATACTTTGGCATTCCAGGGTTGGAATTTAGAAGGAACTTAATAAATAATTCTTGTGAAACATGAATTCACTAGACATGCAACAATATGACAAACAGTGAAATTTATTCTAAAAAAGAAAAGATTAGCCATGTGAGGAATATTTTAAAGCAATATTGCATTAATGTTTTTCAAGCTGACATCCAAACTTACTAATTCATGTAGTTTGTTTGATAAAAAAATGAGTTAATTTTTTTCCAAGCATTTATTTCTGCTTGGATTTCTCTAAATTACAGTAGATGAGAAGTCATGATAAAACCTTCTGTGATACTGACATGTGTTTCTATGAACTATCTAGTTAGTGATATTATTTCCAGTATATCTTTGCTTTGAGCATTATTAACTCAGAGTTATAAGTTGTTCAATTAGAGAATAATTCCTCCCCCACCATTAAGAATGACTTGTTGGAGAGATGGCCTAGTGGTTGGGGAGTTTGCCTGTGAAGTCTAAGGCCCCAGATTCTGTTCCCCAGTACTCATGTAAGTCAGATACACAAAGTGGTGCATGCATCTGGAGTTCATTTGCAGTCGCTGGAGGCCCTGGCCTGACTATTCTTTCACTCTCTATCTGCCCCCTCCAAGTAAATAAATGGTTTTTTCTTCTATCTTTATTATTATTATTATTAACAACATGTTTTGTATGATTACATCATGTGTTGGTAGCCTCTTTTCCCTCCTCTCTGCCCCCATTCCACTGGGGACCCTCCTCAGTGGGGTTTTCAGGTATTTGAATGTTTTGTAGAATGTTATGTGGTGTGGGGGCAGGAGTCAGTTATTTTTGGGGGACCGAATGGCTCTGGGCATGATGTTTCAACGTGTGGCTCTTATAATCTTTTCTCCCCCTCTTCCACAAAATTCTCTGAGCCATAGTGAGTGTGGTTTAAGTCTATTTCAGATGAGCTCTTAGGAGCCTCTGGATCTCTGCTTTGGTAAATGTTGAGTGTCCTCAGGGTCTATCTCCTTCATGCTGGTACTGAGGTTCAGCATGGAAGTAGCTCTCTTCCTCTTCTTCCCAGTTCCTCTGTGGTTTCAGCTGTGACTTGGCTGAAGTGTGAGTGGTAGTTTATCTCCTTGAGTTTTGCTACCTTCTAAAAAGGAAAAACAGATTCTCCAAGGGAGAATAAAGTCAGCATAGGTTAAATGGGATTAGCATTGTTAATTTAGGAAGATTTTGATGGATGTAGCCCCTCTTTTAGCCAAACACTAGTGAGAGCTTGAAACTGGAGAGCATAATCTCTGTCTTCATAGGATTCTGACCTGGTTCCCAATTCCAGATATGGGTTCCTTTACACTGAGTGGATCTCTTAGCCAAGCAGAAAGGTATTGGTTACCACTAAGGCTGTGTGCCACTATTGCACTAGCCTGCACATCCTGTCAGAGTGTTTGCTTCTGAGTAGCTTAGACCAATTTCCCCCAATAGCACATGTAGGGCTTTCCAGCAGTAGATGGGCTGTCTGGGAAGAGGCTGTCTTCCAGATTCCAGCCAGATCTCTCCATGCTCTGTATTGGTAGCATATGGTGTCTTCAGCAATATGGTCTTACCTTTTGCCTCAGGGGGGTAATCAAGTGCTTTGACAGAAATCTGCCTTGTTTTGGGGACCTCATAGGTCTCTCTGATCAACAGGTTCTTATAGTAGGTAGCAAACAACTTCTGGCACTGGGAGTTACAGACCAGAGACAAAAAAAAATTAAGCTTAGGCTTCATCCCACCCTCTTCTGGGCCGTCCTTTTCAGGTGCTTCCCCTTTACTCCTTTGAGGGTTATATCTTTTATTCTATCTCCAAGTATAATGGTTTCTATGGTACTAGTTCATTTTGGATTTAGTTTTGTGTTTGTTTTTCCCTTCCCTCCCTATCCCCTCCCCGCCAAACCCTTCCATCCCTATTGTCTGGGCCTTGAGTTGCCTGTCAGGTATGTCAGCAACTGGAGCTGATCTAGGTTAGGCATCACAGATAAGTGAGACCTTGTTGTGCTTATCTTTCTGTGACTGTGTGAGATCATTCAGTATGATCTGTTCCTAGTCTTTCCATTTTTCTACAAATTTCATTGCATTCTTTTTTATTTCTTACAGTGAGTAGAATTTCATTGTGTAAATGTACCACAACTTCATTATTTATTATCCAGTGATGGGCACCTGGGTTGATTACAGTTCTTAGCTATAATGATTGAGCAGCTATAAACATGATTGAGCAAATATCTCTGTAGTGAAGCATCAAGCATTTAGGGTCAATGCACACTAAGGGAATAACAGGGTCTGTTGGTATCTCTATATTCATCCTTTCCAGGAATTTCCAAATTGATTTCCATAATGGTTGTACAAGTTTACATTCCCACCAATAGTGGATGAGGGTTCCTGTTTCCCCACATCCTTACCAACATTTGTTGTAGATTTTTTTAAATTTTTGTTATTTTTATTTATTAGCAACAGACAGACAGAGAGAGAAAGAGAGAGAGGGAGAGAGAGAGGGAGAAAATGGGCACACAAGGGCTTCCAGCCTTTGCAAATGAACTGCAGATGCATGTACCACCTTGTGCATCTGGCTTATGTGGGTTCTGGGGAATTGAGCCTCAAACCAGGGTCCTTAGGATTCACAAGCAAGCACTTAACCACTAAGCCATCTCTCCAGCCCCCATTGTGGTAGATGTTTTAATGATTGCCATCCTTACTGGAGTAAAGTAGAATCTCATAGTTGTTTTAGTTTGCATTTCCCTAATTGTTAGAGATGTTGAACATTTTCTTAAGTGTGTGTTAGCAATTTGTAATTCTTCCTCTAAGAACTCCCTATTCAGTGCTCTGCCCCCCTTTTTGAGTGAGTTATTTGATTTTTTATTGTTTAGTTTTTTCAGTTCTTTGTAGATTCTAGATAATAAGCTTCTATCATTGGCATAGCTGATGAAAATTTTCTCCCATTCTGTGGGTTTATTGGCTCTGCTTATGGTATGTTTGTCTGGGCAAAAACTTTTTACCTTCATGAGATCCCATTGGTTGGGTGATTGTTTAATTTCCTGGGCTACTGGTTTTGTTCAGGAAGTCTTTCCCCACTCCTATATCATGGAGAGTATCTCCTGTGTTTTCTTCCAGTACGAGAAGAGTTTCAGGTCTTATATTGAGGTCTTTGATCCATTTGAACTTGATTTTTGTGTATGGTGAGAAGAATGTGTCTGGTTTCATATTTCTACATGTGGTTATCCAATTTGTCTAGCACCATTTGTTGAAGATGCTATCTTTTCTCTAAAGAATGTTGTGGTTGTTTGAATATATGTCCCCCAATATATTCAGTGTTTTATTAGTTATAGTTTGCATCTGCAATCACCTTGCTAGAGGCAATGTCACTGGGGGCTGGTCTTACGTGTGGTGATAGTTTGAGATTCCATTGTAAAGATATGCAAAGTGTGCCTAATGGGAGTTCCTGAAGTGTGCTGTGGCTTGACTGTAGCTTTGCTCTGTGTGCAGTGTGCCTGGTTGGATTTTTTTTCTCTCTCTCTCTTGCCTGGTCCTGTGAGAGCAGGCCGCTTCTCCTGCCTTTATGGAACTTCCCCTGGATCTGTAAGCTTCAATAAATAATATCCTTTCCTCCATAACTATGCCTGGTCTGGAAATTCATCTCAGTGAAACTGAAGCTGTCTGCTACAAATGTCATATTGGTAATCTTGACTGTTTACATTAACCACTCAATCTTTGATTAATTCATGTTTCATTGCAACCATAGTTTTGCTTTGCCAGTGGATTTCTGCCATGTTTCTCTCAAACCTGGAAAAGCTTTTAACCTCAGTTAGAAATCCTCCACACACTTACATTATCTCCTCTACAGTTAGCTTGAACATGGTTTTCAATGGAAACTGTGTGTAAACCTATGTGAGGCCTTGCCATCTGTATGTGTTTTGATTATTTCTCTTTTCATTTTTAGAAACTTCTGAAAATTATTCTCCATGGAAGGTAACAACTCACATTTACCCTTGTTTCCTTGACTAAATGCTGTATGACACATGACAGAGTTATGAGCTATCTTGTCTCAAAACTCCTCCAGGTATCCAGTGAAAGGAATGTTACTCTTTCAAATGAAGCAGCTCCCACGGAGGACATACAGTCACTCTACATAGGTATATTTCAGTTAATTTTAAATGTGTCAAAGCTAGTGCTCTAATGTATGCTACTTTTCCTCTAAATGTAGTGGAATATTAATTTTGATGATGATAATACAAATATTGTTAGCATCAACACAGAAATCAAATTATTATTCTTGGATAGGGTCATATTTTGAAAACAAATATTAGTTAACAATAAATAACAAATAAATTTCAATGTCTATCTCATGTCTTATTTTGATATTACAATGACTTTTTATACATTACCTGTGATTAATTATCCAAGTCCACAATTTCTGTGAACTGCAAAAATGTTTACTGGAGTTCTATTTCCTGTGACACACATCTGTATCTTCCACTATTTGTTAGTTACATATAAGATGTTTCTTGGAGCTGGAGAGATGCCTTAGTGGTTAAGGCACTTGCCTGTGAAGCCTAAGGATCTAGGTTCAATTCCCCAGCACCCAGCCAGATGCTGACTCAAGCTTCTAACATTAATTCTCCCCTTTTACATTTGAACTGATTTATCTATATTGCATAGATGCCCATGAAATTCATTTCTAGATCATTATGTTCCAACCATTTTCAATTTCTGATTTCCTAATGTTGTTTTAAATTTTATAAAATATGCCCTATCTATGTGATGAACCCTCCATTGTTGACTCCCTTCTCTCTCTGGCATTGGTGCTGATTCGACTAATCACCTGGTGCTTTACTCCTTAAATATCCCTATATTTTTAGAGTGAGCCACCTGCTTGTTTATAAGAATGTGTATCTTGCTACTTCATTTCATGTGCTAAAATTCCTTGGCTTCAATAGCCTAGCCCGTCTCTTGTGAACTCACATAATGCAACACCTCTATAAGGCTATCTGTGGCACTTCTGCTTATGCCTTTGAAATCTCTGAGCTAGAATTTAGTAGGAACTTAATAAATAATTAGTGGGTAAAGTGAATGAACTGTTTATATTCATCTTTGGTAAAATGGTTAACTCTAATCTATGTGCAAAGTTCTTAGGCAAGTAAAACATATCCTAAGCATGTGGTAAGGAAACTTGGCACATCAGCACAGTGCTAAGGTACAACACAGAAAGTGAACATTTGCTTCACTAGGGAAGAAGGGTCATAGTCACAATGCTTTAAATATTAAACTGAGGCTGAGGTTCATGGTTGATTTGACAGGACAGTAAAATCATTCATAAACAAATATATATATATATATATATATTTCTGTGTTTGTGTTACTTTAGGACTAGTGAAATGATTTCTTCATCAGATTTGAGATGTGTTTATACCTTTAAGATTATTCTGTATGGACTGTATGAGTGATATATAGAAGCTGTTCATAAAAAAATATTTCATCAGCCGGGCGTGGTGGCGTACGCCTTTAATCCCAGCACTCGGGAGGCAGAGGTAGGAGGATCGCTGAGAGTTCGAGGCCACCCTGAGACTACATAGTTAATTCCAGGTCAGCCTGGACCAGAGTGAGACCTACCTTGCAAAACCAAAAAAAAAAAAAATCATCAATATTTCCATATAAAACGTTAGTAGAGAGACTTAAATGGAAAAGTAAACACCCAGTTTGTGTTCTCATTAATTTATTACATTATTTGCAATTACATTTATAAGGACTGTCATTTTGCAAGCAAGTGCCTTATACCACTGAGCCCTCTCCCTATCCAGAAGTGTCATTTTTTTACCTTTTTTTCTTTATTAGTTATGTTCATACTCAGTATGTAAACCACACATGTTGGTACCATACTTATCCTCATCCCTGTCATCCCCCCCAAGGGAGTCTCCTCTTTCAGGATGCCAGTTAACCCCATAGGGATTGTGGGTCATGCACTGTGGGGACGGCCATCAGTTATGGGGAAGAGGCAATGTCTCTGTGTGTAATATCCCAACTTGTGGCTCTAACGATCTTTCCGCCCCCCCTTCCCCAACTTCCCTGAGCCATGTTGGGTTAGTTTTAGGTCTACTCCAGTGATGAGGTCTTGGGAGCCTCTGTGTCTCTGGATCTCTGGTTTGGTAGGAGTTGAGTGTTCTATATGTATACCTCCTTCACCCTTGTGCTGATACCAGGTTCACCAAGAAAGTAGCACTCTTGCTCATTTCACCCCTTGCTTTATGGTTTCAGCTGGAGCCCTGGTGAGGTGCAATGGGCTGGTTCTCTCTGCAGGCAAAAGTGTCATTTTGACCAACGTTATTTGTAATTTATTTTGGCACTAACTCTATGGCTTTGTCAGATGAACAGCCTGTGAAGTTGACACCAGAACAATTCCAAACAAGAATGCGCGACATCCAACGCCAGCGTCGACAGGTATGAAGGTATTAACTTAAGATTTAAGAGCTTTACCTTAAGACTGTCTTCGCTGTTCAATGATGTGAGACAGGCAACAAGGGATTCCCTTTAGACTGCCTTTGAAAACAATTAATTATAATTTAATATTTAATATTGACTTCATTATATGTAGCTATGGAATTCACCACATTTTTAGAATGAATATCAACTTCACCTAAACCTTTTCCTTGGAGTTGTTTCAAGTTTTTGAGAATGACTTTTAGGCTTACATTTCTATGTATTATAAAAGCAGAACTATGAGAAAAATGTTCAAATCATAGTAGCTTCTCCTACGAATTTGATTTATATTGAAGGGCCTTTTCCAGTGACTTACCCTTGTGGATTCCTATTACAAGTGAACATCACAAAGTTTGAAAGGTGATCTCTTCACTTAGCTGTGTAAGTAGTCTTTAATGTCTCTGTTGTCATATACAGGAGTGATGCCTCAACACATTCCCCATGAAGAGACTTGTTCACATTCAGAATGTGACTTTTTAAATATCTAACAAATAAATTCCAAGCTTGTCTTTATTTCCAATGAAGGTGTTATCAAACATAAAGCAAAAAGTTATCACATCATTTTATTTGGCCTTAGTATATGGACATAGAAATTATTCACAAATATATCCTAACAGAAATTCCTAATTTATAAGAACCCTGTTGAAAGACACATGCTTCATTGATGTTAGAGTTTTACGTAAGTCCTTCCCATAGTTATTTTTGATGCCTTTGTGTTGAGCGATTGTAAAGGTCATTATTGAACATAATGCTCAGATTATTTTATGGGGCATATGAGTAAAATCAGTTATTCAGGAAATTATATATTTCATATGAGGAACCCAATTAACATCAGGTCAGATGCAATTGAAATTATTTATATAAGGAGTGAAGGTTGTAGCTAGAATAGAAATTTATATTTAGAAGAAATCATTACCTGTAACATATTTCTACATAGCTTTGTCATCTTAATCTACTTGTTTTCTTCTCAAGTACAGTACATCCTAATTATTTAGGAATTCAATCTCAATGAAGCAGGCTATACAAGGATATTTTCATCCTCAACATCAGGGTTTTGAAACACCTCTCAATACTTTTTGTTTGTAAGCACTGAAAGTAATAATTAACCCTGCCATGGAAAAATTCATATATAAGAATGTGTAAATTCAGATTTTTCATTAAGCCTCATAGTTTCTGATTAATGGAAATGTTTCTAAATTATTCTAAAGTAAATTATTCATTCATATAAAAACCAGGGCAATTCTCCCATCATGACTTTTATCTCCTTGAGATTTACACAGTGACACAGTGAGAATGACTATGGGAAGAAAGTTTGACATTATCAATGAAGCATATTTCATTATGTACTTTCAGAATTTTGTTTTTCTGTATTTGCTTTTATTTCCACTAAAAAATTTTAAAAAAGCAGTTGAAATGGTTTATCAGAAATTGGTCTCATTTAGGCAGCTCACTATTTATACTAAATTTGCAGTTTCATGGTAAAGGAACTTTCCCACTGCTCATGAGAGAAGTAGCTGTTGCCACAGACCTTACAGGAACCAAAGTATTACAGCACAGAGGCAAAGGTAAGAACTCTATTCTTTTTGAAGAACCCTATTTTTTTAATGAAGTCGCTTTACACAATGCTTAAATGAAATGGATTTTTTGAGATACAGTTATGAGATATTTAATGGCAGTAATTTTTATATGTCTTCAAGTTTCACAGTCCTGTTAAAATGAGACTATCACTAAACTTTTGGAAGTGTGAGTGATATCATGAGGGATTTCCTAGGTGATGACAATACAGAATGAGGAAGAATAGTGGAGAGTTGGAATTGAAGATTAAAGTCTCTATGCACGAGGCAGGAATATACAGAAGGGTCTATAAAATTACAAGGTTTATTTAGAAAAGGAGGTTTAAAAAGTATTAAATAGAAGAGAAGATAATTAATAGTTCAAAACTTATCTATGGGTAGAACTAAATGCCTCCTCCCTTTTGTGAAAGAACTGTGGATTGAAGTATGATGTGACCCTAAGTTACTTTTTATTTATAATAGTTAAATTTTTGGCCATACATACATTTTCATGATTTACTATTATGTATAGTGTAGCTGCCTCATAGGATAGTATCATATAGAGCACATAATAGCTTGGGAACATGAAAGCATGTTTTGGGGGACAGAGTAAACAGGAATCCTATCATGAAATCAAATACTCTTCCAATGGTTCTTGTTTCTTAGGCCATTCTAGTTTGCTATACCTAGAAGGGAATATGTGTAGGCTGGAACTTAACAAATGATCTAGGGCTAAAGAGATGGCTCAGCAGTTAAAACACATGCCTTCAAAGCCAAAGGATCCTGTTTGATTCCCTAGGACCCATGCAAACCAGATATACAAAATGGGGCATGTCTGGAGTTTGTTTACAGTGGCTGAAGACCCTGGTGTGCCCAATTAAATTAAAATGAAAACTGAGTTAAAGTGAAGGTATTTTGTAGAAATTCGACATTTACCATTATGAACATCCTGCAAGGATTCGTGACCAAAATGTAAATTGGGATTTATCCATTCTTTACTTCTGCATCTTAAAAATGTTCTCATGGCATAGATATGCTGCTGGTGTTCTGAATGAACTTGATTAGAAAGTACAAAGTGTTCTCTGGAAAGAGACCTACATGTGCAAAGATACATTTGGTAATAATAGAAGTCATGCCTGAGTAAAGGAAAGAACATATTTTAAGATTATTTCCAAGCTCATTTCTAACAAGACTGAAAAAAGCACCAAGTGAAACTTATGAAATCTGATTTGATGTCTATGATTTCCCATTTTATATTATTGTCATAGTGTCATAATTCTATAAAATATAAGTAGTATTATTAAATATGGAGCTGCTCATGTTACCATATTATTTCAGTAAAGAATGGAAAATTAAATATATAAAGACACTTATCCAAAAAAAATTTGGGAAGAGGAGTAACTATTTGGGTGTGGGAGAAAGAAAGTGAAAAAATAACATATGTATGTTAGAATGTTATGTGCAGAAACTCTCATAAAGTTTATTTCAGCAGGATTTCCTATATTTTCATCTAAATCAGACTTTATTATTGCTGTTACATAGGTTACTATAAAATGTGGGCAAGACAGGGGTGAATGGAATCCTTAAACCTTCTGTCCAGAATGGTGATACATCAAACATGTCAGTCACTATTATATTTTGCACTCATATGAGATTAATTAAAATATAGAAATGGGAGTTGGTTAGTTTATCTAGTTAGAGATAATGTCTTTTAGGATTATTTTGTTTTACTGCTCCATTAATAATCAATGATACAACAAACACCTACAAAATTGGAAAAAATGTGAAGCTCACTCTTAATGATATATGTGAATCACCATTGTGGTGAGTATGCATCTTAACAGGAATTTATAAATCTTTAGTAATCCTAGTTAAATTTTTATACTTTCATTATGAAAACTTCCTATGCATTACATGCCATATCTTCTCAAATATTTCACTAAAAAAAAGAACATGTATGAGGAGATGGCTCAATGGTTAAAGACACTTAGTTGCAAAGCTTGATCGTCTGGGTTCTATTCTTCTACAGTACCCACATTAAGTCAGATTCACAAAGTGGCACATGAGTCTGGCATTCATCTGCCATTCTCTCTCGCGCTCACTCAAATAATAAAAAAAGTAAAACATAAAGGATGCATAAGAAATTAATTTCTCAAATTCTCCCATATCAGTGAGTAAGAAATATTTTATGAAGCCTTGAGAACAATTCAAAATTATTTTTTACTATAGGATGATTTTTAATTTCTGTAAAATTTATGACTGCTTTTTTTTGTTAATTATAGTATATGTGAAAACATTGCAAAGTTTCTTAACAATTTGTATAAATGTATGAGAAGCAATTCTTTAATGATGTAAACATTACTATATACTTTTTCTTTGACAGTTGATGTTTCAATGCAGGAACTTGAATCTTCTTTGATTACACATGGGTTTCTCTGCCTATTAGCAATTTAATGTTACTTTATTAAATTCATTGGCAGCTGCTTGCTGCTTTACTATTTGTTTGGGTTTTTTGTTTGTTTGTTTGTTTTTTAGAGGGGTCTCACTCTAGGCCAGGCTGACCTGGAATTCACTATGTGGTCTCAGGGTGGCCTCGAACTCATGGTGATCCTCCTACCTCTGCCTCCTGAGTGCTCGGATTAAAGACGTGCACCACCATGCCCATGCTGCTTTACTATTTTTGAATGGATTCTTTTCTTGTTCTTTTTTAGCCAGAAAAACATATCACATAAATTAGATTTCCTTCAAGTAACAAATTTATCCACCCAAAAGGAGCAATGAGAAAGATTTTCTCTACTAATTTTGCTTGAACCAGTTTAGACTTTGTAATCTTTCTGATGAATTATTATGTATTTTCCTTCTTAGAAACTTCAGAAGCAGCTGCTCAGTGGAAGGTAAGATGTTATACTTATCTTTGATTCATTAATATTGTACCTTAGGGCAGACACAAGAGATATTAACCTAATTATTTCAAAGCACATGCAGGAACTGTTGGAAAGCAAAGGTTCAGGTACAAGTGAGGCAACAGAAGCAAAGAATGTGAAACTACTCTACAAAGGTATGTTTTATGAGTATTGAACATGTGTACTTATTTTTAGACATATGAAAGTCTTGGTGATGTCAACAACATGAAACATGACTCCATAATTGTTGGAAAAATTTGTTAGAGACAATGCAAATATTATTCTCAGTATGTCAAAGTTTTTATAAAAGATTATGGTGGGCTGGAGAGATGGCTTTTAAGGTGCTTGCCTGCTAAGCCTAAGAATGCCTATTCAATTCTCCAGGTCCCACGTTTAGCCAGATGCAAAGTGACACAAGGGTGCAACACCACACTTGCCCACAAGGGGGCGCACATGTCTGGAGTTTGATCACAGAGGCTGAGAGGCCACTGATGCACCCATTCTCTATCTGTCCTTTTCTCTCTCTCTCTCTATCCAAAAAAAAAAAAAAAAACCAGATATGGTAATGATCTATAAAACATCATTTAAACTCAGAAAATTCCATGCCTCTGTGTCAGTTAATTATTAATATAATTTGAAACCACAGTGTCTCTTTAAGGAATATCTGCAATTACTTATCAAATTTCACAATCACTACAAAATTAGAACTGCTCTTGGGGCATTGTTTACATGGATACTCTGAGATACATGCCTTTGACCTCAATTACATGTAGACTACTGTAAGACCTTTCCTGAGACAAGGGAAGAGATTTGCTGGTAATTCAGATATCAAATTTTCTATTATTAATATTACAAAGCATACATATTAATTAAATTAAGACTCCCACTTTTTAGTATATGTTTTTAAATTTTTAATTTTATATATAACAAATTATACAATTTTATGTCCTTACCCCTGTCCCCTTTTCTCTGAGGGCCTTCCTCAGTGGGATTATGGTATTTGCTGTGGGGTTATGAAGGTCTCAGTCTGTCCCTGTGAGGTATCCAGGGGACCGTGCCTCAGGGAATTCATACCCACTCTGTGGCTCTTACAATCTTTCCACCCCCTCTTCTGCAATGTTCCCTGAGCCATGGCAGGCCTGTTGGAAGTCTGATTTCGTGTTGAGTTCTCTGTAGCCTCTGGATGTCTTCTTTTATAAGGTTTTGTCTGGTCTGTCACTATCACCTGGACCTCGTTGCCAAGTTAGCAGTAAGAACATTATTAATGTTGCTGCTTCCTATGCAATTTCTCCTGGGCTCTGGCAGATGTGCCGGGGTGGCATCTCTCATGGTGGACAGTGGGCTAACTTCTTGTCTTATCCTGGAGCTTGGTTCTCCTCCATTTTCTCTGCCTTCTGTAAAAGAAAACAGATTCTCCAAGCAAGCTTGAGAGCAGCTTGGGTTAAAAGAGGTATGCAATGTTATTTGAGAGAGTTTGGGCATGCAAGCTCACTCTTGTTCAGAGAGCAATGGTGGCTTCTCTCTAAAGTTTGATTTTTCTGACCATGGGATTCTGACTTGGTATCCACTACCAGATACAGTCATCTTCTACTGAGTGAGCCTCATGTGCAAAGAACCACTGATTACCCTCAAAGGCTGTGTGCCACTATTGAAGAAGTATGTACTTCTTATAGAGCTGGTTGATTTTATAGTCTACAGGGTCTCCTGCTTATTCATGTTGTTGGTGACCATTGTTCTTCAACAGCTCCCATAGGGCTCTCCAGAACTGTGAGGGGGAGATAGTTTCTCTCCTGCTCCAGCATGGTATGCCTATGCCCTGTAACCATTGCCTCTGGTGTCTTCAGCAATAGGGGCTTACCTTTTAGCTCTGGCAGGTAATCAGTGTTTTGGCAATGACCTACATTGTTTTAGAGACCTCATGGGTCTCCCTAGCCAACAGCTCACCGTGGGGGGCAACCCAATTCTCTGCCTGGGATTTACCAGCCACAGACCATGATTTTAAAGTTACGCTTTTTCTACCTTCTGTCCCCTGTCCGTCTTTATTGGTAGTTACATCATGTAGATTGCTAGCCAGGGATTCTATGGAACTGATTCATATTGTCTTAACTTTTGTGTATATCATTTTATTTCTATTACAGGTATCCAATTTTACTCAGTCACCTTATTCAGAAATTTTTTAAATTCTATAGCAAGAAGTCCTAAAATATTATATGAAGAACAAGGATTTCCTGCTTTCTCCTAAAAACCTTACTAGATACATTGCTCATAATATATTTTGTTTTATTTTAAAACTCAGTAGCCTGGCATGGTGGTGCGTGCCTTTAATCCCAGCACTCAGGAAGCAGAGGTAGGAGGATCACCAAGAGTTTGAGGCCACCCTGAGACTACATAGTGAATTCTAGGTCGGCCTGGACTACAGTGAAACCCTACCTTAAAAAAAAAAAAAAAAAAAAAAAAAAGAAAAAAAAAGATAAAATAAAAAACGACATATTAGGACAGGCTCTATATGAAAACTGATATGTCAGAAAATTGTCTAATCTCTTCCTTTTTTCAATTTCATTACATATCTTTATCATTTTAGACTTATGCTCATTCTATAGATATTTTTGTACTGTTCCTTGATACTGAATATTTTAAGATTTTGTTTAAACATTTCCTGAGCCAAGAAATAAACCAGCTTTTAAAATTGTATCTTCAGCTATATAATATCAACTCCATTTTCTATTTATTTATTTATTTATTTATTTATTTATTTATTTATTTATTTCGTTAGTTAGTTATGAGAGAGAGAGAGAGGCTGATAGAGAAAATGGGTGCAACAGGGCCTTTAGCTGTGGCAAATGAATTCCAGATGCATGCACTATCTTGTGCATCTGACTTACATAGGTCCTGGGGAATCAAACCTGGGTCATTTGGCTTTGCAGGCAAGTGCCTTAACCACAAAGCCATCTCTCCAGCCCCTCCATTTCTATTGGTATAGTAATTCTCCCATCAAATTTACAATGGCATGGATCTGTTAAATAAAATATGATATTAGCCAGGGGTGGTGGTGCACACCTTTAATCCCAGCACTTGGGAGGCAGATATAGGAGATCACTGTGAGTTCAGGCCAGCCTGAGACTACATAGTGAATTCCAGGTCAGCCTGGGCTAGAGTGAGACTCTATCACAAGAAAACATACAAAAAAATGATACTACAAGGTAATTATAATTCAATGATCTGATTTTATCATGAGGTTTTAGGTTTCTGGTTAATGTCAAATTTAATATTCTGAATATTTCCTAATCCTCAATTTGTTGATTCATTATGACACTTACATTTACAAGGTTCTCTTACACATGGAGAGTTCTTCCAGAAATGATTCCCTTATGTTTAGAAAAAAGATAACTGGCTTAATCATTCTCTTCTTCTCTTGCAACTCTTTTCTATTGCCTCAGTCTGCAGCTTCTAATTATTATATTAAAATTTTAAATTGTATTATTTTCTATCTTTTAAAATATATTTATTTGTAAGCTATCACCTTTAACCACTGAGTCATGTCCCCAGCCCTACAACTTCTAAGTCTTCAGGAATAAAATCATGATATCATTAAAATCATGATATCATTAAGGACACATATGAGGCATTTTTGGATGCATTGAAAATTCCAGAGCTGGGATCTCCTAGAAAGTCTATAAATGAATAGCATGAGTTATGTGGTAATGAAACAATGTGGAAAAGCAGTGCAGTCTAAAAGTGAAATATGAATGTGAAGAATAATTTTATTGAAAATGCAACAGTTTGTATACATTTTGTGTTCTTACAAATTAAATTAATGATGACCAATTCATAAAGTTTCTGTGATAACGATTTATACCTTTTCTACACAATGATATATGCATTCAATTTTCTGATTTAAAATACACAAAGAGGGGCTAGAGAGATGGCTCAATGATTAATTCACTTGCCTTCAGAATCTAACAACCTGGGTTCAACTCCTCAGTGCCTATGTAAAACCAGATGTAAGAAGTGGTACATGCATCTGGAGTTCTTTCCAACAGCTAGAGGCCCCAGCATGTCCATATTCTCTCATTTCCTTTCTCTCTTTCTCTCTCTCCCTCCCTCCCTTTTTCCCTCTCTCTTTCTTCCCCCTCTCTATGCTTGCAAATAAATAAAAATGTTTTTAAAAATAAAATGCATAAACATTTTAAATTATTTAACCATATACATATATTATTCTGATATGTCTGTTTAGTAGTATAAGCCTTCCACTGCAATCTTGCTTTGACAGTTTGGTCAACTCTGAGACATGAGTTCATTGTTTATGACAGATCATATTTTTCCCAACAATTAAGAAAGCCACAGTGTATATTTACTATTCTACTTGGTGATATATGTTAGTTCTTTGTGCTTTGATTAAACTTCATGTCACCTTGAAACTATAGATTAGGGTTTTCCTTGTAGAATTCTATTATCTTGTTTTTCAAATCAGAAATTCTGTGATCACAAATATTGGATACTCTAGAAGCCCCTAAATTAGTCATTGAAAAGTGAACTATGTCTTCATATGCTAATTTGGAATGAAATGATATAAACTTTGTTATCATTATTCACATTTGAATATGTCTCTTTGATTTTTTAGACACTCTTGATACATATCATCAATGTGAGGTAAAAACTCCTACTCATCTTTTATACATTAAGCTACTAATAATGTATGCAAAAAAGGGTTATTAAATCTCCTGAAAAATCATGCAGGCAACCATGGACAGTGAAGACACCCTTCATTGGGAAGCATCAGGAAGGAAGGATGTAAACTCATGCTACACAGGTATATGCCATGACAATTTTTCCTGTACAGATACTACTAAATATTTTTAAAGCTCAGTATTTTCTGGAATCTTCATTTTCTAAAAGATTTCTAAGAAAAGCAGTTTTGAAAGCAGTGGATAACAAGTATTGTTAAACTCAATGTTTCACAGTTTTTATTGAAGCTTAATTTAATGATTTTAAAGGTGTAAACTAATACAAAGAAACATCAGTTTGCAAATATCAGTTCACTAATACTACAATTTTGATAACACAACATCTTTTTAAAAATGTAGCCGAGGGCTGGAGAGATGGCTTAGCGGTTAAGGCACCTGCCTCCTAAGCCTAAGAACGCTGGTTCCAATCTCCAACAGTTCCAATCTCCAGGTCCCACTTTTAGCCAGATGCAGTGATGCGAGGGCACAATGCTGCACTTGACCACAAGGGGGCGCACACATCTGGATTTCATTCGCAGTGGCTGAGAGGCTGCTGGTGCACCCATCTCTATCTGTCTCCCTCTCTCTCTGTCTCTCTCTGTGTCTCTCCAAAAAAAAAAAAAAAAAAAATGTAGCCGAGTGAGTGTGGTGGCACATACCTTTAATCCCAGCACTCAGGAGACAGAGGTAGGAAGATTACCATGAGTTCAAGGGCACTTTGAGAGTACATAGTAAATTCCAGGTCACCCTTGGCTAGAGTGAGACCCTGCCTTGTAAACAAACAAAAAAATTATTTGTGATTACTTATCAAAGTCTGTAATCATTGTAAAGTTATAGGTGCATGTAGGGTGTTGCATCCTGGGACATGTGCCTTTGAGCTCAACTACATAAGACCTTTTGTCTTTTGAGGCACTTTTCTGAGGAAGAAATTTGCTGCTGATTTACATATGAGATTCTCTATTATTAGAATCCAAAGAGCACATATTGATTATACTCAGAATATGAGGGTTTTCTTTTTAAGTTTAGAGGGGTTATTAGTTTATAAATAGAACTTAAGAGAAGACAGAGTTCTTCTAGAAGGTAGAAAGGAGGGTTGCATAAATGGGGGACAAAACACCTAGAAACCAAGATTCCTAGCATCTGAATGATGGTGAGTTTAATAGTCCTGACAGTAGCATTCTACACAGGATACTGAGTTTAATCTTTCTAGAACTTCAGTAAAAGGAACTGTTCTAGGAAAGGGGACCCCTTTTGTCAGGCATTCAGGTTAAATGTAAGGAAAAAATATCTAGGGAATGTACTATTTTAGGCAGCAAAAGATAAGGAGAAGCCAGACCCTTCTCTGATCTCTAGTAGTGGAGTCTGCAAGGACAGGTTCAAGGACATCCCTCACTTTTACTTTTGTGGCCCTTAAACTCTTAAAGTGGCTCAAACCCCCTCTGAAGAAGTAAACCTAACAGCTATTAGAGGATCGAGGTAATAACCTCTCTGGCTTCCTCAAACTGAGTGGGGTTGTTGGGTGTGAGAGCAGGATATCCTACTGCATTGGGAGTAACCGGAATATGCATTTCCATAGTGTGGGGAGACAGCTCTAGATAAAGATGTTGGGGGCGGGGGAGAAAAGCAGGACTCACAGAGGAGTTGACATGGAGCAAATGAATCTCTTTAGAGCTTACATTCTGGTAGCCTTTCAGGCCTATAGAGGGCAATTGTGGGGACATAGATGAAGTCAGATTGACACAGGACCACTTGAGTATGGACTGACTGTAAGTGAGAGGAGATAAGTTGAAAGAGCAGTGGAGGGGCTGGAGCGATGGCTTTGGCAAAGCCAAAAGATCCCAGTTCAAATTCTCCAGGACCCTCGTAAGCCATATGCACAAGGGGGTGTATGCATCTGGAGTTCCTTTGCAGTGGTTGGAGGCCCTGGCATGTCCATTTTTCCCTCTCTCTTTCCCTCTCTCTCTCTCTCTCACTGCCTCTTTCTCTTTCTCAAATAAATAAATAAAAGACATGTTTTAAAAAAGAAATTCCTTTAAGAAAAGAGCAATGGAGTACAAAAAAAAAAAAACAAAATTAGTAGAATTACTATTACTAGAAATGACAGACATAATTCTCTTTCACCATCAAGATCCAGAAATCCATTTTTAAAGCTGTTCACAAAATGGTGTGGTGGTGTCTGACATGTTCTTGTGGGTCTTGTAAAGTCGATGTGACATTAGCAAAAGTATCAAGAATATGCACTTGGCAATACAGTAATGAATATCAACTTGGTAATTACACAAGGGTCAATATGAGTCACCAGACTCCAAATTAAAAAATAACCTTTGTCCTTTTATGGGGAAACTAAAATACCATTTTACTCAGTCACCTTTTTCAGAACTGCTCCAAGTCTATAGGGAGGAAAACGTAATACTATGTGAAAAACAAGAAATTTCTGCTTTCTCCTGAAGGGTATACTAAGTATTTTGTTTATATTTCCTACTTTTTAAAAATTCATTAGAACAGGCATTATACCAAAATTCATGTACAAGAAAAATATTGTCTCCTTATTTCATTTTACTCTTTCCTTCCTTCCTTCCTTTTCCTTCCTTCCTTCCTTCCTTCCTTCCTTCCTTCCTTCCTTCCTTCCTTCCTTCCTTCTTTCTTTCTTTCTTTCTTTAATTAGTTATGTATATAGTGTATATACAGCCATGACGGTACCATCATTAGCCTTCCCCCTGTCCTCTCCCCATGGGTAATGTGGGTCTTGCCTTATGGGGGTAGCCATCAGTTATGCAAGAGAGGCAATGACTCTATGCATAATGACCCAACTCATGTAACAATCTTTCTGCCCCTTCTTCCACGAATTTCCCTGAGCCATGTTGGGTTCATTTTAGTTCTATTTCATTGATGAGGTTTTGGGAGTCTCTGTGTCTTTAGATATCTGATTTGGTAGGATTTGAGTGTTCTTACTCTATTTTTATGCTTATATTCATTCCACAGAATATCATTGGTGCTACCTGATATTTGGGGATTTTCTGAAAAGATTTCCTGGGTCCATGATTTCAACAGCTTTTAGAATTGTATCTTCCACTACATCTTGTCTTACTTCTTTTTATAGTATGACTCAAAATAATTCTCCCCTACATATATACACTTAAATATCTCTATTAAAGACTATAAAGCCTTCTCCCTACCATATCATTAGATCAATCATCATAGATTTCTGATTTTGTCATGAGGTTTTCAGTTTCACTGAATGTGAGTGCTTTCCCAATCTTCTACTTGTTGATACACCATGACACTGCCATTTACTAGTTCTATTAAAAACCTTGAGAGAGCCGGGCGTGGTGGCGCATGCCTTTAATCCCAGCACTCGGGAGGCAGAGGTAGGAGGATCGCCATGAGTCCAAGGCCACCCTGAGACTACATAGTTAATTCCAGGTCAGCCTGGGCCAGAGTGAGACCCTACCTCGAAAAATCAAAAAAAAAAAAAAAAAAAAAAAAAAAAACCTTGAGAGTTCTTTCTAAAAGAGGTGTTTATATTTAGAATAAGATCCCTGGTTTCATCATACTCTTCCTCCCTTGTGACTCCTTTTTATTTTGCATGGGCTTTCTTGTGTCAGTCTATGACTTTAATCTTCAGGAATAAAATCAAGAAGGTGAGCTCTGACACTTTTTTATTGAACATTAGAAGGATATAAGCACAAGGAAGTCTTTATAAATGAACATGAAATAACCTGAATTATATGACTATGCAACACTATGGTAAAATAGTGCAGCTTGAAATGGTTAGTCATGTGAAGAATGATTTTACTGACAAATGCAATACAATAGTTTGCCTATTTGTGTTCTACAAATCAAAATGAATTTGACCAATTCAAATAATTTCTCTAATAAATAATGAATTATGCCTTCTTTAAACATTGATATTGTCATTGATATTGATATTCAGAATTGCCTGAACTAGAATACATGAAAAAAATCTAAATTGGATTTCTCTACTGGTATCTATTATTCTGATATGTCTATGTAGTATTATTGGTCTTTGCATTTGAGCCTTGCTTTAACCATTTGGTCATCTCTGGGTCATGACTTCATTCTTTATTACAGATTCTTTTGCTCCAAATGATTAAGAAAGTCACAGTGGTATATGTACTATCCTACTTGGCAAAATGTGTTAGATACTTCCCTCTGCTTTGATTAATTTCAGATCTCCTTGAAACTATACTTTTGTGTTTTCCTTGTAGTGCTCTGTTTTGTTCAAACCACACATTCTCTAATCACATAAATTTCCATTGCCAAAGTGAGCTTTGTCATGGATTTCAGGTAATAACTCTGAATGAAAGGTATGAAAATGTGTCATCCATATGCATATTTGATTATTTTTCTTTATTATTTTTAGACACACCTGATGAATATTGTCAACACAAGGTAACGGCTCATCCTCATCTTTGATTCACTAAGTTAGTAATGTGGGAAATACACAAGAGCTATTAAATGTCTCCTCAAAATCATGTAGGAAACCAAGAAACAGGCATATACCATTCAGAAGGAAGCATCAGCAAGGGAAGACATGAGGCCACATGACACAGGTATAGTATTCAACAATTTCACCTGCACAATTACCAATGTATATGTGACAGATTCATTGCTTTGATTGATCTTCATTTTCCCATCAATTTCTGTAAAAACTGTTTGATGACAGTGGATAACTAAGAACCATAAACATTGTTTTACTCAGTTTCAAAGTTTTATTCAATCTTAAAGTTATGACTTTAAAAG
Source organism: Orientallactaga sibirica (assembly GCA_036365145.1). Taxonomy (NCBI): domain Eukaryota; kingdom Metazoa; phylum Chordata; class Mammalia; order Rodentia; family Dipodidae; genus Orientallactaga; species Orientallactaga sibirica. The sequence goes on along the minus strand of JAEOAD010000006.1, from coordinate 34,685,667 downwards.
TTCACTGTTAGGACCATTTTTAGACCACAATGTCTTTTTAATCATTACCTCTCATATTTTATCTGCATCAGTATACAACTTTAAGTGATGCCATGGACATTTTTTTTCTGGAATGCATGCCTTTGATCTGAACTACAGGATAGGGTTAAGATCTTTTATGAGACCAGGAAAGATATTTACTGCTGAATTAAGTATGGAATTTGTAGTATTAAAAATTCAAGGTGTATATATTAATTAAGCCAAGACTCCAAGTTCTTCAATAACTTTTATGTTATATGTTGAAACTAACATCCCATTTTATTAAGTCACCTTATACAAAATGATTCAATCTATAGCAAGAATTTATAATACTATATGAAAAACAAACATGTTCAACTTGTTACTAATGAGTTTACTAAATATTTTGTTTACACTATATTTCCTTTGTTTTAAAATTTATTGACAAGCTGTTTATCAAAAGTTGTATTGACTAATCACTTCTCCCTGACTTCATCTACATTACATCATTATATTTTATGCTCATGGTCATTCCATAGAACATTTCTGCTATCATCCATTGTTACTTGATATTCTTGATTTTCTGAAAAACTTTCCTGACACCGGGATGCCACCAGCTTTTAGAATTATATTTCCAGTACATCATGCACATTCCTTTTCCATTGTCATTTGCATTACAAATGAACAGCAACATCTCTATGAAAGGAAAAATTGATTCTCGTTGCCAGATTATTACATTTAGTCATCTTATGTTTCTGCTTTTCTCATAAGGTTTTAAGACTTTTTTGAAGTCAAATTTTGAGTTTTATTTTTTTGAGTACTTCCCAATTCTCCATTTGTTAACACATTGTGTCACTGACAATGTACTAGTTTCTATTAAACACTTTGACAGGTCTTCCTAAAGATGCCTTTATTTTTAGAAAAAGATAGCAGGTTTCAGCATACTCTACTGTCTTGTGCTTCTTTTTTATTTTGCATGGGATTTTTTGTGTCAGTCTGTGACTTTGAATTTTTAAAGAACAAAATCATGCAGGGCATTAGAATGCCTTTTGTGTGGCATTTTTATATGCATTTAACAGTTCATGGACACTAATTCTGAGAAAGACTGTAAATGAATATCGTATAACCTGAATTATGTGATTACAGGACAATATGGTAAAACTGCAGATTCTAAAAGTTAAATTATTAGGCATTGGAAAAATAATTTTACTAACAACAGCAATAGTGTGTTCATTGAGTTCTACAAATTGTAATAAATTTGACCAATTCAAGACATTCGATAATGAATGATTGATTCCTTTTCCAAACATTGATATCTGCATAGATTTTCTTCAATTAAAATGTATGAAATGATTCTAAATTTATTGACTATACTGATAACTTTTGTTCTGATATGACATTAGTATTATAAGCTTTCCATTTGAACCTAACCATGACATTTTGGTCAACTCTTGGTCATAAGTTCATTCTTTATTAGAGAATTTTACTCTATAAATATTAAGAAGACATAATGATAGATGTGCTATTCTACTTGACAAAATGCATTAGACATTTACTTGTGCTTTCAACTATAACTATAGATTCATGTTTTCCTTGCAGAATTATAGTATTTTTTATGAAAGCAAATATTTTATAATTTATAAATTAAAAATCATGGAAGCACCTAAATTCTCTATTGCCAAAGTGAGTTAAGATGATGAATTCATATATTAACTCTGAATGAAAAGGTATGAAACTTTGTCATAATTATGCATATTGGATTATTTCTCTTTCTTTTTTAGACAGTTCTGATGAATATTGTCAAGAGGAGGTAAGAGCTCCCTCCACCTCATCTTTGATTCACTAAGCTAGTAACGAGGGGAATATACAAGAGTAATTAAATATCTCTTCAAAATCATGTAGGCAACTAATGAACAGGAGCATGCCCTTCAGAGGGAAGCATCAGCAAGGAAGGATGTGAGACCACATAACACGGGTATTGTATTCAGAAGAGTTTTGCTTGAATTATTAGTAAATTTGTGAAAAGTTAATTTATTTTATTAATCTTAAGTTTTTCCTCAGTTTCTATGAAACTGTTTGATGACAGTGGATAACCAAGGACAACACACACTGTTTTACTCAATGGTTTACAGTTTTGTTCAATTTTAAAGTTACACTTTTTAAAGTATAAACTAAAACTGAGCAACTTCAACATCCCTTTGTCAGTTCACTATGGGTGTCATCTTTAACCCACAATGCGTTTCTAAGCATTATCTCCCATTTTTTATCAAAAGACCCTAATTGCTACACAATTTTAACTGCTTCCTGGGACATTCTCTCCTGAAATATATGCCTTGACCTGGAAATACATGGTAAAGTCAAGACCTTTTATGAGAATAGAGAAGTAATTTATTGCTAAATCAGATATCAAATATTTTAATAGTAATAATCCAAGGCATTATATTAAGTAAACTCAAAACTCCAAGTTTTTCAACAGCCACTTTCCTGTTATAATGAAACTAACCCAATTTTATTCAATGACCTTATTTAAAGTGATTAATATGTACCAAACAGTCTCATAATACTATATGAAAAATAATGATTTGGGGCTTATTTCCAAAGAGTTTCTCTAAATATTTTTGTTACACTATATTTCTTATTGGTTTAAACTTATTTTACAAGCTGTATATCAAAATTTATTTATCAGAAATTTGAGTAGATTCATCTCCCATTATTCATTATTAGTATATCTATTTATATTTTATACTTATGCTCATTTCATAAACTATTATTGGTACAATCCATTGTTGCTTGATATTTGGGATTTTTCTGAAAAACTTCCCAAGTCTGGGATGGCACCAGCTTTTAGAATTATATCTTCCAGTACATCATGCCTATTCCTTTTTCTATTGTAACTCACATTAATTATCCCTTACAATTGTACAGCAACATATCTCTATGAAAGAACAAAATGATTCTCATTACCAGGTTATTACATTACAATCATCTTATGTTTCTATTTCTACTTTTCTGATGAGATCATAAGATTTGTTGAATATAAAATTTTGTTTTCTTGAGAACTTCCCACTTCTCCATATGTTGACACATGATGACACTGCTGAATTAGATATTGAATCTGTGGTATTAATAATATAAGGCATACATAATAATTAAACTCAAATTCCAAGTTTTTCAAGAAACATTCATTTTATAGTGAAGTTATAATCCCATTATACTCAGTCACATTATTCAAAATGGATTCAAACTATACCTAGATGTCCCATAATACTGTATGAACAACAAATATGTTGAGCTTGCTCCTAATTAGTTTACTAAATATTTTGCTTATACTACATTTTCATTTAAAACTTATTGGGAAGTTGAATATCAAAATTCATATATCAGAAAATTTAGTAATATTATGTCTATTTTTTCATTTTCATTATATCTTTTTACATTTATACTTATGCTCATTCCATAGAACATTACTGGTAGCATTCATTGTTACTTAATATTTGGAGATTTTCTAGAAACCTTCACTGATGCAAGATGGTCAGCAGCTTCTAAAATTGCATCTTCAATTATGCTCATGTTTATTCTTTTTTACCACTCACATTAATTCTCTACAATTTAAAGTAACTTATAAGTATTAAATGAAAAAATGATCATCAATAACAGACCATTGGAATTCAATCATCTTCTGCTTTTCTTATGAGGTTTGAAGATTTTTTTTGCATGTTCAACAGGGTTTATGGGTAATCACCAGTCCTCATTTTTGTTAATGTACTATGACACTGCTATGTATTGGGTTCTATCATGCACATCACATCGAGATTTCATAATAAGGCAGCTTTTATTTTTTAAATATTTTGCTTATTTTTTTATATTTATTTGAGAATGACAGCCAAAGAAAGAAAGAGGCAGAAAGACAGAAAGAGAGAATGAGCGCACTAGGGCCTCCAGCCACTACAAACAAGATCCAGATGCATGCCACCTTCTGCATATGGGTACTGGAGGATCGAACCTTGAACTAGGGTCCTTAGGCTTCACAGGCAAGTGTTTAATCATCAAGCCATCTCTCCAGCCCTGCTTTTATTTTTTGAAAATGATACCAGGTTTTATAATACTCTTCCTCTAGAGACACCTTTTTAGTTTGCATAGACTGTCTTGTGTCAGTCTATGGCTTCTACTTGTTTAGGAGTAAAATCAGCCACAACATTATGAAATCTATCTGTGAGACATTTTTTTATGCATTTAACATTCCAAGATCATTTCTCCTAGTGAGGCTATATAAATGAATATTGAATGTCCTGAAATGTGTGATCATGCAACAATGTGGTAAAAGAGTGCAGATTCTAAATATGAAATGGGTAAGTGTGTGAAGAATAGTTTTACTGACAAGTGTAATTGTTTGTACATTTATGTTCTATAAATCCCTATGAATTTGACCAATGCAAAAATTTGATAATGATAAATTTGATCCATTTTCTGAAAATTGTTCTCTGCTTTGAATTTCTTGAATTAAAATACATGACAACACTGCACTGTGATTTTTTTACCATAGTTATATAAATTATTCTGATGTCATTTTAATATATTAAGCTTTTCCATTTGAAACATGCTTTGACACTTTGCTTAATTCTAGGACATGACATCATTCTTTATTAGAGTTTATTTTTCTCCAGTGATTAAGGATATCATATTGTTATATGTGATATTCTACTTGGAAATATATGTTAGATACTTCCTTGTGCTTTGATTAATTTTAGGTCTCCTTACAACAAAACAAGATTCCTGCTTTCCTTGAAGAGTTCTATTATGTTTTTTTCAAAGTAGTCATTCCCTAATCACATAACTAAATAACATGGAAGTGCCTAATTTTGTTTAAGTGACCTATGATACTGATTTCATACACTATAAATTCTAAATGAAAGGGTATGAAAGTTTTGTCATCATTATGGATATTTGATTATTACTCTTTGCCTTTTTAGACACTCCTTATGAATATCATCAACACAAGGTAAGAATTCCTACTCATCTTTGATTCACTAAGCTAGTAATGTGGGACATATACGAGAGTTATTAAATATCTCCTCAAAATCATGTAGGCAGCCAAGGAACAGGATCATGCTGTTCAGAGCGAAGCATCACCAAGTAAGGATGTAAGACCATGGAACACAGGTATAGTATTCAACAGTTTCACCTGCACAATTATCAAAGAATATATGAAAAATTCATTCTTTTATTAATCTTCATTTTCCCATCAATTTCTGTGAAAACTGTTTGATGACAGTGGATAACCAAGACAACAAAGAATGTTTTATTTGATATGTCACAGTTTTGTCCAATCTTAAAGTTACGGTTTTAAACATAAAACTAAACTAAAATTAAATTAAAACTAAAATTCCGCAACTTCACCAGCCCTTTGTCAGGTCACTATTAGTGCCATTTGGAACTCACAATGTGCTTTTAAGAATAACCTGCATTTTTTTATCCCAAGTCCCAAATACTGCACACTGCACAATTTTTTTTTAGCTATCCACATAATGTGAATACATTCATGTTGGTGCCATCGATAGCCTCCTCCCTGTCCTCCCTTTGGAAGGGACCCTCCTCCTTGGAGAATGTGGGTCATGCATTTGTGGGGGTAGCCATAAGTTATGTGGAAGAGGCAATATCTCTGTGCATGATGACCCAGTTTGTGGCTCTAACTCTCTTTCCACCCCCTCTTCCGTGAATTTCCCTGGGCCATGCTGGGTTTGTTTTAGGTCTACTTCAGTGAGGAGGTCTTGGGAGCCTCTGTGTCTCTGGATATCTGGTTTAGTAGGAGTTGAGTGTTCTCTGTGTTTATCTCCTTCACCCTTGTGTTGGTATCAGGTTCACCAAGAAATATTGCACAATTTTTAAGAGCTTACTTGGGCATTATTTCTGAGAATATATGCCTTTGAGCTAAATTACATTGTAGGGTGAAGATCTTTTCTGAGACCAGGGAAGAGATTTGTTGCTGAATTAAATATTGAATTCTTTTATAACCCAAGGCATAATATTAATTAAACTCAGACTTCAAGTTTTTCACCATGTTTCCTTATACAGTGAAACTAATATTCCATTTTACTAAGTCAACTTATTTAAACCTGTTCCAGTCTGTAGCAAGAAATTGTATATGACTATATGAAAAACAAAGAGTTTTGGCTTGCTCCAAAAGTGTACTAAATATTTTACTTGTAATGTATTTCCTATTTTCTTAAAACTTATTTGACAAGCTATATATCAAAATTTATAACCCAGACAACTGACAAGTCTAATTTCCCTTTTTTATCTTCATAATATCTCTGCATTTTATATCCGTGTGAATTCTATAGAAAGTTATTGTTGCCATTCATGGTTACTTGATATTTGGAATTTTCTGAAAATCTTTCCTATCTCCAGGATGTCCCCAGCTTTTAGAATTCTCTCTTCCACTACATCATGTGTATTCCTTTTCCATTGTCACTCATTATAATTCTCCCCTACAAGCATGGCATGTACAAAAAGGCTGGACATCACCTCTGCCACAACAGCTGGAAAATAGCAAAAGGAGAGTGAGCCATCTAACACTAGTAAGCTAGAGGCTAATAAACCTCAAATTCTATCACCAGCAACACACCTGCTCTAGCAAGTTCCCACCTCCCATGCACCTTCAGCTTGGAACCTAGCATTCATAGCACATGAGTATATTATTGGGGACATCAAATTCAAACCACCACATTCCACCTCTGGTCCCCATAAAATCATGAACATCTATGGTGTGAAATGCAATATATTTATTTTGACCCTCACTGTAGCTACTAACTGCACATCCATTATTTTTCACTATAGCCTTCCCTTTCTCTGAGAAAGCTTCATATGCCTAGTTAGTATAGATAATTTTCCTTATGTGATCATGGAAGTCTGTTTTATTTGGACTTTTAGTGATGATTTACCTGTATTTTCCACTAGACTTTAGATAAAATAATAGCAGGTGTCTAGTCTGCTCCTTCTGCAGAGCTTAGTATATAACACAGTTCACACCTTAGGCATTTAGTCTATGTTTACTCAGATTGGTAATAAGAGAATGTGGAACTATATAAAGACCTTTGCTACTCAAGACCTCTTATGCTTATATATTTTGTTTGTATGTTTTCTCCTTGATGCAGATTCTGGTATCTCACCAAATAACCAAAGCTTCCCTAATTCAAATAAAATGTTACTAGAACAAAATTGCTTGCAACAAGTAACAGAAAGAATTGAAAACATGGAAAATCGCATTAATGATTTACAAAAGAACATAGCAGACACCAAAGAAGTGGCACAAGAGCTAAAGGAACTTCTGAAAAAGCCTGGAAAAGTTTGCAGTTTGTGGTATAATATTATTTCCTAGTTAGTTTTATAGAGGTCTCTGAACTGTTTATTCCCAAGTCATATAGAGGGGATTTTGTAATAGCTTAGTTTCATTTGGGAGTTTGGTATAGGAGAAAAACTTCTGCATCTTGTCGAGTAAGAAATTGTTGGAAATGATAGGACAAATTGAAAATCATGACTATTTTCAGTAATTCAATATGCACCCTTTGTAATCTTAGTTATGCTGTATATGTAGAAGCTCACCATATTGAATTCTTACAATTTAGCAAATAGAATTTTGTGGGTATATATTAATTTGTATTACAAATAATTGTGCAAGAATATCAGTTATATATATATTTCACAATTGCTATTTAAATTGAACATGTTTTAAGTATAAAATTATGTTTGGAATAATTATGGTAAAATATATCCTTGCTCAATATTCTTAAATTTTTCTCAAGAAACTTTACACTCATTAATAATTTTAGAGAATAAATGGCATTTTTGATCATTTAAAATTGATAACCTTATTAAAGCATATGCTTTTTTTTATGGTAGGAATCAAACCATAGCTTTGCATTTGCATTTGCCAAGCAGCTGTCTACTTTAAGATACCAAAAGTCAAGTGTTCACTGTCAATGAACATGTATGAACCAAAAGCTAATATGGCAATTTTTTACTAAATTTATGTAAAATCTTTGTCATATATAGGTCTCTATGTTTTTTTTAATTTTTATTTATTTATTTATTTGATAGAGAGAGAAGGAGAGAGAGAGAGAGGGAGAGAGAATGGGCATGCCAGGGCATCCAGCCATTGCATACAAACTCCAGACACACACGCCCCTTGTGCAACTGGCTAACATGGGTCCTGGGGAATTGAACCTTGGTCCTTTGGCTTTGCAGGCAAATGCCTTAACCACTAAGACATCCCTCCAGCCCATAGGTCTCTATGTTTAATGACCATGTTTATGTGTATACTATTAGTAGGTGTTTATTACAAATAGTATTTATAAATTGTTAATAAAGGCATAATAAAGCTGGGAGTGGTGGCGCACGCCTTTAATCCCAGCACTGGGGAGGCAGAGGTAGGAGGATCACCATGAGTTCAAGGCCACCCTGAGACTACATAGTGAATTCCAGGTCAGCCTGGGCTAGAGTGAAACCCTACCTCAGAAAAAAATAAAGGCATAGTAATCAACAACTAAGGATGAAAAGTGCTACTAGCACTGGAACATTAAATGTGTGAGCACAGATATGAGATATACTGTTTAGTCTCAAATTCTGAAATTCCAAATATGATACATGAAATGAAAATATCTGAGAACATTTTATAAGCATAATAACCTATAAAAGCCAGATCACAAAGTGAATATTTTGTTTTCTATCAAGATTACTTTTTAAATATGCATATTTAGCAATAGCCATGCCAGAGAGCAAGTCCAAATCCAAGTCAAGAGGTGCAAACCCCTTTGCCATCATCAAAAGTTGAAGGAACGATTTTGTGAAAGTGAAGAACAATATAACAGAGAAACTGCAGTGAAACAACATGAAACACCTCTTGGAATAATAGACATGGAATTGATAGATTTAAATCAAGAACTGAGTAAGGTAATTTAATCTTTCATAGAATAATCATGAACATTGTTTAATATCCTTCTAACAACACATACATTTGTGTGTGTGTGTGTATATATATATATATATACAAATATATATATACAAATATATACAAATATATATACTCATTTGATGAAATGCCTCATTTGTTAACTTCATCATTATACAAATACCACCACTAGCATATGATTACAAAAATTACAAAAATGAAGACATATACCCTACCATCAGCCCATGTAATCTTATAACATGTCCTCTATTATATATCCTTTTAAAAATTTTTTTGTTTTTTGAAGTAAGGTCTCACTGTAGCTCAGGCTGACCTGGAATTCACTATGTAGTCTCAGGGTGGCCTTGAACTCACAGCGATCCTCTTACCTCTGCCTCCTGAATGCTGAGATTAAAGGCGTGTGCCATCACACCTGGCTTGTATATCCTATATTTGCTTGTGTGTATGTGAAGGTGTATGTGTGTGTGTGTGTGTGTGTGTGTGTGTGTGTGTGTGTGTGTGTGTTTGGTCTTTGCATGTGTATGTGCCCATGCCACAGACCATGTCCTTGCCTATGGCAGCCAGAGTGAAATACAGAATGTTTGGCCCCATCCTTCTTTTGTCCATTCATATTTGAACCAGTGTCTCTTACTGATACCAGACCCATGAGCTTAGGTAATGACTCTCAGGTTTCTGGTCCTCTACAGGTCTGGTGTGACAGATATGAATGGCCACATAAAGCTGTTTATGTGAGTCCTGGAGATGGAACTTTAATGGCCTCTCAGTCCTCCTCAGACCCTCATGCATGCACAGGCAGTTCTCCTAACCTCTGAGCCATCTCTCCAGCCAATTTTTGACTAAAACATCATATGTGTCATATGAGTATTAACATTGAAAACAAAATGTCATGTCATCCAAATTAAAATATGACATTTACATTAAAGTACTGGTATGATATATTGTAACCTTAGTAGATTTGATATGATGGCATGATAGTTGAGTATAATTACCTAAATAATGTTTAACTTAGAAATTTTAATGTTAAGTTGCAGGACATCTAGCTTGTCAACTAGAATGAAACTAAGTAAATATTTTGTAAAGCTTGCCTGTATTAAAGTAATGTTTTTACTCTTTGAAAAGTTGTCAACTATTTCAGCCATTAAATTTGAGTAACACTAGTGGAATATAAGACCCTGTGTTTTACTAGGCTGTGCCCTTTTAACATTATTTTTGAAATTTCTGTTATTGATTGTTTTCCACTATTATTGGCTTGAGACCAAAAAATAATGAAATTTATCTCTATGCTTTAAAGAAACATAATCTAATCCCAAGACGAATTTCTCCCAAAGAGGAACACAGAACACTACCAGATCAGATTCTGGCATTCCGCCTTCACATAAGAAAGCATACGGACATTTTACAAGAGAAAATTATGTCTGAGGTATTTTCATTAGTCATGTTTAATATGTTTTATTTATTTGTGGACATCCATATTTTAAAGTATGATATGCAACATGAAAAGAATAGTGGCAAAGGCCCCAAAGTCCAGATAATAAGTGTAGACTAGGAAGAAGTGTGGGGAAAGTGCAAAAAGATATATGTGACATTAAATAAATTGTTAATAAAATATCTGAGAAAAAATATTAATGAAATTATTTTTATTCTCTTTTAGTTGCAAGACATGGATGATGAAATGAAATCAAGTGTTTGTCATATGAAGAAGATGAAACATCTCTCCAAAAAGTAACATTTAAAACAGCATAAAGTAACTTGATGGTGTATATAGCAAATAATCAGTGTAATAAGAGAATTAATGAGTAATATGTCAGTTATGATAATAAGCACACATGTCTAAAATGGAAAAAATATTCCTTTATGTTACTTGAAGTACACAATTTAGAGACTGGAAAGTAACAAAATGGTAGATCATGTACTTTTCATGCATGAGGGCCTTGGCTATTTCCCAAAGGAAAATAAAAACAGATGCACAATATTTATATTATCTACATTTGCACAATCTCCAAATTTCCCTGCTGGAAAAAACAATACAAAATATATATCATCTTCCTTCAAACATTTCATAATTAATTCACCCACTTTCAGATGTTTATTTGAAAATGTTTTAGTATTTCACAAATAAATATATTTGTGTGTAGAACAAATAGGACACTATGAAGGAGAAGAAAGATGTGTAAAGGGAGGGCAAATGTGGGAAAAAGCATAATTGGATATATATGACATAAAATCAAAAGGGGGCAAAGAGGAGGAAAGAGACCTAGAAAGAGATGGGAACCCCAGAGTGTGGGTGGAGAGCAAATAAGAGCAGGTATGCAGATATATGTATATGAAAATATCACAGTGAAACCCAATAATTTATATGATAAATTTAAAAAGATTAAATTTATGTAACATTTAACAATTGGTCTGTGAGAATAATTATATTAAAACATGCCTTTCAGGACTAAAAGTCAAAATTCCAGGTTAGAAGACATAGTAGAAAAACAAGCAGAAACTATTAAAATGTTGAAGAACCATCTGTCAAAAATGAGTGAAGAATTATCACGACGTGCAAGTTTGGTAAGCCAGTCTCTCATAAGTTTTTTGTCATACTGAAAAGGAAATTTTTTCCGCTAGTGATACTGTATAGGAAGCCTTTGGGAAACAAGAGTTTCATTAGGCTATGTATATATAGCAAAGTAAATTGTTCAAAAGCAAACAACTGATAAATGTTCTTCATGGAAAATTCTAGCAGTTATAAAGAAAATAAGACAAAGTATTCTGACAGTATCCAAAGGATGAGGGCCTCTTGCCACTCCCAAATTTAAAACATTACTACACTTATAGTAACAGTAGACAGCAATAGGAAATGTGTGAGATTAGCAATTTACAGAAGTTTTACCTTTTGAAGTTACAACTTTAGAGGGTTTAAGACCAGAAGGAAGAAACATATACACAGGAGAGCTGGCATCTTTTTATTATATATAATGTTGGGTTTGATCTTGATACTTTTCATGCAAACCACCTACATTCTCGGTAAACATTGCTCCTTTTATTTACCTTATTTGTCTTAACCAAACCCAGATGCATAATAGTACTTTATAACATAATATTTATGGAATAATTACTCCCAATAAACAATCTAAGGAATAAAGTACTTAATATCACATGGTGTTAAGACAATTTTTCAAACTTTAAAGTCAATTTGTATGACACGGAAAATATTAGCAGTTAACATGAGTGAACCCCATATAAAAAAGCTGGTAGGCAAAGAATGAACTATATCCTATGCATTTAAATCAAACGAAACTCTATTTGTTTTGCTACTGAAAGAATTAAAAATGATTTTGTGTTGTTTAATTTGTTCCCTATTTGAAGAAAATAAAAATGAAGTTTATTATTAAATATAAAGCTGTCTTCTTTTTGAATTAGCTAATTAAAATTTTCATTATTAAACCAACCATTTTCTATATCTTTTTCATCTACTAAATTTCAAATTATATGCTTCTTTAATTTTTATTATTCTTTTGTGATTTTTGGTTTTTGTAAATCAGGTTGAATGAAACTGACTGTGTAGCCAAGGCTGGCCTTGAATGCACAGAAATCCTACTTCAGTCTCTGAAGTGCTGGGATTATAGGCATGAACAGACAGGCCTGGCTTTACTTCTTAGTTTTTAGTCTGTGTCCTTACTTAAGGAAATATCCTAGAGAAACATATATGCCTGATTGTAGAAATTGTCCATGGGATAGATCTTTAAAATTTATTATTTTATGACTCTCTTCTAGTTTTTGTAGCTTCCTGTTACACTGTTCATCATTACTAACTTAATGTCAAAAATTTCTTGACTGTAATATAAGGGAGACTAACTTTTATGTGTAATCTACTTTTTATGTATCATTTGAAAATTCCTTTTTATTTATTCTTCCCTAATAAATCACTGTGCAGAAAAAAAAAAAAAAAAGCATTTATCTTCAAGCTGAACTTTGTGGTACACACTTTTAAGCTCAACACTGGGGAGGCAAAGGTAGGAGCAGTCCAGCATGGGACTCTCACAGCCTGGACTCCATGTGAGCACTAAGGTCAGGCTGGCGTGGAACACACCACATCCAGCAGGCTCATGGTTGTTTGCTGACCAACTTTTTCCTTTCCTTCCTCTTGTGAAGCTACTGTTTGCAGCTTCAGCACTAGTGCTCTTAATGACTAATGAGGAATTAGCACTCCATGTTGAAACCATTCTCCACTTCTCTTTGCTATACCCATTGTCCTTTTCTTCTTTTTCCTGAAGAACAGACTGTGATTGGGAATGAATAGCTTTTTCAGTGTGCTTCCTCCCTGTAGACCTTCTAAAGTAAGGAAACACCTTTCATTATTCTGTTTTGGTCTCTTTCAATCCATGCTGTCATGAAGTGCTTTGGAGACCACATTTCTCTTCAGAACTTTGAGTCTACTATGAATTGTATTGGGATTTGTGTCTAAAAGGTACTTTTAGAAAACTTTTGAAGTAAACTCTTAACCATAGGCTTGCCATAAAGCTGTACTAATACTTAAAAATTGTTGTACCTTTAGGATCCATCAAAATATTTGAAACACCACCATAAATCTTCCTGAATAAAGTTCTGGCCTTCCTCTTCAGACCATGTATTCCTAGTATCACCTTTGATGTGATCTTATCTCAGAAGGAAATGGTTTTAACATTACTTGGCAAATTGGCATGCCACAAACTAAAAATTGGAAATATTTACACTCAGAAAGTCCTATGGCTTTTATATTTCATAGTCTTTACATATGTGTCACATCAGTTTTACTCCAGCTGCGACATAGTAAGAGTTCCCTTTCCCCCATGCTGCAAAATGATCTTGTCATTGGCCCTTCCTGAGAGTGCCACTCAGCTTTTACTAAACAGTCCCATAGAAGCCTATATGGTTTCTTTCATTTCTAGGTCAAGTGTATACCATACTCTTAATTTGTTCTTAATATTGGTATTCATTAGTAAAAATTTTACTTCTTTACATAGATATTGGAATTACGAAATTACATGAATGCTAATATAAGAATGATTTTCAGTGAATAAGCTCAGTAGCAGAGCATTTACCTAGAAAGATACCAAGATCTGTTTTCAATCCCAAATGCCCCCTCCCACATAAGTAAATAATTATTTCAAAAAAATTTAATTTAATTCTATTCATATTGATGGTTAATATTTTAAACACAATACCATTTCCAGTATTTAAAATTTAAATGATTTAAATGCACAATAATTATTTTGAATTTATTTTCTCTAAATATATCATTTCATTTTGCTTTACATGTAGGCAACTGCTGAAGAAATTTGGGAGGAGTTATATGAAGAAAATCAACTGGAAATGAGAATTAAAAGCATGGAGTCTAAAATATCTAAAATTAAAACTGATAATGATCCAAATAAAAGTAAACTTAAGCATGCTATGCAGCTCTTAGTGCTTGAGTTAAGATTAAGACAAGTTTTACAACATAGATTAAAGTAAGTAAATACAAATAGTCATATAAAATACAGTGTACTCCTTCATTGTCTCTAACATTTTATTTATTTATTTGTTGTTTATTTACTTATATGACAGAGAGTGAAAAAGAGAAAAAGGCAGATATACAGAAAGAAAATGGGTTCACCTGGGCCTCCATCCACTTCAGACAAACTCCAGATGCATGAGCCACCTTGTGCATCTGGCTTACATGGGTCCTGGGGATTTGAACCAGGATCCTTTGGCTTTGCAGGCAAGTGCCTGAACCACTAAGCCATCTCTTGATCCTCATTCACTGTCTCTAATTCATAATTTTTAGTGATCATGGGTAATGACATTGGTAGGATTTGAATGCTTTGCTTGACTGTTATCTTTGGTGCCTGGTTACTTGGTGTCAAGCTGCACTTTAGAGCTAGTCTGCTCTACATGAAATAATACAATATTGAGAAACATTAACATGGTAATAAACAAAATTCTTAAGCTAATTCCTTGATGGGTGGGAGGGTGTCTGCATTAGAAAGGACAAATGCCAAAGTGGTTGCCTTGGTATGGATAATACAAGCAAGCTTCCTCAAAGCTACTTTAATTCCTTTTGAGCGTCAGTCCAGATATCTTATGGCTTTTCTGATTCATTGCTCGGTGCCCAGTGCTTAATTTAACTCATGGAGTGTAGACATGTGGAAAGAAAATGCATCAAAATATCATGAAGATATACTACCATGACATTCCTTACTAAATATAAGTATCTAGCGCAGTCAACTTCCTGTTGCTGGGATAAACCAACCAGACACAGTTTATGGGAGGAAGGGGATTTACTTAAAGCTTGAAGATGTAGGGGAAGTTCTATAATGGCAGAAGAAGCTGGTACCCTTTTAGAGATCCACACAGAAAGAAAAAATTAACACCACCAGCACCATAAGCAAGCACAGGCCAGGAGCTCCAGGCAGAGCTCAAACATTCTGCATATCTTTAGTCTGGAATTCCTGATCTGCCTCCACATCTTACAGCTGGACTTTAGGATCCAACCATGGTGACACCAAGTTACAACCTTGAATGAAACTCCTGAATCTATTGGAGGACATCCACTCAAACTACCACAGTACCCATTACATTTTCCTGTTTTATTTTATTAAACATATATTTGAGGAGTAGAATATTATGTTTTAGTACAGATATGTCATGAAATTGACACTATAGTCATGAATACTAATATGTCCATCATCTCAACTGCTTTTTAAATTTGTGTATTCTTTTGTTTTCCAAGTAGGATTAGTGTCTCACACTAGCCCAGGCTGACCTGGAATTCACTCTGTAGTGATATCCCTGAACTCAGCAATATTCTTGCCCCAGCCTCCCAAATGCTTAGCAAATTTACATATTTCTAATCCAACCTCAATAATTGTTCTCCCAGAATTCAAGAGTTTTACCAATTCAGCCATGCACCTTTGATGGCTGTATATCTGTCTCTTCAATAGATTGCTTTGCTTGTTAGTTTAAAATTTCTCTTAAAGTACATGTACTCTTTAGAGCAATTCTAAACCTATAATTCTATACAGTGGTATGCTCTGTCATATGTTTCAATATTAAGATGTAGTTCCAAGGGAAATCTCATTTATTCTTATGGCATTTTTAAAAGCAAGCAATTTGGGAGTCACTTAAGGAAAAATGATATGCTCAATATTTACCATGTCAGTCTACAGAGTGGTAATGATGGGCAAGACAAGGGAAACAGAGACCCTCATAGCAAGTTGGACCACAGCAGCTCTAGAATCTCTGAGTGTCCTTGTATAAGTCATAATACAGAGTTCAAAAGAAGTTTCCTTCTGATGGACAACTTGGCAGCACCTCCCTAAACTCCACTTTCTTGTGACTACTACAGGTAACACAACGTGAGGAGGGCCAGATGTATCAGCAGTTTCCATTGAGTTGCAAATTTATAATGTAGTTGTTTTTCTTTATTGTTATGCATTTGTCTTATACATGTTAAGGTAATATCACCATAATATATGGTAATACATGTTGCAGTCAGGTTCACATTGCTGGCAGAAATCACCCGACCAAGAGCAGCTTTTGGGTGGAAAAAAAAAGGTTTATTTTGGCTTACAGACTTGAGGGGAGGCTCCATCATGGCAGGGGGAAATGATAGCATGAGTAAAGTAGACTTCAACATCCTGGCCAGCAACAAATGAACCATAGCAACAGGAAAGTGTGCCAAACACTGGCATAGGGAAACCGGCTATAACACCCATAAGCCCTCCCTGAGCACTATACTGCCTCCAGGAGTCTTTAATTTCCAATTGCCATCAGCTAGAGAGACTAGCATTCAGAATACCTAAGTTTATGGGGGCCACCTGAATCAAAGCACTACAATACAGAAGAAAATTTTGCAGTCTTTAAAGTGTTCTTATTTTCAAGATAATATTTTTAAGTTGATTGAATAAATACAAATTTACAGATGACCAGCTGCAGTTACCTTCTAGTTTGGAAATGATATGGCTACAGATGTGGTCACATTTGAGGTGCTTTTGCAGGCTTCTAAGTGATATAATTTTTTTAATTTCCCACAGGGTCCCAGGTTGCCAAACTTAATCCTAAGTGAATGATGACATTTAAATACTTAACCTCATGTGGATGAGTATAATATAAAGGAATCAGCAATGGATATTTAGTACATATTAAGTAAACCTATAAAACTAAAAATATAGTAACCTCTGGTCCTAGTTAATGTTCTATCTTCTCTAACTATAATATATCCTTAATTGCAATTTAATCAATAACATTGTATATTGACTTTAATAGCTTATTTATTCTTAGATAGTATATTGGGAAAATGTGTGAATTATTCAAATGAACTTCACTTATTGTTATCTATTTTACTTCATTTGAATGATTGATGACTAAGATGGTACTGACATCAAAATCCTTTAAGTGTTAACTGTTGTCATTGAAAATCACTTATGGGCTGGAGGGAGGGCTTAGTGGTTAAGGCACTTGCTTGTGAAGCCTAAGGACCCAGGTTGGAATCCCCAGTGTCCATGTAAGCCAGATGTACAAAGTGGCACATGCTTCTGGAGTTTGCTTGCAGTGACTAGAGGCCCTGGTGCACCCATTCTCCCTGTCTCTTCTCTTTCTTATTGCCAATAAATAAATTAATATTAATTTTTAAAAATCACTTTTGTCCTTTATTTCCATAAACTGATGTAATAGTGCACATTGCCCCCACCTGTATGGGACAAATAATAGAAACCTTCCTATGCAAACATTTTATAGTATCCACATTAAATATCCATTTATATGGATGACAGAAGGCTTTAAAATGATGAGCTATATCATGTACAAACTGGTAAAAGAAAAATATTTGATGCAGTATGAAAAACATTATCTAAATTTGATTATTTTAACCTAGGGGAATTTACACTAACTATAAATATTCATTTAAGCAAATATATGTGATATATGAGGACTCAGACCTGGGCCATCCGGCTTTGTAAGCAAGTGCCTTAACCTCTGACCACCTCTCCAGCCACTCAAAAGGCAAATACTAGTACAGCAGCTGAAGGAATCTGTATTTGGAGTAAGTCCTCAGATACAGATACAGATGCTTCTGATACTCCTGCCACATACTAAGTAGAAAGAGCTAGATTCATCCTTAAATAAATCTCTACAAAACTCTATTGGATGGGCCAACAGAATACATGAATTTTACTATTATTTTTAATGATATAATTAGCCAAAAGGAAGCAAGCAGAAATGGCAAATAAAAATATCATCATATTTAGTTCACAAAAAAACTAATTCCATAGGAATCTAATATTTTATCAAAGTGCAACCTTGGATTTAATACATTATGCTAAAAAGAATGAAAGCTGACAGATGTGTCCATTCAAAGAATGCAAACTGGAAAATCTACTTGACACTAAATCTAGATTCTAGATGTTATTTTGAAAATAGTAGTAATTACTCTGAAGAATGAAAGGATAAAAGAAATAACCTATGTGTATTTCCAAATCTTGAGGACAATTGTGACAAAATTAATTTCAGATAGGGGCTAATAAATACATTCTGAAGAAAAATTCAGTGGTATAATTATGTTTAACTGCAGTCACTCATTTCTACATAATTCCGTCACATCAAAGTTGCAGGTGGAATCATTAGTGTATAAATATTTTTCAACAAATGCATAACTCTTTGATAAGAGGTTTGTCATAAAACTCCTTTGAGACCTAACATGTCAGGTGAAGACCATGAAACTTAGCAAAAGAAAGAACATATGGAGTTCATTACTTGAAGAGACAGTAGAGAATATACTGTACCTATTCTGTGGTTACATATATAGCATGTGACTTTGTGGGGTGTTTTAGTTTTGATAATATTTAAGTTCTAAAAAATTATGCATTACTTCATAGATTTGATTTATATATGTTCTCAGTGCTATTTATTAAGACAGTTTTAGCTATGTAAACTACAAATTAAATGAAATGTAGTCCTAAATATACCCTAAATATTATACAATTTGCTCTCCAATGAATAAAAAGTTCAATTGGTTATTTAGCATTTTCCAATTTAGTCGTGATCACTGGGGTCAAAGTTTTAATTTGTAAATCTTGGCCACGTTTAATTACATCTGTATTATTTTTCTCTGATGCTTATGTTCTAGTCAAAAAAAAAAATAGAGAACAATCAAAGTAAAATTTCACCAAATCTCTCAAACAAAGTAAACCTTTCCTAGAGTTAATCCTAATGACGTCTTTCCACAATAATTTTGCAGGGATGTGTAGGAAACTGGGTCATATTTAAATATGTCTCCTTTGCTCTTCGGGATCTCCAAGCAAATACCATCAACCATCAATCAAGTGAAGACTTTTAATTTTGTAATGGAATGTGAACTTGATATTGCTTGTACTGTGCAAGATTTAATAAATGTCATGTTTCAAAATCAGATAAGCTTACTCTTGACCTGGATGATTCTGTTCCATGTAAATCATCAGCCATGAAGGAGGGACAACCACTCCTGCCAGGTAAACTCTGCATTGCTATAGATTGCTATGGAAACTAGAACTAGAAAAAATATGTGAAAGGCTCAGTTTCCTCATTCCTGCTCTTTTGTTGAACATAATTGATGGGTGGATTTGATGAATATAATGCAAATATCAATTCCAGCTTAATGTTTACAGACATTTTTGGTTTTTTTTTTCCATTTGCCATTAATGATATGATTCTACATGTATCTCTTGGTATACTAGAGTTCCCATTTATAAAATCCACATATTTATAAAGGATTTCCTCAGATTGTTCATGAATTTCCAATATAACTGCAAAGTATAGATGTGCGCTCTCTAGTGAAGGACACATTAACTATGCTGAGTAATCTTCTTACACTGGAATATGTGTCAAGGTTTCCTCTGACACTAGGACTTTGGAGTAACTAAAGAAACATTGCCAACTAGTGTAGTAAAACTCACAGTACCCTCACATGTTTGTGCACACACGTGCACATGTGTGTATCTATGAATGTAGTAGCATGTATGCAATAATGTTCATGTGGCATTCAAGCTTTGATCTTGCCTTCCATATTGTTTGAGGCAAGGCCTCTGCTCTCTGCTCAAGACAGCGTTGTGACCAATGAAGTCAATAGGTACCTTGTGCTTAAAAAGTAATTTAGCAATCTTCTTCATGGTGAAGTCTACTGACTTCGCATGCCTAACAGTCTCCCAAATCAATTTTAGCTAAGTGAGAAGGAGACAAGCCTCCCCATTGAGACAAGTAGTATTGTGGTTTAGTGTCAAACAACTGCAGGTCATTTGATTGCAGCATGGTTGCCAAGCAATAGTGCTAAACACAAAGGTGCACCTGTGCTAGCATGCCTCAGACACTTGTGACATACCAGTGGCTAATAGAATTTAGTGTGCAAACACGTGAAATTATAACACAGACCTTCATCTCTTGTGTTTCTGTATTTTAACATTCCCATTTGGGAACCAAAATAGCCTTTAGTTTCATTTATTGTTAAAACTTTGTGTATTTTTCCCAATGTACCTGATCATCATCCCCTCTTATCACCATCTTTCCCTGTCCTCTGAAATTTATCTCCTTTCAACTAGTCCCTTATCTACTTACTTGTTTTCTCTCCCTCTCTCATTTTTTCTTTCTATATACAACATGATACACTTTAGGTGTGTGTCTCCAGTAGCTGGTGAGTACACTTCTGTGAAGACAGCAATCAAGCCCTCCATCTTCATATCTTTCTCCCTCCTTCTTTGGGTCAGTGATATTGCCCCCCCTCTTTCTCTGAACCCTCACCCTCAGTCACAGGCTCCATTACCTATCCTTCCTATTTCTGTCTTTTGTGATGCTTCTCCCAGAGTTCTTCACCTTGATTGCATCACCCCAGATTACTGCTTGCTAGAACCCAGCATGCATATGTGGTTTATAGTGAAATTAAGATTTTTGTTTTCACCTAATAAAAATTCAAGATGGCCTTGTGACTGAAGTCCTTAGGTGTCTGTGGTGGTTTGATTCTGGTGTTCCCCATAAACTTAAGTGTTCTGAATGCTAGTTTCCCCTGCTGATGACAATTGGAAATTAAAGCCTCCTGGAGGCAGAGTATTGTTGGGGATGGGCTTATAGGTATTATAGCCATCTTCCCTTGCCAGTGTTTGACACACTCTCCTGTTGCTGTTGTCCACCTTATGTTAGTCAGGGGGTGATGTCCACCCACTGCTCATACCATCAATTTCCCCTGTCATCATGGAGTTTCCCCTAGAGTCTGTAATCTGAAATAAACTTCATTTTTTCCCACAACTTGCTCTTGGTCAGGTGATTTCTATCAGCAATGTGAATCTGACTGCAACACTAAGTAGTGCTGAGGAGCGGGGTTTCTGCTAGACACCTGACTGTGTGGCTTTGGCCTTTTGGAGCTGATTTTCAAGAGGAATGTAGAAAGATTTGAAACCTTGGCCTAAGAGATATCTTGCAAAGCTGTAAGTACAGCTTGATAGACTATTCTGGTTAGAGTTGAAAGACCTGAATGTATAATAACTATGGTCTGTGAGGTTTGGCTTATGAAGGTGAGAAAGAGCTTTGCATGGACTGGGCGAGAAGCTCCTGTCCTGAGAAGTTGTGAGGGTTGCATTGCATAGAAATGGCCTGGTGTGAACAGAGGGATATTGCACAGAAAAAGTGAAATCTTTGGGCCTAAACTGCTGCCTGTTCCCCTGAAAATTGCTTGAGAGATTAAAATATCAGAGATTGGGCCAACTGACCTGCACTGGGGCAACAGGAAGAATGTGGACTCTTTTGAAGGGGCATGAGTGCTCAAAGGAGTGTCCTGTTCTTCAAAGTCTGCTTTATTTCCCCCTGGATTAACAAATTGGCACTTTACCTCGTATTATGGAGTATAAGAAATGCAGGAAAGAGATGGCCATTGAGTTCACAACACAGTCTTGTATTTTGGAAATGGTGATAATAATAAACAGAAGTTCCAGGCTGTAAAGTGTTCATTACATGAATCAGCAGTATAATATGGAACCCATCAAAATTAAAGATGGAGAGATGGCTTAGCAGTTAAGGCACCTGCCTGCTAAGCCTAAGAAGGTCTGTTCAATTCTCCAGGTCCCATGTTTAGCCAGATGCAAAGTGATACAAGGGTGCAATATTGCACTTGCCCACAAGGGGGCGCATGTGTCTGGAGTTCTTTCACAGCTGCTGAGAGGCCACTAGCACACCCATTCTCTGTCTCTCTCTTTCTCTCTGTCTCTCTGACTCTCCCCAAAAAAAAAAAAAATGAAACATACTCTTTAAGGATAAGAATGTAGTAAAAGAAGAAGGAAATATGGTCTCTGCTTTTAGGGAGCATGAAAGCTCACAGCTATTCATCATGAATAATTACAAAGTAGCCATGTGAGAGCGTATTTGGAAATATACATTCACACGTGTACATAAAAATGTTTGCTGGGAACTGTTAGAGCTGATAAACACTTTTAGCAATGTAGCAGGATACAAAATAAACACACAGAAATCAGTAGCTTTTCTATATACTAACAACAAACGTGCAGAGGATGAAATCAGGGAAGCTCTCCCATTCACAATTGCATCAAAAAAAATAAAATACCTTGGAATAAACTTAACCAAGGAAGTGAAGGATCTCTACAATGAGAACTTTAAAAACTGGCGACAAATTACAGAAGACACAAGGAAATGGAAAGACATCCCATGCTCCTGGATTGGAAGAATCAATATTGTGAAAATGTCAATCTTACCAAAAGCAATCTATACATTTAATGCGATCCCTATTAAAATCCCAATAGCTTTCTTCACGGAAATAGAAAAACAATCCTAAAATTCATCTGGAAACACAAAAAACCTCGAATAGCCAAAACAATTTTGCAAACAAAAATCAGGCAGGTGGTATAACCATACCCGATTTTAAGTTATATTACAAAGCCATAGTAACAAAAACAGCATGGTACTGGCACAAGGACAGACAGGTAGATCAATGGAACAGAATAGAAGACCCAAATATTAATCCAAGCAGCTACAGCCACCTGATTTCTGACAAAAATGCCAAAAATATTAATTGGAGAAAAGATAGCCTCTTTAACAAGTGGTGTTGGGAAAACTGGACATCGGTATGTAAAAGGATAAACATAGATCCTTGTCTTTCTCCATGCACAAGAGTCAAATCAAATGGATCAGGGACCTTGATATCAGACCTGAAACTCTGAACCTGCTAGAGGAAAAAGTAGGGGAACCCTTCAACATATTGGCATAGGTAAGGACTTTCTGAATATAACCCCAATTGCTCAGCGAATAAAATCACTAATCAACCAATGGGACCTTATGAAATTACAAAGCTTTTGTACAGCAAAGGACACTGTGAGTAGAGCAAAAAGACAACCTACAGAATGGGAGAAAATCTTTGCCAGCTATACATCTGACAGAGGATTAATATCCAGAATATACAAAGAACTCAAAAAACAGAATAATAAGAATTCAAACAACGCAGTTAAAAAAATGGGCTATGGAACTAAATAGAGAATTCACAGAAGATGAAATTCAGATGGCATATAAACATCTGAAAAAGTGTTCCACATCCTTAGCCATCAGGGAAATGCAAATTAAAACCACTTTGAGATTCCATTTCACTCCTGTCAGAATGGCTTCCATCAAGAAAACAAATGACAATAAGTGTTGGTGGATGGATGAAAAAAGAGGAACACTTCTACACTGTTGGTGGGAATGTAACCTGGTCCAACCATTGTGGAAATCAGTGTGGAGGTTTTGAGACAGCTAGAAATAGATTTACCATATGATCCAGCTATAGCACTCCTAGGCATATATCCAGAAGACTCTTCTCACTTCCTTAGAGATACTTGCAAAACCATGTTTATTGCCGCTCTATTCACAATAGCTAGAAATGGAAGCAGCCTAGATGTCCCACCACAAATGAATGGATAATAAAGATGTGGTACATTTACACAATGGAGTTCTACTCAGCGGTAAAGAAAAAATGAAATTATGAAATTTGCAGGGAAATGGATGGATCTGGGAAGGATTATACTAAGTGAGGTAACCCAGGCTCAGAAAGCCAAACGTCACATGTTCTCTCTCATATGTGGATCCTAGCTACAAATAGACAGACTTGTGTGTGAACTGGAACCAAAAATTGGTACCAGAAACCAGTAAGCTGGTAAAAGGCTATAAGGGACGGAGGAAAGGGAAGAACTGAAGTGTATGGTATTGCACATATGTAAGTGGAAGGACTGATTACAAGGAGGGGAATGGCCTAACCAAGGCCATGGGTAGAGAATGCATAAAAGAAGGGCAAGGGGAGGGTCAATCTAATTTCAAAAGATTGTGAATAAGACTTATGTAAAACTACTTTTTGAATAATGGTACATCTAGAAGCTGTAGACTGTTACTAGAAAATTTTCAGTACCTGGGATGGGATACCTTCCAGTGAGTTGTTGGCCAAGGAGGTCCCGGTAGCCTCCAAAACATTAAAGGCTTTTGCCAAAGCCCTTGGTTTCCCCTGAGAAACAGATAGTAAGACCCTATTGCTGAAGACATCTCTTGCCTGAGAGGCAAGGTCACTGAGAAAGCAAGCTGGTGCTGAGCAGAAAACCTTCTCCCTGTAGACCAGCCAACTGAAAGCTGGAAAAAGCTGCACTGCATGCAGAGTATGGGAGACAGAAGTCATCAGCAGTGAAAACAGTGGACGCTGAATATTCAAATTTGGCCAGACAGGCCCAAAGACTGAACGGGTGCAATAGTGGCATGTCTACTGTGGGGTAACCAACTGCTCTAAAATTGGACTGAAGGCCCTCTCTGGGAGGAATACATACCTGGTACTGAAAACCTAAATAAAGTCTTGGTTAAGGTCATAAGCCTTAGGGGTATAAAGCATGCCCTTATCTAAATGTATATACTATTCCCACCAAGCTGCCCGGAAAATACTACACTTAATGCTCATATTCACATATTAATGCTACTCTCACTTCTGGTTAGAAAAGCTTCTCTTTTCAGATGGCGATGACCACTGGGATGATCCAAAAGGCAACATAGTGCTGAGAAGATGGGATGGAGAAGTGCCCAGCACTGAAACATCTCTGTCACACCCTCCAAGGCTCAGGGATCATTGCGGAAGAGGGGCGGATAGAATGGAAGAGCCAAAGGAAGGGCGACTCCTACAATGCAACTGCCCAGACAGAAATTGGCCTTGATATCCATGACCTTGCTGTGCCTAGCAATACCTCCTGACCCTCATAGTAGAAGTAAAAGAGGATGACATCATATTAAAAAAAAGAGAGACTAATGGAGAGAGGGAGGGGATATGATGGAGAGTGGAGTTCTAAAGGGGAAGGGGGAGGGGAGGGAAAAATACTTTGGTATGTAACAATAAATATTAAAAAAAAAAATGTTTGCTGGGGGCTGGAGAGATGGCTTAGCGGTTAACGCACCTGCCTCCTAAGCCTAAGAACACTGGTTCCAATCTACAGGTCCCACTTTTAGCCAGATGCAAAAGGGGCACAATGCAGCACTTGACCACAAGGGGGCGCACACATCTGGATTTCTTTTGCAGCAGCTGAGAGGCTGCTGGTGCGCCCATCTCTATCTGTCTTCCTCTTCCTCTCCCTTTCTCTGTTTCTCTCTGTGTCTCCACACACACACACACAAATGTTTGCTGGTAACATTGTATGTACATTTTCAAGTGCTTTTAATTGAATATGTCAATATGCCATGCGTATTTGTGGTGGTGTATTATTAACTCTCTAAAAAGCTTTCCCACCTTCCCTTGTCATAAAAACATGGACCAGCAGAACAGCAGTTGTGTCTAAGAAGGGAGGCACATAAGACAACCTGTTTGTCCACTATTCCTTCACATTGTTTCTCACTTGACCAGATTGTATGCAGTGTGGAGACTTTTACACATGTTAAAGCTTGAAAGGACATGAGAGGGAAATGTTAGGTGATGAATACTGTCATAATTTGTCCCCACAAAAGGTTGTCTGATTGATCACAGTGGATGTCAATTAATAGCTTTGCACAACAGTGGAGTAAAACCTTTGTTCTGAAGAACTGTCTGACCAGTAGATGGCAGGCTCCCAAAAGACACAACTAAC
This sequence comes from Orientallactaga sibirica, assembly GCA_036365145.1. Lineage (NCBI taxonomy): Eukaryota > Metazoa > Chordata > Mammalia > Rodentia > Dipodidae > Orientallactaga > Orientallactaga sibirica. The sequence goes on along the minus strand of JAEOAD010000006.1, from coordinate 34,659,606 downwards.
AACTGCAAGGGAAGAGTTGATGTAGACAAGGAAAAAAGATTTTTTTTTAAGTCATGGATGCCTAGATACTGAAGGAATTGTTAATCTCACAGAGATTTGTTTCTCTCATATTTATCTGAAGCTCACCAGGAATTCTTTGGTTCTCTAAATCTGAAGGACATGACTGATGAGGAGGTCTTGTGACACATGATGCGATGCTTCTTTTGCAACTTTTTCTGGAATTCCTGACCCAGCAGTCAATATATTTATCATTGAGGTGGTTTGCTTTTAGAACTTAGAATACTGTTAAAAGAAAGGAAAATACACAGCAAGTTCCCAAAAGCTATATACAAAGGACAACTTGACCCCATAGACAGCTTCAGCATGACTTTTGAGTGCCCAAATGCCATTTTGACGGTGAATTCTGTCGCCCCATTCTCCCTCTCTCCTTGTCTTTCTCTCTCTCTTTCTCTCTCAGTGATTTCTGGAGGCACTATCTGATTCCACATTTACACTTCCCTTGGTTATTTCTATTCCACATTCCCTTGGACATTACTTATACTCCCCTCGTGAAATGTTGTAGATGTCACCTCTACTCCTGCACTCAGAATGTGGTCCTCACACAGACATTTTCATATAAAAGTTTTTTTTTTTTAACTTTAAGAGGTTCAGTTCTTAAAAAGGTCAATTTCAAGTGCCTGGAGCACATAGATTCTTATATGCCTCACAACAAGGACTACACAATACTTTCCCCAAAATATTCTGGAAGGCAAGTAGCTAAACACAAGTTCTGTCTGCTATTAAGAACCTCTCCAGTACCCATGTTCTTTCAGATTTGTTTGCATTTACAAGCACTTTAGATTTCTGAGGAAAATTTATATATAGATTACTATACCACAGGAACTTCAAGAAATACAAATGTAGTTTCCCTAAGAAGATTTTGTCTACTTTTCTCTGGTCATTTGGTTCAAATAAATAAAATGAAATTTAATTTAAAGTTCATCTCTGATAGTATATATGAGAAAAAGTTGAAATAGCAGCCTAAAATCCTAAATACATGTTGTCACCTAAAATCTTTTGCCAGAATCCATTGCTAATATATTATATATACATTAGAATCATGTCATTCTATATGAAAGAATCATACTAAAAGTTCCATGTATTTTATGAATATTAAGGAAAATATAAAACAAAATAATATACATGTACCTTATCAACTTCCATCACCTTGGCTTAGCAGGTAATTTTGGAAAGATTCCTAGATTCATGTTTTTGTCAATGCCTTGGAAAAAATCACCACTAGTCAAGATAGAGAACTAGATAATCAAGGACAGTCACAACCATTTCCATAATGTGTTCTGCTTCTTTTGAAAGAAGAAATCAAATATCTCTGTGTAAATCAAGCAGTAGACAAGTGAGATTTATTGTATAGGTTAATTCTCAGATTTTCCTGTCTTTTTTGTAAACCTTAAAATAATCTTTTATGCCTCTTCACATACTTTGTTTTTTCAGGAATATTGAAGGTAGGAAATTTTGTTTATGCTGATTCTATCTGTCGGATTTGGTAACTTCCTTTTGTCTCATTTTGTGCTACTTCATTTGTCTTCTAATTACATCTTGGATAACATATTAAATGAAATTTAGCACAGAAACCTTCAAAATCTAAACTCAACCTACAAATAACCAGAACAACATATTACCAACAGTATAAAGAACAATGTAGACTAAATATATTTGTCTGCAATGAAATGGGAGAAAATCAGCATTTGTTGGGTATTTACTGTGCATCAGAAACTGCCCACAGAAACACCAAGAACACGTGAGTACATAAGTACTTGGTTGTCTTAGTTATTCATGCTAAGATCAATGGCTAACACAAAGTTGAGACTTAATATCAATTAGATCATCTCCCAAAGGTGTTATTTTAATTTTCACCTTAATAGACCTGATAGTTACAATGTCCCATTTTTAGCAGTTTTAAAACCAAATAATTCAATGTCACATTACCTCCCCATGTGAGTTTTGTAGGAAATTTATGAATTAATGTAGTTTTGAAAATTCTAAGAATGAAAACAACCACTCTAGTGTTTCCTACTACAGATTCTGCTGTGACAACTAGATTTGTCTAGGGAAAGCCAGGAAGGTTGGATGTTAAGAAAATGCTGAAGACCTCTCTATTTGAAAAAGTATGCCTTCTGCAGTGTTAAGTCAAGGGTATCACCACTGACATATTTATTTATATAATATTGACTCCTTGGCTTTTAAGCAAATTATTAAAATTAGGAAGAAATTGCTATAGCTGATGATCTGAAAGTCCCAGTTGTTGTCCAGTTAGCTGACCAGATTTTGTTGCTGTTCTCCCAGCTTCAGAACTCCCCCCCCATGGTGATACGCAGGATTTGGAGCATTAACCTGCTTATTCTAGTGGGGAACAAAAGCTCTCTGTATACTGAGATGATGGCCCTCTGTGAGGACAAAGTAGTATTTAATCAAAACGTGGTATCTGAAACATCATCTCATGTCAGGAAGCAAAGAATGAAACCCCAAGGCGTTTTGAACTCACAGTATCTTATGTGTCAGGTCCCCTGGAGCAATGTGATTCCAAATATAATACACGTGCTTCACTAGGAGAGGCGAGTGTTCTCTGCTGGCACCTCAGAGGCTCCGCTTTACTCACACCTGACTGTGCCATGTGGTTGCCACTATCTGAGTGTTTTCCATGAATCAGCACATGCAAAGGCAGGGGATATTTCAGCATCACTCCACAATGGCATGCATATGAAACAAATGATGCACTCACATGCATGATCATGCACACACATCATATATGCACTCAAAATTCACAATCCTTTAAGTAATGTTGCAATGTAATGTTCAGAGAATAATGGTGAAAACGAACAATGTTTTCCAGTGATCTTAAATAATCAGAGAGGAATTCTGTGCTATCAAGGGGGAAAATGTTCTTAACCACAAAAGATTTGTATTTAATATGTCCTAACACTTCCATGTACAGATCAGGTTATATCTTTGGAAAAAGGCCCACATTTGCCAGGACTTATAGCTCAGTGATTTTGAATTCTGGAGGCACAGCAAAATCATCTGGAAATTCTTTTTAAATCTCATAAATTAAGGCATACGATTAGGCTGAAATTTTGGGGATTGAAATAGAAGTACTGGCCATATATTTATTTGTTTGAAAATCACTGGTGTCAAACCTTTATGTGCAGGAATTGCCATGGAGTATTTTGGGGTTTGGTTTGTTTGTTTGTTTTTCAAGGTAGGATTTCTTTCACTCTAGCTCAGGCTGACCTGGAATCCACCATGTACTCTCAGGGCGGCCTGTAACTCACTGTGATCCTCCTACCTCTGCCTCCCAAGTGCTGGGATCAAAGACGTGCGCCACCACTCCCGGCTTTGCCATGGAGTCGTTATACTACAGAGTTGAATTCATTAGGTCTGACATGAAGTTGGAGATTTCTATGTTTGTGACAAACTCCCAGAACATGGCACTATTGCTGTTTACCTGCCATCATGAGCTCAAGAGTGAGTAGCAGAAGGTGGCAGGTCGACTTTCCTCCCAAAAGCAGACACCGAGTTGTTCATATGTCAGGGCTCTATTGCTCATTGCTAGTAGGCAACACAGAAGGTCCTGAAGTGCTGAAGCAAGCAGGAATTGGCCATAACCTATCTTTTCAGCCCTTTGTACAAAACCTTCTAAAGACCCTGCTTATGTCAGTTTTCTTTTATAAAGTCTGGGCCAATAGACATGCATGTTCTCAGCAGGAAGGGCTTCCTGAGTGGCAACACAGTGTGTTATCTTACATTATTATCTTACTAGCAACTGTACGTAATATTCACACTGTAGATATTTGTGGTGCTTTTCTCTCAAGTCAGAAACTAGATGGCAAAAAGTATCAGAATTTAAGGAATGACTAATATATGCCACTAGTTTAGAACATGAATGAGCCCAGTCTGCCCTGAACATTATCACATGTGGCTAGCACAATAGGTAAAATGCAATATGCTTCATGCTTTAAAACTAGATTCAATTTCTCAGCACCCACAAAAGCAGCTGGGAGTGATCATGTGTGCTTGTAGTCACAATTCTGTGGGGAGCACAGACCAGAGAATCAATCCAGATCATAGGCCACTCTGAACAAAAGCCTTATATTCATGCTCAGTGAGAGACTGTCTCAGGGGAACATGTGGATGAGTGAAATTTAAGTAAAGGACAATTACTATTTGAGATAACGTTAACATTTTATGACTTCTTTGAGGGGACTGAACAAGATAGAAACAGAAAAAAAGACTTAGAATTTTATTGTATTTGTCTAGACAAAATGTGATATTTTTGTGACTAAGAGCTTGGTGAGATGGAGAAGGTGGCAAATGGAATCAGAGTATGGGGGAGGCAGAGCTCAGAAAATCATCTTCAGATTAGATATAGGACTGTCCCAGTTATCTTCGCTGCATAAACAAACACCAAAAACCACACTAAGTAGAAAATTCAAAAGATTTTTCAAGCATGAGTTCAAGGACAGTTTCATGGGTAGGATCTGTGATCCTGTGTCCCCCAAAGGGGTTTACTTTCAAATGTGAGTTGCCATTTCTTTCTTCCTTCCTACAGATGTCCTGGTCTTTAGAGCCTTTCTCTATGAATTGGGCTGTCAACAACTTAGAAGACCCATGGAAATTGTGTTTTACCTGACAGCCTGCATCTAAGGATGTTCCATTGTGTAGCAGATTCCTCTGAGTTTAAACATTCCCTCCTGACATGAGGAAGGGGCTCTGGGGATTCAGAAAGTCAAGTCTAGACGACCTGAAAGTTAAAAGGTCACATGACCGCTCCTCAAGCTTATAGGAATGATTAAGGGCCGACTTTGACCAATGTTAATTAGGAATTGTTTGCTTGGTGGTGGGAGGAAGCTCAGGAAACTCAGTGCTGCAGTCAGCTTCATGTTGCTGAACTAACACTTGATCAAAAGCAGTTTATGGGAGGAAAAGGGTTCATTTCAGGATTATAGAGTTCAGGGAAAGTTCCATCATGGCAGAAGCTGGTTTGCTCCAGCAGCATCACAGGAAAGAGAGAGAGAGAGGGAGGGAGAGAGAGACAAACACTAGCAAATACCAACAAACATAAACCAGAGCTCAAACTACTCTGAAATTACCTGGTAGGGCTGGACTCAAGATCCACCCCAGACACAACTTAGGGCTGGACTCCAGGATCCACTCCCAGTGACAACTCCTCCAGCTGGGCTGCTGCAAACCCAAGTTATAAGCTCAACTCTTTTTTGTTTTACTCAGGAGAAACTTTGCATGGCCCCATCATGTGTTGGTACCATTCTTTCCCTCCTTTTGGCACTCATTCCACTAAAGGCCCTCCTCAATGGGATTGCTGGTATTAACCATGGGGTTGAGGGTCATGAGTTATGAGAGCAGCAGTCAGTCATTTTGGGTGAGGGCGTTGCACTGCCTCTGGATATTCCTTCCCACCTTGTGGCTCTTAGAATCTTTCCACCCCCTCTCCCGCAAAATTCCCTGAGTCTTGGTGGGTGTGTCTTAAGTCTACTTTAGTGTTGTGCTCTCAGCAGCCACTCTATTCCTGCTTTAGTATGTTCTGAGTTCCTCGGTGTCTGTCACCATCACTCTGGGGTATGTTGTCAGGTTCACCATGGAAGCAGCACTCTTGCTCATCTTGCCAGTTCCTCTGTGGTTTCACCCGGGCCCTGGCCAATGTGTGAGGGGTGCCAGGGAGTCAGCTATCTTTTCTTGTCTTGTTGACAGATCTTAGTTTTCCTCTGTTCTCACTGTTTTCTGAAAAACAAGAACAGATTCTCCAATGGACAGTGAAATCAGCATAGGTTAAAGGGGATAAGCATTGATCATTTAGAGAGATTTTGATGGGTGCAGCTTCTCTTTTGGCCATAAACTAGTAGGAGCTTCTCAATGGAGACAAAAATTTTGGTCTCGGGCTGGAGAGATGGCTTAGTGGTTAAACGCTTGCCTATGAAGCCTAAGGACCCCGGTTCGAGGCTTGATTCTCTAGGACCCACGTAAGCCAGATGCACAAGGGGGTGCATGCATCTGGAGTTTGTTTGCAGTGGCTGGAGGCCCTGGCGCACCCATTCTCTCTCTCTCTCTCTCTCTCTCTCTCTCTCTCTCCCTCTCTACCTGCCTATTTCTGTATATCTCTCTCTCTCAAATAAATAAATAAATAAATAAATAATAAAATATTTAAAAAAATTTGGTCTCCATAAGATTCTGACTTGGTTTCCAGTTCCAGCTATGGGTTCCTTTCTACTGAAGGAATCTCATAGCCAATCAAAAAGCCATTAGTTACCCATCTAGGGTGGGTGCCACCACTGCACAGGTGTCAGTCTTCTCAGGCTGGTTGCTTTCATATAGCAGTGTCCCATGCTTGCTCATGACATTGTTGGCCATTTTCCCCAGCAGCTCATGTAGCGCTTTCCAGCACTATACAGGTGAAACATCTGGGAACTGGTTTCCTTCAGATTCCAGCCGGATCTCTCAATGTTCTGATGGTATAAGTTATCTGCTCCGGGCTGCCAGCATGTAGTGACTTCAGCAATAGGGTATTACCTTTTATCCAGTTGGTGATCAAATGCTTTGACAGAAGCCTATCTTGTTTGGGGGACATCATGGGTCTTGGGGGAATGGTAATGAGAAGGTTGGGGAAGATACAAAATTAAATCCAAAATGAATTAGTACCATAGAAACCTTCATCCTGAATAGTAGACTAAAAGATATAACCCTCAATAGGACTATGGGGAGAGGGGATTATCTGGTAACAAGGGCTCTGGAGAGGGTGGGATAAAGCCCAACCCTAAAACATTTGACTCTGGCTTGCAACTCCCCAGTATCAGAAATTGGTTACAACCCACATTGAGCTGTTGATCAGAGAGACCTATGAGATCTGCAAAACAAAACTGTAGCAGACAGCTTCAGGTTCACTGAGATGAACTTCCAGACCAGACACAGTTGTGGAGGAAGGGATTTATTGAATCTTATAGATCCAGGGGAAGTTCCATAATGGCAGAAGTAGCTGGCCTGTCTTCACAGGACCAAACACAGAGAGAAAAGCCACAAGCTGAAAGCCACACAGCACAGCACACCTCAGGAACTGCAGGTAGGCACACTTTGCATATCTTTAGATTGAAATCTCAAACCCACTACCACACCTTAAGATCTGCCCAGTGACACTGCCTCCAGCCAGGTGGTTGCAGATGCAAACTACAAACTAACAATACACTGAATATTAATGAAATAAGACTCATCAAATATCTTGACGATCCCAATGATTTAGGACATACTTGTCCTTATTCCTTATCAGAAGTTAGAAGTTTATTTTGGCTTAGCTCTTTACACAGAGGCCAGATCACTTCTTCAGACAACATGCTCTATAACCTTTAGGATTTGATGTGACAGACTAGAAATACTGGCCCAGGGGTCACAAAGTGTGGCAGTCAGGTGAACATTGTTTGCAGAAATCACCTGACCAAGAGCACCTTGTGGGGATAAAAGGTTTATTTTGATAGACTCTTTCCTCCTTACTGAAACCTCATTGGCCAATCCTCTATTATCCTCATTTCTCTCAAAATTCTTGTCTTCAAACTTCACACAAAAATGTTCCACTAAGTTCTAAGGTGCTTCACGCCTTGAAAACTTTAAAAAACCAAATGCTCTAAACCCTTCCAGATTCCTCTTTCAAACCAATTCTGAAGATTAAGAACCCCATGGTCAGGTTAATCACCACAGTTCCGTTTCTCAGTAATAGTTTTCTGTATTTCTTTTCTTATTGCTGTGACCAGATACCTGACAAAATTATATTAAGGTAGTAAAAAATTTATTTCAGCTTACAGTTCAAGTTTATAGTCTATCATGGCCAGGAAGGCATGGCAGCAGGAACAGAAAACAACTTTTTACATTGCTTCTGAATCCAGAGATGGATGCTGGTGCTCACCTTACTTTCTCCCTCTCATACAGTTCTGGACCCCAGCTCGAATTTATGGTCAGTCCTCTTAACTCAGTTAACTTAATCTAGAAAATCCTTCACAGACAAACCCAGAGTTTTGTTACCATGGTTATTCTAAATCCCGCAAAACTGACAACTGAGATTAAAATTCAGACTAAATAATTCTTCTAAATGGCACAAGCCACTGATTGAAATATAATAAACAAGCAATGAAAAATATAAGGAATTACAGTAATTGAACAAAATAACATACTTCCAAACATTTCTGGAAAAGAACTGTGAGAAACAAGAAAAGTGGCTGATACTGCCTTGGAATTTATTCTCTTACACTATCATGTTTATTCTGAATGACCTTTGACAAGTTTTTATTAATTTCTGTAGCTGGAGTCTACCAGATTTTATATTCATAGCCATCTATGACATATGCTTTCATAATTTTTGACTCTTAAATAAGTCAGCTTAGTTCTAGAGTTCAATAAAAGGTTTGTTGTTATTGTCATAGTTTCTCAATGTCTTACAATACATAGAAAAATCTATTTAAAAAAAGCAAGAATCATTTTAAGAGTATACAATTATGGAAATTTTTCACTTAGAGACTTGTAGGTTTCATGAACAAATTCATAATTTTCTGAGAAAAAATAGAATTCTTCTTAGCATCTAGTTTTATAAAACTGAAAGAGGCCCACTTGACTAGTGTGTATGCTCTACATATTTGGAGTTTATCTGCACTTGCTACTGAATTGCTACTTTATATAACATGATCTCAATGAATCTTCACAGTGGCACTATTTTATTTTAATCCATCCTCTTAATTTTAATTGACAACTAAAAAGTTTACATGTGTCAAACTGAAAAGAGACTGATTGAGAGGGGGAGGGGATATGATGGAGAGTGAAGTTTCAAAGGGGAAAGTGGGGGGAGGGAGAGAAGTACCATGGGATATTGTCTACAATTAAAGAAGAAGTCAATAAAAAATAAATAAATTTAAATAAATAAATAAAGTTTACATGTCTCTCTTGTATAATTTTTGTGAAACAGTTATACATTATCGAATGGCTAACTGAAACAGTAGTACCATTTTAGATAATATAATTTTCATTGCTATATTAATGATCTCCCCATTAAGAAAATCAAGTTCCTTGGAATTAGATTAGCTGAGTCTTGTAGGGTCATACAGCAAAATAAAGAGAAGGAATATATTGGTGCTCTTTTGTCTCTTATCCTACTACTTACATAATAATTTTTCTTTTTATTGAGAAGGATTACCTCTGATTTACCTGCCATAGTATGATTTATTATTGTCCCTTAAATCTTTTAAAACTTAATAAGAAATGTATGCTTTTTATTTTTTGTTATACCCTTAAAAGACCTCAATTTTTGGTGTTATCAACTGACAGTCTCACTTTTGTGATTTCTCCAACACATTGCTTTGTATCTATCTTCTGATAAGGACTTTCTTTTTTCTTAGCAACTTCAAAAACTTTGAGACAAGAGATTCATTGAAATCAATAAGGCTAGAAGCAAACTAAATTCCGTATGGTAAAGATACCATATAGCAAAAACTGATTAATAGTCTTATGAAACATAAAAGTTATATATGCTATAAAAAGTCCAACTGTGAAATAGACCACCTCATATCTCTATTAGATATTAGATTTCATGTTATATTTAAATTTTTAAAGATATTTTGTAATATATCTCTGGAATTTAGTCTTATAGGTGCTATATTTGGAAATAAATCTGAAAAACAAGCATGCCATATTCTTTGAGCCAAATTCCTTCTAGGCCCTACCTCCAAGCACATTTTCTAAACATATTTTATTTATTTATTTATTTATTTATTTATTTATTTATTTATTTATTTATTTGAAAGAAAGAGGCAGATAGAGAGAGAGAGAATGGACATGCCAGGGCCTTCAGCCACTGCAAACAAACTCCAGATCCATGCACCCTCTTATGCATCTGGCTTATGTGGGGCCTGGAGAGTCAAACCAAGATCCTTTGGCTTTGCAGGCAAACACCTTAACTACTAAGCCATCTCCCCAGCCCCTTCAAGTACATTTTCATACTTAATGTTCTTCTGTATTGGCTAGCTGGGGTTGATTCTGTTAATGTCAATTTTTTGTTTTTTATAAATGACCCTGGGAAGTCTCTTTTTATGAGCATGCTCTAGTGCTAACTAGAAGGGATGTGTTTGAAATGGCCTATGGAAACACAGTTGCTATAACTGTTGCTTATTTTCCAAGTTAAGTTTTCTTCTTTTACTTTTAAAATCAATAAATGGGGCTGGAGAGATGGCTTAGTGGTTAAGGCGCCTGCCTCCTAAGCCTAAGAACCTAGGGTTCCAATCTCCAGGTCCCACATTTAGCCAGATGCACAGTGATGCAAGGGTGCAATGCCACACTTGCCCACAAGAGGGCGCACACATCTGGATTTCGTTTACAGCAGTTGAGAGACTGCTGGCGCGTCCCTCTGTCTGTCTTCCTCTCCCTCTCTCTCTGTCTCTCTCTGTGTCTCTCTCCAATAAATAAATAAATAAATAAATAAATAAATAAATAAATTTTAAAAATCAATAAATGAAGACAATTTAGTGTACTATTCTCTGTAATAAATTGGCAGTGAGTTACAAAGTAGCAACTAATCATCTGTGTTCAATCCTCAGAACCCATGTAAAAAACACCAGGTGTCATGGCACATGCTTGTAATCCCAGCACTGAGGAGAAAAAGTTAGGCAAATCTCTTGAGTTTGCTGGCTAGCCAGGCTATCCTACTTGATGAGGTCCAGATCAATGAGAGATCTTGACTCAAGAAAGTAGATAGTTTATGAAGGAGGAAGGTACCCATATTACTCCAATTTCTGGTCCACCAATAAGATGACTTCATTGACTTTGTTAACAATGAAACACAGGTGATTTTAACATTATTAAAGGAATAAATGGAACAAAAACATCTGCAAGCATATGTGCATGCAACACACATATGCCATACTGCACACTCCACAATACCAGACACAGACATGCCAAATAAAAGTATTCAATATCCTTAGGCATTAGAAAATGCAAATCCAAACTTCTTTGAGATTCTCTCATCCCAGCTAGAATGGTTGTCATCAAGAAAACAAATGATGGGCTAGAGAGATGGATTAGTGGTGAAGCGTTTGCTTGTAAAACCTAAGGACCCCACTTCAAGGCTTGATTCCCCAGTACCCACGTAAGCCAGATGCACAAGGTGGCACATGATCTGGAGTTTGTTTGCAGTGGCTGGAGGCTCTGATGTGCCCATTCTCTCTCTCTCTCTCTCTCTCTCTCTGCCTCTTTCTCTATCTATCTGTCACTCATATATAAATAAGAAAAATAACAAAAATATGCTGTCATGGATATTCACTTATTCACTTATGGTAGAAAACTAAACGTGCACCTCCTATGAAAATCATTGCAAAATTTCCTCAAAAAACTAAAAACAGAACTACCATATGACCCAGCTTTTCTACTCCTTGATACATCCATGTTTATCACTGCAGTTTTCACAATAGCAAATAGAAAATGGAACCGGCCTAGATGTCCATCAGTAGATGAATGGTGCATATACATAGTGCACTTTCAATCAGCCATAAAACTATTCGAAACTGCAGCATCTACCCTTTAGGAGTTAATTACCCAATGAATAAGCATATAAGTAAAGAAATTTCTATAATGTTAGGCATAAGAAATTGTTCAGTACTGCCTTTACTATGAGCCAAGATCAACAACATGGACTTAGCTTATGCAACCACTAAATATGTACCAATTCTAATTTTTATAACAACTTCACAATATGCTTATGTCTACTTTCAGAAGAAATAAGTATAGTCAGAGATTTTAATCTCCCCAAAGTTACTCTATTACACTTTATTATACACTTTTCTGAATGAATGCTTTCTTTAGAAGTCTTAATCATAAATATAGCCATCACTTGGAAACTTGCCTTTGTAGGTAGACACAGAGCTACATTTTAAAGAGTTTTACTAGCCTAGTGGGAAAAAATAGCATTTTAGACATGAATTAGCAAAATTCTTAGAGGTAAGGAAGTATAGGTCATGTCCATGGAATTCTGGTAATTTAGTGTGGCTGTAAAGAGCATGGAGTGAGCAGATAATGCCACAGCTTTTGAGACTGGGAGTTCAGGATATAAAAGGAGCATGTTACTCACACTGGAAGAACCTAATTAGAAATTCTGCCCACCTCTAAACTCTTTTAAGATGGCAACTAAAAAGATAGCTTGGATGATAGAAAAAGGAATCTACCCACCTGCTTAGTTTTTAATGCACTTCACTGAGAATTGTATCTTCCTACATACTTCTTCAGAACAGATTACCTATTACTGACAGTAGTTTTACTGCAGCAGCAGCCAACATAAAAAGCTCTTTTGTTCCAGGATGATTTTCTGATCTTTTTGGTCTGCTGAGTTTTATGAGAATTTTTATCTTTTTCTTTTGTCCTTGTCTCAAAGACTTAAAAATGTTGTACTCATCTTGTCATGGATTTAAGAACAGTAAGTAGGCAGCCCAATGCTATATAACAGAGGTGAGACTTAGGCATGAAGTTTCAGGTGCTGCCACAGACTAAGCTTTAGCACAATGTGGTAGCAATTCCAGAATCTTTATGAAGTATGAAATTCTAGCCCATATATACATTCACATTATTAATTATCATACACCATACTATCCCTCAAAAGACAGTTTATTAAAGAAAACTCACATCTGCAGCTTTCTTGATCTTGCTTTCCTGTTTTTCTATATCTCTAACACAAGATATTATACCCTCAGTCTTGGACTAATTGTTGTAAGAAGACATTTACATCCTCAAACAACTTCATGAACTTAACGGAAATAAATAAATCAGCAAAAAGACTAATTTGCAAGCCATTTGATATATATTTATTTATAGTTCCTAACCCAAGACATTTAATGTAAACTATATATACTCCTGTGTAACTCATATACATGACCACACATGTACCTACATATATAAATCAGCCTAAACATTGTTTAAAGTTCCATCGATGGAACTTTTCTAAACATTGTTAATAGTTAACTGTAAACAAACCTATATTATGTAAAAATTGGACAAAACCATCATCTACCCCTTTTTTGAAAAGCCCCTGGTAGCCCAGGGTGACAATGAAAATTGGGGACAAACCTGTTAGCTTTCTTGTAGATACTGGTACATCCTAATCAGTGCTAAAGAAACTGATGGGACCCACAATGTCCCAGCAGCTGTCTATGCAAGGAGCAGGCTGAAAGCCTGCCTCTTATCCCTGGACCAATACACAAATCATAGATCTGGGACAAAGTACTTTAACTATTCTTTCTTAGTTATACCAGATTGCCCCTACTCCCTATTGGGTAGAGACCTCCTTCAAAAACTAGTGGCAACTACTTCCTTCAGGGAAGAAAAAGCCTATCTCACTCTGGGCTCAAATCAAACCCTAACCAAAATCTTAGTCACTTTCCCCTCTCTGAGGAATACCATGTACAATCAGGACCAACCCTGAAAGGGAATCCTCAGCCCTCAGAGTGCCTACAAGAATTATAATGTTTGTTTCCTCATGTATAGGCTGAAAACAACCCCCCTCCCCCACAGGCTTAACAACTCATCACCCCTCAATTGTTGTCCAACTGCTGAGTATGGTAATTTCTGTGCATGTTAAACAATATCCCAGGAGCCATGAGGCTAAGAATGGAATTGCCAAATACAACCATAGATTCAGAGGGTCAGGAATTCTTATTCCCTGTCACTCCCCATGGAACACACCTAAAAGCTTGGAAGATTACTGACCTGTGCAGGATCTCAGGGAAGTCAACAAACAGGTTGACCATGGTCCAGAACCCCTACACTCTCCTTAGCCTCTTTTCCCCGGAGAGACAAATTTATAGACTTGGACCTGAAGGATGCTTTCTTTTCCTTGCCTCTGGCACCCATTAGTCATCCCCGTTTGGCATTTGAATGAACTGATCCTGAGGGAGGATATGCAGGCCAGCTGACTTGGACTAGACTACTCCAAGGGTTTAAAAACTCACCTATTCTGTTTGATGAGGCTCTGAGTGCCAACCTCTTGGAGTCCCACCAGAGAGCACATTGTTCCAATATGTAGATGACCTGCTTGTTGCCTCTGAGACAGAAGAGGAAATCAGGAGAACCACTGAAAGACTTTTGGAAATGATTCCAACCCTGGGCTATTCAGTGTCTGCTAAAAAAAAAAAAAAGCTCAACTCTCTTTACACTAGGTCACCTATCTGGGGTACAATCTGAAATGAGGGAGACACACTTTGTCTCAGAGCCACATCTCAGCCATCCTACATATTCCCACCCCAAAGACCAAGAAACATGTACACAAATTCCTGAGGGCAGTGGGTTTACTGTCACTTTATGAATCCTGGTATTTGCAGAAATTACCCAGCCCCTATACAGCAGTCTCAGAAGGACAATATCTCTCAAATGGACCAAGACTGAACAAGAAGCTTCTTTTTTCTTTTTTTTTTTTCTCTTTTTGAACAAGAAGCTTTTAAGGGTCTAAAAGAGGCCCTTGTGTCTGCACCAGTGCTAACCCTTCAGGATGTTACAAACACTTTCATCTGTATGTAGATGAGGTCAGAGGAATAGCAAAAGGGGTCCTTGCTCAAACACTGGGACCTTGGAAACAGCCGGTTGCTTATTTATCTAAAAGACTCAGCAGGCTGGCCAGCCTGCCTGAGAGCTGTGGCTGCAACCGCTATATTGATGAAAGAGGCCAATAAATTAACCCTGGGACGGGAACTCCTCCTCACTACCTCTCACTCAGTTGAGGCCCTTCTGAGAGGTACCCCTGATGTCTGGATATCAAATGCCCGAGTAACTCATTACCAGGCCCTACTTCTACACCAGAACAGCATAAGGTTACACAAAACTTCAGCCCTTAATCCAACCAGCCTGCTGCCAGATGATGATCTAGAACAACCCCTGCATGACTGCACCAAAGTGACTAATTTGATCCAGTCTACTAGAGTGGATTTGACAGATGTCCTGTTGACTAAGGCCGATGATGGATGGGAGCAGGATGGCCTTAGGTATGCAGGAGCAACATTTGTCACCAGAGACCCGACTATTTGGACTGAGTCATTAAGCCTGCGGACATCTGCCAGAAGGTTGATCTCATAGCCCTAACCCAGGATCTTAGATGGGGAGAAGATAAAGCTATTACAATATATACAGACAGTTGGTATGCTTTTTCCATGGCCACGTGCATGGGACATTATACCAAGAAGGGGGGCTCCTCTCCTAAGCCAGGAAAGAAATAAAAAAGAAAGAAATTTGGGCTTTGTTGGAGGACATCTGGCTTCCAAAAAGAGTGGCCACTGTCCTTTGTAAAGGGAGATTCCCTAAAGTTCATGGAAACAAGGCAGCAGATTTAGCTGCCCAGGATGTGGCCTTAGAACCAGTGGGGCCTCTTGAGATCCTTGCCATGATACCAGAACCAAGCCTTATTTGTAATCCCATGTATCCCTCAAAAGAGGAAACAGGAGAGTGCTAACAGAGAAGACAATGGATGGCTGCTGCTACCAGGTGAGAGACCCATTCTCCTGGTGGCCCTGGGCAGACAATAGTGACTTAGCTTCACCAGACTGCACACTTTGGAGTCACAAAAAGAAATGAACTCCTCAGGCCCAGGTATTACATCTCCCAACTGGACAAGATAAAGGGGAATACTATGTCCAGATGTCCATCCTGTACCCAGGTAAGCCAAAAAAAGGGGGGAATGGGCCCTAGAAGAAATATGTACAAGGGGTGCTGCACCCAGAGAACATTGGGAATTGGACTTTACCAAAGTCAAACCTACTGCTTTCAGGAATAAATACCTTTTGGGGTTTGTGGCTATGTGATTCTGGACAGGTGAAGGCTTTTTCTACCTAAACAGAGACTGCTTCTATAGTGACTAAGAAGTTTTTTTCAGAAGTTAATTCCTAGGTTTGGCTTACCCCTTACCTTAGAGTCTGACAATGGCCCAGCTTTAATGGCCCAAATCTCTCAAAATTGGGAAAAGGCACTAAATATCAGTTGGAAATTACATTGTGCTTATAGACCACAGAGTTCAGGTCAAGTGGAAAGAATGAGTAGGACATTGAAGAAAACTTTCACTAAACTGGTTATAGAAACAGGCAAGAGTTGGGCCAACCTCCTTCCTTTCACACTGCTTAGGATCAAATGTACCCCATATCAGGAAGGCTTCTCTCCTTATGTGATAACATTTGGAAGGTCGCCCTCCATTCTCCCTAAACTAAGGGATATAATAGAGGGAGAATAACCAATCAGTAAATCCTCAAGTCCCTGCAGGCTCTACCACAGACTCAGAGGGCCATCCATCAAGTGGTTCAAGAGGGTGAATCTCTACCCCCACTGGAACTGGCTCATCAGATTGCACCTGGTCTGGGTTAAGAAGATTCCCACTTGAACCTTGGGGGCAACCTGGAAAGGACCCTGTACAGTCATCGTCACTACTCGGACAGCAGTAAAGGTAGCAGGCATCCTGTCCTGGATACATCACACCCAGTTGGCAAAGACAACCACTGAAGAAGGAGACAAATGAAATGCCACTGGGACTTCAGATCTCTAAGATAAGACTGTCCTGCATATCTTAATTCATCTCTTGCTTCTATTGCTTCTAGTTCCCCAAATAAAATCATGAGAAAACCCCCATCAACCCTTTGCATGGGACTGACAACTTAGAAAAACTGAGGATGGGACAGTCACTGCTAGCATCACTACTGATGGCCAACCCACCTTTCAGGGAGACCTCTGTGATTTTATACGCAATCTTGGGGAATGGGGCAGCTGTCAAAAGGCTGGATGTGGAAATTTGTCATTTAGAAAGGATATGCAAAGTTAACTGTTTCATGCATGCCTTGCAAATGGAGACTCTAAATATCAAGGAGACAGAAATTACCATTGTGCTGCCTGGGGATACAAGATAGAGTCCTCCTGGGACACATTGACCCCCTTCATTGATGTTCATAGATGAGCGCCTTCAAAAACCTTCTCTCCTGGTAAACACAATCCCCTCACAATCAAAAATGTGGCAATAGACAAGACACCACTACTGGGTGACTGGGTGCACCTGGAGCATTCAACTTTACACCCCTGGGAGGGATCCTGGAGACAAGTTCACCATCCAAAAGATAAGCCATGATGGCCCTGTGTCCCACAAAGGGTACCCACAGACTCCCAGCTGATAACCCCAGACCCCCAACAGAGTATACCCCCCAACACTGCTGCAGACCCTCCAGCCATTGACTGATCTGACTGTAGACCTCCTATGATGGGAATGCTCTCTGGTGACACCAAGAGACACTTAGGACAAGATTGCTGGCTGTGCTTCGACCCCAGGTCCCCCTATTACATAGGTGTAGGATTAAATCATACCCTGAGTCCATTCAGAAATGGGATGGCTGCAATTGGAACCACCCCAGGGTCACTCTGGGTGATCTACAAGGTCAGGGAACTTGTATTATGACCCCCAGAATATTATCTCAAAAATTTGGCCTACAACGGAGCTTGTGGTAGTAGCCTGTTTACAGATCCTACCCACAAGGAAAGAGTTTACTACTCTGCTCCCAATTCAACCTGGTTCGCTTGCACTAATGGATTAACTAAATGGCTTGCATCTTATGTATTATAGGGCCAGGCAGCTCAGATTCTAGTGTATATTATACCCCAGCTATATGTATACAGTGGAGGGGAAGGTAGAGAACATTTGCATCTAATGACAGCCCCCACAGGGCCAAGCGATTGATGCCCTGCGATCTTGGTCCTCCCTCTGGTAGGGGCTGGAATAGCTGGGTCAGCTGCAATTGGCACTTCATCCCTTATACTTGGAGACAAAAATCTTAGGAAATTGAGGGTAAGAGAAAGAGACATAGGTCATTTAGAAGATTTGCCTTTCAAGGCTTGAAACCCAAGTGGATTCTTTGGCTGAAGTAGTTTTACAAAGCCAGAGAGGGCTAGATCTGCTCTTCCTAAAACAAGAGGGTCTATGAATGGCTTTAGGTGAAACTTGCTGCTTTTATGCAAATCATTCTGGTATAATTAGAGAAACTCTAGCTATGGTGAAATACAATTTGAAAGAGATAGAAAATAAAAGGCAGGAAAGTGATAATTGGTATCACTCTTTATTCTCCTGGTTGCCATGGCTAACTACTTTGATAACTGCAGTGGCCAGACCATTGGCCTTGCTGTTATTAGGTCTCAATAGGGGGCCCCAATTGCCTAATCAATTGCCTGACTAAATCTATACAAAAATGCATAAATGCTGTCAAAATCCTGGTTCTGCATGGAAATTATAACCCTCTACCACTGAAGATGAGCCCATGATTTGATTCATGCCCATAGACCACTGGGGAATGTGAGCTGGAAAGGGACATGAGTGACTCCATATTATAAACATGAGCTACACATATGCCTGACTGCCAAATACAAGGAGTTCAGCTCAACTGAAATTACAGCCACTTGCACTTGAACTTTATGCTTGACTTGCTTTTACACAATGGCTCACCACCAGACAAGATGTTTTTCTTGCAGCTGCTCAATGCAGTTTTCAGCTTCTGTAATAACGCTCGCTTGCCATTGCAGGGGAAGGGAAATTTAGGGAGGGGAGACTCTGGGAAGGTTCCTGTTTTTACAAAAATGAACTCTTGTTTTTATAAGGTTATGATTCCTGAACTGTAAAACTAAAATATGAAATCTTGTGGTTTTCTCCTATAAAAGGAGGCCTGAAATACAGTCCAACACTGTATTCAAGCTCCCAAGTCCTGGGTGTAATCACCAGCCAGCCAATAAAGACTCCTTCCTACCACAGTTTGGTGTCTGAGTGGTCTTCCCTGGGGCTCCTCACCATATCACTGGGGAATTGAACCTGGGCCAGGAAGTGTTGAAACCAAGCACCTGTCCCTCAAGTCACACAGCCTTTCTGAATAGATGGAGGGTATCTTTAATAAAATATCAAAGGAAATTGGAATGAATTTCTTCTTCAAGATATTATTTAGAAGTGTATATACATATAAAATATTTTAATCAGTTTCCCTTAGTTTTGCTTTAGAATGGTGGTAACTGCTTGAGTCACTAAATAAGCTTGTTTTTGAACAATTTTAAAACTTCCTTTCTTTTTTAGTATGTGTGTACATGGTATGTGTGTGTACATGCGTGTTCATATGTGTGTGAGTGCATATGTGCATACATGTGTATAGTGGCCAGATGTAAACATGTGCCTCATAAGTCATTTTCCTCTTCATAGAACCTAGGCTGAGCTAGACTAGTTATCCAGCAAGCCCTAGAGATCTACCTGCCTGCCTCCCCAGGGCTGGGATTACATCATTTTTATGTGGGTGTTAGGGATACAACCTCAGGTCCTCCTACTTGGTGACAAGGATTTTACTCACTCAACTACTTCTCTGGCCCCCTACAATTTTATAGTTTTAAAATTCATTTTTTTTTTTTTAAGTAGACATTACTTAATCCTGTGTGATAAAAACAAAGACAATCTCTGAAGAAAGATATCTAAACTCAACGTGCTCTCAAGGAGACCGCAGTTTCTAGTCATGTGTCCCAGGATGAAGAGTTCTCTATTTCTTGCTGTTTGCAGGCAAATATTACTTTGTTGTTTCATTTCACCTATTAATACCTCAAATAACTGGGTTCTAGCAGGGAAGGAACTGCAAAGACAATTCCTATTTCTATTCCTGCCTCACTTAGGCAGTGGAAAGCAGAATTGGCCATTTTAATGTTAATTCAGGCAATGATTCAAGACCCAAAGTGGTGACAAACTCCTGGTTCAGGAGCTACAGTGAAGGAATCTCACAGGGCACTAAACTGACAGTCAAGTCAAGAGTCACAGGAAGAAAATATCTCAGTGAAGTAAAAGCGGAATTTTTTGTTGTTGTTGTTTTTTGCTTGTTTGTTTTTTCCAAGGTAGGGTCTCACTCTAGCCCAGGCTGACCTAAAAGACTGAATTAAAAATAAGCAAAGAAGTCCTTTGAATCCCCTGCTAATGAATCTGGTAGGATAACCAAAAGAAAAGTAATCAACTTTATGACAACATAGTTTAATCATAGTTATACTGCCTAGGAGAGTAGGAAAACACGCTAGAAATGATTCTAAACTTCTTGCATTAAAAAAAATATGATAGGGCCTGGAGAGATGGCTTAGCGGTTAAGCGCTTGCCTGTGAAGCCTATGGACCCTGGTTCAAGGCTCGATTCTGTAGGACCCACGTAAGCCAGATGCACAAGGGGGCACATGCATCTGGAGTTCGTCTGCAGTGGCTGGAGGCCCTGGTGCGCTCATTCCCTCTCTCTCTATCTGCCTCTTTCTCTGTCTGTTGCTCTCAAATAAATAAACAAAAATATATATTTAAAAAAATATGATGATGCTGAAAAATCTCAATTCATCTGTAATTCTAGCAGGTACAACCTTTCTTCCTACTGGGGTGCTTGTCAGAGAATGGGTTGGTGTTGTAGTCAGGTTCACCCTGACAAGAGTGGCTTATGGGAAAAACAAGTTTATTTTGGCTTAAAGACTAGAGGGGAAGCTCCAAGATGGCAGGGGGAAATGATGGCATGAGCAGAGCGTGAAAAGAGGACACTGACAAGAGGAAGCTGGCTCTAATACCCCTAAGCCCGCCCCCAACAATACACTGCCTCCAGGAGGGTTAATTTCCAAATTGCCATCAACTGGGGACATAGCATTCAGAACACCTAAGTTTATGGATGACACCTGAATGAAACCACCACAGTTGGTGAAAATTAGTGACCAGCAGAAGAGGTTCTAGAAAGTGGAAGATGTCTCCTGTGCCTGGAAGTCAGGCATGGGATCAGTGGCCTCCTGATGATTCATTAAATTAGATCATCACATTTCATAAACATTTCTTGTTCTTGTACTAATTTTTTTGGAAGAGGTAAACAGATCTGAACTCCAATGAAATCACAGTGACACTACTTTCTTAAGTATTAGTTTCCTGCTGTGCATTGATGTTGAATATATTTTTTAATTAGATCCTCACTATGAGGGTGGAGTTGTGTTAAAATCCAGTTAGGATGGTTGCATCAGAATGGACTAGGAGTTCATTTACATCATACTTTAACTTCAGAATGAACAAAATTAATTTCGGAAAATTTATTAATTATTCCTGGTTTCCTCTTGCTTGTCTATAAAGAACCTGTTTTATAAGCCTTTCTATGGATAGTGTCAGGTTTCTACTAACCTTCATTGGGCAATAACACATGGAGTCCTTTCTCTGTAACTCAACATTTCTTTAGTGCCTGTATAATGGACTCTTACTGAGGGAGTGCTCAATATTATAACACATTCACAGATGTCTGATTTCTTTCCTCTTGTTTAGATGGCCTCCCAGGCACTTAACTGAGCACATAAAAAATACTTTGAGTAAGCACCACCTGCTTGAGACTGTACTTTCCCTTAAAGGAACTATGACAGATGGTTGTAAACTGTACTTTTAAATTTCTTGCTTTTATGTAATTATACACAACTAGAGTATCTGCTTCTTTGAAGCTTCTGTTCTTTCTCCTTGTGAACTATGGGAAAAGCATGAAACCAAAGACAATATAACAGTAAGTCAATGTCTTTGCAGTTTTTAAATTTTGAAATTTCAATATTTTGAAATTTCATTATTTCTTTTATCTGCTTGTATTTTCACCCTAACCATACTCTAAGTCAGTCTGATAAATTTTTGACAACCAATAGACTCTTCTGCTCTGTGTCTGTTCAATACAATGCTGTGTGCTTCAGGAAGACATTAAGGGTTGCAATGAGAATGGGAGGCAGACAGAGGAAGGGTGACTACACTGAAATTCTGCAGTGAGTTGGCTCTGCCTGATTTTAGCCACTGCACTGTGGAATTCCCAGAGTTATTTACTTTGGCTAGTAGGTGACTTCTCTTTTATATAAAGCTTGATTTATGTGATGATGGGAGATTTTGTTGCTCTGTGCTTTAGTTTCTTTTATAATATTAGAATAATATTACACTCTTATTCTACAGGACTTTGAATATGATTAAACTGAACATTATAGATAAACGTTCTTTAGTAACTGTTAGTTAATATTCAGTACATCAGTGTCTAAATAATTTAGGATGTCAATAACAGAAGAATACTTAAAGAATACTGTAACCATAAACCAAAACCTAGCACTAGCCCTAAACACAGCTCTATCCCTAATCTGAGCACTAAGTATAACTGTAGCCCTAACCTGCCCCTTGAAATAGCACTAGCCCTAATCCTAACCTTAACACTAGCAGTAACCCTAACTCTAGCCTAAGTCTAACCCTAATCTAGACCCTAGCCCTAGTGCTAACCCTAACTTATAACCCTAACCCTAGCCCTAACTATAACCTTAAATGTAACCCTAATCTCATCCTAAGCCAAAAACAGGAGTCTAACCCTAAGCCTGCTCTTGTCTGGCTAAATGTATATATTATTCTCACCAAACTTCCCTGAAAGCACTACACTTAATGTTCATATTCACATATTAATGCTACTCTCACTTCTGGTTAGAGAAGCTTCTCTTTTCAGATGGTGGTGACCCAAAAGGCAGCACAGTGCTGAGAAGAAGAGACAGAGGAGTGCCCAGCACTGAAACATCTCTATCACACCCTCCAAGGCTCAGGGTCCATTTCGGAAGAGGTGGCGGAAAGAATGTAAAAGGCAAAGGAAGGGTACCACTCCTTACAATGCAACTGTCCAGACAGAAATTGGCCTTGATATCCATGACCTTGCAGTGCCTAGCAATACCTTCACAAGAGCCTCATAATAGGAGAAAAGACAATGGCATCAACATAAAAGAGAGACTAATGAAGAAAGGGAGGAGATATGATGGAATGCAGAGTTGTGAAGGGGAAGGGAGGAAAATATAATGGTTTGTTGTCTGTAAGTATAGAAGTTGTCAATAAATTTTTTAAAAAAGAACTCTGGGTCCAAAGGAATGGTGAGAAAATGCTATGTCTGGCTTGTTGACACATGTTAAGAGTATTGTATAAGCTTGACTTCTGAGTATATGTGTATGAGGTATGTATGAAGTCAAACAGTTAAGAATTTCAGGAATAATATCCACCTATGTTTTTGTCTTGATGATTTTATCCCTACTGGCAAAGAGGCATTCAGGATCAAGTAAGTTCTGTTGGACGTGGTGTGTGTGAGAGGGAGAAAGCTGGGTCCATCTCCCTCAGCTTATACCCATCTTTGGACTTTGACCAGGGTGTGCGGTGGCGATGGGGCTCACTGAGGGGGGGGTGCCTTTCTCTCCTGATTAGAGCTGACTTGGGGTGGTTGTGTTCACTGACACACACACACACGCACACGCACACGCACGCACCCCGCCAGCCTCTGTGCTGTGTGTTCCAGTGTGGGCTAGTGGCTGGGATGTAGTCCTGGTGCTGGTGGTGTCTGGAAGACCCCTTGAGCGGCCATTCACTGAGTTATGATGCGGGGTATTCCGGTGATGTTCCTGGTCCCGGGGCGCCATCTAGTGGGAGCCGTAGGGATCCTGAGGTGATGGTGAAGAAGGCTGGGTCGTGGGGAAGAGGGAAGGAGAGAGGGAGGGAATTAGAGAGCGAGACCACGGAGAGTGAGTTCAGGGTGGGGTAGGTTTGGTGTGGATTGTTTATTGTTCAGAGGGTTCTTGGTTCAGTCTCGCTGCCCCTCACCCCGCCCCTCGATTGTGGAAGCATTAGACAAGGGATGCAAAAGACAAATGGTTTAATCAGAAATAGAGCACCCAGGTTTCTTCCAAGTTGTCTTCTCTTTCCCTCCCATGGTGTATTAAAATTATTGTTTAGTACTGGAGAAATGGCTCTGTGTTTAAGGTGTTTCACTGAAAAGTCTAGCAACTGGGGTTCGATTCCCCCGTACCCACATAAATCCACATAAATCTTTTCAGGTGCGGGAGGCTCTGGCATGCCTATTCTCTCTGTCTGTCTCTCTTCTTGCTTTTTCTTCCTTTCTCTCCCTCCCCCCTGTCTCCCCAAATAAATAAGTAGAAATACTTAAAAAAGAAAAACCAAAAGAATTAACCTTTATTTAAAGGAATTAATTAATTTATTTAAAGGAAAATCGTCTGTAGAAGACACAAGAAAATGTTATTTCAGGGAAAATATTCTTTTCTAAAATTTATTTTTAGTTATTTATTTTTTCAACCAAGGTCTCACTCTAGAGTAGGCTGAACTGACATTGAAGAACAGCTACTTTTATTTATTTATTCATTTATTATTTTATTTTTAACTCATTCTACAGAACATATACCCTGAAATAGCACTTTTTTATTTTGTATTTTTCCAAATATTTCCCCTGGGGTAGTAGTTATCTTCTACAGAATCTTTACCCCAAAACCGTGGTTTTTTTTTTTAAACTTTATCTTTTATGGAATATTGTCCCTGAAGCAGTGTTTTAAGTTTATTTATTTTATCTTCTACAAAATATTTTCCCTCAAATATCAAATAGCATTTTAAAATCTTTGTTATCTAAAGAATATTTTCCCAGTAGAGACTGGTAACTTATACCTTTGATCAATACCAACACTCCAGAGGGAGGCAGAGGTAGAAAGACCCTATGAGTTCTAGGCTAGCCTGAGACTACATAGTGAATTCAAGATCAGCCTGGGATAAAGCAAGAACTTAGCTTAGAAAAAAAATCTCACAAAAATAATAAGTAAACTAAAATAAAAATATACAAAATAAATAAAAGGAATATTTATTTGGCTATGTATATGATACCTATTCCTTTTCTTTAATATATATTTTTTATTTATATTATTCTGATTTTACTTTCATTGTATTGGTTCCATTGTCCTCCCTGTCCTCCCACTTTCAAAGGGACCCTCATCAATGGAGAGAAAGTGGGTCTTGCATTGTGAGGTTAGTCAAGAGTTCTGGGGGTTGGCCCCAGTCTCTGTGCATAATGCCTCAACTTGTGACTCTAACAATCTTTCCGCCCCCTCTTCCGCGAGTTTCCCTGAGCCACATTGGGGTCATTTTAGTTCTGCTTCAGTGATGAGGTTTTGGGAGCCTCTCTGTCTCGATATCTGGCTTAGTTGGAGTTGGATGTTCTCTGTGTTTATCTCCTTCAGCCTTCTTCTGGTGTCGTGATCGCCATGAACGCTGAACTCTTGCCCTTCCCCTGCGTTGTTCTATGGTTTCAGCTGGGGCCCTGGTGAGGTGTGGTTAGCTGATCCTCCCTTCAGGTTCATTGTCCACCTGAAAAAAGATAAGCAAATTCTCCAACGGAGAGAGAAGTTAGTACTAGATAGAAGGGATGACCACCTATGTTTTGGAGGGAATTTTATATGCATTGGCTCTCTTCTAGCCCACATTTGTGGTATCTTGCTCTTTGAGACTGAGCTCATTTTTTTGTACCTGGTTTTGACTTATTTCCCAGTTCCAGCAATGAGTTCCATTCCACTGAATGGATCTGTTAGCCAAATCAAGAGCAGTTGGTGACCCACCATGGCTGTTTGCCACTATTGCACTTGTATGAGCATTACGTCAAGTTGTTTCCTGCTGGGTATCTTAGACTGCAAGTTGTTTGGACCAATGTCGGACATTTTCCCCCAGTTGCTCGTGTAGCACCCTCTGGTACTAGACTAGCTAACTGTCTGGGGACTGACCTTCTTCCAGATTCTGGCCAGGTCTCTCTGTGTTTGGTCTCACACACATATGCTATCTTCGACAGTAGGGTCTTACCATTAACCTTTGGTGGGTCACCAAGAACTCTGACAGAAGTCTGTCTTTTTTGGGGGGAGGGGAGCCTTGTAGGTGTCTCTTATCAAAAGCTCATTGTGGAATTCTCACGTTGACTTGGAATTCACACTCTGTAGTCCTTCTTGTCTGTCCACAACTGAGCTTTTCCCCCAAAGCTTCTTTGTCTCTGTCTCTCCTTCTCCTGCAGTCTGTCTCCTTTCTGCATCTCTTTCAACTGTTTCCTTTAACTCTCCACTTGTGTACCCAGGCAGGCATGATGGAGGGTAAAACGGCAAACATTTTGGTGCTATCTATCCCCAATGCCTATATATATATATGTGTGTGTGTGTGTGTGTGTGTGTGTGTGTGTGTGTGTGTTTTCTGTGCACACTTTGGATGGGACTCCATAGGTGCCACCCAGCAACATTCCCATCCTGACACTTGAGTCTCTTGAGAGAGCTTTTTCCTCCAGCCCTGCGCAATGCCTCCCCAACCACTCCACCACTGAGGCCGCGGTGGGTGCCCAACTTCACTGGGAAAGGGGAGGATGAGTAAATCCAAGCGATTCTTTGAGGAGTCCACTACCACCACCACCCTTTCTCCTATTCCTTCCTGAGACAGGGGAGTGCTGTGGGGCACAAATGATTCTTTTGACTCCATCATAGTTTCTGCTCTGCAGACTGAGTAGGCAGGTACCCACACAAGATTTCTGTATCTAGGAGTACTCCCCAGAAAACGCTGAAAATATGTATTTTCTGACTGTAGGATTTTCACCTGAGAGAATGAATGCCAGGACCTTCTGTCACTGCACAATGCCAGACTTACAAACCACTTTGATTATTTGGCTTTACATGGTAGTGGGAAATTCAGCCCATGTCATCAGGCTTTGCAAACAAACTCCTTCAAGTAATCAGTGAACCATCTCCCTAGCACAGACCCCCTCCACCCGCACTTTTTAAGCACCTGCTGTGAATCTTCTAATCTCCTTGCAGGATCTTCTAGCTGAAATGAAATAGCAGTTTTATAAAATGGAATCTTGCTTGTGATTGACAGGGTACATTTCTTACAAATATCTCTCTCTCTCTCTCTCTCTGTCTCTTTCCCTCTGTGTCTCTCTGTCTCTTTCTCTTTCTCTCTCTGTCTCTGTCTCTGTCTCTCTGTCTCTCTCTCTCTTTCTGTGTGTGTGTGTGTGTGTGTGTGTGTGTGTGTGTTTAATGTGATCACTAGTAAAGAAGCAAGCACTCACAAAGCGATGCCCATACGTCAGGCTTCTTCCTAACACTTTAGGAAGTGAAAAGAAATCTGGATCCAAAGCTGGGGGCGGGGGGAGAATTGTATGTAAGCCTGCTCTGTAGATACTTGTTAAAAGGACTGTGTAATCTTGCCTTCTGACTATGTGTGTGAGGTATATATGAAGTCAGAGTTCACAGTTCCATGCTTAATTAAAGCGGTAGGAGGCATGCAGCAGGCAGGGTAACTTGCGTCTATGTTTAAGTCCTGTTGAGATGGTGTGGGACAGGGCTTGGTCCATCTCCTCCTTCTTATACCCTATCTTTGGGCTTTTGCCAGGCTGAGGGGTAAAGATGGGTCTCTCTGGGGTGGGAGGGGGCATGTGCCTTTCTCTCATGACTAGAGCTGACTTGGGGTGGTCGTGGTCACTGAGAGAGAGACACACACGCACACCCTGCCGGCCTCTGTGTGTGTGTTGGAGCATAGCTGAGTGGCGGATGGGGTGGGGGACTGGTGGTGGTGGCTGGATGGACTTGTCAGGTGGCCAACAGATTCATCTTCTGAGCTATGTATAACTGATTATTCCGGGGTTGTTCCTGGTCCTGGGGCGCCCTCTAGGAGACCGCTGTTGGGATCTTCAGGTGGTGATGAAGAAGGCTGGGTCATGGGGAGAGAAGGAGGAGTAAGACCATGGAGATCAAGTCCCGTGTGGAGTGGGTTTGGTGTGGATTGTTTATTGTCCGGAAGGTTCTTGTTTCTGCTCCACTGTCCCACTCCAGCCCTCCATTATGGAGGATTTGGACAAGGGATGCAGAAGACAAACGGTTTAATGAGAAAGAGAGCACCCACATCCATACTGAACTTGGTACAGAGGACTGAGACTTTGGTATCCCAGTTATCGCCACCCCACTCCCACCAGTGTGTTAAAATTAATGTTTAGGCCTGGGTAAATGGCTCAGCGTTTTAGGTGCTTCCCTGAAAAGCCTAATGTCTGAGCTTCCAGGCCCCAGGACCCAAATAAATCCCAATGCACAAGGAGTGTTTTCTCTCTCTCTCTCTCTCAATCTCTCTCTCTCTGCTGCTCATAACTAAATAAAAATGTTAAAAAGAACAACCCAAAAATTAATCTTAAAAAAGAGAAAAGATTGTGTAGAAGACAAAAGAAAATGCTATTTCAAGAAAATATTCTTTTTAACTTATTTTTAATATTTTTACATATTTATTTATTTTTATTAGAGAGAGAGAGAGAGGCAGATAAAGAGAGATAATGGCCAGGGCCTTAGCACACTGTAAAGGAAATCCATATGCTTGTGCCACTTTGTGCATCTGAATTTACGTGTGTACTGAGGAATTGAACTGGGGTCCTTAAGCTTTGCAGGCAAGTGCTTTAATCACTAAGCCATCACTCTAGCCCTAAATATATTTATATATGTATTTTTTTTTCGAGGTAGGGTCTCACTCTAGCACAGGCTGAGTGATGTTCAAGCACACCTACTTTTATTTATTTTATCCATATCTTTATTATTTTATTTATTTTTATTTTTTCTACAGCATATACATTGAAATAGTATTTTTATTTTAGGGAGAGGATGGAGCTCCTTTATTCCAACAGTTTAAAGGAGGCAGTATAAGGCCCATTTCCAATTTGTTTCTTTCTATTACAATATCCACTAGTCCATCAGATTATATTTTGTCATTTGTATAAGTTTACAAATTTATAACTGTAGCCTATTATACATTCAAATGTGCAAGGTTAAAGGACCTTCTCTGCACCTACAGAAATGATCATTTGGTTCTTTTAAGATTAACTCTATTCCTTACTAAAGCTTGCACAAACATGCACACAAGATGGAGAAGCAGAACCTCTGGCATTCTATTATCAAAGCCTGTTTATTTTTATTCTTTATTATTGACAACTTTCATAATTATAGTCAATAAACCATGAAAATTCCTTGCCCCCTGATTTCCCCTCCTCCTCTCAATCAGTCTCTTTTTATTTTGATGTCATCATCTTTTCCTCCTAATACAATGGTCTTGTGTAGATAGTGCCAGGCACTGTGAGGCCATGGATATCCAGGCCATTTTGTGTCTGTAAAGAGTCCTATCCTTCCTTTGGCTCTTAAATTCTTTCTTCCACTCATCTATAATGGACTCTGAGCCTTGGAAGGTGTGATAGAAATGTTTCAGTGCTGAACACTTCTCTGTCATTTCTTCTCAGCGTTGTGGTGCCTTTTGAGTCATCCCAGAGGTCACCACCATCTGAAAAGAGAAGTTTCTCTAACCAAAAGTGAGAGTGACATTAATATAAGAGTATGAACATTAAGAAAAGTAATTACCAGGCCATTTCATGAGCATAATATATGCATTTAGCCAGACACCAGCATCATAGGTTCCCCTATCATAGGTTTTCAGTATCATTCATATATTCCCTCCCATGGAGTTGGCCTCCAGTCCAATTAGAGAGCAACTGGTTTCCCCCCTAAAAGACATGTCACTATTGCATCTGTTTGCTCACTTGGTCTGGCTGACCCAACTTAAGGCTTGCAGTGTCCACTGTTGTTTATTTTCACTTCTCTGTCTCCCATGGGGCTGCATGCAGTACAGCTTTTTCCAGCTTTCTGTTAGCTAGTCTACATGGAGGAGATTTTCAGCTCAGCTCCAGCAAGATTTCTCAGTGACCTTGCAGTCCAAGCATGTGTAGTATTCAACGTTAGGGTCTTACCTTCTATTCTTGGTGGGAAACCAAAAGCTTCGCTAATAGCCTGTAATGTTTTGGGGGCATCAGGGACCTCCCTGGCCAACAACTCACTGGAAAGTATCCCATACCTGGCACTGAAAATTTCTAGTAACAATCTATGGCTTCTGGATGTGCCATTGTCCAAAAAAGTAGGTTTCCACATGACTTATTCATACCCACTTAGATTTTGATTAATCTTCCCCCATCCTTCCTTTACTCAATCTCTTTCCATGACCCCACTTAGGCCTTTTCATCCCCAGTAATCTGTTCTTCTACCTATATAACTATAATACCATCCCCTTAAGTCCTTCAGGATATAGGTTTCTATGGTACCAGTTCATTTTGGGTTCAGTTTTGTGTTTTTCCCTCTTACCCTTCTCCTTCCCCCAAGCCCTACCCTTCATACTGTCCAGACCTTGAGTTGCCTATCAGGTATGTATCTGTGATCTTAATTTAATATTTTTTAATGAAATTGGGAGTCCTCATGTTAGATGCATATATGTTAAGAATCATAACATCCTCCTGTTGGAGTGTTCCTATCATCAATCTATAGTGACCTTCTTTATCTTTTCTAAGTAATGTTGGTTTTACATCTACCCTGTGAGATATTAGGATAGTGACACCTGCTTGCTTTCTTGGCCCATTTGCTTGAAACACCATTTTCCAACCTTTCATCCTAAGATAGTTTCCATCTTTCTTGGAAAGGTTGGTTTCTTGAAGGCAACAAATAGAAGGATTCTGCTTCTGAACCCAGTCTGCAAATCTGTTTATTTTGCTTGGGGCATAGAGGCCATTGATATTGAATTATTATTGAAAGGTGTGTATTTATTCTTTCCATCCTTCTTGTTTTGTAGTTCTTCCAGTTTTTCCTTTACTCTCTTGTATTAACTATTACATGAGTATGGTTTATTTTTTTCCTGGTTCCTTATGTGTGTGCTTTTCTTTCTCTTCTGCATGGAGGATCCTTTCAAATATTTTCTGTAGAGCTGGTTTTGTGTTCGTATATTTCCTTAGCCAGTCTCTCTCTCTCTCTCTCTCTCTCTGTGTGTGTGTGTGTGTGTGTGTGTGTGTAAAATGTCCTTATTTCTTCCTCTATTTGGATGTGTAGCTTTGCAGAGTAAAGTAATCTTGGTTGACAGTTGTTTTCTTTCAGAAATTGGAATACATCATTCCAAGCCCTTCTGGCCTTTAAAATTTGTGTTGAGTAATCTACTGATATCCTGACGGTCTTGCCTTTGTACCTTGATTTATCTCTTTAACTGCTTTCAATATATTTGTTTGGTTTGTGTGTTTTGTAGTTTAATTATAGTATGATGGTGAGAGTTTCATTCCTGATTTTGTCTGTTTGGTGTTCTAAAGTCTTTCTGTGTCTGCATTGGCATCACTTTTCCTATTTGGGAAAGTTTTCTCCTATGTTGAAAATACCTATTATGCCTTTGGAGTGAGATTTTCCTCCTTCTACTATGCCCTGAATTCTTATATTTGATCTCTTCATACTGTCCCGAATGTCTGGAAATTCCCATTTATGCCTTCCTGTTAGTTTGTCTTTCTCTTTGTTAAAGTGGATTAGATCTGCCACCTGGACTTCTAGTTTAGATATTCTGTCCTCTCCTTGATCTAGTCCACTGGTAAGACTTTCTATAGAGTTTTCTATTTGACTTACTGTGTTTTTCATTTCTAATATTTCTGTTTGGTATTTTTTTCATGATTTCTATTTCCTTTCTCATGTCTTGTATTGAACTCCTTATTCCATTAAGTTGATTTCTTGTGTTCTCTTTCAGGAGTTTGTTTTCTTCTTTTATTCCTTTGATTTCTTTATTTCTTTGAGTATAGCTGTAATCATTTTTTCAACCCTTTGTTAGGCATTTCGTCTAAAACAGTCTCACTGGGGGTCATTTCTGATGGATTTATACTTTTTGGTGGGATTGTATTGCCTTGATTTTTGTGTTTCTTATATTATAATGTAGACATTTTTGCATATTGAGTTAATTTGATGCTTGGGTTTTCTAATTATTTGCAATGTTCTTAGCCATATAATTCCATCTTTATTCATCTTTATATATCTTCACGGTAGGAGTTTAAGGTGCCAAGTGTAACTCTTATACTCTAAGGAAACGGCAGAAACAACCCTAGGTATTGTTTGCCTGCTATTCAAGTATTCTAGTAGACTGGGTTGAGCAATTTAATAGCAAATTATAAATTTCAACTGAGCAATATACACATTCAATCCAAACCAGCAAAGAGGATTTATGCAAGAGTGGGGATTAGAACAAATAGATAATCTATTAAAGCCAAATTCTCTAGGGGTGTGTGTTGCTCCACACCCTTAATCCTATCAACTGGGAGGTTGAGATTTCTGGTCAGAAATGGGTTTCAGGTCTGCCTGGGGCAGAGTCAGACCCTGCCCCCATTAATGAAAGAAGAATAAGAGAAAGCACCTATGAATCAGGAAAGATCAAAGGTAAGAATAGGAACACCAAAATACAGCTTATTTGAGAATGGTAAAGCCAAGCAGGAATATGTAGCACATAACCTGTCCTGACATGGAAAGTGAGATTAGCACTTTCAGTGCAGACCTATGTACCTTCCTTGGGGAAGTAGAGCCTGTTACCTTTTGGGATGGCTTCTAATCTCACCAATGCTGAGTGCCACTCTCAATCCTTCTCTGTTTCACTGTGGGTCTGGTATTTTGATCAGCTGTGCTGGATGCTGTTAGGCTGTGAGGCCAGGGGCTGAAGGAGCTTCTCTGGAAGTTCACAGCACTGATGGTTGGGGGATGGGAAGCTGTGCAAGATGCCTGGAGTTGTACTTTGCTGCTCAGCTGGTCCCCTCTATGTTCTCTTCAGCAGATGCTCAGCTGATTCCTGCTATCTTCTCCTTCAGGTTTCTTGACTTTGCAAGGAGGCTTATGTGAATGAAAAAACCCTCCACCTGGTTTCTGCTCCTGCTGCTCTACACAGGCTGGCCAGGTAGGTGGGCATGCTGGTGCACAGATTAGGGCCGATGGAGCCTTGGCCCAATTTTGGCCTATTTCCTCCTTTCTGGAAAGTCTTAGTGTCTCTTACTTCTCTGATGTAGCTGAAAATAACTTATACACCTTCACTTTTTGGTAGAAGAGTATATTTTGCTGTATTCTGCTTATTTCCCTCCCCAGGCTGCTTTGGCATGGCTACTATGCCGCCACCTTACCTGGAAGTCTACAGCCTGTATCTTATATTGACTTTTCTTAAATGTTTTATTTCTCATTTCTCTTAAGTTTTTTTTATAACACAGTACTTTCTAACAAAAGCAAAATCTGTTTCTATATTTGTTACTTTAATAATTTATTTTACTAATAAAATTGAAAAATTATTAGTTTTTAGATGTAATTCTATACTTTTTCTGTCATGTATTTATTGATTTATTAACTTTGGCCTCAATAAATAAATGAACAATTTAAATAGTAAATAATAAAAGGCAAATGACAATAACTACTTGAGAGGCCATAGCTAGTGTGGACCAAAGATCTTAGTGTATTACTGGAAAGTTTAAAATTGTCAAATGAAAAGATAGGCAAGAGAAAAACATACTATTGGTGATGTAAACTATGATGCAGTCATAGCAGAAACCAATATGGAGTTTCCTCAAGAAACTACAAATCTACCATATTATTGATCCAACTACACAAGTCTTGGATATATTAAAGGTTTCTAAGTCAGCATATCATTGAGGAACTTGCACATCCATGATTAGTTCTGTACTAATTATAATAGCCAACATATGGAACAAGCCAAAGATCCATCAGATTAATGAATGAAGAAAATCTGGTACCTACAAACAGTGAAATTTTATTCAAATACAGTGAATAAATGAAATTATGACAATTTTAAGAAAATGGGTGAAACTGATGATTATAATGTTAAACCAGACTTAAGAAGACAAATATCATGGTTTCCCTCACATGCAGAACCTAGGCTACTTATATATTATATTATATTAATTATATTATTATATTTATTATACTATATTATATATATTCATATGACACGAAAGTAAAAAGGGGACTATGAGAGGGGAAATATTATAAATGGGGGGTGAATCAAGGTAACAAAATAGAATAAATATGACAGAAGGAGGGACTATTGGGGATGAGGAGACGAGAGTGGCATAATAAGACACTGGGTGGGACAAATAAAAACATAGGGTTAGGTGTATGATGAAAGTGTCACAATAAAATGCATTAATTTGTATACAATCTAAAAATTAATAAAAAAATTAAAAGATATGAAGCAACAGTTAATCCTCATACATGTATGTTTATTATAAAATAGGTACCTCTAGAATCTATTTTATCTAGAACTTGAGATAGAACAAATTAAACTTATAATTAGCTAAATTTTCATATTTCAGATTTCTTTCTTTCTTAGGTTTTTTTTAATGAAAATACTTTTTAAAAGATATTTTTATTTACGTATTTGCAAGCAGAGACAGATAGACACAGTGGGATAGACAGAGAGAAAGACACAAAGGGACAGACAGAGAGAGAATAGACAGAGGGCCTCCAGCCAGTGCCAATGAACTTCAGATACATGCACCACTTTGTGCATCTGGCTTCACGTGGGTATTAGGGAAGGGAACTTGGGTCATTAGGCTTTGCAGGCAAGGACCTTAACTGCTAAGCCATCTCTCCAGTGCCATTTTTTTTCTCTCCTTCCTTCCTTCCTTCCTTCCTTCCTTCCTTCCTTCCTTCCTTCCTTCTTTCCTTCCTATTTATTTATTTATTTATTTATTTATTGGTAGGGTCTTACTCTAGCCCAGGCTGACCTAGAATTCACTATGTAGTCTCAGGCTGGCCTCAAACGCACAGTGCTCCTCCTACCTCTGCCTCCTGAGTGCTGGGAATAAAGGGGTGTCCCACCACACCCAGCTTATTCTTTATTAGATCAAACAATGGCCTGAAATTTTTGCCTCTCTTACATTAGTAATAATCAAGCAAATAAAAGAGTAAGAGAAAAAACATTAGTGCTATAAACAGAGACATATACATATAATTTAAAATCTTTTATAGATGAAGATGGAAAATACTGAAGCATCTGTGTTTATTTGAATAGCTAAAAATACATTTGCTCAAGTGAAGCAATGTATGCTAACATGCTCTTTTAAACTATAAAGCCGGATTCTATAAGTGGTAAACATTGTCACAGCCTGAATAAAGGCTGCCTGCTGGTTTCCTCTAAGCCTTCCCCTACATATCTGTTTTATTGGAGAAGGAACTGTGAAGTTGAGGCAGAGGCCTGGAAAATGGATGGATTCAGTGTCAGATGCCTATTTTGATTTGGCTTCCTTATGTGATCATATTATTGCTAAAATACTTTATAATTCAATACCTACTGATCCCATAGTTATATACTTTTTACTTACACAAAGCACTTGCATGGTCATCCTTCTTTTGGCTATAATGAGCAAGGACTGCTGACAAGGATTAATGCCTGCCATGTCATGTCCTACAGCATAGAAGCTCTTACCACTATATTAGCCCACAAAGTCCTCAATAGCTTTATGGAGATGGAATTTTTATTTATCATTTTGAAAAAATAGAAAAAAACCCAATACTGGATTCAAATATGACTCCCCCAAGAACACATTACTAATAGTGACAGATGCAAAAATTGAATAGAAAATAATGAGTTTTTTATACAACCCCACACAACAGATAGTGTTTGGCCTATTTCTGCCAAGGCAAAATGTTGTTCAATATTTGATTCATTAGCACCTTTATTTGGAGAGTGACAAAAAACAAAAGAAATAGCAGATGAATCTCTGCTCAAATTTTGTTACCTTTTTATGTGGAGGAATAGATTAAAATCCTTGTAATACAACAATTCCTCCTGTCCTTATACTGTTCAATCTGTGAAGCTCAATAAATATGTGATTATAATTTGTAAAGTCAAGGGATAAGACTGAAGATGTGGCTTAGTAGTAGAACACATGCTTTTTATGGATGAGGGGATTTTTCTCTCCAGCATCATGAAATCAACAAGGAACAAAAAAAATCAGAAGATACTGTTTGTTCTTTCAGTAACAAGTCAGTAGTCACTATAAGGCCAACCTCCCCACAGACAATGCATAAATATTAACTACATATACAAGAGTGTGTCAAAATCCAGAGACTGAAGTAGAATCTACTCTTGAAAGAAGGATGATTTTCTTATTTTATGTCATTCATAAGCAGACATACACACTATTCACCACTACATAGATCAGCTAAAACTCATGTTTAGACCAATTTGAATGGCTTGAAATATCATAAATTGGAGTTAGGGTGATAGCTAATAGAAAGTGAAAAGGGGAAATCTCCAGAAATGTTTGAGTTTTAAATTGTGTACATAAACTGTACAAATCTATGCTTTCCCTAAATTATGCACATATGGTCCACCTATCAAGAAACCTAATTAAGAAAAAAATGACTGGACATAAATTTCAGCATGTTCCTTGCTATTAACTACAAAGGACATAGAACCTTGTTTTTTCATTCAATGCAAAACAAATTAAAGAAAACAAAATAAAATACTGATTGGGAGAGATATAACAGAATCTAAAGATTCTATAATTCATAATATTAAGGGTACAATTCAAAATTGTGGGTGTATGAAAATAGGGTACAATGTTGTCTACATTTAACAAAAAGACAATTAAGAAAGAATGACTTTGAGCTGGCTCAGGTGTTGGAATTAGCTACAAGGAATTTAGAGCAGCTATAATTATGACCAAGGATTTCAAGGAACATATACTCATGATGTTTTAGTTTATAATTTTTCAGCTTTATGAAGGTGTGAAAGTGGTATACATGTTGAAGAAATTATACTTTGAATTTTGACTTTTTCTTGGGCTAGTGATATGCAGTATGACTCTTTTGATGCTGGTGTCATTAAGCTGCGGCTCCTGGCTACTTGATCTTGAAGTTAGACATGAAAATAGGATACTGTGCTGCAATCTTCAGTAAGTTAAGTATATTAAATGCTTTTTAAACTATGGTACTTTCAAGTTGGGATGTATTTATTGTGATGTAAACCCTATGTAAGTTGAGGGGCATATGTACTCTTAATGAATTAACATAGAGGAAATCTTGGCAGAGAACTAGAAACTACAATAAATAAATAAATAAATAAATAAATAAATAAATAAATAGCTCAAGGAAATCTTAGAATTACTCATACACTATCTAAAAGTATATCTGTTATAGAGTTAATAACAGCTTGTTGATAGAAGAAAGTACCAGTAAACTTGAAGTGCGGTTAATAAAAACTATCTAATTTTGAGTATATATACACAAAAACATGGGGTGGAGAACAGAATTATAAAGATATATTTTATAGTAACCAAAGTTCTAACTTGTTAAAAATAGGAGTATTAAAGGGGGAGAAAACAATGAACAAAAAATAAATGAAATCATAATGACTGAAAATAATCCAAATGTGGTACATGTACAATTTCAAAAAGCTCAGTAAACCCAAGTCAGGATAAATGCAGACCCACTATAACAAAACTGTTGAAAACAACCAAATCGTGAAAGCACTCAGAAGAAAATTACACAGTACACAGATGATACATCAATTTGTGTAATTGCTAACTCTCATAAGGAACAATGGAAATCAATAAAAGGATGATTTTTAGTATGCTAAAAGAAAAATCCATCAACCACAATTGCATATCCACTGAAAATATCCTTAAAGAATTAAGATGGGGCTGGAGAGATGGCTTAGCAGTTAAGGCATTTGCCTGCAAAGCCAAAGATCCCTGGTCGATTCTCCAGGACCCACGTATGCCAGATGCACAAGGGGGCACATGCATCTGGAAATCGTTTGCAGTGGCTGGAAGTCCTAGCGTGCTATTTTTTTCTCTCTCTCCCTCTTTCTCTCTCTCAAATAAATAAATAAAATATATTTTTAAAAAAGAATTAAGATGAACATTGCAGAAGAGGAGACAGAAAGATTGTAAGAGACACAGGTGGGAAGCAATATCCTGAGCATTGCCTCCAACCCACAGAGACTAACTGGTGCATTCATGATTACAGAGTGAATATCAATTACCCTGTGGAGGGCTCTTCATGGAATGGGGGTGCGGCGGAGGGCATATTAACGATAAAACCAATAAGAATATGATCAATATGTAATATGTTCATATAGTAAAATTCACAATTAATAAAAAACTGAGATAAAAACAGACACTTTACATAAAGAAAACCAAGAGAATCTACTTTGAATTAATCTTCACTGAAAGATTAGGAGAAATGACAGGTAGGAAGGAAAAGCATTGAGAATTGTAAACATATGAATATATGTAAAAATTATTTCCTCTTATTGTTTAAAAACACATACAACTTTTGAAAGAAAAATATAATGTTTTATAGTGGGGTTTATAACATATGTAGTATGTGTAAAAACTGTAACATAAAGAACACAGAGTTGGCAAATGGATCCAGACAACTGCAAGGATCTTACTTTTTACATGAATTGTACATTTAGTCTAAGTAGACTAAAAATTTAAGGATGTATGTTATGGTCACTAGAATAACCACTATCACTAATATGAAATTGAATTGTAAAATATGTTCAAAATATGTGAAATATGTTCAAAAGTAGTAGGAAAGCAGGAACATAGGAACCAAAGTCAGATGGCACAAACAGAAAACAAATAATAAAGCAGCAAACTTAAATCCAACCATCCCACAAGTATATTAAATGCAAATATAATAAACATTTTAATTTAAAAAGCAAGAGATAGAATTTCAATTTAGGCACAAATAATAAGTGAGAGGTTTTAGAATTAGTGACTTTGGTTCTGATTATAAAAATTGTTGAATCTACATTATCTCATTCATGGAATTCTATAGGCTCTTGGGTTTCTGAATGGTTTGAACATAATCCTGTCTTCAGCAGTATTATAAAATTTCAGGAAAATATTCTTAAATTTAAATTTTGGGTAGCATGGACTGAGGTCTGACAGCTTCATTTCCTAGAATGTTCTGGGGTCAAAGTTTGCATTTTGAACTGTCTTCTAAGTGTCTGGTTTTGCATCTGAGTTCATTTGTTGTTTGATATGTATATGTTATATGTCACTCATGAGATTTTTTTTTTTTTTTTTTTTTTTTGAGGTAGGGTACTCACTTTAGCTCAGGCTGACCTGAAACTCACTATACAGTCTCAGGGTGGCCTCGAACTCAAGGTGATCCACCTACCTCTGCCTCCCAAGTGCTGGGATTAAAGGCGTGTACTACCACCCCCGGCTTTTATGAGATCTTTTAAGAAAAATGCCAGCCTTTCTATAGATTTTTTTTTAAAACAATTAAGAACATGCCTTATTTCATTACAGTAGTGCTGTGACTTGCTATAATTTTCTTAATAATTGTCTTTCTTCCAGTAAGACTATAAGCTCTGTTTGTTCCCAATTGTATCCTAAGAATTAACTGGGCACATGATAGCTACTCAGTAAATATTTGTTAACTAGATATCATGCCATGACCTCTAGCCTAAGATTTAGATTACAACTGTCTGTTGTATATATTTCTTTGTATATATTTGCTAATTTTGTATAAAATAAAAGGTTTCCATTTTAAGTGTATGATTCCCACCAGTCATTTGCTATTAATGTTTCTCCTTATATTTCCTCCTAAACCCAGGTTCATATAGCCACCAGTCTAGGTTATATCACATTATAGTAGTTTTTATTTTCTAGAATTTTATATGTGATATAATACAGCATGTTCTTTTTGCATCTGTCTTCTTTTGCTGAACATAGTGTTTTTGAGATACATTCACTTGATTACATGTACTAGTAGTTTATTTCCTTTCATTGTTGATTTATACTATATTGTTTCAATATGTGTCATTAAACCTTTTTTAACTCTGACACTTTCATACATGTATATAATGTATTTAGATCACACCCTCTGCCAATTGCCCTCTCTTACTCCCCTCCCACTTCAACCCTTCCAAATTAATCCACATCCTATCTTCATGTCTTTTTTTTTTTTTTTTTTTTTACATACTGTTAAATTAAGGTTCCTTGCATGAGTATGGGTGGGAGGTTATTTACTTGAGTATAGGCAAATTACCAGTGACTACACCACTGAAAAAAATGTGTCTCCTTCTCTCAGCAACTGTTAGCTGTCATTAGCTACTCTGGGAGTTGTCAAATCTTATGAACTTTTCCCCATACAATGAAAATATTGATAGACTCAATCTTGTGCAGGAAACCACAGCTGCTGTGAGTGCATGAGTATAAGGTAATGTTTTATCCAGAAGACAGCTACTTTTACAATTTTTCTGCCCCCTCCCTTCTGATAGATTCCCTGAGCTTTGAAGGAAGTAGTTGAGATGTCCTGTAGGGCTAAGCACCCAGTAGTCACTTGTTTTAGGCAGTTTGGTCACCTATGCACACTGCTCATTGCAGAAAGTAACTTTTATGATGAAGGTTGAGAGAAGCACTAATTGACGAGAACAAACATAAGTATTTTGAAGATAGTTTGGTGTCCAGTCTGTACAGCAAAACCACAATAGTAGTAGGTTCCCCCTAGTGCCTATTTCCCTAACCAGGGGCTTTTGGCAAGGTTTTACAGTACCAGGTATGAATTCCCTCCAGTGGAGTGGGCCTCAAATACATTCAGAAAGCAGGTGTTTACTCCCGTAACAGTCATGCTACTATTGCATCAGGGGCACATGTTGTCTGTGTATGTCTCAGGCTACGGGATGGGGGAGTCAGAGGAGATCTAGAAAAGAACTCATTACTCATGAAGGTGTTGTAGATCCAAGTGCCAACTGTTTATGAAGGCATGAGTTTGGTTATTCTGAGATGGTGACTGCTGTAAACACAAGAGGAAAGGGGAGGTTCAGGGTTCTGGCTGTGGTCATGGGATGGATGGATGTGTGTGTGGGGATGGGAAGGAATAGTCCTTGTCATTCAAACACGATTTTATTGGGCTTTCCCCAGCCCCAGCTAGTCCTTGGGTTGCATTCCATGCAGATGGACTACCTTCCCTGACCTAGGGGACCTTTTGGGCAGTGTCTCCGCACCAGCCAGGCTTAGTCTCCAGGGAACCACTTTTGGGTGCAAAGGCACCAGCCCCGAAACTGGCCTTTGCTTGGCGTCTTCTCGGGCATCAAGACAAGAGATGCCCTAGGATTCCGGATGCCGCGCTCCGCGCGCTCACGGCCTGCCACGCGGCACGGCGCGGCAACCAGAGCACGCGTGGCCACGGGAGGGTTGTCGCCGTCACCCACATCCCGGGGCACCCGTGGGCGCGTGATCCCGGAAGAGAACTCTGTTTTGGGGAAGGGGAGCGCGAGGCGGGGCGACGGAAAGCTCTAAGCTGCCGCGCTAATCTCCGTCCCCTCTGGACGGGCGGGCCGGGGGTCTACCGACCCTTCCGCAGATGCAGGTCTCCGGGAAAACCCGGAGCGGAGCATCGTGCAGGCCGGGAGCTGCCCGTGGCGCGCGCCCCGTGGCGCGCATGCTCCGCGCGGCGGCGGCGGCGGCGGCGGCGGGTGGGAGGGGACGGCCGGCCCAGCCCGCGGGCGGAGGCGCCGGGAAGCGCCGCCAGCTTCCCTCCCGCTCGTCTTCGTCGCTCGTACGGGACCGCGGAGCCCGGGAGCAGCCGAGCGCGCTTCGTGGCCGAGTTCGCGCGGGCAACGGGGCTGCGGGACGGAGCGGGCGCGGGAGCCCGCGTCTCCGCGGCGGGCGGGCGGGGAGCCTGGCTCGGGGTGACGGCGCGGTGGCGATGTTTCACTGCATTCCCCTGTGGCGGTGCAACCGTCATGTGGAGACCATCGACAAGCGCCACTGCTCGCTGGTCTACGTGCCCGAGGAGGTCTACCGCTATGCACGCAGCCTGGAGGAGCTGCTGCTGGACGCGAACCAGCTCCGGGAGCTGCCCGAGGTGAGAGCACGCTGGCCCGTCCGGCCCTCTTCTCCTTCATCGCCTTCCTCCTCCTCCTCTTCCTCCCCTCCTGCTTTTTGCAGCTTTAGCAGGTGAGCGGGGGGTGGGTGGGTGGGGGGACGGACTTCGTATCCCCCTGCCTCTTGCTCTCCTTGCTGCTCTGACCCCATCGTTCCCCAACAAAAGTTATTTATTTTGTTAACTCAAACGACTTGATATCTTCCAAGTAGTTCCTTGTGCGATGGGAGACACCTTCTGGCCTACTGAATGGCTTGGCTACCCAGGCAGGGTCTAGGAACTGACGCCTGGTTGGTTCTGCAACCCGGGCTGCTGACCGAGCCAGCTGGAAGCGATCTAGTGATGCATCCTGTCCCCCCATCCCACCCCCCGTGGGTGACCCCGCTCGCCCCGACTTCCAGGCTTTCCCCGGCCCCTGGCCACTGGAAGTGTCTCCTTTGACCAAAGGGCGCATTCTCACAGGACCTTGGCACCTGGGCAGCGCGCAAGTGAGCTGCCTATCTGGGCATCTGTGACAAATGCGCTCTTAGCCTTATCGCTAGTAGGCTGTGCATTGAAGAGTTGAAACTTGGCCGGCTTGTAGTGGCCCCAGGCCTGCCCTGACGACGCTTGCAGGAGAGCTGGGCCTGCCTGGGAGCTGGGATCCTAGGTGCCCCGGTGCCCGCCGCCAGGTGCTTAGGGGTGCTGAGGTGGAACATCTACCAGAAAGCCAGCCCTGCAGCTGGATCTCGCGTGAAAGCCTGCTCACTCCTGTCCTTGCAGAGTTGTTTACCTAATCACCTGCAGTACAGTACTTGTCAAGCCCTATCTACCTGTATCTCAGGTCTGGGAACTTGTAACTCTTTGGAGTTTCCTCAGGAATTTAACTTTAGCAACACTCGAGGAGAAGGAAGGCATTCCAGATCCAGGTTTATGCAGGAAATCAGAGTATGGCAAGCCCAAGGTGTGCAGGAAACAGGAAGACTGCTGGGAGGCGGGGAGAAAGCCGAAGGCCTTAAGCCTTGGAACTCAAAAATCGCATTTGTCCTTTAGTTAATACGGATTCCCTGTCATGGTCACAGAAACACTGGTCAGATGTTCTAGCTCCTTAGCACTGATGCTATCTAAGTGCTGACGGCATTTTAAAAGTCTTAACTCTTTTTCTCAACATTTCCAGTGTTGTTATTATTCCTGGATGTACTTTCCTTGGTTGTGTGGAATTAATAGGATGTTTTCCTTGGTGTAATCACAAAGATTATCCTCCTTACCATCTTTACACCTTCCCTCCCTCCTTTTCAGTTTCTGAACAGAAAAGCCATCTCAGTTCCCTCAGACATTTATTATTTTGCCCTTGTTTTTAAATACCTGGTTTTAGCTGATTTTCAGTTTGATTTTCTAGTTTGTCTTAAGTCATAGACTCATTCAGTGCTTTGTTCGCTGCTTTTATGCACCCTAAGCTGTATAATTTTAGACCCTGAAATATAGAAAATGTAACTTAATGCTTTTCCAGAGCTTTGAGATCAAGTTAAGAAAACATTGAGTGAAAACGTCCTCAGCTATAAATGTTTAAGTAAGTGCTTTGTTTGTGTTGTATTATAGAGCTTCATTTGGCTTTCCATTTCCTTCTGCAGAGTTTGTGGGATTTCCTGTGATGTTGGAGAATTTAGTTCAGCATAGGACATTGTGGGTGTTGGAAGTATCAGGTATTTTTACTGATCATAACTGGAAATTTCTCAGGATCTCAGAATACAGTCTGATGGCACTATGTAAATCCAGTCAATAACAATTTCAAAACCAAGAGGTGGCCTCCTTGTTTATTGGTAATCATTACTCTTACAGCTCTTAAATTGAAGTCCCATAAAAGTGATTTCTCCCTGCCTTATTTCACCCTGACTACTGGGTGTGTACATGCCAGGCAGGAACAACCACCTTGAAAAGCCTGTTTGTTTCATTCCGTCTTTCCTTGGGTTAGCTATTGTTCATCTCTGAGATCTGTGTAACTCGTTACCACTGCTCACTCACGCCCCTGCTCTCTAACCCCAAACTCTCATCTCACCTGCCGCATCACCACTCTTGTTGGCAAGCTTCAAAAGTCCTTACTTAGTGTGATGACCATAC
Organism: Orientallactaga sibirica; assembly: GCA_036365145.1. Classification (NCBI taxonomy): domain Eukaryota; kingdom Metazoa; phylum Chordata; class Mammalia; order Rodentia; family Dipodidae; genus Orientallactaga; species Orientallactaga sibirica. Next base: position 34,615,888 of record JAEOAD010000006.1, on the reverse strand, counting down.
CAGCTACATGTTGTCTATAATTGTCTATAATTTGGAGGCACAGCCAAAGAGGAAGCCTGTGCCCCTTACCTAGACAGCAGGCTTCAGGATAATGATAGACACCTTCTCCACCCAAAGGCCTGCAGCCTCTCATTTGCTCCAACATGTTCATTTACAAATTGAGACTCAGAATTGAAGTTATCTCTCAGCACTATCCACCTGGTTAGACATAAGCTTTGTCTGTCCCCATTTATTGAGATCTCAGCCAACTACATCTGCTTTGTACACCTAGCTGGAACCTGGTTCTGTTTTTCATAACCATTAAATCTTTAGCTATTTAGGCTCTTCTTTTTTTAAAGAATGGTATTTAAAAAAACTTTTTTATTTATTTGAGAGAGAGAGAAAGAGAGAATGAGAATGGGCATACCAGGGCCTCCAGCTTTTGCAAATGAACTCCAGACACATATGCCACCATGTGCATCTGGCTTGCATGGGTCCTGGAGACTCGAACCTGGGTCCTTTGTCTTTGAAGGCAAGCGCCTTAACCACTAAACCATCTCTCCAGCCCTAGGCTCTTTTTTTTTTTTTTTTTTTTTTTTTTTTTTATGTTATTTAAATTTGCCCTTGTTAAAAACTTACTGAGGCACCATTACTTGCTACTTAAAGAAGTATGATTTGTTTGAGCTATACATAGCTTTGTGGGGAGACTGATGACTTCGTGGTGACTTTTGGTGGAGAGGGCATGTCACTTCACCAACCTACTCATCAGCCACAGACATGTTGGTCACTTACCTAATTGTGCAGCTTTTTGCTGAATCTGCACCACTGTCCTAAGCTGCACACTAGCCTCTGCCGGTAGTCTCTTAACATTGCTGTTCTTCAGAGAAGGATCAGAACCCTCATTATTAACTTGGCTTTGGTTGGGTGATAATCATTTCTTCCCTCTGTTGTTCTCTGAAGCTAGAGCCTTGAACCAATGTTGGTGATTCTTATATAAATCACCCTTTTCTGCTTCTTTTGCTCTTCAGAGCATCACTTCTCTGACATCTATTTTTTCTTCCTAATATAACTGGAATTCTCAAGTGGAAATTGACTTTTAGAAGTGAAGTTTATGTGTGTACTGTTCTGCCTAGCTTGTGCTCCAGCATCCTTGGCATCCCCTTTGCCATACCCTCAATATTTGAGGTGTTTATTGGTTTTCTCCTCAGTATGCACCGATTCACAAATACCTCCAAATGTCTGTTGCTTCCTGTCATCTCCAGCACTGTTACAGTCTAGTGTAGTAGACAGCATATATTTTGAGTAATTCTCTAGTCTTCATCTCTCACCAAATAAAGTTGTATCTTGTCACCTCCACTTGAGTTTATCTGACTTACTGCCAGATGACAATACTTCAAATACCTGTTCCTTTCCCATCATGCCTTCACATATCCTACCTTATTTGTTCCCCCTAGTTCTGAGCACTTGGCATGACCTATGCTCAGATTATATTTGCTTATTTGTTCCTTGTATAACTGCCCAAGTAGGTCATAAGCACTATAAGAGGGCAGGGATGTTCATGGCTGAACTCAGGTTACTATCTGGTACCTGTGAGCATGTAAATGCTTGTTGCATACACGAATCCTCATGTGTGTTGTCATGAGAAAGCTGAGCTGATTTCCTAGGCATCATAATTCCCCTTCCTGAAGTCCTGGTGAAACTGATGATGACAAATGTCAGAATCCATTGCAAGTCTTTGTTCTCCATTTCTGTGCTAAAAAGTCCTTTAAAATATTTTTTGTGTGTATTATAAACATTTTTTTATTAATGAGTTCAATTTCAACATCAACTGTGATCTGGCAATGGAATATCCTTCCCTATTTTTTTGTCAGTCCTTTTTGCCCTTGACCCAGACATGTTTTATTGTAGGTCTTTTCTTTGGAACTTGTATTTCTTTGCAGCAATTTTATTTCTGAGGACTAGGATAGCCATTCTTCCTGTCATGAAACTTCATGGATTTACCTTTGATTCTTTCTTCTCTCCTTCCATCTGTTCACCAAGACCTGCTATTTCTTCCTTCAGAATGCTGTCTTTCCTCTCTCCATCTCGTACCCCCATTGTCGGGTTCACTTTACTTCATATTGTCCATTGCTGGATCATTTTTCCCCAAAGTGCTTTAGACCTTGCTTGAAGCAGCAGAGAACTCACATGATTCAGACAGCTCTAGATAGTGCCTCATCTTTTTGGTAGTTTCCAGCTTTGATTTCTGTAGATGTAGACTTTACCTTATAGAACTCTTCTGAGGATTAAAAAGACCGAGTGTGAAAACACAAGATCTTTCTGGTAGAACAGTTTATTTTAGAGTAATGCTAGTAATGTTTCCTAACTGAAGTATAAAGACATTTCTCTTGTGGATACTTGAGTGTTTTAAAAATTTATTTATTTAGTAGAGCAAAAGAGAGAGAGAAAGAAGCAAATAGAGAGAGAGAGAATGGGTGCGCCATGGCCTTTCGCTGCTTCAAACAAACTCCAGATGCATGCACCGCTTTACACATCTAGCTTAAATGGGACCTGGGGAATTGAACCTTGGTCCTTTGGTGTTATAGGCAAGTGCCTTAACCGCTAAGCCATCCCTCCAGCCCCTTTTAGGTTTTTTGAGGTAGGGTCTTGCTCTAGTCCAGGAAGCTAACCTGTAATTCATATGTTCTCTCGGACTGGCCTCAAACTGACAGCAACCCTCCTACCTTGGCCTCTCAAGCGCTGTGTTTACAGGCATGTGCCATCATGCCTGGCAGAGGGGCGGGGAGGGAAGTGGGAGGGAGAGAATGGGTGCATCAGGCCTCTAGCCTGCTAATGAACTCCAGATGCATGTGCCACTTTGTGTGGATATTGGGGAATCGAACACTGGTCATTAGGTTTTATGGGCAAGCACCTTAACTGCTGAGTCATCTCTCCAGCCCAAGATTAATTGTTTTTTTTTGGGGGGTGTTTGAGGTAGGGTCTCACTCTAGTCTAGGCTGACCTGGAATTCCTATCTGTGCCTCCCGAGTGCTGGGATTAACGGCGTGCACCACTATACCCGGCCTAAGATTAATTTTTTTAAACTCACAAATTCTATAACATTTTCGATGACCTTTCAGATGAGTAATACTATACAATTTTTATTATGTGTGCTTCTCTGAGCCCTCCTTTAATTATTTCTAGCTATTGGGAAATGAGTAGATATGGTCATATTACAGAAATGAGTTAGTTACAGTAAGGTGGTTCAAAAGGCATGAGCAAAGATTTAATTGTATTTACTTAAGGAGAAATGGGGGTCTGAAGGAGTAACAAGGACCACTGTTGTGTAGACATTCAGAAAGCAAATGCAAGCAGCCTGCACCTTGTTGCCATTATTTTAACACATGGTGAGCAACCCTGAAATGTTTGCAAAATCACAATATTGTTAAATTAGTCTTGAGTTCTCCTTCCTCCAGCCCCACAAGTAGGGTTGCACTTTAGCTCAGGCTGACCTAGAATTCACTGTATAGTCTCAGGGTGGTCTCAAACTCATGGCAGTCCTCCTACCTCTGCCTCCCAAGTGCTGGGATTAAAGGCGTGTGCCACCATGCCTGGCTTTGTTTTCTTTTTCTTTTTCAATCAGATTTTTAGAGTTGCTTCTTTCTGGTTTTATAAGAGCTAAAGCACAGGGAAGACATACCTACTTTTATTTTTTGTCATACTTAAGTATATTATAACTCAGTTATTCAATACAAAGGCAATGACAAATTAAAAAAAAAAATCTTAAATAAATGCTTAGACCTGGAGGGGCATTTAAAGAAAGTATATTCCCTTTGATCTATGCATTTCTCCAGTTAGTGAAAGTTTTCCTTTCTTGGATATCTTGTTATCACCATATAATATAGCACTTAATTGATTTCTCATTATTTTCTATGTTACTTCCTCTGTATGATATATTTTCTCATTCTCTACACTTAGAGGTGAGAAAATTGAGCTACAGAAGTTGTAATTTTCTTCAGGTTAGTGGAGATTAGTCTGTTTAAGAAACATTTAGATAGTATCTGTGACATAATTATATAATAGCCAGCTCTTAGGTCCAGACATTGTAGTGAGTGGTTGACATAAATCATTTCTCTCAGATTTTAGCTACAATGTTTTCTGTTATTCAAATGCAAAAACAGACTTTAAAACATTTATTTATTCGTTTGAGAGAAAGAGGCTGGGGGGCAGGTAGGGAGGAAGAATGAATGGGCAAATGAACTACAAATGAATTCCATATGCATGTGCCACCTTGTGCATCTGGCTTACGTGGGTACTGGGGAATTGAACCCTGGCCCTTAGATTTTGCAGGCAAGCGCCTTAACCACTAAACCAGCTCTCCAGCCCTAAAATTCTTTTAAGAGGCATGGCCAAGGTTAGTTCTAAAGGGAACCTATAACCCCTTCCTTCTGTGTGTATTTGCTTTTATGCTGTATTTGGGACCCATCTGAGAGGAAGGAGGGCTGACATTTGTAAGGACTTTTAAGACAGAGTTTCTGCAAAGCTTGGGTACATCTTTGAGGAGTTTCACACTTGCTGGGGGAACCGAGGGAAGGCTTTAGAGGTGGCAAAATTCAAGATAGACTGGGAAGAGGAAAAAGGCATATAATTTATACCTTAAGCTGCTCATTTCTAGGTAGGGAGATTGAGCATTGCCAGAGTAGTAGGGAGGAACGGGAATGGGGCCAGAGCCAGACTAAAAAGGAGCCTTGTTGAATTTGAGAAGGAAAACTGTCCTGTCTGCAGAGGAAGCTCATAGTGGGGTGCACTAGAGGTAGGTTTTGTAAACGTAGTTCTCGGGCCAAGGAGAGGAATATATTGGGAGACTAGTCACGAATCCTTGCAGTAGTGTAGGCCAGAGAAACGAGAGAGTACCTGAGGGAGGAACACACAGATAACTCATGTAAGTTCCTCAGTTTTTTCTGCTCTATCCCCTTTCCCTGCTGATCCACCTGAGATGCTCCGTCAGCACACATGTGAGAAATGAATCTGGGGTTGTGAGGATGACCACACAATCCAGTATATTGGCAAGACAATGTTTTACTTCTCTTGAAGGGTGCACAGCCATAAAGAGTTGAGGCAAGCTAGCACACTCAGAGGGAAGGACACTGGGTTTTTATTCCCAACACTAGGGTCTGGTGCCTCACTCTGATTAGTCAGAGCTCAGCTTCACATTCTGTAGTGATTGGCTACTTTATATAGAATGACTTATTTTCTAGGGAAAAAGGAAACTGTCAGAATTTTTACCAAATAAGGAAATGGAAATTTTAGTTTCAGGAACTGCAGAATCAGGAGGGACTTTTACCAAATTGCATCTTTTCTCAAAATGTAGTTTCCCTATCTTATTTAGCCCTTTGGTAGCAACAATGGTATATCTTTCATAATTCTCACAATTCCCCCCCCCTTTAACAATTTATTTTCATTCTTTTCTTCAAATTCATTTAACATTATTTGGCTTTCATGTACTGAGGTCTCTAATCACAGTAGATTATTTTGATAAAACACTGGGGTATGTTTAGTGATAGCTGTTCCTGTCAGTCTTTGGATTCCCTGGATACATCCATAACAAAGGAAGTAAGGACTTTCCATTTTCCAAAACATTGTTCCATGAGGTTTAGAAAAAGGGTTATCTTGTCATGAGTTTCTGGCTACTTCACTTATTACAGTAGTCAGTCCCTGGAGAGCTTTGGTGATAGGACCTTCAGGAGCTAGATTGTTGGGAATCATCACATAGACCCCTTGTTTCTCAGCTAACACATCTAGTTAGCTATTTCCTCATGCCACTCCATGTGGTATCTAACTGGTTTCCTGTGCTCTTAATTGTATCTCTAGTATAACTGATAAATCTTAGTTTATATTTATATTTATCTATATCTATCTAATATATAGTTTTCCAGGCCACATTTTTATTTACTGTAGACCCACCAAATAGCACTGATTTGAATCCTGCTGCTATTTGGTTTCTGGCCTTGAGTTCATTGGGACCTCCTCCTGGTATCCCAATAGAGTATGTATCCCAAATAGAGTATATGAGGGTCAAATGACTCTCCTGTAGTTGGAAGCTCCCTTTCCAATGGGACAACTGAGGCTGATCCTAAGTATGTTGGCAATATGCAATAGTGAAAGGGATAACCAACTGGACTATTGTACAGATCTCTGTACAATTGGCGGTAAGGTCACAAGCAACCTTATGGTGGTTCTAGTTTCATCCAGATACGTTCCACAAGAAATTAAATCTACCCTGTCCACACTTTTCTAGGCAGGAGGTGTAACTGGTTCCTGTAAAGAAAGGTCAGCTAGTTCAAAGGGGGTCTGTGCCTTAGTAACTTGGTGGCCAAGAACAGAAAGGGCAAGTACAAGACTGACTTTCCCAGACCATTTCATCTTGAAAGAAGACGGTTATGCATTCCATTCTAAGGACATCTGAGGTCCCAACAAACGGGACAGGGACCACGTAGGCTTTTGGCCTCCCTGCTGTGCAAGTGTAATAATCATCCCTATTTAATGTGCTGGTAGAATATTTGATCCACTCCAGCCATGCATTTGTTTCCCCATACCCCATTTCAGCTTTTATAGTCTGCCTTCAGAGTTTAACTTCTACTACATGTACTTTAGTAGGGTAATTTTTAATTTTTATCTCTAAATATCTCTGGTTCATGGGTAAACATTTTTATAGAAAAACATCCCCCGGGCTTTACATTTTTTGAAATCTCTCTATCTGAGATATATCCCCTTACCTCGTACATTCTGGTAATAGACATCTCTTGGTCTAATTTTTGGGGCTTGTTTATTAGGAAAAGGAGGTTACATTGGAGATTTTGCCAATTTCTTAGAGCATCTCTCCTTACAATTTGTATTTCCAGGAGGCTTCTAAAGAGAGCTGCTGGAGTTTGGGGGGAGAGTACATCCCTCCTTGATATGGAGTGGTCCACCATATGTCATCCAGTTTGGGGCATGGAGGGAATGACCAGTGCAGTGAGGAGGAACCTCAGGACATAAATACTTGTTATTTCTAGAAAGTTGTCTCTGACTTTCTCAGTTTCCACAGAGTAATACTAGGCATGCATCAAACTGTAGTACAGAAGCTACTTTAGTTACATTCATCACCAAATTTCCAATAATAGTCCAGAATAAAAACAATTTCTCTTGAATTTTGGCAGATTTCTGGTCAGAAATGAAGTTTTGAAGACAGATAGTAGCAGAATCATACAAATCAAAATGAGAATAGTGAACACATCACCAAAATATGATGTAATGGGCATGGGAGTGGGTATGAGATTACTTACAAGAGGAAGATCTTTTTCTGAGTTTTAACGTTAACTTCAGTAGCTCTCCTGATACCCTCTGCACATTTCACTGGGCTTTATCTCTGTTGGAGTTTCTTTTGTCAACTTTCACCTGAGTGTCATGAGTCCCCTTTTTTCCTGCTGTTTGTACAACAGTTTCAGTGGTTAACAACACCGAGAAGGGTCCCTATCAGGCCAGTTCTAGCTTGTTGTGTTTCTAGCAGTAAATACCAGTGGATGGCATCCACTGCAAATGAACTTTAGATGAATGCGCCACCTTGTGCATTTGGCTTACCTGGGTCTTGGGGAATAGTACCTGGGTCCTTTGGCTTTGCAGGCAAATACATTAACAGCTAGGCCATCTCTCCAACCCACTTTTAGTCTTTATCAGGAGCTGTGTGAACTCAAAACAATGGTATAGGTAAACACTTCATGGTAATTTAGTTTCTAGAACAAGTTTAGTGATTTGTTGCTTAAGGGTTTGATTGATTCTTTCAAATACCTGAGGAAGGAAGGAGGGTGCCCATGAGTGTAACAATCCCAGTTAATATCTAAGGCTTTCATAAGGGTTTTCAGAATGGTAGCAGTGAAATGGCTTCCATTATCTGAATCTTTATTTTCTATTAACCCAAATCTTGGAATTATGGATTCTAGGAGTTTTTTGGCAACATGACTGGCTGTAGCACTGGAAAAAGGAAAAGCTTTTACCCAGTTAGTAAGGTGGTCATTAATAACTAGTAAATATTTTTAGTGCCCAATCTTAGGCATTGCTGTATAGTCTACCTGTATACTCTGGAATGGTCTCAACCTGGGATTTTGTCCCCCTATATGATTTTTCGAAGACTGATTAACATTTTGACTGGTCACACAATTATTGATAACTTGCTTGACTGTGTGACTAAGATTCCTATACATTCATAAGTCCTTAAAATAGCATTACACATTGTCTGGGGACCTAATGACTTCCTTTATATATTTAAACAATTAGCTCCTATGTTAATAGGTTTTGATAGCATTTCCGTCCCATCAGGTAGAATCCATGTTCCTTCTGGATTTTTAAAAATATTTTTATTTATGTATTTGACAGAGAGAAAGAGGGATAGAGAGAATGGGTGCGCCAGGGCCTCCAGCCACTGCAAATGAACTCCAGATGCATGCGCCACCTTTTGCGTCTGAGTAAACTGGGTCCTGGGGAATCGAACCTGGATCCTTTGGCTTTGTAGGCAAACACTTTAACTGCTAAGCCATCCCTCCAGCCCTTCCTTCTGGATTTTTGATAGCTCCTATTTTAGTTGATCTTTCTCAATTCCTGTGAGTTTTGTTCAGATTCCTTCTAGAATGTGGTGGCCAAATGGATGGGGGCCCTCTGTGAACCCTTGAGGAAGGACAGTTCATCTTTATTGTTTCTTTTCCCTGTCTGTATTCTCTAATTCAAGGACATGCAAATTTTTGTTTTCCTTTGCCAAATGACAGACCCAAAATACATCCTTAAGATCGATCACACTGAATTGTTTGTGATTGGAAGTGATCTTTGACAAAAGGGCGTAAGGATTTGGGACCACTGGGTGTCTAGAATGAAAGAATCTGAGTTTTTGGCCTTCAGATCCTAGACTAGTCACTAATTTCCATCTGATTTTCTTTACTCTTTTTTAAAAAAGATCTTTATGACTTATTTGCAAAGGGGGTAGGGGAGAAGGAGAGGGAGAGAGGGGGAGGGAGGAGAGAGAAAGAAAGAGAAAAGAAAGCTAGAATAAGAATGGGTAGGCCAGAGCCTTTTGCCACTGCAACCTACCTCTAAATGCAAGTGCCATTTTGTGTGTCTGGCTTTATGTGGGTACTAGGGAATTGAACCTGTAGCATCAGGTTTTGCAAGCAAGTGCCTTTAACCTCTGAGCCATCTCTTCAGCCCCATCTGGTTTTTTTATAGGGATCATTGAGAGGTAAAGTGGGACATACGGGTTTGCGGAGTCCATCCTTACTTAGAGCCTTAATAATTAGTGTTAATCCATTCCCTTACGTGAGATAGAGTATTGTTTTCTTGTGACAATTTCTCTGGGAGATTTAAGGTTAATTTGAATGAGAGAGACATTTAATTCCCCCACTTGGTTTCCCTATTTCACCCATATTTAAGGATTCATTTTATTTTCCACCTCTACAGTCAGGAGATGTAGCAAAACACAAAGTTAAACTTAACTATCTTTAGTCCTAGCTTTAATTTAGTCATCACATCCCTTCCCAAGTGGTTTGTCCCTGCTTCCAGAATGAAGAATGATTGGATAAAGACTTCCCTGTATTTATATCTAGCTATGGAGTCCATGAATATGGGGACCTTAAATTTTCCTTTAACCCCTGAAATTTATAAGTGTTGTCTGAAAGTAGCAAGCAAGGAAGGAAGAGTCTATTAAAAAGGTTATTTTTGGGCTGGAGGGATTGCTTAGTGGTTAAGGCACTTGCCTGCAAAGTCAAAGGACCCAGGTTCAAGTCCTCAGGACCTGCGTTAGCCAGATGCACAAGTGGGCACATGTGTCTAGAGTTTGTTGCATTGTCTCGGAGGCCCTGGCACACCCATTCTCTCTCTCTTTCTATCTTTCCTTCTCTCTGTCAAATAAATAAATAAATAAATAAATAAATAAATAAATAAATAAATTTTTTAAAAGGTTATTTCTTCTCTTTGGGTTCCTACTTCCAAACTTTTCAAGAGCTCTTGGTAGGACTCTTATATCTAACAGAACCTCTGAGTCAAGAAAGATAAAATCTTCTCTTCCTTCCTTTTGTTTTGATATTTTTATCGACAGCTTCCATAATTATAGACAATAAACCATGGTAATTCCCCCTCCCCACTTTTCCTTTGCAACTCCACTCTCCATCATACCTCATCCCCATCTCAATCAGTCTCTTTTATTTTGATGTCATCATCTTTTCTTCCTATTATGATGGCTTTGTGTATGTAGTATCAGGCACTGTGAGGTCATGGATTTACAGGCCATTTTGTGTCTGAAAGAATGCATTGTAAGCAGTCCTACCCTTCTTTTGGCTCTTACATTCTTTCCTCTACCTCTTCTGCAATGGACTCTGAGCCTTGGAAGGTGTGATAGACATGTTTCAGTGCTGAGCACTCCTGTCACCACTTCTCAGCACTGTGTTGCCTTTTGAGTCATCCCAGTGGTCACTGCCATCTGAAAAGAGAAGCTTCTCTAACCAAAAGTGAGAGTAACATTAATACATAGGTATGAACATTAAGAGAAGTGCTTAGTGGGCAGTTTGGTGATCATGGTATATACATTTAGCAAAACACCAGCAGACGTTACACCTCTAGGGCTCATGACTCCTCCCGGCCCCTCCCGTCATAGGTTTTCAGTATCAGGCATGTATTCCCTCCTGTCGAGTGGGCCTCCAGTCCAATTGGAGAGTAGTTGGTTTCCTCCATAACAGACATGCCACTATTGCATCCACTGACTCGTTTGGCCAGGCTGGCCAAATTTAAGGCTTGCAGTGTTCCCTGTTGTTTATTTCCACTGGTGATTTCTCTCTCTCCTGTGGAACTGCATGCAGTGTAGCTTTTTCCAGCTTTCTGTCATCTGGTTTACACCAACAATGTTTTCAGTTCAACTCCAGCAGGATTTCTTATCATGTATGTGGAGTCTTCAGCAGTAGGGTCTTATATCTGTTCCTGGTGGGAAACCAAGAGCCTCAGCAATAGTCTGTAATGTTTTGGGGGTATCAGGGACCTCCCTGGCCAACAACTCACTGGAAGATACCCCATCCCTGGCACTGAAAATTGTCTAGTAACAATCTATGGCTTCTGGGTGTGCCATTGTCCAAAAAAAACAAACAAACAAACAAACAAAAAAACCCACAAAAACAAAACTACTTTTTTTTCCATATGACTTATTCAGACCCTTTTAGATTTTGATTAGCCCTCCCCCACCTTTCCTTTACAGTCTCTTCCCTGACCTCACTTAGGCCTTTCCACCCCCAGTAATCTTTTCTTCTACTTACCTATATACAATACCATCCTCTTAAGTCCCCCCTCCCTCCCTTCCTATTCCTTTTATATCCCCTTTGTAGCTTACTGGCCTCTGCTATTGAGTTTTATTCCAACTCATATAGAAGTCCAATCATTTGTAGTGAAGATCCACATAAGAGTGAAAACATGTGACGTTTAGCTTGTTGGGCCTGGGTTACCTCAAGTATAATCATTTCCAGATCCATCCATTTTCCTGCAGATTTCATTTTTCTTTACTGCTAAGTAGAACTCCATTGTATAAGTGTGACACATCTTCATTACTCACGCATCAGTTGAGGGACATCTAGGCTGGTTACATTTCCTAGTTATTGTGAATAGAGTGACAGTAAATATGGTTGAGCAAGCATTTCTAAGGTAGTGAGACAAGTCCTTAGGATATATGCCTAGGAGTGGTATATCTGGGTCATATAGTAAATCTATTTTTAGCTATCTCAGGAACCTCCACACTGATTTCTGCAATGGCTGGGCCAGATTGCATTCCCACTAACAGTACCGAAGGGCTCATCTTTTTTCATATCCTTGTCAGCATTATTGTCATTTGTTTTCATGGCGGTAGCCATTCTGACAGGAGTGAAATGGAATCTCAAAGTACTTTTAATTTGTATTTTTCTGGTGGCTCACCCTTCTTTCATAGTGGGCCTTCCTTCTTGAAGTGCCCCTTTCCCCATACTTGTTATGTGTTTTTGTCATTCCTTGGGTTCCCTTTTTGTCCTGATCGTGCAGGTGGCCCTCTGTTTAGTGGCTTGTGTCTTGGGTTTCTGGTTTGATTTATAGGCAGTGGCTTGGTTAATACTAGCCAACATGCTTTTAGCTTTTTGTTTGTGTTTTTCTTCCTCTCTTCTCATCTAAACCTTTTGTGTCTCGCCTAATAACTCATGTAGGTTTCTGTCTTTCTACCCTTAATCTTTTGTGATTTCTTAGCTATATCTGGCCAACTATTAGTTATAAAATATAACTTCAACATCCCTTATCCCAATGGTTTATTTATATCTAGTCTAGAGTGTTCTCTTTTGCTCTTTCTATGTCTCTAGAAATTCCTCAGGCCCTTCCTTCTTCTTTACCTGGGTGTACATTGAAGGATTTGTTAATGTTTTAACACTGAGCTACTGATTCCTTAATATATGTATGTGTGTATACATACATACACACACACACACACACACACACACACACATATATATAATATGCATATTATATATATTATATATATATATATATATATATATATATATACACACACACATACATACATACATATATATTATTTAAGAGAGAGACAGATAGAAAGAGAGAGAATGGGTGCAGCAGGGCTTCCAGCCACTGTAAATAAACTCTAGCCACATGTGCCACCTTGTGCATCTAGCTTATGTGGAATGGAACCTAGGTCCTGTAGGCTTCACAGGCAAGTGCCTTAACCACTAAACCATCTCTCCAGCACTCCTTAATGTTTTTAATGAGCTTTCTCATATGGTCTTGGTGGTCACCATCATTGTTATTCCATTGGGGTTCTCTGAGAGTTTTTGGCCCACTGGGGTGACACCAGCATCAACTGGGTGTTTTTCTTCCCAGGTGACTTTGGCTATCCTTTTTATCCCTCTTAGCCCTCTTTTCTGCTCCTAAGAAAAGAATATGCTCTCTACTGACATTTGTTCAGCCCAAATATATATTTTGAGCCCAAGGAAATGATCTAATTAGCCAGCCACCTCCTATGGGTCCTCTGTAAAGGGCATAAGTTCTTTCTTTAGATTTTGGACTTCCAAACTAGTGAGGGGGTCATTGACAAACCCTGTCCTTTCCTTTCCATGGGGAATCTCTGTAAGTGGGAACATATGTTGGGGTGAGGTTTTTCTAGGAAGGGAAGAACTTGAATGTTTTTCTGGCATTCTTCCAGTTCTTTCCTAAGCTTGGGGAGTGTGGGTAAAGGAAGCTTAAGCTTCAGAGGTGGAGGGAGGAGGAGAGGGAACAGGATAAACCTGGTTGGAGCCTGCTGTTCAGGTAATGGAGCTGGTGAGAGGAGGGGAGGAAGGTGGGTGAGAGGATCCCATTTAGAGGCTAAGTTCTCTTTGCTAATTTTGTGGCATTTGTTTCAGAGGAAAAAAAAAGTGACTGGTCTCATCCTCCAACAAAGAGCATAATATATTTCCTCCTGACTCATAGGGCTTTTGGCATTAAATATTCTATGAGAAATTGACACATTCAATTTTTTAATGTTTTTATTTATTTATTTATGAGAGGGAGGGGAGGGGAAGAGAGTGGGAGAGAGAGAATGAGAATGGGCACATCAGGGCCTCCAGCCACTGCAAATGAACTCGAGATGCATGTGCCACTATGGGCATCTGGCTTATGTGCGTCTTGGGGAATCAAATCTGGGTTCTTAAGCTTCGTAGGTAAGCACATTAACTGCTAAGCTATCTCTCCAGCACTATGCTCAATCTTTATTGGACCTGAGTTTTGGACAAAATATTGGTTTGAGCATGGGTTCTTGGGTCCAAATGAAGCAACATTATTTAATAATTTTTCCCTTGTGTTTGGCGAATATCCCCTTAATCTTCATTCCAGGAGGACTATCTGAAGGGATTTTGCTACCTGAAGGCATTTTGCTACCCATCTTAAATGGCTTATGTTCCTCCTTACCTAAAAAGGAAGCTTTGTTTCCCATTCCTGTGCTATGGTTGTGGTGTCCTGATCAGAGGCTCACCCTCTACTTTCATATCCTGGACACTCTCAGAAAGTGTGACACAGGTACTTCCTCAATCTGTATTGGCTTCCTCATCACCTATGAAGCCTCCTCTGGGCTTTTATCTGCACGTATTTATGTTCTACCTTATTCACGTCCTATGTTTCTAGTTAGGGCCCTCACAGTGGACATGAACTGTGGATCAGGAGTCCATACTCATACAACCTCTGGGTTGTCCTAACCACCAAGGTTAAAAATCTAACTTTTTGGCCCATGCATGAATTTACCTGGTCACCACCTTGCTTACTTAGGCCCTTTATCACCACATTGTTGACTTACTTTCCATTGGGGTTCTGGTTCTGAGCTGGAGAACTATCTCTACACCTTGGGCTTCCACAGTGAGGCAGCGAGGTTTAACTTTCCCAGTTGGATATCTGTCTCCAAGAGCCCTAGGCACAGAGATTCCTGACAAGCCCTCAAGATGGTTAGAAATGAGCCTGGGGCCGGGTGTGGTGGCTCACACATTTAGTCCCAGCACTTGGAAGGCAGAGATAGGAGGATTGCTGAGTTCAAGGCCACCCTGAGACTACAGGGTGAATTCTAGGTCAGCCTGGGCTAGAGTGAGACCCTACCTCAAGAAAAAAAAAAAAAAAGAAAAAGAAAAAGAAAAGAAATAGGCCTGGGATTGCAAGAGTGGCCACACAATCCATGTTTTACTTCTGTAGAAGGGTGCACAGCCATAAAAGATTCAGACAAACTAATATATCCAGTGAGAAGTCTATTAGTTTTTATCCCTTAACCTGAGGGTCCTGTGCTTCACTCTGATTGCTCAGAACTCAGCCTCACACACCTATACAAATGGCTACTTTATATAGAATGGCTCAGTTTGGGAGGGGGGAAGGGAATGAAACTTACAGAATTTTTACCAACTAGGAGAATAAAAACTTTAGTTTCAAGAGCTGCTGACTATGGAGGGACATTTACCAAATCACATCTTTTCTCAAAATGGAGTTTTCCTATCTTATTTAGGTTTTTGGTAGCAAAGATGGTGTATCTTTCATACTTCTCACACATGTGGGACACCAGCTGTAAAACATTTTGGTCCCTTTTTATTGACATCTTCCCCTTGATTGTGGCTGCTTACATTCAGTTAAAATGTTAGAAGCTTGGTATGTGGGCATTGCTTTGAGAGAATAATGGACAGCCAGATCTTGTTACAGTGGGAAGAGCCTGGGTACTTTTTTTGAAAGGTAAACGTGATCCTCCAGTTTATAGCATTGTTCCGACAGTGACTCTGGGAACCCCATGGTTTCTGTTTTTTCTAAGTAATATCAATGCATTTTTATGTGTGCATTGTGCCATAAACTTTAATTTCATTATCTTCTGCTGCTGCAAAATATTATTCTAGTATCTTGTACCTATTTAATATCTAATACCAGCTGAATATTATTCTAGTATCTTAGAAGTAAATGCAGTGTTAGAAGTCATTTTTAAATGGTAGCTTAGGGCTGGAGAGATAGCTTAGCAGTTAAGGCACTTGCCTGCAAAGGCAAAGGACCCAGGTTCAGTTCCCCAGGACCCAGATAAGGCAGATGCACAAAGTAGCACATGCGTCTGGAGTTCCTTTGCAGCGGCTGAAGTCCTTGGTGCGCCCATTCTTTCTCTCCCCTGCTTCCCTCTTCCTTTCTCTCTCAAATAAATAAATGGTAGCTTAGATATTTGGGAGTAATAAAACTATTTACCAAATAAAAGATTTTTAGAATTGGCATATTAAATCTTGCTTTTGGTGTGGTAAAAGATCAAAATAGTCTCGTTTCCATTGGTCACACTCCCCTCTGCCCAGTGGCTTCCAGTGGGAGAGGTGTACTTGAATTCTCACTTTAGCTGTCCAGTGCTTTATTCTCTTGGTTGGGATTTGTAACTTCAGTAATAAGTAGGTATGTATCGTTTCCTTAAAATGGACTTAAGATTTTAGGAGAAAGAAATTACTAACATTTATACAAGAGATTGCAGCAGTAGCAGTAAAAACATCTCTTGGCAATGATGGCAACTCTCGAGCAGGGAATAGAGGTGTTGCATCCAGTGAATGCTGCAGGCCTCTTTGTGCTCACAGAGGTCACAAGGAAGTTTGACTACTATAGTACTATGTCCAGAATTCAGGGCTAGAAATGTTTGTCCTCTGCTTTATAATATTGTTATGAAGGTTGATGAAATCGTGGGCTAGATCTTGGTAAAGGATGTCCATTAACTCTCTTTTAAGTGTTATTAGTGGACAGGAACGATAACTTACTATTGCATGTGGTATTTTAGAAAATGTAGTGTGTGTGTGTGTGTGTGTGTGTGTGTGTGTGTGTGTGTGTGTTTAAAATACCTTTGAGTTCTGGAAGGAAGATATGTTTGAAACTTTTTCCCTTATCATTATTTTTGAAGAATATATAGAGAGGCTGTAATTTCTAGATTACACAGAATATGACTCAGTTGGTGTTTTTGTTTCCAAGAACTTCAAGGAATAAATTTGTCTTGAGTGAGTAGAAGATGTTATACCTACAGGGCATTGTAGACTGATTTCTTGACTGTTTGGCTAGATGGAGAAGATTCGGTGTCTCTCTTGACCACTGTGGTCACCTTTCTATAGTCTATGCCTACTTTTGGGTAAAATACAATCAGGCGAGGCTGTTAGGAGGCTTGAGGTAGAAGAGAAGAGCTCTAGCTTGGATGAGCTGTCCTATGGGGAGATGGGGGCATAAGATAGGAAGAGAATTTGAAAGAGAGGAAGAGGGACAAGAGAAAGATGGAAAGACCAAGAACCAGGAGAGACAAAGACCAACTAGTTGAGCATTCATGACTCCTGAGTCCAGCTATCCTTATAGGGGTTGGAAAAATATAGGCATATACTGGCTCTCATGTCTCTGATCCCTTTATATCCTGGGTCCTAATTCTTTTCCAGAAAGACCCTTGACCCCAGGCTTTAGTCTATTAGTCAGATATTTGTTTAAGATCTTTGGGAGACTAACATTCAATTCTTGCCTTCAGTGAAGGAGAGGAGTTTAGCATTCTGAAATTCCTGATATAGGTAAGTGTCCTATGGATGTGCAGAATAAATGTTTCTGTGGGCCCTTGTGGAGACTCATTACATTTAAGATATATGGATTTTGGCTTTTACTGCATCTGAGCTCAGAGGGGCTGGTAGGGAGAGGCCATTACAGACAGGTATCTTTTGTAAGACAACACAGTAGTGTGTTAGGCATGTAGCTACTCTGGGATGACCTGGTGTGATTCTAGAGTAAGAGAGTGTTATACAAAATGTTTGGCATCACAGAGGTTGAGAATTCACTTGGTGTTATGGCTGCATGCATCAACCATTGATCCAGCTTTCCCATGGAAGTTTCTGTTTAGGCATGAATTCTCTGAAGAGAAAGCATGGATCGTAGTTAAGAGATTGTTCTCTTAATTTGAGATCACTTTGCATAAGTGACTTAATCTCCACTGTTCCTCAGTTGGTCATCTATAAAAAACAAAGTAATGTTAGTTACCTACCCCCTGAATTAATAAGAAGAGTAAATGTGCTAATATGTATACAATATCTATATTATAAAATGTATGTTAATATATTAATGTGTATGTATATTAATATGTAAATGTGTATATTAATATATATATACAATAATGTGGTTGATATTTAGAAGATTGTGATAGTTAATCTCAATTATCAACTTGACAGGATTTTTAATCGTGGAAACAAACTTCTGGACATGTCTGTGAGATACTATTTAGACTGAATTCATTGAGGTACGAAGACACATTCTAAATGTGGGAGGTGCCATTTCTTGGACTAGGGTCCTGGACTTCATCAAAGGCACAAGCTATTGGAGGAACAATGTTCCTTGTGCTCTGCTTCCTGACTGGACTCAGCATGACCAGCTGCCTACTTCTGCTACCATGCCTTTCCCACCATTATGAACTCTATTGCCTGCAACAATAAGCCAAAATAAAACTTCCCTCTTTAAGTTTTTTTTTTGTCAAATAAGTTTGTTGCAGCAATGAGAAAGTAACTAACACAGAGATAAAAATAATGTGGTAAATTCCATCATTATTGCTATCAATTGTTTTGTGTTAAGAGGTTCAGAGACCTTTGTTGTTATCCTTCACATCCTTTCTCAGTACTTGGGCAGAGTGATCTAAGATACAAGTGTGATGAGAGATTGCTTGGAGGTGCCTTCCCCTCACATGCCGGGTACAGTCTGGCAACATTCTTGTCATCTACCTGCCCCCGCCTTTTATGATGTACCTTTTAATGATGTACCTGTGCTGATATATTTTTCCCTACTTTGTCTGGCTCAGTGTTTCTGATCCTATTGGACAGAGGAGAAAACATTTCTTTGAGAAACCTTATTCCTCTTCTGTGGTTTCTCAGGATACCACTGACATCACTCTTTTCTTTTCTCTTTCTGTTTTTTTTCTTTTTCTTTCCTTTACTGTAGTGTACGTGTGGGTATGTGTGTGTCTTTAGGCCAGAGGCCTACCTCAGTTGCTGTTACTCAGTTATGCTGTCTTCTCCTTTTTTGAGACAGTGTCTTTCATTGGCTTGGAGCTCAATGAGCCCCAGATATCTGATTGACTCTGCTTACCCAGTGGGAAGATTTAAAGGAATGTGCCAGCCATCTTGTGTTTGTGGGTACTGGGGACTGAACTCAGGTTCCAATGAATGCGAACAAGCACTTTACTGACTTAGCTAACTCCCCAGTCCCCGCTGACATTGGTCTTGATTGTAACTCTCTCATTGCCCCATCGAAGTAAGTTCCTTTTCTTCTTTCTGTTTCTGTTTTTCTCTGCCAGTTAGGGTGGTTGGCATGAGAAGACATTGAGTACATATTCAAATTGCATTCTTAGTGAACATTTTGGCCATTTGGGGGAGTGAATATAGTTATAAATGGGTTTGGGTCACACCTATAAGTGAGAGATTGAAGATTATACCAAGGAGCAGCGGGCTGTCTACAGTCCTTGAGTATATAGGTTCATGATGATGGAGCAAAACCAACCCTGGACTAAGGGACATCACTAGATTCTTGTCCTTGCCCAGTTCCCTTATCTGAAAGATGAGGGGAGAGTGTGAGCTACGTCCAATGTCCTTCTGTATTCTGACTATTTTGAATCCCAATTTTAAAAGTTGCTATTCCAGTGAGACCCTTTGGGAAATAGAAGCAAAGTTGTATACATACTCAGTGAGATTGCTTAGTGAGGTTCAGTAGAACCACGTCTAGTCTTCATCGTTATAATCAAGGATTTAATTATCAGGTAAAGCTATTCCAAACACATACCCTTCTGTGGTCAGTTGATTCCCAGACCCAATTAAGGAAAAAAGGTCAGCAGATTTCTTTTGGTTAACATGTACACACAAACACCTACATGTGCATGTGTGCACCTACACATATGTTTTTCTGTATATGCCGTCCAGTGGTATTTGTATAAACGTGAAATGAACACACAAAAGGCAAAATATGATTGAATGGAGGGTCAGGGAGATGTGCTTGAGGGCTTCCTCTACTGACTGTACTTGAAGTTTTTATTCAGATTCAGGCAGTCAAATCAATTGGGAGTGCGAACATAAGACAGATCACGCGTTCACATCAGATCTGATTATGAGTTGCTTGTTTATGTTAATTAGGAACTTTTTGGAGAAGCTGTGAGTTTCCTGGCTTAACCTGTGCAAAGATTAGCCTTTTTCCAATTAATTTGATCTCCACATTTTTTAATACTGAATTTTTCTCTCAACTGCCAGTTGTCTTGTCCCAGTTTTTAAAACTGAGGTGAAATGGGCTGTTTGGCTGGAGCTTTTTGTCCTTAGTAAATTAACCCTAGCAATTCAGTGGTGATTATACTTCTCCTGTAGGTTTATTTGTTACTTGAGAGACTGTTCTTTTGGAAAGAGTTCAAAAGGCCATGAAGGTATCCATGGGTCAGCGTCAGCAGAGAGGAGGTTTTGTGAGGAGTGTGTTAGGGTCAGAGTGGGAGCTGTGCTCCTGGGGAATTTCTGGCGGGATGGGGTGTTGGTGTTGACCTTTAGAGGCTGGCTGTTCCCTCTGGTACTTAGGCCTAGGTGTGGCTTAGCTGGATCTTGATGATATAGGAATTTGAGATCCAGGGAGGGCTTTCATAAAGATGCAGGAGTTCCCAGGCCTATGAACCACAACTTTTGGGTCCTTTTCCAATTAGCAAAAAATTGATAAAACAGACTCTGGGATGGATAAATTATGAGTTATGAGGTTTAATTTATTTAGAATCAGGGGAAGGCTAGTTGAAAGACACAGGTCCCTGTGGAGGCTAAGGTAGGAGGATTAACATGAGTTCAAGGCCAGCCTGAGACTACATAGTGAATTCCAGGTCACCCTGGGCTAGAGACTCTACCTCAAAAAAAAAAATAAATAAATAAATAAACAACAACAAAACCAAGAAGGGAATTCTCCTTGCCAGGCTGCAAAGGGGAGAATGAGAAGAATCACTTTGACACAGAGAAAGCTCCGCGGAAGAAGCCTTTGGAGAGGGCATGCCCAAACACATGGAAACCAAAGACAAGAGCCAAAAAAAGACTCAGAAGAAATGTACACATGTGTGTACACACACACACACACACACACACACACACACACAAACAAACAAAGCATGAGAGCACAAGCCTTCATTTTTGCATAGGGGCTCAGAAATAAACTAAGAAATAGGATAGTGAAGGGCTTAAAGAGAGTTCATACACATAGTAAAGTGAAAAATCACCCCAAAGCAAGACAGGAAAGTACCTGGATAGAAGGAAATTGCACCATCTTCCAAACCAGGCTTTCCAAAGAAAGGGCCAGGAGAGCCAGGCACCAGGAGAAACCAGGAGACTACACTGGGATCAAGAGAGAGTTACACGCGTGCCAGGCCCATTTATATGGGTCAGACCTTCTAGGATGAGCCTTGCCATCAGATTCAGGTGTGTAAGGGAGAGACCTGACTGTTTGGTGGACTCAAGAAGCTGACTCAGGAGGGGCTAGCACACCCAGGAAGGAGCGAGAAGTCGCTGCCAGGGAGTGCTGCTTGTAGCCGTCTTGGATGAGACTGGATCGACATGGGTTCTAGTCCTGCCAGGACAGGCAGTGTGGCGTCCATGTGCTCTTTGGTTCTTTGTCCCTGGCTGACTGCCTATAAAATACTATCTTTCTTCTGTTTTTCCTTCATGGACAGGCCCTTCTCTTTTCTCTTCCTCACTCCATCTTCTTCTCAAGTACTTGCTGTGCTTCAGGGTTGTTCTATCCAGAGGGGGCAGATAGAATCTATGTTCCTGTAGGTAAGGGAGATAGTCAGTCTCCAGATAAGTACAAATTTCAGATAGTGATAAAAGCTCTCAAGAAAACAAAGCAGGGGAATGCAACAGAGTGATGTCAGCAGAGGTTTCTCTTTCCCATTCTGGCTCCTTTAAGAAGGTGACATTTACACTAATGTGAGTGAGACAGCCATATGTCTTATGACAGAAGTTCCACTAAAGGATTGAGCATGAGCTTGGTGAACCTGTGGTTAGAAAAACACGTATGTAGCTAGCTAGAGTCCTTGGTCTATCAGTGGGAAATCAAGGAAAAGAGGTTGAGGAGGCTGGGGGGCCCTGGTGAGTCTACTGAATATCTTTTTATTATTTGACATATGGCAAATCATAAGCCCATAAGATTTTACTGGTTTACATATGATTGGACCAATTACTTGTGTAGGAACTTTTAAGTACCTAGGTCATAGTAGAAATTTTAAAGATAAGAGGAATTTAGGAGCGGAAGCCTGTGTAATGTATGGTTTGAATAATATGCCTTGACCTGTTCTAAACTCTTCCCATAATTAACACATTTTATTTTCACGAAAACCATATCCTCCTTTCATATAAGTAGCTTTGTTTTACAGATGATGGTACTGGGACATATACTGAAAGGGGGTAGAGTTAAGGTGACTGGACCCCTGAAGGTACAAAGGGCGGGAAAGTTTTCTTATCTCTTGCCTAGTTCCAAAGGACTGTTTTTCCACAAACAGTCAGGACCCCTCCTGGGAGGGAGGTCTTTCATAGGGTTTGAACACTGGTTGGTCATGTTAAGCTAGTATCTCTCTGTGATAGCCCCTAGTCCTAACCAACCAGTTGGTCCTCTAGTTCACCTGGGCCAAAAGACACCACCCTAAGTTTATAAAAATCTTTGCAAGGGGAGGGCAGGCTCTCTGGTCACTTAGGAACTTCCAGCTGTGGGTGAGTTATTCCCTTGGCTGGGCCTTGGCTGGTTTAGTCCAGTCCCAGGCCCAGCCAGGAGGCACTCAGCCTAGGCCTTACTCACCGCATGGGTTCTTTATCTCCTTCAGCTGTTCACATGGCAGGAGCTTCTTGAACTTTCTTTTCTTTTCTTTCCACACCTTTTACCCCAGCTCCATATCTGGTCACATGGACTCCTGAGCTACACTGGCCCACATAGACTTCTGGGCTCCACGTGGTGTACTTCTTCTCCCACATTGTTTCCCTTTCTCAGCCTTCCCCTTTCCACACTCCTTTGTAAAATCTGAATAAAATGTGGTGTTTTAAAAATCGTTCTCTTGAATATGGAATTGCCAGTTCTTTGGTTAGTTTGCAGATAAGAACTCAGGGCTTGGGGTTTCAGGAAGCACCTGAAAACCCCAATTTCCCTGTTACGATACTAAAAAACTTGCCAAAGCCAAACAACAATTAAACACTAGAGGTGGTGCTGGGTGTGATGGTGTACACCTTTAATCTCAGCACTCCAAGGCTGTGGTAGGAGGATTGCTGTGAGTTCGAGGCCAGCCTGAGACTGTATAATGAATTCCAGGTCAGCCTGGGCTAAATTGAGACCCTTCCTCAAACAAACAAACAAACAAACAAACAAACAACAACAAAAAACCAGACAACAACAGTAAAACAAACACTTGAGCTGGGATTTGAAGTGATTTCCTCTGCCCCAAGAGTTGAGGCTACCCAGGAATTGGGAGGTGGCTCAGCACTTAAAGGCATTTGCTCACAAAACCTGCTGATCTGGGTTTGATTTCCAAGTATCTATGTAAATCTGAAGTTCATTTGCAGCAGAAAATGCACCCATACTCTTGTCTTTCTATGCTCACAAGTAAATAAAAGCACATATTAAAAACAGGTGGGAGCCGAGCGTGGTGGTGCATGCCTTTAATCCCAGCACTCAGGAGGCAGAGGTAGGAGGATCACTGAGAGTTCGAGGCCACCCTGATACTACATAGTGAAGTCCAGGTCAGCCTGAACCCGAATGAGATTCTACCTCGAAAAACATAAAACAAAACAAAAAGACAGGTGGGACTCTTAGACTGCATATTCCTGCTTTTATGTCAAATACAGGGAGACAGTCTTGTCTATACTGAAAGCCAGGAGTTGTATCTATTCTGTAAAGGGCAACAGAGACATTCATGTTTGGATTATTTTGCTTTAGTAAGTAAAAGAGCATTGAGTTGGGCTGGAGAGATGGCTTAGCAGTTAAGGCACATGCCTGCAAAGCTTAAAGACCCTGGTTTGATTCTCCAGGTCCCAAGTAAGCCAGATGCACATGGTGGCACATGTGTCTGGAGTTCTTTTGCATTGGCTAGAGGTCCTGGTGCACCCATTCTCACTCTCCCTCTCTCTGTCTCTAATAAATAAATAAATAAATAAATAAATAAATAAAATAAAAATAAAATCTTAATAAAAAGATCATTGAGGTGAGAGATCATTTAAGAACACAGGTACCAAATATTAATGAGTTAATTCATGTATAATCTTTCCAAGATTAGTGATACCTGTTCTTTGGTGTTGAAATTTTCACCTTCAGGAGGTAATTTATAATTGAGTCCTACACATTCTTAAAGTAAAAGCATATCTTTTCAGAACTTGATGAGTCATATGATGAGCACTGACTATATCATAGTAGTAACCCTATTATAATTCTGCTCATAATTACTCAGCTGCTATACTATTTGTCCTTATTCTCAAAGCATAATGTCCAGCAATTAGCTTTTGAGATGGATTGAGTCTTGACCATGAAAGTCAGTATTTTAAAGAGGTCATACTATATTTTCTAGGGCCAAAAAAAAAAAAGAAGCCTACATATTTCCCCTAGATTTTATTCTCACAAAATGACTGAGGAATTTTGTAAGAGGATACAAAATAAGTAAATTGGATATTATAAAAGTTAAAGTCCCAAATACCCTCATTTTCTAACTTGTAAAATTTTCCTCACTTCTGTGACCTTAGTGTTCTAGGACTGTGTGCTATTCTGGTGGCCTCTGCTGTTCTCAGGATGCTCTTCTCTACTTGCAGATGTGCAGCGTTTCCAGGTCTATGGTCCACCCATATGTCTGTGCTCCTCCAGCCACTTGAGGTTCACTTTTCTCCTGACATTTCTGGGGGCAGGGTACTTATGTGGATCCGTTTGACTCTACCAGTTTATCATCAGGACTGAATTTCTGTCTCTATATCAGGCATTAGGAAATCCATCGCCTTAATCACAGGAAATGAAAAAAAAAGTCTGTTGCAAAAAAAATGTATTGGATTTTTTTAGAGAATAGTTCAAATATGTAAATCCTGAGATATTATTACAGTCTCATGTGTCTACCCATTCCCTTTTTGTGCTTGGATGTAGTTTGCTCTTCTTAGGATCCAGTGATGCCTTTGTTTCTTTGTCTCTACAAGATCTATGGTGTACAGTCCTGCAATGCTGGCCCTGGTGGGTGGGCATGTCAACATTTGTTTGCTGTCCACCTAGGCGGGAAGCAGGAGTGTGGGCTGAGTCAGCAAGTCCTGCTGGCTGAGGATCAACAGTAGCAACAAAAGATAACACATCATTAGTCATGTTGACAGAAGGACGTTTCCTCTCCTTCTTGCCTTTTAGCAGAGGTGTTAATGAGGAGTAAAATGGCTAAAAGGCAGGAAGTGTTTCTAAAGCCAAAGCCTGCTTTCTGCCCACACACTGGATGATCTGCCTTCAGCTCTAGGAAGAGTAATATTCAAGATGCAAGCAGCTACACTCTTAAGCATATTTTGTTTGGTTCACAGGTTTCTTTTTCTTTTTTTTTTTTTTTTTTTTTTTTTTTTTTTTGAGGTAGGGTCTCACTCTAGTCCAGGCTGACCTGGAATTCACTATGTAGTCTCAGGGTGGCCTCGAACTCACGGTGATCCTCCTACCTCTGCCTCCCGAGTGCTGGGATTAAAGGCGTCTTTTCTTTTTAATTTTTTTTTTTTTTTTTTTTCGAGGTAGGGTCTCACTCTAGCTCAGGCTGACCTGGAATTCACTCTGTAGTCTCAGGGTGGCCTCTAACTCATGGCAATCCTCCTACCTCTGCCTCTCAAGTGCTGGGATTAAAGGTGTGAGCCACCATGCCCATCTAAAGTTTTTTTTATTTTTATTTTTCATTTTTAGAGAGAGACACAGAGAGAGACAGACAGAGAGAGAGGGAGAGGGAGACAGATAGAGATGGGTGAGCCAGCAGTCTCTCAGCTTCTGTGAAGGAAATCGAGATGCGTGCGCCCCCTTGTGGGCAAGTGCGGCATTGCACCCTTGCGTCACTTTGCATCTGGCTAAACGTGGGACCTGGAGATTGGAACCTGGTTCTTAGGCTTAGCAGGCATGTGCCTTAACCACTAAGCCATCTCCAGCCAGTTGTATTTTTTTTTAAGTTGTATTTTATAGATTAAAAAAAAAAAACAAAACTGACACTGCTTTACAGAGGACATAGGTGGGAAAAGACAAGGCTAAGGATAAGGCCCAGTCTGCCATACTCCAAAGACTGGTGTTGCTTCCTGCAATATGCTAACTTTGCAGACCTGTGAGGAGGTAGCTTTGAGATGTTAGAGCAGCTAAATGCAATGTTAGACCATAGTGTGCTATGTTATTAGGCCCTAAGGATGCAAATGAACACACAGCCCCTTGATAAGTATCTTGATATTGTCAGTGGAATCAGATACCTGAGCAGGTCAAGTTGTGTGGAGGCCTGGCTTGCGGAGTTAGCAGCAAACTCTGTAGGCCCAGGACAGCCTAGGCAGAGGCAGGTACACAACAGAGTTAAGTGTTCCTGGAAGCATGGGCTATTTAAAGAGAGGGCAAGAGTCCTATCATGGGTGGCTAAGAATACAGGTTAAGGATGGGTGGTTGAGTGTCTGATCAGACATAAATTTAGAGAACTCATCCTGATGGCAACTTGTGGATGAATTTGAGAGGAACAAATATGGAGATGGGTAGTATGTAGGAGCTGAGCAGGGGCAGAGTTTGCTGACTGTCCAGATTTGAAATGGGGAGTCTAGTGGTTGGAGAAGTCCCTGTAATAGCTGGATTCTCAATTGAGTATATATCATACTCAGAACCTGAGGAAAGACACAGGATGAATGTAGGGAAATAAAAGATCCAAGTCAATTTTCTCAAGGTAGAGCAAGCAGCCTGCTAGGTAAGGGAAGTGGGGGTTGAACATGGGGTGGTGAAAGTGGAAGGGAAGGGATGGGCATTGTTTGCATTCACATGAATTATTGTGAAGCTATCAGCCTTCAGATTCATTTTTCTTCTGGAGTGCTCAGCGCTACATGCCTAGGATAAGAAGGGTAGATTCGGGTGTAATTTCTACATTACCTACACCATAACTGGAGGATAAGAAGGCATGAGGCTACTGAGGGTTCAGATGAAAAGGTATTAACGATGCTAAAAGAAGGGAGCGCTAGCAAGTGGTCAGGGAACAAATGGAACAATAGATGTGGAGGGAGCGAGTCCATGCAAAAGGCCAGATTGGACAGTGGAGTTGAGAATTTGTCAAAGGAAACAGCTTTGGGTGAGGTCAGTATTCCAGGGGTGTGACTCAGGGATCAATGGCGAAGAGCAGGGTGTAGCGGTCAGGAGTGGCAGTGCTTGCATGAGTCACAAATGTACATACCTGTGGAGGGGCCAGGTGGGCAAATTCTAGGCTGTGAAGGCTTTTTTAAGTTGTATTTTATAGATTAAAAAAAAACAAAACTGACACTGCTTTACAGAGGACATAGGTGGGAAAAGACAAGGCTAAGGATAAGGCCCAGTCTGCCATACTCCAAAAACTGGTGTTGGTTCCTGCAATATGCTAACTTTGCAGACCTGTGAGGAGGTAGCTTTGAGATGTTAGAGCAGCTAAATGCAATGTTAGACCATAGTGTGCTATGTTATTAGGCCCTAAGGATGCAAATGAACACACAGCCCCTTGATAAGTATCTTGATATTGTCAGTGGAATCAGATACCTGAGCAGGTCAAGTTGTGTGGAGGCCTGGCTTGCGGAGTTAGCAGCAAACTCTGTAGGCCCAGGACAGCCTAGGCAGAGGCAGGTACACAACAGAGTTAAGTGTTCCTGGAAGCATGGGCTATTTAAAGAGAGGGCAAGAGTCCTATCATGGGTGGCTAAGAATACAGGTTAAGGATGGGTGGTTGAGTGTCTGATCAGACATAAATTTAGAGAACTCATCCTGATGGCAACTTGTGGATGAATTTGAGAGGAACAAATATGGAGATGGGTAGTATGTAGGAGCTGAGCAGGGGCAGAGTTTGCTGACTGTCCAGATTTGAAATGGGGAGTCTAGTGGTTGGAGAAGTCCCTGTAATAGCTGGATTCTCAATTGAGTATATACCATACTCAGAACCTGAGGAAAGACACAGGATGAATGTAGGGAAATAAAAGATCCAAGTCACTTTTCTCAAGGTAGAGCAAGCAGCCTGCTAGGTAAGGGAAGTGGGGGTTGAACATGGGGTGGTGAAAGTGGAAGGGAAGGGATGGGCATTGTTTGCATTCACATGAATTATTGTGAAGCTATCAGCCTTCAGATTCATTTTTCTTCTGGAGTGCTCAGCGCTACATGCCTAGGATAAGAAGAGTAGATTCGGGTGTCATTTCTACATTACCTACACCATAACTGGAGGATAAGAAGGCATGAGGCTACTGAGGGTTCAGATGAAAAGGTATTAACGATGCTAAAAGAAGGGAGCGCTAGCGGGTGGTCAGGGAACAAATGGAACAATAGATGTGGAGGGAGCGAGTCCATGCAAAAGGCCAGATTGGACAGTGGAGTTGAGAATTTGTCAAAGGAAACAGCTTTGGGTGAGGTCAGTATTCCAGGGGTGTGACTCAGGGATCAATGGCGAAGAGCAGGGTGTAGCGGTCAGGAGTGGCAGTGCTTGCATGAGTCACAAATGTACATACCTGTGGAGGGGCCAGGTGGGCAAATTCTAGGCTGGGAAGGCCTAACTACAGACAGATGTGGGGAGAACCAAAGAACCTCACCTGCAGGGGACAGCTCCACCTGTCAGGTGCAGCATGGCCAGGTAGAAAGAGGGCCTTGTTACTGCTTCACTCTGTGTTTTTTTTTTTTTTTTCTTCTTTCTTGAGATAAAGTCTTTCTCTAGCTTACGCTGACCTGGAATTCATTACTTCATCTCACGGTAGCCTTGAACTCATGGTGATCCTCCTATGTCTGCCTCCCAAGTGCTAGGATTAATGGTGTACACCACCACTCCCAGCCTAACTTTTAGTGTTTAGCAATTAAAATTTGAGAGTTAGTCAACAATTTGAAAAAGGTACTGTGGACTGTATGAATCAAGTTTATAAACTGGGTTTCATAGTATGGGTTACTGTTTGTACCTTCTGTCTTAGAGCTATTTTGACAGTTCCTAGGTCTGTGGCAAGAGGTGAGATGGGGAGGCACTATGAATAAGATGCCAGTGTCTTGGAGCATCTTGCCTTTTGTGGTCCCTTTGGGAGGTTTATAAAGATAAAGAAATAACTCAGTAGACAGTTAGTTTTTCAGGACAGCTACTAGGCCATGATAGTAATCTCAAGCTCAGGGGCATTGGATTGGATGAGCAGCTTGCTAGTTCCTTTTTCTTTTTTTCTTCTTTTTCTTTTTTTCTTTTTTTTTATTTGAGAGTGATAGAGAGAGAGAGAGAGAGCTAAAGAGAGAGAGTAGAGAATGGGTGTGCCAGCGGCCTCTCAGCCACAGTGAAAGAACTCCAGACGCATGCACCTCCTTGTGGGTAAGTGTGGCATTGTGCCCTTGCATCACTTTTTTTTTTTTCGAGGTAGGGTCTCATTCTAGGCCAGGCTGACCTGGAATTCACTCTGTATTCTCAGGGTGGCCTCAAACTCATGATGATCCTCCTACTTCTGCCTCCCGAGTGCTGGGATTAAGGGCATGAGCCACCACGCCTGGCTCCTTGCATCACTTTTGCATATGGCTAGATGTGGGACCTGGAGATTGGAACCCATGTTCTTAGGCTTGGCAGGCAGGCACCTTAACTGCCAAGCCTCTCTCCAGCCTGCTAGCTCCTTTTTTTTTTTTTTTAATATTTGTTTATTTTTATTTGTTTGAGAGAGAGACAGAGACAGAATGAGCACACCAGGGCTTCTAGCCACTGCAAACAAACTCTAGACACATATGCCACCTTGTGTATCTGGCTTACATGGGTCTTGGGGAATTGAACCTGGGTCCTTTGGCTTTGCAGGCAAGTGCCTTAACCACTAAGCCATTCCTCCAGCCCGCTAGCTCCTTTTGAAACCTTGTCGCCTTACTCCTTTTTCCATGTGGAGTGCCCCTTTTTGGCTCTCCTAGTTTGTTTCTACATTCATTCTTCCCGTTGCTTATTTACAATATTTTCTTCCCTTACTACTTTTTCTGTCTCTGATTTATTTTTGTACCAAGTTTAACTCAAAGTAGTTGACTAAATTAATATGTAGGTAAATTTTTTTGGTAACAATTCAGTAAAATATCATATTCTATTTTCTTAGTATTAAACCCAGTGAACTCCTTGTTAACTCCATGAGGTGTGATTGTACAGTATTGGATGTTTTTTCTAATTAGCAGGTAAAAGATCTTTATGTATCCAGATGGACGTATTGCTCCCCCATGTTAAGAACTTTGTGAATTTTACTCAAATGTCAAAACGTCATTGAAACTCTGGAAATTACTCCCATGCCACCTATTTGTATCATTGTCAATTTCTATTGTTTGCAGTACATTTGATGGTTGGGGCAAAGAACTAAGTCTGAAGACTAAGGTTGTGGACCAACTGGAAAGTATTATAGTTCTTTGAAAAAGAGTGACCGTGAACAATGGCATATTGCCTGTTGTTCCACTTACTGATATGTCCCCAATGTTAGTCTAAACAAGGAGGCACAAAGTTATTTGAATATTTTGGCCATCTTTGTAGACTGTGCCAATCATTCCCTATGTTTTTAGTATGTATTATGAACAGTTGCTAACAGTTGAATTTCATATTATTAAAGTCAATTGAGTAAGTCTTTTGAGAGGTAAACATCCAATTTCTGTTGGCCTTTGAAATACTAAAGAGATTATAAAACTACATTACTGTCTTTCAAGGCTCATTGAGCTCTGAGACTCCAGATGAGGAATCCATGGGGAGTGGGTCCCTACATAGTGGTTTTAAAGAATGATGTGCAAGTGGGCCTCTTACCAGAGGGTTGTTGAACACATAAATCACCCAGGTCCACATTGCCCATATCTAGACCTTGATTTGTTATATAAGGTGCCACGATGCCTTTCTCTTGCTGGTCACTAGTGCAGCCAACGTGGTAATTTGAAACTCATTACGTATCAGAAGCACTTGGGAATTCTTTTTAAAAATGGATTGTGGAGTTCGAGGTCCAGTGACTGATCCATTATATGTTACATTGGAAGTTCTTTTTAAATTTAATATGTGTGTATGTGCATGTGTGTATGTGCATGTTTGTGAGGGTGCATATGTACATGTGAGTATGTGGGAAGCTAGATGACAACCTTAATGTCATTCATTAGGTGCTGTCTCCTTTTTTGAGAATAGGGGCTCTCATTGGCTTTGAACTTGTCAAATTGTCTAGACTGACTGGCCAGCAAGCCTCAGGGATCCTTCAGTCCCTTCCTCTCTAGTGCTGCTTTTATAAATGTGTACCACCATACCTGTTTTTATTTTATTTATTTATTTATTTATTTATTTATTTATTTTTTTTAATATGGCCCTGGGGATTAAACTCAGTCCTCTTGCTTGCAAGGCAAGCACTATACCAACTCAGCTGTTTCCCTAAGCACAGGAAGTTTTTGATGGCACTAGACATCTGTAGTTTTAACAATGGCCACACTATGAGAAATACTGGCGTAGGTCTTTGGGATTGAATGGATGTAAATTCATTTTCTGGTCTATCTCTATATGGTTATTGATCATTAATTAGATTTCTGAGTCTCAGTTTTCTTATTCTTGAAATGATAATGATAATTCCATCAAGAGAATTGTGGGTATGGTAGTGATTGTATAAAAGGAGCCAGCTCTGTTTCACAATATAATGTTAATCATAATGAGAAATAAAGGATCCCTAGTTTGAATTTTTCACATATATGTCCAAGGGAGTAGATTACCCCCAAGAATACATATCATATGTTGAACTTTTTTGTTTGTATTTCAGAGTCTAGTACTATCAGAGGCACAGTGAAGTTATTTTGTTGTTGTTATTCTGTTTAACACTGGTGCTTGAAAAATGGCATGGCATATAGTATCATGTCATGAATTTACCATGGGCCCCTTTGTAGTATGCTATATAATATTGTTTATTCTTTTTCTTTCTACTCTATCATACACCCTGTTCCTCCAAGCTATATGAACGTACCCTCCCCCCACACACACAAGGTGAGCATACCCTGAGGTATCAGTATCCGAGGGGTCACTCAGGTTCAATCTTATGCTCTCAGCTTCATAATATTGGCCTACTGTGTCCCAGGAACTTTTTGCTGTGAGAATGGGCCTCTGCTTGTGTCTGTAGGGATATTAAGGTTTTGGTGTTCAATGGATAAAATTCCCTTTTCCCTGTGTTTACAAACACTGTGCACAGTCATCTGTGTTTGCTTTGGCCAATATGATCTTGATCTTCTGGAAGACAAGTTTTTTTTTTTTTTCATGTTTCGTTCATATTTTTTAAAACATGTTTTGTGTGTGTATGTGTTGTATGCATGCAGGTACATGTGTATGTGTACACATGTGTGTGGAGACCAGAGGTTGACATAGGGTGTCTTTTACAATTGCATTCCACCTTATTTACTGAGGTAAGTTCTCTCTCTCTCTTTTTTAATTAATTTATTTATTTGCAAGCAGAGAGAGAGATAGAAGAGAGGCAGACAGAGAGAATGGGCATGCCAGGCCCTCTAACCACTGCAAACGAACTCCAGATGCATGTGCCCCTTGTGCATCTGGCTTACGTGTGTCCTGGAGAATCGAACCGGGATCCTTTGACTTCACAGGCAAATGCCTTAACCGCTAAGCCATTTCTCCAGCCCAAGTTCTCTTTCTTGAATCTAGAGGCCATAGATTTGGTTAGCCTAGCTGGCCAGCTTGTCCTTGGAGATCACCATCTCCACCTTCGGAGTGCTGAGATTACAAATGGGCTGCTGTGTCCACATGGATGCTGGAGGTCTGAACTCAGTTCTCATGCTTGAGTGGCAAACATTTCACCCACTGATTGGTCCCATCAGCCCCTGGATTTTTGTTTAATACTAGCAGAGGCGAATAATGCTTTGGCTTTGGCCCAAAGTACTGTCAACACTTCCTGTATCCAGGGAATAACAGGTTCCACAAGTAACCAAGCATACTACTGCTTTCACTTTTCACCTTTCCTTTGTTGTGAACTAGAATAATTCTGCCTTCTTTCCTTGCTAGTCATTTACAATTTTGATGGAAAGTTTTCTTTTAAAACAAAATGAGCTCTTTTGGCAAATGTATGAAGATATGTCTAACGTAATTCTAGTTTTAGAAGCAGTTTTTAAGTAAAAAAAGCTTTAATCTCAATGCGTTTGATGCTGGTCAATTTATTAGATATTTTCAGCATATAAATAATGGTGAACATGGTACCAGAGGGCACATTTTTTCCCCTTGTTTGGTATGTTTCTTTCCTTTTTTTCTTTCATTCTTTAAAAAAATATTTATTTATTTAACTTTTAAAATAATTTTTTAAATATTTTATTTATTTACTTATTTATTTGATAGCGAGAAAGAGGCAAAGAGAGAGAGAGAGAGAGAGAGAGAGAGAGGAGGGGAGGAAGAGAATGGGTGTGCCAGGGCCTCCAGCCATGGCAAATGAACTCCAAATGCATGCGCCCCCTTGTGTATCTGGCTTACGTGGGTCCTGGAGAATTGAATCGGAATCCTTTGGCTTTGCAGGCAAACGCCTTATAACCACTAAGCCATCTCTCCAGCCCTTATTTAACTTTTGAATAAGATATTTTATTTATTTATTTGAGAGGGAGAGGAGAGAATGGGTGCTCCAGGGTCTCTAACTACTGCATACAATCTTCATACACATGCACCACCTTGTACATCTGGCTTATGTGGGTACTGGGGAATTGAACCTGGGTCCTTAGATTTTGCAGGCAAGTGTCTTAACTGCTAAGCCATCTCTCCAGCCCTTATTTAATTTTTTTAAAAAATACTCTATTTTTGTATTTATTTGAGAGAGAGAGAGAAAAAAAAGAGGCAGTCAGAGAGAGGAAGAGACAGTATGGGCATGCCTGGGCTTCCTGCTGCTGCAAACAAATTCCAGATGCATGTGACTTTGTGTATCTGGCTTTATATGGGAACTGGGGAATTGAACCCAGGCCATTAGGCTTTGTAAACAAGTGCTTTTCACTGTTGAACCATTTCTCCAGCCTCTTATTTAATTTTTAATTGACAACTTACATTTTGATAATATAGTAGCATAATAATTCCCTCCCCCACCCTCCTTTTCCCCCCACCTGAATCCCAACTCCATTGAATTCCATCTTTTCAATTAGTGTGTCTTTTATTTTGATGCTATCATTGTTTTCCTCCTCTTATGCGGGTCTTATGTCTGTCATGAATACTATGGCTTCTTTGTGTCTGGAAGACAGTATTGTAAGCAGTCTTCTTCTTCCTTTGGCTCTTACATTCTTTTGGCTACTGCCATCTCTCTCTTCTGCAGTGGACTTTGAGTCTTGGAGGGTGTGAGAGAGATGTCTCAGTTAGTGCTAATCAGTCCACTGTCACTTCTTTTCAGCACTTATGGTAAGTTTTGAGTCACCCCAGTGGTCAGTGAAAAGAGAAGCTTCTCTAACCCGAAGTGAGAGTAGCATTAATGTGTGGGTGTAAACATAAGTATTTTGGGGGTAGTGTGATGGACATAATACATGCATTTAACCAGACAACAGTAGTAGTTTTCCCTTAGGGCTTATGACTTCCTGAGTCATAAGCCTTTGGTTGGGAGGTTTTCAGTCCCAGGCAGGGATTCGTGGAGCAGGCCTCAAGTCCAATCAGAGAGCAGTTGATATTCTCTGTAACAGACCTACCACCATTGCTTCAGTTCTGCACTAGTTCTGGTGGGCAACCAAGAGCCCTGGCAATAGTCTGTAATGTTTTTGGGGTATCAGGACCAGCAACTCGCTGGAAGGCATCCCTCTCTTGGCACTGAAATTTTCTAGTGACACTGTGAGTGCTGGGCACAACATTATCCACCTCCACAGGATATTTCTGCCCAAGTCTCTTTTTGTAAACTTATTAGCTACAAAGAAGTAGTTTTTTGGTATTCCTTATTCATAACATCTTTCATTTTGCTTAACCCTCCTTCCATTCCCTTCTGTCCTCCATCCCTTTCTCTGACCTCACTTAGACCATTTTACCTCCCAGTACTCCCCTCTACTTGAATATCTACTATACCTTCCCCTTAAACTCTCCCTGTCTTCCTTCCCTCAGAGCCCCTTTTTGGCCTTTATTACTGACTTTTAACTCCTACATACATACAGATCTAAACATTTAAAATTAGATTACACACTTGGAAGTGAACATGTGGTATTTGACTTTCTGAGCCTGGGTTACTTCACTTAGTATAAACTTGTCCAGATCCATTCATTAACCTGTACTATGTTTCTTTATTCATACCTTGGTAACTACATTCATGATAATTAGTTGTTGCATACAAAATACATGTTGGGCTTATTACATTCTGTACTAATTGTATAGTAGTAAGTCCATGTTCACTGAACACAGGCGAATTCTAGGATTAGAATTGGTTTTCCTGGTACTTCTCCAATAGTCTATTAAATTCTGTGCAGAGGAAACACATGGAGAAAGATAAATGATTTACCTGGAATGCCTGGTAACTATAGAAATCAGTAAAAAGCCTTTTTTATTTATTTAGTGTTACTAGAATCAAAGCAGAGCTAAGTTTGAAGTCATTGCCTTGAATACAGCTGTATTAAAATAAGAATATATAAATGGTGTGTATGCTGAAGTTTCTTATTAATGATTTTAAGTGTACTTTGGTATAATTTGTGTTTGAGTCAAGTTTCAGTTGCTATAACAAATACCTGTGATAATCAACTTACAAACAAAAAAGGTTTATTTTGATTTAAAACTTCAGAAATTCAATCCATGATTGGTTGGCCCTGTTGACTTTAGGGTAGTTTGTGAGCAGTGTGATACAACAAAACTTCTTACCTCCTGATTAGGAGAAAAATAGAGGAAAAGCAAGGGGCTACACTTTCCATTGATCCGTTCAAGACCTTCCACTTAGAAGCACCCTCAAAGGTTCTCCCATTTCCCAGTAGTGTTCATGATGTGGTCTAAGCCTTTTAACAAATGAGCCTTTGGTAGAAATTCTAGACCCACATTTGTAGTATTTTGTAAATGGTATTGTTTTTGAAAATTACCCCAGGAGAGCCAGAGGGCAGGATAAGGACCAGGCAAAACATGTTATTTCCTACGCTGTTAGGTTCTTCCATTATATTACTTCCTATGTTTTTATGCAATATTCTGGAACATGTGAAGCAGTTGGAACTTCCTTTAAAAATCCAACACCCTCTCCTTTAAAAGTACTTTGTACTGGGTGTGGTGGTGCACGCCTTTAATCCCAGCACTCAGAAAGCAGAGGTAGGAGGACCTCTGTGAGTTCAAGGCCACCCTGAGAGTACATAGTGAATTCTAGATCACCCTGGGCTAGAGCAAGACCCTTCCTCGAAAAACCATAATAATAATAATAATAATAATAATAATAATAATAATAAAAAAAGTTGCCTTTGGGATGTGGGTTAGTGCTAGACAGGTGAATGAGTTAGATGGGTCCTTTTGCAATCATTCTAGCAGTTGGAATGAAGAACTGGTACATTAATTCCAGTTCTTGCATCTTGTTTTAAAAGTAGAAATATGAATAAAAACAAAAATTATCAATACATTTTTGTGGCTGAACCCCTCAACAGAAAAAATGGTAATAATGAATGCTTGTTCATGAAATTGAATAAATTTTGGCTTTGCTATGCCACACATACTCCTCACAAAGAGGATAGAGGTCAGAGATTTATTGTCATAATGTCTTAGATTTTTATGTAAGAAGGATGCAGAGAACATTGTATAATATTCTTTTTTTTTCTTTTTTGGAGAGAGACAGAGAGACAGAGCGAGAGGGAGAGGAAGACAGATAGAGATGGGCGCCCCAGCAGCCTTTCAGCTGCTGTGAACGAAATCCAGATGTGTGCGCCCCCTTGTGGTCAAGTACGGCATTGCGCCCTGGCGTCACTTTGCATCTGGCTAAACGTCGGACCTGTAGATTGGAACTTCTGGGGATTGGAACCAGTGTTCTTAGGCTTAGGAGGCAGGCGCCTTAACCGTTAAGCCATCTCTCCAGCCCTAATACTCATTTTTGCAGTGAAAAGCTCTGTGTGTCTCTACGCATATGTTTACGTATATTAAGAGTATGAACAAAGGTAAAGAAGGTGCATTAGGTAAAAAATTCTTTCTAAGTTCATTTTTTCCTTCTTCTTTAGTATGCCTTTGGTTCTTGCCTAGAATAGACATCAAGGTCATTGAAGTGATTGCTAATTGTATTTTCTTTCACTTCTAGGAAATGATAGTGGGGACTTCAGTCATTTAATTTCATTTTATATCTACTTTTATCTTTTGGTTTATGAGTCATCCAAGGAGAGCATACTGACTCATGTAGAAGAGCTCAGTGTCAAAGGTACAGTGAGTTATCCTGACTTTCACGCTCTTAGGGAGGATGTTGACCCCAGACACAGCTAAGGGTACAGCACTGTGGAGGACTGAGCAGAACTGTGGCATTCAAGCTGATATGAGAGATGACCCATACAAGGCATGATCAGAACCTGGGTTACAGTTCTGTAGGATCAGAAACAAAAAATACTAAAGGCTACGGAAGAGAGAGTGAAGCACTTGGGGTCAGATGGTAATGAGAGTGTCTCACCAGAAAGGTAGGTTAAGTGGCAGAGTAATGTGATTATGAAGGTTCATGTTGGAGAATTAATGTTTGGATGTCTCCGGTTTTTCTTCTCAACACACCTCTTGGTTGCCTGTCATATTTACATTATTGTCATTTCTGTGTTTGTGCTTCTGGCAGCTAGAACTAGGGAGGAGAAGATAGCTGTCACTCAAAAAGGACTTAAAAAAAGACATTATTTCTCTACCTGTCTTCTCATAAGTGCCTAAATAGTTATTGACTGATCAGACCCTAACTCCCAGGGGAAATGTCTGAATTGCCTTTAGCATAACACTGAATAATTATTTTGTCCTAGCTTGGGAAGGACTTTGGAAATCTGTAAAGAAGTAGGAAACCTTTATTTTGTTGACTGAAAATGTAAAGTGAAGTGACATTTGTATTTAGTTTTTGAAGCAGGGTCCCACTCTATAAACCAGGATGCTTTTGAACTCACTTTGTAGCCCATGCTGGACTTGAACTCACAGTGAACCTCCTACCTCAGCCTCCCAAATGCTGGGATTAAAGGCATGAGCCACTACACCTGGCTTGTAAAGCCAAATGGAGAGGAAAGAAGGTGAAATGGGGCTTATTGAAGCCTTTCCCTCCTTTTGAACTAGTTTGTTATTTGATAGCTTATGCTTCTGTAGAGATGTCATATCTTACTAAAGTCCTTTTTTTTTGTTTTTTTAAAGTGTGGTATGGAGGATTAGTTGGGAAAGAATGGTTTTAAGCAGGAGTGGAAAGAGGAATAACTGAGGGCAGTGGAGTGAATAAGATCAAAATACATTATATACATATGTGAAATTGTCAAAAGTATACATATGTATGTCAAAAGCACACACATATATATAATGTCAGGGTTGGGGAGAAGGCTTAGTAGGTAAAGTGCTTGTTATACAACAGAAAGACCTGAATTTGGATCCCCAGCACTCATGTAAAAGTGCCAGGAGTGTCAACAGGCACCTGTACTCCCAGCACTGGGGAAGAAGGTGGAGGCAAGTGCATCCTGGGGCTAGCTGGTTAGCTTGTCTAGCTCAGTTGGTGAGCCATGGTCAGTGAGAGAGCTTATCACTCAGCCACTGAGGAGGATACCTGACGTTGCCCTCTGGCCTCCATACTCACAAACACACCTTGCACATATCCCTTCATACACATGTGCATCCAAACACATACAGACACGCATACTGCACACGTTAAGGAGGAGGAAGAGGAAAAAGAAGAAAAGAAAGAAAATGTAGTATGGTAAATGAGATCTGCTAGGGGCCAGGGAGCCATTATGTCTTTCATCCTGGGCATGATACTTTAAAAATTTTATTTGAGAAATAATTCTTTTGTGAAGGTAGCCTTGGAATATCTGCATGCATGTGATATTTATCTAGGCATGGCATATATGGCTATTGCTGTTAGTAAATCGTTGCAGTTGTGATTGTTTCAAGGAGGCTTTCACAGGATTGAGCCCACTAACATTCCCTCAGACCATCAGACCCTCACCCCTGAGATTCCAGCTGCTCCCTCCCTCCTGCCCTCTCCTGGCACTTGGTCCTGTCCCCCCCTGCATGCGGTTTTTGTGAATGGGGGTGCTAGATTATTTAGGAGGTGGATGGTTGACTGGGGATAGGGGTAGAACTGGTAGTATTTCTGCCAGGGTGTGGTGGCACATGCCTTTAATCCCAGCACTTGGGAGACAGAAGTAGGAAGATTACTGTGAGTTCAAGGCCACTCTGAACCTACATAGTGAATTCCAGGTCAGCCTGGGCTAGAGCAAGACTCACCTTGAAAACCCAAAACATAACAACAAGAACAACGAACTCTAGTATTTCAGCTTTCTTCAGTCATTGTCCATGCTGTGATAGGGACTTGTGGTAACGCAGCTATCAGACACTCATTGGTCCACCAAACTGGAATTTGTTGGAATCGATTTCTTTTGTATGCTGATGTCCTATCTGGAATGAGTAGGCATTTCCTTGTGTCTCCCCATCAAAGGTGATGAAACAGTACTTGAGTAACTAATGGCTTCATGTTGAATGTATAGTTAAGTTAGTATTTATAGTTAGGACACATAACTCTTGGACTCACATTAAACCCTAATTTATTAAGTCTGCCTTTAGGCCAGGTCTCTATGATTCTACACAGAATGTTTTTTTTTTTTTTTTTTTTTTTTTTTTTGTATCTGTGCGTAAGATTCCATGTTTCTTGGTGCTAAATCTAATCTCATTAGATTAGCACATTAGCTTTTCTACATTTTCTATATCTGACTTTAAAAAGAGCTTTTTTTTTTTGTCCACATGATTTTCATACAAGCTTGAACATGAACCTGTTATCAGTGCTATATTGTGAAATTGGTTTGGAAAGAAATAATAATTAATGCTTTCTTTATGATGCTAGAGTTTTCTTTAATTCCTTCTTTTTTTCTTTTTTCTTTTCATGAGTTATTATATTCTTTTTCTTTTTGACTGGGGCAGGTCAAAAGTATTTATGCCTTGTCAATACTGATTTTGAATAAAATTTATTGAAGAAGATATAATCTCCATGGTTGTTATATGTTGGGAGGCTGTTTTCTCTTTGTTCTTACCTGAAGTGTGGGTTTCCAGGTCCTGTAAGAGCTGCTCATTCCCTGTTTTAAGTGATATGCTGCTTGAAAGGAGAATGCATCCTTGATAAGAAGAATATGACAATGAAGGGTAAACCATTTTATTTGGGGAAGATAGAGTAATAGCAAAGGCTCACATGCCAGATTTAAGACCAAGGGACATGGTTTAAACTTGACTTTGCGATCTTTGTTAATCAAATTGTCCACTCTAAAAATAAAAGTCCATATGAAGCCACAGAAATATAGTTTAATTAAGTATACCTAGGAGTAGAGAAGATCAGGGAGAAGTAAGATGTGGTTTTATTCTATAAGAGTTCCTATAATCTCACCTAGAAAGGTGGCTGTGCTATTTTGAGAGCCAGGAAAGTTGTTGGCATTTCTATCATGTTTATAATCCAGAATTGGGAGCAGTGAAAGCATGTCTCACTAATGGTTGCCAGGAAGGCAAGTTTCTTGGGCAGGAGGCCAGTTCCTAGTAGACAATATGAAGTGGTTGGTTTACTTTTTTTTTTAGCCCTGGTTCACTCACAGTTACCAGACAAATGGCCACCTCACCTGTCACTGGCAAAGTACCGAAACCTCATTGACTGTAACTGAATTCTTTTGTTGTTCCCACATTGCATACCAGCAGATTATGTTTCTTCAGAATGCAAGGAAGAATAGTTGCATAGTGAATACATTCTTTGTGAATTTGCATATTTTTGGGAATTACAGATGCAATATATATTTTTTTCTTTTGGATTTTTGAGGTATGGTCTCACTCTAGCCCAGGCTGACCTGGAATTCACTGTGAAGTCTCAGGGTGGCCTCGAACTC
The DNA here is from genome assembly GCA_036365145.1 of Orientallactaga sibirica. Taxonomy (NCBI): domain Eukaryota; kingdom Metazoa; phylum Chordata; class Mammalia; order Rodentia; family Dipodidae; genus Orientallactaga; species Orientallactaga sibirica. Next base: position 34,575,226 of record JAEOAD010000006.1, on the reverse strand, counting down.
ACAGTGATCCTCCTACCTTTACCTCCCAAGTGCTGGGATTAAAGGTGTGAGTCACCATGCCCAGCTACAAGTGTGATTCTTGAGTGAGGAAGACAGAACCCAGTTAGGTACATACAACCTTCCTGAGTGCTAGAACCCTGTTTGATGTTGACCTGGCTCTTGTGCACAGCCATCACAATGCTTGGATGCATTTCCCAAGTTTAAACTTTAATGCTTTTCTGAACCCTTGGTCCTTACTGTGATTCCAAGGTTAAAGCTGTGTGTAACATCCTTTTTTTTTTTTTTTTTTTCGAGGTAGGGTCTCACTCTGGTCCAGACTGACCTAGAATTAACTATGTAGTCTCAGGGTGGCCTCGAACTCTCAGCCATCCTCCTACCTCTGCCTCCCAAGTGCTGGGATTAAAGGCGTGTGCCACCACGCCCGGCTGTAACACACTTTGAGTCTGAGTTATCTATCACAGCCTTTCATGTGAGCATGCCATTCCCATACAATAACAGCTTCATTGGAGAGTCTTTTTTAAGAATAAATTTAAAACTTTCTGTTAGAATGGAAAGACATGATAATAATCAGTTTTCCTTCTAATTTAAAAGCTTTTTGAAGCACTGTCATGATGTATGTCTATCATCACAGTACTTGAGAAGCTGAAACATAAGGATTTCAAGTTTAATCTTCTCTTTTTCCTTACAGTCTTCATGCAAAGTAGTTGTATAATTTTTGCTACTTGACTCGGCCATTAATTCCTTTATGTTTCCTCTAATTTATGAGAGGATGTGACACGTATTGTGTTGTAACCTGACTTTTGTCTTATGAGTCCAGATCTATGGATTCACTCGTTTCTTATAATTGCTGTACTTGTGCTTGTAAATTATAGACCAAAGTGCATATCACATGGTATTGCTTAAGATTATCTTGGTAAAATTTGAATTGGAGGAGGAAAATGTCCATAGACATTGAACCTGAAGGCAATTCCTATCAGCCACATGTCTGATTTTTCAGTTCCTCTCATAAAAACCATAGCAAGCGGTGGTCAGGCCTGTCCTTGCATAGAGAATTTACTGTACTCTCAGAGCACCCTTCCACAATTTTAGTTTAATCTATAGGTCAAAATTTTCTTCTTTTACTATCCTGTTATTGGGTCCCACTGGTCATGTCTAATTCTTTTGCTGTGGCTGGTCTTTACAGAGTCATAGGCTTGACTGGGCATGCAGTCCTCTGACTTGTGTTCACTCCCTCATGGGACATGACCATGTCTCATCACTAGCCTTGCACTTACAGTTACTCTGTACTGAGTGCGTTCTTGTCCTGTGCATTACTTATTGTTGCCTGTAAACCAGGCTTCAGGAAAGAGCATGACATTGTTATTTGAAATTTGGTTTATGTTTCATAGGTACAATTCATAATGACAGTAGGCTCCAAATGTTGACTATAAAATGGAGGAAGATTGAGGAATGCACTTTGGATGTAGACCTTTATGAGTCAATGTAAAATAAGAAATCTTTGAAAAGTGACTAGGTTTTAAAATTTGGCTATCTTACCTTAAAATTAGGAGCCTACTGATTTGGGCAACCTTAGGCCAAGGAACCTGGATGCCATGTTAGCCTCTCCCACAAGTATTCAGTGAAGTCTCACTACTGCCACTGCTTTGCAAATTGACTCTAGGAATCTGGGATATGGGCTGGTGGTGCAGGCCTATAGTGCCAGCTACTCAGACAGAGGCAGGATAATTATAAGTTCCAAGCCTTCCTGAGCTACAAAGTGAGTTCAAGGTCAGGCAGGGCAATTTATAAGGACTGGTGCTATAGCTTAGAGATAAAGCACTTACCTAGCATATGTGAGTCCTTAGATTCAATCTTCAGTATTGGGCGGGGTGGGGAAGGAGGGAGAAAGAGAGAAAATTAACATTGGGAATTGGTGACAAGCATTGACTCATATAACATTGTAGTGTGCTTTCTGTTCCTGGAGGATGGTGGCATAGAAACAGGGAAGGACTGCAAAGTTGAGAGTGTCTTTAAGAAACAGAATTTGTTTTTGAAAATAGAACTAGAAGTCATACTGTGGCAGCATTCAGAAATAGAGTATCTGTTGCTGTGATGACCTTCGTATAGGAGGAAAGAAGCAGAGTTCATTTTAGCACTGATGTCCCACCAGCTGCTTTCCATATATACAACCAGGCACTGAGTCTCTGAAATTTGGCTTCGCATACTAGTCAACTGGAGCACTTGATATAAACTGTAGACATACTACATCCAATGCTGGTAGTAGTGTTCAAAAATCTGGTGATAATGCAGCAGGCTAAAATAAGTGGGGGAGAGGAGTAGTTTAGCATTGAGAAGATGAAAAGGTAAGATGAAAAGGTAATCACACACCTGTAATCCTAGCACTTTGATAGTGGAGGTAGGAAAATTGCCCAAGTTCAGGGCCAGACTGGGCTAAAGTGAGACTCTGCCTCAAAAAAAAAAAAAAAAAAAAAAAAATAGTCAAAAAAGAAGTAGACTAGATTATCCTTAAGCTACTCTCTAGTTCTGAAATGATTTACTTATTACTTGGTTGATTGATTGATTTCCTTCTCTTAGATGAACAGGTTGCTCATAGTGGAAGGGAGCCCAGAAGTCTAGTTGAGTCTGTTTGCCATCCCAGGTGCTCCAAGATTGCTGCTAGGTCTTCAGGCAGAAGAGTCCAGTCATGGGGTCTGAGTCAGCTAGGCCACATCTGAAGTGCTAGGCTAGCCAGAATGGTCTTTATCTCCCTGTGCACATGGCTCTTCTCTGGCAATGACTCTTGGCTAACTTAGCTCTGAGCTTCCTTGAAGTCACCTAGTCCTTTTATGTATTTTTGTTTGTTAGTTTTTGTTTTTGAAGTAGGGTCTCTCTCTAGCTAAGTCTGACTTGGAATTTACTATGTAGTCTCAGGGTGACCTTGAACTCATGGCAATCCCCCTATCTGTAGTGGGATTAAAGGCTTGTGCCATCACGCCTGGTCTTTAATGTATGTTTTAGTTCACCTTTGCTCTGTTTTAATTGATTTGGTTGGTATGAAATACACATTCATTCATTCATTCAGTATGTTTGGACAGTAGCCCAAGTCCTTGCTAGGCTATGCATTATTAGATTTGTATTTGAAGTCTCTTCTTGAGCCATTTAAGCATTTGATTCTACCAATCTGTGGATTTCTATGTTTAATGGCTTCTTGCGTGTGGTCATTTTTTCTTTTGAAAATGAAAGGAGGGTTTAAAATGTTCAGGATGATTCTTGTTTAGCACTTTATTGGGTCCTGAGAGTATATACCAAGGGCAGCAAGATAACTGCATTAGAATTTTTTATATCTGGAGAGGAGATAACTTGAATGCAGAGGAGGTTGTGGTTAATAGCTGCAGTAATGGTTATAGTAATAGTAATCATTTCTTATATGGTGGTACTGTTCTAGATATGTCATAAGTTTTCACTCATAGAATGTACAGGGCAATGGGGAAGAGGTACCATCCTCCCTTTTTACAGGTGAAGAAAGTTAGGCATTTAGAGACGTCAATATACTTGTATGCAGTCTCACAGCAAGCCTGCAAATAAGAGAAAAGAAGGCAGAGAAACAAGGACAGGGACAGCCCCCCACCACTGTTGTTGATTAATGATAGCTATAGGGAGCCAGGACATAGTTGGCCTTATTTCCCTGTTTTTTATATATCTGAGTTAAAAAAAAAAAAAAAAAAAAGGACTCTCACTTTGTAGGCGGGAGGGGCAGAAGGGGGTAGGGGTGGTTGGGAAATTGTAGCAGAGAAGCATTGAGGCCAGGGAGCTACCGCAGAAAATCGCCCAGGGGGTTTATAGAGGACGAGCCATGCCCTTCTGTCTGGACACCTGGGAGCTGTTGCTTACTTTTTGGGGTATACCTCCATATCCTTTTACATAAATATTCCCTTTGATTGAATGTCACAGACATTTTGGACTGGGGAATTCTTGAGGCGATGTGCTGAATTAGGTCCTTATTAAATAATGTTTGTACAGAGGAGCCAGCTGGTTAGCAGAGGCAAGCACAGCCAGAGCTTACTTGCTGAGCTTTGAAACAGTGAAAGAGCTGTGTTGTTAGATGTGTGGTAGTGAGGTGGCATCTCTGTACATTTTTATACTGGACAAACATTTTAAGGGTGCTTTGGTTCTTACTTGCTGGTAAACAATCTAAGTAAAATTCAAAGGTTGTCAAAAAGGAAAACTGTTAAAGAAGTGGCTCTGGGAGAGATTTGCTTTTTCTCATCATAAAGCAGGCTTGTTACAGAATGGCATTTAATCAGGTGTAACTTTGAACAGGGGAGTGGAGCTGAGTCTGCCTACTTGTCATGGCTCCTCTTGTTCGGTGAACAGTTGGGCACTTCAGAAAGTTTTCACTTGGGCCTTGTGTTTGTGGCTCTACATCTGGATTAATCTTAAAATTCAATATTTAGTTCAGTTTGTGAGGCTAAGACGTAGTGATCAGCATGTCTTTTGGTCTGCCTGGGCATCACTTTGAGCTGCTAGGGAATGCACTCTGAGTTTTTCCATTTTGCTGTTTTGCTTAACTATCTGGTCAATATGTAGGAAATAGTATGAATTTAATATGATTTGGAAACTTAAATATAAGAGGATTTACTTTGAAGATACAAGGATGTTCCTTTAGTATCTATAAAAACTTGGAAAACACAAGCTATCTTGATGAGAGAAACCCTTGTACTAAAATTATATAATTTTAATCTTAACTTATAACTAGAAACGTTGCATTATACTATAGCTTATGTGTATTTAGAATAATTCAGAATGTGTCCTTAGGGCAAGTTCAATTCTTTTCCATTATTAAATTCTACATTTATTACAATGAGTTCATTATATTTCTAAAAGCCTGAAATCTAACAATCTGAGCGATGAATATTGTACAATTAATTCAGTTCACGTGGTTTGTTAGTAAAGGTAGAAATCAGGCTGCAACTACTGCTCTTAGTCCTTTGTTACTTAAGTGTGCGTGCGCCTGACGTTGAAGCTGTCCTTTCAGTGTTTGCTGTGTTCTTTGTTGATGCTACTGTCCCTCTGCCTTCAGTGTCTGCTTGGTGTTACTGTCCCTCTGCCTTCAGTGTCTGCTTGGTGTTACTGTCCCTCTGCCTTCAGTGTCTGCTTGGTGCTACTGTCCCTCTGCCTTCAGTGTCTGCTTGGTGTTACTGTCCCTCTGCCTTCAGTGTCTGCTTGGTGCTACTGTCCCTCTGCCTTCAGTGTCTGCTTGGTGCTACTGTCCCTCTGCCTTCAGTGTCTGCTTGGTGTTACTGTCCCTCTGCCTTCAGTGTCTGCTTGGTGTTACTGTCCCTCTGCCTTCAGTGTCTGCTTGGTGCTACTGTCCCTCTGCCTTCAGTGTCTGCTTGGTGCTACTGCCCCTCTGCCTTCAGTGTCTGCTTGGTGTTACTGTCCCTCTGCCTTCAGTGTCTGCTTGGTGTTACTGTCCCTCTGCCTTCAGTGTCTGCTTGGTGTTACTGTCCCTCTGCCTTCAGTGTCTGCTTGGTGCTACTGTCCCTCTGCCTTCAGTGTCTGCTTGGTGTTACTGTCCCTCTGCCTTCAGCGTCTGCTTGGTGTTACTGTCCCTCTGCCTTCAGTGTCTGCTTGATGTTACTGCCCCTCTGCTTTTGGAGACATATTTTGCAAGTTCTCAAAACAAACTTTATAAAATAAATAACAGCAATATCAAGACTATGAATACAAGGTTCCATCTGATGACTAGTTTAAGAGATGAATCCTTGGTTGTTACTGATAATGGTCCAAAAAATGTGCTCTTCTAAAGGGTTATTGAGAATATGAGATAAATTCTTTTCATGTAATTGATATTTACTAAAAGTGCCATTTATTGTTGTCTTAAAAGATTATTGACTGTTCTTGAGCAATCTTAATCTGTTCACTGAGATTTTAGAAACATTTTTAAATTAGAAAAAAACATCAAGCCAGGTGGTGGCGCACGCCTTTAATCCCAGCATTCGAGAGGCAAAGGTAGGAGGATCGCCATGAGTTCAAGGCCACCCTGAGATTACATAGTGAATTCCAGGTCAGCCTGGGCTAGAGTGAGACCCTACCTTGAAAAACCAAAAAATGAAAAAACCAAAAAAAAAAAAATAATAATAATAAAATTAAAAAAGGAAAGAAAAAAGCATCAATACCAAAAAGATCCTCAGGCATTTGGCTTAAATTCTTTGCTCCTTAACAGATTTACCTTTTGAAATAATCTCCTGTATTCCTGTTTTTTTTTTTTGTTTGTTTGTTTGTTTTTGTTTTTGTTTTCCGAGGTAGAGTCTCACTCTAGCTCAGGCTGAGCTGCAATTCACTATGTATTCTCAGGGTAGCCTCGAACTCTTGGTGATCCTCCTACCTCTGTCTCTCGAGTGCTGGGATTAAAGGCATGTGCCACCATGCCCATCCCTGTATTACATTTTTAAACAAAATAAGGGTATATCTATATATACATTATATATAGATATATAATCTTTTTCTCTTAACCCTAGTATAAATTATAAGCTATTACATATTTTCCAGGCACATGACTTTTAATGGTTAATAATTAGTAGTTCATTGTTTGCATTTGGCATCCTATGTTTACTCATTCCTCGATTGTTAGTGCTTGAAGCTAATATCTTTCCCTCATTTGGTTGATCTTTCCTTTGCCATGTCTGCCCTACTCAGTCCATCTAATTCCTGTCAGTTCTCTGAGGGCACCAGTAGCTTGGTCCTCAATATCAGTATCTGGTCCTCTAATTCAGGAATTCAAGTAAAGTAATGCTGTCTTAATCTCTTTTATTATTAATAAAAATTTCTTCTGTCCATGTGATTGTAAATACTACCTTTGTATACTTTTCTTATCACAGTACAATGAACAAAATATTCCTGGTTTTATGATTTTCAAGTGGTTTGCCCTGAGGTATTTTAACTAAGATGGGAAAAGCCTTGGACATTTTTATTACAGATCATTCATGATGAAAGTTTGATGGTAAATGAAAAAACCTTAGATATTGTAATATGCCAAAAAATGGATCAAATTGTTAGTGAGAGACAAAATATAGTATGATTAGAAAGAGAACTGTTCTGAGCATCATAAGCATAGACATCTTTGCTCAAGTGCACACATACTAACACTCATAGGTAACTAATTTGCCTCTGTGAAATTGGCTTTTCAGGGACATTAAGGCGATGAAAAGAAATGGCTTCCTATGTAGACATCAGACTATTAAATATTGTATTTTAGAGCAGCAGATATTTTCTTTTGAACTTATTTGTTCTTGGAGCAAATCAATTAGCAAGTAAATTTTTTTTTCAATTCAGATTATACATGAAATGGTTAGTTTTAGTGAGAGATTAAACCCTTTACCTCATTTCATGTTTATTAATTATTCCTTGTTATATATAGAAATATATGGATATAAATTTTATGCTTTGTGAATTTTTATTCCAAAATAATTTGACAGTTCATAATTGTATACATTTATATGATTCAAAATATTATGATTTATTAGTGTAATGTCTAACAACTAAATCAATTTAGCTATCATGATCATCACCTCAAATGTATTTTTAAAATATTTAATTTTTTTCATAATATTTTATTTAGTTATTTGAGAGAGAAAGAGACGGAGAATAGGTAAGTACATGGTCATGCCAGTTATTTGAGGGAGTGTACACCCCTGTCTTGTTCCTGATCTTAATGGGAACTCTGTGAGTCTTTCCTCTTGAAATATGATTTGGGCTTTAGGTGCTTTGTGTATACTTTATATTATGTTGGGATATAATCTCTTCATGCCTAGTCTCTCCAGTGTTTTGGTCATGAAGTGCTGTTGTATTTTGTTGAAGGCCTTCTCTGCCTTCAATTGAAATGATCATGTGGTTTTTGTGTTTAAGATTATTTTATCATGTCAATCAATTTCAATATGTTGACCCATCCTTGCATCCATGGGAGAAAACCTGCTTGATCAAAGTGGATGATGCTTTTTTTTAAAATAAAAAAAATTGTTTATTTAATTGAGAGCAACAGAGAGAGAGAGAAAGAGAGGGAGAGAGAGAGAGGGAGAGAGAATGGGCACGCCAGGGCCTCCAGCCACTGCAAATGAACTCCAAATGTATGCACCACCTTGTGCATCTGGCTTATGGGGGTACTGGGGAATTGAGCCTTGAACCTGGGTCCTTAGGCTTCACCAGCAAGCGCTTAACCACTAAGCCATCTTTTGATGTGTTGTTGAGTTCAGTTTGCAAGGATTTTGCTTAGGATTTTTGCATCTGACTTCATCAGGGATATAGGTCTATAGTTTTCTTGTATCTCTTTCTGATTTTGGTATTAGGGTAATACTCATAAAATGAGTTTGGGAGTTCCAAATATGTGAAAGAGCTTGAGAAAAAGTGGTTCAGTTCTTTGATGAAGGTTTGGTAGAATTTGGTTGAGAATCCCTCAGGTCCTATACTTTTCCTTTTGGGGAGGTTTTTGATTACATTTTTTATCTCAATCTTGATATATGTAATAGGTTTGTTTAGGAGATTTTATAAGAAATATTTTATTTATTTATTTATTTGAGAGAGACAGAGAGAGAGAGAGGAAGAGGCAGAGAGAATGGGCATGCCACAGCCTCCAGCCACTGCAAACAAACTCCAGATGCACGCACCCCCTTGTGCATATAGCTTACTTGGGTCCTGGGGAATTGAACCAGGGTCCTTAGTATTCACAGGCAAATGCCTTAACTGCTAAGCCATTTCCCCAGCCCTGTTTAGATTTATCTGCCCTGGATTTAGTTTTGGTAGGTAGGTGGTATGTGTCTAGGAATTCATCCATTTCTTTCAGGTTATCCAATTTTGTAGAGTACAGGTTTTGGAAATATGTCCTGATGATTCTTCCAAATTCATTGATGTCTGTTGTGACCTCCCCTTCTTCATTTCTAATTTTGCTAATTTTTTGGTTTGGTCAAATTGGCCAAGGATTTATCTATTTTGTGTATTTTTCTACCTTTTTGTTTCATCAATTTTTCAGTTGTTTTCTTAGTTTCCAGTTCATTTATTTCTGCTCTGCTCTTAATTATTTCTTTCTGTCTGGAATTCATAGGGTTGTATTGTTCTTGTTTTTCTGGTGATTTTAGGTGGATGGTTAGGTTATTAATTTGAGATCTCTCTTTGTTATGAAGGCTTTTAGTCCTATGAATTTTTCCCTTAGAACTGCCTTCATTGTGTCCCATAAGTTTTGGCATGTTGTGTTTTCATTATCATTCTCTTCTAAAACATTTTTCATTTTCCTTTTTGATTTCTTCCACAACCCACTCTTTGCTTAATAGCGTGTTGTTCAGTCTTCAGTAGCTGGTATAAGTTCTGCTGTTTCTCTTGTTAATTTCTTGCTTTAACACATTGTGATCTAAAATGATGTAGGAAGTTTTCACTGTAATGTGCTTTAGAGAGTTTCTTCTTTGGTCTGGTGTTCTGTGAGCTTTTTGTGTCTTGATGGGGCTCTCTTTAGAGAGAGTGGGAAAGTTTTCCTCAATAATTTTGTTGAATATGTTATCCATGCTTTTGGCCTGGATTTCTTTCCCTTCTGATATACCCATAATCTGGATGTTTGGTTGTTTTAGGACATGCCACAATTCACTCCTATTCTGTTCACATGAGTTTTTGAATGACCCAATGTTTTTGGACTCCTGAACAATTTCTTCTTTCTTTTCTTGCAGAGCTGAGGTTCTGTCCTCCACATGGTTAACTCAGTTAGTGAGGGTTTCTAGGGAGGCTTTTAAAAGCCCTTTAATTTTTTTTCTGTGTTATTTTTCTGTATCATACCTACCTGTATGTTGAGTTCCAATTTCAGTTTATAGTTTGACTTTTTTTATGCTTCCTGGAATTCATTCTTGCATTTAATTATATCTTTATTAGGATTAATCAGCTGGTTGTTGAGATCCTCTATTTGCTGACTCACCTTCAATTCATTTATCTCTTTTGAGGTCTCTCTGGATTTCCTCCATTAAGTTAAGCCTAGTGATGAAAGTTGTGTGCTGTTAAGAGATGATTCTGGGCTGGAGAGATGGCTTAGCAATTAAGGCACTTGCCTGCAAAACAAAGGACCCAGGTTAAATTCCCCAGGACCCACGTAAGCCAGATGTACAAGGTAGTGCATGCATCTGGAGTTCGTTTGCAGTGGCTGGAGGCCCTGATATGCCCATTCTCTCTCTCCCCTTTTTCTCTCTCTCTTCTTCCTCCTTCTGCCTCTCTTTCTCAAATAAATAAATAAAAATAAAATATTAAAAAAGAGATGATTCTGCTCAATTTCATTTATATGATTGTTGGTTATTTTGTTATTTGCTTCTAGTTCAGTGATTTGCTTGGTCAGGGTAAAATAAGCTTATTGTACTTTCATTTTGGGATTCAATTTGTATTGTCTCCTTTATGTTCTCATTGGAGATTTTAATTGTGGGACTAGGCTACCTTGGTGGAGATCTCTCAAGTTTGTTTTCTCAGATTGTTTTTTTCTGTGTGGGGAGGAAGGAAGTATTTGTCCTTGTAGGACCTTCAGTGAGTGCTCTATTTTGGGTTTACACTGGATTGGAGTGAGTTGTCCTTGGATCCACAGATGCATGGGTTGTGGAGGTTGTTAATGTGACTGCACCTCTGGGCTGGTGGCTGATAGGAGATTTAGAACTCTAGAATCCCTTCAGCCCTCATCTCAGTAGTGCCTTTACTGTGGGGCTCAGGGTCTACTGTAGCCCTTGGTTCTGCTCCCCTACTGTACCTACCTGAGCAGGTTGTAGAGAACTCACTGTTATTCCCTGGTTGGTGGTTGCCAGATATTCCCGTGCTCCCAATCTGGGGCAGAAGCGATGTCTCAAGGGGGCACAGGTACACCAATACTAGTTGTGAGGAGGGAGGGTTATAGTGGGAGAGGGGTCTGTGTGGTGTATTGTGCTCCATGGACCAGGCTGGAACTTGGTTCCTGGAATTAGCTCATATAGGGACATTGATGAGTGGAGGCAGCCAGAATTGGAATCTTGGCAGGATCAGAGGAGGTGATCCAGGCCCCAAAGATCTGATGAGGCAGTAGGTGAGGGGTGAGGTGGGGTGGGTGACCCGCAGGGGCACTGGAGGCACAGATTAGGTACATGGGCTCCAAACATGCCACACTCCTCATCTGTATGGATTCAATAAAATAAAAATATCTGTGGGCCGGGCGTGGTGGCGCGCGCCTTTAATCCCAGCGCTCGGGAGGCAGAGGTAGGAGGATCGCCAAGAGTTCGAGGCCACCCTGAGACTACATAGTGAATTCCAGGTCAGCCTGGACCAGAGTGAGACCCTACCTCGCAAAACAAAAATAAATAAATAAATAAATAAATAAAAATAAAAATATCTGTGTATCTCTTACTTTATGTTTTGTTATAAAATGTGTTTCTTTTCATTGATGTTTACCAATTCTATGATGCCCTTATTGGTGGTATAATTCATATACTATTTAACCACATTTAAGGCACAAAAAGAGGTTTTTAATATGACATAGTGTTGTGCAACCAATGCACAATTTTAGGATATTTGCATTGGATACAAGGAATCATGCCCATTAGCAGTCATTTTCAAATTCTTATATAACTGTTAATCTACTTTCTTTTTTTTCAGAACCTTCCATACATGTAAGACTTCCATACATATAAGACAATATACCATGATCATAATTCTCTACTATACCTTCCTTTTATGCCTTCCCAAATCCTCCTCCACTGAATCCTTTCTTCTTTCCAATTATTCTCTTGTATTTTATTTTATGTTTTTGATTTTTCAAGGTAGGGTCTCACTCTAGCCCAGGCTGACTTGGTATTCACTATGTAGTCTCAGGCTGGCCTCGAACTCAAAGCAATCCTTCTACTTCTGCCACCCAAGGGCTGGAATTAAAAGCCTGTGCCAGCATGCCCAGCTGGTCTCTTCTATGATGCCATCATGTTTTTTCTCCTATTATGCAAGTCTTATGTAGGTAGTGTCAGCCACTGTGAGGATATGAATACCATTGTATTGTATTTGTATTTGTATTGTATGAATACTTTGTTTTGAAGACAATATTGTAAGCACTCCTCCCCTTTCTTTTGGTGTGCTTACATTCTTTTTGCTCTTACTTTCTTTCTTCTATCCCTCTGCAATGGTCCCTAAGCCTTAGAGGGTGTGATAGAGATGTCTCACTCAGGGCTGAACACTACTGTTTCTTCTTTTCAGCGTGTTGGTGAGTTTTCACCAGCATCTGAAAAGAGAAGTGTGGTGGTTTGAATGTATGGCCCTATAGTCTCAGACATTTTTTTTTTTCATTTTTTTTGTTTTTCAAGGTAGGGTCTCACTTTAGCCCAGGCTGACCTGGAATTCACTATGTAATCTCAGGGTGGCCTCGAACTCATGGCAATCCTCCTACCTCTGCCTTCCGAATGCTGGGATTAAAGGTGTGCACCCCCCCACGCCCAGCTAACTCAGACATTTTTAAAATCAAGATTGAGCTTGTATACTGAGTCCCCAGCCAGCAAATCCCTACTTAGGGGGCAGATCTGAGTCCTGCTCTACTAGCTGTGCTAAGAGCTTGTTTTAGCTCTGATGTTGGTGTTTGCTTCTCTTTCTCTCTCTCTCTTGTGCAGCATGCTGGAGTGAGCCAGCTTCTGCCAAGATTGAACACCCCTGGGCTTGTCTTTCCTCCCATAAGCTGCTTCTGGTTGGATATTTGTTCCAGCAATGAGGAGCTGACTGCAACAAGATGCTTCTCTAGCCAAAAGTGAGAGTAGCATTAATGTATGAGCATAAGCATCAGGTGCTCTTCACAGTTTTCAAGGGTTTATAACATTCTTTATATAAACTTTACTTTATGTAAATCCCTGGCAATGGATTTTCTCTACTTGAGAAAATTCAACAACTTGAGTACCTATAGGTCATATAATAATACAAAAGGTTACAACTTTTTTTATAGCTGAAATTTCCTTTGTTTCTTTTTAAAAAGTATAAAGGGAGGTATTAGCACCACCAAAAGAGAAAGGAAAAAAATCTTGGCAAATAGGGAAAAGAAACATTTTGTTTAGATACATTAAGACTCTATATTTACTAAAAGCATTATTGAGTATAAGAAGCCTGGCAATTTGGGTTTCTTTGCATATAATTGTACAGAATGTACTCTTAAGTAGGCCAGTCAGCTGTAATCAAACATGGTCAATTTGAAGAATAGTGTCTGTGTATTCTGTCACATGATTACTCTGTGCTGAGGCACCCTGCCAAGACAGCTATACAAATTGTTCTTCATGTGCCCTGGATAATCTCAAAAACAAGGCAAAAGGGATTATAACTTATGAGTTTCTTTTCCCAGACTATCTGAGGAAGGTGACATTTTTGAATTTTATATAATTTTAATGGCATTGTGTCAATCATATAGGAAATTAAGTAAGTTAAAGCACTTGAACATCAGACAAATGAGGGAAGAAGTGAGGAGTTAAAGGCCTTGTTTTGGGATCATTTAAGAAAGTGTTGTTCTTACATTTGGTATTTGCTCCCCCAAATTGACTAAAGCAGTATTTGTGACAGGCTGTAGTAGAGGACCTCGATTAGATGTGAGACTATGATTTCTGCACACATAAGGCATTATTCACTATTAATCTAAGTACCTTATCTACTTAATTTCTTAGGTTGTATCTGAAATAAACACGCTTAGATGATGTGTTTTTAGATGTGTTTTGATGAAGGCTTTTGTACTTAATTGTTTTTGTTTTGTTTTTCAAGGTAGGGTCTCACTCTAGCCAGGCTGACCTGGAATTCACCTTGTAGTCTCAGTGTGGCCAGTCTCCTACCTCTACCTCCAGAGTGCTTGGATTAAAGGCTTGCACCAATACACCTGGCAGCTTTTGTACTTTTGCTGTTATGCCCTCCCTGGGAAACAAAGTGAGCTTTTCATGTTTGAGTAAGCACATTGAAGTATGAAGAAACTATGAGAGTCTTTGAGCAATTGGCATAATCTTAATTATTCAAATATGTGCCACTTTTTCTATGTTTTTCTTTTCATCTAGAGAGAGAACAGAGAATGGGTACACAGGGCCGCTTGCCACTGTGAATGAACTCCAGACCCATGCACCACTCTGTGTATCTGCCTTTATGTGGGTACTGAGAAATTGAACCCAGGCCATCAGGTTTTTCACTGAAGCACTTTTAACCACTGAGCCATTGCTCCAGTCCCAATATATAATACTTTTGAATGACTTTTATGTTTGCTAATGGTTTTGTAATAACTGTCCCTTAAGAAGTTAAATCTCAAATGTGTGATTAAGGAAACTGAAAGGGTTAGTTCTTTCATTAACATTTCCTTTATTATTGTATATAATTAATAGGTAGGAACTATTTGTTCAGATTCATAGTACATTTTAAAATAAGACTTTTATTTTAAGAAAGTTATTCTTGTAGTATTCTTGTTACCTACCAAGAGCCTGTCCTCCCATCTCCTGATGTTCTTTTCTCTCTCTCTCTCTTTTTTTTTTTTTTTGGAGAGAGAGGGAGAGAAAGACAGATAGAAATGGGCACGCCAGCAGCCTCTCAGCTGCTGTGAACGAAATCCAGATGCATGCGCCCCCTTGTGGTCAGGTGCGGCATTGTTTGTGCCCTTGTGTCACTTTGCATCTGACTAAACGTGGGACCTGGAGATTAGAACCATTGGAGATTGGAACCAGCATTCTTAGGCTTAGGAGGCAGGTGCCTTAACTGCTAAGCCATCTTTCCAGCCCCTGATGTTCTTTTCTAATTAGTGCCCATGAACACATGGTTTTTCACATACAGTATACAAATTTTTTAAAAAAATATTTTTGTGTTTGAATCTTTTTTTCAGTTCTAATGGTATTATAATCTTCTTATTATTTTTACCATACTGATTTAATCCATTTTTCATATTTATAATGTGCTTTTCTTAGTTTTTTAGTGTAACATAATAATGCAAAGATATATTTGTGCACAATTTTTCTTATTGTTAGTTACATTTTTAGGACAAATGTCCAGATAGATGAGTGTACTTAAAGACACTGTATTTTATGTATTTCCCAATAGATTTCAGTTCTTTCATCATCATATAAATATCAGTTCTTTTTACCAACATATAGGAGAAAATTAATAAATGTTACCATCTTACAAAATTTAATATTTGGAGCATATTATAGTTTTAATTTCCTTTGCAAATTCATTTTCTAGGTTTAGTGAAATTATATTTATATAGTTTCACAAGTCTCTGTGCACTGTAACTATGAAAATGATGGTTTCTTTTCTTCCACATCCCTGTCCCTGGGCTTCTGAGAAACCCCTTCACCTAGCTCTGGCTATTTCTGCAGATGAGTCCCTTGATCTTAGGACTAAGGTTGCATTACTCTTGCCCTCAGTTGAGCATGCAGTTAACTCTTCTAAAGGGGAAGTTTCTAGTTTTTTCTTTTTTTAACCTGGCTATGAAGATCCTTATAGATATAACTATTTTTCAAAAATGAATTTTTAACCAATTCTCTTCCCTTCAGCGATACTTAGATCTAATTTCTTGTTTGTGTCTCACCTCACAAGAATAAATTATGGCTTTGTTTTTATTCACTTAAAAAATTTGAACTTATTTATTTTTGTGTGTTTTTGTTTTCTTTTAAATATTTTATTATTATTTTATTTGACAGAGAAAGAGTGAGAGAGAGAGAATGGGCATGCCAAGGCATCCAGCCACAGCAAACTCCAGCACCCCCTTGTGCATCTGGCTAACGTGGGTCCTGGGGAATCAAACCTGGGTCCTTTGGCTTTGCAGGCAAACATCTTAACCACTAAGCCATCCCTGCAGTCCTATTTTTTTATTTTCACAAAATAATGCAAAGATTAATTTGTGGGATAGCCCATTTTTCTTATTGTCACTTTTTTTTTTTTTTTTTTGTTTTTCGAGGTAGGGTCTCACTCTAGCCCAGGCTGACCTGGAATTCACTCTGTATTCTCAGGGTGGCCTCGAACTCACGGCAATCCTCCTACCTCTGCCTCCCAAGTGCTGGGATTAAAGACGTGCGCCACCACGCCTGGCTTGTCAGTTACATTTTGAGGACAAATGCCCAGATATGTGAATGGACTTGAAGAATGTAGTGTGTGTGTTTGTATGTATAGTGTGTTGTATGGCACCCTGTATACTAGTGGGTGCTCACCTACAGTGGCCAGAGCAGAACATACTCCATGACTCTTCCATTAGATCTTGTTTTGAGCCAGAATCTGTTTACTGATTCTGTAGATTAAGAGATTCTGATGATTCTGGGGTCTCTACCTTCCTGCATGACTGGGCTTGCAGGAATGCACGACCATCCCACCTGTTTATGTGGGATCTGGATATTCGAATTGTAGTGGTCTCAGGCCCCTTCCGGCCTCATGCTTGTGCAGGAAGCACATTTAAGTGCTGAGTCATCTCTCTAAGCCCTGTTTTTATTCTTTTATTAGTTACCTATTTGTCCATCTGTTTTATAGCTTCAAGAATTTTGTTGCATACCTAGTTTATTTCTTGTCTCCACTGATTTTAATTGATTTCATGAACTTATTTAATATTTTTTTATATTTATATACACTCTATATAGACACTCCTAGTGTTATTTTATAGATTTTTAAAGACTGTAGTATAAAATGGCAATAGTCAGTCTGCTGTGGTTGATGGAGATATCCAGTGTAAGTTTTGATTCTTGATCAAAATTTTTTTTTCACTTATACCCATTTATGGAATATTACCTTTATAATTAATATTGATAGAATCAAAATGATATTTGTATGCACAATGTCTTTAGAATTTTTAAGATTCTTATTTTTATGTATGTTTATTTAATATTTAAGATTTAATATCAATTTCCATAAATAGAAGATATGACATCTACTAGAAAAAAGGAGGGACTTACTCATATGAAGTTGCTTACTGATTTTCAAAGGGGTTTTATTTTTAAATAATTGTAGGAAGTTTTGTACAATAGCAACATCTTCTCATGACTATAGTACACTGTCAAAGTCAGGAATTTGACTGGTATAATTTTTGTTAATATTAAAAAACAAACTTTGAAATTTTATTCTTACCCTAAAGGTTATTCTTCAAATATATGTAAAACCTGTTTTTCTCTTTCAGCAATTTTTCCAGCTGGTCAAATTACGAAAGCTTGGACTTAGTGATAATGAAATTCAGCGGCTCCCTCCAGAAATAGCAAACTTTATGCAGCTGGTGGAACTGGATGTGTCTCGAAATGGTAAGGAATCAGTTCTACTTGGTTTATCTACTTGTCTGTTTTGATGGTGAGACTTTTAAAGTAAATATATGTATATGTATATGTATATGTATATGTATACACACACACACACACACACACACACACACACATATATATATATATATATATATAAAGATTATTGTAAGTACAATTTCTGCTGAGAGTGGTGGCTCATGCCTTTAATCCCAGCACTAGATAGGCTGAGGAGGAGGAGAATCTCTGTGAGTTCAAGGCTAGCCTGAGACTAGTAAATTCCAGAACAGTCTAGGCTACAGGGAGACCCTACCTCAAAAAATTTATATATATATATATTTTTTTTCTGGTGGTTACCAGAAAGCTATATGCACTTTTCTGTGGAAGATAATAACATTTTAATTAATTAATGTTTTTTGAGACAGGCTGGCCTTGAATGTGTAATTCTTGTCTTATCCTCTCAAGTGTTAGGATTTCAGTGAGGCACCATTATGCCTGGCTAATGAATTATTTTAAAAATGATAATTTCAAACACGTATATAATATATTTTAATCATTCACCCTCCCATGACCCTCTCTTACCCTCCTCCTATCAGCCTCTTCTTTGCTATTAGCCCACCTCCTACTTTCATGTCTTTTGTGTCACACAGTTACGGAGACTAAGAAGTTCCTATGATCTATTCTGTCTGGAAAGGGGAGACCTAGGAACACCAATGTATAATTCCATGCTGAGTCTGATCAGTGGGGGAACTAGTGAGGTAAATCTCAGTCCAAAGGTAGAAAACAAACAAACATGTCACAGCTTAAGCAAATGTACAGAATTGAGAGGAAAACTTTCCTCCTTCTAGCTTTAATTCAAATCCTTGCAAGATTGATGTTTACTGTGATGAGGAAGGTCTTTGACTTTATTGAGTATATATTTATCTCATTTATCTCATCTGGAAACACCTTCAAAGCACTCATAGAAGTGTTTAATTTGGCATACTGTAGTGCACTCAAGTTAGAGAATAAGCTTAACTAGTAAACATGCATGCACATGCTCATACACAAATGATCGCATTACAACATCACAGCCTTCTAGGGAGGGAGGGACATATTTACAGGAAATTCAGATACATGTTTAAAGAGAACAGGGTAGCTTTTTTTTTTTTTTTTTTTTCCTCGAGACAGGGTCTCACTCTAGCTCAGGTTGGCCTGGAATTCACTCTGTAGTTTCAGGGTGGCCTTGAATTCATGGTGATCCTCCTACTTCTGTCTCCCGAGTGCTGGGATTAAAGACATGCACCACCATGCCCAGCCAGGGTAGCTTTTGCCTTTCTTCCTATGTCTGGAAAAACAAAGTATAAAAACCAGAAGCAGGTTAATGTGATTGATGATCACTGCTTAATAGCATAAAGCCTCTATGCAAGTGTTGACTTTTAGAATATATTTTGAGGGTTGAGAAAATGGATCATTGGTTAAGTACACTTTCTGCTATAGCATGAGGCTAGGACCTCTTGGGCCAATGACCACTAAGTTTGACTCCTCAGAACCCATGTTAAAAAGCTGGGTATGGCCATGCACATATAACGTCTGTGATCCCTTAGGTTTCTTCATCTGTGAGACACAAGAGTTAGAAGGTGGGAGTGTTATCATCTCATGTTCTTTTCTTAAGGTGTAGCTATTCACTGAGCAGGACATTTAGTTCCCTGACATAAATGATGAGGAGGGGTGATTTGTGATCTTGATAATGTTAGTTTGCAGCCTTACCAGCCCTTGGAGTGTTCATTTGGTTACATGTGAATTTTCTCACAATGTTTCCATAGCCTTGTCTCCTCTGCAAACTGGTGGTACTGGCCTGACATCTGGTTGGCTCTGATTTAGTTAATATTCACAATTTCATGTAACTGGTTTTATCTGCATGAAGCCCTCCTTCAAGCAGCCAGTGAATTTCCGTCACTGAAGTTACTCTTTGTAACAATTAATTTATTAGCAGATTTTCTTTTTCTTTTTCCTTTGCTCTGGAAAAAGTGAGTTACATCTGACTTATTCTGAAAAGAAATGAAAAGCACCTGGAAAACATGAGAGAAATGAATTACTAGGATCACTCTTTTCTCTGTCTTAGGTTTCTTAGGTTATTGTAGAGAATGGCAATAAGCATAAAATATCATTTTTGAAAACAAAGAGAACAATAAATCTGGGCTAGAGAGATGGCTTAGTGGTTAAGGCACTTGCCCTGCAAAGCCTACGGACCCAGGTTCAGTTCTCTAGCACCCATGTAAAGCCAGATGCACAAGGTGATACATGTGCCTGGAGTTTGATGCTAGAGGCCCTGGCCCACTTGTTCTTTCTCAATCTCTCATTCTCTGTGAAAACAAACAAACAAACAAACAAATACAAACAAAAAAAAAAAAAAAGAGAACTGTAACTTTTTCTCCCTGACATATTTGTTAGGTGTTCATTGTATATGATATGATGTGACATCATGGATCAAGTATTTCAGGTGTATTTTTTTTAAATAATGGTTTTTATTATTATGAAATTTATAGTACGAACATATTGCATATTGATCATATTCTGCTTGGCTTAGCCTCTTATATTCCCTCTCTCCTGCCCCATTCCACTATTGGTATTCACTGTGAGGTCATGAATGAACCTGTCATTCTTAGTGTGGGGGACAATGTCTCAGTATACCCCTCTCCATTCTGTGGCTCTTAGAATCTTTCCACCCTGTCTTCTTCAATGTCTCCTGCATCTTAGTGGGCGTGTCTTGAGTCTGCTTTAGTGTTGAGCTTTCTGCATCCTCTGAATTTCTTTTTTGATGAGTTTTGAGTCTCCTCAGTGTCTACCACCATCTTCATCCGAGGGGGTGTCAGGATAGCAGTGAGAGAAGTCCTCAGGTTTAAATCATCACTTTCTCTGTAGTGTTCCCTAGGCCCTGGCAGATTTGATAGCAATGACCTGTCTTGTGCTAGGCAGTTAGCAATTTTTTCTTGTCATATTAATGAATCTTTGGTCTCCCTGGTATTCACTACCATTTGTTAAAAAAGCAAATTCTCTAACCAAAGTGAGAGTATCATGGATAAAAGAGGGGAAACATAGTGTTTTCTAACTTTTTAATGGACACACCCTCCTCTATTATAAGCCAAAGAATAGTGGGAACTTTTCTCTAGAGTCTATAATAACCTTCCTATCCACAGGATTCTGATTTAATTCTCAGTGCCAGTTCTCCCTCCCACTGAGCAGACTTCATACCCAATTGGAGAGTAGTTGATTACCCCCATGGCCTGATTGCCACTATTGCCCAGATGTTTACTTCTTGCCCAGCTGGTTGATTTTGAAGCTTGGATCCCCTACTTGTTCCCTCTGTTGGTGACCATTGTCCCCAGCAGCTTGCATAGATAGCATTCTCCAGCACTGTGAGGGATACCAGCAGTGAGCTGGTTTCCTTCTTTCAGCATGATTGCTCTTTATTCTGTGCTCACAGCCTGTGGGGTGGTGGTTTGACTCAAGTGTCCCCCATAAACTTAGGTGGTCTGAATGCCACGTTCCCAGCTGATAGCAATTTGGGAATTAAACCCTCCTGGACTCAGTGTGTTGTTGGGGGCAGGCTTATCGGTGTTGTAGCCAGCTTCCTCTTGCCAGTGTTTGGTATACTCTCCTGTTGCTGTTGTCCATCTGATGTTGGCCAGCAGGTGATGTCCACCTTCTTTTCAGGCCATCATTTTCCCCTGCCATCATGGAGCTTCCCCTAGGGTCTATAAGCCAAAATAAACGCTTAATTTTTTTCCCCCCACAAGCTGTTCTTGGTAAGGTGTTTTCTGCCAGTAATGTGAATCTGATTGCAACAGGGGGTAACCAACTGCTTTGGAAATAGCTTGCATTGTTTTGAAGACATTATTCTTTTTTTTTTTTTTTTTTTTTTTTTTTTTTTTAATCCTTGTAGTTTGTCCCTCTGCTTGCCTGTCAGGTATCTTCTCATCCCTCCCTCTTTCTACTCTCTCCTAGCCTTATTCTAGTTCCTTGTTGGTGTTACTGATGCTTAGTACAGCTTGCAAATATATAAAGCCCTCTCATGTTAGGGACTGCCTATGAAACAGAAAGTGTGCCATTTTTATATAAAGCTCTTTCATGTTAGGGACTGCCTATGAAACAGAAAGTGTGCCATTTTTATATAAAGCCCTCTCATGTTAGGGACTGCCTATGAAACAGAAAGTGTGCCATTTTTATATAAAGCCCTCTCATGTTAGGGACTGCCTATGAAACAGAAAGTGTGCCATTTTTATATAAAGCCCTCTCATGTTAGGGACTGCATATGAAATAGAAAGTGTGCCATTTTTATTTATTTATTTTTTTTCTTTTTTCTTTTTTTTTTTTTTTTGGTTTTTGCAAGGTAGGGTCTCACTCTGGTCCAGGCTGACCTGGAATTAGCTACGTAGTCTCAGGGTGGCCTCAAACTCAGGCGATCCTCCTACCTCTGCCTCCCGAGTGCTGGGATTAAAGGCGTGCGCCACCACGCCCGGCAGAAAGTGTGCCATTTTTATATAAAGCCCTTTCATGTTAGGGACTGCATATGAAACAGAAAGTGTGCCATTTTTATATAAAGCCCTCTCATGTTAGGGACTGCATATGAAACAGAAAGTGTGCCATTTTTATATGAAGCCCTCTCATGTTAGGGACTGCATATGAAACAGAAAGTGTGCCATTTTTATATAAAGCCCTCTCATGTTAGGGACTGCATATGAAACAGAAAGTGTGCCATTTTTATATGAAGCCCTTTCATGTTAGGGACTGCATTTTTTTTTATATAAAGCCCTCTCATGTTAGGGACTGCATATGAAACAGAAAGTGTGCCATTTTTATATAAAGCCCTTTCATGTTAGGGACTGCCTATGAAACAGAAAGTGTGCCATTTTTATATAAAGCTCTTTCATGTTAGGGACTGCCTATGAAACAGAAAGTGTGCCATTTTTACCTTTCTGAGCCTGTATGATCTTGCTTAGTATGCTTTTTTTTTCCATGATCCATTTTCCTAAAAATTTCATTACTTCATTTTCTCCTTACTGCTGTAGAATTTCATGTGTGTATGTACCACATCTTCATTATCTGTTCATCACTTGATGGGCAGTTGGACTGTTTCAATTCCTAGTTTTTGTGAAGAGAGAGTAACAAACATGGCTAAGCAAGTATCACTGTAGTGAAGAATAGGATCTCTAGAGTTTATACCTAGGAGTGGTGTAGCTTGATCAAACTGGAGATCTATTTTCAGATTTTTGAGGACTCTCCTAATTTCCACAGTAGCTATACAGGTATGCACTCTCACCAGCACTGTATGAAGGGTCCTTCTTTTCCCACACCCTCACCAGAATTTTGTTGTCATTTTATTTTTTGATGAATGCCATCCTGACTGGAGTGAGATGGAATCTCAATCACATTTTAATTTGCATTTCCCTGATAGCTGAAGATGTCGAACATCTTTTCAGATGTTTATTAGCCATTTGTATTTCTTTGAGAAATCTATGTTCAGTCCCCTGCCCCATTTTTTGGATGGGTTGCTTGCTTTTTGTTGCTTAGTTTTTTGAGTTCTTTGTATGTTCTAGGTAATAAACTTCTGTCAGATGTGTAACTAGTGAAGATTTTCTCTCATTCTGTTCATTAACTCTGTTGATGGTTTGCTTATCTATATAATACCGTTTTTGTTTCATGAGATCCCAATGGTTAAGTGTTTGTCTAATTCCCTGGGCTACTGGCATATTACTTAGAAAGTCTTTTCCTATGCCTATATTTTGGAGTGTTCTCACTATTTTTTCTTACATTCATTTTAGAGTTTCAGGTCTTGTATTGAAATCCTTGGTCCATTTGAAGTTGACTTTTTTGCAGGGTGAGAGAGAGAGTGGGTCTAAATTCATTTTTCTAAATGTGGTTATTCAGTTTCTCCAGTACCATTGGTAGGGGGTATGATTTAAGAAATTCATCCATTTTGTGGAATATAGGCTTTTTTTTTTTTTTTTTTTTTTTTTTTTTTTGGCTTTTGGTTTTTCAAGGTAGGGTCTCACTCTGGTCCAGGCTGACCTGGAATTCACTATGTAGTCTCAGGGTGGCCTCGAACTCCCAGTGATCCTCCTACCCCTGCCTCCCGAGTGCTGGGATTAAAGGTGTGCGCCACCACGCCTGGCTAGAATATAGGTTTTTGAAATGTGTCCTTATGACTTTCATTGGTATCTGTTGTAACATATCCTTTGTCATCTCTAATTTTGTTAATTTTTTAATCAATTTATTTATTAATTTTTTTGGTTTTCGAGGTAGGGTCTCACTCTGGTCCAGGCTGACCTGGAATTAACTATGTAGTCTCAGGGTGGCCTCGAACTCACGGCAATACTCCTACCTCTGCCTCCCGAGTGCTGGGATTAAAGGCGTGCGCCACCACGCCCAGCCTAATTTTGTTAATTTAGGTCTTTCTTTTTCTTTTGATCAATTTGGTCAGGGGTTTGGACAATCGTATTTATTTTGTCAAAGAACCAGCTCTTTGATTCATCAAGTTTTTAAATTGTTTTCTTTTGTTTCCAATTCACTGATTTCTGTTTTGATCTTGATTATTTCTTTCCATCTGGTACTTTTGGGTTTGATTGTTCTTGTTTTTCCACAGTCTTACAATGGATAGTTATCTCTCTATTTTTGTAATGTATGCATTTAGTACTGTAAGCTTCCCTGTTAGCACTGCCTTCATTGTGTCCCATAAGTTTTTTTAAATTTTATTTATATTATTCTAATTTTACATTCATAATGGTGACTCCATTATCTTCCTCCCTGTCCTCCCTCTTCCAAAGGGACCCTCATCAATGGGGAATGAGGGTCATGCATTGTGGGGGTAGTCAAGAGTTATGGGGGATAGGCCAAGTCTCTGTGCATAATGCCCCAACTTGTGGCTCTTACATTCTTTCCGCCCCCTCTTCCGCAAATTTCTCTGAGCCACATTGGGGTCATTTTAGTTCTACTTCAGTGATGAGGTTTGGGAGCCTCTGTGTCTCCGGATATCTGGCTTAGTAGGAGTTGGATGTTCTCTGTGTTTGTCTCCTTCAGCCTTTTTTGGTGTTGTGATCCCCAAGATCTGTATACTCTTGCCCTTCCCCCGCATTACTCTATGGTTTCAGCTGGGGCCCTGGTGAGGTGTGATTGGCTTATCCTCCCTTTAGGTTCATTTTCCATCTGAAAAAGATAAGCAAATTAGCACTAGATAGATGGGATGGCCATAGATATCTTGGAGGGAATTTTATATGTATAGGCCCTCTTCAAGCCCACATTTGATGGTATCTTGATTGGAGACTGAGCTCATTTTTTTGTACATGGTTTTGACTTATTTCCCAGTTCCAGCAATGAGTTCCATTCCACTGAGTGGATCTATTAGCCAAATCAAGAGCAGTTGGTTGCCCACCATGGCTTTGTGCCACTACTGCACTTGTTTGAGCATTACATCAGGTTGTTTCCTTCTGGGTATCTTAAACTGCAAGTTGTTTGGACAGATGTTGGCCATTTCCCCCCAGTTGCTCATGTAGCACCCTCTGGCACTAGACTAGCTAACTGTCTACGGACTGACCCTCTTCCAGAATCTGGCCAGGTCTCTCCATGCTTGGTCTCACATGTGTATGCTGTCTTCAACAGTAGTGTCTTACCATTAACCTTTGGTGGGTCATCAAAACTCTGACAGAAATCTGTCTCTTTTGGGAAACCTTGTAGGTCTCTCCAATCCACAGCTCATTGTGAAAGTTAACCCCGTGCTGGTACTGGGAGTTATAAGTCAGTGCCTAGGAAGGTGAGGGGAGAAAAAGATAGATAATATAAAAGAGAAAGTGAGTATAGAGATGAGATGGGGAGAAAGGGAGAGAGAGGGAGAGAGAAGAGAGAGAAAAACAAGAAAAAAATAAGGTTGGTCTTCATGATGTACAGTTTCCTGTGGTTCAGGTGTTCCCTCTGTGGGCCTGCTGAAGGATCAATGTTTTAGCCTGTTGTTCAGAATAAAGAGTTTTATAGTATCATTTCCTTTTGGGTCCCTATTTGTATCCCCCCACCCTTGTCCTCCCTCCCACCCTCTCTCTACCTCCCACCCTTACCCTCCCTCCATCCCACCCTCTCTATTGTCTGGTCCTCAGAGTGCTTATTAGGCTTGGCAGCATCTCAGGTAGATTCAGGTTAGGAGCGACAGATAAACGAGACCATGTGACGATTATGTTTTTGTGATTGGGTGAGCTCACTGAGGATATGTTGTGTTTTCATTGCCATTCAGTTGCACAAATTTTTATTTCCTTTTTGATTTTTTCAGCTCATCCATTGTTTATTAGTGAGTTGTCCACTCTCTAGGAGTTGATAAATTTTCTGTTGTTTCTCTTGTTGATTTCTAGCTTTGTTGCATTATGGTCTGATATAAAATACTGGGAGTTTTGTCTATTGTCCTGAATATGTGGAAACTTGATTTATGTCCTAATATATTATTTATTTTAGAAAATGTTTCATGAATTGCTGAGAAGAATGTTTATTCTGTAGAGTTATGGTGGAATGTTCTGCAGATGTCTGTTAATTCCATTTGGTCTGTAGTGTTGTTTAGCTCTGTATTTCTCCATTTACTTTCTGTTTTGATGATGACTTTCTGTCTATTGATGATAATGGAATATTAAAGTTTTTTACTATTATTCTGTTAGGATTTATTTCTGATTTAATGTCTAGTAGACTTTGGTTTGTAAAATTTCTTCACCTATGTTTGGTGTATATATATTATTATTGAAATATCTTCTTGTTGAATTATTCCCTTGAAGACTATAAGGTAGCCTTCTTTATTTTATTTTTTTAATATTTTATTTATGTATTAGAGAGAGAGTGAGGAGAGAAAGAGGAAGATAGAGAGAATGTGCATGCCAGGGCCTCTAGCCATTGCAAATGAATTGCAGACATATGTGCCACCTTGTACATCTGGCTTTATGTGAGTCCTAGGGAATTGAATCTGGATCCTTTGGCTTTGCTGGCAAGCACCTTAACTGCTAAGCTGTATCTTCACCCTTCCTTCTTTATTTTTTGATTACTTTTGGTTTAATGTCTGTTTTGCCAGATGCTAGTATAGCCACACCTGCTTACTTCCTATTTCTACTTGCTTGGAATATTTTTTACAATCCTTTCACCCTAAGGTAGTGGCTATTTATAATAAGATGAATTTCTTGTAGAGAGCAAATGGATGGATCCTGTTTTGTTATCCCATCCATTAATTTATACATTTTTTTTTTTTAAGGTAACATCTCACTCTAGTCTAGGCAGACCTGGAATTCACTATGTAGTCTCAGGGTGACCTCAAACTCTTGAGATCTTGCTACCTCTGTTTCCCAAGTGTGGGATTAAAGGTATGCACCACCACACCCAGCCAATTTGTATCTTTTAATTGGGGCACTGAGTCCATTAATGTTCAGAATTGTAATTGAAAATTGTGAGTTAATCTCTGTCAAGTAGACAACTTTGTGGAGTTTGGTGTTTTCTTGTTCTTCATATGCTTTTATATCTGTTCTAGTTTTTATTATTGCATTTTCCCTCCTGTAGCCTCTTCAGCATGCTTGTTTATCTCTTCATTATGCAGTTTTCCAAGCAGTATTCTCTTAGTGCTCATGTACTCATAAAGCTGGCTTTTATTGTGGAAAGTTTTTCTTTTCCTTTTATGATGAGTGACAGTTTTGTTGGGTATAGTAGCTTGGGCTGGCAGCTATGGTCTTTTAAATTTGAAATAACTCTGTTTCAAGCCCTTGAGGTTTTTGGAGTATCCATTGAAAAATGAGGTAATTCTCATGGGCTTACCTTTTTTATAAGTAATAAGCTGTTTTTCTCTTGCAGCAGCTGTGAGTACACTCTCTTTGTTGTCCATGTTTAGTGTTTTAATTACAATCTGATATTTAGAATTTATTCTCTGGTCATGTGTACTTGGTGTTCTGTTTGCTTTCTGTACCTGGAAGGACCTCTCTTTTGTAAGATAAGGAGCATTTTCCTCAATAATTTTATTGAATATACTCTCTATACCCTTGGCCTATAGTTTTTCATCCTCTTGTATGCCCATGATCTGAAATTTGGTCTTTTCAAGGTGTCTCACATTTCTCTCATGTTCTATTCACACTTTTTTTTAAAAAAAACATGTTATTGATTTTGGACTTGTGGTATATTTTCTGTCTTGTCCTCAAGCTCTGATAGTTTGTTTTCCACATGACTTATTGTGATAGTGAGGATTTTCTTGGGATTCTTTTCTTTATTTCTTCTTCTTCTTCTTCTTCTTCTTCTCCTCCCTCCTCCCTTTGGTTTATCCAAGGTAGGGTCTTGCTCTAGTCCAGGCTGAACTGAAATTCATTATGTAGTCTCAGGGTGGCCTTGAACTCATGGTGATCCTCCTACCTCTGCCTCCCAAGTGCTGGGATTAAAGGTATGCACCATCATGCCCAGCTCTTGAGGTTCTTTTAAATGAGACATTTCATTTATGTTTTTCACTGTTTTTCTTTAGCATCTTCATTTCTTTACTGAATTCTGTTTTCATTTCTTAGTTTGACTTTCTTAGTGTCTCTTGGAATTCATTACTGCATTTAATCATTCCCTCACTGAGTTCATCCCACTGACCATTGAGTTCATTGTTTTGTTGATTCTCATTCATTTCATTCAGCCATCTATTGATTTCTTTTTTATTCTCTTCCATTTCATTCAGCAATCTATTGAGTTCTTTTTGCTTTTCATCCATTTCTTTCAGTCATTTTTTTGAGGGTTCTTTTTTGGAGGTCATTTGCTCTTTTTGTCACTTTTGTTCCGTTTCATCCATCTATTTGTTCATAACTTAGTTTAATATGTTGTTCATAATTTCATTTTGGGATTCTGTGTCTGGAGTTTCCTGCAAATTTTCATTGGAGGATTTCACTATGGGACTAGGCATTTTTGGTGGGGATATCTTGCATTTATTTGTTTGTTTGTTGTTGTTGCTGTGGTTTGCCCACCTCAAAATAGTCTTCTTGTCTTGCTTAGAATGCAGCAATAGAAATTCTTGTGGAACCTGTGTGGAATGGCCTTGTAAACCTTGATCGAGGTGCATGTGGGATAGCAGTCTATACATAAGTTTGGGGTGGCTACACTTGAATTTGAGTAAGTTCTTCCTTGTCTGTGTAGCCTCCAGGTGTGTCTGGGCTACACCGCGGGAGGCCTGACATACTCCATACCCAAGCTGTGAAGTGTGCTCCCCTGGGAAGTCCCTACTCAGGGAGTTGCAGGCCAGGCCTGGGAGGCAGGGGTTGTTTGCTCTCCTGGGCCCTGGCTGGGCTTTGGAGTGAGATCAGCTTCTGGGTTTCTACTAGAGATGGCAGTGGAGCTGGGCACTGATCACCCAGTGCTCCACATTCCCCCAAGAGGAAGTGAGATCTGCTCTGGAGTTTTTACTGATGGTAGTGGAGGCTGGGGGAAGAGGGTGGGCAAGGGGTTACCACATATAATGTGGCTGATGCCTAGTCTTGGCAAGTAGGGGATTAAGGACCCACATAGGCTAAGGTGGGAAGTTCACTTTGGCCCTGGTCATAAGATTTTTCTCATTTAATTCTCAAACCTTCTCTCCTATATCAGCTTTCATTTTTCTTTTAAAAATGAGAAATCTGGGTCTTGAGTTAAATATGTCATCTTCAGTGGTGTGATTCATGAAGAGAATTAGTATTTCATTCTCTAAAATCATAATTCTCTATCCCTAATATAGGATTCTATATCCCCAAACCAGAAATAATTATTAATATTTTCATTATTTGTTTTCCCTTTTAATACTTGTTTCACAAAATTGGGTTCATTCAGCAAATAGATATTTTTGTCTAGCATTTATTCATGTAAATATAGGTTGTAAACATTTTTGGTGCCATTAATCTTACTTATCGTTCACTACTTAATTTTTTTTTGTAAGGTTGGTCTAGTACAGATATGACATTCAAGACTGGGAATTTGCAGAAGAACATAGTAAGTTACAAGCCCACCAGACAGAACTTGTTTTAGCACAAGAATCCTGATTTAGGATTCCTGTGATGAAATAAGTCAGGGAGGCATAATTACCCCTGTGGCCATGTAATTAGAGAGGTACATGGGGGAAAGAATGCAGGCAGAAATAGACCAGGCAAAAATGTGTAACTTTTTAAATACTGTGAAGCAATAAGTTCTCTATTTACCTAGCATATATTATGTTGGTGAAAATGCTTCAGACCATACACACTAATGTTGGTATCTTGAAGTATTTAACTTTGTTGTTCAAACTTTGTTGGATTAGCCTTAGGGAGTTGACGTTCTATTTAGCAAATGAGTGCTGGTTTAAGATGAACAAATGAAGCTGAATAAATTAGACAAAGCTTGCAGAACTGAGGGACAGTAACTCTGCATGCCTCTGGCCCCAAAGGCAGGTTAGAGCCAATGGGATAAATCTGAGTAATAACACGAGGGAGTTGGGGAGGATTGAACTTCCCACAGAGACTTGAAATAAGGGAGCTCCCTGGGTCATTGTCATCCCTTTATTCCTGTCTAGTCAGGAATGTGCTGGCTGCATCATGGTCTGTCTTTGATTGACGAAGAAATGACAGGCATAGCTAGGCAGGGACTTGTGCCAGTTTGAAGTTAGTCCTAAATTGAGTCAAATGCCAGATGTTTTCCCATAATCACAGGGTCACCCTGTGCTTTAAGAAGTCTTCCTTTTCCCTTCCCCATTCCCCTTTACTCTTTAGATTTTTCCTCTGTTTAGAAGCAATTTCTTTGCTGCATCTAGATAAAGACCCCTTTC
Organism: Orientallactaga sibirica; assembly: GCA_036365145.1. Classification (NCBI taxonomy): domain Eukaryota; kingdom Metazoa; phylum Chordata; class Mammalia; order Rodentia; family Dipodidae; genus Orientallactaga; species Orientallactaga sibirica. The sequence continues at coordinate 34,545,226 of JAEOAD010000006.1, read as the reverse complement.
CTTGCCTCTTGTCACACGCAACTCAGTCTTTAGTCTCCATATGCAGTGAAGGGGTCACCTCCTTGCAGCTCATTGCTGAGCATGTGTGTCCATTTATCCAAATTTATTCTCATTTCCAAAACTTTTCTTTGAAATATTAAGAATGTTATTGCCCTTTTGCACAGAGCCAAATGGGGACAGAGAAATTCCAAGGATACTCCAAATAGAGGCTGTGTGCTACATTACACATTCAGCACAAAAAAGTACTGGTAACTGTCTTGGTGAAATATAGTACGTTATCTCATGGAGATCAAGGATATAAGGCCCTAAAAGATTGTTTTTTAACATTAATACAGCACCCTTTGGATTTTGTGTTAGGAGCTAAAGACAAATTTGATTTAGTCCATCTCTGAAAAGACCAGAAGTCCTGTCTCTGTGGTATGCTTGAGGAAAGAAAGGAATGTCAAGAAGACTTCCGGGGAAATGTGACATTTTAAGCTTTGAGGAGCAAGTAGTAGATATAGATAAATAAATACATAAATAAAGCTAAAAGAAAACATTTCTTTGGAGATGAAATTGCATGAATGTGGGTTTGAGATAATGTGATGGAATTGGGAAAATGCAATATATTACTGTCAGTGATGACAGTGATGAAGGTATTGAGGTCAACAGTAGCAAGGCATTAAAGACGTACGTCTTGGGTAAAGAATGTTTGCTTGAGCTGTGGTTAGCTTGGAAGTGTTTTGAGTAGAGAAGTGGCCCAGATATTTCCATGGTCCTGGCAAGAAGCTTGAAATTGTCTAAAGACAGCCTGGATGTGGAAGGCCAAGCATCTGTGTCAGGGATGGAGGGACTGGAGAATTGAGCAGGAGAATAGGAGATGCTGGACTAAACATGTGGGCAGCTAAGTGGAGGCTCACTGGATGAGGAGGGGGGAGAACAAATGTGGAATCTGTGCCTGGACTAGTCTCCTACTTGTCATCATGAGAGAGATGGGGGACAGTGAAGAAATGGTCAGGTATAAGGGCAAAAGACGAATTTAATTTGTGGACATTATGGTAAATGTAAGGTTCTGAAGGCTGTGTGAGGGGGCTGTTGGAAGAAGATGCAGGGCTGGGAGTCATTCTTATGCAATGATAGTTGAAGCTTCACTATGAAGAAATCACTCGGAGAGGATTTAGAGGTAGAAGTTCAGATGAGCATGTAGAACATTCCTGTTTAAGGAAATTAAGGACAAAAGAGAAAGAAGGGTTATTGTAAGTCTGAGAACAAGTAGTGTTGATTGGCACTATAGAAAAGGTTTGACAGGGAGAGACAGAGCAATGTTCATCCAGTTAAACATTATATAGGTTATATAGCTTGCAGATTAAGCTGCTGTCATGAATAAACATGCCTGGCACACACTTGACACACCATGATTAAGATTGTTAAAAATAAAGAAGAAGCTTGAGAAACAGAATGGGAAGGAACCAGCAGAGAAATAAATTGTCTGAGAGCTCTGCCATGGAATGAAAGCAGGGAAGCATATCTCTGGTGTTACAGTGTAAAACATGTGAGCTGGTCAGAAAATGTGCACTGAAAACTTTCCATTGGATTTGGCAGTTGGGAGTTCAACTGTGACAGCAAAGTAGTGTCACAAGTAGTTCGTAAAACAAAATGCTGCTTTTTCCCTTGGCATTTTGAGACACTGGAGGAAGCTTGAAAAGCATGAGTAATCTCTTATTTCCGGGAGGAAACAACACCAAAGTACTTTCTTGCTGGATGTGCCACTTTTAAGGGATGTGAGTGATTATGATGGCAGGGAGTGTCTTGAACAGCTAATTGATAGAGAAATTTCCTAACACCCTACTTATAACATGTACAGGTTTTGATCAGTGTGTGTTATGAGAGAGAGCTATACTGGGCATGCCATTGACTGCAATGAGGTAGATCTAGTAGGACAAAAGCAGGCACAGTCAATCACCATTCTTTCTCTGGAGTCCACTCTTTGGCTATGGCTAGATCCAGGGTGGCTCTGGTCATCTGTATTCCATCTGTTATTTCATGGTAAGGGTTGAGAACTATAGACAAATAATGTGCCCTCCTAGTAAGGCCTTGTAATTGCATTTATCACATAATGTTTCCAAGCTTATTTTACTTTGAGATTATATATATATATAATGTATGTATACACACACACACACACACACACACACACATATAAAATAGAAAAGCTGGACATGATCATAAAACTAAGTAAAAGAAAAGTTAATAACTTGTCCTTCCCAGTTTTAGACTTTCCCCACTGTGATTAAGATTGTCTGTTGCATGTCCTGTATATTCTGTTTATTTTTATTCATTTTTTTTTCTGAGATGGAAGGTTTCTTATGTTGCCCAGATTGGCCTAGAACTACAGGAATCAAATGGTCTTCCTCCCTTGGCCTTCCCAGTATAAGCTACTGTGCTCAGCTTTATTGGGCTTATTTTAACAACTTCCCTGACTGTTGAAATTGTAGTAGACAAACATTGTGTCTTGTATTACTCACCTTTGCATCCTTAACTGTCGCCACATGGCCTGCGATAAATTATCAGCTGCTTGTATGTTTGATAAATGATCAAATGAGCAAATAGGGTGATCTTGTAGGCTCTGCCCTTGATACCATCATTTCCATCCCTTCCATCATAATTATCATAATTTTAGAAATAAATTAGAGTAAAGAGCAACATTTTTTACATCTTTGATTGAATGCACACACACATATATATCATATACATGCACATTTTACCTTTTCCCTAATTTTTCATCATAAATTGGGATGATAGTACCTGTAAAAATTGTATGAGGATATGGAAATTGAAAATGGACTTAATATGCTGTAACATAGCATCTTTAGGGTATGATACAGTAGAAACACAATGAGTTTTTTATTTTTATTTTTAATCTTGAATGCTTTTTTTTTTATTTATTTATTTATTTATTTATTTATTTATTTATTTATTTATTTATATTTGAGAGAGAGAGAGATACAGAAATAGGCAGGAAGAGAGAGAGAATGGGCATGCTAGGATCTCCAGCCACTGCAAACGAACTTCAGATGTGTGGACCTCCTTGTGCATCTGGCTTACATGGGACCTGGGGAGTTGAACCTGGGTCCTTTGGCTTTGCAGGCAAGAGCCTTAACTGCTAAGCCATCTCTCCAGGCCATTGAATGAAATAACGAATAAAAAAAACTAATAATAATAATAAAAACTTTAAAACTTTCATCCGTTATGAATGCCAGAGAATACATGTGCATGATGTGCATTTAAAGGATAACACCAATTTCAGTGTATAAATTTTAATGTTTCTTTTAAAGAAATTTAAACCATTATGAATACCTTTTCATCATTCTGTTGACAACATATAATTTTAAGGCCTTTTATCTACAGTATTTCTTTGAATAATGTTAAAATGGTTATTTCTTTTTAGAATACCTTTTGTACTGTTTTCTGCCTTAACTTCTTGTAAGAGTTACTTTTACAGGTAGGAGACTCTTAAAAATTTTTATTTAAAAATGAGGAAGAAAGATTGAATGAAATCAGCCATAATTCTTCGTCTCATCCTCTTTCATCTCCTTTCACCATTCCTCTGCTCTTTCCTAACTAACCACAGAACAGCTTTCTCTGGCACATTGCTTTTTACTTCCCATTTTATTAGGTGGTCTATCCAAGCCTTCATCAGACTTTAAAAGTTGGATATGTCGGTGTATAAGAGCAGAAATAGCTGGTTGGGTGTAGCTGTCAGATACCACACTAAAATGGCCAGCATCTCTTCAGCTGTGGTTCTGAGCCTGGCTGGGAATTAGATTCACTTGAGGCAGGATTTCGTATTGTGTTGGTTTGTGGGGTTTTTTGTTTGTTTATTTATTTATTTTTTTGCTGTTGTTGATGTTTTGTTGGTGGTGTTTTGGTGTGGTGTGTTTTTGTTTTGTTGGTTGGTTTTGTTGAGGCTGTACCCCAAGGCTGCTCCAGGTTGCCGTTTTGAACTCTCAGGTGATGGAGGCTCAAGGAGATTCTAATATGCTAAGTTTTAGGGCCATTAAAGGTAAATGTCCAGTTTTTCCAGAAGTTGCTGGAAATGAGCCTTGTGAAGTGATGAATTAAAGTACAAATTTCCACTCAGCCCATGAATCAGTTACTGGCCAGATCTTTTTTCTGTTCACTTGATGTTTGGTTTTTTTTTGTTTTTTGTTTGTTTGTTTGTTTTGCTAGTCCTTCCTCCTTTCTTTCTTTCTTTTTTTCTTTTTGTAGTCCAGGTGCCTCAGTGGTGTTTTCTTTGTGCTGGGAAGACTAGGAATCCCTCGTTGCTGGGATACTCAGTGGTTGATTGATTATATTACTGGGTTAGGGATGCACTTTGTAAAAATCTGGTGAACTAGTTTAGAATCAGTGCTCTGGCTTGTTTATCTGAGGCAAATGGCTTCATCTTGTACTTGTATTCACTCCTGGTCCTGCTCTTTCACCTGCTCAGAGTGTTTTATCCAGACATTGTTTTTAGGGTCTGAGTGAGTCCTTTAGCCTGCGGTTGAGTCTCTCAGTTAATAAACGGTATATAGATATACAGCTTACAGGTCAACAAGCATACACCGTTTAGTAGGAAGATATCCCAGTGGACAAGCATCACAAATTGAAGTAGAAAGACAGGGGGTACTTTTAAAAAACAGCATGGGCGTGGTGGCATGTGCCTTTAATCCCAGCACTTTGGAGGCAGAGGTAGGAGGATTGCTGTAAATTCAAGGCCACCCTGAGACTACAGAGTGAATTCCAGGTCAGCCTGGGCTAGAGTGAGACCCTCCCTCGAAAAAAAAAAAAAAAAACAGCATGGAGGGCTGGAGAGATTGCTTACCAGTTAAGGTACTTGGTTGTGAACCCTAGGGACACAGGTTTGATGCCCCAGGACTCATATAAAGCCAGATGCACAAGGTATCTGGAGTTCCTTTGCAGAGGCTGGAGGCCCCTGGCACACCCATTGTCTCTCTCTCCTCTCCTTTCTCTCTGCCTCTTTCACTCTGCCTCTCAAATAAATAAATATATAAATAAATATTTTTTAAAAAACAGCATGGAAATTGGCACCATAAGATTATTACTAACAGTAGGACTGCCCGTTGGGCTGTATCTACATTTCAGAGGAGGAAAAGATTCCCATGGTCTAAAGAAAACTGAAAAGTTTGGGGAAAAGTTGGGCTTCATGGATCAAAGTTTTCATCCAACTGAAGACTCATTTTTCTAGAGAATTTTAACAATAAATTCTAATAATTGTAATTATGTCCATATTAAATCAGAATAATTTTAATTAGCTGTCATCTTGAGTGAAAAGAGAAGAATCTGAGGAATACAAGTTTTATTTTATTTTTGGTATTTTGTTGCAGTTTTTCTGAAGTAGCTATTAACTAGAATCACTTAGGATTTAGGAAGAGGTAAGTAAAATGAATGTCAAACTGCCCATGTTTTTCTCTTCACATCATTCCATATGAGACCCAACATTTAAAATCCTTATGGATAAGCATTTTATACCTCAAAACATGCTTGTGTTAAGCCAAGATGTAAAGGTTCCTTGTGTGTGTGAGTGTGTGTGTTTGTGATCATGTGGTATAAGCACATGTATGCACATCTACATGCCCTTGTGGTATCCTGTGCACATTAACTGTGCTGTGGTGGTGGTGGTCGGGAGGGGTGCTGCCTTCTGTGGCTGGAGCCAGATGTCAGAGTCCTGCTCCATTGCTCTTCGGCTGGTTCCTGTTTGATGACTGTGGGTTTTGTTGTTGTTTTACATGAGCCAAGGCAATGCCTTGGTCTCTGTTTCCTGTTGTGGGATGGGTTAAAGGTACATGTAGCCACACCCAGCAGTTTTTGTGGGATCTGAAGATTTGAACTTGGGTGTTTCAGGGCCCCTCAGGCCCTAAGGCTTGTGCAGGAAGTTCATTTAACCACTGAGTCATGTCTGCCTCTGAGGTTATTTTGATAATTGTGGCTACAATTAGGTGAAAGCCTTCTTGGTTGGGAACACTTTTTAATTTTAATTTTATTTAGTGTGTGAATTTGTGCATATGGGCACACACAGAGATAATTTTCTGGTGGGTCTTTGTGCTTTCATTTCATTAGAGGCAGCTTCTCTCCTTGTTCATGACTCCACTCCAGCTTCAGGGAAATTCTCCCAGCTTTTAGGTACATTGGGATTACCAGAGCCCAGTGCAGCGTCTCACTTTTATGTAGGGAAGTGTTTTATGCACTGAACCATCCCCCGAGCTCATCCCTCTTTTTGTTGAAACTGGGTCTCAAAGAGCCCAAGCTGGCCTAGAATTCAACATGCAGCCAGGAATGACATTGAACTTCTTATCCTCCTGTCTCAGCCTCTTCTGTGCTTGGATCATAGTTGTGAGTCACCATGCCCAGCAGGAAACTTTTTGGTTTTGTGTTGGGTTTTTTTTGGTCACAATGAGTATCATTTTTTAAAATTATTGTACAAAATAAAATTTTGTAGTTTTTTCTGTTCTATCTTCCCTCCTAGCCATTCTAAGGCCCATTCCTCAGCCTACATATGTACTGGAATGGCTGCTTGAAACTAAGAGCTTTGCAAGTATGGTGCAAGTGAGTCTTTGGTCCCTGAAATAAGTCTTTGGTCCCTGAAATAATATGATGCATGAGAACAGTTGAAGAAATTCTCCCTTTAGCATTTTTTTCTTCATAACCAGAACAGTTATACTAAGAGCAGACTTTCAGCATGTATTAATATGTAGTCTTGAAACAAGGTGCTAGGTTTTCAGGAAAGCCCTTGAACCCTAAACCCTAGGTTCATGTCTAATTTAAATCAAAGAATTGAATAAAATGAGACCGAGAAGGATAATTATTAAATCATTATATTTACTGAGGGAAATATAGAACCAAAGAAAGGAGAATGAATGCACTCACATGGCTTGAGTGCCCATGTGGTGAACCTGGAAAAACCAGAGAAAGGACAGAAAAGAAAGTACAAAGAGCTCTTGTCATGTGGAGAATGAGCTGATGTGGAAAGAAAGAGCTAGTGGGCTCTCCCTAGCTGGGCCAGCAGAGGAGAAGCTTGGAGTGTTCCGTTAGATCAGAGGCCTTGTTCTCCCCTGACAAACGTATTTATAGCCTTATGGTGGTGGGCTCTACCTTCTGGCCAAGGTAAGCTGAGGGGCAGCTGACTGGTTTGGGCTGAGAGTTGTCTCGGGGAGGCTAGCCATGATATCCTGTTCTGGGGGCTAAACTGTGACCAACCACAATGTTAGGGATAGATTTAAATACTAGGAGAGAACTCCCTCCCAGGAGGGACCCAGGTTGTTTGTGGAAAAACTGATTTTCTTTAGGCAAGACATAAGAATCCAGATGGTCTTTTGATCTCTAGCAAGTGCAGACTGCAAGGATAGGCCCAAAGACATTCTTATTTCTTGCTTTCAGGGGCCTAGTCACCCTAACTGCCTAAAAGAGCCACCTGATGCCCTCCCTCCCCATCTTATATGATACTCCCAGATATTTTTAGACAGGATTGAGACAGGCAACCTACAACAAACCATTCCAACTGTCTTAATCAGCCAGCCTGTTTGTCATACAAGGACCTTGTTTTATTCTAATAGTAAATAATTCTAAATGAAGTGCAATACATTCAGCATTTTATTAAGACTATCAGTATCTTTTTTTTTTTTTTTTTTTAATATGCTGTTCTTCTCAGTTCTAGTTGTTTTAGTTCTTGAAATTTGAATTCTGTCTTTAGCCAGGTCTTACATTCATGGACTTTTAGGATAATAGGATCATATATTCTGCCCCCCCTTTTTCCCTCCCTTTGTTCTTTCACACACCATTACCAAGTAGACACAGTGCTTATTTTCTGTTGTGGCAGTTCATTTCCTTATTAAGGCTATAGGATTATTTCAGTTCTGTCTTCTGTGGGTTGGAGGTTCTCTTCTCATGAGCGTGTTTTCCACTTTCAGGGTTTTCTTACACCATTCCTAGGCCTTCTCTCCTAGGCTCCTCTTCCATCTCTTTCACATAGGTGGGTTCTGAAGTCTTCACGTTCTGGTTCTATGTGGCTGCCCTCCTTGTAGCCTTTTAAGGTAAGCTTTTCCTATTGCTCATATTTTTCAGTAAGCAATTCAAACCACCACATAGAGTGGACTTTCCCTTGATCTTGGTACTTTTCCTCAAACCCAAATCACCTTCTTTCTCCTTCTGCTTGTCAGGCTTTTAGTGAAGGCATGAGCTACCCCAAGTTCTTGGACTTGGAGATTCAGTGGAGCTATGTATTAATATAAACTTTTAACAAATATATAATATTTATTTATTTGAGAAAGAGAGAGAGGCAGCAAGAGAGCGAGAGAGAGAGAGTGGATGCACCAGGGCCTGCAGCCACTGCAAACGAACTCCAGATGCATGTGCTCCCTTGTGCATCTGGCTTACATGGGTCCTGGTGAACTGAACCAGGGTCCTTTGGCTTTGTAGGTAAACACCTTAACCGCTAAGCCATCTCTCCAGCCCACAAATTTTATTTCTAGCGACTACAAAGGTAACTGTCTCCCGCTTCCCTTTCCTGACTCTATCTATGTAGGTATAACTCTGTCCTGAACCAGCAGGAGTAAAGAAGCAAGTTAGATCTAGGGGTGGGTGGGGATAGGGAAATGGCTCATGGGTAGAGGTGCGTGTTTGCAAAGCCTGTTGGTCTTGGTTCAATTTCCCAATACCTACTCAAAGCCAGATGCACAAAGTGGTACATGTGGTGTCTAGAATTCATTTGCAGAGGCAAGAGGCCCTGGCATGTCCATTCTTTCTGTTTCTTAAGTAAATAAATAGAAATATTTTTTTAAAAAGCAAAGATACAGGCTAGGTAGGTGAGAATACTTACTATACAAGCATGAGGACCTGAGTACAATCTCTAGCACCCACATAAAATGCTGGGCATGGCCATACGTGCCTGTAACCCCAGCACTGAGATGAGAGAGACAAGAAGATCTCTGGGGTTCTCTGGCCAGCCAATCAAACTGAAAAAATGGGGAACTCTAGGTTCAGTAAAGGACTGTGTCTCCTAGCAAAATATTGGAGGTGTGAGAAGTGATGGCTTCTTCTGGCGTCTGTATGTGTGCACATGGGCCACACATATCTGCATGTACACATAGGCATACACACAAACACACACACATCAATTAGATCTAGAATCCCCGTGGAAGTTTCTCCCTAAGGACTGTCATTCTGCATTGACAAGAAGTAGGCAGCTTTCTGTTTTCAGCAAGAACAAAACGCTAGCAGTGCATTAAGAGAGCTTTAGGAGATCAGGCCACAAATAATGTATCACAAATCTGGCCACACCCATTTTGAGATCAGTACTAGCCTGCCTGAGGAGTATGATTCTTTTTTAATGGAGTTCAACCCAAAATTGCTCTTATTTTGATAAGGAAAACTATTGCCATCATTTAGCAAAAAGATACACTTTAGCTTGACAGGATTGAATTTCAGGGTAAGCAGGAGTCCTTTTTAATTAGTTAGTTCATCATGATGAGAAAGTATTACCACATTCTCATTTTTCTCATTTTGCCAACCACGAGCTAGAGTCTAGCAGCTGGTGTTTTACATGTTCCATCTTGCTCCTCTCTATCCACTGACTTCTTAACCTTTATGGTTTGCTTCCCATCACTCTGCTTGCATCCTCTGAAAGATGTTGCAGCCTCGTCTGCATTTTTTTTTTTTTTTTTTTTTTTTAGTTTTTCAAGGTAGGGTCTCATTGTAGCTCAGGCTGACCTGGAATTCACTCTGTATTCTCAGGGTAGCCTCTAACTCACAGTGATCCTCCTACCTCTGCCTCCTGAATGCTGGGATTAAAGGTGTGCACCACCGTGCCCAGCTTGTAGCCAGCATTTTTACACTTTGTGTCACTGTGGTGACCCGACTCTGGTGGATTCTCTTTGCTCCCCACAAGTCTGGCTGCTTCTGTAGTTCTTTTCTCCTCTCCTGCTCTGCTGAGTCACCGGACATGTGTGCTGAATCCTTTCTTGAAACAAATTTACTCCATTGCCTTCTTGCTTCTTCTCTCTCCCAAAGTCATTGCCCACCCCTTTTCTGTGTAAGATGACTGCTTGACAATATCTTATGTTACAATCTTAGTTCTTACAGTCTCTCTCTGTACATTCCTCTGGCATCTAATCTCTGCAGCCTATCTGGAGCTGTTCAGATCTTACTCTCCAGATCTTCTCTGAGTCTTTTGAGTCTTCTTTACAGAGAGACTCATCTAGAGCTCTGTTTTTTTCAGAGGTCAGCAGAATGACTTTGACAATTTCTTTGGTATTTTTGAGACTGCTTCTACTTTTCAACAAGATCACTGCTATCTGTCTTAGTATTTTTCATAAGGATTATAGATGATGCTTGAAGAATGCCAGTCCTGATTCCTGGTAATTAACAGATCTTCAAATAGGCTAGCTATTTTTATTTGGAGTTGAATAGTCAAGTGGGCTTGGTGTAAAGTAGTTCAGAGTCTTTCCTGTCACTTCTGACCTGGGTTTGTGTCCCCTGCTACTCTTCTAGCACCTCAAATTTATCATCTACGTATAAGATAGCAGTGGCAGCTGTTGTTAGGTAACTAGTTTCAATGAAGCCTTCTTTGAACAATAATAAGTATTTTGGTAGAAATTTCTAATTTTTATTTCTTGAGGTTTAAAATGTTACTTCTTGTGGCTTTATAAAAAGACAAATTAATTGATGGAGGTATTAATTTAATTAATTTACTTTAATTTTTACCTTAATTTACTCCTTTACGTTTCTATTTCTAAATGCCATCAACATAAATTAGATAATATAAGAAAATATTTACAAAAATATTGAAGTTGTAAATTTTGACTTGTTTCTCATTACATGGTACTTTCGGTGGAAAGAACCCATTGTTATAACTTAGTAATGTCAGATAGGAGAAGAGAAGCTGTTTATACAGAATAAAAAGAGATGCCAGTGAGTAATTTATTCATAAACAATCACTGGAGTCTAAGACAAAGCAGACTGCTCGCAGCCTTCCACAAAAGGAAATGCTCGTGAGTACTGCAATCACACATGCGCAGAAGGAAGCTGAGAGGGTGTAATCCATCTCCTTCCCTGAGAGTCCCTAAATTAGTGATGGATTTTTACTATGGAAATCAAGGTGGAGGTAGTCCACCTTGGTAATTCTGGGAATATGGAGCTCGCCCTTAATTTCTTATGGAAGCATGTAAACTAAGCTTATTATTGCTTTTGGGATACAGTAAGGTAGAATCTCTGCTTGCTGTGTTAAAAATAAATGCTGAAGAAAAAAAAATAGGAGTGCCAAGATGGGTAAGGAATATCCTTTTAAGTCACTTTTTAAATGACATTATCTGTTATGAAAGCTATATTCCTGTCCCAAAAGCCCTCCAGTAAACAGTGCCAGGACTGTTGCCTCCGTGTCCACTGGAAGAGCCTTTTTGTATGACAGAGTTTAAAACTAGAAATAATTATATTGGTAAACTACAGATTTGGTGTTTTCCCCAACACAACTGAAGCTCATTAGTCAAAAGGAACTCTACAATGATAGCTTAGAGAGAGTCTGAATTAAGTCATCTTTAACAAGTTGCAGAGGAAAGATTAATTTTACCATTAGTTTCAGGCATTTTGTAAATATCAAATTTATGGATGTTGTTAGAAAAAGATGCAAACACATGAAATCTCTATGGCAAAAGAACTTTATTGGAGGTCAGTCATAGAGGGACACTTCACATTTCTTCTGTGTGGAAGAGGAAACTCTGTTCAGCATATTAGTAGTGAACACCTGGGCCTGGAATACAGTCTTTCCACTGGGACACTGTGCTGCTCCCCTGCTCACAGTCTCCTCACAGTTGCACCTGTCCATCTCCTCTATTCCTGCTGTGCATAACATAACAAATCTCTGCCTTGTCTAACTTTCTGTAGCATTTTCACTGTAATCCTCTGGTATTATTTAAAAATATCTGTGATGATCCATTTTACAGATAAGAAAGTTGAGGCACTGATAGCTTAAGAGTTTTTCACGGGACCCAGGCTTAACAAAAATATAAAGCTAGTGCAGGTGGTAATTTCATTGGTATTTAGATTTGAAGCATGGGATATAGGAGCTGTCTAGGTGATGGAGACCAAGCTAGGCAGATAATTGTAGTAGGAGTAGGCAAGAAAAGATGGTTAGGAAGAATTATAAAATATCTAAAGGATTTGGAAATGGGCTATATCTAAAAGGAGAGTGTAGAATAGAGTTCAAATGAAAGTAACTGCAACAAGTGGGTTTCTCTTTCTGGAACTCATTCTGCTGTTATTCTTTGCTCTGCCCACCTTGAGTTTCCAGAAAATGCTGTCTCTGCTTCCCTTCTTACTGTCAGCATGCTAGGATTGCTTCTAGCTTTTTATGTGGGATGTGAGAACAAACTTGCTGTAGTAGTTGCTTTACAATGCTGGGGTCAGCATCCAAGCTAGACATAGTTTAGGAAAGGAAGGGATTTATTTCAAGCTTATAGATCCAGGGGAAGTTCTATCAATGGTGGAAAAAGCTAGCTCCCATTCATAAATCCAAGCAGAGAGAGAAACCACCAGCAGCCAGCAAACACCAAAAGGTGCAAACACAAAACTGTTGCAAGCAGGACCCTCAGAGCTCAAACTCTCTTCATACCTTTGGGCTGGAATTCAGATCCACCCTAAACACACCTTTGGGCTGGACCTCAGGATCCCAGCCCCAGTGACCTCACCTCCAGCCAGGTGGCTGAAGACCCAAGTTACAGGCTTTAATAAAACACCCTAGTCTATGGGAGACATGCATTTAAACTACTACACCTGAGTACTTATGCTTGCGCAGCAAGTGTTCTAGCCACTGAGTCATCTTTCCAACCCAAAATGATTAGTTGTTTTTAGTGAGGTTAGGCCCAGTCTTTGGCAAGGTGATTGTCTTTATCCATTTGAGTTGTAAACTTTGTATGTGTTATCCTGGGATCCCAGAATTCCAGCTCTGACTAGAGTTTCTTGGAGCCATTATACTCCAAATAATTAAAGACAGACCTTTATTTTATCCTGAGCAAATTTTATATATATATATATATATATATATATATATATATATATATATATATTATACATATATTCATATATATATTCTAAAACAGTAAGACACTATAGAATCTGTGTTTTGGCTTGTGGCTTGATCTTTTTCCTTAACACTTTACGAGGCACCTTTTTCTCAACCTTTTATATACCAAAAGTGTGGCAGGTAGGGCCTGTTGTAGACTGTCCAGTCTGGAACCCTTCTTCAGCCCAAGGCAGGTACCTTAGTTGTCTCAATAGCAGTGCTACTCCTGTCATGGATTTATGTTTGTATAGTCTTTTTTTTTTTTTCAGTTTTTTTAAAGAATTAATATTTTTAATATTTTTATTTTTATTAAGTAAATTAGTGTATAGTAACCATACAAAGGAATTAATTTTGTTCTATTTCTACCCATGAACATATATTTGGTAACCTTCTCTTACCTTTTTTCCCCTTCTTCCATAGCTTAAGTGTCCTGGCCCACCTGTTTGAGAAAAGATTTAATTATGTACACCAAGGCAGCCTAGAACTTAACTACATAGCCCAAGATGGCATCAAACTTGAGATTTTCCTGCTGCAACCTTCTGAGTGCTGGAATTACAGTTATGTGTCACCATGCTTAATAGACCTCCTTTTGCTTTCATGTCCTTTCCCTCCCATAAATTCCACAAATTGAAAGGAAGCATATGACTGTCACCTATCTTTGTGAGACTGGCTTATTTTGCCTAATGTGATATCTTCACTTCCATCTATTTTCCTACAAATGTGATAATTTCATTCTTATTTTCCCAACAAACTGACATTTTTAAAATGTAAAAAAAAAGAACAAGGAGAAATGTTGAATTGGACACTTTGTACTGTTGGTAGTAGTCTAAAATAGCTAATACCCAGACTTTAAAGAAGTCTCAAGTGCTATAGGGATGTTGAAGTCTATGACACCCCAATTCCTTTTCTGGGATAGGGGTTTGATCAATTCAAGTCTGAAAATATATGCAATGTACTTTACTGCCATTATGAATGATAACCTATTTAGAAAAAGTTTATTAAAAGCACAGATTGGGGGGGGGTGAAGAGATTTAGTAGTTAAAGCACTTGTCTGTAAAGCCAAAGGACCTCAGTTCAATTCCCCAGGACCCATGTAAGCCAGATGTACAAGGTGGCACATGCCTCTGGAGTTTGTTTGCAGTGGCTGGAGGCCCTGGCATGCCCATTCTCTTCCTCCTCCCCCCTCTTTCTATCTCTCAAATAAATAAATAAAAATATTTGGAAAAAAGCACAGATTGAAAAATGTTATGGTTCTAATACTTAGAAAGTACAGTCTCTTTATACATACAGACAGACAACACTGTGACAAAAATACTTCAGAATGCAACATCTCTCAGTGGTAAAAGTATATTTTTATTTTCTGTGCACTTTTTCCTATTTTTTAAATGCTTATGTTTGTAAACAGAAAAATACATAATTTAAAAATGTGCTACTTTAGAACTCTTTGTACAGATATATTTGTATGAAAACATAAAAAAGTGGGAATCAGGGCTGGAGAGATGGCTTAGCAGCTAAGGCGCCTGCCTGCTAAGCCAAAGAATGCTGGTTCCAATGTCCAGCGGTTCCAATCTCCAGGTCCCATGTTTAGCCAGATGCAAAGTGAGGCAAGGGTGCAATGCTGCACTTGACCACAAGGGGGCACACACATCTGGATTTCGTTCACAGCAGCTGAGAGACTGCTGGTGCGCCCGTTTCTGTCTCCCTCTCCCTCTCTGTCTCTCTCTTGTCTCTCTCTCCAAAAATAAATAAAAATTAATAAAAATATTTTTAAAAAGTGGTACTCAGAACTGAATGCCATCAGTGACCTTTTTTAATTTTTATTTTGGAGAGAGCAAGAGAGAGAAAGAGAGAGAAGAGATAGAGAATTGGTACACCAGGGCCTTAGCCAGTGCAGTTGAACTCCAAATGCTTGTGCCACCTAGTGGGCATGTGTGACCTTGTGTTTGCCTCAACTTTGGACATCTGGCTAAAGTGGGATCTGGAAAGTAGAACATGGGTCATTCGCCTTTGTAGGCAAGAACCTTAACTGCTAACCCATCTCTCCAGCCCTCATCAGTGACTTTTGATAGGATGGTGGGAGTTAGTGTTGGCATCTCCTGCTGGTGCCAACTGAACTTATTGAAGGTCCTGAGTAACCAATGCCAAGGAATTGAGCTGAGACTGGGGCAAGTCAACAGAACCAGGGGATTCCAGGTGATTTCTGCTGTACAGAAGCCCCAAGGTAGCAGCTGGCAGAATTTTTATTAGAAGAGCTCTGTGTACAGGGTTCAGGCAGAGTTTATGCAGATAACGGCTTACACAAAACAAAGTAGATGGCAACTTCGCTATCTCAGAAGCAGGGGACCTCTTTGGCTAACTTGAGGCCATAGGTGAATGTTAGACCTTCCTAAAAGCTGGAGAATAGACACCACAAACACTGTTCTCAACATTCTGGGATCTCCTTTTCAAAACTAGTGTCAGCAGAATGACAGAGTGTCTGCAAACAGAATGCAACAGGCTAAAAACCACCTACATGTCCTCCTCTTTTTTGTGAATTCATTAAAAACTAGGTAAGTCTCATGGCAAGTGGTGACACTAGTAATATAGGACAAGAGACATTGGAATATGCAAGGGATGGTGAGAGTAAGGAATAGAATGGCCAAAGCAGGGCCTAAAAAAGGGAATAACCACGTAAACCACTAAAGACAAAACCAGGTATTGTCCTCATGCATCTTATTTATTTCTTGTCTGATTTGGTGTAACTGTTCCTGAATAATACTGTAGTTGTCAGTGATATTGAAACAACACATTCCTAGAAATTGTTCACATTCTAAATGATGTTTTATCAAAAGAAAAATCAATAGTAAGTCAAGTTCTGAAAAAAAATGATGCTCGGAGTTTCTTTATGTCTAGGTTGATCTCAGTCAAGTCTTGGGCAGTAAGATTAGCTGTTTACTAAATACATAGGCTAATAGAGCAATTTCTTGCTGCAAACCTGCCATACCCAGTGCTGGTAAAACAAAAGCAGCCATAATAGCTATTTTGGGAATATTATAAGATGCCGTTGATTATCACAGTTGGCAGATGGAACTTTACAAATAGGGTAATAGCAGTATTGCTGCTCAGAAAAACCTATCCCACAGGGTGTCTCTTCCCAGAAGGAAAAGAGTTATAGCATTCAATGAAACGATTTGCAGGGATAGACTACTTAACACAGTCAATACAGAAACACTGGTGTTACAGAGCAAAAGAAATAGGCAGTGTAGATTCAGCCCAGGAAGTAATCTCTACCTGATGAGTGAGGTTATCTTCATCATGTCTAATGGGTAATCCTATGAGATTGTTATCTAATAATGGCTTCCCAGAGTTCACTCTCTAATGCAGAATCCACGCATATATATGGTATTTACTGTTAATGGAAGCAAAAATTCTGATCATTCTTAGGTTCAGGATTATCCGAAGACAAACATATTGATACCAACAAAGGAGTAAATAGTATCTACATTAGAGCCCTTCAGTGTTGTGTGATTATATAACCCAGCATCGGAAGCATAAGCTGTTTGTTTATATATACATCATACTGAGTGTTAATTCTCTTTGATTGATCAGTGACATTTCTCCATGGGCCTAACATATTAACCTGACTGAATATTTCCCTCCCATTCTTATACCATCTAATAGAGTCCACCACCATCACTGAACAAAAAAATTCAAAATCAAAGGAGAACCCAAAACAACTTTTGCTGCAGCTATTTAACTTGAATATTGGCTCCTCTGCTCTTAAGAAATTATTATTGATTTTTTCCTTTTTTTTTTCTTTCAAGTCTTAATATGTAGTTCCCTATCCTGTGATTGGACTTATCCCATATTTTACATCTGACTCTAAACTGTGCTCCGCCTCCTCATTTCCCCATTCCTTACTGTGTGCGGGTTATTATTGGGGTGAGTCCTCAAGACTTAATTCTTTGAAGTTCCCCTTTAAGTTCCCCTTTTCTAGGTTCAGTGTTGAGGAGTATTATTTTTTAATCTGTTGACTTGAAACTTGTGATTTCACTCTGGAGCGCTTAGAGGTGGCTTGAAATTTATCGTTTTCCTCAGAGTCAGGAACTCCAAGAATGAGGGACATGGTGGGGTGGAGGCAGATCATCCTCCTCACAATTACTTTTATCTTCTGCAGTGCTTGTAGGACCCTTAAGGTCTCCAGCTACCGATGGGGTAGCAGTTTTTAATGGCTGGAGAGCTAAAGTAATAAGACTGCTCAAAGACCAAATATTTAGAGGAATAATTTCACCTCTCTGGTAAGCTTGCCTAAAAGATTTTAAAACTTCTTTCCATTATTGCATTATCAGGGTGCCCTGGGTAGGTAGCCAATGACAGAGCTTATCCATATAGTCAGAGAGTTCATAAAAAATTTATTTTTCTCTTCCCCTTGCCCCTGATGCTTTTAGCATCCTCCTTTGTATTCTGGTTACCCTGGTTACCATGGTTACCCTGGCATCCTGGAGTGGGTTCCTTATACTCTACCAGAACCACCTTCTTCTCAGGTGTTCCTTGGTGGGTTCACTGTGCCTAGATGGAGTGCCACCCTGTTGGTGTCTCCTCCTGGCACCAACTGAACTTATTGAAGGTCCTGAGTAACCAGTGCTGAGGAATTGAGCTAAGATTGGAGGAGTCAACAGAACCAGGGGACTCCAGGTGATTTCTGCCACATAGGAGCCCCAAGGTATCAGCTGGCAGAATTTTTATTAGAACAGCTCTGTGTACAGGGTTCAGGCAGAGTTTATGCAGATAATGGCTTACATAAAACAAAGTAGATGGCAACTTCCCTATCTCAGAAGCAGGGGACATCTTTGGCTAACTTGAGGCCATAGATGATATTAGACCTTCCTAAAAGCCAAAGAATAGACACCCCAAACACTGTTCCCAGCATTCCGGGATCAGGCACAGGTCTTCTTCTCAAAACATAGTGTTAGCAGAATCATAGAGTGTTCTGCAAACAGAATGCAACAGGCTAACAATCAGTTGGTAGTTATGCTTTTATTTCTTACATGTGTATTTGTGTTTTTGTGGTAGGGTGCATGTATGTATGTGTGTACATGTGAAGGCCAGGGGTAGACATCCAGTGCTGTAGCAGACAGCTTTAGGTTTGCTGAGATGAACTTCCAGACCAGGCACAATTATGGAGGAAGGGATATTATTTATTGAAGCTTACAGATCCAGAGGAAGTTCCAATAATGGCAGAAGAAGCTGGCCTGCCTTCACAGATCCAAGCAACAGAAGAGAAAAGCCAACCAGGCACATAGCACAGAGAGCAAAACTACAGCCAAAAGCCACAGCACACTTCAGGAACTCTGCTAGGCACTCTTTGCATATCTTTACAATGGAATCTCAAACCCACCATCACACCTTAATGCCCAGTGACATTGCCTCTAGCAAGGTGACTGCAGATGCAAACTATAAACTAATAAAACATTGAATATTTTGGGGGCTATATATTCTAACTACCACATTTCACCCTGGCCCCCACTAGATTTAGCTCCTGGCCTCCAATAGATTTATAACATCAGACATTGTAAATTGTACCCAGTCCAATTTCAAAGGTTCTCATAGTCTTGACCAACTTAAGATAGTGAGTCCTGTAAAATCAAACAAGTTAAATACTTTCAACATGTAAAGGCACAGAGTAAACATTTTTAATTGTATAAGGCATAGCAAGGAGAGACTAGAATAATGCAAACTCAGCCACCATCACCAATCATCAAATTTCTGCAGTTCAAGTTCAATTTAACCTGAGACTGACAGTCTCCAGGTTTTCCAATTTTGTCCCTCCAGCTGGGCAGAGTCACCAGGGAAAACTTCAATCCCAGGCCAGCATTGCACTACATGGGATCCCTTACATAGTCCTGGTATATCCAAAACATCTTCAGGTCTCCGTCTTCCAAAGGCTCTTTCAGCCTATTCCTGAGGGTCTTCATGCCCTGCCTCATGCCGCATCTCAGCAGTGGCTCCTGGAATCATGTACAATTCATGACCACTCCATGCATTTTTCATGCTTCCAAAATTAATACCAGGTGTGCAGGACACAGTCATATTCTTAATCCAGGGACAAAATGAATCATAGCCTTGAAAAACAGGTTCCTTCTCCAGTTAACTCTTTCCAAGAGTTTGAATTTCTAATAGTCTTTCCTCAGGCATCCTCTCCATTGTTTTAATGTAAAGCAGTCAGGCCATCTTCCTTCCACCTTCCTTAAGATTGCTAATGTGTTGACAATAGCAGCTCCAGTAACCTAAAACCAGTCTTAGTGCCTCTAATTTTAACTTGCTTGAGGTTTTCCAACTTAAAATCTTAAATTTCTCAGTTCAATATCTTTAGCCAAGCACATCAGTCCATTACAGATTTAATCTTGATCAAACTTTCTGGGCCTGGATAGCAGAACACAGTCATCCCTTATGTCAGTAGCCCAGTTCCAATAAAGTCTTCTGCAGTCTTTCCTTCCCCTTAGAAATCTCATAAGACAAGCCTTGAAGTTCAATACTGTCTGCATTTAGTATTCTCAAACTCTCATCAGAATAGTCCATAAAACTTGGCTTATCACTCCAGAAGGCATCTTCAGTTGTAAGCACCAAGTCCATGCCCATTCCACCAAAACAAAGGTTCCAAAAGATGAATATCCACGTGGTCAAGTTCATCTCACCCCACTCCTGGTACCACTTTACTGTAGCAGACAGCTTCAGATTCGCTGAGATGTACTTCCAGATCAGGCACAGTTATGGAGGAAGGGGTATTATTTATTGAAGCTTACAGATCCAGGGGAAATTCCAATAATGGCAGAAGAAGCTGGCCTGCATTCACAGATCCAAGCAAGAGAAGAAAAAAGCCAACCAGGCATACAGCACACAGAGCAAAAAAAACAGCCAAAAACCACAACACACTTCAGGAACTCCCACTAGGCACTCTTTGAATATCTTTACAATGGAATCTCAAACTCACCATCACACCTTAATGCCCAGTGACATTGCCTCCAGCAAGGTGACTGCAGATGCAAACTATAAACTAATAAAACATTGAATATATTGGGGGCCATATATTCAAACTATCATGGGTGCCTTCCTCAGTCACTGTCTACCACCTTCTTAGGAATAAAGCCTGTCACTGAGCTTACAGCTCACAAGTTCCTCTAGACCAGCTAGCCAGCCAGCCCTAAAGATCCTCTTGTCTCTGTCCTTGGCACTGGGATTACAGGCACATGCTACTGTTACCATGCTTAGCTTTTATGTGAGGACTTAGGAATCCAGACACAGGTCTTCATGTTTGTACAGCAAAGACTTTCCTGTGTGTTCCATCTCCAGCCCTGGGGTGTTCTTTTTAATACATATATTTAACATGCTTCTATTAAGAACATATTTTCCTTTTGTAAAAGTAGAAAAATACTTATAAGTCTATGTCACATTTGAATGGAGGAAATAATGTCTGGTTATTCTCTCATAGTGACTGTGGTTCATCCTAAAAAATGATTAGAATGTTAACATTGGTGGTATATTTTCTGTATCCTTATAGATATTCCTGAAATTCCAGAAAGTATCTCATTCTGTAAAGCACTACAGATAGCTGACTTCAGCGGAAACCCACTGACTAGGTAATCTTTCTACTTGTATTTCTCTTTATAGTGCTAACGATAGTATTTGTTCGAGCCAACCAAACAATACAACCAGGTTATGCATTTTGGAGGGGGCACCGTTATCTTTATCCAGAAAAGTTGACTTTTCTAAATATTTATTTGTAAATAAATAAGCAGTGAAAGACACTGTGCTTTTGATGGAAACATTGTAAGAGGGATGAGGCCACTAAGGAGTGTAGAAGATAGCAGTCAAGGAGTGTGTTTCTAGAGCAATATGGAGAACGGTTAAAGCTTATAAATTCCCAGTTGATCTCTTATATTTTATGGGGTTAAGACTAAGTTCTGCATTCCCAGATAACTTAGAGTATAATTATCCAAGGAGTCTCGTTTTCCTTTTTGGACCTAAGGGCCTTATACTTGTTAGGCATGTACTCTACATACCCAGCTTGAGAAATCTTTCTGGATTTATTTTTTCCATTCCAGTTATGAAAGATATTTGTAATCTCAACGTTCTCCTACCTTTTCTTTAAAAATAAAAACACAGGGCTGCGGTTAAGGCACTTGTCTGCAAAGCCAAAGAACTCAGGTTCAATAGGTTCAATTCCCCAGGACCCACGTAAGCCAGATTCACAAGGTGATACCTGTCTGGATTCATTTGCACTGGCTAGAAGTCCCTGACATGCCCATTCACACTGTCTTTATCTGCCTCTCTTGCAAATCAATAAAAAAGAAAACACATTTTTTTTTATTTTTATTTTTTTTGTGGTAGGGTTTCACTGTAGTTCAGGCTGACCTGGATTTCACTATGTACTCTCAGGCTGGCCTCGAACTCACAGCAATCCTCCTACCTCTGCCTCCTGAGTGCTGGGATTAAAGGTGTACACCACCACACCCAGCAAGAAAACACAATTTTTAATATAATGCCATTATTTATTTTATTTTAAATAAGCCATTATTTCCTTACATTTCCAATAGCTGTGGGGATTTCTTTGAGTTTATAACAATAGATAAAACCACCTGTCACTGTTTTACTACTTATACCAGTTCTCCCCTTCTAGTATTTCACAGAAATGCCTGGGCATGGCTGAGTGTCATTGCTCAGCCTCCTTGTGGGTCCTGGCTTAGCTGAGAGTCCACTGACACCATCTTGCAGGTGTCTGTCACTGGATAAGTGAATTGGTGCCATATGGCAATGCAGAGGCAGTTCTGCCTTTCTTCTGGGAGAATGAAGATTTTCTTTTTCACTTACAAATGTTGTATATATAGGAAGTCAAGACATTTATAACATAATGAAAGGTAATCTCAGAGATTATTTCAGCTAGAATATAGACATCTTTATGCTTAGTGTAATTACATATAAATGAACAATTTTTTTTTGTTCTAGGTTGCCTGAGAGCTTTCCTGAACTACAGAATTTAACATGTCTTTCTGTAAATGACATCTCACTGCAGTCTCTGCCTGAAAATATTGGCAAGTAAGTTTTCACTGAAGTTTGTGTGTGTCATGGTAAGCAGATATTGCCATTAGCTCCATCCTTCTTCCCTTTACAGCTCTTACTTCCCACACAGAAAACTATTTGTTCATTTTTTAGTATCATCTTCAAGAAAGATCAGTGGTAGGAAGCTTATTGAGAGTGCCAGGTCAGCCTGGCCTAGAGTGAGACTCTTCCTTGAAAAGAAGAAAGAAAGAAAGATCATAATCAGCCTTTTGTTGGTATCCTCAGTTAGTTGCCTTAAAGTTTTAATGATTATAAAGTATGCTGCTACTTATTATTAGTAAGAAACCTCAATTGCTTGAAAGTGCTTTATAAACTGATAGATTTCAAAGTAGTATTTAACTAGAGTAGCTAATTTACTTACTAATGGCCATATATCTGTTTGAAACTATCAGTAATTTTAAACTGTACTGGGATTATAGTCAGTCAAAGACTCCCCTGATAACTCCAGGAATGTTCTCCTGCCCAGCAGCTGTGCCTAGCAATGTCTATAAACTGTACCCGTGGGAGAGCGGCAGTGGAATTGGGAGAGGGATGGGGTTACCTATTAACACATTGCTGGCTTAGTTTATGGAGAACTTAGCCATGAAGCTCATACCAAGAAATAGAATCCTTTGGAGAAAATGTATGCTGGTGCCCAAATCTTTTGTTGTTTATTTCCACAAACAAATTGGATTATCCCAGCAGACTCTTTTCATTTCTCCAGGATATGGAGTGAGTTAATTGTGGAATACATTGAACTATTCAAAATGAAAGCCTTACCTACCTGATCTAACTTGGTAGAACAGTATGCCCTGGAATCATAACAACAACAACAACCAAAAAAAAAAAACCTCTCTTTGAGAGCTGCAGTGAGTAGTTGAGCTCAATCATCCAACCAATTTGCTAAAAAAGGTTTTTCAGGGCTGCAGAGATGGCTTAGCAGTTAAGGTGTTTGTCTGCAAAGCCAAAGGACCCGGGTTCAATTCCCCAGGACCCACATAAGCCAGATGTTCAAGGGGGCACACGTATCTGCAGTTCATTAGCAGTGGCTGGAGGTCTTGGCGTGCCCATTATTTATAATATATTATTATAAAAATAAATATATTTTAAAAAATAAAACAGGTTTTTCAGAGGGCCACAGCAGTTTACAAAACATGCTTTCCTTGTGTTCTTTTATCCCGTTTCATCCAGAAATTTAATGTTTGTCTGAGATGCACACTGGTGTTTTTAACATTATGATAGTACACTTTCTGGTTAAGTGTGTGCCTGTGACCCACCCCCCACTCTTGAATTGCAAAAGCAAACAGCAATATTCTGTTGTGACGTCCATATATTTTACTTTTGTCGTATTAAGCTTCATAATTTATAACTTAAAAATCTTTAAGAATAGTAGCTATTTCAACACCTAAATTGGCCCTGCCCTTTTGCTGTTCCTTGGGGTCTTGAAATTTAAGTCCCTGTGTACTCACTCCTATTTTTTCTTAGCTGCAATCCCCATGTTCATCCCTCCTGGCCTCTGATTCTTGCTTCCCTTTCCTGCTTTATGCTGTTTTGAAAGATCTAATGCTTTAGGAGAAATTTCTTTCCCTTAAAGTCCAGAGTTCTTTTCACCCTTTACAGCCTTGTTTTAGAGGGAAATATTATTTATTTTAGAATGTTACAATATTTCTTTGTTTTTGTTTTTGTTTTTCGAGGTAGGGTCTCTCTAGCCCAGGCTGACCTGGAATTCACTATGTAGTCTCAGGGTGGCTTTGAACTCATGATGATCCTTCTACCTCTGCCTTCCAAGTGCTGGGATTAAAGGTGTGCACCACCACACCCGGCTTTCTTTTTTTAAAAGACTTTTATTTATTTACTTGAGAAAGTTATTGTTTATTATGAAATGTGAATACCTGTTAAGCAGATCACAACCACTACCTCATTTCCTTTTCCATGTTAATGTTTTCCTAATACTTGTTTTCTTTTCTTTTTTTTTTCTTTTCTTTTCTTTTCTTTTCTTTTCTTTTCTTTTCTTTTCTTTTCTTTCTCTCTTTCTCTCTCTTTCTCTCTTTCTTTCTTTCTTTCTTTCTTTCTTTCTTTCTTTCTTTCTTTCTTTCTTTCTTTCTTTCTTCTCTTTTTTTGAGGTAATGTCTCACTCTAGCCCAGTTTGTCCTGGAATTCACTATTTAGTCTCAGGGTGGCCTTGAACTCACCACAGTCCTCCTACCTCTACCTTCCATGTGCTGGGATTATAGGTGTGAGCCACCAAGCCAGGCCCGATACTTGCTTTTAATCATAGAAATTGCTGTAAACCCAGCTTTGCAGAGATAGGATGTTCTTAAGAAGAATATAATGAGACTGAACTATTTGAGATAAAGTCTCACATGGCACCTAGCAGAGATTGAGTCTTCCTTAATTACTTTCAAACCAAAACATTCTGTGGTCATACCCATTTGTGTGCTGTTGCTTTTCTGGGTGCCTCGGAATGAAGAGCTGAAAATTGTTGCTGTCTGGAATGCTTGATGAGTATGTTGCCTTTCCTGGTGCTATATGAGAAGGAAACCATGGCTTATGAGTGTTGCCATTGCTCGGTCCTTGTCACTTGTGACCTCTGTCACTTGTGGCTTTATCTAGAGAAGAGCAAATATCAGAGAAGCAGGGCACTATGCGTGTGCTGATGAACTTTAAAGCACTGTCAAACATCACAGTTTATCGAGTCTCAGACAAGAGATCTTTGAAACAAAATTGTCTGTGAGCTGCTCCACAGGATGGAAATTCTAGGTGGAACATCACACAGCCCAGAGGAGTGCTTGTCTTTTATTAAGACAAAGTACATTTGCTCATTTTCAGGGTTAATAGCAATAGCTAATTAAGGAACTTAAAATACAGCTCTAGGAAGGCATATCTACTGTCAAAGTTGTGGGCAAGAGGTATGTCACTAATTAGGAGTTTAAACAGTATACCTGCAAATTGTTTCTAAAAGCTAATTATCTAAGAAGTTAATACATGAATATGGACTTATCATATCTAAGGAGAATACAGGAAGGAATTACAGTTAGGTTTGCTAGTTCTGTATGCAGGTGGTTGGGTTTTAGGGGTTTTAGGGGTGGAGAGGACCATCAGGAAAATCAGTATGACCAATGCAACAGGACAGAGTGGCAGAGAATATATGAAGATGGTATATATAAGATTCATGAGGTGGGGATTGGCACCATGCCAGCAAGTCAGGTTAAAAGTTCAACTTTGAATCCCAATACTAAGAAGATCTACTTAGCACATGTCTAATTTGTACTCTTTCCCTTATGCTCCCACTCCAAGGAAATGGCAAGTCAGCACCTCCATCCCATTCTTGCCACCTCCCCTACAATGTTTGTTTCAGACTATAGCATCTGCAGAATGTTTCTCTTTGTAACTTTCATTTCTTACTCCACTCCCACTGAATCACTTACTCTTCCCAGCTAGTAGTTCCTCTTCTGGTCTTGTGGGTGTAGCAGTTACCTACTCATTGCTGGCACAGAAAACCCCATCAGAAGCAGCTTTATGGAAGGAAAGGGTAGATTTCTGGCTTACAGTTTTGAAGTAGAGAAAGCATGGTGAGAACAGACAGCCTGGTGTCTTGTCCCCACACATCAGCAGGGAGGAAGGGGGAAAAGTGAACCTTGAATACCCAGGGAGACCATCCCCAGGGACACACCTCCTATAGCAATGCTCTACTTCCCAGTGGCTCCATCATCTAGGGATTAAGTATGAGGCTTAATTATATACACATGAGGCAATGCTGGACATCTTACATTCAAATTACCATAATATTTTTTTTTTTTTTTTTTTTGGTTGGTTGTATGTTGTGTTTTGTGACCAGTGAGTTTCATTTAGGTTGCTTCTAGGAGCATGGGTGTGGGGGTATTGTCCAGAGCATGGGCAATGATGACATTTCCCCTTCGGTTATCAGCATTAACTACTAACAGCTCCTCAGGATGTGGTGGAGCCTCATGAGTTCTTCCCCCTTTCATGTAGTAATGTTCACTGACACAACCTTGTACAGGTCTTTTATTTGTTTTGAAATAGCATCTCACGCTAGACTAGGCTGACCTGGAATTTACTCTGTAACTGCAGGCTGGCCTCAAACTCATGCCGATCCTCCTGTCTCAGCCTCCTTGAGTGCTGGGATTAAAGGTATGTGCCACCATGCCCAGCTTGGTCAGGTATTATGTTGGTAACCACAAGTGCTTTGAGTTTTATAAAATATTTTAAGATTGTTTTATCTTCTGTAGATTTTTTCAAGCTTATGTATATTTTCAATGTACACATTATATTATTGGCAAAGAATACATCCATATATTTTACAATAAATGTAAGGGTATGAAGATATAGTCTTATGTGTGGAGCTGGCCATTTGTATAAAATGTTTGGGAATCATTTAAACTGTACCAGTCCCCAGGGATTCCGTTGAAATCTCCAGGTCATTGTGGAAAATGTGAACCAGTTCTCTCTTGTGTGGTCCCTGTTGATCTTGTTTGTGCTAGTGAAACCCTTCTAAATGGAATACTTGTTTTTAGAAAGTCTGCCACAAATATTTTTCTAGTTAAATTTGGAGACCACAGTTTCAATGGCAACACTTGTTTACTGTAGCAGTATGCATTGTGGAATTTTTTTGTGATGTAGATCCTTGTTTTCACCAAACAAAAAGCCTTTCATGAAAATGGATTTTTAAAAGTTTCACCTTGTCTCTTTACAAACTGGCTGGGGTATCTCCTTATTCAGTGATTGAAATTCTACCTTGTTTTTGGTCAGATCTTCCCTAATGCCTGGACAAGGAGAAATAGATTTCCTTACTTGCAGTTTTTCTGACCTACCTTTTACTCTCAATACAATAAACTTCAGTCATTTATCTATATGTGTGTGCAGAAGACTCAGTAATCAATTTTATGACTATAATTAGCGTATGTGCCTGAGTCACTTTGTACTCTGATACCAACAGGTATCTTGGTTGGTTTGGTCATTTATATTTGTGTTTGCACATAACCTTTAAGGGGAAGTTGAGCGAAATAAAGTAACTATCTTTATATGTCAGTGAAGATGTCAGTTAGCAGTTAGAGTAGAAGGACAGCAGTGGAGAAAAAGGAGAAGTGTGATGTGGGCGTTACAGAGTTTGCTTGGAAACAGTGCTAGTGAACAATGGCTTTTCATTTTACTGTCATTGTGAACACTAGGAAGATTCCACTGGTAAAGCATAAAAGGATATCTTGCTTTCAAAAAACAAAAACATTTTTTTCATGTTTATGCTTTGTGTATATGTGTGTACACATGTGTATGTGTATATGTTGTGTACACATGCATGTGAAGGCCAGAGACCAGTCAGATGTCTTTCTCAATCACTTTGTACCTTATTATTTGAGATAGGGTCTCTTGCTGAACCTAGAACTTAATGATTTTGTTAGACTAGCTAGCTAGGGAACAGTAGGAAGTCTCTCTGCCTCCCAAGATTATAGGTGTACACTACTGTATCAGATAGCTTCACTGAGATGAACTTCCAGACCAGGCACAGTTATGGAGGAAGAGATTTAAGGATGAAGCTTATAGATCCAGGGGAAGTTCCGTAATGGCAGAAGAAGCTGGCCTGCTTTCACAGGACCAAACACACAGAGAGAAGCCACAAGCCAAAAGCCAAAAAGCATAGCATACCTCAGGAACTCCAGCTAGGCACACTTTGCATATCTTTAGATTGAAATCCTAAACCCACCACCACACCTTAAGATCCTCCAGCAAGGTGGCTACAGATGCAAACTACAAACTAATAAAACACTGAATGTATTGGGGGCCATCTAAACTACCACAACTACCATGCCCAGCATTTTATGTGGCATTGGGTATCTGAACTTAGGGCCACATGCTCATATAGCAAGCATTTTAGCCACTGACACATCTCATAAAGTCAGTTACATAATTTTCTAGTCAAGAAAAATTTTTTTTAACTTCAGATATATTTGAAAGGAGAGTTTGGGAAAGAGAGAGAGAAAAAAAAAATATGAAAATGGGCATGCCAGGGCCTTTTAACACTACAAACTTACTCCAAATGCATGTGCCATTTTTTGCATATGGATTTAGAGTACTGGGCAATTGAACCCAGGCTGTCAGGCTTTGCAAACAAGCACCTTTAACTGCTCAGCCATCTCCCCAGCCCACACACTGTCTCTTTTTAAAGTGAGTTATGTAAATGACATGATTTATACATAAATTTATATATAAATAAATCTAATGAATCCATAAATTCTATGAGAACTAATAAATAAATTTTAAAATATTTTATTTATTGGAGAGAGAGAAAGAGGCAGATAGAATGGACATGCCAGGGCCTTTAACCACTTCATATGAACTCCAGACACATCTACCACCTTGTGCATTTTGCTTACATGGGTCCTGGGGAGTCTAGCCTGGGTTCTTGGGCTTCCCAGGCAAGCACCTTAAATGCTAAGCCATCTCCCTAGCTCCTAGTAAATAAATTTAACAAGATAATATGATATAGTTTCAATGTATAAAAAATGATTTATATTTCTATCTACTGGCCTTAAGCAATTTTATTTACTCAGAACCAAAAAGGATCAAATACTTACGAATCAATTTAACAGAAGTGCTTGGTATGGTGGCACATACCTTTAATTCCAGCACATGGGAGGCAGAGGTAAGAGGATGACTGAGTTCAAGGCCAGCCTGAGACTACATAATGATTTGGATAGACTAGCTAGCTAGTGAACCCCAGGAAGTCCCTTAGTCTCTCCAAATTATAGGTATATACTACCATTTCCCGCATTTTATGTGGGTATTGGGTATCCGAACTGAGGTCCACATGCTTCTTCAGCAAGCACTTTAGCCACTGACACATCTCCTCAGGCCTGTAAGGAAAACAATTTTTTTCCCATACAGTCAGTTATATCATTTTCTACTCAAGTAAGTCACACACTACATTAAAAAAAAAAACACATATTTAGTATGTATTTGCAAGGAGGGAGAGGGAAAGAGAACGAGGGAGAGATAGAGAAAATATGGCCAACTTGGGCTATGAAAAATCCTACCTCAAAAAAAATTAACAGAAGAAATGGGAATTCATGTATAAAACTATAAATCAGAGAACATCATTGAAAGCAATTAAATAAGTCCTGAAGAAAAGGAAAGTTCATGCATTCAACAGAGACAGTAGTGTTGGGACAGCAGTATTTTGCAAATCAATGTACAGACTTGGTGTCTCTTAAAAACTTAGTGGGCTTTTTTTTGGAAGGGCAGGAATTGACAGGTCCATCCCCAAATCCGTGTGAAAATATAGTTCTGGAATAGCCCACAATCTTAATAGCAAAGGATTCAAGCTTCCTGTCTTCAAAACTTCAGTAATCAAGAGTGCTAGTATATAGATAGACTTATAGATCAGTAAAATAGAATTGGTCATCCAGAAATTAACTTTTACATTTATGGTTAATTGATTTTGACAAATGTACTCTTGCAATCCAGTGGGCATAGAATATTGTTTTCAATATTAACATGCTGTGTTAGAACAACTTCATATCCATGAGCAAAATGATTGACATCATACCATCACCTCATCTAATGTACAAAAGTTGAAATGAATCAGAGATGCAACATAAGAGGCAAAACCATAAAAATGTATATAAGATGATCTTTGCAACATTGAATTGGGCAATGTATTTTTTTAGTTATGATACCAAAAGTCAATATTTTTTAAAAAATGGATACATTGGACTATATCATAATAGAAGTCTATGTGTACCAAAGGACACTGTACAGATAACTCACAGAATGTGAGGAAACATTTGCAAGTCACATAGCTGAATAGGGTCTAATACCCAGACTATGTAAAGACACTTTCCAACTCCACTAGAAAGTTAAAACCAAGCATGTGTGGTAGCATACACCTTTAATCCCAGCACTTGGGAGGCAGAAGTAGGAGGATTGTGGCAAGTTCGAGGCCACCCTGAGTGTACATAGTGAATTCCAGTTCAGCCTGGGCTAGAGCAAAACCCTACCGCAAAAGGCCAAAAAAAAAAAAAAAAAAACAGTTAAAACCAATGAAAGATAAGCAAAGGATTCAAATAGACATTTTTCAAGATAAGATGTATATATGGCCCTTAAGCATCTGAAAGTATGCTCATTATCATTATCCACCAAGGAAATGCAAACCAAACCCATCCCACCTTATGCTAACTAGGCTGATCCTCAGACATAGATGACAAGTGCTATTGAAGATTTGGAGAGGTTGGAACCTTGCACGTTGTCAATAGAAATATAAAATGGGACAGCACCACTGCACCAGATTGCACAGGCCACTCTCAAAAAGGTAAACTTTGTTTCCATGTGACCCAGCAATTCTATTCATACGTAGATGTTATATTCAAAAGAATTAAAAACATATAAAATATGTTTGTGAATATTCACAGCATCATTATTCATAGTAGGCAAAAGGGAAATGCCAGTAAAATTTTCATTAGTGGTTGAATGGATAAACAAAACATATATTCATTCAATGGACTATTATTTGGACATAAAAAAGAAGTATTGCTATATACTACAACTAAATGAATGTTGAAAACAGGCTAAATGAAAGAAACTGCATTCAAAATTTCACATTATCTGACTCCATTTATTAAAAAATGTTTAGAACAGTCAGATCTATATTAAAACTGTATGAATGGCTGCTGAAGGCAGGGTAAGAATAACAAATGATTTTTAATGACTATGAAGTTCTTATGGAGAGGGCAAAGATTTTCTAGATGTGTTATTTGTAGACTTTATGATTAAATATGCTTTTAAAAAACATAGTTGGTTTTAAAACATAATTGGAGCCATGTGCCTTTAATCCCAGCACTTGGGAGGCAGAGGTAGGAGGATTACCAAGAGTTCGAGGCTATCTGAGACAACATAGTGAATTTCAGGTCAGCCTGTGCTAGAGTGAGACCTTACCTCAATAAACCAAAACCAAACAAACAAATAAATAAACACCATAATTGGGGCTGGAGAGATGGCAGAGTGAGTGATTAAAGGTGCTTGCTTACAAAGTCTGTTGACCTGGTTCAATCCTACAGCCCCAGAGTGGTGCATACGTCTGGAGTTAGTTTGCAGTGGTAAGAGGCCCTGACATGCATGCACATACACATATAAATAAATATTTTAAAGCCATAATTGTATATTTTAAAGGAAAATCTAGTAATTTGTGATTTATGTCTTTAAATATTTGGTAATAATTGGAAACTATTACCTTAAGAGGGCCATTATGTGAATTAAATTTAGTTTTCTTAAATTTATTTATTTTTTATATAAAGACTGTACTCTTATATCACTTCTGCCTCATCCCCACTCTACTGAGGATCCTCCTTAGTGGTATTATTTGGTATTCATTGAGGTCCTAAAGTCCTCAGTCATACTCTGGTAGGAGGTTTTCAGGCTAGCTAGGAGAGCAAGACTGATGTCATTGCTTCCTCTGCAGTGACTTCTGGGCCTGGGCAGATGTGCTGGAGGTGAACCATCTCATGGTAGGCAGTCATGTAGGTATCTGTTCTTTATGAATTGATATATCCTGGTCCCCCCCCCCCCGCCCAGGTATACCCACCATCTTTAAGATAAAACAGATTCTTTCACCAAAAGTGAGAGCAGTTTGGATTAAAGGGAAGAATCATAGTTATTAGAAAGGCTTATGGATGTGTGTGTCCACTCTTCTTAGCCAAAAAGCAGTGGAGGTTATCTCTGAAGTCCATTGGTTTCCTGTTCTAGGGACTCTGACTTGGTTCCCAGAACTAGATATGAGTTCTCCCCCACTAAGTGGCTCTTATGTCCAATCTGTGAGCAGTCGCTTACTTGCGTAGGCTGTGAGCCACTGTTGCACAAATGTGTCCTTCTTCTTACAGGGTTGGTTGATTTCCTATCTGGCAGGATGCCCTGCTTATTCACTCAAGATTGGCAACCGTTATTCCCCAGCAGCTCCCATAGCACTTTTCAGCCATACGAGAGCTAGCCAGGAGGAAACTGCTTTTCCTGTCAGACCCAGCATGGTCTCTTGATGTCCAGTGACCACAGGCTGTGCTGTCTTTAGCAATGAGGTAACCAATACTTCAGCAGGTAACCAAAGTGCTTTAGCAATGGTCTGCATTATTTTGGGGACCTCATGTATCTCCTGACCAATAGCGCACTGTGGAGCCAATATAATTCTGGCCCTGGGATTTACCAGCCAAACTCCTTGGTTTCAGGGCTAAGCTTTTTCCACTTTATATGGGGCTCTTCTGTTCCAATCCTCCCTACCCATTTATTGAGGGTAATATCTTAAAGAATGCTATCCAGGAGAAAAGTTTCTATGGAATTGATTCATGTTGAGATTAGTTTTGTGAAATAACTCCCACACCCTTCTTTCCCCTATCCCCAAATATCTTTCCACCCCCTACTTGCTTACTTTCTTCTCTATAATTTTCTCTTTTCTTTTCTTTTTTTTTTCTTTTTTTTTTTTTTTCTTTTCTTTTCCCTTTTCTTTTCTTTTCTTTTCTTTTCTTTTCTTTTTTTTTTTCTTTTCTTTTCTTCCTTCAGTCCCATCCCGTTTCCTCCCATCCCCTCCCGTACCCTCCCTCCCTTCCTCTCCCCTCACATCCCCTCCCTTCCCTTCCTCTCCTTTGATCTGGATTATGCCTATGAGCGAACATGTAGGGTTTGTCTTTCTGAGCCTGTGTGACCTTGCATAGTATGATTTTTTCCCAAGTCCATCAATTTTCCTGCAAATTTCATTACTTTCTTTTTCCTTACTGCTGAGAAGAATTTCATTGTGTATGTATACCACACCTTCATTAAGCATTCATTTGTTGGTAGGCACCTGGGCTGATTCTAGTTCCTAGATATTGTGAATAGAACAATAGTGAATATGGTTAAGCACTTGTCTGTGTAGTAAATAGCAGAGTCTTTAGGTACATGCCCAAAAGTGGTTTAGCTGGATATGATGGTAGTTTTATTTTCAGCATTTTGAGGAGTCTGCATACTGATTTCCATTATTGCTGTGTAAGTTTGGACTCCCACCAGTAGTAGACGATTGTTCTTCTTTCCCCACCCCCCTTCTAGTATTGCTGACATATTCCCTCCCTCCCTCCTTCCTTTTCTTCCTTTCTCTTTCTCCCTTCCTTCCTTCCTTCCTTCCTTCCTTCCTTCCTTCCTTCCTTCCTTCCTTCCTTCTTTCTTTCTTTCTTTCTTTCTTTCTTTCTTTTTTTTGGAGAGAGACACAGAGAGAGACAGAGAGAGAGGAAGAGGAAGACAGAGATGAGCACGCTAGCAGCCTCTCAGCTGCTGCATATGAAATCCAGATGTGTGCGCCCCCTTGTGGTCAAGTGTGGCATTGCTCCCTTGTGTCACTTTGCATCTGGCTAAACGTGGGACCTGGAGATTGGAACCAAGTTCTTAGGCTTAGAAGGCAGGTGCCTTAACCTCTAAGCCATCTCCCCAGTCCTATTTCTTGGAGCGAGAGAAAGAGAAATAGGCAGATAGAAAGAGAGAGAGGTATGGTGTGCCAAGGCTTACATCCCCTGCGTACAAACTCCAGACACTTGTGCCACCTTGTGCATCTGGCTTATGTGGGTACTGGGGAATTGCACCTGGGTCCTTAGGTTTTCCAGACAAGTTCCTTAATTGCTTAGCTATCTCTCCAGCCCTCAACTGATTTTTTGATGATTGCCATCCTGACTGAAGTGAGGTGGAATCTCATAGTTATTTTAATTTGCAATTCTCTGATGAGTTGAGGTACTGAGCATCTCTTTAGGTGTTTGATGACCATTTGTATTTCTTCCTTTGAGAACTTTGTTCCATTCTCTGCCTCATTTTTTGAGTGGGATGCTTGATTTTTTTTATTGTTTAGATTTTTGTAGATCCTAGATATAAAACCTTTGTCAGAGGTATAGCTGTTGAAGACATTCTCCCATTTGGTAGGTTCTCTATTGACTGCGTTGATGGTTTCCTTGTCTGTACAATACCTTTTTAGTTTTATGAGGTCCCATGTTGAGTGTTTGCCTTATTCCTTAGGATACTAGAGTCTTATTCAGAAAGTCTTCTCCCTGAACCTATATGTTGGCATATTATCCCTGTTTTTTCTTCTAGTTGTTTTAGAGTTTGAGGTGTTATATCAAGGTTCCTGGCTCACTTGGAGTTGATTTTTTGTGCAAGGTGAGAGGGGAGGCTTCAAGTTTAGTTTATACATGTTGCTATCCAGTTTTTCTAGTACCATTTGCTGAAGATGCTATCAGTTGTTCAGTGAGTGTTTTTTGCCCCTTTGCCAAAGATTTGGTAGCTGCAGTTACTTGAACTCATGCCTGGATTCTCTGTTCTATTCCATTGACTTATGTGACTGTTTTTATTCTAGTACCATGGCCTTATAATTACTATGGCTTTATAATATGATTTGAAATGAGGTATAGTGATACCAACAGAGGTATTCCTTTGCTGAATATGTTTTTAGCTATCTGAGGCCTTTTGTACTTCTCTATGAACTTTGAGACAGTTTTCTAACTCTGTGAAGAATGTCGGTGGGGTTTTGATTGTATATTGACCATTTAAACAATATGAGTTCCTCCAATCCGTGAACAGGGAAGGTCATTCCATTTTCTCATGTCTTCCTCTTGTTCTGTCTTCAGTATTATTATGTTTTCATGTTAGAGATCTTTCACTTCCTTGTTAGGTCTTTAAAATGTGTCCTGATCAACACCCAATTTCATTAGTACCTATTGTAACATCTCTTTTTCTTTTCTGATCTTATTGATTTGAGCCTTCTCTTTTTTTCCTTTCGATCAAATTTCCCAGAGGTTCATGAATCTTCCTTATTTTTTCAAAGATCAGCTCTTTCTCTTATCAATTTTAAAAATTGTTTTCTTAATTTCCAACTCATTGATTTCTGTGATAATCTTGATTATATCTTTGTATCTAGCAGTACTGCATTTGAATTGTTCCTGTTTTTCCAATGCCTTCATCTGGACAATTAAGTAATTAACTTGAGATTACTCTGTTTTTGCAATATAAATAGTGCTTTTAAACTTCCCTCTTATGACTGCCTTCATCATGTCCCATAAGTTTTAGTAATTTGTGCTTTCATTATCATTCAGCTCTATAAATTTTTTAAGTTCCTTTTTGATTTTTATTATCTACCCATGTATTATTTAATAGTGAGCTGTTCAGCCTCCAGGGAGTGTTGGGTTTTCTGTTGTTTATACCATTGTTAATTTCTAGCTTTATTGCATTGTGATCTGATATAATGCATGTACTTATGTCAATTTCCCTGAATTTGTTGAGGCATATTTTATGCCCCAATATATGGTCTATTGTAGAAAAGGTCCATAAACTGATGAGAAGAATGTGTATTCTATAGACTTAGTAGAATATTTTGTAGATGTCTGTTAATTCCAGTTGATCTCTGGTATGGTTTAGCTCCCTTATTTCTAGGTTACTTTTCTGCTTAGATGATCTACCTAATGATTATTTAAAATTTTTCCCTCCCATAGTCTCTTGACTGTGATTGTTGGTCTCAGTATGGGATATTCTATGTAATATTCTCCATAGGATTGTTTTAGTGCTCGTATAATCCTGTTGTTGGCTTTTATCATGTAAAATTTTTCTTTTGTCTTTTATTATAAAGGATAATTTTGCTGGGTATAGTATTTTGGGTTGGCAGCCAAGGTCTTTTAGAATTGGAAATTCTCCATTCCAACCTTTCTAGCTTTTAGATTTTCCATTGAAAAATCAGAGGTAATTCTAATGGATTACCTTTGTATATAACAAGATGTTTTTCCTCTTGCACTTTTTAGTACTCCTCTTTTGTTTTCAGTTGATCAAGGTCGAAGTGGATTGGTTGTATATATGCAGGTTTTGGCTGGGTGCTCTTGAGCCTGAGTTGGGTCTTCCTTGTGTGTGCATTCTCCTAGCAATTCTGGGTGGGGCCCTGGAAAGCCTGGCCAACTCAGTGAAGAAGCAAGGCCCTGTTTTCCCTCTGCCACTTGCTTCCTGGTGCTTGGTGGTAGGCTTGGTTGTAGCTGCTGGTGGCAGACAGCAGGGAGGAGAGAGCAGTTCTGCTATTGGGGTTGGACCTCAATCACAGTGATTGTGGGGCCCACCTGGTTCATGAATTTGTGGGGATGGTCTGGGCTCAAAGATGGCAGGCAGAACCCTACTTGTGGGCCTGTCTAACATGTCATGTGTGGGGTTCCAGTGTTTCCCCACTCCCCAGCCCAGATGCATTCCATGATTGCCCTGCCCTTACCTGCTGAGGGTGGAAGTTAGGCAGTGGATCCCAGCTTATGCACGCAACCTGAAATATTGTCTCCTTTCTTCTCAGCTTCCTTTTCTATGGCTCATATTTGACCATCTTGACCAGAAGTCTAAATTTAGTTTTATAAGGTTATAGCTGAGTTTTTTTTTTTTGGGGGGGGGGGTTCTGTATGGTGGTACATACTTGTAACCTTAGATTCTTAGGAAACTGAAGCAGGAGGTTGGTTCAAGCCCAGAGGTTTGAAGCCACTCTGGATAGTATAGTGACAACCAGTCTCAAAAAAAGAAGAAAAAAAAGGCCAATGTTACATTTTTTTTGTTTGTTTGTTTTAGAATGTAGTACCTGTCTATTCACAGTTCCCTACTCTCCAAACCAATAGCCTTAGGGGATATACTTGCCAGGTATCATATTTCCATGTTAGCATGGTAAGGTAGGAGCTGTGTTACAAGTCTGAAGGTAATTTTAGCAATATTTTTGATTGAGTATTAGGTGTGCATAGATAGTAACAAGGCCTCATACTCTTAAGAGAGATTTTAAAGAGACTTAAAATTTTGGTCATATTTTTACACAATGTAAAATGATGAAATTCCACTTGTCCCTTGTTTTTGTTAAAGAGATAAGACTTATGTATACACTGGAGTTTGAGAAGTAGTTATAAAGTTTACCATGGAGACTTTCAGAATGGAGAGCCACTAAGATGCCTTGGCAATGCAGGATAAAGGCAGGTGTGGATATTGAGCCATGTTTGAACTGTGACTTTGCCTTTTCCTGACACACAGTGCTTCAGGCACTGTAGTATTGTCCATATACTGAGCATCCCTGACCAAGTGAGAGGCCATGTGGAAGGAGCTATGTGCAGCGTCTGCTCCTGGTAGCAGGTGCCTTCTGGCATTCATCAAGGTGTCAGGTGGGCAATACTTAGACAAGGCAGCAGAAGTGTGGCATAGAACATTACCAAAGCCTCTGTAAAACTACCTTTTAAATGCTTTTGATGATGGCCAATATGTTTTTTGAAGCAGACTTTCTTTTGTCAGTAGATGCCCTTAGTTTATAAAAACAGGTGTGAAAGAGATGGATGTCAAGTGGATAAATGACAGTCCTGTTGGTAATTTTATTTATTTTTTTATTATTTTATTATTTATTTATTTATTTGAGAGAGAGAGACACAGAAATAGGTAGGTATAGAGAGAGAGAGAATGGGTGTGCCAGGGCCTCCAGCCACTGCAAACGAACTCCAGATGCGTGCACCCCCTTGTGCATCTGGCTTACGTGGGTCCTGGAGAATCGAACCTCAAACCAGGGTCCTTAGGCTCCACAGGCAAGCATTTAACCGCTAAGCCATCTCTCCAGCCCCCTGTTGGTAATTTTAATGAATCCAAGTATGTATAGAGACATGGGTGTATCACCTCCCCAGTAAAACTGGTTGAAGTAACACGAACATTTAAAATAAAAGTGTTCCTTTTCAAGTTGGTCCTTGGCATGTAATTTTCTGCCACTCTTTTTCCCCACAAAATTTCTACATGAACATGGTCAAGAGAAAGTAAAACTAGGAACTATAATTTTCCAACTAATTATATACCATTTGAAAAACATTGATATTAAATCCATAATTGCTTATTATAAACAAGGATTTTTTTAACCATATGTGTTTGAGACCTTTTTTTTCCCCAGGGCTCTGGCCCTGATGATGGAAACTATGTTCACCATCCCAAAAATTAATGAGGTATAGAGGATGTGTATTCTATAATACAGTTAAGGTATATTTTAGGCAAACTTATTTAAGCCAATGCATGTTTGTGGATGGAGGGATGGATAGAGGGATAGATGATTGTTAGACAGACAAATTACACACTGCTTAAATTTATATATACATAGTGTATGTGTTTGTGTGTATGTATGTATGTCTTGTCAGCTTTTTAGTTCATATGTTCTGGATTCTTTTTCTTTCTTTTTTTTTTTTTTTTTTTTGGTTTTGCGAGGTAGGGTCTCACTCTGGTCCAGGCTGACCTGGAATTAACTATGTCGTCTCAGGGTGGCCTCGAACTCTCGGCGATCCTCCTACCTCTGCCTCCCGAGTGCTGGGATTAAAGGCGTGCACCACCACGCCTGGCTCTTTTTCTTTTTTGAAAAGAGATATAGCATGGAGAATTAAGGCAGATTAAAGTGTTGGTATAATGCCTGACTCTTATATGCTCATAAATAAAATTCCTCAAAATCTGGATGTTACTAAGGGTATATTAGTGAAATGAATTTGGGTTTAGCATAAAGCTGGCTGGTGAGGTAACAGAAGAGTAGCTTTTCTGAATCTGTATGTTTTGCAGAGCTGATGCAGCTTAGTGTGTGCAGGCTTCTGATGATATGACATCACTGCTGCCTGCCAGGATTGACACAGATAGTCATTGTTGAAGGAGAGCATCTGTCTAACTCCATAGGGCTCCTGATAGGCTCAGTTATATCTGAGAGACAGAATCTGCTGCAAATAGCAGCATTCTAAGGCTAGTAAGCATAAGAGCAATATCCTTCATTATAATAGCTGCTGATTATTAAAAGGTGTATCATTTTGTTTTCCATGATGCATTAAAGGGAAGATATTTTCCTGGCAGGTTATGATCTTAAGTGGAGGACTTGAATTCTTTGGATGAAATACCCTACTTTAAAATAGGCATGGTCTTTCACTGACATTGGAAAGACAAGCTCTGAACTCTGGAGATTGAAGATATTGCTGCTCTTCTGATAGCAGCACATTTTTAACATTCTAAAGTCAAGAGGCACATATTTGGCTTCTGTCTTGATCTAGGGAGTAGTTATTTTTTTTTTTTAGTAGCAAGAGAGTTACTTCAACATATCAGATATATAAGGTATTTGAGGCTGCCTTACAGTAGTGATACACTGCACTTTTATTAATGTCATTATGTTGAAATTTGAAAGGTGAAGATGATGTTGATTTTGTAGGAGTATAGTATGGTGATTTTTTTTATACTCTAAAAGTGACATAAATGTTTTATTAAGTGTAGTCACTTTTTGTTTATTTTTTTGTTTATTTTCATTTATTTATTTGAGAGCGACAGACAGAGAAAGAGGCAGATAGATAGAGAATGGGCATGCCAGGGCCTCCAGCCACTGCAAACGAACTCCAGATGCATGTGCCCCTCCTGCATCAGGCTTACGTGGGGAATCGAGCCTCGAACCAGGGTCCTTAGGTTTCACAGGCAAGTGCTTAACTGCTAAGCCATCTCTCCAGCCCAAATGTAGTCACTTTTTGTGTATGTGGGTGGAGGAGGAAGATTATAAAGAGTCTCAGAAATTTCCCTTATACTGTTTTTTTTTTTCTTTTCCTTTCTAGTCTTTATAACCTGGCTTCACTGGAACTGAGAGAGAACCTTCTTACATATCTTCCCGAGTGAGTCTCTATGGAAAATAAGAGGGGATGTATGTGCAAAATGAATCCAAGTACAGTCCTTCCTGTGCAATGTTTTCTAACTTAGTCCAAGTCAGGAGTATGGTCAACATGTCTTGGGCCTTCTCTAAGAATTTTTATTGTTTGTTTAAATAGCTCTCTTACCCAGCTACGAAGACTTGAAGAACTTGATTTAGGAAACAATGAAATATATAATTTGGTAAGTATATATTAAAGAGAGATTTGACTATTTCTTTTATCTTTAAGGTTATTTTGCCATATGCATTTCTCCATAGGTATTTGGTGTTGGGCGGGAGGAGACAGAAGGGGAGAGAGAGAGTGTGTGCGTGTGTATACTCTCCACCAGATTTTTTTTTTTGCTTAGCATCTCTTAATGAACCTAGAGCTCATACATTTGACTACACTAGCTGGCAGTGAGACCTGGGAATCCTGTCTCTGCCTTTTCAGCACCTGGATGACAGGCATGTACCACCATGCCTAGAGTTTCTAAGTAGGAGATAGGGATTTAACTCAGGTCTACAAACTTTCATGGCCAGCACTTCACTTACTCAGCCATTCCCCAGTCCCTTTTCCCTAGTTTTGATCACAAACATTTTAAGGCCTCTAAGAGTACTTATGAAGCTAGTATGTCTACAGATATGTTTGGAGAACATTGGAGAATGTACTACAGTTTGTAGAGATCAAGAATTATGATTTAGGGTTGGGGAGTCAGGACTAGAGATTTTGGTTATACTTGGAAATATTTGGCATTTTTGGGGAAAATTTGAGGTGCTTTCAGGGATGGAGACTTGATATTTGAGATGAAACAACAAACTTCTGTTATGGTACCCAGTTACCATACGAGAATTTAGAATTCTTTCTCCTTTAATGGAAGACTGAGGACTGGATCTTTGTTACCATAATATTATTCTTTCTGTTTTAGCCAGAATCAATTGGAGCTCTCTTACATCTAAAGGATCTCTGGTTAGATGGAAATCAGCTGTCAGAATTACCTCAAGTAAGTGGAAACTTCAGTGTCTACTGAACGTAGAGGAATGGTAGTAAACCCCGTAAGTTCCCTGCTTCTCTACTGGGCTTTCTAAAGAAGGATCTCAAAAACAAAAAACATTACTGAAAAAAATATATTTGGAAAAATATGTTGAGCTTTCATCATTCTACATTGCCATAGGAAAATTGAAAATCTCTACCTACCATTTCCAAAGAAAATAAAGATATCCTTTAGTTTGTGAAGTCTGTAGTTATTTCATCCTTGCTACTCATATAACTTACTATGATAGATCACATATCTATCAATTATCAGGACCCAAGATTCTGACAGTATAAATTTCTGCTACTCCTTGTGGTATGCTTTAAATGCTTTTGACCATATTATGCACTATAGTAGTTGATGTAAAGGTAATATCAAGAATATAAAGGGCTGGAGAGATGGCTTAGCAGTTGAGGCACTTGCCTGCAAAGCCAAAGGACCCCGGTTTGATTCCCCAGGACCCATGTAAGCCAGATGCACAAGGTGGCACATGCATCTGGAGTTTATTTGCAGTGGCTGGAGGCCCTGGTGCAACCATTCTCTTTCTCTCTGTCTAGCTCTTTCACTCTCACTTTCAAATAAATAAATAAATAAAAATGTTTTAAAAAAAGACAACAAGAGCACTTTCATTTTTTCTTTGTCTTCTTTTTCTTTTTTCTTTCTTTCTTTCTTTCTTTCTTTCTTTCTTTCTTTCTTTTTTTTTTATAAATAGCACTTGTGGTTTAAGCTGGACTGTCATGGTGTTTGTGTTTTTCCCTACTGTTCCCAAGTGTGAGAACCATGTTCCAAATGAAAATGGGGCCTTTCTCTAGACTTCAGAGTATTTAGTTATTTTGAGTAGAGTCCAATAGGCAGACCTACTTTTTGACAGATCAATGGGAAAAAAAAGTCCTTTCCAGCACAACAGGCATTTTTTTTTCCTGTTCTGTACTTTCTGTTTTATTCTTTGTTGTATTTTACAGTTGTTTTTATAGTCAGAATGTGCATTTCATGGTGCATATATTTATATTTTAAAGTAATTTGGATGCTGCACACTTGACTCTGTGAGCCAGTTGTGATGGGGCTCTGGGCTGTTGTGAGGGGAAAGACACTAGAAGGAAGCACTTAAGTCAGTCTTTGTTATGCCTATGGCACTGAGGTTAGCATGATGTCACTTAATTACTAATGGGACTAGGAAACTAATTAGTTAGAACTTAATTCTGAAATGTTCACTATAGTTTGAAAAGGGAGACAGATCAGTAAACTATTTATTTATTTATGAAAGAGAGGAAGGGAGGGAAACAGAGAATGGTTGTGCCAGGGCCTCTAGCCACTTGCAAGCAAACTCTGCACCACCACGTGCATGGTTCTGGGGAAATCAAACCTATGTCCTTAGGCTTCACAAGCAAGCACCTTAACCACTAAGCAATCTCTCCAGCCCAGTGGTATTGTTTATGACTGAGAGAATACTAGTTATTTTGGGGGATGAAATGATGGGCAAAAAATATCATGGAGTTGTCAGGAATATAATAAAATAATAGCTATGTGACATGAAAGGCATACACACACACACACACACACACACACACGAATGACAGCGTGAAATATGACATTCTAAACACAATGTAATTAAAGTTCCAGTGGTTCATGCTATGGTAAATGATTATTTTAATATCTCATTTGTCTATATATAGTATAAACTCATTCTCAACCAGGACTAAGCATATTAAGGTCTCCATCAGAATTAATTTTCTGTCTTTGTTGATATAAAGAAAAGGATACAAAGACGTGTCTTAAAGGAATTAATAAAAAGGAGAGTAGCTACAGAAATCTGGCCTGAAATTTGTAGTTTTGTTTGTGTTGACAGGACATTCCCAAGAAACATGATGAGGCATGAGACAGGACATAAGCTGGAAAGAATAATCCAGACAAAAAGCAGTGTGGGTTGAGTAAAGATGAATCTTTACTTCTGAAGATATTCAGGAGCACTATTTGTTTATTGGGTACAGGAAGGTAGAAGCAAGATATGTTTATATTAGATATCTTTTAAAAAATATATTTTATTTTTATTTATTTATTTGAGAGAGAGAGGAAGAGAGAGAATGGTCACACTAGCACCAGGGCCTCTGGTCACTACAAATGAACTCCAGACACATGCCCCACCTTCTGCATCTGGCTTACATAGGTCCTAGGGAATCAAACCAGGGTCCTTTGTCTTTGCAAGCAAATGCTTTAACCACTAAACCATCTCTCCAGCCCTAGATATGTTTTAAAAAGGAAAATTATGAAATAGTTTATAGATTGAATTTGCAAAGAAAGAGTCAGGACTAGCATTCTAGTAAGGTGTGGTGTCATATGCCTATAGCCCTAGTACTGAGAAGGCAGAGTCAGGAGGATCGTTGCAAATTCAAGACAAGTCTGGCCTACAAAGTGAGTTTCAGGCCAGCCAGTACTAGATAGTAGGACCTTGTCTTAAATATGACAAGAATAAACAAAAAAAAATTACTAGACTCTTAAGAGGCAGAGCTAACAGTTAAGGTAAGAGGTAATGAGAATAGGAATTTAATATAGGAAAGCAGATTCAGAAAAAGTGTGCGCAGGGGCTGGAAAGATGTCTTAGTGGTTAAGATGCTTGCCTGTAAAGCCAAAGGACCCACCTTCGATTCCCCAGTACCCACATAAGCTAGATGTACAAGGTGGCGCAGGTGTCTGAAGTCTGTTATCAGTGGCTGTAGGCCCTAGAGTGCCCATTCTCTCTCTATATATACATATCTGCTGCTTTCTCTGAAATAATAAATAAATAAATAAATAAATAAATAAATATTTTTAAAAGATGATTTTAAAAAGTATAAGCAGTAATAAGAAGGAAAATATATAATTTAGGAGTGCAGGGTAGAGTGACTCTTGGTAGAATTATTGAAGTACATGTCCTTGGAAAAGTTGTGTTTTACTAAATTTTTTTGTTTCTGTTAAAGACAGTGGTATGTCACAGTGTTGAATTGGAGTCCTTGCTGTGATGTTTGTGTTAATAAGTATTCCCT
The DNA here is from genome assembly GCA_036365145.1 of Orientallactaga sibirica. Lineage (NCBI taxonomy): Eukaryota > Metazoa > Chordata > Mammalia > Rodentia > Dipodidae > Orientallactaga > Orientallactaga sibirica. The sequence continues at coordinate 34,501,333 of JAEOAD010000006.1, read as the reverse complement.
GTTATAAAGGAAAGATAATGTAGATGTTGTCTTACTAGAGAAATTCCAGTAGTATGATATGTTTACTAATGATTGCTTCTAAACATGGCAGCTAGATTTTCCTTTTCTAACCCAAATTGTGTGGCCTTACAGTCATTCGTTTCTTTTCTCTTGGTAGCAGTCTTCATCTGTTAAGTGAAAATAATTCCTTGCTTTCCTGAAATGGAGGAATTGGCATCCCTTGGGTTCTTTGATTTATGAAGTGTCTCATTTTCATTAGAAGGGGTCTATAGAAAAGTCCTTTGTGCTATGACAGATTTAAGTCTAAGTTTCTCTGTCTTTGCCATTGGTACAGGAAATTGGGAACCTAAAGAACCTGCTATGCTTGGATGTCTCTGAAAACAGGTTAGAAAGACTTCCTGAAGAAATCAGTGGCCTGACTTCTTTAACTGACTTAGTAATTTCCCAGAACTTATTGGAAACAATTCCAATTGGCATTGGTAAGTACTGAAAAGTGCCATATATATGAAGTGCTGCTCAGCATCCTTCTGGGGCCGGAGAGCTCACTGTACTCTTTGGTCCCCACAGTCAGGTGCTGTGCTCCTTACCACTTGCTTTTAAAGAAGGAAAGCAGAGGGTATTTAACACAATTTAAGCTTCTCAACAAATGCTTCTGTCCATCGTGGTTTGTTAGTACCTATTGTTACTTTTTTAAGTGTTGGTTCTTATCTACTTTACCCATGTCTTATCTCAGCAATTTCAATAGAAACTAGCCCAAATAAATATATGATGGGAAATCAAATTAACAATTGCTAAGACATTTGTAAATCAGCATCCTAAACAGTTTATAAGAAAGTGACTTGGACCATGGCCTTCTTTTTTTGAAAATATATTTATTTATTTATTTGACAGAGAGAGAGAGAGAGAGAGAGAGAGAGAGAGGGAATGCACACATGTGCCACGGCCTCTAGCCACTACAAACAAACTTCAGGCACATGCAGCTCTTTGTACATCTGGCTTTAAGCTGGTACCAGGGAATTGAACCTGAGTCCTTAGGCATTGCAGCCAAGGCATTAAGCCATCTCTCCAGCCTTAACCTTGGCCTTCTTATAAAGAGCATGTTGGGAAGGTTCTGTTGAAGGAAATATGACATGATTGAGCTAAGAACAATCTTTTAACCATCCTGTAGTATTTCCTTTAAAAGTAATCCACTTTTTTAAGGGGCCTTGGAAGTGTGGATTCATTTTTCTCTCTTGCTGCAAATTCTTGTGGTTTGGGTGGGGTGGTAAAGAGCATGATGATTCTGCAGGTGGCACTGCCCATGGTGGAGTGACTGGGTCTGCCTGTCTACTATAAGGTGAGCACTTTTAGATTCTGAAACCAGAAGTGGAGAGGGGGAATAGGTCACAGTGGTCTTTTTTAAACTATAATTTTATTTTTATCCTTTTCAGATAAAATATATTTTTAGAATTTAAAAATGTTTTATTTCTCATTTCTCTCTCTCCTTGCAAATAAATGAAAATTTTTTTAAAAATTCTCAATGGAGAAAAAAAATCTCATAAGAAAAAAAGAGGTAAAAACAAAAAAAAATTATGTCAAACATTCTAGTAACTTTTTTGGGGGGGGCGGGTGTTATTTGATGTAGGGTCTTGCTCTAGCCCAGGCTGACCCAGAATTAGTCTCAGGCTGGCCTCAAACTCACAATCAACCTCCTACCTCAGCCTTCTGATTGCTGGGATTAAAGGTGTGTACTACCATGCCTGGATTAAAAGTAGCTACTTTTTATTTGAGAGAGACAGAGAAAGAGGATGGACACACCAGGGCCTTTAGACACTGCAAACAAATTTTTAGATGAATGCACCACTGTGCATCTGGCTTTATGTCGGTTGGGGAATTGATCTTGGGTTGTTAGGCTTTCTGGACAAACGCCTTAGCCACTGAGACATCCTTCTAGCCCCCAGTAACTTTTTTTTCTGTGTGTGTGTGGGGGTTTATATGAGATGGCTAAAGAGGTCAAAAATAAAAGGCTTCTTTTGTTTTTCTTCTTTTTTATTTTTAATCTGTGAAGTTTCTGTTTGTTTATGTGTTTTTTGGCCTGTTAGACATATGTGTGAAATAATGTCCAATAATAAACTAGACTTTTACTTTGGAAAAAAAAAAAGAATTAATCCAGAAATTTCCTTTACTATGAAGGAATTTAGACTAGCATGAGAAATTAAGCAGAGAAGTTATGAACAGATACTGACAAGTAGTTTCATCATAGCAATGCTCCTTCGAACTTGTAAGAAACTGTATTTAATCATAGAATTTTCATAGGATTGCTGTCTTTAACTTGTATTCAAAACATCAAAGAAAGTTTGGAGGATAGTTACAATAGTTATAGAAGCTGTGGGAATAAATACACCCTCTTTGGCATGTATGTGGTCAAGATGAAAATGGTAACTGATAATAGCAACTCAGTAAGCATATGAGTACTATGCTTTACACAGTGCCTCTTGGAAATTTGATAGGTATTTTGACTCCTTAAAAAATATTCACTGAGAATCAGATGTGATGCGTGAAGATGTTGGAATAGGAAGAAGAAGTAGGCATGAGCCAGCCTCCCTCCTTTACAAGGGGTGTTAATGAGGGGGAGATTATATCAGTTATTTTTTCTTTTCTGTGAACATATACCCAAGTAGAGCAATTTAAAGAAGAGGGTTTTTTTTGTTTTTTTTTTTTTGTTTTTTTTTTTTTTTTTTGGCTTACAATTCCAGAGGATAAGTCCGATCTGGTGGGGAAGGGGTAGAGAGCCTGTCACCACATCAGCAGGCAGAACACAGAAAATGAATGCAAGTGGAGCCAGGCCACAACTCTAGGCCTGCCCCAGGGACCCACTTCCTCTAGCAAGGCTCCATCTCCCTAAAGGTGTCACAACCTTTCCAAACAGCACCACTACATATGGACCAATTATTAAAACAGATGAGCCTATTTGGGAGGGGGGGACATTTTACAGTCAAACGTCAACAGAGATTTATTGTGCCTTAGTGCAAATGGGCAAAATGAATGGATTGTGACTGTCACTTGACTTTAAGGAAACACTTACAAAACAAAGACAATTATTACAAATTGCTTTGGGCTTCTTAGTGAAGACATTGAGTACCCTATTACTAGAAGTATTTAAGGAGAGACTTAAGCTTCTTGCTAGGACTATGGTTAGTAACACTCCTGTTTTAAACTGCATTGTACCCATGAGGGACTGTTAAGTTATTGATAATGCTAAACAGGGAGCTTAAGAATTGATTAGTTCTCCTACTTGCCCCGTGGAGGCACCCAAGTCCAGATAGTTCCCACATTTCCTTCATTGCCATGTCTCTGTTGAGAGGCTACCACTGTCTGAAGGTAATGAAGACACGTAGTATCTAGGCTCAGTCCCCTGACTTCAGCTGAAAGCAAGCATCTGGATAATTTAGGGTTGCCTCCTGTTGGACACTGCCAGTGCTTTGACCTATTCTTTTCATGGCTGGTGTGCTGGTGGGTGACTAAATTTACTTTAAGGTAACACTTATAAAAACAAAAATAACTGTGACAAATTATTTTTGGCTTCAAATTACTTTCAGAGATATTGGGTTACAAATTATTTTCAGGTCTTCCTGCTCAGAGTGAGGTAAACTGAGTCCTCTTTATGGCTTTTTAGAGCTCAGAGCTTTAACTTTGTTCTGCATGCATAGAAATATTTCTCTCGAGGCTCTTCACTGAGTCATTTTCATTCATAGGTAATTGAATAAACTATTTTATTTAGTAAGGATGGCTTGGAATAAGATGAAGTTGCTTACATACACAAAAACAACTCCCCCTCTTAAAAGTGAATCAAGAGCCGCTGCTTGTTCTTCATTAAATTTTATGGATTTGGCATGGCATTTTTAGGGAGTACCTTTTAAAATGTCTTGTTTCTAATTACTGAATTTAATGTTCTGAACAAACTACTCTTTCAACATTTAATGATCTACATGAGAGTGATATGGTTTCCATTTGTAAAGCTGAGTGAAGAAAAAAATGAGTAATTGTTTAAAATAAAAGAGAAGTAGATAAGAAATACCAAGTGGTGATTAGGAAGACAATCCTAACTAATGAGTTTAAATAACACTTTTATAGGAAAACTGAAGAAACTGTCTATCTTGAAGGTGGATCAGAACAGACTCACACAGTTGCCTGAAGCTATTGGGGATTGTGAAAGTCTCACAGAGTTAGTTCTTACTGAAAATGGTCTCTTGGTGAGTGTTGTTTGTGTATTGCAATGAAAACTTATAATAGTAGCTTCTACGTACTTGCAATGTGAGTGAATTAAATGGAAATAACCTTGTGTTACATCTTAAAGCAATGTGTACCATAGGCTGTATAAGCAAAACAACATGGTATCTGCTGTCAGGCTTATGTCCTTATCACGGTGCTTACAATATAAGGACTGAACTAACATCTCACAGAGGTCCCAGTGGCAGTTTTTGATAAGCTACTGTTGCTTGACTTGTTCATTGCTCTCCCAGGGTTCTTAGAAGCTGCCACTGGGAAGGCTTTTCAAGGTTCCCTCTGGTTTCTTGGGCTTCTTGAGCAGATCTGAGAAAAGAAGATATGATGGTTTGCTAGGAAAGCCCTGGGGGGATTGTTGCCAGGCCTGCTCTGGTTTGGAAACCAGAACATGGTGTCTGATGAGCTTTAATCAAGGCTAATGCTAACTCCATCCTAGAAATGAGGAGTAGATGTGGCCACACATGGCCTACACTTGGATAAGGCTTCCTCACCCAACTGAAGGCAACAGTAGTGTGTGCCATAGCTGCTGAGGATGTGTCAGTGGCCAGGCTTCTCCGTTCCTTCTCTCCACTTCATCTGTTTTTCTGTCACCATTGCATCTGTTCTCTCCCCTACTTTAGTTGTCTTATAGCCTCTGAATTTTCTTGAGTTTACTTTTCTAGAAAAGAATCTCCTTTCTAAAGAAAAGTACTCTACTTTCTTTTTATCATCTTCCTTTTGTCACTATTCTTTGTAATTTATATTTTCTTCCTTTCTCTTCTCTCTTCCCTTTTATCCTATGCTGTTAAGTAAACCAAATATTGCATTTTAGGTGAAAATAGCAGAGAGAGACAGCTGGAGAAAAATGAGAATTTAGATTTGGTGGAGAAGCCCAGCAGCGTCCTTCCCCAGGTTACTCAAATAGTCATCATCTGGCAGGTCTGCTGGAAGTTTCCATGTCTTCCTATCTTAGTTTATGCTTATAGACTTGCAAATAGTAATCATAGCAATTATAACAGTAATATTCACCCTCAAATTGCATTGGAATGTCAAAAACCCCAATGTGAGCCCAGTCTTCTTCTGTAAGGACCAGTGTAAGGACCAGTGCCCATACCAGACCTGCTGACCTTTCTTCATCCACATATCAACCTTTCTGTTCCCCTGGCTCCCAGCTCCTAAGTATATCTGTCCCAATTATGCCTTCTGAGACTGGAGAAATACCACAGGATTAATTGGGGGATCCACTGTGAGCTAGGCATTTGCCAAAACTCCATTGATCACCTGACCACTATAAGCACCTACTTTAACTGAAGGGCCATGATGCTGTTTGGGGTCTCCTGGAATCAATGTCGGTTCAGAGTCAGTGTTTAGTAGGTCCCAAAAGGTCAGATTATTTCTTTTTCTCCCATTGTACAGTTATCCTGATAAAAAGGGCATAGGCCCCTTTGAGGAAGGAAAGGAGTAAGCTTAATATTAAACGTTTTAGAACTTTATGTGTTTTTCCTCAAGAAAACCTGGCCATCCCTTCATGCAATGATTTCTGATTTTGTAAACTGGCTCAAATATGGAAATTGGTTAAGTGTTCTATTTGAAACGACACAGCCCTGAATTTAGTCAAGACTAACCTCTGGAACTTTACTATCCAGAAGTGGGCAAACTGTTTCTAGAAACAGGGCTGAGAAGTGGGAGAGCTAACTCCTGATATACCAAGCTCAAGAGTGGGCTAGCTGCCTCTAGCAGCAGCATGAGGAGAAAAGAAACTGAAGAGGTACTCGTTGGCAATTTATTGGACAGCCAAAGCCCAGTAATACGTGAACAAGTAGTACATTGTATGAGCAAAGGGTAAGGAACTTTTGACTTTGGATAAGCCTTAATTCTTTTTAATGTTTATTAAATTGTTATTAATTTTTAATAATTTAATAATTTTATTTATTTTATTCTATTTTATTTATTGCAGTCAGAGAGAGAGAAAGAGAGAGAGAATAAGCATGCCAGGGCTTCTAGCCACTGCAAACGAACTCCAGATGCATGCATCACCATGTGCATCTGGCTTACATAGGCCCAGGAGAATCGAACCTGGGTCCTTAGGCTTTGCAGGCATGTGCCTTAACCGCTAAGCCATCTCTCCAGCCCCTTAATTTTTTTTTTTAAAGTAAGGGGTTTAGGGGTATGACCTATTGGATTCTACTGATCTAGATCATATGCTGATCACAAGTGCAATCACATTAAGCCCACCTGTTATCTTCAACAGAACTGTGGGCTATTAATTACTGACCTCATTGTATTCCATGTTATGGTGCTATAAGTTTCATATACTTCTTATGTATGTATGTTTACTCTGAGTTGAGAGTACAAGCAGGCCCCTGAGGAATTTGGCGAAAGAGCACAGCTTAAGATCACTGAGCACCTCTGAACATTCTCGTCAATATTGGTCATCTGTGCTGTCCAGGCCAAAAGTACACTGAGACAGGGGAAACCTTGTCACATCGTTTTAAAAGCAGGTGGATTACATAGTTGCAAGATTAACTGTAGTGTAAACTACAAATTAAGAATTTAGCATCTCACAGCAATAATCTGAGAATAGTTATTTGTAAGGGTCATAGGAAATATTCCCACAGTTCTTTCCCATAATTCATTCCTGTGTTTTATTCTCATAGTTCATTCCCACAGTTTGTTCTTATAATTTATCCCACAGTTAAGTGCCTGTGCTTCTCTGTTGCCAGGATTCAAAGTAGCCTTTTGTTCCTTTACTCTGAAATTCTTCTGCTTATACAGATCATGCAAGAACTTAGTAGGCCTCTTTTCTATTTCACTTTTGCAAACACCATGATTAATCAGGGGGGGCCTGATTCCTTGCCTGAGCATTTGGGTATCAAAGCCACCAGCCCAGTATGGTTCTTAAATGAGCACATAGAATAGGAATAAATCTTGAAGGTATAGCTTTTCACTGTTTTGTGTACAAACATTTTCATTTCCTGACTGGTATGTCCCTGTTCCAGGTCTCTGTTTTTTACTTCATTTCCTTCAAATACGCTATTATGTCAATCAAAATTGAGACTATTTCATTATATTTTTCTAAGTTGACCATTATAAATATCTATTATTTAGGAAGAAATATTGCTTCTTTTGCTTTGAGTCCTTGTAAACAATTGCTTTTTCTGTGAGACATGTTAAAAATATGTTAATAACAGAAATATTATTTTAACAGACTTTACCTAAGAGCATTGGAAAGCTTAAGAAGTTGAGCAACTTGAATGCAGACAGGAATAAATTAGTGTCTTTACCAAAAGAGGTATGTACTGTTAGACAAATAATCTAGTAATAATTATAATAATGACACCTAAGGGATCAGAATTTCAAAGTTGTTATAAAGGTGTGTGAGTACAGAGCTGGTTAGAGGAACTGTATCAAAGAATGATTATTAGTGACATTAAGAAGAATTAAGAAAGATGAATCAATATTTTAAATATATAATTGACATTTTTGCTTGATACAGAGAGAATGGCAACACTATTGATGGAAAATGGATTTGGGGTTTCAACTATTGAATTTAGCAAGGAATGAAACTATTCCATAAGCCATTGTAATTATAAAAACAGATTTTCACAAAACCCTGTTTATGGGCAGAGATTTGCACTGGGCCATTTTAAGGTCTGAAATGGATAGAATGACATCTTCACAAAAGAATAAATGCTCAAGCCGGGCGTGGTGGCGCACGCCTTTAATCCCAGCACTCGGGAGGCAGAGGTAGGAGGATCGCCGAGAGTTCGAGGCCACCCTGAGACTGCATAGTGAATTCCAGGTCAGCCTGGACCAGAGTGAGACCCTACCTTGCAAAACCAAAAAAAAAAAAAAAAAAAAAAGAATAAATGCTCATAGAGAGAGGTCATTGAGGAGCTAAAGCAAGGGAAACCTGTTTGTTTGTTTGTTTGTTTGTTTGTTTGTTTGTTTGTTTGTTTGTTTTTCTTGCTAGTGGTCCAAGCCAGTGAAGAGACTAGGACCCTCCATAAAGAGTAGCTGTGTGTTCTTAGGAGGCATGTAAATTTTGTCAAAGGAGGCGGACATACTGATGGAGGAAGAAACCCACAGTAGATGAAATGAGGTGTTCTAGTACCTTCTTAGAAGGTTTGCTTTTTACTAGGAGATAGGAGAGCTGTACTGAAAAGGGTGCTACTCACTTGGGTTTAATTACTAGCACAGGGCAAGATTTTGGCTAATTTGTGTCCTTCCCCCATAAAATTGGCTATTGGTACAAGTTCCCTCTTACTAAGTTTATACATGAAAATGCTCTGTGTGACATGATCACTTGCTAGGGACACTTTCCTTCATTTTTCTCTGTTTTGACCCTTTCTAATATCTCTGTCTTGAAGTATTTTAAGGTTGGCTCTAAACAGCCTCACTTGAAGGCCACTTATTTTCCAAGTGACATGACACAGTGTGTGAGCTTAGCTTGGCTTCCTCTTATTTTGGTTTTGTGTCCAGAGTGCTCAATCATCTCTTGGTAGTATGACCAACATCTTTAAATGGAGGGAAGAGGATATTGATCATAAATATGGCACATCCATAGCCCAGCTTACCCCAAATATGAGCCGTGGCATCTAAATATAACTGTCTACAGCACAAATATGTAAGTCCATATCTCAGCCAAACTAGGACACAACTAAAATTCTGCTAACCAAACGTGTTGGTTCTAATCTGTAAGCAATATAGCAAAACACAGCTGCTACTCTGAACACTGATGTTATTTTGCCGAGTAGTTCTTTCAGACTAGGGAATAGATTAGACACGAAAGCACAAGAAATTAATTTTTTTCCTTTAGTGCCAAGAACTGTACTCCAAAGTTAACTCACTAGGTCCTCACAATAGCTTTTGAAGTCATGGTTGTTTTTTTTTTTTTTTTTTTCATCTTATAGATGACGAAACTGAGGCCACAGTCTTTTGCTCACAGCTCATATAGCCAGGTTGGAACCAGGCTTCAAAAATGACTGGCCAGTTAAAAAAAAAAAAAAAAAAAAAGAGGGCAAGTCAAGTAATTTAGCTTTAGCCTGCCCATTTTAGCTATGTTACCATGATATTGGGCCACACTTTGGTTCAGTAAGGGAAGGCTAAATTACCTTTAGTCTGTGCATTTTAGGAACATCATACAGCATAGGACTGTTTTCAAAGTGAATGCTAAAGAGAATACTTTCGAGTTTAATTTCAATCCCCAGGAAGTTCCCCTCTTCTCCCAGTTTCTCTGGTCCTCCCATGGATTCTTTTTTTTCCCCCGAGTACATAGTCTAGACAAGAAATTTAGAGGTTTATTGTTATGAAACCATTACCATCATTCCGACAATGACTTTAATTATTGACACTTGCCTAAGTGTTTCTGGTTTGAAAGTTATACCCACTACCTGCTATGCCTATTAAATTCACTGTAAAAATATTTATAGCTTTAAAGCATTTGAGCTATCACATTTTATCCATGTTCCAAGAAATTTTGATTTGTTTTCTATCCTCCAGAGTTTTATAGGAAAATGAAATTGATACCATTTCTTTTAAGCCTCTTGATAAGACAGAAAGTATTTTGATTTTCAATAACAGGATCTTTTCTAGAACATCTTTAGCCCTACTCTTACTCAGATTCCAGGATAGGAAAGTCACTGAGCACATGTGCCCAATTCTTCTATGGGTTACAGTTTGATAGCCATCAGAAATGTTTTAAGTGCTTATCTTATTAGGACTCAGCAGCTAAGCCACTGTTGCAGTTACCTTTTCTTGCTTTGACAAGCATCTGACCAGAAGCAGCTTATGGGAGGAAAGGGTTCATTTCATGCTTACTTCTTCCAGGGGAAGCTTCATCATGGCAAAAGAAGCTGACTCACTCCAGCATGCATCTACAGCAGAGAGAGAAAAAAAGCCAGCAAGTTTGAATAGCTAGAGCTCAGACTGGCTCTCTACACACCATAGGTTTAGAGTCAAGATCCACCTCCAGTGACCTACCTCTTCCAGCAGGCTGCTGGAGACTTAAGTAGGAAGTTTAATCTAAAATACCCGAGTCTATAGGGGACATACATTCAAACCATCACAATCACCAAGTGTGTCCCCCAGTTGTCACACCACAGTGGTCTGGGGAACACTATCTTGTCACAAGTCTTTGTGTAGCAGGTTTGGCATTCCTGTGACTGTGTGTGTGTACACATGCTAGTTTTGCCTCTGTGTTTGGTACCACTTGACAAACCCTATACTTTCCTCATTTATTACCTTTTCTTGGACAATTAGTTACATAAATGACATATTTAAGCTGATATGAAAAACAACTCAACCACTCGGTGTCCCAAATTCATGGTTATATTATCACTGGCTTGGTGTGCTGATAAAGTTTCTTGTATGTTTTATCTTTTCTTTCTCTTCTTTTGTTTTGATAATACTGTATCTTGTTGGGTTTTTGGCATAATTCCTTACTCTGTAGCCAAATGTCTTTCATATATTTTCGCACATGACTGAAGGAAGATGTTTGTACTGTGGGTCACGGCAATAGATCCCATTTGTGTTTTGTGCCATTATTTGTAGTAAACACATGGAAATCAATGAATGTCTTTTGTTTTCTTAATTGTTAGCTGCTTGGAATTTTAGAAAAGTCAGGTAAATTTTCCATCTTGTAAGTATTGTTCAGACCACATTTGCATCTTTAACCCATTTTGCTTCTTAAATGCATGAAGATTCAGTTGACAAACTGCTATATGTGTTCTTCATCGTAAGGTATTAGGCTTCTACCTTAATTTTTTTTTTAAGTGCATGGCCTGAACCTTATATTGTTAAGTGTTTTTCACATTTGTCCAAATTATCCTTTCACAAAAGAACGCTTTTCTTTGAGTTACATTTTAAGTTATTCAGAAATTCTGAAATGCATCACTTGTGAACTCACCTATCACTGAATTATGGTTTGTTGGCACGGCTCTAGCTCCAGGGGGAAGGCTAGATTTGCTTCATTGCTACATATGGCATGCTTCTGAGTTTCTAATCCACTAATTTGTGCTTTTATTTTTCATCCTGTTGCTTGAGTATATATGCTGGGAGGGAAAGTCCCTTAGAACTCACATTTCTGATGGAAGACAGGGTTAAGAGGAAGATAATCTGCAGTATTGTGTTTTATGCCTAGATAGGGAGTCAGGAGTCAGTCTGTGTGTGTGTGTGTGTGTGTGTGTGTGTGTGTGTGCGCGTGCGCGTGAGAGAGAGAGAGAGAGAGGGAGAGGGAAAGATAATAGGTCTGATGAATGAGAACAGTGCCTTCAGAATATTCCACAGCCAAATGTTACCTGTAAATAACCTCCTGACTAAGAAATTGAGCATATACCTAAGTTTAGAGTCAAGGGTTGTGTTGTTTTGTTTTGTTTTTGTCCATGTTGTACCAAATTGAAAGTGACCTCAACTATATCACAGTAATTTGGTCAAATGGTATAAAAAAGAATTTGGAGATCATTCATGAGAGCCTTTTTTTTTTTTAGTTCAGGCAACATGAAAATATTAAATCCCTATAAATATTATTATGGTGTTCAGAAATATCTGTAAGGATAGAGTATTCATTTGTAGATTGCTTTCTGCCTTTTTATTACACATTAAAATTGTTTTAATGGATTCTATTGTATTCTAAAATTAGTTATTAATAATAGATATATTATAGAACCTAAACATATTAAAATAAAAGAGTTAACTAAAGGTCTTCAAGACAGAGGAGGCATTTTTGAATTTGAAAGAGGAAATTATAAAAGGAAGAACTGATAGATTTGTCTACTTGGAAGTTAGATTTCTCATCTATAAGAACATAAACTCTTGAGAGCAGGAAGATTTCTACTAGCAATTTTTTCATCTCAGTGATGGAAAGATGTTCCTACCACAATGCATACAAAACAAAAACTAGTGATTCACAGAAATACCAAAAAATATTAACATGTTTTCAACTGTCAAATTTTTCAGATTTTAAATATTTCAATGTTTAGATGCTGACAAATATGGAAGAATGTGCATATTATTATGTAAATATAAGTTATTAAAACCTGTTTGGGAAAGAATATGGCAATACTAATAAAAACTTATAAAACATACATATACTTTTTGCAATTCTACTTCAAGAAATTTTTCCTAAGAAAATATCCCTAGATATACATTAAGAATGGTGTGCAAGTATATCTCTCACGTTCTCTATAGGAGCACCTAACATTTTCCAGGCACCATACCCAGTATATCCAGAAACTCCTCACATGGGCCCAGACACTGCTGAGTGTACATATGTAGAAAGACAGCTATCATGGACGAGGCTTGGTGACAAGTGATTTATGCTTATTCTTATCCAGTTTTCACAACAGTTCTCTATAATATAAGTAACATTATCAACATCCAGCAGATCATTAAATTAAGATTGGAAGAGATTAGGTAATTTGCCCAAGATCATACATCAGAGATGTGGCAAAACTAACTAGCAACATCCAACATGGACCTAATAATGTTCATTAATCTGTTAAGCATCTGTGGAGGAAAGCAGTTATCGAATGTAATGGCATGGGAACATGTTCTTGATGGTGAAGATCAAGGTGTTTGTCCTAATTTCATATGACCATATGACCATACATTGTGTAATATGGAAAATTGTGTTTTTAAAATGTTAGTACTGGTTGTCCCAGTATGGTAGGATTTCTGTAATTCTCTTTCATTGTGCTTTCCTTTGTATTTGTGGTTTTTATTTTCCAGCCAGCATAAGTTACTTGATACAATATTTTGATATTTTGGTATCAGTGGCTTGATAAGTTAAAGAATCTCAAAGTCATAATTTCCAGAATATTTGCAAAGTAGGTAGGGAACATTTAAAAAATACAACACAGATAATGAAGGGATCATAAAATTACCTACGTTATTTTTGTCCAGCTTGTATTTCAGATTTTTTTTTGAAGTTTCCTTTTTGTCAATTAAATGTGGGTTCCATTTTACTGAAAAGATAATACTGAGAGAAAATGAAAATTCTTTTCCATGTTGGGTAGGCATTTGTAAAACAGAATATAAGAAGACAAAGATGACTGGCAAAGGTTCTATTGAATCATGAAGTCTGTCTCCCCAGGTTATATAAACTACAGATAGCCAATATTGAGTAAAGTACACCCATGTAAAGGATTGGTGGTAATCTACAGGTCATGCCTGCTTGAGGGAGAGTAGATCACTGCCAAACAGTGAGGGACAGTACCGTTTTGATTTAATACAGACATAAAACAGCTAAACTAGTATTCTCAGTTGTATTTTATAATTCTTAGGGAATCCAAGTTCAAGCCCTTTGTATTCTGGGAAGGTGCTATTAGTGGTTTAAGGGAAGTATAAAAATACCAGTTTCCTACATAACTGGTAATAAGATATTCAGTGACTCTGCTTCCCAGAATATCTAAGTATATAGACATTTTATCCTGATGATTACCAAAAAGCCTTCCAATTCTGCTGTGCAACCAAAAGAAAAAACAACACACATATGAGATGTGTGGGTAATATAAAAATAAGCTCATGTCATTCCTTTAGTGATGTTCATGTAAAATGCTACTTTTTAAGACGTATCAAGCAGTAAAGAGATATCCAGCACTAGCACATTTCCAGAAATACAGTACATACCCAGGTGTTGATTGGATTTGTCATTTGGATCCATGGTTTTCATTTCTTAGAAAATCAATAGCTACCACATTTATTTGGCAGTCACATTAATCTAAGTTCTGTGACAGGCACTAAAATTATATATGTGGTTTCATTTAGACGTTTGGTTAAAATAACCATGTTCAAACTCACAAAACATGACTAAACTAACTGCAGACTTGTGTCTGCAATCTCAAAGCATCTGCTCCTTCCATTGCACTGTGTTGCCCCTCTCACATCTGTAATGAACTCTTATTGTTACAACTTCTGGTTTGACTCTTTATAAGTTTTTCTAAACACCAAGTTTGTGCATAACTTGCTGGCTGCCATGGAAGGAGGCTATGTGTTTGAGACTGTTTGCCTAGGACAACATGTGCTTTAGCGTAATTAAGGCCTCCCTAGAATACTTTGCAATGACATGTGCTCTATGTTGGCATTATTTTCCAAACACCATAGATGCTGGAGATCAGGAGATCACACTGCTTGCTTTGACAACCCAGAGAGCCTAAGAGGACCCTGAGCACAGTTGCTTTTCAACTCTTTACATTTCAAAATGGATGTGAGACTAAAGGAGAAAATGTGGGAGGAAATGAGACATACAGTAGATGGCTCACACACTCAAATGGTAGTTCATACTATTTCCCTCAAGTACTTATGGGTATTAACTTGTTGTGAACTTCTAGTACTCACTCTGATCTATTTTTAATTGATATTTTTACTATGTAACATGAGTAGGATGCAAATTGAAAATGTTAACATAGTCTAGCTATAGGAACACTGAACAGATACCTTAAAAATAAGTAAGGTAGTGGGCAGTTTCAAGACAACATGGGTAGCCCAGAATCACATCAATGTCCACTCTGTATGCCTTCCTGAAGGTTATTGTCCATGAGCTGATCATGCAAATAACTGATTTTATCTGTTTGCCTCCTCCATCCTCCCTCCTCCTCCTCCTCTTCTTCTCTCTCTCTCTCTCTCTCTCTAACCTGGAACTTACTCTATAGTTCCAGGCTGACCTTGAACTCACAGTGATCCTCCTATCTTTGCCTCCTGAGTGCTGGGATTAAAGGTGTGTGCCACCAAGCCTGATGTTCTGTTTGCCTTCTGTGCATGCAGATAAAGCTTATCTCTTACTAGGCAAGAATGGTCTCCAGCTTTAGCCAAAGACTAGCCTACAAGACTTCCCCCTCCTCCTAGGCTCCCACTGCACCCAGACCTCATACAAATGCCTCTGCTGGATGGGGTGAAGAATGGTACCCCATTGGAATCCTTAGGCATCCTTTCCCATGGGGAGATCTTTGTCAGAACTACCTAACCCTATCAGAGATAATCTAGTGTTAGTCTTCAGAAGATCAGGACTTTGATCCCTTTTGCGTCATAGTGTCCCTCAGCATCTGAATAAAATCAAGCCAACATTTGGTGCAATGGTAATCTTTTCTAGGGCACTGAATTAGGACTTTATGGTTAGAGTTTTGTAAACTATACTAAATAATATGTAAGAACCTACTGTTATGGTTCTTGTTAGGACAAGAAGAATTCTGTTGTCCCCATTGTTATACTAAGAGCAGAAGTCATTTATAAGGAAGTAAATAAAGTCTATATAAACATACCTAAAATGAGCAATCTGATAGGTATGTTGGCCTTGCCCAGTGAGTAGATAGGAGAGGGGTAGCACTCTTGTCAAGTATCTTGTTTATGTGTATATATGTACAAGCAAATAATAACTTAGTCAAATGACCTTGAGAATTCTCAGGAGAAATTTTGCCCTGTCAAATGTATTAATTAAGAAAGAAATAATGCAGGGCATTTTATGTCATAGACTAGAAGGTTCTGGGAAGATTTTATGAAATGTTTAGAATACATTTAGCTAATTTGAGATGAACACAGTGAATAAACCAGTTTTATTGGAATACAAAACATTAGCTTTTCTATATATCTGGGTGCTTTTCATGTGACTAGAAAAAAATGCTAGTCCATTTTTTGTAGGTGTATATGCATATGTGTTTATGTGGGTATGGGTGTTCATATGTGTAGGTACGCATGCACAGTTCTAATCACAGGACAACCTCAGATACTATCCTTAGGAACACATCCACCTTTTTATGACACAGTGTCCTTATTGGCCTGGAGCTAACCAATGAGGCTAGACTGGCTAGCCAATGGGCTCCAGGTACCCACCTGTCTCTGCCTTTCCAGCACTGTGAATATAGGCATACGCTGCCACACCCAGCATTTTTACATGAATATTGGGCTCAGACTTAGATCCTCATGCTTGTGTTACAAGCCTTTTCCCACTGAGGTATCTCCCCAGCCCAGTCCTGTGTGTTGTATGTGTTTATTTTTCTTTTATATCCAATTTAGTTTAACTCTATGATGAAATGTATTATTGTGAATCCTTATGTTCTTGAAGAAATAAAAATACTCTGCATGAAGATAACTAGCAATTTCATAAATTCTTGCTCTGTTTTTTAGATTATTATATACACATTAAGTATATGTATAAGTAAAACAAGGAGTATTTAGACATTGTTGAAGATTCTTGCTCTTGCTCTTCCTCTCATGGGAAGCCTGAGAATAATATTTTTCCATGTGTCAGAGAGACATCAGTAGATTCCTTCATGAGCCTGTTCTGGTGACAGTAGCAAGGACCAGAAGAATTCATGCTGTATGGAGTTGTGGGGAGTGCTGTGTCTGGGATCAAATTGTTTTTTCCTTCCTGTTGCTTCAGCTTTTCTGAGTCTACGAGTCACAGCCTGTTTATTCAGAGAATCATTGAACTCTGTTGATATTCTGTTTTAAAGAACAGAGTTCAGTTACCTTTGAATTGCTTACTTTAAAAAAGATAATAGCTTTTAATGTGGATTCGCATATTGATTTATATGCACTTGTTAATTGAACAGCAGATAATAGCTGAGAATACTCACATATATATTTACCAGTGTCACTTTTTGCTAAGATAGTACTTATTTTACATTTGTCAGGGAAAATGATTTATCAAATCAATTCATGTGACAAAAAGCTATCAAAATATATATGGTACCAATTAATGTATGTATAATCTGCCATATTCTTCCTGCTTCTGTGCATAAATTTGTATCACTCCAAATCCCGTATTTATCCCTCAATTTTACAAGGTGGTTATTGCAATAATTTCTTATCAGGTAATGGAAATTGGAACTAACCATAGCATGTTACTCTAGTAGATGAATTGGATTTGTAAGACCAAAATTTTGTTATAAAATATTTTTAAATTAATTTCTAATTAAATTAATTTAAAATTACTTTAGAAAAGGTAGAAATGATGAGCTATTTTTCTCTGGCATGTTTAGACAGACAGGTACTCCTAGTGAAAGACTTCTGCATAACCTCACCTGTGTGATCACCTGTCCTAAACCAGTAGCTGAGCAGGCAGTTTAGAGCTGTTTCTGCCTCTGACCTTTTGTTAGGTATCCATTAATTTATATGCCTTTATTGGGTCTCTTCTTTCTCACCTTAAGAAAAAAAATGGAAGGATTTCCATAAATAGCAGCTAGGGAGTGCAGGCCAGTGTGGACTCTGGTGGCAGTTCAAGATCTCAGACCCTTGGGGTGCTTGTTGTTGGCCGCCCTCTTTCTTAAAGCCAGAACACTGGAGTTAATAGTAAGTTCTGAGCTGTGCATGTCAGTGTCAGGACCATCCCTGGCACAATTTCAAAAAGTAGACTTGCTAAACTCCCTTATGACCAAATAATATGTACCTGACATATGTAGCATTAAACATATACAGCTGCATTAGATAGGAGCAAGTAACTTCTTTTCCCAAATAACAGTTTTGAACTGTGTTGCTTATTTTATCAATTAATTAAAACATGTTTTGTTTATCTGTTTGTTTCATTTTGTTTTGTTTTGTTTTGTTTTGTTTTGTTTTTTCAAGGTAGTTTCTTACTCTTTCCCAGGCTGGCCTGAAATTCACTATGTACTCTCAGGGTAGCCTCAAGCTTATAGTGATCCTCCTACCTCAGCCTCAGAAGTGCTGGTATTAAAGGTGTGGACCACCACGCCCAGCTAGAATATGTTTTGCTTAACATTTTGTATGACTTAAATTGATCATATGTGGTCATAAGTGAAATTTAAAATTATATATTTTATGTCTTTTTCAAGCTGCTTGAACAAAATGTCCTGCCCCACTTTATCCCACATCACTCCACAAAATGGAAAAAAAATATGTATTTTCTTTTACACTGTAGATTGGTGGTTGCTGTAGCCTCACTGTGTTCTGTGTACGTGACAACAGACTAACTCGAATACCTGCAGAGGTGTCGCAGGCAACGGAACTTCGTGTCCTAGATGTGGCAGGGAACAGGTAAGAACAACCATTTGCTCTGCTTTAGGAAATAATTGTACCTTTATCCTGTCTTTGTCATCCATGTCTGCATTGTACTCCACTGGATGACCCAGACTAGTAATGGGAACTGGGATGATTGAGCTAGTGACAACCTAAGCATAAAACACTTGAAGTGAAATGCTTCTTAGAGGTCACATGGTGTGAGGAAAAGAGCACTGACCTGAGAAAAGGACATGAGCTCTCCCTGAGATTGTATAACTGCTTACCAACCAGGCCAGAAGAGGCCTCTGCATTATGAGCACTTTGAAGTGTGAGCTTTTTATCCTTTTTAAATTTTTTTTCCTGTGAAAACGTCTCACTGTGTGATCCGTATGTTGAGATTATACTTGAATTATCCATTGCATGAGCTTTGCAAGAAGCTAGAGCCACAGGTACACACTACTGTATCTGGCTGAACTAATTTTTAACCATGGGCCTTGATATTTTGTGCTAGTGACTCTGAACCCTGTGAATTTATTTTAAAAAGTGTGTTCACAGGGACATCTTTAGGTCAGCATGTCCAAATGATTCAAAATGCAGTTCAGAGCCACCATAGTGGCATCCCCATGGCACGGTGGCATCATCCTCACATTCTGAGTCACTCACCAGCTTCTATGATAGCTCCCATGGCTCACTTTTGTCGACTATTACTGTGTCTTTGGCATTCTGAGCTCATTTCAGCACTCCCAATGTCAAGTGTACTTTCTTCCCTCTAAGCCCACTCAAGCTATTCTTTCTCTAAGACCCTCTGTTTCTGTCTTTCTTCTTCATCACCCATGCTTGGTTTACTCTATGAAGCTTTTCCTCAGCCTGCAGCTAAATAATTCCCCTTAGAATGGTTGCTTGATAAAACCTGGTTGTGTGTCATTGCATCACTTTTCCTGTCACAGTATCTAGCACTTGATAGATGTCTGCCAAATCCTTGACGGAATGAAAAGGTTAATGGCTTTGCAGAATGTACAGCATGACACGGCAAAGCGTTCTATCACAGGTTTCATCGCCAACAGGAATTTTAAAATTGCTTTTGAATGTGAGATGGATAGATAAGAGAAAAAGTATTCAACCAGGAACACTGGTCAGTGATTTCCAGGCCAGCAGTGTGAAGAGTGATGGGAAACTGACTCCCACCTACTGATTAGGTAGGTGGTGATGAGGTCAGGCATAAGCCATCATTTTTTGTTCTTGCTAATGGATCGTAGACAGCTAAGCTAAATAAGAGAGAATCTGGAGGTGAGTTATGGCCTCAGAGAATGTTCACCTTTTTTAAAGGTTAATGCTTTCAGGACATCTTACTACATTCCTAATGCCATTAAGTGGTTGCAGTGAAGTCAGGATAGATTTGGCCTAAATGTTGAATTTCTGCTGAAGGAAGCCTTGCAGGAGCTGCTAGAGCTTGAGAAGTGCTTTGACTTCCTGCTTCCTGCCTACAGCAGGAGAAATGGGCATAAACATTGCCTTATTGGAGGGCATGAATTTATATTGTTAATTCTTGAACATGCATATGTCCTAATCAGTTTTTTTGTAAATTTTAAAAGCTTGGAAATACAAAGTATTCAAAAATGAGATTTTTGCCGGGTGTGATGGTACACACCTTTTTAATCCCAGCACTTGGGAGGCTGAGGTAGGAGGATCAATGTGAGTTCAAGGCCACCCTGAGACTACATAGTCAGCCTGGGCTAGAGCAAGACCTTGCCTCAAAAAACCAAGAGAGAGAGCGAGATGCAAGCGGATTTTTCTTTCTGTGTTGTCACATGTAGATCCATCATACTGAATAAAAAAAAGTGAATGCTGAATTGTATAGCATTCAGATTGTTTTTGTTTATTTTCTAAAACCAAACCTTGTCTGTACAGTGCAACAAAATATCAATGATAAATAGTGGGAGAAAGAGATGAGAATTTTGATGTGGTTTAAATTTTTTTCAAATCATGTTCTAAACATGAAGACTTTCTTAAAAAAAAATTTTGGTTTCCTAAGTTAGGATCTCGTTCTAGCCCCAGTTGGCCTGGAATGTACTATGTACTCTCAGGCTTGCCTTGTACCCACATTTAATCTCCTACCTCTGCCTCCCAAGTGCTGGGATTAAAGGTGTGCACCACCACACCTGGCTTAAATTTAAAGATTTTTTGTTTTTTTTTGAGAGACAGACAGACAGACAGGCAGAGAATGGGCATGCCAGTGGCTTCTCAGCCACTGTGAATGAACTCCAAATGCATGCGCTCCCTTGTGCACATGTGCAACTTGTACGCTTCTGTGATTTTTGCGTCTGGCTAAATGTGGGACCTAGAGAATCAAACGGTTGTTCTTAGGCTTCGCAGGTAGGCTCCTTAACCACTAAGCCATCTCTCCAGCCCAAATTTAAAGACTTAAAAAAAATTTTTTTTATTTATTTGCAAGAAGAGAGAGATAGAATAGAGGCAGACTGAGAGAGAATGTGTACACCTGGGCCTCTGCAAACAAACTCCAGGTGCATGTGCCCCTTGTGCATCTGGCTTAGTAGGTCCTGGAGAATTGAACCAGGATCCTTTGGCTTCGCAGGCAAATGCCTTACCAGACTTTTAATCACTGCTGAAAACTTTTCTTAAAGCTAAAACATTTTAGTTGAGGGTAACAAACAGATGAGACATTAAATTACAAGTAGTATTCAGCAATAGGTTAATGTTACATTAACCAGTAGGGTATGCTTAGTTATAGAATAAGTTTGGCAAATAAGTTACTGTAGTGTTTCTGAGGGCTGGAGTGGTCATAGATGCAACAGGAAACAAAGGCTTGCAGTTTGCTTATTTGTTTTATTCTTTGTACCATTGGTGAAATAGTAAATATGGGCTTTTTTCCCCCCTGGGGAACCTAAATAGAACATAGAGATGTACAAATACCATGGAGGTTTATTGTGTCGATATAAAAGACACAAAATCAAAAGTGTATCTTTTTCTTTTTTTAAGTTTTTTATTGATAATTTTCATACATATAGATAAGGTATTCATGTCTCTGAAAGTAGGGGTATACTTTTATCTTTCTTCTGGCTTGTAGCTGGGATAGTGAAACCATAGAGTATGTCTTTATTTTGTCCCCAGGCCGCAGTGAGTCACGAGCGGCTAGGTCTGGTCTTCAGAGTCAGCGTGTAGGGACGGGCCCTTTGCCCATGAAGCAGTGGAGAACAAGTGGGAGTGTTGTGCAAACTTGGCCAGAAGCATCCACAGTGAAGTTGTCACTTCATTTGCCTTTTGTTTTCATTTATTTTAGATAACTCATTAATCTGAGTTGAAATGTGATTGTAAAACTTGTTATAGAATCTAGTAATTGATTTTAAGTTGATTATACAGTTTTTCATTCTTGAAACTTGTTATTTGTTAGTGATGTTTTTGACTTTTATATATGCGTTTGCTTTAATGCTCAGCTGGGAAGCCAGTTATTAGCCTGAGGAGTTATGATGACATGTTTTAGAATCTAGTTTGGTGCCAGTTCAAGTCGTGAGGTTTTCTTGTACTGTTGTGGCTAAGAGACAAAAATGCTGACTGAGCTTCTCACCAGTCACTTGAAATTATAACATGTATAGGATGTTACCTTGGGGCTGAAGAGGTGGCTTAGTGGTTAAGACGCTTGCCTGCAAAGCCTAAGGTCCCAGGTTAGATTCCCCCGTACCCACATAAGCCAGATGCACATGGTGGCACATGCATCTGGAGTTCGCTCATAGTGGCTAGAGGCCCTGGCACATCCATTATCTCTCTCTCTCTTTCTCCTCTCTCTCATTAATAAATAAATAAATAAATAAATAAATAAATAAATAAATAAAGGATGTTTACTGTTTAAAAAGAAACAGAAAAAGTTTAAAATGTTTCATCATTACTATAATGTGAAAGTGTTTGGTGTACTTTACACTTAAACAGTACATGATGGTATGACGTGCATATGATGCTAAGAGTCAAATCCAGGGCCTTGTGCATGCTAGGCAAGTGCTCTATCCTTGAGCTATATACCCAGCCCTCTCCCCACCCTGCCCTGTAATGGATATGCATATGTGTATGCATGCATTCCTGTCACAGTGCTTGAAAAATACATGGCTTTAACCACCTTGATTTGAATACATATACAACAGCCTTTGAGTACAGAGAGAAATAAGTTTTTGTGTAAGTACAAGAGATTTCACTTTCTATCCCACAAGATGAACAAATAACCTCTGAGTATGGGAATCTGCTTTTCCTTAGATGCTCTTGGCGATCTTGGTCTTAGTATGAGCATATCACTGTATTGGATGGATTCTAGGATTAGAAGATATGTATTTTTATGCAGGGTAACCTTCATTAGTGAAATATCATACAACAAATAGTGTTTTTAAGGGTTCTTTAACAAATGACTTCTCATGGATACACTGACTTTAGAACCTTACTCCCATGGAGTTATAGAACACTCGTTGCACTACTGAAAGCCACACCCAGCCCAAGTGTATTGATGGTTCAGCTTCCACTGTGCCAACTATTAGGGAAAAGAAATCGGTCTCATCACTGTAACTAATGCACTAGAAATCCTTTGCAAAACATACTGTTATTGTGACAAGTTTAATACTCTTTTTGCTAATACTCCACTCTGACTTTTTTTTTTACTTCATTTAGCAAAGTAATTTAAACAGTTTATGCCTATATCTAGCTTAGTTTTATAATACCAGTGCACAACTCCTTTTTGTATTTCTATCTAGAGTTCTGGTATATTTCTTCAAATTCTATCATTTAAAAATAGTAAAAGTATCTGATGCTATAGTAATGAGTTGTTGGTAAGGCATGGGTAAATTTTCTATGTACATTAGTTGGAGATAGATGTATATTGCTTATGAAGTCACTTCTGTGATTAATCTTTAACAGAATCATCCTTAGAGTGAAAATACTTGACGAATGTAAAGTAACCTTAAGTTACTGATATTGATAGAGGTTTAGTTGTTTACAAACTTAACTGATCACCTGCAGGTAAAACATTGGTTTGTACTAATGTTTTACTTACTATTTGACACCACTGACATTTTGGGCCAGGTCATTTATAGCTGTGGGGTTGTTCTGTGCATCGAAGGATGTTTAGCAACTTTCAAGTAGTATTCCTCCCAACCCCAACCCAGTTGTGTCAAACAAAAATCTTTCAGATATTGTTAGATGTCTCCTGGGGCCAGCAATCCCCTGGCTGAGAGCCACCGCACCGCTGTTTACTATTACACAGTATGCATGATTTCTGAGGGAGGGTTGTGTCTGTGAAGTGGATTTGACAAGTTGCAATCTGTCTGCGTCTTTCTCTCTCTCTCAAATAACTAAATAAAACATTTAAAAAATTAAATGTACAAGCATAAATATAAAACTAATCTTTAGGTGTCACATTACAACTTTTAAGTTGTTCTCATGGAGACTCCGTCATTGACACTAGACAGTCTGATGTTATTGTTCTTATTACCCTGGGATCAGGGGAGTAGGAGGGACAAGAAACATAAAGATCAAAGATGAGTGCAATACCTAGAGAAAGTAAATGCAGCCAGGGAAAGGTGCTGTTTAATCTTTGTTTCAGCTGCGTGTTAAACTATGGCCTCCCTGCAGCCATCTCCTTCCTCTCATGCGGAGAAGAGCTGGAACAGATAATCCCCGGGCCTCGGCAGCGTGTCTGTGAGATGGTGGCCCTTTAGAGCATTAAAACCTTCTGCTTCCGAATCCTTCCAACTATGCCTTTTCTTTTTAAGGCTGAAACTTTGTGTAAGGCCTTATAATGTGACTGGGTCCTGGAGGTCCTAAAGAGATGGTGAAAGCAGTAAAGGGAAGCAAAGCACCTTACTTGAGACTATTTGCATATCTTATTATAAATATAGTATTTGTTCACACTTTGAACCCGGTTTCAAGATGCTCTTTTATATTGTCTACCCATTTATATTGACAAAAATTGACTCAATAACATTTGAGGTTGTGCTGCTTCTTTTTGTTTTATATAAGGTTGAGGCATCTGCCTTTATCACTGACTACCTTGAAGCTGAAAGCACTGTGGTTATCTGACAACCAGTCTCAGCCTTTGCTCACATGCCAGACAGACATGGACCACACCACAGGGGAGAAGATTTTAACCTGTGTCTTACTTCCTCAGTTGCCTTCTGAACCTACCTGCCAAGGTGAATTTTATTAAAGGACAATTTTCGCATAGCTACAACAGTGTATGGGAGCAAATGTTCTCAGTGGGGCCTCCTTTTCCTGTGTTTGCTTATGTTTTTTGGGTTGTTTATTTTTTCCTAGAGACAACCTAGGTGAGGTCATTGTGGGACTTCTCTGGGAAAGTTCCTCTATATCCTTATAGGAAAAGACCACTTACTTCTCTTTATCATGTCTGAAATTTTGTAAGCAGCCTTTTTGGTTTTGAACTGAAGTAAGGATGAAAATTCAGTGCTCATTATAAAGGTAGTCTCTTAAAATTCCAACTGGTATTTTGAAGGATTACCAGTTAACACCACTGCCATGCTATCTTTATGTCAGTGGGTTATTTTCAGCTATCATCTTTGTTTTGTAATTGTGGTGCTAACAACAACAAACAAAACTCACACAAACATCAGAATGCTGAGAGAGCTGTGTTTGGTAAGAGAACTGGAGTTACATGGGACAGTGTGTCCCCCATGCGTGTGCATTCTGAAACTGGTTTGGCAGTCCATGCTGTGTTGGAGGAACTTTGAAGAGACTAAGAGGAAAATGTGGTAGAATATCACTAAAAGGAATACCAGTTTCAAATACCTGCAACCCTGTCACTGTCAGAAAACATTGGGAGTTACTGTATGAGATGTTATTTTAAATAATATTTTAGTATTTATTTATTTGAGAGAGATACAGAAGCAGGTAGGTAGAGAGAGAGAGAGAATGGGTGCACTAGGGCTTCCAGCCACTGTAAGCAAACTCCAGATGCGTGCACCCCCTTGTGCATCTGGCTTACGTGGGTCCTGAAGAATTGAGCTTCGTACCAGGGTCCTCAGGCTTCACAGGCAAGCGTTTAACCACTAAGCCATCTCTCCAGCCCAAGATGTTATTTTATTAACAGTCTATAACAAAACAATAAACAGATTAATGTAGCAGATATTTTCTATGATTTAAATTTTAATTATACATCATTAAAAAGTAGTATCTTTTCCTAGTCTTTTAAAAAATATTTTTGCTTTTTTTTTAACAATAAAACTAAGACTTTTAGGTTGAAGTAATGGTTGACACACTTTAGTTTTGATGTGGAGGGGGGGTCTCCTTATGGATTGGTCTGGTCAGCAACTAAATTACCACATAGCTACTGCCAGTCATACAAACCAGCTTTCCCTGCTGACATAGTCTTTGTCACTGCAGAGAATCTGCCTCGTTGTGGTGCGTTGGAGAGCTTGGTAAATGATGTCTCTGATGAAACCTGGAATGACCGTGCAGTACACAGAGTCAGCGCAATCCGATTTTTGGAAGATGAAAAAGATGAAGATAATGAAATGGTATGGAAATGGAATTCTTTGCCTTTTTGGATATCCAGAATTAAAAGCCTTTGAAGACTGAAAATGGCACCTAACATGAGTATTTTGTTTTCATACAGTGTATTTTCCCTTTTGTTTTTTAGTATCGAGGCATATGCTTATTTATTTTTCTAGTCACTAAGTCAAAAGTTCTAAATAAGGCAATAGAACATTTTGTTACTTTTTTGTCAGTTAAATAGTTTTTGGTGTTTCTATTTTGTTGTGACAGTTTCCCCTCCTGCCTCCATCTGTTTCCTTAAAATGAGGAATTCTCACTTTTTTTTTTTTTTTTTGCATGTATGAATGAAGTCTTTTCCTGCCCCTCATCCTGTTTATGCCTGTGCACATAGACTCCATTTACATGTCAGGGTGGGACATAGTGCCAGACCTTTCTTCATATAACCTGCTTACTTTAGCCTTTATGTGATCTTAGTTAAAACACCTTAAAAACTTCACATTCAGAAGTCAAGAATATGGTCTTGTTCTTAAACATGTCTCTCAGACATCCAGTGTTTCTAGAAGTCAGTGACAGCGCTTAACTTTCTACAGGTTTACTTTAGCTTTGTAACCTCCTTGCACCAATTGAGATTTCCATGAGAGGTGCTTGAATGCTTGCAGCCCCAAAGCCAAGGGTGGTTCACTTTATTATTCTAGCAGTTGCCAGGTTGGACTTTAGGCATTTATAGTAACAGAAGGCAAAATGGGAATGAGGGGTGACACAGTCACATCAAAGTCAGTGTCTCTTTAATATTTACCACAAAACTGTTCAGAATGCAATTATTTCAGAAGTTTCTTTAGTGCTTCAATAATAATCATC
Organism: Orientallactaga sibirica; assembly: GCA_036365145.1. NCBI lineage: Eukaryota > Metazoa > Chordata > Mammalia > Rodentia > Dipodidae > Orientallactaga > Orientallactaga sibirica. The sequence continues at coordinate 34,474,780 of JAEOAD010000006.1, read as the reverse complement.
CAGGATTTTGTTAACCTAATATAATCCGTCGTGAAACTTAATAGATAGGTCATTTGTAATATGTAAATGCTGCTTTCTGAGCCAGTGAACATGTAATATATTAACTAATACAAAAATTGGCAAATTGCCTGTTACTGTTATCTTCTTGTTGCTAGGACACAATACCTGACTGGAGTTAAGCTTATGGGGGGAAAAGGGCTTATTTCAGCTTATAGTCTCAAGGGGAAACTTCATAAAGGCAGGCATGATGAAAGGCTGAGCATCACATCTTGTCACAGCAGCTGGAAGGAAGCATCAAGAATGAGCTGATCTCTGGCAAAGGGGAATCTGGGCTTTAATCCCCCCCAAAGCCCACCTTCAGCAACACACCTCCTTGGCCAGGTTTCACCTTCCAAATTGCCACCAGCTGGAGAGCAAGATTCAAAATACATGAGGCTATGGGGGACATCTCATTCAAACCACCACATTGCCCATACCCCATTACTTAACGAAACAATGTGGTCTTTATTACTAGAATATGATCTTTGAACACTATGACACACACACACACACACACACACACACACACACACACACACACACACATCATATAGCAGCCAAATCAGAGATGAAGTCCCTTTTTCTTGATTCCTTTTGTCCTGTGCCTCAAGGGTTACAAAGGCACAGAACCACTTTAGGTAATAGTAGAGTATTGAAAAAATTTAACTTAGGAATTTTTATTGACTTTTTTCCTTTCTCCATATCCCATAATTACATTCTATTTTTTATTTTTATGGTCATGGATTTTTTTTCTTTCTTTTACACTTTTTTTTGTTTATCAAGGTAGGGTTTCACTCTGGCCCAGGCTGACCTGGCATTCACTGTGTAGTCTCGGGGTGGCCTTGAACTCAAAGCAATCCTACCTCTGCCTCCCTAGTGCTAGGATTAAAGGCATGCACCACCATGCCTGGCTACACTAATGTTTTAAAATGTATTTTATTCTACAAATAATTCATCCTGTTATAACTACATCTGCTGGACATTCACTCAGTTCAGCTTCTCCACAATGAGCTGAGCAGACTTGAAGGGCTGAGTGTAAACCCTGCCTAGAACTTAACCTTCCCAGGAGTCTACCAAAAGTGCTTCTTCTCCACCCAGTCTCTGCAAGAAGGACAGACACTAGGAAATATGTGGAAGGCCATGTCTCCCTTACATGAAACTCTGGCATGTTCTGTCCACTACCAGTGAGCAGTTGATAAGTACACATAACTCTGAAAAAGCTCCCACGACCCTACTGGAACCCATAATTTGTAAGGTTGTAAGATTTATATTGGAATGCTAATAACTTGAAGCTACACACCATGAACAAGTAATGGAATAAAATCAAAATACTCATCAGATTGTTTGTTTTTAGAGAACACTTCTGAGGCGAGCCACCCCACACCCAGGGGAGTTAAAGAACATGAAAAGGACCGTGGAGAATCTACGGAATGATATGAATGCTGCTAAAGGACTAGAGTCAAGCAAAAACAAGGTCAATCATACCCCTGACCGTGTGACTACATCTGTGTAGAATTTCACCTCCGAGTTCTACCTGCTGTGTCTCCCCTGCTGTGGAGATGTTCCTGTCCTTCGTGCTTCTGAGGAGCCTCACACAGTTCTTCATCTGTGCCACATCTGCATGTCACCTCCGGTGACAAGTGCCAGGATGCCTGTCCCCCAGGAAGTGCCTTATTTGTCCTTCAGCCAGTCATCACACCAGTGGCCTCCTAGTCTGATTGTTACTCATAAAAGTTGTTCATAAAAGTAGAATACACTACTGTCAACATCTGACCTTCTGTTTCTGTCTTATGTCAGAGTGAAGGAGAGGAGGAAGAGAATTTTTATCCTCTCCATTATGTGCTGGACATTTTGAACCTACTGATGAGAGGAAGTTTTATGTATAGGGGAAAACTAATCATTCTTAACTCTTTTTTTGGCAGCTGAGATGGTGTAAATTTAAAAATTTTGTATAGTTATTTCATAACAAAAATTATGTATTTCTGTTATTTTATCTTGAAGACGGTACATATTTTATTGAGTAATTATGCAGGAAAAAAAACAGGCCTGAAGTAATTGTTTGTTTGGTTTTTTTTTTTGTACCATCTACTTTGTGCCTTACTGTACCCTGTATCACATCAAACCACTTGGAACCAATGGCATCATTAAGCAGTGGGGTGGTAATAGAAATGTGGTACTTTGAAAGCAGTATTTTAATCAGTAATCTACCAGGTAGATTGGTTTTTAACCAAAAATATGGACTTGTCAATGATTTCAGTTATATTGACTTCTTTTGAAAAGATGAACCAAAGGATTTGGCTGCTATTGCTTACATTTTAACTTTTCATGAGTAAGTCTCTCATGATGAGTGCAGTGTCATACTGCCTACTGAAAAGGCAGGTGCCACTTCTATGATGAAATAGAACTTGTCTGCACAAAAAGAGATAACTGGTTTAGAAATACAGTGGATAAGTAATGTACTTCAAAAGAGTGATTCTGAATGAAGAAAGCTTTAAAAGTTGTATGTCAAGATAAAAGACAAGAGAAAAGCTAAACAAGTCAATACCATAGTAGAAATGTTGCTGTCTTTATAAGTGCAATTTAATTTGTAAATAAGTTGAATCAAAGTATAAGAAAAGACTGCTTCAAGATTTATTTTAAAACTTCTAATTTAAGGGGAATAGGGTATGTTTCAGTGTGTTTCTATTTGCTTTTTTTGTATGCTGTGATAGAAAGAGAAATGCAAAGGGGTGGTCATTATGTAGTGTCCAGGAAAATCATGTGGGTTTTTTTGGAGGGAGGGGCATGGAGGAGTCTTTCTCCATGAAATAAACTCACCATGAACATTGAGCATTTAGCTTTTATAAAGTCATTATTTGTGTTCAAATGATAGAAGGCCAGTAACTCTGTTCACTAAGCATCTAAATTATCAGTAAGTTGTAAATAAAATCTGATGGGACTGTGTCATTTTTCCACACCCCAGCACCCAGAGCTGCCTTCAATGCAGGCTTATAATTGTAGGTTATGGCTGTATAATGAATTGTTCCCCTTGGAAATCCATTTCAACCAACCAAATACAGTTCCTTCTCTTCCATGTCCTAAAAAGCTAAGGGAATGAATACACCACACACACACACACACACACACACACACTCTTCATACATTCAGCTTTACTTCCTAATGTCTGGGGACCCATTATCTTTTCTCAATTTTAAGATTTGTGCATTTGTTTTTATTTTCTGATTTTTATTTTAAGCCTATAGAGATAATAATTCTAACTCATGGAGTGATTATTGATAAGTAAATAAATTTGATTTTAGGAAAGTAATTTTTGTTCTAAAAAAACAAACAGAATTTTCCCAATGTATTTTGTTTAAATTTTTTTCATATATAGCCCATACAGTTTACCTTGGGTTTAGTGAACTGGTGGACAGAGAGAGTTAATATTGTTCTAGGATAGTTGGGGAGATAGCACAGTTGGTAAGACACTTGTCTTGCATGTATGAAGAACTGAGTTTGAACTTCAGAACCCACATAAAAATACTGGGTGTGGTGACACACTTTCCTAATCCCAACACTGGAGGGGTACAGCAGGCAGAACCTTGGGGCTAGTTGCTAGCATACTTGTTTAGCTCCAAGTAAAGGAGAGACTGTGTCTCTATGGAGACTGTGGACAGTGTTCCTTAGGTATTCGATCCTTCATATGCACATGCTTACATATGCACCTACACACACATGAACATGCATGCATGCAAGCATATAAATACACATGAAATTGTTTTAGAAACTATTATGGCCTAATTATTCGCTTACTTTGGCCTGTTTCCTTTATTTCATGTTCACTTGGCTTTTTTTTTTTTTTCTTTCTCCACTTGGGAGATTTTATTTTATTCTAAATCCTTTAGGCTGACTGACCCTTTGATGCTTTTTAACTTCAGGACACTGGATCCAGACTTGAACTTCACAGTGGAATTATGGCACCAACTGAACAAACAGCCCCAACTTGAGAACATACAAAGCCTATCTCTAAGTAGAGAAAGTTAGTGATGTGAAATCACCCTTTCCAGTGTCAGAACTTCATACCTTTTGCTGGGAGTATGGTAGCACTCTGGCCAGTGCTCCTTCCTGTCTGACAGCCCGTTTTCCAGAAAAAGGTGGAATAGCAGGAATACAATATTCTGCAGTCTTGTGGGAATAATGAGTTTTTTTTTTAAGAAAGAGAGAGAAGAAAGAAAAGAAAAGAAAAGAGAAAAGAAAGAAAAGATCAGTAGAACACATTCACCCACTTTTCTCGAGCCCCTATTTCCTCTTTTTAGCAAGAAAGTTACACCTTAGTGGATAAAATGGTAAAAGAGAAAGAACCAAACAACCTACAGGAGGGCTGGAGAAATAGCTTAGCAGTTAAGGTGCTTGCCTGCAAAGATTAAGGACCCCCGTTCGATTCCCCAGGACCCATGTAAGTCAGATGTACAGGGGGTCGCATGCATCTGGAGTTCGTTTGCAGTGGCTGGAGGCCCTGGTGTACCCATTCTGTCCTTCTCTCGGCCTCTTCTTCTCTCTCTAAAATAAATAAATAAATAAAATATGTTTTTTAAACTTACAGGATGAAATAAAGTCATCGATGAAAAGAGGGCAAAATGAGAAATAAGAAAATGATTAACAATGTTGGTTTTCTACTGGAAAGATTGGAGGGATACCGATGGTGCATTCATTCTATCAAAGTTGTTATCTGTAAGTGGTGGAGTTCTACCCTTGCCCAGCAGCCCTTTGCCACTGCCTGAACGATCTACCATGCCCAAGAAGATGTGTAATGGAGAGTAGAGCTGGGATATGCCATGCCCAAGAACACATGTGATGGAGAATAGAGCTGGGATCTGCCATGCCCAAGAACGTGTATGATGGAGAGTAGAGCTGGGATCTGCCATGCCCAAGAACACATGTGATGGAGAATAGAGCTGGGATCTGCCATGCCCAAGAACACATGTGATGGAGAATAGAGCTGGGATCTGCCATGCCCAAGAACACATGTGATGGAGAGTAGAGCTGGGATCTTCCATGCCCAAGAACACATGTGATGGAGAGTAGAGCTGGGATCTGCCATGCCCAAGAACACATGTGATGGAGAGTAGGGCTGGGATCTTCCATGCCCAAGAACACATGTGATGGAGACTAGAGCTGAGATCTGCCATGCCCAAGAACATATGTGATGGAGAGTAGAGCTAGGATCTTCCATGCCCAAGAACACATGTGATGGAGAGTAGAGCTGAGATCTGCCATGCCGAAGAACGTGTGTGATGGAGAGTAGATCTGGGATCTGCCATGCCCAAGAACGTGTGTGATGGAGAGTAGAGCTGGGATCTGCCATGCCCAAGAACATATGTGATGGAGAGTAGAGCTGGGATCTGCCATGCCCAAGAACACATGTGATGGAGAATAGAGCTGAGATCTGCCATGCCCAAGAACGTGTGTGATGGAGAGTAGAACTGGGATTTGCCATGCCCAAGAACACGTGTGATGGAGATTAGAGCTGGTATCTGCCATGCCCAAGAACACATGTGATGGAGAGTAGAGCTGGGATCTTCCATGCTCGAGAACACATGTGATGGAAATAGAGCTGGGATCTGCCATGCTCGAGAACACATGTGATGGAAATAGAGCTGGGATCTGCCATGCCCAAGAACACATGTGATGGAGAGTAGAACTGGGATCTGCCATGCCCAAGAACACATGTGATGGAGAATAGAGCTGAGATCTGCCATGCCCAAGAACACGTGTGATGGAGAGTAGAGCTGGGATCTGACATGCCCAAGAACACATGTGATGGAGAATAGAGCTGGGATCTGCCATGCCCAAGAACACATGTGATGGAGAATAGAGCTGAGATCTGCCATGCCCAAGAACGTGTGTGATGGAGAGTAGAGCTGAGATCTGCCATGCCCAAGAACACATGTGATGGAGAGTAGAGCTGGGATCTGCCATGCCCAAGAATGTGTGTGATGGAGACTAGAGCTGGGATCTGCCATGCCCAAGAACACGTGTGATGGAGAGTAGAGCTGGGATCTGCCATGCCCAAGAACGTGTGTGATGGAGAGTAGAGCTGGGATCTGCCATGCCCAAGAACACATGTGATGGAGAGTAGAGCTGGGATCTGCCATGCCCAAGAACACGTGTGATGGAGAGTAGAGCTGGGATCTACCATGCCCAAGAACACATGTGATGGAGACTGGAGCTGGGATCTGCCATGCCCAAGAACACATGTGATGGAGACTAGAGCTGGGATCTACCATGCCCAAGAACACATGTGATGGAGACTAGAGCTTGGATCTGCCGTGCCCAAGAACACGTGTGATGGAGACTAGAGCTGGGATCTACCATGCCCGAGAACACATGTGATGGAGAATAGAGCTGGGATCTTCCATGCCTGAGAACTTATGTGATGGAGAGTAGAGCTGGGATCTACCATGCCAAAGAACACGTGTGATGGGGAGTAGAGGCTGGATACTTTACTCTGAAAGCCTGTCCTACCCTTTTCAACTCTGCCATAGACACAATGGCTGGTGTATGATAAGTGATTGCAGTGGAGCTATTGGTTAATAAAAGGTGATTTGGGATAGTGGAGCTCAGCAACATCCTCAGAGAATCAGAATCTTGCTTCACCAATTATCATTCACTTACTTCACCAAACTTTCCAAACAGACAATTGAAACAATGACCAAAAACCATCCATTTTTCTATTATGTAATATTCTTGATTTCTAAATTAGCAACACAAGACCAAAGCTAAAGGGACCAAATACGTTTTAAAATTATGTTATGTAGTTAAAACTTTAAGTCAATTGCGGCTAGAGAAATGGAGTTCATTTGCAGCAGCAAAAGGTCCTGGTGCGCTCATTCTCTCTTTCTCTCTCGCTCTCTTTTTCCTCTCTACCTGCCTGTTTCTCTCAAATAAATAAAGAAAAAAGGGCTGGAGAGATGGCTTAGTAGTTAAGGCACCTGCCTGTTAAGCCTAAGAACCCGATTCCAATCTCCAGGTCCTACGTTTAGTCAGATGCAGTGATGCAAGGGCGCAATGCCACACTTGCCCACAAGGGGGCGCACACATCTGGATTTCATTCACAGCAGCTGAGAGACTGCTGGTGTGTCCATTCTCTGTCTCTCTCTCCCTCTCTGTCTCTGTCTGTGTCTCTCTTCAAAAATAAATAAAACTAAAATAAAGAAAGAAAAATAAAATAGTAAAAAAGGAAAAAACCAAGTCAACTGAACATGCCTTTGGAATCATGAGTTTGAATTCTAGCCCTTGGCACATGCTTTTGGGTAAGCTATTAACCTTTTAGGGCTTGGAGGGAGGACTAAATGTAGCACAGAAAGCACAAACTCTCAGGAATTGGATGGCTGCTACTAGTATAGGTCTTGCTATTATTTCCCTGGTAGTGTCATTAGGAAGAGTTCTGTAGTGTCAATCCCAGCCAGCAGGTGGGCAGTGTTCTCAGACCTAGTGTATACACTACAGACAGAGAAAGTCTTCTCTTATAGTTTATATATATAAGCCCCTGCATTACATAATGGATAAGGGGAATTTGTTATTGAGACAGGGTCTTGCTTTATAGCCCAGTCTGGCCTCAAACTGCCGATCCAAATGCCTCTGCCTCTGTGCCGAGATAACAGACGTGTGCTACTATGCCCGGTTCTGACAAGGAGAATTTTAATCTATTCAGCGTGGTAAAGTTAGCAATATTCTTTTAAATCCTCTCTTTTTAACTGGACTTAATGAATGACTGTCCTCATGATATAACTAGTTTCTACCAAGCAACCATTAAGCACATCATTGAGAAAAAGTGTCTCATTCCACATGATGTCACCTTGCCCTCAGTTTCCTAGTTTAAACCTGTGGTGCTTGTTTCCTGACATCTATTTTGAACCCTGGATTTTTCTAACCACCTTTTTCATATCTAGTGCTCTGACTCCTTTCTTAAAGGTACATCTGAGGCAGTATGGGTCAGGAAGGACAAGTAGATTTGAAGTACATATCATCCATGGAGAAAAGTCTACTGAAAATAAGATGTTAATGAAGTGGCCTGACCTGGGGAGGGGCTGGCACACTCCTACCTATCTGCTGTGTGTTTCCTTTTAAAAGCTGACAGAGTGACTGAAAGGGGAGACTAACTTGAAGAGCCCCATATACTTACTCTTGCTTAGCAGATTGCATGGAAGATTTCTGTGCTTGCCAGTTGGTTAGAAGGACCATTGGTTAGAACAGCCAGTCACTGTAACAGGCATGGATTAGGCAAGAATCTAATCAGGAAATTTCTCCATTTCTATTGAAGCATCAACACTTAACTTCTAAACAAATAATGAGCTATCCTAATTAATCCCTTCCCATCTCCCACACCAACCTGGCTGAGCACAGTGCTTTCTGGAACAACCCCAGGAGGTAGGTAGCGGCATTTCAACTGTAAAGGAAAGAAGATTGAAAGGATTTATAAACTGGCCAAGATCAAACAATGACAGAGTTGGAATTTAAATTTGCCTCTCTGCTGACTAGCATCTATAATTCTTTGTTTTGCTCCTCTTTCTCTGCCACAAACAATACTGTGAACCCAGTTATTTTTTAGAGTTGTGTTTACTGTAGTCATGATGTTCCATTTTAATGTATTGATGTAATTTAGACCTAGCTTATCGATAAAGACTAGCATAGAACTAAATGAAATGAAGTTATGTCTCTGTTTTTGTCTAGTTGTGGTTATAAATACTGGGATTGCCTCATTCCAGCCCTTCCACCCGCTCCATATCTTGATACTCTACATCCAGTGCTATACAAATGCTCATGAAGTCAATGCTTAGCCACTTCAAACCATGCAGATCATAAGGAACTTGAGAGATAACTTAGATGGTTAGTGGGTGACCAGGAAGAATTTTTTTCTCAACATTAACCAAAGTAATAGCTTAGGAGTCTGTTAAGAGAGATTTAACATTTTTACATAAATTTGATGTTAGCTCTAGAGTGAGCTAATTAGGATTTTTTTTTTTTTCATCTTCACTGTATTTAATAGCTCTTCCTTGGAGAAAAGACAGGTCATGAAGACTGGGAAATCCATAGTGATGCAGCCAGACATTCATGAAGATGAGGGGATAAGAACGGTGACCTATGGTTTCTTAGTTAAAATCCTTATGATTGATCTGATTTAGACACTAACTTTCAAAGAAGTAGAAAATGGGAAGGTAGAAAAGAGGAAGAAAATGCCTTGTGCAGCTTCCACATAGCAAGAAAGCAGACATACCAGGTACTGCATAAATCCAGAGTCTAGAAATGCTGCTTTTAACATTTTCTCAAAGTCATAAAGGATGTTTTACTGTTTTTTTTTTTTTAAGGTAGTTTGCAGGCTGGCAAGATGCCTTAGTGGTTAAAAGCACTTTCTTGCAATGCTTGATAGCTTGCACTCGATTTCCCCAGTACTCATGTAAAGCCAGATGAACAAGTGGCACATGTGTCTGGAGTTTGCTTGCAGTGGCAGGAAGCCCTAGCACACCCATACTGTCTCAAATCATTCTTTTTAAAGTAATTTGCAAAAGGTTGCCCAAGCAGCCCACATTGAACACCTGCAGAAAATATTCACTGTGGGCTGGAGAGATGGCTTAGCTGTTAAGGTGTTTGCCTATAAAGCCAAAGGACCCCGGTTCAATTCTCCAGGACCCACATAAGCCAAATGCACAAGGGGGCACATGTGTCTGGAGTTTGTTTGCAGTGGCTGGAGACCCTGGTGCACCCATATTCTCTCTCTCTCTCTTTCTTTCTTTTTTTCTTTGCCTCTTTCTCAGATAAATAAATAAAGAAAACAGATTTTTAAAAGAAAATATTCACTGGTAGTGGGTTGGAGTGCTGGGCTCATGCTCACACACCCTGTTGCTGCCACCCTTCCTGTAGCTGTAGGTATGTGTGCTTGTTTGTCTAAAGCTTGCTCAGCACTGCTTGGAAAAACAAAACATCATGCTTACTTGTTCAGGCATTGAAAGGTCTTCCTGAATTTTTGTCCTGCCCATTGGCCCAGAGGCATAGTGGGTGGGGTGAGTTTCGGTATTGCTTTGGGAAGTTTCGAGAATGGGCTATGGGCTGAGTCTGTTGAGTTGGGGTTATATGATAGGGTTGGGAACATTGCCATGGATGGCTGGAACAGTCATGCTCCTGCCCCACCTTTCTAACAGATGACAGCAGATGCACCTGGAAAGGGATTTTACAGAGGCAGACAGAGTGAAGCAACCCCATCCATGCTGAATTCTTTCCAGAGCACCTGACAGGAGTGCTAGACACAAATCAGCAGGACAGATGCCCACTTGACATCCACTTTCTCCCCACACCAGTTAGCTGTCTTTGTTTTGGTAAATTGCAGCAGCTAAAGACAGTGTTCTGACCCCTAGGTAAAGGCAATCCTTTTGAAACGCAAGGTTTTATCACTTGTAACTACACCCTGAGCAAATCACCTAACACGTATTCCAAACTCAAATGCAGCACACCCATGCAATCAATAAGTAATAGCCTGTTAGAAGAAACAAGGGCAACATCAAATGTGAAGCCTGATGTTCTTTTCCTTCTCTACTTACAGCTACTCATGGCAGCTGGTATTCTGGCTGCTCTTTCCGTGGTTCTACTGAGTCTGGTCAGGGCAGCTCACCATCTCAACCTGGCATCCTCAGAATTTTCTTCTTGAGGGCTGTACTGTACACTAGTATGCATATCATCTGTTAACCATGTTAAATTTTAGTCCTGTTCCCAGAATCTGATTCAGTAGTGCTGGGCTGGGACCCAAGCATTTGCATTTGAGTCAAGTGTTCCCAGGTACTGCTGATCGTGCACTGGGAATACACCCAGAGAACCACACTGCTTGAGTGGAATGATGCTGCTGTGATCTTGGCTTTTTCAAATTTCCCCAAAATCTCTGCTAACTCACATGTAAAGTAGGCATAATACATTCCAAAACTTTCTAAAGAACTAGGTGCAAATATGGCACATAGAAGGTTTGCAGAGTCTAGTCTAGATAATCTCTCAAAGGAGATTCTGGGTCCTATCAAACTGGCAATGTAAACCATCTCTATAGTCAAGCGTATGTTATTAATTTTTTAAAAAATTTTTATGGGAGATTGAGGGGGAGAGAGAAAGAGAGGGAGAGAATGGGTGTGCCAGGGCCTCTATCCACTGAAAACAAACTCCAGATGCATGTGCCACCTTGTGCATCTGGCTTATGTGGGTACTGGGAAATTGGACCTGGGTCCTTAGGATTCCCAGGCAAGTACCTTAACTACTAAGCCATCTCTCCAGCCCCAAACTCATTTTTTAATTTATAGGGACAAAATAGCCCTCAAATCCTAAAATATGGATTATCTGGCCTTTACCAAGTCTTCAGGGCTTCCTCCTGGTCAGTTGGTAGTAATCTGCTAGGTTTGCCTCAGCAAGGAGATGGCCATGTTGCCTGCTTATCACAGAGATGCTAGTCTGGGCAGCTGGCCTTTCCAAGTGGGCTGACTTCAGAAAGCTCAAGTTTTGATCCCCTCTAACAGCATAGTCTAACCCACCTCTTTCTGTGCCAGCATTGGGATGACACATGCTTTGGACCAACCCTTTGCTCAGAAGCTAGAGGGTTTCCTAGGCTCCTATTCCTGCCATTGAATTGGATTAGCAACATTATTGCCTGATTTTTCGGCTATAATTAATACTATTTAGTGTCCTCTAGGAAGAGATGATTTAAAAATGGTTAAGACAGCAACCTGAGCTGCCTATAAAAGTCAGCTATTTATGTTATGGGCACATTCAGGTTTTCACAAGTGAATCCATTGTCTTTCCCACCACGTGTGCCCATACTTCTGACCTCCTTTCTCAAACCTTCCTTCCTCTCTTAGATCTGGCTTTATCAGTGATCCGCTTTGCTCCATTTCTTCAGCTGCCTCTAGAGACATCTTTATTTCCCATCCTCCATAGATTTCTTCCTTTTTTTTTCTCTGTGTTTCAAAGTTCGTCAGGAGAGGATCATTCCTGTTCTCCCCTCTTCTAAATTTTTACACACTCTACCTGCAATAAACCATCCTTGGAAACACTCTGCCCATGTCACTAGATCTCTGTGTGGACACAGATTCAGCTTTTGCCTCATTACACCTGTCTCCTGGTGGGATGCTGTGAAAAGTACTACCCCTCCTCCTGGCTCAGTGCTTTTCCAACTGAAGAAGTAAACTTCCACACAGCAACCAGCCAAATGAATTTTTTAAATTTTTATTTATTTATTTACTTATTACAGACAGAAAGAGAGAGAGAGAATGGGCACACCAGGGCCTCCAGCCACTGCAAATGAACTCCAGACACATGTGCCACCTTGTGCATCTGGCTTACGTGGGTACTGGGGAATAGAGCCTTGACCAGGGTCCTTAGGCTTCACAGACAAGCACTTAACTGCTAAGCCATCTCTCCAGCCCTGATTTTTAAAAATATAACATTTATCCTTAACTACTTCTGAGGAACTCTGATATTTCATCCCAGCACTTTGGAGGCAGAAGTAGGAGGATCGCCTTGAGTTCAATGCCACCCTGAGAATACAGAATGGATTACAGGTCAGCCTGAGCAAGAGTGAGACCCTACTTCGAAAAACCAAAAAATAAAAATAAAAAAAATAGGAACATTTCCCATTACTAGCCGAGAAAAAAATCTTTATACCTTGGGGGTCCTTTTACCCTCAGTGCCTAGTGAAATTTCTATCTGCCTTTCATCACTGACTAAAAGAATTGGAGGGACCTTATCTTCCTTTGTAATGTGGGGGTAGGAAAGGAAAGGTAAAATGTAGTAGGTATTTGTGTTGGTGGGGTGAGGAATGTGCAGTGGTGAAAGGGAAATTGAGTTTGTAAATGGAAATGTTGATAACAAAAAAGAGAAAGTAAATTTGCTTGCAGTGTAGACAGAGAAAATTAATCCTGAAATGGAAATACAGCTTCATAGTTACTGCTGCACATTTGAAAGAAAAGAAATATTTTATTGAGTAACACTTTGCCCAATTAAAAAACACCCAGATGTGCAAGCCCCCTCTTCTTCTCCAGAGAGCAGTGAGGGCTTCTTCCTAAGGTTTGAGTTGGGATTTTGACCATTTGGGATTTTGACTTCGTTTCCAGTACCAAATATGAGTTCTCTCCCACAACGTGGGCCTCATGTCCAGTCAGAGAACAGTTGGTTACCTGCAGAAGCTACAGGCCACTATTGCACAAGTGTCTGCTCTTTGGCTGGCTGGTTGATTTTGTAATCTGCAGGGTCACTTGCTTATTCATGCTGTTGCTGACAGTTTTCCTCCAGTAGCTCCTGTAGGGCTTTTGTAGCACTATTGAGGAACCTAGTTTTCTGTTCCAGCATGATATTCCAGCATGATAATGTCTTGTAACCACAGCCAGTGGTGTCTTCAGCAGTAGGGTCTTACCTTTTAGCTCTGGCAGGTAATCAAGTGCTTTGGCAATGCCCTACATTGTTTTGGGGACCTCATGGATCTCCCTGGCAAATAGCTCGCTGTGGGGAGCAACCCAACTCTAGGCCTGGGAATTATTGGCTAAAACCCATGGTTTTAAGGGTAAGCTTTTTTCAACTTCTGCCTGTACTGCTCCCCCTTCACTGATGGTTATATCTTGCAGAGTGCTAGCCAGAACGAGGATTTCTGTGGAACGGATTCATGTTATCTTAACTTTTGTATAATTCCCTCTCTACCTTCTCAAGTCCCTACCCCTCTAAGTCATTCCCACTCCCAATATGCTGTCCCTCCCCTAACGTGTCAAGTAACTCCTCCTCTCCTCTGTCTGTCCCTATTTCTTCTCTCTTCTGGTCTCATTCTCGTTTTACGCCCAGACTCCTGGTGCTTAGGACTGTTGACACATCTCCAGTTGATCTCAGTTAAGAACCGCAGATGACAGAGTACATGTGGTGTCTGTCTTTCTGGGCCTGCATGACTTCACTTAGAATGATTTTTTTCCAATTCCACCAACTTTTCTGAAAAAAAATTATTATTTCATTTTTCCTTACTGCAGAGTAGAATTCCATTATGTATCTGTACTACCTCTTCATTATGCATTCATTCATCAGTTGATGGGCTTCTGGGCTGATTCCAGTTCCTTGCTATGGTGAATAGAGCAGTAACAAACATGGCTGAGTGAGTATCTCTGTAGTAAAGAGTAGAGACTTTAGGATGTATGCTCAAAAAAATGGTTCAAATGGTAATCTATTTTCATCTTCAGGAGTCTCCAGACTGGTTTCCATAGTGATTGCACAAGTTTGCACTCCCACCAGCAGTGGTAAGGGTTCCTCATTCCCCACAGCCTCACCATCATTTCTTGTCATTCAAATTTTAAAAATATTTTTGTGTATTTATTTGAGCGAGAGAGAAAGAGGCAGATAAAGACAGAGAGTAGATATGCCAGGGTCTCTTCCCACTGCAAACAAACTCCACACACATGTGCCACCTTCTACATCTGGCTTTTCATGGGTACTGGGGAATTGAACCTGGCTCCTTTGGCTTTTTCAGCAAGCTCCTTAATCACTAAGCCATCTCTCCAGTCCTCAGGTTTTTTTTTTTTGTTTTTTTTTTTTTTTTTTTTTTTTTTACGAATGCCATCTGACTGGAGAAAGTTGAAATCTCAAGAGTTATTTTGATTTACATTTATCTGATGTCTAAAAATAATGAGCATCTCTTTAAGGGTGTAATGATAATTTGTATTTCTTCTTTTGCAATTTCTTGGTTTGATTCTCTACTCCTTTTTGATTGGGTTATTTGATTTTTTTATTTCTTTGTAGATTCTATATATTAGACTTTTCTCAGAGGTATAACTTTGCACATCTCCTTTAACCCAGGCTGCTCTCACTCTGGGTTGCAGAATCTGCTTTATTTACAGATGGCAGAGAAAATGAAGGAGAACCAAGATCCATGGATAAGACAAGATAGACAACTGCCCACCACAAGATATAACACCTCTACCATGTCTTCCAGGACCCAAGAGAAATCCTAGAGGAAGCTGTGACATAAACATTGCTCTTACTGTTAGGCTGACAACCAGCTCCAAGGCAATAATGACAGACATGGTGATGAGTTAAAACCTATTAAAGCAGAAATCCAGAGGATACAAAGAATTCAACACTAAATTGGACTGCCAACAAGCCTGCCATGGCTCAGGGGACATTGTGGCAAAGAGAATGGAAAGATTGTAAGAGCTAGAGTGGCTGGGAATATCCTGAGGCACAGTCCCCCAACTATCCCATAGGAGTGGACTGTGGCCTTCATGACCCCACAGTGAATACCATAACTCTACTGAGGAGGGTCCCCAGGGTAATGTGAGCAGGGACAAGGGTATAAAAGAGTATAAACTATTATATCTGCATCAGGTGCTTGGAGAGAACACCTGAATCATGGGGGCCGGGAGAGGGTAGGATGAAGACTAACTTCAATCTTCTCCTGTTTCTCTCTCTCTCATTCCCTCTTCTCTCTTTCTCTTTCATATTACCTATATTTTTTCTTCCTTCTTTGCCCTTGGCACTGACCTGTAACTCCCAATACCAGTATGTGGTTAACATCCACAATGAGCTGTTGATCAGTGAAACCTACAAGGTTTCCCAAAAGAAGACAGATTTCTGTCAGAGTACTTGATGACTCACCAAAGGTTATCGGTAAGACCCTTCTGCTGAAGACACCATATGCTGTTTGGACAGAACACGGAGAGACCTGGATGGAATCTGGAAAAGAGTCAGTCCCCAGACAGCTTGTCTAGTTCCAGAAGGTGCTAAATAAGTGTGTGGGGGAAAATGACCAACATCTGTCTAAGCAACTTATGGTCTAAGCTGCTCAGCAGCAAACAACCTGACGTGATGCTCACACAAGTGCAGTATTGGCACCCAGCCATGTTTGGTTACCAACTGCTCTTGATTTGGCTAACGGATCCACTCATTGGAACAGAACACATACCTGGAACCAGGAAACAAGTCAGAACCATATCCAAAAACAAGCCTGCTCTCCAATATCAAGCTCCCACCAATAGTGGGATACAAGAGGGCCTACACCTATTAAATTCTCTCTAAAATAATAATGGTTATCCATGTATCATGCACTGACCTCTCTCTCCATTGGAGAATCTGCTTCTCTCTTTCAGATGGACGCAGATCCTGAGGAGAGAATCAGCCCATCTCAATACATCAGGGCACCATATGAAGCAATTGAGTCATAGGGGAAATGAGCAAGATTGCTGCTTTATTGGTGAACCTGGTACCAGCACAAGGGCGAAGGAGATAGACACAAAGAACTCTCAATGCCTACCAAATCAGATATCCAGAGACACAAAGACTCACAAATCCTTGTCACTGAAATAGACCTAAAATGAACCCAACATGGCTCAGGGAAACTAGCAGAAGAGGGGGCGGAAAGATTGTTAGAGCCATGACTTGGGTCATTATACACAGAGTCATTGCCTCTCCTGTATAACTGATGGCTACCCACATAAGGCAAGACTCATAACCTATGGGGGGAGGACAGGGAGAAGGCTAATGATGTTACCGTCATGGCTGTATAGATACTATATACATAACTAATATAAAATATATTTTAAAAAGATTAAAAAAAACTAAATGTGAAAAAACAATATCAAGGACAAGCCTCACCACAACTTGTGAATTTTCAGTAGAGATTCTCATTTTCTTTGCCATTTGACTATATGTTTGGATTAGGTTTCTCCATTACACTTGTGTATCACATCAGATTAGCCGTTCAAATGTAAGTAAGATCACCAAGCTTAACATGCTGTGAGAATAAAACTGAATTGAGCTAGCGTGTGCACTGTAGTTTAGTGAAAGCCGGACACATCATAGTGGTCACCTGATGCAAAAGAGCTTTAATGTGTTCATAGTGGAGTGAGAATAAAGCCATATGACTGCTTCATGTGAGATGGACTTGGAGGCTCACATCTAACATCTGCATGTGAAGTTCTTCTTGGGGTGACAGCATTCAGGCAGAAGACAATCAACCAGAGAAACTGGGGGCTTTTAGTACTGCAACTACAAACTGGGGGCTTTTAGTACTGCAACTACAAACACTTATGTGCTCACTTTCTATGTTTTCAGCCCAGCACCTCTTCTGAGGGGAGAACAAATATATGGGCACGTTTTCTAAATTCTTCTGGTGTTTGTTTTCAGTGTGGACAGAGTGAAGTATTCTCTTTACAGTCTTTGGCTGCCACAGTGGGAAGTTTTTTCATGATTGCTATGTAAAAACATTGTAAGAACCAATTTACCATTGGTTTTGCTGATGCTGTAAACTGTGTTCCTGAAATTAACCTGAAGGAATCCTACTGGGGAATGCTCACAGGAGCACTTTTAAGGTGGGAAGAAGCAGGACTTTGTACTGGAAAGAACTGAACAATTCCAACAAAGGCACTGGCCAATCCAGCAGGACACTCAGCAAACCCACTGAGGAAGGTGTGGGTACCCACAGCCAATAATTCCATGTGTGCTTCACTGGAGAGGAGGTGTGTATTTGGGTAAGGCAGCTCCTCTGGACAGAGGGTACTTCCTAACAGGGACTCTGAGTAGCTCACATACTGGGCTCACTCAGTAGGTGGGGAAATGGTGTCTTAGTTTGGAAAGGGGGGTCTGAGCCCCATATGGTGGCATTCACTACAGACCTTTTGGTCTCCTTCACTAATCTTACACACAAGATTATTTTCTGACCATTCTATGTAATTACAATGTAATTGCTTTCATCCAAACCTGTCTAACATTTATTTTTTTCTTATGAGAAGAGATTAGGGATCACTGATTTTTTAAATTAAGCTGTAACTCAACTCTACATGTTCTAAAACTGTGTAAGCCTGAAATACATGATATATTTTCTTATTATTTCTATTACACAGCCTAACTTCTAATTCAAATAAGAACTTCCTAGGACACTCATTCATGTTTTCTAATTAATAGTTTTATTTAATAAAAAGCTCTAAAAGAAGGATTGTTTTTACTTGTGGAGATTATTTAAAATAGAATTTTTACAAATTTAGGTCCCCATATTTTCATGGTGTTCAGTCTTCTCTGCTTCATTATCATCACCATTAAATGAAAACAAATGCATTGTATATATTCAGCATTGAATTTGAGATATGACTGAAGAAATCAGTATTTATTTTCATACTGCTAGAAAATCCTAAGAATTACAGTCTTCTTGAATTTTGTCAAATATATACATGGTCACATTTTACAAGCACTCAAAAATGTCATAAAAATTAAGATTCACTTTCATGTACAAAAATTGGAATTAATCATTCTTTTGCCTTGTCACTACCGATAAAAAAAATCTGGCTAGATGAATGCACACATTTGTGCTATTTTCATTTCATGGAAAACTTATCTTGTAAACAGAAATAGCCGCTCTCCTCAGCACAGTCATGTGAATCACAGGGTTGTTTATGAGCACTGATTCTACAAGGAATTCTGCCGACTACTGTCTCTATTACACAGATTAATTTTTAAAAATATTCTGTAGCAGTAAATTATACAAACATTTACTACATGATTGTGTTTCATGATAGAAAATGTGTTCCCAAGGGAAAATCTGGAATAGAGAATCTGGTAAGATGTTGTGAAGGAGGTCAACAATGAGTAGCACAATTAAAAAGAAAATTTTCAGAGAAATTGGTATGGGCAGGGTGGGAGAAGGGATTACATAGGAGGGACATGTTGGAAGTGAGAACACAAATGACAGTGCCACAGGTAAAACTGCTGCTCCCTGGAGCTGAGTTTCATCACTATGTGTGGGGAACCGAAGAGACCCATGTTGGAAGGTCCCCATATCCTTACCAGCTCCCTGAGGCTGTGGCCCCTCATGTGGATTTTGTGGGAGGACTGCATCGCTTTCCCCAAACCCCCATCTCATTCCTGAGGCAATGCCCTGCCTGTGTCACAAGAGGCAGGGACTGTTGGCCTGCACTTGGGAGTGACTCCATCTGTCAGCGGTACAGCTTGACAGCACGAGACGTGAGTTCTGGCACCACCAAGAACAGCCAGGCCTGTGCCCAGTTCCTGGAACAGTACTTCCATAACTCAGATCTGGCTGAATTCATAAGCCTATTTGATTGCAAATTTGCACGCCAAGCATCAGTAGCCTGAGGGGTTGGAAAGCAGGGCCCGGGACAGTCTAGGATCGAGGCCAGTCTAGCTGTGGAATACGTGGTGAGTGCTGGCACCAACATTTCCACGTGTGTAGTGGGTGTACAGTAGCCCTGGCTGGCGTGAGGCACAGAAGCCCTTCCTGCAGTGGCTCCTGCTTCTCAGTAACCAGTCGGCCCTGCCCCTGTGCACACTGTGAGCTATGGAGCTATGGAGATGGTCAAGATTCCCTCAGCGGCACCACATCCAGAGGGTCAGCACTGAGCTCATGAAAGCGGCCGCTGGGGTTCTCACCTTGCTCTTCGCCTCAGGGGACACTGGAGCTGGGTGTTAGTTCCGTCCTAGCTTCCCTGCCTCCAGACCCTATGTCACCCCAGTGGGAGGCAGCTCCTTCCAGAATCCTTTCCTTGTCAGGAACGAGATAGCTGATTGTATCAGTGCCAGTGGCTTCAGCAATGTGTTCCTACAGTGGCCCAATTCTTGCAGTCTAGCCCTCACCGACCACCATCCAGTTACTTCGGTGCCAGTGGCCATTCCTACCCAGACGCTGCTTCACTTTCTGATGGCTACTGGGTGCTCAGTAACAGTGTGCCCATTCCATGGGTATCTGGAACCTCGGCTTCTACTCCAGTATTCCAGAGGACTCTTATCCTTGATAAGTGAGCACAGAATCCTCAATGGCTACCCACCTTTTGGCTTTCTCGATCCAAGGCTCCACTAGCAACATGAGGGGGGCTTTTTGATGTAACCCATGGTTGCCACGAGTCCTGTTTAAATGAAGACATGGACGGTCAGAGTTTCTGTTTTGGTCCTGGCTGGGATCCTGTAACAGGCTGGGGAACATCCAACTTCCCAGCTCTGCTGAAGATACTACTCAACCCTTGACCCTCTCTTGCCAAGAAGGCTGAACTGTCCCCTCTGCCGTGGGTGGTGGCTCAGTCCCTTATTCTGCCTTGTTGGAAGCCCTGCTGAACTAACTCTCAACAGTTGACTGTTGCAGACAGCTGTTCCCTAACCCTAAACCTAATCCTGAATGCTGTGAGCTGGACTTGACTCCCAAACCTTCTGTGTTCCATTTGAAGTCTCCCAAATGCCTCAAGTTCTTCAAGATACTGAAACCAGCATAATTTGTCTCACCCTACCCCAACTGCCCCATCTCTTCCTCCTGCTTCAACCAGAGGTTTAAGTAGAGGATGAGGAGGCATGTCTGCTATTCTTGGTCCTAGAAAGCCAAGAACAGATACCTACCTGCTTTCTACACAGAACATACAGCTCTGCTTCACTTCTTTGCTCAGTTCCTTGCAATGAGACCCCCTACTCTCATCTTTTAGGCTTTCCTTCTATGGCACTGAAAAATAATGGCTTCCTTGCTGCTTTGATGTAAGTGCACACTCCTAAATCTTTGCTTTGTGGTGTATTTTTCAAAAATAAGTTTATGGACGATAGTCTCATAAATGTTCTCAAAAATATCAAAGTTTTTAAAATTGAAATATTTAAAATGTGTTCTCATTGACAAAAATTCCTCAGCCAAATAAATAGGTCACTTCAAATGAATGTCACATTTTAAATTTGCTTCAGCATTTTTGCAAAATTTATGTTTGGTATTCCCCCTTTGGGGGCTGGAGAGAAGGCTCAATGGTTAAATGAGCTTGCTTGCAAAATCTGCTAGCACAGGTTTGATTCCCCAGTTCCCACATAAAGTTAGATGCACAAATTGGTATTCCCTTGTCTTGGTAGAGTAAATCAATATTCAATTTTATTTCAACTATTAGACATAGCAGGGCTTATTCTCTAACCACTGCTGCCTTCCTCCTCTTCTGCTTCTCCACGGAGTGCTAGTGCTCTTCATGGCCCCATTGTTATTCTTTTGCTGGTCTCACCTTATTCATTGTCCTTGGAACAAATCACTGACATTGACAGCTGTCACCATCTCACTAAATCAGACTTTCTATCCAACAGTGATTGTGATATCTCAAATGTAAGGCTGCATAATACTCAACACTCCATCTCCCTTTGTCCCAACCCCAAAATGTTCCATATCTTGGTAAATACACTTCTACCAAACAAGACAGAAAACTGTGAACCTCAGCTCTCATTTTCTTCACGTTCAAGCTTCAATCAACAAATACTACTGATCTTATCCCTTAAATACCTTTCTCAATCCCAAACTTCTGCCTATTCTATTTCCCAGGCACAACTAGAACATCTCCACTTATCCATCCCCATTGCTACTGCATTAATTTTGAGCCACCTTCTTTGCTGAATTACAGAAAACCACAGCAGAAAAACAAAACAAAAACCAGTATCCTTGACTAAATCTTCTCCCAGAGTTAAAAAGGAAACCCCATCAAGCTACTTACTTGATGAAAACCCTTCAAAGATTACTGGATAAAGTTCAGGTTTCTTACAGTGGCTCCCGACCTCCCTTGCCTGTCTTGATTGCAAATCATTTTTCTTCTTCCCTTCATACCCGCCAAGGACTTGTCACCCTAGTTGACATCACTCCCCACAGAACTGCCTGATTCAGAATTATTTTAAGATTTAGTGCAAAAATCACCTTCTCTTTTCCAAACCAAACCTGGTTGAATCTTGGTTCTGATACAGACTGGGAGAGACCCTTGGCCAGTAAAGTTTACTTCCTCATTTGCTAAGTAAGGACAGCAACACCTGTCTTTCACAATCAAGGACTACATATTGATAATGCCTGGTACCTGACAGTCGGTAGCACACTCGTGCCTTCCTCCCTCGCATTGCCCACCCTGTGCCCACCTCTAGCTGCTTAAGGACCACCCAGTATTGAAACTGCCAGTTTGCTTCCCTTTCTGACATCATTGGTGCCTAGAGGACCAGAACCCTGTCCTCCTTTGTATACATACCAACCCTAGCCAAGGAGTTGGTAGGTCAGAATTAAGTTGTTTGTTAAATTGAAAAAAAAAAAAGAAATAAAGAAAATTTTCCATGCCCCCTGCCCCAACATTAAAGGTAGCAGGAAAACAGAACACCCTTTAGGTGTTGGAAGCTACCATGGTAGTTATGAGACTTGCCAAGCACCCTTGGAAGTTACTTCAAGGCTCTCAACCTTATCTACACCTACATTAGATTATACTTATTATATAGGCTTCTTAAAGACGTTAAAAGTGGTCAGGTGTATGCTACATAACACACTTATCCAATATTATTAATTTTTTCAGTTGGCTAATTTTCACATGCTATTATTATTATAACTTTAAATATCCTACTTTTCCTCCACCCATTCCCAGCTAATTATTGAGGAAAATCTGTGTTCTATATCATGTTTAAGATCTTCATTGTGTCCCAAAGGTTTGGTATGCTGTGTTTTATCCTCATTCAGTTCTAGGAATATATTTATTTCCTTCTTGATATCTTCAAGGACATATTCAGTGTTCAATAGTGTGTTTTTTCAATCTCCAGGAATTGTTTTTCAGTTGTTTCACTTTTTAGTGATTTCTGGCTTTATTGCCTTATGGATGGTTAAAATACAAGGGTTTATATGAATTTTCCTAAATTTGTAGAGCCTGGATCTGTGTCCTAATATATGACTATTTTAGAGAAGATTCCGTGAACCACTGAGAATGTGTATTCTGTACAGATAGGATGGAATGGTCTATAGACGTCTGTTAAGTTTATTTGATCTATGGTGCTTTTTAGCTGCATTGTTTACTTATTTTTTGTTTAGATGATCTGTCTATCGATGATAGTAGGGTATTAAAGTCACCCACTATTATTGTATTGGGATTTCTGATTTAATAAATAGCATATTTTGCTTTACAAAATTTTGTGTACCAATTTTGGTGCAGATATGTTTAGGATTTTAGTATTCTTTTGTTGAGTTGTTCCACTGGTAAGTATAATGTGGCCTTATTTATTTCTTTTGATTGTTTTTCATTTAAAGCCTATGTTTTAGATACTAATCAAACTACAACTGCTTTTTTCTTATTTCCATTTGCTTGGAAAATTTTTTCTATCCTTTCATCCTAAGGTGGTATTTATCTTTTATGGTAAGGCAGGTTTCTTGTAGACAGAAAATGGATGAATCCAGTTTTCTGATCCAGCTTTTTAACCTGTGTCTTTTGATTATTTGTGTCCATTAATATTCCGAGCTATAAATGAAAGGTGTGAGTTAATCCCTGGAGATTTTTTGAAGTTTGTTGTTGTGGTGGTTTGAATAAGATGTTCTCCATAAACTCATATGTGCTAGATGCTTGGTCCTCAAGTGGTGGCAATTTCAAATGTGGAGTCTTGTTAGAGCAGGTATACTGTTGGGGATAGACTTAGGGGTGTTTATGAAGGCAGTTCTAGGAAGGTTGTTTATAGCTATAAATGTCTGCATTACAAAAATAGACAGATCTCAAATAAATAACTTAATGATACATCTAAACACATCAGAAAAATAGCCCAAACCCAAAAGTACAAAATGGAAAGAAATAATCAAATTGGGGAAGAAAATACAAAAGGAAAAAATACAAATGGACAATAAACATTTAAAAAATGATCCACATCTTTAGCCATCAGGGAAACTGCTGTGGGATTCCATCTTACTCTGGTCAAAATGGCTATTGTCAAAAAACTAAATGGCAACAAATGCTGGTGAGAATGTGGGGAAACAGGATCTCTCATTCATTCTTGGAGGGATGTATACTTGTTCATGACCAGTATGGAAATCAGTTTGTCAGTTTGTCAAAAATCTAAAACTAGATCTACCATTTGACCCATCTATTCCACTACTGGGCATATACTTTAAGGACTCTACACTCCACTGTAGAAATACTCAGCAATGTTTGTTGCTACTTTGTTCACAATAGCTAGAAAATGGAATCAGCATAGATGTCCATTAACAGAGGAATGGAAAATGAAGATGTGGTACATTTATACAATGGAGTACTATTCAGCAGTAAGGAAGAATGAAATTTTGAATTTTGCAATAAAATGGATGGACTTGGGGAAAAAATGTGCTAGCTGAAGTTACCCAGGCTCAGAAATACAAATGTCACATGTTCTGTCTCATAGGCAGATCCTAACATGGAATAGTTTGATTTGTCTATAAGTTTTAGCAAGCGCCAATAGTACTGGTTAGAAAGCAAGAATGAGGTTTGGAGACAGCAAAGTGGGAAGGGATTAGAGGAGGGGACAGTAGACAGGCAAAGGCTAAGACAGAACACAGGTAGTAGAAGTGCTGTGGAGGGAGATAAATAAGAGAGGGAGAGGACTGTGAATTCAAAAAAAACTAAAGACAACATTAATTAGTAATATAGAAACCTACTTCTTTGTTAGATAATTAAAAGCTATAACTCCCTTAAAAACAGAAAGAGAGAGTGAGGGGTAGTTTGAGCAGAAACACCCTGCTGGGGTTGAGAAAGCTTAACACTAAAACCATAGGCTATTAATAGCATGTGAATCCAAGTGCCAGAATTGAGATACCTTCCACAGTGGTCATGGAGATCCATGAGGCCCCCAAAACAATACAGGACATTCCCAAAGCACTTGGTTACCCATCAAAACTAGTTAGCAAGACTCTGTTGCTGAAGATACCATATACTGTTGTGTCAGGACACTGGGAAATCAAGCTGGAACTGAGATGGAAGCCAGATCCCTTCCAGATAGCTATCACAGTTCTGGAAAGTGCAATACTAGCTCCTGGGGGGAAAAAACTCAACGGCAGTGTGAATATGCAGTGGATCCTATGAACTGCAATATCAACCAGACAGGCAAGATATACCCACTGCTAGTGGCACATATATTGTGGGGGTAATGAACAGCTCTCTGATTGGCTATGAGGCCAAGTGATTGGTACTGATAATGAAGTCAAAACCGTATGGCTTTGAAGGTCATAGACCACATAGGGAAGCTTACACTATTCCTTGGCCAAATGGAAAGGTTGTGCCCATTAATTTTTTCCATATATATATATATATATAAAATGTTTATCCATTTTCACCAATGTCGTTCTCATGGATAGAGACCCTACTTCATACACATAGTGGTGAATAATGGGGAGACCCAAGACCCATAGAATGACAAGAAGAAAAGGCCAAGTACCTAGCTCAAGATGAGTCATTTCTATCGTACCTGCAAAGGCCCTGGAGACATTACAGAGGAAGAGGCAGATTAAATAGGAGTGTGGCTTTCATGGCTAGTGGAACAACCTCCAAGGAGATGGTGGTGGACACTGAGGAGTCGCAAAACTCATCAAATTAGAAAATAAGGAAATGCCAAGAGCTCACACTAAAGCAGGCTTGGAGCCAGCCTTACAGGGCATCACACCACAGAGACTTTGACGAAGTTACTGAAGAAGGCCTCATGGGAATGGGGCAGGGGAGAGGGGACGTAAGAAGATGACCTGAGGGGAATCTGACCCGTTTGTAAGATGTTAATATAGTAAAGTTTCCAGTTTTTAAAAAAGCCACCCAAGAGGTTTAGGAAGGTGACACAAAGGTGGGCACAAAGGGGTTGCTCCTCAGAGAAAGTGAAGAGCAGAGCCGCCCATCCACCCATGAGAACAAGGGGGTGGAAACCTATCTTACACTTCCGGGAGTGGAGAGAGAACAATTTCCCCTGAGAACTTGGACCAGGTGTGGTTACTCACATTGACTTGTGGTCAGAATTAAAATAACTATAGTTTAACCAACTCTCAAAAAGAGCTTTTAATTAAAATCATTTCATAATGACAATGACCCTAAAATTCTGGAAGAACTCAACTCCATTCTAGACAGTCTGTCTATAAGATGAATCATGGTTTCAGAGATGTCAGAATGTGAATATGTATGCATATTCGTGGAAATGAAATCTAGTAGTGATGAATTTCACTTGGAACCATGACTGGAGTAGCTAGAGACTGCATTTATGCGCCTCCTCTGCAGTCAAGTGCTTTCTAGTAACTTACAAGGCAGAGAGCCTTTTTAGTTACCTAACTGGGAAAGAATGCTATTACAGTAACCTTCCTGGAACCAGCAGGGAAGGTCCTTGCTGAAGGTAGCTTACCATTTAGTCTAGATCTTACATGACCTGAGGATTAGAGACATCTCTTTTCCTCAAGAAATAAGTTTGAAAGGTTCACTGGATATTATGGGGTCAGACAGCAAATACTTCAGGCTTCTACTGAAACTACACAACTCTGCTCTAACAGAGGAGGGACAGAGGGGAATGAGTGGACACGTCTGGGTTTTTGTAAACCTTTTATTTACAAAACAAGTAACAGTTTGGATTTGGCCCCTGGGCTGTCTTTGACCCCTGTTATCTCAGACCAAACACAAGTTTGGAGTACTTTGTGACAAACTGAAACATTCATTTGGGTCATTATATTCCTTGCCTTAGCATTTTTGCCTACATCCTACTTAATGCAATTACTTTATTATAATAAACTGGCCTAATTCTTAAACTGGAACTTCAAGGAAAGATCTACATTGTTGAGGGAGATTACAAAAAAAAAAAAAAAAAAAAAGTGGCAGTGAGAGAAAGTCTGCCTGTCAGCATTGTGTTTAACATGGAGTGAAGTTTCCTTCCTCCCTTACTTCCTGGTCCTTAGCAGTAGAGGGGGAGCTCAATATCAAGAGAGCCAGCTGCAAGAGAAAGATGAGAAACAGAACAAGCTGGCTGGCAGAGGTGGACAAGAAATGCAACTGGTGAAAGGCAGGTGCTCACATTGTCCTTTCTATGACCTGTCTGAGCAATCAGAGAAGGTGTCATTGTACATGCTAGAGATGCAGGTTTCTGCTTTGACAATGATGCATTGACTGTATCATAAGGATAGCCTGTGTTGTAGTCTGGTTCAGATTGGTGGCAGAAATCACCCGACCAAGAGCAGCTTGTAGGAAAAAAGGGGTTTACTTTGGCTTACAGACTCAAGGGAATCCTTCATGATGGCAGCGGGAAAACTATGGCATGAGCAGAGGGTGGACATAACCTCCTGGCCAATATCAGATGGACAATAGTAATAGGAGAGTGTGCCAAACACTGGCAAGAGGAATCTGGCTATAACATCCATGAGCCCACCCCCAACAATACACTGCCTCCAAGAGGATTCAATTCCCAAGTTGCCGTCAGCTGAGAACCTAGCATTCAGAACACCTAAGTTTATGGGGGACACCTGAATCAAACCCCCATATTTCACCCTTGGCTCCATGCACTGATAACCATTCATGATATAAAATACAATGCATTCATCCAACTTTAAAAGTCCCCATAATTTTTATCATTCCCAATGATGTTCAAACATCCCCATACTCCAAGGTCTTTTAACTGAGCCACAATATAAATAAATAAATAAATAAATAAATAAATAAATAAATAATAAATAAACAAACAAACAAACCCAAAATCTCCATAATGGCACAGAATAAATATTCACACTGCAAAAGATGGCATTGGGCATAGCAAAGAAATGTTCAAGCAATATAAGATTTAAACAGGGCAAACATCAAACTCTGTAGCTCCACGTCCAACAAATCTCCAAGTCCAATGATTCTAACAGTGACAAGTCTCTGGAGTTACAATTCTGCCCCTCCAGCTAGGCTACTCACAGTCCTGGATACTTCATCTGGTACTAGCAGTTCTCCATGGCAGCCATCCCATAGTCCTGACATCTCGGTTGGGTTACCACTGCAACCCACGGTTCACTCTAATGGCTCCATTGGTTCTACATGCACGTAATCCAGCAAGTCTGCTTCACACTATCCATAGCCATTTCCAAAACACAAAACCGTGTTGAAATTCACTGATCCTCTCTTTCCTGCATTTCTTATACTTCATAATACCAGGTGGACTGCCATCTTGCTGATCTAGGGGGAAATAAAGCAGACTTTGAAGAAAAGGACAGCAGGACAGCTGGCCCAGTCTCAGGGGTTGTAATCTGTCATACAACTCCAGCTGAACAGGTAGAAGTTTTAGCTCAAATATTTTATTTCTTTCCGTGCATATCATTCTGCTCACACCAGTCCATTTCTACACAATGCAATCCTGCACAAGTTCCCAGGACACAAGTAATCAGAACCCAGAAAACCTCTGACACAAACTGCTGCTAGTCCAGTACAAGTGAAACTGTTTCTCACCCTCACAGTCCATAGTTCTTACTGCATGCAGGTCTTTCAACTCTGACCACAGTAGTCCCTCAAGCTGTACTTACAGCACTACAAGGCGTCTCTTAGGCCAAGGTTTCAAATCCCTCCACACTCCTCCTGCAAAGCAGTTCCAAAAGGCCAAAGCCACACAGTCACATTTCTAACAGCAATGACCCCACTTCTTGGTACCCCTTTTACTGTTGCAGTCAGGTTTGCATTGCTGGCAGAAAACACTCGACCAAGAGCAGCTTATGGGATCAAAAGGTTTATTTTGGTTTACAGACTTGAGGGGACGCTCTATGATGGCAGTGGAAAACAAGGGCATAAGCAGAGGGTGGACATGACCTCCTGGCCAACATCAGATGGACAACAGTAACAGGAGAGTGTGCCAAACACTGGCTAGGGGAAACTGGCTATAACACCCACAAGCCCGCCCCCAACAATACACTGCCTTCAGGAGGATTCAATTCCCTAATTACCATCATCTGGGGACCTAGCATTCAGAACACCTAAGTTTATGGGGGATACCTGAGTGAAACCACCACAGCCTGTGTTTTCACAAAGAGCCAGGAGGGATGCTGAGAATAATATATTTTTTTTTTTTTTGAATTTTGATTTTTCGAGGTAGGGTCTTACTTTAGTTCAGACTGACCTGGAATTCACTATGTAGTCTCAGGGTGGCCTTGAACTCACAGCAATCCTCCTACCTCTGCCTCCCAAGTGCTGGGATTAAAGGTGTGCGCCACCACGCCTGGCTGAGAATAGTATTATTTTGTAATTTATTACATTTCTTAACATCACACTTGTTTAATAGGTTAAGAAAAATGTTCTTATAATTTTAACTTGTAGGAAAAGTGGGCTATAGTGATGAATTAGTGGTTAAAGGTGCTTGTTTACAATGCCTGACAGCCCAGGGTTCAATTCCCCAGTACCCACATAAAGCCAGATGCACAAAGTGGTATATGCTTCTGGAGTTCGTTTGTAGCAGCAAGAGGCCCTGGCTCATTCTTATTCATAGTCATTCTCTCTCTCTCTCTCTCCCTCAAATAAATAAATTAAAAAAATTTTAAGTGTGACATAGCACCAGTGCAGTGGGCGCCTACTGCCATCAGCTGGTTCCTTGATCTGGGTCTGTTAGCCCTCTGGGTCCATGGAGTGGGTATGCCTCACTGTCACCTGCCTTGCTGGATTCCTGTGTCTATACAGCTGCTACGGGTGAGGATGTCCCCTCTCCACTCACCTGCGCACCAGGCACATGCAGTGGCTGCATACTGCCTCCTGTCTGCGTGCTCCAGGCACTGCAGGCCTGGCCACCGGTCTGTAGTTGAGGAGAGGATGGAAAGGGTGGTCTTTACTTGCACTGAAGAAAAGCTCACAACTAATGTCCTTGGCAAGACTGCTATGCTATGCTGTCTTCCTATCAAATGTGAGGAAGATGGTACCTCACATACTCACATAGTATTTCACAAAATATCTTTCTCACTTCAGATATCTCAGTATTAGATACGTGTGTTATTTTCATTTTTCCTTTACATCTTTAAAAACTTTTAATCTTTATATTTTATTAGTTATTAATTTGAGAGGGGGGGAAGAGGCAGATAGAGAGAATGGACAAACCAGGGCACCTAGCCACTGTGAATGAATTCCAGGCACATGCACCACCTTGTGTAGCTGGCTTAGTGGGTTCTGGGAAATTGAACCTGGATCCTTAGGCTTCACAGGCAAGCACCTTAACATCTAAGTCATCTGTCCAGTGCAACTTTACACCTTTTCTGAGAGGAAAGCAGACAGATTCCAGTAATCTTTTTAGTAAGTGAGAATACTGTGGAAACACAGGGGAAGCTCTAGTGATCAAAGCTCCTGAAGAATTTGCCATTCAATTGCGTGTTCTCCAGAGCAAAGCATCTGCATTTAAGTCCATTGTAAGCCAAAATGCCATAGAGGACCAAATATGTCTTCAGAGTTAGCTTTAATTTGCTGTTACAAGGAGCCAAATGGGAGAAAACTGGCCCTTGGACTATTTCAGATGAGGCTTGATGGCTCCACGGGTGGTGATGTCATCAGTATAAAGTGGTATCATTTTCATTTTACCACAAGTCATTTGCAAAATGGCTTCCTTTACAACAAGGTACGTGTGGGATAAATATTTCTTTTGCCATGGAAATGGGAATGGGGACATCTTGGCTTTAGAGACCAAGGTCTCAATTTTAAACAAGAGGCTTAATAGGAGTGAGTCAGAACAGCTTGTGAAAGGACGAATTTTTACCTTGAATGAAGCCACCATCAACTTTGTTTTTAGAGAATGCAGCAGGAGGCCACTTCTTTCCCCAGCATTTTTTTTTTTGTTTGTTTGTTTTTTCGAGGTAGGGTCTCGCTCTAGCCCAGGCTGACCTGGAATTCACTATGTATTCTCAGGGTGGCCTCGAGCATTTTTGCCTCCCAAGTGCTGGGATTAAAGGCGAACCAGCTAGAACCAGCTACAACATTCTCTCTGACACATGCTTCCTTCCCTCTCAGTTTCTTTTCTGTATCAGTAAATGTTCAGTGTTCACAGTTTATATGTCTATATGAATATGTGTCAAAACCATGAGCAGTAGAAAAAAGGTGAGTGCTCACATTTATACTTTCTGGCTGGGAAAACATTACCCATGTTTGAATTCCTCTGTGGGCCAGAACTGATCACATTCCTTCTATGCTCCACAGGGGGCCACACTCTAGAATTTTTAATTTTACCTCATTTACATAAATCACATGTTTTGCCTGTTTTTGAACTTTCTGGAATGGAACTGTAGCTTGTGTTGTTCTTTCATGCATATTATATTTTAAAGATTTATCATGCCTGCATGTGTAAGCAGTCTCTCCCTTAACCACTGTGTCCTGAATATATGAATATTGATGTAATCATTTTACTCTTGACTGACATCAAGGCAGCTTCTCCTTGTTGTGAATGATGCTGCTGGGATTGCTTTTAATCTGGCTTCTGCAGTGCATCCAGAAGGGCTTCTCTTTGGTTTCCATGTTCGGAATAGGGTTACTGAGTGGGGGAGTTACCATGCTTGATGCATTAGGGAACACCAAGCTATTTTCCAAATAGTTACTCCAGTTTATACTCACAATAGCAATATGTAATATTTATATGGCTATATATCTACTCAGCTCTCCAGAGGCTATGGGGACACCACCATCATCCCCTCCTTCTTTTTCTCTTGTTGAGACAGAGTCTCTTTATGTTTCTGTGAATGGCCTGGGATTCACTATGTAGACCAGTGGCTTTGAACATACAAGGATCTGCTCACATCTGTCTCCCAAGAGCTGAGATTACAGGCAGACACCACCATACTCAGCTTTCCAGTGGTCATTCTTTGGCTCTGCAGAGGCAGTTTGGATATGGGAGAGGCAGTTTGGATATGGGAAATTATACAACATTGGCTCAGAATTCTCACCATATAATTATATCTAAACATATACTATAACTTCCAGAGTCATACAAGAGAAGTACCTCTTTACAAGTTATGTGTCATGAGGAAGCTTTGGACCAGGTAAAAATTAGGGTTCAGTCATAGGCTTCCTAGGCCTTATTAAGTAATTAATCAGAAATCATTGTTTTCAACAGTTCTCAGGCAAACAACTCAAAATCGTAACCCAAGGACAATGCCCCAGACTGGAGAATAAGTGTTTGGTTAAGTCTTCTATGCTCTCACTCTGTATGTATGTGTATGTGAGTACATTTAATAGGGATCTACTTCATGAATTTCTATCTAGGTAACCAGCGCTCCCAGTACTATTTGCTGAACTCCCCCCCCACCACATTTGTCTTCAATGCCAGTTCACTCAGTCATTTTTCAGGTTTCAC
The DNA here is from genome assembly GCA_036365145.1 of Orientallactaga sibirica. Lineage (NCBI taxonomy): Eukaryota > Metazoa > Chordata > Mammalia > Rodentia > Dipodidae > Orientallactaga > Orientallactaga sibirica. Next base: position 34,442,689 of record JAEOAD010000006.1, on the reverse strand, counting down.
TATATAGGTGAATGTGGGTTTTGCTCTCTTCTCTCTATTTCAGTACTATCTGTGTTATTCACTACCACACAGTAGTAAGGAAATTACCATAAACCATAATGTCTAGAAGAAAGACTGGCTAATTTGGAAGATGTGTCCTATCTGAGTGAGATTCTTGATCTGCTGGCCTGTTTCGGCCACAGGTGAGCTATGCTAACCTTAATCAACATGCTACTGAATTTTGCATATTCAGTAAGAATATTACGCTGAATCATGTGAGAGGGTCTGATCCAATCTGTTAGGCTTGAGGTTTTTCTAGGGTAGAAAAAAATTCATTTATGGGTGACATCTTTGGCCTGTCCCTGCAGAATCCCACTAGCTCACAAGTGACTTTGTAGACCAGCCCCTGCAATAGCATAAGCCAATTGCTGCTAATATATTTCTTTATCTATCTCTATTTCTCTGCATTTCTCTCATCATATATCAGTGCTCTGATTCTGCTTTTTCTATTTAACTTCAACTTACACACCATTTTTTTGTAATATAAATTACAAAACCTACTTTTTATACTGCATAAAAATACATGTTTGTGTTTGATTTGTATTACTTTGAATGTATCTACCAATTATTTGGATAAAGTTGATATCTTCACAATTTTAAAACATGCTATCTTAATATTTTATAAAGAGCTATAAATGTGTACAAGAAGTCTTAGTAACCACTATCTGCCAATTAAAAATGTTGTTGCTATTAATAAAAATCATATACTTTGTATAAGAAATTTTAGTGATAGGGGAATTTGGAAAATTAATAAAAATCATTTTTAAAAACTTTGTATAAGAAATCTTAGTGATAGTGTAATTTGAGGTATCTTTGACAGTGACCGAGCCTCTCAACTCTTGGGAGGACAGTAACCCAGGAGCTCAGCAGCTATGGTCACACAGAGCTTCTGTGGAGTCAGTGGCCTTCCAGGTTCTTACCTTATGGATTTTAATTTCTGAAACCCATAGACAATGGGGTAAAGTTTAGAAAGATTTGACTATAGACTTATAGAGATAGAGCTTATATAGCTTAAGAAAAGGACAGAATACAGAGCCCTTATATGTCAGAGAGGGGTTTCCAAAAAGGAAATAATCTTCCTAGAGACCCAGATTGGTGTCTTTTAAAGAGATTTCTGGATAGAGACTGAACTGACCAGTTTCGTCCCAATGCCAGGTGTCTGGATGCTGCCAGGTTCTCAGTACAGGAGCAATTCCTTCATATTCCTTTGTCTTCTAAGGAAGGAAGACATCAGACCAGAGTCACCTATTTACCTGCTCTGGTGAGGTCTTAAAGGAAAGGAGATAAGAAAAAAAATAAATAAATAAACCTAGATTCTCTCTGACAGGCTCAAGAACATGCCTTGCTTTTATTTTTGGAACCCTGTCACCCCTAAACTGTCTCCTTGCAGCAGGTAGATGTCAGTTTACAACCTTATTCCAGTTAATTAAAATGAGTGCTGAATAGGTTATCATAAACATCCATGTAATTACTACCCAGGTGAAGGAATAGAACATCTGAAACTTTCTCTGGGCCCATCTTTGTTCACAGCCCTTTTCCACTACCCAACCTTAATCATCCTGGTAATGCTAATACAGCACATTATATTTGCCTCCAACCCTTTCCAGTGATTTCTATGAGTTGTCTGCCCCGCCCCGGCAGGTAGGGCTGAAGAAAGAGCCAGTCCAGTGGCTCCTCTTGGGGATGATGGGTGTCGGCGACCCAGACCCCCTCCTCTAAGATGCCGGAGAGAAAAACACACTGGACCGGGAGTCTTGTCGAGGTAGGAACTCGTTTTATTGTAGTAGGAAGGTGTTTATATAGCTTTGAGAAAGAGGGTGGGTCTCAGGATGGGAAAAAGGTGTAAGGGCCAATAGTATTTCACCACGTCAGCAGTAGCTGGGCAGAGGCAATTTTGGCTTAGGCCTTGCTGAGTCACTCTTAAGCGGAAGTAATAGGCCAAAGACAGGTGGCTAAACTCTAGTCAGGATCAGGAAGTTCCACTAGGCCTCACACCTGGGCCTCTTAGGGCCCAACAGTTGTCCATTTATATCTCTGCCTATAATATTTTACTATTTTCCTTTAAACTATATAATACAGACACACACATACACACTAAACTTTTTCATTTATCCTAAGTGGGATGGTTAGTACAATTTAAACTCACCTCATCTGCCATTTTCAGAAGTAGAGTTCTAGTTTTATCTTCTTTTATATGGTGTTTTCTTCATGGCTGCCTTGCACTATAAAGCCATTTTCATGCATCAATCTTACTTCTGGTATTCTTGCTAAATTCACCAACTTTAGCTTTTTTGTGTACAAATTCTTTTGAACTTCTATGCACATGTTCATAATATTAACAAATAACCAAAGAGTTCCTTCTTTCTCATCTTTAAGCATTATTAGTCTTTTTCCTTGCCTTGCACTGGTAAGTATTTTAATATAATGAATAGGAAGTCTTGTAGTGGGTCTCTTTGTCTGGTTTCTGATTTTAAAGATGTTACCATTATGCTAGATATATATATATATATATATATATATATATATATTTTTTTTTTTTTTTGAGGTAGGGTCTCACTCTGGCCCAGGCTGACCTGGAATTAACTATGTAGTCTCAGGGTGGCCTTGAACTCATGGCGATCCTCCTACCTCTACCTCCCGAGTGCTGGGATTAAAGGCGTGCGCCACCACACCTGGCTATGCTAGGTATTTTTATGAGTGTTTTATAGTTACATTTTATTAGTTCAAGTAGGTTCCTTTTTATTCTTAGTTTGACTAAAACTTTAAAAAGGTCAAGAATGCTTAATTTTATTGGCCCTTTTTTGTATCTATTAAGATAATCATATGGTCTCTGAATCTATCATTATGTTGATATTTACTAGTGATGTATATTACAGTCATTACTGATGTTGAACCTCTTTTACACCTTTGAATAAATTAAATTTGACCATGATGAACTCTCATTGTTATATCTCTCTTAATTCATCTAGTTTGGGCATTAAGTTTATACAAGTCTTATACCCTTGTATTCTCCACTTTTCTAGGTCTGACTTCTTATCAATTGGCTTATAGAGTTCCCTAGACCTGTTTTTTCATAAGCACACCCCCAGAATTTAGCATCATGGCTGGCCTCTTCTTGAGCTAGCCCCTAGTCCAGACCAATCAGCTCTCTCTGAGGCTTAACTGAGCCTGAGGGTGAAACCCACCACAATAAGGTTATAAATGGATGCATACCAGGATATCAAGATCTTTTTGCTACACATTCATTGCTCCTAAACTTCCAGGTCCTGGTAAGTCTCCCCTCATAGCAGATGTACTCCCTCTCAGACAGGGTTCACTCCCTAAGAAATTATATTTGGGAGACTGCCTCCCCAATCAGTCTCTCTGAGAGTGTCTCAAGTCTCGCCAACAGGTCCAGACTGTGATTTATTCTAACATCCTCCCAGTTCCTGCCTCTACGCCCTGCCACCCCTTCTGTCCCAGGGACCTAGTATACATCAAAAAGTCCCCAAATGGGGCTGGAGAGATGGCTTGGAGGTTGAGGTGCTTGCCTGTGAAGTCTAACGACCCATGCTCCACTTTCCAGATCCCATGTAAGCCAGATGCACAAAGGTGAGGCAAGTGCAAGGTTGTACATGCCTATTAGGTGGCGGAAGCATTGGGAGTATGATTGCTGTGGCTGAGGCCCTGGCACACCAATTCTCTCTCCCTCTCTCTGTCTCTTTCACTCTCATTCTCTCTCTAAAATAAAATAAAATAAATTACAAATAATAATAATAATTAAAAAAACTATGTCCCAAAAGGAAGGCCTAACCCCTGTGTGAATCATCCTAACCACCCTGACCGCCATCAAGGTCATGGGATCCCTCCTGGACCTATGTCCAGTTTCCTTCAACCCCCTGCTTCCTGATGATAAGGAGTCCACACTTTGACTCTGCCCTAAGACCAGTGGGAAATGAACTGCCCCACGTTACTCCATTTTGTTCTAGTTCACTCCACTGTTGTTCTGCTCTCTCCTCTGAAAACTTCATCTTGGTTAACAGAACATTCTTACCCAGTTACACCTGATGTACTGGGAAGTTTATTGGTTTCTGCAGCTCTAGGAGGTGCATTGCTTTTGCTTAACTGTAACTTCTGGTAACTGACCAAGGCCCCTGTTTCATGTTACAATAGTAACTTCTATTGTCTGGCCTACACCTGGTATGATGTAGTTGTGGCTTTTGGCTTTATAAACTCTATCGCACCTTTCTTTGGGGCCAAGAGTCCTTCCGGGCATGGTCCACTCTCTGCTGCCTGCAATAAAGGACTCTCAATTGAATTAAGAAGCATGGTGGTCTGCTTAGGGAGGGGAGAAAGTGGGGACACAATGAGTGCCAGGAAGGGTGTAATGGAACTCAATGCTGTACCACACTCTCACATTCATTTGCTTGTTCAGGAGACATCCCACGAAAGGGGCTGCCACAGGACTATGTGGAGAGGTGCTTAAGTAGGAAGTGGGTGTCAGAACAGCACTCTTTCCTAATAAATAAGGTTCTCAATATTTTAATGACTATTATACAACTTAGTATGCACCAGTTCTGTATGAGGTTCAGAATTTAGAAATGGACAGGGACAGTTTCTTTTTGGGCCCACAATATTGGCTATTGATTAACACCAAACAGGATGCTGGCAGGAATCAAAGCAAAGAGGGAGCTCTGAATCTCTTAGGAAGAGGAGCAGAGTGTTTTTATGTTCTCCTGGGGAAATAGGGGACAGTTAGTACTCTTTCGTTGTGGGGTGTTTGGCCCATGATGTATGGGGTGTCTAGACACTATGAGACATATGTTTTACTTGGAGATAGAAAATTATGCTGGAGCCATGCTGTGCCAAATCTTTCTAAAGTGGCCTTTGATCTCAGTTTTAGTTTCCCAGGTATTAACTCTAAAAAAGGGACTGTTTCCTTCCATGCACATAAGGAAAGGCTTAGGAATTACCATAACAGAAGGTGTTGCTTCCAGGGTCCCAGACTGGAGCCCAAATTTATCTCAGGAAAGGGGTAGGAGCAACTCTTTGAAACCTCAATTTCTATATCTTGGTTTGAGGGGGGAAGTTCAGAGACTATACTCTGGCCACTGCATATGGTTCTATACTGACAAATATTCTCTTTTTTTAAAAAAAATGCATATTTTTGTGAGTGACTGTGTGTGTGTGTGTGTGTGTGTGTGTAGTATGTGTAGTGTGGAGTATGTACATATGTGTATGATGCCTATACCCCGTATGTGTGTTTGTGGAGGCCAGAAGGGGATGTTCAGAGTCCTCCTCTATCCATGTATTTCCTTGAGATAGAGTTTCTCACTGAATCCGGAGCTTCTATTATTTCAGTCAGACTAGACAGTCCCAGTGATTCTCTGGGCTCCACTACCCTCAGGACTGAGGTTCAAAGCCTATGTGGCCCTGCCCAGCTTTTTGTGTGAGTACTGGTGAATTGAACACAAAGTTAGTCAGGCCCCTATAGCCCTCATGCTTGTATAACAGGCACTGTTACCCACATAACCATCTCCCCATCCCCTAGACTGAAAGATATTCTCTTCCAGTGTTTGTTAATATAGACCATTAAGCTTGGGTTTCATTATCCTATGTGAAATACTATTAGTCAAGCTGTAAATTTTCAGAGATGATTCACTGAGTAATAGTTTGTTTTCTTTCTTTTGGTTTTTTGAGGTAGGGTTTCACTCTCTAGCCCAGGCTGACCTGGAATTCTCTATGTAGTGTCAGGGCCATCCTCCTACCTCTGCCTCAAGTGCTCAAGTTAAAGGCATGTGCCACCATGCCTTAATAGTTTTTAAGATGACTCTTTTCTGGTGTTTTTCAGGTTCACGATGACTTCTCTGTTTAGTTTTTTTTTTTTTCTCTCTCGCTCTGCTTGGGCTTCCTGGTCTGAGGGTTGAAATTGTTCATCAGTCCGAGAATGTCGTCATAGGTTATCTCTTGCCTACCTTCCCATGCTTTCAGTTGCTGCCTTCTGGATTTTATGGTTGCCTGCTTACTTTCCCTCAAATTCATGCCTCACTTTGTTTGTCCATGATTCCTTCTGGATAAAGTTATCTAGCTTTCAAACGTCACTTTGCTGACTGGTCCTTGTTGCAGTCCAGACTGGCTGGAAACTCGGCATGTGGCTGTCCCTGACTCCCAAGTACTGTAATAACAACACGTGCCACTATAGTGATGCTAACTTCTGTTCCTTTATTTCTTTGGGCTTGCTAATCTTTTTACTGTTCTTTTTTTGTTTGTTTGTTTGTTTTGTTTTTGTTTTTCAAGGTAGGGTATAACTCTAGCCCTGGCTGACCTGTAATTCACTGTGTAGTCTCAGGGTGGCCTTGAATTCAGGATGATCTTCCTACCTCCGCCTCCTGAGTGCTGGGATTAAAGGCGTGCACCATCACACCTGGCTTTTTTGTACTTTTTTAAAAAAAATCATTTTACCTGTGAGAAATCTTTGAGGTACTGAATTGGAAAGTGCCTGAGCCAGGGACCTCTTTAAGCTACATTTTTTATGTTGGTATTTGGCGTGGCTTAAATATCCAAACCCATTTTATTGGGAGTTGGTGTTAACAGCTTTGAGGAGAGACTGCTCTACTCCTACAGTCTGCCAGAGGCAAGGCAAGTATGGCCAGATATTCTAGGTATGTTTTGCCTGTGGAGAAGGAGTTGGGAGGTTTTATTGACTCAATGTGGATGTCACCCTTGTCAGCACTGAAGCCGTGATTTCCTATCCAATCTGAAAAACCTGATTTGGATCTTGTACATTCTGAAGGCACAGGTGCTTGGCTAGTGCATTTCACTGTATGCAAACTTGATAAACTGTGAACAAATATTGAATTTGAGCAAATGGTATTCATGTGGAAATATTTAAAGTGTACTGACATTTATAACTCACTTTTAAATACATAAAAAAACCAATGGGTTTAATGAAAGAAAAGATGGATCAATCTCTGAGAAAGCAAACAGAAAAGCATTGTTAGAAATCCCAGTGGTATATAATCCCACTGCTCAGGAGGCTGATGTTGAAGGGATTGTTAATCCCAAAACAGTCTTGGCTACATAGCAAGTTCCAGCCAGGTTGAACTACAATATAGTAAGAACCTGCCTCAGAAGAAGAAGGAAGGCTGATGGAGGAGAATAACAAAGGGAAAGAGGAAGAGGGGGAGGAGGAGAGGAGGAAAAGGAAGAAGATGATGAAGAGGAGGAGACTGCTGAAGACACAGCAGCAGCTAAGTGGTAGTTTCTCTTAACCCATCCATACTGTTAAAACACAGTACCACATACAGAGTAGTTTGTGGACAACAGAAATTATTTTTCAGTTACAGAGCTGGAAGTTCAAGATGAAGGTATGGGCCAAGGATCACATTATCATGATCCAGGGGGAGAGGGCACTCTGTGAACTGAGTCACTAATCCCATTTGCGAGGCTCCATCCTGAAGACGTAATCACTGACCAGACTCTACTTGCAGCACATCCCATACGTGATTATGATCTCAATATTGGAGTTCGGAGAGAGCACATGCATTCAGACTATTGTAAGGGTATATGGTGCTCCCTAGACGGTTCAGTCAACATTATGTTTGAAGACTTTTATACTTAGATATACTGAAGAGGGAGGGAGAATTAGCCAAGGACAGACCTTTTTAAAAATCACTGTCAGATTTTCCCAAATGTCTCACTTTTGTCAGCAAACAGACCTAAGAACAACATCAACTCATTATACACAGAAAACTAAGACACAGGCAGGAACCAGAACCTCCATAAACCCCAGGAACCAAGTTAAAGTTCTGACCCAGGCATTCCCTAGTGGAAAATGTAGCCATTCTTTTTTTTTTTTTTTTTTTAATTTTTTTGTTTATTTTTATTTATTTATTTGAGAGTGACAGACAGACTGAGAGAGAAAGAGGCAGATAGAGAGAGAGGGAATGGGAATGCCAGGGCCTCCAGCCACTGCAAACGAACTCCAGATGCGTGTGGCGCCCTTGTGCATCTGGCTTACGTGGGTCCTGGGGAATTGAGCCTCGAACCGGGGTCCTTAGGCTTCATAGGCAAGCGTTTAACCGCTAAGCCATCTCTCCAGCCCAAATGTAACCATTCTTGTGGTGCCTGTGTGTGTCATGTTCTGGCCTAAGTACTTTTGAGTGTCTCTCGTTTTATTCTTCCTGGCCATCTTCTAGATAGTAGAAGGTAGAAGGACTAATTTTCACAATGCAGATGAGAAAAACTGAGGATATGGGAGGACAGTTCTCTCTTGGATTTTAGAAGGCCAGGGTAATGTGATTGGGGCACTAGGCTAGGATGATTTTGCCATGAGACAGAACTTACCCAGCTCTCTGATATACCTGTAACAGCTCAAGTTCCATGAGTATTCCCCCCACCCCTTTTAAAATATTTATTTATTTACTAGAGAGAGATGGAGAGAGAGAGAGAAAGAGAGAGAGAGAGAGAGAGAGAGAGAGAGAATGAGTGTGCCAGGGATTCTAGCCACTGCAAATGAACTCCAGAAACATGCACCGCATTGTGTATCTGTCTTTACATGGGCACTGGGGAATCGAACCTGGGTCCTTAGGCTTCACAGGCAAGTGCCTTAAGTGCTAAGCCATCTCTCCAGCCCTCCATCAGCATTTTAAACTTACAGACACTTTTAACCTGCAGACAGTGGTTAACTTTTAAGTAAAGTAATAAAAAACTAAAGAAGGATCCTGGACTTTGAAGCTTCCTCAGATGGTCAGAGGAAGCATTCATAGATTTATCCATTTAGCCAGTGTTTACTGAACAGCTAGTATGTGCCCAGGACTGTTCTAGAGAAGAAGATAGAGTCATAAGCACAAAAGAAAAAGTCCACTGTCTCCGGACTTCTGTTCCAGTGAGCATCAGAAATGCGAGTGATAGGCAGCCTGCACGTCCAAGAAAACTCTTTACTGAGGTCACATAGGGAAATTTTTTCCTATGAATGATCAAATTTCTATAAGGTATGAAATCTTTCCTTACAACGCATTTTTTGTATCTGTACTTTGCTGTTCTTTAAATATGAGTATATTAAGCCATTTGGTTTTTTCAGCACTTGTAGACCCTTATCCACACTTGTTAATAACAGAGAAAGGTACTTGTAGAAGGTACTGGAGCACCACAACTCATGAGAGGGACGAAAGTGTGTTCACCCAATTTCATCTCAAAATAAACTTATTACCTTCTTAACAAATTCAGCATCACATTTTCCTGAAACCCCATTTCTGCTTGAAATATTATCTCCTGTGTACCAGATTATTTTAATGTGTTATGATGCTACTGCCTTGCCCTGTTTGCTGAAGTCACTTACTGAAATTACTCTTGCAAAACCTCAGGGGTTTGCTGCTCTCCAGGAGACAGTGCACATCTTTCCACAAAGGCTGGTGTGGATCAGGAAGTGCCTCTGATTTCATTCTCTGCTTTGTATACAGTTTTGCTGCCACCTCAAACTGCCAGCCACGTTCTGCAAATATTTCAATTTGAGCATTTCAGTTTTCCTTTTAACGTATTCTTGATTTATCACAATGTTGTTCCAATATCTAATAAGTATGTTTTTGATATGTATGCAGTGCAAAACAGGTGAGTGCGATGGTATTCTCCTGCCCATTCCTTTCATTTCTATTCTCTCAGTCAGGCAGAGAAGTCATAGACCTTCCAATAGTTCTAACTACCTGGTCAGAACTAAGGTAGGCAGCATTAGCTCCTTTGATCAGCATTGTGACTGAAACAACCTAAGAGAGGAAGTATTTATTTTGGCTCATGGTGTCAGAGGTATTGGTCCATCCTGGTAGGAAGAGCGTGCATAGGAGAGTATCTTACCTCATAGTGGCCAGGAGGCAGAAAAGGAAAGAGTTACAGGGAAAAGACAGAGAAAGATGTGTCTGAAAGAACATGCCCCCACTGACCTACTTCACCCAACTAGGCCCCACCTCCTACCTTTACCAGCTCTCAATAATGCCATCATACTTGAGTTAGGTCAGAGCAGTTATGATCTAATTATCTCCTAAAATGACAGCACAGACACACCTAGATGTGCTCCACTCATCTCCTAGGGTTTTCTTAATCCAATCAAGATTAACCATCAAATATAGTAACCGAAGATTCACATCTTTAATCTCAGTACTCAGGAGGCTGAGGTAGGAGGATGGCTGTGAGTTTGAGGCCAACCTGGGACAAAAGAGCAAGTTGCAGGTCAGCTTGGGCTACAGTGAGATCTTACTTCAAAAACACCAAAAAAAAAAAAAAAAAAAAAAGAAAAGAAAAAAAAGAAAGAAAGATTCAAAAGATTCAAGGATCCATTGACCTGAATCTTTTTGAAAGACTAATCCTAAGAAGTAGCTACAGAAACATTTTAAAAAATATTTTATTTATTTATTTATTTATTTATTTATTTATTTATTTATTTATGAGAGAGAGGAAGAGGGAGGGAGGGAGAGAGAAAGAGAGAGAGAGAGAGAGAGAGAGAGAGAATGGGCACACCAGGGCCTCCAGCCACTGCAAATGAACTCCAGGCACATGCACCCCTTGTGCATCTGGCTTACATGGATCTTGGGGAATTGAACAGAGATCCTTTGGCTTTGCAGGCAAATGCCTTAACTGCTAAGTCATTTCCCCAGCCCCAGAAGCATTTTTTTTAATTTTAATTTTTTTTTTTTTTTTGGTTTTTCGAAGCAGGGTCTCACTCTAGCTCAGGCTGACCTGGAATTCACTATGTAGTCTCAGAGTGGCCTCGAACTCACAGCAATCCTCCTACCTCTGCCTCCCGAGTGCTGGGATTAAAGGCGTGAGCCACCACACCTGGCTAATTTTAATTTTTAAATATTTATTTGTAAGGAGAGGGGGAGAATGAGCACCCAGGGCACCGGGACCTCTAGCCATTGCATATGAACTCCAGATGCATGCACCACATCTGGCTTTACATGGATACTGAGTAATTGGACCTGAGACCTTGGGCTTTGCAGTCAAGCGCCTTAACTACTAAGCCATCACTCCAGCTCTACACAAACACTTTTCAAACTTGAGTAGGCCATAATCCTCAATAAAAATCTAACTTATGTCAGTTAAGTAATGTTCTGATTTAAATAGAATTAATATATACAAACCTAAAGCTTGTCATGTGTTCTTTATATAAATTATGTTCTCATTTATGTTCCTAGGTGTTAGATGGTTATAAAACTAAATTGAGTCTATAAATTACACAATCCTCTGTGTGAAATGAGTAATAGTAAAGATTGTAACTTGTAAAGATTTTCCAGTGTTTAAGGTAGTTTAAGTGCTTTATTAAATGCTTTATGTACATTAAATTTATTTAATTATCACAGAGGCAGGTCCCCTTATGATGATATCTTATTCACAGATGAGAAAGTGAGGCCAGAACCTCCTTAGCTAGATAATTTTTTAAATTTTTGTTTATTTTTACTTATTTGAGAGTGACAGATAGAGAGAGAAAGAGGCAGAGAGAGAGAGAGAGAGAGAGAGAGAGACTGAGAATGGGAGCACCAGAACCTCCAGCCACTGCAAATGAACTCCCGATGCATGCACCACCATGTGCATCAGACTTATGTGGGTCCTGGGGAATAGAGCCTCGAATTGGGGTCCTTAGGCTTCACAAGCAAGTGCTTAACTGCTAAGCCATCTCTCCAGCCCCATCCTCAGCTATATTAAGTGCTATAGAGAATGTGCACTGAATGCTTCTGTCAAATTGCCTCTTTCAATACCTATGAATAGCACAAAAGGTGGTAATGATCTGTTAGCATTTCTTTTAAGGTAGCTGGCTTAACTGGGAGTACATGGTTGTGTGTTACCTTAATTCTTTTGATATATTTTAGAGAATGATGTACTATAATATGAGCCATTATCATGGCTCCATGTCATCATTTTCTCTTTTTTGCAAGGGCTACTTTAATTGTTCAGCTATTATTTGAATGAATCAGTTCTGTTTTTCTTTTAACTACAAGACACAGAACTACAAAGCTAGCATGAGAAAAACATGGTCAGAAGAGTAAAATCATATATTTTCAACCCAATCTCTGGTTCTTTTGAATTTCAAGACTTGTATTACACCTTACCATTTTTTCCATTCACTTAACTGCAAGGGAGACCCTCATTTGTGGTGTTATTTAGCGTTCCTAGGCATGAAGGTATTAACAAGCATCAACAGAAGTGTTGGAATGAACACTATGGGGTATTCTGGTATGATTCGGCCATGCAGATTCTCTAGGGTTGGGTTATTTAAATAATTTTAATTACTTTTGAGATAAAAAGAAAAAAAGCAATGGTAATGGTAAGGGGTAATATAAGTCTTGAAATTCAAAAAACTAAAAGTCTCAAAACGTATTCTTGCCAAAAAATATTCACAGCAGCCTACAGTTTTCCATTTAAAAACCACTGACCAGGGGCATGTCATAGTTGGTCTGTATGTGAGCGATGAGAAGGTTAGTGAGATGTCTAAAGGAAAGGAGCGTGGAGAGCCGGCTGCCGTGCGCTGTGACTGCTACAATACTGACGGAGGTGTGGCCACCTAGGGTGGTGCTTGAATGATTACTAAGTATGTTTCTAGACAAATCCTTTTTTTTTGTTTGTTTTGTTTTATTGGGGCTTTGTATTGTTTTGGCACAAATATAAATTTCATTTATACTGTAATTTATGTTAATCTGTAAGCACACTTACATGTTTCCTGCCAAAAGACAGATCTGCTGTTAAGAGTTGCCCAGTATAGGACAATCCACATGATTCCCCTGTCTGTCTTCTCAGTATTTGGTCACCTGGGATCTGCACAAGTGCTCAGTTAGTGCCAGCTGAGTGAAGAAGTGCCAGCAACCCTTCTAGGCTTCCAGGAGCTGGCTCTAGTGTCTAAACGGCACAATTTTAGACCTTTTATAAACATACTCCAATGATTTCATGTTCATGAAGGAAATATTCTAAAAGATGGCCTGATTTTATTCAGATTAATTTTTTCAACCCATGAACCATTCTGCCACCTGACTCAGAGCCAGTGACTTTAATCGACACATCTTTATACGTGATCTAGTCTCAGCTAGATCTGGTATAAGTAGCACTCCAAGTAGGATAATGTTAGGGAATAGATGAATCACCTGGCCTTGCCTTTCCTCTCAGGATAGAAGCAAGAGGCTGTGAAATCTCCTTTAAGAGCAAACTTGAGTGAGTCACAATGGAGCTTATTACAAGGAAAGGAAACTTCGGGTTTTTTTGGATGAACTCAGGCCCCTGTGTGTGACAGTGCGTTATCATGGCATCATCCACATTGCTTCTTTGCAGATGGACCTGATAATGGACTTTCCTTTGCATTCTCAGTGTCGGGAAGAAAGTGGAAAGAAAATATTTAACAATAGTAAGTTCTTTGAATGACAGTAATTGTCTTTTTGTACACAGAAATATTAAAATAACTTCTTAATAAATCTAAATGGGGTGGGTCAGAGATGGTTCAGTGGTTGAACATTCTTACTGGCAAAGCCTAATGGCCTGGGTTCAATTCCCCACATAAAACTAGGTGCACAAAGTGGTGCATGCAGCTGGAGTTTGTAGTGTCAGGAGGCCCTGGCATGCCCATTTTCCTCTCTCTCCCCTTTGCAAATAAATAAATAAATAAAAATTTCTAAAAGAGGAAATTAAAACAAAAAAACTTCTATTGACATATATTGTGCCCAAAGCTTTTCTTATTTGTTTTTTAAAACTTATTTGCAGCTCCCAACACATGGTGTCGTATGCAAGATTATCTTAGGGGACTTAGAGAAATTCAAAGATGGATTCTAAGGTCTTCAAGTTCTCTACCACTTAGCCATATCTTTGGCTGGACTTAGCAATTTACATTCTTGCTAGCTGGAATACAGTCTACCAATATAGTATTTATTGTTTCTTACAGTACATTACTTTTCACATGCAGCAAGGCTTTAGAAAGAAAGGTGTTTTCCTTTTAGTGTTTTAAGAAATTTTTATGTAACTAAACCTCCTAAACTAGTATATTACTATCATTACTCATTATTCTCAGCATATGTCATTTTGATAAACACAAGTTTAAAACTTTTATAGTTAGAATCAGGGAAGTTCCTGCAAGTTCCTGTTAAATGTTGTGGTGGTTTGAATGTGCATGTCCCCCATAGCCTCAGGTATTTTTGGTTAAGCTTTGCAATTAGTGGCGGAGTCTCTGGGAGGCAGAGCCTTGGTGGAGGAGGTATATTACTAGGGGTTGGGGTTGAGGAGTTCAGTCCTACTGTGTGTTCAGAGCCAGATCCTGCTTGCTGTTCTCTCTCTCTGCTGTGGATATGTGCTGATGCAAACCAGCTTTCTTCACCAGAATGAAGCTTCCCCTGGATTCTATAAGCCTGGAACAAACCCTTTCCTCCCATAAGCTATTTCTGTTTGGGTGTTTGTACCAGCAAGGAGAAGCTAACTACTACAGAGAGCTTAAGGAAATAATAAGATCTAGTGGTTTTCCTTCTCTAACAGGAATAGTAAAAAGAGCTAAACTTTCAAACTTCAATATATTAAGAAACAACTTTCCCTGGCATCTATCTCACAGACAGTATGAAGTTATGGAAAGGAAAATGATTAAAGAGGGCTAGAGTGCTCATACTTTCAGAATGTTTGAAGGGCTCAAATCAAGTATGCCAGAGTGACAACCATCTTCTAAAGAATGCTCTTGGGCTGGAGAGATGCCTCAGCAGTAAAAGATGCTTGCTTACAAAGCCCAATAGCCCACATTTGATTCCCCAATCTCCACATAAAGCTAAATGCACAAAGTGACACATGTATCTGGAGTTCATTTGCAATGGCAAGAGGCCCTGTCAAGCCCATATCCCCACCTGCCCTATGCTTGCAACTAAATAAGAATATTTTGAAAAAAGAGAATACTTGTAACTTCTTAGAATCCTTCTCACCATTGAGGTGAGCAACATGTTTTTAAATGAGTGTCATCACTCTGCACATTTGTAAAGTTTTATGGGACCGATATTTCCTCTTTAAATCCAGAACAAGAGCCAATCGTTGGTGATCTCCTAGCTAAAATAATCAAGAACAACCCAAGGAAATTCCCAAAAGGTTTTTCATGCACAATACAAGAAGCTCCATCCAAAGAGAAAGATTTCACTGTCACCTCTAGAAAAGAGATGATTTCTCTAATTCCCACTTGCAGTCACATCTCATGAGGTACCTGACACATGTCTGGAAACACTTAAGGTTACTTTCATTGCACAAGAGGTAAAAATAAATACAGCTGTCCGTAAAGGCAATCTCTGCAGAAGTATCTATCTTGCTATCATGCCATTTAGGTGCATTCTTTCAGATAACAATGGCATGATTGGATATTGGTGTATGTGTGTATGTATGTGTGTGTGTGTGTGTGTGTGTGTACTTGCACACACGTATGAACGATGTGGAATGTGAGTTTCAAACACCTTTTTTAAAAAAATTAATAGTAGGAAACCCAAGTAATAGCTGAATTTTTACCTCATAACCAGTATGAGACATGGTAACATAAATTTACTAATTTAAGAGTTGAATCTGAATTACATAAACAATTGAGTCAAGAGAAAATCCATAGAATCAAACTCTCCTTATGCCAACCCCTTTTGCCATAGGCAACTCAACCCCCTTTTCAGCTTAAGTCCTACAACCTTTTTGTTAAATGTCAACTCTTATAAACTTTTTATAACATACATTAATGTTTTAGTTTTTCTATGTCAATTTCCATTTACATTGCAAAGTCCTTTCTGTTTTAAAAAAATATGCTCCTTTCTTTTAACCTTCTTAACTGAAAACACACTTTATATTTGTAATTTTATATCTCCTTTTACTGGATGGTTCCTGTAGCAGACAGCTTCAGGTTCACTGAGATGAACTTCCAGACCTGGCACAGTTATGGAGGAAGGGTGATGTTCACCCTCTGCTCATGCCATCATTTTCCCTGCCATCATGGAGTTTCCCCCTCAAACTTGTAAGCCAAAATAAACCTCTTTTTTTTTTTTTTTTTTCCCCACAAGCTACTCTTGGTCAAGTGTTTTCTGCCAGCAGTGTGATCCTGACTGCAACAGTAATGTGGTACTGAGGAGTGGCATTGCTGCTAGACACCTGAGTGTGTGGCTTTGGCCTTTTGGAGCTGATTTTCAAGAGGAATGTGGGAAGATTTGAAACCTCAGCTTAAGAGACTCCTTGCAGTGCTGTAAGTATAGCTTGATGGACTATTCTAGTCAGAGTTGAAACACTTGAATGCAGTAAGAACTGTGGACTGTGAGGTTTGGCTTATGAGGGTGTGGTGGTTTGATTCAGGTGTCCCCCATAAACTTAAGTGGGCTGAATGCTAGTCTCCCCAGCTGATGGCAATTGGAAATTAAAGCCTCCTGGAGGTGGTGTATTGTTGGGGGCGGGCTTATGGGTATTATAGACAGCTTCCCCTTGCCAGTGTTTGGCACACTCTCCTGTTGCTGTTGTCCACCTTATGTTGACCAGAGAGTGATGTCCACCTTCTGCTCATGCCATCATTTTCCCCTGCCATCATGGAGCTTCCCCTTTGAGCCTGTAAGCCAAAATAAACCTCTTTTTTTCCCACAAGCTGCTCTTCGTCGGGTGATTTCTGCCAGCAATGTGAACCTGACTGCAACAGAGGGTGAGAAAGAGCTTTACTTGGATTGGGCTAGCAGTTTGTGCAAGAAACTTGCTATTATGCCCGTGTTCTAAGAAGTTGTGCAGGGTTACTATGCATAGAAATGAACTGGTATGAGCAGAGGGATATGACACAGGAAAAACTGAAATCTGTGGGCCTAAACTGCCGCCCGTTGTTTGAGAGATTACAACCATTAAGATTGGGCCAATTGACCTACCCTGGGGCAACAGGAAGAAATGTAGACTCTTGTGAAGGTGCCTGAGTACTCAAAGGAGTGTCCTGCTCTTCAAAGTCTGCTTTATTCCCCCCTGGATTAACAAACTGGCACCCTACCTGGTATTATGGAGTATAAGAAAGTCAGGAAAGAGAGGGTCATTGAATTTGCAATGTGGTCTTCTATTTTGGAAATGGCCATGGGCAGTGTGAAGCAGGTTTGCTGGATGACTGCATGGAGATCCCATGGGGCCATGAGTATGGACCTTGGGTTGCAGTGGAGACCCAGTGGAGTTGCCGGGACCATGAGCTGTCTGCTGAAGAAAGCTGCCGGCCCCAGATGAAGTTTTCCAGGACTGTGAGTAGCCTAGCTGGAGGGGCAGAATTGGAACTCTAGAGACTTGTTGCTGGTTAGAATTATTGGACTTGGAGATTTGTCACAGACTAGAGTTGTTGGACTTGGAATTACAGAGTTTGATGTTTGCCCTGGTTGTTTTGAATCTTGTATTGGTTGAATATTTCTTTGCTTTGTCCAATGCCATCTTTTCTAGTGTGGATATTTATTTTGTGCCATTATGGGTTTTTTGGGTATTTTTTGGTATTATGGCTCAGTTAAAAGACCTTGGATTATGGGGATGTATGAACATCATTGGAATTGATTAAAAACTATGGGGACTTTTAAAGTTGGATGGATGCATTGAATTTTACATCATGCATGGTTTATCAGTTTATGGGGGCCGGGGCAGAATGTGGTGGTTTGATTCAGGTGTCCCCCATAAACTTAAGTGTTCTGAATGTTAGGTTCCCAGCTGATAGAAATTTGGGAATTAATGCTTCCTGGAGGCAGAGTATTGTTGGGGGCAGGCTTATGGGTATTATAGCTAGTGTCCCCTTGCCAGTTTTTGGCACACTCTCCTGTTCCTGTTGTCCACTTTATGTTGGCCAGAGGTGATGTCCTCCCTCTGCTCATGCCATCGTTTATCCTGCCATCATGGAGCTTCCCCTCGAGCCTGTAAGCCAAAATAAACCTCTTTAATTCCTACAAGCTGTTCTTGGTTGGGTAATTTCTACAAGCAGTGAGAACCTGACTGCAATAGACATCTTTTCTTTAAATTGAGGAAGAGTTGAGCTAATTAGACTTCTAAAACTTATGAGTACTCAACTTATAAATTAACATATCAGCACTATTGATAATATATACTATGAGCCACAAAGACTGCTGCAAAGACCAAAGGTATTCTTTCTGTAGCTTTTACATTTGTCTTCTGTCAGTTTTAAACTCAAACTGTTATTCTGATTGTTTTCTTCATAGCACTAAGTAATGTTAAAGACAGGCCAGTAGCTACTAGTAGTTTGAATTTAATTTTTTTTTTTCTTTTCTACCTCTGGGAAGACTCCATATGTGACAGAGGCCTGCATACCCTCGGGGAAGGTGACACCATGGAATTGATGGGCAGGTCAAATTTCCTTCAGCTAACACCACAAAGAACAAGCTATGTGGTGACTGTTCTTGACTGGTAAATGTAGGCCCACAGAGGGGAGACAGAGTCCCAATGTTACCATGTTAAAGCAAGTCATACTGGAAATTCTAAAGGCAGAACTGGAGCGGCACCTAAGATGAAACCAGTGGAATCTGGAGAATGAGCCATTCTGTTTATTTGGTGGGAGAGAGGTTGAGATTTTTGAGGTAGTGTCTCACTCTAGCCTAGGCTGACCTGGAATTCACTATGTAGTCTCAGAGTGACCTTGAACTCCTGGCAATCCTCCTACCTCTGCTTCCCGAGTGCTGGGATTAAAGGCAAACACCACCATGCCCAGCAATTTTACAGCTTCACTTGGAACAGAGACGGGCTAAGCAAATTTAGCAGCACTTTAGAACTGCACTCTTAAAGAAAAAGAAAAGAAAGGGAGATTGTCATTTGCCATGGCACAGTGAACAAGGGCTGTGCTGTGAAAACCATTTTATTCCAGGAGACTATGAGGGGTCCCAGACCTCTGCCCAGTGGGGAGGTTATGAAGAGAATGTCTGGGAAGGAATATGGTAAACTCTGTGCTCTGGAAATGTATCAGAAAGAGAGAAAGAAGTCCTATCTTTTAAATCTCCCAGAATTAGGAACCACAAATTAGAACTTTGTATCTCTATAGGGTTCAGAATAAACTGGCTCAGACTCTGTACACAGTGACCTGATCCTAGTTACCAGATCCACCAGAGAATGGAGCTTGTGCTGAAAAATCCCCTGTAAAAGGCAGGAGGAGGTGGAAAAAGGGGAGGAGTAGAGCTCAAGAAGGCAGTCCATTCCGGGGTACCTCCATCCCAGATTTCAGCATCATATGTTAGTTTTGGGGGTTCACAATGGAAGACCAAAACAGACAGCTTCTTGAATCTAAAACTGCATTGTAATGGGGACATGGAGAAAGAGGAAAGTAAAGAGAGAAAAAGAGAAGGTAGGGATGGAGGGAGAGATACAGAGAAGGAGAGAGAAAACAAGAACCAGAGGAAAAAAAGGAAAGGGGGAGAAAAGGAGGGATGCATGCACTGGAGAAGCAGGAGACCCAGAAAAGAGCTCAAACCACCTTTTAACCAATGTTACAATAGTTATTTTTCTTTTTGTTTTTTTCAACCACATATTTAGAAACTATTAGCCATTTATAACATTCAAAAATTAAAAAATTTTAGTTTAATATAATAAATTATATCTTGCTTTCTGATATCTAAATGGAGATAAATTGAAGTTTTCTCTCTCCATTCACAGAAGCATCTTCATTTAATTATCAGTTTTCATGCATCTGTTTAATGTAGGGATGGCAAAAACAGAGTTGTCTGGGAGATGGTGATTTGGGCTTTTTCAGAAATTTAATTACTGCCTAACCATTTTTCCTGATTTCAGTCTCTAAGTTTAAAAATATTTAGATATATAAGATATCTTATTCCTATTGATATCCTGCAATTTTGTAGGCCATTGTAGAATCTGAGGAAGTTAGTATCTTTCTCTCCAGTTATTCAAAAGCCCTAGAGCTGCCAGTCATGTATAGTAACAACATAAAAACAAAAAGGACATTGCTCTTTAGTCTCACAAAAACTTTTCAGAAATCCTTACATGGGTTGGGTTATACCTGGTTGCCCCATTACTATTCTGATTGTTTATTCCAGAAATAAGCTTTGGACAGGAGGACCTCTGCAGACATTTTTGGTTCTCTTCGAGAAAAGTGACTTAAATGAGGCATAGAAAAGAGAAGTGAAAAATCACTTTGAGTTACTTTATTAAATTCTTTGTCATTTTTAATATTTTATTTATTTACTTATCTGTGAGAGAGAAAGAGAGGGAGACAGAGAGAGAATAGGCACGTCAGGGCCTCCAGCCACTGCAAACGAACTCAAGACGCATGTGCCACCTGGTGCACTGGGCCTAAGTGGGTACTGGGGAATTGAACCTGGGTTCTTAGGCCTCACAGGCAAGTGCCTTAGCTGCTAAGCCATCTCTCCAGCCTGCCGTTTTTGTTTGTAATTTTGTGATGGTTATGATTTAAAAAAATCGCTCTAACTTTCTCTTGAATTAAGTACATCTATTTAAAGGATTTTGAATGGAAGCAGAATTAATATGTAGAAGGTTAATTTACTCTGAATAAAAAGTAAAAAAATAAAAGGGATGAAACAGTGAGTCAAGGAAGGGTGGGTATTTATTTTCTTAATATTACAGATGGCACAGTTGTACTTTTAATCAGACCTCTGTTAACATGAAGGTGGCTGAAGGTTTTTACATAGGCAATATATACTTTGCTGATTGGCTTTAAGTGGCATGAACTCTTCAGAAAACATGTGTCAAGTATTTGAACCTTCATATCTTTTGGTATAATAATTCTGCTTTTAGAAATTGACCCTTAAGAAAAAAATGAAAAAAGGAGAAATATTTCTATACAAAAGATATTTCTTTTAAGCTATTTTAAATATCCATTGTTTATGTTTTGATTTTTTTTCCTTCCCTGGTTAGATTTTTTCATCTATTCTTCAGTCATTTTCTTGAAAGCACCTTCTTCACTCCCACCTCGTTTTCCTGTCTCGCCCACCTGGGCAGTCCTTATACTGACTGAGCTCAGCCATCTCTGTCCTCACGTTGTTGGACAGAACCACAGACAATAGTAGTACCAGAAAAGGATGCTTAACAGCTTCATACATGATTTATTAAGGTGTCACATATGTATGTCAAATACCTCTTTGCTATATCCGGAGACCAATATGCCTTTTTCATGAAATACCTGAACTTTCCTTTGGCTTCTGCTACACCTGCTCTCCTTGTCCCCTCCCCTCTTCCTTTCTGGTGCTGGCACCTGCTTTTCCTTGGCCTTTAGGTTTTCCTCTTCTTTTAATCTCAGTCTTTGCACATTCCTCTTTTCTGTGTTCTCTTGACCTCAGAGAACCTGGTATTAAATACAACTGATGTCCAAATACATACAGCTGATGGGATGAACATATAGTTTAGCCGTTAAGACACTTGCCTGAAAAGCCAAAGGACCTAGGTTCAATTCCGCAGGACCCATGTAAGCCAGCTGCACAAGGTGGTGGGTGCATATGTCTGGAGCTCATTTGCAGCACCTGAAGGCTATGGCCCACCCATTCTTTCTCTGTTTCTTTCTCTGTGAAATAAATAAATAAAATTAAATACAGCTGATATCCATATAGGTCTACTGTCCTCTGTCCTCAACAGATACTCACTAGAATAACTTAGCCATGGCCACCCACTAACATCACTAACTTTTGGTACTTGCTCAGAGCCTCATTATGTAGCCCAGGCTGGCCTCCGGAGAGTGGGGATTGTAGGTGTGTGCCACCACATGCACTTGCATCTCTGATCCTTGACGTGTCCAGGTCTGTTTTGTAAATGCATATTTCCCATAAAACAACTTAACTTCCTTTAATATTCTGGTGAATTTCCTTTTAGGTAAACCATAGTAATACTGGAGAGAAATACTGTTAAGAGAAAAATAAACATTTTAGAATTTCAAAAAAAAAAAAAAAAACTCAAGACTTAACTAAATTCATTATGAGATAATTCTAGTTTAATAAATATAAATGCTTGAAAGTACAAAACATAGGACTCCATAAGGAATAATGAATCTAGTGGTGCTTTAAATATTATTAAAAAATACAACCCTTGCCAGATTCTTGGCTGTTACATCCACTATTTAGACAAATAGCACACCAGATGTGAAAGTGGTATTTCTCAGAGAAATGGATTAGCACTCATTCCCATCCCCATAAATTCACCTGGGATCAATAGCATTAACACAGATATTCCACCAAAGTGTATGTACTTTAAAAACACCCCAAAGCCTAGAGGAGAGTAACTGCCTCTGTCTTGTTCAGTTGTCTTCAGGGAGAAGCAGAGGTGGTGAATGAACTCTAATGCGATAGATTCACTTTCAAAGAGTAGATTAACTCCAGATTGTAGGTTAGAAACCAAGTTATAGCTTATGTGTTCTCAGGTTTGGGATGTATGAGGACACCTTTGCAACATTTCAGACAATTTATAGACATCTCCAGGGGGAGAGGGAGAGGGAAAGTTGACTGGGAAGGGGGAGAGGGAAAATAGGTGTGTCAGGGCATCCAGACACTGAAAACAAACTCCAGATGCATGCATCCCCTTGTGCATCTAGCTGACATGGGTCCTGGAGAATTGAACCAGGTCCTTTGGCTTTGCAGGCAAATGCCTTAATTGCTAAGCCATCTCTCCAGCCCACTTGTGCCATTTCTTTTTGCATATGGCTTTATGTAGGTGCTGGGGACTCAAACCTAGGCAGACAGGCTTTGCAAGCAAGCACCATTAACCACTGATCCATCTTGTCAGCCCCTGTTCTTCTGACATAGCTCAGCAGCTTCAAAATATTTTTTTTCAGAGTCAAGGTTATGCACTTACCTGGCTTTCTGCAAGGTTGTACGGAGCCTAGCTTGTATATCAGCCCTGACCACTATGATGTTTAGTGAAGTTATTATTTATTCAGATGGGTGTCATGGGTTTAATGCTTAGAGCTCTAACAGTGGTTGTCTTATTTTTAATCCTTTATACAACCTATTGAAAATAGAAAATAATAAGAAGAACATGCAAAAGTTAATTACAAGACAACAATGTGCTAAAAATGAAATAATTTGGAAAATGCTTTCCCAAAGTTCAGGGGAGGAACACAGTAGAAATATGTTCCAAGAATCAGAACATTTATTTATTTATTTTTGTCATTTATTTTGAGAGAGAGAGAGAGAGAGAGAGAGAGAGAGAGAAAATGGGCATGCCAGGACCTTCAGCCTCTGTGAATGAATTCCAGACATGTGTGCCCCCTTGTGCACATGTGTGACATTGCACATATGTGTCACTGTGTGTCTGGCATATGTGGGACCTGGAGATTTGAACATGAGTTCTTAGGCTTCCCAGACAAGCGCCTTAACTGCTAAGCCATCTCTCTAGCCCAGAACATTTGTTTTATTTATAGCTGGTTCATTACTTTTAAGTGTTTGATCCTTGGTGAGTTATTTAACCTTTAGGAGTCTTAGCTGGCTCCCCATGTGATTAGGAAGCTCACAGGATAGTGATAGAGATGTGGACACATCCCAATCCCAGAGCACACTAAGTAGTGTGCAAGAAGCTCCTTGGGAAGGGGAGACCTGAACTGGGCTTAGATTTTGAATCTTGTACCTTCATTAGACAGAGGGTTCTCTGAAGGCAGATCCATACTTTATAACCCTCTCTGCCTCAAACATTCAGCACATTGTACTGAACCCTGTGTTTCTGGAATGATGTGAAGTTCAGAAATCCAGAAGGAAATTGGACATACATTGACTTAAGCTTTTCATTTTTCAAATCATCAAATATATCCTTTGAATGCATATTACTTGACAGTCCTGAAGAGAGGGACTGAGTTTCAGCAGTGGGCCAGCAGAATGGCCCCTGCCATGGGAAGGCATGCAGGATGCTGAGGCAGTGAGTGTTATGACAGGATGGTCAGCTGCACAGTTTGGAGCATGGTGATTGCCACTTCTGATAGTGTTACTTAAATATACTCCCAGATGTATGCACAAAACTTGTATCTAAAAGGACTTTTTGGAACAACACTGGCAGCAGATAGATGTGCCATAAATTTTTCTTAGAAGAGAAACTGTTTGTGTTTATTTATTATGTGTACCTAATGCATAATATGCAAAGGGAAGATTTCCTCAGGGAACTTCTAATAGCATTTTTAACCTAAAGTTATTTTAAAGCATATATTAAACATTTACTAAGTGCAAGGAGATATTAGGATGCCCCCCTTTAGAATGGCACTGTCCAATACTGCAGCCACTGAGCAGGACACATGCAGCTGTTGTGCACTGGATTTGTAGCAAGTACCAATTGTGGTGTGCTGTACATAGGGCATGCATCTTGGGTTTCCAACATAATACAAAAATATAAAATATTGATTTAGTAATGTTTTATATTAACTACTTTGAGGCAATGATATTTTGGATGTACTGCATTGAATGCGACATGATAGGATGATTTTTACCTATTTTAACTATCCAATGGCTACTAGAGAATTTAAAGTTATATATGGTATGCATTTGTGGGTCATATTAGTTGTGTGCTAGACAATGCTTTGCTAGAATTTATGAGAATTGGGAGGATCTCCTACAAAGAAGCAGGATGAGTGGTTTACAGGATGTGCCCACACTGTAGGTGCTGCTGGCAAGCTTACGGGACCTGGGGAAGGTTCAAAGGAGTGGACCATGAGATAAGCTTTAAAAGAAGAACAGAATTTTTCCTAAGCAAATTGTAAGGGAAGACAGGCCAGAAAGAGGGAAGATTGCATAAGCAGGAGGGAAAGGCTTGGAAATTTACATAGGAATCTACTATTGATAAAGGGGCAGAGGAAAAGGTCTGGAAAAAGCTATGGAAAACCATAGAAATACCATTTAGGGGGGCGAGAGATGGCTCATGGGTAAAGTGTCTGCTACGCAAGCAAGAGAACTGGATTTGAACCTATGTAAATGCTGAATATGGGGGTGTGAGGTCCACCTGCAATGTCATAGCCTGGAAGGCCGAGACAGGCAGATTCCTGGGGACTGCTGGAAAGTCAGTCCAGACTAATTGGTGAAGTCCAGTTCAATGACAGACCATGTCTGAAAAAGAGGGGTACTGTATCTGAGGATAGCACTTGAGGTTGAATTCTGGTCTCCACCCACAAGCACAAACATGCACATACACCCATACCCACACACATATGAGCACACATAGACACAGAAAAACATAATTTTCATCGTTTCCTTTGGTATAGTTCAAATTGTATGTAAATTTTAAAGAATATTATGTTTAGATAACAATATTTCTCTTACAATCATGGCTTAAATATCATGCATGCACTATCGCACTATCTCAAGTGACCACAAGATGGTACTATGTTCTAGGATTTTAAAAAAACTGGAAAGAAAAAGACAATTTCTTGGCTCAGTGGTGCCTAAACTTTTCAAAAGAGTATCTCTGTTACTTTTGAACATGTAAGACCAATACATATGTATGTGTCCATTTATTTATAAATTATAGTTCCAATACTGCACTAATATAGAATGCCAATATATGACACAGATAGGAAAAATGAAGGCTACAACTTCAGGACACCTATGAATCACATATCTTTCCTGACCTCCAAGGGATTTCTTTTGGTGCGTATTTCTGAGGTGTGTGCATCTCACTGTGGAGAGCACTGGTCTATCTCATGAATTTATGTCTTTGAAGATAGGATGAACACCTCCAAAATATCAGAAAATATTTTTATTGTATTTAGATACTGTGATAATATGAATGTGATAGTTTGAATGTATGGCCACATGGATTCAGTCAGTTTTTGAAATTATTTTACTTATTTATGAAAGAGAGTGAGAAAGAGAAAGTGGTAGATAGAGAGACAGAGAGAGAGAGAATGAATGGATGCTCCAGAGCCTCCAGCCACTCTATACGAACTCCAGACGCATGTGCCACCTCGTGCACCTGGCTTACATGGGTATTGAGGAATTGAACCTGGGTCTTTAGGTGTCACAGGCAAGTGCCTTAACCACTAGTCCATCTCTGTAGCCTGACTCAGTCATTTTTATTTAAACTTTCTTTTTTTTTTTTTTAAATATGGAACGCTTCACGAATTTGCGTGTCATCCTTGCGCAGGGGCCATGCTAATCTTCTCTGTATCGTTCCAATTTTAGTATATGTGCTGCCAAAGCGAGCACTTATTTAAACTTTCTACTTGAGCCCCTAGCAGGCAGATCTCTGCTCCAGTGGGGACGTGTCAGTGGAGGTGGATCTTGAAGTTCAGTACTAAGGTGTGTTTGGCGGCTGGGTCTTCAGTCGAGCACTACTAGGTGTGTTTAGAGTAGTTTGAGCCCTGGTGGTTCATGCTTGCTATTGTTGCTGTTTGCTTGCTGCAGTTGTTTCTCTCAGCTTGGATCTATGGAAGTAAGCAGCTTCTTCCATCCAGCATCGATGGAGTTTCCGCTGAATTTTGTAAGCCTGAAACAAAATTCTTCCTCCCATAAGCTGTGTCTGCTTGGATGCTTGTCTCAGCAACAAGGAGCAGACTCTAACAGATACTAATGTGTTGACCACTGTTGCATGTCAAATCATTTATAGCACTTAAGTGATCCTGTGTCGGAAGGTTGTGCATCAGTCTTAACTCACCTGTACACAAAGAAAGGTTCTTCTTTCATCAGTGCCTTTGTTTACCTATTTTTGACTCTGTATGTGTGTGGTATGCATGTGTATATGCATGTTTGTGCATGTACACACAGGTGTGGGTGAGCATGCATATGTGTGCATGTTGAAGCCAGAGGCCCATGTTGGGTGGGGGTTGTACTTGGATGCTGTGGTAGTTTGAATGGATGGCTTCCAAATCTTCAGAATTTGATTAAAGCGTGTATTTTAGATCTGCAGCCACCTGGCTAGAGGAGGTGTCACTGCGAAGACCCTAGGGCCCAGCTCTAAGGTGTGGGGGTGGATTTGGAATTCCAGTCGAAAGATATGCAAAGTGCCTGAGCTGTGCCTGGAGTTCCTGAAGTGCTTGCCTGTGCTGGTGATGGTGTTGGTTTCTCTCTCAGCATGGACCTGTGAAAGTGGGCCACCTTCTTCTGCCATTATGAAACGTCCCCTGGATCTGTTAGCCTCAATAGATATCCCTTCCTCCATAACTATGTCTGATTGGGAAGTTCACCCCAGCCACCTGAAGCTGTCTGCTGCAGTTGCTTTCTGTCTTTGAGATAGCATCTCAGACTAGCCAGCTAACCCGAGAGCACAAAGGTTTACCTGGCTCTGCCTCCCTAGTGCTGATATTATAGGCATATGCCACCATATCCTGGCATTTTACATGGGTTCAAAAACTCATGTCCTCAGATAGGCTGTCTCCCCGGCCAACAGCACTGATTTCTACTAAGCTCTCTTAAACTTCATGTGTTAGTCACTCCCTAGGTAAGTACACTGACGTTGCAGATATTTGTAGGGTATTTATATATTGATTATTTTATTATTATTATTTTGTTTTTCAAGGTAGTGGCTCACTCTGGCCCTGGCTGACTTGGAATTAATTATATATTCACAGCTATCCTCCTACCTCTGTGTCTTGAGTACTGGGATTAAAGGCATGCACCACCACGCCCAGTTTACATTTGTAGGGTATTTAAAAACATCATTTCAGTACAATTTAAATTGTAATGGAATAACCAATTTAAAGATCCCTCCTTTCTCATCAATTAGCTCACTAGTGGTGCCAGGTCTTGGTGTAGGCATGTGTGTATGCCTTCCATCTTTCTCAGGCATTGCTGTTTGGAGAAGGGAGGCAGAAAGTACCTTTTGGTGATTGTACTGATTTTTGCATTAGCCTTCACTGATCATGAAAGCCCTGTGTGGCAGTCACATACAGAGGGACTCTGGAAGCTTCCCAGGGTTTCCCCATAGCCCAGATTCCCATCAGAAATCTGGTATCCAGGACTAGAGAGATGGCTTAGTGGTTAAGGTGCTTTCCTGCAAAACCTAACTAACCCTGGTTTGATTCCCCAGTGTGCACATAGAGCCAGATGCACAAAGTGACTGGAAGGCCATGGTTTGCCGATTCTCTCTCTCTTTCTCTCTGTATCTCTTTCTCTATGCTTTCAAATGAATAAATCAATAATTTTAGAAAAGGAATCTGGTGTCATCTCTTGCTATACCAATACCGCCTTGGCCCCCATCCTCAGATGCTGTCAGTCCACTTACCCCTTATCTACAACCTTGTGTAGAGAAGCAGCAAAAGGCCCAGGCTTGCTTCTTCCATGTAGCACACTTGGCTGACAGGGGCCCTGCACCCTTGCTTAGCTGACACCGTGGATCACCTTCACACCTTCAACTTCCTTCAGTTGACTTGATTCCTGCCTAGGTTGCAGGGTAGTCTAGCTGACATCAAGTTGATCTGCTACTGTCAGCACAAAAGTTTCTTGCAATGCTTCTGTTGGGATCTCACTCCCTTGATTTCATGAGGGGGAAAAAGATAAAACAAGCAGCAGCAGCAACACCATCTCCCTGTCCTAATAAACCAGAGGGAAGATTCTACCTGTTTCTGGTACTGTAGACTCATATCATGTGTCTTAGACAAGAACACCCCTTTTGCCTTCCCCAACCTTCTCAAGTTAAGAGACATGGGAGTCATTACCATTCAGTACTGAGCATCCTTGATACTTGTATTATTTTAATAGATGAGAAACTGGCTCTGGGAAGATGGCTTTGTGGGTACAGTGCTTGCTGTGCAAGGACGAGGACCCGAGTTCAACATGGAGGTGCTAGCCTGTAATCCCAGCACTGGGGTAGGGGATGGCGGAGACAGGCAATCCCTCTGAAGGTCACTGCCTAGTTAGTTTGGCCAAATCACTGAGTTCCAGTTGCAGTGAAAAGAGATGCTATCTCCCAAAATAAGGTGAAAAGCAATTGATGAAGGCACCGGACACACCTCTGGCTGTCACTGTCACACGCAGAAGTCCACCCACATGCATGGAAACATGCAAACACCCAATCTACAAAGCATAGATGAGAAACAGACCTATACATGGTAAAAAGCATATGAAAGTTAGTTGATAAATGGGCAACTAGGATTTGGAGTAAGATGGTCTGATTTGGGGCTTGTGTTCTTGGACATGAAGCTTTCCTGTGTGATATGGACGAGAGCGAACAGAACAAGGCAGCCTTGGGTGTATTTGATATTGGGCTGCAGGGGTAGGAAATGACCAGGTAGCTATGTCATAGCCAGCCCAAAGGCATTCTGGCTCCCGGGGGTTCAGTGGTCTTGAGAGCACATCTGTTTATATTTGCTTAGTTCTGGCTCTTAACACAGGCTTCTATGACAAAAGTAAAATTATGCCTCTAGGATCCTTAAAGGTACTTGTTATTTTGAGTCTTTTAAAAGAACTTGCATGTAGCAGTACTTTTTAAAAAAAAATTATTGACAACTTCCATAATTATAGAGAATAAACCATGATAATTCCCTTCCCTCCTCCACTTTCCCCTTCATGAACATACCCTCCATCACGTCCCCTTCCCCTCTCAATTAGTCTCTTTTATTTTGATGTTATCATCTTTTCTTTTATGAAGTTCTTGCATAGGTCGTACTCAGCGCTGTGAGGTCATGGATATCCAGGCCATTTTGTGTCCGGAATAGTGCATTGTAAGCAGTCCTACCCTTCCTTTGGCTCTTACTTTCTTCCCGCCACCTTTTCTGCAATGGACCCTGAGGCTTAGAAGGTGTGATAAATATGTTTCAGTGCTGAGCACTCCTCTGTTGCTTCTTCTCAGCACCAATGGTGCCTAGTGAGCCATTGCAGTGTAGCAGTACTTTAAGTTGACAACCCATGACAGTATGTCATGAAGGGCACTTAATTTAAGAGAGTCGGCAACACGTTGACATCTGGCTTTCTTCAATGTCCACTTTCAATGAGTTGTTTGATTTGTTAATCCCAATGGAGAACTGATTTGAGTTCAGGGGGCAGAATTTAGGAAACCCAGCAAGCCAAAGACTTACTGAGGAAATGATGCCTCTGTTTTTCTCTCAACCACAAACCAGGGTAAAACATGGATTGTTGGACAAAGAAGTTGATAAAAATAAGTTTCTATGCTAATCATTTGTGTATTTATAAAGAGGCTCAGGAAACTTCTTGCAATTTGCCTTTGGAACACTTGTCCTATTCCTTTTGGTTCATTGCAGTATTGTGGGAATTGAATTTGCAGCCTTCCTCACTAGGGCTTTGCAGAGGTAGACATGCCTAGGGGGTTCCATCATCCTAATTTTATTCACTGAGTCAAGAGGAAGTCAGCAAAAACTCCATAGTTGAGGACTGAATTCTATCAGAATGAGATGAATGAAAGATACTATAGGTGGTTTTTACTTTTAAGAAACTCCAACACTAGAAGTAGTGAAATAAAAATGTCTCAGAAAGTTATTTTTGTCTCTCCAGGAAAGCAGGGTCTCAGGATCAGGCTTAACTGAGTGAGCAGATGACTCAGCTTCAAAGGATGCTTACCTTCAGAGTGAGTTGCCCTTATGATTGGGATGAATGGCTCCCTGGTGCTGTATGTATATATGTATATGTGTGTGTATATATATATG
Source organism: Orientallactaga sibirica (assembly GCA_036365145.1). Taxonomy (NCBI): domain Eukaryota; kingdom Metazoa; phylum Chordata; class Mammalia; order Rodentia; family Dipodidae; genus Orientallactaga; species Orientallactaga sibirica. The sequence goes on along the minus strand of JAEOAD010000006.1, from coordinate 34,412,178 downwards.
TAGGTATATCTGTGTATGTATATATGTATGTATATATATAATTCCTATAATTCCTCACATTTGCCAGATTAAGTCAATGCAAAGATATATCTCTCAAGTGTGGTCATGTATTTGTTAAAGAAAAATGTGTTAGCCTATGTGATAAAATGTTATGATAATTTCTATGTATATATATATATTTTTTCATATATCCTATAATTCTGCTCACATTTGCTTCAGATTAAGTCAATATATTCAAAGATACACAAAAATACAAGTTTTAGTACCATTTTAACTTATAAAAGTATTTTATTTTTCAGACAGGGTCTCAAGGGGGAATGGTCAATGTATTTCCTTGGATTAAAGAAAAATTCACTTGTAGGTTAGCCTTACTAACTGTTACATGACTAAAATGTTATGATAATTTCTATTGAGAAATGTAAAACATTATATGGGACATCAGTATTTTCAACCACTGAGCTTTTTGTGTAGATTACATGAATATAGTATGAAGAACTGTGAAGGCAAGAGGGGGCAAAACCCACCTGATAATGTCTGAATAGTCACTAGCCAGATCATTCTTCATAAGGTCTGATTTTGTTTTTGATTAATTTATATTCCTGAATTTTTACTATTTCACTGGGTTCACCTGGGATTAAAAATACAAGGATTTTAGTATTCATTTATGAACTTATAAAAGTATTTTATTTTTCAGAGAGAGAGAGAGGCGGAGTGAGAGAGAATGGGAATGCCAGGGCCTTTCAGTGTCTGTGAACAAACTCCAGATGTGTGTGTCTTCTTGTGTGCGTGTGTGACATTGTTCCCTTGTGTCACTTTGCAGCTGGCTACTTGGGACCTGGAGGTTCAAACATTGTTTAAGGGGTCAGAAGATTGTTCAAGGTTCCTGCATTCTTCCGAGTGTTGCGGGTTCGTAAGGAACAAGCTCCTTAATGGCAAAAGGGTAAAGGCATCTCTCCAGCCCCTTTATGACTTTAAAAAATATTGTTATTTATTTATTTGCAAGGAGAGAGAGAGAGAAAGCAAAAGAGAGAGAGAGAGAGAGAGAGAGAGAGAGAGAGAGAGAGAGGGAATGAATGTGAATATGGGCATGCCAGGGCCTCTAACTCCTGCAAATGAACTCCAGATGCATGAGTCCCTTTGTGTATCTGGTTTTACATGGGTACTGGTGAATTGAATTTAGATTGCTTAGGTTTTATAGGTAAATACCTTAACCACTGATCCATCTCGCCAGTCCTAGTTTGACTTTAAAAAAAAAGTTTCTATACTCTTTATTAATTTAAGAAAAGGAAATAGAATATAGTATGAAGAACTTCTGCCCATAAGAGGGCAAGAGGGGGCAAAACCCACCTAGAGACCCAAATTAAGGTCATTTATAGATTCTGAATGGGAGCTGAGCTAGCCAGCCATGATGCTAAATTTTGGGGTCTGAGCTTAACCAACTACAATACCACTTCAGGTTTAATCCTTCCAGGAATCTTAATTCTAGGAAAAGGGAGTTTATAACATTTTTAAACTTGGAAAATACTAACCTACTAGGATAGCGTGTTTTTTTTTAAATATGGAAGTATATATTTTTAATTAATTAACTAATTTATTTGAGAGCATGCAAGAGACAGAGAGAAAGAGGCAGATATAGAGAGAATGGGTGCACCAGGGCCTCTAGCCACTGTAAATAAACTCCAGATACTTATGCCACCTTGTGCATCTGGCTTATGTAGGTACTGGGGAATCAAACCTGGGTCCTTAGGCTTTGCAGGTAGGGACCTTAACTGCTAAGCATTTCCACAGCCCTGAAAAAAATCTTTGTTATGGCATTTCTAGGCCCTGTAGATGTTTTTTGGGTGGATAAGATACTGATATTGATTTTAAAAAAAGTTTATGTGTTGTGTACATGTATCCATTATTTAAATGCAATGTGTTTTATCCTACTAGGCACATAATAAAAACATATACAATTACAATACTTTAAAATAGTTAACATTTATTTATTTATTTGTGGGGAGAGAAAGAGGCAGTAAAACAAATATATATATATGGTGTGCCAGTGCCTTTGGCCACTCCAAATGAACTCTAGACACATGTGCCACCTTGTGCATCTGGCTTATGTGCATCCTGGGGAATTGAACCTGGGTTCCTTGATTTTGCAGGAAAGTGCCAAAATATTAACTACTAAACCCAAAATATTATTTTTTTGAGAAAGGGAGAGAGAGAGAATGGGACCATCAGGGCCACCCGCCACTGCAGATGAACTCCAGATATATTTGCCATTTTGTGCATTTGGTTTTCAATAGATACTAAGGAATTAAATCTGGTGTCATCATGCTTTGAAAGCAAGTGCCTTAAACCACTGAGCCATATCCCCAGACCTAAATTATAATTATTGAAAAGCATAAAGTAAAAAAAATATTAAATTGCATTTGGGTTCATTTCTTCATAGTTAACGGAGATATGGGCTCTCTAATTGAATTCCTCTCCCAAGGACAAAAATCACAATTATACTCACCTTCACAGCACTATGGACATTAAAAAAAAAAACAATATTAATATATTGGAAAGACTTTTTTGGGTGTTTTTATTCAAGCTTTTGCTTTTTAAAATATACTTTGGAAATGTCTCCCAAGGTGAAAATTCATTCTGTGTGATTTTCAAGCTCATAAATGTCAAAAGAATGCATCCAATCAGGTGTGGGAGTGGTTATCCTGAATAACTGGAAAAACATGTGAGTGAGTGACATCACTCAGATTCATTCCAGTCTGTGTGGCCATCTTAGATCAGACAAGAACGGGCACATTCAGCATGGTATGCTGTAGACAGTGTGGCCATCTTCTTCATGGCGTCACAAATTACTTGATAAGACAGTGGTGTGAATCCCTAAATCATGTGCATAAAAAAATGAAGGGTTGGCTGGGGACACCCTCAAGATTAATACTGACATTTACTTGAAGGTACAACTCCATGTGGTCCCTGTCTGGCCGCTCCTATAAAGCCGCTTGTAACCTAAAACTGGACCAAATAGAAGGTCATATACAATTTTCTTTCATCATGGTAATTTGGACTAACCTGTAAACAACTTGTCCAAATGAGTAATAACTAGAACATTTATTTAAATACACTGAGCCCTAGAGGAAACTTGCCTGTGTTAATATTGCCATTTGCTACTGGCGAGTGCCCCCATGGTGTTGAGCACTCTCACCTGCACTTCTGGCAGGGGACACAGGCCTGCTGTGTCTGCTTCTGCTTAAGATGCCTCTTGCTCAACATTTTTCTGCTCCTCAGGATGCTTCACTCCCACTTGCTCAGGGAAAATTTCTTTTTGTGGTATTTCTAATATTCCACAGGGTTTAGTTTAGCTGGAGAAAATTATACAATGTTTCTTACAGACATTATTTTACTTGATCATCATAATTCTTCAAAGTAGTATGCGTGTTTTATGGATACAGAACCTGAAATTCAGGCTAGATGACTTTTATTAAGTGGAAGAGCTACGAGGCAAACAAGTTTCTGACTCCTATGCACAGTGAAAATGAATGATAAGAGTGTATTTTGTCAGCTGTAAGTATATTAAGACTGACTTTAGCTTGCTTTGTATTTGAGCTGAGTGTGGTATATACAAGTCCTCTATTTCTGTCCTGCAGCTCATTCAGCTGGAGCCCCTGAGAGTTCAGGACTGAGGCCCAGGGTGAATACCTCACTTCCATTTGTACCTCAGCTGCTGGTCCTCTCCAAATACAACCACATCACTGTAATTAAACCTGTTCCAGGACAGTGTAGTATATTGTGCACCTTACCTTTAAAGGCCCTGCTCAATAAAATCCTGGCCTGAGAAATGTGGTTTTCACAAGACGATTTTTAGGTCCTTGGGGAGGGTCAGAATGGTCCACAATCACTCTCTATACAAAACCACAGCTGGCAGCTAGATAACTGAGGTATGTCACCCAACAAAGAGCTTGAATGTCCTTGGATCATTCTTACTGCACTGCACTATAAGGAGGTTTCTATCTGGGCAAGTGAACAATGTCTCATCTTGCCTCTTTCTCTGCAACCCCTAATGCTCTATCATCTTGCTCCTTCTATTTTCATTTTTGTTTTGGTTTGTCAAGGTCAGGCTGAGCTGGAATTCACTATGTAGTCTCAGGGTGGCCTCGAGCTCATGGTGATCCTCTTACCTCTGCCTTCCGAGTTCTGGGAATAAAGGTGTGTGCCACCATGCCCAGTTTCTATTTCATTCTTTTTTTTTTCTTATTTTCTCTTAAATTGTTCTGGGATCTTGATTTCTTATAAATGTATATTTTCACCAACAAATTTAAGATCCTTATAAATAATGAGGAAAAGTTGAAATAAATTCTTTTCAGACATTTTGGCTTCTTTAATGTGGGTAAAACCTATTGGCCCATTATGTCTTTAATCCCTCAGTGTTTAACTGAAACATTGTGTACTTTGATCACAGTGTTCCTCCTATAGAAATTGTCTGGGGTGTTCATCTCCAAGTAACGGCAATTCTAGATCAGACATATACTCAGAGGGAGTATTAGGACTCTTGAAAGTGACTGCATAGGGTAAGGCGGCCAGCAGGTGTCAGACTCACCCAGTGGAAGAGGAGAACGGTTTCTTTGTGGTTTTTCTTTAAGGCACCTTGCTTTTTTGAATGAATTTTTGAAGAAGCAAACTTAAATTCTCATATATATTAAGCAAACTCTGCACTGACTTAAAGAGAAAAGTCATCTTAGTGTGACACAACCCCACACCCAGCGTTTCATACTGATTACACTTGTTAAGAACACCATTTGTTTGTGATAGACTTTTTGTGTGTGTGTGTGTGTGTGTGTGTGTGTGTGTTTGTTGTTTTTTGAGGTAGGGTTTCACTCTAGCCCAGGCTGACCTGGAATATGGAGTCTCATGGTGGCTTCGAACTCATGGCAATCCTCCTACCTCTGTCTCTCAAGTGCTGGGATTAAAGGTGTGCGTCACCATGCCTGGCTATCTGATATACTTTTATTATACTACCTGAACATCTGAACATCATTTGATTATCCTGAGGCATGCCCCCTCCCCGAGACTGACCAAGACTTTCATAACTCCACAGTGAATACCAATCACCCCACTGAGGAAGACCCTCACTGGAATTGAGGTGAAGGAGAGGGGATATCAAAGTATAACCTTAAAGAAAATCATGAAGTGCCTTGATAGAAACAACTAGGTACAATTGATAATTGATACAATTGGATAAGAGCAGTGAAATAGAAATGGTGATGCATCAACCATGCCCTTGCTGAGAATAGACCTTGCTGGCCAGCCATAGGGAGTGTGGTCAGCATGTCATATCCTTCTGTGTTACAGAGAGCTAATTGCCCATCTCCTTCTGCCTGAGCAGTCCACCTCCAAGGCCTGAGATGAGATGGGGACATCAAACCTGCTCTTCCCACTGGGAGCTCCAGAGGAATGTTGAGTCTGTACTGCATTTATTTTTCCTTTGCAGAATCCAATCTATTCCCAGACCTTAATCCCAAGTCTGGCTCAGATTCTGCTTTAAGAAACCCAACATTCAACAACCTGTCTTTTCTGCAGTGGGAAAAAAGTAATTAGACCCATAAAGTAAATCTCTAAAATTCTTTTGAGATTATTCAACTTTTCAATAGTGTTTTTTTTTTTTTTTTTTTTTTTTTTTTTTTAGGTAGGGTCTTAGTGCCAGCTCAGGCTGACCTGGAACTAGTCTCAAGGCAGGGTGGCCTTGAACTCGAACTCATGGTGATCCTTCTACCTTTGCCTCCTGAGTGCTGGGATTAAAGGTGTGTACCACCACGCCCAGCTTCAATAATTTTTATATAAAAGTTAAAATGTTTGCTTTAACAAAGTGTCACAAAGAAAAAAAAAACCTTGTGTAACCTTGTGTAGCATTAATACTATCAGGTTAGTAATAGTAAATTGACTCTCGACATGATCCACTTAGCCACTTTTACAGTGGGAAGTACAGATTACTAACTTCTTGTTTTGCAATGCTCTGAAAAATCTAACCTGGAGGAGCTTCACACTCAGCTCCTTATTAATAATTGTTCTACTTGTTTCCTCATGGTTCTGATTGTGTTTTGTGTTCTGTCAACCTACCCAAGGATAGTCCTCCTTTCAGCAGTAGAGTCCTGTTTACCTTCCCTGAGAATGCCAGGTGGGTTGAGAGGAGGAGGCAGGGATGGAGTGAGAAGGAGGGAGTTGGAGGCTCATCTCTGGCGCACCAGCCTCCATTCTGTGTCCTGGCAACTTTGTTTCTGGACATTGTCGGATCTGTATTTGACCTTTTCATTACCTAGCTGGGTGAGTTGAGTATAGCTTGAAAAAAATTGAGCCAGGAAAGGGACAAAAAATCTGAATCTATAAATGACATATATATTCTTTTCTTTTTGAGACATGGTTTTCTATAGTATAGGTTGGTCTTGAACTCACTATGTAGTGGAGGGTGACCTAGGCCTCCTAATCCTCCCGTCTCCATCTTCCTAGTGCTCGGGTTGCTGGAATGTACCATGTCCAGCTGCTGGAATAAATGATCTTGCCTTGAAGATGCTGCAGAGGCATAGAGCAGAGACCATGAGTGAAAGATGCACTGTACTGGTAAATTGACGAGGACTAAAGTTGATCACATGTTAGATGTAATCTAAAAGTAATATCGATATGCAATGCATTGGGTTGCATGAAATATGAAAAGCGTATAATTTAAAAGGTAGAGTTATAAAGCATCAGTTTAGCCCAAGTCAGATTTCCAACTAGTTTTAATATGATATGAAGGCAAGATATCCAGGATCCTAGAGAGGCTGGATTTTCTGCGTCTTAGGGCTAGAATAACATCTTGTTCTTATCTATATTTCAGGAAACATTCTTATTAGAACCATCTTCTTGAAGAAAGAAAGTAATATTAAGAAAGGCTGAAACATGAGTCAGTCTTCAGCAGTTCAGAATGATGAAAAACACAGTGTATGAATCTTGGAAAATTTAGTGAGTCAAGACTACAAAAAAAAAAAAAGAAAGAAAGAAAGAAAAAAAGGAAAAAGAAAATAAAGAAAAGAAAACATCATCAAGGACTGTCATCTTCATTTCCGTGATTAACCAATCTTGAGACTAGTGCACGGACATAGTTCTATCATAAAAAATGGAATGGAATACAGGTTTTACTTATTAAGTTATTAAAACTATTTTGTCTGCTCCTAGTATGATTCATTTAATTTTTACCTGATATGTAAAAAGAAAAGAACTTATAACTTCTTAAAAATGAAATATCCTTTTTTTCAGTGATACTTCAAAACTTTCACAAGTATATTATCACAACATTACCAATGGAATAGTGTAAGAACTATGCATTTATGATTTTTATACTTTTCTAATTCATTTAAACTTGGAACAGACTTTGTAAGTTCCAGGTAAATGGTATCATTTCAGGCATCTTCCAATTATCAATTCAAAGATCCTTTGGTGGACCTACAAAAGATCCACCTACAAAACCCAGAAAACATGTAGCCCTAGCTGGCCTTTCTTGACCAAGTATTTTTCTTTTCTCATCTCATTTTCTGACCTTATAAAGGGTTTCCTCTTTTATTTATTTATTTATTTTTGCTATTGACTTTCATCTCCGCTTATCCTTCCTTCCTTTGGTATTATCATTTCTGGATTCTATTTGCCTGTTTGTCTTGATGTTCCTGCTCTCCTTCAGCTACTGGAATGGGAATAAAGGATCTGGATTACACTTAATTCACATTTCAACTGTCACCAATATTTTCCTTCAGATTTTATTGTTCAGCCTTATCCTCTCTAAAAGATAGAACAGGAAGAAAAGGTACACATTTTCCTAGCAGTTAGTTACTAATGTTCTTACTGCATACCTGGGACCCAATGCAGTTTGTAGACATTTTTCTTCTTGCTTTTTTTCATTTATTTATTCATGCTTCAAATATCAGTGTTCAGTCTTAAATTTCAATTGTTACAATGAGAACATTCTCATTTTATCATTAAACTTCAAATAAGTCTTTTTTTCTTGGATTTGTCTCTTTAATATCCAAAGGAATCATAACAAAGCTATAAAGACATGCCAGTCCCTATGAATTTGAGATCTCTTTAGAAGCCATTTATCAGAAACTTATGACTTTCTTCTGAGCAGTCAAATATTGACATTAAGAAAGTGAATACTACCTGAGGTCTCAAAGGTGAAATATTATCCTCCACTGATTATCAGCATTTGAAACATAAGAACTAAATAATATGCCTGCAGAATCCTTTGGAAAGAGGACTTACTGGCAAATTGCATCATCAGAGGCTTTACACTCCCTCCCCATAGGTTAGTTTGACAACTCATTTAATCATCTTTGATTTTGCCACTCAGAAGTCTGATTTATTGTCTAATCTAAGTGAACTTTCAAATTTCATCCTTCTCTTAATTCTACCATTTTATTTTTAAATTTTTATTGACAATCTCCATACATATAAACAATATTCTATGATAATAATTCCCTTCTACCACCCTCCCCTTTTTGACTCTTAAATCCTCCTTCCACTGAATCCCTTCTTCTTTCAAACTAGTCTTTCTTTTATTTTGATCTCATCATTTACTCTTCCCCACTATTATGCATGTCTTGAGGAGGTAGCATCAGCCACTGTGAGGTCATGAATATCAAGGCTATTTGTCTCTGGAAGACAGCATTATAAGCAGTATGACCCTTCCTTTGGGTCTGACATTCTTTCTGCCACCTTTACAGTAATGGTCCCTGAGCCTTGGAAGATGTGATAGAGTTGTCTTATTTTGTGCCGAATATTCCACTGTCATTCTTCTCTTCACTTTGGTGTGTTTTGAATCTTCCCAGTGGTCAGTGCCATCTCATTCTATCTATAGTTAAATAGAGAGATCAATATTTGTAATATAGTTTATTTTAAAAATGATTCACACATCACACAATCTACTGGCAAGGCAACCATCACTCTAGAAGACCTGTGCTTTCTGAAATTCTGCTTAGAAATAATTTCAAGTTTATAGATATTTCTAAAATTCAGAATAGAGAACAATATTTAACTCATTTCCTGGATTCATGTTTTAGAAATATTTTATTCATTTACCATACCATTTGTGGATTCTTTCCCCTTCATTCCACTCATGTGCACGTGCATAACGTGCACATACATTCGTATATTCAGGGAAGTTGTTAATTTCAGTAAGCATAGCAATAATATTTTGTCTAACCTGTACTTTAATTTTCCATTGCTCCAATAATATTTGTTATAGCTTTATTTTGCTTAAGCACAAAATTCAGTCTGGAGGCAGGTATTTAACTGTCAGGTCTCTTTAATTTCTGGAACATTTTCATAGCCTTCTTCCATTTTTGTGGCATTGAAAATTGAAGTCTCCTCATTTTGGATTTGTATGAGTTTTCTCATGATTAGATTCAAGTTATATATTCCTAGCCCTAATGATTTTGTGTGTGTATTTCTCAGGCATTCCACTTGCTCTGCACTAGTAATGTGAGTTTTCATCAAACAAAAGTATTGCACCCATTCTCCATTTTTATATGGTTATCATTCCCTTGCAGGTAATAAATAGATCTTACAAGTAACCTATTGTTCAATAAAAATTCCCCTTAAATTTAAGCACCCAGTGAGGAGTCTTTCCTGGGTCCATTTTATTGTGATAATAATACAATGATGAAGATGTACTTAGTTCTCTCTCAGTCTCAGTGTTTGCCAGCCAGCACAGAATCCTATTATACCAAGAACCCTCCCTTCTCTGTGTGTGTTTGTGTGTGTTTGTTCTAACAAAATATTTTACACTGGGCAATTTAGAAACAATAAAAACATACTCTGCACAGTTAGGTATGCTAGGATGTACAAGGTAAAAGGAGCACCAGAGTTTTCTGAGGACACTTTCTTCAAAGACAGTGCCTGCGCTGTGTCCTTGTAAGGCAGAAGATTCTAAAAAGCTATCTCAGGCCTCTTTATAAAAAAATGTATATGATTTTTTTTATTATAGAGTAGAAATCTTATATGGACAAATCATACATTGGTACCATTCCCCTCCTTCCTGCCCCCATCCCACTGAGGGCCCTTCTCAGTGGGGTTGCTGGTATTCCCCATGGAGTTATGGGTTATGAGTTGTCAGAGAAGCAGCCAGTCATTGTGGGGGGAGAGCAATGCCTCTGGATACTCCTTCTTACCCTGTGGCTCTTACAATCTTTCTTCCCCCTCTTATGAAAAATTCCCTGAGCCTTGGCAGGTGTGTTTTAAGTCTACTTTAGTGTTGAACACTCAGCAACTTCTGGATTTCTCCTTTGGGATATGTTAAGTGTCCTCAGTGTTTTTCAGCATCACTCTGGTGCAGGCTCCCCATGGGAGCAGTGCATTTGTTCAAATGGCCAATTCCCCTGTGTTTCCACCTGGACCCTAAGCTAGTATATGAGAGGTGGCTCATCTCATGATAGAGTCAGATTTTAATTGTCCTCAGTTTTTGCTGCTTTCCGTTTAAAAATAAAGAAAGATTCTTTAATGGAGAGTGAGAGCAGCATAGATTAAAGGAGATCAGTGTAATTAAGAGAGATTTTTATGGGTGCAGCACCTCTCTTTTGGTAAAGACTAGTGGGAGCTTCTAACTGGAGTCCTTAGCAGCCATGTAGTGGTTCCCAGTAATATATGGGCTAACCATCTGGAACCTGGCTGGCCTCCAGATTCCAGCTGCTCTGACCAACAGCTCAATGAGGTGTAACTGGTTTCTGAAATTGGGAGTTCCAAGCCAGAGGCAGTTGTTTTAGGATTATGCTTCATCTAACCCTCTCCAAGGCTCTTCTATCCAGATGATCCCCCTATACTCCTATTGAGGGTTATATTTTTAGTCTGCTCTCCAATAGGAAGGTTTCTAGGCTACTAATTCATATTGGCTTTAGTTTTATGTATATCTACCCCCACAAGCCTTCCCATTCCTCTCCTCCCAAACCATTCCATCCTTATTATCTGCAACTGAAAGTGTCCCAGGTAAGGAACTGCATATGAGTGAGAACATGTGGCATTTGTCTTTCTGTGATTATGTGAGTTCACTTAGTACGATTTGTTCCAAGTCCATCCATTTTCCTAAAAATTTCACTTTTCCTTATTGCTGAGTAGAATTCCATTGTGTATATGTACCTCATCTTCCTTATCCATTCATCAAACAATGGACATCTGGTTTGATTCCAATTATAAGCTATTGTGAATGAAGCAACTATAAATATGGTTGAGCAAGTTTTTATCTCTGAAGTGAAGAGTTGGAGTCTTTAGGTACATGCCCACTAGAGGAACATCTGGGTCAGCTCTGCCTTTATCTTTTTCAGGAGTCTGCATATTGATTTCCATAGTGGTATATACAAGTTTGCATTCCCACATCCTTACTAACATTTTTTTATTGTTAGCTTACTTCTTTTTTTTAATATATATTTTTAATTTATATTATTCTGATTTTACATTCATAGTATTGGATTTGATTTTATAATGATTTCCATACTGACGGGAGTAACGAGGAAGTTTATAGTTATTTTTATTTGCATTTCCCTGATGACTAAAGATGTCAACAATTTCTTTAAGTGAGTATTGACCATGTATATTTCTTTCTTTGGTAGAGTTTGCGAAAGTGTGTTGGTAGAGTCTTTCAGGCCACTTATGTATAGTATCATGTCATCTGCAAATAGAGCTAGTTTGGCTTCTTTTCCAATTTTTAACCTTTTTATATCTTTCTCCTGTCTTATTGCTTGGGCTAGGACTTCAAGTCCTATGTTGAAGAGCAGTGGGGATGAGTGGGAACCCCTGTATTTTTCTCAATTGTAATGGGAACTCCTTGAGTCTTTCCCCATGAAGTATGACTTGGGCCCCATTATGTATGACTTGGGCCTTAGATACTATATATATCTCCTTTGTTAGGTTGAAATATAAACTCCCCATACCTAATCTCTCCAGCATTTTGATTATGAAGTGATGCTGCATTTTCTTGAAGGCCTTTTTTGCATCTATTGAAATGATTATGTGGCTCTTATTTAAGTTTCTTTGTGTAGTGTATCACATTAACTGATTTCTATATATGGATCCATTCCTGCATCCTTGGAATGAAGCCTACATGGAACAAGGTGGATAATACTGTTGATGTGTTGTTGAATTCAGTTTGTGAGGATTTTGTTAAGAATTTTTGCATTAAGTTCATCAGGGATCTAAGTCTATAATTTTCTGTTGTATCTGTCTGGATTTGGAATTAGGGTAATGCTGGCTTCATTGAAGGAGTTGGGAAGCATTTCCTGTTTTCTGATTATGTGAAATAGATTGAGAAAAAGAGGTTTCATTTCTTTGATGAAGGTTTGGTACAATTCAACTCAGAATTCATCAGGTCCTGGACTTATTCTTTTCTTTTCATTTTCATTTTCTTTGCCTTGCCTTGCCTTGCCTTGCCTTGCCTTTCTTTCCTTTCCTTTCCTTTCCTTTCCTTTCCTTTCCTTTCCTTTCCTTTCCTTTCCTTTCCTTTCCTTTCCTTTCCTTTCCTTTCCTTTCCTTTCCTTTCCCTTTCCTTTCCTTTCCCTTTCCTTTCCTTTTCTTTCCTTTCCTTTCCTTTCCTTTTTTTTTTTTTTTTTTTTTAAGGTAGGGTCTCACTTAAGCCCAGGCTGACCTAGAATTCACTATGTAATCTCAGGGTGGCCTCAAACTCTCAGTGATCCTCCTACCTCTGCCTCCTGAGTGCTGGGATTAAAGGCATGCACCACCATGCCCAGTGGACTTTTTCTTTTGGGGAGATATTTATTTAAGACACACACAGAGAGAATGGGTATGCTAGGGCCTCTAGCCACTGCAAATGGACTCGAGATGCATGTGCCACCATGTGCATCTGGCTTATGTGGGACCTGGAGAATCGAACCTGAGTCCTTAGGCTTCACAGGTAAGTGCCTTAACCACTAAGCTATCTCTCCAGTGGGGAGGTTTTTAATTACATTTTCAGTCTCAGTGGAGATTTAGGAGATTCATCTGCTCTGGATTTAGTGTTGGTAGTTGGTATGTGTCTAAGAATTCATCCATTTCTTCCAGATTGTCCAATTTTGTGGAGTACAGGTTTTGGAAATTTGTTCTGAAGATTCTTCCAATTTCATTGATGTCTGTTGTGACCTCACCATTGTATGTCTAATCTTGGTAATTTGAGACTTCTTTTTTTATTATCAAATTGGTCAGGGGTTTATCAATCTTGCTTATTTTTTCAAAGAACCAGCTCTTCATTTTGTCAATTTGTTATTTTCCCATCTGTATTGATTTAAATTTTTTCTTTTTTAAATGGGAACTTTAAAAAGTATGAGCATATTGATAATTGTCTGTATTTCCATTAGGTTATCCTCTTTTGTCCCCTCTTTTCTGTCCCCATTCCACTGAGAGACCTCCTCAGTGGGTATATTAGTACTCAGAGAGGGGTCATGAACGCACCAGCAGGTTCTTGTGGTAAGGGCAATGACTTTCTACCATGTGGCTCTAATATTCTTTCCACCCCCTCTCTGGAGTGTTTTCTGCATAAATCTCTCTAATTTGATAAGTGTTGCACTCTCTAATTTGATAAGTCTTGCGTCTCCTGAGTGTCTACTGCCATCTCCCTGGTGAAGGTTGTCTGGTTAGCAGTGATAGCTGCACACACACATCTGCCACTTCCTCTGTAATGGATCCTGGGCCTGGTGGTGATGGTAGGGATGACTTGTCTCATACTAGGCACTCTGCCTTCTCTTATTGTCATTTTGTTGGGTCTTAGTTATCCCCAGAATTCCCTACATTCTGAAAGAAGAAAGTTCTCTAACTAGTGTCTCTGACCCTCTAATCCATAGGCTTCTGACTTGGTTCTCAGTATCAGGCATGAATTCCCTCCTACTGAACAGGCCTCATATCCAAGAATAGAGCAGTTGATTACCCCATAACCTTTGTAAGTGATGCTTTCTTCTCTTGCAGCTTTTAGTATTTTTTTTTTTTATTTTCTGTGTTTAGTGTTTTTTTTTTTTTACATTATTTATTTATTTATTTTTGAGGTAGGTTCTCACTCTAGCCCAGGATAACCTGGAATTCACTATGTAGTCTCAGGCTGACCTTGAACTTACAGCAATCCTCCTACCTTTGCCTCCCAATTACTGGGATTAAAGGCTTATGCCACCATACCCAGCCATAAAAATATCTTTATATATTTATTTGAGGGAAAGAGTGTGAGAGATAAAGAGGCAGAGAGAGAGAGAGAAAGAGAGAGAGAGAGAGAGAGAGAGAGAGAGAGAGAGAGAGAGAAGGGTCTCCAGCCATTGTGAATGAATGCTAGAAACATGTACCACCTTGTGCATCTGGCTTTATGTGGTTACTGGGGAACTGAACTTGTGTCCTTAGGCTTTGTAGGCAAGCACCTTAACTGATGAGCCATCTCTCCAGTCTTAGAGTTTTTAACTGTAATGTAGCATGGGAAATGTCATCTCTGATCATGTCTATTTGGCATTCTGGACATTCCTCCATCACGTCTTCTCAGCACTGTGTTGCCTTTTGGGTCATCCCAGTGGTGACCGCCATCTGAAAAGAGAAGCTTTTCTAACCAAAAGTAACATTAATATATGGGTATGAACATTAAGTAAAATGCTTACAGGGCAGTTTGGTGAACATAATAATGTGCATTTAGCCAGAAAGGAACAGGCATTACACTCCTCATGCTCATGACCTCCCCCACCATAGGCTTTTGATTACATTTTCAGTACCACGCATGTATTCCCTCGCATAGATGATGTCTCCAGTCCAAATACAGAGTAGTTGGTTTCCCCCATAACAGACTTGTCACTGTTGCACCCGTTGGCTCATTTGGCCTGGCTGGCCAAACCTGAGGCTTGCAGTGTCCACTATTTTCACCACTGATGGCTTCTGTCTCCCACAAGGCTGCATACAGTGCAATTTTTTCCAGCTTTCTGTCAGTTGGTCTACCAGGAAAAGTTTTCAGCCCAGCCCCAGTTTGATTGCTCGGTGACCTTGCAGCCCAGGCATGTGAAGTCTTCAGCAATCGGGTCTTGTCATCTACTCCTGGTGGGAAACCAAGAGCCTTGGCAATAGCCTATAATGTTTTGAGGATATCAGGGACCTCCCTGGCCTCACTGCAAGGTATACCATCCATGGCACTGTATTTTTTCTAGTAACAGTCTATGGCTTCTGTGTGTGCCATTATCCAAAAAAGTAGGTTATCATATGGTGTATCCATAGTATCTTAAATTTTGATTACCTGTACCACCACACTCTGTTTACTCAATCTTTTCCCCTGATCTCACTTAGGCCATTCCACCTAATCTGTCCATATTCTTACATATACACAGTACCATTCCCTTAAGTGCACCCCTCTTCTCCCTCCATTATAGCCCTTTTCTACCTTACTGGCCTCTGCTACCAATTAAAAAAATTTTTTGTTTATTTTTATTTATTTATTTGAGAGTGACAGAGAAAGGGGCAGAGAAAGAGAATGGGCACACCAGGGCCTCCAGATGCATGTGCCACTTTGTGTATCTGGCTTATGAGGGTACTGGGGAATTGAGCCTTGAACCGGGGTCCTTAAGCTTCACAGGCAAGTGCTTAACCATTAAGCCATTTCTCCAGCCCTGTTATCAGTTTTTACTCCAACTCACACACAAGTCTGAACATTTGTAACTAGGATCCACATATGAGAGAAAACATACAATGTTTGGCTTTCTGGGCCTGTTATCTCACTTAGTATAATCCTTTCTAGATCTATCCATTTCCCTGAAAATTTCATAATTTCATTTTTCATTCATTTGTAGAGGGACATCTAAGCTGGGTCCATTTCCTAACCATTGTGAATAGAGCAGCAATAAACATGGTTGTGCAAGTATCTCTAAGGTAGTGAGAAGAGTCATTAGGATATATGCCTAGGAGTGCTATAGCTGGATCCCTATGGTAAATCTATTTTTAGCTGTCTCAAGAACCTCCACACTGATTTCCACAACGGCTGGATCAGATTACATTCCCACCAACAGTGTAGAAAGGTTACCCCTTTTCTTGTATCCTCGCCAACATTTATTATCATTTGTTTTCTTGACAGTAGCCATTCTGACAGGAGTGAGATGGAATCTCAAAGTAGTTTTAATTTGCATTTCCCTGATGGCTAAGGATGTAGAACACTTTTTAAGAT
Source organism: Orientallactaga sibirica (assembly GCA_036365145.1). NCBI lineage: Eukaryota > Metazoa > Chordata > Mammalia > Rodentia > Dipodidae > Orientallactaga > Orientallactaga sibirica. Next base: position 34,396,016 of record JAEOAD010000006.1, on the reverse strand, counting down.
GCTTATTTGCCACCTGTATTTCTTCTGATAAGAACTCTCCTTTAGTTCCATAACCCATTTTTTAATTGGGTTGTTTGATTTCTTATTGTTCTGTTTTTTGAGTTCTTTGTATATTCTGAATATTAATCCTCTGTCAGATTTGTTTTGTGTCCTAACACATGGTCTATTTTAGAGAATGTTCCATGTGATGCTGAGAAAAGTGTATATTCTGCAGTGTTTGGATGTAATGTCCTGTAGATATCTGTTAGGTCCATTTGTTCCATGACATCATTTTATCCAGATGGTTTTGCCAGGATGACCTGTCAATTGATGAGAGTGGGGTATTTAAGTCACCCACTACAGTTGTGTTTGTGGTTATCTGTGACCTTAAGTTTAATAATGTTTGTTTGATGAAATTGGGAGACCCCATGTTAGGTCCTTATATGTTTAGGATTGTAATGCCCTTCTTTTGGAGTGTCCCTTTAATCAGTATAAAGTGACCTTATTTATCTTTTCTCACTAATGTTGGTTTGAAGTCTATCCTATCATATATTAGGATAGCAACCCCTGCTTGTTTCCTAGGCCCTTTTGCTGAAATACTGTTTTCCATCCTTCCACCCTAACACAGTGTCTATCTTTTATTGTGAGATGAGTTCCTGGAGGCAACAAATGTCAGGATCCTGCATTTTAATCCAGTCTGCAACCCTGTGTCTTTTGGTTAGGGCATTGAGGCCATTGATATTAAGAGTTATTATTGAAAGCCATGTGTTTATTCTCACCAGTCATCTTGTTTTGTAGTGCTTTTTGGTTTTTCTTTACTCTCTTGTTTTAACTGTTATTTGAGTATGGTTTATTTGCTGTAAGTAGTTCTCATTGGAGGTTTCTGCTATTGGACTAGGCTTTCTTAGTGGGATATCTTTACTTGGTTTCTTGAGTTGTTTCCATCTGGAGATAATCTCTTTGTCTTTCCAAGAATGTAGCCTAGGCAGGTCCACTGAGTCTTATGTTGAGTAGCCTTGATCTGGACAATCTACACAGAGGTCTGAGCTGAGCATATGCATGAGCTTTGGTATGCTCACAGGGACATGGGAGCTGAGTTACCTAACCTGCTTTTCTCAGGGCTAGAGTTGGCAGGTGGTATACGGATAGGACAGAGTTTGACCCATGTGGAAAGAGAACAGGAGCCAAGTGGGCTTATTCTTCCCTACTCAAGAGTGTTGGGAGGTTGTAGGCAGAGAGTCTACATGCATATAAGTTTGGGTACAGTTGGAGCACTCATTTAGGACATAAGTGGCCAAGTTTCCTTTGTTATAGCTGGGTCTGATTTACTTTTTTGAATGCTGCAAATATTAACTTCCTGCCAAAATCCTAATCTCAGGAACAGGTGTAATGAGAGAAGTTTTTCTCTCTGTATTTCCACTTTGCCTTCATTGTTTATTGTCCTTTCTCGTTTTTTTTTTTCTTTCTGTTACCTATTTAAAAATAAGATGAATTGTATATGCTTTGTTTTTCTTTAGACAAAGTAAGAGTATGGCATATAATCTTCAGTGTTTTTAATTTGTTCAGTTTACAAAATTCTTTGGCAAGTGTCCAACATTAATTCAGAGAACTTTCTCATTCATTTCCACATTGGCATAGTATCCATTATATTTTTGTTCCACAGTTTATTCAACAAATTACTGTTATTGTTTCTAGCAATTTTAATTACATACTAATGCTATAATGAATAAATTGGAATGTACTTTCAAATTATTGAAGGGATAGTTCTAGTATATATTATCAAAAGTAAGATTGTTGAAATAAAGAGCAAAATATAGGTCAATTTGTTAGATCCTACTAAATTCCCTCTCATGGAGATTGGTATCATTTTGAACCACCAATAGTAATGTATGAAACTTCCAAACACCCTCAGCAATAAGCTGTACTTTGAAGTTTTACATATTTCTCAATGTGATTATTGAGAAGTAGTATCTCATTGCAATTTTAGTTTGTGTGTATTATTATTTGTGAAGTTGTGTGTTGTACATCATCTAGCAGTGTTTGCATAAATGCAAAATGAGCACACACCAGGCAAAATATAATTTAATGGAGGGTCAGGGGATGCATTCTAGTGCTTTCTGAACTTACTGTCCTTGCAGCTTTTATTTCGATTCAGGCAGTCAAAGCAATGGGGAATCTGAGCATAAAACAGATCACCAGTTTGCATCAGATCAGATCATGAATTGTTTATCAGGAAATCTTAGGAGGAGCTGTGACTTTACTATCACTGAGGAGCTCCACCCAAGGCTCATAGTTTTCCATATCCCTGGGCTTAGCCAGTGCAAATATTATCCCTTTCCCATCCAATTAGTTTGATGTCCACAGTTGTAGTTTTTTTCATATGATTAATGACAATTTTTAATAGTTTTTACAAGTTGCCTCTGCATGTATTTTTACCCATTTTTTCTATAGATTTTTCCATTAGTTTTTTTCTTTCACATATTTGGTACATTAGCTCTTTGCATTAAGATTTTCTTCCTTGTAAAAGTTTTGTTCATTTTTAAATTTTTATTAGATATGGACACATTTAATATGTAAGCAACACATGTTGGTACCTCCTTTCCTTCCTCCTGCCCCTATTCTGAAGAAGCCTTCCTCATTGGGGATGCAGATCAACCCCATGGGGATTGTGGGTCTTGAATTATGGGGGCAGTAGTCAGTTATGGGGGAGAGGCAATGTCTTTGTGCAAAATTTCACAAATTGTGGCTTTAACAATCTTTCTGTCCCCCTCTTCCACAAAATTCCCTGAGCCATGCTGGGAGCATTTTAAGTCTACTTCAGTGATAGGCTCTTAGAAGCCTCTGGATCTCTGGTTTGGTAGGTATTGAGTGTCCTCAGTATCTATCTCCTTCACCCTTGTGCTGATATCAGATTCACTAAGAAAGTATCACTCTTGCTCATTTCCTCAATTCCTCTGTGGTTTCAGCTGGGGCCAAAGTGGAGTGCACTGGGTTGTTTACCTCCTCAGATTCAGCTCCCATCTGAAAAAGAGAAGGAGATTCTCCAACAGAGAGTGAAGTCAGCACCAGTTAAATGGGATAACCATTATTAATTTGGAGAGAATTTAAAGGGTGTAAACCCTCATATAGGCCAAGATTAATGGGAGCTTGACAATGAAAAGCAGAATCATTATCTGGATATGACTCTGACTTGTTTCCCAGTTCCAGATATGGTTTCCTTGCCACTGAACACATCTGTTAGCCAATCCAAGAGCAGTTGGTTATCCACCATGGCTGTGTGCCAGTATTGCACTTGTGTGAGTGAGCATCACGTCAGGTTGTTTGCTTCTGAGTCACTTAGACTTTGAGTTGCTTGGACACATGTTGGCCACTTTCCCCCGGTAGCTCATGTAGTGCCTTCCAGTATTAGATGGGCTAATTTTCTGGGGACTGGCTCTTCTGGATTCCAACCAGGTCTCTCCATGGTCCATGCTGACAGCATATGGTATCTTCAGCAATAGGGTAATCAAATGCTCTAAAAGAAATCTGTCTTGCTTGTTTTGGGAAATCTAGTTGGTCTCTCTGATCAATAGCTCATTGTGGATATAAACTACAGCCTGGTACTGGGAGTTACAGGCCAGCACCAGGGGAAAAGAAAAAAGAAAAAGAGAAGAGAGAGAAACAGGAGAAATTTAAGGTTAAGTTTCATCTCACTCTGTCCAATGCCCTTCAATTCAGGTGCTCCCCCTAAGGTCCTCTTGAGGGTTCCACCTTTTAGTCTAACTTCCACGATATAGGATTCTATGGTACCAGTTCAATTTGGGTTCAGTTTTGTGCCTCCCTACCCTTCCCCTTCCCTCAAGCCCTACCTTCCCTATTGTCCAAGCCTCGAGATACCTTTCAGATATGTCAGCAACTAAGGGCTGATTCAGGTTAGGAACCACAGATGAGTGAGACCATGTGACGATTGTCTTTCTGTGATTGTATAAATTCACTTAGAATGATTTGTTCCAAGTTTGACCATTTTTCTACAAATTTCATTGTGCCATATTTTCTTATTACTGAGTAAAATTCCATCATGTAGATATAGCACATCTTAGTTATCCATTCAACCAATGATGGGCACCTGTTTTTAGCTATTATGAATTGAGCAGCTATAAACATGATTGAGCAAATATCTCTGAACTGAGATGTGGAGCTTTTTGGGTTCCAGTTCAGTGAATTTTTTTTTTTTTATCAGCGTCTCATTGGTTGTTGTGTTTTCATTTTGGGAATGAATTTCTATTGATTTCTCTGATTTCATTGGAGACTTCCATTGTAGGAGTAAGTATCCTTGGGAGAGATCTCCCTGGTTTCTGACTTTCGTTGGCTTTTTTGCATTGTTGCCTACCCATTTTAGAAGATTATTTTATTGAGGAGCAATCAAGTTTTTGTTCTTTGTCCCATGCACCCTCTGACTGAGGTAAACAGATGTTGGTACCCAGTGGCCAGTCAGGATACCAGAGCAAAAGGCCTGATTCCACCGCTCACACAGGGATCAGGCCTCCCCAAACAAGGCACAATGGGACCTCCCAAGATCAGGGGACTGGGAGGAGGCAGGAAACAGGGATCTGGCCTACTTACTCTGCGCCATGTCCTCCAGCTCATAGACTGGCCAAGGGAACTTGGACAAGCCAGGAAGGAGGAGTCTGGCCTACTCGCTCCACACAGCTGAGCACAACTACCTACACACTCAAGTTTTGTTCATTCTGCTTAGTTCAACTTATCACTCTTTTCTCCAGTTGCATATGGATTTGGATTTTTAGTTAGCCTTTTCATAGATGAATATATTTATCCAATATATTTATATAGTTTTATATCCAAATGTTGACTTGATATGGAATTTATTCCTATAGATAATGTGAGAAATTGATCTTTTTTTAAAATATATAACTCTTGGGGCTGGACGGATGGCTTAGTGGTTAAGGAATTTGCCTGCAAAGCCAAAGGGCCCAGGTTTGATTCCCCAGGATCCCCGTAAGCCAGATGCACGAGGTGGCACATGTATCTGGAGTTCATTTGCAGTGTGGCTGGAGACCTTGGAGCACCCATTCTCTCTCTCTGTCTCACACTCTCTCTGACTCTCTCAAATAAATAAATTAAATTAAACTTAAAAAGTATAACTTTTTTCCAAAATAATATTAAAAATATCATCTTTCTTCCACTGATGTATCATATACAACACTCTAGATGTAGTTAAGCTCTATTTTGTATGGCAATTTGGGTCAATGTATTATATATGACACATATATGTTAGAATAAGCCTTCTTTGTTAACTCAGTCATTTGTAAATGAGGAGATTAAAAATAAATTATTAACTGAGAATTTTTGTTTTATCCTTAGTAGTATTTGAATGCATTGTCACAGACAGTCACAGCAGTCATGTGGTTATATGTCCCTAGCACTAGTACACAAACTGCTAATATGCCAATTCCTAAGCCCTATCATTAAGTATGTTTCATCCCAGTGATGCAGGGATGGTTCAACATATGGAAATTTGATAAATGTAATTCACCACATAAGTAAAGTTAAACACAGGAATCTCATGATTATTTCAATAAAAGCAGAAAAAGGCCTTTGACAAAGTACAACACACCTTCAGGATTAAAATACTGGAGAAACTACAGATGGAAGGAAACATATCTCAATATAATAAAGGGTATTTACAATACACCTAAGGCCCAGATCATACTACACTGGAGAAAAAAATTGAAGCATTACCAGTAAGGTCAGGAACAAGAGAAGGGTGCCCACTTTTACCATTGCTTTTCAGCATAGTACTTGAAATTTTAGCTCAAGCAACAAGACAAGAAAAACAAATAGGGCTGGGAAGATAACTCAGTGGTTAAAGATGGTTGGTTGCAAAGCTGGAAGGTCCAGGTCTGATTCCCTAGTACCCATGTAAAGCTAGATGCACAAGCACAATGTGGTGCATGTTTCTGGAGTTCATTCACAGTGGCCAAAATCCCTGATTCTCTTTCTATCTCAAGTAAATAAATAAAAATAAAAAAAAAAAAAAAGGAGAAACAAATAAAAGGGATACAAATTGGTTAGGAAGAACTCATCCAGCTAGACAAGAAGTACACAGTTATTGCAGTCAGGTTCGCATTGCTGGCAGAAAAAACCTGCTCAAGAGCAGCTTGTGGGAAAAAGGGTTTATTTTGGCTTACAGGCTCGAGTGAAAGCTCCATGAAGGCAGGAGAAAACAATGGCAAGAGCAGAAGGTGGACATCACTTCCTTACTAATGTCAGTTGGACAATAGCAACAAGAAAGTGTACCAAACACTGGCAAGAGGAAGCTGGTTATAACACCCATAAGCCTGTCCTCAGCAATACATCAGCTGCAGACCTAGCATGCATAACACCTAAGGTTATGGGGGACACCTGAATCAAACCACCACAACATTTGTGCATAGTGGCACACAACCTCTATGTATAACCAAAAATTCTCTGATTGGACATGGTGCCCATTCAGTGGGAGAGAACTCATATCTGGTACTGGAAACCAAGTCAGATTCCCATACTGAGGAAAGGTATACTTTAGATAGAAGCCCCCACTGCTCTTTGGAGAAGAGTGGGCTTGCACACCAAAAATTCCTCAAATAACTTTGCAATCTTCTTGTAACTCAAGCTGCTCTCACTTTTGGTTGGGGAATCTTCTTCTTCTTTTTTTTTTTTTCCCAGATGGCAGAGAAAACAGAGGAGATCCAGGATCCATCAATAAGACAAGAAAATAACTAAGAGCCCACCTTGAGACTTGCCACCTCTTTCACATCTACCAGGGCCTAGGAGAACTTGCAGTGGAAGCAGTGCCATGAATATTGTTCTTACTATTAGCCTGATAACCATCTAGGGTGAGGTGGCAGAAAAGGTGATCAATCAAAACCTATCAAAGCAGAAATCTAGAGGCTACAAAGAACTCAACACTAAATCAGACTGCCAATAGGTCTACCATGACTCAGCAAACATTGTGGAAGAGGGAAGAACCACAGTGCCCCCACGACCTTATAGGGACTGACTGAGGCCTTCATGACCCTACAGTGAATCCGATCATCCCACTGAGGAGGACCCCAGGGAAATGGACTGGGTTAGGGGATAAAAGAGTATAATTACACACAGCAGAGTAAAGTTGGGATAAGAGTCATGGAATTCCTTTTCTAAAAAGAAGTCTCAGAGAAAAGAACAGGTTACATGAGGTGAGTAGTGAAGTAGCATATGTGAAAAGTAATAGCTAAATTGTTTGAATGATGCAAACATATAATGCATGAGAAGTATCCAAAGTCCTAGAGAAAAAAGTTTACCACTGCAGCTGTTGGAAGTAACCACACTTGGTAACTCTATATCTGAGATGTTGTTTTCATTTGTTACATGAAATGTAGTTTTTCATTTGTTATATGAAATGATCTTTTCCATTTTACATATTGCTCAGATAAATGTTTGTGACAAAAACTTATAACAGGAGAAGGCTGCTCTGATTCTTGAGATTGCAAGTCATAATAAATAAGCACATTTGCTGAAGTTTAGTAATATACCTTTTATGATATTACATTATATATTGCTTCCTGTCATATAACATTTGTGACATGTTATTTCAAACCAGGAACCTGAATGGGGCTGCACATGGAAATGATAATGTCTATAGCTCTCAAACTAATTTTGACTTTGGACATTTAGCTATACTGTGTGTCAGAAGTATGAGGAACACTTCCTTTCATTTGCTGAGCCTAATTCACCAAGTTTTCTCAGCAAGACTTTTTTCCTTGTGACCACTCCCCTTTCTCACAGATTAAGGTCCTTTTTGGCTCTAATCACTGTTACATTTGTCCTCTGTAAATAAAGTTCCAGGCATGGAGAGTGTGCAATGCACATTTTACTATAAGAAAGTTAATTATCAGAGTGTAGGGACCACTTTACCCAATGTGGCCTTATGATCCAATGCTTCAAAGTTTTAAAATGTTATCAACCTGGCATTGTGTATGGAGATTTTTCTTTTACCTGTCCTAGTAGCATATAGCACTGACTGGAGAGCTAGATTTGTAGATGCCTTTTGGTAAAGACTTGACCGTTTGCCCTTTGGCTTTCACTGGGTCACATTTGTATTTTAGAACACAAAGTGATTCTATTTTTTGAGATCTGTGACTATCTGATGCTTTCAAATAACCCGTCCACTATCAGAATATGGAACATTGATTAAACCAGTCTTCAAGTAAAGTTGCTTTTAGAGAGTCTGTTAAAATGAATAGCTTAGAAAGAAAAATATATTGGCATTGAGCATGTTGAGCTTTCTCTATAGTTTAGCAAAATCTATTCAAATTCCTATCATAGCCTTTTAATGTACAGGTGAACTCTTCCAACCCCAACCCTCATTATCTGCTACAGAAAATAATCAATATGTTTTCTTTTACTAAAAATGGCAGATATGAAGTGTCAGTCCTTAAATATTAAGTGTTTTTTTTTGGCTTGTTAGTCATAGTTGAATGGATCATAACAGTTTCTTCCTCATTTCACTGCTTTAAAATGTTTGCTGCATTCTTTTATTCCTGTTTTTGTCCCACTGTTGTTGCAGTTACCTTTGTCTATACACACTCTGAGGGTGCTTGGCTTCTGGCTCATCTTTTTCCTATTGGCCTCCTTACTTTATTTACTTTTTACTTTTTTTTTTTTTTTTGGAGAGAGACAGAGAGAGTGAGACAGAGAGAGAGAGAGGAAGACAGATAGAGATGGGCGTGCCAGCAGCCTCTCAGCTGCTGTGAACAAAATCCAGATGTGTGCACCCCCTTGTGGTCAAGTGCGGCATTGCGCCCTTGTGTCACTTTGCATCTGGCTAAATGTCGGACCTGGGGATTGGAACCTCTGGAGATTGGAACCAGCGTTCTTAGACTTAGGAGGCAGGCGCCTTAACTGCTAAGCCATCTCTCCAGCACTACTTTTTAATTTTTAAATATTTAATTTGCTTTATTTTTGAGAGAGAGCGAGAGAGCGAGAGAGAGAGAGAGAAACAGAGAATGGGAGTGCCAGAGCCTTCAGCTGTTGTAAATGAACTCTACAAGTTGTAAATGAACTCCAAATGTAAGCACCACCCTGTGAATCTGGCTTATGTGGATCTTGGGGAATTGAACGTATATCCTTTGCTACCCTGGTAAATGCCTTATTTATTTGGAGAAAGAGGGAAAGAAAAAGAGATGGGGTGCATCAGGGCTTTTTGCTGCTGCAAAGGAACTCCAGACACATTGACTACTTTCTGTATCTGGCTTTATGTGACTACTGGAGAATCAAATCTGGGCCACTAGGCTTTGCAAGCAAGTCCCTTTAACTCCTAGCCATCTCCCCAGCCTGGGCCTTCTTCCTTTAATCAATTTTTTTATATTTATATGTGTTTCATGTGTGTATGCAAATGGGTGTCATGTGTGCCACAGTGCAGAGGTTAGAACCTAACATTGGTGTGTTTTTCCTCTCCTTCCACCTTGTTTGAGATAGGGTCTCTATTGTTGCATTGTGTTGCTGAGAAGACCAGAGTAGATGGTCCATGAGCTTCATTGCTCCTCCCTTTGCTATAGGCATTAGGATTACAGACTTATGTGTCACTGTGAATCAGGATTTATACAGGTGCTGAAATCTGAACTCCAGTTGTCAGACTTGTGAAGCAAGTGCTTTTAGGCACTGAGATATCTACCCAGCCTAGCCTCCTTACTTTTGAATCTCATTTGTCAAAAATTAGTAGTCTGAAAGGTGCCACTGATTTTCCTGACGGGGCCTTGCATTCCAGATGATGAAGCTCACTGAGATTTTGAGGTGAAAGATGGAGCCAGTGATGATGTCCCCTTTTCAGGTTGTTTGAATACATTTCACTCACACTACTTCTCTACTAGAAAAAACATTTTCATATTTTGCTGCTTGTATTTTTCTAGCATTGTAATTGAATCAATAATTTAGGAGTTATTTAATAGGTTATGCTGCGTTAAAAGCTGTAAATCTTGGAATGAAACAATCAATAAAATGAAGTTGGTTTATTAAATTTTCTTACTGTTTACTTTAGGGGTATTTTATGAAATCGATAACACTAAAGTAACCATGAAGGTATTTTTGTTCATTATATCCCATAGAAATCATAAAAAGAATGAATAAAATAGTTATATAGATCTTTACTGTTTTGTGCTGCAAAGCCAATTATTTGCTTTTTGTAAAATGTCTTGGTTCCTGAAGTTGTTTATTTCTCATGGAAATATAGTATGTTTTCAAGTTAGTAACTTTGAATGCATGGCCATTTGTCTGGAGAAAGAATAAATAATACTAACTTATTGTGTGCAGTCTTTCCTGCAACATTTATTAATTCATATATCATATAATATTCCTCCTCCTGGAATAATTCTATTTCCATTTAAAATATTTTAGCTTAGAATTTACACAAAGTTTATTTTTCTCAAACAAGAAGTCCAGACATTATTGGGTGATAGAGTTGGTTCAATGACTCAAGATGTTAGGTCTAATGTTCCTGCAAGTCTTTGAGTCTTTTGCTTAAGGTTATAAGAAAGCTACCATGAATCTAACAATTGTACATACTTTTAATCAGGAACAATGAGAAAGGTTATATCATTAATTTTTTAAAATTTCATAATTTATTTATTTATATGCTAGGCAAGTATTCTGACTGTGACACATCCCTAGATCATACTTTTTATGTTGCTTTACTAAAGATAATTGAATATAGATATTAAGCACAAGGATTAAGAGCAAAACTTTTGCCCAAAAGGAAAGTAAGACACACCCCAAGCATGGGTGTAGGCTTTTCTAAGACAGAGTTGCTGAAGGAAAGAATAAGATGTATCTAGGTGTGTGTGGGTATAAGCTTCTCAAGGGAGAGTTGCATGCGCTTATTCTTAAATAAAAAAATGTATTTTATGTGCCATTATTTTTCTATTGCTGAGTAATAACCATATAATTAAGGAGCTGAAACACCAGTTAATTAGTTCACTTACTGTCCTCACAATCTTGTAGACTACAGGTCTGAGTTGGCTCAGTTGGGTCCTCAGATTTGAGTTTCACCAGAGCTCCAATCAGGGCCCAGCTAAGCTGAATTCTTCCCAATATGACTTTGGGAAGAATCTTCTAATCTCCCTAAACTGGTTGGTAATGTTGACTTCATTATGTTGATAGGAATGAGGTCTTAAGTTCCTTGCTGCCTTGTGAGTTGAGGTTGCTCTCTCTCTCTGTGTGTGTGTGTGTGTGTGTGTGTGTGTGTGTGTGTGTGAAGTGTATGTATTTAAAACATTTTTTTTTACTGACCACTTCTATACTTACAGACAATAAACCATGATATTTTCCTCCTCTCCCCCTTTCCCCTTCAGAACTCCACTCTCCATCATATCCCCTCCCTTTCTCCATTAGTCTCTTTTAATTTGATGTCATCATCTTTTTCTCCTATTATGAGGGTCTTGTGAAGGTCTTGCTAGGCACTGAGAGGTCATGGATATCAAGGCCAATTTCTGTTTGGACAGTTGCATTGTAAGGAGCTGTATCCTTCCTTTGGATCTTACATTCTTTCTGCCCCCCTCTTCTGCAATGAACCCTGAGCTTTGGAGGGTGTGATAGAGATGTTTCAGTACTAGACACTCCTCCATCCCTTCTTGTCAGCACTATGTTGCCTTTTGAGTCATCCCAGTGGTCATCGCCATCTGAAAAGAGAAGCTTCTCTAACCAAAAGTGAGAGTAGAATTAATATATGAATATGAACATTAAGTGTAGTGTTTTCAGGGCAGTTTGGTGGGAATAATACATACATTTAGCCAGACAAGAGCAGGCTTTCTACCCCTAAGGCTCATGACCTCCCCTGCCATAGACTTTTGATTAGTTTTTTTCAGTATCAGGCATTTATTCCCTCCCATAGAGTGGGCCTTCAGGCCAAGTAGGGAGCAGTTGGTTTCCCCAAGAGCAGACATGCCACTATTGCACCCATTTGGTCATTGGGCCTGTCTGGACAAACTTGTGGTTTCCAGTGTCCACTATTTTCACTGCTGATGATATCTGTCTTCCAAAGGGCTGCATGCAGTGCAGCTTTTTCCAGCTTTCAGTTTGAGGCTGGTCTATAGGGAAAAGGTTTTCTGCGCAGCACCAGCTTGTTTTCTCAGTGACCTTGCCACTCAGGTTAGCCTCAAACTCTTGATTTTCCTTCCCTAGCCTCCTGAGTACTATAATTATAGTACCACCAAAACTGGCCCAGGGTTGTGTCTTTATTATAGAGGGTGTTCCTCATAGTGCTGATAGTGAAGCTAACATTAAAAATCATTGCTGACATGGAAGCTAATTACAGTGGACAAAAATAGAGGAAAGATACACAGAGAGCATGGCGTGGCTATAAAAGTGATACTAATTATAGATAACCATGGCTTATTATTCATACCTAATTAACATGTAGAACAATGACAATGATACAAATTAAATAGATCAGGCGACTAGCTTATTTCATTCAACTTCAGCAAGTGCAGCGGACACTTGCTTGACCATTAAAGTGTGTTGTTTAGGTAGTGGGTCTATCTGTTGTTGACCTTGAACAATTTTATGAAAAGCAGTTCCCACAAGATAATACTAATGTATAGTGATCACTTTTAGCCTTTCATCCTCTAAACATTACTGAGATTTTTGTTATTAATATATTTTTGATAAGAAACTAAAGTCCAGGGTATATAAATAAGTGTGTTAAACCACCACAATACAAATTGTACACATTCCTTTTCTAAGCTTAGGGTTTATCATATATGGCAGAGGATCTTTAAGCAGATTTTAAATGATAAATGTAAATCCTTTTCCTCAATAGAATGAAAATGGGAAGAGAAACAAATGTGTAAAATAAACATTTGCAGGTATGAGCATGAATTCTAGATTCCGTGGTCAGGGTGGAACTGCTTAGTTGTCCCTGACGTTAGATTTCCTAAAACATTTTTGGTTTTGATGTTTGTGTCTGTTCATGAAGCTCCAAAAATTTTAATTCCTTTGGTCCCTCTGGAATCTTCTGTTATCTCTGAGGTACCTGTATGCCCTAATCTTGGCTTCAGTATTTCACAGGGAATGAAATATTTTCTAAACAAACAATGTCCCTGTTAACCTTTTGGTTCCTAGACCCCATGGACATTGAATTTTTATTCCAAATGTCTCTTCTTGTTTCAAATAACAAAACACAGCAAAAAGCAGAGGTCTATGAATGACTATAGCTTTAAAAATATTCTATTTATTTCTTTGAGAGAAGAGAGACCATAGAGAGAGACAGACAATGGGTGCATCAGGGCCTGTAGTCACTGCAATGCAAAAAGCTCCAGAAGCATGTGCCACCTTGAACTTTTGCCTTTACATGGGTACTGGAGAACTGAACCAGGGTCCTTAGGCTTTGGAGGCAAGTGCCTTAACCATTTAGCCATCTCTCCAGTCTAACTATAGCATTTTGATTATATTAATTAATATTTCTTCTTAGTCTCATCTGATTGTTCTGATGAATTATTTTCATTCAAGGTGTGTAGGAGAATTAAAGTTAATTTGTATATTTTAAGAAAATGACAATAGTAGCCTTCCTTCCTCTTATTTTCCTTGTCCCTCTTTTTCTTCCTTTTTCTTGAGACAAAATCTCCCTATGTATTCCAGGCTGGCTTTGGCATCACAATCTTTCTGCCTTCCGCTTCCTACTGTGAGGGTTGCTGGTATTCATCATATCTGGCTTGCTCTTACGTCTTAAGAAAATGAGATTGCACCATCTTCTTGAAGGGCATTTGAGTCACCCTATTTATAGTAGAACTTTCATGCCCCTTGAAAACAATGTACCAATTGCCCAAAGAATTAATTTATGGATATGAAGATTAACATGCAATCTGCTACTGTGTGAACAAATGTGTAGTAGATAGAGCAATTGTTGAAAATAAAATGGAAATAGCAACATTTGTTTTTTTCTTCCTGCAAAATGACTAATTATTTTCCTGTGGGTAATGATAATTAACAAATTTCCTCTTGTGCTCCTGATCTATGCACAGCTGGTACTTAGATAATCACAGCCTTAGTCTTATGTAGTGACATTAAGCTTCTAACTTGGGGAGTACATTAACTGCATACTATCACTTGGGCTTATTAATTCTAAATTATGCCTCAATGAACTTGTCAATTGGGAATGACATTTATATTAAAGAGAAAGAGAGAGAGAGCATATGAATGTACTGAGTGTACATGTTTTCTGCTCCTCATGTTATAGTTGAGAATATAATGTGATGTGCTTGGATAAGTTCCAAAGGAAAATCTCATTCATCCATTGTAAATTTTTCAGGCATTCATTGTTCCTTGAAGTAGAAAGAAATATGTGCTAGGTAGGTCTGGTTGGGGGTGTTCAGAACACTATCACCTGATTCCTTGGGCTTTTCTGAATAAAGGTTTGATAAGAGCTGACAGGAAAGCCTACTGGGTGTCATGAGAACTACACTGCCATGCAGGCAGCTCTGAATGGGATGTTGAGATGCTTCTACATGTGTACCCTCCCATTATAGCTGCCAGCTTTCACATCCCACTAGGGACAGGAACCAGGCACTTGTATTATTTTGTTTTTAAATTTCCATGTGATTGGCTACATAACAGGTGTTCAACCAATGGTTTCTGGATGAGTAAAGGCTGTGTAAAGGTAAAATAGAATGCTTAGTACTACCCACTAAGTGAGGCTAAATGGTTTATGGTGACTGAACCTGTGTGGTTTGTATGGAAAAAATCATGTTTGTTCTCGTATCCTCTTTGATTGTTTGTAAATGTTATTCCTATCTCATTTCCATTATGGAGACTATTAAATGAAATAATGATTCATGCTACTAAAGGTAAGTAAAAGACATTTCTGCAAAATGTTTATAAATAATTCTACTCAATTAATGAATGGATAATGAAGATGAGGTACATACACACAAGGGAAGTTTACTCAGCAGTAAGAAAAAATGAAATCATGAAAATTTCAGGAAAATGGATGGATCTGGAAAAATATATATATTAAATGAGGTTATTCCACATGTTCTCTCTCATGTGCCAATCCTAACATGGAATAGTTTGATTTGTTTATGAGTTGTAGTAAGCATCAGTGGTGCAGGTAAGGAAGCTAGAATGAGGCTTGGAGAGAGAAGTAAGAAGGAATCAGCAGTGGGGATTGTAGACAGGTAAGTGGAGGGACAGAATATATGGTAGGAAAAGGTCTGGGAGGACAAGGGGTAAGTGTGAGAATAGAGAGGGGAGATGCACAAATGAATTAAGCCATGTTTAAGTACCATAGAAACCTACCTATTGGTTAACTTACTGAAAGATAGATAGACAGATAGATAGAAAGATGGACAGACGGATGGACAAACAGACAGAGGTTTAGACAGGGAGGCAGGGACAGGGACAGAGAGATAGATATTGGTTAGAAGTATCTTACTAGAGTGAAGAAAGATTTACACCAAAACCATAGGCTGTTGCTGGTAAATACCAATGCCAGAACTGGGTTACCTCCCACAGTGAGCGGTTGATTTGGGGCACACAAGCCCCCCCCGCCAAACAATGCAGAATATTGCCAAAGCACTTGGTTACCCACAAGAACTCAATGGTAAGACCCTATTGCTAACAACATCACAGGCTATATGATAGGACATTTATAGATCATGCTGGAACTGAGATGGAAGCCAACTCCCTGCTGGTTAGCTCTCATAGAGCTAGAAAGACTATGTGAGCTGCTGGGGGAGAAAAGTCACTGGCCATGTAAACAAGCAGTGGATCCTGTCAGATACAAATTCAAGCAGGCAAGATATTTCCACCAGTAAAATCATGGCACAGAAGTAATGGGGGATAATCAACTCTTCTCTGAACATGAAGCCTGCTCAGTGAGAACCAAGTCAGAAGCCAATAGCTTGAAAGGTTATCAACCCTAGAGGGAAACACCTACTGCTCTTTGGTTAAAAGGAGAGAGTATGTCCATCAAAAATGTCCTCTAAATGTCTGTGTTTATCCCCTTTGATCCATGCTGCTTAACTTTAATGTGTTGAGAATATCTGATGTTGCCCTGTCTCCTCCCCCACCCCCAAATCAGTGCTCATAGTTAACTGATAATGACAGATACCTCACTCAAGCTCGGCAGACTGGATTTTTCCTTCTCAGGATTTATACTTGGGAATGGAAAGAAACTGAACTAATTTATATGATTGAAAGACATGCAATTTTGGGGGTAGAGTTGAAGGAAATTTCATCTCCATTGCACAAAGAAAGCAAAATTTCAATAAAACAAGAAAATATTTACACACACATATATACACACACCCCATATCTTTAAGGAAAGGAATAAAAGAACAAACTACTAAACAACAATAGGATCCCAGAGAAAAAACTGATTTGTAAGACATCTAGTTTTACTTCTAGCCCTCATGAGATCTGGTGAGTTCTATTTGATATTCTTGTTCATTTTAATATACTATTTTTTTCAAGCAAGTTTCTGTTGCCTAAAATCAATTGTAAGTACATGAGATGCCTTTACTTTTGGGTGGTTTAAAACTGTCTCTAACATGTATTGCCACATTATTTGTTCTTTTTTTTTTTTTTTTTTTTTTTTTTTTTTTTTTTGAGGTTGAGTCTCTCTCACTCTAGTCCAGGCTGACCTGGAATTCACTATATAGTCTCAGGGTGGCCTTGAACTCACAGCAATCCTCCTACCTCTGCCTCCTGAGTGCTGGGATTAAAGGTGTGCGCCATCATACCCGGCTTGTTCATTTGTTTTTGAGTCAGAGCTTCAGTCTGTAGCCCAGGCTGATAGATTTGCATTCGCTGGTTCCTGCCTTTGGAGTGCTGGGATAAGAGCTGTATCCCACCCTATCTGGTAACAGTTTATTGTCCTATTTTTATGCTATTTATAATAGCTAAGAAATAGAAATCACTAATTCCTATAGACTTATTACTTCATCTGATCTTAGTTTCTACATATGCAGGAACTATAATAATTTCCTTTGTTTTTAATGTGGTTATGTTCTAAATTTTGAAAATTTAGGATGGTCAATATCAATTTTATAATGGTAGCAGGAAGAACCATTCATGAGGGGTGGTGTGTTAAATTAGCCTTTCTTATCACTTGTGCCATTGTCTAGCTTCTGATTTTTGGCCAAACCAGACAAAAGTTAGGCTTATTACTACCCAAGTACCAGGCATTTTAATTGATTAAAATATTAATAGCAGAGGAAATTGTTCATGATCTTCAGTGCTGTAAAAACACAGGCTCTAGGGCAACATGTACAACATAATCCTCATGATATGAAGCTTATGAAACAGCCTGGAAAGTATTAGGCCCTGATGTCTACTTAACATATTTGAGCTGTGGAATTTTAGAGGACTAAAATTTTCCTTTATGGACTTTTTTTTTTTTTTTGGTATTTTCTATTTTGTTGTTGATAAAATAAAAAGTTGTTCTTTTAATGAAAAATTAATTGTCTTACTCACGAAACAAAGTGATAATGTCAGTTGTCAGTCTTCTTTCCTGACCTATCAGGGCCAGGTATCTGAGAAGGCAGAACTAGAGTGTGGGCTACTGTGAATGCTTTACCTCAGGGAACTCAGGCCTCCTGGTACAGTCCATGTAATTCTTGATCAGGGACACATGAGGCTTAGAGCAGATAGAGCTAGGATACTGACTAGAAGCAAAGTTTAGAATAATCGCTCTGGACTTTTCTGTCTATGGGAAATGGAGAAAATCACTTAACCTCATTTTCAGTGTTTTCATTTGTAAAATGTTGGGGTTGGCATCACAAAATGTGACAGCATTGTAACAATCATTTAGCCAAGTCACTGTGTCACAGTAAATGGTCATAGAATTGTTTTACTATTTCTTGTGGTAATAGACATAAATCTTTCATAGGTGCCCCGTAAATCCTGTATTTGTCATTCCTCAAGTACACAGTAAGTATTCTGGCTTTCATTATTTTACTTTTCACCTGACTTATTATTTCCATATCTCCATCATTTCTAAAAGCAGTTTAATAAATGCTTTTCAAACTTTAATGCTCATATGAATTACTTGAGAACCTTAAAGTATAGATTCTAATGCTTTAGGTGTGGGTGATGGATAAGAGTTTGACTTTCTAGCAGGCTCCCATGTGGTGTTAAATGCTTCTGCCCAAAGCAAAGATCACATTTAGTAGTAAGACCTAAGATAAACCAGTTCCACTCCAATGTCTGTGTGGAGTTGCTTCAGCATTCCTTGTGAGAATGGTTTCTTTGGCCATTATTTATACTTCTAATTAAGCCCTTACATCCCACCTGCTTTGATGGGTTGTTGCATGTGATTCTGTTCACTCCTAAGTAAGTTCCTGACATCAGACTGTGTGTTCAATTCCCCCAAGCCGTCAGCATCAGCTTTGTGCTTCAGATGTTGTTTCCAATCATGCTTGACAAATTGAGGAGGATGAAAGAAAATAAGGATGATATCTCAAAATGACATTGTTCATTTTATATGAACATAAACTTACAAATTTCCAACCTAATCTCAATTAGTGGGAGTTGTGGAAGATAGTAGTGACATAAACTATCATAAATGGCAACTATATATTTGTAATTATTTTCTTTGAAACTGTATTATACATTGTAAAATGCAGAGTGGGATATTATACTGGCTGGGATGATGAAGGCAATCTTGGAAGACATGTATTCCAAACATAATGAACTAAATATAAGGATGTTTCTCCCATTCTTAATCCATTGGGTCATAGTTTAAATAGAACACACACATAAGCCTGAGCTCCAGGTTGGATTTCCTGTATAAAGGATGAATACATAATTAGTGGTCTTTAGGGTAGCATGCCATTTCAACTAAAAGTGTCCAGGGAAGACAAATGTGGCTACTAGGAAGGGGCTGAGGAAGCTGACCCTCTCTGGGCTTTGCTCGCTGGTTAAATTGCAGGCAATTGCTCTGTTTGAGGGGAGCTTGTTCAGCCTTGTTGTGGGCCATCTGTCATTAAATTTTAACTTTCCTTCTCTGTAATAATTGGCATTTAATTTCAAGAGAGCTTTCAATTTTATTTTAAAGTTCTGCTCAGTAATATACAGAACTTTGTTTTCAGTATTCTTTTACTATTCTACCACTTTGGCCCATAGAGGAACTTAAAGAATTTTCACCAGTACACTAAAAAGTAGACAATTGGATATATTACACAATTTGTCAATATTTGCATGTAAATATTCACTATTGCTAAGATATTGTTACCAAGCAGTCATTTGGGGAAACTTAACAACTACTGTTTTCAAAAAGTAGTGCCAATGGGGATGTGGTTTATGCCTAACTCGTTAAGAAATTCAGTTTCTCTCTCTTGACCCTGTTATCCAGTATTAGTTTCAGAGTAAGCAGTAGTTTCAAGAGACCGACAGAGGCAGCTGCTCTGAAAATATGGTTAGTGACCTCTCTCACCTATTATTGTCCTGTGGGCTGTTTCCAAGTCAGTTGAAAGGTAAGCATTCTCTCTGTGTAAGTGCAGGCTGCTTCAGAACATGATTCAATTTAAAGTGATAAAGCTGAAAGTGTATCATGAGCACATTGTCTCAAAAGGCACAGAGCTGTTACTTTGGGGGCAAAGTGATTTGTCATGTCGACAGCATCACGACAGCTATGCTACTAGGTCTAGGCAAAGGTTGAGTGACAGTGTTGAATTGAGTCACTTTGATTAAGATATACAGAGGAAACCTTCAGTCCAGAATTTCTTTCTGAAATGAGAAATTATTCATTTCTTCACATCTCATCTCCTCAGTTTAACCTGAATTATTATAGCCTTTACTCCTGAAATACCAGGAGAGAGGGTAGGGGAAGTAGAGAAGGGAGAGGGAGTGGGGGGGGAGGAGGAGGGGAGTTTATTTACCATTTGAAGTGGCTGGAAATATACCAAGGGCAAATTTAAGTTCAAAAATCTGTCCAACCAAAAATGTCTATAGATATCACTGTAAACAGGGGAAAATATATAAAAGGCTCCTTGAAAATTATATATGTCAAATGTAGAATATCTTTTTTAAAGTATTTTATTTTATATATTTATTTATCAGAGAGAAAGAGAGAGGAAGAGAGGCAGATAGAAAATGGGGTCATCAGGGCCTGCAACTATTGCATATGGACTCTCAGACACATGTGCCACCTTGTGCATCTGGCTTACGTGGGTGCTGTGGAATTGAAACTGGGGTCTTAGACTTTGCAGGCAAGTGCCTTAACTGCTAAGCTATATCTCCAGTACAAATATAAATATCTGAGAAAATGAAACATGCTGTACTTTGATTCCTAACTCATTTAGTCAGCTTTTATACACTTTGGAGCCATGAATTTTGTTTCATGTTCTGATTATGATTGTTTTGGAAATAGACAATATTGATGTAATACAATATTCCATCCTCTTCTTATTTCTTTTCAAGAAGTTTTAATGAAGACATTCTAAAAGGATAGCATTTTCCAGAGTTCTAAGTATCATTTGATTAAGTTTCTTCTGTCTAAACACATGCTCTGCCTCAGAAGTGTATGAAGACCATGTTTTTTCCTTAACAGTCATTGTGGTTGAATGTAAAATGTGCTGCAGAAGCTCTTGTGTTTCAACACTTGGGTCCCACATCATGGTTCTGTTTGGGAAGTTGTGGAACTTGTAGAAGGTGGAGCCTAGCTTGATGAAGTGGGTCGTTGGGGCAAGTCTTCAAATTTTATAGTTTGGTTTGGCTTCCTGTTTATTCTCTGCTTTCTGACAATGTGACAAGCTGCTTCATGGTCCTGTTGTCCCGCTGTTTCCTCCATGATGAAATGTAACCCCTTTAAAATAGTAAGCTACATTTACATTCTTTCTTTCTGTAAGTTGGTTTTGGATAGGTATTTGTTTGTAGCAATGAAAGAGTACTGAAATATTCACTAAAAATCTTTCATCTACAGTCATTTAAAAAGAGAGGCAAGAATCAAAAATATAAAGACAACATTAGAAGAATTAAACACATGGTGTATACATATAAAACATCTTGTTAATAATAAGAATAAGCATAAAAATTATAATTATAAATTATAAATATATTTTAGTAAAAAGTTTTCTCATTGAAGAGTGGTAATTACAAAGGTACAAATTTTTTAACTGTCATAATCATCACATACAGATGTTATGGGATTTGTATTTATATTCTTTTGGCAGTTTCACCTTATAAAACATGTTTATTATATAGTGATAAATTCAGCTTTCAGAAGTTCTTCTGTAGACATTGTCTTTTTGCAAGTTGTAGACATGTACCATATGTAGACATGTTCCTGTGCTGCTGGTGTGTACATTCCCTAAGGGTGGCCTTAAAAATGGTGGTGGTAAGAGATTAAAATCTGTGTGTGTATATGCGTGTGTATGTGTGTGTGTGTAGTATGCATCGTGTGTGTGTGGTGTGTCTGCACATATACACAAACATAAGCTCACAATACACCCTGTGTGCATGAGCGCTGAGGCCAGAGGAGAGCATCCAGTATTTTTCTTTCATTCATCCACCTATTCCTTTGATAGAAGTCTCTCACTCAACAGAGCGCTGCAATTTTTGCTGTTCTTTTGCCCTGTCAGCAGGCCCCAGCAATTCTCTGGCTTTTGTCCCTCCCAGGACTATGGTTGCAGACATGTATGCTTATGTGAGTGCTGGGGAATTGGATTCAGGAAGTCTTAGACCATCTCAGGCCCTCATGCTTGTGCAACCAATACCTTTATCCACAGAACCAACATCCCCCACCCAGATTAAAAGCCTTCTAGTGTTTTCCATTTGACATGATGGAAAGACAAGAACCATGAGGCAACTTCCAGAAGGGTTTGACAGCTCCTACTTGACAGCTTCAAGTTGATAACTGGACTCAGGTATGGGTGCTCAGGAAGCAGGAAGGTCTAGGATCTATTCATTCATCACTGCCTCTATTTTCTGCAAGCCCCAACATAGGCTTAAAGATTGATTTAAGAGCTATACCAGTTCTTAATACTATGTTGGAGCTATATCTGCATCCTCATGTTGGGAACTACAGGAAGTATGGACACCTGGCATAATTCTTGGGATAGAGCGTAGCACCTGGTGGTATGCACTTCAAACAGTATCCTGGTCCTCTCGTGAGTGTGGCACTGCATTTGCCTCTAACTTGAGTCTCAAAGAATGCATAGGACCTATGTCCTGGATGGTCCATGTGGAATGATAAGAAACCCATATAAAATGTTGTTATCCTTGAAGTGTACACTGGGGTAGACATTGAGTTGTATATTCCATGTTCTGAATATTGTCATTCTTTCAAAGAAAACCCACATTTGTTTTCCATGTCTTGTGAGTGTCTTGTCTATCATGGGAAGCTTCAGCAGAAGAAAATTTATTTTTGCCTTTGTTGTGAAGATTAAATTCTTTGAATGGCAGCTAAGGGGAAATCACCATTATTAAAATTACTTGGTAGATGAACAAGCAATTTTAATAGCTAAAAGCCTTACTTTCTCAGTTTTTGACACAAGATCACCAGTTAATTATTTGTGATATTTTTTCATTTTTTTATTTTAAAGAGAGAAAGCGAGAGACAGAGACAGAGATAATTGGCATGCCAGGGCCTCAGCCACTGAAATTGAACTCCAGACACTTGCACCACCTAGTGGGCATGTGCAACCTTGCTCTTGCCTCACTTTTGTGCGTAAGGTTATATGGGATATTGAGAGTCGAACAAGTGAAACAATTGGTAATGATGTAGGAAAAACGAGGTTGCAATTTCTTGAAATGTCATTTGCTCAGGGTCATTTGTTTCATTTTAGAGTAGGGTTTCTTGCTTTCTCAGCCTAGATTTTAGTTTCTGGTTTGGACTCTCCCCTTGGGCATAGTATATTCTTGGAAAAAATGAGACTATAGTTTAAAAAGGATTACAGATATTTTAAGTAATAGCTTTATTGAGATGTAATTCACATACTATAAATTCATCACTTTCATCTGTGCCTGAAACCCATTGGTTATTAGTGTTCTCACAGAGTTATCTAATCATCATCAGTGTCTGATTCCATAATACTTTATTCATATGAATGGGAAACCCTATGTCCATTGTCAATCACTTCACAATGTGAAGCACAAATTATCTTTCTGTTTCTATGGATTAACTCATTCTAAACTCATAAATAAGTCATATGTGTCTTATGCAGTTACCTTTTTCACTTACTATATTGTCAAGTTTGATCCAGATCATTGCATGTATGAATACTTCATTCCCTGTTATTATTGAACAATATCTTTACATACTGATATTTACTATACCTGGGTTGCTTTACTTTTCTTGGCGAGACATGACCAGTCATCTGCTCATGTCAGATAGGGAACCAGCAGCAGTCCAAAGAAATAATTTTTCTGAAGTCTATCATGGTGAATCAATGAATTTAACTGGTGTTACCTTGAAAAACATTGGCAACTTATAGGCAGCTGTAACACCAAAAAAGAGCCTTATTTCCCAGCAATTGTTAATAGTTTATATATTCTAGGGAGAGGAGGGCCCTCACACACCATATAAGCCCCTCTCTTTTCCATGAAGGAAGAAATGATACTGGGCCCAATCTTGCCCTTGAGGGTCTGTGCAGGTAATTATGACTTCTTAGATTTTAAGATGGAAGTGGCTCTGTCATGTTTCATGGGTTCATAGATACGTTTTGTTTTACTTTATAACTATCATGAATAATACTTTCCTACCAAATGGTTCACATCTAATGTTCTCATATCCTCTGTCATGATGCAGAGTAAATTCTCCAGCAACCTGGCTGAGCAACAGAGAGTCACTGCTATCACTACAAAGAAAAATATTAACAATGAATTAAGGTCAAAAATAGATATTAAAGCGGTGATTAAATAGGCTGAGGGTTTAAACTACTATAGGTATCACCTTTGCTTACTCTGAAGGCATTTTTATTTTTAAATTGCTAACCACATATCTTTTTGCCCCAAAACACATGGAAAGTTAATTACCATTAAGCAACACAATTACTTCTCTTTAGGGAATATGACATTTTCTAAAGAACTCTGAAAACATTTGCTGCATTGGAAAAATGAATTTCATCTCCTATGTATGTCATTACTTTGTTCCCAGTGGAAAAGCTAGAATATTGGGGAACAAAATTAGTTTTTTGAAGGAAAATACTACTTTTGTTACATTGTATTTCTAAACATAATTTGCCAAGTTTCTATGGATGACAGTGGCAACACCACTTGAATATATGCACTGAAATGCTTTGTGTGTCTTTATAGTTTTGATTAGTTTTCCTTCTGCCCTTTCTCTGTAAACAATGTTTTTCTTTTTAATTTACAGAGTGACATATACATGTCTGCACTACTGTGATACAAACTGGAAGCAGGAAGAACAAACTGGCTGATTCATATTTGCTTTATGATTATCACATCTGTCATTTTAAATTGACTTATTAGGTCTAAGTCCTAGAGTGTACTTTAAGCTGTTCTTGCAGCTAGTAATGAATTCTTTGATTGGAGCTATTTATTGCATGCATCTTTTTGGGCTCAGGGAACCTAAGGTGTTGGATAAACCTTCTGCTGAAGAGCTTGCTTTTATATTTAGTGACATTTATCATTATCTAGGGACAGCTGCCTGGATTCTCTTCAGTGCTCTGTTTATGGGGCTTGAACATCTATAAATGGAAACACTAGCTAACCAGAAATTATCACCAGGGTTTTTGATAGTGTCCTAGGCTCTTACAACTTGGAATGTTCGGTATTATCTAACATGTAAGCCTTTCAAATCATTTTCTAGGCAGAATCTGGACCTTTCTCTGACTCTTCTTCCCTCTCTCTTTCTCTCTCTTTCAAAATGGAATTTGAAAAGCATGAAAAAGAAAGCTTATCAAATGCGAATTCAGAGAAGAAAATGACGGTAAGAGTTATGACATTTAGCATATACAGATTTAAAATGGTATTGACAGGATAAAGAGCAGCTGTGACATATTGGGAAAAGGAGGTGACCCTTCTATTTTCATGTTTTGCTCGTCAATAACCTTGAAATTAATTAGTCCTATGGCTTTCCTGAAAACAATGTAACACATTTCACTATTAATGTGTAGACACATTTGATTTAGTTAAATGATATGGTTTCCTTTTATTTTCAAAACTGAAATCTCTTTGCTTGGAGCTATCCTTGTGTTTGTTTTATTTACTGATACAAAGTTGTGTAAGTATAGCAAGTCCAATTTCTTATGGAGATACCAGGAATATATACAGAAGAAGGTATTTAAGTTTCATAGAAGAGTTTAATGTTATATGGAGTAAGTTTAAAGAATATATATGATTAAACTTTACTCTTCAGAAAAAAATTGAATTTCTTGGTTTGTTTTTGCTGTAGGAATAATAAAAACAACTTTCCCTTGATGCTAACTAATTACATGAAGGAAGTCACTTGTACTTGTTCCAGCACCATATGTATTATATTCTTAGGTAGATTGTGCTGCCTATGGGTAAAGGTAGCCAATTATGTTTGCAAATTTACTGTGGTTACAGAGATAACAAGAATAAAGGCATGAGTAATTTTAATAACACAAAGCTATAAAACTTAAGCTATATTGATTATGATAAGGCCAAACATATAGAAATGAAGTGCTCTGGAAATCTGAAGTGAGATGTTATATACTATTAATGAGAGTAAGATTTTAAAAATGGACAAAAGAAGCATAGTGTATTTAAAACTCCTAAGGCATATTAAAATTTCAAGTTATTAAATAAATATTTTGGATAAATTATAACTTTTTATCAAAGCACTGAAGTCATTTTGAATATCAAGTATAGACTACTGTGGAGGCGATAGCCAAGCATATAATGGCCACAGACTCTTTGCCAGTTGGCTATACCGAAGGTTGAATATTTTACGAATAATGTGGGATTCTGAATCAGAAAGATGTGAGTGAAAAATCCTTGCTCCTTAAAGTTTAATCTAGGCAGAAAACTTTTGGATTTTGTACAATCTTTTGGAATTGCAGTTAACTTGCTTATAAGACAAGGAATGTTAATACCTGTTTTGAAATCATTCATGAAAATTAAAATTGTTACTTATGGTAAATCTCTACTCTAAGACTATTCTAAAATTGTTTTGGCTTTTCAACACACACACACACACACACACACACACACACACACACACAGGATTTAAAAATAAAAGTAAAATCAGATTTTCTAAGTGTAAATGTTTAATGGCCATAACACCTTGATGGGAATAGTTATGGAGTAAATACATACACAAATAGAAGTTTGTGATGAATTAGTACACTATTTGACCTGAGTTTCCTGGAAATCTCTTATAGGAAGTTTTTAAAATGAACATAGTGAACTTGAGGCAAGTGAACCAAGGAAAAAGGATCTCTTATTATTTGAAGTTGGTTTTTGTACTAGCATTTAGCTTTCTGGAAGGTCAGATATTTTGCATGCTTTACTTTACTTTGGAAACAGGTATAAATTTAAGTAAGCAGAAGCTATCTTCTTACAGGAAGTAGCCTAAGGCTACTCTCTGATTCATTTCCAGAGACTGGAGGAAATATGACAGCAGAACAAAAGGCATGAGGATATCCAACTTAAATCATGGAGGCACAGCTGTCACCTAGGCAGGGAGGGTATATACCAAAGCTAGTATTTGGGGAAACTGAGGTAGACAGAACACAATTCAATATAGTATACTTGTCTATGTTGCTAAAAATTGTTTAAAATATTTTATAGCTTTACTATATCCTGAAAATTATTCCACATATTTATTATTATAAGTAATAAAATTTATTAAATTTAAGGAGAATATTTTTCGGTCAATATATATAATATAATTATAATATTATTATATGCATCTTGTTTAAAGTTATATTTCTCATAGGGATTTTAATGAACAGCATTATTATTTTAAAAAGTCTATGTTAGGGCTGGAGAAATGGCTTAGTGATTAAGGTGTTTGCCTGCAAAGCCAAAGGATCCTGGTTCGATTCTCCAGGACCCACGTAAGCCAGATGCATGAGGGGCACGTGCATCTGGAGTTCGTTTGCAGTAGCTGGAGGCCCTGGCACGCCTATTCTCTGTCTGCCTCTCTTCTATCTCTCTCTCTTCTTGCAAATAAATAAATCTAAAAAAGTCTAAGTTAATATCGATAGCAAATAAAATTGTCAGTCTATAGAATTTTAAAATTCATGAGTTTATTCTACCCAGGGATAGACAAAACTAAAATGTGATTCCTAAGTATATGTCAAATATAAATATTTCCATAATATAGATGAGTGAACTACTTTTTTTAGGTAGGGTCTTGCTCTAGCCCAGGCTGACCTTTAATTCACTATGTAATCTCAGGCTGGCCTCAAACTCACAGTGATCCTCCTACCTCTGTCTCTGGAGGTCTGGGATTAAAGGCATGTGCCACTACACCTGGCAGAGTGAACTACTTTTAAATATAGATTTTTATTGTTCTGAATATGTTGCTGCTTTGTGATTCAACAAAAATTTCGGGAACCTCAGTAATTGAAAAGTCTTTCTTCTTACATATCTACTCATCAAAAGAATATCAGCTAAAACAATGGCAATGTTCAAAATTTTCAAAGCTTTCTAAATGCCAAGTGAATTTTTTCCAAAACATGTTGATATTATAGAATTTTTTTAGACATGGAAATGAAAAATCAGTTAGTATGGACTTAGAGGGAAATTCCACCCCTTGAGCAATTATTAAGCATGTTGAATGTCTGTCATTGAATCTGCAAAATGGAAGTACACTGAAGTGAATTTTCATACGACATGGAAATGGTAGAGGAAGGAAGGAACTGTATTGTGATACTTTCTTTCAGCTTGGTTAGTGTCTCAATATTAGGCTGAATGGACATTTTGTTCTTCCTTTCATACACTTTCTAAGATGAGTTTCTATGATGTAATATTCTGAGGGACTTCATAATACTCAAGAACATCAGGAACATTATGTAGGGAATGAACTATAGAGTATATTTCTTCTTGGAGACGTATATATAACATTTTAACATAGCAATAACTGTGAGACAACTTAGAAGTTAATTTACTGTTTCTTAAACTCACCTACCAATGCAATCCATCTCAATACATGTGAAGTGGCAGCTGAGTGTTCTGACGCATTCGCGTTCTTTGTAATATAATTTAGAAAATGAGGTATTAGCATATAAACTCATGGATTGACTTTTTCACAAGTTGCATATATTAATAGAGCAGTAGATTCAAGAAAGGTGTCGTTTGTATCTATGTCATGAAGTAAATCTCGGAATAGTTTTTGAAAAGCAGGTACTAGTTTCTGTTTACTATGTTTTAATAAATAAATAAAACCAGGGCCACAAAATTCCTGACTACTCTCCATATTACTTTGCTTTTATATAATTAAGATTATCAAAAAATAATTCCACTTACATTCATAGTAATAGAAATTTTGAACTATTTATATATTAAGATAGTAAAAATACCAATATATCTCAAAGCATTCTAACATAACAATGGTTTCTTTGAGAGATGAACAAACAAATCTCATGCATAAATCTAATATTTTCTGTTACATTAATGTAACATGTCTCAAGAGGCAACTTTATTGTTCCAAGTATTGAATGTTTAATAATATCATGAAATAAAAATAGGAAGAATCCACATCAACTGGGTTTATATTTAAACTTAATTGAGACATATAAAGGCAGTAGTCAATTTCTAAATGTCATAAGTAATTGCTTCCTTAAAGAAAAGTCACTTGTTAAGAAAAAAATCTGTTATCTTGCAATTAGAATTTTAATAGGATATATATGAAGCTGAAAGCATATACTTAAAATAAGTAAGCAAAATAATGTTTAAATAATTTTCAATTTTGTTTTTATAAAATATTTTACTTATTTTAAATCTGAAAATGACTTATTCAGTAATATGTTTACTTATTGCTTCATAATGACATTTTTCTCAACTTCAGAAAAAAAATGTTCATTTTGATTAGTATTGAATACAATAAAATGAATTAAAATAACTATAAAATGTAAAAATACAAAAGAACTATGCATTTAGAAAAATCTGTGATAATTTAATAAATGAAAGCTCTGTAAGTAAGGCAAAATTCATAGCTCCATTAATACAAATAAGACTAGTTACACTCTAAGAACATATCTTGGAGCAAATGAAAGCACAGGACTAGTATAACCTGATAACAACTGTGTGTTTTATTGGGTATTGTCTTTAGTGACTCAGCATAGTGCCTATGAGGTAGAAATGGTCTCAGAAAAAAAAGTACAAAAATGACTTTCAAACCAATATACATCTCTGAACACCTATTTTGAACATGATGGGGTACCAAGTGCTTCAGTACAAGCATTGTAAATTCCCAGTCTTCTAGGTGATTATTATGCTGTGAGAATTTTTAAGCAGATTATCAAATACTAATAGTAAATTTTTTTAATCTAATGTACTTTTTTATACTTTACCTTTTTAGTTGGCTTGTTTTTGTTATTTCTCAGTTTTCTATTTTTTTAAATAATTATTTTTTTATTGACAACAAAATATACTTACATACAAAAAGTGCATGGTATTTCCCTCCCCTCCCCCCCATTCCCCTTTAGAACTCCAATCTCCATCATATCCCCTCCCTCTCTCCATTAGTCTCTCTTTTAATTTGATGTCATCATCTTTTACTTCTATTATGAGGGTCTTGCGAAGGTATTGCTAAGCACAGCAAGGTTATGAATATCGAGGCCAATTTCTGTCTGGGCAGCTGCATTGTAAGGAGTTGTACCCTTCCTTTGGCTCTTCCATTCTAACTGCCCCCTCTTCTGCAATGGTCCCTGAGCTGCTTGGATGTATTTCAAATATGCAAAGCAGTTATCTCAACTGCTTATGTATATTTGATGTAACAAATGTATAATTGTTCATCATAGTGTCTTAGGAACCAGGACAATTGACAAATTTTTTATGTAGTAGTATGTTTTTTCTTTCATAATACCTACCTATTCATTTTCTTTTAAATTATGTTAAGTGGTAATAAGGACTTAATATCTAAAATAGCTAAAAAGGAATGTGTTGCTGATACTTCTGGTGTATGAACTACAATTTTTTTTCTTGGTTTTTTGAGGTAGTGTTTCACTCTAGCCCAGGCTGAACTGGAATTCACTATGTAGTATCAGGGTGGCCTTGAACTCATGGTAATCCTCCTAACTCTACCTACTGAATGCTGGGATTAAAAGTAAATACTACCACCCCCAACAACTAGAAATTATTTTATTATTATTAAATTTGAGAGAAAGAGAGAGCAAGAGAGAGAGAGAGACAGGGACAGAGCGTGCCTTCAGCCACTATGAATGAACTCCAGACGCATGCACCCCCTTGTGGGCAAGTGCAGCATTGCATCCTTGTATCACTTTTTGCATCTGTATAAACATGGGACCTGAAGAATCGAACAGCATTCTTAGGCTTTGCAGGCAGGTGCCTTAACCACTAAGCCATCTCTCCAGCCCTAGGTATCATATTATTTTTAATATGACTTGAATGTTACTTCTAATCTATATAAAATTTCTTACCAGGTAACTTCATATGATAAAAAAATATGCAAAAAAATTGAAATTCAGTTTATTTAAGAGAGAGAATGGACATGCCAGGTCCACTTGCCACTACACACCAACTCCAGATACATGCACCACTTTGTATGTCTGGCCTTTGTGTGGGTACTGGGGACTCAAACTTCGGTCAACAGATTTTGCAAGCAAGTGCCCTTAACTGCTGAACCATTTCTCCAGCCTGAAATTTAGCTTAAATAAGTGGTGTAATGTAACATAATTGATGGCATGGGATTTTTAACAAGCTAATTTTGGTGGTGCTCAATATGAAGGAAAGAGGAAAACATCATTTCATTTTCTTTGGTATTGGGTTACTTGTTTTGGAAATATTTCTTTTCTTCAGTCTCAAAGTGAACTCATGACTTTTTCTGTTTTGTTTAGATATGACTGACAACCTTGCCTTGTAGGACCCCTTTGTCATAGCAACATGTAGAGGGCAGAGTTCATTTATTCCTATAGTACTTTGAAGCTGTCTTTGGTTTCATTATTTTTTGCTTGGGACACAATCATGGGGATGTTGGGATTTCAGTATTTTAAAGAATGTGGCTGCTCTTCTACATGTTTGAATTGTCTACTGTGTATTCAACTCTTTCACTGGGCACATATTTTAGAATAGCCTAATTATTATCAGTGTATTTTGAATTTATTACCCACTTTTCTCCAGAGTACCAGACCTCTATAATAGGTTGATATCCAAAATACCCTTTGGAACATTTTAAAATATTTTATTTTTATTTATTTATTTGAGAGAGAGAGATACAGAAACAGGCAGAGAGAGAGAGAGAGAGAGAGAGAGAGAGAGAGAGAATGGGCACACCAGGGCCTCCAGCCACTGCAAACGAACTCCAGATGCATGTGACACCTTATGCATCTGGCTATGTGGGTCCTGGGGAATTGAGCCTCGAACCAGGGTCCTTAGGCTTCACAGGCAAGTGCTTAACCGCTAAGCCATCTCTCCAGCCCCCACCCTTTGGAACATTTTAAAACAAAATAGATGGGCAAAACTTTAGGGAAAGTTCAATAACTACCTCTCAACAGGAATGAAATGGAGGGATTTCAGAATCAGGTTTCTCTGAATTTCTGAATTCAGTGTCATTTCTGAACTTTTAGTAATGATATTGCTATTACTTATTTATTAGTATGTATTAATTTGTTTTTCTCATTTCTCAGGGAAATAAATGCTCTTTGAATCACTAATCAAGGGACTATACCAGTTATTGGAATGTTTACTGATTAAGATAATATTATCCAAAGAACTGAGACTTCTACTTGTCTTATGAATGATAAGAAAATTCTGGCTTTGCCTCAGAGGAAATATATAGTTGCAGACACCAGAGTGAAAACTAATAGCTGCTGTTCTACCTTTTATTCATGAGAAATAATTCTACTCTATTCTTTTCCTAACCTCTTCTCTATAGGGCAAAAAAATTATTTAAAATTCTCTTTTAAATTTTTAAATCTTATTGTTCATATGCACATGCATGCCATCATGAGTAGAAGTCCAAGGACAACTTTGAATGTCAGTTCTCATCTTTCACCTTGTTGGAGGTTGTATCTCTTGTTTTTCCTCTGAGTTCACCAGGCTAGTTGGCCTATATAACTAAGTCTCCTGTCTCTGCTACCAACCTTGTCATAGGTGAGTTGGGATTACAGACATCTACTATAGTATTGAGCTTTTTACATGGGTTCTGGGGATCCAAACTCAGGCATTCATCCTTGATCATCAAGTGCTTTATCCACTGAACCATTTTCTCAGCCTTACCTTTATTTTCTTATTTTTATATTTTGGGGTGTGTGTGTGTCATATGCACGTGTGTGAACTCATGCAGAGGCCAGAGAAAGATGTTTGGTATCCTTCTCTGCCTCATTTCCTTGAGACAGTGTTTCAGTATTTCATCTCTCACTGAACATGGAGCTCAGAATATTTCTCAGTCAGACTGGTGGATCAACAATGTTCTTATCTCTGCCTCACTCGGCTCAGTGCTGAGTTTGCAAGTTTGTGATTATACCAGGATTTTCTTTCCTTCTCTTCTTCATTCCCTCCTTCCTTCCTTCCTTCCTCCCTCTCTTCTTCCCTCTCTCTCTCTCTCTCTCTCTTTCTTTCTTTCTCTTCTTTGAGGTCGGGTCTTACTCTAGCCCAATCTGATCTGGAACTCATTTTGTAGCCCCAGGCTGGCCTTGAACACACAGCAATCATCCTATCTCTGACTTCTGAGCACTGGGAATAAAGGTGTGGCACCATGACACCCAGCACAAGGGTGTTGTAGATCAAACACAGCACGTACTTTTACTCAGAGAACCATCTATCCAGCACCAGTTTTTAAAAATTGGAGACTCTATAGCATTTAATAAAAAGAATTAGAAGGCAAGGTAAGGTACTGTGATATGCTGGATCATGGGAATTAGTAGGAAGCAAGCAGTGGAAACTGACATACTAATGTGCAAACGTGTAGAATAAGGTAAGCCTAGAAAAGAGAAGAGCCGAGGTAATGACATAATGTAGGTATTCTGATCCCATCTATACCTACTTACAACAATCTAAATGCAGAGCCTGTCTGATTTTGGGGTATAGCTGTTTGTGACAAGATTTCTAAGTGCCAGCCAGTATACTGAGAAGCTTGTTGGGCCATAATTCAGAACAGGATTAGAAAAAGGAGTGTGTGTGTGTGTGTGTGTGTGTGTGTGTGTGTAAAACTCTTTGGTCAATCACTTAGCCCTTGGCTTCCCCATCTACAAAGTGAGTGGTTGTGTTGAGTTGGTAAAGAATGTGATGCTCTCTAGCATTTTATGTGTATGCAAAAGGTCTTTTAGCTATGAATTCAATAAATCCTTTATAAACAAAACCATACATGTTTATATAAACACAAGGAGTCATAAAAGTTTACATTTGTATATGTAAAATGTTTAAAATAGAAACCATTATTATTAGATACATATACATTTCACAGTTTAGTGCTCATGGATTGAATTGTATATTTTTTCAATGTTTTTACTGAGAAACAATAAAAAGTCAGAAGTTATATCATGAGTGAAAATTGTGGAATAGATGAAGAAAGTTATAATTAAATTTCTTGATATTAGTATAAAGAGATCAAAATAAAATATTATTTTCTTATTATTACATGCTGTATTTTTACTAGTAACAAAACTTAGCAAAAAAGATAGATCTGTGCCATTTCTAAAATGGCTTTTTAATCTCTTCCTCATTGCATTTTGAACCTGACACAGATAACTTAGTCCCTTTGCAGCGTTAATTTTAGCCCCTCTGCATTGCTGAAAAGATTGAGGGAAAAAAGTGTACGTGAATGGCTGGAAAAATCCCAGCCACCATTTTCACTTCTTCCTTTACAACAAAATGAGGGCTGTGGCTATTAGAAGCCAGGAAAAGTTGAGAAGTGGAACTGGTAAGGCTCCAGATTTCTACTTTATGGTTCCAACCAAGTTTTTGAAGCCACCCAGCTTTTGGAAAACCACTGATAATTAAAGCAGGGTCTGCTGATAATGTAAGTCGGAGACATGCTGTTTGAATGGATCTTTTGATGTTGTTCTGTGTGATGGTGAGGAGCAGAAGTGAGACGGGCAAACTGCAGGTTTTAACTGAGCATCTGCAGTGACATTTGTAACACACTGTACCTGTGGTGAATATTTCTAAGTCGTCCTAGGGGGAATTACAATTTCATATCCTGTTGTTCTGTCCTAAGCACGGCTCAACTGTCATTCAAAGAGAATGACAAACACTGTCATTACTGTGATGGGATCACATTAGAGTCATTGGCTTTATTTTGCTACCTGACCTTCACAAAAATAAGGAGGTGATTTTTAAAAGGAATAGTTAGAAGACTTTTGTGGTTTAATTGCTGGTCGTTTGCCACTACTTATTACCTAAACATTTCACAAGGGTTCTTTCATCAGTCTTTTTTTTTTTTTTTTCCACTGAGATAATGAGCATTTCCTTGCATGTGTAGCCTCTAGGGAAGATATCATCCTCCCAGCCTTTTCTCCAAAATAGGCCTTTTACCCTTATAGATATTAGAATGCAGTGACCCAGGGATCAATTCATGATTTTAAATACAAACTTGGTAATATTTGTCTTGGGAGGAAATGAGGAGCCCTTAAGATTCCTTTCTTTAAGTCATTTTAATTTCTCAGGGGATATCATACCATATTGTGTGAGGCTGAATGAAGAAAATGTCAACATGGATTCATGTGCTTATCACAGTGAAGGGGTGTTCTTTCAGGATGGGAGAAGCAAGTCTAGGACGTTGGACCTTTTTTCCACCCCAATTTTGTTTTTACAGTTGAGCTCATCTTCTAGTCTGGAAATTTCTGCATGCTTTGTGGTGATGGCTGCCTCTCTCTAGCACAGATGTCAATGCACACACTCATTCATCTAGCCGCGGAGACCAGGGCATGCTGTTGTTCATTGATGGCCTGTTACTTCTGTGCATGAGGTGGGGAGTGAGATGTCCCATTCATAGTTAAGCCTATGTGAAATCTGCCTTTGCTGCCTCTGGTGCCCTTCAGGGTTTTCTTCCTGCTGCTCAGCCCCATCTGACAACATACCTCTATTTCCCTTCATGCCCCAGAAGTTTACTGTGTGCATTTTCATACTGATTCTACTCCTCTGCCAGAACTCTTACTGTACTGAGTTTATTCTTTCAAATTATTTTAGTCTCATTTTAAAAGGATCAGGAGAAGAATGGAAGAGAAATGTCCATTTCATCAGTTGTCTTGAAACAGAGACTCTGTGATTTATTTTTAACACTTTCTCTCAATGCTTCATTTGTGTTTAAGGATATTTCCAGTAGGTGATGAATATTATGGAATATTTTAAATGTAAAATTTAAGTTTTTGCTTGTTTCTTGAGACATGGTATTGCTATGTAGTTCAGTCTGGCCTTGAACTTCAGATCCTTCTTCCTCAACCTCTTGTGTGTTAGGATTAAAGTGTATGACACCATATTTGGCTCGTTATAGAATATTCTTATTTTTAATCAAGAGATGCTCTAGGCTTAAAATGATCCTCCAAACTTAATGGCTAATGTGGTACTAGTAATGGGTGAGGCCTTGAAGAGACAACTAATTTGTGTGGTGTGAGACCTATTGGATAAGATTAGGCTCTTAAAAATGACTTTTAGGGTCTGGGCTTGTTTTGTTGTTCCGTTATGTGAGGAAACAGCCACTGTCCCTTATTTTCCCCACTATTCCTTCCTCGGTGTCAGAACACAGAAGTCACTGTCGATTGTGAACGGGCTTCACCAGCCAGAGAACATACAGTGCTTTGTCTTTGAATGTGCAGCCTCCCAGACAGTGACCAAGGAAATCCTTCATTCCATTCTTCATAAATTCCCCAATCTCAGGTACAGCAAAAATGGGCTAAGGCAAGAGGTAATGGTGGGAGCTATATTAGATGGCATATCAATGTATGTGAACCACATAACTCAACTACTACCATTTCTAGAGTGTTGACAGTTGCAGCTTATGCAGCAGTTATGCCAAAGTGATTTTGGTGATCAGATATAAGGATTTTTTTTTGGTCTAGCCCAAAGGAGACATTTTTGGTTTGTACTATATTTATGGAATGGAATCTGATTTACTTTTCACATGGACTAAAAATGAGGCTATATGCCTATGCAATAGTGAGGACTAAAACCTGGCCACCATTAGAGACAAGGAATCATGACGGTGCACAAATTGTGTCTGGAGAAATTCTGGACATGTGATTGGGGCTTATTCTCTTCAGGCATGGCTTTAAACTGTAGTTAGAGCAAAGGATATATTTACATCCCACCAGTAAGTGTGCACTCACTAAAGCATCACTGAATTTCAGTTTTATCTCCACCCTGTAAAGAGTATCAAAGTTTAAAATGAGAATTTTAGTGCATTCTGCCTTTTCTAAAAGATGCCATGACCTGGTTTCAGGGGAGAATGGTGATTCTTCATGAACACAAAGCACTGTTCAGGTCAGATAGGTGGGGAAATTGTGCAGTGCAGATAATTAGGCCTAATATGTAGATGTAGACTTATCAAGGTAGAACACTGGTAGGAGAGGAATAATGGAGGTATTAGGAGAAAGTGGGAAACCCCCATGTACATGTGAGTGTGCAGACTTCATCCTGACGCACCCGTGATGAGTAGACTGCTCATCCTGATGCACATGTGAATGTGCAGACTATGTAAAATAATAAATATTTGACTCAAATAAATGCTATTTAAAACAACAACAACAAAAAAAAAAAAAAAAACAAAAAGAAACCTAGTTTTTCATTGCTAGGCATTAAACTCAGCCTCCTGCATGCAACACTTGGTTTCTTCCCCAGTCTTCAAAGAATTTTAAACTCTAAAACTATTCTGTCATACCTATTAACTTTATCTGGCATTTTACTTGTACATAAGATATTTTCCTAGGAAGTTACCACTTTTAATACTTTTTAAAAATAATAACTGTCGCCGGGCTTGGTGGCTCATGCCTTTAATCCCAGCACTTGGGAGGCAGAGGTAGGAGGATTACCATGAGTTTGAGGCCACCCTGAGACTTCATAGTTAATTCCAGGTCAGCCTGGACCAGAGTGAGACCCTACCTTGAAAAACCAAAAAATAAGTAAATAAATAAATAAATAACTGTCCTATATAATATATAGATTAGAATATGGAAGACTATGATATTGTTTGTAGGGGTGTGTTGGAGG
This sequence comes from Orientallactaga sibirica, assembly GCA_036365145.1. NCBI lineage: Eukaryota > Metazoa > Chordata > Mammalia > Rodentia > Dipodidae > Orientallactaga > Orientallactaga sibirica. The sequence continues at coordinate 34,358,771 of JAEOAD010000006.1, read as the reverse complement.
TTGTTTTCTTTGCCCACTAAAGATTTATAAGGCAGGAAAGGGTTTAACATGATAAGCTTCATCTCAAAACAAGAAGTAAAGAAAGCAGGGGGAAAAAAAAACGCAGCCTTCTCAGGGAGAAGGGGACTCCAGAGCTGGAAAATCTGCTGCCCTAGTGGGAACTGGACTTTTATTGAATGAGAGAAGCTGACCCAGCTAGAGTCCATGATTGCCCAGCTTAAATGAAGGTGAAGGTGTTGGTTGGTCCATGTACATACAGGTCCCAGAAAGCCTGCCAAGCCAGATGGCTAGCAGAAAAATTCACTTAAACCAAGCCTACCAATAGCCCTAGCCAAGGAACTGTCTAGCTCATATAGTGTTTCAACTATAGGTATGATTTACATTGGGACAGATTTTCTGCAGTTTAAGATATACTGGGCCCACTCTATTGGACTATATTATTTCTGGATAATTTTATAGTAGGAATTTCTTAGGAAAAATATTCATATACATATTTAATTATAATAATGCTTTATATTTTTATAAAAGTAAAAATATGAGAAGAGTAGAAAAACTACTAGTCTAGGATAACTTGACATACAGAAATTTATAAGCATTGGTGTAGGGGACAATATATTTATTTTTTCCCCTATGAAGATTACCCATGGACATATGTTGACAGGTAAATAAGTGAATATATTTGTGCAACATATCTCTATTTTCTAAACTCTGGGATCTTAATACTCCCATAAAGATAATTACATGGAATAAATTTTATTTTTTGGTTTTATTAAAATTTCAAGTAGTAGAGATTGATTGTCTTTTGGTAATCACCTCACATTTAAAAAATTATTTATCTTATTTATTTGAGAGAGATAGTGAGCCAAATCTATTCATTTTATTTTATTTTTTGCATAAAATCTTCATATGATATGGAGAGCTAGAATACCAGTGTATGACAGATGATATGAAAAGGTAGAATGCCAGTGGGCTTGGTGCCAGTGCATGGTAGGTGATAAAAGAGCTAGAATGCTTGCCGCAGATGCACTAGCATCCTTGAGGTAGAGCCCTGGATACCCGTGTGGAGGTGGCTTGGTGATATTGCAGGCTTTTGGTTCTAGCATTAACATCAGCAGAATGAAAAAGCAATCCAGATCATTGTAGAAGGAAAATGACAATCTCTTACATGTTCTGCAATATCCAGATTACACATCAATGAAGTCCAAAGACCGTGGAACTTTCTAAGTGTGGATAAAAGTTTATAGTGATAAGGTAGGCATGGTGGCCCACGCCTTTAATCCTAGCACTTGGGAGGCAGAAGTATACATTTCTTTTCTTTTCTTTTTTTTTTTTAAATATATTTTATTTTGTTTATTTATTTATTTGAGAGAGGGGGAGATACAGAAATAGGCAGGTAGAGAGAGAGAGAGAGGTGCGCCAGGGCCTCCAGTCACTGCAAACAAACTCCAGATGCGTGCACCCCCTTGTTCATCTGGCTGACGTGGGTCCTGGAGAATCGAGCCTCGAACTGGGGTCCTTAGGCTCCACAGGCAAGCGTTTAACTGCTAAGCCATCTCTCCAGCCCAGAAGTATGCATTTCTATGTGAAGTTGCACACACACACACACACACACACACACACACACACACACAGAGTGCACGCACTCAATTAGCAAATATTCAGTTATTCATTAACTCACATTTCAGCATTAAATGGACCGAGGACTGCTTCACTGGGTGAAAGGTACATTTCCTACACATTCTCATAAGAATTTTTCATCATCACTACTTTTGAATTTAATTTTAATGAATTTGTAGTGGCATCTGACTTTTGCTTTAATATTTATTCCTCTGATGTAATGGTGTTGAAAATATTTTTATATGTTCACTTGCCATATAACTATCTTTTGTGATAAAGCATCTTGTTAAAATTTCTTGTAATTTCTAAATTAGATTGTTTATTATCTTATTGAGAGAGAGAAAGAAATAGTGTCATGACCTCAACAAGAGCCACTCACACTTAGGTGATTCCAGCCACAATTTTAATTACTTTTTATCTGTAAGATTGATCCATACAATAATTCCACAGGCTACTTTATATTATCCTGATAATTTTTGTTCATGGCTAAATCAAGGTAAAAGAGACTAACTGCTACTTGAAAGCTGTGCAGATTGAAAATGGCAGAGCTGGTTTCAGAGCTAAGCTGAGTTCTCTCGGGTTTGTGCTCTTAACCACCATAACCATCTCCTTTCAATTGAACTTTCTTTAACAGCAAAATTTACATGGATATAAATTTTGGGATATGTTTTTTAACAACTTACATGTTTTCTGACAATATTCTTTCACAAACACAAAACATCTGATTGAAACACCAGATTAATTCAAGATTTAGGTAGCCATGATTATTGCTTTAGAATGACTAGAGCAAAGGTTTTCTAAATAGAGGATTTATGATACTTCAGATCACTGAATTTTATGTGGACTTATTTGGAGATTACCTTCAATTCAATATTTCATAGCTTTAATGAATGAAGTAACAATATTATATTGTTTTAGGGGATCTTATGTTTTTTAACAATTATGTTTATCTTCTCGATGCTAATGTTTCTACTTATTTGGAAGTATCAGGCTTCTTCTCATGTTGAGTAGATTTAATATTCTTATTTAATCAGGCATGGTGTAACTTATCTAAATTGGGACTTTCTTAAAACTTTTATATGGTTTAGTTTTATATAATACCTATTTCTTTGTGACATTTTCAAACACATATATTCCAAACAAGGGCACTGGAGAGTGACAGAGGGCCTTATTAATAATTACCTCAGGACAACAGGCTTAAACTGAACTGACTTGGATAAGGTAGGGCACAGGGACACATAATATCTAATCACACATAGGTGGAAAGCACAGGTTGTATGATTCCAGGTGTTGTGGGTGGTATCTGGACTAAAATTTAAAAGAAATCTTTGACTGAAAAATGCCATTTATTTTTGTCTTATCACAAGTGGTGGAAAACACAAAACAAATAGCTCCAGTCTATAACTGACCTTCTTTTTAAAAGCATAAACCTAGTTTTGCTCTGGTTTATTATGTATATTGGTCAGTTTTGGCTGATATAATAAAGTACCCTGGACTGAGAAGCTTACAGATAACACATGTATTTCCCACAGGCTGGGGGATGGTAATATGAGAGCAGCACTCCTAAATGTTTAGGTTCTCACGAGGGCCTCTCTTGAGTTATGGACTGCCAACCTTTCATTGGTTCTTCTCAGGGCATAAAGAAGGCAAAGGAGCTTTTAGGAAACTATTTTGTAAGAGCCTCCATTTCATTTATGACTTAGGCATGACCTAGTCACTTCCTAAAGACTTTACCTCCTGATGTTGGCAACTTGGGTATTAGGAATTCAATCTGTGAATTGTTTGGATATATAATATTCACTTTATAAAAGTATATTACACTTTATGACAGAAAGAATGTTCTTCTGTGTTGTTACTTCAGAGATACAGGAACACAAAAAGAGAAGGAAAACTCAACTTGGTTTTCCTAAAATGTTGGTTGACTTTATCAATGAGAAGCTAAGGAGAGAAAGATGGGTATGGACAACTAGCTGCAGTTCTGTCATCTTCCCAGGAAACAGAATAGGATACTAGTTTGTTCAAAAATATGGGAATAGCCAGGCGTGGTGGTGCACGCCTTTAATCCCAGCATTTGAGAGGCAGAGGTAGGAGGATCGCTGTGAGTTCGAGGCTACCCTGAGACTACATAGTGAATTCCAGGTCAGCCTGGGCTAGAGTGAAACCCTACCTCGAAAAAAAAAAAAAAAAAAAAAGAAAGAAAAAAATATGGGAATATATTATTCACAATTACAAATGGGATTCTTGTTTTCTTCTGACCTTGTCATACAAGGAAACAATTAAATGTTCTTATTTTCCATGTTTCATTATTGTTGTGTGTGGTATTGTGTGAAGAACAAAGAAGGCTTGGACACAAGTATGGCTAAGGCAATTTGTTTAACTTCTGTGACTCTTGATTTCCTCTTCAATAGAAGTAAAATGTTGAAATGGATCAACTGAAGTTTCTCTCAGGTTAAATATATAATTCCATTTCCCTAGAAGAGTAGAACATATTATGGGCAGAAGTAATTCTGTTCTCCTAGAAGTGTAGAACATGTTATAGACAGCTGTAATACCATTTCCTAGAAGTGTACAAGACACTACCAACAGTTCTGACTTGGGTGAAACCACACTACAATTTCCTGATTCATCTACAGACAAAGGTTCATGCAAAACATTTCTTATGTTTTAAACTGTGCATGATATAATACCAACTTTAATTATAAAGGTATAGTTAAGAGAGAATATTTACTATCTGCACTTAGTAATACAGTCATATTGTGGAGTTGCCAAATTTGAAATTTTTAAGAAAGAACCATGTATAGTAAGTATTTGGTAAAGATTTAAACTTTTATAAAAGGAATAGTTTGTTAATTTGAAAATGTCCTAGTTACTTTTTCAAATATTTGAGTTGGCTTAGCTCTTTGTCCTAAGAAAGGAAAGCACTACATGATGGCGAGTCATGCTGACTCACAGTGTGTTCAATTCCTGGCTGGTACCATTTTCCAACCATGAAAATGTTTATTATGTTCTCTAAATGTAAGCCTGTGAAATGAAAAAAATAATTCTACCTATGACAAAGGTTATTGTGAGAAATAGTATAGATATAAATCTTGAGAGTGTTTTCTCCATGATTCTAGTCAGGCATCAAATTTTTAAATAGATAAATAATGGGCTAACTGTCTTTTCTAGGGTGTTCGAAACTGTTGTTATATATAAAAAGACTCAAAAATACTGACTCATAAAATTTAATTTTTTTCCATAAGTATTGGGTATGAACAGATTTTGGTGTTGTAAAGGTTTTATTCACTAACTACAAACTAAAAATAGTATTTTGTTATTAGTTTATTGGGAATATTTGAAAAACACATATATTTCCTTGGAAATTTATGGACAATATTATGACTAAAATTATTCTTTTGCTATTGCCCTTTAAGAATTACAAGGATGTAGTAGATGTTTTCAATATTTATTGCTCTTACCCTTGGCTTACAAGTGAGACTATGAATAGAGAAAGTTTTTGAGTAATCACATATTGCTTCTTTTCATCATTGATTGATAATTCTGTATATTATGCCAACCACTGGTAATAATGCGATGTTTCAGTGATCCTAAGAATCCAGGGACATGTCGTATGACTGTGTCTTCATATGCATAGATTACACATATTTGGTACCTGGAATCCTGCCAATCTGCCATGACTTACCTGGAATAACACTACAATCCACCATGATTAAATGGTCCTATATAGGGGAGTTCTCCTAAGAAATAGTGTAGGTTACCAAAACTGAATAGGGGTGTGTGTGTGTGTGTGTGTGTGTGTGTATGTGACAGAGAGAGAGAGAGAGAGAGAGAGAGAGAGAGAGAGAGAGAGCACTTGAACATAGTTGAATACAGGCATTTTGATTGTAAAATGAAAATGTAAAATTGAAAGGGGAGAATAACCTGGCTGTGAAGGCATGACGGTCATCTAAATTACTCAAGAAGCTGAGATGGAAGAATTATTTAAACTCATGATTGTGAGGTTAAGCTAGGTGAAAATGCACCTAAATAACATAAATAAATCTATAATAAATAAATGTCAAAAATGAAGGAATAGTCTCCTAGTTGTTAAGAAGTGTTGGTCAGTTTGTAAAAGTTTACAAGATTTGTGGATAAGGAAAGGTCACCCGCTATCAAAAAGGTTACAGTGTTCTAGGTGCAAAACAGAAACTGCTGGTTCTCACACAGGAACTGTAGGTAACAAACAAAACAAAGTGATCATGCTGAAGAGTAAAACGTTATGTTGGATTCAACGTCCAAGATTGAATATCAGATTGGATGATATTCAGAGATAATTTCTTTTATGAAATAATTTATGCTCATTCAATTTATTGAAAGAATTGTCATTTTTCTTAAAATACCAACCTCATATTTTTTCTAAAATTATTTTATTTCTTTATTTGGGGGGAGGAAAAAATACAAAGAGGATGGGTACACCATATGCATGTGCTACCTTGTGCATCTGGCTTACTTGGGTACTGGGAATTGAACCTGGGTGCCTTAACCACTAAGCTGTTTCTGAAGCCCTATTTTGGTTTTAGGATTATATTTATGAAATTATGATAACTCCTTTAAAACAGTTGATGATTCATAAAACTGGAACAGTCTTAAAGATGGCTCTGACTTTTTTATTTCATTTTTAAATATTCCTAAAAGGGCTATTGAACTCATTAAAGCTGAAAATTAGAGGCTGATGAGATATCAACACTAAATGAGAATTATGGCATGCTGTGAAAGAAGGGGTGGAAAGATTTAAGAACCACAGGGTAGAAAAGGAGTGTCCTGAGGCATTGCCCCTACCCCTACAGAGACTGGTACATTCATGACCCCATAGTGAGTGGGGGAGGGGAGAGGAACTATAAGAGTATAACCAGATGGAAATATCACCAATATGCAATATGTTCATATGGTAAAGTTTTCAATAACACTTGAAATAAAAAGTAATGTTTCAACATTGATTTGAAATGGTTGTGTAACTAGCTAAAGTTAATAAAAATTGTTGAGTTACATACTTGAATTGGGTAAGTTACATGTCATGTAAAATATCTGGCAATTAAGCTGTTCTTCTTAGGCTGAAGTTCTTGGGACTTCAACGCAACACTTATATTATCATTCTGTTATTAGTGCAGATTCAGCAACATCTGACAAATGCAGTAAACAACTCAGTCACATCCTCCTCGTCCCTGACACAGGAAGAGAGTCCTCTTGTCCCTTGAAATCATATTTTTTATTCTGCAAGTTTGATAAATGTGCCAGTTACCTTGGTCTCTGGTTTCTAGTTCAGGAATTAAAAGCCACAATCAGTTTTAACAGCTGCCAATTTTCTTTCAGAGTGAATGAAAACAACGTGTCAAGCAGCCGTTCTCCACTGACTCGGCTTGAGTTGTCGTCTCTACTAGCCGTGGTGGGCTGCATATTAATTGTGTGATGTATATTCACATCATTTCCCACAAAAATCAGATGTTTTTCTGCTCTAAATAGGCACTCTGTGTATCAAGAACACTTGCTACCTTTTCAAAAAATACACTTGAGCATTTTTTAAAAGAGTGTGTGTTCAGGAAATATTTTAAGAAACTAGGCTCTTGTTTATTTTGTCTAAGCTCATAGGTCATAGGTGATGCATGGTTACTTTTGTCAGTTTTTAGATGCCTGAAAGAAATCTATTTCATTGAGGTAGGCCTTTTCTCCCTTTCCAATGTCAGATTATTTTTTTTTAAAAGAAGGCCTTGAGGTTGGTTCATTCCAAATGTTTACTTAATTTGTATTTCTACTGTGAAGTCTTTAGGGAGCGTTACGTGAGTGAAATTTATGAGTTGATAAAAGACAGGAAGGGTTGACCAATGGAAAGAAAGCAGAGAGTCAAGAATTTCCACTTGAAAAATTTTCATAAATCTTTCTCTATCCCTAGTGTGATCCAATTTTGCGTCTAAACTAACAGGTAAGAGCCGAGGAAAGTTTCCTACTGATGTGGGTAACAGGAAAAAGGTCATAAGACTGCACATGGTATTTGACATATACACAATTTTAGATTTCTAATTTATAAATATTATATTTCAACATAGTCATTTTAAACTCAGCTTCAAACTGATAATAACCATATTTCCTTCAGAAATGTGTGAAGAATGGTGATACAATGTGCCAGCACCAAAATTTGAGAGCATTCAATGAATCTGTTGGAGGTAAAAATATAAATATGATCTTCCTGAGAATCACCGTTATACATTTTATTATGCAGGTGGAATTGATATGAATGTTGGGAGAATAACAGCAGCCTTGGCAGAGGTGTCTCTAACTTTGCGTTTCTTTAAGGTCAGTTGTGTTTAGTCTCAGCCCCTCTCTAAGCAAAATTATTAAGCAGTGAAGTTGTAACTTTTATCCTCCCCGAACCTTGACCAGATCAGGTACTAGTTGCTCTATTTCTGTTCCAGCTAGCCTTTTCAGAAACATGGATCTTATTTCTCCAAGAGTCCATAAAACATCAAATAACTCAATTTATATTAACTTTAAAAGTTGACCAATAAGGCCTATCCTTTTAAAAACATTTAATTTATTTGGGGGTGGGGGTGAACACACCAGTACCTCTAGCTACTGCAAATGAACTCCAGATACATGCATCACCTTGTGCATCTGGCTTGAGCTCAGGTCCTTAGGTTTTTCAGGCAAGTGACTTAACTATTCAGCCAGCTCTCCAGCCCTGAGGCTATCCTTTTGACACAAGTATTCCTTAGAGACCTGTTACTTCTAATATTAAAAAACTCTGTTTTTCTCTTTAAATAACTCAATCCTTTTTATTATAGAGCATATAAGATACAATTAAACAAAAGAAAATAAATTTCCATGATCTCATCTCTGTTAGACTGCCTGAGTGAATCTTGGAATATATAATTCATGGAACAAAATGGAATCATCTGGTGATTTCAAACTGTACCATAAAACTATGAGGACAAACCTTGGTCAGTATGTCTATGGTTTTTTTAAAAAGCATACTATTATTTGACATTAGGCGTTCATGAATTTCTAACACAAATTGACAGAATTAGCAATCTTGATTAATTTCTTCAAATGCAGCCACAACCTGAGGAGCACGAACCTAGGATGTGACATCCTCCTCGTCCCTGACACAGGAAGAGAGTCTTCTTGTCCCTTGAAATCATATCCAGCTATTCATGTATTTCCTCTTGTTGCTGAGAGTAGCTTGTGTCTCAGCGCTTGAAAATTAACTGAAATTAAACTAATTGGTACTCACAGATGGTGACAAGAAATAGCAAATGTTTGAGTTTGGATGTGCTTTCTGTGTACTTGAAAACAGAAAGGTAAATTATTTGATCTGTATTTCAACTCAAGTAACTGATGTTTGGAAGTACATTAATAAAACTGAATTTATAGATTTGAAAATTAGATTCAGAGACTTTCACATGACAAGTTTTCATGACTGAGATACATGTGATTCTTGAGTGGTTTCTCTGAGGCTATAATTCTTGGCCAACATCCCTGTTATACAGTAGAAAGTATTCTTGAGATAGATGCTGAGGAACTGAGCAAGAGTCAATGAATGAATGAAAAGAATAAAGGTGTTCAGAGGCAGGACTTGTAGGTGTAAAAAGATTCTTTCTTCAAAGAAGAGTGTGCAGAAAGGCAGAGAAGGTTTTGCATGCTGAACCGGGGGTAATATTGAGTGAAGTGCATGTAGGTAGCAGGTTGTAGATATAGAATGATGGCACTCTTTATGATTGGGAGAGCAGGATAGAAAGAAGTTTTATTTTGACTGAGTTTTAGTTAATATCCTCCCCAACAGAACACTAAGAGTTATTGTTTTATTTGAAGTCTGTTGTTGAAAACTTGGGATGCAGTCATAATGGCTACCCCTAGAGAAAGTTAGGGATAATGAGGAAGAGAACAATGTATGTAGAGACATTCCTTGAAAATCTATATAACACAATTATAGCTTTCATGTGTGTGTGTGTGTAGGTACATGTGCATGTGTGGATCATGTGTGTGGATGTGTGTGGAGGCCAGAGAACAACAATGAGTGTCGTTCCTCAGCTGTCCTCTTTTTTTTTTTTTTTTGTAAGAGGGATTGAATTTGTTTAGATTAATTTGTTAGACACATTTGTAATACAGAATTTTTCAATACAAAAATGTAATATATTCTTATTTGAATCTTTTCTAAAATTAAGAACTTTATTGTATGCACATATTACAAATTGGTCATATTCCAATTTGGTTATACTATCTTTCCTCTCTTCCACCCCTGTTCCTCTGAAGGTCCTGCACAGTGAGGTTATGGCCATTCACTTTGGGATCATGAATGCACCAGTCTATCTCTGTGGAGGCACAATGCCTCAGAATACTCCTTACTATCCTATGGCTCTTACATTCTTACTACCCCCTCTTCTGCAATGTTCTCTTAGCCTTGGAGGGCACGTTATAATTCTCCTTTAGTGTTGAGCTCTCAGCAGCTTCTTTCTAGTTTGATAAGTTTTGAGTCTCCTCAGTGTCTACCACTATCTCTCTGGAGGAAGTTCTCAGGCCAGCATTGAGAGCAGCACTCATATTTAATCTGCTACTTCCCCTATAATGTATGTTTCCAGGGCTTTGGTACTGGAATAGAGATGACTCATCTCATGCTAGGAAGTCAGCTTTATTTCCTTGTAGTCTTGGGTCTCCCCAGTATTTGCTACCATCTGTAAAAAGCAGATTCTCTAACCAAGACTAAGAGAAGCATGAATTAAAGAGAATAACCAGGGATGTAGAGATGGTTTAGCAGTTACAGCATATGCCTGTGAACCTTAAGGACCCATTCCCCCAGAACCTATGTGAACCAGATGTATATGGTAGTACATGCATCTGCAGTTTGTCTGCTGTGGCTAGAGACGCTGGTGCACCAATTTTTGCATTCATAAATAAATAAATAAAAATAAATAAATAAATTTTAAAAGAGAATAACCATAGGCATTTTGAAGACTTTTTTTGTTGGGAGAGAGACACAGAGAGAGAGGAGAGAGAGAGAGACAGAGATGGGCATGCCAGCAGCTTCTCAGCTGCTGGGCATGAAATCCAGATGTGTGTGCCCTCTTGTGGTCAAGTGTGGCATTGCACCCTTGCGTCACTTTGCATCTAGCTAAACGTGGGACCTGGAGATTGGAACCAGCGTTCTTAGGCTTAGGAGGCAGGCGCCTTAACCACTAAGCCATCTCTCCAGCCCTTGAAGACATTTTTATGAGCATAACATCTCTTTTTGACCAGATAACAGTGGAAACTTCCTTCTAGGGTCTATGATTTTCAACGTCATAGCCTTCTGACTGTTCAGTATGATGTATGACTTATTCCCCTCTGTGCAGGACTCATATCCAACAAGAGAGAGAGGTGAGGACAGAGCAGTTGGTGGGCGGCCATATTGAGCAGATTCATACATCACATCTTACCTGGCTAGGTGATTTTGTAGCTCAGAGACCCATTGTTTATTCATGCATTTGGTTACCATTGTATGTCAACAGCTCATGTAGCTTTTTCTAGTTCTATGAGAGCTTGGAGTCTCTATTACTATGAGTTTCATCTCAGTTCCAGCACAATCTATCAATGTCCTGTGAGCACAGCCTGTGGAGTCTTCAGCAATAGGTTCTTACCATATAGATCTTGTGGGTCACCAAGTGTTTTGGCAATGGTCTGCATTGTTTTGTGAGAGGGGGTGAAGCTCATGTGCTTCTCTGATAAACAGTTCACTGAGGTGGGTTACTAAATTCTGGCACTAGGATTTACCAGCAATAGTCTGTGGTTTTAGGGTAAAGTTTTCTTCATCCCATAGGGTGCTTTTGCAATGATTACTCCTCTCCCTTCTCTCCCTCATTAGGAGGGCTATATCTTCAATCTGATAACCAAGGGGAATGTTTTTATGTTACTGTTTCATGCCATCTTTGGTTTTGTGTATATCATCCCTTTACCCCTTCCCTTATCCAAAACCCTGTAATCGCTCCCTCTACTTGCTTATCAAATATCCACCCCCTCCTTTCATCCCTTCCTGCTTCCTGTCTCTCTCCAAGCCTCATTCTAGCTTCCTTACAAATACTACTGATGCTTATTACAACGATTAAACAAGCCAAACTACTCTATGATAGTCATCCACCTTTTTTGAGACTAGGTCTTTCTCTCTGGCCTGGACTTGGTCAGTTAGGCTAGACTGGCCAGAAAGCTCCAGAGATATGCCTGTGTATTCCTTCTCAATGCTGAGATATTAAACTCATGTGTCTTGAGTGCTTGGTCCCAGCTGATGGCAATTAGGGAGGTGTAGCCTTGTTGGATCAAGTGCATTTTGGGGGCTTTGGATTGTTATAGCCAGCTGCCCCCACCTGCCAGAGTTCAACTCACTCTCCTCCTGCTCTTTTTCAATTACTGTGGCAGAGGTGATGTCTACCCTTTGCTCATTACACTCTTCCTTGCCATCATGAAACATCCCTAAAGACTGAAAGCCTCCCCCCGCAAAAAAAAAAAAAAAAAAAAATTAAAAAAAAAAAAAAAAAAAAAAAAAAAAAAAAAAAAACAGTTGCTTTTGGTCAGCTGCTTTGTCCCAGCAAGGTGAAGGTAATTGCAACCAAAAATTGGTACCAATGAATGGCATGTGCTCATTACTGCTAGAAACTTGCATGTGTGGTTTGCAGCCTTTGGAACTGATTTGTGGGAGGAACATGGAAGGATTTCAAACCTTGGATCTAAGAAATATCTTGTAGTGCTGAAAGCAGAGTTTGATATATTGTTTTGGTCAGAGTTTGAAAGATCTAAATGCAGAAAGAACTGTGGACTGTGAGGCTTAGCTTGTAAGTGGAAGAAAGAGATTTGGGCAGGACACATCAACACACTTCAGCTGCAAATGTTTGAGAAATTATCAACACTGGTTTGGAGGTTCATCCCAGCAGTGTGGAGCTGACTGCAACACCATCCTTCCAGAACTGCCTTAGCTTGCTGTTTCTGGGATTGGAAGGTCTGGAGAGCTCTCACAGGGCCGCTGTTCTCCTTTTGTGCCCCCTCCACACTTTCCAAGTTTTTTTCCTTATCTTGATTATAGTATAACAAAATGGCAACTTTTAAAAACCTGTAAGGTACTGTCAGAGCCCAAGGCTATCTGTTTGGAGCCTTCTCCTCATATCAGGAGCATATTAAGTAATGAACTTATCTTCTAAGATCATTTGTTTCTCAAAAGGACAGGGACATTTTCATTAAAGCCACCTTCACTCTCTCCATGAAGGCTGTGGGGTTCTCACGAGGGTTGTGGTCAATAGTAGACAGCTTGGTATAAAGTCAGAAACTTAGATGTAGTCCTCCTTAATCTCTCAATCACACATGCAAGGAAAAATTTGTGGTATTTTCTTCCCAAACAGGAGGTGGTTTGCCAGGAGGAGTTATGATTAGAGACTGTTTGCCTTTGGGAAACTAAACATTTGTCTCAATATTGATAATTTCTTGTGCCCTTGATTTTTCTGGGTCTTGAGAGTAAATCTTATACTCATGATCCCCAAAATGTTCTGCTTCTTTTAAGGCTGTTCCCTTTTTTGCTTTGGTAAGAGTTTGATATAATAGAAGCATAATGTCTTACCATATAAAGTCAAAATCTGCTCTAGATTTTGGATGGTCTTTGCATACCAGTCAGGGTCATCTGAGAACTTTGCGAGATCTGCATTAATTTGCTTTAACTTTTGAAGTATAAAGGGAGTATAAACCCACTTGTATTCGGAATTTCCACCAGGAATTTTTCAAAGGGAAAAAAGTCCTACAGGGTTGCAGTGAAGGTTAAAAGGTCTCTGCAGGTTTACTAAATTTAGGGCTTGGATTGGGCCCAGGATAAGGAAGGCACAAGTTGATAAGTATGGGATGGACCTGTTTGGAAAAATTTCCCCTTGATTTGTAGTTCCCTGTAGACCATTGTTAAAAAGGCTGTATTCTGGACTAGAGAGATGGCTCAGTGGTTAAGGTGCTTTTCTGCAAAGCCTAACAACCAGGGCTTGATTCCTCAGTACCCACATAAAGCCACATGCAAAAAGGGGTATATGCATCTGCAGTTTGTTTGTGATTAGTGGCTGGAGGCCTTGGTGTGCCCATTCTCTCTGTCTCTCTCTCTCTTCTCTCTCTCTTTCCTTCAGCTAAATAAATAAAAAATATTTTTTACAAAAGGTTGTATACATTTTGCAAGTTCTTCAAAGGTCAGGCTTATCTCAGGGCAAAATAAACTTGTATTTGAGGGATTTATATTAATTTTTCCAGTTCAATTTACAAAAAAGATTAAGTTTTAGGAGAGTCTTCCGTCTGGATGTCAGTCTTCTCCATCCCATAGTTTATATTGTAAACACACTATGGAGCAGAAAAAAAAAGTTGCTTTTTGTTCAAGTTCTGGGCATTGAACTGGTTCTACTTACTAAGCATAAAGTACAAAGACGTATATTTGTAGAATTGTTGTCCATCTAAAGGAGAGGAAAAAGATGTCTTAATAACTGTTCCATTGATTCCTAATGACTGTGACATCTCATAGGCATGCCGACTCAATAATAATAATAAAGAAGCTGTACTTCCAGAAACTATCTTGACCTACTAGTTCTCTGGGGGAAGGGAAGTCAGTGAGATTAGGGATATTGGAACTACCTTTCACAAAACCCTTTGTCTTCCTGTCTCCTCATCCTTGGGTGACTGAATTGAGGACAGAAGTGAGAGCAAGGGTTTTAAGAGAGGGAATAATGGCCCAAGCAAGGGGAGCTCCTAGTGGGAGCAATTCACTCAAGAATCCAAATTGAATGGGACAGTAGTTACAGATAAGCTCTTTTCACTCTTGGAGTTTTATCCTTAACAGAAGGATAAGCAACAGACATGGGTAAAATGAGAACCCTTCCATGTCTGATAAGGCCAGTGAGCTAATGACAAAAGAGGTAGATTCCTCTGGGTGGGGGAAAGTAAGTGATAAACTGTTTGGCATACAAGTCAGGAACCAAAGTCCATGAGTTGATGAAGGTGGTAGAGAAAGTGGAAATGAAGGCAGTAAGGGTAACACAGTGCAGAGAGGATCACTATTTGGAGAAGACACTTATGGTACCAGGGAGCATTTTGTTGTGAAGGGAGAATCTATGAGAATTGTGAGAAAACACTCATAAAGACACAGCCAGATGGAAGTGGCATGTTTCTTTGTACCTGGCCCTAACTGACAACTTAAATATAATATTATATAAATGTATACATATATATAATAATATGTGGGATATATATATAATATAGGATTATAATATTCTATAGATATGTATATATACATAGACACACATATATACACAGGTATACATGCACATGTGTGTGTATGTGTGTGTGTGTGTGTGTGTGTGTGTATATATATATATATATATATATATATATATATATATATATATATATATATATATACACACATGCTTACACACACATCCATATATAAAACTGCATTGCTCCTAATCTGCAATAAAATGGAAGCAGAGGAGAACAAGTTTGGAGTTTTCTGAGATTAGCTGAGTAGGAGTGTTAAAATGTTGGAACCTGGCATGCTCCATGGAATACTGATCTAAAGTCTTCAAAGCCTGTGTGGGACTTTTACTCAGTTAGGAAAGCCTGGAGACCTTGGGATCATGCTTCCAATTGAGGTGTGATACATACGAAACACAACAGTCATCTTGGTTGAGCGTCTATGCACCTAACCTGGTAGCACTGACCTGAAGCAGGATCTCCCCATCTGATTCTGTTCTCTTCACTTACCTAAATTATAGTTGACTTTTTTTTGGCTCTGAGGGAATGGTGGTGGTAAGGGAAGGAAGGAAGAGTCCCAAAATCCAGGGAGAATTGAGACTCAACTTCATACCTTTTATCAGGGGGCTGGAACCAAAATATTGGCTGCCTGTTTAGCTCTGATGCCTCATTGGTTCTGGCTGCTATATTGGTTTGTTGAATACCCAGAAGAAAAGTGTAAATATAGGGTACATTTGGACAAATTTTGTTATTAGTAAAGCAGATCTACTTAAAGGAGAATATAAAACATTCACATTATTTTGTGACATCTAACTTAAGTTGTCTGGTGACATGGTAAGCTATTTCTAAAAAACTTGAAAATATCTATTACTTTTAAATATTTGACACTTATAAGTATAAGCAAAACATGTTAACAGTTTTGGAGATAATTTTTATCAACAAATTTAAAAACACCTAGAATTTTTTTTTTTTTCAAGATAGGGTCTCACTCTAACTCAGACTGACCTTGGACTCACTATGTAGTCCCAGGCTGGCCTCGAGCTCACAGCAATCCTCCTACTTCTGCCTCCTGAGTGCTGGGATTAAAGGCATGTACCACCATGCCTAACTTAGAAATGTTCTTGATAATAAAAAGAAAAAATACAGAAGAATAAAATCTTGAATCTCTATTTTGAGACCTTTTCTTATGATTAGCCTCAGGTAAGAGCAGATTTCTTTGCTCTGCCACCCTGTGAGTTGTAACATATGTTTTTGTGAAAGGTTTCTTTCTTTCTTTCTTTCTTTGTTCCTTCCTCCCTCCCTCCCTCCCTCCCTCCCTCCCTCCCTTCCTTCCTTCCTTCCTTTCTTCCTCTCTCTCTCTCTTTCTCTCTTTTTCTCTTTCTTTCGCATGGCAGACCAGGGTTAAATATTTAGGTTCAGTGTAAACATTAACTCTCTGACTTGTTTAGTTTTAGTGCTCTAGTGAGAAACACCAGTTTTGGAAGCTGAGCACTACTGCCTGAAGGAAGGAGTGTACTCTCATTCATCTACTGCACCACCAGTCCTGTAGATTTTGGTCTGGTAAAGGAACTTCTAGGAAGGCAACCTGTTATCTCAGGGGCGATTATCGATTAGCCAGATTTTCCCTTAGAGGATAATAGGCCTAACATTTCATGGGGGCATACACAATTAGGTGATTCACCAAAGTTAATTTTGTTGCCTCAGGAAATAAAAGGGCCATTGATTTCAGTTCTCAGGAGCAGGCTGAACCTTGTGATTCTCAAGAATTTCCCAAGTTGCTTGAATATCTCAGGGAGTGAGCAGGAGATAACAGGCTTCAACTCCTCTTTACCTAATGCCTCAGCTCTCCCTGACAAAACCAGTCTCAAACATTCTTTGATATCTTGGCAACATTGAGGCCTGGATCTTGAAGACTTACATTCTCTGTCTGTCAGTAAATTGAGAAACCTGAAGGTCCAGTCTACAGCCTCGGGTAAACTCTGTGATCTCATAGAAAAAGAGTTGGACATAGGGGACCTCAGGTCATTTCCCTTCACTTCTGAAAAACTTTAACCCTCTTTTTGTCTAAAATGGACTAGACACAAACTTAATCCCAGTATAGAAATCTAGTGATCAATCTGATGTATAATATTTAGGGTTACTTTGATCACATAAAGCAATTTTATGTTTTATCATTCTTATTATCCATGGCTACTTAAATAAACAAGGCTTAGACTAGATAGCCAATAGTCTATGTTTAAATGGTATTGTTTGTAAATAACAGATTCTAGTGTTACAACTTGGGGTTAAATTACTTTGACTCAGTAATTGTGAATGGTCCTTGTCCAAAATTGAGAAAGCATACAAGTAGTTATCAGAACATGGTGGCATCTTCCTTGCCTCCCTAAGAACAAATATCACAGTGATTGAAGCTAGATTATTTCTTCTACAAAGTCCAAATGATAAACCTAGCAATGGCCATCCAGAGGAACTAGGTTTATTTTTTTTTAACTTTTTCTTGACAATGTGGGCAACAGATCATGATTGTAATCCCCTCCCAATACTTTTCTCCTTTTCTCCTCCCAAGTCCTTTCTATACTGCATCTGTCACTCTTTTCAACTAGACTCCCCTCTATTTTGATGTTATCACTTTTCTCTTCCTGTTATGCAGATCTTGTGTAAGTAATGTCAACCACTATGAAGTCATGAATATTAAGGCCACATTGTGTCTGCATGACAGCATTGTAAGCACTCCTCCCCTTTCTTGAGGTCTTACATTCTTTCTTTTTTTTTCTTCTGGTATTTATTTATTTTTTTATTTGAGAGCTACAGACAGAGAAAGAGAGAGAGAATGAGCGCACTAGGGCCTCCAGCCACTGCAAACAAACTCCAGATACATATGCCACCTTATGCATCTGACTTATGTGGGTACTGGGGAATCGAGCCTCGAACCAAGATTCTTGACTTCACAGGCAAGTGTTTAACTGCTAAGCCATCTCTCCAGTCTCTTACATTCTTTCTGTCACCTCTTCTGCAATGGTCCCAGAGCACTGGAGGGTTTATTTTAAATGTAGTTTTATAAAAGAAAATTCAGTAACTACTAAATAAATCTTCATATTGTTAAGACTCAACTTCATTAGTAATTGAAAGTCTGACATAGAAACATAGCTATCTTAACTGAACCCTTTAAAGCCAGTTTTTATAATTGCCATCCTGAGTAAACCAACCACAGTGACCTGAATTTGAACTTTGACATCAACTTATTAAAGACTTGAACCTGAATGGCATTCATGACGTATGTAACAAATGAAGATTACCTATTCACATGTTGTTAAATTTTGAAATTCTAGCTTGCAATAAACCTTTCATCTGGTTGTAACTTGCATTTTATGTTTTTTTTTTTTTTCTGTCCAGCAAAAGTTTGAAAATTAATGCTAACAAGTCATGCCAGGCCTTTGGTGATCTGAGACAAGAGAGAAGACATAGAAAGAACCCAAACAATATTGTTTGTGATTCTCTTTTTCCTAGTCCCAGAAGCAAGTGACAATTTTGTCTCAGAACAATGTTTGGAGGACACATGAGTTAAATGTGTTTGTGGTCTGAGATGAGGGGCAACCCATCCTTCTCAGAATCTAGCTTTCCACGAACTTAACCATTATGTAAAGACTTTTTTTTCTTTTTTACATTACAGTGAGGTAGAAAAATCAAGATAAACAGAGTCAAAATCCCAATGTGTTAAGACTGATTTTATGTCTTAGGGCTTTCATGGCAGCTTTAGTGAGTTAGAAAAGCAAGTCCCTAGGAGCTTCAGGGCCACTCCCACAGCTAGATGTCAGAACATGTGGTCCCAAGGCACACAAGTGTTCTGGGCTGCCATAGTATTTTCTGTATCCTAGAGCAAGAAAACCCCCACACAGGGCACTTTCTAGACCATACTTGTGCTCAGTGATGATCCAGTCTAAGAAGCCTACGCTAAAGATGTATGGCTATGCATATAGAAAATCAAAGACAATATCATGGCATGCCCCCACATCTCTTTTGTTTCTTTCTCTAAAGCATAACCTCAGAGACCTTTTTCTCTTTTTGTCAGTATGAAAGACAGAGGAGGGCGGGGAGAGGGAGGAGTGCCAGAACCAAGATTTATTTGGGTTAGCCACCTTTACCAATGTAGTCTGGTGTAAACTGGATCTTGAATCCTGTTCGTTAGCCATTATGAGAGGGAGCAGAATCTACAGTTGCAGTTGCTCCCTGATCTTGTGAATCCATCTTAAGACCCACACTCTTGGTGACCTCTCAGCCTCCTTTTTATCCCCTTGTTCTTTGTCTGTGTAGAACCTATGACTGATCTCTTTGAAAACTGCTTAATCTTCACATCAGAGGTCTCTTGTATACTTCTTTTGGGAGATGTGTATAAGGCTCTAACAGTGTCTCAGCCACACATTAAGGCTTTTAGTCTCTAAGCATGTCTCAGCCACTAAAGCAGCATTGGCAAAAATAAACACATAAAAATAAACCAACAAGAAGAAGAAACAAAAAAAACTTTTGGAAGAAATCTTGAGACTTACATACCAGGGAAACTAACAGTTTCTGATAACTACAAGAGACAGGGAGGGTCTCGATACCCTGTTTGAACCTCTAATATTCTCTTAAAGATTTTGACTCTTTTATTAATGCAAGCATGATAGTGCTCAGGGTGAATTCTTCATATCAATCTGTCAGACTGTCTGGATTAGGAAAGCAATACTATAATTTACCACATGCAGCATAGACAATAAATCTGTCTACAGGTAAAACATCTTAATTTATCTAAAATAAAACAAAAAGCAGATCAGAAAACATCAGGTAGGGGCTGGAGAGATGGCTTAGTGGGCAAGGCACTTGTCTATAAAGCCCAAGGACCCAGGTTTGTCTCCTCAGTATACATGTAAGCCAGATGAACGAGGTGGCACATGCATCTGGAGTTCATTTACAGTGGCTAGAGGCACTACCATCCTCTTCCTCTCTCTTTCTCTGTCACTTTCTTAGTCTGTCTTTCTCTTACACACACAACACACTTTATCACTTCAAATAAATAAATAAAATATTTAAAAAGAAGAAAATATCAGGGCTAGAGAGATTGTTGAGTGGTTAAAGTGCTTGCCTGCTAGGCCAAAGGACCTAGGTTTGATTCTCCAGATCCCATGTAAGCCAGATACACATGATGGCACATGCATCTGGAGTTCATTTGCAGTGGTTTGAGGCCCTGGCCCACCCAATTTATCTCTCTCGCCTCTTCATTTTATCGCTCTCTCTGTCTGTAATAAAGAAATAAAATAAAATATTTTTTAAATGAAAATATAAGACAGATGTGGTTACTAGCAAATGCATCTCACCACTTAGCAATCCTCTCTGTGCCTTGGTGGTGGACTTTATGGCCAAGTTGATGATCCTGTTACTTGAGTCTTCCACTTCACTATGATTCTGCTTTTTGTTTTTGTATGTGTTGGTCTGCCAACTGTGCCACACCTTCACTGTTGTTCCTGTAAGGTTTGACTGTTGAAAGAGTTCTCAGCATCACACAACCACTGCTTTCCACTTATTATGGGTCACAGCCGTGTGAAATACAGATCCTTTTTGGAATCCCCCTACCATGTGGGGTCCCCATGCTATGAGCCCATGCACATGCAATCTGGATGGATCTGTGTCTCAGTGCCTTCTGTCAGGCACAAACCCAGTATGGAAATCCAAAAACAGAATTTGCATTTGCCCAGACTAGGGCTTAGGCTCCTGCAGGAATCTGCATTGGCTTGTCAGGTCTAGTCTCTTAAAAGCATTAATTCTGGGCTGGAGAGATGGCTTAGGGGTTAAGGCCCCTGCCTCCTAAGCCTAAGAACACTGGTTCCAATCTCCAGCAGTTCCAATTTCCAGGTCCCACGTTTAGCCAGATGCAAAGTGACGCAAGGGTGCAATGCCGCACTTGACCACAAGGGGGCGCACACATCTGGAGTTCGTTCACAGCAGCTGAGAGACTGCTGGCGCGCCCATTCTCTGTCTCCCTCTCCCTCTCTCTCTGTCTGTGTCTCTCTCCAAAAAATTAATAAAAAATAAAAAGTTTTAAAAAGCATTAATTCCCTTTGCACTGGACATTAAGAGCACCTTTTAACAACAGCATAAAGTTCTACTGATCATAAACATAAAATATATATCTTGACAAAGTCAACCAACTTTTTACAGTAGATGCACACATACATACACCGACAGGAATGAAGTGTGTGTGTGTGTGTGTGTGTTAATACTGGCTTTACAAGTGGTCAGAATGGAAAAAAAAAGAGAAAGGTTTAAAGTCTTCCACAGAAATTTATTAAATCTGCCACACACATACTTTTACATGTACCCAGTTTCCAAGCAGGAGAGATTTGCCTACAAGAAAAGAGAGGAAGGCAGGAAGCAAAGCAAGGAAAAGGAGCATTGGTCTATGCAAAACAATTATCCTTTGAATTCTCAGCCAATTCACCAATATCAGATATGGGAATTTAGGGTGTATTGAGAATATTGGAGCCTTATCTTGGCTTTTGGGTGGGCAATAATTTAGAATCAAGGTCTCCGGAAGATCACAGTCACACAAAGCTTGCACTAAGTTAGTGGCCTTCAGATTCCTGTCTTGTAAACTTCGACAAGTGAAATCCACAGATCAAGGGATAAGAGTTAGAAAGATTTTATTATACAAAGAATTTAGAGAAAT
The DNA here is from genome assembly GCA_036365145.1 of Orientallactaga sibirica. NCBI lineage: Eukaryota > Metazoa > Chordata > Mammalia > Rodentia > Dipodidae > Orientallactaga > Orientallactaga sibirica. The sequence goes on along the minus strand of JAEOAD010000006.1, from coordinate 34,337,191 downwards.
AGAACTTAAAGCTGAAGGGAAAGAATGACATGTAAGGCCTTTGCCCAAATGGGCAGAAGTGAGGTTCCTGGAAAATGGAAAAACCCACCAGGAGATCCAGATTAGGGTGTTTTATGTGTGCAGGGACTGAACTTATCAGTCAAGTGTCTGGGTAAGATTTCTGGGAAAAGGCAATCTTTCCAGAAGTCTTAATCTTCCAGGAAGGGCCTACTCTGAAGTGGGTGATTATTTCATAAAGTGGAAGGACTCCCCAGGTGGCAGAGATTCATGTCTTCAGCCACTTTTAGTTTATTTTTGGGCCCTCTCACCCCTAAACTGCCCCAGTAGAAATAAAGTGTTCTCCTTGTCCAATACCCCAGTGGGAGGATCAGGGACAAGATTTAATGAAAGAGCCTTCAGGTATTGCCTGAGAGTTTCTCCAGTCAGAAATTTTCAATTATTATACAACATCATCCCAGTTCCTCCCAAAGCACATAGATTCTGTGAAAAGGGAAAATGAAAACCAGATCATTCTCCTAGTTCCAGAGGCAGAAGGGTGTTAATCAAATTTATTATAGAAAGACTATCTCTTAAGACCAGCAGCTACCCTGTCAACATTTTTTTAAATTTATTTTTTTATGTATTTATTTGAGAGAGAGAGTAAGAGAGAAAAAAAAGAGGCAGATAGAGAAAGAGAATGGGTGTGCCAGGGCCTTCAATTACTGCAAAGGAACTCCAGACTCATGCACCACCTTGTGCATCAGTCTTACCTGGGTCCTTTGGTTTTCTGGGCACATGCCTTAACCAGCAAGCCATCTCTCCAGCCCCCCATCAACATTTTTTTTTTTTTTTGTATTTTTTTGAGGTAGGTTCTCATTCTAGGCTGGGCTGACCTGGAATTCACTATGTACGGTCAGGGTGGCCCAATACTCAAGGCAATCCTCCTACCTCTGCCTCCCAAGCATGGGATTAAAGGTATGTAACACCATGCTGGGCTCCCCCTGTCAACTTTTAATTGATAGAAAGGAAGCCAGTGTTTTTTGTCATTGAGAACTATGGTTGGACTCCTAGGGATTTCAGAAAAACAACCAACAAAAGGGGCTGGGAAGATGACTCAGTGGTTATCAGTGTTTTCCTCTTAAGCAAGAAATTTTGAAAGGGCCAGATTTGTTACATTCCATCCCCCAGAACCCATGTAAAAATTTGGCCAAGGGTTGGAGAGATACTTCAGCAGTTAAGACACTTGCCTGTGAAGCCTAAGAAACCTGGTTCAATTCCCCAGTACCCATGTAAGCCAGATGCACATGGTGATGCATGCATCTGGAGTTTGTTTGCAGTGGATACAGGCATTAGAGCACCCATTCTCTCTCTCTCTTTCTCCCTCTGTCTCTATCTCTCTAATGAATAAATAAAAATAAAGTAAAGTAAAATATCTGGCCAAGACCACACACATCTTTCACCCCAGTCTATGGTAAGCAGAGACTGGAGAATCACTAGGACTTACAGACTGAAAATAATAGCTTTGGATTAGCTAGGAACCTTTCTTCAAGGAAGTATGTAGATGAGCAGTACAGAAGGGTACCTGCAGTTCTCCTCTGACTTCTGCACATATGCATCCCCACTCTCCAGAACAGGAACAATTTGGCTTAGAAAGTTAGAATGGAGCTTGGAGCACAGCAGAGGCAAAGAAGAGGAACAGAGACAAGTGAAAATTCTGGAAATATGCTTTGGAGCATTACTATCAATGAATCATAGCAGAAGACGGGCAAGAGGGGTTATGCAAACAGGTTTGCTTTACTCACCTTGAAGTATCTTGGTGGGACCTCCATTGGGTTTGTGAGTGATGGGGCTCTTTCCAAGTTAGATTAACCCAGGTGGCTCATGTGTCAGACAATTCAAATCACCACTGGAGCCACACCCTGAGTTAGAGGTCCTTGAGCTTGTGGGGCAGAACAAAGAAATTTTTTAAAAATGTGAACAAAAGTTGAGCAAGGCCAAAATGGATTTATTACAGACATAGTAAAATGCTCTACTTCCTTGTGTTGAGGTGGCCTGGCATGATTAAGATCTAGAGGTTCAGCATGCAGAGAAGCTTTCTTATCCTACCAGATAGGCTCTGTAGTGCTCTATTAAAACTCCTACTCATATCCGCTCTTAACTCAAGCCCCATCATTAACCACTACTTAAAAAATTATATGAATTGAGTTCTTCTGTCTTAAGATTAGTAATCTAATGCAAATTATTTGTGCTCTCAGTGAAGCAATCATTAAGTGCTCTTGGAGCAGTATTTTTTTTCTAATTTGTATTAGCATATACTAATTATACTCTGAATTGTAAAGCCCTGGAAAAAAATCTATCTACTTCCAAAAAAGGCTGAATGAAATAAAACTCCTGTGACCACAGAGAGATGGAATGCTGTAGGATCAGAAGTAAATTATCCTGTGCTACATGTACCCCTAAATAGCCCACCTCTGTGACTGATGTGACATCTTGGTATCGGGGCACAAGGCGAGACCTTTTTGCAATACAAAACCAGACCAGCAACCTGACTACCTACTTTCACCAACCCAAAGGATAAGAATGTCATCAGGTAGCATGTGAAGCCCACAGCAGAGGTTTTCCTGCTTTGCTATTACCACCCTCCTGATGTTTCCACTGTGTGTTTGAAAAGTGCCTTTTTTTTCTGACTATTTTTCTGTAACTATAAAACTTCCATGACACTGTTAGAACATTGGAACATGGAATCTGGGGTAAATTAAATCTATATTCCAGTGTCATGATTGCCCATATTTGGCTCTAGAATAAACTTTGACTTATCACCTTTAAGGTGAGAGCTGTGTCTTTTGTATTGACAATACATAATAATGGATTTCATTATGACATTTTTGTACATGTATATAAGGTTTTCGAGTATTGTTGTGAGATAATGTTTAAAGGAATTTAAAGAGTTCCATTTATTTCTTTTTAGTAATTTAAATGTGAAACATATTGTGTGAACTTTTATTTTGCTGAAGTTCAGCATTAATACTGATGTGATATGCTGATGATAGTTTAAGAATTGTGACATAATTAAAGAAATGAGTTTGTTTGATTTGATTAAATAGGTAGAGAGAAAGTTTGCACACAGGAGCTATTGTTTCAGGAACAAAGAACATGAATTCATTGATTTTTTTATTTTCACTTTCTGTTTGAGTTAGTATCAGGAGCCCCAGGTCTATTTTAAACTTATTTTCCCATAGATAAGAAACTAAGCTTGTATATACATAAATGCACATACATACACACATGTTTTATTAACAAAGAGTAATATAAACTTTATAACAATAACTCAAATCACAAATAAAGACAAGGAAGAAAAGGAGAATATCTTCAATATATTTCATCTTTCTAGCTGACAATAACCATGTTTAATTTTTTGCAGTATAAGAATCTTCCTTTATACACACATGCATGCATATACACATAGTATTCATTCTGTACATAATTATTAAGATCCACACCCATATTTAGAGAATATTTGAACATTATTGTTCTAATTGAGTATTGTAAAATATAATGTCTTAGTAGTATTACACGGTTTGGATATTATAATTAACTTGACAATCTGCTGTTATGCATTTAATTAATTTGGAATTTCAAAATTGATTTGTTTTTCCTAAAGAGTGGTAAATTGAATATTTTCATAGTCATAGTAAAGCTTTTTAAACAAATTTGTATTGTTTGTGTGTGTGTGTGTGTGTGTGTGTTCCTTGCTGCTACAAAGGAATGTTTTATGTGGGTGGCTGGGGAATTGAACCGTGGGCCGTCAGTATTTGCAAACAAGCACCTTTAACCACTGAGCTATTTCCCAACCTCAAATTTAAGATTTTTAATGTGGAAACACAAAGTGGTAAAAGAGAAAGTTGATTTGCTTCAATTGGTTAAAATATGTAATGAAGTATATTTTTTTGAATGCAAGCAAATTCTAAACACATCATGTACTAGTTCCCTAAACTGAAATTTTATTGACATCACTGACTGTCTCTTTATAGCCATAACCTAACATAATTTTTATACATTCAAACTTTTGTGTTAGCTCTTAGGTACCCATGGCCTCTGCATTATAAAAACATACCCTGAACTTTTGGTCCCACACTGTTTATCAAGTCTGGATTGCCTTTGTTCCATCATATTCCAAGCTCAGGCTTATGGAAGTCAAGCCTTCAGTAAAGCCAGCTCAAAGATCATTTTTCAAGAAAGTTCCCCCACCAAGTCCTGCAGGAAGAACTTGTCTCTATGCCTCCTGATGTCTTCCCCTTTCCTCATACCTACACACATCCTCATTGCACCTGCTGCAGCCTACCTAGTGAACAAATATGCAAGTCTGCCAAGCTTTTCCTGTAGTAACTAATGGCTAGTCTTATTTTATTTTATTTTATTGCAATACATTACACTATGCTTCTAGGGTGGATAAGATCATTTCACATTCTTTGAATTGCATTACTTAATAATTTTAACTTAAAGAAGCCACTTCAAATACTGAGCTTTTTTTTTAAAAAAAACTTTATTGCATCATAAAGATACAGAGAATGGGTAACAACAGAAGCAAAATCATAACTATTACCAGAATCTTGTTTGAAAACAGCAAGATTTGAAAGAAGCAACTATCCCCTAAACTCAGTTTGAAAATAGGCTTTACATTTCTTCTTCTTTACCTGCACCTAGTGCTTCTAATGTCTCTTAGACCTCCATTAATTCTGATAACATATATAGTAGAGAGATTTTTTTTATTAATATTGATGCAGATTTGGAGACTGGGAGGTATTAGAGCTCTGTAAAGATGCAGGAGAAATTCAGGTTCATGAACTCCAACTTCAGGTTCTTGCCCAAGTGATCGAAGAATTGAAAATGTGAAGTAAGAAGAGGATAAATTATGAATTATGAAATTTATTTGGGGGTGAGTTAGCATTAAGAAGAAAAATAAAGCAGGAAAGTCCAAACCAAAAGAAATCTTTCTGTTGGAGTCCCTCCAAGGGCCAGTCCAGGGGTGTGAGAGGCACGGAGTCATGACACAGACTCTAGGAGTTGGGTGGAAGCAGGCAGAGGGTGAGCTGCTGCAAACTCATTTATTTAAGGAAGTGTAGGGGGTTTAAGGGTTTGGCTGGCCAATCGTTGTATGGAGTGGTTCCTTTCTTGTGACCAATGACAGACTGTCTCCAGGCAGATCATCTCGCAGCAGGTTGCTCCCAAATATGGGACCGTAGCTGTTGTCACGCCAGGCCTGCGCAGGAAGCCACGTCCACAGAAGCCACTTTGGTTTTTTCTAGCAGGCAGCCTGGCTAGGGCCTGACCTGCATTGTGCCATACATCCTTCCAACTCCTTTCTGACTGGAGATCAAGTAAATCCTCACCTACAGAAAGGTCTCTCTCCAGGAAAGAAGCCTCTCAGGAAGGGGCTCACACACTCCTGGAAAGGAAAGCAAAACAACTCTTCCCCTTCCTAGGCTGGCGGGGAACAGTGAAGGGCGATCAAGAACATCTCACTTACATAGGAAAGAGAGAAGACGCTGGAAAGGGTAAGGGGGCCAAGACGGCTTATGCACTGGCTCAGGCCTATTTATATGAATCAAACATCCAATTAGACTGAGCTCCACACCACACTCAATTGCTTAAGACAGGGACCTGATTGGTTGGTAGGCTCAAGCAACTGACGCAGGAAGATCCCAGCCTACAGGTGTGCTAATCCTAGGGAAGGTTGATGAAAAGGCAGGAAGCTGTTGCTGAGCTGGAATTAGGTTATTGCTTACAGCCATCTTGTATAAGACTTAATCAGACACAGGTTCTAGTCCTGCCAGGGCAGGTGAGATGGCATCCATGTTTCAGTGGACCAGTCCCTACCTACCTCTTGCTTACTGGGAGAAAGCTTCCTTGCTCCTAATCTGCACCAATATGACACAAAGGGACAAGAAAATCTGGATTAAGGCACTAGATGTTCAAATAAAAGCAATTTGTGAAATACTGTTTTAACCCTCTTAGGTCTCAATTTCTCTAGAAATAGAAGATGTTTATGTTACCATCTAACTACAAAAATCTATATCTTAAAAATAAGATGTAGGGAGGTAAACCTGGGTCCTTTTGGCTTTGCAGGCAAGTGCCTTAACCGCTAAGCCATCTCTCCAGCCCCTAAAAAAATGTGCTTGCCGGGCGTGGTGGTGCACGCCTTTAATCCCAGCACTTGCGAGGCAGAGGTAGGAGGATTGCCATGAGTTCAAGGCCACCCTGAGACTACATAGTTAATTCCAGGTCAGCCTGGCCAGAGTGAGACCCTACCTCGAAAAACAAAACAAAACAAAATGTTTTTTTGTAAAGACTTGCATGATAGTTCAAAATAGGGTTATAAGAAAATATAATGACTAATTATAGTTATTAGTATAAATTATAAAAGAAGAGACTAAATTATAGTGCATAACTTTATCTTCATTGGTTCATGGCATTTATGCTACAGAAAAGGGGACACAATTGAGAAGGAGAGCTCATGTTAACATGCCAATCTGCTCTGACTTAAAAGCTATTATAAGAGGAAGGTATGTGAATTTGGGGTTTAGTTGGTGTGGTCTGAGGTCATTTCAGAGGATTGCTGACTATTGCTTATTGGTTCTGTGTCCAGATGTTACTGATTTGGGCATTGAGACTTGTCCTGGGATGACAATGCTGAGCAAGAACAGTTTGTATCTTGACAGTGCTGAAGTCCATGGGATACTTAATGATATCATGGCAATCATGCAGGTCTAGGGCTGGGGCATCCACTGGTTTATAGAAAGGCCAGAAATAGCATGCTTTTTGGCCAGTAACTCCTTCAAAAGGCCAGGAGGAGGGCAAGCAAACAAAATTTTATTGGCAGTGAAAGGACAGTTCTCCATGACTGAGAGGAGTCCTGGAACACTGTATGGGCACATTGTGACTTGGGTCTGGGTTCCTTAGATCTTTGAGGATCTAAATTTGCCATCAAGTCAGAGTGGATTGTTTACTTTGAATGAATGTGGGGGGCCCTGATAGGTTGGTGAGTTAGACAAAGTATTGTGGTTCCAAGAAGTAGGAAGAACCTGGAAGCAAAGCAGAGGGCTGCCCCTGATCGCCATCATGATGGATCAGGGTTGGGTTCAGACTGCAGTTGCCAGTGTAGGTTGCTGTCTATGTTCTTTTGGTCTCATGTCCCTAACTAACTTCCTAAAAAGAAAACTACTGTACTCCTAATCTCTACCCCTAATAGTTTGTTTGTTCTCATGACCTACTCACCGAAGCCAGTGTACAATAGAAAGACCACAGCAATTATGGCGAGTCTGGATTAGAAGTGGAACCCAGGCCTGCAGGTCCTGATGCTCCTGTCTTTCTTATGTTCTGTGGGTTGGAATGCGTAGAAAACCCAGTTTTGTGGTTCAATACAGTTAAATAACAGTTTTTTTCTTAGGGCAAAGTGAATGAACAGAACCCAAGTTTTAAATGTATATGAGGATATGATCTATTATCTATCTATATCTATCTATCTATCTATCTATCTATCTATCTATCTACCTTTAAAACTTTCTGTGAGGACAGTGAGCCTTCACCATGTTTTGTCTTCAATGTCCAGAGCAATTATCTTTCTTTTCTCCTAATTATTTTTCTATGCAAATGTAGTATAAAGTTTGAATTAATAGTTTTCCTATAAGCAGTGACTTATGTACAATCACATTATAAAGCCTAAGTGACATAATACTTTTTTTTTTTATTTGTCATAGCAGGTGGTTATTAAATTAAAATGGTACAACAATGCTATTTAAAGAGAGCTGTTGTAAGCATTAATTTTGTGATTGTGGGCAAGTAATTGCAGTTAATGTAGTCCTCATAATGTGATATACTCTGTAATATTATTCCAAAAATGAAAGTATAAAACACATGGAAAAGGCTTAGACCATTGCTGAGCTAAATAATGTTTTCTTATTATTATTTACATTCTATTTCTAGGTTTTTTTCCAATGGGTGTTTGAGAGTTGCATATATTTGGATATTCTGAGCTAGTTAGCTGACACAAGCACACTATGATTAATATGATAAATGATACAGGAATGAGTAGAAATGAACACTCCATAAGTACTTATGGCTATTTAAATCTTGGCTCTGCTATCTGAGCCTGTGGTGCTGTTTATGATCAAAGCTTAATTCAGAGTTTAAATTTTCTGACATGGAAGCCGTCCAGTTTTGTTATCTGAGCTTTATGGGAGAAACTATTGATGACTAGAGTGCTGATTATCTACAATTTTGTTGTTTTCACAAAAATCCTGAGCTGTAGAAGTTTTTAGAATGTACAGCAAACATCAACAGGCTCTCTTCCTCTGTGCAAGCTCTTAAAAAAAAATCAGTGCTCTCCTAAGAATTTACAGTCCATAGTGAGTCATGCGGCAAGCTTAGTGCTTCCCAGCAAGCAGATTAGACTCAAGTTCTGCAGCTATTCTTAGCTGTTCCACACCCTAGATATTGGATGAACTTGGAAATGACACACTGTACTTATGACAAACGGTATATTGTGTCCTGTGAAGTTTCTGAGTTCCTGCTTCTTTGATACATTAAGGATGGGACAGGAAGGGTGCCGAAACAAAACAAAACAAAATAAAAAACAAAAAAACTGTCGCTCCTTGAGATTTCAGTATCATAACCACAGCCATAATAGCTCAGATGGAATGTGCACTGGACGTAGAAGCATACTCCTTTCAATTCTCTAGACCAATTTCTATCCACATTCAGGATTAGATTAAAGGTATCAAAGCCTTAGTGATCTGTAGGCCACCTGCAAGATTCCGTCGTGATCATGGGTCCTATGGAGGTTGTAGCTTTGTCAGTGTTGTTCCGAATGGCAAATTGCATCAGCATGAGCATCAACAAGGCAAGATTCCCCTGGCAGCCTGAGCAGCGAATTCAGTGTGTTTACATGTAACACTTCTTTAATGAGGCAACTGTTTTTACCACTTTCTAGACAATTTGTTATCAAATTTAATCATCACTGTCTTTACTAAATTCCTTTTAATTAGTGTACAAAATGGGCTTCACTGGTGTTTTCATATATGCATATTATTATGCTTGTCTCACAGTCACTCCATTATCCCCCTTTCCCACTGCTCCCTTCCTTCTCCAAACAATCCCAGTCCTGCTTGTGTGGCATACATAAATGTATGTCTATATAAATACTCATTTTAAAATTTAGGTTGTACATATGGCAGAAAACATGTGAAACTTGTTCTTACTGTAGCCATTACCCTCTCTTTTTCCCTGTCCTACTCTCATTGCTCCTGTTTCTTACCCCAAATAGTATTCTTTCTATTTTCATGAATGTCATGTTTATGTATACATGTAAATATAGATATAAATAATATAAATATATATGATAGATATGTAAATCTAGATTCTGCCTATGACAAAAGAAAACATGTAATATTTGTCATTGCCAGCTTGGTTTATTTTACTAAGCTTGGTGATCTTCAGTTCTGTCCATTTTTATGCAAATGGAATAGCTCAATTCTGTTTTAAAAGCTGAATAAAATTCCCTCATTTACAGGTACCTTTACATTTCCTTTGTCAGTTCTCCTGTTGATGAACATTAGGCTGGCTCCATTTCCTGGCTATTGTGTACAGTGCTATAATAAAAATCAGATGTCTGTGCTGTGCTGATTTAGATTCTTTCAGTTTATATCACTATATTTTTCATGTTTACTTCCTGAGTACACCTTTTTCCTCTATATGTCCCCAACACATGACATAATCCCACATGCATAGCAAGGATCATATATCAATATGAATGTGCAAATTTATGCATATATATTTTAAATATGATTATATAATGTATATTTTTTATAACTTAAGTTCTGGTAAACCTATAGTTAAAATTTTACATACTATTGAAGGTATAAAAATGCATATTTTATATATTTCCTTTCATGGAAGTATATTTTGTACACATGTAAAGGAAAACTAGGAACAAAAAGAGGGGATACTGAGATGCCGCCTTGCTTTTCCTGGAAAAATTGACAGAGCTGGAACTTGGGATCTGATAAAGTCTCAATCAACAGGGTCCCTGGCCTCTTCCTGATCTAGCACACCTGAGTCACTGGCTTCTCCCTGGTCAGCCCCTTGAGTGCATGAACCAATCAACTCTTGTCTATGCTCGGCTAAGTCTGATGATAAAGGTCATCCTAATGAGGTATAAAGAAGGCTTGCTATATGGGCAAGGGGACTTGGCTATTCATTTTTCCTCCTGGCATCTAACTTCATGCTTCCTATTCTGGTAAGCCCTTCCCCACTGGGATGGGGAAAAAGAATTTTTTCTTCCCTCTTACACACCTCTAATTTCTGCCCCTTTTCTAACTTTCCTGGAAAATCTCCTTTTATACATCTTTTCTCCACTCTGTAGACCTCCTGTTCATCAAGCAAGGAATCGTCTTTAGTCCTGAATCCTCCTAACCAGCCCCTGAATAAATCTTTTGCTGTGGGCTCGTGTGCACGTGTGTGTGTGTGTGTGTGTGTGTGTGTGTGTGTGTGTGACCATTCCAGCTTTTCCCTAGATACTAATTTTCCCTAACAAACCTCATAATTAATAATCTACCTTTCTTTGAGTCTATTTCCTGAACTCTTTGTTGAAATGGGTAAGAATTTAAATGTTGGGATTCTTAAACTAGAGGAACTCTCATACCCCCAAATCCCACAACACATGATTTATAATTATTAGCAAAAGTCAGCACGCAATATGTTTTTATTCAATCACCATTTATTAATTCATTCAGTCAGCAAATAGCAGTTGTTTGCTTGGTTTCAGGCATTTTCTAACCTCTGAGATTATGCCAAATAACATTTTAGTGAGATGAGACTATACTAGCAAATGTGTTCCATAGATTCAAGGTACTTGTTATCTGAAGCTTTTCTGAATGTAGAAATATGATTATTAATAACATTTAATTTAAAAATGGAAATTGGAGGGATAGTTGAACTAGTGTGATCAAGGACTATCTGTGAAGGTGAGACTTAATAAAAGAACTGGAAGAGTGGCTTTGGCTTTGCAAGGGCAGAAATCATGGCGGTTTGGTCAGGCATGTTTGAGATATAAATGATTTACATAAATTATAAAACTCTTCTACAGCAACTAAATGCCAATTTTCACATAAGAAAAAATGTATGTATTTGTAGGGAGCTAGAGACTGAACCTAGAGTTTATACGTGTTAGACAGTGGCTCCACTACTTAGCTACACACATGCCCAATGACATCATAATTTAAAAAATATTTGCTAAAGTGGCTAAACGCCCTGGCGTGTCCATTCTCTCTTTGTCTACCTCTCTTCTATCTCTCTCTGCTTGCAAATAAATAAATAAATAAATAAATAAATAAATAATAAATAAATTTGCTTAAATTATTTTGTTAACATCATTATACTATGGGTACCTGCTGTATCTGCTGGGCAACCACCCCTCATTCTTACTTATGTGGACTGCTATTGGATAGGGGTCATGATGCATGGAAGCAATCTTTTTTTTGGCCTATGGACAGGACTTAATGCTTGCATGTCTAAGTTTTGGCTCTAAGTTGACAAAGATTTCAGGAAAGCTGAAAAGGGACACACTGTACAGCAGCTTGAACGTGAAAGGTCAAGCAGACCTTTAGGAGCAATTTGCAGATGCTTTCACTCATCTTGTCTATCTTCCCGCCCCTAGCTTTTAAGGAAAGGTTGCTTTCTTCCTTGTTGAGGTCATTCTACTCCCTGCACCTTTGTTACATTGCTCCATCAACTGCTACACTGGGGCACTTGCAGAAGTGAGGAGCAGGGCTCGGGGCTGAGAGACCTCTTTGACTTCTCAGAGGCCGCTTTTATGTTTTTGTTTTGTGTGTTCTTAGTTTACTCCATGGGACTTAAAAAAAAAAAAAAACAATTTTCTCTATGTAGGAAGATGCTCTTATGAGCAAGTATGCTTTTGTTTCTTTAGCTTTTGTCTACATCTGTGTATAGTTCTTAGTTTTTTGTTTTTTTTTTAATAGTGAAACAGTTCTCTTAGGGGATGAAGAATCAAGTTTAAAAAGTATTTTCAATTGAAGGAAGGAAAGGATTTTCTTAACAGTTTATAATACTAGCTTTTGTCTCACTCCTAGTTTTTGCATAGAATTTGATGCATTCCAAATTATTTTTTTGTTAGTTATGTATATAGTATACATATAGCCATGATGGTACCAGCATTAGCCTTCTTCCTGTCCTCACCCCATGGGTAATGTGGGTCTTACCTTATGGGAGTAGCTATCAATTATGCAAGAAAGGCAATGACTCTATGCATAAGGACCCAACTCATGGCTCTAACAATCTTTCCGCCCCCTCTTCTGTGAATTTCCCTGAGCCATGTTGAGTTCACTTTAGGTCTATTTCAGTGACAAGGTTTTGGGAGTCTCTGTGTCTCTGGATAACTGATTTGGTAGGGGGTTGAGTGTACTTTGTATCTATCTCCTTTGCCCTTGTGCTAGTACCGGGTTCACTGATAAAGCAGCACTCTTGCTCATTTCCCCTATGACTCTATGGCTTCAGCTGGTGCCCTGTTGAGGTGTGATTGGCTGATTCTCTCCTCAGGTTCTACGTCCATCTGAGAGAAGCAGATTCTCCAATGGAGAGTGAGGTCAGTGCAAGATACATAGATAACCATTATTATTTTAGAGGGAATTTAATAGGTATAGGCCCTCTTGTATCCCACTATTGGTGGGAGCTTGATATTGGAGAATGGGCTCGTTTTAGATATGGTTTTGACTTGTTTCCTGGTTCCAGGTATGGGTTCCATTCCACTGAGCGGATCCATAATACATGCTAGTGTTAGTTTTGTACATGCTTTATAAATGAGCAAAGACAGAAAAGGTAAGAAACTTGCTTAGAGTTAACACGTATTGAGTGTCAGCCATGCTTGTATTTGATATGAACTGTAATATTCATGTACATCTCAAAATAGACTAAGTGATTTTGATATTATTATTTGCATCACAGTTGTCAGATCAGGAGATGAAGCACTGAAGAATTGAATGCCTTGCCTAAGGACATAAACTGCCAATTAGTGTAGAGAAGGTGCTTGTCTTCTCAAATCCTGGTCCAACCTCAGAACATTCACAGCACCAGCACTGCTTATGTGGCTGCCTGGGTGGGGAGGGGGTAGGTGAGAGATGAAAACATGCATTGAGTCAGTTCTGGGAGGTTTTAAGTTAAGTTGAAACTTAACTAGTTTCTAAGTTTGCATAACCATATCAGTAAACTCATAACAAAATAGCAATTCGTTTTATTCTTTTTTCCATCATGGATAACAAATTGATAAAATGCTAGAAATTTTCAATAGGGGGGATAGTAGTTGCTTTTTTTCCTTTTTTGGTAGCAGGATCTGTACTCTTAGGCAATACTGAAAATATAAACTTCTTCAAACGTTTTTCCTTGTGAAAAATCCTCTTTATAACAACCATGACATTTCTGCTTTATCATGCCCCCGAGTCAACTTTTTTTTGAGGCAGTTTATTTGGAAACAACTTGATATTTGGAGGTTTTCCTTTGTTCTTTTTTTAAACATTGGATTGAAATCTATTTTTATTTTAATGTCTTTGTTGAGGTACAATTCACATACATTCTGTTTAAAATATATAATTTAATAATTTTCATATATTTCCAGAGGTGCAACTACTGGTACATTATAATTATAGAACATTTTCATCACTCCCCAAGGAAATCCTGAACCCATACAGCAGTCACTCCTCATTCTCTTCTTCCCCTTGCTGTAGGCAACCACTGATCTACTTTTTGGATAGTGAGTGCAGTAAGACAGTTTGATTTAAGGGCTCCAAGAAATGGTAATGGCCTCTGCAGTTAGGAGAACTCTAATTTTATTGATGGAATACAAGAGACCTTTATAAAATGTTCTGGTCAAGAAGATAAAAATAGACTAAATATACAACAAGTTTATTAATAGTATTTAATGGGGGAGAAAATCTGACCTGTAGTAACACACTGTGTTAACTTGTAAATTTCTAGTACTTTACCTCTGAAATATCCATCCAACATCTAGGCAATTATAGTCAGACTTAAAAAAAAATTTGGGGTCATTGGCTTAGAACAAAAAAATAAGTTACAGTATATAGAGATATTAATATGTATATGCATGTGTGTGTAAAAAGAGAAAAATATAATTAATTGAAAGACCATATATATAGTTGGCCCTTTAATTCAAGTGTAAAAATTTTAAGTATCAAAATGTGTGATAATTATTAAGCATTTTCTAGGTGCCATCTTTGTATTAGGCACTGGGGACACATGACAAGAACACAGGACTGGTGTTTGCCTTGAGGGGATTGTGAACGTTCATGAATGTTGACTGCAAAGGCCTGTGGTGCAGGCAGTCTTCCACAGAATGAGCCCAGTGCTGCATCTGCTTGTGTCTGGAGAACGAAAGCTCTGCAAGCCAGCACTGTGGCTGTGTGGGCTGCCTGCGGTGTAATGGGGCATACCTTCTATCTAAAGGACAAATACACGGTCCACTTTTACAGGTGAGAAGTGTAAGACATAAGACCATTTCGTTTAAGTCAAAAGGCAAGAAGGATGCTCCTTGAGTGACAATGAAGGTTCTCAGCATCAAAGGACATGATTAAGACTTGAAGCCACCTTGTTCCAGATGACTAAGCAGCTTCCATGTTGCTCATAGAAAGCTGTGAAATGAACATACACTAAATAATGGCTCAGACCTATACTGTAATTTTTTTACTTAATAATCTTGTGGTTTATGAGAATGGCTTTTTGCACCTACACAAGATCCATTAAAACTGCTTTTTGGTTTTTAGTTTTGAATCTTTCATCCATGTATATATTGTATGTTGAACCTATTGCCCTCATATTTACCTATTTTCCCTATCCTTGCCCTCCCCTTCCTACTGGTCTCTTTAGACAAGTTACTTTTGCTTTGTGTTTATCTAGAAAAGACTAGAAACCACAAATGAGAAGAAATAAATGATACTTATTTTTCTGAGTCTGATTTAATTCACTTATATGATTATCTCCAGTTGCATCAATTTTCTTTTACAAATAACACAACTTCATTCTTCTTTATGTCTAAAAAGTTAACTTGCATACACTATAATATGAATACTACATACATAAATTTTTATTATATAAATAAATTTTCTTTATCCATTTCTGTTGTTGGACACCTGGTGGTAATAATTTAGTGATTACAATTATAGTGTTGCGTAAACATTGAAGTGCAAGTATCATTGTGATATGTCAACTTGGAGTCTTTTTGGGTAAATATCATTTGTGGTATATCTGGGTCATATGGAACGTCTATTCTGCATATCGATATAAGAGTTTGACAACACCATTTATTGAAAAGTCTATATTTTATCCAATGTGTGTTTTTTTTGACATGTTTGTAAAATATCAGGTGGCTATACCTATGTGGGTATATATTTAAGTATTTGATTCTTTTCCACTTATCTATGTATCTGTTTTTGTGACAATACCCCATGCTGCTTTTGTTATTATGGCTTTGTAGTATAACTTCAAATAAGGTATGATGATACATTCAGCACTATTCTTTTTGCTCATAATTGCTTTGGATATCTAGGGTCTTTGTTGTGTCTACATACCTTTTAAGATTCTTTGTCCTCTTGCTATGAAGAATAGCATTGGAGGTTTGATTGGGATTGCACTGAATCTGTAGATTGCTTTTGGTAAGGTAGCTATTTTTGCAACATTGACTCTTCTAATGCTTGAGCATTCTTCTCATCTACTACTGTCTGCTTCATTTTTTTCTGTCAGTGTTTTAAAATTTTCACTGTTGAGGTCTTTCACTTCCTTGGTTAGGTTAATTTCAAGGTATTTTTTAAAATGGTGAATGAAACTCTGATTTTTTCTTAACCTGTTTGTCACTGTTATATAGGAAGGCTGCTGATTTTTTCTGTTATTTTCATATCCTGCCACTTTGCTGAAAGTGTTTAGCCAATCTAACAGTGTTCTGTTAGAATATTTAGGTCTCTAGAATCATATCAACTGCAAATAAGGTAGCTTTCATTTTTTTCCTTTCTTGTTTATATGTCTTTATTCCCTTCTCTTATCTTATTGCTTTTGCTAAGACTTTAAGCACTATATTGAATAAGGAAGGAGAGAGTAGGTATCCTTATGTTGTTCCTCCTCTTAATAGAAATGCTTTGAATTTTCTCCATTTAGCATAATGTTGGCTGTAAAGTTGTCCTAGATAGTCCTTATTATGTTGATATGTTCTTTCCATTCTTAGGTTATTGGGGCTCTGATCATGAAGGTATGTTAAATTTTTCAAAGGCATTTTCTGCATTTGTTGAGATGATCATGTATTTTCTGTCCTTTAGGTCATTTTCATAATGTATTAAATTCATTGGTTTGCTTATGTTGTAGTATACCTGCATCTCTGGAACAATGCCAGTTTGATTTTGGTTAATGATCAGTGAGATGTGTTCTTTTTTCTTTTCTTATATTGTATGTGTGTGTATATATATGGTGTGTGTACATGCATATATATATATATATATATATATATATATATATATATATATATAAATTCATATGTGTGTCTTCAGATTCTAGTACTTGTTTATGTGTCTGCATGTGGTGGCCAGAGGTCACTTATGGGGGTTTCCTCTATTGCTCTCCATTATTATTATTTCTTATTATTATTATTATCATTACAGACAGAATCCACTACTGAACCCAGATTCCACTTGATTTGAATAGACAGGTTAGCCAGCAAGCCCAGCAATCCTCTTTTCACCTCCTCCTTAATGCTGTGCCATTGTGCCCAACTTTTATGTGGGTACTGGTGCTTCAAACTCAGATACTCATGCTTGCGTCGCAAGCATTTTACACAGTGAGCCATCACTTCACGCCCTTTGGTGTTGCCTTGAAGTTAGTTTTTCAAGAGGATATTTTATTGAGAAATTTTGTGTCTATGTTCATTAGTGAGATTGTGCTATAATTTTTATTTTTGTTGTGTCTTTATCTAGTTTTTGTATCAGAATAATACTGGTTTCATTAAAAAGAGTTTGAAAGCATTCTTTTGTTTCTTACTTCATGGAATGGTTTGAAAATGATGGCTCTAAGTTCTTCTTAAAGGAGCTGATAGAAAGCTGTGAGTGGTGACGGTGCACATCTTTAATCCCAGCATTTGTGAGGCAGACAGGAAGATTGCTGTGAGTTTGAGGCCACCCTGAGACTACATAGTGAATTCCATGTTAGCCTGAGCTAGTGAGACACTACCTTGAAAAGAAAAAGCTGATAGAATTCTACAGTTTATCTGTCTGAGCTTGGATATTTTCAGTTAGGGGAATTTTTATTATTGTATTGACTTTACCTTTTGTTTCAGCTCTGTTAAAATTGTTGATCTTATCTTGGTTTGACATTGGCAGGTCATTTGCATCTATAAATTCATCCTTTTAGATATTTCGCTTTGGTGGAATATAAGTTTTATGGTTTTCTGAATTTCATTTCGTACCTGCTGTAATATCTCCATTTTATTCTCCAATTGTATTAATTTGAGTCTTCTCTCTCTTTTCTTTGGTTAGTTTGGCTAAGAGTTTGTTGATTTTATCTTTTCAAATCTTTTTAAAAGGTTATACTCTTATATCCCCCTTTTCCCCACTCCACTGAGGGCCTTCCTCAGTAGGATATTGGTATTCGGTGTGGGGTCCTGCAGGCCAAAATCAGTTTCTGTGGTGGTGGTAGGGACATGCCTCAGTCTAATCCTACCCACCATGTGGCTCTTAAAATCTTTCTGCTACTGCTTCTTTAATGTTCCCTAAGCCTTGGCAGACGTGTTAGACATCAGATTTAGTATTGAATTCTCTGTAACTTCTTAATTTCTGTCTTGATGAGATACGAGTGACCACAGTGTTTGTTGCCATCTTCCTGGAACTGGTTTTCAGGTTAGCAGTGAGAGCAGTATTCCTGTCGATGCTTCCTCTGAGGTGACTCCTGGGCCTAGCAGATGTGGTAGTGGTGACCCATCTTTGGTAAACAGTCAGCTATCTTTTCTTGCTATATTGATGGATCCTGGATCCCCCAGGATTCTCTGCCATCCACAAAAGAAAACAGATTCACCAACCCACAATGAGAGCAGCTTTGATTAAAGGTGATCAACATAATTATTGAGAGACTTTTGGATGTATATATCCAATCTTCTTACCCAAAGAGCAGTGGAGGCTCTCTGTGTAGTCTATGAGTTTTCTGCACATTGGATTCTGACTTGGTTCCCAGTACCAGGTATGAGTTCTGTCCCACATGGGTCTGATGTCCAATCACAAAAGTTAGTTACCTGTGTAGGCTCTGTGCCACAATTGCACAGGTGTGTACTTCTTGCCTGGCTGGTTGATTTTGTAGCTTGTAGGATCTCCTACTTATTCATACTGTTGGTAATCATTATCCTCCAGCAGCTCCCACAGCACTTTCCAGGGCCAAGAGAGCTATCCTGGAGGGAACTGGTTTTCCATTCAGATTCCAGCATGGGCTCTCAATGTCCTGTGACCACAGGCTATGGTGTCTTCAATAGGGTCTAACTTTTAGCTCTTGCAGGTAACCATGTGCTTTGGAAATGTCCTGCATTTGGGGGACCTCATGGATCTCCCTGACTAACAGCTCACTGTGGGAGGTAACTTAGTTCTAGTCCAGGGATTTACCAGCCAAAGCCCATGGTTTTAGGATTAAGCTTTCTCTACCTTCCATAGGGCTCATCTGTCCCAGGACGCAACACCCCATTACAGATCTTGCAAAATGCCATTGGTTTCTATGGTACTGATTCATGTTGTCATTAGTTTTGTGTAATTCCTACCCCCATTCCCATTCCCATTACCCTCCAAAGGCCCTTCCAACCCCTGTATTCTTTGTTCTTTTTGCTTTTTCTTTCTTCTTTCTTTCCTTCCTTTCCTTTCCCTTTTCCTTTCCTCCAACCCTCTCTCTTTCTCTCTCTTGATGTTCTTGATCCACTTAGGGTTGATTTTTCTGCAGGGTAAGTGAGAGGTGATAGTCCAAATACATTCTTCTACATGTGGTGATCCCATTTCTCCAGCTCAATTTGTTGAAGATGCTGTCTTCTGCAGTGAGTGATTTTGGCCCCTTTGCCAAAGATCAGAGAGCTGTAGTTACTTAAACTTACATCTGGATCCTCTATTCTATTGCATTGAGATATGTGCCTATTTTTGTGCCTGTACTATGCTGTTTATGTTAGTATGGCTTTATGGTATATATTGAAATTAGGTATGGTGATACCACCAGAGGTATTCTTTTTTGCTCAGGGCATTTTTGGCTATCCAAGGCCTTTTGTTCTTCCATATGAATTTTGAGACTGTTTTTTCTAACTCTGTGAAGAATGTTTCTGGGATTTTGATTGGAATTGCCTTGATTCTTCATATTGCTTTTGGTAGTACTGTCACTTTAACAATATTAATTCTTCTGATCCATAAGCTTGGGAAGTCATTCCATCTTCTCATTTCTTCCTACAGTTCTTTCTTTAGTGATTTTATATTTTCATTATTTATTTCTTTCTCCATGTTTGGCATTAGGGACCTCCCTGGCCAACAACTCACTGGAAAGTATCCCATCCCTGGCAATGAAAACTTTCTAGTAACAATCTATGGCTTCTGGGTGTGCCATTTTCCATAAAAGTAGGTTTCCATATGACCTATTCATACTCCGTTTGATTTTGACTATCCCTCCTCCTATCTTTCCTTTACTCAATCTCTTTCCCTAACCTCACTTACACCTTTTCACCCCCATTAATCTGTTCTTCTACTTACATATATACAATACCATCCTATTACATTCTCCTTACTCCCTTTCTATTCCCTTTATGCCCCCTTTCTAGCTTACTGGTCTTTGCTACTGAATTTTATTCCAACTCACATAGAAAGCCAATCATTCGTACCTAGGATCCACATATGAGAGAGAACATGTGATATTTGGCTTTCTGGGCCTGCGTTATCTCACTAAGTATAATCCTTTCCAGATTCATCCATTTTCCTGCAAATTCATCATTTTATTTTTCTTTACTTCTGAGTAGAACTCCATTGTATAAATATGCCACATTTTCATTATCCACTCACCAGTTGAGAGACATCTATGCTGGTTCCATTTCCTAGTTATCATGAATAGAGCAGCAATAAACATGGTTCAGCCAGTATCTCTAAGGTAGTGAGATGATTCCTTAAATGTATGCCTAAGAATGGTATATCTGGGTCATATGGTAAATCTACTTTTAGCTGTCTTGGGAACCTCCACACTGATTTCCACAATGGCTGTACCATATTTCATTCCCACCAAGAATGCAGAAGGGTTCTTCTTTTTCTGCATTCTCGCCAGCATTTACTGTCATTTGTTCTCATGGTGGTAGCCATTCTGACAGGAGTGAGATAGAATCTCAAAGTAGTTTTAATTTGCATTTCCCTAAAGACTAGGGATATAGAACATTTTTTTAGGTGTTTATATGCCATATATATTTTTTTTTCTTTTGAGAACTCTCTATTAAGTTTCATAGCCCTTTTTTTAAATTGATTTTTTTATTGACACCTTCTATATTTACATACAAAAAAAAACATTTTTCCCTCCCCTCCCCTGCCCCCCCATTCCCCTTTAGAACACCAGTCTCCATCATATCCCTTCCCTCTCTCCATTAGTCTTTCTTTTAATTTGATGTCATCATCTTTTTCTTCTATTTTGAGGGTCTTGCGATGGTATTGCTAGGCACTGGAAGGTCATGGATATCGAGGCCAATTTCTGTCTGGGCAGTTGCATTGTAAGGAGTTGTACCCTTCCTTTGGCTCTTGCATTCTAACCGCCCCCTCTTCTGCAATGGTCCCTGAGCCTTGGAGGGTGTGACAGAGGTGTTTCAGTGCTGGGCACTCCTTTAATTGGGTTGTTTTATTTCTTATTATTTTTTTGAGTTCTATATGTATCCTGGATATTTATCCTTTGCCAGATGTGTAGCTGACAATGATTTTCTTGCCTTATATAGGTTGCCTCTTTGCACTATTCACAGTGTCCTTTGCTGTAGAAAAGGCTTGTAATTTCATGAGCTCCCAGGGGTTGATTAGTAGTTTTGTTTTTTTTTAAGGTGGGGTTTCACTCTAGCTCAGGATGACCTGGAATTCACTATGTAGTCTCAGGGTGGCCTCAAACTCACAGTGATCCTCCTACCTCTGCCTCCCAAGTGCCGGGATAAAAGGAATGCACCACCACGCCTGGCTTGATTAGTAGTTTTATTTCCTGAGGAACTCAGGTTATATTCGGAAACTCTTTGCCAATACCAATATGTGGAACTTTCAGGTCTGTTATTAAGGTCTTTGATCTATTTGGACTTAATTCTTATTCGTGCACATAGATAAGGATCTACTTTCATCCTTATAAAAATACATATCCAGTTTTCCCAGCACCAGTTGTTGAAGAGGCTGTCTTTTCTCCAATGAGTATTTTTGGCTTTTTTTTTTTTTTTTTTTTTTTTTTTTTTTTTGTCAAAGATCAGGTGGCTGTAACTACCTGGATTTACATCTGGGTCCTCTATTTTGTTCCATTAATCTACATTTCTGTTTTTGTGCCAGTACCATACTGTTTTTGTTACTATGGCTCTGTAATAAAGGTTAAAATCACATATGGTGATATCACCAGCCTTATTGTTGTTGCTCATAATTGTTTTAGATATTCGAGGTTTTTTGTGCTTCCAAATGAATTTTAGAATTGTTTTTTCTATTTTCATGAATAATGTCATTGGAATTTTTATGGGGTGTAGCAGACAGCTTCAGGTTCATCGAGATGAACTTCCAGACCAAGCACAGTTATGGAGGAAGGGATGTTATTTATTGAAACTTACAGATCCAGGGGAAGTTCCTTAATGGCAGGAGAAGTGGCCTGTTCTCACAGGACCAGGCAAGAGAGAGAAAAACCAAGCCACCAGCTACACATCACACTGAGAAAAATTACAGCCCAAAAGCCACAGCACACTTCAGGAACTCCTATTAGGCACACTTTGCATATCTTTACAATGGAATCTCAAACCATCACCACATCTTAAGACCAGCCCCCAGTGACATTGCCTCTAGCAAGGTGATTGCAGAAGCAAACTATAAACTAATAAAATACTGAATATATTGGGGGACATATATTCAAACTACCACATGGGGATTGCATTAAATATGTAGATTTCTTTTAGTAAGTTTGCCATTTTCATAATATTGATGTTTTCCAATCCAAGAAAAAGGGATGTATTTCTATTTTCTAGTGTCTTCTGCAATTTCTGTCTTGAGTGTTTCAAAGTTTTCATTGTAGAGATCCTGCAGTTCCTTGGTTGGGTTTATTTCAAGTACTTTGTTTTATTTATTTGTTTTTTGATGCGATTGTGAATGTGAGTGATTCTCTGATTTCATCCTCTGTGTGTTTTTGTTAGCATATTGGAAGGCTACTGATTTCTGTGTGTTTATTCTGTATCCTACTACATTGCTATATGTTTATCAGCTTTAACAGTTTTTTGATAGAGTCTTTATGGTCCTTTATGTATATAATCCTATTATCTGCAAATAATGATAACTTCATCTCTTCCTTTTCAATGTTATTTGTGTCTCTTCCTTATTGCTATAGCTAAGACTTATAGTACTATGTTAAATAAAACTGGGGACAGTGGACACCCCTGCATTTTTCCTGATTTTTGTGGAAAAGCTTCAAGTTTTTCTCCATTTAGTATTGTGTTGGCTATAGGTTTGTTATGAATAAACTTTATTATGTTGAAATATGTTACTTCTATTTCCAGTTTCTGTAAGACTTTTATCATGAAGGGATGTTGGATTTTGTCAAATAATTTTCTGCATCTAACGAGATGATCGTGTGATTTTTTTTTTGTCCTTCAGTCCATTTATATAATGTATTGCGTTTATCGATTCTCCATCTCTGGGATAAAGCCTACTTGGTCATGGTGAATGATCTTTCTGATATCCCATTGTGATCACAGTGCAAGGAATTATTTCAATTTTCCCGTATTTGTTAAGATTTGCTTTGTGTCCTAATATGTGGTCTATTTTAGAGAATTTTCCATGTGCTGCTGTAAAGAATATATATTCTGTAGCATTTGGGTGAAATGTTCTATATATATCTGTTAGGTCCATTTGTTGTATGACCTCATTTAATCCAGAAGCATCTCTGTTTATTTTTTACTGGGATGACCTGTCAATTGATGAGAATAGGGTATTATCTGTGTGCTTAGTTCTAATAGTGTTTGTTTGATGAAACTGGGAGCCCCTATGTTAGGGGGAGTGATCCTTTAATCAGTACAATGTGACCTTTCTTATCTTTCCTAATTAATGTTGGTTTGAAGTCTACCCTATCAGATACTAGAATAGCAACACCTGCTTAAGTTGTAGGCCCATTTGCTTGAAACACCATTTTCCAACCTTTCACCCTAAGATATTGTCCATGTTTTGTGGAAAGGTGGGTTTCTTGGAAGCAACAAATATAAGGATCCTGCTTTTTAAAAAATTTTAATTTACATTAATGTTGGTTCCTCCGGTAGACTTTTCCCTGACTTCCCCCCTCCAAAGGGACCCTTCTCATTGGGGAATGTGGGTCGTGCATTATGGGTGTAGACAACAGTTATGGGGGAGAGGCAAAGTCTCTGTACATAATGACCCAACTTGTGGCTCTAACTCTCCTTCCGCCCCCTCTTCCATGAATTTCCCTGAGCCACGTTGGGTTCATTTTAGTTCTACTTCAGTGATGAGGTCTTGGGAGCCTCTGTGTCTCTGGATATCTGGCTTAGTAGGAGTTGATGTTCTCTGTGTTTATCTCCTTCAGCCTTGTTCTGGTTTCTGGTTCACCAAGAAAGCTGCACTCTTGCCCATTTCCCCTGTTACTCTATCATTTCAGCCAGGGCCCTGGTGAAGTGCTATAGGCTGATGCTCCTTTCAGGTTTGTTGTCCATCTGAAAAAGAGAAGCAAATTCTCCAATGGAGAGAGAAGTTAGTACCAGATAGATGGAATGGCCATAGTTATTTCAGAGAGAATTTTATATGCATAGGCCCTCTTCTAGCCCACATTTGGTAGGAGCTTGATATTGGAGAATGGGCTCATTTTTTGTACATGGTTTTGACCTATTTCCCAGTTCCAGCTATCCTGATATCCATATGTTGAGCCATCCCTATTTCCCTGGGGTGAAACCAACTTGATCAAGGTAGATATTGTTGATATGTTCTTAAATTCAGTTTGCAAAATTTTTGGAAATTTTTGTGTCTGAGTTCATCAAAAATATTGGTCTGTAATTCTTTCTTTTTTCTTGTTAAGTCTGATTTTTATATTACTGTAATGCTGGCTTCATAGGAGGAATCAGGGAGTTTTTTTATTTTTTCCTTTCAATTGTAAGAAGTAACTTCAGAAATAATGGCTTTAGTTCTGAAATGAAGGTTTGGTAGAATATGGCAGGGATTAAGTCTGGGCCTGGGTGATGATGATGATGATGATTATTATTATTTTGTCAGAAAGCTTTTAATTACATTTTCAATCACATTTGATGCTATAGCTCCATTCAGATAATTTATCTCATCTAGGTTTAGTTTTGGTAGGACGTATGAGTCAAGGAATTCATCCGTTTTTTCAGGTTTTAAAATTTTGTAGAGTATAGGTTTTTTTTTAAGTGTGTCCTTATGAGTCTCCCAATTTCATTGGTATCTGTGGAAACATCTCCCTTTTCAATTCTGATCTTGTTGATTTGAGCCTTCTCTTTTTCCCTTTTGATCAAATAGGGCTGAGGGTTATCAATCTTATTTTTTTTTTTCAAAAAACTGGCTCTTTGTTCATCTATTTTTTTAACTTGTTTTCTTAATTTCCAATTTATTGATTCTTTTTTTTATATTAAGAACACATTTTCTATGGACACGTCATTTATTGGCACCATCTTTTCCTTTCTCCCTGCCCCTATTCTGTAGGGTGCCCTCCTCAGTGAGGTTGCTGGTATTCCCTATGGAGTTGTGGGAGCAGCAGTAAGTTATTGGGGGAGGCAAGGCTTCAGGGCATGGTTTCAACCTGTAGCTCTTACTATCTTTCTGCCCCTCTTCTCAAAACTCGTGAGCCTTGGTGTATGTGTTTTAAGTCTACTTC
Source organism: Orientallactaga sibirica (assembly GCA_036365145.1). Classification (NCBI taxonomy): domain Eukaryota; kingdom Metazoa; phylum Chordata; class Mammalia; order Rodentia; family Dipodidae; genus Orientallactaga; species Orientallactaga sibirica. The sequence goes on along the minus strand of JAEOAD010000006.1, from coordinate 34,312,054 downwards.
AGTGATAAGTTCGTAGGAGCTTCTGGTTTTCTGCTTTGGTATGTGTTGAGTATCATCAGCATCTGTCTGCTTCATCCTGGTGCTGCTTGTCAGGCTCACCATGGAAGCAGCACTCTTGCTTGTTTCCCCACTTCCTCTGCGGTAGGGCCTTGACAGAGATGTGAGAGGTGGTTTATCTTTTCAGGTGTTGCTACCTTCTGAAAAAGAAAAATAGGTGTGCCAATGCTGAGTAAAGTCAGCATAGGTTAAATTTAATAAGTGTTATTAATTTGTGGAGAGTTGGAGGGATGTAACCTCTCTTTCAGCCAAAGAATAGTGGGAGCTTGACATTGGAGGGCATAATCTTTGTCTCCATAGTATACAGACCTGGTTCCCAGTTCCACATATGGGTTCCTTTCCACTGAGAAGATTTGTTAGCCAATCAGAATACCATTGGTAACCCACCAGGGCTGTGTGCCACCATTGCACTGGTGATGTACTTCTTGTCAGGCTGGTTGTTTCTGAGTAGCCTAGACCTCTGCTTGCTCACAACTTTGTTGGCCACTTTCCCCCAGTAACTCATGTAACACTTTCCAACACTATATAGGCTCACTGTCTGGGGACTGGCTCTCTTCTGGATTCCAGCCATGTCTCTCTCTGTTCTGTGCTAGCAGCATATAGTGCCTTCAGCAATAGGGTCTAACCTTTTACCTCAGTTGGGTAATCAAGTGTTTTGACAGAAGCCTGTCTTGACAATTTGGGGACTTCATAGGTCTCTCTAATCAACAGTTCAATATGGGCAGCACCCATTTCTGGTTCTGCAAGTTACAGGTCAGAGACAGTTTTTAAGGTTAAGCTTCATTCTGCCCTCTCCAGAGCCCTTCTCTCCAGGCATTCCTCCATACTCCTGTTTATGGTTTTATCTTTTAGTATACCTTCAGGGAGAAAGGTTTCTATGGTACCAGTTCATTTTGGGTTTAGTTTTGTGTTTATTCTCCCACACCCTTCTATTGCCTTTCCCTCCAAACCTTAACATCCCTATTGTCTGGCCCTCGGTTTGCATATCCAGCATGCCAGCAACTCAAGCTGGTCCAGGTTAGGAACCACACATGAGTGAGGACATGCAGCCTTTCTCTTTTTGTGAGTGTGTGTGTTCACTGAGTATGATCTGTTCTATGTCCATCCATTTTCCTATGAATTTTGTTGTATCATGTTTTTCTTACTGCTGAGTAGAATTCCATTGTGTATATGTACCATAACTTCATTATCCATATGTCCAATAATGAGCACCTGGGTTGATTCCAGTTTTTAGCTGTTATGAATTGAGCAGCTATAAACTTGGATAAGCAAATAATCTCTGTGGTGAAGCATGGAGCATTTAAGGTAAATGTCCAGTAAGGGAATAACTGGGTATGTTGGTAGTTCTGTATTCATCTTTTTTTTTTTTCCAGGAATCTCCAAATTTATTTCCATAGTGGTTGTGCCAGTTTGCATTTCCACCAAGAGTAAGCGAGTGTTTCTTTTTCTCTATATCCTTGCCAACATTTGTTGATGTTTCACTTTTTTAATGATTGCCATCTTTACTGGAGTAAGGTGGAATCTCATAGTTGTTTTAGTTTGCATTTCCCTGATGGTTAGAAATGTTGAAAATTTTCTTAAGTGTGTGTTAGCCATTTGTGTTTCTTCCTCTTAGAACTCCTTATTTAGTTTTCTTCCCCATTTTTTTGAGTGTTTTTTTTTTTTTTTTATTGTTTAGTTTTTGAGTTCTTTGTAGATTCCAGATATTAGGCTTCTGTCAGGGGTATAGCTAGGGAAATTTTTCTTCCCTTGGCAAATTTGATCAAATTTTAAAAAAAGAGGACACTGAAGAGAATGGACATGGATGGTTTATACCTCAACATGATAAAAGCTAAATGTAAAGTATCTGAATCACAAATAATCCTTAAAGGGAAAGAGGCAAGGTGTTCTCACTGAGATCATGAAAAAGACAGTGGTGCCCACTCTCACCACTGCTCTTGAACATAGTACTAGAACTCCTAGCCAAAGCTATAAGACAGGAGAAAGATATAAAATGGATGCAGATTGGAAAGAAAGAAGTCAAATTAGCCCTATTTGCAGAAAATTTGATCCTATACATAGGTGACCCAAAAGTCTCAATTTCAAAACATCTAAAGGTGATTAATCCCTTCAGCAAAGTGCCAGGATACAAAATTACCACACAAAAATAAGTTGCCTTTCTATATGCAATGGACAAAAATATACAAAGAAATAAATCAGTGAGCCTATTCCATTTTTCAATAGCCACAAAAAACCCCCAAATACCTGGGGATAAGTCTAACCAAGAATGTGAAAGACTTATGAAATAAAAACAAAAGCAATCAAGAAAGTAATCGAGGGGGACTTCAAAAGATATAAAGACCTCCCATGCTTCTGGATAGTACACTTAATATTGTGAAAATGGAAATTCTACACATAGCAATATACAGATTTAATGCAATAATAATAACAGTTCCAAAATTTTGGAAGTCTATTGGCTCTGCTTATGGTATGTTTGTCTGTGCAAAACCTTTTCAACCTTATGAGATCCCACTGGTTGAGAAATTGATTAATTTCCTGTGCTATTGAGGTAATGTTCAAGAAGTACTTCCCCAGTCCTATATCATGGAGAGTTCCTTGCACTTTTTTCTTTCAGTAGTTGAAGGGATTTTTTTTTAATCCATTTGGAGTTGATTTTGGGGTATGGTGATATGAGTGGTTCTAATTTCATTTGTCTACATGTGGTTGTCCATTTTATCTAGCACCATTTGTTGAAGATTCTGTCTTTTCTCCAGTCATCATTATTGGCATCTTTGTCAAAGGTCAATTAGCTATATCAACTTGACCTAGGTTTTGGGTCTGCAATTCTGTTCCATTAATCTATATTTCTTTTTTTTTTTAATGCCAGTACCATGCTGTTTTTGTTACTATAACTTTGTAGTATAGCTTTAGATAGGGTATGATGATCCCTCCAGAGGTGTTTCCTTTGCTGAGGATATGTTTGGGTTTTCAAGGCCTGTTGCCATTCCATGTGAATTTTGAGATCATTTTTTCTATCTCTGTGAAAAGTGATGCTGGAATTTTTATTAAACTATCATCCCTTTACCACTCATCATTTTAGGGATATTGATATACTGTATATGCTAAAATATTAGTTGTTTGTGGATATGAGTAGAAAGGAAAAGGAAAGAAGAGAAAATAGTACATTAAGACTAGTATCATTTGGGTCATTGGAAAAAAATTCAGAGGGAATACACAAACTTACAAAGAAGAGGGGATTGTAGAAACAAAAAAGGAGTAAAGTGAGGGAGCTTGGCTAACATTAGACTGGTAGGAGAGAGGTAAAAGTATGCTGTCATACTATTTAGACCGGTCATATCTCTCAAGAACATGAGCCACAGAGAACATGAAAAGTAGGCTATTTTATATTCTTTGGAATAAATAAAGTTGATAAAAATAAAACAGGAAATAGTAAGGAGGGAAAGAAAGGAATATAGGGCAAGAATTGAGCAGGACTGAGATGGCCTGATTGACTGACATTGTATATTAAGTGAATAGAAATAGAGCAGAGAACAATGCTGTAATTCTAGAAATTAACAACAAAAGTTATGCCAGGAGTCCCTCCAGCTCCTGGAAACTGAACAACACACTTTTAAACAATAAATGGGTTGTGGATGAAATAAAAAATGAAATTGCAAAATTTCTAGAATTGAACAACAATGAGAACACATCATACAAAAACTTATGGGACACAATGAAGGCAGTCCTTATGGGAAAAATCAGAAGACTAAATGCCTTCATAACAAAGACAGAGAGATCCTTAATCAATAACCTAACCATCCACCTAAAGGCATTGGGAAAACAAGAAGAAGCCAACTCAAAAAGCTCAAGTCAGAAAGAAATAATTAAGATAGAGCAGAAATTAATGAATTGGAAACTAAGAAGACAATTAAGAAAATTAATGAAACAAAGAGATGGTTCTTTGAAAAAAATTAACAAGATTGATAAACCCCTGGCCAATTTGATCAAGTGAAAAGAAGAGACACTTCAAATTAACAAAATTAGAAATGAGAAAGGAGAGATCACAACAGACATAAGTGAAATTGAGAGAATCATCAGGACTTATTTCAAAAACCTCTGTTCCACAAAACAGGAGAATATGGAGGAAATGGATAAATTCCTGGACACATACCACCTACCAAAGCTACACCCAGAGCAGATTAATCTCCTAAACAAACCCATCGAGATTGAAAAGATAATATTTTATCTGAGGTTGGATCAAATCTTCTATCCACTCTCACTGATCTTTTTATTAGGTATTGTGTTACAACAATGTGGAAAGTCACTCGCACTGTACTCAAAGAAGTGAACTCAAACTGTCTCAGGCATCTCCAATCTTGTGTTCATAGAATCACTGTTCACCAAAGACAAAACATCAAGCTGGCCTATTTTTACATTAAAGAATGGGTAGATAAAGAAAAACTGACCCTATTGCTGAAGACATCTCTTGCCTGAGAGGCAAGGTCACTGAGAAAGCAAGCTGGTGCTTGGCAGAAAACCTTCTCCCTGGAGACCAGCCAGCTGAAAGCTGGAAAAAGCTGCATTGCATGTAGCCATATGGGAGACAGAAATCATCAGCGGTGAAAACAGTGGACACTGGAAAATTCAAGTTTGGCCAGACAGGCCCAATGACCAAACGGGTGCAATTGTGGCATGTCTGCTCTTGGGGAAACCAACTGCTCCCTAATTGGACTGAAGGCCCTCTTTTTTGGAGAGAATAAATGCCTGGTACTGAAAAAAAATAATCAAAAGTCTATGGCAGGGGAGGTCTTGAGCCTTAGGGGTATAAAGCCTGCTCTTGTCTGGCTAAATGTATATATTATTCCCACCAAACTGCCCTGAAAGCACTACACTTAATGTTCATATTCACATATTAATGCTACTCTTACTTCTGGTTAGAGAAGCTTCTCTTTTCAGATGGCGATATCCACTGGGATGACTCAAAAGGCAACATAGTGCTGAGAAGAAGGGATGGAGGAGTGTCCAACACTGAAACACCTCTGTCACACTCTCCAAAGCTCAGGGTCCATTGTGGAAGAGGGAGAGAAAAGAATGTAAGAGCCAAAGGAAGGGTATGACTTCTTATAATGCAACTGTCCAGACAGAAATTGGCCTTGATATCAATGACCTTGCAGTGCCTAGCAATACCTTTGCAAGACCCTCATAATGGAAGAAAAAGATGATGACATCAAATTTAAAGAGAGACTAATGGAGAGAGGTAGTGGACATGATGTAGAATGGAGCTCTGAAGAGGAATGGGGGAGGAGAGGGAAATATTATGGTTTATTGTCTGTAAGTATAGAAGTTGTCAATAAAAAAAAAAAAAAAAAAAACTGAAATGTAGAACACCCAGGATGGACACAGACAGAGCTTACATACATCCTCCAATGTTTGTAGACCTTGATCTGCTTCCTGGGTCCAGTCTGTTTTGGGTACCCACTACTTCAGAGATCCACTGTCAGGTCACTCACTCTACAAACACTGAGCATCACCTGTGTGAGGAATGGACTCTGATGCCCCACAGAGCACATTGAATCCAGGTCTTTAGTGGTTTCTCCAGGTTTATTGACAGTAATTTACATACAGCATGGTTACTGTGGTAGTTTGAATGGATCTTAAGGTGTGCTGGTGGGTTTGAAATTTCAATGTAAAGATATGCAAAGTGTGCCTCCCTGGAGTCCCTGAGGTGTGCTGTGCTGTGTGGCTTCTGGCTTGTGGCTTCGCTCTCTGTGTTTGGTCCTGTGAAGGCAGGCCAGCTTCTTTTGCCATTATGGAACTTCCCCTGGATCTGTGAGCTTCAATAAATATCCCTTCCTCCATTAAAAAAAAAAATAGAGCAGAGAGAGGGAAAGATCTCTGTGGATGCAGGATATGATAAACTGATTGGATTGCTGGAATTAGTTGAGTCACTCACTCAGCATTTCTTCTCTGGCTCTCAGAAACTTATTCCATCCCCATGAGTTCCTCTGTAACAAACAGTCCCATTCTCCTACATTTTCATTGTTTTTTTTTCTTTTTATATCTTTTTTTTTGGCTAATGAACTTAAAACATGTTTCTGTGTTACTAGTATATCCATAGTTGATGCAGACACTGGTAAAGTTTACAAAGCTGCAAGGGGTTGAGATATCTTGAAGAAATGTCAGGATCCTACAAGCACCTGTCAACAATTTATATTATTGTTACCAATGTGAATAGTTTTCTTGGATTATTTTTGTTTTCCAAGTATTTTGTTGTATTATTAGAAACATAGTTGGCTTACAGAACAAATAGAGACAAGAAAATGGAGCTGGCCACATTGACTATCTGACATGTCATGAGGACAAGGACAAGATAAATAGGAGACAGTTCAGTGCTTGACTTTACTGACCATCTCTGTAGTCCTGATTCAATCACTTAACGTAAAGGCTTGTTTCCTTGTCCATTAATATGAATAAGATCTTGCTGGTTGCTTTGAAGGTAAAATTCACTAGTACATATCCATCTCTAACTACAAAATGGGTAACATAAGGAAGTAACTCCTTATATGATTATTATATTTTGCTCAAGTGTTTATACTAAACACAAAGTTGAACCTTTGAAACATTTTGTAATTCCAGCTGGGTATGGTGGTACATGCCTTTAATCCCAGTACTTGTGAGGCAGAGGTAGGAGGTTCCCCCACTGAGACTACATGGTGAATTACAGGTTAGCCTGGGCTAGAGTGAGAACTGACATAAAAAAAAAAAAGATAAATAAAATTAAAAAAAGGAAAAATTTTATAATTTCAGGGGTAAAACATACCAGTTGGTTTTCAATGGCATTGAATAAATGGAGGACATATTTGTGTTAAACAATGTGTGAATAAAGAAAGGACTGCACTATTCATACCCCCATGGAGGTTACAATAAATAATTATAGTCAAACATAAATACCAATTATATTAAAATAATGTTAAAATGCAGATGTGCAAAACTAAGGAAGCAAGTGATCTGGGGTTAAACAGGAGCATCTAAGAAGGAGAGAGAAGAGAAAACCAAGATTAGTTTAAAATCCAAGTTGGGTTATAAGGGATTGCTTACGGACTTGTGTCAATCCCATTACTTGTTCAAATTGTATATATATATATATAAAATCTCCAAACCACCTCTTTTTTTAAAGTCCTTGCTTTGAAATGTACTTATTTCCACTCTGCTGTACATTGTATACATTTTACTTTAGGAATTTCTGAAATCTTTTTCTGTTGACCTGCTTTTTAAATTAGACTCTTTGGTGATCTACAGGTAATTGCTTGCAGACCTGTAAGTTCTACAAAGGAATCAAGTAAAAAGACCAATTATTTTCAGTATTAGAGCTCCATTTACTGTTTTTGTTGTTGTTGTTGTTTTGTTCTTTTCTTCTATATTATTTTTCTCAAACTGCTTACATTTTCCCCTGTCTCCAACCTTTACATCCCAATCACAATATTCACTCTCTACCTTTCCCTTTATTTCTTCTTTCCTTGGTAAGTACCGATGACAAAGCTTTCTTTGATTGTTGTTTGAAACAAGTTAATCTACATTTCACATGAAATTCACAAGTATCTCAGTTTGTCTTAAAGGCCTTTTGCTGCATATCCATCATCCATAGTTTAGCTTTTAAAGAGAGCAAGCTATTTCCTTATTCAAAATGCTACTGGGCATCCTCCAGGATTATATAAATACTCCTTTAGAGTTTAAGACCATGTGGCCTAAATTAGTCTCTAACTGCTTACTCTTTTGAACTAACCAGAAAGTAGGACACTTTCATTTTCTTTTCCTAGTGGTTCTGGGAAATGAAGGGAAAAGAAGACAGAGGTGAGGAACAGGAAGTCCATTCTGTGCTAGGACTGTCAGTCCTGATTTAACATCAACAACTGCTTTTAAAATGACCAAATGATTGTTTATCATCCGATGATTACAGGGAAACAAAGGAAGATGGGCTAGAACTTTAAAACAGATTTTTCATATGCTTTGAATAAAGATAAGCTCATGCACTTACTACATAGTGGGCATTCAAACTGTACATAAACAAGGCATTTTCAACATGCTTGTTGGATGAACAGTAAGATGCAATGGTAAACTGGGTCAAATTGTGAAGATTTCTTCTTTTCTCCAAGATCTTTCAGTTCTCTCATTTCTCACATAATGCCTTGTTTTGCTTTTGAGCTTCATTTGTTTTGTATGCATAGATATTATTACTTGAATCTTAAATGTCTCATGTCAAGGACTGTGTGCTGAAATCATAGTGGGTAGCCTGTAGTGGTATTGAGAGGTGGTGCAACCTTTAAGAAGTAGGGACTAGTTTAAGATGGTTACGTCAATGGGGATATATTTTTGTCAGGCATATTGTTAACCTAGTCCCATACCCCCACCTTCTCTCCTTTTAGTTTTCCGGTTACCATACAGTGAGCAAACTTCCTTTGCCAGGTACTCTGCTATGATGTACTGTGTCATCACAGGCCAAAATAGATGGCCCCTAGCAATCATGGAATGAAACCTCTGAAGCCATGAGCCACAACACAACTGTCATCCCTTTAAACTGATTGTCTCAGATAATTTCTTGCCATTAGAGAAATCCAACTCATATGCACAGCTATTTGAATGTTTGTTGGCAGTTGGATTTTCTCTGGTATTTAAATAATATGTAGGGCAGTCAGTTGAGCAGAGTTTGGTAGACACTGACAGAAGGAAGGCTATACATATATCTTCTAACACAATAATATTAGAATTCTATGACAATAGATTCTTTTTGAGTGTAATTTGTTACTTCTGCAAACACTGTTCAGATCACTGAGTCAGGGGCTGTGGAAACTGCAGAACTATGAAACCCACACTAAAAGTAATCAAAGAAGGAGGCAGCGCCTGAGCACAAGTCAATATAATACTGACTGGAAAGTAATGTTTCTCACAAAAGATAACATCAGAGTTCCTTAGAGAAGGATATTACTTTGAGAAAGTGATGATTCATCTTCAACCAAAATACATAACAAGGATGATATCCAGAGTGAGGAAATTTCATTTTCATTAACATTTTAAGTCCAGGAGACTCACTTTCAAAATAAATTATTTAAGGTTTTTTGCTTTTATCAGTGACATGGGCTCATGAAAACACTTGGGAAGTTCCAACATGCTTGGAAAGCAAATGCTTTGTAACTTACCAAACATGTTAAGATCAATCCCTTCTGGTAAAGAGGTGAGATTAATGAGAGGATTAATGCACACTTTAAAATTTAATGAGTTGGCACATGCTCTTTATAATGACACTATTCAGCATGTTGTATGTATTTGTAGCTGCATTAATCAAATATATTGAAATTAATAAGGAAAGAAATAAGTTGGCTTTTTAATACTATTTGTTAGTTGCCATTAAGTTTAATAAAATACGGTTAATGCAGAAATATAACTTTGTTTAGTTTTTTCCTTGATAATTGTCCCTCATTAACTTTCAACAGGTTTGTAGGCAGGACCTATATATTATTTCCTGGGCATTCATCTCTGCTTCTTTGTTTCCCATTGCAAGCTAGTGTTGCCACATGGCGGGAGATAAGTCACCAGTAGCTTCTAAAATTTGGATTTTATGAGCTTACTGCCCAAATGATTTCAAAAAATTTGTCTACTTGTTTTGTGTTGTTTTTTCAAGGTAGGGTTTAGCTCTAGCCCAGGCTGAAACTGGAAATCACTATGTGGTCTCAGAGTGGCCATGAACTCACAGTAATCCTCCTACCTCTGCCTCCCAAGTGCTCGGGTTAAAGGTACATGCCAACATGCCGCGCTTCCAAATTTTATAAGTGCAGTAAAGTTCTCATTAGCCAGGCTTAGATCAGATTTTCATACCAAATCTAGTATAAGAAAATATATAATGGAGCACTCTCACATGAGATTCTAAACACTTTATGGATTTTTTTTAACTTTGTTTCTTACAATAGTTATAGCAAATGGGAAAAACAAATTGATACATGATGTAATTAAAATAAAAAGATTAGTTAGCTTGCTCAGGCTTACAAAAAAGAGAAAAGAAAACAAGCAAACAACCAACAACCACCACAAAACAGAAAATCTGAGGGCTGAGCGTGTCAAGTTGGCTGGGCGTCTAAGAAAATCTCAGGGCCAGGACTTGGACCAAGGGTCAGTCTTTTACCAGGAAACCTCTTATTATCCATTCTCTTTTGTGTGGTTAACTTGGTCTTAGTCAGGAGAGCTTCTTTTGATGCATTTCAAGGCACAGAGGACCATATTAAATTCCACAATGTCAGGGTGGAAGAAAAGGAAACATGCAGAAGAGAAGACGACATTGTAGATTTTTCTCTGTGTCACACCATCATCCAGCAATCTTGTTTGTCCTCTTACCACAGGTAATATACTGATTGCCCTGTAGCAGAAATTTATCTTTCAAGTAGCTTTATGTTTAGGGCACTCCAAATATCACCAGAGTCCCTGTTGTGTTTCCAGTCTGCAACCAGTGCTTGCAGCTTTGATTATGGTATGTTTCATTTTTCTACTACTCTATTTATTTACTAGAAGTATGTGATGTATTTGCTTCTTTTTGAGATAAATTTGAGATTGTTCAAATAACATTTTTCCTAATAAAGCGGGTTTATCTTTCTGAATAGGTTGTTTATTAAGAATTATAATAAATATATTCATATATACATGCTCAGCTAAAGAACTGCAAACTTGTTTGATGATGAAGACAATGCTTCTTATTTCAAAATTAAAGTGCTTGAATATTAGTAAGTATATCTTATAAAAAGATGTAAATAAGCTAAAATTTTATTTTTAGCATAATAGGCTAAGCTCTTACCTTATTTCTCTTTGGTGCTGTAACATTGTGTCAACATAATTTGAAAGTTAAGCAGGAAAATATTTGGACTGATTCTATTCAAAAGTGATTTATTTTGGCTTTCTCAACATTTGGTCTGTTATGTGCTGAAGAGTGACCTGACTTCATGAGTGTCATTTTGTAGGTACAGAAATTGTCCAGTTTTCTATTCATATCTGAATTAGTCAGTGTCCCTATGACTAGAACAGCTGGCCAGGCTTCATATTCACTGTTGTACAGTATTGAAAATGGTTCTGTTTCAGGTAAACATCCATCTATAATTCTTGAGCTATTAAATATTCCTCTGATGATGGGTAATCTGGATGGTGTCCTCATGGAATGGCTAGACTGTGCCCTTACCCTCCTGAAAGCTGTCATCATAACATACAAATTAAAGGTTTCCTTCAAAGACCTCAGTGTGTCTGTTCTTGTGGACTTCGTGTTAAGACTGCAAGGCTTACTTAGGATAAACTTACTGACAGCAAATGTGAAAATCTCAAAAACTGGGTGTAGCCTTAAGAAATAGGCCAAGCAATCAGTAAAAGTCTTTGTTGTGGAAAACTCAGCCAATACCAACTTCCTGATGGCCTCTGAGTCAGTTCTATCAATCCTCAAGGAGAATTTCAGTTGCTTGACTTAATTGCAATGCAAATAAGCTAAGTCTTAAGCTTGACATGACTGCTGATGATGTAAAGATGCTATTATCTGGGAAAACCATTCCTTGATGTCTGCCATGCCAAGTGAAATTGCAGGGAAATTATCATTTATGAGGTTCCAAGAGATGGATGGTATCTACAGAGAGAATTTGCCAGAGCTGGGGCAACAGCAGGCTTTTGAAAGTTCGAGTACAATGTCTGCTGTGGAAGCCATCTCTGAACACATTAGAGAGATCTGGCTTGGAAGCCTGGAGGGAAACGTTTCTTTCATGGGTGTTAGCTCTGACGGCAGCTCCTATGATGTTCCTGGTGACTTGCTGTATTATTTTTCCTCCTGTGACCAGGAATAAGATCTGAAAATTTATTGAAGCTTCCCTATTAATGACTTACCATGTGAGAAGAGTGAGGGAAGGGATCTTACTACAAAGGAACTGGCAGAAAGAAAAAAAAAGAAAGAAAGAAAAACTTTCATAGATTTCTTCCTTGAGCAGGATTAGGCCATCACTTTGATATAAATAAGTACCCCAAAGCTGAGGAATCTAAATGTGGCCTTTGAGTCTCGTGCCAGATAATACTCAGATTACTCTGTGCTGTGCTCAAATTACTTGTGAACAGCACATTTTGAAGAGTGTGTGCTTTTTCGTACAGATTTGTGAGGGAAAGTCTATCATCATGCTAACAAGCATGAGAAGCAAATACAAATGTGTTCAAACAAATTTAAATTTCGCTATTAATTTTTTACAATTTTTATTACATTGGATCCATTATTATAAGTGCTTGTTTTGTTTGATTTTTCTTCCTCTCTCTTTCTGTTGAAGGTAAACTACCAAATGACTCTTCTCAGTAGTGTAAAGAAGCTTTGAAGAATGGGGCCTATGCATGACTGTCTTTTTATTGAGACAGTCAACCAATTTATATCATATGTCAGTTTCTCTGCCCTGTTCATAATTTTGGTTGGTTTTCCTTCAATTTTATCAATGACAGTATCATGCTGGGTCTTGCACAGCTTGACATATCAGGTGTTTCATTTCTTTCCCTACCTCTTCCACCACCAATACCTTGGGTAACGGTAAATTCCCAAGCTAGTTAAATTGCTTATAATATAGATTTTCTGCAAATGTTTTGGCCAGAGATTTATAAGGTATATTTAGATAATAATTTCCATGTTGAAAGCTTGTATAATATGCATCTACTATCATGCAGTGGCACTTATTTCTAGAAAAGATGGGGCATGCCAAATTTATGGTAGGAAAAACTTGCCTTCTAATTTTATTTTTTCTGTTTCCATTATAGACAGATTTTTGAGCCCCTCATAAACTGTTGTTTTCCAATAGCTGATTTTGTTTTCAGAAAGAGTGAAAAGTTATGATGAGTAATTTTAGGATGTAAAGGAAAAATAAGTGTTAATTTAAGCCAGTGTAATCCATTTTTTAAAGTATTCTAAAATTAATTTTGAGAGAAATTTAAAAACATTTTGAGGAAACAGCAACTTCTTTTCCCTCACCCCTCCATACATTGGCACTGAGGCTCCAACTCAGGACATTGTGTATGATAAGCAATGGCTGTACCCTGAGTAGCACCCAAAATTGCAAAGGTACCTTCTTTGTATTCATATGAATATTAAAATATCTTGCTTCATGAGTCATGGCCTTTCCACTGAATTTCACAACCTGTGATCTAAGCATCTGTCCTTTCCTGTTTTCCATCAGGGTTGGTTTTAGTTCCTTTAGAGTGTTCTGCAGCCTGAATGAATAAGGCATTGCTTACAGCAGTGAGCATCCGTGTTAGTGGGAGTGTCCTGGAGTTTCCCAAGCTTCTGCTGTTCAAGGCTTACCGTTGACTATCATTGAGGTAGAAACAAAGTGTCTAAATACATCATAAGAAGCAAATTTGCTCACCCTTCTGTGAGTTCTTGATAATTCTATTTAGTGACTGGTGATCTAAAGTTCTTTGCATTTCAATCTTCCTTGCTTATAAATGGCAACCACCTTTTAGTTACAATCATTACAATTTTATAAGTCAAATTGGCTTTGAATTTGACTGAAGATTTTTGAATAAGCATTTATCATATTCCTACAATAAACAATAATAGTGTTAATAAATCTTACTTTCTGCAAGCCAAGAATTGCTATAAATCACTTTTCCTTTGATTATTCCTAATTACATATATTGTAACCAATTCTTCTAAATGAGGTCACATTGTTTATGTTTCCTAAAACAGATTTTACAGTTTTCTTTCAAGTTTCCTAAATGCTTGTTAAATACTAACTTCTTTCTCTCCTCCTCTAAGCCACAGAGTTCCTGATTTCAAGTTTGGGTTTGAAAATTTACATTTCTAATAGTACAAACATTACTATTAATTTCTGTGTTTTAAAAATACAGTTTGAATTTCAGTTTCTTCATTAGAATATAAGTTGTAAATTACTCTAACAATCCGTAACAGACAGCTTCAGGTTCGCTGAGATGAACTTCCAGACCAGGCACAGTTATGGAGGAAGGGATATTTATTGATTGAAGCTTACAGATCCAGGGGAAGTTCCATAATGGCAGGAGAAGCAGCCTGTTCTCACAAGACCAAGCAAGAGAGCAAAGCCCCCAGCTACACCTCACACAGAGCAAAGCTACAGTCAAGCCACAGCATACTTCAGGAACTTCTATTAGGCACATTTTGCATATCTTTACAATGGAATCTCAAACCATCACCACACCTTAAGACCGGCCCCCAGTGACATTGCCTCTAGCAAGGTGATTGCAGATGCAAACTATAAACTAATAAAACACTGAATATATTGGGGGCCATATATTCAAACTACCACACAAACACACAAGTAAGTGGAGGTCTATCATGTTTACTTATTTCTTTTTACTTGCTTTCAGATTTTCAGTCAGATATTAATTTTACAATTTATAATAAGAGTCTTATACACTGGCTTTGCATGTGTTTGTATTCATGAATCCCTCATGTTCTAATTTAATCTATTCAACTAATTCAAGTTTACCTACTTGTGATCAATTTTCTTTTTGGCCTTTTTCATTTAAGCCATATATTCTCAAGAATTTCCTTTCAACATTTTTACAAACCAAGTTCATTATTTTTTGATTTATTATTGTTATTAACAACATATTTTGTATGGTTCCATCATGTGTTTGAACCCTCTTTCCCTTGTCCCTGCCCCCATTCTTCTGGGAACCCTCCACGGTGGGTGGGGTTGCAAGTATTCCCTATGCAGTTGTGGGTTATGCATTGTGGGAGCAGCAGTCAGTTAATTTTGAGGGGAGGGAATGCCTCTGGGCATAATGTCTCAACCTGTGGCTCTTACAATCTTTCTGCCCCCTCTTCCACAAAATTCCTTGAGCCTTGATGGGTGACTTTTAAGTCTATTTCAGTGATAATCTCTTAGGAGCCTCTAGATCTCTGCTTCGGTAAGGCTGAGTATCCTCAGGATTTGACACCTTCACCTTGGCATTGATTATCAGGTTCAACAATGAAGCAGCAAGTTTGTTATTTTTTAGTTTGAAGTTGAGAAGGTGTTACTTTATTATTATTTTTTGAGGTACTATTGATAAATGTTCCCAGGATGTTCCTGCTGCAATAGATGGTAAAATGTAATTGATTTTATTGCAATGCAATCTTTAGCTTTGGAACCTGCCTGCACTTCAAGGATGTGTCCACAGAACCAGGTGAGGAGAGTTAGGTTGCTAATCACCACACGATACTGGATTTAGTTTGGAAGTTAATGCGCAAAAGATTGCATTTCCTTCTTGAGGAAAAAAATGAATCAAAGCTATGACATGTTTCTTCACTTTAAAACATGTGCCTTTTGAATAAATTACAGTTCAGTTGCTTTCTGACTGTATTCTTCCAAAATACCTTTCACAGTACATGACTGTTTTAGGAGTTGACTGTCCTGCAAGGTTAGAGAGTTGGTAAGGTGGATTGCCGCAGAGTACAGGGTAGGAAGTGACTGAGAATTGAGTACCAGGTATCCTATTTCTGACAACTTCTCTGGCCACCAGCAGCGGGGAGTTTTTATGTGGTCTTTAGCCACTGTCATGTAATTGCAAACCTAATGCCACTTGCCCAAGGTCTCATTTCATTGTGGGCACTGGCATTTCCTAGCTCTGGATGCCTTTGCTTCCTGCTCCTTCTGTAGCATCCAAGCCCACAGATTTCTATTTCTTATTATTCAGAGATGTAGAATCTTTATTTAGCCCTGTCCCCTGTCCAGGACTTTACAGGGGACTTCCAGGTCCTAATAAGATCTCAAAAACTCTTACTACCTTTTTCCTTGGCACACAAGATAAAGCTGCAATTAGCAAACATTAATTTTTTAATATTGATTAAACTTCACTCTTTCAATTGATTTTTTTCTCTTTTCTAAAAATATTTTTTTATTTATTTGCAAAGGGGGTGGAATACCAGGGCTTCCTGCCACTGCCAATGAACTCCAGATGCATGTGCCATTCTGGATTTTGCTTCACATGGGTACTTGGAAGTCAAAACTTAGGGCTTTAGGCTTTGTAAGCAAATGGCTAAATTGCGGATCTATCTCTTCATCTCATCCCTTCTTTTTTTTTAAGTAGAAAATTGTATGGATACATCATATGTTAGTAGCATCATTTTCCTCCTCTCCACCTCCACTCCACGGAAGGCCCTCCTCAATGGAATGGCTAGGTTTGCAAGTTATGAGATGTCAGTCAGTGGTTGTGAGGGAGGGCATTAGTGCCCCTGGACATTCCCTTCTACTCTGTGGCTCTTACAGTCTTTCTGTACCCTCTTCTGCAAAGTTCCCTGAGCCGTGGTGGGTGTCTTTTAAGTCTATTTAGTGTTGTGCTCTCAGCAGGTTCTGGGTTTCTGCTTTGGTGTGTTTTGACTATTTTCTGTGTCTTTCTCCATGTCCCTGGAGCTGGTTGACAGGCTTGCAATGGAAGCAGCACTCGACAGTTCCTCTGTGGTTTCACCTGGGTCCTGGCTGATGTGCGAGGGCTGGTTCATCTTGGATCTTGCTACCTTCTGAAGCAGAAAAACAGATTCTCCAAAGGCGACTGAGGTCAGCATAGGTTCAATGGGATAAGTAGTATTAATTAAGAGAGACTTACGTGGGTGCAGCCTCTCTTTTGGCTAAATACTAGTCGGAGCTTGTCATTGGAGTCCACGATTTTGGTCTCCATATTATTCTGGTTATGTTCCCGGTTCCAGCTATGGTTCTTTCCACTGAGTGTATCTTTTAGGTAATTACAGAGCCATTGGTCACCCACATAGGGTGGGTGCCACTATTGCACATGCATGTCCATCTTGTCAGGCTGATTGCATTTGTATAGCACTGTTAGCACACAAGGTTGTTGGCCGTTTTCCCTCAGCAGCACCCATAACGCTTTCCAGCACTATATGGGCAGACAATCTGGGAATTGGCTTCCTGTCAGATTCCATCTGGATCTCTCAATGTTCTGTGTTGGCAACATGTGGTGAATGCAGCAATAGCATCTTTCCTTTTACCTCAGGCTGGTAATGAAGTGCTTTGACAGAAGCCTGTCTTGTTATAGGGACCTCATAGATCATTCTAATCAACAACTCAATGTGGATTGTCACTGATTTCTGGTTCTGGGAGTGATCAGCCAGAGCCAAAAGTTTTGGGGTTAGGCTTCATGCCACCCTCCCCAGGACCCTTCTTACCTGACAATCCCTGCATAGTCCTATTGCGGGTTATATAATTTAGCCTGCTATCCAGGAGAAAGTTTTGTATGGAATGAATTCATTTTTGATTAAATTTTGTGTGTATCTCCCCCACTCTCCCATTCCCCTTCCCCAAAAAACTTCCATCCTATTATCTGACCCTCAGGGTGCCTGTAACTAATGCTGTTCCAGATTAGAAACTACAGACGAGGAAGAACATGCAGCATTTGTCTTTCTGTGCTTGTGTGAGTCTGCTTCGTATGATCCATTGCAAGTCTGTCCATTTTCCTACAAATTTCATTGTACCATGTTTTCTTACTGCTGAGTAGAATTCCACTGGGCATATGTACCACATCTTCATTATCAAATCATCAAACAATGGACATCAGGGTTGCTTCCAGCTTTTAGTTATTGTGAATTAAGCAGCTATAAACATGGCTGAGCTAATATCTTTGCAGTAAAGGATGGAGACTTTAGGGTAGATTCCCAATAGAGGAATAGCTCAGTCAGTTGGTAGCCCTATTTTCATATTTTTCAGGAGTCTCCATATTGATTTCCATAGTGCTTGTACAAGTTCTTACTCCACCAGCAGTGAATGAGGGTTCCTCTTTCCTCACATCTTTGCAAACATTTATTGTTTGTTGACTTCTTTAAAAAATGTTTATTTTTTTATTTATTCATTTGAGAGTGACAGACGGACAGAGAATGGGTGTGCCAGGGCCTCCAGCCACTACAAACGAACTCCAGATGCATGAGCCACCTTGTGCATCTGGCTTATGTGGGTCCTGCGGAATTGAGCCTCAAACTGGGGCCCTCAGGCTTCACAGGCAAGTGCTTAACCACTAAGCCATTTCTCCAGGCCCATCTGTTGAGTTTTTAATGATTGTCATCCTGACTGGATGTGATACTAGGGTGATTCTAGCTTCATAGAAGGAGTTGGGGAGGGTTTCCTGTTCTGTGATTATGTGAAATAGCTTGAGAAAAAGAGGTTTCAGTTCTCCAATAAAGGTTTGATAGAATTGGGCTGAATATTCATCAGATCCTGGACTTTTTCTTTTGGGGAGATTTTTGATTACATTTTCAATCTTGATGGACGTAATGGGTTTGTTTAGGATCTATCTGCTCTAGACTCAGTTTTGGTAGGTTGTATGTATCTAAGAATTGGTCCATTTCCTCCACGTTATCTAGTTTTGTAGAGTAGAAGTTTTGGAAATATGTACTCATGATTTTTCCAATTTCATTGATGTCTGCTGTGAACTCCCCCTTTTCATTTCTAATTTTGTCAATTTGAGACTTCTCTTTTTTTTCATTTGATCAAGTTGGCCAGGGGTTTATCAATCTTTTTGTTTTTTCAGAGAACCAGCTCTTCATTTCATTAGTTATCTTGTTTCCTTCATTTCCAATTCATTAAGTTCTGTTCTGATCTTAATTATTTCTTCCCATCTAGAAATCTCAGGGTTGGATTGTTGTTTTTCCAACACATTTAGGAGGATGGCAAGGTTGTTGAAATCTCTCTGTCTTTGTTATGGAGGCATTATTGCTATAAATTTTACCCTTAGGATTGCCTTCATTGTGTCCCATAAGTTTTGAAATGTTGTATTTTCATTATTATTCAGTTCAAGAAATTTTACAATTCCCTTTTTGATTTCTTACATGACTCATTCATTGGTTAGTGACATGTTGTTCAGTATCTAGGATCTGGTACAATTTCTGTTGTTTCTCTTATTGTTAGTTTCTAGCTTGAAAGCATTGTGGTCTGATATGATGCATGAAAATAAGTCAGTTTTCCTGAATTTATAGAGGTATGCATTATGCTGTAATATATGATGTGTTTTGGAGAAGGTTCTGTGGGCTGATGGGAAGAATGTGTATTGTGTAGAATTGGGTGGGATGTTCTGTAGATGTCTGTTTAAGTCTAGTTGATCTATGGTGGTGTTAAGCTCTATTATTTCCCTGTTGATTTTCTGCTTGGATGATCTGTCTATTGATGATAGTGTTGTAGTAAGGTCCCCTAGTGTGATGTTATTGGGATTTATTTCTGATTTGTTGTAAAGTAGCTTTTGCTTTATAAAATGTGGTGCACCTGTGTTTGGTGCCTATAGTTTTATGATTGTGATGTCCTCTTCTTTGATTGTTCCCTTAATGAATAAAGGGGCATTCCTTGTCCTTTTTAATTACCTTTGGTTTGAAGTCTATTCTTTCAGATATAGTATAGCCACACTCACTTGTTTATTTTCATTTCCTTGGAAAATCATTTTCCATCCTTTCACCCTGAGGTGGTGTCTGTCTTTAATGGTGAGGCTAGGAGGTTGTTTTCCTGAAGGTGGCAGAATGAAGGCACCATTTTTCTCATCCATGCTATACACTTGTGTCTTTTTTTTCTTTCTTTCTTTCTTTCTTT
This sequence comes from Orientallactaga sibirica, assembly GCA_036365145.1. Taxonomy (NCBI): domain Eukaryota; kingdom Metazoa; phylum Chordata; class Mammalia; order Rodentia; family Dipodidae; genus Orientallactaga; species Orientallactaga sibirica. Next base: position 34,292,432 of record JAEOAD010000006.1, on the reverse strand, counting down.
CTTTCTTTCTTTCTTTCTTTCTTTCTTTTTTTTTTTTTTTTTTTTTTTTTGGCTTTTCGAGGTATGGTCTCACTCTAGCTCAGGCTAACCTGGAATTCACTATGTAGTCTCAGGGTGGCCTCAAACTCATGGTGATCCTCCTACCTCTGCCTCCCGAGTGCTGGGATTAAAGGCTTGTGCCACCATGCCCAGCCACTTGTGTCTTTTTGTGGATGATTTAATTCCATTAATATTTCAAGTTACAACTATGAGGTTTGATTTAATCTATGCCATGCTTGAGGGTTTGTGGAGTTTGAACTCTTTCGTGCCTGCTATAGTTTTGGTTATTGTGTTTGTCCTCTTGTAGCCTCTTGAAGTTGGTTGTTTGACTCTTCTGTGTGGACTATTTCTTGAAGTAGTCTCTGTAGGTTTGGCTTTGTGTTCATAAAATCATAGAGCTGGCTTTGGTCATGGAAAGTTTTCCTTTCTCCATCCATTGTGAGGGATGCTTTTGCTGGGTACAATAGTTTGGATTGGAAGCCAAAATATTTAAGGCTTTGAAGTGTTCCATTCCATGCCCTTCTGCCTTTAATAGTTTCCACCAAAACATCTGAGATTTCTGATCAGATTCCCTTTGTATGTAATGAGCTATTTCTATCACTGTTTTTAGCACTCTTTCTTTGTTTCATTGTTTAGAGTTTTAATTGGAGAGTTTCTTCTTTGGTCCTGTCCATTTAGTGTTCTATGAGCTTCTTTCTGAACAATATTCCAGCTGTGATTCATGGTTTTGTGATTCTGCTTAAAGTGCCATAAGAGACTTATTAAGGCAAGGACATTTGTATTTTATTTTATTCTATTTCTCTGGTCAGCCTCTGATCTCTTCATTTCTCCCCTAGGCCCTCTGGCACAGTTACATTTCTCTGTGCCACACTTGATTCTTTACTCATCTCTCGGGAAGATTTCTGCAAGCAGGAGATAATGTCTTACACATCTCTGTTCATTTGTTCACCACAGTGCCTGGACCACACTAGGTGCTCCTTAACTATTTGTCAACCATACTGACAAATCACTGCAAGAAGCGTCAGTGATTTTATTTGTATCCTTCCCTCTCTCCCTCTCTCACTGTCTTTCTTAATGTCTACCCAGTGCTTAGCTTCTGCACACAGAGCAGGATTCTGCCATGAGAGCAAGTTGCCATCACAAAGTTTAATTCCTAAATGAGATGCCACCTTCATAATCCTGAGGCCTTCTGTGGCAGTGACAAGCAGAGACTTCCATAGTTGTTCAAATTACAGAGTACATGGTATTAGTTACTGTGTACAGTCAAGAATTTTCCTGTCAAGCAAATGAGTAGAAAATCAGTAAAACCTCAAAACTGGTTTGTGAACCCATATCTTCTTATCAGGAAAGCCAAAAATACTTTGACTTTTCCCCAGAAGATTTTTAAGGCACATAGTGATTTATTTACTTTATTTTTTATGTTGTTTTCAAATAGAACCAATTGTCCTATTACGTGTATTTGTTACATTTTTAACTTATATCTTATTTTAATTAATCAATTTATTTGAGAGCGAGAAAGCCATATATATATCTCCATGCAGAGAACAGATACTAGGCATGCCAGGGCCTCTAGCCACTGTAAAGGAACTCCAGATGCATGTACTACCTTGTGCATCTGGCTTATGTGGGTACTAGGGAATCAAACCTTAGTCCTTAGGGTTCACAGACAAGCACCTTAATGGCTAAGCCATCTCTTCTGTCCTTATATCAGACACAGGATTAGGAAAAGTAATAAACTTTCAATTATTAATTGAAACTTCATATTTACCCATCCCTATTTCTTTATCTGAACTCTGGGAATAGTTTACAAATCTGACTTAGTCATTATCATTTACTACTATATATTCAGAAACAATCTAATTACATATGGTTGCTTTTCATCCTTGTAACATTACATATATCATGGTACTTCTTGTCTTATAATATTATGTTTCTGAGCTATAGGTATGTTGACACACACACACACACACATATATTAATATATATAATTCTAGATAACTCATTACTTTGTCCTATTTCACTCAGTGAATGTATTTTATACACACACACACACACACACACACACACACACATATATATATATATATATATAGTTGTTGTTGATGAGCGTTTAGATCATCATTTCTTGTTTTCCTCCAATGAAAATCATCCTTTAGATATTCATGCTCATGATTTCTTGAAAAATAATCAGGAATTTTACTATATTTGTATTCATCTTATCTGTGATACTTCTGGGCTGCTACCCAAGGTGAATTTACTTAATTGTCTTCTTTTTATCCTTACACAACATTACCTGCTGCATTCTTACCATCATTTTGTATTGGCAATTTATTGCATGGACAATGATTTGAATTTGCATTTTCCTGATTACCAGTAAAATTGAATATCTTTCTCTTTTTTTGCCCTCCATCTTTCTATTTATATGAATTTCCTCCATGTTATGAAATTCTAATTATGTTTTTTAAAATCTGAATTGCAAAGTACTTAAACATTTTAAAATTAATTCTTAAGTTAGTAGGTTAGCATATGGTGTTTTCACTCATATGTTATTTAATTTGTTCTTGGTTGTTGTTCCCCCATGTTTCCTGCCCATTCTAACTGATTCCCTTCCATCTCTCAGACAGTCCTCCCTGATGTATGTATTGCACAGGAAATAATCCCAAGAGTTAACAAGTGGAATTACTGGAAATTAGAAATCAGACAGTAAAAAGAAAGGTCAGCAGAGTGAAGAGGCTGACTATAGAAAGGAAAAATATTTGTCATCAAACATATGTGTAACGTGTAAATCTTGTTTTTGATTTTTGTATGACTGGTATATTCTCTCCATCATGAATTAATGTATTTTTTTTTCTGTGACTCCAAGAAAGCAGTTAGCTAATTGTATTTCTTTCTTTTTCTCATGAGGCTATGAGTGAAAGCATAAATACACTACATTTATAGTTCCTCAGTTCCAGGCACCCCGCAAAATTGCTTGAATTAACTTGAGAATGCCATTTAATTTACTGCAGAAGCTACTATAAGCTTGATTTTTTTTTAAATTAATGTTTCCAATTGAAGGTATCTCTATTATCCCTGTCATGTGACAAATGCATTTACTAACACATATGCACACAAGGGTACATCTGTCACCTCAAAGAGTGGTACTATGCTGCTATGTCAGATTTATTTATCTTTCATTAACTTTTGAAATAGACCTTTCCTCAGTTTCTAGGAAGAGTTTCATGATCACATTGTTAAGTTTGAGGTCAGCTGATATTGATATTACTATTTCCAGTCCCAAGTCTTAGGGGATGCAGAAAAAAGGACATAATTTGTACATTGCTTTGTCATCTTTGAAGTTCATCATATCAGCAGCTGACATAGGCAAGTATCTGCCAATGAGTTCTGTTGGCTGACACCAACCTTGTCTTTACAGCCACTGCTTTTTGGCATCTAGTTGAACACATGTCATCAGATTCTGTCCAGCTGGTATATGTGTCATCAGACTCTGTACAGCTGGCACCTCGGACTCGAATCTACTGTGAGTTCTGCAGAATTTGTGCAATTCTTTGAAATTTTCACTATGTCACATTATTGACATCAATCACAGCTTTGCACTTTTTTATATTGTTTTGTATCATGGTAGTTATCTTTTTAAGTGGTCACAGAAAATAAATGTTAAAATAGCTATGGACTAATGCATACTCGACCTTGAAACTGTTCCAGAAGAAAATCTGTTTTATTGTTAATTTCACATATGATGAGAAATAACTTAGCAAGTTATGGGTAGGAGTATGATGAAATTATAAAGTTATTTTGCATTTAATTTTTAAGGATTAAGTTAAGGTTGTATATTCATATTTTAATCAGGAATAATTTGATAATGTAAAATGTATCATGATTTTAATCACTTGTTCTTGAACTAGGTTTCAAAATGCAATTCTAACTTTTTAATACATTTTTAGTTGTGCATTGTGGTAACAAGACAGAAGCCATATTTCCGGCTTTCTTTCCTTTGTGCTTCCTTTTATCTCAAATCAATTTAAGACTCTCTGCCTCTTTTCTTTCTCCATGCTTTTTCCTCTGCATTTTCTTTTTCCTAACTTAGTGTCTAGTATCCAGAATATTCTTATACTGTTCAGATAATCTGTAGGGCTCCACTCATGAAGTTTTATTATCCCCAATTGTATCCCCTTACAACTAATAATTATCCATAGTAGTAACTGAAGATAACAACAATGTTGCCTATGGCACTGTACAAAATTGCATTTGCTGTTGGAATAATAAAAGGGGACGGAATGTTCCTGCAGCTTTTACGTGATGGGAGGCATTGCTCTCACAGTTAGGGTCACGTTACCTAGATGTAAGTGGCATGAGAAAGGGGGAGGAAGATTTATCTAATCCACCGTGGTGCATTCCAGAGTGATTTGATTGTTGCTCCCATTCTTGAAGCAGCAGGGTATGGGAACATGTGAATGGCTGGGAGCCTTTAAAAAAATAAAAACTTGTATAAATAAGGAGAGAAAAGTAATCTTTGCTTTGCAAATTCAGGCTTTTTCCCTCCCATTTTGAATTCCTCAAATAGTGGAGATTAGCACATTTTGACTGCTTTTTCAGCATATTTAATTGAGCCCAATATATGCTGGTTATTGTGAAAGCTTTTGAATCTTGGAGTCAAGAGAACAGTTGAAACATGAAAAAAAAAAAGCTCCAAAAATTTAACTGTTGTTATGAATATCTGTAAAAATTTATCTGCCTCACTTATTTTTGTCTTAAAGTTATGTATGTCAGGATTTGGAGGGTCTTCGATTGGATTCTTCAAATAATTTCTCTAGAAATGTTTCAGGTTTTGTAGCAAACACATGCCTTGTCCACTTGTCCACCCAGCAATGTCCACTGCATTTACCCTGCAGATAGCCTTTCACTAGAAACTGTACCCATGACACCCTTTTCATTGTTAGTAAGTCAAGGACTCCAAATAAGAGTTCCTTAAATGGATAAGTGACACAGAGCCAAATAAGTAATGCTTGCATCTCTACCCTGCTCTGTCAGCATTCCAGTGGCACCTGTGAGCAGGGTAATCTCGAGTCTCATTGTACAGTAATGATTAATTTCACAGTGTGATGGAATCAGAATGACCTGGGTCACTTCAAATCTAAATTTTTTTGGTGTATGACATTGAAGGAGGCTAACTTGTTATTTTTAAACATCAGGATTCCCACACATTTTTAAAAATAATTTATTTTTTATTTATATCATTCTGATTTTACATTCATGGTGTTGGCTCCATTATCCTCCTCCCTGTCCTCCCTCTTCCAAAGCAACCCTCATGAGAAAGTAATTAAGAAATATTTTGAATACTGTAAGCATAATAGATTTTAACTTCATGTTCATCATGATATTGTGATCATCATCTCTAGCACGTCCAAATTATATGGAATATTTGGAACGAGCAGATTTCTCATTTGTAGCTAGGCTGCAGGCAATCATAAACTGTAAATAAGATGAAACCCAACAGAATGAGTCAACTGTTTTGCAGGTACCATTGCAATATTCCATGAGAAGCCTTCAGCTGCCAAGTATAGACCCATTCTTTTGAAAAAGTCATTGTGTTAGGAACTGTGGATGTCCTCATATAAGCATCTCTTATTTGTGTGTCCATGGTTCTGGGTCTCCTCTCAAGGCCCCCTAGAAGAGTTCCATCAGTGCATACAACTTCAACTTGCTTTATATAGATGCTTCTAAGTCTACAATTTCTATTGTCAAGTCTGAATTGTAAGGAAGCATTTTCTAGGTTTCATTCCATACTCTATGTTCTCTCCTACATGTACCACCTCAGCCTGAATTTCCAGGTTCAGATTCATGTATTCTGTATTTTAGTCTCATCTTCCTTAATGTTTCCATATCGGTATGTTTGTTTATATTTATATTTAATCCTGGGTTAGGTAATATATTTTAACCTTAAGACTTTAAATGTTTCCAGTCTCTTAATAACTCCCACATGTATATCTCCAGGTCTTATATTTGCACTCTAGACTGATGTTCAAGTCCATGCTTAACCTCTTCACTTGGACATACAAAATTTAACTTTTGTACTTTCTCTTCTTAACCCACTTACTATGTGTTTATGTTTAAGTTTCGACTTATCTTGGACTTGAGCTCTTGAACCATCTATCTGTACTTGAAAATCCTTACCATTAGCCATTTGTGATTGACAGTTTGGCATAAAGGAACTGAAAATTAGGAGCTAGAAATTACCGTTAAGAGCATTGTTGCTGGCAAGTGAGATTATGCTACTGTTCTGCTATAAATATATATTTGCCTGCAAAGCCAAAGAATCCCAGTTTGATTCTCCAGGACCCACATAAGTCAGAAGCACAAGGAGGCACATGCATCTTGGAGTTAATTTGCAGTGGCTCGAGGCCCTGGCATACCCATTCTTTATCTCTATCTCTCTCTCTGCCTCTTTCTCTCTCTTAAATAAATAAATAAAATAATAAAAAAACATTAAATATTCTAGTACTTCCCAATCTATGGCTCCCCCAAGACCATCTACTTCAACCCCAGCAGGCTCTGTTCTTCACATGTACCAGAGACTCTGTAACCTTTGGGTCTTGGCTTTTGCTAGTCCCTTTTCCTGGACAACCCTTACCTAGATCTCTATGCTTCATTCCTCATGTCCTCAAAGGCCCATCTCAAAAGTGACCTTCCTGGTGAACTCGTCTGTACAGACTACTTAAATTTATTACACTACCACCTCCAGTTTCAGCCACTCACTATCTCCCCCCCATCAGTACCATTGCTTCTAGTACATTATACAACATTTTATTGTATTTATTGTCTGTCTTATTCTCTGGATTACATATTTTGTTAGGTAGGGATTTATTTTTTCATGCTTATTTTACTGTTGTGTCCCAGGATCTAGCCTAGTGTCTGCTATCTGGCAAGTACTTGTTCCGTATTTAGTGAAAACAACTGTTAAGTGAATGAACATTACTGGGAAAATAGAAATAAGGAGAGTCTCTGGATGGCCCTAATGAATATGTTACAAACCCCCAAAACGTACTATAGCTGTGTCTTTTCTGAGCCTGTGAGGAAAGAAGAGTGAGGAAGGGGTCACAAAATTTGCCCTAAGCATGTAATCTGATAAGGAGATAAAAGTTTATAATTTATAGCTAAAAACTTTGGGTTTAGAATATTTATGTGTTAATGAGTCCATTTTAATGACTCAATGACTAAACTGAAGTGGGTTGTTTTATAGAGAGAAAGAGTTCAAAAAAATGGAAACATTGCTTGATTGCAAAAGGAGAAAAGAAGTTCAAAGGGAGCTGAAGTTGCCACCCCTTTGAAAATGCTTGGTGATTCCTCTTGAGCGTTTCATCAAGAACAACTGTCCTCAGAAGTGTGAGACAGTGAGAAGGAATAGAGTTCCAGCTGTGGCCCTACAGAAGTATATGTGTATCTGAATAACGATAGATCAGATTTCAATCAGATGGTACTGGCATTTACTGAATTAATTAATAAAAAAAAGTTATAAAAAGATGTTTTCAGCTCTTATGGGAAAAAAATACCTTTTAATTGGATCCTCAGCTTCATGAGATCCTGGTCCTTTGCCAAAAAACCTGTCTGTTAGGGGAGCATGCAGACTTTCTATACAGCCTGAAGCTCAGCTTATGGGATGTGTCCAAAGAGAGAACATCTGGATGGGCTGAATTTAGAATTTAACACAGTTTATTGAGCTGAGCAGCTCCCTCAGAGAGTCTCCAGAAAGGATCTTGGTTGGATTTTTGCTTTGGCACTTTAGTTCCAAAGAGAAAATGCATATATTCTTATGATAATATACTTTCTACACTTTACATATTTAGTTTAAGCAAGATGACTTCCCAATTGAGGTGAGACATTTTGTTTCTTTTGAAGAGAATAATAGGAAAAGAAAGAAATGTTTACTAGGTTTTTGAGGCATTGAGCTTTCCGAATATGCAAGTCAAATTCTGGAGGTTTAGGGATGGAAGATAGGAGAATTGGACTGGAAAAAGTAGGGGGCGGGGGCAAAAATCAGAGTAAGGCATACATGTAATACTTACAACTTGTTTAGTTATCCCCTACTTTCTCTAGGTTCCGTCGTTTGAATATCTTTTCCAAAACTCCTGTTGAAGTTTAATTGCTGTTGCAACAGTTGACAGGTTGCACTTTTTATTTTTTTTTTTAAGAATGGCAGCAGGCGTTTTTTTAAAAAATATTTTATTTTTTATTTTTTAGAGAGAGGCAGACAGAGAGAGGGAGAGGGAGACAGATAGAGAATGGGCACACCAGCAGTCTCTCAGCTGCTGTGAACGAAATCCAGATGTGTGCGCCCCCTTGTGGGCAAGTGCGGCATTGTGCCCTTGCGTCACTTTGCATCTGGCTAAACATGGGACCTGGAGATTGGAACTGGCGTTCTTAGGCTTAGGAGGCAGGTGCCTTAACCGCTAAGCCATCTCTCCAGCCCCCCAGGTTGCACCTTTGAATGGTTGAGTCACAAGGATGCAACCCTCCCAAATGGATTAACACATCATGGTTCCTTACTAGGAGTGAGATAGGACAAGGGTGGCCCTTGTGCTCTTCTTGTGTTCCTTGTGTTTGCTGGCTCGTCTGCCATGCTGTGGGGCAGCAAGATGCCTCTCTCCATAAGTGGTCCTTCAGTCCTGGACTGTCTAGCCTTCTAACCTGTGCCAATAAAAGTTCTTTATTTTATAACTTATCCAACCTGTGTGGTATTCAGTTATAGCAGTAGGAAGCAGAGTAAGACTGTGAGTGTGGGCTTCTGCCTGATCTGAATGTGGGCTTCCACCCTGCCACTTTGTCAGTTTTGGAGGTCTGGAGAGTCCATGTTCTACAGTCTTGGATTGAACATCGAGAGATACAAGAAAGTTTAAAGAATTACCCTTTGGAGACTGTGGAAATGCAAAAAAAAAAAAAAAAAAAGTTTTATTCTGGGAGAGGCACATTGCATCATACTATATTCAGCAAAAGTCTGCTGTTTATTCTTTTTCTCCCCAAGCCCTAGCTCAATGGATATATTATACTAATCATAACAAAAGTAGCAAGTGCCAAAGTCTTATGTCATTTACTTACATTATAAATATTCTGCTGACTCATTTCCAGCTGACTGTCCAGCCAAGACTCTACTGACTGGTACCTTTGTTCACACTTGTGACATGCTATCTAGTGTACTACACACCTTTATGTCTTCTTCACACTGAGCTACTACTTCATTTTATCTTATCCTATCCTAAAAAACTACTTCTAGTGATTCCTATACACATAACACTCATTACTTTTCCTTTTCTTGTTGTCAAAATTCATCCTCAGAATCTGAAACTTTCTATAAGATAAAGAATGAAGGATCATATCTAAGACTTAATCACCAAGTTTTGGGAAGTATTTGAGAGAACACTCACTCAAGCTTTCTCCTTGTTAATGTCTGCATAATGTGACCTCTGATCTCTTCATAATTTTTAAAATACATTTATTTATTTATTTATTTATTTATTTATTTATTTGAGAGAGAGACACAGAGAGGGAGAGAATGGGCTTGCCTGGGCCTCCAGCCACTGGAAACAAACTCTAGATGCATGTGTCCCCTTGTGCATCTGGCTTACATGGGTCCTAGAGAATCATACCAAGATCCTTTGGCTTTGCAGGCAAACGTCTTAACTGCTAAGCCATCGCTCCAACCCCGTAATTTTTATTTTCATGCTGCGAACTCCCTCAAAAATATTTCTAGAGTTTTCACGGGGAATTTTGCTTTTTCCTAGTACCACTTTGTCAGTGCCTGTTCGAGCCTTAACTTATGTGCGGTTTAGTGTTACTTTCTGGTTATTTTCCTCCAGTCTGCAAGTAAATATGTTTGCCTTGTCTTTGGCTTAAAACATTTACAAAATGAACAAAACATTTTTGGGATGCAATAAGTTATTCTATTTTAAAAAATATATTTTATTTATTTATTTTTTTGAGAGAGAGAATGGGTACGCCAGCCATTGCAAACAAACTCCAGATGCATGTGCCTCCTTGTGCATCTGGCTTACGTGGGTCCTGGAGAGTCGAACTGGGATCCTTTGGCTTTGCAGGCAAACACCTTAAGCATTAAGCCATTTCTCCAGCCCCAAGTTCTTCTGTTTTAATTGGATACTTTTTTTTTATCTGTTTCTGTGGCCTAAAAATGTATCCCTCATTCTTGCCTCCCTTTTGTGGCCCATCAACCCCAAATGTATCACCAAGTAAAACAGACTCACTCAAAAGCTTGGCATTGGTTTCTTCTCTCAATTATAAAGTCACAAATAAGATCTGTTTCTCCTTTTAAAGTGGTTTCCTAGCAACTAAACCACCCAGACATGATCAGAGCAGTTTGTTACTTGTGAAGTTCACTTTCTGACAAGGCTCAGAGATGAAGAAAACATCATCTAAACAAAAACATTTCCAACACACTTGAATGGTGATTTGCAAATTGAAACTACACTGAAGTAACTTTTATGTAGCTTGTACGTCAGCCCCTATCACCAACATCCTCCTCCACCAACCAGCAAAGATAACTCTTGAAGTAGCTATCTTTGTAGAAGAGAACAGATGGGAGTGATTCTTAAAGTGGATCAATTACCATAAAATGTATTCTGGGAAGCAATGGATATGCAGAAATAAAAGGAGATTTGCCGTAGGCAGCAACTGCAACAAGCAAACTCACCTTGTGATTGATCGATCTTGCTTATCTTCAGGCTAAAATAAATGTATAGGTTATCACAACTCAGTCATATCATAGTCTGCAACACAGACATTTGTCTTACTCACAGAAGGCCAGGGCAAAGTGAAAACATTGTAGGGATTATCTAGTATACAAACTTGTTTTTCATTTGTTTCACTATGTTTAAAATAATAACAATAATATTATTCCTCCAACCCACACTGCTGCCTTCCTCCGGACCGTGTGGGACCCATCTTATTTCAGTTTCTACTGTAACGAGAATGTGGTGTGGATGTAGTGGATATAGTAATTTGTGGTAGGAAAGAAGTGTATAGCAAAGCTGCCTGCTGTCTTATATAATTCTCTACTGACCATTTCACAAAGAGGAAGGAGAAATTTATCAGATCTCTGGAAATTATGAGATTGGTAGAGAGTCCCAATGGAACTTAGAATATAAGAATACAGAAATACAGAAGCTATAACTGTGGAAGCCTAGTCAAATTCCTCTCACAATGAGTCTGCTGCCATGAGTCATGTGGTTGCAAGATAATTAGAAATCAAATGGGCAACTTTCTTTTACTTCCTGGCCATTAGATGGAATATTTCTAGAAGCCCTAGCAGCATCTAGTATAGTAGTAGGTGTTTTAAGGATGTACATGAAAACAAACATGTTCTGTACAAAAAGGAACTCAAATCTTGTGCTAAGTGGGATTAGAAGGGAAATTTTTGAAAAGATTCTTATAAAATAACTTTTTAACACCTTTGTTGGGACTCATGGGGAGTAATTTCTTGAACTTGATATAGATTATATTTCTTAGGGTCATCGTAGAAGACAACTTGATAAAGGCAACATATTTGTTCATAATAAAATTAGTTTTGAAAGAGAAGCATGTGGGGCTAGAGAGATTGCTCAGTGGTGAAGGGAATTATCGGAAAGAGAACCATCAGATGTAGTCACTGAGGTAGACACAGACAAGGGGCACAGTTTCTTCCTCTGAGAAGAGTTTGTTGCTGAGCTCTAAAGGGGTGTAGTTGTCAGTCCCCACCTGTCACTTCACTCAGAGTTGCCTCAGCTGCAGAGATAATTTGTTGAGGCAACAGACTCTCATAACACCTCACACCAGATGAAGTGCTAGACACTTTGGCTAGATCTGGGATGTTCTTACCTGAAGTGCTTCCTACTGCCAAAAGTTAGGAGATATATTCCTTAGGGATCCTGAGCACACTGCTTATGTAGCCAAGTCTCTGTTGGGTATGAATCCTAATTCAGTTTGTCCCTTTGGCCAATCTGTTTCTTTCCCTGGGTGACATGCATTTTTGTCAACTTGACAGGGTTGAGAATCATCTAGGAGATTAGTAGAGCTGGGGATGTCTATGAAAGTATTTTCAGAAATGAGGAATCTTATCTAGTGAATAGATTAATCTACTGGGTGGATTTATAATATGATGGCATTCTTGGAAGATAAAAGTAGGAAGTGGGGTCTAATTATAGGAAGTAGGTCAGTGGAGGAATATTCTTAGGCTGGAGGGGTGGCTTGGCTGTTAAGGTGTTTGCCTTGCAAAGCCAAAGGACCCAGGTTCATTTCCCCAGGACCCACGTTAGCCAGATGCACAAGGAGGCACATGCATCTGGAGTTCGTTTGCAGTGGCTGGATGCCCTGGTGCTCCTGTTATCTCTCTCTCTCTCTCTCCCTCTTTCTCTGTCAAAAAATAAATAAATAAGTAAATAAAAATACATTTTTTTAAAAAAAGTAATTGGTACTCAGAATTCTATCTTGAGTTGTGTTACATGCATACCCTACAATACTGAGTTAGTAATTGTTTCATAAGCAAATCAAGAGACAAAGGGAACTGGGGATATACCTCAGTGATTAAAAACACTTGCTTACAAAGACTGCTGGCCCACGTTCAATTCAAAGCCACCCATGTAAAGCCATTTGTTTGTAGCAGAAAGAGACCCTGGTGTCAGCATATGAATGAGTGTCCGTGTATGTGGTGTGCACGTGCATTAGATAAACAAATAGATAAATACATAAATAAATAAATAAGGTTAATGAGATGGGGCAGTGTATTTAGATAAGAGGAAGAAAATTCAGCAGTTCAAAACTTAAAACTGGTTCCATACAGATCTGAAACTATTTCTTTGAGCAGTTCAAGATAATATAGAGTAAATAGAGAGGTCAAGACAATAAATAAAATTGAAAAATAATTATGAGAAAGTAGTCTAGCTGAACAGAAGTCTGAATACTAAGCAAGGGTTCTAATTTAATTATGAACACATTTCCGACTATATCTGGCTGTGTATAAGAGAAAAATCACAAGACATGTATTTATACTACTTCTACATTGAGAGATTAAAGTTTGAACATTGTCATTTATGATATTGGTTGAGGTGTGTTCCTGTCCATTTATTCATCAGTCCATTCTGTCATCTCTAGAGTAATGTTGTACTATCAGGGTCTAAGGTGATTTCCAAGCTGCATATCCAAATTCCAGGTAGCAATAGGGTGGGGGATGAAATAAAGAAGGTCATACGCCATTTTAAGGTGTCCTGCTTCTAATTATATCTTCTAAAATATTTTATTTATTTTTATTTATTTATGAGAGAGAGAAATAGAGAAAAAGGGGTACAACAGAGCCTCTTGCCACTGCAAATGAACTCCGGATGCATGCACTACCATGTGCATCTGGCTTATGTGGATACTGGGCAATCAAACCTGGGTCCTTCGGCTTTGCAGGCAAGCACCTTAACTGCTGATTCATCTCTCCAATCCTCTAATTATGTCTTAATGCTTATAGCTTGGTTATAGGGACCTACTTTCTAGCCAGGGTGGCTACAGAATAGATCTCTTAAGTGATGGCATTACATTTTTTTTGAATTATAATTGAAATGTATTGTTTCAGATTATGGAAGTAATAGACAAGATAAGGAAAAGTTTAAAAGTTCTGGTGTTTTGAAATTGAAGGCAGCAATAAAATATTTCTAGAAATTAGAGAAGGCAAGTTATTATATATATATGTGTGTGAAATGTAATTTATTTTGGACATACTCTGCTGGAGGTTAGCATTAATGATCATCAAACATGTTCTGAGTGTTTTGCATGTCCCAAGCACCATGCAAGACTTTATATCTGTCATATTATAGAGCATAGCCTATAAGCTTGTTATAAGTGATCTGTTATGGATGAAGAAATGGAGCTATTGAGGAATGAGGAAAACTGATTAGAGTCACACAGTTTATCTGCTTGCACCATGGTCCTCACATTTAAGCCAGTAGGCAAACAATCAGAGCAGAAGCTGAAGACCTGGGCAGGGCAGACGTCGAGGTAAAGGTGGAGTCTGTAGGTTAACCATCTCTTACGAGTGTGAAACCATGAGAGGACAGGGTTCACGAGGACAATCAAGGAGGAGAGAACTCAGGAAGTAGAAGAATGCAGGGGCGATGAGGTGTCTCTAGAAGGAGGAAACTAGAGGAGTCACTTCAAGAAAAAAAATAATAAAGTAAAAGCAGGGCAGAGAGGTACCAGAGGGGATCAGGAGAAAGGCTTTCTCAAAGATGAAATGGGCTAACAATATCCCTAACACAGAATTTTACAAAAAGAGGACAAGTCAATAACTTGAGTAGTAAGAGGTTATGCATTGATTGTTTGTGGAGTGTGGAAAGTGGAATGTAGGAATGGGTAGGGGAGGTCAGCAATAATGTATGAACTGTTGAAAACATGTATGGTAATCATATTGTTAGTAATAGCTGACAACATGAATTAATGTTATTGACTGATGTGGGCCAGGTACCATTTTAAGGACTTACCATGCATCAACTCATAACTACAATGTTATGTTATTGCTACTTTATCATCTCTGTATTACAGATAAGAAAGCTGAGACATGAAGGGCTAAGTAGTCTATCCAAGATCACACTGCTATTCCATGGAAAGCTGGGGTTCAAGTTCAAGAAGCAATAAGACTGATGAATTCTTGTTTAGTAATCCAGTAAAGTGAGAATTATTATTATTATTTTTTCGGTCTTGTGATTTCTTTTTGGTGCAAAGTTTTGAGGCTAGTGTTTAATAAGGAAGGTCCAGAACTATCCTCCAGCTAAAGGGTTGTTTTTAAAAAATGTTTTCTCTATCTCTCCCACCCCTCCCTTCCTTCCAAATGAAGTAGAAAAAATGTCTATAGATTTTTTTTTCCATGATAAAATGTGGTGGATTTAAAATTGTGGATTTTCATGTGACATGTTAAATGTACTTCACGACTGATTTTTCTTCTCTTCTGAAATAAAGTGTCTTGAAGAGAGATGAAGTTCGTTGTATTTTTCCTGCATCAATTTTTAAAGGATACACGATTATTATTTTAAAAATAATTTAAGTGAAATTTGAAATATTTTTGAGTCTTTTTGATCATTCAGTTTCACTTATTGATATCATTGACAAATCGATTGAAGTATCATTAAAAATTAACATATTAGTTGGGCTCTGTAATTTTGCTTGTACTGAATGGTAGCAAAATAATACATATGTCATTTAAAACTAATAATTTTATACAAAATAATGGGCCTGAGAACATAGCTCAGTAGTAGAATGCTAGCCTAGCATGCGTGAGGTCCTAGGTTCAATTCCTAGTATCAAAAAATTTACATATGAATATGTTATTTGTAATAGCAAATCATGAGAGCATATTCCAGATGAGTATAATTCCAACAGAAATCTACAAAATAACTCAAAATTTATAAGAATATTGTAATATAGAAGAAAATGTTACTGTGCTAGGTATATGTATTAGTTCATTCTCTCTCTCTCTCTCTCTCTCTCTCTCGTGTGTGTGTGTGTGTGTGTGTGTGTGTGTGTGTGTGTGTGTGTAGTGTGTGTAGTGTATACCCATATATGTACAGATGCTTGTACCCCATGCAGGTATGTATGTAGGCCAGAGGAGAACATCACTTGTCCTCTTATTACTCATCTGCTTTCCTTCTCTCCCTCCTTCTTTCTCCTCCCTCCCTCCCTTCCTCCTTCCTTCGTCTCTTCCTCCCTCCCTCCCTCCCTTCCTTCTTTTCTTCTTTCTTTTTCATCTATTAAGTTTTTTTTGAGATGAAAATGTTTCATTTTTACTAGTAAGCTTACTAGACAAATGAAGTGATACATTATGGAACTTAGTAAATGCTCTGGAAAGAAAGAAGGCATTCTATCTTTAGAATGAAACATTTCAAGTAAAAACTCTGCACTAGAAAATAATGGTCTTTTGTGTTTTGAATTCCTTAATGCCTACTGACTGCTTAATTGATTTCCACATATTTGAAAGCTTACTCATCTCCTACACAGGCATGCTGACACACAAAAACAGCAGTATATATAGCTGCACACAACACAGTATAGACAGCATATGGGAAGCTGAGGCTTGTGAATCCATTCTCTCCATCCTTAGCCCTTTCTCAGGTAAACATATTTATTCATCCAGTATGTACTTTCAATGACTGATAAGAGATTCTTAATTTTTCCACTAGGAACATTGCAGATACTTAAAAAAAATACTGCTCTATTTAAAAAATAAAATCTTCTTAAAAAGTATGTGTTTAGGATTTGGTGGGAATTAATTAATAATAGGGTTCCTTTCTAAATAAATTTACAATTATAAAAATCAATAGAGTCTTTTTATACATAGATATGTAAAAGCATAAATATTAAAGCAAAAACCCCCAATACTAATTGATCAGGAAATAAAGAGAAATCAAAAGACTGGTTGTATGGACAAGGACTTTGGAGCATATTAAATAGCAATGTTTTATGAAAGTTGATAATGCTTTTCACTGTCACATATTGGTTTAATAATATACTCAATGTTAAATTGTTAGTTGCTTTGGGGAAATTAATGTTATATTGTAGGGCAATACTTAACTATTTTTGAGAATTTACTGGATGCTTGATGTCATGTGTGGAACATTCTATGTGGAATTTTACTTAATTTTCACAAAAGTCCTAAGAGTTAATCAAGTTTGTTTGTTGGAATGAAAGAGCCATTCTTGGCTGTAGATTTTTAATAATGTCTTTGTTTTGATTTGAGGGCCATTTGAATTAGTGTATAAGATGTTTTATTTTCAGGTAAGATGTCTACTTTTTTAATTAATTAATTATATTTATTTATTTTTATTTATTTGAGAGAGAGAAAGAGGGAGGGAAAGGAAGAGAGAGAGAAAGAGAGAGAGAGAGGAAGGAAGAATATGAATGGGCTCCAAGGCCTCCAGCCACTGCAAAAAATCCCAGACATATGTGCCACCTTGGGCACCTGGCTTAGATAGTTCCTGGGAAATTGAACTGAGGTCCTTTGGCTTTGCACACAAGTGCCTTAACCACTAAGTCATTTCTCCAGCCCTAACTCATTTTTTATTGACAACTTCCATAATTATAGACAATGAACCATAGTAATCCACCCCCACTTTCCACTTTGCAACTCCTCTCTCCATCATATCCCCTCCCCCATCAATCAGTCTCTTTTATTTTGATGTCATCATCTAGCTGTCCCTTTTTAGAAGATGTTTTAAATTTTATTTTTATTTTATTTTATTAGAGAGAGAGAGAGAGAGAGAATGGGTGCAGCAGGGCCTCAGCCACTACAAGTGAACTCCAGTAGCATGCACCATCTAATTCACGTGGCTTAAGTGGGTACTGGGTAATCAAACCTGGGTCCTTAGGCTTTGCAGACAAATGTCTTAACCACTAAGCCATCTCTCCAGCCCTGAGATGTCTCTTTTTAGTCACCTTTCATGTGGTGCAAAGTACCTTTAGATAATTTATTTATTATTTGTTAACATGGAGTTTTTCTTTTTCATAAGCCACATTGTTATTTCATTATTTACCTTGAGAAGATAAAGAAATGACAAAGAAGATAAAGATAAAAGATTAAAAGATAAAGAAAAATATTTTCCTTATGTATTCTTCTATACTGTTTCTTAATATAGCACCTTTGAAATAGTAAGTATTTTTAACTTAGGTAGCTCTTTATCATCTAATGTCACTTAGTGAGATAAATGACAGTGGAGGGTTAAATTAAAGTAAGAGTGAATGATTTACTACTAACTAGGGTGAGTCTTTAGTAGAAATGCTTCAGTCTTTGTCTTCTACTTGATATATAGCACCTGCCTTCCTTACCTCTGTCTTTAGGGTTAGTATACACTATTTGACAATTAGATACAGAACATCAACTAAATGTTAAAAACACAAGAATGGGGGCTGGAGAAATGGCTTAGTGGCTAAGGTGTTTTCCTATGAAGCCTAAGTTCCTAGGCTCAATTACCCAGTATCAAAGTGAGTCAGATGTACAAGGTGGCATATGTGTCTGGAATTTGTTTGCAGTGGCTAGAGGCCCTGGTGTGCCCATTCTCTCTATATATCTGCCTCTCTTTCTCTCTTAAATAAATAAATAACAAGGATGTAGTGATAATACCAGTACACATCTTTAATCCTATCTTCATGGATGACTGCTTGGTGTTAGTTCCCAGAGCACCTTTCACATGGAGAGAAAGCCCTAGCTAACTATAGCTGTAGGGTGGTTGAACTATTGTCTAAAGTAAAAACAGAAGAAAAAAGTAATTACATTTAATTTGGTTCACTTTTGAGTCTTTACAAACTAAGCTAATTTTTTTTGAAAAATGCATATTTTTATTCAAAACTAACGTGCAGTCAAATGGCAATATATTTCCAGGAGAAAGGAGTATATCTTAGATTCTACTGACTTGCAACTACTTGTGTAACTCATGATCAGTCAAGGTTTTAACCATTCTTCACAAAAATGACAGAGTTAATAAAAGATCATTTGTATAATGATTGGCAGAGACCAAGATTCTTACAATTGTCTTTTGAAGAAAAAAAACCAACAAAAGGTAAAATAATATAAAGAGGCATATCAATTTGATGTGTGTGGCAGACAGCTTCAGGTTCGCTGAGATGAACTTCCAGACCAGGCACAGTTATGGCGGAAGGGATATTTATTGAAGCTTATAGATCCAGGGGAAGTTCCATAATGGCAGGAGAAGCGGCCTGCTCTCACAGGACCAGTCAAGAGAGCAAAGCCAACCAGCCACACAGCACACAGAGCAAAAGTACAGCCAAAAGCCACAGCACACTTCAGGAACTCCTATTAGACACACTTTGCATATCTTTACAATGGAATCTCAAACCATCACCATACCTTAAAACCAGCCACCAGTTACATTGCCTCTAGCAAGGTGATTGCAGATGCAAACTATAAACTAATAAAATATTGAATATATTGGGGGCCATATATTCAAACTACCACATTCCTCCCCTGGCCCTCAATAGATTTAGCTCCTGGCCCCCAATAGATTTATAACTATCACACATTGTAAATTGTACTCAGTCCAATTTCAAAGGTTCTCACAGTCTTGATCAACTTAAGATAGTGAGTCCTGTAAAATCAAACAAGTTAAATACTTTCAACATGTAAAGGCACAGAGTAAACATTTTTAACTGGTATAAGGCATAGTAAGGAGAAACTAGAACAATGCAAACTCAACCACCATCAGCAGTCATCAAACTTCTGCAGCTCAAGTTCAATATAACCAGAGACTGACAAGTCTCCAGGTTTTCCAATTCCACCCCTCCAGCTGGGCAGAGTAGCCAGGGAAAACTTTCATCCCATGCCAACACTGCACTACATGGGAGCCCTTGCATAGTCCTGGTATATCCAAAACATCTTAAGGTCTCCATGCAAACCACGGTCCATCTTCCAAAGGCTCTTTCAGCTTATTCCTGAGGGTCTTCATGCCCTGCCTCATGCCACATCTCAGCAGCGGCTCCTGGAAATGTGTGCAATTCATGACCACTCCATGCATTTTTCATGTTTCCAAAACTAATACCAGGTGTGCAGGACACAGCCATATTCTTAATCCAGGAACAAAATAAATCATAGCCTTGAAAAGCAGGTTCCTTCTCCAGTCAACTCTTTCCAAGAGTTTGCATTCCTAACAGTCTTTCCTCAGGCATCCTCTCCATTGTTTTAATGTAAAGCAGTCAGGCCACCTTCCTTCCATCTTCCTTAAGATTGCTAATGTGTTGACAATAGCAACTCCATTAACCTAAAATCAGTCTCAATGCCTCTAATTTTAACTTGCTTGAGGTTTTCCAATTTAAAATATTAAATCTCTCAGTCCAATATCTTTGGCCAAGCACATCAGTCCATTACAAATTTAACCTTGATCAAACTTTCTGGGCCTGGATAGCAGAACGTAGCCATCCCTTATGCCAGTAGCCCAGTTCCAACAAAGTCCTCTGCAGTCTTTCCTTCCCCTTAGAAAACTCATAAGCCATGCCTCGAAGTTCAATACTGTCTGCACTTAGCATTCTCAAACTCTCATCAGAATAGTCCATAAAACTTGGCTTACCAACTCCAGAAGGAATCTTCAGTTGCAAGCACCAAGTCCATGCCCATTCCTCCAAAACAAATATCCACACGGTCAGGTTCGTCTCACCCCACACTCCTCGATACCACTTTACTGTAGCAGACAGCTTCAGGTTCGCTGAGATGAACTTCCAGACCAGGCACAGTTATGGCGGAAGGGATATTTATTGAAGCTTACAGATCCAGAGGAAGTTCCATAATGGCAGGAGAAGCGGCCTGCTCTCACAGGACCAGGCAAGAGAGCAAAGCCAACCAGCCACACAGCACACAGAGCAAAAGTATAGCCCAAAGCTACAGTACACTTCAGGAACTCCTATTAGGCACACTTTGCATATCTTTACAATGGAATCTCAAACCATCACTACACCTTAAAACCAGCCCCCAGTGACATTGCCTCTAGCAAAGTGATTGCAGATGCAAACTATAAACTAATAAAATATTGAATATATTGGGGGCCATATATTCAAACTACCACAATGTGTGCATCCATTGTAGAGTATTTTGCTCAACTTCAGACATTTATGCTATTCTAACAATAAGAGACCAAACAGAATTTATTAACAATATTTATTGGTTATATTCCAAGATATACTAGGGGTTTCAAATGTCATCTCATTCAACATATATTCTGCAGGGTTTACATGCTTTTATATGATCATTTTATAAACTAAGACATGAAAGCTCATGCAATTTGAGTCACATATTTTGAGATCAATTCATTAGTAATAGATTTATTTATTATTTGACTTTGATTCTGACTCATCACCATTGTTTTCATTAATATAACTAAAAATTTGATGAAATAAAAAATCAACTTAGAGCTTATTATATTATATATGTTTTTATTGGGAACTTGGATATATAAGTATATTGAAATTTTATATTCCCACTGGGTTATATGCTTTTGTTTCCTGTCCACCAGTCAGACTCTGTTATGGGGACAGTTCCTCAGGAAACTCCTTCCTACCATGTGAGTCTTACATTCTATCCACCCCTTCTTCTGTAATATTGCTGGAGTCTTGGAGGGTGTTTATAAGTCTTCTTTATTGTTTAGCACTTAGCAGCCTCTGGTTTTTTACTTCTATGAGTTTTGAGTTTTCTCATCATCTACTCTCATCTCCCTAGACGAAGTTCTCAGGCTGTTAGTGAGAGCAATACTCATATTTAATCTGCCACTTCCTCTGTAGTGTTTACTAGGCCATGGAAGATGTGATAGAGATGAGTTGTTTCATGATAGGCAGTCAGCTTTCTTTTATTGCCATATGGTTGTACCTTGGGTCTCCAAAGAATTTGTTGCCCTCTGTAAAAAGCAGAAGATTCTCTAGCTGGGAGTGAGAGCAGCATGGATCAAAAAGGATAAACATAGACATGCACCTTATATATTTTTGAGCATTACATATTGTTTACTTTGCACATATGGTAGCTATGCATACCACAATGTTTCACCATCCTTATGTGATGCTCTCTATTTTGAAAGGTTTTCTTTGTTTATCTCTCATTTCTATTTTAAAGTTATGCTCCAAAATGGCATTTATTAAAGCCAGTGTTTTACATTCCTGTGACTCCAGCACTGACTAGGGGAAAGATAACAGGATTGCTAGGACTTTCTGATCAGCCATATTAACTGAAAAAGCATGAGTTCCAGTTTCAGTGAGAGATCCCATCTAAAGGAAAAAAGGCAGAAGTGTGATAGAGCAGGACAGTAAACATTGTCCTCTGGTCTCTGCACATATGCATATACACCAAACATATACCCACATATCACACACACACATGCACACATCAAAGGGGTAACATGCATTGCTTTCATAAATAAACCCAACACACAGATAGTAAGAATAATGGCCAGGAAAGGTTCATATTTTGAACACTGGAGGCTTGGGAAAAGTATTCACCTGAACTCAATCCTCCTGGGTAGGGGCTATATTTCAAACAAAATATTTGCTGGATGTTTCATTGTAATTTATCATGTTCCAGTTTTTAAAATCACTTTACTATAATGTGCATTTCTAAGATGGCTGACGAAGCAGGGAGTAAATAAAAGTTAGCATGAGCAAAGACTAGCCAGGCAGACCTGAATGCAAATCTAGTTGAATGTGCTGGTCCTGCAAGGTATTGAGTCTTCCAAGGCTCATTTTTCTTTCTTGTCTAGGGGACATACTAGTCTTCTTGTTGGCTTGTGAGAAACAAACAAAAAAATGATATATTAAGTACCAAGAGCAATGTCATATGACTCTCATGAACTGGTATTTACAAATTATATATATGCTCATGAAGAGCAGCATCCTGTTGCTCTCTTGAAGCCACATATGTTTCATGTATATGTCATGAAGAGCAGTGTTGCATGACTCTCATGAAGGAGTAGTTATATGTTCTGTGTATGGGATAAAGTCCGTTCTCCAGAGGAGTTGAAGTGCTTGAGGGGACCAGAGTGGTAGACTATAACTGTTAAGAGTAGGAGGCATGATTTACACCATGAAAGTGTTTACTATCTCTGCTCATGTACTGGGCTCCTCAAATTCCGCTTTGATGCAGGTCCTTCTCATATATTCCTATTGCAAATCTTTGACATTTGATATGTGTTCCTAATTTTATGAGCTGTGTCTTCAAAGAGAATAAAAGAATACATTGATTAAGTCACTCTAATTACTCTGTAGACCCTCTCACTGACTTTAGAAACAGAAATCTCTGACTCTCCATACGTATAGTATAAATGTATGTCACCATTCATTTATTAAATAAACATTTATTGGCCTCTGGCATGTAGCAAGCATTACATTAAGTGCTAGGGGCACTCTGGGACAAACAAGAAATTTCATATTGCCTGTGTGCTTATGTCCCAAATGGGGAGCCAGATGACAAAGAATTTTCTATGTCATATGTATTTAGGGCACCAACTAGTATATAGAAGTAAAAAGTCAGAAGAGAGTGAAGAACAGGAAAGTGTACCATAACCAACATTTTGGAGTCAGTGAGGCCTTTTTAAGGTAGTGCATTTATGAGGTTTGTCATGTGTCAGAAATTGTTATCCCCATGACATAAAACATAATATCCACTAAATAGCCTTAATTTCTTCAGAAGAGATGAATGTGCACATTTGCACTGCTACTTAGTTTATTGCTTATTATAGTCAAGATATAGCTCTGTTTATTATTATTTTTCTTTAAAACAGGCAACCCTGTGGACCAGGGAGGTTTATGACTCACTGTGGAAAACAGCCTGATTCATAAAGAGCAAGAGGTCTTAAAATAATCAATTAAACTTTTTAGATTTGAGCCATTTTAGTAATACCTCCACCATTTTGATTAAATAGTGATCGAAACTGGTAATATAGATAAAATGTTTTCTGGGAAATCTCATGAAAGCTTTGTGCAGGCATTCTCCACATGTAATATATTAAGACCATCACATTGGATGCCATGGCTTCTCCTCTTCTTTATTTTTAATGAAAATCAGATCAGATGACATCATAGTCATATTGAAAGTAAATGATGCATGAGGACATTCCTTTACTGAATTATGGTGTTACTTTGAAAGAGGCTGGCCTCAGTCTCTCTACTTAAAAAGAGTTTTATGAACAGTTCACCTTGCTGAGCACCTTGCTGTATCTTCCCACATGCATTTGTTTGTATGCATTATAGTAGGGACTGTTTGTAGCTCCTTTACCTTGCTACCTTTTTTGTTTGTTTGTTTGTTTAGCTTCTATGCATTTGGCTCCGAATAAAGAAGCATACTCACATGTCATAAGTACACATTTAAATCTTCAAACTACCTTCTTTGAATACTTTCATTAAATATCTTAGCAGAACATCAGACTATCCAGTTCAGTAGTTCACTCTGTTGGCTGGAGGGCAGTTCACATGTTCTGTGGACAAATCAATGTAAGGAACCATGGGCCAAACAAAGCTGAAAATATTTTTTGCCTGTGAGACTCCTGCAACCATAGGATATAGAATGAAATTCTTAAATTTATGTGACTATATAATTCTTCCTCCTTATTTATTTTGCAATGTTGGCTCTTTTTTTAGAATAAACATTTATTGTATTACACTGGTATCCATGATATACTTTTTCAATGTATAATTAATGGGCGATCTTAAGAATTATGTCTCAACCTGATATTTCAAACTGACATTTCAAGCATATCTGTTCATTACCTTGTTTTTTAAATTAGTTATCTATATAATGTGTATACAGCTATGATGGTACCATCATTAGCATTCTCTCTGCCCTCCCTCCCCTCAGGGATGTGTGTCTTGCATTTTGGGATGGCCATCAGTTAGGTGGGAGAGGCAATGACTCTGCATATAATGACTCAACTTATGGCTCTAACAATCTTTCTGTCTCCCTTCTGTGAATTTCCATGAGCCATGTTGGGTTCATTTTAGGTCTGTTTTAGTGATGAGGTCATGGGAGTCTCTGTGTCTCTGGATCTCTGGTTTGGTAGGAGCTGAGTGTTCTCTGTGTCTATCTCCTTCACCCCTGTAATGATAACAGGTTCACCAAGAAAGCAACACTCTTGCTCATTTCCCCAATTATTCCATGGCTTTGGCTGGTTCCTAGGTGAGGGGTGATGGGTTGATTCTCTCCTCAGGTTCTAGGTCCATCTGAAAAAGAGAAGCAAATGTTGGCTTTTTAAACATTATTTATTGATTTATTTTTATGGGGGGGGAAAGAACTGGCATACCAAGATCTCCAGACACTGCAGTCAAATCCCAGATGCATGTGTCACCTTGTGTGCATGTACAACCTTGCACATATCACCTGTGTGTCTGGCTTACATGGGATCTAGGGAGTTGAACTTAGGCTATGCAGACAAGTGCTTAACTATCAAGCAATCTCTCCAGCCCAATGTTGGCTTTTTATGGAGATAACATTAGGGTCAGGGATCTAGATTTCATTATATAACTAAATTGCCTCTGAGAAATTAAGAGACTCACTTATAAGCTCAGATGGGGTAAATCTGAAACCAGGGGTCACTCCATAGCACCATGAGAAAAATGGTGAGTAAATCACCTTGCTGTCCCTTCCCACATGCATTTGTAAGTAGGTGTCATAGATGGGGACACTTTGTAGCTCCCTTGTCTTAATACTTTAGCCCCAATACATTTGGCTCTGAATAGGGAAGCCCACTGATAAGCCTACCTTGAGAATTAGGATGATTCGATTTATGTCTTTGTGATTTAAGTTTGCAAAATGCATTATTCTTTTCATTAAAAAACAATTTAAGGAATGCTCAGAAATAAATAGATCACTTTCAGTGAAGAAGTTCATTGGATAACTATTAAGCACCTGCAGATTCACAGTTACTCTATAAAAAGATTAGAATAAAAAGGAAACCATTGTTTCCATGGAATTTAAAATACAGTGAAAGAAAATAAATCACAAATAAACATCAGAAGTTGATTAAGTGCTCTGCAGAAAAATAACATGGGCTAAGGGATAGAGTGCTTGCAATGGTGCAAGATTAAACTATTACATAGAGGTAATGAGATGTTTAACTGCTAACATGTCATTTGAGAGGACACATACAGAAACCATAAAACAGGCTTTGGTTGAACATATTCTGGGAATACATGAAGGTCGCTGGCTAAAATGGAGGGAACAAGGGAGGAGCTTCGGACTGTAGGCTATTAAAAAAAGTTTTGGCTCCCAGTCTGAGGGACAAGAGAAGTCACTGGAGAACTTTGCTTAGAGAAGTAATTTGGGCTGTTTTCTCTTTGAAGGAGACAATCTTGCTCTGTGTGCAAGATAGAACAAATGTGAAAGCAGCATCTGGGGTGCAGATTATCATGCTGCATGTTTGTTAGGGATTCCTCACAGGAGCAGTGCCTGTGACCTCTATCTGTGGGATGTGGAAGGAGACATGATGAGGCAGAAAGAGAAATTGTACTGCTATGTAATCTCCAAACCTAAATACTATTATGAGGCGCTCCAACAATTTGATTTAATTTTAGAGTTGTTCCAAATCAGAGCAATGGTTCCTGCTTTTGTGAAAAACATGTCCCTGACTAGGGAGGCTCAGCTGAGAGAAACTCCTCTAGAGGACTGATGGTGGGCATATATGGCAGACCAGCATCTTGGGAATAGCTCTTCAGTGTCTAGGGAACATGGATGGTTCAGCAGAGCATCCATTATGCAAGGCAAAGTAGATTCAGAAGACCAATTAGGAAGTATTTATTCAGAAGTGAAATGATTGAAGGTTTTGCTACAGGGATGTTGGTAGTGACATTCATTCCTTAGACATCATGATTGTCAGATGTCTATGGGATGTCAAACAGAAAACACTAGTTGTGTGGGTCTATTACTCAGTAAAGCAATGCATGTGGAGAAGTAAAATTGGAACTCATTGGTTTGTAAACTCTACTTTCAAGCCAAATGACTGGATGGGATTGCCCAATGGTGTCAAGGCGGTAGGAAGAGGACAGAGGAAATGTTTTGCCTGAAACCATGCTGAGGAAGTGACTTACTAAGGAGGGAGTAAAACATGTCTTTTGGGAAGATCAATGTTTCTTCTCACAGTTTTGTGCCTTTAAAATTTTCTACCACAGATAGGGCTTATGTATTTCTTCTGAATTTTTGATAACATTAAACAGTAGGCTTAGAGTTTCATTTCTTCTAATTTATGTCAGAAACTTCGGGGTTTGGATTTTCTACAGTGCTTTAAACCTTCTGGTATACTTTAATGAGACTGCTAATATAATTTGTGTGTGTGTGTGTGTGTGTGTGTGTGTGTGTGTGTGTGTGCGCGCCCGCGTGTGGTGCCCGTGCTTGTGTATCCATGTGTGTTTGTATGTGTGGTTGTGTGTGGTTGTATGTATGTGTATGCACATGCATGTGGAGGCCAGATGTAGATGGTAGTGTCTTCCTCATGTTTTTCCACTTTATTCTTTAAGACAGGGTGTTTCACCAAGAGCTCACCCACTGATTACACTAGCTAGCCAGTGAGCCTAGGCATTCCATGTCTTCTCCTCCCCAGAGCTGAGATTACCAATGTGAGCCACACTGCCTAGGTTTTGAGGATCAGAACTCAGGTCCTTATACTTTCATGGTATTTTCCTCACTGAGCAATCATCTCACAAGTCCTGATATAATTTTTTAATTAGGTGATATCCCAGAGAGATAAACAAGCAGTAATAATAGATAATAGGTGCTATCCAACTATTCAATCCAGATAAAGCTGAACTAATGCTTTGATGAGATTTCCCAGCCCATGGACATGATGTCAGAATTAACTTAAGAGAGTAAACACTCAATTAGGAGTCTGTGGAGTGGACTCATCCTGATTAATATCCCTGAAGTCACTCTAGGAGATCCACAACTCCTGGTATTTCTTATCACATGAAGGAAGAATAATCACCCTGGACAGAAACAGAATAAATGCCCACCAAAAGACAGAATCTAAGAGTTACCCATTCCACACAGCCTCCATTCAGAACCTCCCTTTTGATTGTCCTCTATTTTACAGCTGGAATCACTTATGTAGGTGTCTCCTTCATGAGACTGTGGACTGTGTTGACAATAAATCCTGTTTTTCTTAGAGTACAGAACAATGCCTAACACTCACCAGATGCTTATGAAGATAAATGAATGGGAATTCTGTTTCCTTCTATTATCAACACATGCATAAGCATAGACAAATGTGTGCCTGAATAACCTGTGCATCTGGATCTGTTCAGTCACAAGTTTCTTGGCACACTTTTAGTGGGACTATTTGTTTTGTTTCTCAGACTTCTTTCTCAAACCAGGAAAATATTATTTGTTCTATATTATTTATTTGGAAATCAATATCTTCTTTAATTAGTTATGTAGATAGTGTGTATGTAGTCATGCTGGTACGATCGTTAGCATACTCCCTGTCCTCCCCCTGTGAAGGGATTCTCCTCATTGGGGAATGTTGTTTGTGCACTGTGGTGGTAGCCATCAGTTATGGAGAACAGAACAGGCAATGTCTCTGTGCATAATGTCCCAACTTGTGGCTCTAACAATCTTTCCACCTCTTCCACAAATGTCCCTAAGCCATGTTGGGATCATTTTAGGTCTACTTCAGTGATGAGGTGTAGGGAGCTTCTGTGTCTCTGGATATCTGGTTTGGTAGGAACTGAGTGTTCACTGTGTGTATCTCCTTCACCCTTGTGTTGGTACCAGGTTCACCAAGAAAGCAGCCCTCTTGCTTATTTCCCCCATTACTCTATGGTTTCAGCTGGGGCCCTGGTGAGGTGTGATGGGCTGATTCTCTCCTCAGGTTCTACATCCATCTGAAAAAGAGAAGCAATTTCTCCAGTGGAGAGAAAGGTCAGCACTAGATAAATGGGATAATCATTATTATTTTAGAAAGAATTTCATAGGTGTAGGCCCTCTTAGAGCCCATGGTTGCTGGGAACTTGGTATTGGAGAGAGGGCTCATTTTTTTGCATATGGTTCTGACTTGTTTCCCAGTTCCAGCTATGGGTTCCATTCCACTGAATCAAGAGCCAAATCAAGAGCAGTTGGTTACCCACCATGGCTGTGTGCCAATATTGCCCTTGTGTGAGCATCATGTCAGGTTGTTTGCTGCTGAGAAGCTTAGATCACACGTTGCTTGGCCAGTTGTTGGTCACTTTACCCAATCATTCATGTAGCACCTTCTGGCACTAAATGAGCTGTCTGGGGACTGACTCTGTGCCAGATTCCAGCCAGGTCACTCCATGTTCTGTACCAACAACATATGGAGTCTCTGGCAGTAGGGTCTTACCATTAATCTTTGGTGGGTCATCAAGTACTCTGACAGAAATCTGTCCTCTTTTTGGGAAACCTCGTAGGTCTCTCTGATCAACAGCACATTGTGGATGTTAACCACATGCTGGTACTGGGAATTACAGGTCAGTGCCAAGGGAAAAGAAGGAAGAAAGAGATAGTTAATATAGAAGAGAATAAGAGAAGAGAGAGAAGTAGGAGAAGCTTAAGGTTAGTCTTCATCATACACTTTTCAGGGTGCTGTGAATCAAGTGTTCCCTTTGAGGACTTGATGAAGGTTCAATCTTTTAGTCTGTCTTTCAGGATATAGGATGCTATGGTCCCATTTTCATTTCCATTTGGGTCCAGTTTTGATTCCTCCTTACCCTTAACTTCTCCTTCCACCTCACCCTCCCTATTGTCCTGTCCTCAAGATGCTTATCAGGCATGTTACCATCTCAGGAAGATTCAGGTTAGGAGCCACAGATGAGTGAGACCATGTGACGATTGTCTTTCTGTGATTGGGTGAGTTCACTGAGAATAATCTGTTCCAGGTCCGACCATTTTTCTTCAAGTTTCATTGTGTCATTTTTCTTTACTGCTGTGTAGAATTACATCATGTAGATATAGCAGATCTTGGTTATCCATTTGTCTAATGATGGGCATCTGGGTTGATTACAGGTCTTAGTTATTATTAATTGAGCTGCTCTAAACATGGTTGAGCAAATCTCTCTGAACTGAGGCATGGAGCTTTTAGGGTAAATGCCCAGTAAGGGAATAACTGGGTCTGTTGGTAACTCTATATCAACCTTTTTAGGAGTCTCTTTATTGCTTTCCATAGTGGTTGTACCACCTTACATTTCCACCAACAGTGAAGGAGGGTTCCTATTTCTCCACAACCTCACTAGCATTTGTTTCTGTTAGATTTTTTAATGTTTGCCATCCTTACCGGGGTCAGGTGGAACCTCATAGTTGTTTTAATTTGCATTTCCCTATTTCCCTGATGATTAGGGATGTTGAAAATTTTTTTAAGTGTGGGTTTACCATTTGTATTTCTTCCACTGAGAACTCCCTGTACAGTTCTCTGGCCCATTTTGTTAGTGGGTTGTTTGACTTTTTATTGTTTAGGTTTTTGAGTTCTTTGTAAATTCTAGAAATTAGGCCTCTGTCTGTTGTATAGCCAGCAAAAATTTTCTCCGAGTCTGTGGGTAATCTATCAGTTCTGCTTATTGTATGTTTGTCTGTGAAAAAATTTTCAGCTTCATGAGATCTCATGGTTGAGTAGTTGTTTAATTTCCTGAGCTACTGGGGTTTTGTTCAGGAAGTCTTTTCCAACTCCTATATCATAGAAATTTCCATCTATTTTTTTCCAGTTGTAGCAGAGTTTCTGGTTTTATATTGAGGTCTTTGGTCCATTTGGATTTAATTTTTGTGCATGGTGAGATGTGTGGACTGAGTTTCCTTTTCCTGCATATGGTTATCCAGTTTGTCCAGCACCATTTGTTGAAGATGTGGTCTTTTATTCCTGTCTACATTGTTAGGGCCTTTGTCAAATATCAAGTAGCTATAGTTATTTGATGCAAAGTCCAGGTCCTTGATTCTATTCCATTGGTCTATAATTCTGTTTTCATCCCAGTATGATGTTGTTTTTATTAGTATGGCTTTGTAATATAGCTTTAGATCAGGTATGGTGATGCCTCCAGAGGTCTGTCTTTCTTTCTTTCTTTCTTTCTTTCTTTCTTTCTTTCTTTCTTTCTTTCTTTCTTTCTTTCTTTTTTTTTTTTTTTGAGACAGACAGAGAGAGAGGGAGAGGAAGACAGAGGGAAGACAGAGATGGGCATGCCAGCAGCCTCTCAGCTGCTGTGAATGAAATCCAGATGTGTGCACCACCTCATGGTCAAGTGCAGCATTGCGCCCTTGCGTCACTTTGCATCTGGCTAAATGTGGGACCTGGAGATTGGAACTGGAGTTCTTAGGCTTAGGAGGCAGGCGCCTTAACCACAAAGCCATCTCTCCAGCCCGAGAGGTGTTTCTTTTGCTGAGGATATGCTTGGAAATCCAAGGCCTTCTGCCATTCCATATGAATTTTGAGATCATTTTTTCTATGTCTGTGAAGAAAATTGTTGGGATTTTTATTGGTATTGCATTAAATCTGTATATTGATTTTGGTAAGATTGCCATTTCACAATGTTAATTCTCCCTATCCAGGAGCATGGGAGGTCTTTTCATATTCTCAAGTCCTCCTCAATTTCTTTCTTGAGTGTTTTTATGTTTTCATTGTAAAGGTCTTTCACATCCTTGGTTAATGGTATTCCAAGTTATTATTTATTTATTTATTTATTTATTTTGTTGCTATTGAAAATTGGACAACATTTCTTATTTCTTTCTCTGTATCTTTATCTTATGTAGAAGGGCTACTCATTTTTGTGCATTGATTTCTGTATTCTGCTACTTCACTGAAGGAGTTAATCACCTTTAAGAGTTTTGAGATGGAGGTTATTGGGTTACTTATGTATAGAATCATGTCATCTGCGAAAGGGGCTAACTTAACTACTTCCTTTCTAATTTGTATTCCTTTTATTACTTTCTTCTGTCTTATGGCTTGAGCTAGGACTTGAGCACTAAGAAGAGAAGAGGTGAGAGTGGACACCCTGTCTTGTTCCTGATCTTAGTGGGAATTCCTTCAGTCTCTCCCCATTCAGTATTATTTGGGCTTTAGGAGCTTTATATATGGCCTTTATTATGTTGAGATATAAACTGTTCATGCCTATTCTCTCCAATGTTTTGACATGAAGTGATGTATTTTGTCAAAGGCATTTTCTGCATTTATTGAAATGATCATGTGGTTTTTGTGTTTAAGCTTTTTTATGTGGCATATTACATTGACAGATTTCCATATGTTGAACCACCCCTGCATTCCTGGGATTAAGCCTACTTCCGATGGATAATGTTTTGATGTGTTGCTGAATTTGGTTTGTGAGGACTTTGTTCAGGATCTTTGCATCCATGTTCATCAGGAAAATAGGCCTATAGTTTTCTTTTCTTGTGGCATCTTTGCCTGGTTTTGGTATGAGGGTGATACTAGTTTCATAGAAGGAGTTGGGAGCTTTCCCTGTTCTCCAATTGTGTGGCAGTTTGAGAAAGATTGGTTTCAGTTCTTCCATGAAAGGTTGATAGAATTCAGTGAGAAGCCATCTGGTCCTGGACTCTTCTTTTGGGGGAGGTTTTTTATTACC
Source organism: Orientallactaga sibirica (assembly GCA_036365145.1). Lineage (NCBI taxonomy): Eukaryota > Metazoa > Chordata > Mammalia > Rodentia > Dipodidae > Orientallactaga > Orientallactaga sibirica. Next base: position 34,260,335 of record JAEOAD010000006.1, on the reverse strand, counting down.
ATTTCAATCTCAGAGGGTGTGATAGGTTTGTTTAGGAGATTAATCTGCTCTGAGTTTAGGTTTGGTTGGTGGTGTGTGTCCAGGAATTCATCCATTTACTCCAAATTATCCAGTTTTGTGGAATAGGGGTTTTTGAAATAAATCCTGATGATTCTTCCAATTTCACTTATGTCTGTTGTGATCTCTCCTTTTTCATTTCTAATTTTGTTAATTTGAAGTGTCTTTTCTTCCCTTGATCAAATTGTCCAGGGTTTACCAATCTTGTTTATTTTTTTCAGAGAATCAGCTCTTTATTTCATCAAATTTTCTTAATTGTTTTCTTAGTTTCCAATTCATTTATTTCTGTTCTGATCTTAATTGTTTCTTTCCATCTGGAGCTTTCTAGGTTGGATTCTTCTTGTTTTTCCAATGCCTTTGGGTGGATGGCTAGGTTATTGATTTGGGATCTCTCTGTCTTTGTTATGAAGGCATTTAGTACTATGAATTTTCTCCTGAGGACCACTTCATTATGTCCCATGAGTTTTGGTATGATGTATTATCATTGTCATTCATTTCTAGAAATTTTCCAATTCATTTTTTATTTTATCCACAATTGATTTATTGTTTAAAAGTATGCTGTGCAGTTTCCAGGAGCTGGTGGTATTCCTGTTGCATCTTTTGTTGTTAATTTCTAGTGATACAGCACTCTGATCTGATATCATGCAGGAAATTTTGTTGATTTTCCTAAATATACAGAGGCAGGCTTTATGGTCCAGTATATGTTCTATTTTAGAGAAAGTTCCATGGGTTGCTGAGAAGAATGTGTAATCTGTAGATGTCCATTAGATATAGTTGATCTATGGTCTTGTTGAGCTCTCTTACTTCCCTGTTAGTTTTGTGTTTGGATGATCTGTCCATTGCTGATAATGGAGTATTGAAGTCCCCAACTATGATGGTATTGGTGGTTATTTCTGTTTTGTTGTCAAGTAGGTTTTGTTTTATGAATTCTTGTGCACCTGTGTTTGGTGCATAAAGATTGATGATTGTGATATCCTCTTGTTGGATCATTCTCTTGATAAGTAAGAAGTGACCTTCTTTGTCTTTTCTGATTACTTTTGTCTAGAAGTCTATTTTATCCAATATCAGTATAGCAACACCTGCTGGTTTCTTATTTCTGTTTGCTTGGAATATCATTTTCCACCTTTTCACCCTGAGAAGGTGTCTGTCTTTAGTGGTGATGTGGGTTTCTTGAAGACAGCAGATTGAGCAGTCTATTTTCTGATCCATCCTGTTAGCATTTATCTCTTCATGGGTGAATTAAGGCCATTAATATTCAGGGTAATAACTGTGAGGTTTAATTCCTGCCATGTTGTGGTGGTTTGTGTGGTTTGGTGTTTTCTTGGACTTTGTAGTTTTTTTTGCCTTCTCTGAGTTTGGTTATTATGATCTGCTTCTTGTAGGAACTTGAGGTTGGTTGTTTGATTCTTCTGTATGGGGAACTCCCTGAGGTACTATTGTAGGTTTGATTTGAGTTCCTATAGTGTAAAGCTGAGTTTTATCATGGAAAATTTTTCTTTCACAGTCTATTATGAGGGATGCTTTTGCTGGGTAGAGTAGTTTGGGTTGGAAGCATAAGTTCTTAGACTTTGCAATGTTCCATTCCAGGCCCTCTGGCTTTCAGGGTTTCCATTGAGAAGTCTGAAGTAATTCTCATGGATTTACCTTTATATGTAATGTGTTGTTTCTCCCTAACTTCTTTTAGGAGTTTCTTTGTTATTAATGTTTAGAGTCTTAATGATAGTATGTCTTGTAGGATTTCTCCTTTGGTCCAGTCTGTTTGGAGTTCTGTTAACTTCTTGATGGGACTTTCTTTTGAGAGAGTGGGAAAGTTTCCTTTGATATTTTTGTTGAATAACTTCTCCATGCCTTTGATCTGAATTTCTTCCCTTTTTGGTATTCCCATGATCCAAATGTTAGGACATTTACGGGTATCACACAGTTCCATCATGTTCTGTTCATAAACATTTTTGAACTTATTGAAACTTTTGGATTCACAAACTCTTTCTTCTGTTTTATCATCCAGTTCTGAGTTTCTATCCTCCACATGGCTGACTCTATTCCTGAGAGCTTCTATAGAATTTTGGGTTTGTTCAATTTGGTTTGTATTTTCTACTGCTTTTTCAATGTATAGTTTCCATCTGTCTGTCAAGTTCCCTTTTCACATCATTTTCTGGTTTTCTTAATGCTTCTTGGAATTCATCCTTGCATTTATTTATGTCTTCATTGATATTAAGTAGCTGGTTATTGAAGTCCTCTCTTTTTTTGCTCTCCTTCAGGTCATTTGTCTTTGGAGCCCTTCCTGGTTCTTTTATATTAGGTCTAATCTAGTAAGAACAGTATTCATAAAATTATTGGCTCTTTGTTGATTTTCTGCAAGTTCAGCTATTTTCTTGGCCATGGTTGCATTTCTTATGTCTTCATTTTTGGGTTCTGATCCTGTTATCTCCACTGTGTTTTGATTAGAGACATCCATTATGGAACTAGGCAATCTTGTTGGATTTACTTGCATTTGATTTTTCATGTTATTCCTTTTGCACTGTGGTTTGCCTATCACAGTGAAGGAATCTTATTAAATTTAGGAGGAAGCTGTAGTTTTCCCTGACCTGGATCCATGCACAGGGCTGGGGGCAGTGGCAAGTGGGATGGCTTTCATGTGTGCAGCTCTGCAGGCATGACAAAGTCTAGGTCTGGGTGGGGCAGGGTGAATGCTAGCCTGTGTACCTGGATCTGCACACAGGAGTGGCAGTGAGTGGGATGGCTTTCATGCTTGGAGCTCTGCAGGGGTGGGAAAGCCTAGGTAGTGGCAGGGTGGGGCAAATGCTAGCCTATTGACCTGAGTCCACATTGTGGGGGTGGCAGCAAGTGGGATGGCTTTCTTGCCTAGAGCTCTGTGAGGGCAGAAAAGCCTAGTTCAGGGTGGGGAGGGGTGAATGCTAGCCTGCTGGCCTGGGTCCACTAAGCCTGCCTTTAGTGCAGGAGGAAACTGTGGCTTGGAGTGTGGCTCCAACAGCTGCTTGCGGGGATTGGGGGACTGGTGGGCTACCTGAGATGGTAGGAATCAGCACATTCCCTACTTTACTCCTCTGCACACTCCCACTGGAGGTCTGCTAGAATCTGCAGACTATACAAAACTCCACTTAAACCTAAATGTCTTGCCTTCCCTGCAAGGTGAGGTGTGGTTAGGCAGACACCATTTTGACTGGAAGTCTCAAAACCAGTACCTTAAGAGTCTTTTGGCTTAGAGATATTGAAGTGATATCTGTTTGGTAAGAATGGCCAAGGAGGTCTGTTGCAAACTTCAGTACATCTTTCTTTTGGATTATTGAGCAGAGCATTTTATATTTGTTGATATGAGAGAGGTTGGTATTAGAATGTGTGTTTTTAAAATGTTTAGGGTCGTAGAAAGACCCTTAATGGCTAGTCTTGATCAGAGGGAAAATGGTTGTAAATTATTGGAGAGTCTCTATCCTCTTCTCATTTTCAAGTAAATTATCTGCCATTTTATTATCTGTAGTAGGACTTGTTTATTAATCATGGACTATCTATCACTTTCTATAGAAGTTACTTTAAATTTATGTGTTTTGGAAGCTGTCAGTGTCATTAACCAGATGGCTGACAGATACCATTGAAAAACATGGATTTTATATATTTTTAAATTTTAATTAAAATAACTTCTATCATAATAAAGAGTTTCTAGCACCAACAATTTTTTTGTTAATAAAAAAGAGGTAAAATTTTCAGATAAAAATTGTCAGAAGGTAGGGAAAAATATTAAGGTAACATTACATTAACTAATCATTTAAATGAGAATCAGTTAAAGACTTCAAGGAAGACCTTGAATAGAGCAAAGGAAAGGATTAGGTTCCAGGGAGCAGAACACAGAATCAGATGCAGGTGGAGATAACCATGATTGTTTGAATTCACTTAGAATAAACAGAGCTATTGAAAAAGGGCTGGACGGTCACTTCTACCCCAGCCCTGGCTGGGGAGCCATACATGACAACTTAAGATGAGTGGTCTTTAAGATTTATGAATGGAAGGCATAGGTTTGATCCTCCTATTTAAATAAAAGCACACATATGTATCTATCTCTACTCCTCACTGTATAAAGTTAAAACACCTTGATTCAAGGCCTTTGATTGGAGTGTAAGCTGCTTTTCTAGTCTTGCATGTCTTTATTTTCATTTATAGTATTTATCAGATTGAGAAACAAGACTCATGGGGATAATATACATGAAGCATTAAACATTGTCCTGGTACAGAGCTATGGGCTTCCTATGCTGAATCTAATTGTAATCTGTGAAATAAGAACATTCTTTTTTTTTTTTTTCTTGGTTTTTAAAGGTAGGGTTTCATTCTCTCTCAGGCTGACTTGGAATTCACTATGTATTCTCAAGGTGGCTAGAACTCACGACAGTCCTCCTGTCTCTGCCTCCCGAGTGCTGGGATTAAAGGTGTGTTCCACCGTGCCTGGAGAAATAACATTCTTAACTACATTTCACAGGTGAGAGGTTCTTAACTCCTTTAAACTCCTACAACCAACCTGTGATCTTTCTCTCATATCCATGCTTTGTGACTGAATCTGCTACTCACTTCTCTCTTGCTCCTCCAATGAGTACCTTCACTAAATTTGTACTCTCTGCTTGACAAAAGTACTCTTCCATCTTACTTCATATGGTAGGAATCCCCATCATCAGAGCAACCTCCACACCACCTTTGAAGTTATTCCACTCCAGGTAGCTGCTATCTCACTGCCTTGTGGTCAACTACCATACACCAGTACGAGGCATGATCTGTAAATGTAAATGCAGAATCTGAGGCCCCTTTATGTCTTCTCAGCCAGAGACTACACTTTAAAAATCCTCCAGCTGGTTTATGTGTGCAATAGAGTTCAAGAACTGTAGCATGGGAGACTCTTTGCTTTTCCTTTCAGTTTGTATGCCTGTTATTTGGATATCTGTTTGATATTGTCAGTTAAACTTGAGCTTTTTGAGAGTGGGAAGATATTATATTTGTGTGTCCATAACTGCACATTACAGAAGATACATGGCTGTTTAGTTCTATAGCACAGCACTGACATTCTGAAATCCAAACCATTTCTAGGTCAAGATGTACTGTGTTGTTTGGAATAGTTTTCACACTCATTAATAGAATTACTTTTGACAATTATTTTAACAATAATATTTCCATAAATTCAGGCTTTTGATACTGTTAATGTTAAGAGTTGTAACGAATTCCGTGAAATAAAAATTTCATTCCTTCCTATAGCCTTCGTTATGTTCCTAGCTCTTTCAACACTGTATCTTTCACTGTCAAAGCAAAAATATAGATAGCACAGCTTCAGAGAAAAGAAAAATCAATTCTTGTAAGATAGAAATGCTGAAAGCTGATGTCTGTAACTGATTTGAGATGTAAAAATTTGAGGTTTATCTGTGATGAGGATATTCTACTGTCTTCCAGAAACCTTGGAATGGAATTTTGTTTTGACAACTTGGTTCCAAGCTTTATTTTAGGGTTAACAGCAATGCATGTTAGTACAGCTGCCCTAGTATCATGGCTTGCAGTCTTCCACCAAGGACTGATCTGTGAAGTCATTGATTTTCTGAAGTGATCACTGTGTGTTTTCTTGTTCTTTATTTAGACACCATGTTTGCATGTGTTTGTGCCTCTGAATGTTCTCTGTGAGTGTGATCACTGAAACTGGCAGATGCTAGAGCCCTTCAGTCAGCTTCTCATTGCTTTGCAATCTGGCTTCTCTTCTCCCTTCTTCCACAGAATGTATAATTGGACTGCATGCATGAAAAGAGGGCAAACACAAATAGGTGTCGATTTTTCACTTTCACTGATTCTATTTTATCAGTGTATATGACCTAATTGTGATGTTTCAAATGTAACAGCCATCAAAAATATAAAACATAAATCTACCCTTCAAAGCTAAAAACGAAAAAAAAAATTCTTCTATTCAGGGAAGATTCTGCTTTACCTCCTTTTAGAATTCTTTCTCTCTCCCACCCTTTCTCTCTCACCCCCTCATGTTGTTTCAGTAGCAGGCTCCCTTCCCACCTCAGCCATTGGTTTCCTCACTCTCTTATGTGATGAATCAATGCTTCCAGAGCAGGGGCTTCTGAGTGACTGCAGTGAGAATTACTTCCAAATGAACTCGTGCATTTTAGCAGGGACCTTTCAGACCACACCCAAGGTAAAAGGAAGTCTTTGCTTACTGCTTTCAGTAACTTTTAAAGGTAATGGGCTAGTGTTCCTGGTGTTTGCCAGAGAGAGTGATGAAGAGTTACCTCGGTGCAGATAAATTTGTCTGTATATCGAAATGAGGTGCTATCTGCAGTTAGAGAAAAAGGCGAGCTAATAAAGGCAAAACTGCTTATTGGGGAAAAAATGTTTGGGTTTGCACTTGGCATAGTGCTATTGCTAACATACCTTGTGGCGCCTTTCCTCAGTTACAGGCTAGTGGCCATCTGTGATGTGATATCAACACGGGAAATAAAAGAACTTCTAGGGAAATGTAAGAAATGAAGGCTCTGCAGCCTGACGCTGAGGAAAGGAGCACATAGCCTGCATAGAACCTGCGCAAACTATTTCTCAAATTATGAGAATTTCCAACCACATTTGGGAAAAGATTTTAATCTGTTCAGCTCTTATTTCTATTATTATGATAGTTTCCTTGTGATACGATATTTAAATGGCATTGACAACTGAAGTGTTAATTGGCAGTTAAGAAGTGTAATTCCATTAGCATGCATCTGTTTCTGCTTTGTGTGGAAAATGATTTTCATTACCATAGCAATTCATTTTAGGGTTCCATTGGAACTTGCCACACAATATGAAGTAAACAAGAGCTTCATCTGTTTCTTGGCCAACATCTGATTCTATGATTGTTGCATAGCCTGGTCAGTGTAATTTCAAATCCCTTTCTACTTGAAATGCTTTACAAGTGAATATTAGACCTTGGATAAAGACATTGAAAAAAAAAAAAAAGCCAAACCAGTTCTGTAGTATTTTCTTTAAAGTAAATAACAAAAGATTACCTTTTTGTGTGTATGTGATTGTTCTGAGAATAAATATGTTGCCTAAAATCTCTCCCTGATATTGTTTCTCTTTAATATTACTCCAGAGAAAGGAAAGTCTTTAATCCTTTTAGATTTTCTAATCTTAGGCTTTCTAGAAAGACATCTTACATTCATTCAATTAAAGTGAGAAATTGTAACTGTTTTCATATACATTGGTGGTGAAATGTTTTCTTAAGATACAGATGTTTCTATAGGGAAAAATTCCGCTCAGCCTGGAGCCCAGTCTATTGGGTGGTGCCACATACAGTTAGGGTGGGTCTTCTCAGTTAAGCTTTTCTGGAAGCAATATCATAGATATTCACAGAGGTGTGCCTTCTAGGTGATTCCAGATTTCATCAAATTGACCATGAAGATTAACATCACTGCCATTAGTGATTTCCTTGTCCAAACCATTCTCCATTATACAAGGACAGTGAGGAGATTACACATGTAAAGAAACCTTAGAGAATAATATTCAGAAATCCTATAGCATATGTATTGCTGGTCAGCCTCATAGATGCTCCTACTCTTGTAAGAAATTAATACTGACTTGTTACTTTCTGATGAGGAGCTACCACATTGGAATTTTGACATGATTATCATAAAGGAATAATAACAAATATTTTAAAAGAAGAATATAAAGACATTAAAGTTAGGTCAGGAGGGTTTGTACATATATTTTATATGCCTTAAGGAATAGGCATAGGCAATGTTTTTATAAGGCATAAGTGCTTCAGCTACCAGGACATTGTATCATTTAATAAGTGTTACAGAATAATTGTCTTAGGTATTTCTAAAACTTGAATGAAATTGGCTAAAAAGATACCCAGTTCCCTTTGTCTAATTTCATGCTCACAAAGAATATCTCCAATAGTCTTGTGTCCCACAGAGCCAGCCTCAGGAGCTCTTCACACTCCCCTATTACATTCCTCAAGTTGATGCCACTGTTTGGTCTTGCCATCCAGCCTAATCTTGCTATTACCCCACATAGCTTCTCTTTCCTTTGCATAAAGATGGTCTTGTGCACCTTCTTGCCTCACATTTACTTGCAATTTATAAGTTTAGTGTCCTTCATCTCAGATCAAGATCTAGACTTCATAGTTAGCCATTAGTAAATTATTAAAATCTCATACACTATATTATAACCTCAAGATATTCTCTCAGTCATCATTATATTTAATCTATCTTCTGAGCCAGATACCTCTAATTCTCTTGAACATGATGGTTATTCTTCTTTATGGATTCAAACTGAACACAATGGTTGATCATTTGCTTAACCTTTAACCCCATCCTTAATTTCTTTATACACACAACACTCTGCTACCCAAACCACCTTCAAACATCCACTCTAGAATGCTGTGGTTTGCTTTGCTGTTCCTTTGATAGGCAAACAAAATACCTCAGTACAAACTCATGGGCTTCCATTGAGCCTGGGCCCTCAGTAAAGTGTACCCATTCTTTTGTTTCAGGACAGGACTATTTCCCACAGGTGTCATTGACATCACAAGCTTTTCTATATTCCCTGAATCATCTCCACTAGTTCTTTCTGTACCCCTATACCAGGTGATTTTAGAATTTATGCTGTTCAACCTTAGACCTCTTCTTCCTGTTTGTGTTTCCTCCCTTCATGGTCTTATCTAAAACATGATTAGTCTCATGTTTTCAATACCATCTATAATTAATAACTCTAGCAATTTCATTTCCAGCACAGGCTTTCCTTTACATTTATACTCAAAGTGTATTAGGTACAACAAACTTGAACTTCCTTCCTTTTCTGCCTCCCTCTCTCCCTTTACCTGCCTCATTGAATAAACAAAAGCATTAGTAGAAGCATCATGACAGGCCTGAAGATTATAGATAGCTAGGGTTAAGGAGGGTGGGTAGTTATGCTGGGTTCAGGAGGGTGACCAGATGTGGCATTAGAACTTTTTAAGTTCTTTTCTAATGTCTTCAGTGGTCTCAGTGGAATGAAAGACAAAGTCTATAGGTTTAGATAGATAGTGGAGGAAGATAACAGGGACTTGAAAAAGGAAAGATGGTATGGAAGAGTTTTCCAACCCAGTAAAGGGGTGGAATGGGTTAGGGAATAGGGTATTTACAGTATTTACAATGCAGTACTGAGGAGCCTGCTTGAAACTCACAGCTATAAATTTGAATTAAGACCAGTAGCCATGGTTGTGTGAATTTCCTGAGCCATTTTTTATTCCTGGAGTAGAGTAGGAGCTATGTTTAGTGAGGACTATGATTTATCTAAATTGTTGAAGATGCACCAGGAGGAAAGAAATTTGAGGGAGGGATATAGAAAGAAACAAAGGCTATTGACTCAGGTTTTTTTTTTAAAAGCTAATTAAAAAGACAAATACCAGAAAACATGTTAGAAGAATTAAGTCGGTTTAAAATCTTATGAGTTCCAGGAAATGTTGAAACACTTGACAGAGTGTTGTTCAGAGATAAGAAATAATGGCCAGAGAGAAAAAGAACTGAAATTATGAAATTATTTCAGCCCTTGATCTAGGCTATGGAAATATGGAAATGAGATATGGAAAGCAAGGAATAGTAAAAGCGAAGATAAACACATTATTGCTTATGTTGGCTATTGTAAAACACCCACTATTGGAGAGTGGCCTTGAGACTAACTCTTCAAGAAATGAAAGGTCAGGGTATGGGTGGACAGAAGACTGTAACTGAAAGATATATGAATAGTATATATTGATGAAATAGGGTTAGCTTGGAAGTAGTAGAGAGAAAAAGAGAAACTTTTCCTACTTTCAGGCTGAGTGGTATGTGTCTGAGGGAAATTACTTCTACTGTGAGAACTTCCTGGGAAAAAGATCTTCAGAGACAACCATGTTTTGTGTTAGAACTAGAAGTGAAGAAATATTTAGGGGCATTAAGAATATGGAGGAGGATATTTGAATCATGACTATAACACCAGAAGGTATGCAGTGAGAAGGCTTTAGGAGTTAGATCAGGTAATAATATTGGAACAAAACTATATGTGTTGATTATTTGGAGAGTGAAATATGACTAAGAGTCATGGATTTTTCCTGAGCATGGACATGGACTTGAATATGTCTATAAGGATGTATATTCCAGGGCATCTGTGGTGGTTTCTTTCAGGTGTCCCCCATAAACTTAGGTGTTCTGAATGCTAGGTTCCCAGCTGATGAAGATTTGGGAATTAACACCTCCTGAAGGCAGTGTATTGTTGTGGGCGGGCTTATGGGTATTATAACCAGTTTCCCCTTGCCAGGGTTTGGCACACTCTCCTGTTGCAGTTGTCCACTTGATATTGGCCAGGAGGTAACATCAACCCTCTGCTCATGTTTTCCCCTCCATCATGGAGCTTCCCTTTGAGTGTGTAAGCCAAAATAAATCCTTTCTCCCCTGCCCCAGAAAGCTGCTCTTGGTCACGTGATTTCTGCCAGCAATGCAAACCTGACTGCAACAGCATCCAAAGCATATGCTGGTGTCACAGTTTGGAGGAAAAAGAGAGAGAATGTCTTACTGAAGCATATATTGTTTTCTGACCCAGGCATGAGTGCTGGTGACAGAGGAGCAGTGCTACTTTGACTAAATTGGGCTGATTGGATAAAATTTGGTTGTACAAAAAATGTTTCATCCTCTTCTCACTTTCCCCCCACTTTACTACATTCTTGAGCTTTTCCACCTTGGTTCATTTTTTCTAGTCTCAAAGGAAGCCTTGTTCTTTTATTTCCTTAGCTTATTTTTTTCTGTTTTTTCCTGGATTTTACTCCTCTGCTCTACCATTTCTTGATTGTGTTCTCCATTGTAGGATCAACCAAGGCACACCATTAAGTCTATTTTCCTCTGTAAGTACTTTCAACCTCACCATACTTCTTCCAAACTTCTTAAAAAAGTAATCCACAATAAATCCTTCCCGGTTTCTCGTCCCATCTTGTCCTCAGCTTGTGGCTTTTGTCTTTAAGCACAGCTTTGTTTCTCTACAAGTCAGATTTGTCTAAAACTGTAGCATGAATTTTTCATCTATCAAAACTGTCTTCATTGCTCTCTGATGACAGTAAAAAATGTCAAACACTTCACCTGATTTTACTCCTTGGTGTTCCTTAGCCTGAGGTGCTCTTAGTTTCCTCTCCACCTTCATTTGACTATAGGAGCTGTCTTTTCTGATGCTGTCCAGATGGATGGAGTGCTTCTCATCACTTTACCTTTAGTACTATGTCATAGGAAAAAAAGTAAGCCTACTTGTATATAGTTAAACATAATGTCTCTTCCTTCAAATGGCCTGATACAGAAAACACTTAGTCAAATTACTTTTGAATGAATTAAAAATAGATTAATGAGATACTTTCAATTTTAAATCCATGCTGTCACATTCTTGAAAATGATATATGTTGGAATTTTGGGAGATTTATTATTTATTAATCATAAATCGATAGCTTCATCTCACTATTCTAGGGCTAAATGGCTAGAAGTCAGATATGAGGCAGAGAAGATGCTATGTTTGAGATGATTCCACTTCATGTGACAGATCTGACCTGTAACATTCTGCTGACCTGCTTACCAGCCTGTTGCTTCATGTTGCCTCTTACAGAGGCATCCTCTATATCATTTCCCTCATAATGGTATTAGAAAAAGAATTCATATACTATGACCATTTTATATTTTTTCCTTTTTATTGACATATTTACAAACAATAAACCATGATAAATCCCTCCCATCCCCCACTTTCCCCTTCACAAATCCATTTTCCATCATATCCCCCCCTCTCTTCACTAGTCTTTCTTTTATTTGGATGTCATCATCTTTTCCTCCTATTATGAGGGTCTTGTGGAGGTGTTGCTAGGCACTGTGAGGTCATGGATATTGAATCCAATTTCTGTCTGGTTGACTGCATTGTAAGCAGTCCTGCTCTTCCTTTGGCTCTTACATTCTTATACCACCTCCTCTGCAACTGACTCTGAGCCTTAGAAGGTGTGATAGAGATATTTCAGTGCTGAACATTGCTCCATCACATCTTCTCAGCACTATGGTACGCTTTTGGGTCACCCCAGTGGTCACTGCCATCTGAAAAAAAGAAAGTTCTCTACCCAAAAGTGAGAGTAGCATTAATGTATGGGTATGAACATTAAGTGCCTACAGGGCAGGTTGGTGAGCATAATATATGAATTTAGCCAGACAAGAGCAGGCATTACATTCCTAATGCTCATGACCTCCCCGCCACAGGCTTTTGGTTAGGTTTTCAGTACCAGGCATGTCTTCCCTCCCATAGAGTGGGTTTGAGGTTATCTGTGACCTTACATCTAATAGTGTTTGTTTGATGAAATTGGGAGCCCCAGTGTTAGGTGCATATACATTCAGGATTGTAATGTCCTCCTGTTGGAGTGTTTCTTTAATCAGATAAAGTTACATTCTTTATCTTTCCTCACTAATGTTGGTTTGCAGTCTATCATGTCAGCTCTTAGGATAGCAACCCTTGCTTGTTTCCTAGGCCCATTTGCTTGAAATACCATTTTCTAGCCTTTCACTCTAAGACAGTATCTATCTTTACTGAGAGATGAGTTTCCTGGGGGCAAAAACAGCAGAATCCCATGATCATAGGATGAGGCAATTTATCAAAATGAAAGAGATAAAAATGCTATATAGTGAGTAAAGTCAAAAGAAACCTTTGACAAGGCTGAAATTCTAATTTATTACATATCCCATAGGTCTCTTCTGGTGATTCTGATGCCAAGCCTCTGACCTTCACATTTGTCCCCGCTGTCAGAAGACTACCAACCCACATTCAGTGGGATGACACTTGTAAATTCCTTGTTAACATTCCTGAGGAACCAAGTGATAAGAGTCCAGAAACTATAAATAGGGTAGGATTATTTTTAATGTTGTTAATTTATTACATGTAAAATATTAACATCCTGCTGTTTTTAATCTTGTATTTTATTTCAAGATCAATTTCATAATTTAAAGGTTTTATTTTCATCAGATATATTTAGAAGACAGTCTAAGAGGCAGAAATTTTTCTGTGAACAGTAGAATGTTGTGGTAGTTTGAATATATGTCCCCCAATATATTCAGTGTTTTATTAGTTATAGTTTGTATCTGCAATCACCTTGCTAGAGGGAAGGTCACTGGGGGCCCTGGTCTTAAGGTGTGGTGATGGTTTGAGATTCCATTGTAAAGATATGCAAATGTGCCTAGCAGGAGTTCCTGAAGTGTGCTGTGTGACCTTTTGGCAGTAGTTTTGCTCTGTGTGCTGTGGTGGCTGGTTGGTTTTCTCTGCTCTCTTGCCTGGTCCTGTGGAGAGCAGGCCACTTCTGCCATTATGGAACTTCCCCTGGATCTGTAAGCTTCAATAAATAATATCCCTTCCTCCATAACTGTGCCGGTCTGGAAGTTCATCTCAGCGAACCTGAAGCTGTCTGCAACAAATGTCAACTTAAAAGAATGGAGAATGTGTTTTTGAGGACCTTGGCTGGGATTTTATATCATTTGAAATCCTCAGCCATATAATTGTGTTTTTAATAATTGTTAGTTTTTATAATTATCTCACTTTAAACAGATGGATTAAATATTGAAACAAATTTAGAAGTTATTATTCTGGAAAATTACGATAGTTTTTGAAATACTGGCAGGCCTACACTTGTAAAACTTTAAATATATCTCAAGGTATTTTAAAAATATTTTATTTATTAGAGAGAGAGAAAAAAAAAAGAGAGAGAATATGAATATGGACACACCAGGGCCTCTTGCTACTGCAAATGAACTCCAGATGTATGTGCCACTTTCTGTGTCTGGCTTTATGTGGGCACTGGGGAATCAAACCTGAGTCATTAGGCTTTGCAAGCAAACAAATTTAACCACTGAGTAATCTCTTCAGCCCTGAAGGTAATTTTCCAAAGGCAAAAAATGTTATATAGAAAACTAATTAGGGAAAAATAAAAACAGCTCAAAATTTATTATAAAACAAGAATATGCTACTAGCCATCTCTCTAAGTGAGCCATCTCTCCTGACTCTCTACATCTTTCTAAAAATATACTATTCATGAGCTTATTCCATTTAGTTCAGATTGTTTTGTCTATTAATGCACTTTGTGCCAGTGTTACTCTTCCTTTCAAAAGTTTGGAGTTTTATATCATTTGAACTTTCAGTGGGATATTCTTCTCGTCCTTACATTTGTAAAGGAGATACAGGTTGCTTGATCATTGACTAAACCCTTTATCAATAGGTACCACACGTGCTTCATGAATGTCTTCAACAGAACACCTTTCTCTCTTCCTTCCTCCCTCTGTCTCCTCCTGTGTCATTTTTGATGTATTAGGAAAGAGGCTTACGGGTGGATATTGAGTCTGAGTTCTCAGACTTGGGTAAAAAAAAAAAAAAAAAAAAAAAAAAAAAAAAAAAAAACTGTGTTAGTAAAAGTCAATCATGACCTTCAACCCATCTCTCTTTAGTCCAGCTCAGTATTTTAATAGATTTTAAACACCTAATAAGCAAGTTTTCAACAAGAAGACATTTTTTTTTTGAAAAAACCATAGTAATGTTTTCCTCTTTCTACTTCTGTGCAGTTTAATTCCAGTGGTTACATGACTTTCAGCCGTGGGAGTCACCTTGAGAGGGATCACGGGACACTGACTTATTCCTCAGGGATCACTGGAAGAAATTCTCAAGCGGAAGGATTTGAACCAAACAAACCTCCAGGAATGCAGCAAAGCGACCTCTTCAAAGCTGAGTATGTTTTCATTGTGGACTCTGAAGGGGAAGATGAAGTTCCAAGCAACAAAGTTGAACAAGGCCATCCAGAAGACACAGGATGCAAAGCTATTGCACCCAAGACTCTGGATGTTTCCTCCAGTGTGGGCTCTGATGTGGTACGTCCCAAAATATGGGGTCCTGATCTCAAGGCTTCATCACAGCCTCAGATTCCTCAAGGGATGGCCACTCAGCCAAAGGAAGGGCAGGTAGGTTTCATCTTAATGCCCTAAGAAAAAATTGTGTGTACTGCATTTTGTCCTGCATCTCGGCAATGGTCTTTCTTTTCAAGGCATATAAAACTGTTCCCCTAAAAAAAAAAAAAAAAAAAAAAAAAGTAAAATCTGGAGTTCATAAGTCATCAGAGTATAAACATTGGTAAATTGGTAAAACAAAAAAGATTATACAATTGTAATGAGATTGTACAATTATACAATTGTAAAGTAATGTGGATTTTGGGGAATAAGACCCTGTGCTTTTGAGCCATTCTTGGTTGACATTGGAAGTGTCTTATCAGGACACAGAGCTTGGACTGGGAGCATCAAGGAGCACATGACAGACATGGAAAATCCAAAGTAGAAACAGCATACATTAAAAGTAAATATTTATTTTAAACAAATAAATAGTAAAAAAGATAAACCAGAAATAAAAGTATTTAATGGAATTAATTTCCTTACATATGTCTTAAATATTTCCTGTGTGGTCTGATCCTGGAATCTACCAAGAAGGAACAAACCTCCATGAAACTGGAGACAATACTCTGCTCCAAAATCTAGCACTGAGACTGACAGCTTCCTCTAAGATAAACAGCCCATGGTAAAGTAGAAGACACACAACTGTGATGGCAACAGAGAAAATGAGGATTTTAAAGGGAAAAAAGTAGACAGATGACTAAAATGTAAAGCAACTCTAGCAAGGTATGGTTAGAAGGTGAGAAATGAGACGGAGGTTGACAAAGGTAGGTGGTGCATGCAGAGCTCGGACTCCTTGACAGTGGCGCATGAGCTGGCACTCGCACGCCCTGTTTACGACCAATAATCCCAAGGTAGCTTGCAGGGCATTTTTATTGTTAACTGGTATGTTTGTGCTATTAGGACCCTACCAAGATAGTAGAATAGGTTTTGTATATTTAATGTCATTCCTTCACTGAATTCCTGATACTGTATTTTTTATTAATTTGAAGAATCCAGTATTCCACGTTGCCTTCTAGTAATGGAAGACTCTCATTGTGATACCTCCCACTGTGGCCATAAAATAGATCTACCAGTCTAAAACATTTACTTATTAAAATTTATTTCCATGTATGTACTAGAATTAAATATGATAATGTAATTAAAGGTATTATCAGTAAGCAGTGACAGACTGAGGAAAGATAATAGAACAATGAAGTGATTTCTGTTGTTAGAGGAGGGCAGTTTTATGTGACCACTCTGAGAAGAGTGTGCAGTATGAAGACAATAAATATAAAGAAATATATTACTAATGGATTTTTATGATCTTTTTATTTACTATTTTTAGCTGATTAAATTTCTTTCCTTAAATTAGCCATTTATTTTGCTTTTGTGTGATCAAATACAGAAAGGTCAAATGTGAAGCTGCATTCATATCTTGAAATATTTTTTTTCCAAAATCATGTGAGAAAGGAACCTTACTCTCCATGACTGTCTGAGCTAGTTACTTGAAGTCATGGTCTTACTTTATTTGTAAAATGACGTGGATATATAAAACTTTCTTAAGGACATGAAGTGCAATGATAATATGTAAAGCGCTTAGAACTGTGTTTGGCTTATGGTACTTTCCAGACATGTCTGTATTTCAGAGATTTGAGACTTTGTGTTTTTGCAAACAGCATAAAGGCTATGTGGAGAAAACATTTGACTAGATGTAATTTGAATATAAGAAGTGGAGCAAGTACATGTTCAATGAGATGAAAAGAAATGGCTGGAGAAAATAAAAAAAGGTTTTTGTATAAAATTATGGACAATTTGGACATTATCATATACACTTGTTAGATACAATATTGCACAATAAAAATACTTTGATCAAAGAGGGACTGCATATATAATGGTAGACCTGATTTAAAAAAAATATATATAGTATATAGTGTCATTGCGGTGGTTTTAGTTCATGTAATACCCTCTACAATATTTGCATGGTGATGAAACCACAGAATGATGCATTTCTGAAAATATAGCCTTGCTATTTAGTGGATGTCACTAATTACTTACATTTCATGGATCTATGGAAAAGACATTACAACAAAACATTTGCATAAAACATAGACATAGAAGTCTCCCCTACCTCCAGGCTTTAATTTTATGAAGAAACACTCTATTCATGGCAACACATTGTGTTAGAGTAGCTTTTATGTGTTTTACAACACTGGGTTTTTTAACCCTTTCATGACAAAGAATCTTTTGCTCACTTCTGCTTTTCCTGATCTAACATAGGGGTATCCTACTTTTTGGCTTTTCTGGGTCACATTTTCTTAGGTTACATATTAAAGCCAGGGGTGTTCAAGCCATGGCCCATGGCATTTATTGTATGACATTGCAATTTGACATTGGCATCCACAAAGTTCATACTTGAGAAACAAGAAATCAAGCTAAAAAATAGCAAAAATAATCTCATGATGTTTTAAGTAAATTTAGAATGTTGTGTTGAGCAGCATTTATAGCTGCCCTGGGCCACAGACAGTCTAAGGGCCATGTGTTAGACCCTGATGTAACATAATACCTAAAATGCTGTGAATGCTTACAAATTGTCTCATGAATAATTAAGCAAATGGTTTTCCTTTTCAAATGATCTCTTGATGAGCCTTCACAGCTAAGGGAGTATTATAACAGAGAAGGGAAAATAGCCTAGAAACTCTGTCTTATAGTTAGTGATGTTGCTATTGTTTTGCTTTTCCTAAAATATCTTCCCCAGATTTTAGCATTAGGAATTTAGACGTAGTAGATCTTGACAGAAGTTAGAGTATTAAACTTCCTGTTGGATTTTACTAACTGTTGGTAGGACTAGCTTGGAATAACATAAGTATTGTCTAAAATGTTGCATGTTTATATTTAAAAAAACCAGGAATTAATTTTTAGTTCACATCACAGTAGCATTGGTCAAATCTTAAGCATAGTTGTATGCTGATTAGATTTTTTTAAAATTTATTTACTTATTAGAGACAGAGAAAGAGAGAGAGAGAGAGAGAGAGAGAGAGAGAGAGAGAGAGAATGTGTGAGCCAGGGCCTCTAGCCACTGCAAATGAACTCCAGATGCATGTGCCACCATGTGCATCTGGCTTTATGTGGGTACTGGAGAATCGAGCCCCAAACTGGAGTCCTTAGGCTTCACAGGCAAGCACTTAACCACTAAGCCATCTCTCCAGCCCTGATTAGATTTTAAAAGTCCAATTTGTTGCTGAGTTACATGGGTTATAATTAGAGGTAGGAATATTAGACAAGATTTCTTTTTTTAATGATTTTTTTATTTGATCAGATAAGAAACGCTGAGAGTCTGCCCTGTAGCATGATGCATATTTCTCAGAGAGAAGAGGAGCAATCAGTGGGTAGGAGGTTAACCTACCATAATGTGATAGTTGGAAGGTTAGGATGATACGGACTCTAAGCTTCTTCTTGTGTGACTATACTGATTTAGCGGGAAGAACATGACTGTACAGGACCAACATCTGTTGCTGTCCTTATCTTGAGAACCCTCCAAAATCATTTCAGTTTTTCTTTTGATATCTCACAGACACATTAGAAAAAAATGAATATGTACAAGAACAGCATATTTATTTACTAAAATTGGAGGCAGCTCTACAATAAGTGATATATGGATTCATCGATATTATGAGACTAGCGCATTGCCAGCATCTTCTGTTACAAAGATTGCTGAGAATGCATCCTAGACTTCAGGATAGTCTTTTGAGACGTTTCAAGGATGATTTTGGAGTAAGTACATGGTGAGGGGACTCATGGAAGCAAGGGAGTGCTAGAGATAATACTGTTTATCACTAGAGAGGGATTCCGACAACAATGAGGGATATAAATAGTGCAGCACACTTAAAGAAGAAGGAATGCAAGTATCACTCACAAATACAGAAATTGGCCCAAGTTATTATTAATGGGATGAGATGATAATAATTTGTGTATTTCAGTGAAGTCTAGTGCTGTCAACCAAGAGATTTGCAAGATTCACAGAGAGAAGTAAAATGATCAAGAATTACTGACTGAGAATTTGATAGGTACCACCACACTTTCTTTCTTTCTTTTTTTTTTTTTTTACTTTATTTATTTTTGGCTAGAGAGACAGAGAGAGACAGACAGAGAGAGAGGGAGAGGGAAACAGATAGAGATGGGTTCGCCAGCAGTCTCTCAGCTGCTGTGAACGAAATCCAGATGCGTGCACCCCCTTGTGGGCAAGTGCAGCATTGCGCCCTTACCTCACTTTGCATCTGGCTAAACGTGGGACCTGGAGATTGGAACTGGGTTATTTGGCTTAGCAGGCAGGTGCCTTAACCGCTAAACCATCTCTCCAGCCCCACACCTTCTTTTTGTATGAAATTATTCATTATTTCTTTGCCCCTTCTTTTGAAAAATAAACTCAGAAAACAGTCTTTTAAATAAAAAAAAGAACCCCTTCTCTCTGGGAATTATATAAAATTATAATGCCACATTTTAATATTAGTAAAAATCAGATATTGTGGTATATTTTCAAGTTATAAGTAAATATATTAAAATACATGATGACTAGGAAAATATAATTTAAATTTATATAGAGCAGTATAAACTTAAAAAGATTCTTGATTTCTCAGAGTTACTTTTAGAAGTTCCTCAATAATCTGCTTAAGAAGGATGACAAAATTATGAATTATATATATTACATAAAATACACTTATGTAGTAGAACATATGAGAAAATAACAACTCTTGATCTTTAGAAAGTTGGAGGGAGGTAATTTTTGTTGAATGGCACCTTAAAATTATGAAACTATGGTCTTAGAATATAGTAGGTAAAGGGCAAATAATTATGATTAATTACCAGTTTTATGTATATGCTGCTTACTTGGTTACATACAGCATGACTGAAAAGATACTGAGATTCTGGGCAATTAGTATTAATTTACAAATTTCTACCAAATACCTCTTCTAGACAAGGTACAACATACAAAGACACTCCATGCAGCATTGAAATGGTTCCGTTCTTATAGTACAGGACACTCATAAAAAGAACTAGAGGGCTGGAGGGATGGCTTAACAGGTAAGGTGTTTGCCTGCAAAGCCAAAGCACCCTGGTTCAAATCGCCAGTTACCACGTAAGCCAGATGCACAAGGAGGCACATGCGTCTGGAGTTCGTTTGCAGTGGCTAGAGGCCCTGGTGCACCCATTCTCCCCTTCTCTCTCTCTATCAAATAAATAAATAAATAATAAATATTAAAAAAAAACTAGAGAAACTTTGTGGTTAAAATAAACACACACACATACACACACACACACACACACACACACTAATTGTGAGACTGTGAATGACTTCTTAAGCATTAAAGACAAGTCAACTACAAAATATTCCAGAACACAAATAAATTGTTATGGTAACAGAAACATTATGTTGCCTAGTTAGAAAGACTTGGATTTACATATACTCCCTAGCTTATATGAACCACTTATATAAAATTGGCTAAGCAGTATTGATTCTAAATAAACTCCTGAATGGAAATCATTAAGCTTTCTCAATTTGATTGAATTGTACTTTATTTTCAATTATCACTGATTTTGCTGATATTCTATGCTGTCAAAATATTAACATATAACTTGTGTGGTAAAAATTCTGTGTTGTCATATTCATATGGTTTTGCACCTAAAAGCAATATAAGTTTGAATTGAGATGTTTGAATTTGTCAGCTTTATCAAGTTTTAGAGCTTAAAACCATATTGCATGAAGATCATCACATTAGGTCTGTTACAAACTTTTTTCATGATCAAAATTAAAATAAAACGTATTATTCTATAAAACAGCTTTGAAAATTTAATTGATATTACATATACGTGTACTCACTATGTGCTTAATAATATATATGCATTTATTTTAACATGAATTAATAATTTAATGACTGATATTGTTCTAATTCATTACATACATAGACATTAATTTTTATAGACTGGTAGAATAGAATTAATAATTTAAGGTCTGCTTAAAAGTTCTTAAGTACCGAAGAGCATTTTCAGTGGTACAAGTATATGTCTAATTGGTTATTTCACAGGCTCTTTTAGCTTCTTCTTCTTCTTTTTTTTTTTTTTGGTTTTTTTTTGTTTTGTTTTGTTTTGTTTTGTTTTGTTTTGTTTTGTTTTGTTTTGTTTCTTTAAGGCTGGGTCTCATTCCAGCCCAGGCTGACCTGAAACTCACTGCAATTTTCCTACCTCTGCCTACCGAGTCCTGGGATTAAAGGCATGTGTCAACATGCCTGTTTATTTATTTGAGAGAGAGAGAGAGAGAGAGAGAGAGAGAAAGAAAATTGGTGCCCCAGTGCCTGTAGCCACTGAAAACAAACTCCAGATGCATGTGGCACTTTGTGCATCTGGCTTACATGGATACTGGGGAACTGACCTGGATCCCTTGGCTTTGCAGTCAAGCACCTTAACTGCTAAGGCATCTCTCCAGCCTTGGACTGATTTTTTTTAATGCTCAGTTTGATAACTTTTTTTTTTTTTTTTTTTTTTTTTGGTATATTCTAGGTAATAAACCACTGTCAGATGTATAGTTGGGGAAGATTTTCTTACATTCTGTAGGTTGTCTATTGACTCTGTTGATAGTTTGCTTAGCTGTACAATAGCTTTCATGTGTTCTCAATGGTGGAGTGTCTTATACTATGGGCCGATATAGTCTTGCTCAAAGTGTCTTCACTATGCTACATCTGGGAATGTTCTTCTTACTTTTTCCTCTAGTCATTTCACAGTTTCTGGTCTTACATAGAGGTACTTGATCCATTTGAAATTTGTTTTTGTGAAGAGTAAGAAAAGAAGGTCTAAATTCATTCTTCCACATGTGGTTATCCAGTTTCTTCTATCTTTTCTGAGGACAGTTTTGGCAATCTGGGGCTTTTTGGGAGAGCATAAGAATTTTTTGAGACTTATTTTTCCTCATTCCTCATTGCGTGAATAATGCTGTTAGGCTTTTTCTTGGAATTGTCTCAAATAGGTATTGCTTTTTGTAGCATGAAAATTTTCACAATATTAATCTTGATCCATGATCATAAAATATTTTTCTATATCCTTATGACTTCCTTAATTTCTTTTATCAGTGTTTTAATGTTTTCATTGTAGAGGTCTACAATTGTAGAGGTGGATCTTATTGGGAATGCTTATAGTATTCCATATTTGGCATGATATTAGCTTTAGGTCTGTTGTATATAGCCTTTATTATGTAAGACAAGATGTCTTTAATCATGAAGGGATGCTGAATTTTGACAAAGGCCTTTTTTGCATGTATTGATATGATTGTGTGATGTTTGTCAAGTCATTTTATGTGATGGATTACATTTATCCATTTCCATATGCTAAACCATCATTGCAATTCCATGATGAAACCTACTTGATCTAGTTGCATGATGCTTTTCATGTATTCTTGGATTCAATTTGCAAAAATTTTATTAAGAATTTTGGCATCTAAATTCATCAGGTATATTGAATTATGTTTTTTTTTCTTGTGTCTCTGTGTGTTTTAGTTATTAGTGCAATGCTAGCTTCATAGTAGGAGTTAGGGTGAATTCCTCCCTTTCAATTTTGTTCAATAACGTGAGAAGCAGTGGTTTTAATCCTTCATTAATGGTTTGGTAGAATTTGTAAATGAATCCCTCTGGGCCTGGACTTTTTTTGATTGAGAGAGTTTTAATTAGTCCTTCAATATTGGTAGATGTCATAGCTCTGTTCTGATAATTTATGTCTCCCAAGTTTAGCTTTAATAGATCATATAAATCAAGAAATTAATTTATTTCAGATTTTCCAATTTTCTGGAATATAGGTTTTTGAAATATATTCTTATAATTCTCCCAATTTCATTGGTATCTATTGTAACATGTCTTTTGTCACCTCTTAATCTTGTTTAGGGTCTTCTCTCTTTTTTATATTTTAAATTTACTCATTTGTGTGTGTGTGTGAGAGAGAGAGAGAGAGAGAAAGAGAGAGAGAAAGAGAAAGAGAGAAGGAGGAAAGGATGGTGGGATGGAGAGAGGGAGCTACTACAAACAAATTCCAGGTGCATACACCACCTTTTGCATCTGGTTTACATGGGTACTGGGGAATTAAACCTGGGTCCTTAGGCTTTCCAGGCAAGTACCTTAACCACGAAGGCATCTCTCCAGCCCTCTTCTCTCTTTTTCTTTGATCAATTTGGCCAGGAGTATATCAATCTTATTTATTTTTTTAAAGAGTCAGCCCTTTGCTTCTTCAATTTTTTTAACTTAAAGTTTTATTTATTTGCAAGCAGACAGAAAAAGAAGAGAGAGAGAGAGAGAGAGAGAGAAAGGGGGCGGGAGGGAGGATGGATGAGCTGGGGTTTTACCTGTGTGACTGAATAGGGGTAGGGGGCACTCACCTGGACCTTGCTTAAGGTCTTTCCACACAGATGCTAGGGAATATGACAAGCTCTGTGAGGTCCTAATCGCCAATCTGTGTTTGGGCAGCCTGGGGTTGTACCAAGTAACTGAATGAGTGGGGAAGGAGGTGGGAGTGCTTTGTATCCTGGGTGGCTGGCCTGCTCAGTGGGAGTCCTACATGAGTCTGGGCTGGGGCGATTTCCTTCATTTTTAATGGAGGCTTCAGGTATCTCATATAGGCCAGTAAAAGGGCTATTTGCACAATCACACGGTGTAAAGAAATTTTGATAATTTCATAATGTCATATTTTAATCTATTTTTCTTTCCTCTAGCTAACTTCTCCCACTACCTCTGAGCAGCTTGCCTGTAAACCACCTACTTTCTCCTTTGTTTCTTCAACTAATCAGAAAATGCCACCTGTCCCAGCTAACGTGAAAGGAACCTCTGTGCTAGAGCAATCCCATAGTAGGAGGCTGGATGTCAGTGGGGCCTTGCTGGAAGAAACTGCTGTGTGTTTTCAAACTACCACTCACTTGCCACTCTTTTCTGAACTGACGGGCTCTTCAGTATTATCACTTTCCTCTTCCACTCCATCACCAGGATCTAACTTACCTGGCGCAAAGACAGCTGACCAGACACCTGGACAGACACCCGCAGCCCTGAAGATGACGCCATCACCCTCGCAAGTCCTTGGCCCCAGAGAAAAGTTGAGAAGCTCGCCTCTTTCTTCCTCTGATACTTCTCTGAAGTCAAATTCAGCTTCCTACATACCAGTCCGTATTGTCATGCACTCACTCTCTCCAAGTCCCAAACCATTTACCTCCTCTTTCCATGGTTCTTTACCTACTGTCTATAGCAGAATGCCATCCAGTGGAAACCTTTCAAAGTCAGGAGCCAAATCCCCTGTGCCTTCGCGGCTTTCGCTCCTCACTGCTATGCTCAAGTCCAACCCTTCTCACCAAAGACCTTTGTCCCCTGCTTCCTGCCCCACCTTTTCTCTCAACTCCCTGGCTTCTTCCACTCTCACACTTGATCAAAAAGTGCAGCCAACCTCACCCACACCTCAAAAGTCTCTCTCAAGTAGCTCCTTGGGAGCCCAGTCCCCAGAGAAAGAAGAACACTTGGCGGCTTCTGCAATGACTCAGCAATCCTGCCACCTGCCTTTCTTTACCAAGCCTACGCCCCTTTCTCAAGGGTCCTCACTCTCTCCTCCAGCACCTGACAGTAGCAGCCTTGCTTCTTTGAATGTAGAGAAGATGCCATCACCCACTCTGAAGAGCAATGTGAGGCTCTTCCCATTACAAACCAATACAGATCCTGCTGTTGTACCAAGCTCTTCTCTTTCTTCTTCAAAGGCCAGGCAGGTTGGTGACCTCAGGGGTCCAGAAAAGCCCAGGGACATTTACACATATCCTTCTACACTAGCCTCCTCTGCATTACCTTCTACATCTCCTGTTAATGAAAGCACTGCCCTTTCCTCTCGTGAAAAACATTTCCATCCTTCTCCAGGCCTCTCAGACCTCATAGACAGATCCAAAAGAGAGTCCTGTCCGCAACGATCAGACCCGGAGTTAAATCCGTCAGCTCTTCCTTCACCTATTTCCAGCGCTGGCTCTGCTTCTCTTCCCAACTTTCAGTTCTCCATTCTTCCTCCTGCCAATCTGCCCACTCAGGCGTGCCAGCGCAATCCTTCAGCACAGTACTCAGATCATGGCAATGTCACATTGTCTTCAAGAATCGGGAGATCTGAGAATACGTTGTCCAGCCACCAGTCACCTGCCTCAGCCCAATCACTTCCAATTTCTCTGACAAGAACTAAGGAATTGCTTTCACCTTGTGCACTGTCCATGCCAACAGGCCTTGAAAATAGGAAACCCAAGGTATTTTTTTTTTTTTTTTTTTTTGGTGCACATTTCATGGTGCATGCTTATTTTAAAATACAGAAGAATATTTTTATAGTTAAATGAAGTAATTATGACATTCATTTAACTACTAACAAGTAGAGAAAGTACAAGTGGGATAGGAGTTTGGTATATCTGGATGTAGATATGAATTAACAGTCTACCTAAAATTAGATACTTTTGTAAAACTCTTTGATTTGAAATCCTCCTGAGGGTAACTTTTATCTATGACTCCAGGATCATTTTTTTTAATGAGATAGGAACTTAGTTCCAATGACTGAATTAAAAGGACTAGCTGAGATTCTGGAATATGACACATTAGTAAGAGAGGACTTATCCATCAATATATCCTGTACAACTTGTTATAGTAGATAGATTAATATAAAGTGAAATGACTAATAACTGTAGGTTATGGTCAACCTAATGAGAAAATTTTCTATTTCTTTTGCCCATATTCATTTATAATGACTAGCTTTCTTTTCCTCCTAGCAGGTTGATATTTTAAAAACTTTTTCCTCATGCTATGTACACATAGAACTTTATACATGTATGAAAAAAGGGAATATAAATTTCCTTTATATGTGAAAATTATTTAATTTACTACAAAAACTATTTTGAACTTTTTGGCTACAAAAGAATGAACAAGCTGAGTATAAAACAAAAGCATGAAAAGAAAGCAATGCTGGTTTTTAAATGTTTGGAAGCAGCACATTAAATAAGTATGTGGCAAAGCATCTATTTTCATATGAGGGAGGAGGTGTTTGGAGTGCCCCATCATCCAGTTCTGCTACTGGCAGGCAGTTCTACTCTAGGGCAGGCCAGCTTCCCAGCTATTCTCAAATAACACAGAATATGGATCTTATATAATCAGAATTTGATAGTTGTTTGATAAATAAAACTACGACAGGGCTGGAGAAATAGCTTAGCAGTTAAGGCACTTGCCTACAAAGCCAAAGAGCTGTGGTTCAATTCTCCAGGACCCACATAAGCCAGATGCACAAGCAGGCACTTGCACCTGGAGTTCGTTTGCAGTGGCTGGAAGCTCTGATGCGCCTATTTTCTATCTGCCTCTCTCTCCCTTTCTCTCTCTCTCATAAAAAAACAAAACAAAAACAAAACAAAACAAAAAAACTAAACTATGACAGTCCTGCTATTAACAGGCAGTGGGACTTTTCAGTTTGGCGTACTGAAATAATACATTGGTAGAGTTTCTGAGTAACATGAAGAGTGAGTTCAATTGCTTCCTGGTGATGAATGTAAGGTCACAGAAATAAAGCAATCCATATAACACTGTTATTGATAGTGCAGCACAATGCAGCTTAAAAACATGCATTAAACAGCTACTGCATGCTCACCACTTTTCTAGTTTTATTTGAAGTGCTCGTGATATTTTAAAAAAATGAAGAGATAATTCATCTTAGAAAAATTTCCATTTATGAGTAAACATACATACATTCAATTTAGAGAAGCTATAAAGACTCTGCACTGCAAGTACAATTATCTTTCTCAGGATTGGTTCTAAAATCCTCAGAGACATCAAAATCCTTTATATAAAATGCCAATATTTGAATATAAGTAACATATATCCTTCCATATAATTTCATCTCTAACTTTCTTATGATATTCTATAAAACATAAATATATACCAGTTGTGGCTATACTGTGTTGTTTGGGGAAAAATGGAAATGAAAATGTCTGCATATGTTCAGTATTGACACAAAATTTTTTCAAATATTTTAAATCCATAGTTGTTTGAGTTTATGGATATGAAATCCATGTACACAAAGTCTGGTGGTAAAAGACAAAGTTCACATTTTATAATTCAGACCAAATAATTGTTTCTTGAGTTCAATTTAATGTGGCTAGTAAGGGAAGTTATTATAAATGCCAAGTTTGTCAGATTTAAATTTAAGATTTAGATTAATAAAGAGAACAAGAGTTAGCATTTCATAATTGGAAAATAATTGACAAAATAAAAAGCAATTCCAGAAGGCTATTTATGGAGACATGACATGATTTCCTTAATATTGAATAGTAGTTCTGATGGATACTAAACAACTGTGATAATTATACAAAATAGATATAAGTTAATAAATTTGACAGGCTAATTTTATAAACATATGAGATTGGTAAGATTATTATTATCCCTTTTTGTATATGAAAAGGACC
Source organism: Orientallactaga sibirica (assembly GCA_036365145.1). Taxonomy (NCBI): domain Eukaryota; kingdom Metazoa; phylum Chordata; class Mammalia; order Rodentia; family Dipodidae; genus Orientallactaga; species Orientallactaga sibirica. The sequence continues at coordinate 34,232,846 of JAEOAD010000006.1, read as the reverse complement.
TGAGTTTCAGTGAATAAGATTTTCAGGCCATGTATATGGTACAGAGCTGACATTTAAATTAATTTAAGTTTGCTAATTCATAAAGCCACTTTCCTTACTAGTATGATTTATTACTATGAGGAAGTAACTCATATTAATTATTAATTATTAACTTGATTTGTCATACTTGCCCTGGAAATCCTTGTTAGGAAACAATGACCAGAATTTTCAATTTATAAAATATTTTGTATATATATATATATATATATATATATATATATAGAGAGAGAGAGAGAGAGAGAGAGAGAGAGAGAGAAAGACAGAAAGACAGAAAGACACTAAGGTCTTGTATTTTAAACTTTTTAGAAAAAAGTTTGATAAAAATCTAAATTTTATTTTATTTTATTTTTGTTTTTTTGAGGTAGGGCTCACTCCAGCCCAGGCTGACCTGGAGTTCACTATATAGTCTCAGGCTGTCCTCGAACTCATGACGATCCTCCTACCTCTGCCTCCCAAGTGCTGGGATTGAAGGCATGAGCCACCACGCCCGGCCCAAAATCTAAATTTTTAAATAATTTAAAATTTAAAATTTTTTTCTATGTAGGTAAAATTATTTTTAAAATTTGAAATGCATTACATGATTATTAAATTCATTTATAGTAGTTTAAAAATTGTTAATCTAGTCATTGTTATTTTCTCAATTTATTGACTTGTTTTTTTCTTCTTTCTGAAAGTTAGCTAGCTCCTCCCTTTTGTAGTTCAAGGTGGCCTTGAGCACATGATCCTTCTTCTTCAGGCTCCAGTTCTACCATGTTCTGCTACTGACATTCTTTAAAACTTGCCTACCATCCGCTTAAATTACTCATTACCCTTGTGAGAAGCTGTTTTGCTCCAGAAGCTTGTTCAAAGTCTTTCTATCCATGGTTCACTGGGCTTTGTTCCTGCAGACAGAATGGGGAGAGGGTGAACTGGATAGGAACTTTGATAAACTAAGAGGCTACATGTGAAAGGTCTACATTTCTTTGGCGCTCTTTCTGTTCCCAACTTTGAAGAAATGTCAGTCTTAGCTTTTTTCTTGTTTAATTTCCTTATTTCTAAATTAAGACAATTCTAATTTAGAGACGTTCGTGCTGAAGTTGATAAACATGAAAATAAGAACAAGCATTAATTTACCTGCTAGTAAAAATAGAGAATTACTTCTTTGACTAAAAAAAAAAAAATACTGAAAAATATTCTTCCTTTCATCTTTAATTCCTACTCACTTCTTACTGTATTACCTCTCTAGTTTACACTTAAAAAAAAAAGCCTTACTTTTTGTTACAAACTATTATTCTCAGGAATTGTATCTTGAATATAAAAATTCATTCCAATTAATACTAGTAGAGATAAATTGAATTTAACCTTTTGACATTTTGATTGTGCTATTTAAATTGCTAAGATTAATTCACAGAATGAGAGGAGGAAAGAGATTAAAGCTTTGTGATATCAAATAAGGTATATGCTTTTGTAAGTTGTTTCTTGCCTTGTTCCATCCAGAGTAGGAATAATCCATAAAGCTTCTTTTGAAATAAAAGAGGTTCAGATTTAGATTAGCTTCACTCATTCCTACCTCCTCATAGGACAGGAGTCCCAGAACACAGATAGTCATCAAACTAAAACAGAAATGCTGAAGGATAGTAGTTAAATGTAGGCCTTGTTGTCCTTGATAATGAAATGAAATGGAACAACTAATGTACACTGAGATAAATTCAGATGTTTGATAAAACATATTTGATACACCCTTTGCATTGATAGAATCTTATGGATGTGACTATGTTTGCATCAGTAAGATATAGTTGATATGCTAATTTCATATATAGCTTTAAAATATTTTGTTTATAATCATGACCTCAGACAGAATGAACATCTCTCTGAATGTGGTTTAGGTCTCTTTGACCAATGTTTATATTTCATGAGAGATTTGTTCCCCTTGGAGAATACAAAATTCACCATGAGGTTGTGTTTAAGTCCCCAATATATTTGGTCTTCATTAAAAACATTTTGCTTTTTCCTAGTGAGTTAATATGTTATTCCATATGGAAATTACAATGGCCACTATGTCAAAATCAATGTAATCTGCACCTCACTGAAAATGATCTGAAGATCTTTGTGAACTATGACTGCTTCCAGTGGTTTGGCCTCAGTGCTATTTAAATGATTCTTTGGAGCTTTTGACACTTCATCAGTCTTTATAGCTAGTATTTTATTTATTAAACTCATTCTGTGAAGTAATTAAATAATTTCTGGTTATATTATACTGGAATTTTAGTGTAGATATCAACATGTTACTTTCTCCATCTTTGCAGAACCACCTATAAATTGAATAACAAACAGTGTGACTTGTGTCTATGAGCTAAAGAGTAGATCTGGGTCATTCATTCAATAACTATACACTGAGTAACTAATATGTACTTTGCAAAGCTATAAAGAAATTACAATGAATAAAACATGCAAAAATGCCTGCTCAAAGGGTTTACTTATTGTGCTAGAAGAGGTTATCAAAAATAGCTTTCTAAATTTTATGTAGATTGTCTTGTTATAAGGTCATGAGTGGTACAGAAAAAGTATAGGTTGGTGAGGATAATAAAGAAAGGGATATTGTCACAAATTTATGCTATATGCCCAGAGTATTTCTTTGAAAAGATATTAGTGCAGGGCATTTGATCCAGGGAGGTATTAAATTCCACAAAAATGCTGAAGATTCCCCAGTCCTGTGGACCTCAACTTTTACATTCTTTTTTTTTTTTTAAATGTTTTTAAATTTTTTGGAGAGAGACACAGAGAGAGACAGAGAGAGAGAGAGAGAGAGAGAGAGAGAAGACAGAGATGGGCACGCCAGCAGTGTCTCAGCTGCTGAGAACAAAATCCAGATGCGTGCGCCCCCTTGTGGTCAAGTGAGGCATTGCACCCTTGAGTCACTTTGCATCTGGCTAAACGTGGGACCTGGAGATTGGAACCACTGGAGATTGGAACCAGCGGTCTTAGGCTTAGGAGGCAGGCGCCTTAACCCCTAAGCCATCTCTCCAGCCCAACTTTTACATTCTTATCTGAATTAGCAAAAAGCCAAAAACACAGATTATAAAAAGGCAAAGCTGGGATCCAGGGTTAAGGCTAGCTGAAGGGCTCAAGCCAGCAAAGAATTCTTTCCTTAGCCAGGCTAGAAAGGAGCAGAGGGTGTGGAAAAAAAGTGTTCATATCTCTGAAGAAGAAGTCTCCAGAGAAGGTACATGTGCTCATAGAAAGTAAAGTGGAGAGCTCAAGTCACAAAGTCCTCCTCACATAAAAGCATAAAGGGCTCAGAACTCAGTGAGAGATCATACATGTCATAAAGCAAGAAAGAACCCCCACCACCACCACCAAAAAAAAAAAAAAAGGCAGGAAAGTTCCTGGACAGCAAGAAATCCTCCCCTGTTGCAGTTAACTTCCCATTGCTAGGACAAACATGTGACCAGAAGCAGCCTGTGGGAGCAAAGGGTTTATTTCAGGTTCATAGATTCCAGGGTGAAGTGCCATCATGGCAGAAGAAGCTGGGTGGCATCAGCATTCACAGCAGAGAGAAAACCAACACCAGCCAGCAGGAAGAGCCAGAGCCCAAACCGATTCTCAACACACTCTAGGGATGGACTCAAGATCCATCCCCAGTGATGTATCTCCTCCAGGGTAGTGCTTGAGACTTAAGTAAGAGGCTTAATCTGAAAAACCACCACATCCTCTTTCTCAGTGTGGCTGGGGGTGATTAGGAACAAGTGCTAGGAAGCAAAGACTAGGAGAGTGAATAGAGCCAAGATACATGTGTGAAGCCCATTTATGGATTAAACATCAAATTAGGAAATAGCCTTGTTATCAGGCTTGTTATCAGGTATGTAAGGAAGAAACCTGATTGGTTGGTGGCCTGAAGAGGAAGAAGTGGGAAGCTGCAGGGGAGTGGAGCTTGCAGCGAATTTTGGATGCTATTGGGTCAAATAAAAGTTCTAGTCTTGCCAGGACCAGAAAGGTGGCATCTTCTTGGGCTTTGTCCCTGGTTGAACACCTATATAAATTTCATTTTGTTCCTGTTTCCCATCAGTGCCATGCATGAGGTTATCTTCTTTAAGATACAATAGTGATGAAAAGCCAGGAGGTCAAAGAGTGCTTGACTGATAGGTACCAAATGCTAATTCATTTGGGGCCATTGTGAGTAAGAAATAGGATGCTGAGGTTGTCAAAGAGAGATGAAATTTGAATCCATATCCTATTCTTAAGTCTTTGAATTTTACTTTGTGAAAGGCAGAAAGCCATTGGAGGGTAGATAAGTGACACCATTCTAGCTACAGCATTAAGAATAGAATATATCATGAGTGGGGAAGTAGAGAGACCTTGCAATGTCAGAAAGTGAGTGTGATGATCTGGGCAAGTGATGCCATAGAGGTAGAAGAAAAGATAAAATTTACATATGTATTTTGTAAGTTACATGTAACAAACATTTAGCAATATCAGACTTCCTGTCTGAAAGGATTATAAAAAGCTACTGGATTCAAGACACTTCCTATTTTATTCTCTCATTATTTTTTATACCACACCTTTCAGCAAGTTCTCTTGGCTTTTGAGGGCACTTTTGACCTCCTATAATGTGGTTTTGATGTACCATGCCAGCCAGGGAATCAAGTTGATCTGTATAGAGTCAGTCTGGTCTGAGATTTCTTTGAAGCTTTCCAACAGCTGTCGTGATAAAAGTGAATACTACATGCATGGACACTAAAGCTGCTGGCAGGGGGATAACAATTACAATTTTTTTTTTGATCTTATATTAGTAGTTAAAGGGATTGGATGGGGAGTCGGAAGGTATAAGAGATGTAGCTGGGCAAAAAAAGCTGATAGTAAGCCCTTCCCCCTTACCAAATGCTGTGCTGGCACTTCACATTTTTCAGAGTCCGAGTCCTGAGATTCCAAGTGTGCCACTATGACTCACCTCTAAAAAATCCTAATCCTTTTGCCATAGAGATCTCTACCTGCTTCTGACTTTTTGTAACATAATGTATCTGTCACTTCTATTTCAATACTGAAAAAAATTGTACCCATTTATTTGGCTTTCCTCCAGCTAGGTTCTCAATGATTGTCAATTTTAATTCGGGAGTTATGCTGTTTAATTTATAAAGGCTATTTTTTAAAGGAAAACAAGATAAAGCAGATATACATGTTTATGAATTCAGATGTTGTAATTTCACATGAAGAAAGAAGATAACAATTGAACCTAAATATGTTAGGGAGAACTTTAGGACATGCTGACAGAGGGAAAAAGGGACTCCAAGCACCCAGGTTTGTCTAGGGCTGGAACAATAGATAAAGAACAGAATGTGTACTTTTCTATGACCTGTGAATTTTATGTAATCTTCAATTAATATTTCAATCAGATATTTCAAGTTGGCAAACGTTTGCTGAATCTTTATTCTCTCCTAGGTTAGTATTAGATGTTTAAAATAAAGGGGGCAGTGAGGGAGTTAAATCTAAAATTCTAAAAGATCTATAAGGTGGATACAGGTGGTGAAATATTTTTATAAAATAAATTTTAAATGTTTAGGATGCTAGAAGAACACAAATGATAAATCAGAGAAGTGTCCTTGAAAGGGAGGGGTCCAGGTAAATTTCTTTAGTAGCTACCTGTTCTATCTACTTTGCCAGTATAGATCTACAGTCAGTTTTGTCAGTTCTATCCCCACACCTGTCCTTTCAGTATTCAGGATCACTATGAGGCTATGCTGTTCAGCACTCTAGAGGTAAGGGGCCATTCAGGACAATCTTCCAAGAGATGGGGTTGGGTTGGTCTTTTATATCAGAGCCCAAGACAGGGAGAGTCTGAGTCTGGCAGTGCAAACATGGTGGAGGACCAAGAAGTGTATGTTTGAGTCAAGCTCTCATCTTCACTCTTAAATACTTCCAGAAGTTGACCCTGTTGAGTGAGGCTTATATTAATGTTCTTTTCCTGTTGTTAGTCTAAAGTTCTTCCACTGATACTCCTGGGCTCTGTGGTTGAATTTTAGGTATCAGCCTTGGTAAGTAGGATGGTTTGTGGAATTTTTTTTTGAAGGGGCAGGGTGTATTCTTGTTATCCCCAACTACAAAACCAGTGTTTATATGCCAATAGTTAATAGTACAATAAATAAGATTAGATCTTTGTAAGCCAATGTAAAAATCCTATTTTCTTTTCTAAATCTTAGTCCTCTACTATGTGGATGATATTTAAGAAATATTTGTTGAATCTTAGACAAATTGGAGACATAGCAATGCTACTGCTTGCTTTGCCAGACTCAGCAATCTCTCTTTTGCTGGCCACATCTCCCTCTGTGAGTAGCTGATGGTGACTTTCATCTGTAATAACACAGGCTACCATTCAAGTCATCTCAAATCACCTTCACTAGAGCAATTCGTAATTTTACACCAAAGAAGGCAATCAATGAACATGGCTTATACCTTGAGCCTTAGAATACTGAAGATCTGTGTTCCAAATTAGAATGAAAACTACACGTTTGCATCTACAAATATTGTTGAGAAAACTCGGAAAAAAACACTGTATCTGAAAAGTGTCATTTATCCAGTAAATGTGATACTTCAGAGTGAGGAGGACAGGCATATTTGTTTTAGAGGACATGTCAAATAGGAGCCAGTCAGTACTTATTTGTTGACTAAATCAATTAGTTGAACTCCATATGCAATAGGATTGACAGGATGGACTAATGTCTACCATATCAGGAGAATACAGTACAAGAGCTTCCTGTCATTACTATATGACCTTGAATTGAAGATAAAATGACCTACAAAAACCATTCATAAAATACTACAAAAATTCTTTTTAAAAATTTTTTATTATTATTTTTTATTTATTTTTGGAGAGAGAGACAGATAGACAGAGAGGGAGAGGGAGACAGAGATGGGCATGCCAGTAGTCTCTTAGCTGCTGTGAACGAAATCCAGATGCATGCGCCCCCTTGTGGGCAAGTGAGGCATTGTGCTCTTGCCTCACTTTGTATCTGGCTAAACGTGGGACCTGGAGATTGGAACTGCTGGACATTGGAACCAGCGTTCTTAGGCTTAGGAGGCAGGTGCCTTAACCGCTAAGCCATCTCTCCAGCCCCTATAAAAATTCTTGCCAACATAATTTAGTATGAGAAAGAAGATCTATAAGAACATGATATTTGGTAGAAATAATACCTAAGGTCTGGGGCACATCACACAGTTTTAAAACAATAACCCCTCTCCTCAAAATATCACGTTATTTAACTTGGTAGAACTGCCTAAAGTTGTTATGTGCTTCCTCATTTTCACCTCCACTCTTGCTTTTGGTCACCCATTCTAGCAATACAAGACCATGCCAAGCTACAAGGCTTTTGCAGCAATTCCCACAAACACGTTGCTTTTGGAACAGAAGGTCAGTGTTGGCTTAAAAACAAAATGATTTGTGTTTCTAATATCAGTTTTGTTCTGTTTGTAAAATTTCCACTGGCAAAATTTGGGTTTTAAAATTCTCTTAACTGATGTACAAACTACTGTTAGTGCTGTTAGGGGGATGATATGATAGCAACTTGATTAAGACAATTGTAAGCACCATCAATTTATCACTGGAATTTGGATAAGAGTATAGATCAACCTAGCCCACTGTCAACCATATTTGGGAAACATGATTCAAATTTGAATAGATACCTCTTGTTAGGAATTTTAAATAATTGTTATATATAAGATTTTTTCTCTATTCACATGAATCAAAATTCAAGGTAATATGGATTATGTTGATAATTGGCCAACTTGGTCATTGACTTGTCAAAACATGATTAACAATGGCTTTTACCCATAGGTTATGTGGATACTTAGACATAATAGTTAAGGATTCAGTTTAGTCCTCAAAGACACCATCATAAACCAAACCTTTTCATCCATTATTTCCCCCCAAGATCCTACCCCATGAGTGGGAGGGAGGGTGGAGATCATTCTAATGACTGAGCTACTTTCTAAAGAGTTTAGGGTATCTTTACTTTGCTCTAAAGCATCATTAATTATAAAATTATAAGATGCTAGTTAGTTCAGTAGGCAAATACTAGTCTTTTGTTCAGTATATTTTACATATGCTGAAATGAAAACCACACAAAGGGTTCATAATTAGAATCAAAGTGAAACTGGTTGCAAAGTATGTGAAATTATAGATTTTGTATATTATTTTTTAAAATTATTTTTTATTAATTTTTATTTATTTTTGGAGAGAGAGACAGAGAGAGATAGAAAGATGGGTGTGCCAGCAGTCTCTCAGCTGCTGTGAACGAAATCCAGATGCGTGCGCCCCCTTGTGGACAAGTGCGGCATAGTGCCCTTGCCTCACTTTGCACCTGGGTAAACGTGGGACCTGGAGATTGGAACCGCTGGACATTGGAACCAGCGTTCTTGGGCTTAGCAGGCAGGCGCCTTAGCTGCTAAGCCATCTCTCCAGCCCAGATTTTGTATATTATATTATGATGATTTATTTAGGCTATTTGGTTATTATTACAATAAGCACCATGTGGGTTAATATAGTGTTTGTCAAATGTTTGTTAACTAGATATTATTTTGATCATAGGTTTATGATGATATATTCTGGTTCTTTTAGCATGATCCAGGCATGATCCAGAAAATAAAATCTTTGTATGATTGTATAAAAAATCAGAATGGTTAATGATGAATGCTAAATAGCAAATATGTGAACATTACATGGATAGCATTATCTTATAGTTCATATCTCTGGTAATAATTCCAAATTATTCACATGTAGTCTAGAAATTATTTTCTATATGGACGAATGCATTGACTGTATGAAGACATCAGCTGCTAAAACACCTGATTGTTTTTCTCTAGCTTAATTCCTAAATTTCTATAGTTTATAGCTTGTTATAAAGATGATAAGGGACTAAAGCATCAGGAGAATGTAGGAGGTGATGTTTCCCAAGCTGCCTCTTTTCTCACTGTCCAGGTCCATTTCAATGAGTCATGGTGGCAATGCTTCCACACTACAGAGCCTCTACCAGTTTCAAATGGACAAATCTGGAATGTGGTCACAGTATCTGCCTTCACAAATCTGGGAGAATTGTTCTTCCTCAGTAGTGAGGCACAGGAGCTGATCAGCCTGCTGTGTCATGGAGCCCTCCCTGCCTGCTACATCCCCTGCTCAAAGCATGTGTAAAAAACATTTTATTTATTTATTTACTTATGAGAAAGAGAAAGAGAGTGTGTGTGAGAGAATGGCAGAGAGAGAGAGAGAGAGAGAGAGAGAGAGAGAGAATATGGGCATGCCAAGGAATCCAGCCACTGAAAGGAACTCCAGACACATGTTAATCTGGCTTTTATGTGGGAACTGTGGAATTGAACTGGGTCCTCAGGCTTTGCAGGCAAGTGCCTTAAGTGTCAAACCATCTCTCCAGCCCTCAAAGCATATTTTCCTGTGGTGCTACTTGGGATACTCTGTTAAATTTCTATGTATAATGATGGTTAGTACTGCCTGAAATATCTTCTGTGAGATTAAGCCCATTGCCAGTGTTATTTATGTCCAGAATCTCTGTCTACTGGCTTTTCTTCTCTATAAAGTATCTATTTCATAAAGTTATAATATACTGGTAAATAAAAGGTCATTAGTTTAATTTTTAGTCTCCTCACAAACCCATTTCATAAATATGTATGGAGATATCAATATGTAGTCAATCTGTACAATTCATGTGGGTCAGATTCTATTTCTACATTAATTATAATATTTTGTGGAAAATTAGTGATTTTTATTATCATACAGATGAATGTAAATATTATTATATATGCATTAAAATAGTCTTATTTTAAGGAGGGATGGATTATTGCATAAATACTTATGTAGTCTTTTCCCCAGTGTAATTTGTTCTAGACAAATAGTTGAGCTCCTTAAAGTCCTCAAAATTTAAATTGAATTATTCTTTTTATCTTCAGATCCTCTGTATAGTTCTATATATTTTTACTGGATATTGAATTTTCCTTATTACACATTCTTCAAACAGAAATTTAAATTTTTAACAACTTTTTTTTCAAGGTAGGGTTTTATTATAGTCCAGGCTGACCTAGAATTCACTATGTAGACTCAGGATGGCCTTGGACTCACAGTGATAATCCTACCTCTGCCTTCTAAATGTTGGGATAGTTTTACAAAACTCTCCCTTCCTCCCTCCTTCCCTCCTTCTTTCTTTTTTTCTTTCTTCTTTCTTTTTTCTTTTTTCTTTCTTTCTTTCTTCTTTCCTTCCTTCCTTTCTCCTTCTTTTTCCCTTTCTTTTTCTTTTCTTTTCTTTTCTTTTCCTTTCTTTTCTTTTCTTTTCTTTTCTTTTCTTTTCTTTTCTTTTCTTTTCTTTTCTTTTCTTTTCTTTTCTTTCTTCATTTGCTTTGTGTCATAGTGGCAATTGAGCCTAGGCCTCATGCATGCTAAGTGAATGCTCAGCCACTGAGCCACATCCTTAGCCACAAAAATCTTATGTAAAGTTCATTTTCATTTCAACAACATTTTTAAATTGCCATAATTCTTTTATTTTTATAGTTTGTAAGAAATAAATCTAACAATTTAGTCCTTTCAATTAAACTGTAGAATTATTCATATATCATTGAAATCAAAGTGATTTACTTCTGAATTGAGTGGGAAAAAAAGACTATAATGTTCAGAAACATATCTAGTTTGGGACAAATAAATATTTTGGAATATTTTTCATCATGAAAGTTTGATTGAGTTCCCTTTCCTATCACACAGAACATAATTAACTGGTGGGATGATGCTATAGTCTTTTATACTCTTGTTTATTAGCTATACTGTGAAACATCTTTATGATAGAATTTACATGCACATACATTATATTTTAAAAGCCAGCTTGCTTGGGGCCTGGGTACTTGGGGTGGTTGAGGAGCAGGCTGGTTTGGGGTTCGTGTGCTTTCATAGGTAACAGTGTGTTTAGGTCTGACCATGATTGAGGCCTATGGCTCAGATCCTGGCCTGTGCACTCAGGGAAGGTGAGATACAGGTGTGATTGGACCTGCGTGCCCCACCAGTGAGGTGCAGGCTTGTTTGGGAGTATATGCACTGGGATGGGGTGAGGTGCCAGCTTGATTGGGACCTGTGAATTCAGAATGGGAGAGATTGACAGCAAATTTGTGGCCTGGCACTGTGTGGGTTGAGAAGTGCTGATTGCAGGCATGTTTGGAGCCCCAAGCAAGATGTTCCAACAACTTTTCCAAGCTTGGAGACAACACATTGCACTAGAATAACAAAACAGCCAAGTCTCTGGCTGTAGCCCTAGTGCCAACATGCTCTTGGGGCTGATTGAACTTGCAACTTCTGCAACTTGCACATCTGTAGATAAAACTGCCATTCTACTTAGCCTGTTCAAACCCAAAGCAGAACAGAACACTCACTAAAGGTCCTACAAGACTTTTACTCTGAGATGGGTAGATCTCAATGCAAAACAACAGCAGCAGCAGCAGCAACAGCAACAACAAAAACAAGCAAGCAAACAAACAAAATAACATAAAACAAACTAAGAGATTTCCACCAAGCTTGCCTAGTCTGACAATAGAAGTCTCCAGTGAAAATATAGAGGAGACAACAGAAATAGAATCACAAAATAAAAACACAATAAGATATGTGACCCAGATTAAACAAATTGTGGAACTGGAAGGAAATCATCAAAGAAAACATCAGTTGAATAAAAGAAATACACACAGCTTTTGTCACTATGCTTAACTCAAGGAAGACCAAAGAGAATTCAAAAGTGACATAATGAATTGAAGGTGAGTCAACAAATAGAGGATCTCGATATCCAGTGGATTAAGCTTAGTGAAGACATGATGAAATGCAAGAATGAATTCCAATAAGCATCAAGAAAATTAAACCACAACCTGAAATTGGAACTTGACAAAGGGATGGATATGATACAAAAAAATGCAACAGAAAAAAGAAATCAAACAGAGCTTGTAAAAACATCTCTAGAAACCACCACTAACATAGTTGATCATGTAGAGGACAAACCTCAGATATGGAAGACAAGGGAAAAGAAATTGTTCGGGAGTCCAAAAACTTTGGTAAGTTCAAAAATTCAGATGAATAGAATATGAAGGAATTGTGGGATACCCTAAAACAATCCTGATAATGGGTATACTAGAAGGGGAAGAAATTCAAGCCAAAGGCATGATGAACATATTTAACAAAACTATTGAAGAAAACTTTTCCATAAAAGAGAGACCTATCCAGACACAAGAAGCTAACAATGCTAAACAGATTGGACCATAGAAGAAAGGCACAGCACAGTGAAAACTCTAAACAAAGACACAAAGAATGTGCTAAAATCAGCAAGAGAGAAATAACTTGTTACATAGAAAGGCAATTTCATCAGAATTACCTCAGACTTTTCAAGACAAATCCTGAAAGCAAGAAGGTCTTGGAATGGAGCATTTCAAAGCACTTACAAACTATGCCTTCCAATCCAAACTACTGTACATAGTGAAAGTATGCCTCATAATAGATGGTGAAAGGAAAACTTTCATGATACAAGCCAGCTCTATGACCATATCAACAGAAAGCCCAATCTTCAGAGAATACTTCAGGGAATATGCCACACAGAAGAGTTGAACAACAAACCTCAAGAGCCTACAATAGGAAGAACATAATAACACAAACTAGAGCAGGCATGAAAACATACAAAGCCCAACATAGCAACAAACCCCATAAAGCCTCCCGCATGGCAGGGATTTCATCAAGCCTCCCAGTTATAACCTTAAATGTTAATGGTCTTAACTCACCCATCAAAAGACACAAATTGAGCTGGGCGTGGTCGTGCATGCTTTTAATCCCAGCACTCGGGAGGCAGAGGTAGGAGGATCGCCGAGAGTTCAAGGCCACCCTGAGAGTACATAGGTCAGCCTGGGCCAGAGTGAGACCCTACCTCTAAAATCAAAAACAAAAACAAAACAAAACAAAAAAGACACACATTAACAGGGTGGATCAAAAAAAATGGAGCCTTCTATCTGCTGTCTTCAAGAAACCCACCTCACCAGTATATATAATGCACTTGAAGCCCAAATCATACTAAACAGGAACAACTTGAAGCATTTCCACTGAGAATGGGAACAAGACCAGGGTGCCCACTCTCACCACTGCTCTTAATCATAGTACTAGAAGTCCTAGCCCAAGCAATAAGACAAGAGCAAGATATAAAAGGGATATAAATTGGAAAGGAGCAAGTCAAACTAGTCCCATTTTCAGGTGACATGATCCTATACATAAGTGACCTGATAGACTTTATCATAAAATTTTGACAGGTAATACAGTCCTTCAGCAAAGTGGCAGGACACAAAGTCAACACACAAAAAATCAGTAGCTTTCCTACAGGCTATGTTTATAGCTGCTTAATTCACAATAGCTAAGAACTTGAACTAACCCAGATGTCCATCATTTGACAAATAGATAATAAACAATTGGTACATTTACATAATGGAATTCTACTCAGCAGTAAGAAAAAACGTTATAATGAAATTTGTAGGAAAATGCACAGACTTGGAACAGATCATACAAAACGAACTCATACAAGCACAGAAAGACAATCCCTCATATGTGGTTCCTAAACTGGAAGAGTTTGAGTTGAAAACATACCTTGTAGGCAACTTGAGGAAAGATAATAGAAATGAAAGGGCTTATAGACAGGGGAATTTGAGGGTGGAGTGAGGGACCCACAAAACTAAATCCAAAATGAATTGGTGACATCAAAACTTTCTCTTGGATTGCTGACTAAAAGATATAATCCTCAATAAGACTATGGGTGATTTTCTAGTAAGAAGGGCCCTTGAGAGGGTGAGATGAATCCTCACCATAAAACATTTGGCTCTGGCTCATAACAACCAGTACCAGAAATTGGTTACAACCCACAATGAGCTGTTGATTTGAGAGATCTATGAGGTCCTCCAAACAAGAGAGGCTTCTGTGAAAGCACTTGATTACTTGCCTGAGGTAAAAGGTAAGACACTATTTCTGAAGATACCACATGTTTCCAACACAGAGCATTGACAGATCTGGCTGGAATCTTGAAGGAAGCCAGTTCCCAGATGGTTATCCTGCACAGTGCTGGAAAGTGCTACATGAGCTCCAGTATCTGTTGGATAATGTTTTTATTTTTCAGAAGGCAGTGAAAACTGAGGACCAACCTAAATCTATCAACAAGACAAGAAAATATAGCTGACTCCCTGGCAGGAGATGAACCATACCTCCCACATCAGCTAAGGCCCAGGTGAAACCACAAAGGAATTGGTGAGATATGCAAGAGAGCCACTTCCTTGTTGAGCCTGACAACCTGCACCAGGGTATTGGAAACAGACACTGAGGATACTCAAACCATACCAAAGCAGAAATCCAGAAGCTTCTAAGAGCACAGCACTAAAGTAGACTTAAAAGCCACCCACCATTGATCAGGGAATTTTGTGGGAGAAGGGGCATAAAGATGGTAAGAGCCACAGGGTGGCAAGGAATATCTAGAGGCATTGTCCCCACCCACAATAACTGACTGCTGCTCTCACAACTCATAACCCGCAACCTTATGGTGAATACCTGTAATCCCTCTGAGTAGGGCCCTCAGTGGAATGCGGACAGAATGAAGAGAAATAATGGGCCTGGCACATGATGTGTCCATACAAAGTTTCTACTTAATTTTTAAAAAATGGCAAAAAAAGATCTTTTTTACATTTTTATTAAAAAAAAAAAGATTTTCAGTGAGTTTGGCCTTAGACTTCCTTTGCAATGAGATGTTAAGCTGCTAGTAAATTCTGTATTGCTTCTATTTTTGTCAATGCTACATGAAACCACCACTGTTTCAAGTGCACAGTTATTGTCAGGGGCCATGAGGTTTCTAGAAGTTCTGTAACTTGTTTGAAACAAAACATTCCAGATAAATTATTTTTGTTTTAATGTGAAATCACTGTGATTAATTACTATAAAATTATTTTTAGGAAAAGGAAAAGGAAGAAGTATCCTGGTGAAGTCAAATAATATGGATTTTATTGTCTTACAAGTGAATAATATTTTTTCATGACACACATATTTTCCCATGAATGTAGCTCAGAATTTCTATCCGTTTTCTTCTAAGTGTTCATCGGGATAAAATCACATCTAAGGTTAGGTACAAATTTTCAAATAAATGTCATTATTGTCTGCCATTTTGAAGATACATTTAATTTATATGCATGTGTGGTTTTGACAGGCTTGTAGAGCAGTTAGATTTTATATGAATGAAATAATAATTATAAGAGTATTTAAATGGAAAATAATGGGAAATTTTTTAAACCATGACAGAAGGAAGAGAAGGGATAGTTATTTTAAGACCACAGTAAAAACCTTGATATTAAAAAAGAAAAGCAAAGATATGATTGATCTTGGCAGATCAACTTGTCAGTTGTCAAATCAGTTTATTCTAAGTTATCTGTTTAATTTTCCAAAGAATGAGTTACTAACTTACAATCTGACTAAACATAGGCCTCTGGGTTAGCATGTTTTAAGATTTGAATAGGCTCAATATTTTTTAAAAAAAGAAACAGACAACAACAAAACTTGGAACTTTGCAGATGAGGGAGCAATCGGAATGTAAGAACCCCTGGAGAGCATAATGTGAATGAGGCCTGTCTTCCTTACATGAATTGGCTGGTACACTCATGACCCCACAGTGATTACCAGTGTCCCCAATAAGCAGGGTTTACATTAGAATGGGGTGGCGGAGAGGGCACAAAAGAGAATAATCTGTT
The DNA here is from genome assembly GCA_036365145.1 of Orientallactaga sibirica. Taxonomy (NCBI): domain Eukaryota; kingdom Metazoa; phylum Chordata; class Mammalia; order Rodentia; family Dipodidae; genus Orientallactaga; species Orientallactaga sibirica. The sequence continues at coordinate 34,217,051 of JAEOAD010000006.1, read as the reverse complement.
GAGAGTACAGCCATGTAGCAGACAGCTTCAGGTTCACTGAGATGAACTTCCAGACCAGGCACAGTTATAGAGAAAGGGATATTATTTTTTGAAGCTTACAGATCCAGGGGAAGTTCCATAATCGCAGAAGAAGCGGCCTGCTCTCACAGGACCAGGCAAGAGAGCAAAAATAAAAACCACCCAGGCACACAGCACACAGAGCAAAACTACAGCCAAAAACCACAGCACACTTCAGGAACTCCCATTAGGCACACTTTGCATATCTTTACAATGGAATCTCAAACCATCACCACACCTTAAGACGGGCCCCAGTGACATTGCCTCTAGCAAGGTGATTGCAGACGTAAACTATAAACTAATAAAACACTGAATATATTGGGGGCCAAATATTCAGACTACCACAAGCCAGTTTACAGTTTTATTAAAGTCCTCCATAAAAATTGAAAAACAATGATTGGTCACTAATTTAGCTCATGACCTATAGTAGAGAGATAACACTTCATCTATGTTAGTACAGTCTATAGCCAGGTGTTTTCCCAATTTCTTTGGCAATGAGGATATATCCAGGTCTCACAACTGTGTTAGCTGGTTATCCTAAGATAGTTGTCTGCCATGTGCATATCTCTTAAAGCATTTCACTTCCACAAACACAAAGATTTTCAGGCAACATAATATGATTTGTTGCATGTTATTGAATATGCTAATTTAGTTTGGGGTTTGAGTACCTGCTAATGCAAGCTTTATAGGTCTGTAAAAGTAAAGGGGCAGGAATATGCCATTTGTAATAATAGTAATACCGAGTATTTAGGACAAAGTCCCATCAATTGAACTTACAGTAAAAAGTGATAAAAGACCTAGTATAAGTGAAGTAAATTGCTTTAGCCTTGTCATCTTTGGCAAGTAGACATTAGAATGGCTCTTGTATTGAGTTCTCATGTGTGAGACATACTTTATTATCTTCACAGCTCAGTGACTGATTTTATTTTCAAAGAAGTCCTCTAGTTCCCCAGAGCAGCAGAGCTGGTATGTTGTTAAGTTGGAGCTGCAACCAGACCTGATCATGCCCCAGCCTTGCCACACACATGACACTGGATATCTAAATTGAAATATTGAGCAAGAAACAACAATTTTGGATTCCACTCTAGAAAACTATTTTCATTTGATATAAAATATATTTATATCCTCATTATTTTAGAATGATAAACTTTTTTTCACTTTTATCTTGAGGAATGATTAGAGGGGATCAGAATCAATTCAGCTTGAAGAAGATTTGAATATTCTAGGAGTTAAAAAATAACCCAGTTCCCAGAGTTCCCTGAAAAATGAAAGGCAAATCACAAGGAAGGAGGTGTGATTGGAAATAAGCAGTATCTTCCTTATTGAGATAAGAGTATTGGGTTGTAGAGATGTCTTAGTGGTTAAGATGCTTGCCTGCAAAGCTTAAGGACCCAGGTTTGATTTCCCAGTACCCACATAAAGCCAGATGCTCAAGGTGGTGCATACAACTGGAGATTATTTGCAGTGGCTAGAGGCTAGAGTACCTATTCTCTCTGCCTTTCTCTGTCTTAAATTATATATATGTATATATATATCTTTAAAAAATTATATTTTTATGTCTCTGGAAGCTCCTTTGGCTGACAGTGTGCCTTTTTCTTTGAAAGATTTTATATTTAAGAACTGAATCAAACCGGGTGTGGTGGCGCACGCCTTTAATTCCAGCACTTGGGGGAAGGTAGGAGGATCACGATGAGTTTGAGGCCACCCTGAGATTACATAGTGAATTCCAGGTCAGCCTGGGCTAGAGTGAAACCTTACCTCGAAAAACCAAAAAAATATAAAAATAATAATAATAATAATAAAAGAACTGAATAATTTTCAGAACTGAATCCCCCCAACTTGATAATCATAAGATTATTTTTCAAATAATATCTCCAGGTTTACAAAAGTTTTTGTATTACTGAAGCATGTCTCCTATAGCCCTCAGAATTTATTCTCCCAATTAGCTAATTAGATTAATAAAGTTTAGGGGTATTAGGCTTGACTTAAATCAGTTTGGGGGTCCTCATCCGGTCATTCCTAAATGTAGTAAGTCATACATGAGACTTTTGAAATTCAATCCAATAGTTAGCTCAGGCACAAGTTTAGAAGTCTTTTAAAATCATTTTTTATTTTAGATTCCAGATAATCTGTAGCAGATTCATTCCATCTTTATATTTTTAGAATTTTATCATGTTTCATAAGTGAACAATTTAGACTGATTCAATATATCTAAGAATTGCAATTCCAATAGAGGTGCTCCTGCTGAGTGAGGAATATCTGTTAAAATCGATTGGCATATTCTCTCATGAAAATAAAATTATGCTTGACTCTTTATTATACTGTAGTAGTAAATTCAGAAACTGTATTTTGTTAAGAGGCAGAAATTTTGAGACCATCACATATCAACGTAAAGGATTCTCTACATAATCCTGCATGTTTATCTTGTCAAACAACAAACTAGCAAATAACTTTTAAAAACCTACCCAATCCTAATCCATGACCAGACATCTGGTTAATGAAGGTTAGCATGTTTTCTTTTAATTAAGTTTTGGATGTGAGAATAAAAGTTTTTTTCTGATGGCTAGTGATATATCAGGATGATACACAATACAACATACTGGATGAATAACTCCTAGCAAATTAAAAAAAGAAATATTAGTGAATTTCAAGGCTATTTAGCCAAAAGATGCTGCTTCACACATACACACAACTTGACACAGTCTGCGCAGTTAGTCCATATCAAAATCCCAGCATCATTGCTTAACTCAGATGATATTTCTTAGTGTTCCAAGGGATTTTGTAGATGATTTTGTTATTTGTATAGTGTAATACAATATTTTAAATAACATAATGGATGCTGTGTTTATGTTAGTAATTTCTTATGGATTAAAACATGAACTTTATTTGCTTTGGCTGAAAAAATGTCATATTTAACATAAATTACATGCAAAGATCTTTGATTATAAGAATTGAATAATCATTTATAAAAAAGAAATAGCTTGTTAAAATACTCAGCTTAAATCATGTCTTTATGCTATTTTACTAGAGACCACTAAAATCATTTTTTTCTACGACATATTTTTCTATTTAACTCAATTTATTCCTAAGTTAACTCTTCACTTCAGTCTGAAGATCTTTATGGATCCCCTATCATGTTTCGTCCCTTTGCAACAAAGATAAATGCTATACCATTCTGAGTCTAATAGGTCACAAGATCAAGTAGGATAGAGATCCATCTGCAAGACCACTCATGATAGAGTATTCTCAAGGCAGGTAAAGTGGGCATGAAAAAGAATGGCTAATTTTATTTTTTGATTGGTATGATAGCAGGAAAACTGCTATAAGAAAGCCTGATTTGAATCTTCGAGAAGAGTAGAAACTCTGTACATGAACTGAGATTTAGGAAGGGTTGACAGCATGCAATATAAAAGGTCACAACAGAGTTCAAAGAACGCAAGTGTTTTTCTGTGGTTAGAGACAAGCCATGAGGAGAAGATGGAAAAGATTCTTAGGAAGGTGAGGAAGAGGCAGAAAAAACTTCTCTCCTAATGAGTTTGCTCTATCATAAAGAGTTTGCTCTTTACTTTTTCATATTTTTTCTCCAAAATTATTGATATCATTGAAGTCATCTGTAGTTCCATACCTAAAGTTAAGAGCCAATATTATGTGTTGTTACAATATCTGGGAGATTGAAAGAGCCTCTAGTGGTCTTACTGCAACTCCCCTGGCAGTGCTTCTGCAGATGAAACCCAGAAATCAGAAAAGCTCTCTTAATCAAAATCAACAGGTGTGGTTTCTTCTTTACACACAGTGTATAGTTCCCTGAGGAATTACTCCAATGATCCAATCATATCTTTTGTTGAACTGGAGCACAGCTTGCCCTGCTGGTACTATAATGAGCCCCTATAGCCCCTACTTGTTCCTTGTACATTCAATTTTTCATGGCATTTGGTGCCCTTCTCCCCTGGACTCTGGCTATATGTAAACAACTGTGGTTTCATCTGTTCAGTGCAGTCATCATATATTCCACCATCTTCCTAATATTAGGGAAGGGACCCCTCTCTTGCCTTTAGTGGCATGATTAAAACAAAATGTCGGGAGTATTTTTTTTTTTTTTTTTTTTTTTTTGGAGAGAGACAGAGAGAGAGGGAGAGGAAGACAGATAGAGATGGGTGTGCCAGCAGCCTCTCAGCTGTTGCAAGTGAAATCCAGATGCACCCCCTTGTGGTCAAGTGTGGCATTGTGCCCTTGCTTTACTTTTTGCACCTGGCTAAATGTGGGACCTGGAGATTGGAACCAGCGTTCTTTAGGCTTAGGAGGCAGGCACCTTAACCGCTAAGCCATATCTCCAGCCCAGGGAGTATTTTTTTAAATGAGTTTTTATGTTCTCCTCTAACCATATCTCCTTTTTTAAAAATAATTGTAGAACATAATAAAAGAAAGCCTAAGAAAAATTAAGTCATAAAGTGTTTCCATTAATCAATTTTCCACTTAGATTTTGAAAACAAAAGTTTTCAGACATCATTTTCCTTGACCTGTTAAGATAAGGGGGCAATGGAACTTTGCCTTTTAGATGTTACTTTTCTAGGAGTTTGGGATTTAGCTTAGTGGAAGAGTTACCTAGCAAAGATAAGGCCCAGGGTTTGGTGCTTAGCATAAAAAAGAAAAAAAAAAAGGAAGGAAGGAAGGAAAGAAGATAGGTTAGGAAGGAAGATAGGCTAGGAAGGAAGGAAGGTGAAGGGAAGGGAGGGAAGAAAGAAAATGAAAAGAAATTTTTAGGAGTGTATTGCATGTAAAAATGATTATTTGGTGAAAATTCATAGGTCTAGATCTGTTATATACCTGGTTATGTTAAATTAAATTCTGATGATCAGGCTGGAGAAATGACTTAATGGTTGAAGCATTTACCTGCAAAAGCAAAGGACTCAGGTTTGATTCCCCATGACCCATCTAAGCCAGATGCACAATGTGACATACGCATCTGTAGTTTGTTTTCAGTGATTAGAGGCCTTGGTATGTCTATCTTTCGCTCTCTCTCTCTCTCTCTGTCTCTTTCTCTATCTCTCTCAAATAAATAAATAGAAAAATTTAAAAAAATGGTGATGAGTGCTTGTTTCAGGATATGGTGACATCAGAATGACTGCGAATAAATGGAATTTAGGAAGTAAATATAAATAAGAATACAGGATAGTCTATTGTTCCCAAACACTGTAAACTGCAGTATTTTGTTTATTTGTTTATAAGCCTGCAAGAACATATACATTCAAGTAATCATTTTTCTCTTGAAAGTAGTTTTAAGAGACTAGCAATTTATTCTAATTATTATACCATATTTTGTAACCTCTTTTATAACTGCCTTTGAATATCATCCCACATGTTTTTGAATGACTTCAATGATGGCAAACTGTCAAACTTTGAAAGTGAGTTGATATTAGATAGATTGAAAAGCTTCCTCTAGCAAAAGACCTCAAGTTACTGATTAAAATTTTTAAAAAAATGGGTAAAATTACACAAAATTACCACATTTCTAAATCATGTTCAATTAAATACTGACAACTTCATGTGGTTCATCAAATAGAAAGCTTAGCAAATAAAAAGGTAAGGGAAAGTCCAAAGTGTCAAATCCCAGAAGGAAACTGAAATGTGGAAGTTTGTATCAATTTGATGCTTTGGTTATTTTGAAGGTATTAAACTCACTAACCATAGGGATGACATTTATTATCAACCAGGCAAGAGGAGATAAAGATGGGTCTGAGACAGAAAATAAAAGTATACCATTGTAAAGCCAAGATATTTGAATTATTGCATTCTCTCATACAAGATGAAAGAGAAATGGCAAACATGTTTTCCCTGACTTCAGGGCAGGAACAATTAACCTTTACCTAAAAAAGTTTACTTTTATATGGGTTTGAAATTTGAGTTCACAGAAATCTCTTTGATAAGAAATTTGTGAACTGAAAACTTAAAATTAGATTATCTTTGCTTCTGGAAAATGGAGGAGGAGTTGATAGTGGGCAACTCTTTTGCAGATAACTTAAACTCAGGGCATAGGATCAAAAAAGATGATGTGAAGTTACCACGGACAAGTAGAGAATGCAGTAGAGTCAACTCTAGCTTTTGTTCATTTTCTTCAGGATAACCCATTGTTTTCTCATTATGAAGCAGCCATGCCACTATTATACCAGTTGGCACATCTGTTCTGGCTGGTTAGTTGTGTAACCTTCAAAGTCCACTGCTGATTAAGACTTTAGATGTGTTTTCTCCCACAACAGACCACATAGAACTTTCCAGCACTATGATGGCTAACGAATCAGAGAAGAGGCTTTGAGATCTGTTTCACCTTGATTTCTCAGTGTACTTCAACTGAAGTATGTCACACCTAAATTCTTGAGGCCAAGGCAATGTTATTTAATTTTGTTCAAGGATATGGAAGGTGGGAGCTGAGATGGTTCAGCCATAAACAGCACTGGCTTTCAAAAGCCTATAAGTCCTGGTTCAATTCCCCAGCAACCCACAAAACGCCAGACCACAGAAAGTGGTACTAGTATCTGGTGTACTGTTTGCTGTGGCAAGAGACCCTACTTCATACACATGCATGTGTGCATGTGTGCTTGTGAACACACAAATACATAAATTAAAAAAAAATTAAAATAGAAGCTGATGAACAGTTAATATTACCTATGCCACATGCCTAATTCGGTAGATAGAAAACAATAAATAAGCCACATGTAATCAATAAAAACTAACTAAATGAATAAAAATAGAAAATATAGATACAAATACAAAACACAAATAACTTTCTATTTTTGGTATAGAGACTCTAATTTCACAGGAAAAAGTCAGAACAGCGCCTCAAATATTTCAGCTTTTTTTTTTTTTTTATTAGAAGTACTGAGATACACGGGGCTTTCTGTAAAATGATGCTTCTATTGCATTAATGATTAACTAGAGGACTTGTATGAAAACTATTTCATTTGTCCTAGGCACTAGACGAACCAGCCAGCAGTGACAGTATCTCCAAGGCCAGCCCATTAGACCTACCTGTGGAGGTAATGACTTGAATACATCCTGACTTTGGTATGCAATCCCAAGTTTCATTGCTAACCTGGTACCTGGTTTCAATTCTTCTAGTTGTGTTTCCCTGCACAGCTCAGGAAGCAAACTGAAGAGCTCTGTGCTACCATTGATAAGGTCTTACAGGACTCCTTGTCTGTGGTAATGCTTTTAGACTAGAATGTGCTATTCAAACATTTGCTTCACTTCTCTTCATTTCCCTCTGTTTCAGTATGATGCCTCATGGGCTTGTTCTTTTCTTTCTTTTCCTTATCTTTTCCAGCATTCTTCTGATTCTCCTTCGAGGTCCCGACAGATATTGTTGGGTTCTGAAACAATCAAAGTATGTATATACTTAATATAACTTCCTGAGCCACATGCTTTACTAGATCAGTGATTTTCAAACTGTAATTCAGGAGTTGCTAGTAAATTGGGATATTAATTCAGTCCTAGTAATCAATATGTAGATAGTGCAGTGTTGTGTTGACATTTGTTTTAATTTGTTTACATGTACACTTGCAGGTAAGTGTGAACAGCATTGCAAAGAAGGATCTATTTTTAGCTATAGGTCAACATCAAAACAGTTGGAAATATAGCACATGGGATGGTGTTGTTGAATGTTGGCATTTTATGGATGTGCATGTAGAATTTGTAGCTTATATTCTTTTCAACCCAAAACTTCAATGTTCCCGTTGTAGCAGACAGCTTCAGGTTCGCTGAGATGAACTTCCAGACCAGGCACAGTTATGGAGGAAGTGGTATTTATTGTAGCTTACAGATCCAGGGGAAGTTCCATAATGGCAGGAGCAGTGGCCTGCTCTTACAGGACTAAGCAGAGAGAGCAAAGCCACCAGCCAGGCAGCATAGCACACTTCAGGAACTCCTGCTAGGCACACTTTGCATATCTTTACAATGGAATCTCACCTACCACCACACCTTAAGATCTTCCCAGTGATGCTGCTTCTAGCCAGGTGGCTGCAGAAGCAAACTACAAACTAATAAAACACTGAATATATTGGGGGGCATCTATTTAAACTACCACATCTGTTCATAAACAACAATTCATAAATTTAAATAATAATCGATGCAACAATAGTAGAAGGTAGAACATTTAACGTGTGATTAGGCCATGTGGATGGAGTCCTCATTTATGCAAATATGAAAGAGGCCAAAAAGAGTCTTTTAATTCCTCCACTATGTGAGTAAACAAGAAAAATTTACTGTCTGTGAATGAGAAACAGGACCTCATCAAACACCAGTACTGCCAAGACATTATATTGTACTCTGAAGTTTCTAGAACTGGGAGAAATAGCTTTCTGCTGTTTATAAACAGCTCAGTTTATGACATTGTGTCTAATATAGTCTAAGATAGTATTTTATGACAAGAAATATAAATGCTTTCCACTATAATATAATAGAAAGGAGAGGTTACAAAATTGGTATAGGTTAATATTCAGAAAGAAATAATTTCATGTTATGTTCTTATTTCATAATTAACAACTGCCGATGAGATCTTGGGTGATATTATCTTCCTGTAGCATTTTATTCGTTTCCACAAGGACTGGGAGTACTACCATTAAGAATGTCATTAAGGTTTTGAGATGTTATTATATTGACAATTATTTTCACAAAATTTGAGATCATGGCCAGGCCTCTATTATGCACAATTTCTGAGTAGAACTTAACCAATAGAATTTATTAGATTCATTAGATTGGCTTACATGATAGGAACTAGGTAGGTACTCCAAAAATGGCTGTTTGCCGGCTGAAAAGACTAAGAGCCCAGTATCTGCTCAGATTATGAAGCTGGTTGTCTCAACAGTCCAAGTCTGGCACTAAAAGCCTGGAGGGTTCCTGGACAGTTGCTTGTATTCAGTTCATGTTGGAAGGAAGAAGATGTTGGATCTGATATCTATGGGAGATGGCAGCAACAGGAATATGACAGAGTTGACCAGGAAGAAGGGAAGGCAGATAGAAAACAGTGCATTTCCCTCAGACCTATTTATACATGCACTAGCCATTGAAAGGTGTTGCCCACTTTCAGTAAAGTTCTTTACCTCTCAGTTTATCCTTTCTGGAAATGCCTTAACATACATCTTAAGAGGCTTGTCTTCTAGTGGAGTATGAGTCTACCTAATCAAGATTAAGCATCACAAAAGACCAGGTAGATCTCCTGGACAACTCTGGCTCTCAAGGCTTAATCAATTCTTGGCAAGGCATTGTCTTTTCTCAGAAATGGATTAGGAGAAAATTATTGGTGGATTACCAAGCTGTACTGAGTGACATACATGAAAAGATATTATCACTCATTTAAAATGAAATCCCTTTCTGTAGTTGCATTTCCCCAGAAAAATTTCTTCTTGGGTAAAATGTAGAGAAAAAAAATAGATGGCAAAGCCTATATAGGTTTGTTTTCATTATTTTGCAGGTGAGTATGTCACAAGAAGTAAGGAGACATGGAAGTATTGTTTGAGACCTTGAAACATATATAACCTAAGTGGTAATAAAATAAGAATAAGTAAGTGAGAGTCATTGATTTGAAAGTCTCACCATAACATATGCAACACCAAGAGTAATGTAGAAATGAAGGAATGAATAGGAGATAGATTTTTGTAAGTAGGACATTTGAAATTGAAATTTTATATGGCTTCCATGTTTTTCATCAAAATAAGGTCAGGAATGTTCTTCAAATTGTGTTATTGAAATGAAGTAAATGAAAGTATTTTTGGCTTTCTGGAGCTCGAAGGGCAGAGATGATAGAGTTTTCTAGTAAAATTTGAAACAGCTAAAATTATGGAAGATATGTGATGAAATTATCATGATCCATGTGCTAACATAATCAATCAATAAATAAAAGGAAATTACCAGCACAATGATAGATAGCAACAGAGTTATAATTTAATAAAGTGATTTTCAAAGGTAAAAGAGATTTTGTATAGAATGAACGAATAATAGTTTCAATAGAGAAAGTGAACACATGTATGAGAAGCTGAATCTTTTATTATTAACTGATTATTCAAACACATGACTATTTTTATTATCATCCAGGCTCCTACAACTCTTCCAAGAGCACCTGGTAGAGAAACAAAATATGTAAGTACCTTTATAAAAGTACAGGCTGCTTTTTATTGGATGCTTGTATATATTTGGAGGAAACTCAATTATTAATTGAATTGGATGGCTTGTCCATAAGTTGAAAAGGTGAGATGTTATAATTGACTCAGACATGGGACGTCAGGTACAGAATATCAGGTAAAGTTATCAAAGTAAATCCTTCTTAACTGATGTGTAGTCTGATCAGTTTGGCACAATAAAACAGAAATATAATATTTGCTTTGTCTAGCTATCAAAGCTTAAGTGAAATTTTTGATTTTGTGGTAGTTTATTGTGCTTATTAGAAGTAGTCTACTCACATAGTAAGATTTGACCATTTCCAAAGGAACTGACAGTTTAGTTGACTAGTTTGTTGTTTTCCTGTTCTTATATAACGAAGTAAGTCAATTTCTATTTATACACAAAACTAAATTAACAATGGATATGTAAATATGGATCCACATACTTAATTCAAATAATTTTGGGGAAGTGTCTTTTAGTTGTTAGACATGTGTACATGTCTAACATGTACCCTACTACTCCCTTTATCCACTCAAGTCATTATTGCATTCTTAAGTGGTCCTTATTTCTCACCAAACACCATCTGGTAGAAATGAGATTGTCTCCTAGTAAGCATTGGTTTTCAGTTCTAAAACAAGCTACGAAATGATTACTTTGAAATAACACATTATTTTGTCTAATACATAGTTTTGTCATCATCCTCACAAATAAATAGTCATTAAAGGTACATTTTGTGCCATGTTATTATTGGAATTTAAACATTTCTGCCTTCATATGAATCTCCCTACGGCAAATAATGAGCTAGATGAAATTATTAAATGTTATCACATTTGGGAAATTATGTTTACGGTATGTGGCAGGAACACTGCTCAGAGTATTTCCTGGAAGCTTTCACTTTTAGTTTTCATTATTATTGAAAGCCCTTTGCAGTAATACTTGAAAAGAGTAGAGGCATTTAGTGGGCAACACTCAGATTGAAAATGCTGCTGCTTCTAGACATCTATAGAATCCTGGGACAATCACTGGTTTTCATTCATAAATGGGATGCAGATAGATTCTTGGTTGATTTATTTTAGTCTTCTAGACCTTATGTCCCAACATGCAGGCATCACTGAGATAATAGATCCTTTTTTCCCCCATTCCCTTCATCTTTGCTTTTAAACACATTCCCTCCCTTCTTATTTATCTATTTTTAGAAGACACATCATTTGAGTTCCTTAATTCTTTCGTTGGCACAAGAAAAGAAAACTCCCTAAAGATATTTCTTTACCTTTTTGGACTAATACATTATAGTTTCAAGAATAAATCCAAAGAAAATGTAGCTAAAATATTTTTCTCTTTTAACTTCTTTTCTCATAGTCTGCTGTTGTTTCCCAAAGTGTTTTGATGAAACTATATTTCAAGCATTTGCAGATAGTTCTTACTCCTATCTACATTTTTCCTGAGGGGGATAGTCTTAATTTATAACAACTGGAATAACTTTGGAGGGTAGTTTCAATCTCCATATTTAGAGATAATTTTGAATCATTCTTCATTTTCAATCTAATTAAGTAATTAAAGGTTAAGTTTTATTCTCATAAAGAACATTGGAGTCTATCAAATTTAGCCCCCAGCCATCAATTCAGTATAGATGAAAACAAATATAAATTCTGATTCAGACAAGATTCTTGTTCTTAAAGTTTGTTTCTTGAATGAGAAGCTTTTGTTTTTGCTTTCTTTTACAAATGGCATTTGAATCAGAGGAGATGTCTTTGGAAGACATTTCTTTGGAAGAGAGCATTTCATAATGGAGGATTACAAAAAGTCGTTTGGTGCCACCTCATAGACTACTATATTTATAGACATGTAGCTGAAGTTATTATGGTAGATATTATCTTATATACCAACTTTTAATAAGATGGGTGGTAAAATTTTAGCATAGAAGTTTACTTTAGTTTTAGATGCTCATGTTATATGAATGAGCCAACTGTCTTAAATACTACATTTTCTGATTCTTAAGCAAAGAACATTCTGATAATTATTTAGAAGTTCTAATATTTGTATTGGCTGAACTATAAGATGTCTTATCTAAATATGAATTGGATAACTGTCAATTAACCAAATTCTCATTTATTTTTCTTCCTCAAAATCAGTTCAGGGAAGTCTATTAAATAACATTCACTTTTTCTCTACACAACTTTGGAGAATATTCACATTATACTTTTGTGAAGACTCCATATTTTGTTAACTTTGAAGACATCCTAAGAATTGGCTCAAGAACAGGGATCATGTAGTTGATCAACTGCTGCACTACAAAGGGGGTTGAGCAAAGGGAAGTCAGGAAGAAAACTGTTGCCAATCAGCACTGTTCACACCAAATCTTTATTTTCAAAATAACCTATAGATAATTATTAGTAGAAAAGCTATGCAGTATTTTTCAATTTTCCATTTTTGTTCATTGATTTGATGAATATTTATCTAACAATCACTGTGTACAAATCATAGAGGAATTACTAGCGTGAAAGAGGTGCATATAGCAGTTCCCAATTCTGAGGCATATATCCCAATGGAAGAGACAGAGTAAACAATTAAAATGATAAATAAATAAACAAATAAAATGATAAATAGGGAGACAACTGGACAAATTAATAATATTAAAATACACTTAAAGACTTGTCATTTTTTCATGTATCACTTTGTTCATAGGATTTTATTTTTTCTCTAGGATGATTGTAATGGTTTAGTTCAATAATAAGAAATTGTGTGATTAATTCCTTCATGTCTGTTGAAAAATTTTCTTCAGAGAAAGAGAGGGAAAAAGGTAATGAATAAAAGAAAAAAGGAAGGAAGGGAAAAATTAATACAAAATAAAATTTCCTTGATTCTTCACTGAAAATAAAAGTAATCTAATAGCCTGTCCTTATAATGAACCAGTGAAATTGCCATTCTTTCAGACTACATAATGAACTTTTCTTTCAAGATGTATTTTAATTGCATGCTATTTTAAAGTAATTTAATTGAGATAAGCTTAAGTACAATAGAAACAAACCTGGGCTAACCTTATGTTGAATGATAATGCCAGTTCTCCTGCACATCATTTTATCATCAATATTTCACCTAATTCATTTTTAATAGATGCTAAATTCAATACGGAGTTTGTTTCTGGCAAATCAATCTCCAATCCCTCATTTAAACTATAAATAAACCTATGAGTTAGCTGTTAATTACAAATTTTCCATTTTACAAAGGTAGAAAAATCTTTCAAGTCAAAGTGGGCAAAATTTAATCCAGATTTTCTTCCTGTTGAAGTCTCTGCCATTGATATTTATATACACTAATAGAAACTGGAAATATTTCCCATCCTTTAAGTAGTACATCCATTAGAATTTATACTATGACTGTGAATTACATTTTATTGCCTATATTAGCTATTTTCTCATTGCTTGGACAAAATACCTGAACAGAAACAGCTTAACAAAGAAAAGGGTTTGTCTTTGGCTTATCATTTCAGAAGGATATTCATCATGTCAGGGATTGCATGACAGGATCAGAAAGCCAGCTCGTGTCACATCAGTAGAAAGTCGAGAGGAAAACAAAAGAAGTAGAGCCAGGTTATAAAACTCAAGGCTTGGGCTGGAGAGATGGCTTATTAGTTAAGGTGTTTGCCTGCAAAGCAAAAGGATCCAAGTTCAATTCTCCAGGACCCACGTAAACCAGATGCACAAGGGGGCTCATGTGTCTGGGGTTCATTTGCAGTGGCTAGAGGCCCTCACACACCCATTCTCTCTCTCTCTCTCTGCCTCTTTATCTCAAAATGAATAAATAAAATATATTTTAAAAAATATTTATTTTTAAAAAAATTAAAATATGTAAGAGCCAAAGAAAAGATACGACTCCTTACAATGCAACTGTCCAGACAGACAGAAATTGGCCTCGATATCCATGACCTCACAGTGCCCAGCAATACCTTCATAAGACCATAATAATAGGAGAAAAAGATGATGACATCAAATTAAAAGAGACTAATGGAGAGAGGGAGGGGATATGATGGAGAGTGGAGTTCTAAAAGAGAATGGGGGGAGGGAAATATCATGGTTTATTGTAAGTATAGAAGTTGTCAATAAAAAAATTAAAAAATTAAAAAAAAAACCTCAAGGCTTTCCACCAGTGGCACACTTCCTCCAACAAGAATGTATCTTCTAGATGGTCTGCAACCTGCCCAATTAGTGCCACTTTGCTGAGATCAAGTATTCCAAACCATAAGGTTATGGGAGATATTTCATCAAAACCTCATGCAATGGGTCATAAACTTCAGTTCAAACTTTTAATGCATAATTATCACCTTCATGATAACATGATAATCCTTTCCTGTTTCCAAACTTTTATGTCATTTGCTGATATGTAAATGAATTCTTAGTTATCAGTATATGAGAAGTTACTTCATTTAATACTTCTTTTCTCTCTTCTTTCTCCTCTTCATTTCTGTTTGTGGTGCTGGGGACTCAATCCAGAGCCTATCACATGGTAGACAAGGGCTCAACCACTAAACTACATCCTCAGCCCTCCTTTTTAATCTCTTTTTTCCCCTATGTAAAACAATAAAACTTTAAAAAATGTTTTATGTATTTTTGTATTTTTTTTTAATTTATGAGAGAGAGGGAGAGAGAATAGCTGCACCAAGGCCTCTGATTTTACATGAGTACTGCAGAATCAAACCCAGGATGTCAGGCTTTAAGTACCTTTAACCATTAGGCAACCTCTCCAGCCCAACAGTGAGTCTTCTATTACAATACTAATTCATTCTACTTTCAGTCCATCAGCATTGGGAGGGAATTTTTCTTTCCATTATATTTGCCTTTATTATATTAATTGCTATCAGTATAAATCAATTTAATTTATGTAATTCAAAAATATGCATTAGGAATTCTTAATACACAACAACTTTGGAAAGCAGAATATACTAATTTATTTATTAAATCTTAATTGGAATCACATTCCATTGATATCAACTTAATCCTTGGACATTTTACGTTTTGTGAATTACGTTTAAAAAGAAATATTTACTTCAAGAAGAGCAGCAGAGAGGAAAAGAGAAAGAGAGAGAGGGAGAGAGATTAAGTGAGTAAGCGAGTGAATGGACAGGCCAGGGCCTTTAGCCTCTGCAAATGAATTCTAAATTCATGTGCCACTTTGTTTATTTGGTTTCATGTGGTTACTGGAAGATCAAATCTGTGTCCTTAGGTTTTGCAGGCAAGCTCCTTAACCACTGAGCAACCTCTCCAGCTCACATTTTATGAATTACTTTTAAGTGACATGGAGAAAAATGATACAGTTTTGTTAAATAATAGATATGGTATACATAAGATTTAATTTTTTGAGCTTTGGGGACAGGAAGTGTCATTATAATGGAATAATATTGATTCCAAAATATCACAGTGTATTGAAAAAGGTGTCAAATCTTATTAAGAATATTTCTGATTATATGCACAAATACAAAGAAAGTTCACCTCCAATTTACCCAGATAACAAACTCTTCTTGTTGCTATATAAACGTTGCTATGCCAGAGTGACTCAGAGATGTAAAGGAACGCAGCCTCACATCCCAGCATGAAGGGTGATTTGTACTCATCCCAGGGCCAGGTTTGCTTTCGCAGTAGGCCAGAGCTTTGAAGAGCAACAGGAAGAACTGTGTACCATTTAAACCCAATATTCCAATGTAGTAGTCATTCTCATTTTGTTATTTGCAGAACATTTTCTGAACTTCATATCTGTTTCTCAAAGGCTAAGGGAAGGTCACCATATAGGCTCTTCCTCATGAGAAGGAAGAGGAGAATGTTGACTGAGACAACATTGACGCCTTGTATATAACTTACTTGCCATTTCACACTTCATGCAATTTCATTTCCAAGGGAAAGTAGCTCGAAACAATAACTAAGGAGCCTGGCTATACCTTGTGTGCTTCTGTCAGTACATTGCCCAAAGATAAAAATGGTTTCTCTAAAGCTGCTTGGCATAGCTGGCGATTCTACAGTATTTTATTTAATTTCACATTCTCACTTCTTCCTTTGCTCTTCAACTCTTTTAGCTACTATATAACTTAACTCTAAGTCAGGCCTGGTGGCACTTGGGAAGACAAGGCAGGAGGGTCATAAGGTTGAGGCCAGCTTTGGAGCCTATATAAAAAAAGACAAGCAAACCTACTCTAAACAAAAACCAGCTAAAAAGTAAACATATCTAATAGAAATTCTTTGCAGTTACAAGTGTTGAATTTTGCATGCTCTACTGGTGTTTTGAAAACATGAAATTATATTTATTTTTTTAAATTGACAAATGATTTTATATTTGTGTGGTACAATGTAATATTTGATCTGTGTATATATTATAAAAATTGGGTCAAGATAACAATATAACCTCATAAATTTATTACTTTTGTGGCAAATTGTTAACTTTTGTTTCAGTCATTTTGGAATATGTATTATTTGTGATTATGGTCCCCACGTGGCACAATGAATAACTAACTTCTGCAGAAATGAAGCTTGCATCCTTCCATCAACATCTTCCCCTTTACTACTCTGTGCCCACTCATATCATTCCTACCCTCTGAGAAACACCCCAAATATGTTATAGTAAAATTATATAATGCCCAAATGAAAGGTAATAAATAAATAACAACCAAGTATGAAGACAGATGGCCAACTGAGTTATGGTTTAGATTGAGAGCATCGATGAGTGATTGGGCCCCTGGGATAGAAAGACTCGTATTACTCTGGAATTACAAGTCCATTTCAACTTTAGCTCAAGAGTGAAAATGAAATAAAAAAATTCAGAAAAAATATTCAAAGAAAATAATGCTTGGATAAAACCATCATATTTTAGTAAGAAGGAAGTATGTGTGTTACTACAATGAACATATATTACTCTCATAATTACATGACTTCAAAATACTTAAAAATCTAGGTATATTATTTTAATAATTTATTTAAATAAAACAATATAATTAAATATTCATTATATTTACATTTTCAGGCAAATCTATCTTCATCTTCTACATTGTCTGAGAGTCAGCTGGTACGTATCTTGTCACTAAGTCATAGACTTTTGAAATTTTTTATTCCACAAGACCACATTATCTGAGAAACAATGAACAAAGAATAACTTAGTGAATTTATTTGTTCACTTATTTACATAACAAAAGTTTACTGATGTAAAGCTCCATGGTGATTGATTGTCTTTCACATGAAAAATGTGTAAGGCCACTGCCATTAGAAATAGCAGTCTAAATGGAGATTGACTTGGGTCAGAAGGAAAATGTCACTGGGATGTACACAGGAGAAATCATTTAAAAATATTTATTTTTGTGTATACAATGTGGTGTGTGTGTGTAGGGGTGGTGGGGGTGTTGGTGATGGTGGTGCTGGTGTGTGTGTATATGTGGGTGGTGTATGCACACGTATGCCTATGTGGCAGCCTCTGCTCTTGTCTTTGGTGAGGTGCGGTGGTCAGAGGGGAACATTGGGTATTCCACTCCATTGCGTTTCCACCCAGTTTTAGAACTCTTATCTCTTACTGACAAGGATTTGCTGGTTTTTTTTTTTTTTTTTCTTTTTTCCATCTGTCAGCTCTGGTGATTGTCCAGTCTCTGCGCCTCAAAGACAGAGGGTGCTGGCATGTGTGGCCATGTCCAGCTGATTTGTATATGGGTGGTAAGAAGCAAATTTGGGCAGTTTCTTGGGCCTTTTCAAGTCCTCATGCTTGTACAGGATGTGCTCTCAACCCCCAAGCTGTCTCATGCCTGACATCACTTTTTGATAAGTAGGATCCAAAAAGAGACAAAGGAGAAAGTCTCAATATATTATGTAAGCTAGATTCTGGATTAATAGATTTGAAAAATCAAGTATTCACACAGGAGGGTAAGCACATGGATGGTCCTGATCCCTACTGAGCAATAAAAATACAATGTGAATTACAAATATAGACACACATACATTTTTAGATCTGCATGTAGCCATTTAAAAATAAATGAAATGGGGCTACAGAGATGGCTTAGCAGTTAATCTGCCTGCCTGAGAAGCCTAAGAACACCTGTTTGAACCTTCAGGTCCCAGGTTTAGCCAGTTGCAAAAGTGACGCAAGTGCATAATGTCGCACATGCACACAATGAGGTATACTCGTCTGGAGTTCACTCACAGTGGCTGAGAGGCCGCTGGTGAACCCATTCTCTCTCTCTCTCTTAAATTAAAATAAATAAATAAATAAATAAATAAATAAATAAATAAATAAATGGATACATGAATTTCAAGAATTTATTTAATGTTAGGCATATAAGATCAATAAAGTGGTGTTATATTTTTGTATAAGTTTTGAGACAAGTCTCCAAAATGAGTATTTTTTGCATATATATTCACATTTTATTCTTATATTTAAATATATTATATTGTAAATTCCTGAACAAAGACACCATTAGTAAAATTAATAAAATTTCCAATAAAGTGGTTTAGTACATGAAAAGACCAAAATTCCTGGCCTAATACTGACTTTTTACCCCTTTTGTAGTTACTGTTTTACTGCCTATTAATAAAGGCAGCAGTATTTTTATGTGCAAAACTGAAAACTCAGAAAAATATAGGTCGATGTGTGAAATTGTTCTGATTAATTCAATCAAAGCATATGGGCATGTTGATATTAACATAGTGGATATATAAGATATTTTTGAATATGTACGTGCAATTTTAGTGTCAGTTGGTTTAGCACAGTGAAGAGCAGTATGGTGTACTTGAAAAAAAAAATACTGGGATTAGTTTCAGAAGACTTGGTGCTTGTTTTCTGCTCTGACCCACTAGGATGAATATGCATAAGTCACAATAGGCCAAGCGTCTGGCATGATTTCCTAATTGGGCAATGATTGTCTTCATTTATGTACTTTTCAAACTTCTCCAGGACTGAATCTATGGATACTGAACACAGAGAATGAATATATATTAATAAAGTTGAACAGTTCCCACCTTAGATATGGAACTATTTCTAAAGCACTTTTAATTTTTAAAATAATGATATATTTATTTCTTGTGAGTAACATGGAAATCAAAAATGGTTGAACATCTTCATGTGGAAATTCATACAACATGGTATACAAAATACATATTTTTTAATTGATTGATGTAGTGTGTGTCTATATGTGTGTGTTAATATGAACTGCTGATTCTTCCAAAATAATTTCACAGAAAGCATATATATATATATATATATATGTAATGTTTATATAATTTATAACATGTACATAATGTTTATGTAATTTATAATTTATAGCATGTACATATATATGTTTAATGTTTATATAATTTATAACATGTACATAATGTTTATGTAATTTATAATACACACACACACACACACACACACACACATATATATATATATATATATATATGTATATATATATATGCATAATGTTTTGTAAAATGAGGCATAGGAAAACAATTGAGAATGCAAGGAAAACCAGTATTTTGTCTAAAATAATTCTGTGTTTGTGTTTTGTAGGGAGAAAAATAACATTGCTTTGGGTTTAATGATGATTTCTCTGCATTTTATTTATACCTGTTATCTAAAGAGTTCAATGCATATCTTAACCAACCTTTAAGTTGTTTTAATCTCAAACATCCATTGACATTTAGTTAGATTTGTTAAGATATCATGGAAGCTTATCATAAAACAAGCATCTTGAATTGATATAATTATTCAATGTATCATTTTAATTTCTAATTCATGAAATGTACCCTAATTTTCAGTGTTCCTGGAAATTCTATATACATATTTTTTCTATATGTGTATATACATATGTCTAACACCTAAATATTTTTTAGTAATATATAATATATTAAAGTTAAATTATATAAATAAATCTAGAAATTTAGAATAAAATAAGCAGTTACTCCTATTATGGGGGAGCATTGTAGGCTCACTGACATGAAAGTTTATGTCAAATTACTACAGCAGCACCAGCTTGATGCAGATCTCAGGTTGGGGAGACATGACTTTCTAAACATAGGGTGTATCATTCATTTTTTTCATGCTTTTTTTTTTTTTTTTTTCAGCTTGGCTTATCTAGTTTTTTGTTGTCTTAAAAGTGTTTTAGTTCAACAGAATCATGACTTCAACTTTAAAAATGTTTTAATTTGGTCTTGAGGTGTAGCTCACTACTGGAGTACTTGCCTGGTGTACACAAGACCCAGGTTCAATCCCCAGCACTGCATAGAGGAAGCTAACTAACTAGCAACATACATGTATGGGTCTTCTTATTGTTTATTGCAGAAGCTAGATGATTTAGTATTAAGCTTTAGAGATTTTACAGGGCCTTGGAACTTGCCTATCAATCTTAGCTTCTCCTCTACTAAGCAACAGTACAGTAGACAACTGACAAAGTACATTTTACCTGGAGCAGAGGCTTGAATAACTACTCTGTCAATTTAAGGGATTTCTCTGAGACTCACATGTCAGCATAAATGAAGTTGTCAATATGGTCCTATAGAAATCACGTCAAATCTCTGAATTATGAAGAGATAATATTAGCAGTCATTTTGACAAGCAAAAAAAAATAGTAGCTGACATAGTTCAAATAGATATATCTGAGATCATACATTAGGCTCACTCATCCTTATTCTGTGTGGCTTTAACAAAGTAGTAATTGATATTGATTTTTAAATAATTCAGGAAACATAAGGATAGCCTTCTGAGGAAGTTAGAAAGTGGGCCTCAAGGGCCGTATTATTTTCACTGGGCATCTCGTGTCTGGCCCTTCCTCTCTTTTATTTATTTAGTTAGTTTTTGCATTGTCTGCAAACAATGAAAAGGAGATGATTGAGCAGGGTCAGTGAGAACCATGAGCTTTGATACCACAGAAAAGTGCTTGTCCTGGCATATCAAAAAGAACAAGGGGAAACAGAAGATCTAGGCTCTAAATGAAACTTTGCAAAGGCATTCCTAATTTCCAAATTGGATCATCACACTATTAGCAAGGGCTAGTGAGTTGTCTTTTTGCTGCCTAAGAAAACAGATTAGGTTTGACAGAGCAGTCAAGATCTGGGGAGATTATGTTTAATGACATTTGACTTGTTTACTTTTTTGTGTTTTTTGTTTTTTTTGAGGTAGGGTCTCACTCTGGCCCAGGCTGACCTGGAATTCACTCTGTAGTCTCATGGTGGCCTCGAACTCACGGTGATCCTCCTACCTCTGCCTCCCGAGTGCTGGGATTAAAGGCGTGCGCCACCACGCCTGGCTGACTTGTTTACTTTTGAAATATTATGCTAATACAATGTTCAGTGTTGTTCAGTCGAGAATATTCAGTTCATTGTAGTGTTATTATGTAGGCCACAATAGATGCAGAAAATCAATGACATGGCTATGGAGAATGAAATGCAAGTGCAACTTACCGGAAAATTATAAAAACAATGCTTGTACCTGCAGATAACTCTGTTTCTAGCCCTGAATGCCAGCTGATGTGGCCCGCTTTAGTGATGCATGACTCATCTTTCTGAGAGCCCTCAAGGTCCCTGTTGTTTAGAAATGCTTTTGTGTAGAACTGATGTCTCCTTCAAGCTCAAAGGCAGCTTCTCCTTGACCTGTTTTCCTTGACATATCACATTTAAGAGCTGCAACATTTATTATGTACACTTCCTCACATTTGTGTCACACTATTGTCCTTCACTATTGGAATACTTCAATCCCGCCCTTCTGTACTGTGTACATTTCATAAAACATTTCTTGAGCTAAGGATATGGTTTATAATTATTGAAGTCATATGCTTATTTTTATAGAATGACTATAGAAATTATAAAACATTTCATCAAAACACATTAAGTAGTTAGTTCCTTGAGTAGAGTAGATAATTTACAGTAAATATTTTTGTATAAATGCATATTTTTACTTTCAAATTTTTCATATTTTTTCTTTACAATGTTCTTTCATGTATTTCATTAGACTGTCATCCTCACCTTGTGAACTAGTGTGGCAGAAACTTTTTCCAGTTTTGACAAAAGAACCAAAACCTAGGTGATAACAGTGTTATTCCAGTTGTCCCATGGTAATAAATTGCATACAAATATGCTACTTTTTAGTCATTGGAGAGTCAGCCTATACCATAAAACTTTGAAACTTGAGATATTTGTTTGAGTGGGACATAAGCTTAAATATTTGCTTCAAAGTATATAATATTATTAACTGAGAAAGGACTAGAGCCAACAACCACTTATTGATTAAATGACTGAATTTGTTTAATCATTTAGATAACATTTCTTTTGTCTACATTCTTACTTGGTAGGATACTTTAACTTTGTACAAGCTTTTGGTTGCAGAATTTTTAAAGGAACGAATGCTACCGAATGAAGAAAAAATGAAGTAACAATCATGGCACCTTCACAAAATCTTTTGATTTATCAAATTAGTAGAACGTCTAGCTTGGTTTACAGGATTTTCTATATGCATTTCTGTTCTTTCACTGCTGTATTGCACATTTTATCTTTCCTAAGAGAGAGATGACAAATTATTAAAAAGTGAAATCCTATCTCTTATTTTGTTGCCCCTTAATATCAGCTTATAGCTTATTACTGTAGTCATATGCAATTAAAAAACATCAGTTCATTTGTTGAAGTTACTAATTTGAAAGTTGTTGCTGTAAGAAGCCATTATTTTAAAATATTAGTAGTGGATTTGCTATGTCATTACTGTAATTAATCTTCAATTTTGTCTCTAGCCACAGACCACACAGTTTTGTTGTCATGAAATTATAAGCTCCCAAGATGAAAAAATATATATATATCTATTTTTGCAGTGCCCCCAGTAGCAAAGTTCAAGAATTAATGTATATGTGATGGATTATAAACACAAATAAAAATGTTTTAACACATAAAATTCTGCTATCAAGCCCCAGGAACTCCACACTTACTCTTAGACTTTTTCTTCCTAAAGCTAACAAATATTCATAATTGATACACTCAGTTTTCTCCTCATTTTATTGTTTCCAAAATGGTGACATGACTATTCTTTTTGCAACTGAGTTAAGTTAGAGTTTCCTGGCATAAAATCATGTTGAAAAGGATGATTGCAATAAAGTACATAAACAGAAGGAGTGTCACAACAGAAAGTGTCACTAATTTTTGTACTGAAGTTTTGTTTCGGATGTTTTACTTTTTTATTTTATTGTTTTTTTATCGAGAGAGAGTGTGTGAGAGAATTGGCATGCTTGTGCCTCAACCACTGCAATCGATCTCCAGGTGCTTCTGCCACTTAGTGGGCATGTGAGACTGTGCACTTGTGTCACCTTTGTGAATCTGGCTTACATGTGGGATCTGGAGAGAGAGGTAACATGGGTCTTTAGGCTTTGTAGGCAAGCACTTTAACTGTTAACCTGTCTCTCCAGCCTTTGGGATGTTTTAACAAAATATCAAGCATTTGACAATGTAACAAAATTTTGTACATTGTGAAACATTTTGAAATTATCCCAAAGTAAAATCTCTCTCTCTCTTCCATTTCTTTCATTTACAGTGGATATATTTTTTATGAATCTTGAGTGATTGATGTATCAACCACTGAAAGTGATTGATTGGAACTCTTTACTTTTAAGCTACAGAAATGAGTTATGGATATGTAAAAACAAACAAACAAACAAATAAAAACCCAAGTAGAATCTAATGTATGAGGAAAGGGCAATCTTACAGAACCCCAGAGTAGGAAACCTAGCTGGGCCTTGTGCGGGCTGTCCTCTCTGGACTGCTTTTTAATGAACTGATTTTCCTCTAAGCTTCATCTCAGTAAACCTGCTTTTTAAGTTGAATTAAGGAGTTTTATTATAGTTCCACAAAGGATATCTTAAATACTTATGTCATATTTTTGGAGGGAGAACTATTTGTCATCCAACTTAGTCATCATACATTTTTAATATGAACATGGCTTCTGAGAGTTCACTCTGTGGATTTTGAGGCACAAGTATGTTTCCAAAAAAGTTGTCAATGGATTTTCAAGGTCATGTATATATCACATCCAAAAGGGTCTCTTGCACAGAGGAGGTTCTCAAAAAAAATTTATCAGTTAAAATATTTGTTGACTGCCAGGGGTTGAAGAACATTTTTGGTGAAGTAAATGAAATAGTTTTGTAATTTTTAAAATTTATTTGAGAGAGAGAGAGAGAGAGAGAGGAAAGAGGCAGAGAGAGAGAATGGGCATGCCAGCAGCCTCTCACCTTCTGTGAATGAACTCCGACTCATGCGCCCCCTTATGGGCAAGTGTGGCATTGCGCCCTTGTGTCGCTTTTTGTGTCTGGCTAAATGTAGGATCTGGAGATCCAATGAGTGTTTTTAGGCTTGGCAGGCCCACGCCTTAACTGCTAAGCCATCTCCCCAGCCCTAGTTTTTGTATTTTTAATGTCATGATGGTATAGCTTTATGATTTGGTTACTGTAAAAATCAAGAAACGAATTGATTACAACTAGCTGACAGTTTTAGCTATAGTTAATTTCTAACTTCAGTTACATTAGTTAAAATTATTTGAGTTTTAGGCTGTTTTAACACATCTGTGAAATCATTCTAAATCCCCAAAAATTGTGAGAACATTTGGGTGAGTTAACAATATTCATATTTACATATTTTAAGAGTATGTATTTCTCTATTTTTTAATTTTTGCTTCATGAAGACTAAGCCTGGTGTAATTCGTCCAGTACCTATAAGATCCAAGCTATCACTGAAGAAGGAGGATGAAGTTTATGAGCCTAATCCCTTCAGTAAATATCTTGAAGAAAACAGTGACTTATTTTCTGAGCAGGTAAGCATACACACAAGAAAGTATTTGCTATTTTGATAAGTGCTTGTTTCAAGTAACAATGGCATATGTGCAAGAAAATGTGCATTTTATAAAATTGACCTTACTAATGGGAATATTATTTTGTAGATAAATAGTGATTCTTTATTAATTGATGATAAAGCATCTCACTGATTTCTTAAATTTTTTTTTCTCCTTGTCTTTTGAACCTAATGTTGGTCTGATTTGAGAGACCATGATATTAATCTCTATGAACACATCATGCATTCAACAGTTGGATGGTCACAGAGGTGCTGCCTTGTTAAGTTTCTGAACACGTCGTACATTCACTGGTTGGAATGTCACGTAGGTGCTGCCTTGTTATTTCTGTGGACTCACCATGCATTCACTGACTGGATGGCCACATAGGTGCCACCTTGTTATGTCTATGTTCACATCATGCATCCTCTGGTTGGATCGGCAACATAGGTGTTGCTTTGTTGTTTCATGAGTCATTGGTCCTCTTGAAAATATAAGGTATTATAGATTTTGGTATATTAGTGTTGACAAATGATTTTCAGATTCATATTAATAATAATGCAATGTTTTAGTTTGAGAGATCTTACTTATTGGGCTAGACAAGTAGTCAGCATGCCACAGGGAGTCTTCTGTCTCTGCCTCCGCAACATTGGGATTACAAGTGTAGATTGACACACCTGATATTTTACATGATACTGAGATTTGAACCCAGGTCCTTATAGTTGTGTGGCAAGCACTTTACTCATTGAGCCACCTTCTCAAGGCCAGATTCTTGATGTGTCAAATAAGTTGTGAAGATCAACTTCTTTAAAAAGGCACTCTTGTTCATTTTACCAGATCATCTGTGGTTTTACCTGGGCCTTGGCTGAAGTGTGAGAGGTGGTTTGTCTCCTTGGGTCTTGATACCTTCTGAAAAAGAAAAACAGATTCTCCAATGGAGAATGAATTCAGCATAGGATAAATGGGATAAGCATTGCTAATTTAGCAAGATTTTGGTGGAGGTAGCCCCTATTTTTGCCAAAGACTAGTGGGAACTTGTTGTTGAATTTCCTAATCTTGGTCTTCATAGGATTCTGATGTGGTTCCCCGTTCTAGCTATGGGCTCCTTTCCATTGAGCAGATATCTTAGCCAATTAGAAAGCCATTGGTTAATACTGAGGATACTCAACACACACCAAAGCAGAAATCCAGAGGTTCCTGAGAGCTTATCACTGAAGTGGCCTTAGAACATACCCACCATGGTCAGGGAATTTGGTGAAAGAACTGTCGGAAAGATTGTGAGAGCCATAGGATGGGACAGCATGCACAGACGCATTGTCCCCTGCCCAAATTCTCGACTGTAACTGTCACAACACATACCTCACAACCCCGTGGGGAATACGAGCAACTTCACTGATGAGGTCCCTCAGAATAGTGGGGACAGGGGGGAGGGAAAAGACAGTACCAACACATTGTGTATCCATACAAAGTGTGTTCTTAATACAAATAAAAACATAAAAAATTTTTTTAAAAAAAATTTTAAAAAGATCCTTTGAATTCTTGAATTTGGATTACTTTAAATCTTTACCCTGAATGGATGGGAAATCCTTATGTAGTTTGAAAAAATGTATTATAAGTACTTTCTCACAAGTAGCCATTCGATTTTACTTATAAAATAAAGTGGAATTGGAAGGTCAGTGTTCTTCTGCAGTCCTCTCTACATGGCAGGCTGAGGTGGGAGGATCCCTTGACATGCATGGCTTCAAGAGCAGACTGGGCAGCATATCTCCCTACAGAGCTACAAATATATTCCAGTTACTTAGATAAACTTTGTGAGAATGCTATGATTTTTATAAATTTTAACTTTTTAGAAGGCACAAATACAATTTAAATGATAATTACCAGAAATTAATTTTCATTTAGTGGAATAAAAAGTAACTTTCAAATTAAATTGAGAAATTTTGAATTTTTTATTAAGTCTATACATCACAAATATGGAAATTTCTGCTAGGAAAGTATAGCTCATCATCAACAAATAGACATAAAATATCAATTGCTTTCACAGCACTAAATTTTCAAGGCCAAGTGTGAAATATTAGACAGTATGAGATCATTAGAAAAGCTTATTATAACAATATTGGACTGGGTAGTTGCCTTATAAGATAAAGACATTTGCTTGTATGCCTGGCAATCCAAACTCAACTTCCTAGCTAACATATAAAGCCAGATGCAAGGTGGCATGTGTATCTGCCATCCTAAGAATCTGTATGGCTAGAGGAAGCAAGGTTGAACCAGGAGAAAGCAGAAAAGGAGAAGCCAGCTAGACTGGTGCTCACAAAACAAAGTGTCAAAACAAAATAACATTGAGTGACCCTGTCTTGAGTAAGGTGGAAGACAGTGTTGTCCTCAGACTTCACAAATGTGCTATGGGATATGCGTGCCCATCTACACACACATCATATACTTCACCAACATACATATAAAATAACTTAGCATTTATATGAAAAAACAAACTGCTAACACTTAAGATAAATTTTGCATTTATCCATGTAACTTGCATCCTTCAAATGTGATCTAATGCTCTAAAATAATTGTTTTAGTTTTCATGTAATTTTAAAATTGTGTGTTTTATTTCAAGCAATTTCCCTTGTAGTACATCAGGTTAATCTGCCTGTAATTTACCACTCTTATTGTCTTCTAGAATGATAACTTCTATTTTCAAGGGCAGGAAATTCTTGTCATTTAAAATAAATGCTTTTTTTTTTTCCCACTGAACTCATGATTATAGAAGTTTAAACCTCTACTTATGGTACAAAACAAACATGTTTCTTGGCAGATAATTTGATGAAAATACTTATTTTATAAATATCAAAGGTCCACAAACATAATTTCATCTGTATTTTCTTATAATTAACTTATTCTATTTTGTATCCTTTTGTCCAGAGTGGAATCTAGTAAGTAGGAGACTGTAAACTAAATGTGGGTTAAACCTCAAAACCTAAGAAGGAGACAGAGGGTGAAGGGTGATGCTGAGGAAGAAGGATGGGAGCAAATGGATACAGTGACATACAAGCAGCAAGGAGATGGGGTGAGGGTAGGTTATAAAGAGAAAAGAGGAAGGGGTGAGATGAAGAATACTAACTAAAAAATTGTTTGAAAATGCCATAATTATTCCTGATGCCTTGAATATTAATTTAAACATTTAAATTTAAAGAAAAAGAAAAAAATGAATCAAAAGAAATCAAGCCTATAACTGAAAAGTAAATTTCAAAGATCTCCTGTTCTTATTTATTACTGTATGAGATAATAGAGTATGGTAGAAACTTTGGGGCCACTACATGCCCAAGAAATGTTATACACTGTCAACTGACTACTTAATATTGATTGTTAACTACGCATGTTTTGTGTCTACACTATACAAGGAAACAGGTACCAACGACAACTCACAAATGTAGCTATTAAGTCTCCTTAGAAATCAATTGAGTGTTAACAGTTTGCAGTTCAGCCTTGCTAATTTTCTAGAACCTCAGATGATGACCACTCAGATTCAGTTCCAGTCTTTGCTGTTGTCTCTCACTGCTGCCAGAGGACAAAATGAATGGCTCCAAATACTGATCTCAACCATCCATGTCGGAGAAAATTCCTTAGCCAGGGTATTGGGCCAAATTGAACCAGCTCACATTCACTAATCTCCCTTGTACAGTGACAGGAGATGTTGAATGGGTGGTTAAATCAATGGGTTTTCCCTAGCAGACTCACTGTCACAGAATATGATTTCAAAATTATCTGTTACAAAATGTCAGATGCTAAAGATGATGAGGCTTAGCAGAAATATATTTATTGCGGCTCAAAAGAGGTTCGGCTTGGCAACCTTGTGAACTGACTATGGACAGAAACATTTGTCTGGAAACAGCCTCTCAGCACTAAAAGCAAAGTTTGAAACCAAATGGGTAATCAAGTAATTGAGGCTTATTATTTAATGACTTTTACATCAAAATGGCCTAGATAGGAAGCATCATTCTGTATTACATGGATTTCTTAACAGAAATTCTCCTGAATAAAGCCTTTATTATTATTATTTTTTGAAATTACCTCCCAATCCATTACTGTATGCATTTATGGTCCTGTTGCATTATTACAGAATATGTTCATAGTCTACAATAAATGCATAGATTTAGAATGGTGATGGAGTGCTTTGAAGAATGCTTGTATTGATTAGTAACAGCAGAACTAAAAATAATAGAATTGATTGGACCAGTAGGTATCCTGAAAGCATCTGGAAATTGAATTGTGGGTGAGATGAAGATACAAAAGGGTTTTGTGACTTTTAAATTATTTTGACTATTACTTTCTGACCACTTAATGTATCTAATTAGATAAAAGTAATTTCTTCACTAAGGATTTTTGCTTTGATGTACAAAGCAATAGCTAACTTCAGTTATATAAAATGTTAGGGAAAAGATCCTTCTTTGTCTTTATAAGATAATAATTCATTTTATAATATTAAATATGTCATTAGTTTCTTAAAGGCCAAGAGAACCACATAAAAAAAGGTGTTAGTAGAATTAAAATAAGAATGTTGGTGTTTCATCTGACTTTCTTAAATATTTTCCCTTTTCTTTAAGATTTAATACTTCACAGCATGTATGCCCTTAAAATTTACTTTTCTTCTAATTCACTTTTATGGAGGAGTCAAAATGCCTTTGTGTTCAAATAACTATTCAGAAAATGTCTTCCACACCACTAATAGAGACAGGTAAATACAGAAGTTTTCTTTCATTCCCTCTATTCTTCTGATTTTTTTTTTTATTGAGGGCAGCTTTCAAAAAATAATTTTATTTATTTATTTGCAAGCAGAAGGAGATAGAACAGAGTCAGACAAAATGGGCATGCCAGGGCCTCCAGTCACTGCAAATGGACTTCAGATCATGCACCACTTTGTACATCTGACACTATGTGGGTACTTGGGAATCAAACTCTGGTCCTAGGCTCTGCATGCGAGCACCTTAACCACCGAGATATCTCTCCGACATGCTTGCTGTTTCTTAAGCATCCAACTTTTCTTTCTTACCAAAGTCATCCTTTTCCTACCAAATTCTCTATGTTTGGCATTCAGGTTTGATGATTATGTGAGTGACTTTTAGATTTCTAAGTGTTAATCAAGTTATTCCAACTATGACCTTAAATTTCCCTTCCTTACTCCACCCCTGTGTTATAATTAAATACCTTTGCCATAGATAAGAATAACTATACTTTTATTTTGAATAACCTTGGCATTGCCACAGTCTACCACTTCTTCAACAGTGGCTTTTCAATGATAGCTCATTCTTTCCTGTTATATAAACCTATTTTATCATCATTGATAATCTTTTACTAAGAAAATATTTTCAAGTAAAATATTTAAGTGAAACCTTTTAGTTTAGAAGTTATTAAACAACTGTCATGCTATTTTAAGGAACAAGAAACAAATTTTGATTTTGGAAGTTTTAATCACAAAGATTGGGCTCCTCCAATTTTTACCATGCTGTTTTTGTTTATTCAAATAATGCAATTCTATGAATTTTTCTCTCTCCTGTCTTCCCTCCTCTCCCTTCTCTTATGTAATAATATGTAATATGTGTAATAAATGACTTATCATAAACATAATAAACTAACATTCCTTTGGATTATTAAAATTTCTTTTTGAAACAATATTTGCTTATCCTCCAGCATGCAGTTAGATAGGCTCACTTCATACTTATTTCATATCTCCTTTTGTCTGCCATTAACTACTTCAACCTTGTGGACATGTAGTAATTGGAAAATAATAATTAATGCATTGCATTTTTTCTATGCTGCTAGGGAGATTTCTTTTCCTGTCCCGCTTCATCTCTTCTTAGTGGTGAGAATCTTAAAGAGATATTTACTTGCTTTTAAAAAGCCACCCACTTCTAATTTATATCATAATTCTATCCATTGCATTAATAAATTAATAAATTAATAAATAGTTGGTAGATATTTAGTTACCAATAATATTTCATTCAACTGGGGAAGAATTACATTGTGGAAATTTTTGCAAATGTGTACTGTACCTCATGAAACTCAAGATGTTCTTGCTTATCTTTATCCATGACTAGGGTTATAAGTGCACGTGTTTAATGTTGATTTTGGAGATTTGAATTCAGGTAGTCAGGTTTTCGCAGGCCCTAACTATTCATCAATCCCTCCAGCTCACTATTATTCTTTTACCTTACCTTTTCTACCAAGTAGGAAATTGTATTTGGAAAGAAAATTGATAGCTTACCAGAAGCTAGCTAGTCTTTATATAGTAAAGTATGAGGGAATACCTTATCTGCTTAAATAAAATAATTATAAATATTGTGGTTTTTATTTCTTTTATTTCTTTTTTTTTTTTTTTCTAGGTAGGGTCTCACTCTGGCTCAGGCTGACCTGGAATTCACTATGTAGTCTCAGGGTGGCTTCGAACTCTCAGTTATCCTCCTACCTCTGCCTCCCAAGTGCTGGGATTAAAGGCGTGCACCATCACACCCAGTTAATATTGTGTTTTTTGCATCTGAGAGTTAGATTTTGGTGAAACACGTTTAGTTCCTAGTTGGCCCACTGCAGGCCCATGCAGAGCTAGGCAAGTTTTGTATCCTACTTTATAAACCATATTCTGGCAGAATCTGAGTATCTTACGTATTTTAAAGTACAGTGATACCAAAGAGAAATTAGAATGCCTTCTTATGGAGGAAGGGATCCATGTGTGCTGATCATGCTTAGGTGGTAAATCAGCTCTACCTAATGCATTTGTGAAATCTGAACCTCGTGGTTAAAAGGATTGAACTGGACTAATGGTTCTTAGCAGAACATGTTTTTGGCCTTAAATTATTGGTTGCAATGACAGAGGAGGCAGGATGCTATTAATATTAAGTAATTAGAGGTCAGGGATGCTACTAAATGTTCTAGCATGTAGAACATAGAGGCACACAGAACAAGGAATATTGGGTTAAAATGATGGTAATATTTGGGCTAAGGAACTCTGGGCTAGAACAATTTTTGGCTCCACTGCAGAGACTAATGCAGCCGAGTACTTTCTCCATGCAGAGCCATTTCAGTTTAACCATCTGTTAGATGGTATCTTGTGTGTTCCAAGAGCTTTTCTCTCTTTGATCCATACAAACAAGGTAAACTTCCAAGAATGAAATTGTCCATCTTCCAAAAGTTTTCTTGTATAGTCCCCCCCATAATGATAGCCCTCTTTGATAAGTGACATACATTCTCATTGATTTCAGAAATATCAGAATAATCATGACTTCCTACCTCTCTAAATATTTCTTTGCTATCCGTACATATATTATTAGGGTTCACCACAATTAGCCAAAAGAAAAATTTAAAAATAAGGCATGTGTACAATGACTCTTACAGTGTGAGCTATTGGATGAAGTCAGTTCTGATAATGGACCATATTATCTTCAGCTGCAAAATGAGGGCATGGATGAGGTATCACTAAAGTGAAGGCACTGCTTACTCTAAAATTCCATGCTTATGTCTTTAAGAATTACTGAATCTACCCTGCATATTTTATGTCATTAGATGATTCAAAAAAGGGGAAGAGTAAAAAGCAAGTCAGATTTAGACCATAATTTCCCAGATATGGGAAAACCTTTATCAATGATAGCATCAGGGAATGGCAAATTACATCTGCTTGAAGTTTTCTGCCATTATGCTATTAGTGTGCTTTTTCTCCTTCTGATTTGGATTGACCAAGTTTGGTAGGGAAACCTTTTCATTTTCTTCTCTTTTATGTTTTCCATTCACTTCTGATTTATTTTATGATATTTTCAGTATCATTAATTGCCATTATTTCTCTTAGAATATACAAGAGGGAGCAGAAAGACTGTTAGAGCCACAAGTTAGGGCATTATGCACAGAGACTTGGCCTATCCCCCATAACTCTTGACTACCCCCACTTAAATTTTTTGTTTCATTTTGGCAAACTTGTCAGCTATTTCTGGGGCAAATATCTTGAGCAGGAAGGCAAAGTAGGCAAACAATATTTTAAGTGAAGGAAAATTTCAAAATGAAGGTAATGATTCTTTTGTAAAGTCCTAGTTTTAGATATACTGTTTATGCATTCTCAAGCTTCATAAGACACTACTTTGATTTATTGTTTCCAAAATCATAAAAAGGCTTTGGAGTAGTCATTGTAATAGGCATCAAGGTTTTTACTTTTTCAAATCTATTTGGAAAGTGGTATGTGGTAAGTTCTACATAAGAAATATAACTTAGTTGAAGCTCATCAACCTTTTCATCTAAATTCCTTATAATGTAATAATGGATTGAACACATCAGTATATTAAAAATCCATCCAGTCATTTTAAAAATATTATATTCCATCAACATGGAGAACAACAACCCTGCATTTAATGTACTTTTGTTGTTGTTGTTGTTGTTTCAGGGTAGGGTCTCTCTCTGACCCAGGCTGACCTGGAATTCACAATGTAATCTCAGGGTGGCCTTGAACTCATGGTGATCCTCCTACCTCTACCTCCCAATAGCTGGGATTAAAGGCATGCACCACCATGCTTGGGTTAATGTACTTAAATATAATCAAAGTTGCAACATGAAGATGTCTACAGGGCTATAATTTTAAACATAGTTTGTGTGTAACAAGGAAACTCAACAGTCCAAATCTAAACTCAAAGTTAACAAAGTGCTTTAGGATCAGTGAAGTAGGAACTAGCTCAGTATGTGTTTAGATAGCTCAACTTCAAAATGTTTCATTATAATAATCCAACCATGATCAATTCCTAGCCATTTTCACAAAGATAGGCTAGTTTTTGATGTAAGTTTTGAATGGTATGGTGTCAAAAAGAGCACAGGTTGATTCTCCTGGGTGCTTTAATAAAGAAGGTTCTTGGTTGCTGCAGCAGGTCAGTGATCTGCAGGTAGTCAAATAATGGGGGATTCAGGTGCTTATAATTATCCACCTAGGAGCTGGAGAGATGGTTTTGCAGTTAAGGCACTTGCCTGCAAAGCAAAAGGACCTTGGTTTGATTCTCCAGTACCCACTTAAGCCAGATGCACAAGAGTTCACAAGTAAACAGTTTAATGCTTCACCTTAAGGCACTGGAAAAAGATGAACAAGGCAAACCAAAAATCAGTAGATGGGAAGAAATAATAAAGATTAGGGCAGAAATTAATGAAATAGAAACCAAAAAAAATAAAAAATCCAAAGAATCGATGAAACAGAGTTGGTTCTTTGAAAGGATGAACAAGATTGATAAACCCTTAGCAAATCTGACAAGTAGAAAGAGAGAAGAGACAAGAATTAATAAAATTAGAGATGGAAAAGACACCATTACAACAGATACTAAAGAAATTCAGAAAATCATACGGATGTACTTGAAGAATATATATGCCTTTAAGTTTGAAAATATGAAAGAAATGGATGATTTCCTTGATTCATATGACCTACAAAATTTAAATCAAGATGAGATAAATCATTTAAATAAACCTATAACAAATACAGAGATCCAAGCAGTTTTAAATGGTCTTCTAACTAAAAAAAGTCCAGGGCTGGAGAGATGGCTTAGCCGTTCAGGTGCCTGCCTCCTAAGCCTAAGAATGCTAGTTCCAATCTCCAGTGGTTCCAATCTCCAGGTCCCACATTTAGCCAGATGCAAAGTGCTGCAAGGGTGCAATACCACACTTGACCACAAGGGGGCACACACATCTGGATTTTGTTCGCAGCAGTTGAGAGACTGCTGGTGCGCCCATCTCTATCTTCCTCTCTCTCTCTCTCTCTCTCTCTGTGTGTGTGTGTCTTTCTCAAAAAAAAAAAAAAAAAAAAAAAAAAAAAAAGTCCAGGCCCAGATGGATTCACTGGTGAATTTTACCAGACGTTCCTGGAAGAACTAACACCAATGTGTCTCAAACTTTTCCATAAAATAGAAAAGGAAGGAATTCTACCAAACTCCTACAAAACCAGTATCACCTGATGCCAAAACTGGACAAAGACAGAACAATAAACCAAAATTAAAGGCCAATCTCCCTCATGGACATGGATGTAAAAATTCTGAACAAAATATTGGCAAACAAAATACAAGAATATATCAGAATGATTACTCACCTCAACCAAGTAGGTTTTGTTCCAGAGATGCAGGGATGGTTCAACATACGCCAATTAATAAATGTAATACACTATAAATGGGATGAAGGACAGAAATCACATGATCATCTCAATAGATACAAAATCCAACATCCCTTCATGGTAAAAGTCCTACATAAACTGGTAAGGGAAGGAAGATATCTCAACATAATAAAAGCTATTTATGACAACATAATACTAAATGGGGAAAAACTTGAAGCTTTTCCACTAAACTGACGAATAAGACAAGAGTGTCCACTATCCCCACTTTTATTTAATATAGTACTAGAAGTCTTAGCTGTAGCAATAAGGCAAGAGACACTCATAAAAGGGATACAAACTGGAAAAGAAAAGATCAACTTATTTGCAGATTTTATGATTCTATACATAAAGTACTCTAAGGCCTCTAACAGCAAACTGTTAGTGCTGATAAATACCTGTAGTTATGTAGCAGGATACAAAATAAACAAAGAAATCAGTAGCCTTTCTATATACTAAAAACAAAGGATGAAATCAGAGAATCACTCTCACTCAAAATTGCATCCCAAAAAGATAAAGTACGTTGGAATAAACCTAACTGAGGAAGTAAAGGCTTTCTACAATGAGAACTTTAAAACACTCAAGCGAGAAATTGCAGAAGACACTAGGAAATGGATAGACATTCCGTGTTCTTGGATTAGATGAATCAATATTGTAAAAAGGTCAATATTACCAAAAAAATCTACATATTTAATGCAATCCCCATTAAAATTCCAATGACATTCTTCATGGAAATAGAAAAAACAATCCCAAAATTCATCTGGAAGCACAAGAAGCTCGAATAGCAAAATAATTTTGAGTAACAAAAATAAGGTGGCAAAAACAGTGGACACTGAAAGTCTCAAGTTTGGCCAGATAGGCCAAATGACTGAATGGGTGCAATAGTGGCATGTCTGCTCTGGGGGAAACCAACTGCTCTGTAATTGGACTGGAGGCCCTCTCTATGGGAAGGAATACATGCCTGGTACTGAAAAACCTAATCAAAAGCGTATGGCAGGAGAAGTCATGAGCCTTAGGGGTATAAAGCCTGCTCTTGTCTGGCTAAATGAACATATTATGCTCACCAAACTGCCCTGTAAGCACTACAATTAATGTTCATATTCACATATTAATACCACTCTCATTTCTGGTTAGAGAAGCTTCTCTTTTCAGATGTCAGTGACCACTGGGATGACCCAAAAAGCAACATAGTGCTGAGAAGAGGGGACAGAGGAGTGCCCAGCACTGAAACATCTCTATCACACCCTTCAAGGCTCAGGGTCCATTGCAGAAGAGGGCAGAAAGAATGTGTGAGCCAAAGGAAGGGTATGACTCCTTACAATGCAACTATCCAGACAGATATTGGCCTCAATATCCATGACCTCACAGTGCCTAGCAATACCTACAGAAGAACATCATAATAGGAGAAAAAGACAATGACATCAAAATAAAAGAGGGACTAATGGAGAGAGGGAGGGGATATGATAGAGAGTGTAATTGTGAATGGGAAAGTGGGGGAGGGGAGAGAATTATCATGGTTTATTGTAAGTATGGAAGTTGTCAAAAAAAACTGCAAAAAAGAAAAAAAGGCTTTTCTTACTAGACATGGCCTTTTCGGGTCTGGGGTCTGTTTTCCTTAAGAGAGTAGCCATAAGAGAACTTGGGAAACCCATCATTTCTTCAGTTTCACTTTAGAATCAGGGACACCAACGGCCTCTAATTTCTGATTGCTCAAGCTCATCAAGAATTCTCTTAGCTGCTCTAACTCCATCTGACAAACTAAATTATAAAGGTGGACCACAGTGATCATTTTTATTCACATTGGGACTCTGATCTTGTTTCTCTATCCTTTCTACTGTCTCTAACCTTCTTCCAGCCCTCCTCCATGAACACATCACATTCATATTATCTTTTATCACTTTTTAAATGTACATACACATGCACACACACGTGTATGTGTGTGTGTGCACACATGCAGTATTATGGCATACATATGCAGGTCTGAGGAGAAACTTGGGGGTTTTGTCCTCTCCCTCCACCCTGGTTAGTTGAAGGCTAATGGTCATGTGAATGATCATGTGATTTCTGTCCTCATATCTATCTATATGATACATTAATTACTCTTATTGATTTTTGTATGTTGAAAAAAACCTTGCACATCCCTGGAAGGATACAAACTTGGCTATGGTATATGATCTTGTTAGTATGTTCTTAAATTTGCCTTGCCAGGATTTTATTGAGAACTTTTGTAACTATGTTCATCAGAGAACTTGGTTTATAATCTCCTTTATTTGTTATGTCCTTACTGAGTTTTATAATCCAGGGTAATGCTGGCTCTGTGGAATTATTTTGATAGTGTTCCTTCCCTTCATATGTTGTGGAACAGTCGAAAGAGCATTGATGTTCTCTCTTCTTTAAAGGTTTGGTAGAATTCAGCAGAGTATGTGCCCAGTGCTGGTCCTTTCTTTGTTGGGAGACTTTTTATTACTGCTTCAATCTCATTGACTGTTATGGATCTCTTTGGGTTGTTTATAGCCTCCTGATTTAATTTTGGTTGGATATATGTTTCTATGAATTTATATAATTTTATATTTTTAAAATATTTTATTTTATTTTATTTAGTTTTTTGAAGTAGGGTCTCACTCTAGTTCAGGCTGACCTGGAATTCACTACATAGAGTCTCAGGGTGACCTCAGACTCATGGCAATCCTCCTACCTCTGCCTCCCAAGTGCAGGGATTAAAGGCGTGAGCCACCATGCCTGACTAAAAAATATTTTATATTATTTATATATTTATATACCCCACTTAGTTTTTCAAAGAACCAACTTTGCATTTGATGCTATGAAATGTTCATTTTGTTTTAACTTTATTGATTTCTTCCCTGATATTTACTTTTTACTGCAATCTACTGCTTTGGGTTTTGTATTATTCTTGTTTCCTTAGGACCTTTAGGTTATTTATTTGAGAACTGCTTTAGCTATATCTGAAAGTTTCTGAAAGTTTTCATTTTCATTCAATTTTAGGAATTTTTTAATTTCCTTCTTGATTTCTTCAGTGACCCATTGGTCATTCATTAGTGTATTATTCATTCTCCATGTATTTGTGTAGGTTTTTAAATATTGATTTCTAATTTTCTTGCACTGCTATTTGATACATTAGAAAATGTTATTGTATTTGGTAAGGCTTATTTGTGGCTTAGAACAACACATTTACATTCTACACAGAATCTTGTCCTCAAGTTCCTAGATATATAATACCCCAAAATGTTCTCTCTCTAGTATTAGCTCTGCTGTAGGCTCTCAAAATGTACCATGAAACAAAACAACACATATAAAAGGACAAGCAAACATGGAACTTATTCTTTCTTGAATTCACTTTTGCCTTAACATTTCCACCCTGATACATTGAATTGGTAGCTTCAATTGTCCTGGTTGGTGGAAGTAAGAAATCATTGGACTACAAGAAAGAAAGAACTTGAAACCATTATTCCCTAGTATGTGGTCATCATTCTGAGTAGTTCATAATGAATGGTGTCGTTATTGCTCCACATACTCACCTTCTCCTGTTAATGTTTATTCCAGATCTTGAAATAGGCCTGAGCAAGAAAGTGGACTACTCTGTGCTTCTCCATGAAATGTCGATTCTATTGTGTTCTAAGCCTTTATACACACACTCTGTTTCTTTCTATGGCTTTCTCAATCTACATCATTTCTCCTCACAAGCAGAGTACGTGCATTATGGCATCCCACTGAAAAGACAGTGACATGCTAAGGCTGTGGCTCTCAAATCTTTTAAGGAACCCTGTCTGGGATGCCATTATTCCACTCTTTGACTTTTCTGCTAATGATGGAAGAGTTCAGTAGAAAGAAAATGGGCTCTGTGATTTTGGGGAAAGTTTATTTCTAGAAAAAGTATTTCATCAGTTTCATTCTAGAAAAGTTTTTTCTTACTGATCACTATTTCAAATATGCATATGAATATGTACTCATACATTTTGCCAATAATAATATAATTGGCTTTAAAAATTATTTTTCATCTTTATTGATATATAATTGTCAAACAGAATTTTATTTAATTAAGGTGTACAATGAGATGACTTATTGCATATATGTCTTGTGCAATAAAAATCTATCATCCCATATAACTACTCTGTGTGCTCATGTGTATAACAGGAAGACAAGAAAACATAAAATCTGCTCTCTAAGTAAATTTCAAGTACATAACACTATAGTAGCTATAGTTTCCATGCCATACATTAGATCCCCAGAAAATTTTTATCTAAAAATTAAAGTTTATATGTGTTGGTAAGTTTCTTTGCAGTTTTCCCTTCTTTCTGTCTATGGACACTATCACTCTACTTGCTGTTTCTGCGTGTTTGATTCATTTGATCTTAGGTGTAAGGCAGACTTTTCTATTATGCAATATTTATTAAGTAATTCCACAATATGTATTGTATAATTCATATTATTTCCCTGACTTAATTCACTTAAAGTACTACCCATACTTTCAAGAATGCCACGATTTCCTTGGTTAATTCTAACTAATGTTTCCTTATCTACACACTACCTTACTTTTCAGCCATTCATATACATTGACAGGCCTTTAAGTTTCTTCCATATTTTGATTATTTTGAATAATGTTGCAATGAGTAAATACAGTGGTGAATGTGGATGGGTTCTGGACACTTTAAAGGGAGTACAACTTGAAAATGTTTACTGGTATTTTTTTTTTCTTAAAAATAACTGTAATTTGGGGAAAAGGGATTAACTTCTAAATAAAGATTCTTATATTTATTATGCAAAATAATAGAAGCTTTCTCCCCATGTTGCTTTCATATTTCTTCTATTTAAATTGCTCTTCTTTCTTGATTATGTCAATTTGAGAAATGTAAGAATTAAAGTATACATATGGGTTTTGTTATTAAAAACTCCGTATTGTAATGCTTTAGTGCCCAGATTGCTATAAAGAATTTTCTT
Source organism: Orientallactaga sibirica (assembly GCA_036365145.1). Taxonomy (NCBI): domain Eukaryota; kingdom Metazoa; phylum Chordata; class Mammalia; order Rodentia; family Dipodidae; genus Orientallactaga; species Orientallactaga sibirica. The sequence continues at coordinate 34,176,937 of JAEOAD010000006.1, read as the reverse complement.
TCTTTTCCTTTGAGTGACTCCATCAAACACCAGACTGACTGATCTGTGACTCTTGCCTTATGAAGAATGCTGTCAGACAACCATGTACTTTACATATTGTTAGGCAAAGTCTGTCTTGAAAATTAGGTTGCAATTATTTTAAAACATATTTTTTTATATAGAGGATTTGAAGCAGCTAAAAATATTGGCTAACATTTTTCATGCTGAATAAGTTCACAGTTTTGTTCATATCAAAATTCAAAATAGATATGTGCTAGTTTAAATATGTCTGTTTTCCAAATGCATATGTCTTTTTCAAAATTAGGGGTATAAATAAGAAGTTATGCCATATGTTCAAAATAAGAAACCTAATTTACTAGGTTGACTTTATTGATTTGTAAATAATCAGAATCTACTTATGGTAGTTTGACTATATGCCCCCATAGACCCAGGGTTGAATTTTCAGTCTCCAATGAGAGGAGTGCTATCGGAGAAGAGGTGTTATTGGGGGCAGATCTGAACTTTAGCCCAGAGGCTTGGAGAGAACTGTTTGAGCTCTAGTTGTTCATGATTGCTGGTGTTGGTGTTTGCTTGCTTCATTTATTTCTCTTTGCTTGGATCTGTGAAGCTGAGTCAGCTTCATCCACCACTCTTGAATTTGTAAGCCTAGAATAAACCCTTTACATCCCATAAGGTGTGTCTGGTTGAATGTTTGTCCCAGCAATGTGAAACTAATTAAAACATGATTCCTTGATAATTTTTTTGTAATTACTTCTTAAAAAGATTGGTATGTCTTCAGATAAAAGAGCTATTCTTTCAAAATGCATTATAACTGTTTTTGATCTTGTTATCAGGATGCTGCATTAAATTAACACTGAAGTATAAATTCTATGCAATTTTAAATTGTAGGGAGCAAAATATACCTGAGTCAAAATATTTAAGTATTATTTCACCAAAGAAGAAGGAAGATGCCAATACTTCACCTGCATAAGTGCAGAGAAAGTGAATTTTCACCATTTACTTCCCAACCATAGGGAGAGAAATAACCTTAAAATGTTAGGAACAGAACAAAAGCATATAAGATATGCAGGCTTTAATGAGAAGAGCCAATTATTCCTTAAAATGCCCTTTGGTATTGCAATAAAAGCAGCTTTTGAAGTTGAACAGGTTGATGGATGTGTAGTAAGTTGCCTTTTATAGATGGTAATATAGCAGAGCCATAAATTTAATTTTCTCTTGTCTTTTCTAATTTATTAGAGGTAAATCAACTCACTTGCCACATATTTTTCTGCTATTTTTTCTATAATGAGCAAAGATATTATTTACTGTACAAATTCTGATCTTCTTGAAGTTTTACATGATAATTATCACCCAAAATAAATTCCTTTTAAACATTCAACCTCTTAAACTTACAGTTTTGCAAAATTTGATCTACATATTTTTATATGGAAGAGTACAATTTTCAAGATAATTAAAAGTGGTTTAAAGCATTTTATGAGAAATAACTACATTACCTATCTTACTAATGGGAAAACCTATAATGGAATTTTATGGTTATTGTCCTTCCCTCAACAGCTAAAACTTTCAGGTTCACATACTGGATGCTGTGGTGGTATGAGGACTAGTATTAATTTTTAGGTTCACATATTGGATTCTCAGGTGCTGTAAAGGCTAGTATTAACTCCCCAAATCATCTAGAATAGTTATCTCCAAAGTGTCTGTACCAATCTCAAGATAACTCATTGCATTGAGGTTATATGTAGTTGAAACATAATTGATTTTGTTAATTTTATTTAAAAAATAAACCCAAAGTGAGGCTAGGGAGATGGCTAAGCATGAGGGCCTGGGAGTGCCTGAAATCCCCTATGTTTGACTCCTCAGAATGCACTTAAAAAAGCATGGCATGGGCTGGAGAGATGGCTTAGTGGTTAAGGTGCCTGCATGCTAAGACTAAGAACCCGGTTCCAATCTCCAGGTCCCACGTTTAGCCAGATGCAAAGTGACACAAGGGCGCAATGCTGCACTTGCCCACAAGGGGGTGAACACATCTGGATTTCATTCACAGCAGCTGAGAGACTGCTGGCGCACCCATCTCTATCTGTCTCCCTCCCTCTCTGTCTCTCTCTCTGTGGCTCTCTCCAAAAATAAATAAAATAATTTTAAAAAAATTTTAAAAAGCATGGCATGACCATATGGCTATAATCCCAGTTCATGAGTGGAAGGAGTTGGAGTTATGGAATCACTGAATATTTCTGAATGAAAACAGCAGCTCTGGTATAAGGAAGAAACTCTATCTGAAGGAATAACATGAATGAGCAATGGAGAAGGGTACCTGACCCTCTCTTTTGGCCTCTATGTGCACAACACACACACACACACACACACACACACACAAATTTACCACATCACACCTATTCTACATACATACACACAGTTGCACAAGCAAATAAAAAAGTAAACTAAAATAGGGTGTTCAAAGAAATGGTCCAACCAGTGTCTTTATAAGTAAACTTTTATTGGAACACAATTATGCCTATTTATGTATTTTGTACTATATTTTCACACTGTGATAGCAGGATTAAGTAATTATGATGAGATGTATGTTGGAAAACCTACAATACTTATTAACTGTCCCTTGCCAACTCCTAAACGAAAATTATAAGGGTTTGATCTTTTCTGGTTCATATGAATTTATCTGGATCTCTTGTAGATTTGAGTGTTAGATGGTTAAAACTCAAGTATGTTCAAAGTGACTCTTCCTGGAAGATCAGGGCTAAATGCTTTGACGCAGTGCAGAGAGCCCTTCGAAGGCTCTCCCTTATTCCCAATGTGTCCAGTGAGCTACTCAGATGATCATCATTTTAATTTTAATAGTCCTGATAAAATAGGGATGTTACATAAGTAAAATAAAACTTCTGCAGAGAATTGTAAGTACTCATGGATTTGGGGATTTTTTGTGTATTTTTCTCCACCTAGCCTACTGTTAGAATCTTTTTACTACTCTTCCCTCCCCCAACTTGTTTACTTTCACTATATTTCTAACCCCCTTTCCACATATTCTCCTCCATATCCCCTTCTTCTTATTCTCTATAACTGTAAACTTCCATAGCCCCAACAACCTCTGGTATATGTGGAAATGAGCACTTTTCCACACCTGCCCTCTCCCAGATACCTATGCCACCTTCATCTTTTTCAAAGTAAATACTGGACCTCACACTAATTCCCCATATACTGCTTCCATTTCTAAGTGACCTAAAACATAGCAAACTTCTAGCCTTGCTCTTTAATCTACCAGCAATTAATTAATTAAAAATAAATTGTTGCAAATTTGATACTAGGATATTTACATAACAGACATATCCAACAGCTTGGGTAACTCCTGTTATTACTCTGGGAATAATATAGATGCCACATCTGACACCTTGAGTTCATACCCTGAAGATATAACTTCTGATTTACATATCCAAGAACACAGCTAATAACTAGAAAATACAAGCATTGGAATAACTCAAGATGCAAAAATCCCTATGCAATAATAAAAGAAACACACAAAAAACAAGACAACATAATTCTTTCAAAATTTATAAATCCAATAAAAATGAAACATAGCGAGACTGAATTACATAAAATTCATGACAAAGAATTCAAAAAGTGATTATAAGTATGTTCAAGGGATTCAAAGAAGAAGTAGAAAAAGAAACTCCTGGATGAGAGCATAGGAAATCTGTTTAATGAAATGAGGTCAATACACTATATGACTAAGGAAATAGAAATACTAAAGAAATACCAATTAGAAATGCTGGAAAAGAAAAAGACAGTAGGTCAAAGAAAAACCTCTATAGAAAGTCTCAACAGCAGAATATATCAAGGAAAGACCGGAATATCTGAGCTAAAAGACAAGGTGGCAAATATAGAACATTCTAACAAAGGGAAAGACAAACAGGAAGATATGAGTGGGAATTTCAAGACATTTGGGACACCATGAAGAGACCAAACTTAAGAACTCAGGATATAGAAGAAAGAAGAATTTAACCTAAAGCTACAAGAAGTATTTCCAACAATACTATAGAAGAAAATATCCACCCATCCTCACCACGCCCCATTAATGTGGCACATTTGATTTGCATCTGCCTCTCTTACCATTAGTCTATCTGAACTGTCTACCCACCCATCTGGACCTGCTCATTACTTCTACAACCTCCATGGTCCTGTACCTTGCTTCAAAGTTCTCCTTGAATCTGTGGCCCACAGAGGTGTGGATCTCCATCTGACTTACTTAGCTTACTTGATTCCTCCTTGTCACTTTCCTAGCTTTGGCCTCAAAGGCCTCTTTCAAACTCATTGAACTCTCCTATGGTCTTTTAAACCCTTCACAGCCATTCTGTAATTTACACATATACATATATAGAGATGTATTTACTATGTGATTATGTGTGGTCTGGGAGTTAATATTAATCATTAAGATAAAAAAAAAAAAGAATGTATATTTGCCTCAGCCAGCTACCAAGAAAAGTGGAACTACTTAGCAAATTGCTGTTGACCACTATACCTTGTGAGTTTATCATTAATGAACAAATTCGGAGGTCCATTTGACAACAAATTTCATTTATTTATTTATTTATTTATTTATTTATTTATTTATTTATTTATTTGAGAGAAGAAAGAACAAGAAAGAGACAGATAGATAGTTGATGATAGGTAGATGACAGAGAAAGAGAGAGAGAGAGAGAGAGGGAGAGAATGGGCACATCAGAGCCACTAAATACTGCCAATGAACTCCAGACTCATGCACCACCTTATGCATCTGGCTTTACATGGGTACTGGGGAATCGAACCTGTATCCTTTGGCTTACTGGCAAGTGCCTTAATGGCTGAGCCATCTCTCCAGCCTCCATTTGATAATTAAAATATGTATATTTCAGGTATACAATTTTATCTTTTTATAATTGTATGTATTATGAAATGATCACAATCAAATGTATCTATGACCTAATTACCATTATTATTGCTATTATTATTTTTTTGGATTCATTCTTTGAGCAAATTCTAGTGTACAGTGCAGGATTGCTAATTATAGGAACATTGTTTTGCATGAGATCTTGAGAAATACTTATGTTGATAAGGGAGGCTGTATATTCTTTGACCAGAATTGTCTGATGGTCATCCAACTTTCATCCACCCAGAACCTCAAAACTACAATTCTATTTTCTGTTTCTACAATAAGTTTGGCTATTTTAGATCTCATATAATCTTTCTTTCTTTGGTTTACTTTTCTCCCAGGTTCCACCATGTTGTTACAAATGACAGGCTTTCCTTCCTATGTTTTCAAAGCAGATTTTAGTGCATTCGTCTGTAGGTAGACATCTGCATTGTTTTCATATATTTCTATAATAAACATGATAGTGCCAATATCTTTGAAAGAAGATGATTTATTTTCCTTTAGCTATATATCAACAAGTAGGATTTCGGGATCTTATGTGGTAGTAATAATTTCAAATTTCTAGGGACCTCCCATACTGCTTTACCAATTGGGTGTAAAATTACCTTCCCACCAACTATTTATAGGGGATTTCTTTTCTTTATTCTCTTCAGCATTTTTATGTTTTGTATGATTTACAAATAGTTTTTATTTTATTTTTAGCTGATAGAAAATATACTTGTCATTGGGGTTCCACTTGATGTTTTGATATATATGTGCATTAGTAAAAGTTTAAATTGGAGAAAGCATCAATATCCACAAATGTTTACTGTATGTTTACGATGGAAACTTTTAAAATTATTTTAGCATTTGAAATGAACATAAGTATTGTCTTTAATCACTCCACTGTGCATTAGCACACCAAACTTCTTCGAACTAATTTAGTGCCAACTGATCAATCTTTTGTGCCTTCCCTCCTTCCTTCTAGCTCCCTCCTGTGGTAACTTCTGTTCTATTTTCTATTTCAATGAAATTAACTTTTCTAGATTTTATTGTAAGTTAGTGATATCATTCCACATTCACCTCTCTGTGTCTGGCTTATTTCACTTAATATATTGATCTCTGGTCCTATTTTTTGTTGATAGGATTCCATTATGCTAAAGTAAAGGTTCTGCTCCATGGTGTATCTACATGGAGACTTCTTTGTAAAGGGTGGATTATGCTCCACTGTGCATGTATATGTATCCAGTCTTCAGTTGTTGGAGATTTACTTGTTTTTGATTTTATTCTCTATGCTCCTGTACTCCTGGAGACATACACAAATATGCACTGCACAAGCTCATGTCAAAATGCTTTTTGCTATGTTTTTTACTAGTAACTTTACATTTCAGGCCTTTTATTAATTTTGAGTTGATTTTTATATATGACATAAGGGTCCAATTTCATTAGTCTGCATATGTATATATCCAATTTTCTGAATACCATTTTTAAGGAGACTGTCCTTTACCCATTTATGTTTTGATATCCTTGTCAAAATTCAGTTGGCTGCTCATGATGAATTTAATTGTAGGTTATCCACTCTGTTCCATTGGCCTATGTGTCTATTTTTATTCTAGTACTACACAGTTTGATTACTGTAGCTTAGTAATATATTTTGAAACCAGGAAGTATATTCTCTCACCCTCTGACAAGGAAGTTAAGATTGTCTTTGGTTAACAGGAGTGAGAGTAGTTTTTAATACTGTCTTTTTTACTTGTTTGTATATTTTCACATTCATAATGATCATATTTTCTTTACAATGATACTAAAATAAAAATTTTAACTAATAAAATTTAAGTACAAATTGAAAAGAAACAAAAAGATACTAAAATAGGCATATTTTAATTGTTAATTATAATGAATGAGATGTAGTAAAAATACTGCTTTGAAGGAATTTTATGCCACTCAACATGTTTTAATGAGTAAAAGAAGGAGAATAAACAACAAACACTTGATTTGGAAAATTAAAGAACAAAAAAATCGGAGAATACATTATTTTGGGAGAAAATTATTGTTTGAATGCAAAAATACACAAGAGAATGAAATTAATAAGGATTAAGATAAAGATAGTTAGAAAGCAAGCAGAAAATGGTAGAAATCATAAACAGCAAATATACTCTGAAAATACATAAAATAGCATAAGTAAATAATAAATAAAATAGCAAATTATTAGCCAGAAATGTAATAAAAATACAAACAAGATATAAACATGGAAATAGCTAACAAAATATGTCTGCCAGGGCCCAAGAGAACTCGCAGTGGAAGCAGTGCCATGAACACTCCTCTTACTGCTAACCAGAGAATCAGCTCCAGGGTAATGGTGGCAGACAAAGTGATCAAGAACAACCTAACAAAACAGAAATACAGAGGCTAAAGAGAATTCAACACTAAATCAAAATGCCAACAGGCCTACCATGGCTCAGGAATTATTGCAAAAGAGGTGATGGAGAGATTGTAAGAGCTGCCACAGAGCTGGTGGGAATACCCTAAGGCAGGTCCCCACACTCTTCCATTGGGACTGACTGAGACCTTCACTATTCCACAGTAAATCCCATAACTACACAGAGGAGGGCTCCAAGGAAATGGGAACAGAGGATAGGGAATCCAAGGGTATAATCTGCTAATAAATAAATAATAATAACATATAATTGCTTTTTACAAACTTACACATTTTGAAGATTAATGTGAAATGAAAAATTTATAAAATACATATAAATTTTCAAAAATATAACTTCCTCAAAAAATAAGAAAACAGAAAGAAAAAAAGTCTAGGAAACCAATTACCAAAAGAGAAACAATAAAGATGGTAAAAATGTATCTCAAGCAGCAGACATAGATCCACAAGGATCTAATGATTTTAAAATCAAATAATTCTGACGACAGACATTTGTGAGCTACATCTTCTAACTTACTTTATATAGCTTGTGTAGAAGTGTTACAACAACCCACAGAGACTGCACACAAAGAAAACATTGGTGGAAACTCAGTTTGAATAGCAATATAAATATTTTAATTTAGGAGAAATAATTCAGTAACATCATAATGAGTACTGCAATCTGACAAATATGATTTACCCTAGAAATGTAAGGAGAAAATCATGTTATCATCATCATAGGTATCCAAATGTCGCTTTTATTATATAAAATATGACAGAAGTCTTAAGGACTTTCAGTAGAGAAGGGTGGACTGAACATCATATTTACTTGCTCCTCAGTGTTTTCTTTTATTAAATTTTATTAATTAATTTATTTATTTGAGAGAGAGAGAGGAGAGAGAGAGAGAAAGAGAGAGATGGAAAGAATATGTGTGTCAGGTCCTCCAGCTGCCATAAAGAAAGTACAGACTCATGTGCTACCTTGTGCATCTGGCTTATGTGGGTCCCAGGGAGTTGAACCTGGGTCCTTTGGCTTTGTAGGCAAGTGCCTTAACCACTAAGCCATCTCTCCACCCCATCAGTATTTTCTTAAAATTACTATAAAGATATGTTTTAAGGCAAAATGCACAAATATGGGAAGAGAGATGAGACATAATAAAATTTCAGAGGCAAAATAACATCTTGATGAGAGGAAACTAACAGAGTGGACAGAGAAACTGAATCCCAATTCAGCATGGAAAAATGCAAGCACTGATTCTATTCTATTTGGAGTACTCAAAAGGGTTAGTATTTTGGATGTGACTGGTAATCTCTAAAAGGAGAATAAAGGAAGAATAGATAAAATAAGAAAAGAAAAAAGAGGTGTTTAAGAAGAACCTATCTCTTAATGTCATGTTTCTCTGCAACTGACTTTCCCCCACCCTAAGGAAATAGCTCACCTGCTTGAGAGACTCAAACAGGGTTTCTGTCCTGAGGGACACTTGGCATACTTTGGAGCAGTGACTCTTTCCTAGAAATGAGCACTGAGTTTTGAGCTGTGGATTAATGGTCAATTGTAGTACAGCTTGTTTTATTTGTGGGTTAGCTGATTTTTTCAGGTAACTCCCCACCAGGAGATTTGGCAATTGTTCAGTGAGGAAGCTAGTCAGCCCAAAGCAGAAAGCTCTCAAATTATTGACAGTTTGGTGATCTGGAAAATGAAACTCAAAAAATGCCCATGAGCACAGTGCTTCTAAGAAGCTTCATTCCTGAGTCTAGAACATTAGCAGACAATGATGGATACACAGATACCCAAAGAAAACCTCCAATAAAAGATTTAAACACAAAATCAAAGCAAAATGAAAAGAAAAAAAAAACACTAAACCACAAATAAGACAAAAAAATGTAGAAGAAACATTATTATGGAGGAAAAAATTTAAGGAGCCCTAGTATTTTCAGAAGTTACAGAAAATAAGTATCTCCATGAAATCAGAACAGAAATGCCAGCAAAATTACTATTTAGACAACAGAGCAAACATATGACAAAGATGGGTGAAAGCCTACATGTTGGAGGTGAGTGATTAGTTCATCCCTGTTTGCTTTACTACTCTAAGTATAATGGCATGGAAGAAAGGTTCTCAACTTGCACACGTATTCTTCCAAGCAGGAATAGTTTCACTTTTGTCCTCTGCTGTCAACTCTTCAGTACTCAAATGGGCTTGGTTAAGACCCGTAGCTTTCCCGGGCCTGATCAAGTATTGAAAAATTCTATTCTACCTTTGCCCACATACCTTGATAATTTGAAGTCTCCACCTGATTTCTTTATATATATATATATATATCTTTATATTTATATTTATATGATTTTAAATTCATAGTATTGGTTCCATTGTCCTCCTCCCTGTCCTCCCTCTTCCAAAGGGACCCTCATCAATGGGGAATGTGGGTCATGCATTGTGGGGGTAGTCAAGAGTTCTGGTGGGTAGGCCCCAGTCTCTGTGATTTCTTGGCAAACATTTCCCTCTTGATTTCCACCCAACCCCTCCATGCCATCTCTGCTTTACTTCCCACGGATCCCCACAGGCTGACCTCTCACATCCTGAGAACACCTTCTCCTTCCTCCAGGAGCACCGGAGGCTGGCTGTGGACCAGATGCTAAGCCCGTCTTTGCTAGCCATTTCTACTGTTAACCTACTATCATTGTTCTGCTCAGACACAGCTCACCTGTGCTTGATGCTCAGTTTTCCTTTCATCACTTTTACAGTAAATAATGTAATCATTTGTTATTAAAATATAAAATATATGATTGAGAAATTACACAAAATTAACATATATGCCAATTAAGCTGGGTGTAGTGGCATACACCTTTAATCTCAGCACTCAAGAGGCAGAGGTAAGAGGATTTCTGTGAGTTTGAGGCCAGCCTGAGACTGTATGGTGAATTCCAGGTCAACATTGACTATACTGAGACCCAGCCTCAAAAACAACAAAATATATATGCTAATCCAAATGGCAGTACACACATTACTGGAAAAGTACTACATGTATTTCATTTAAGTTTCTCAATAACATGGCTATGTTTAACAATATGAGAAGCATTATCAATGAAGATTGACTAAAGAAAGAAATGAAGAGACTATTAACAAGAAAAGAGATGATCATCACTATGTTATGTGATTTGATATTTTAGGTAATACACTTCTAAGAGAATCAATTGAACTTAATTAATATCACTATGTTTCTTGGTAGAAAATCAACAACTTTCATGGAATGGTATGAAAGACAATCAGTTCTTTAAAGATATATTATTTGGGGAAAAGGAATTCAGCTTAACTAACAATAGTAGTTATGAAGCATATGAATAATAGAATGTAATGTGAACTTAAAAAATATCATATTCCTTTAAAAAGTCAAACATTAATTCATTAAACATCTACCATACTTGCTTAATTCTGAGGTCAGGATGATGAAAAAAGTAGGTTTTATGTTTTAAGGTTCATTTTTAATGGGTTTTCTATAAGATAGTCATTATCAATTTGTTTTCCTATAGGTAAAATTTTAAAAATGCATGATCTATTTGCAAAGATGAGTCAAACATATACATGTGTAATTTCTCTCTTTTGTGAATTCTTTGCTTCAATTACAAAATTCATGGCCTCATTTCATTGCTCCTACTTCTTCAAAGCCTTGCCTCCGTCCATTTTCCATATTAACAACCCACCATAGATAAGGCCTGTCTCCTCTGCTCCCCATAGTTGAAGTCACCTATTGGCTGCACAGCCAGATTATCTCCAAGACAACACTGATAGAAACTGAAGATGGTCTTCATTCCTTCCACACTCATCTCTTACTGATCTCAGCTCACTAGATAATTTTTCATGATATGAGCTAGGCAGTGCTTCTGCTCCTCTCCTCATATTATAATAACTTTTTAATGCCAAATCCAATTTCTTCCAGATAAATTTACATGAATCTTTGAGTAAAAAATTTCCACCCATACATAACACTTCAATAAAAATTTCTATATACTCAGGCATTGCACCCTTAGGATAAACCTTCTTTGTCCTTATAGATTTGTTTTCCCAATATTTTGAGATATAGCACCTTTAGGAAATAATCTCCAGACTGTTTTGCTTTGCAAAACATATTGGAAGTGAGGAGCTGAAGGGAATTTTTGAAAGAGACAATTCACTATCAAAGCAAGTATTAAGAGAAACTTCCTTATTAGAAGTTCTCTCATTGTTTTAGGTACATCTATATTAGACGTTGTGAGCTTAACTTTCACATACTAACATAGTCTATGCCTTTCTTCTTCCTAGGATGTGACTGTCCCTCACAAGCCTGTTTCTCTCCATCCTTTATATCAGACTAAACTCTACCCTCCTGCCAAGTCCCTGCTGCATCCACAGACCCTTTCACATGCTGACTGTCTTACTCCAGGACCCTTCAGCCATTTGTCCTCTTTCTCACTAAGGGATGAACAGAATTCTTCTACCCTTTTTAGCCAGAATGCTTACAATAAGGTGAGAATTATCTGCCCACATAAGTATTTTGTTCTGAACCATCATAGTGCTTAACTTGTAAAATATATATGAAGACAACTTCTAGATGTTTAAATATTTAATCTGTAAATATATTTGGGATAATAAATATTTAGGCTGAAGAACATTACTTTATAAACATGCAGTAATTAACTATGGGAAATATATTATTATATATATTATTATTTTTAAGCCATTTCCTTATCTGTGATCCTTATTGTGTTATGATTTAACCCCAATGTGAAAATGCCAAGAAAATATCTAAAACTTTACATGCGGGCCACTGTTAATTTATGTGTTAATCTTAATTCAATGATATTTGAAAGCTTAATAAATTACTGTGACTCTATGAAGAGACTCTTGTAAGTACAGACAGTGGGCATTAAATACATAGAATTACTGTAGTTATTTGTAGAGTAGCATTAATCTTTTATTTTAAATGGTCTATCTGCCTTATTGTCTGCAGTAATGGGATAGATTAAACGTCACAAAGAATTCAGTACCAAGAATGCATCTACATGCTTGCATGTCATGTATATTACGTTCATATTCCTGGTTGGCTTTGGAATGCAGCCACTTGCTCTGCTGGCAGCAAGCAGCAACAATGTGTAGGGCATGTATAAATGCCCCTCACCCTTCTGATTCTTATCCTAGCAACCAAGTTAGCTGGCACATATTCTGAGACCCTAAAAAAAATATCTAAAATAATTAACTAGCAAAGCTTAAATATCAGTTAGATATTTTCATATAATTCAATATCTTATTTAAAAGAATCTTGCAAACTCTCTACCCAATAAAATGCATCTCTGTCATTAAAAATAAACCAAGGATACCTTCCAGAAGGCAGTTGAACCAAAGTTTTTGATCTTTGAGATTTTTATAAGTAATATTCATAACCTCATTTAAACATAATTATCTAAAAAGTGAACACTGATATATAAAGAAGAATTAGCTTTCCATGCTTCATGCCATCAGTAGGATGAATGATCAATTCTGAATGAAACAACTTTAAGATATTCATTTTCTGCCAACAAAGTTTAGGATTGTCTACTTATGAGCTCTGGTTATTTCTTGTTCTTGATGTTGACAACAGAAGTATATCAGGAAAAGTTCATTTAAAAATGATATATTATTCAAAATTTTGTCTGATTTAATGCTGATCTATGAGTTATCAAACCATCAGTTATTAGAGTCAATTCTGATAATGTAACCATTCCTAATAAATTTGCCTGCATGATAGGATTATGATTGTATTTTTAGACATCAATTACATGAACTACCTTATTCATTTCATGTTTTAATCATGTTTTCTGGGATTTACAAACAAGGATGGATTCAGTATTTCATTTATATTTGGGCCTTTGCATATTTGAGCTACAAAAAAGCAATACATGAATGTGATGTAAAGCCAGGTATGGTTGAATGGCTGGTAGTCCTAGGTACTTGGGAAGCTGAGGTAGAAGGATCATTTGAACCTATGAATTTGATATCAACATGGGCATCATAGTGAAACTCTATTTTGTAAGAAAACATTGAAAAAGTATAAGCAGTGTGAGTTGGAAAACCTTCATTAATAGCTTTTGTCATTTAGAGTATAAGATTTATTGATACTGAATAAAGAGCCATTCATATCCAAATAATAAAAACAATCCTTATGGTAAGACAATATCGATTAATGGTTACTGCTTACTCTGGTGTATCTATTTATTGTATTAAAAATATGAATCATCCTATTTAATACTTTTGTTTATAAATATATGTCATAGTGTGATCACAATATACTGTTATCATTTTATATTTTACCTAAAAATTCTTCTCATCAGGAATTGTATAACACAATGTGTGTGTCATCTATGTGAGCATCCCAAACATGTTTATAATATTCCCAGTTACATACTAGGCTTGTTTACAAATGCACATCTCTTAGGAGAACTCTCTGGGACATTCACCCTGAACTTGACTTTTCAGTTTTCAAGATCACTCATCACCCAAGTTTGCAGAAGGCATTCAGCAAGTTTCATTTTGTTGAAAACTGCCATGCATTCTTCCAGACTTTCATGAGTCTTCAGAACTTAAATCATCACTCTAAACCTTTCCCTCCTTTCTTACTTTCAAAGTAGAAACCTGCAACATCACATATTATGGGCTAGTAGGTATGGATACCTAAGGCAGTGACTGAAATTCAACAAGAACAGGGAGAAGTTAAACATTATTAAAATGAAATACGGAATTGTCATTCCTATTGCTGTCTTGAATTGTCCTTCATTCTTTCTTCATTAGATGCTTCCTCATAGTATGAAGAAAAAAAAACATACAAACAAACCACATTAAAAAAAAAGTCTATAGGCTGAGGAGAATGATTTGTGGATAAAGTGCTTGTTATGTAAACATGAGGACTTGGGAGAATCCCCAGAACCCACATAGATCTGCATGTGGTAGTGTGACTGTCTATAATCCCCGTGCTCCTACTGTAAGATGGAAGGCAGAGGAGAACCCATGAAAACCTGTGGGCCAGTTTAACATGGTGACAGCATTCATGAACAACATGAGATGAAAGGAAAAGACCAACACCTCTTACTTTTGTATGTGCATCATGATACCTGTGTGCCTGAACACACACAAAGATAGAGATAGATTGATTATAGGCACACTGGTGATGCTTAGCATTTATGTAGGTGTTGAGGGTCCGAACTCAGGTCCCGATGCATGCTCCAAAAATACTGTACCAAATAAGCCATGTCCCCAGGTTCCTTACTACAGTGCTTGAAAGCATCCTGACTTTTACTTCAGCTACACTACTCAAATTGCCTCACAAGGATAAATTCCTGACCAGATTTCCTCTGATTTCAGTCTCTGTTCCTGCTCTGTAGTACATGACATGGTTGTTCATTCCCTTCCTTCTCAACCACCCTCCTCACTCTACTCCTAGGGTATACACATATTCCAGCTGTGACTGCTTCCTCTTCTGATTGTGAGCATTTATTGTCTACTTACCTCTTCTTTGTTTTTACTTGAAATGAGAAATAAACTAAGGGTTTTATATTGGCATGCAAGGTCTGATTTATATTCCAGCCCTGTTTTTTTAACTTTGTTTTGAAAGAGAGTTTTGCTAAGTTGACTGTGCTAGCATTGACTTTTGACCCTGCATTTTTCAGCCTCATGAGTATGTAGGATTTTAAGCTATAGGTGTGGTATGCCACCACCCATGGCTAACTTCTAATTGCTACACTCACTTCAGGAATTAGACCACTCCAAGGCCTTAGTGATGATCTTAGTGCTGACAGTCTCAAATCCACATCTGCAATCCTACATCTCCACTATTACCGTGTTTCTTAACTCTAGCTGCATATCCATCATCTTCCCTATGAATGTATTACTGACATCTCACATTCATTCATTTACATGAAGTCATTTTCACTGACATCCTGACTTTGTCATTAATGCCATAATAGTAAGTCCTCAAACACAAAGCTGGATTCAACTCCTGTGATTCTTTCATTTTCTGTTTTTTCCTTACAACTAGTTATTTCTCAAGTCAGCTTGGTTCTTTTTCTTCTTATCTTACACTGTTCTGCACTACTCTTTCCCTTTACTTAAAATGAGGTACTTGCCTGCAAATATGCCTTGAGCATTCCTTACTGTGCAAGATACTCATATATTCTCCCCATATAAATATGCTCATTTCTTTTTTGTACATGTAGACAATTTTTATACTTTATGACTTAGTCAAATTATCACTCCTCAGTGAAGTTTTTTTTTTTCTTGAAACATTCAAAGTGCTTTTTTTCTCTTTCCATCTCTATACATTTTCCCTGTGCCCAAACATCCAGTGCTCATTATAGTTTATCATGTATATGTTCATTTTTGTACCTTTCTTGATAGCCACCTAGGACATGACATATTTGACATGATATTTCCCACATTATATGTATGCCATTAAATATGTTAGTGCTAATCAAATGTCAAAACGGTCCCAACTTTTCAGTGTGAACTCTGGGTGCTAATCCCAATTATTTCTGTTTTAAGCAAACCTAAATACGAACACTTACTAGGTTTCCCAGTATGTTTAGAATAATCTCAGTAAACTGAAAATAATTCTTTTATTAAGGCCTAAATATATCCATGAGCTATTGAAGTTCCTTCATATGGAACACAGGTCATGCAGAGATGTGAAGGCAGGGACATTGATTCTTCCCCTCCCATATATACACTCTGGCGTCTTCTGCGAGGTTCTTATTTCTGTCTGCAATCTGACCATAAGTCATATGATAAATTGTCTTGTATGTCCGCATTGTTCCCTGGTAGCTATTTTCTGTGCCTCTATAGCATATATGGGAATTATTGTTGCCTGCATGCTGGAAGCATATAATCTCTGTGAGGCCATCACAGAGCCATCACCCTAGATGCCTTACTTATTGTCATTATGTTTTTGTTCTGTTCCCTTTAATACAGGGAATTCTAAGAGTTCACATGTATGCATTTTCACCAATATCCATTTATAATCCAACATCAATGCTACCTATACTTGGATTTGTTCTTGAAGTCATTTGTGGGCTTACCTGAAATGGAAAAAAAAATATGATGGATAATCTTCATTGTCAACTTGGCTAGAATCACCTAGGAGACATACCTCTGGGCTTGTATAAAGATGTTTCCAGAGAGGATTAACTCAAGAGGGAAGACCCACCCTGAGTATGGTCAATGTAGTTAGCATCTTCCTGGGGACTAGAGTCCCAGAGTGAATTAAAAGGGAAAAGGAGAAAGTCAAGTAAGTGCCAGCAATCCCTTTCTCTGCTTTCTGGTCCTCACCACAGACTAAGCCATTCACGCTATGCCTTCTCTGCCATAATGAAATGTTCTCTTAAACTGTGAGCCAAAATATCACATTCTTAAATTGTTTCTGGTTAGGTATTTGGTCACAGCAATGAGTACACACATGTTCCAAATGAAGGTTAAGCAAGCCCACACTCTATTTCCTTATCTCAGCTGTCATGCTATAAATGATTACCCTTTTGGTAAACTCTCCAGCACCATATTATTTTTAAATATTTGTTTTTGCATTTTATTTATGATTTTGCTGCTTCAAACAGACTCCGAGTCTGTTGTCAAAGAGCTGTCCAAAGTTCTTACACAGTGATAGGTTTTACAGACAACGTAACTGCATCAGTTAAGTATTCCTTTTGGCATGGATTGCAGTGCTATTGGCCAGGTATTCATTGTCTATGGATCAATAATATGTTATATAATGTTTTAATGCAGAAACACAAAGAAAAACAGATATTTATTGATTAGTTGATAAAATGTAAAGAATAGGAATTGGTTGTTTCAGTGTTCAGTTTCCTCTGGGAGAGAATTGACATTGAAGAAGTTAATTTGGGAGGTGATTACAAGACACACAGGCTAGAGGAGGGAAACTGGAGATAAGAGAAGGCATCTGATAAAGGGTGTGTTGGCAAGCAAGTTTTTACTGTCAATTACTAGAGCTAGATTTTATGAAAAACTCTGAAAATCTAATAGAGGACACATGGCTCAGAGCAATGTCATTTGAGAGGAGAAAAGGGAAGTTCTGACAATCTTTAGTTGAGGATGTGTCTGGCATATGGACAGAATTAATCACCAGAAACTGCAAGAAGCTAAAAAACAAAACAGGGACAGTTTGAAATTTAGGGTAGGCTGATGCAATGAAATGCATGATGTGAAGGACATGTATATGCATATGTCTGTGTGTATTCACCCAATCTTACATTTAAAAATATTTTATTTTTATTTATTTATTTGAGAGAGAAGGAGGCAGAGAGGGAGATGGAATGAATGGGTTGTGCCAGGATCTCCAGCTGCACAAATGAACTCCAGATGCATGAGCCACCTTGCACATCTGACTCACTTGGGTCTTGGGGAATTGAACCTGGGTTCTTTGGCTTTGTAGGCAAGTGCCTTAACCACTAAGCAATCTGTCCAGTCAAGTCTTACTATTTTTGATCAGAATTTGAAGTCTAATCTTCTCCAGTCTAAAACTTTGACTGTTAAAGTAAGGGCGGGGCTGAGGATAAGTTTGGTGGTAGAACTCTTGCATACCGTGCACTAAGCTCTGAGTGTAATCCCACTACTATAAAACAAGCATGCAAACATCCCTTCAACAACAAAAACAAAACAAAACAAGCAAAATGTTCCAGGTCAGCCTGGGCTACTTTGAAAACAAACAAAAACAAACAACAGAAAAGCAAAATAACATACCAAGAACTCAAGATCCAAAGACTATAGGTATTTTCTTTATTTTTGATAAATGATGCATGCTGTTGATAATGTTACAACAAAGGGACAAATATATATCAGGTATGTGAAATAAATTGTATGTCATCAATAGTTATTTTAACAATTTTTTTCTATTTTGCAGTATACTTTAAAGACTGTTGCTTTAAAGGTAATAAGAAATCATATAAAACACATCTGTCTATGTCTAGATTAAGGCTTTCTAGAGTCTATCCACCATGTCAGAAAATTCATTACATTTTGAAAAATTACTCTTCATAGGACCATTAATATTTTGCCATAGGCATCTGATTTTCTTATCCTTCAGTTGAGAATATGTTCATAAAGTTAGAAAACATTCATTCTCTGGAACTTTTTTTAAACCACTCATCTTCTGCTTCACTTCTGCTATTTCCTACACCAATAACCTTAGAAGTATGTCTGACTTCTCAAATCAACCTGAGATTTCAGATCTTCAAATATCCAATTTATTCACTCAGTTTTATAAGATTTTCCCTTTTTTCATATCCCAACTTTTCATTTTATTTGTCAAGAGCAATTTCATTTAGACAGGGTATTTTTTACTATTGTCTCTCTTCAGTCCCTACTCTGCTGATTTGTACCAGCATCAAACCAGAAAATGCTTGGCTTGTTGCTTCTGTTCAGTCTATGAATAGAATGCTGAGACTGAGGACTGAGCCAGGACACTCAGATGGCTCTTCTGATTGGCTGGCAGAATTAAACCATTACAGTTAGGATGGCTCTTCTGATCAGTTGGCAGGGCAAAAGCTAGGATTTCCTAAGTAGGAAATCTACTTACTGTGAAAGTTCAAGGGGTTTTACAAGCTAAAATAAGATTTTCCCATGTCTTATGCTCTCCTACTGTTCTATTTTTCCTCAAAGGTCCTATTTTTGCTTGGATACTGATAATCTCCTTAGTGCACCCAGGGAGGAGGAGAAGAAACATAAGAGTATAACCTGTGGGGGGATATGACTAATATGCAATGTTTTCATCCAATAAAGTTCTCAATTAATGAAAAAATAGGATCTTTATAGACAGTTATATCTTAAAATCCCCATGAGAACATTCATAGTTCTTCTTGAAGTATATTCTCTTTCAGTTTTCACAAAAATACATTATTTTGATGCCTCATTTGTGGCCATGGAACCATTTTATTTCACTTTGTTTTCAAAAAAAATGCAACATTTTCATTCATTGCTCGTAAAAATACAACAGTTTATTTTGTCTTATGTCTATGTACCCATTGTCGCACTGAATCTACTGCTGTTATATTGTAGCATTGTAATACTTACACACACACACACACGCGCACGTGCGTGCGTGCGTGCACGTAAGACCTAGCTCTAGTTTTCTCTACTACTTTTAATTTTACTATTTCAGTATTTCTCTCTGGAGTAACCTGATGGCAGAAGAAAAAACCAAAACCCTTGTACTGTAGCTTTGTCCCTAAAGGCCAGAGGGAACTCTTCATCCCATCTTCATTCTCTCTGCCCAGAGCCCCTCATAGCCTTGAGCACTCCTGCACCCACTTGCCAAGCTCCAGGACACTGTCATTGCTGGAGCTCAGAAGGAAACCCAATGTCTCTCACATTGATAGAAGCTGCATATTTATACGTAGCTAATTATGTCCTAATCAGTCTGAGTCATTTTTAGAGCACATATAATACTATATGCTCTTTTCAACTTCTATTTTTAGAAATAGCTTTTTTCTCTCTTGCAATTTATTACAGTGTTACCATATAAATCATCTTTAATGTGTTGAAAATTTTTGTGCTACAGTTCTTAAATATTATAAAGATATGAAAACATGGAAAGTTAATGATAAAAAAATGCTTTTAGGACAAGAAACTGTTACTGGGGAATGTTTTAGAGAAAAGTGTCCATTGCTGTAATAAACCATTTCAATCAATAGGCAGCTATTCCAAAACTATACTTATTTTTGCATTCCTTTACATTATCAAGTGCCCGATTTGCTTACTAGCTATAAAGTTAACTCACCTTATTGAAATGCACATTAAAATTCATTCACCAGTCCTATTTATAAGATATCAGTTAGGGGCTGGAGAAATGGCTTAGTGATTAAGGCACATGCCTGCAAAAACTAAGGACCTCAGTCTGATTCTCCAGGTCTCACATAAGCCAGATGCACATGATGGCACCCATTCTCACTCTCTCTTTCTCCCACCCCCTCTCTCTCTGTCTCTAATACATGAATAAAAATAAATCTTAAAAATAGATCAGTTGGGCTGGAAGGATGGCTTAGCGGCTAAGGCGCCTGCCTGCTAAGCCTAAGAACTCTGGTTCCAATGTCCAGCGGTTCTAATCTCCAGGTCCCACGTTTAGCCAGATGCAAAGTGACACAAGGGTGCAATGTCACACTTGCCCAGAAGGGTGTGCACACATCTGGATTTCGTTCACAGCAGCTGAGAGACTGCTGGCACGCCCATCTCTGTCTCTCTCTCCCTCTCTATCTATCTCTCTCTGTCTCTCTCTCCAAAAATAAATAAAAAATAATAAAAAATTAAAAAATATATATCAGTTAGTAATTTCTTCTATTGAATCAGTAAATTATTAAAATAAATGCTTATAATTGAAAATGTGATCCAGTCCCTTGCTTTAGTTTCTTACCTGTAAAAGTGACAAAATCCTCAGATTTTTGCCAGGATAAATGATAAATAAATACAAGTAAAAATTTCAAATTCTAACTTTAATTTAATATATTTGAGCATCCAACTTTATGAGTAGAAATTTTAGTACTGCACTAAGAAACAATCCATCAATATAACAGATAGGGCATGGCATCCACTATTCTTAAATTACTTTTCCCTTTTATTGCAATATATTTAATTTTAATGCTTTCTGATTCATCCATTTACTCATATACCATTTTCTACCCTATTTTTTGACCCTAGGAGATTTTAAGTATTTGGATTTTGTTACTTTTATTTGTGCACATTCTCTCAATAGTTGCCTTAGTATTTTGTGCATATAATTTAATTTATATGAATGTAGTTACATCCTAGCATTTTTTTTTCCTGTGGGTTTGGTCTTGTCAGCTGGAATTAAGAGCATTGCATCTAGTTTTAAGACTCTATCTTGAGCACCCAAACTAGGATGATTGGACTGATTACATCACAATACTGTGAACTAAAAAAAATGCAAATTCTTGCTTCCAATTAGAATGATCACAAATGAATTACACACATATACATGTATACACATAAATATGCACGTTACAAAGTGTGAGCCAAAATAAAAAAAAATTGTTTTATCTTTATTATTTGAGACAGAAAAAGAGGAGGAGGAGGAGAAGAGAGAGGGAGAGAGAGAGAGATGGAGAGAGAGGGAGAGAAGGGGGAGAGAATGGGCACACCAAGGAAGGCCTCTAGTCACTGAAAATGAGCTCAAGATGCATTTGCCACCTTGTGCATCTGGCTTACATGGGTCCTGGGGGACTGAATTTGGGTCCTTTGTCTTTGCAGACAAGCATCTTAACAGCTAAGCCAATCTCTCCAGTTGTATGACTTAAATTTTTAAGAGCTCTTCTGAAAGGTAATTTATTTAAAAAGATTAATCACTGGAAGCCACAGCAGGTGCTGACTGAGCTGAAGCCTGGGAAGCTTCAGGGTCCTGTCTTCATCCTGGGTGGATGTAGGTTCAGGTTTCTGTCTTCACCACTGGGTGGCTGTAGGTGGAGGGTCCTGTTCACATCCTGGGTGGCTGTAGGTTCAGGGTTCTGTCCTTGCCACTGGGTGGCTGTAGGTGCAGGGTCCTGTTCTCACCCTGGGTGGCTGGAGATGCAGGGTCCTGTCCTCACATCTGCTGGGTGAAACTGCAGGGCATTTGAAATAGTAATTTGTCTGTCTAAAGTAAGCTGTAAATATTTATACCTAGAGCTGGAAAATATATTCTATACATGCACTTCTAGTAACACTCATTTGCGATAAGTAGGTCATAATCAGACACAGCTCCAAAATGATCAAATGAACACCAGGTTAAGTGGATTTGGTTCAAGGTCCCAAACCCTCATCTACCTAATAGCCTAATTCACTCACAAAGCAAAGAATATACACTGTAATTATTTCATTCCAAAATGAAAGACTTGGAGCCCTGAAGGTGAGAAGTGGACAAAACACAACTATTTATTTTTATCACAAAGTTTCACTAACTTTCCATTAAGTACAAAGCCCTTGTTTCCAGTGCTGGTACTACTGTGGGGAGCAGCAGACAGGGAATGAAGGGCCTTCACCATGTACCTGTTTCTACTTAGGAATAACAGAAATAAAACATGAGATAAATCATGATGATTGTCCTGCAGAAGAGTTTCTGGCAACTATGAGGTCCTGATCTCCTCTGATGAATTATAAAAGATTAAGTAAGGAGGATATGAAATTAACTTGAAAATGGAAAGTAGTAAACCTGAGGTGTGGAGTGAATTGGGTAGCCTACTGAGGGAAAAGGGCATGAGAAGAGATAGCGACACAAATTTAAAAAAAAAAAATAGGGAAAACTTGTCAAACCTGAGAAATTGCCAGCAGTCTAGAGCACTCACTGAAGACACTTCTGGAAAGTGGACCATGAGTTGAAGTTAGCAAGAAGTATGACTGCTAGATGGGTGTCCACATTTGTGAAAGAACTGGAATATTGGATATAGAAGCAGACTTGGGAAATGAATCAAACCCACACAGTGACATTCTCTACCAGAGGGCAAAGGGAGCATTTGACATGATGGATGTCTTGGTGCCAGGGGAACATACTTTGCAGACTCTCTAAAATTTTGTAATAAAAACTATCTTGAAAAAACAAGCAAAGTGCCACTTAAAGTACAGATTGTATTTTTTTTTTTTTGAAATTTCAAAACAATCATAAAGTAGATTTGGTTCACTTTACACATGAAACATCTGAGGATCAGAGATTCCACAGGATAGTTTAATAGTCTAATGTTTCTGACAAGACTCCCTAAGAATTTGTCCATGAAACACTATCACTCCTTTCTACATGACCACTATGCTGGGATCACTGGCTTTCCTGGCGTTATACACTCTAGGTTTAACTCAAGACTGGATCTAAGTACTCGCCAGGCTGCTTGCCTACCTTTAGAATACAGAAAACACTGAAGGCTGATTGAACAGTGTCATGTCCAAGGTCACAGGATGAGTCATCAAGATAATATTGGCTTATTATGAACCCCTTAGTGCGTTTTACATTTTTCCCCAGATTCCCACATTTCTTTAGCACTCACAGTACTAAAGATTAGTGGTTACGAGAACATCTATGATAAAAATGTCCTGCAGTTCCCATTGTAGCTGCTCGATTCCACCTACAGTTGAACAACCCCTGTGGGAGGACTCTAGGGTAGAAGGATTGCTTGAGTTCAGGGGTTTGAAACCAGCCTACATAGTGAAACAAACAAAAAATAAAAATAACCAGAACTGCAAAATAAAAATAACACACTTGGGAGTAACTTTACTGAAAAAAGGGCTACTTTGAGTCCTGGAGGCCTTTTAAGTACCTCATTAATCATGTTTGCAACGCTCTACCTATATACACAATTACAAATCTGAGCGAATTAACCAAGGTAATTATTATTATTTTTTTTAATCAAAGCAGACACTAACTGCCTTGCTCTCAATTTTAAACTTTTCCAACAACGTTTGGAGATAATGGGATTTGGATGACGATTAGGATGCATTAGAAGGGTTAGGCAGGAAACAAATTTTATCAAAGTCCAAATGGATTTTTAATGTTTTGAGACTTTTCAGGAAACCAAAATGTAGGCACTATTTGATGATACCAAATTGCTTTCAAAACGAATAGATTTTTTAATAATATAATCATGAAGAACACTCTGTTCAATGGGGCAGGTCAAATTAGCTGGACATTTAACATTGAATAATGAATGTCAGTAAGCAGGTGTTTTAAGAGAAGCAGTTCTGCAAAAATGAAGTATCCAACCCACTCAGGGAGGTTCTTCAGCAAAGGGTATAGAGAGCTTTTCACCCACTATTGGTGGCAGGTGCCCATGTAAAACTGGGCATGTTCCAATTTATCTCATTTCCAGTTATTATTTTTAAAAACGTTTTAAAGTTTAATCACAAAGCAGTTGACTTTTAAAGTTTTTCCAGGAAACTGAGAACAATCGTTCATATTCCTCTTTTTGACTTAATCATAGTGACAAAAACATCTGTCCCTAGCTCATTTGTTTTCTCGCATTGAACATATAGCATTGATGTGAAATATTTCATTGTGACATTTGTAATAAATTATTATTTTTTATTTTATTTATTTACAAGCAGAGAGAGAGAGAGCAAGAGAGATAAAGGGAGAGAGGGAGGGTGCACATGGGCATACCATGGCCTCTAGCCACTGCAAATGAACTCCAGAGGTATGCATGACTTTGTACATGTGGCTTAGGTGGGTACTGGAGAATCAACCCAGGTGGTTAGATTTTGCAGGCAAGTGCCTTAACCATTGAGCAATCTCTCCAGTCACAATAAAATTATTTTAAATATTGAGAATTTGTTAATTAGAAAGAGGTACATGGTTGAAGGCAAGCAGAATGACAATTGAATGAGACCAAGTCTACTTTAAGAAAGGTGATTTTTGAAAATTTTTATAATTTGCTGTCCCACCTGGGATTTATTGACCATTCTCTTTTTTAAAATAAATTTTATTTATTTATTTGAGAGAGAGAATGATGTTGCAAGAGAGAAAGAGAGAGAGAATGGGTGTGTCAAGGTCTCCAGCCACTGCAAACTTCAGATGCATGTGCCTCTTGTGCATCTGGCTTACATGGATTCTGGAGAATTAAACTGGGATCCTTTGGCTTTGCAGGCAAACGCCTTAACTGCTAAGCTATCTTTCCAGCCTGACTATTCTGTGTTTTATAGCATAGAGAAAATAAACTGCCGTCAATTTGTACCTCATTCACATGGAGACATGGATGAAAAATGAACCCCCTGCATTTCATAGCATGTAGCTACCTGGCACAATTTTCACAGTAGCTTAGGTCAGGTTAATGAGAAAGAGCCTGGGACAGGTGCAATGATTTACTATTCATTGAACAAATGTTTTTCAGAGTGCATCCTGTAAGTGGGGGGATGAATCCTAATGAGGAAGGGCAAAGAAAAGAAGAAATGTGCTTTTAGATAAAGGCAAGTGTTTGTCTAATTTATGGGGAGAGGGCTTGAAAGTATGAAAAGCAAAGATGTCCACACATGAGGCAAAGGTGCTATCCCTGGTCTATTAGTTCTTGTTTGTGTAAATACTTTAAAGAGCTTAGGGCATAGCCAGGTGTGGTGGCACATGCCTTTAATCCCAGCACTTGGGGAATCAGAGGGAGGATGATTGCCATGAGTTCGAGGCCACCTGAGACAACATAGTGAATTCCAGGTCAGCCTGGGCTACAGTGAGACCCTACCTCAAGAAACCAAAAAAAAAAAAAAAAAAAAAAAAAAAGAAGAAGAAGAAGAAAAGAAGAAAAAGAAAGAAAAAAAAGAAAAAGAAAAGAGGGTGGGGGGGGGTTAGGACACAACTTTCAGAGAAGAAATCTATGGTAAAAGGAAGTGTCAGTCAGCCCTAAATTATTATCCCCTATACAATGACAATTACAATGGAGGCATTTTATCTTTCTAAATAAATGTTCTGAAATATGATTTTAAGGGGTGACCACGTCTGGAGTTCAAACAGTGGCTGGAGGCCCTAGTATGCCCAGTCCCTCTCTCTCTCTCTCTCTCACACACACATAAAGTCATGTGCCACCACACCCAGCAAAATAATAATAATAATAATAATTATTATTATTATTATTATTATTATTATTGAGCCTAGTGGCCATTTAACCTTCTTGAAATGCAATATATGTTTTAAATGTTTCATGTTATGTAGAGCCATGTGCAATTGCCATTATATTTGACCTATGAAAGCATTGGTTTCATCAGTTTAATATAGTTTAGCCTGTTTGCTTTATTGCTTGAACTCATTTTGTTATTCTTTTACTTACCCCATGTAACAAAACTGAGGTACCATGTTGTATTATCATAGGGAAGGACACCCTTATTTTGCATTTCAGGATGAAATTTTTCTCTGCTATTTTACCTTGTTTAATGTGAATAACTTTCTCTAAAATATAAGCATAGAATTCTTTCAGATTTCTAAGTTATGTTGAAAGTTATTCACGTGTGTCTGATAAAACCACAGCAGACATTTAATCTACAGTCATCAGATACCCATTGCCATTTTTAATGCATTAACTTATTTAATCATTCCAACAAATATGGGAGAATTAGTAGGGTGGGAATAAGGACACTGTAATAGACAGTTATTATAGAAGCAACACTGTGTAAAAAGCTACCTCAGTCTTGGGTACTGAACAATAGTAAGCATTCAGTATGGTTTTGCTTGTGAATTTATATTTGTCTAAGGTTCCATTGTAGTGGGTAGTACTATCTAAGCTTTAATTAGAACCGCATATTAGGTCCGTATATATTCCACATTTTTTCTTTTTCTTTTTCTTTCTTCCTACTTTTTTTTTTTTTTTCAAGGTAGGGTCTCATTCTGGCCCAGGCTGACCTGCAATTGACTATGTAGTCTCAGGGTGGCCTCAAACTCATGCCAATCCTCCTACCTCTGCCTCCCGAGTCCTGGGATTAAAGGTGTACGCCACCATGCCCAGCTATATTTTACATTTTTTCAGACCCATTTGCCCTAGAAGCTACATGCAGAATGCTTCTCTAGTAGAGACATAAGAAGCAAGCACGTTTAAGACCATGAATTAATCTGATATCAACAAAGCAGATAGGAATGCTTCACTTAGAATGGGAGAAAATTGTCAAGTTTCATGTAAAATTCCATTTCAGGGAAATGAATTCATATGTTCTGTGAATCAATGGAAAAAGTTGGAGGGAAGTTGGAGTGATAGGGATAGCTGAGTCCATAAGACATTAGATATTTTGCATGCTTTTAGGTCAAATGGAGAGGAAGGCCATTCTTTCTTCAAAACATTAAAAGTCAAACATTGTAATATTTTATATTAGTTGGTTATAGTTTAGGAATATATGCTTACAAAGGTCATATCATCTTAATGAATTTGTGAGCCACCATACAATGTCTTTTTTGATACCTTATAACATTTTTTCTTGAATTCAATTTTTTATTAGTTATGTATATAGTATATATACATCCATGATAGTACCATCGTTAGCCTTCTCCCTGTCCTCCCCCCATGGGTTATGTGTGTTACCTTATGGGTATAGCCATCAGTTATACAGGAAAGGCAATGACTCTGTGTATAATGACCCAATTCATGGCTTTAACAATCTTTCCGCCCCTTCTTTCACAAATTTCGCTGAGCCATGTTGAGTTAATTTTAGGTCTATTTCAGTGATGAGGTTTTGTGAGTCTCTGTGTCTCTGGATATCTGATTTGGTAAGGTTGAGTGTTCTTTGTGTCTATCTCCTTTGCCCTTGTGTTGGTACCAGGTTCCCCAATAAAGCAGCATTCTTGTTCATTTCCCTTATGACTTTATGGCTTCAGCTGGTGCCCTGTTGAGGTGTGATGGTCTGACTCTCTCCTCAGGATCTGTGTCCATCTGAAAGAGAGAAGCAGATTCTCCTACGGAGAGTGAGGTCAGTGCAAGATACATGGATATCCATTATTTTAGAGAGAATTTCATAGGTGTAGGCTCTCTTGTGTCCTACTATTGGTGGGAGCTTGATATTGGAGAGTGAACTCGTTTTTGGATGTGGTTCTGACTTTTTTCCTGTTTCCAGGTATGGGTTCCATTCCACTGAGCAGATCTGTTAGCCAAATCTAGAGCAGTTGGTAACCCACTATGGCTATGTGCCACTACTGCACTTGTGTGAGCATCACATCAGGTTGTTTGCTGCTGAGTAGCTTAGACCTTGAGTTGCTTAGAGAGATGTTGGTCGTTTTCCCCAGTCACTTATGTAGCACCTTCCGGCACTAGACAAGCTAACTGTCTAGGGACTGACTCTCTTCCAGATTCCAGCCAGGTTTCTCCATGTTCTGTCTGAACAGCACATGGTGTCATCAGCAGTCGGGTCTTACCAATAACCTTTGGTGGGTCATCAAGTACTCTGACAGAAATCTGTCTTCTTTTGGGAAACCTTGTAGGTCTCACTGATCAACAGCTCCTTGTGGATGTTAACCACATGCTGGTATTGGGAGATACAGGTTAGTGCCAAGGGAAAAGAAGGAAGAAAAACTATAGGTAATATGAAAGAGAAAGAGAGAAGAGGGAGTGATAGAGAGAGAAAGAGGATAAGACTGAAGTGAGTCTTCATCATACCCTCTCCAGGCCCCTGTGGTTCAGGTGTTTTTTGAGATAACAAGCTTATGAATCAAGTGGATAAATAAGTCATTTTCTTCCACTGATTTTAAACTTTCTAAGACTTTTGTTTGTGAGCATCTTTCTAGTTACATATTTGAAGCTAAGGCCTTGGGAATGTTAAACCTGTGTCCTTCACTGAGGTACACCCCCAGCCTCTGATCTTGATTTTTATTATCTTCAGAAATATCTCCTGATATGTACCATTATCTCATGGAGTAATTTCAATTCTGTTGTAATAATTAACATTTTCTAGAACTTTTATATTTTCTCTTTGAATTCCATTTGAAGAGATATTTTAATATCCTGGTTATTATAACTGTATTATTTGAAACAAGCCCAACAGACTGGCTTTTTATTAAGAGAGTGAGGGTGAGAGAGAGAGAGAGAGTGATAAAAAGAGAGAGAGTGAGAATTGGTATGCCAGGGCCTCCAGCCACTGTAATAGAACTCCAGACATGTGCAACACCTTGTGCACATGTGCGACCCTGTGTGACTGCATCACTTTGTCCACCTGGCTGATGTGTGACCTGGAGAGTTGAATATGGGTCCTTAGTGCCTTAACTGCTAACCCATTTCTCCAGCCCTACTATAACTGTCTTTATTTTGGTATTTTTTGTATAGAACAATACTTATATATCTGCATCTTTGTGTCTTCTTTTAGTAAGGTAAATTCATCTGCATCTTTCTGTTGCCCCTATTGTTATCCCCATGTTGATATTGACCGATTCTAGATGTTCATTTCTGGTGTGCTTTTTCTCCATGGTTTTTAATTTTGCTTATGTTTACATTACTCTTTTCATATGGTACCATATTCACTCAGCATTTACATTGGTTGTTGGACACTAGTTCTCAAAAATTGTGAGGCAAGTGCTTTTATGGATTGAACCATCTATTGAGTCCCTGGTTCAAGTCCTTGAATGAAATTCAATTTATATATAATTTCATATAAATTTTAGCTGATATCTTAGACAAATGTAGTAATATTTATTATGAACATTTTTTGTTGTTATAGGTTGTCATGTACCCCAGGCTGGCTTTGAACACACTATGTAGCCAAGGATAATCTTGAACCTCTGACTCCATAATCCTAGGGTTAGGATTACAGGTATGCACCACTATACCAATAATAGGAACACAAACAAACCTCCTAATTTAAAACATTACCATGGGAATGGAGGAATGAGGCCTAATGTCAAGAAGACAGGGCAAGTGGGAACCATATTTGAAGCAGTTCTCCAGTTACAAGTAGACACATAACCCTCCACCCATCTATGTATTACACATCCCTACACACACTCTCTCTTCAAGCTACATTGCCCTTTTCATCCACAGTGGTTCTCCTTGGGGATGCAGTGTTAGCAGAGATCCAGTGAGTTCTAGTCTGGTTCTGTAAAGGGATTGGGGAATGGCTGCAGCCTACCATGATTATACCTATCTTTTCCTTGTACGTATACTTCCAAACCCTCTGACACTTTCCTTTTCCTTATTTGATGTGACTTCCTGGGGACATATCCTCTCACATTTCTTGGAAACTTTTACTGAGATTCCAGTCACCGCTTTCCTTTGTGACTTCTGGACCTTGGATAAATTATTCTGTCTCTTAGTGTTTCAGTTTGTCTATCTGTGAAACTGAGTGCTATTTATGTAAAAACTAAATTAACAGCATCGTGCAGTTATACATGCTTATAATCTCAGCACTTGTAGGAGGATCAGAGTTGGAGACAAGCCTGGGCCACATAGTGAGGAGACCTTCTCAACTAATTAATTAATTAAAAAAAGGAAAGTGAAGATCCTAAATGAACAAATACATATAAACAGTCTGTCACATAATTGTATGATAAATTATTATGACAAAATTAATAAATTTACAGCAAATTGACATCACTGTCTCCCTACAAAATGTGTGTTCATCAGAGACTTCAGCTTCAGCTATCTTAAAGAAAAGGTAAAGGATAATCTGCTGTGTTCAAAGCATTCAGATATCAAAAGTTAAGAACTTGGTGTTAAATAATTACTTATGATAAGTCACTTCCTGTTCCATTTTGTTGATTAGAGCAATCAGCACATACTTTTGAAATTTATGATTATACTGAAATCAATTTAAACTAATGAATACCTATGCTGCAAAGAAGAATGGAATATAAATTAGATATCATATCATGACTCAAATGCTTTTCCAATCTTAGTTAAATAACTTGGGTATTACCAAATTTAAAATTTTCAGGATATTCTCTTTTTATATATTAGAAAATGAGAAGAATAAAAATTTGATATTGAACAAACTGATTAATACAAATACTCTATCACTTAGCCTAGGCATAGTAAAGGCTACTGTGTCCAGGACCAATAACATGGGTTTAAGGTTTGAGCAGTACACAAGGTCTGATCCTAAGCAAAGCTCAGAAGCTGAAAGAGTATGGAGCATAAGGAA
Source organism: Orientallactaga sibirica (assembly GCA_036365145.1). Classification (NCBI taxonomy): domain Eukaryota; kingdom Metazoa; phylum Chordata; class Mammalia; order Rodentia; family Dipodidae; genus Orientallactaga; species Orientallactaga sibirica. The sequence continues at coordinate 34,146,054 of JAEOAD010000006.1, read as the reverse complement.
ATAGATGCTTTCAGCTGCTTTCCAGAATGCTATTTGGAGCTTTAATTGGCTTTACTTCTATTTAAAGCAATGGTGCTGGGCAGCTAGAAGTCCTGATGCTATGATAACCAGAGGATTTCACAGTCAGAAACAATCTAATGGGTGGGATTTCATGAAGTCATAACTTAAAAGAAAACTCCATTCTGTCAAGTCAACTGGCATGAAAAGAAGGGGGCTTGAAAATCCACAAATCAGACACCTTCTGAGCCTCCTTGGTCCTGTTGGCCTCCCTAAACTTGCTCTGAAGAATTTGGACCTAGACACTACCTCATTGCGTTATTGTCTAAAGAAGTATTTTGTTGAGAGTGAAGGAGCTTAGGTCACATGTCACTACAATTAGCATAGGGCAGAAATAGGAGTGTTCATGGCAGATAATTTTCATTGTTACTATAAAGTTAGAGAAATAAAGATAATAAATACAAAAGAGGGGTAAATGTCATTAAGGGTGGTGGTTTACAACTATAATCCCAGCACTTGTGAGGCTGAGGTAGGGCGGTCACACCAAGTTCCAGCTGTATAGTGAATTCTAGGGCTGTTTGAGCTGCAGAGTGAAAGATCTTTTGGAGGAGGAAGAGGAGAAGAAGGAGACAAAAGAGAAGCAGAAGGATAAGAAGGAAGAGGAGGAAGAAAAAGTGAAAGGCGAAGCAGCAGCCTAGGGGCTAACTGGATTTCATCACAAACTGTGTGCTCAATCCTTTCTGGAAAGCACAGGTGCCTTTCTTCTACTTAAGTGGGTTTGGGTGTATAGCTTTCAGAAGGCCCATGCTGAAGCAATGCCCAAATATAAAAATAATCTCCCTCTGTCAAGACATCTCTTTGTGGTATGACATCACAATAATGCCATTGATGGGACTGCATGATTTATGACACTTCTGTGTCTGGGGATTGTTAATACACAGAATAATGTGGAAAAGTTCACTCCCAGAAACTTTACATCATGGGAGGTATTTACATTTTTCTTTATCTGAACATGATTTGCTGTTTTTGCTTTTGCTCTTTCTTATCAGAGGCCAGTGTGTGAGGATTAAAACCTACACGTCACTTTGTTTCATTTCTGTGATGTCTGTCAGTGTGTTTTGAACATTCATTCAGTAAATAGTTATGGACAATCTATGCTGAATTGTAAAACCTGTTGGAGTTTATGTGTAACACAAAAAATAATTAAGATGTGGTCTTATGCTCAGTATATTGACCATCCATCAAAATATCTTCCGTGCTTTTTAAAATGGCAAGCAAATCTTATGTTTTTATCCTTGGTAGAATCTACTATCATGTACAGTAATAGAACAGTATAGAATTATGTAATTATCTATTTAATGACATCTAAACATCTATTTCTCCTCACTTCTGTTCCTGAACACCCCCTGGGCATCTGGGATCTTTTCTGTGAAGCTGGGGCATCCAATGGTGGCTATTCCTGAACATGAATCTTTTGATTCTAAAGAGGTAAATGTTAGAGACCTAGTTACTCATTTTCATTTGATATTGGTTGTAGAAATAAGACATTATTATTATTTTATAATATTGAATTATTTACTTGAGAAGGAGAGAGAAAAGGACAGAGAAACAGAGAGAATGAGAATGGGTGTGCCAGAGTCTCCTGCCACTGCAAATGAATTCTAGATGTATGCACCATCTTGTGCATCGTGCTTTGCCTGGTTATTGGAGAATCAAAGCTGAGATATAAGGTTTAGCAAGCAAGTGCCTTTAACCACTCTCTAGTGTACTGTAATATTTTTAATATTGAAAAAGTCATTATTTTGTGTGTGTAGAGTATGTGTGCAGTGTGTGGGATATATAGTATATACATGTGCGTATGTGCAGAAGTGTGTTCCATGCAGAGGCCAGAGAAGAACATTAGATGTCCTTCTCTTATCACCCATCCACATATTGATTTCCTAGAGAAGCTGTCTCTCCCTCTACATGGAGCTGCTGTTCATCAGCTCCCCTGCAGATGTGCATGACCCGTGACCTGTGACCCGTGCCCAGTCTTTTTTTTTTTAAAAACATGGATTCTGAGGAGCCAAACTTGGTGGTCTCTAGCCAGAAAGGCCCATGCTTAAGCACCAAGTGTTCTTAACCACTAAACCATCTCCTCACTCTAAATTACATTATTAAAACAAATGAGGGCTGGAGAGATGGCTTAGCGATGGTCCAACATAAACCAGAGGAACAGTGACGCAAGCATGCAAGCTTGCACATGCACACAACAGGGCGCACATGTCTGGTGTTTGGTTGCGGTGGCTGAGGGCCTGGTGCACCAAGTCTCTTTCTCTCTCTCTGTCATTCGCTCACATAAAAAAAGGCAGTCTGTTGGGCTTGCCTCCAAAAAAAAAAATAATAATGACAACTACTTGTTCCACTGTGTTGTTCTGATAATTTAATGTTTCCCAATATGGAAGTTGTCAGTAATGTTCCTTGTGTGCATGGCACCATAATTCATGGAAGACCTCTATGCCAACTGTCCGTTTCCCTTCCGAGTCACGTGTGAAAACGGTGTTGCTCTTTCTAGAGGGTCAGTGGATGTCCTGTAAAGGACATAGCATGCTTGGGGGCAGAGGTACCATACAGTGTGTACGTTTCAGGTGTCAGGAAGATGACTCTCCATACAGAGTGCCTCCTCACCTCCACCAGTAAAACTCTGCAAGGCAGGATCTAGACAAAGCATTACCAGCTCAGCATGGCCTCCAAATTTTATGCAAATGTTTACTTACTTTCAGATTTTGAGCCAAAAATCAAAAGATAAATTTATTCCCTTCCTTTGATTTTTATAAAAGTTATACCATACAAACATAAAAATTATGCAAAACATCCTGTAAATGGTTGTTTTGTGTTCAAAAGAAAGTATAATTGAACAATGTTTGTTTTTCTGTATACTGTTTCAAATAAAATGGAAAAATCCAAGAAAATGTGAATTTGAAAGAACTTATCTTGAAAAAGAGACTATATTCACTTAAAACACATTCATTTTAGATACCTTCACAAAGGAAGGATGTTTCATATTAAACTTTCAAATGTAGAAAAAAATAAAACAAAGAATTAATAAAATTACAAATAAAACTTGAATTTTCTGTTTTAAATCATACTTAGATGTAGTATACATTTTTCATAAACTGACATCCCTACTTTTATAATTTTTTTGTGTGTTTGTGTGAGATAGGGGCCATGCAGAGCAGGTTGCTCTTTCCTTGTACTCATGATGTAGCTGAGGGTGACCTTAAAAGTTCTGACCTTCCTGCCTCAACCTCACAACCTCACCAGCAGCAGCAGCAGCAGCAGCAGCAGCAGCAGCAGCAGCAGCAGCAGCAGTAATAGTAGTGTGTGGTGGTGGTGGTGGTGGTGGTGGTACTGAGGATTGAACATGCTAGGCCCTACTTCTGAACTACATCACTAGTCCCATATTTCTGCATATTTTAAGTTTTTCATACACAACCAGCATTGCTTTCCACTGCAACACTAGTCTAAACAGATTGAGGCATTTTATAACTTGGTATACACTGATATATTTAGACAAATTTCTGGAATTTTTAAGAAAATAGTCTAAAAAGATTATTAGTTCTTTGAGTGTTGACACATGGTAGACTTTTACATGTGCAGACACAGTGATTTTCTGAAAAAACTTAAAGTAACTCATTCTACTGGGAGTGTGTTTTAATACCTTTATTCATGTATTGATAATTATTACACTCGGAAATTAATTGAGAGATTACTGTATATTAAAAAAAGTCACACATCTCATTTTAAATTTCAAAAACTATTCTCAATTAAGAACTAATGCTATTATAGTTTTGCAGGTGTGGAAACAGCTTGATAGAAGTCAGTCTATTGTCTAAAGTCAAATAGCTGGGAAGTGATTATACAATCAGTACTTAAATAGAGATCTGACCTCCTGCTATTAAATGCTTTCTCATATTCCATCCATTATCTAAATTAAAGACCTTAATTTAGATAAAGGTATTTATGTACATTTCTCTATATTTTTTTTCTTCAAAACAGGGTCTCACTGTAATCCAAGATGACCTGGAACTCACTCTCTAACCCAGGGTGGCTTAAAACTCACAGTGATTTTCCTATCTCAGCTTCCTGAGTGCCAAGACTAAAAGCATGTGCTACTGCACTCAGCCATATTTTTGTAGGTTTATCTAAATATTTATATTATGTAGCACTTTTATTTCATATATTTATGTCATATTTTAAAATATTTGTCAACTTAAAAGGGTAATCATTTTTCATTGCTTTGCATTTTTAAAATACTCTATTTTATTTTAATTTATATTGTGTATTCTGCTTATTATTTATTATTTTTTATATTTTATTTATTTATTTGAGAGAGAGACAGAGAGAATAGGTGCACCAGGGCCTCCAGACACTGTGAATGAACTCCAGACTCATGTGCTCCCCTGTGCATCTGGCTTACATGGATTCTGAAGAATTGAACTGGGATCCTTTGGTTTTTCAGACAAACACCTTAACAGCTAAGCCATCTCTCCAGCCCCCATTATTTATTATTTTTTAGGTTTACACTCCCTCTTCATATAAAAATATTAACTGTTAAATATGTTATACCCTTCAGTATAAATGGTGGAAAATTATGTAAATTTTTAAAAAAGACAAACATGCATTTTCCAAAATAGGAAGATGGATGAATAAATTTAGCTATTTTAATGATAAGAATGTAACAATCAAATATTATCTTTAATTTAAACCAATTGTTTGGCTCAAATTTATATAGGCTAGCTTGACTCACTAACAGTATTTCTAAAAGATGAGACAAAATTGGTTATTTATTTAAACAATAAAAGCATTCAGTTCTAATAATGCATACTTATTTGAGAACTACTGAATGTTAGATAATATGAAATACTTCATATTGCATAATAAAACGGGTTGATGTAATACTTTTGGTTGTTTTTACATCAAGTATGAAAACTGTAAACAATATATAAAATTCAACTGGTGAATAAGATGTGAAAAAAATTTTGAATTAGATTTGAGACATATAAAAATGTCATAAATGAGCTCAATTTTAATATTTGTGACAAACATGGTTAGTATTTAAAGAAACAAATAATGAAGAAAAAGACTGATTTACATTCTATACTTCTAGAGTGATGTATTTTATGTCTTAGTGATATTGGGACAAGTTGGAACAATATAGCAACATTTTGCAATATATTTTGTTTGTTTTGGTTGTTTAGGATAACTCACCATAGTCCCCCTCCTCTCCTCCAACCCTTCCCCTGACCACAGTTAAACCTTTCTACCCTCAGTATTCCAGCCCTTTAATTAAAATTTTACTACTCACTGTCCTTAAATCTGCCCACATATGGTCCCTTTCTAGCTTCCTGGCCTTTCCTGGCTCTAACTCCATCTTATATACAAATCTGAAAATTTAAAACTATGATCTGAATTTGAAAGTGAACATGTGACATTTGTCTTTTTGAGCCCATCTTAGCTCACTGAATATAACATTTTCTAGATCCCTTCATTTTCCTGTAAATCCCATAATTTCATTTTTCTTTATAGCTGAATAGCTGTCCATTGTGTATTGTACCTCATCTTCATTATCCATTCATCAGTTGGTGGGCATGTAGGGCTTATTCTATTTCCTAGTTATTATGAATAAAGCAACAATGAACATGGATGTGCAAGGATCTCTGCTGTAGAGTCTGAAGATTTGGTATATGCTTAGATCTGCTCCTTTGGTACATGTCCAGGAGTGTCTGTAGAGCTGGGTCATGGAATTGATCTGTTCTTAGTTTTTGAGAAATTGCCACACTGATATTTACAATGGCTCTATCATTTTACACACCCATTATTAGTGAATAAAGGACTCCTCTTTCCCCACATCCATACCAGCATTTGTGTCATTTGATTTCTTGATGTTATCCATTTTGAATAAAAAGGAATCTGACAGTAATATTAATTTGCATTTCCTAGGTGGCTAAAGATGTTGAACATTTTAAAATATTTATTGCTCATTGGTATTTCTTCTTTTCAGCAGCCTGTTCATTTCCATAGCCTATTAGCTTTTTAAAATATTAATGATGAACTTTGCTATATAAATAAATCACCTGTTGGTCATATTTGCAGCAGCATATACTCTTTGTATCCCCTCTTTTAAACATTCCACTGAGGGCCCTCCTCAGTAGGGTATTGGTATTCACCATGGGATCATGAATGCATCAGTCTCTCTCTCTTGTGAGGTACAGGGACAATGTTTCAGGATATTACTTCCCATCCCGTGGCTCTTACAATCTTTCTGTCATTATTCTGCAATGTTCCCTAAGCCTTGACAGGTATATTGTAAGTCTATTTTAGTGTTGAGCTCTCTGCAACCTCTGGATTCCTGCTTTGATGAGTTATGACTGTCCACATTGTCTATCACCATCTCCCTGGAGCAGGTTGTCAGGATACCAATGAGAGTAGCACTTATGTTTAAATTTCCACTTCCTGTAAATGTCTCCTGGGCATTATAATGATATGATGGAGATGGCTCTTCTTGTGCTAGCCAGTTGGCTATCTTTTCTTGTCATATTGATGGATCTTGATTATCCCTGGATTTTACTACCATCTATATAAAACAACAACAACAGAAGAAAAAGCAGATTCTCCAACCCTGAGACTCACAGATTAAAGGGTAGAAGCATAGTTATTTAAGAACTTTAAAAATATTTTCTTAACTTAAGAGTTATTTAAGAACATAAAAAATATTTTATTTGCTTAAGAGACAGGAAAACATAGACCAAAAAAATTTTAAAAAGCTACTGTGGGCACACCAAGATGTCCTGCCACTACAAACAAATGACAGACACAAGTGCTACTTTGTGCATCTAGCTTTATATGGGTACTTGGGACTTGAACCCTGGCCATCAGACTTTGCAAGCAAGTTCCTTTAACTGCTGAGCCATTTAGCTAGTCCTTAAGAGAATTTTGGTGGGTGTAGTCACTCTTCTTGGCCAAAGACCGGTGGGAACTTCTCTCTGGAGTATATGATTTTCCTATCCATAGGATTCTGACTTGGTTCTCAGTACTAGGTACACTTCTCTCCCACTAAACAGGTGTCATATCAACCAAAGAGCCTTTGAATACCTACACAGGCTGTATGCCACCACTGCAGAAATGTGTACATATTGCCTAGCTTGTTGATTTTTGGAGCTTGTAGGAACCCTTAGTTGTTCACACCATTGGTGGTCATCATCCCCTAGTGGCTTGCCTAGCATTTTCCAGAACTAAGAAGGCTAGCCAGCAGGGACTGGCATAGCCATTTTTGACTGAGTTGTTTGATTTCATATAGTTTAGTTTTTTGAGTTGTTTGTATATCCTATATATTAATCCTCTATTAGGTGTATTATTAGCAAAGATTTTTTTTCAGATGTAGGCTTCTTCTCTAAACTAACGTTTAATAACTGTGCACAAGTTTTTTGATTTCATGAACTCATATTTGTTGGTTATTAGCCCTAACTCTTGAAATCAGAAAGTCTTTGCCTATCCCTATATCTTGAATTGTTTCCCCTACTTTTTCCTTTGCCAGTTTCAGAGTTTCAGGGCCAAATGTTATGGTCTTTAATTAATCTGGAGTAGACTCTTAGCATGGAGAGATAAAGATGTAGTTTCATTGTTCTATATATAAATATCCTGTTTTCCAAGCAGCATTTGTTAAAGAGGCTATCTTTTCTCTAGTATATTTTTGGCATTTTTATCAAAAAACAGATGACTGTAGCTGTATGTTTACTTTTGGGTCTTCTGTTCAGTTTCATTGATCTACATGTCTGATTTTGTGCCAGCACCATGCTGTTTCTGTTACTATGGTGCTGTAATATTCCTTGACATCAGATGTGATGTCTTCTTGGGATAGCTTTGTCTGTCCTTATTTGTACTTCAAATGAGGTTTAGGATTATTTTTATTTTAGTGAGAAAGAGTGTTGGAGTTTTTCTAGTGATTTATTTTTTTTTAATTAAAAAAATATTTGTCTATTTACTCACAATCAGCTGCTGTGAACAAAATCCAGATGCTTGCACCCCCTTGTGGTCAAGTGTGGCATTGTGCCCTTGCGTCACTTTGCATCTGGCTAAACGTGGAACCTGGAGGTTGGAACCATAGGAGATTGGAACCAGCATTCTTAGGCTTAGGAGGCAGGTGCATTGACCGCTAAACCATCTCTCCAGCCCGTGAATGATCTTTTCATTTTGTTCCTTTATTATTTTATTATATTTGTGAATATTTTGTCATGAATTTTTGGATCTGTGTTCATGAGGAATATTGGTCTAAAATTATCCTTTGTGAGTATATGTGTTTTTATCTGATTTTGGTATCTAGTAATACAAGCCTTTATTAAAGGAGTTTGGCAGTGTTCCTTCATTTCCTAGTTTATGGAATACTTTGAGAAACATTGACATTAGTTCTTCTTTGAAGATCTGAAGGTCTTTCAATTTGTAAATTCCTACCACTCCTTGACCCATATATTTCACCCAAACTCTGTTATTCATTAAGCTCTATTAGTATGAGCAGAGAAAAGTGTCTCTTTCTGTAAAACAGTCCATAATCCTCAAGGATTAAAGCTCTTGTTTACATACCTACAAATAAATTTTAAAATTTTTGAAAATAAAAAAAAATTATGAGGGCTGGAGGGATAGCTTAGTGGTTAAGGCACTTGCTTACAAAGCCAAAGGACCCAGGTTTGATTCCCCAGGACCCATGTAAGCCAGATGCACAAGGTGGTGCAAGTTTGTTTGCAGAGGCTTGAGGCCCTGGCAAGCCCATTCTCTCTCTCTCTCTCTTTTCTTTCTTTCTCTCTCTCTTATTTCTCTCTCCCTCTTTCTCTCTGTCAAATAATAAAAATAAAAATGAAATATATAAAAATATTTTTTAAAAAGAATTATGAAAGGGGCTATGATTACATCATTGAATTGTCCCCTTGGTTTTCTTTCATTTCCCAAAGATAATAGTCTACTACTGCACTCTGATATCTAGAATCCTTTCCTACTGTTGACAGGTAACTAGCTGTTTAAAAAATTAACTCAGTAACTTAATTAACTCCAAATAGATCACCAATTTAGTTAATTTAACTTATTATTATTGATTTTATAACTTACATGATTTGTAAAGGTCATTTTCAAAGAACTAACCCCAAAGAATAGGTGTCTCATCATGTAGTCAGGACTTAATAATATTGGCTCAAACATTGTGGCTTGTACAAAACCTTAATGGTGGCATTCACCTGGGGCCACTTGAATGGGGAATCTCTGGTTTGAGCTAAGTGTTAGTGATGGTTTTATTAGGACTGGATGTTTCCAGGTGCTTTGTGTCTTATTCTAAGAATTGAAAAAGTGCATATAAAGAACAAAAGACCAAGAAATTTTATTTGAAGAGAGAGTATGGGAATGTACTTCAAGGAAGCTCTGGGCTACTTGAATTAGATTGCCCAACAACATTAGGTTACTGTTTGGGCTTCTTTTTACTTGGTCTAAGAGAAGGCAGAGGGGGCTTACTTGGGATGGTTTTCTGTTTTGATTAACAAGCTTGAATTTTGTCAGCTTTTTTGCTGCCATACATAGCCTTTCCCATGATGCAACTGATTTTAGTCCAATGTATAACCTAAGCATGCACAGACATATTGTAGTGAATAGGTGATATAAGAACACTTTGCCTTACTGCACATGAGCAAAACACTAGTTCAGGCTGGATTAGCCCCTTATCTTTGCTTCCTGTATACATTTCAAGGCATGTTTGAATAGAAGCTAACTCTAAAATGGAAGTTACCAAGGAGTTGCTAAGGGAGGAGCAACCTATAACATGGTATGGAGGTGGTGGATACACCCAGCAGCTCCATGCAGGTGGGAGGCCCAGCTTGTAAGGTGCATTGTTATGAAAAGGGTCTGTGTTTAGCTCAAGCCAAGTGGAATCCTAGAATGCCACGTTATCTCTCTACTTGCTTGGCTACAAATGCCTTGGCACGTTTCTAAGTCTCTCAGAGTGGAGTGATTCAAATGTGCATAGCGAAATCAGCCATTTAATTTTGAATAGACATGAAAATAAAAGAAGAGGGTCATTAAAAAGACATGCCAATGGGGTGTTTTTGGTTGTTTAAAAGTTGGGCCTCATGACTTGCATGCACTTTAAACTGTGGTAGACTGATTTTGCAATATCTACTTCAGGGTGTAAATCTAAAGCTTTCTCCTCCATGATTTTCCACATAAGGGTTTTAAAATTGCTTAGGCTGAGCCTGGGGGTAGTACTTATTGTACTGAATCGGAAACAGTAAAACATTTGAAGCAATGCTTTATTTTTAGTTTATAGCACACACCTATGCACATCATACACATCACACACACATTCTTGGTCATGATGAGTCTGCATGTAAACAGATGAGCTCCCTAAATAATCAGTTTGAATACTTATCATTGTCAGTTGGTAGAAAAAGTTTTAAAGAGGGTCACAATATTCACCCTGATTTAGCAATCTTCAAATAGGTGAGAATATTTAATACCTTGGAGCAAGCATATGCTCCATGCCTGAGGTAAATGGTTTTTGATGGAGTTAATAAGAAGAAAGTTGTATTCTAGCAGCAATAGTTACTTCTGGTAATATTTACTATGATTTTACATTCCGCATAAGGTATGGATTGTTTGCTCCATACCACTCTGCAACTCACTTCTCTTTCTATAGCATTCATAATGAAAGTCACACTGGAAAGTGAGATATGAAGCAGGCCTTCCCTCTTCCCCTCTCCAGCTGCATGATGCCCCAGGATGGTTTCTTTTAACTTGATTCTAAAGCATGATTGGATGCATTTGATTCACTTTAAGAACACAAAAATGCCATAAAATTCATTCTTCTCCAGCTTTAATAATACCATTTTTGTGGTCCTGGGGAATGAACAAAAGCTCTGCACGTGCTAAGCAAGCTTTCTACAGCCTCCAGGCTCCCTTCTGCTTCTCGTTATTTCTTTTTCACAAATTTTGACAAATATTTAAGAACTGTAAAGACTATAATGGAATAGTAAATTGACTGTGATTGATTTGAACTTGGTGGTCTATATGCCTTTTATTTTCATTTTACTTTGAATTTCAGAACATCTGTTGGTATCTAATGTCTTGATGTTGGAAGATCCTCTTCTAGATGAACATAGAAAAGGGAAGATAAGTAGTTTGTTCATAGAAGCCACTCTTACATTTGATTTGATTGCAGAGTAAAAATGAAAATATGTAAAAAATGCCCACTCTATTTGCTTCACGAAATTTCCCAAAAGTATTATTTTTCAAACAAGCTTTGATAAATCATAGACTGCTAAGAATTCCAGGTGATACTTTGAGAGAAGAACTTGAAATTTGGGTTATTACTTGATGATTTTTTTGGATAGACAAATTGTGCTAAAGCACCAGAGAAATTTTTCTCTCAAAAATAAATTCTTCTTCTATGGGCCCTTAAATGGACAGCCACCTAGTCATCCAGAAGTCCATTTCTACCTCCATGTTTAGTAGTGAACTTATCAAAATGATTTCCCTGTCATTTCTTTCCTGTCATCAGCCTCTATTGAGGGAATATAATTGCTTATTTTTAACCTACATTTCCTCTTCTAAAACTAATATACAATATAAAAATACTTACAGAATGCAATGTACATCATGGGCAATCCATTAATATTGCAAATGCAGGGAGAATTCTCACTATAAAACCAATCAATTATGTATATGTTTGCAAGACACAGTAAATCAATTCATTCCCAAGTAAGAGGAATTGGTGTATCACTTATAATACTTAGTTCATCCTAAAGTTTCCTCATAATTGGGATAGCCATGTGTGTCTTGTTTTACTGAAGAAAAAGAAATATCTTTAGGGCAGTAGGTAGGCTTTATCTGAATGTAAGAAATTATTGTCCCTGGGAACTAGCAGAGAGGAATGCCAAGTTCCTTCAATGTTTACACTCAAAATAAGTGATTAAAACCTTGGCAAAGACTTTCCTTTGCCTAACAAACAGTACTCATAAGAATTTACAGATGATTCCAAGAGAATAATAAATGCTGCCACCAGTTTTCTAAAGGGCATGATCCAGGAAAATGAAGGGAAGGAAAATTCATTTCATAGAGTCCCAGGCAGAATCAAGCTCATATTTCAAATTTCCATATGTCTTTAGATTTGGAAGGAAAAAAAAATTGTAGAATTGAAATCTGAGACTCTATTAAATAGGCAGTTAAAAAAAATGTCTCATTTATTTCTGTCCTAAAAACTCAGTTGTCTGTATTACAGGGGTGCAGGAGTTTGACAAGTTTGTGGTCATTTCCCCAAGTCACCCCACCAAAGATAAAGTGTACGTTGTAGTGAGCTGTGAAGCTGAGCAGGCATAAAGCACTAAAAGTTCTTCATCACTTCATCATCTTCTCCTCTACTTCCCCTCCTTCTTTTCTATAACTATAGCTAGGATGTTGGGCATGTAGGCCTGCAACACCAGGCCCTGATAAGTAGATATCAGGTTGTTTAGAACTGAGATTCGAGTTGTGCTCTTAGAGTCCATTACGCTTACATTCTCTGAGACTTGAATGTCATGACTATTGGCCTATGGATAATAAATTTAACTGCAGGTTTATGCTTTTTTTAAAACCAATGTTGATAGTTACATACATGTGCAAAACACACAAAATATTTTGGAAGAAAAATAAAACATAGCATGTATGTATGTATTTATATATTTTTTTAGAAATGGCTTTGGGTTAAGTATATGTGGAATCTAGTTCCCTCTTTATAAGAACATGTATGTAGATAATTTTGTTTTCACTTATCAGGAAAATGCATGCATTTTGGTTTTACATTAAAGGACGTTTGAAGAAACCCATTTATACAGCATGTGCTTTAAGGAACTATGCAACCTTTTAGTGTTTGTTTTATACTTTCTATAAGATTGGCTTAAAGTTTCATAGTGCTACACTTACTTATTAACCAAAGTTAATTCTAAACAAAAGAATTGGAGTTTAATTCTCTTTAGAATTATGTCTTCAAACCGGACATAGTGACATATACCTTTAATCCCAGCACTCAGGAGGCAGAGGTAGGAGGATTGCCTGAGTTTGAGGCCACCCTGAGAATACAAAGTAAATTCCAGGTCAGCCTGGGCTAGAATGGGAGCCTATGTCAAAAAACCAAAAAAAAAAAAAAATTATGATTTTATGATTTATGATTTCAAAGTATCTTGAGTTCTTTCCTACTTATATTTTCTTAAAGCCCAAATATGTGTGTTATACATTTGTCAATAAAATACAGATCTTAGCTGACTCTGTGCTCATTTGAAGAAAAAGACTTATTTATTTCACCATCTTCATCTTTCTTAAATGTTTACCTTGGTTCTGCCATGTTATGTGGGTTTTTTTATACTGAGAATGGCAAAGCAACATAAGAACTTCATAACATGTCTCAAATGGGAGCTCTATCTGTGATGGTATCATACATCTTTTCCAAGCAGATGCTGAATTGTGGTGAGAACATGAGTTTGATTTCCCAGTGGATCAGAGCTGAGAACTTATGCTGAGTCTGTACTTGAGCTAGCTATTCTGCTTCACCCTGATTTAAGCCTTCATGACTATTCATGGACCCAACTCCAAGCCACAGGGTTGACACACCTTTACTTCTTCACCCCATGATCTGACCCAGTGAAAAACAGAAAAGAGCTACCTATGAAAAAGCATCTGGCCTCTCTTATTCTCCACCAATCATTTTGGGATATTATGCATTGGTGTCTGGAAATAGAATGTTCTAGTCATTTCTTCCATTGTCATTCTATCAAAATGTTCTAGGAGAATAATGTTTTAGAAATAATTTTTTCATTTTACTTATTCTGCTATGACTTCATAGCTGAAAATATCCATTATCATTCAGTTAAGTTTATCTTATCTGTTCCAGACAGTCTCACTATATCAACTAGGAGCACACAGAAAAGGAATGAATAAGGAAATTATCAGGTCACTTTTCTACCATATAGTAACCATATAAAGCCAAGAAAATCAATACATAAGTAGAAAAGGAAGAGGTCTTCTGCTGTCCCTGGTTTTAGCCATGTTCTGATTTATAAAACCTCAGATTTAATTTAATCCCTACTCACATTATCTTCTTGTTTTAGATATTACATTTTAGGGAATGATGCAGTCAACATACAGGAAAGGTAAGGCTAAAGTCAAGATACTGGAGGATGAGGAGTAGTTGGTAGTATACAGAATGGTATTCCATAAGACTGTGCCAGCCCTTCCAAGCCATCGTGACCATTGGGAGGAAACCAGAGCTGATCTGTTGAGCTCTCCAGAGGCTGGAATTATGTGTATAGCTGTACAGCTTTCTTATAGAAACTATTTAAATGAGATGCTATGTCCACCTATTAATGTATAATTTTCAGTTGTAATTTTAAATGTTTCATCTCTATCAACCTATTGTTTTATTTTGCAGTAATGAAGTTGGAGCAGAAGTGAAAACACAGACTGTAGAAGATGTATGGAATGCTGTTGTTAACCACTTGCTAGATTTAACTCATCTTTTTGAGAATGAGCTGTAGTACAGCAGAGGAGCTAAAAAAATGTTTGCTGCTGACATACATCACAGTCTGCTACTAAACCTAGAATAGGAGACATTTACCTACAGCTTCTCACACCACTGCTCAAGCCTTTAATGCCTTCTATTAAGCTGACAGCAATACAAATACCCCTACATTTAGTAGCTAAACAAAGAAGACTCATAGGTCAATACAAAAATGGCTATGATTATGTTTTCAAACACTGGTTTTATGTAGTGCATATGTAGCTAACTGAGTCAGATTCTAATAGTTTTGCTTCAGTCTTACACATGAAAAGAGAAAAGAATAACATATTTTTTAAAGAATCTACCTGTTTTCAAAGGACATGGATATGTAAGGGCTTATTAGGAAAAACATGAGAAAATTGTTATTGGGCATATCACATGATCGTTTTCTAAACTACTGAGGTTCTAAAAGGATAGACTTTGTACTAGACAGTACAAGGATGATGCAATGTCTTGAAGAACCATCTCTCTGCTCATGGCTCATGGTTCATCATTCATAATTCATTTGTTCTGATAATCTTGGGAACGCTAAAGTCAATAAAGAAAACCCACAATGTGGTGACAGTCCTGGCAGCCCAGCAGAATCACACGTGATGCCTACTCTTTACTTCCTTGTCATCATCCTAGCACTTGGTCTTAGTGTCCTCTAGTGATTTCCTTCTTCTACACATTGGGGAACCCTAGGGTAATACCCACAAAGGAAGATTCCACAGCAGTTCCCAACAGTGAACTTGCAAAGATGGGCACATCCATATGGTTAAATCAAACTAGTAAGTGGGAAAGGCAGACATACACGTAATCTGATTCTAAGATCTTTGTTCATTCATTCATTCATTTTTTTTTTGATTCATTTATTTATGTGTGAGCCTATGGGTTTCTGTGTGTAGACGGGTGTACACATGTCATAGTGAGCATGTGGAGGTCAGAGGACAACTCCCAGGAGTCTGTTGTCCATCTTATTTGAGACAGTATCTTTTGCTGATGCAAAGGAACTGCCAGACTGGAAATGAACATCAGACTAACTGGCTTATGAGCTTTGGATTCTCCTGGCCCCAACTCCCATGGTCATAGTGCATTAGGATGGCAGATGCATGTGCCACTTTGCATATGGCTGAAGAATTGAACCTGGGATGGCAGACTTTGTAAGCAAGCACTGCTAACTGTTGAGTATTTCCCCAGCCATAATTCATTCATTTTTTTCTTCATTTATAAATTGTTGATTTTATCACACTATCCAGATAATGGCCAATTGTATTAATACGTTTGGGGAAATCCTCTTTTGTGAATAATTTTTAATTGATGACTAGTATTTGTAATAATTTCTATTTTACTTTGCCTTGCTGGGGGCAAACACTTTCATATGTTCTATGTTTATTTTTGCTTATACATGTTTTAAAGTGTGAACAGTTTCAATGGCACATATATTTAATAAATATAAAGGATATTGCTTACATTGTTTCCAAGATTGTTGTCTAGATGAAGCACTACCACTTGTATTTCCACCAACAATACATTAAGAAAACTTGTCCATCACCTGTGAACACCTGGCCTTTCAAACATTAGGTTTACTGTCATTAGAGACAAACTCCTAATATGAGAAGTTTATTTTAATATGTATTCTTTAAATCTTACATTTTCAAATGCTTGTGTATTTTTCAATCTATCTATTCATTCATTCATTCATTCATTTATCTTTGCTTTGACAAAATACCTGACTAAACCCCCTAAGGAAAGACAGATTTATTTTAGATCATAGTTTCAGGGATTTTAGTAGAGAGTCCCATTGATTAGAGGCTAGAGCATGTAGACTGGGTAAAAGCTCTTTACTTCATGTGGGACAGAAAGCAGAGAGAAAGAAAGGAATCAGACAGACCAGTCAAAGCAATGCCTGCTATGGTCTACTATCATGAAGCCCCACCTATTCAAATCCCAGAACCCTCCCCCCAAGTAACATCACCAGCTGAGAACCAGCCATTCAGCATATGAGCCTGTGGGGGCATTTCATGTTCCAACCATGTATGTGTACACCCTCTAATTGATAGCAGTTGTCAATCAACTATTATTGCCTTCACTGGGTGGTAAAAACCTAGAACTCTTCTTTGACTAAATCAAAAAGATGTGAATGAAAATGAAGTGTATCTAAACATTATGTTCTTTTTTTTTGTTAAAAAAGTATTTTTATTTATTTGAGAGAAAAAAATTAAAGAGGGAGAGAGAGAGAGAGAGAGAGAGAGAGAGAGAGAGTATTGCCATGCTTGGCTTTCCATAGGTGCTGGGGAATGGAAGCCCAGTGATCAGACTTTGCAAGTAAGTGCCTTCAGTCACTGAGTCATCTCTCTAGCTCTGAACATTATTTGCTAATGTATGTGTTCAGCATATCACCAAAGTCCAGTCTAAACATGAAGATAGGAGGACCTAGTGTTGTTTGTGAGGAGAACATGGAACATACTTACACATTGATGGGCATGGAATTCAGAGATCTGAAGAGGCTGAAGTACAAAGGGTATCTGTGAAGAGAAAGTGGCAAAGAAAGGTAATATGGAAGTGACAGATATTGAGGCTCTGTCTATATATGGATTCCCCAGGAAGCTGACTCTAAGACAGGGATTTAGTGTACTTAGTTAAAGTTTGGGAACTGATCATTAGTAAAACACTGATAACAGAATGAGAAGGGAAGAAACAAATGAAGTCTACATTATAAAGACACTAAAATCCGTAATTGAAGATCATTCCATCAAGGAATTTAGGAACACAAGGTTGAATGAACATGTGTTAGGATTAATTTAACTTAGAAGAAAGGAAACTGGGGTAGTTATTCTAAAGCTTGATCACTACATTTACATTGCTAAGACTTTTTATTTATAAGGTTATTTTGTTTGTTTTTTACATTTCAGTATTTGTGTTTAATAGGACCCAATATTTTATTGTGGGTTTTCATTTTAATGCTATTCATTATATTTTCTGAGGTAAAATACAAGAAAAAAAAAGAGATATTTGAAAGCTTAAATGACAAAGGAATAATGTCACAATTTTATCCATTTGGCAAAAAGAAAATTCTGCAGGTAACAAAGGAAATGAAAACCTTTCTTTAACTAGATGGCTGTGAATTTTTGCATTCAAAATGTTTCTCTATTGAAAATTAAATAGACATTTGGAGAGGATGACTTTGTAAAAAAAAAACATATTGCTTGCCCACATTAAGCCAAAAAACCCTAGAATTATCACTAATATTTAGGAAATATTTCTGAATTTGTTTAAAACAAATTGCCTTTAGGGGAGTTTCTCTATTTTCTGTGATATCTTGTATTGTCATAAAACCTTGCATGAATTTGTTAACTAAAAATAAAATTTTCTGTATTTTGTATTTTTATGAATTCATCCCATATCATTTGAGTGAAAGTTAAAAATACATCTTTAATATTATGACATTTGCTTAGTATTACTTAAGCACATGAGCCTAGATTGTTTTCCTTTTAAATTCAAGTACACAGCAGGCAGAGAAAACTTCATAAATACTGAAGTAAAAAAAATTGAGAACATAATACGAGAAAAATTTTCAAGGTGCTACAGGTTACTATTCAGAACACTGAACAAAATCTCTAACCTGAAAACAGTAGAAGATTCAATGTTTAAAAAGCATGTTTGATGACAGAACTTGCAGAGGGGTGAACAACATAGAATAATATATATGGCATTTGAAAATCTTCATAAGGCTAAGGATGTCTTTTCAAATTAGAACTCGGTTAAATTATTCAGGAAAGTAGAAGTTTTAGAAATATTTGCTATCTTTGCTTTTGGTTCACAGTTGAGTCATTTTATAATCCAGAAATTAAAGTTCACAGTTTATATTTTCTAAGAAATGGATGATTATGAAAAGCATTTTACTTAAGTCACTTAACATTAGAGAAAAAATGTATTTTAAAGTCTATATGGAAGGCCAAACTCTGAATTTTTTCAGTTATAAATATTAATATTAGACAGGTCCAATAGAATATGGGGAAGTTTGCTGCCAAGAACTCAAGACACTTATGTTAGCTAAAATAGACAAAATTCTAAATGCTAGCTGAAAACAATGCCCCCACACACTTCTCTTACCCAGTATTTCTTTTTAGATAAAATGAACGTGTATTTTTCCAACAGGAGAGAGAAAACTGAAACAGACCTTACTCTGAGTAATCACACATTTTGCTCTCATTATTGCTCCAGTAACATTCAAAAGGGAGATCAAACTGTGGAGTGAGATTTTTTCAGTGGCAGTACTAGGTGGACTCTTGATCCTTACTGCTACAGTTACCTATGAGAGATATTTTTCCATGTTTACCTCCCACATATCTTTCTGTAAAAGCACATCAGTAAGAACTTTTAAATGGAGGCAATCCTGAAAGTGAAAACCTAAATACCAGCTTGGGCTACAATAGCTTCAAATCTTCTATTTCTCTGATTAATGGTTCAAGTCTCCATTTATGCTATCAACAGGAAATATAAAAGACCACATCTTGACATTGTGCTCTGCTTCCTCTGGCACAAAATCTAGGAATGATGAAATATCTCTTTGAAAATCAACCTCCTCTTTTCAAAGCCCATCTTCCAAAATTATCAAATTCTGCTTCAAGGCAACTGGTCACGTGCTCTATGGAAATAGTTCTGCATTTCAGTTTTTAAAATCTCTGCCTTGTCACTTCATCATGGTGGAAGGAAGTTTTAGGCAGAGAGGAGTCTTTCAGGAATTATAATAATGTCTACATCACATAGTTTCCTGGAGAGCCAAGTAAGAAGAGTGTGATCTGTTTGTCACTGTAGAACACACTTGATAAATGATTTTCAATAATATAGTGGAAGTGCTTCTATAGTTACAATTGACTTACATATATATCTACTTGATCAGAAAAAATCCAGTGTCCAGCCCATGATTTCTGTGACTTCCCAAAGACTTACATTGTTCTTATCCTCCTGTAGAACGAAAGCACATCTTCCATGAGACATTGATCATATTCTATTTTGTAACTTGTGATTATATTCTTAGTGTTCTCAATGTCACAATCTCTTTACTTAAAAACCTAGTCTGAACGTTCCCTGCAACCGGATAGAGAATATTCCTTACTGGAGGATTGTTCATAATGAGAGCTAAGGAGACAAGGACAAATAGCTTGTTATCAACTGGATGACCATTTAAATCGAATGAAAGATGACCCTGGTCTTAAAAGGAAATTTCAGGTTGGTGGCTTTGGTTTGCATGTTGGCGTCTTAGGGTCTTTCTTCCATCTTCCTTTTTCTTAACTGTATGGATGGCTCCTTAATATGTAAGCAACAACTTTAATATCTTTCTCAGATATCCCTACCTAGTGAATACCTTCTTTCCAACCAACAGTACATAAGGGTTCTCTGCCTGCACTGCTGGATCAGAGTCGGGGCTGAGACCAATTGGGGTGAGTAGAGATAAAGAGAGAGAATATAGTACTTCTACATCAGGCTGTTATTTATTAGAGAGCAAGTCAGTGAACAGTGAAGGACTGCAAGCCCCTTCAGTGGGATTGAAGCTGCTGTTCTCAAACACAGCTGAGCTGTATTTTTATTTTTATTTTATTTTATTATTTTATTTTTTTTTTTTGGTTTTGCAAGGTAGGGTCTCATTCTGGTCCAGGCTGACCTGGAATTAACTGTGTAGTCTCAGGGTGGCCTCGAACTCTCGGTGATCCTTCTACTTCTGCCTCCAGAGTGCTGGGATTAAAGGCGTGTGCCACCACACCCAGCTGTAATTTTAAAGAGAAGGGGCAAGCAGGACAGAGAATGGGGTAAGACAGATTAAAAAAAAAAAACACACAAGTAGAACAGGGCTGACTTGATTTTGCAGATATGACTCTTAGGTTTGGCTTGACTAGTTCTTGATAATGGCCTGTTTACAAGGTTTAGGGCTATGGATCCTATGTATGCTGGGACAATGGTTACTGTGCAGCAGATGAAAAAAAAAAAAGTTATTTGGCAAAAAGATATTTGCCCAGAATAGGCTTTTTAACAGAATTGTCTAGGGAGGCCTGGATATCTCCATTCTTTATGGCCTTCTAATCTTAAACCTAGTTATTAACTCTTTAGCTCCCTCTAGTTTTCATGGAAGGATATTAACCTTTAAATCCAGATACTAGAAGGATAAAAAAGATTAGGGAGAACTGGGGTAAGTGAGGCATTTAGGGGGGGACTGTGTAGGCCAGAATGGGAGTGAAGATCTCTTGTCCAACTGCCTCTTGCTAGGAGGGGCCAGTAAATCTCTCGGGGTGTCCCACACAGTCCTGTGGAAGTTGAAAGTTTAGGGGCTGATATTCAGTGGCCATGAAAAATTCAGTGACTTATTGTGAAATGAAGATGAGGATTGTCATGGAGGAATTCCATGAGGCATCTGAGTACATAAGGACCAAAATAAAGGGTGAATATTATCATAATCAGGGGAATAAAGTACATGTCAGAGACAGGTTAGATTTAACTTGAAGGTGGTAGAGCTGTGAGATTTTTTTTAAGACTTAAAACAATAGATACTCTAGCTGATCATAGAGAGATTTCAAGTCACATGTAGAGAAATAATAATATTGGCCATTAAAAAGCCTATTATAGCCCAAAATATTATTGGCTCTGGATTGATACCATTTATTTCTCCACAATTGTTGCATTCTAACATTGAAGTTCTAGATACAAGGTGTAGCAGACAGCTTCAGGTTCGCTGAGATGAACTTCCAGACCAGGCACAGTTATGGAGGAAGGGATATTATTTATTGAAGCTTACAGATCCAGGGGAAGTTCCATAATGGCAGAAAAAGCTGGCCTGCCTTCACACATCCAAGCAAAAGAGAGAAAAACAACCAGCTACACAGCACAGCACACAAGCTAGGCACACTTTGCATATCTTTACAATGGAATCTCAAACCCACCATCACACCTTAAGATCCACCCAGTGACATCGCCTCCAGCAAGGTGGCTGCAGATGCAAACTATAAACTAATAAAACACTGAATATATTGGGGGCCATATATTTAATTACCACACAAGGTTTGGCTTTTGAGAGCCTCAGCTTTAGGTTCTCCTTTTGATTTTGTACCTTGTGTACATAGCAGGCTGTGGTTTTACATGGCTTTTATGAACAGGCAAGGTGGCAGCTCTTCAGGAAAATGATAATTATCTGAGCCATTAGGAAAGAAAGTCTTAGATCATAGTACATCTATTAGCCATTATGATCTGGTTAATATCTATGTATGAATTTTCTTGTATGTGACATGACATTTTCAGGTGGCATGAATATTACGTTTAAGGTTGAAAAATAATAACATAGGTGTTAAGTACGAAAATAGGGATGCTGTCTGTAAGAAAGAAGGAATGGTTAACTTGGATGGGGAGTTAATTGGAATTTTTGGAAATGTAATGATTTGTCTTAGGTAAGGTAGGAAGTATAAGAGACTACTTAGTATTAAAGCAGTATTTGAAACATCTTAAACAATTTTAAATTTAAATATGGTAGGGATTAAGAAATTAAATAAATTTGAATGTTGCTTAATAGGTTTAAATGTTTTTGTAAGTTATTAATATAGAAACCTTATAGTTTTCATTTACTTATTCCAGAGATCAAAAGCTTAATTTTATAGGCACAATAAATGTTATATAATTAGGTCTAGTTTCTTGAGTGTTTTTTTTAGATAAGCTCATAGCAAACAAAAGTTTTACCTAATAAGAAAAGATATGAGTATAGCATGTAAGAAACCTATTGTTATAAACATGTGTTTATGCAATGAAATACATACAGGCTTTATCAGATGGAAAACATACAAACCCAGCATTTGGATATAACTTATTTATCTTAATCAGATATACTTTTACAACCCTTATAATGTATCAGCACATATTATATTTAATATTTAATGTCTTTATATTATAATATAATTATAATTATATAATAATATTTTTATCTTTGTTTAAGATCAGACTTATGGTCAGGAGGAATTTTTTTGTTGTTGTTATTAGGGACAAAGGAAATTAGGTCTGTATTCTAGTGATCTCTAAGCAGAATGTCAGTGGAAAGAGATCCCAAGATTTTGGAAGATAGATGGCAAGTTTAAGTCTGTTGTTTTCAAGCTGAAGTGAGAGGGTAAAAGGGGGAATCTCTACTCCTGTTGACTTTTAAGACTTGGAGAACCATCAAAAGGGGCTCAGATAGATGGAGTTAGTCTGTTATAGGGCTCTCTGAGGTATAACTGTAAATGACCAGAAGGTCATTTATATCAATCTTATAAGAAGAAACATAAGATTATTTTCTGTACAAGTCAGAAACTGTAAAAGAAATTATGGTCTTGAAACAATATGAAAATTACAATGTCAGTGCAAAAGACGGTACAGTATGGAACATTACCAATGCAAAAGTCTATTGCAATACATGACATAGCTTAGGGCCAGGGTTTTTACATTTTCTAACCCCAATTTTTATCTCAATGCACTTGCAAGGCACTATAATATAAATTTACCAACTTATTACAGAGAGTGAAGTTTGAATGATAAGTAATTAAGGCAAGAGAAGCACAGAGAAACAACTTTTTATGTTAACCCATCTTATCTTAACTGAAAACACGTTAACTGAAGACACACTTTTAGGCAGAATTCACTTCAGAGAGAGGGAGAGAGCTTCCTTCAAAGCTTCATGCATGGAGTTCCCAAACACTGGTTATGCTGGAGTTCCTCATCTTTGACAATCCTCCGTTTGAATTTTCTCTTGTTTGTAGAGAGAGAGATTTATGATCTATGAGGGTTAAGACATTCCTTTTGTCAAATAAGATAGGTTGCTGCCTCTTACGAAAAGGTAGTTATATATTGTCTAAAAAGGGCCAGACCAGAAGTCAGTTTAGTTTTTTTTCTTTTACTTTCGTTGTAAATTGTTACAGAATTTTTGTTATCCATTAGCTATTATAAATGAATCTTCCTTGC